>CM034153.1:66676430-69433773 GCA_019776745.2 Taxus chinensis | reverse complement strand
TAAGTAACCAACAACATAATGAGCTCTGAGTCCACTAATCAAATAAGGTGTCCAAGCAAATAATCATCAATCATAAATGCTAAGTGCCGCATGAAAATTTTTGGAATTTTTTTTGCAAGAATTATTAATAAATTAAAAGATCCCTCAGAGTTTTCTCAATCCAATCATAACTAAGATGTTTTGTCCTTGATAAAATACAAAGATTACGAATGTAAAAACACAAAATTTTAACACCACATTCACTCCGCAACTTTTCATGGCCACCAATAGGGGTACTCTACCTCGAGGTTAGTTCCAAGAACACATACATAGGATTGGGTCCTAAACGACACCCATACTTAGTGTTCACCCTCTCATACGGGTAACAAAATGGAAAACTGACAACCAGACCTTCTTCCCTAACCACTAAAGGAAGGAAGCTCTAAACAACTTCTAATTAACTCTTCCCGACCCAGAACACAACCACTATTGTCCAACTAAAAAAACCACACCATACAATTTATCATTCCAAATTTTTTTAATAAGGGTCTAAAGAGGGCTTAATGTATCATACCATTAAATCAAGATTTAGGACTTGTAAAACAACACATTTTCAAATGGGACCAAGTTTCCACTATAATAAAAGTTCACAAAATCAATTTAATATGACATTCTTAGCTACCCCGGGTTTAGACAAAATGTCACTAAGCAAGCACAACAACTCAAACAACTTGTTATTTTATTATGATTTTAATTTTGGCAGTTCAAATAAACAGAGTAATGTAATATTTCTTCATACTTATTTCTTTTTTCGATTTTCAAACAAGGTTGTTTTCTAGTTTTTTAAAAGTGTTCTAGGTTTACAGTTCACATCTCAAGTTTTCTAGTGTGCCCAATGGCCCAAGCTTTTGAATCACTGCTCTGATACCAAGTGTAATGCCCGCTAAAACAACTCACTTGAGAACCATGAACAACCTAAGTTTAGTTACAAAATTATGGAGTATTTTTTTAAGGTGTTAGGAGTTAACAAACAAAGTCTCAAGGACAATTAAATTCAATTGATAACTTTTCACATTATAATAATTACTAATACCACATTATAAAGCAACAAGTGTAATAAGTCCACACCTAGCTCAAATCTCCTTAGGGATTAAATTAATCACTGATTACATTGACATTTTAGTTAAATATTCCTTGAATATAATCTTAGGGTTAAGGGACCCAAAACAATTAAATACCCAAGGTATTTAATTCCATAAGATCTACAATAAGAGCAGGGTTAAATTACAGTGGGGAAAGGAATACGTATTTCAAATCATTAGAGTAAAGTCTTACTACCCACTCCCAGAACTCGGTTAAGAGTGTCTACAACCAAGTTACAAGACAACAGTTGTCACTAACAGGTTCCAGAACAATTCTAGTTTATTAGAACATACTTTTCTTTTACTAACAATTCTCATAGGTCACAAGGTCCAAAATTTAGGGTTAGAAGGTTCAATAAGGTTCAGGGGGTAAATTATCACCATACCCACTCTCTAATAGGCTTAGAGTTTCCACTTGATTTTTCTCACACTTAGCACAATCAAAATTTCCCTAAATCAATCCCATTGAATAGGAAATTTTCTCATCTTTCTGATGATATAAAGAAATCCTCCTAACTCCTTATAAAACTTCAGTTATGGGCCGGCGGGCCTTAGGGTGAACATTTTCCCTCAAGGGCGGGTCTGCGGGCCCAGGGATGCAGTGTTGGCGGGTCACAGGGCGGTGTTGATATTTTATTCTTGTGTGGGAGGAAAAATCCAAATTGCGCCCATGCACTCGCGGGTCCATTAGGGACACGTGGCGCTCAACTAGCCAAGCGGGGAAGAAAGTGAGGGAAGGGTCTGCACAGGGGCAAAGTTCACTTTTTCACCCGCACCTCCACTGCACCGCCAGGGAGACATGGTGCTCAACAAGCCAAAGTGGGGAAGGAATGAGGGAAGGGCGGGGCAACAGAGGTTTGGAGGAAATTTTTCCAAGGAGGGGGAAATAGATAAGTTTGATGTGTAGGCCCATACATCCGTGGAAGGAATTTCACTAGGGTGGGGGCAGGTGTGTGGGGTTACAGAGGTAATAACGAAATTTTTCCAAAAAGGATAAAAATTTGCAAGGGTTCTCCCCTTCCTCTATGCCACATGGAAGCCTTTGATTGGCTGTAGGTAAGTGGGGCAGCAGGGAAAATTCTAAAAAACTCTACAAAAATTTTCCAAAAAATTACTAAGGATTTTCAAAGGGAACATTTCAGGCCGTGGGCCTTCCAGGGAAAATTTTGTGAAAATTTTCCACCTAGGGAAGAAAAACTTTAGAGGGCCATAAATTTAGATAGAAATCTCAGTTTTGGGAAAATGAGGACTTTCTAGAAATCTCTCGATGCCCTCTTTGCATAGGAATCATTAATTTTAGATTTTGACAAGTTTTGAAGGGTACAATTTTAAGAAAATGGCCTATAGGCTTTTAAAAAGCAAATAAGTCAATTTTAACTTACAAATTTTGTTCAATTTTATCTTCTCCTCCACTCAACATGCCAAACAGACATGGAGAATAATTCTATGAAGGATTTAGGATGTTTTAGGAAGGTAATTTTACTTGATTGACTTCTAATTCGAATTTTCCAATAATTGACTAAAAAAGACTGCAAAATTTTCCTTTGTTCAATTTGAAAGATTTTCTTAGAGATTTATTAAGAGTTTCTAGTTTGTTTGGGGTCATTTTGATCACCTTAAGTTCAATTTAATATTTCAATTGTCTTTTATAGCTTACAGGGTTGTTCTGATTTATATTTGATAAAATTTTACAAGTATACACTGAAGTAAAAGAACTTATATATTTCCAGAAATAGAGATTAAACTATCTCTTTTGCCATGTAGTGAAACATTGAATTCATTCCATGCTATCCTTAAATGTTTTTCCTTCTTCAATCAAACATTAAAATAAGAATGCAGTTTCTATCCTTCCCAAAATCATATTTCTTAAACATGATAGAATAATACAATTTCTTCTCATGTGTTTCTTCCTTTTCCACTTTCCAAACAGGGATTTAATTACATTTAAAAATCAGATTTCAATACAACAATGCAAATGAAGAAAGGTATTGTAATCCTTTATTGATTTCGAATACAACTTTACATCTTCCAATTTCTTGAATGTAATTAGCAGACTTCAAATTTCTTTCTTTCAAATGTATAGAACAGAGTAGATATATCTTTCACACTTCAATTTTATAACTTTCATAATCAATACAATATCTTTCCATTTCAAAATTTTACAAATCCATCCACTTCAAAGTGGGAAAGGTTACAATGGGATTTTATTTCACAAGGGACCGTCAAACTGTCTTCTTTTCTCAACTCCAATACAGTAACATGCATTATTCTCATTCATCTAATTTTAATCACAAAAAAAGTGTGGGAAAGGAAACGTTCTCCACCCAACCAATACATCCAATGAAAGGAGAATCCATCCTTCATCATTGGCCCCCGATCCCCAACCAAAATGCAATAGAATGTGTGATTCAACTCATGGCAACAACAGGCTTCCACAAAACATACACAACATTATTTCAACATGCACTTTTCAAATAAAACATATTTCAACACAAAACAATAGTTTACAACTACATTTAAACATTAAAATAGAACTCAGGCTTCATCATACAAGCCAAAGGAGCAATGACTATGGGGTAAGCTGCTTATGGCTCCCAATGGGAATTGTGTATCCACCGGTAACAAACCACTAATATAGATCATCACACATATCATTATGCCCCCCACAATCCCTCCTTATGCCCCCCCCACATATTTCCTTATGCCCCCCAAAAAGTAAGAAATGCAAGTTATTTATTTTCCATGGTGGATCCCAAACCCAAACTCTCTCCACAAGAATTCTGATGACACTGGTATTCCATTATGCCTCACCACATGGATTCCTCATAGCCTTCTCCTACACTATTCCTATGGCATTCTAACCACAGCCAATAAACACACAAAACATGCTAAAACATTCACACAATACCAACACATTCATAAAGGAAAAGAGTATTTCAAGAGCCAAGCTCTTACCTCTCCATGATGGAGTTGTCTAAGTTCCAAAACAGCAAGCTCTTAATGTCAAAAACAGTCCCAAAATCAGCAACCAACAAGCATGCAAATTCCTCCAATATCCTTCTAAAAGCAAGAGCTCCAATCAAAAGAAAATTCACCCCAAGGAAGCATTCCCAAAAGTTCAAAAACTCCCAAAACAAATCAAGGATTTTTAATTTTATAGAAGAGGGAAGAGGAGAGGATGATGTGGATCTATGTAGGATGCCACATCACATATCCTCAACTCCAACACAAAAGTCAAATTCATTCTCCAATGCACAATAAAGAGGTGGATGAATAATATGACAATATACTTACACACTCCAAAAGACCCACACCCCAAAGGAATTCCAAATTTAAAACATGAAGAAAGCGTAATTAAAACATGCAACTTGATTTATAAATATGCATTTAAGGGTTCTAAAATCAACCCTCCAACCATAGTTATGGTTGGTAATTAAACTTTAAGAGGTATGGGACAAGTTTTACTTGTGCCACAAGCCTCCAAAATAGCCCCCAAGGACAAATTTGAATTTCCAAGGAGGTGGGAGTGTTTCATACTCCAAAATCTGACTTACAAAACTCTCACACATACTTACACATTTCTTACATATTTAATACAAAAGCCAAAAAATTCTACAATTACTTTCTCATATCCCAATTTAATTAATTAACTTTTAACCATATGTTTTCTCACATTAGTTTACCACAATTTAATTAAATAAAAGAAAGGTACACATCACTAATAAAATATATACAATAAAACAAGGAACCACATTAATAAAATACACAAAACCCCTTGGTTACATTCAAAGGTAATCCCACCCATGGGAATCCCTAACAAAACAACACACACACACACACACACACACACACACACACACACAAAACATGTTGTCATGGTGACCCTGTTGAATTCATCTAGAATCCCAATGTGGTTGGTCTCCAATCCCTCGATTTTTGTTGTGATATTTTAACCTGCAAAACACAAATACCTCCTTTGGCCTCGTGGCCATATTAGAACATCTAAAATGAATATAATATAATTTCAAAATCATCAATATATATATGAATCACAATAACATCCAGAAAATTAACAATATCACTTACAATTTCATCAACAACTATATAACCATCAATTTTCTTGGTCTACTCAATATATCCAAATATCACATGTCCTAACAACATCCATAAATATATACATATAACCATGTCCAACAGCATGTCAACATCTATATAAAATGTCTTCAACAATCATCATGCATCATATATGAATCAAATTCAACAATAGTCCATGGTCGAACATCTAACATCATATTAAATCAAAACTATAAAAAGTCCATCACATAGTCCACAGTATCATGATCAGTAATAAAAGGTGCCAAAGGGAAGTGGGCACTATAGCTTGTGTATTTATAAACACTTGAATACACATTAGAACCTTATTCTTGCATCAACCAATAATATGATATTGAGGACTTAATGAAAAATAATGATGGATTCACAAGACCACAAACCCCCATGGGTCCTATCTTGCAAACTCATTATATGGGACTTCAAAAATTTGTTCCAATTGACGTGTGACAACGTGGAAACTCTTGACAGATCAAAAAGCACCAATTACAGAGAGGGTTGTAGGGTCAAATATTCGATACTATTGTCAAAAATAGAGGATGATAAATAAGGGAGGAAGATAAATTTCAAAAACAGCTCATGATGTACAAAAACATGCATAGACCTCCACACTAACTCTTTTAGGAACACCTTATTTTGTTGTCTAATGTACAATGCAATTTCAAATCCATTAGTGCAATCACATAACTTTTATTAAATTTAAGTTTATGCGGATCGATGGTGGATGGTGTCTTGATCTTCAAAAAATTCTTATAGATATCAATTACGAGGTGCCACTATACATCATGATGAATACTCTATTTCAATTTTGATTCTCAATGAACATACCAACTTCTATTGAGTTCTAGTCAAGAATGGTTATCCCAGGGCCAAGTACAATGATCTAAGATAGGATCGACCAGGTGCACAACATAAAACTATTAACGAGATTTTTTTATTGCCTTTTGATTTTAAATCCCCCCTAAAGCTCTATGAGTAACTATAGTTCCCTCAAGCACTGAAGACTAGCCAGTACAGATGGATACACTTCTCATGTGCATTTAGGGGATATCATTGTGAGCATATTTGTTGAAATTTATGATGGAAAATTTTGACGCCAGATTTGTAAATCAGTTCAGATGTACACTGAGTATTGATGTCAGGGAGTACTGGCTATTGTAATTGAATATCATCCCCCCGGGTGGATATATACAAGTAGAAGTCTAATTATTCTAAATTTTTGACATAAATCGATAGTGATGGGACCCGACATATGATTCATTGCATTAACATATCAATAGCACAAAACATGCAGGTAAGTGGCGCCAAACAACAACAGAGTTTCGACACAAATATATGGATAGACGCTAAGGCACAGAATAAGTGGCGCACAAGCAAAGAGTGTCGACACAAAGAGTTGGATGAATGCAATGCCCATAATCGCACAGAAAGAAAGAGGCCACACAAAAATAGAGTCAATCGACACAAAGATGGATGCGCCAAGGCATGGGTAAGGATGTGTACAACAAAGGGTATCGACACAAAGATGATATGCGCTCAACATTGAAGGTAAGAGGCAAATAATCAAAGAGTGTCGACACAAAGATGGATAAATGCCAAGGCGCATGTAAAGCCATGCTATTTATACACAGAGTGTCTTAATAAGGGAAAATTCATAAGCACTCTATGGTGCAAGTACCGTGGATGTCGACATCAAATTTGGATGTCCCAAGGTGCACCTTTAGGAGGCGCAACTTTATGAGCGCTTGGTAACATTGACCCTGAACCAAATTTCATATGGCTAGGTAATTCTTTAGTATCCCTCGGATTAACGCAAATATTGATTTTCCAAAGTCTTACAAGGTCAAATTATACAACTAATGAATGGATTTAGCCTTACATTAGGTGGGACATCCCCTTACTAAATGAAAAATATAATCGCCACTTAAGGTGGCATTTACTTGTCAAACCTACCACATCATAATTCCCCTGTAAAAATGCAAATCTTGGAAACTGTAAGGTCTCATAAAAATTATGAAGTTCCATCTATACCATCTTCTAATTCTTCATAACTAAATATCCTGTAAACAGGGGCATTCATTCTAAAGGTTATACACATCTTTCACAATGCCCCTCCCTAGGCTTCTCAATTGGTAAAATGTCTGTGGAGTTCAAACCTGACAACAAAAATTGTGAATGCCAACTATGTCCTCTTGGACCGCTATGTATGTATCCTACTCAATCTAAGGAGCATTCTAATCCACTCCAACTGTGGATCCATTCTCAACCAATCCCTCAATCTTCCAGATTTAACCATGGAGATCCTCATGAGATTTCACTGGCAAATCTGTTGAAGCCCATGCTATGAGTCTCTTTCACTGCATACTCATTTTAATGAGCCTTGTAATTATTGGCAAAACGGATCCATTTCTTCATTCCTCGGTGCATCAACCTTAAGTTTAGGTATATATTTTCGAACATCTAATTTAAGACCAAGTGTCTCAAGAGAATGAAAGTTAGTTTACGCCAACCTTGACCTATACACCAAACTTACCTCTACAGTTGTTACGTGTGAATTTGCAACTCAGGAATCAGGAATCGAGCCTTCATCCGGAGAGCTTTTCCGATTTCGTAAGGTCCCACACCCCGGGCTACAAAGCTCCATGTGCTCGTATAGCGCACTGGAGTATCACGCCCATCAAAGTTGCAAATCTGGACATGGGTGCTGTGAAGTTCCCTAAGCAACACTACAGCATACAGGCCACATCTACTCCTCATGTGGTAGCATTGTTTGAAAATAGACCCAAGGACATGTATGATACTTTCATGACAATATGTTAACTAATTTTACCATTATAGCAAAATATTGCTAGGGTTGAACATGACAATGTCACATGCCTGAGATCATAAAAGAATGAGGGCATGCTATGTATTATAGTTAACTATGACGTATACCATTCGAAGGTACGATTATTAACATGCTTTAATAACCCTCTAAATTTGGAAGACATTAGCTAACATGAACATTTAACATATATATGAATTATGGCACAAATAATTTAAATCCAAATTTACATGTAAATCCATTGAATGCTACAGTGTGCAGTCGAGTATGCATCTAGCATCCTGAAATCGCAGTGGCATGCACCATTATCCATACATTCATAGAGATAACTTAGAATGTCTAGTCAAGTCAAC
Source organism: Taxus chinensis (assembly GCA_019776745.2). NCBI lineage: Eukaryota > Viridiplantae > Streptophyta > Pinopsida > Cupressales > Taxaceae > Taxus > Taxus chinensis. The sequence continues at coordinate 69,425,365 of CM034153.1, read as the reverse complement.
ATCTTTATCACATACATGTGCCATGCACGTGTGTTAAATGGACATGTAAGAAGCCTACATATATGTGACTGTCGAATATTAGTTTTCTAAGTCAAATATATGTATGTTCTTATATGTCCATCTAACTCACGTGATATATATGTTTGATAAAGATGTTAGACTTCACTAGACACCCCACCATCTATGCAACAAGTAGATAAAGGTGTTGCCACTGTGATTTTTCATACTGCGCATAACAACTCACTGAGGTATTCAAACTAACACGTAAATTTTGTTAAATTTCTCATGTTATTCGTATTATGTTAAATTACATGTTAGTAATGTCTTTCAATTGTAGAATTATTAAATTATGTTAATAATGTCCTTCATTGTGTATATGTAGGAGTTAACTATGATTTTAAGGTAGCATCCCTATTCATTTGATTCACAGGCATGGTGGGGTAAAAGCACAATTGAGTTACAAATTTTGTCTTAAGTATTTTTACAGATATTGATAATTAGTTAAAATATTGTCATTATGTACATACATGTACTTAGTTCTATTTTCACTAATTCTGATGTTAGATTTTCTAATCTTATGTGTATGTAGGGAACTTCAACCCCCAATCCATTTTGACTTTGAAGGGAACAGAATCCTCCATCTCTTCGTCTTCGTACCCCCGTTCATACTATAGGAGCTCCCAATGACTCATTTGAGCATGAGATGAAAATTTAGCATGATCAACAACTTGTGGTAAGTTTGTGTATTTATGTAAATACTTTCATTCTAGCATGGTCTTAAATACATGTTGAAAACATATATAAATTAAGTTTTGACAAAAAAACATTGTTTGCATTTACAGGCTCATCTACAGGTGAGTATTTAGTGAGAAGATGACTCAAAGCATGGGCTCAGACGATCCAAAGTCATCTCATGAATCTTAATCTTCATCTAAGGGAGGGAATTCTTCGAGAAAGGCCAAGAGAGGGATATATTTTTATGAGTAGGAAATATATATGTCTTACATGACATTGTTTTTGTATGCTTATGTGCATGGCATTGCATGTACGCCTACACAACATTTGAACTTGATGGTATATGACCTATTTTAGCATGTTTGTATTTATTATGCACATTAAAATACTATTTGGAACTTGATAATTTTGTATGAGACCATACATTTCTAAGATTATTTTTGCATGAAACTAATATGATGTGCACTTGACAATATTTGTGACATTATGGGTTATTTTTTCATTTATTGGTGATGTACATGTTCTAGCATTTTCAATGTATAATATGCATCAAACTTTGGAAATCAATATTTATATAATGTGTGTATATAAATAGTTACCTAATCTGAGTAATTATTCATTCAATTTATCAATGTGTATATGTGTATTTACCTTATTTGTGCTTATTCTTATTCATGGTCTCTTTGTACTGGGTCCTATCTTATCATGCACTTACTATATTCTTTTATGTTTCGTAGTATTCTCTCTTGTTAAAACACCCGAGAGTCATCAAAATTTTATGCCTTTCATCTGTTGATATTTTGAGAATGTCTCTCCATATACACTACTCCAATGCTTGAGAATGTCTCCAGATGAAATGCCATTCTGATTCAGACACTCAATGATTCTTGATTGTCTAATCCTGTCCAATTCGTGTTATTAGCTTTAAATCTGTAGGCATTTCAAATTATTTGGAAATCACATCACACTATTCACTAGGATTGATGACTACCCATATCCTTTTTAAGGTGATTTTTGAAAACATAGATGCGTTTATTATAGCATAAATTATCAATGAATGGAAAGTCACTAAGCCGTAGGCCAGCTAACTCCCATCCAAAACTAAACAAGAAATATTTACTAGGCGATTGATAACTCCCGTGTGTTCTTAGACATAACCGTATCAAATTAATTCTTAAGCCAACCTAGTCATTCAGGTCTCTTAAGGGACTATGGATGAGGTAGCCTTGGGGAGCGTAGGGAACCAAAACATGAAGACTCCACTAGGTTCACACCACCTGGCCACCCTGACGTGTTGGCAGTTGGAGTTCCATGATCTTCCATTTGCAAACTACAGCATCTGATACACTGACTCAGACTGCACTATTTTGTGCCTTTTTGCAAACAATAGGACAATCAAGAGAACAGGAGATGGAGAAAACCACGAGAGGATTTCGATAGAGGGCCCCAACATGGAGGTCTCAGAGCTAACAAGACATCCCTAGGTGCCATGGAGTCTGAGAAATCACCTGTCGAAGATATGGCATGTTTGGGCCTCAGGGCTCTTAAGGGACTACGCCTAGACGAGGTAGCCTGAAAGCACGAGGAGTGTAGGGAACAAAAAAAAATCCTCCAATAGCATTCACCAGGCCAACCTGACGTGTTGGCATAGTTGGTTCAGTCCAACGAGCTTCTATTTGGAAACTACAGTGTCTGGCAGTCCTACACTGACTCAGACTGCACTATTTCTCGTGCACCTTTGCAAACAATAGGACAGCGAGAGAACCAAATGGAGATGGATAAAATTGTGATATGAATTTCTTAGAGGGCCCCAACATGGAGGTCTCAAATTTGACGAGACATCTCTAGGTGCCATGGAGTCCAAGAAATCACCCTTGCAAAGATATGGCATGTTTTGGCCTCACCTCTTAAGGGACACCTCCAGACGAGGTCAGCCCGAAAGTACGGGAGTGTACCAGAACAAAGACTTTAGCTTCACCTAACCCCAATGGTTGGCGTAGTTTGTTCGGTCCCATGAGCTTCAAACTACAACATCTGACGCCCTAACTGACTCATTATTTATGGTTGGCTTAGTTGAGACACTGGAATGGAGAAAACCGTTTCTATTTCCTACACTCCTTGTGGAGGTCCAGGATCTAATGAGAATACCTAGTACCATGGAGTCTAAGAAATCACTTTCGAAGATATGGCCCTTAAGCTCTTAAGGGACAAGCCATATCTTCGACAAGTTATTTCTTGGACTCCATAGGGAACCTAGAATGAAGTCCACTAGCGTTCATTAGGCCACCCTGAGTGTTGGCACACTTAGTTTGGTCCCACGAGCTTACATTTGCAAACTATCTTTCTGGTTTTCTACATTGACATCTACATCTAGTTCTTGTCTTGTTGCGAGACCTATTGGGGCCCCCTGCAAAATCGCGTGAAATTTTGTAGTGCAGTCTGAATCAGTGTAGGGCTCTCTTGGCTGTAGTTTACAAATAGAAGCTCACCGTCGAAGACTGAACCAGCTATACTCCAGACATATAAGGGTGGCCTAGTGAATTCCAATTGGAATTTTTTTTGGGTTCCATAATGACTATCCCCCATGATTTCAGGCAAGCTTGTCTTGGGCATAGTCCCTTAAGATCCCTAAGGCTTTCAAACACGCCATATCTTCGACATCGGTGATTTCTCAGATTCCGTGGCACCTAGAGATGTCTCGTTAGTTTCATCAATACCTCCATGTTACGTCCCTCTATAAAATCCTATCGTGGTTTTCATCCATCTCCATCTGGTTCTCTCGCTGTGCTATTGTTTGCAAAGGCGTGAAATAGTGCAGTCTGAGTCAGTGTAGGGTTGCCAGAGGCTGTAGTTTGCAAACAAAAGCTCGTGGGACCAAACCAACTATGCCAACACATTAGAGTGGCATGGAAAATGCTAGTTGAGGCTTTTTTTTGGTTCCCTACTGCTCCCCGTGCTTTCGGGCTACCTCGTCCGAGTGTAGTCCCTTAAGAGCCCTGAGGCCAAAACATGCTATATGTTTGACGAGTGATTTCTCAAGACTCCATGGGCACCTAGAGATGTCTCATCAGATCCAAGACCTCCATGTTGAAGCCCTCTATGAAATTATCTTCGTGGTTTTTTCCATCTCCATCTGGTTCTCTCGATGTGCTATTGTTTGCAAATGCACGTGAAATAGTGCAGTCTGAGTCAGTGTAGGGTTGCCAGATGCTGTAGTTTGCAAATAGAAGCTCGTGGGACCAAACCAACTACTCCAACACATCAGGGTGGCCTAGCTGAATGCTCATTGAGGATTCATTTTGGTTCCCTATGCTATCCGTGCTTTTGGGCTACCTCGTCCAGGCATAGTCCCTTAAGAGCCCTGAGGCCAAAACATGATATATCTTCAACAGGTGATTTCTCAGACTCCGTGGCACCTAGAGACGTCTCATTAGATTACAGACCTCCATGTTAGGACCTCTATAAAAAATTCCTCTCACAGTTTTCTCCATCTCCATTTGGTTCTCTTCATGTCCTATTTTTTGTAAACGTGTGAAATAGTGAAGTCTAAGTCAGTGTAGGGCTGACAGAGGCTGTAGTTTTTAAAACGGAAGCTCGTGGGACCAAACCAACTATGCCAACACATTGGGGTGGCTTGGTGAATGCTATTGGAGGCTTATTTTATTTTCCCTACGCTCCACTGTGCTTTCAGGCTACCTCGTCTGGGTGTAGTCCCTTAAGAGCCCTGAGGCCCCAAACATGCTGATATCTTTGACGGGTGATTTCTCAAACTCCGTGGCACCTACAGACGTCTCGTCAAATCCGAAACCTCCATGTTGAATCCTTCTATGAAATCCTCTTTCGGTTTTCTCCATCTCCATTCTTCTCTTGTAGTATTGTTTGCAAATGCGTGAAATAGTGAAGTCTGAGTCAGTGTAGGCCTGCCAGATGCTGTAGTTTGCAAACAGAAGCTCGTGGGAACTAACCAACTACGCCAACACATCAAAGTGGCCTGGTGAACACTAATGGAGGCTTTTTTTTTATTCCCTATGCTCCTCGTGCTTTCAGGCTACCTCATCCGGGCGTAGTCCCTTAAGAGCCCTGAGGCCCAAACATGCCATATCTTTGACAGGTGATTTCTCAGACTCCGTGGCACCTAGAGACATCTCGTCAGATCTGAGACCTCCATGTCAAGGGCCCTCTATGAAATCCTATTGTGGTTTTATCCATCTCCATTCAGACTGAGTTAGTGTAAGGTTGTCCATTGTCAATCACCTGAATAATATAGGTGGTTCATACAATATAGGTGGTGAAATGAGAATTTTAATAAGATATTTTTACAATATAGGTGGTGAAATGAGAATTTATATTTGTTTGTTCCTTTCTAATATTTAATTTCTCTTAGCTTCACTTGGCTTCAAGAATAATAAATTCTCTATTGACAGTGCCAACCATGTGAAGGTGGAAGCTTTTTTGGCACCACTAACCTACATAAACATGTTAGTAAGCAATTAAATAGAATTTTAAATCATATAAAATTTAAACAAAATCATTTAAGTAAATATTCAAATTAAATTCATGAAGAACATACCTTTGCAAATTCAATCCAATGAACTACAAGGATCAACTCTATTCTTGACAGTAGCAAGAATTACTTCATGATCTGATTCACGAACCTTCCACAGATTCTTGTTTGATGGCCGACCTCAATATTTGATCAATTTAATATTTGTTGCAAGGACCAAATGTGAATAGTGAAGTATCTTTTGATGTACTTCATAGTCTTCAAACAACCAAATGTTTGATTTTTTGATAGGATATCATCGAAGCCAAGTTCCAGTGACTACCACTGATCCAGTGGGATACTCAAGGTCTTCACCATCAATGACTATGGAAGTCAATTTTTTTTCCCTCTACACAACGAGATAAGAAGTAGTCTGTTCCCTCTTTGTTAAATTCCGTCACAATAACTACAAAAACATGTGCCCTATGTATCACAAAGTAAAACTATTCATTCAATTTATAAATACATTAAGAGTTGACCATTTAATAATTTATAAATCTAAAACATGGCATGTACATATATGTATGTACCTTGTTGCACTAAATCAGAGACTTAGTCAAAGTCAGGTGATGTTTTCATTTGATCTGAAGACCCTGCAAGTTGTAATGCTCATGGAACTTGATGTGTGTCGAGTGGAATTAGAGGTCTACAAGTCCATTCATCCACCCATTGTTGTGACTCACATTCATTCCACACAAAATCAATGCATGATATACAAAAACATGTCATGCACCTAGTATAAATAGTCTAAGCATTTGCATCTGAACTACGAAATGAGTGCATATCACTTGATCCTGCAACTATCATACAATCTTCAAAGTTTTCTAGATGTTGTTCCTCTATCAACCAAAAATATCTACAAACCGTTGATCTCTCTTGAGATTCATGGCCCATATTCTTAACACACCAATCAACAATGTTTTTTGCATCTGTAAATTTAGCACCATCCTTGAACTTTAACTCTTCTCTTGCAAGTGCTCTTTTCACACATGCTCCTGCACCATCATGCTCTCCTTTTCCATGCCCTGCCTCAATAAAACTCCATATATGTTGTACATTTGTTTCTTTGTGCATCCTTTCTTAGCCAATAAAACATCTGTGCATTCTTGAATTGTGATGTACAATTGTCTGACCAAATGTAATGTTGATCGAAACTAATGTTCCTCTCATTCAAGTTTGCATAAAACACCTGGAAACACCCTTGTACATATTCTGTAGAATGTGTTTGATCATCACTGATGTAGAAATGATACTCTCTTAATATTTTTTTGATCTTTCTCAGTGCTTTCAGGAGAGTGCATGAATGTTATATGCATGAAAATAGAAACTTGCATTGAGTTATAATATTGAGACTGAACCTCCATTTGTGGCTGCAATGTGTAATTCTCTACGAAGTCAACTACTGAAACAATAGTACCAAGTGGGAATGTGTCCTTGCTTAACTTGAATTGTTCATCCAACCATCAAGCTCTATGTGTGTGCCTTGCATACTCATAAAAAAATTTCCTCTCTGAATTTGACCATATATTTTGATACAGGTAATTATTTTCTAACAAGCTCACACCTCTTAGATTATTTTCCATATTTTAATTGATATGCCACCGATTTATATTTGGTGAAATCAACCAATTATTTTCCTATTGAATATGTACTCTCCTCATGGATACAACTTTTCAGATTTGGCAAGCCACCACATACATTGCATGTTCCATCCAAACATGCTTTGTTATAAAAAATTGTCTTGTTGATTTTTCACAAAATATTGTCGGAATAAATTCCCTTGAAGATTTTTGTGGGACATTTATTCCACACTCCTGCAACATGATGTCAGTATGCAAAACATGACGTATTTGACAAAAAAATATCATAATGCATTGAAAATTCAACATGATGCCTGCAACAACAAGTGGTACGTGAGTGATTGATTTTCACATAAAAGGGTTTGCTCATTTCAAATAATATTTGGCTAATGTTAATTTGTGGATTTTCATTTTTAAACTTAGAGAAAAATTATGTTTGAGTCATATCTAAGAAATGTTTTGCACACGATTCATGATTACGAGAACCTATTCTTCTTTTTACTGTATCTCTTCTATTCAGTGACACCCTTGTGTTCTCATTCCAAAATTTTACAATTAATTCTTTTAGAATATCAGATGTATTCTTGTCTTTTCATGGAAGTCTGCTAGAGAAAGCTCAATAGTCAGTGTTATTGACTAACTCAAGACGTTTACGTCTCTCTATTGCTTTCATTAGTGTTTTTCTGTTTAGCTTCAAAGCACTGCTTGTTTTTCTAATCAAGCATTTATTAAATGTTTTATCACTTACTATACAATTAGTTAGTGCACATCTGTGTAGCATTACTATCTTTGGTGTGTCTTTTGCCACCTACAGTTTGGTATGCTTTATGTATGTTTTCAACAATTGACGCATTTTGATCAACAACATTAGATGTTCTTAACCCCAGGGTCTTCATTATAGGTCTCATCTTAATTAATTTCATCAATGAAACAAATAATTGACATCTTTGTGTGTCATTTAAATTCTCAAAGTAATTATCCCAAATTCCACTAGCTTTTCTTCTCGCATTTCTTTCAGACATTTTGTTAGGCATTGGTTTTATAATGTTTTCATCAATTTCAATTAAGTGAATTGGTTTTCTTCACAAAATGGAAGGAGGTGTTCTTAGAGGTGAATATTTGTTAACAGGGTTACTTTCTTCATTTAGTTTTTCCATACAAATTTCGGGGTTAGTATTTGGATTCTCAAGTAAGGGTTCAACAATTGGATTCATATCAATTTCTTCATCTATACCAACATTATCATTCAATTCAATATCATTATTCATTGCAAAATCATTATTCTCTACATTTTCATTATGTATTTCATCCCCATTTTCTAATACATTAGCTACATTTGATATAGCGGATGTACCTTGCCTTGCTTGAAGTTTTTGCATTCTCTTCAATTTCTTTATTCTCTTCTCTTCTAATTGCTCTGGTGTCTTTTTCTTGACTTTCCTCTTGTCCTTAGCTCGACATTTATCACCCATGATTAGAAAAAATCAACTAGTGGGGTAGGGGACAAAATGAACTACTAAAAAATCGTGCAAGAATGTAGAGAAAATTGTAGACAAAACAAAATGTTTGTAGAATTCCCGTGAAAGAGATGAAAGGGACATTGGGGGCCATAATATATAAAACAAAGAAAATCACGTGTACACGTTATGTAACATGTATGCATTTACAGATTTTTTTTTCTCTTTTTCCAAGCCATGCCTCAAGGCTTGGGATCTAGTTTGGATCCCCAAGCCTGAGGCATGGACCTACACAAACACAACAAACAACGTGTTTTTGTAAGAAAATGTAAAAATGTCACTTCCTCTATGATAAATCAAAATAAAACAATCGTTCCATTTTCAAAAAATTATACCACGACGTAGAGCAGAGGTTTCTTCTTTCTAAAAATATAATTTTTCAAATTTTCTGACTAATATAAGGTTTCCATATTATTTATTTTCTAACTATGCCTTTTTATAGCTATTTTTTGAAGTGTAAATATGTCTATCTTTCATTGTGTATCTTTTTTTTGGGTGATCGAAATTTTTAAAAAATATATACTAGCCCAAACTAGGCATAATTCTATACATATTAAAAAAAAAACTAATTTTCGATATTTTTGAGGTAGTTAGGGGGGGCATGATTAGAGCTCCATTATTTTTCAAAACATAAAATTTATGTACTAGAAAAATCATAAATAAAAAAATATTCGCTAAAAAAATCTTTAAAAAAGGAGCCCAAACTAGATGCTCCTAGCTATCTTTCTACCAAAGGGTTTTCAAAAATACTAAATGGTGCTCAAAAAATGGTGGGGGGGAAAGTCACTCTATTATGTGTTTTTAACAAAAACAGGAGCATCTATTGGTATTTTAGTTGTTTGACCCACTTAAACTTATCCGTTTTCAATAAAATTTAGTATCTTAGAAACTAGACTCAAAATGATTACGATTCATATTTCTACAACATCTTCCAATTTTGAGTGTAACTATTTCAAAAAACTTGTACAAGTTGAAGTTTTTTTTTTCAAAAAAATGCATCCACTTAAGACCCCCTTTTGGCCCCCCAACTTGGTGCACTTACCCTATAAATTGTTCGCTTATCTCCACATGTTGCAATTTTCCTGCAATAATTCCTAACATCATTGATGTAAATCAAAGCGTATTTTGGAGACGCGGTAATTGGTATAGACATAGACATGCATAAAAGTATTAGCATTTATGGATTTCTATCTAGTAGATTGAATGATATTCATGCGCAATTATCATATTCAAACTGTCAGCATCATTTACGTGTATACCCTAATTCAGATGCATCTTCGGGTACATTGTTATATGACCAGTTCATCATCCTCGGCTTCTTTTTAGGTGATATTATGTGGCGGCATTTATAACCTTTGGCGTATGCATGTAGTTTTGACGGTTCTGTCAAGAAAATTTTATTTATTTGGTTTTTTCAAGGTTCTAGTCTTTTCTTAGATTTAATGTTGAGTGTAAAGTCAATTGGTATATGAGTTAATGAGTCAAGTGTCTTTATTTTAAAGTGAGATCATTATTAGTGTTTTTTTAAGTAAAGGTCATCAATGTGTTAAAACCAGGTCAAATTATGTATCAAATTCAATAAGAGCTATTGTCAAAGTTTAATATAAGTTATTTTGAGGTTAGTATGTCAAATGTCTTTTAGGAGTTAAATTATAAAAAGTAATTAGTTATTACTTTTTAATAATTGTTGTAATTTTTTTTCCAGTAAATTGTAAAGTCTTTGTGTCGTTAGTTAACATTGTAAGTCATAGTTATCAAAGTTTTTAATATTTGTAAGTGTCAAAAATTCTGAAAAATAAAAAATAAATTGCCCGCATTTCAATTTTGGACGCATTTTTGCTTGTACACAATGTCTAAATTATTGAAGGTATTTTGAGCTTCATGATCACATCCGGGTGAACTAGTAGCATGATCGATGGAGGAAGGAGGCAACGGAGGAAGGAAGTTAATCAGTGACCTCTCGCCAACCGCAAGCGAAGGGGCCACACAATGAATTTGTGGAATTTTTTCAGTTGTGTGTTTAATTTCCAGTGTGTGAAAATAAGAACAGATATCACATTCATATTCAATTGTAATGTGTGATAAATTCCTATGTGTAACATCCTAGAATAAAACATGTTAGAGTATGTCTCTAAGTTTATTGTAACACTCATAGATTTAGAAAGGGTTGGTAGTAGATCTAGAAAACTACATATGTAAAAAGGTAAATAAACTTTTACTGATGTAGCAGTCCTCTGACTGCCTTCCTTCTTTATGAAGATAATCTGTCAGTGGAATGCCGAGTGCATTTTTTCATAGAGTAAATGCCAGATGCGTTCCTTCGCATAGTTGTGATCATGTGCAGCAAGACAGTCAGCCAGTTGGAAGTTTACACGCCTTTCTTTGATCTAGATTATGAGGCAAGCCCGTGCAGCACATTGCAAGTAAAAGGAGTTATGTTATACCATGTCAACATTAGGGGACTTTATATTGGTAATTAATAATGTTAACAATAGGGGAGTGAATGGTACAAATATATTGTGTAAAATTATTAATATATTGTGTATGTTATTAATATTGAGTTAATATAACTCATATTAATAATATAGTTAGTGTGAGTGTGTTGTGATAACAACTCACGTTGATTAGTCTTGAGGGATATTTGGGATGTTGGAGATAGCTTAGGGATGAGAGAGATTGTAGGGGAAGTTGGAGATGATTGTTGACTCCTTGTATTAAGGAGTACATCCTCATATTTATGTGTATCACTCTTGTATTGAGATATCCCGAATGAATTTCAGTTTCTATATTATTATTATTATTCGGTGTTTTATTATTGTGCAGTTCTTATCGAATATTTTTTGTCTGAAGTTGAGAAAAAACCTTATTGCAAGGAAGGATGTCTCCTCCAAACTATCTCTAAGTGCTTTCAATCATGGTTGGAATTTAACTCTAGGTATGTATGAACCTGCCATCAAAAAAATTGTACTTAATACATTCACCGCAAATGCTATCAGTTGTGATCAAGGTCAAACTTTAGAACATAATATAGATAAATTGAAGTTATGTGGAAGGGATATATGTCAGAATGCATGGTACATATGTCATGGAATCTTGAAAATCACCTATTATAGATACAAACAATCTTGGATTAATGGCGAGATGATGACAGTAAATGGAAATAAAGGAAAACAAAAATAAATGCCAAATATTGTCACAACTATTGCATTGATATCCAAAATGGTGGAGAAAATTTCTGATATATCCCACACATGCCTCATTCAGTGGGACAAGATGGTACTAAAGTGACAATGAGATTGATGTCTGCATGGTTATTACTTTTTCTTACATAATACAAAAGTGTAATGTGGCCCTTTCACTGTTGGACCTTCCTCCAACGTCAAAGTAAAATATGGCAAGAACATTTCTTCCATGTTTCAATCACCAAAAAAAAATTCTTCACCAAATGTGACGAGTGCACAGAGCTGCAGAACAGAGCTTAAGAACAAACGTGCAATGACCTCATGTCTAGAAACATTGGGAAAAATAGATCAACGCCAAAAATGGCACAATGATTACATTCAAAGTTGTCATGCAACTTACTATGCACATAGAGTGCAATCACAACAAAATCCTAATAGTTATTTGAGCATTGTGCATGACAAAATGGACAAGATGAAAATGGAAATACCAAGGATGGGAAAAAAATCAAAATCAATAAGCAATGCTATTAGGGTAAGTGCACCAAGTTGGGGGGCCAAAAAGTGGACAAAACCCAAAAATGAACGAAACACGGTTTCATTATGTTTTCTTAGGATCAGGAATTCACAAACATAAAACGCGATCGTGTTATAAGATTTATTTTATTATTTCTTATTCTTTAAATTTATTTTAGTAAATATAATAAGTTAGGGTCACTCTGCACCTGATGGAAGTGGCCCCGTAGCTGTGACAGTTATAATCTAGAAGATAGTTCTTCAAAATATAATTTGGTCAGTACTTACTCATTTTAAGAATTTCAGCAATGACCTAAAACTTTCAAGCCATATATATTATATTCGTTCTCTGTTTTACGAAAACAGATAGTCGTTTTGTAGGTTTTTTGACCTTCTGGATTGGATTTTGGCCCTATCACTACTTGAATTAGTACTAATTTTGAAATTTGGTTCATAATTCAGTTTAGTGACAACGAATCAACTCTATGACGTTTTTCTACTTCTTACTAAAATGATATCCTCACTTTGTAGATAGAGGATTTCTCCCTCAATAAGATTCATGTCCTATGGAAAAAATGAGGTGATTGTAATGTGCCTCCTCCTTTGGGCTCAGATTTCATGGTTTAGGGTTTAGGGTTTAGGGTTTAAGGCTAAGGGTTTAGAGTATAGGATTTAGTGTTTAGGGTTTAGGGTTTAGGTTTTTGGGCTCATGGTTCAGGGTTTAGGGTTTAGGGTTCAGGGTTCAGGGTTTAGGTCTCAAGATTTAGGGTTTAGTGTTTAGGGGTTAGGGTTTAAGGTTCAAGTTTGAGAGTTCAAGGTTTTGGTTTTGGGATTAGAGCTTAGGGCTTAGGGCTTAGGACTTAGGGCTTAGGGTTTAGGGCTTATGGTTTAGGGTTTAGGGATCGAGGTTTAGGGTTTAGGGTTTAGGGCTCAGGGTTTAGGTTTTAGGGTTAAGTGTTGAGGGTTTAGGGTTTAGTGTTTAGGGTTTAGGGTTTAGGGTTTGGGATTTGGGGCTCAGATTTTAGGGTTTAGAGCTAATGTTTTAGGGTTTAAGACTCAGGGTTTAGGGCTCAAGGTTTAAAGTTTAGGGTTAAGGGTTTAGGGCTCAAGGTTTAGGGTTTAGGGCTCGGGGTTTAAGGCTTATGATTGAGGATTGAGCTTTTAGTGTTTAGGGATTAGGATTTAAGGTTTAAGGGTCAGGGTTCAGGGTTTAGGATTTAGGGGTTACAGTTTAGGGTTTAGGGCTCAGGGTTTAAGGATTGGGGTTTAGGGCATAGGGTTTAGGCTCACCCATTCACTCACTATAATGTTTTGTGTCTTACACATTCTTATTATTATTGACTAGGAGTATTTAACTAAAAAGGGTTCATCTACTTTGTAGGAAGAACATTCAAAGGGATTCATCACAATTTGATGCCTTTCATCTACTGATATTTTGAAGGAGAAAAATTACAGATATCCAAGAACATTTTGGTACAAATAAATGTTACCCAATACATCTATCTTCTTGTTCCCATCACATGGGAACTATTTCACTCACTGTAATTTTTTGTGTCTTACCCATTCTTATTAGTATTAGCACAAAGTATTCAACTGAAAAGGGTTCATCTGCTTCCTAGGCAAAACATTCAAAGAGAGTCATCACAATTTTATCTCTTCATCTATTAATATTTTGAAGGAGGTAAATGCCAGATATCCAAGAAAAATTTGGTATAAAGAAATGTTTTTGATGCTCTTTCGAATAATTCTTTAAGTTGCAAGTTGTCGGGAACGAAGGTTTTTCATTCGAAGAACAAAGCTAGATATGTCCAGTGATTGTGTAAGCTAACAATTTGAGAGGATTTATGAGGTTCAATTTTATTTTCCAAGATGCATTACTCCAATGTTTGAAAATGTTTCTCTAGATGCAACGACATTCTGATTCAGACATTCACTGATTCATGAATGTTCAATCCTGCCATAGACCCCAGTAGTCCTTGATCCTTAGATATAGGGAGACATCATTACTTGGCTTCCATTTATAATGATAGAGTTATTTGTAAATCCATGTTATGACCTCTAAATCTGTATGAATTTCAAGTTGTTTGCAAATCACATCACACCCTTCACTAGGCTTAATGACTACCCCTATATTTATTAAGGTGATTTTGAAAGCATCCATGGACTTATCATAGAAGGAATGATCAATGAATGGAAGGTCACTAAGTCGTAGGCCATTTGACTCCCATTCAAAACTAAACAAGAAATATTTACTAGGAGATCGATAACCCCTTTGTTTTCTTAGCCATTCCCTAGTTTTTATGCTTATTTTGAACACTTCGGGAAGTTATGTCAAATTTTCTATACATTCCAGTAGCAGAAGATCTTTCTCTTTCTCCAAAGGAGAGGATACTACAGGAAATTCAATTCTGGTCCTAGACTTCCACATTGGTATATTCTATGTGTTTCTTCCATTTCCTTTGAGATTAATTTTTGTGTTGTGATGGTGGCCATAAAAGATGTATATAGGGAGCTCCCAATGGGACATATTTAGCTTAGCGCTGACTCTAACCATGCCAATGGATAACTAAAGAGGTCAGTCCAATGGCTGAAATCTTGCATTCATAGTTATCCAGAAATTGGCCTTCTAATACCTCAAGTATAGGATGGGGAGGAAGGAGGTTTGGCAATGTTGTGCCTTAATGTGTGTTGCTAGGCACAAGGTAGATGCTCTTATGAAACTTTAAGCTTTGCAATTATGCCAGTTCTCATAAACCAAGGTAGTTAGTACAAGAAGACTCAACTGATGATTTTATCTCATAAATAACTTGTACGGACCATCTCAGATATTGATATGTCCAAATTTAATATGAACTCAGCTTCTTGAGACCTACTGGCCAATATGCGATGGTCCCAAATAATTAGAGCTTAGGGCTCTGGTTTTAGTGTTTAGGGTTTGCATTGACTTACGTCATCGGGGTTAAAAAAAATTAGGGTTTAATGCCTGTAAAAGGCATAGGGTTCAGAGTTTAGGGTTTAGCCGCACGCACGTCCGGATTCTAGTGGTCAGGGTTTAGAGTTTATTATGTTTGGTCTTAGACATTAAGGTGTATAGGCGTACCCGGGTTTAGCACCTCAGGACGTACCCTAAGTGCGTATCAGGACCCTCACCCCGACGTATCCGTACTGGGTACATATCAGGGTTTAGTGTTTACGGGGGACTGGGGGTTTACGAACCCTGGCAACGTAGGATTTAGGGTACTTAGGAACTAATGAGTTAAGAGAGTTTATGATTCATTTCAAATCACAAAGGGTTGAATCCGGTGCCATAGGTTTAGCCCACCAAGATCCAATGTTTTTGCCAGGGTCTAGTCAGGGTTCCGAAAGTACTCTCATTTATCTATCATGGCTCATCGTTAGCTGTATAGTGGTGTTAGGATTGAGTATTTAAGCATTTAGGAGTTAAGGTTTAGGGTTTATGGTTCTAAGTGCTCATGGTTTATAGTTTAGGGATTACCGTATTACAATTGTCCATGACTCTAGGGCTTTTTCATCAGGGTGTAGACTTTCAAGGCATTTGCAACAACGATTTCACACATATATGAATTAGTATAAAGCCTTGCTCAGGGTCTCATATGGCTTAGGGTTCATGCATACACAAACTCCCAAGCTCAACAACGATTTCACACATATATGGGTTAGAGTATAGGGCCTTGCTCACTTCTCATATCTACTTCATGGCATACACAAACTCCCAAGCTCAACAGGTTTAGAAAGTAAAACTGCTCAGGGACCAGGGTGTAGGGTTCAAGGCAACAGGGGTCTAGTTATAGCTGGTCAAGCGCCTATTGACTTGATGCTCAAAACTTGCATGGTTTAGGGCCAATCAAATTCAAGGTGCTAGAAAAGCATTCTGAGACCTATCAGGTTAGAAGGAATTAGGCATATTAGACCTATCAAGGCTCTGTGCACTAATAGTGTAACTTATGGCTTGGACCTATGGGTTTAGTGGTTTATGGTTTACGGTTAAGGGTACCGTATGGCCTATGGTCAAGGATTTGGTGTTTGAAGGTCTGAGGTTTATTATGTTGCACCTAAGGTCTAGGCTCTTAGGGTTTATGGGAATTCCACACCCCGGCCTCTCATGGTTAAGCTCGTGCCATACGCGTCACAGAGTTCATCACCTTTAGCACGCTCAGTGCAGTGCCAAGCGGCATACCTCGCAGTTCTTAGGCGCCGCGCAGAACCTTCAGAACTCAGCAGCCACGTGGCATTGTCCTGTTGCTTTGTGCCACCAAAGATGGCACTTCTTGAGCTTGCACTATGTCAGGGCACCTGCTAGATTACCGTGCGTCTGGGAGTCCAAGCATCACACTTGCAAGAAGGCAAACCATCAACCACAATGGAAGATGAACCTTTTTGTAGCTGTTCCCTTTTGTAACTGATTTCTTGTGATTATATATTGTAAGCCATTTGACCCCAAGGGGATCCCTGATGAATGTAGCATGCCTTGAGTATCTAGCATTGACTGGTCATCTGTATTTTCATGGCAGTCTAGGCGAATCAGTTAGGAAATGTTCTCCTTCTAATTACGAGAATTTCATTCTCAGTCTTGGTGAACATTATAGGGTTTATAGTTTAGGGTTTAGGTCTCATGGTTAAGGGTTGAGGGTTAAGGGTTTAGGGTTTAATGTTTAGGATTTAGGGCTTAGGGTTTAGGGTTTAGGGCTTAGGATTTAGGGTTTAGGATTCAATGTTTTGGGTTTAGGGTTTAGGATTTAGTTTTTAGGGTTTAACATTTAGGGCTCATGGTTCATGGTTTAGGGTTTAGGGTTTACGTATTAGGGCTCAGGGTTTAGGGATTAAGGCTAAGGGTTTAGGGTTTAGAGATCACAGGTAAGTGTTGAATGTTTAAGGATTAGGGTTTAGGGCTTAGGATTTAGGGTTTAAGGTTTATGGTTTGGGTTTCAGGGTTTAGGGATCATGGTTTAAGGTTTAGGGTTTAGGTTTAGGGTATTGGCTTTAGGGTTTAAGGTTTAGGGTTTAGGGTTTTGATTTTAGAATTTAAACGCTAAAAGCTTTAAGCTGTATGTTGAAATCCTAAAAAAATAACCTATGTACTGACTAGATTATATTGTACAAAACTATCTCCTAAATTTTGACTAATGGAGTTGTGAGTCTAGTTCCATAAGGTGGAGAGTGACCCTAATTTCTTATATTTACTAAAATAAATTTAAAGTAAAAGTTTTTCATTTATTATTATTTATAAAACATAAATAATAATAAATGAAAAACTTAAACATTTATTTTTATAAATACAAGCATGCCAAAAGCACATACTATTTTCATACTATGAAGAAAACGTATTTGTTATAATACATACACGTTTTGTGATTTCACTTTTTCCAAGCCATGCCTCAAGGCTTGGGGATCTAGTTTGGATCCCCAATCTTGAGGCATGGACCTGCACAAACACAACAAACCACATGTTTTTACAGGAAAATGCAAAAAATTCACTTCCACCATGATAAATCAACATAAAACGACCGATTCATTTTAAAAAAAAGTATACCACAATGTAGAGTAGACTATCTACTCTCTAAAAATATAATTTTTCAAATTATTTGACTAATATAAGGTTTCCAATTTATTTATTTTCTAACAATGCCTTTTTATAGATATTTTTTGAAGTTTAAACATGTCTATATCTTTTGTCGCGCGTGTGTGTGTGTGTGTGTGTGTGTGTGTGTGTGTGTGTGTGTGTGTGTGTGTGTGTGTGTGTGTGTGTGTGTGTGTGTGTGTGTGTGTGTGTGTGTGTGTGTGTGTGTGTGTGTGTGTGTGTGTTTGTGTGTGTGTGTGTGTGTGTGTATTTTGGCTCATCGAAATTGAAAAAAATTATACTATCCCAAACTAGGCTAAATTCTATACACATTCAACAGCAAAAATCTAATTTTCAATATTTTTTGAGGTAGTTAGGGGGGGCATGGTTGGAGCTCTGTTATGTTTTTAAATTAAAAATTTTTGTACTAGAAAAATCATAAAAAAATAAAAACCCACTAAAAAAATCTTTAAAAAAAATTGCCCAAACTAGATTCTCCTAGCTATCTTTCTACCGAAGGGTTTTTAAAAATACTAAATCGTGGGGGGGCACAAAAGTCACTTTGTTATGTTTTTTAACAAAAATAGGAGCACCTGTTGGTATTTTAGTTATTTGACCCACTTAAATGTACACATTCTCAATAAAATTTATTATCTTAGAAACTAGACTAAAAATTATATGATTCATGTTTATACAACATCTTCCAATTTTGAGTATAATTAATTCAAAAAACTTGTACAAGTTGAAGTTTTTTATTTTTCAGAAAAATGTGTCCACTTAAGACCCCCTTTTGGCCCCCCAACTTGGTGCACTTACCCGTCATCTCATCAAAACTTTATCTTGCACTATTTCAAGGTATATGCCTAAAATAAGCATGCATTTTAGGACTTATCACACTGGTCTTTAGGACAGAAAAATTAATTTTGGTTTACATGGATTCAAACACTCCAAATTTCACTTTTATGGAAACTCAATGCATAATACATTTCACCAAGGATTTCAACTCAACATTCAAACACTCACATGCATTGATTGTGTGGAGAAGAACACATTTTCCTTCTTGTTTCTTAGACCTATTTGATACATCTAGAATGGAAATTCATACCATTTGAGCTTAGACCCAAACACACTTTACTTGATCACTTCTTAGAATTAAACATGTCATATAGGAATTTTATCAACTGTCCATGATCACCTTGCACCTTCAATGTATAAATTCACTTCAAAACTCTCTCAACCAAAATTAACTATTTTTGCATTGTTAGGCTTTTAGTAGTAAGCTATCTTATTTGACATGGTTCACACAAATTATCCAAAAGACCCACCTGAAAATTCTCTAGAGAAGTTAGGGAACATCCCAACATTTCATCATGAAACCTCCATCACTTGACTGTACATGCAAATCTTTAGAAAAGATTTGTTTTTTGTGCCTTGTTTGAAAGTGTGGTTAAACAAATATTAAGATGGAAACTTCAGCACACAACCAAGAAAAATAATGCAAGTTGCAGACAAAAATTAAGATGAAATTATTATTGCAAATTCTTGTTGTTTGACACATTAGAAACACAAAATAAATAGGTGATTACAACACTTATCCTCACCTAAGTAATAGCTAGGATTTTCTAAACAAGGAGATGATATTATCACCATAAATCAAGGTGTGGAGAGAATATCTCAAACAAATCCTAAGAAGTTATGAGATTACAATATCTTCCAAAATAACTTATTTTGCAAATAAAATTTTATGTACTCCACAAATGAGCTTATTAGGTGTAATTTAAATAACTAGTTCACAAAACCTAGTGTGAATGTGTTTACACCAACATCCTCCCATAAGCGAATGCCATAGAGAAAAAGAAGGGGTCTCGAGTACTATGCCAAATATGGTACCCGTTACAAATAATAAGAAAAATAAGGAAGAAGGAATTCATTGTGTTGAATACCCCCCAAGAAAATTTCCTCTACTCCAAGATTTTCTTGTAAAATAAGATAACAAGGAGAAGTAAGGGGTTTAGTAAAGATATCCACAATTTGATTATCCGTAGATACAAATTTCAAGTCAAAAAAAAATCCTGAATCAACTTCCTGATGAATTGTATATGAATTTCAATGTGTTTTGTATGCTAATGTTCAATAGGATTATGTGCTATTTAGAAGGCACTCTGATTATCACACCATATGATAGAAGGAAATTCTTGTGGAATGCCAAACTTATTAATCTTTGAAAATAAGCCTTCAAATTTATCCGATACGTCTTTTGGAGATTTTTCAGCTGTAATATGGAATCGTAGACTACCAAAAACATTAAGTGAAATAAACCTTAGAGCCTCATCTTATTTACATGTGTTAGTGTACTTGTCTTTTTCATTGGTGAAGGTAGGCGCCGAGTCTTGAAAACATGCCAGAGACCCCATTATTTAATAAATTGCTCCATTTTTTACTTCCATGAATGGTATTTTATCAAATTTAATGGTTTGAAAAAATGTAAATCCATTATGTTTGTGGGCACAAAAGAAGAAAGCACTCCCTTTGACATAGCGGAAAATGCACAACCCCCCTGAAAACAAAAATGGAGGAAAAATAAGCTTTCGTAAAATATATCTTTCACCGAAAAATGCAGACTACCTTCAAGTTTTAATGGTGCATGAAAAAAAATTAATAGAAAAAAATTTATTTAAAAAAAACACCTTTCAAAAAAATAGATCGAAGAGCTATAACTTGAGTTGATACCAGGGACTCAACAAGGTGGTTAGTTAAAAGGATTGATGAGATGAATAAAGATCTCAACGAGATAAATTATGTAACAATTAAAACCCATGACCTCCTTCCTCCTAGTAGACAGTATTACCACTGTGTCACTCTAAATGGGCATGTAATATAGTATAGCATTGTATATATTTTTTGTTTTTTTACAGAAAAAACAAATAAATAATAAATCAACTTAGGGTTTTAACCCTAATCGATCAAGCCAAGAATATGTCAAGGAAATTTGAAATAAAATCACTTTCTGGTCACCTGAAAGCTAAACGACTATCTTAAGTATCACGTATGTTTGCAGTCAACAATAAAGTCAAAATTTTGAGAACAACATGCTAAAAATAGTTGTGGAGTAGTGGTAGGTGGTTTCACTCATAAGCTATAGGTCATGGGCTCCATTTTACCTGACTCTATCATGAACGTGCATGATGGATAGGGTCTTCTAGAGCTAAAACACAAAGTCGTGTAGAAGTTGCACCACGAAGAGGATTTAAGCGCTAGAGCCAAGTAATGCACAAACACCATTGAGCTAAGAGGAACATGAGGAAGAAAATCTTCCTTTAGGTAGGGTTGCCAATGAATCAATCAATGAAGGCTCTAATTGATCCAAAATTTTCTCTCAAAACACCCTGAGCAAAAACCGACCACGACCAAATGAATGGAGGAGTCAGAAAAAAATGGCAGAGTAGAGGAGCCACAATTGATTACTTCCTAATTCACTTCCGGTCCACATAGTATGATGCTGAAGAAATAAGGAGTAAGTCAAACCACCACCTAATAGGTAAAATCCATTGTCAAACACCGAGCTAAGAGAATAACAAGGAGGCCAAGAAGGTAAAAAATGTGGAGCTTAGATAGATCTACTCCTAGAACTACCTGCATATTACACAAATATTAAAGGGAGATAATAGCATCAAGCTGGGTAAATAAAGGCTCAAAGGGGCCAAGATGTAGCTAAATACAAATCAAGATATGGCCAAAATGAGCCAATAAGGTAGCAGGCCATGATCTAATTGAGTAGGAGAGAAAATGGCCATATAGTATTCAAGATACCAACTATCACTTTGAGATAAAGAATGACCACCAACGATCTAATTTTTCACCCAACAAGCCAAAAACAATCCAATGTAATAAGAAAATTGTGTCAATAAGAAACAAAACGTGTCACCGAGCAGGAAGATTGAGTCATAGAGGAGGTGGGGCATACCACCAAGGAGGTAGGACGAGTCACCAGAGAGGAAGACCGAGTTGAGCCTTGACAAAAAGCTATGAAAAAAATCATGCTGAGTTAAGGATCAACAAGGCTCTAAAGACAAGGGTGGAGGATAGTTGAGTTGGTGATGAAGGTGTGTTGTGAGGCATACTGTTAGGATTATGATCTCGGTGCTAGATCTCCATTTCGATACTCACCAAGGTTTTTCAAAACCCTTTTAGCTAAGGCAAAATAAAAAATGAGATGGCCTTGGTTACTTGTCCTAACCGTAGCCATTGTTTCACTGTGGATTTGTTGAACTGATAGTGGACTACCGTGGCTCAGGAGGGAAATGCCGATGTAGTTGGGTATGCCAATGTTGGCATTTCCAGGAGCAGGAATGTTTTTCCAGGAACCAGGGATGGAGTACACACTAACAGAGATGTCGGAGAAACTTACACTGTTCGTGATGGAAAACCTTTCATCCGATGGTTTTTGAATCCCTAATCTTAATTTGGTCAGGATACCTTATGTGAAGACCTCTGCTACAGTGCTTAAAATTTACCAAGATCCGCTTATTTTTTTTTAATTCCTTGAACGGTATTACTCTGTGCATTTAGATCCATGGACTTTCTTACAGGTTAGATTTAAAATATTTTTTTGCACACAAACTAGGAAATAGGGTAGGATCTTTTGGCCTTGTTTTCTCTAGTAAGCTAATTATAAATGACTCCCTACTCACCTCCTACGGGATAAAATGAGATTGATTTTTTTTTTTATCATAGGTAGCCTACTAGGTGGTGTAAAGGCACATGGCTCTGCTCTTTTCAAAGAAGCTCTCTTTAAAAATGTCCATGCCTCAAAACCTAATGCAGTTCCTCCACCCCCACTTACATTGTGAAGCAAGCTGGTGACACCCAAAATTTAGAAATCAATGATGAGGCATCGTTGAATTATCTCTAGAACTGAAATCTAAGGCCCTTATCTACATATTCAATGTTTTTTAGCCATCCTCTAATTCACTGAATCAATGGATTCATGACTCATGGATGAAATATTGTTATTACTTTCTATGTGCTTCAGGTTTATTCATTTTCCTCCTCAATGATCACAAGAATTATCAATGCATTAATGAAGAGGGTCCTTGGTTCTGGAGATTAGCAGGTTTGTTTACTACCCCTTGGTTTCCTGGGTTTGGTCTGAATACCTTATTGATCACTCATGGCCCAGCATGGGTGAAATTGCCAAATACCCCCCTACACTTCTTCTTCGAAATGGAAGAAATAGAAAAATATCCTAGGATGACTCATTACAGAAGAAAAAAAGAGGACCCAAAGGAGTTTGCATACTTATGTCAGAATCTATGTTGAAATTGACCTCAATATGGGAGCTACAACCCATTTACAGATTCTTGACTATAAAAATATGAATTTCAGATGTCGGAACTGCAAGAATCTAGGTCACCTGCATTCGAATTATCCTCAAAAGAATACCCAACCACCAAGGAAAAAAGGATCTATCCCTAAACATTGGATCCCACCTGATCTAGAGGATGAGGACAAATCTGACACAGAAAATGAGGATAAATCTGACCCAAAAAACAAATAAGCTAAAACTCCTCTTAAAGATATAGCATAGTCATATACGACACATGTTATGAAAGAGGGGAAACTAGTGGTTATTTCATCCTCTTTGGAGAGAACTAATCCAATAATCAAGTAGCCTCATGAATCTTACCACTCTGACACAGATAAGGATGATGCCCATCCACTAGATAAGGAATTACATATCTCCATTTCTGTGGAACATTATGAATATAATCCTCTTATTTCAGAAATGATTCCACAAAATAAGTGGCAGGTTGTCCGCTCAAAGAAGGGAAAGAAGGGGAAAATATGATCCTCTTCTTTCCATCCCCATTCTTCCTCTTGCTCAGCTTTGTTTTCTCTTTCTGTTTCTGTAACTTATTTTGGGTTACATCTCCTCTGTTCCTTTCTTATTTTTTCTTCTCCTTTTCTGCCCCTTTGGGGAAGATTATTCTCTTCCATTATGGCTATTTTCTTGCTACTATTATTGATGACAACTACGGCTTCTCTTTTTCTTTGTATGTGGACCTTTAGGGTCTTTTTCTCCTCTTACCTTAGGGATTATTTTTTGTACTATCTCATGGACGTGTCTTACATTATGGGACTATTGTAGATGGATGTGGGTCCTTTCAAAACTCTCAAATTTTACCAATTTCCAAAAAAAATCCTCAAAATACACCTTCCAGTAAAATCCTTCAATCGAGACAAGATCTTAAACTAGAAACCTGCAAACCGAGAAGAAATAAAATCTACTCTATAAAAAAATTTCATAACAAAGGTTGAGACTGAGAATTATGTAGCAACCATAAAGCTTTGATACCATGAAAGTATGGTTAAATAGATCTTAGCATGGAAACCTCAACACACAACCAAAAAAAATAATGCAAGTCACAAACAAAATTGAAGATGAAATTATTATTGCAAATCCCTATTGTTTCACACATGGGAAACAAAAAATAAATAGGTGATTCCAACACTTATCCTCACCTAAGTAATAGGTATGATTTGTTAAATAAGTAGATGAGATTATCTCCATAAATCAAGGATTGGGATAATCTCTCAAAAAACTCCTAAGAAGTTACGGGATTAAAATGTCTCCCAAAATTACTTATTTTGCAAATAAAAATCCATGTGCTCCACAAATGAGCTTATTAGGTGTAAATTAAATAACTACTTCACAAAACCTAGTGTGAATGTGTTTATACCAACATTCTCCTCACATCTGAAATACAAAATACCACTAGCATAAGCTACAAGGAGTCCTTTACATGTCCAAGACACCAACTCGGCTTGCCTAAATGATTTTATGGCCAAAAACTTCATTTCTTCTCCATCTATCTAAAGGGAGGGTTTTGTGAAGGTTTGGAGTAGGTTAACTTGCTAAGCTTCGTTCATAAATCTCATGCCATCATTCTTACTCATTCTAACTCTAAAATGATATTGATTCTATGCCCTAACTATGATGAAATATCCATGTCACCATGCATAGGTATTACATACCAATGACCTCTTCAAAGTTTCCCTTAGAGCTAGGAAAGAACATTTTTTGGAGCTCGATAGAGCCAAAAACATCGAAAATTGAAAAATATTCTTCAAATTTTCCTAAAAAATTGGTCCATAACACTATAACAACCCCATTTACATGTCCCAAGACACATATGCTCATAAATAGTCATGTACCTTCTTTATCAACACCATTTCTACTTGTCAATCTTGCTGGTCCTCAAGGATAATCATGAATATGACCTCAAACATGCCTCAATAGTTGATAAATGACATGTAGCATCATATAAAAACTCTCTACAATGTCCTTACACACTTATCATGTTTTTCCACCTTACTTTAGCTTATTTTTTATTCATACACCCATCCAAGTATGCAATAGGTCCTTGAACTAGGCCTAAATGAACTTGCTCCAACTCATAGTTCATAAAATACTATGTTCTTCATCAAGTAGAACGTTAAAAATGTCCCCTTAATTTTTTCCAATCCTTTACCATGCTTCTCCATCTACCTCATGCCTTCATTTCACCATTCCTGGTCATCTTGCTAACTAGGCCTACTGGACTGCGCTAGTCACATTGGTTCAACTCATGCACCCTTTTATTCATCGTGATGAATATATTTCCTCATCACATACCATCTAAACCTTCTACGACATCATCCTGACATGTTATCACATCACCATTATGCCTCTTCCAGTCACTAGATACTCAAGAAGCTAAGTCTCAATTAGGTGTTCTCATGACATGCCTTGTCACACTCATTCTAAGCTTCCTCTTGCTATTTTTCATCCTACTTTGTCATTAATGTTCCTTTTGCATCAATGAAAACTAATCATTCGCATGCCAACAATTCTTATGTCTGTTGCAATATTTTTTCCCTCTTGGGATGGAAAATATATGCAAGGGGATCATTCTCCTATAGCTAATACATGATTTATAAGGTCCATGTTCCCCTTCAGTAGCCTATGCATTTCTAATGTATTTTAAATATTTTGGTTACGTATGTCTCTATGTGTATGCATATGGAATGATGCATGAATCATAAAGTATACAATATTTTTGAAATCATATAATGGTAAAGTAAAAAGGAACAAGAAACAAATGTGTATGGGATATATTGGATACACAAGAGATGTTAGTATTCAATGCTATTTGATTTGTGGTCATAAGATCACCTTAGGGTGAAATAAGTCATGTAGTACACAAATCATTACAAAAAAGGAAGTTACAATAGAAGATGGTTCGAAACGATGATAGTTATAAAAGAGTTCATCTTCTTCCCGAGTGATAGTTTATCTTCCTACAAAAATGGCAATTGGACTTCTAAAATTATGCTACATTGATTACTGTTTTAAAATATAAATATCCTAGAGCGCTCCACTTATCATGTAGCATGGGAATGAGTATATACCATGGGGATCGATGTAGATATTTTAGAATCATGGAACGTGTTGAAATTCCCTTAAGTATTTTGTGAAGTGCTACAAAAACGCATAACAGTACCATTACTCTACAAGTGTGGTGTGAGATTTCATGGGGGAAGAGATTTAAAGTCCATTTTGAGTAGGGCATAAGCCTATACAGCTACACATTGATCATTTACCATTTCTTGAGAAATAATGGTCATTAGTACGTCTTCAGTCAAGTGTGGAAACTAGACCTAAAGTTGGCCAATGTTGTATGAGTTATATTGATTAAAGTAGTTCCCTACTTTGACATTTTTGTATAACTCATGTCTTCCATGGTGGTTGTGTGTTATGAGATCTATGATTTTACCCTTTTGCATTATATATAATTATTCACCAACCAAATTAATAGTATTTTGAGTTGTATACGCAATAAAAGATTTAAAACATGTCTTAAAGAGTACCACATTGAATATTTGATGTAGACACAGGTGTTATATCTCATTTGGTATAGATAATCATTTAAATATTCATAGAGAATTGTCAAGAGAGTACAATAACAAATTTATAGAGAATTAATCAAGAATTCACAGTAATTCAAGAGAGTTAAGCAATCCTAAGCATATTTATTTTTGTTGAAACCACTAGTTCACATGGAACACTTTTGACAAATGACCTAATTTTTTATCGTCACTCTTGAATTTTTTAATATGTTATTTGTTTATAATATTGTTTAGTTCTCATGACCCTAATAAGTATATGGTGCTAGAAAATCCAACTAATCGACATCATAAATCTCCCTAACAATTTATTTTATCCTGAAATTTTAAATATTGTTGTTATTTTTGTAGAAGAAGAAATATATTTTGCAAGCTACATGTATTGCATCAAGAATTTAAAAGGGAAGGAAAATGAGTTAAGGATAAGGCTAACCATGTTGTCAATTTATATTTTTATGCACATTTGTCACTTGTTTGGAATACCACCCACTCTTATGCATTTTTCTAGAGTATCGCTCATGCTTTGTACAACTATCTTTTCTATGCTTAATTTTTGGGCGATGTCTCTATCACTTTTGGGTGTACATTTTCACTGTCAAATTTTGATAAGTATCACTAAATTTCATGATATTCAAAATACACCTCTAAAAATTGTATGAACACGTTACATTGATTTTTAAAATTATTACTAAACCCAATCTTTTAAAAAATAATTTCATGTCTATTGAAATATTTATTCCTCCTAGGATAAAAAATATATGCAAGGGGATCATTCTCCTATACCTAATACATGATTTGTAAGGGACATGTTGGCCTCAATTGATTTTGTAGCCTATGATTTTCGTGTGATTTAATAATGTATATTAACTATTTTGGTTATGTATGTCTCTATGTGTATGTTTATGGAATGATGCACAAGTACATTTGTGTGCTCCAATACAATCATGAAGTATACAATATTTTTAAAATAATATAACAACAAAGTAAAAGGGAACAATAAGAAAATCATTTTTCTTGGTTGGAACAAGAAAAAAATGTGTATGGGAGATATTGGATACGAAATAGATGTTGGTATTCAATTTTATTTTATCTATGGTCATTTGATCACCTTAGGGTGAAATAAGTCATGTAGTACATAAATCATTACCATAAGAAAGTAAAAATAAAAGATGGTTACAAAGGTTTATCTTCCTACACAAGTGGCAATTGGAATTCCAACATTACGCTATATTGATTAGTGTTTTTAAATGGAAAGATCCTAGAGTACTTCACTTATTATGCAACATAGGAATGAGTAGCTACCATGGGGATCAATAATTTTTTTTTAAATTTATGCAAAGTGTTGGAGTTCCCTGAGGTATGTTGTGAAATGGTACAAAAGTACATAAGAGTAACATTAATTTGCACGTGTGGTGTGATTTTCCATGAGGGTAGGTATTTAAAGGTCATAATGAGTAGGGCATAGGCCTATGTAACTACACAATCATCATTTACCCTTTCTTGAGAAATAATGGTCCTCACTACATCTTTAGTCAAGTGTGGAAACTAGACCTAAAGTTGGTGAATGTTGTATGAGTTATATTGATTAATGTATTTCCCTACTTTGAAAATTTTGTACAACTTGTGTCTTCCATGGTGGGTGTGTGTTATGAGCTCTATGATTTTACACTTTGAAATTGTCTTAAATTATTCAACAACCAAATAGATAGGATTTTGATTTGTTGGCTCAGTAAAAAGTTTAAAACATGTCTCAAAGAGTTCCACATTGAATATTTGATGTAGAAACATATGCTTTAGCTCATTTGGTATAGAGAAGCATCTAGATATTCATAGATAATTTTCAAGAGAGCACACTAAGAAATTTACAGAGAATTAATCAAGAATTCACAGTAATTCAAGAGAGTTCAAACAATCATAAGCATATTTATTTTTTGTTTAAGCCACTAGTTCGCATGGAACACTTTTGGCAAATGACTTAACTATTTTATTGTCAATATAATTATTATTATTTATTATGATATTTGTTGTTTAAAATATCATGTAGTTCTTAGGAGCCTAATAAGCATATTGCAAACACCAAATTTGGGCCACACTCCCATTGGTCCCTTTCGATTAATTAAATTCACCATGGCCCCAATACTAATTATTATTAATATATTCACCTTCAAATTATTAATTAATTTAATTAAATTAATTTTCACCCTCAAACCTATACCTTGCCCTAGACCCCCATTCTAGGGGCATTTAACTCACAGTGTTTGAGTCATCACCCTCAGCACTGAGTCATCACTAAGTTATAACTCCTAGTGCTGAGTCACCAACTTGATCTAACTAACTAAGATTTCTTCCTAAACCTAAATGGACCTCTTGTAAGTTCTTCTTGTCTTCTCTCACGTGAACTCTACTTTCCTAAGCAGACTCAATGAGAAAGCATGCCAAATCTAGGAAGATTTTCCTATTTTTTGTAAACCTGTAATTTCACACCTTAACTGGCACCAGTTATTCCACGACTAGCACTGGTCACCTAACCTCCATCTGTTACTTTGTATACAAATTTGTAACCTTTTACCTGGGTTGGTGATTTTTATTTTTGGGAGTTCTATTGCATTAAAGCATGAATCAAATACCTCTCAACATCTAGACAACATGAAATAATCAACCACATGTCTTAGAAAGCATCTAAATCTCATTCCAGGGCATTGGAATATTCATGGGAACACTCCGGGAGTACTGCTGCAACATTGAACCCAAAATCTCTTCACAGATCAACTACCATCCTCCTTCACCTACTAAATCTATAGATGCAAGTAAGTATACATGATTTTAATCATATTGTTCTTGCTTAAAGTATAGATTCTTTACCTTCTTCGTTATACTTTATTTCTTCCGGTATTCCTTTATCTCCAAATTTTCACCAATCCACCAATCCAACCACATATGGTCGTTTTTCCCTTTGTGACTTCCCCCTATGTATTCTTGAGTCTTCTCTATAATATTACAAACCTAAACACTTACTTTTCACTCTCTATGCAATCACATAAAATCTCAAAAACTATTTTTATAAATTTACTACCACTTTTCCCTTACTGACATCGGTCACTTAACCGTTGTCGATTTTACCTCTTTACCGACATCAGTCACAAGAATAATATTAGTCACTGTGTCTTTTTCTCTACCTTCACCAAACAACCCATAACATAACCAAACTCCAACCAAACCTTACCTAACACCCCTGTGACCTTACCTAACACCCATGTGACCTTACCTAACACCCATGTGACCTTTCCCAGCCACAATAATACTTTTCCTAATGCTAGATTAGTTTGTACTTCAATAATCTACTTAATTTAGTGTGTTGATAACATTTTGAGACACCTAAATGAAAGTGTTAGAAATAGGACCTCTATTTCTTGTATTTATTTTCATTAAGTTGATAAAAAATGGATTGACAACCATTTAGTAAGTGTCACACTTCCCAAAAATAACAATCACTAAGAAGTCCACTATCATTTGCTATTTAATATCATTTGCTTATCTTGTTGTGTTTCTTATGTAGGTCATTCCTCCTAGCCAAAGGGAAGCTCTCACATTCAGTCTGATCAAATTCTACAATGCGCACATACCATTTACATAATCACAATTATTCCTTGACCATTACCTTATCTTTTTATCCCATACTTTGAGGTGAAATGAGGTGAAACATTTTGGCACACCCGGTGGGACCCCATTTGGGTTCTTTTGCATTGTTCATTCCTAGGGAATCATTATGTGTTTATTTCCTTTTGAAAATTTTCACACTAAAATTTCTCCCTTTGAACATTCTTCCTCTTTTATTTGTCTCAGTGAAACTCATATTTTTTCTTAAAAAGAACATTTCTCTTTATACAGTATTGCATTAGTGAAAGACATACTCTTTCCTATTCATCATTGCTCTCATCTAATTTCATTATGGATTTGGGTCTATACTATTTGCATATCATTTATGTGTGTTGCATCTGTATCTCATTTAAAATTGTGGGAAACCTATATGTTGGAAGTCATCATTAGCTGATGGTTGAAAAATTAAACCCTAGATCACACTTTTCACTCTCTCTATACACCAAACCAATGAAAACAAATTACCCATTTTCTTAAACAACATCTTTCCTAGAAGAAGTTTTCAATGATCACATGATCAGAGGATTGACATTGAACTCCAAGCTAGTTTCCCTATCTAGTTATTATCTCAAAAAGGATCTCCCATGCCAAAACTTACCTAAAACTATCCATAGTTGTCAGATTTTGTAGGGCACCTTTATCGATCCAAAAATTCTACTCTATTCACAAGTCATTCCTAAATGGCATAAGCCAGAACATAAAATATACCACATAGGATTTCATATTTGCTAGCTTTTTTCTTGATCTATGTTTTGAGGTGTGAATTCGTCTTTTCCATTCTTCTCTCCCTTCACACTCTGTAATCATATTAGGTTTATTCCGACTCTTTCTGAGTGTGTTAGGATCAATCATTTCCATATCCAATTTTTGGGTTTGTCTTTTACTTAATCTAAATCACCAAATTTATTTTCCCCATATTTTCACAAATTTCCCAGTAAACAGTGTTGGTCTAGCGAACCATCATCAGTTTATTCATATCATCGCCATTAGTTTACTAGTCGTTGTTAGTTTCATGTTATTTTGGTCATTTTAACCAAAGTAGCATTCACTACATTGTTGTTCTTTCTGGGATTTCCTCACTTACCTCACCATATCTCCATGTCTTTGACATCACTAATCAAAGTCTAGTTCCACTTAATTTTAATCATTTATTACCAAATTTGTAAATCCTTCATTTTCCCACAGTGATCGGTATCGGTCCTTTGACCGATATCGGTTACCCTTTGTCATTGACACTGGTTACTCAATTGGCAGTTGGTCTCTTTGTTTTACTTTTTCAATTAAAACAATGACTAGTTTTCACCTTTTGGAACAATTTTATCCATTCCTCTTGTGCTCTTGTATCATCTACATAGCTTAGATTACCAGGTCTACTATTAGTCACATGATTTTGACTCGTAACCAAGCCAACACCCTCGTATTACACGCTAGCCTTCAGCCACTCCTGCCAAGCCCATCACCACATTCCATTCAATCACCTCTGGATTCCTAATCAACCTATTACCATCAATACCAATGAAGAGGAGCTCGCAAGACTCCTTGATCAAAACTTTTCCACTTTACAGTATTATTTATCCCATTCATCCACGCGTGACTCATCTTGGTAGCTTATCTACGACATGCCTATATCCATCCCACCTACACTAATACCCACCTCTTCCTTCGCTACTACCACCATTTCCATGGATGATTCTACCTTACCACATATTATTTCTCAGCTTGACCCCACCTCATCAATATATATCGTACCTATGACATCTATCACACCCACAAAATTCGTCACCCTACGATGTCTATCATGCTTACATCCACCACCCTCATTACAAGCCTGTCCATGTCTTCCACTACCCATATACCTATGGTTTCCTAGCCACCTTTGGTGTCAACAGCCCACACTCCCTTCCAAAACCTCATTCTCTCCATCCCCCAATTTCTTCCACCAATCGCTACTAGGGTCTTTACATCTACCCCACCTACGTATACCTATCACCAACAACCACCTATTTCATCTACTGCTTACTCTGGGTACTTACCATTAACCTCCATTCCTTCTTATGTCCCCTCATCAAAATTTCCATATATAGCACCACCACATACTGGAGTTCTGCCCACATCACATCCATCTTACCCACCCCCTTATACTACAGGGAGTGATCCATCATCATAACCTAAAAATTACCTAATCAAAATGATGATGGAAAATATGAAGAAATTAGAAGCATCTATCTCAGGCTTGCGTAACTCTCTAACATATGATTATATTTTCAATGAGCCCATTCACATGTCCATCCCTAGTCACTTGTACCCTACACATTTGGAAATACCAAAGTTCAACCGATTCAATAGAAAGTAAGATCCACAACAATACTTGTGGTCTTGTAAACAGATTTGTTACCTGATCTCTCGTGATGATGTGGTGTTCCTGCAGAAATTTCCAATGTCGTTGATAGAACTCACTTTAGATTAGTATAGTTCTATATCTAGAAACTCCATCCTCTCATTTAACCATGAAGATCATGCTTTTCTTGACCAATTTTCTATTAACATCGTTAAGAAAGTCACCATGAATCACTTGTACGCCACACACTAGTATGAAGACAAATCTATCGTAGAATTTGTCACTCGATGGCAAAGACTGATTAACAAACTCACGTTCCAATTACCTCAAATGAAGTTAATAGAGTTGTTTACCATGGCTTGTGCTAAGCACATCTCACCAACTCTCTAGGTCCAAACCTTCCACACATTTGACAAGGCATTCACTATAGCATGGAAGTTGGAAATCCATGCAATTTAAGAGAAGAAGATATAATTACGTAACAAAAACACTACGTTCCAATCAAATGATACCTCTTCTTCTTCCAAACCCCAAAATACTTATTATAAAACCAAAGAGTCGGCCAATGCAGTTGTTTTGAAATTTGGCCTGTCTCATCCATCTAACCAATGAAAACCTTCTTCTAACCTCTCCCCCATGCAGACCTTTTAGTTTGAATGGGAGCAACAAAAATATACTCCCATAGGAGAACCCTACTCTATTGTTTTGGAAAAACTATTAAAATTAAGAGTTATTACCCTTCTGCCAATAAAACCACATAGCTTGTTTTGACCCTTCTCGTATTGTGCCTACATGGTAAAATGAAAATGATTACTATATTTTCCATCATGTTCGAGGTCACAGTGATAATAACTATATCAATTTCAAAAAAAATCATCCAAGAAATGTTAGAAAAGGGAGATCTCGTCTTGGATAATCCTAATGCATTGGCTAACCAAAACCTTCAAATTTTCTGGAATTCGTTCCCAAATCACACCCCTCCATCCAACCAAACTGATGAATCCTTAGCTAGTGACAGTAATAGCCACAAGGTTCATGTCATTTTTGACATCCTACCAACTTCTTTTGCACAGTTTCCACCCACTTCACCTATCGAGGAAATTCTTGCATGAACTCCTTCATCCATGGAGGAGTCCCCTTAATTTTCTCCTCTACCCATGGAGGAGTCTACCATACATGCCAATATAATTGTCCCACTCACTTCCCTACCTGATGAGAAACCCAGAGTACTTGCTCTCCTACCCCCAGAAGAGTCTGTTTTACTCTATCCTTCATCAAAAGAAGACCCTATTTCATCCAACTTGCCTCCTCCCCAACATACGGGAGACCCATTAACATTGCCCCTTTCGGTCAGAGATAATTCTCTACCAGATTTCAAGGATCCTGTTGATTTGCTATTGTCTCTTTTACCAATAGAGTTATAAGTTAATCACTTCCCTTTCTCACAGGCACCAGATTTACTTACAGGAGTTGCTATGAAAGCAACATTGATTCATTCCACTACCACACCATTCTCACATTTGCTAGACCACTTAGACTATGTTGATCATTCCATGCTTTGGGGATGCCTTCGAATGCCTATTTCAACTCAAATGAAGATGTTATCCATTGATACTTCTAATATTTACCACGAAGTTTTTGAGGAAAAAAAAATCCATCACACCTAAGGTAGTTGTTGTGACATCTTCCACATCACCTTCACCTACACATGTACCTCTACCATTACTTCTGTAACCACTTGCACCCAAACCACCTTCTCCTTTTCCTATACCTAAATCTACCCATACCTTAGGTGCCATGTCAACACCAAGTCTAGTTTATCCTCTTGTTAAAATAGATCTCACTACCACTTCCTAAGCTTCTGCCAAGACTACTCCCACACCTAAGAGGATAACCTAACCTCTCAGATCCTATACACTAACTTTGCATATTGCTCCTTTTTCACCTTTTCCACTGTCATCTATACTAGGTCCACACCCTTCAACCTTGGTCAAGAAAAATCCTATTCAAGGAAAGCTACAAATGTGTCATCCCACTTCCTCATCACGATTACCTGTCTCTCCTAAACTACCTATGTAACCCCTTCCTTCATCGTTACCTAGGTCCTTTCCACCTCCCATAAGAACAACCTTCTTAATGCCCTCATTATTACCTATGATGATCCCTTCCATATTTCCTCCCACTACTGTCTTTACCAAACCTCCACTATCACCTTGGTTAACCCATCCCCTTCCACCATCTGCCTTCCCTTCTTCATCGCACCTTTCATTTGTGCCTTTACCCAAGAAGGATCAACCCAAATCGAATACTCTTCTACCTTCCAAAAGGGTAGGGAATCCTAAACTACCTCCCACAATCAGCTAACTAACTACACATTTACCCAAGAAGGTGAAAATGAAGACAAAAACCACCTCATCTACCAAACAAGAGGTCAAACTTGCTCACACACCTATGCCACCATCCAAAGCTACTCTGATTCGCATTGTGATCCATTGACATGATCTTATGCCAACATCCTTGTTAACCTTTTGGAAACCTCTGTCATCACATTACCCCCATTTAGACCTTATGACCAGTTAAAACCTAAACTAGGAGGGTTTGATGATTCTAAAATTTGCACATACCATCGTATGTTAGGACACGATGTTGAAAAGTATAAGGCGCTTAAGATTGTGTTTCTTCACCTATATCCGCTTGAAGAAAAATTTGTCAATAAAGATATTTTAGAAGAGGACCCACACCTTCACATGTCTCCACACAACTTCATTCCACACATACTCAACAATCTCCATCTCCACCTCCACATCTCTTTTAGCCTCCTCCACAATTTGAGGTCAACATGGTCCACATTTGTGAACTAGTCCAAACCCCATCATAATACCAATGTGCCAAAATTCTTTCACGAGAGACTTTTAATTTTCCATTCTATTTCCCTTCATGCCATTACACTTTCCATAACGCTCCATATCCTTCTCTTCCTCATATTGACATGATCTAGGTTGCCACACATGTACAAAAGGAAAAAAGGAAAAGAAAAGATAGATAAACCATCCGCCGCACCTCTACGTAACATTCCGTTGGCCCATGCACAAAAAATCATCATCCATGGACCAAAATTC
The DNA here is from genome assembly GCA_019776745.2 of Taxus chinensis. NCBI lineage: Eukaryota > Viridiplantae > Streptophyta > Pinopsida > Cupressales > Taxaceae > Taxus > Taxus chinensis. The sequence continues at coordinate 69,389,657 of CM034153.1, read as the reverse complement.
CCTATGTAAGATGGAGTGGCTCATCACACCATTCTTAAGCAACTTCACCAATCACCTCTAAAAATTTCCCTGTACGAATTTATTCAAACCTTTGAGTCCCATCGTTAGGCCCTCATTGAGATCCTGCAATCTATTGAGGTTCTACCTAATGACCCTACACCTATTGCCTCGTTTATCACCCCTTACCATGTGGATTTTCTTACCAATTCACCACCTCCATCTACCTTCTCTGTTAGTCACCAAGTGGCTTCTCTTAGTTTCTTTGATGATGAGATTGTACTCCTCCAATCGGATGATCCAAACCCTACCCTGTTCATCTCCATGTCTATTGAGAATACACGTGTCTGTCATGTTAAGATCGAAAAAGGTGTTAGTATCAATATCATTTCTTCCAATGCATATAAACATATGAAAATCCATTCCCATTGTATCCACCATTAACCGGTTATGCTATGTTCATTTAACGATGCCATAATTTCCACCCTCGAAACCATCATCTTCCACATCTATGTGGGCCTACGAACTATTCCTGAATTATTCTATGTATTGGAGGGGGAATTCCAATATAATTTTCTACTTGGCCGACTTTAGATTCACACCATGGGTTTTGTTCCTTCCACCTTACATTGATGTCTAAAATTTGAACACGAAGGGCAAAAACTACACCTGTTGTAAATATCTCCCCCCCGGGTAGACATAGATAAGCAAAAGAATATGGAAATCAAAGAAGCTCAAACCCCCGACATTTATTGCGTTGCCAAATGAAAGGGCGCACGACACAGAGTGTTGAAACGAAGAAATTCGCACCTTTACATAGGTAAGAAGATGTCGACACGCCAAAATTCGCGCCCATGGCGCAGGTTAAGGGTGCAGGTAGAGAGGTGTCGACATGAAAATGGATGCGCCCAGGGCGCAGGTAAGAAGATGTCGACACGCCAAAAGTCGCGCCTATGGCACATGTAAAGGGTGCAAATCAGAGGATGTTGACACAAATATGGATGTGCCATGGCGTAGGTAAAGGGATGTCAACACACACATGGATGCGCTAAGGCGCACCTTAAGGAGGCGCAACATTTTGAGTGCTGACAGGAAGCAGACCCTGACCCAGATATTCAGATGGCCATAACTTTTCACAGGGAGCTCGGATTAACACGAGGTTGGAATTTTTAGAAATTTTACGAGGTCCTCTGTCCAACTACAACTGGATAGCTTTAATTGGGTGGGAAGAATTTCTTGAAAATGCAAAATACAGTTCGCCACTTTTTGGGTTTGCTAGGGTTCTCACCTACCGCCATAATGAGATGAATTAAATGCAACCTAGAGGTGGTTGGGGTAGATTTGGAATTCCTCTCTCTTTTCTCTCCCATTCTTCCTATAAATTGTAAGGAGGGGCTTCTTTCAAAAGGTTGGACATTCTTGTTTTTCCCCTCCCTTCTTCTCTTTGCTAGGTGAATTTGTGGAGTTCAAACCTCCCATCTAAAACTGTAATGCAACTTTGCCTCTTGACATTTTGTAGTGTATTGTATCAATTTTTGGAGCAAATAATGCATGTCTGTGGATGATTCTCAACCCTCTCTGTGTTAATTTTGCATCCTTCTGATCTTTCACTACAATTTTTGGTTATCTGTGCATGATCTTGCATTGCATTTTTATGGTTTGTGTTTATTGGCAAGACAGGTGTTCTTCATTCCTTGGTGCATCACCTTTGTTAGTTTAGGTTTATTTTTAGGAATCTTCTTACCCTGTCTCCTTGGTAAGTTAGTTTAGGTTTTTGAGTAAACCCTCTGTATTTTTATGTGTGCATCTGAACAGAGGAATAGGAACCGGCCTTCATCTGGAGAGCTTTTCCGATTTCACAGGGTCCCACACTTGGGAAAAGCTCCATGTTATGCAATCACACTGAGAGTCTCAACCCATTGAGTTGTAGACATTCAGGGGTGCTGTGATTCACCATCAACAACACCATTTTAGCTGATCCTTCACCATTTAAAATGTGTAACATGCTCTACCTACCTAATGATGTCCTTATACCAATTAAGGCCTCTACCAAAGACACCATTGTCCTATCCAAAGCTGCTTACAATGCTTCTTCGACTGCTACCTCATCCAGCCCTTCTACCACTACACCTCCCACAATCACCTCCACTATGCTTACTACCAATGCAACTTCTACCACAAGTCCATCAACCAACCCATCTCAAGCACTAACAACAGACATTTCTCTTTCACATGCTTTAGGTGATTCTTCTATCCCTGCCATATAAATTCCAACTTCAGATCCCTTGGTAGGCATTTTCCAATGCCTTGCCTTGGGGGAGTATCACATCTATAACGTAAACACTTTCCAAACTCCTCAAGAGTATGGAAGCCTCCATCGACATCCACATTACAACCAATGGGTAGGTAAGGCATTTTCATATGGTCCACCTCATCTTCTTACTAATTTGACATATGGGGGACTCGATGCTCCTTCACATGTGCCTTAACCACTTACCTAAACTAGACCGTTCTCATCTGATTTCATTACTTAACTAATCGTCACTTCGCCTACACATTTCTCCATTGATGTGCATGGAAAGGTTTTGGGTTTAGTCTCTATGAACAAGGATGTCACATTGTCATTTCTTACACCACCCATAAATACAATGATCGTCGTGGTCTTGGATTTTTGGAAGATTCCCCTTCTAAGAAATCTCGTGTCATCCTCATAGAGGAAGAAACACCTTTTCCACCTCATCTACCTATGCCACCGAATTCACCTATAGAGTCTATGGATCTAGAATCCATTCCTCCAATTTTTTTTCTTTATAAACACATTTTCTTGGGACCTCTGATCTATCAGTGCGATGGCAAGGCTTCCGCTTCTATTCCCTTCCTATATCCCGACCTGATCGATGATGATACTCCTATAAATTTTATTCAATGTCAAGATGATGTTTCCATTCTCACTTATTTAGGTGCAGAGGACTCTTTCATCCACCAATTGTTACCTTCTGAGACACAAACTATGTTGAATGAATCAACCATAGAGATCAACATTCACACTCAAAATGACCCTCATATTCTAAAGATAGGCCAATCTTTAGATTCCACTGAGCAGGAAGATTTTACCTCTTTCTTGCGAGACTATAGAAATTATTTTTCTTGCTCTTATGCTGATATGTTTGGTATTGACCCAAATATTGTGGTTCACAATATCGTAACCATCCCTAACACCAAACCCGTAAAACAGAAACTATGAAAAATGCATCCTCACATTTCCCTTCTTGTAATAGAAGAAATCCAGTGCCTCCTTTTTGTTTCTTTTATTCTACCCATTGATTATCCCTAATGGATTTCCAACATTGTTCCTATCACAAAAGTGATAGGGGGAATCCACATATGCACATATTTCCATGACCTCAATCTAGCCTACCCTAAAGATGATTTTCCTCTACCAAGCATTGACCAAATCATTGATCTCACCACTGGTCATGATATGTTATCACTCATGGATGGTTTTTCGGGTTACAACCAAATATTACTTGCACAAGAAGATCAACAAAAAACTGCCTTTATCACCCCTTAAGGGACCTTCTGTTATCGAGTTATGCCTTTTGGCCTTAAAAATGCTGGTACTACCTACCAACAGGCTATGATATATATCTTCCATGAAATTATGCATAAAATATTGGAAGATTATGTATATGACCTTCTTGTAAAATCTAAATGTCAAGCTGACCACCTCATGGTCCTTAAAGTCATCTTTGATCGTCTACTCAAATACGACATTTTTCTTCAACCAAAGAAGTGCATTTTTCATTGTTATCTTGGGTAAGTTCCTTGGTTTCATCGTCTCTTTGTGTGGAATTGAGGTTGACCCTTCTAAAATCAAGGAAATTCTCGAGATACCTCCACCTACTAATCTACGCTAACTACGTATTTTGTAAGGCAAATTGCAATCTATTCATCATTTTATTTCCCAACTCTTTGACCCCTATCAACCTTTTCATCATCTCCTTAAAAAGTATGTTTCCTTAAAATGGGATGATGAATGCCATAAATATTTTGAAGCATTAAAAGGATACCTCCTCAAACCATGTGTGTTCATCCTTCCTAGATAAGAAACTCCCTTTTTCCTCTATATTTCTGCCATAGACCATTCCTTGGGGGCCACACTTGTTCATCGTGATGAATAACATAGAGAGAAAATGATCTATTATATAAGCCATACACTTCTAGAATATGAGACTAGATACACTCACACCGAAAATCTCTACCTAGCCCTAGTATTCATCGTTACCAAATTTTGACATTACTTACTTAACCATAAAACCTTTCTTATTACCAACACTGAGCCCTTGCATTATGTGTATGTTAAACCCTATCAACGTCAACGTGTTGCACATCAACTCATGCTCCTTGCAGACCTTGATATCAAATTTATCCACCAAAAATCCATCAAAGGAAATACCATTGCTGACCAACTTGTAGACAGACCTCTTTCTGGAAACCAATCTTCAAACTTTGATTTTCTAGATGAATCCATCGCTACCATTTCCCTTGAAGACACAATTTATCAAATGAACTTATTCTTCAATGGTTCCAAATTTTAGTATGGGGGTGTTTCAGGAGTCATCCTCATTCCTCTGGATGGTGAGCATATGCCCTTATATTTCAAACTAGATTTTGACTGCACCAATAACATCGCCAAATATGAAGCACTCATATTGGGTCTTCAAACTTACATAGCCTTAAAAGTTAAATCCATTAATATTTTTGTTGATTCCCAACTGGTGGTCAACAAAGTTAATAGACTATACCCGTTTCATAATGAGATACTTCAAAAGTATAAACATCATGTTGAAATTCTCTTGACTACCTTTGACCATTATGAACTTCGCACCACCCCATGTTCCACAAAACAATTCATGGATACCATGGCCTATCTCACTTCTCAAATACCTGCTTCACCCTCAGACTCAAAAATATTTGTCACAATACAAATATATTGATCACCATCTTACATATTCCCAGAGATTAATTTTGTCAGAGAAATAGAAATTGACCCATGTGATATTTGGTATAAGAAATTTGCTGACTACCTTTCACTTTCAATTCTCCCTCCGCATCTTATCCATAATGGGCAAAGAAACTTCCTAAAAAAATTCTCCTACTATGTTATCATGGGTGGTATTCTCTATAAACATGGATTTAACGAAATCCTCTTACGCTACCTCACCAGTTCTGAAATACCATATACTATCAAAGAGGTTCACGATGGAATTTGTGGGGTCACTTAATTGGTTTAGCTATCACTAAGTGTATCCTTCACCTCAGTTATTACTAGCCAACCTTAAACTGCGATTGTTGTGACTATGTCAAGCATTGTGTTAAGTTTCAACATTATGCTAATCTTCACCATACACCTAGTCACACCTTACAAGTCACACGAGACCTTTGGCCTTTCTCTCAATGGGGTCTGGATCTCGTTGGTGAGATTAACCCTCATTCTTCTCAATGTCATCAATGGATTATTACCACTACTGAATATTACACTAAATGGGTATAAGTTTACCTCTTATTTCTACCAAGGAAGAGAAATATGTGAATTCATTAACCATCACATCATTTTTTGCTTTGGTGTTCCTCACTAGTTTATCACTGGTAATGGTAAACAATTCAAAAACAAAACCCTATGGAAACTTTGTGACACATTTGACATTCAGATTATTTTCTTTTCACCTTACTACCCCCAAGCAAATAGACATATGCACATTCATTTAGCAACCAAAAAAAACCCTCAATAAAATTCTTTAGAAAGTGGTCGATGATACTAGCAAGGATTGACATATGCACATTCATTTAGCCGTATGGGCTTACTACACTAGTATTCACACCTCAACTAAAGCCACACCCTTTTCTTTAGTTTACGGTGTGGAGGTTGTTTTACGTCTCGAAGTAAAAATTCCATCCCTTCATATCTCACTCAAATATATGCTCTCCGATGATGATTTTCACTAAGAATGTTTTGCACAACTTGAGTTATTAGATGAGCATCGCTTAAATAATTTTGATCACCTTCAAATCTACCAAAAACGTATCAAATGTGCTTACAATTTTTTTTTCCAAGAACGAACCTTTAAGGTTGGTGACCTTGCCCTGAATAAAAATAAACATGTAAAAAAAGAGGAGAAAAGTAAACGGGGAAAATTTGCTTCTAATTGGCTTGGACCCTATATTGTCACTCATGCCTATGGATCAGGTTCTTATCATTTGTCTTCCCTCGAAGGTAAACCTGAACATGAGCCCCTCAACGATTTGCATCTTCAACCATTTTATTGTTGAATCAAGTACTATATCACCTTTTTTCTATTACAAACTTGTCCCTTGAGTACCCATTCCTTTAATCTTCCCCATTTTGAGGAGCAACAAATAAACAAAAATTATGTGATCTGTTAGGTTGTGGAGATGAATTGTTTCATAGATAACATGTTTTACACCTTGCTGGTTTACACAGTAACCGGCCTCGATTAAGGTAACTGTCGCTAGTCAAGAAACCGTCGCCGGTCAGGGTAACCATCGTCGGTCAGGAAACTGTCGCCAATTAGGGTAGCCATCCCCAGTTACCTGTGCATGAAATTTTATATTTAACTCACATGAATTAGATCTAACTTTGTTATAAAGTTGATCTAAAGGTTGTAAATGCATAGCTAAGGTGCTCTAAGTTTTCATATGCTTATATAAGCATTAAAGCTATGGTTAGATGTTAATACTGACATGTGATTGATTATTATTTGCATGTGGAATCCATGATTGAGAGGATGAAGAAGAAGAGATAGAAAGGACAAGTTACATGAAGACAGAGCCTCCATGGAAAGGAGCTGGACAAAAGGAAATAGTAGGTACATCTGAATGGTGAGAAGAGGATAACATCTTCTACTATATTTCCTTTGTATAGTTATTTTCTCATTGTAATGGCTTGCATAGTATGAAAAACACATAGAGTTTCATGTTTTAGATCCACATGTTGGTGAGATATTGTATTATAGATCTATGTAGATCTAGTCTTCTATTATAGATCCATGAGATCATATTGTATTGTTGATCTATGTAGATCTAGATGTTGTAGAGGAGGTTGTCTTCATGTTTACACAGGTTATGTAGTGATGGAGAGACATACTTACTTCTTGGTGCACAATTATAGTTGCACATATGATAGACCCATGTGAGAGGTCTTGTTTGTAGATCCACAAAGAACTTGGTAGTAGTTCAGAGATGTAGTAGTTCCTGGTTATGTGAGATCTGCTGGTGGTTTTTGGAGGCATGGTTGTAGTGCACTCATGGAGATCTGTTTAGATATCTGGAGGAGAGGAGATAATTTTGGATAGATGCATTGTACTCTTATATTAAAGAGTTGGTTTATACTCTTGTTGTATTATATATATGAGATCTCTATCTTTGGTGGATGTAGCCCACATTGGGTGAACCACGGTATATGTTGTGTTATGTGTGTATACTTTGTTTTGATTTGGATTATTCTATTTTATACTTCCTCTACTGTAGATTTTGGGGAATTGTTAGATCATGTGTGCATGATTGCGTTTGTTATTGAATCATAACACTATTATGAAGTCCTTAATTCTCAATAACTGGTATCAAAGCTAGGTTTCTTATCTTATCTGATACCAACAATTGGTATCAGAGCTTAGTTATTTCAAAGCAAGGTTTTGCTTTAGTATATTTTTAGTGTTTTACTGACAGGTGTATGAGAGCAGAGTTTGTTTTTTCTGATGGGAAGATCATAGGAAGAGATTCAATCTCAAGTGAGAGCTGGAAGAGTAAGGTTGCTTGAAATTACAGTGACCGGTGTCAGTTAAGTGGCAACCGATGTCAGTAGGGTGACCATGGTCAGCTACAGGGTAACCGTGTTCGGTTACAGGGTGACCGTGGTTGGTTACTAGGCAACCTATTTTTAAACAGGAAATCATAGATCTAAAGAATTAAGAAGATGCATGGAATGTGTCTTGTTTGCTGAGGTGTCCTTATTTCTTGGAGGCACAATCGTGTTGGTTAGATTGCTGATCTCGGTTATAGAGGTATGGTTTTGCTACCTTGGTATTGCAATCCTTTTATATTTTGGTTGCACATACATGTTTGGGATTGCATATATAGATATGAGAATGAGACAGAGGAGCAATTATGCATCCTTAGTGCAGTTAGATGCATGGGTTTCTTAGAGAGGCAAAATATAGTAGCATAGAACGAAGATGGGGCTTCCATCAGAGAAGCATATTCTTCAGTTGAAGATGCAGTTGAGTATCTTGGTGTTGGTAAGGTGATGTATTTCATCTTGGTGCAATTTTATTGCATGTATTATTGTTGTTAAGTTTTTGTGCAAGATTTAGGTGCTTCTTGAAATGACTGGCTCAACAAAACTATCGACTTTGGTTGGAGTAGGCACCTTGTTTGGTGACCTATGCCAATTTTTGGCATTTTTTTAGTTCTAGCAGCACCAACGTCGGTCAGGGAACCGACATTGGTCACAAAGGGTAACTGGTACCGGTCAGTGAACCATGGTCGGTCTCTGTGACAAAAAGTTCACACAGGGTTTCTTATAGTAGAAGAGGGATTGGTTGGTTCAATGTCCTATTTTGGAGGATTAGGTTTCTTACATAGTGTGTACAAGCAAAAAAAATACAGATCACTTTAATGTTTGGATCAGAAAGAGGACGGAGTTGGCTTGGTTAGTCCAGTGAGACTTTGGGTCAGGTATCTCTATATGGTTCATGTTTTCTTTCTTTCATTTGGAGCAATTGATATTATGTTTGGATAGTGTGCATAGATTTACACCATGTCTTTAGTGTTGTTTGCATTTTATTTCCCAGTTGTTTGGAATCTTGAGGATAAGGATATCTAGTATAAGGATGAGATCCTCAATGAAAAGTCATGGTTAGACACAGTTACAGGTAATGAAAGATGTTGAGTACACAAGATGAAAATAAGTTGATTCACCTACTTCATAAGAATTCCAAACTTTTGTGTTGTAGAAGTATTCTTTGATAAGAAGGGAATCAATTTATATTTTCTTTCATCTATTTTATTTCTCACTGACATATATAGCTTTTGAGCTTGGTTATTAGAAGCAGTGCAGGGGAGTTCATGTTCAGTGGGAGCAAGCCATGGTTATTAGCATTGTAGGTTAGACATAATTACACGTTCAAAGTGACATGAGGTAAAAATTATTTTGGAGGACATTCATAGGCTTGTAGGCATTTTGAGTTTATCACATGGTGATGGCATTTCTTGTTTTATTTTGTGGTGCCTGGATATCCCTATGGGATCAAAATTGATGGTTAGATTCAGCTGGGTGAAGATGATAGAGCAATTTTTCATATTTTTAAGGGTTAAAGAAGGAAACTAGATTGTTACAGAGAATGATGTCGGTTAGAAGCTAACTGTGGTCGGTTTGGTCACAAGTTTGGCAACAATATTTATTTACCATTTTTAGATGGTTCCGTTGTTTTACTCTCATCTTCGATGGTTTGTGTAGTATGTTGATGACACATTTTCTGGTATTTGGACTATTTATTAGTAGCATGGTTGTTGTTATTGACATTGATGAGCACATGATTCATATATGGCTTTGGAGTTAGTCGGTGAGAGACTTGGAACTTCTGGAGAGCATAATGATATGGATGGATGTATAGGTGAGTTTGTACATGTGGATAGATTCAGTTTTGTGAGTCTATGATGATGCAAATATTTGATTTGCACATGGATTGAGCACAGTTTAGATGCCTTGATCATGAGTAAGAGATGTTTGTATTTCCCCCTATTATTGTGTTACTCCATGATAGATCTTATCTACAGATGATTGTATTGGAAATGCTAGTTGTTTATGCAGGGTTGGATTTTTAGATTGCAGTGTTTGAATTTCTTTGAGTTATGTAGGTGTTTGTGGATTGATCACCCATTGTTGCATATAGAACTCATTTAGGGTTGTTTTTACTTGGGATCTTGTTTTGCTTTTACATATTCTAGTTTGACTTGTATTTGGATAGTTGTATTGGTGATTACATGGAGACATGGATAGATGGATGGAGAACATGGTTGGTTTTATAGGTATGGCTATGGTTGTAGTTAAAGCTCAATACTCTAGTTTGAGTGAGAGATATTGCAAGTGTGTTAGTCATGATGGCTTGGTTGCATGAGGGGCTTGGTGTTATGACTCAATGGGAGCTTGATGTATGGATAACTTGGTTATCACGGATCAGTAGTAGCTTCGTGTAGGTCTATGGTAAGTCACGAGTTTGTTATCTTCATTTTAGAAGATGGTTTGATCTACATAGTTTATTTTTTGAGATAATTGTTGAAGGAAAGAATAGATGGTCTTCACGGTGTGTAGAGTATGGTGATGTACATGCACAGGTACAAAGGTTCAGATGTTTATCTTCAAGTGGGAGATTGTTAGGTTTTGGAGCTGAATTGCTTTATAGATAGCCTCTTTTACACCTTATTGGTTAACACAGTAACTGACACCGGTCAGGGTAACTGCTGCCGGTCAGGCAACCATCCCCGGTCAGGGTAACCGTCATCGGTCAGGAAAATGTTGCCAATCAAGGTAACCATTTTTGGTTACCTGTGTGTGAACATTTATATTTAACTCATGGGAATTAGATCTAACTTTTTTATAAAGTTGATCTAAATGTTGTAAATGCATAGCTAAGGTGCCCTAAGTTTGTAGGTTCTTATATAAGCATAAAAAATATGGTTAGATGTTAATGATGACATGTAATTGATTATTATTTTCATTTGGAATCTATGATTGAGAGGATGACGAAGAAGAGATAGAAAGGATAGGTTACATAAAGACAGAGCCTCCATGGAAAGGAGCTAGACAAAAGGAAATAACATGTACATTTGAATGGTGAGAAGAGGGTAACATCTTCTACTGTATTTCCTTTGTATAGTTATTTTCTCATTGTAATGGCTTGCATAGTATGTAAAACACATAAAGTTTCTTGTTGTAGATCCACATGTTGGTGAGATCTTGTATTATAGATCTATGTAGATCTAGTCTTGTATTGTAGATCCATGAGATCATATTGTATTGTTGATCTATGTAGATCTCGATATTGTAGAGGATGTTGTCTTCATGTTTGCACATGTTATGCAGTGATGGAGAGACATACTTACTTCTTGGTGCACAGTTATAGTTGCACATATGGTAGACCCATGTGAGAGGTCTTGTTTGCAGATCCACAAAGAACTTGGTGGTAGTTCAGAGATGCAGTAGTTCCTGGTTATGTGAGATCTGTTGGTGGTGTTTGGGGGCATGGTTATAGTGCAGTCATGGAGATCCGTTTAGAGATCTGGAGGAGAGGAGATACTTTTGGAGAGATGAATTATACTCTTGTATTGAAGAGTTGGTTTATACTCTTGTTGTATTAAATATATGAGATCTCTATCTTTGGTGGATGCAACCCACATTGGGTGAACCATGGTACATGTTGTTTTATTGTTGTGTACTTTGTTTTGATTTGGATTATTATAGTTTATACTTCCACTATTGTAGATTTTAGGGAATTTTTTAGATCCTATGTGCATGATTAGGTTTTTTATTGAATCATAGCACTATTCTGTAGTCCCAAATTCCCAACATGATCACCTGTCACCTTTCAACCTTATCTTAAACATGAGTACCATGGATATAAACATGGCATGATTCTCCTAGATACCTTTCATTCTTCTTAGGATGGAATCCCATGGTTATTCATCATTTCAAACCTCTCTTGAATAGCTAACCTTTGCGTGCTATGGTTTTGTCTTCATAAAAGATGCCTATACTTCTCTATAGTCTCGTCCATTACATAAAAGTCCAAAGAATTTAAAAAGTAAAATGGGATTCATCTCCTTGAGTCAAAATTCCTATAAATAGATGATTCCCTAAAAAAGGACATCTACCTCTCTATCTATCTGCCATAAATAGATTGTTCCCTTGAAGGACAATTATAAAGTTAGACCTATTGTACATAGTCTATCCACAAAGAAAACTATTTTTGAACAAATAAAAATAAAAATACTTTGAAGCTTTCTGCATTGATCAGCTTCATGAATACCTCAAGGAATCATTATATTCTTCCCACATAGACTTCCTACATCAATCAGACTATAAAAAATCAAAAGTAATAACAAAAAGAAACATATAACTTTTTCATCATGGACTTGCCTATTCTAGTTTTGGGTATCTTGCAGAAGAGGCATGTTGTCTCATAACAAGGTTACGCTACAACGAACCACTTCACCTCACCTTATTTTCTTTCAAATCTCCTACCTACTTGTTGGTCTAAAAATCTGTCGTGAGATCAGATCTATGGATAGACGAGCCAACAGTGTGCAGGGCATAGCCCCTCTTTGAGTCAGCAAAGCGAAACTGGTTTATTACTATTCTACCAGTAGGAATCTTGTGCAAGTCTCACAGTATTCTACCTTCGGGGGTTGGGATCTCATCCTAGTAGGTTTATTTTCGGCTGTGGAGAGAAAGGAATGAAAGAGGGGATGAAGAAAGGTCAGATCCGAAGGGAGAAAAGAAATGAATTCCAAAGCAGAAAGGTCAGAGGGTTTATGTTTTGGGATCGGTAGTAAACAAAGCCAAACCTACTTACATAAACAAACAAAGCAATACTGATGAATAAATGACAATAAAACAGAAGTAGATTCAACAGAATAAACACACAGATCTGACATAAGAAAGATCTAATGCAAATAACACATGTATTCAGCACAAAGTCTAAATATTGTATTAATATTTCAGTCTGTTACAAAAAGCTCAAAATCTTTTCCTCTCACTTCTATTTTTTATCTGAAAGATATCCACTACCAAATACAACAAGTATTTGAATATTTATAGAAGAAGGAGAAGAAAGAAGGCAAAAAGGAGCCAACCACTTATTTACAAAATATTTACAAAATATCTCAAAGTCATGTTGACTTTTGACAACTTGATGGATGACATCATCCCATGATGTAACATGGATGATGTCATCATTTGTGCCAACACACTTTAGATATTTACAAAAAGAAATTCGAAGAGAGAGAGAGAAGAAGAGAGAGAATTCATTCATCGTCGTCAACCTACGGCCGAAAGGGGGTATCCTGCTTCTGTTGCTGCTCAGGTGACGAGATGTGAAATTGGGCACGATATTCCATGAACTTGCTGATCACGGGCTCTAGTTGATCCTGGGAAGGATCCTTGTGTCACTCACTGATCTCCTCGCAAGTCTCCCGCTCGTCTATGAGCTTCTCTGGGAGTCTGGAATAATCTTTCTCTGCTTCAATGAGGAACCCGATGAAGTCTCGACAGGCCAGCAGGTTATTGATAGACTCCGCGTCAAAAGTGACCTCTGGTCCCATCTCTTGTAAAACGATCTCTTTAAAGATCTGGATGGTTTCATCAACTTTTCTTATGGTGAAGGAAGGAGTAAGCAACCCTGGAGACATGTTGAGAACGATTCGTTCCATTTGGTGCATCGCATCGAGGGCTTCTTCCTTCACCTTATCTATCTTTTCAAGGATGAATTCCAGTTGATCCATCCGGTAGTCCAGAGTGGAAAGGACTTTATTGAGGGCCTTGGGATGGCCGAAAATGCCAAAATTAACTAGGTCTTTGACTGAACAGTCGAACATTTTTTGGAAGGTCTCATGCTGCAGCCTAGCATGGTCCAGCTCTTCAGATATGGGTCCTGCCAATGCTTGGAGTTCCTTATTCACCTTGTTGATGTTCAAGTACAAATCGATGAACTTGGCGATCACTTCTTCACTGTCCTTGAGGATCTGGCTCCTCCAACAAGAAACTGCCATGCCCTGCTCACCAATCTTTGTGTATTCATTGATTTTATCCTGGCTCAGAGGCTCAGGAGTCTCGGCGGTAGTTGAGGGAGGTGCACTACCCATCTTCTGTAAGGCGTGGAGCAGATGTTTATTTTGCTCTTTTAGTAGCCTTTTCTCTTCTTTTTCTTCCTGAAGCTTTTTTCAGAGGGTGTCGACTGCCGATAGGGCCTCTCTGTGAAGGATTTCAGAAGACATACCCATTGTGACTTGAGTCACTGTATAATCTGTCGGAGACAGATCTTTCCTATCCTTTAGAGGATTAGGGTATGCGATCTCCATCACCCTTTCTCCCGAAGCACTTTGAGAGAAGCGTGTGATAGGCTTTTGCTTCTTTACCCCCTTTGATGGGATTACGGAGAAGTCCATCGGTGCGATGGGAACTTTCCTCTTCTGCTAACTTAAGTGTTGGGAGATCTAGGCTGGACTTATGGGAGAAGGACCAGAAACGGAGAAGGGGGCAGCTGCAGTAGCAGAAGGGAAAAACGTGGAGACACGTAGCAGCGGCATAGAGAGAACAACCGAAGAAGTGCCCACAGGAGGAAGGGATACTGCAGTAGAGGAAGACATAGGAAGGGAAGGGAGCTCAGAGATGAGGGAAGAAATGGAGGGGGACAGTTCTGCGAGAGAGGAGAAGATGGAAGAAGAAGCAGGAGGAAAGGTAGAAGAAGAGGAAGAGGACACGACCAAAGGAATGGTCGCTTCGGTCACTCGAGGAGGGGGAGGAGGAGGAGAAGAAGGAATAGAAGGGACCTCAGTTGTTATAGCTGTGGCCACACCCTGAGTGGATGTGCCAATTGGAATGTCTTCCGCTATTTCTTCCTCTGTGCTTTTCAGGATTTCAACCCGTTCTTGTGAGGCGGAAGGAGGGATTTATAGAGCTTCCTCCTGGGTGGAACTGGATTCACCCTCCTTGTCTTTACCTTTGCCTTTAGGCTGCTGTTTTGATCTAGGAGGTGTGTTTCCCAACGAAGAGGTTGTGATATCGACCCCTAGGTAGATGAGTCCGTTCATCCGGCACCAATGCTCTGTTCTGCGCAGAGTTTCCTTGACCCTTTCCTCAATTTATTGAGGTGCTTTGGTTCTATCAATTACCGCAAAAGGCCAATCATCCCCATTTGTATCAAGATACACTTGATCCACTTCCTGCTCGGTAGTTTGATAGCCTTTGGGGACGATGGCCACCCCGTACTGGATAATTTCTACTAAGGACAAAAGAGAATGGTCCTTTATCCTGAGCTGAACCTCATGAATGACGTCGATGTAGATGTCTTCGATCTGAGGAATGTGAATCAGGTCAAGTTTAGCCCTAGGCAAACAATTCCTCGGGTCGAAGGTGGGTCTTGCTGGGAAGTTGTGTTTCAAATTTAGCAGCTCCAGCTCTGCAAATATGTCCTTCGCCTTGTGGTGAGTAAGACATGTATACCTACCCACTGTGAGGGGGAAAGGAGTTCCACCCTTCTTTCTCTTGAGACGTTTCTCATGGTAGGTAATTAGCTGCCTCGACAGCTCCAACAGGATCAACTTGGGACCGGCGTACCTCGGCAGTTTAGTTGGTTCTCCCAAGAAGTTGGCCGCCCTTAGATAGGTGAACGTGGGGAATTGAGTGAATAGGGCCCCCCATTTCTCCATAGCTGCGACTATGTTCTTGGTCGTGCGACCGTGAGTCATGTTTGGCCTCAACAGGCAGATGATGAAGTAGAAGAATGCATCATTTATTTTTGTGAATTGGGGGATGCTATTCTCCAGCTTCAATTCTGGATAGTATTCATAAATCTTGACTTGGGGCCAAACCCCACTCTGCATCAAAGCTGGGTAGTCCCTCTCTGAAGCTGCAGCATAGACCACGTAGGAGTTCATATAGAATCTCCCCGTTGTGTTGAATTGTTGGAGCTACACAGAGATTGTGCTGCTTATGATTTCTGCCCATTCAAAGCGTTGATCAGGCATATTTTTATTCATGGTTTCAAGGTATCACAGCATCCACTTGTGAAAATAATGGGCATCAGAAAGCCCAAAGACTCTGCTCAGGAACATAATTGTGTCGCTGAGCTCCTCTGAAAAGTCACTGCGGTGGATGACTTGTGGCCACCGAGTCACTACCTTTTTGTTTTTCAGGTAAACTTCGTTCATCAGCTGCATGCACTGATCTTCATTGTTGTCCCAGGCCTTGATGCAGTCTTCTTGGCTGATGGCCACAAAGTGCCGGTGGTGAGGGATGCCGAGCATTATCTCAAAGTGGTAGGCAGTGAGGTTGATGATGACCTCGCCCTTGTCATTTACGAAACATCTTGTGTCTTTGTTGTAGCATCGGGAAACCACCATTATAAACTCATTGTTTATGGCACTAACAGGGATACCGCCCGCAAAATTTAGTGCACTGCCTATCAGTTTGTCCATCCATGGACTTCTTGTGACTTTCTGAGTTCTGACCCAGAACTCTTCCATATCAATATGACCCAACTCTGAGTCTTTGATGTCTAGGTCACACTCTTCTTGGGACTTGGGCATTCTGACCCTCTGATACTTATACTTGATCTCTTCTTCTGTGAGCTTGGCCTTGCCTTTAGATTTGATAGGCCTCTTGCTTGATGTTGACATATGTTCTTCTGAGCTTAGTTGTTGATTTGCAATAATAAGAAGTGAAGCCCAACGCAAGAAAGCCATGTCAGCTGTTTGATTTTCCATTGAAATGTTTGACAGAAGAAAGAGATAGCAATTTAAAGGCTTCAGGGTGCAGGGCGCATGAATACTGCAGGCTACAAGGCCAAATAGGTAAGGCGCACAGGAAAGGGATGTTGCAGGGGATAAATCAGCACCGAAGGGCGCATGGCACATGGATTCTGCATGATGCATTTTTGTGTTGCTGTAAGCATGGGTGTGCCTGCGCCATATGTATGCGTTTTATGAAGGGCGCACAGAATCTTTATGTTGCACGGGAGCAGGATGCACCCTTGGCGCATATATCTTTCATGTTGCATGGAACTTTGGTGTGCCAAAGGCGCATAGAAGATTTGTGTAACATATGCTGTTTGTGTGCTTAAGGGAACTTGGCGCGACGCATGAATAGTCTACATGACATAATGTTATTGCAATGATAGATGCGCCCGCGCCGTTCAAAGCTTTGCACTTGGCTCGGATTTAACTGGTGTTGCACAAATGCAGGGTGTGCCAAGGGGCGCAGATTTTAGTGATGCAACAAATGAGTTTGGTGTGCCATGAGAGCGCAGCTTTTCATGATGCAGCAGGCAGGGAATATGCGCCATTGGGGCGGCTTTTCTTTGCATAACAGGGGCGACAGATGCGCCATTGGCGCAACTGTTCTTGGTGTTGCAGGGCGTGCCAATGCACCAAGGGAAAAGGAAAATACAATTTCCTTTTAGGCTTGATTCACTTCAGAGGGATTTCATTCCTTCAAACTTCATCTGCAGGGTACCTTGGGGTGATGAAATGGTTTTAAACAAAAGGGTTTTAAACCACCATTTCAGGACAGCTTCCTCTACCAGCAGATCTGGAAAGAGGGGGAGGAATATGTGGAAAGACAGTAGGGGGGCTAGTTCATGATTTCATTCTTTCCAATTCAAATCATACCCATCAAGCAAACAAAGTACCAAAACGTAAAACATAAAAGAGACGAGGACCTCTTACCCGGATAAATAGTGAAGAACGTGCAGACGGGTCCACTACATGTTTGAAAACGACAGGGCAGGTGCGCTGACAGGCTCAGAGAAAGTATATAATAAAAATGTGATTACTCTGGTGATAATGACATTTGTAGACGCGCCTATATATAGGTGAGGAAGTAATAAATGCGTCACCAACCTTTTCAAGTGGTGCATGGAAATCATTGTCGACACAGGAAAGCATGCGCCTTTAGCGCACCAAAGAACTTGCCAACACGGAGTTAAGTGCGCCTTTGGCACACCAAAGGTGATGTCGACATAAGATTATGTGTGCCTTTGGCGCACTGAAACTTGGTGCAACAAAAGGATTGTTAGTAGGAAGGCGCATGCGCCTTGGCGCATGCGAGGAAGGCTCAACATAGTGTGGCGCATATAAATGCCTGTTGGCACAAGAAAGCATGCGCCAAAGGATTTAAAGGGGGCGCATCAAAACATGATGTTGCATTGTTATTATGTGCGCCCAACCAAAAAGGCCCAAAAAAGGCTTAAGTTCGGAAAACTAGATTTCCCGGAGAGGGATTTTGCAACGTTCCGAACGCAAGGAGTCCCTGACGAGGGACCGGAACAAAATTTCGGTACGGTTATCTGTAAAATTGCCCTTGCCAATTTTACGGGATAACACTACTCAAGGGACTTGCCGAAAATATGACATTTCGTGATCATGTAACTTCATTCATCCTTAGAAAGTTTAAGCATGCATCTCCTTTAGGGTCTTGCGTTCATAAGCCGATATTTTGGTGTAATAGAGTTGTAATGGTCCTTATCAATTAGGTGCCCCCCACCTCTTTCACCATTCACCTCTTTTTCTACTTGTTGATTTTGCTACACTGGACTAGACCTTTGACACCCACACTCAATCATACCTATTTAACCTAGACTTCATCATGCCTAAATGATCTACATTCAATCATACTTGGCTCAGTCATGCCTATACCCAAACTCCACCATGTCTATACGACCTTGACTCAACCATGCCTATACCTGACTCCATCATGGCTAAATCACCTAAAATCCACCATGCCTATACTTGACTCAACCATGCCTATACCTACACTCCACCATGCCTATATATCCTCGACTCAATCATGCCTAACTCAACTAGTTTCCATGATACACAATAAATTATGAAAATTAAAGCAAGTACATCATCCATCCAGTAAACACTATCAAATATAAAATGGGAGAGTCTATGTATCAATACAGATATAAATAGGCATCAGTATCTCAAAAATATCATGTACAATCTCACATATTCGATACGCAGACCGATATACATATCAAAAAATCAAAATCATGGTAAAATATCACATATAGTGACCAATCACCCCCACCTGATGCCCTCATCTCTAGTCTCATCTATCTCCTCCTCCTCACCAGTCAAGTGTCATGCCATCATCTCGCCACCCTCTGTCAGTCCCTACCTGGCCTCCTACTTTCCCTCTATAGGGCTAGGTATCTAGGAACTCGTAACCTTACCATGGTCCTATCTCTGGGGAAAAATACCCCATGTGCTACTAGAACTATGAGTCATGGATCTCATCTGCTCACTGGATGCCAATTAGGCTCGGTGCTTGGCATATGAAGGCACATCAATCCTTGCGGTGGCTAGATAATAACGAGCCTTGTTCAGGGAATCCCTAAACCTCACCATGGATATAGTCTGTGGTGGTGTTATTAGCCTAGCTGCCCCTTGTGAACTCTTCCCGACCACAAGTGTACCTTGTCCTAGTGCAGGTGCCTATACTATGGGACCCTGTCTCTGTGATGGTAAATGTACAGCTACCTGGGCCTGTAAGGCCATAACCTGTGCCTGTGCTATGGCCAAATAGCCCTGTAATCCATCCACATGTGCCTATAAGGTAGCTACCTGCCTTCCATCCTCATCTCCACCCTGTGCGGGAGCCTGCGCCTATGCTACCTGGGCTTGTAGGGTTTTCACTTATGCATGCGAGGTGTTCACCTATGTCTGTGCCCCTGTCAATAAAACAAATGTAGGATTGATGTGTTTTAGGTATGGTGTGGTACAAAAAGGGACAAGAAACAAATGAATCTGAAATATATGGATTTTACATTTTTTAGCCTCAAATTGACATGACCAACGTCAGTTAATCTCTAACCAGAATTGGTCACCCAACATAACCATTTGACCCACACTATTCCCACTTTGCCTCAAATAATGATTGTTCAAATAACTTTTATCCTTACTAACACTTATTACAACTCACTCACAAACCTCGATTACATGTACACTTTCTTAATTGTGTTTAGGGACATGTTATTTACTTATACCTCTACCTTACCTGTGCCCTGACCTACATACCCTGACCTATATACCCTGACCTGAACCTCCTTTTATGCCATTCAAATTTTTGTATTCACTATAACTTGTGATGATGCTACCTATGTTGTTCATCTTAATGACCTTACCTTGCCTAATGACGCGATATTTATCCCGACTATACCTTTGGTGCCATGGAACAAAATCTATTACCCATTCCTACACTTGGCTTAGTTGTGCTTTAGGACCATATCCTATACCTTGGATACCTGAACCACTTCAATCTCGTTCGGATAAACATCTCAACCTTTGACGCCGTAGAGTTTGCACGCTCTTCCACCTGGTACCTTATCGCAATCTATACATGTGCATGCATTCTATTTCCATTACTCATTACTTGACTCAACCATACCTTTACCCATTTACCCTTACTGTCATCAATAACCTATTTATCAAACCAATCACCGACTACATTTTCTACCTCATCCATTCTTGGTTCGAGGAGGATCACCTCCATCCCTACTTAGGGGCAAACTAACCTTTTCTTATACCTGGGACACCAACTTCATGTTTTTGTCTAAGTTGTTTACCAATACAAAGCTACATGACAAAAAGGGGAAAATATAGACACCAAATTTGGGTCACACTCCCCTTGGTCCCTTTCGATTAATTAAGCGCACTATGGCCCCATTACTAATTATTATTAATATATTCACCTTCACATTATTAATCAAGTTAATTATTTTAGTTAAATTAATTTCACCCTCACACCTACATCTCACCATGACACCTCACCTTGGACCCATTCTAGGGGCATTTAACTCACAATGTTTGAGTCATCACCCTCAACACTGAGTCATCAATGAGTTATAACTCCTAGTGCTGAGTCACTAACTTGACCTAACTAACTAAGAATTTTTCCTAAACCTAACTGGACCTCTTCTAAGATCTTCCTGCCTTCTCTCACGTGAACTCTAATTTCCTACGCGGACTCAAAGAGAAAGCACGCCAAATCTAGGAAGATATGCCTATTTTTGGTAAATGTAGAATTTACCACCTTAACCGACGCTGATTATTCCTCGAACGGTGCCGGTCACCTAACTTCCATCAGTTACTTTATATACAACTTTGTGAGCTTTTACTTGGGTTGGTGATTTTTAGTTTTGGGAGTTCTATTGCATTCAAACACGAATCAAAAGCCTCTCAACATCCAGAAAACATGAAATACTCAACCACATGCTTGAGCAAGCATATGACTCTCATTCTAGGGCATTGAAATATTCATAGGAACACTCCGAGAGTACTATCATGGCACTGAACCCAGAATCTCTTCATGGATCAAATATCATCCTCATTCACCTACCAGATATGTAAATTCAAGTAAGTATACGTGATTTTAATCATATTTTGCTTTCTTAAAGTATAGATTTCTAACATCCTTCGTTATAATTTATTTCTTCCTATATTCCTTTATCTCCAAATTTTCACCAATTCACCAATCCAACCACCTATGGTCTTTTTGGCCTCTGTGACTTACCCCCTTGTATTCTTGAGTCTTCTTGGTAATATTATGAACATAACCACTTCCTTTTCACTCTATGTGTAATCACAAAGAAGCTCAAAAACTATTTTTATTAAGTTACTACCAATTTCCCCTACCCACGTTGGTCACTTAACCATCATCAGTTTCACCTCTTTATCGACATCGGTCATTGTGTCTTTTTCTCTACCTTCACCAAACAACCCATAACATAACCAAACTCCACCTAGAACTTACCTAACACCCCTGTGACCTTTCCCAACCACAACAATACTTTGCTTGATGCTAGATTAGTTTATACTTCAATACTCTGCTTAATCTAGTGTGTTGATAACATTTTGAGACACCTAAATCAAAGTGTTAGCAATAGGACCTCTATTTATCGTATTTATTTTCATTACGTTGATTAAAAAAAGTGGATTGACAGCCATCTAGGAACTGTCACACTTCCTGGAACTAGCAATTGCTAGGAAGACCACTATCATTTGCTATTTAATATCATTTGGTGGTCTTGTTGTGTTTCTTATACAGGTCATTCCTCCTAGCCAAAGGGAAGATCTCACATTCAGTTTGATCAAATTCTACAATGTGCACATACCGTCTACATAATCACAGGTATTCCTCCTTGACCATTACCTTATTTGTTTTATTCCATACTCTAAGGTGAAATGAGGTGAAACACGTATGGTGCTCGACAATTCAACTAATCGACATCATAGATCACTAACAGTTCATTGTTATCATGAAATTTAAAATTTATTGTGCAAGATACATATATTGCATCAAGAATTTTAAAGAGAAGGAACATTAGTTGAGGATAAGGCTAATCATGTTTTCAATTTATATTTTTATGTACATTTGCCACTTGTTTTGAATACCATCCACTCCTATGCATTTTCCTAGAGCATCGTTTTGGGAAAAACATTATTTAGTGTGTATATTACAATACTAAGTGGTAATTAATTTGTTAAGTGATGTTGTTTACAACAACTCACGTATATAGATTTTAGGTATTTGTGTGAGAGATTCTAGAGATCTCTTAGTTGTTTATTGTTATGTCTTGACTCCTAAATTATTGGGATCAATGTCTATATGTAACTATTTCTCATATTTATTTTCATTAAGTTGATAAAAAAAGAACAACACTGTAGCATTCGTAGTTTTCCCACACGCTGTCCACACATCGCTGGAGCAGTCCACACAGTTTGGAGTGTCGTTGGAGTAGTCCACACAGTTTAGAGTGCCATGTTGAGAGAGTGACAGAGATTATACATCCACATGAAGACAACCGACACTCTTGATCTCTGTTTGGACTACTACTGACAATGACAATCAATGACAGTGATGAAGAAGGTAAGGTAATAACAGATAGTGATGAATAGATGCGATGATATGCATTATTTAGTCAGAGATTATGAAAATACTATAGATAGGTTCTGCTTGTAAGATGAATTTGGTTGGAAAACAAACCATAAATGTCTAGCCTGCAGCCTATATACGTGAAGATAAAAGATAACTAAAATGCAGCGTATAAATGTATCAACATCTAAGCATGCAGTGCAGCGTGCAATGTGCAGTCTATGGCCAAAGGTCGAGCTAGATCGTCCACACAACAAACAAGCATATAGTAAATTGAATTTTTTAAGTTGATTAAATCATTTAGAGTATTTAAAAAGTAATTTCTCTTTATTAATTTTTAAATAGTGATTTATCGTTATAGTCTTCTTGTAAAATGTATTATATCCGTCAATTGGAGTCGTTTTGTTTACAAATACGATAGTTGTGAAAATGGAGAAATTGTGTCTCGTTGAGAAGTTCGAAGGACGTGATTTTCATACATGGAGAATCCAGATGCAACTGAACTTGATTGAGAAAGATTTGTGGGATGTGGTAAAACCAAATGTGACAACACCAACAAATCCAACAGATCTCACAAAGTGGAATATCAAGGATCAAAAGGCCTTGGGAACTATTGGTCTTTGTTTGTCAAAAGCTTACCTGCACCATGTAGACTTCAAAAATTCTGCAAAGGAAATCTGAGAGACATTAAATAAGCTATTCGGATCTGAAGCAGAAATTGCAAAGACAACACTGAAGCAAAAACTTTATGGATTAAAGATGGATGAAAGTACAAAAATGGCAGATCACATCAGCAAGTTCCGCTCTCTTCTCAATCAGCTTGCGGGTATTAATGAGAAGGTAAATGATGATGATGCCAAAGCAATTCTTTTGAATAGTCTGCCTAAAAAAATGTCTCATATGGTTTTTACTTTGAGCAAGATTAAAATTGGTTTAGAGGGAGTAGTTTCTACTCTTCTTGATTAGAATGAACCTTTAGAACTAGAAGAAGAGGTCTTATATGTACACAATAAAGCTAGTACATCATAAAAAAGGGGCAGGTACAATTCAAAGCACGTTCCTACAAAAGGAAAAATCAAATGTTATTATTGTAAAGAATTAGGACATGTCATTCTAAATTGTAAGAAATGGGCACAAGATCTCCTCGATGATAAGCTTGATCAAAAGGCGTATATTGTTGAAGAAGAAACTGATTGGGAAGAATATGCAACTGATGAAGAAATTTCTTGCCCTAGCGATGAATATTATCTCTACTAAAATAACCAATCAATGGAGGCAGGAGGCCACGGACGCTTGAGGACTATTCAGCACCTCTCGTCAGTCACCAACGGCGAGGACGCATTTTGTGGTGGTGACATATTTATTTCCAGTTGTGTGTTTACTTTATATGCAGAATAAAGAGCAACAGTTTGTGTATGTTTGCTTGGTACATACGAGAATTCCTATATGTTCTCTTGAAGTGTTGTGATGTGGCGTGGAAGGCGTCAGTCAGTGAAACAGTTGTATAGGAGGGCAATTAACGTCCAGATGAGAGGAGCAGTATGCAAACCTAAAAATATGCATAGGCATATGATTCTGGTTTCAACTACACTTCTTCCCCATATTCGCACTAAGGGGGGGAATGTTGGGAAAAACATTGTTTAGTGCGTATATTAGAATACTAAGTGGTAATTAATTTGTTAAGTGAGGTTGTTTACAACAACTCACGTATATAGATTTTAGGTATTTGTGTGAGAGATTCTAGGGATCTCTTAGTTGTTTATTGTTATGTCTTGACTCCTAAATTATTGGGATCAATGTCTATATGTAACTATTGAACTACTGAATATTTGAATCGAGCATTATTATTTACATATCGCTCATGCTTTGTAAAACCATCTTTTCTATGCCTAATTTTTTAGGTGATGTCTCTATCACTTCTAGGTGTACATTTTCACTATCAAATTCTAATAACTGTCACTAAATTTAATGATATTCAAAATACACCTCTACACTTTACATGAACACATTACATTGATTTTTTAAAGTATTACTAAACTTAATTTTACATGTATTATAAAGAATTCTTTAATCTTAGCTATTGCTATCACTTGATTCATTTATCCATATTACACTCTTGAATAGTTGATCCTTTTGAGCTTATTGTCCCATGAAGTACCACTAGACTAAATATGGACCCCTCCCCTATTTATGGAGACATGAGTTCTTTAATTATATCGTCAAATTCACCATATCTTAAAAGGGTATCCCCTCTTTTAATTCAAAAAAGCTTATCTATGTGAAAAAAGGGAAGCTAGAAGTATTATTTTCAGCTTTAAAAACCCCTATGATATCTCCCTTTTACTGTTGTATACACCTTTCTCTCTCTCTATATATATAAGGAGAAATAAGTTCTCTATCTTTGTAAGGAAACACAAGCAACTCCCTAGGAAAGAAGAACATTCCGAAAGAGACATCTCAATGCTCATCACTTTTTTCCTCTTGAGCCCACGTCAAACAACTCATCTCATGGTGACAGATCTTCTGCCCTCAGAATTGAATTCAAACAATGCCTTTAGAAACCAAAAAGAAAAATCAACGGGATATAAAGAGCGATTTTCAGTAACAAATGCCATGAATTGACAAATTGATGTCAAGCATGAAAAAATAAAAGGAAAAGGAAAAGAAAACGCTGAATTAACCGGCACAAAATATACTTTCCGTTTTTGTAAGAACAGAAGCTAAAAATATTATTCGTTTCACATGTTGGATCATACGTCATGGGGATATCTGCAAGGAAAATTTAATAGTGTTGGACATATCGGTCCACCCATCACCACATATGAAAAAGAGACCATACATATATAGATATACTCAAAAGAGATGGACATCACTCAGCTACCATATAAATATGATTTAAGTTAAAATGAAGATGCAATATTTATACAACACAATAGGAAAAGTAGATGATACCATGGTCAATTCATGAGAACCTTTGAGGGACTACTAAGACATCTAATGAGCTGACAAACCATTGTTATCTCTATTGTTCATCATGGAGAGTCACCTAGAGGGATGAGGGGCAAGATCTACCTTGGTTCACCACACATAGAACCACAATCAATAAAGAGGATGAAAGGTAATTCAATCTTAGGGTCAATGATACCAAAGTTGTTGATTACTAATAGGCATGGTAGGTTGGGTTCATCTAACACTACTATTTACATTAAATCGAGAGGTATATCACCTTGGGGAGGATGACTATGATGAGGAACCCAATGCGAAAGGAGGTTATGTCATGGAGGATAATAGAAAGGAAGGAGCAAAGAGGTTGGAGGATGAAAGGTTAATGATTTATTCAAATCAAGCAACAATGGACTTGAATCGGTAATAAGGAGACCTGGGGGATTTGGTCAAATATTGAATCTTATTTTATTATCTTTCATAATTTTGTGAGAAATAATTGATTAGTCATAATATATATATATATATAGATACTTTATATATATATATATATATATATATATATATATGATTCCATGATAATAAAGATTGATTGGAGACATGTTGTAAGATATTTTAGGTATTGAGTAGGTTGTCTTAATTATATTTCAACACGAGTAAACATTTGATTTAGTCAACAAAGAACGTTGTATCTATAACTCTTAGTTCTATGGACATAATTAAACCATTATTTCCAAGTATATATATCTATAATAAAAACATTGAGATCTTATAATTAATATCACAATGCTTTGAGAACAGGACAGCTTAAGGATGAGATTCAACACTAAGAACAAGTTAGGAAACCTATGTCCATTACAACATATGTTTCCTCATGGGCTAAAGAGGATGTGCAAGGGGAATCTTTCATGTTCCCCTTAATTGATTTTGTGGCCTATGTTTGTCTTTACATTTTAAATCTTTAGATTATGTCTTTATGTGCATGTGTATGGAATGATACCCAAGTAAATGTTTATTTCTCTAATATAATCAAGAAAGTACATATAATATATTTTGAATCATATGATAGTATAGTAAAAAGGGAGACATTCGCCACAATACAATATCATATGATTAAAAGACATAAGATAATTTAATTAATTAATGTACTTTAATAGTGAAATTTAAAATTTAAAATTTAAGTCAAATACAAAATCAGGAAAATGAAAATAAAAATAATCTTTGTAAACATAAAAACATGATTAAAAAATAAACTAGTAGCCTCATCTTATCAATCAATCCGTAGTAATCTAGAGATAAAGTTCTAGAAATGATAATTAACTCATCAACTTCATTGTATTTGGATCCATAATATTGTCCATTGAGTAATCATTCTTATATATGCTATCTTGAATATGTGGATCTTATTTAAGTTTTTGTTGTTCTTTGGAAGCTATTGCATGCAACAACATGATCCTTGTTGGGGTGGATTTATGTATGTGCACCTCCTATGCTCTTATTGTATGTATCTTGGTGTTATTTTAAAGAAACATCTCCTTGAATAATGTTTTAAAATACAAATAATAACGTCTCATTTAAATTGTAATGATTTTACGACATGTGTAAATTTCAATGGTGATATATAAATCTACATTATTGGTTTAGAATTTTAATGTACGGAACAATCTTATAACTTTAGTTAAAAAATTATGGGTTATTGAACATATAATAGAAAAATATTAAAAAATAAATTGAGTATATTTAAATTCATAAATATTTGTGGAATGGTACAAGTAATATTTAATAAAAAATAATAGAGTAGAATATAAATGTGCACAATGTTCAATAAGACTAAGAATGAGTATTTGAATGTAATTTAAGAGGGGGAAGAAACTTCAAACTCATTTTCCTAGGCTGGAACAAGCAACAAATATGTATGGGAGATATTGGATACTTAGGGAATGTTGGTATTAACTACTATTTGATATATGGTCTTTCGATCACTTTAAGATGAAATATATCATGCAGTATACTTCATAATCAAGAAATAAGCTACAATAAAATATGGTTATAGAAGAGGAAAGTTATAATATGGGGTATTTTCTTCTTGAGTGATAGTTCATCTTCCTACACAAGTGGCAGTTGGAATTCCAAAATTGCTCTATGATAACAAGTATTTTAACATGGCAAGAATCTAAAGAGTGTCACTTAGCATATAATGGAGGAATGCTTATCTACCATGGGGGCATAAAGATATTTAAGAGTCATGCAAAGCTTTGAAGTTCTACTAGGTACATAACAAAACACCACACAAGAATAAAAGAGCACCACGAGTCTACATTGTAGTATGAGTTACCATGAGGATATAGAGCTCAAGGTCCTTTTGAGTAGGGCACATACATGTGCAACTGCAAATTGATCATTCACCATTTCTTGAGGAAAAATGGTCCCCATTGCATCTTCAATTAGCTATGGAAACTGGACCTAAAGTTGGTGAATGTTGTGTGAGTTGGCTTGCTTACCATATTGTGGGCTACCCTGAATTTTATGGAAAATTTGTGTGTTCCATGGTGGTGTGCATTATTAATTCTATGATTTGATCATATGAAGTTATCTACAATTTTTCAACATCTAAATTGAAAGTGTGTTAAGTTGTTGTTGACTCAAGAAAATGTTTAAATAATGTCTTAAAGAGTTCTAGATTGAATATTTGATGTAGACTCAAGTAATGTAGTTAATTTGGTATATAGAACCATATAGAGATTCACATATAATTGTTAAAAGAGAACACTGAATTTTATATAGATATTTCATCAAGTATTCACATGAATTTTAGAGAGATCAAGTATTCATAAGAGTACTCATTATTGTTGAAATTACTAGTTCCCACGAAGAACTTTTGGAAAATGAATTAGGTTTTTATCATCACTAAAATTGTTTTCAATTACGTTATTTATTATTTAATATATCATTTACATCTCATGGGCCCACTATGTAGGCAATGCTTGAAAATTCAGCTAATCCACACCATACATCTAATATTTCATGGCTTGTCTTAAATGTTATATATATCATTTCCATTCTAGTATATGTAGAAGAAGAAATATAATTTGCGAGCTACATACTGCATAACGGACTTCAAAGCAAAGGAACATATTATAAGGATAAGGATAATGTTATTGTTAATTTATATTTTTTCGCACATTTTTCACTTGTCTAGAGTATTGGACCTGAAATGTTTGGTTATGTATAAATGCAAGAATACCCAAATGATAACACACAATAATAATAATAATAATAATTGAGGTGTTGATTGATTATAATTCATACACACAGAGAGGTGGCATATATTGTGTAATGATCTCATACAAAGAATGAGTTAATGCTTACCACCTTCAACCACCCAGGTCTAATAATATTATGAGTCGTTACAAATTCTAACTATAGACTGTAACGTACCCAAAAATATGTTGCACCTCATTATTGTGACGAACTAACTATTAAAACATGTAATATCTATATGATTTGTTATTACAACTCATCACACCACATAATATCACATTAACATGTGAACATAACAAAATATCACTAACGTTTCTCGTGATAGTATGAACATGAGGAACAATCACACTTGAGGAACTAGAAATTAAAATGTATGTGCATTCATGATTTATGTTTGTAATTTTCTTTTTGGATATAAGCTAAACATGATCATCTATATACATAAGAAAAATTGTTCACACTTTCAATTAAAGTGAATGTAGGGCTTTTCATTGGTCGACCAAACTTCCAATTATCACTTACATGGGAGAAATCGACATTCCTCGCGTTCAATTCCAATGAGTGTTGGGATTCCCACCATCCAATCAATGTAGAATTATAACAGTTTAAGAAATCATTGTAGTCATATGATCTCCTATTCATTTTTTATAGTAGGGGGTTATTCTACACACACAAAAAAACATAAAGATACTAAAAACATGTCACTATATTAAATGTTCGACATTGTCATTAGAAACCAATGAGAGGACACTAATTGTCCTCCAACCTCCATTATTTTTGGCTATTTACTTAGCATAAATGATCATGAAGTTCATGTATATGAATCCCCCTCCCCGTAGGTATCACCAAAAAAGACTTCATGATGATTTGTTTTTGACATAAAATAAGTATTGACACAAAACTACAACTTTTTATTTTGTTCACAAAAATACTTTTATTAATAATAGAAAATCAACTATTTAACATACAAGACAATAGTCAAGAGCAAACATAAGACACTACTTTGAATCTACACAAACTTGACAGACTAACAACTCTTTATGAAAAGTTGTTAAATACAAAAATAATATTAGATGTTAAAGACATGAAGGACATTATATCAATTTGATCTCACATGTGTTAAATGGTTTGAAAAACTATGTTTTGCAGCATTGTTTTTGGTTGACTAGTCTTACCTCGAGATGCCTTTTTATTTACTTTTGATCTGGCTATCTTAGATGGAAGAACCTAACCATCACATGTGTTTGCAAGGATGACTGCTCAACCAACCAATGGGTTGCTTACCACTTTTTGGGAGGATTTATCATCCGTTGGTTGGCCGGTCAGCCTTGCAAACAAATGTGATTTTTAGGTTAAGGGGTCTTGAATAACACTTACTTCTTCTGATACTCATTCATATTTGTTAGCATGTTTTATGTGGCTACCAAATATGATATTAGTGCTTATGTATCTAGGATATTTGACTTTATCCTATGTTGTGATGGAAATACTACATTGATTAACTACTACACATAAGGATATGTACTCTTCCAAATATAGATTTCCATTACTTGGACAGAGGATCACGTGAATTCCCTTCCACCAGTCAACAAACCATATTGCAAGGAACTTGGTAACCTATTTCTAATACCAAATGAAGTGTTTGGTGTAGTATAAACACAAGAATCCTCAAATGATAACACATAATAATAATAATAATAATAATAATAATAATAATAATAATTGAGATTGACAAAGAGAGAAATGAGATTACATATATAGTATAATGATCTTGTACAAGAAAAGAGTAAACACTTATCACCTTGAACCACTCATGTCTAATAATATTATTAGTCACTACATTTTAACTATAGAATATAACTACTCTCTCTTTGACGAACTAACTATTACAACACATGATATCTATATGAGTTGTTATTACAATCACACCACATAATATCACATTAACATGTGAATACTGGCGAAATACCTAACACCACTCACACCTATACATTTGTCTAGAGTACCACTCATGCTTCCTAATTTTCTATGCAATATCTCTCACATTTCTAAGGACACGTTTTCATTGTCAAATTTTAATAACTATCATAAATTTTATAATAATCAAAATACACCTACTTACATAAACACCTTATATTAATCTTGAAATTATTACTCAAACTTGATTTTTATGTATTGGATACGTTTTATTAACCTCGCTAAAAGCAATTGGGTGTTTCTATCACAATCTATCCATATTGCACACTTATTAAAAGAATCCTTGAAAGATTATTCTCCAATTTAGGGAGAGACGAGTTCTTTGATTAAATTGTAAAACTCCCCGTATCTTAAAAGGGCATCCTCTCTTTAACTCGAAAAAACTAATCTATATGAAAAAAAGGGAAGCTAGAAGTATGATTTCCCAAGAAATTCGATCTAATAAAAAATCTTTGAAATCTCCCTTAAACAACTGTAAAAACACCACTTTTGATATATATTTTTCATGTCATAACAAGGGGAAAGAAGAACATTCCGTAAGAGACATCCTAACCTTTTTTTTTTCCCTGAGCGCACAAAGAACTCATCATGATTGATGTAAATCATGGTGACAAATCTTCATTTAAGAAAGCAAAAAGAAAAATCAATGGGATATAAAGAGCTGGATTTCCACTAACTATGAGCATGAACTTTCAAATGCCATGAATTGACAAATTGATGTGAAGCATGAAAAAAAGAAAGAAAAAGAAAACGCAGGCACAAAATATACTTTCAGTCACATTTTTTAAAACTATTTTGTATTTGAGAAAGTTATCAAATATGATGAATTAAATTTTTTTTATTGTTTTAAAAATTAGTGCTAAAATTAATTATAAATAAGTGATTATAAGTTTTGAGAGTCATAAAATGAAATGATGTTTTTTTTTGGATAAAATTGTATGTGAGCTTTTCTTTATTTTCCAATCATTCCCCGTGATTTATCATAAAGATGAATAACATTTGATTTTTTAAAATTAATTTTTAAATATAAATTTAAATATAGTATTACAATTTATTGCATTCAATTGTAAATTTGGTGGATATGGGTAATAAAATTATACATTTTTATATTAAATAAAATTATATATTTTTTAGCATTCTTACCTAATTTTTATAAATCATTTTCCCTTATTTCAAATCCACCACATTAAACTTGTTTACAAAAATTACTACCCTGCTAATTAATCTAATGATGTGCTCGAATAAAAATCTAGCCTAATTCCTAACTAGTCTTGCCTGTAATTACATAACCCTTGGCTCACTAGAGCTCAAATAAAGTTTCAAGTTTTTATGAACTTGCAGAGCTACTATTTTTTTAATGAAGTTAATAGGTTGTCCAAAGCTACTCAACTTTGATAACAACCTATTATATTGTTATGGTTGAGATGAATGGATGGAGATTATACTCAGTAGGAGCTAGTTCCCACGATGATTAAAAAAAATACATAGAATAATATCAAACACAAAATATATTGTTTTATTTTAGATGAATGGGTGGATATTATACATAACAAGAGCTAATTCAGATAATGATTGAAACAAATACATAGATAATAATATCAAACACACACTATATTATTCTATTACATAATTCATTTGGGGATTGCAAATATATAAGATTGTCATTCCTATATTAATGGATAATCATATCTTTGCACATATCTCAACAAATCTTAAGAATAATTAATCATAACGATTATCCTATACATGTAATATTGTTGTAACTCCCAACAATATCAATCACAACTCCCTGAAAAATATAATAAAAAAATCGTAGAGCACTAACCATTGTTTTCTAATATTCCCCTCTTATTGCAAACATGGTAGAAACACAATCACACTACTTCTAGTGCATGTCACCTCTACGAGGTTAGGACCTTGGTCCATAAAACAAATTGAAGGTGGAGAAATAATTCATCAGCCTCTCGTGAACCGTGTATTGTTGGGAATTAATCTGACCAGACCAACGTGGGAACCAAGAACATGAACCATATAACAACTATGCATTGTTGAGAACACATCAATCAAACTAGTGTGAGAACTTTTAATAGGAACCATCTGTCCAACCTTCACAAATGAATGGTTTTCATAGGATGACCACTAACCTAGAGGTATGAACATGGATATACACATTGTTTAACCTCTCAATTATCATGATATTGCAATACACTTATGTTTTATATTCTCCACTATGTTTTTCCATCAAGGGATTACACCAGAATTGTGATCATTTATCATGTGAACAAGAATACTCTTATGTTCTCATTTGAATCATACCATGTAATGTAAAACATGTAATTGAAAATATCAACACAACATAATATACCATATTACAAAACATGTACTTGAAAATATCATCACTATACAATATAAAAAAATTATGAAAAAATCACCTAAAAAACACGTTGCAAACACCCATGCCACAATTTTATTATGTAGCCCCATCACTTGTGGTTAGTGAGAGGATTCTAATTGTTCTCCTTTGATGCATCCATCCTCAAATGAATGTGTTGCTTACTAAGTAAATACAATCTTGAAGCACATTTGTTTCCACATTATGATTATTCATTTTCTTCCCCCACAATGTGAAACACTTTATTTTGTCGGACATTAGGTTACATT
This sequence comes from Taxus chinensis, assembly GCA_019776745.2. NCBI lineage: Eukaryota > Viridiplantae > Streptophyta > Pinopsida > Cupressales > Taxaceae > Taxus > Taxus chinensis. The sequence continues at coordinate 69,356,086 of CM034153.1, read as the reverse complement.
GAAAATGCATTTGTTAGAAAAAATTTCTTAGATTTTGAAATTTTTAATACATAACTATCACAAGGACAATACAACGACGAATCAATATTTGGAATCTTTTAAAACTTTAACTTTATGAACTAACACAATATGATATTTTAGGTTATGATGATGACATAACAACTATATAACAAGATGGGACAACGATACGACATATAATAATGTTGACTGATAAGAGGACTCTAATTATGATATCTTATCATGCTAAATGTCTAGCATGTAAAATTAAAAATTTGACCATGACAACCAAGCCCCACTTAAAAATTTCCTCTCCTAGTCACTATAAACCCTTCCTCTAGCCATCTTGTTCACAGTGTTATCTTCATTATAGCTAAGATGAATGTGATAAATATATTTTCATGTGTATTTCATGTGCATGAATTTATTCTTAAGGTAATTTAAGAAGTTATTGAGATATGAAACAAAAAATCTATCCTAGAGGCCTAGAAAGGGCCATTTTTGGCCATTTTGCAATTGGTGAGTACCCTAGATGGAAGTAGACAGGGAAGACTCAAGACATATAGGAGTTTTAAAGGTTAAAAATTAAGTTATATAAGGTAGTTTATGGAAAATATGTGGAATAAATTGATGTCAGGAACAACTTGAGAAAAATCGGGTCATTGTGGGTATAGGGAATGCTATACTACAATGGTGAATGCTATACTACTTCACTATTGTAGTATATCAGATAGAGAAAAATTGGGTCATTGTAGGTATTGTAATCCCCATGAAGCCCTTCTTCTCGCAAATTTTCCAACACCACTTTTGTACACGTAGGTGTTATTGGTGTAAAGTACACTCTTGATATGGAAATGCCATTTGAATCCTCACTTCGGCCAGTAAAAATGAGAACTCCTTTGAGTTGTGGGTGAATCAGGTTGAGGAGAACCTCCAGAGTAGGCTGGTTCCCTTTGTAGATCACCTAAACTAATTCCTAGTTAGGGTTGAGAGAGATAATAACTTAAACTTAATGAAAGCAATTAAATTGGGCGATACATGAACTTTTTGGGACTTATGTTTGCACAAAAGCACACTTAATTGACTACTAAAATATTAATAAGCTTCAGTACAATTGATGTTTGATGGATCTTGCACTCAGAAAGGCATTAACATATACTTAAGTCACTTGCAAAACTTATAAAATAGTTAAATAGAGGTGTTGGAAAGTTATGAGCATGCAAGGCAAGAAACTATTCATTAAAACATACCACACAACCTACTGTAACACGCTTTACAAAAATTTAATAAGAGGAAAAATGTTTGTTATTGCTTAATAAGGTGCACAAGTACAATATTTTGCATCACAAGTCTTTAGAATGAAATAAACCCCCCTAAACACTTGTGTAGACACCAAATTTGGGCATACTCCCCTTTGTCCCTTTTAATTAATTTCACCGTCACACCTCCACCTCACTAGGACACCTCACCCTGGACCCATTATAGGGGCATTTAACTCACAGTGACTGATTCAACACCCTTAGCACTGATTCATCACTAAGTTATAACTCCTAGTCCTGAGTCACTAACTTGACCTAACTAACTAATACTTCTTCCTAAACCTAACTGGACCTTTTCTAAGTTCTTCCTGCCTTCTCTTAGGGTAAGTGCACCAAGATGGTGGACAATTAAGGGGACATAAAAACTTGAAATTTAGGTACCGCGCTCATGCAACTATTTTTATAGGCTTGGTGATTTTTGAACCTAAAACCGTGCTTACGGTTTGCAAACCGCGATCGCAGTCCTCTACGACAAAAAAAACAGACTTGCGAATCCTCATTTTCCTTCAGTTTTCCTTTCCAACCGCAATTTCTCCTAGACCTTTGGCACTCGCACTTTGAATACCCCCTAAAAATCACTCTTCAAACTTATGGATCATGATAGTTTCAACCATGCTGCCAAGACAAAGAGGTAAGCCCTCGATTTTGATCAATTTGTTTGCATTTTAGGTTATTTTTTGTGATTTTCATGGGTTTTTCAATTTTTTGTTTATGTATACAATTTTTTTGTTTTGTCAGTTTCTCGGTGAGCTCGTAATCCTGCAAACCCTCCAAAAAATCCTCAAACCCCTCCAAACATTATGTAAAACCCTCCTCCAAACATAGATCCGCCTCTTGTGGCTCCTTCTATCCCCACGGAACCAACAGGAACACAAGTTGATATCATTGGAAAAGTTTGACAAAATAAAATTGCCATTGAGAACCTTATTCAAAATATAAGACAAAATCATGCCATAAGTCCATCCCACATGACTTTAGCCAACAAATTACAAACATTGATTGGCGAAGTTGACTCTATAACCAACCAAATAGATAGATGGAATACCTTTAGAGGCGATTGTAGGCAGTGGTATGCAAATAAATTATCCCATGCGGCCGTAAAAGACAAAAAAATTAAAAAATACCACATTTGTGCATTATTTACTAACCCAAGAACCAATACCCCCCGTAGTTACTTGCAAATGGTTCCCAATCCATTGGTGCTATGATGACCGGATCAAGAAATTTTTTTGGGACTGATGGTGGATGGTTTTTGATTATCTACCATGCAACAACAATGAGGTTCCCCTCTATTTTTTGAAGAAATTATATTGCGAGTTCGTGCTTAATGAGATCCCAAACTTTTTTGACTTTTCTGATTTTTATGGGTGAGGTGGTGGCTCTGCACAGAGTAGACCTGGTGCACGCATAGGTCAAACAAGGATCCCCCATACCCAAAAACCCTCACTGCCTTCAGTTATCCCTCCTACAGTGAAGGAGGTTGTATAGATTGATACATTACATGCATTGAGGGAGCTCATTGACACTTTGACCCAACATAGTGAGCAGATTGCATCTAGTGATGTTGGTGGAAGCACCAGTTCTAGCACACCACACCACTGTGGATCATGTGGTGCTGTATGCACTGCGGGCGAGACATCATTTGCTGGATCACATGATTTCTTTTCTCTAGATGAGATGATGGTGGATGTTTTTGGAACTGGTGCAATGGATCCTAGTCTTTCACAGGTAAATGTCAAATAAATATTTAATATATATATATACAATAGTTTAATTCATGTTTGAGATTTTAATATATATGTATTTCATTGTACGTTATGTACATACATGTAAAAACTAATTTTTTAATTTCATTTTAAATAGTAAGAGCTAGTGAAGGAAACATCCGATGTAGACATGCTAGCTACTGCAGCTGGGCATGTTATAAACGTAATTTTCAAGTTGTATGTAAATTTCAAATTTCATTTGATTGTGGAATTTTATTATTATAATGTTTCACATGTACATGTACATATTAATATATGTTTTTCTTTTATACGTGCAGGAGCCTGGCAGGTCATCATCTGCTTTAGGAACTGAGGCTATTGGCATGCCTCACGTGACTTTGACACTGGTTAGTTTCTTTGTACACTTTCTAGTTCTAATTGTGGAAGTTTACGTGGATTATGCTTTGGCTCTGTTATATGGCAGTCATGTAGATTAATATTTATTTGTACATGTTTTTTGTATAGCTTATGACTACCAGAGAGACTCCTCCATTTATGTAGACTGTGTAGGTTGTTGTAGATACTGCCATAGCATCTACAGCTCCAATAACTGAGGTACAATTTTTCAAATTTGTTAAATTTATTTAGGAATCATTTCTTATTACTTAAATCTACAATATCAAATTTTGTACATGAAATATTTAATTTGAAATTTAATTATTTTTTATGTAGCTTACCTCTCATGAGTCTACTCATTGTCCCTACCATGCGTCAATGAAAAATTGATAAGGATCATGACATTGCAGTAAGATTTCACATGCGTTTTAACTAAATTCTAAGTTTCTAAATTTTGAATATATTTTAAAAATTTGGGTGTTAAAAACTTGTTGTTTATGAATGTGCAGGGTAGGTTACAGGCTTGATTAGAGACGCTTAGGACCACACAGATGAAATCCATAGTGGCATCTCCCTCCACTACATCCTCAGGTTGTGAACATGCTACTTCTAGCAGGGCGAAGATAGGGAAGATGTTTCATGATTAAATTCATAGGACGTGGATGTACATACATACATACATACATACATACATACACAGATATATACATACATACATACATACATATATATATATATATATATATATATATATATATATATATATATGGGCCAGTGGGTCCTAGTTCATGATTCTTCATAGAACATAGTATATAGCCTTATGTGGACGCATGAGGTCTTATATGTATGACACACTTGGTTCGAGATGTACACATATGAACTTATATTTTTAGAGATGTGCATTCAACACACTTAGTTTGATACATTACATATCCATGTGTTGGTTTTCATAACGATATTACTTCTATGTTTGATTTGAATTCATTACACATGATATCCTTCTATGCATGCATATTCTATGTACATTAATTCTATATGTATGTTTGATTTAAAATTAAAAAACTATAGTGCAACAATAAGAAGAAAATAAGCATATATATCATGTACCATATTCTAGTGCAATAATAAGTTTTATGTATGTTATGACATGTACATGTCAAGGACTGAAATTTCACATGTTGTTGGAGTTGTCAGTAGATTTTAGGAAAATCTAGGTAGAGAACATTATTCAGCAATGAAGTGGGAGTTTCACTACTTGTGAGGAAAAATAATTTATTGCATCACCTATAACAATATTGGTGATTCACTTTGTGGATATTTTGATTCATATTTTGTAAGTGATTGTGAAAAACAAAGATTGACTTCTAGTTATGCTATTACACTTGTAACTGGACCTATCAGTTGGATTTCAAAGCTTCAAAATATTACAATTTTTTCAACTACTAAGGTAGAATATGTAGCTACCTATCATAGTTGTTAGGAGGTAATTTGGGTAAAAATTTTATTGGATGAGTTTTGAAGATATCAATAGAAGATGAAGGTATTTTGTGACAATCAAAGTGCTATTTAAGTATCCAAGAATTTAGCTTATCACAAAAGCATTTTTTAGTTAAGTATAATTTGGTTATACATGTTATTGATGAAGGGATAATAATACTTGACAAGGCACACACCATAGAAAAATTTGTTGATATTCTCACAAAACTAGTACTATTATAGAAGCCAAAAAGGTGTTTATCTTCTATTCATTTGTAGAAAATGCGATGAGTTGGTACTGTAATATATAAAGTGGATTGGTTATCGAGGTGGATATTATAAGATATGTGACAACAAAGTTAAATTTTAGATCACTTTACGACAACATTTTTAGCTCACTTTCCAAAGGGGTGTGGGGGGGCTTCCCCCCACTCATGTCACAAGGGGTCTAGGGGGGCAATGATGAATTCAATTGATCTCTATTTTTAGTAAAGAAATTCCTAATGTAGTATTGCTAGTCTATTTGTAGGATGAGGAATCCTAAATATACTTGGAATACGAGAGTAATCATTGTTGAAAAAATTGTAATTGTTAAAAAAGTTGTAATTTTTGAAAAAGTTGAAAAAGTTTTAATTGTTGAAAATTTTGAAAACGGTGGGTCATGGCACTGAACCAATTACGTGGACACATCTGAGTGGCTAGGTGAATGCTAGAGGATGCATCATTTTGGTGTGTGACAACTTCATTGCTTCCGAGCTACCTCGTTCGGGTGAAGTCCCTCAAGAGCCTTGAGACCAAAAAATCATTCAACTTCGATGGATGACTATGCAGACTCTGTGGCACCTAGAGATGTCTCGTCTAATCCTAAACCTTGGCGTAGGGACACTATACAATATCCTGTCTTGGTTTTTTTCTCTCCAAACGATGCTCTCGTTGCCCTATTGTTTGCAAACTTGCCGAATAGTGTAGTTTGAGACAATGTAAGGCTGTCAAATGGTATATTGTGTAAACGGTGGGTCATGGCACCAAAATGACTGTGTGGACACATCTGGGTGGCTAGGTAAACACTAGAGGAGGTGTTGTTTTGGTGCACAACAATGTCGTTGCTTCCGGGATACCTCATTCAAGTGGAGTCCCTCAAGAGCCCTGAGACCAAAAAATTGTTCAACTTCAATGGGTGACTACACAGACTCCGTGGCCCTAAAGACATCTCATCTGATCCTACACCTTAGCGTAGGGACACTCTACAATAGTTTGTCTTGATTTTTTCTTTCTCCATATGGTGCTCTCATTTCCTTATTGTTTGCAAATGCGCTGAATAGTGTAGTTTGAGATAGTGTAAGGATGTCAAACTGTATATTGTGTAAAAGGTGGGTCATGGTATCGAACTGACTACGTAGACACATCTAGGTGGCTAGTTGAATGCTAGAGGAGGAATTGTTTTGGTGCACGACAACCTCATTTCTTTCGGGTGAAATCCCTCAAGAGCCCTGAGACCAAAAAATCATTCAACTTCGATGGGTGACTACACAGACTCCATGGCACCTAGAGATGTCTCGTCTAATCCTACAACTCAGAGTAGGGACACTCTAAAATATCCTACCTTAATTTTTTCCTTCTCCAAACGGTGCTCTTGTTTCCCTATTGTTTGCAAACGTGCCGAATAGTGTAGTTTAAGACAGTGTAAGGCTGTCAAATGGTATATTGTGTAAACAATGGGTCATGGCACCAAACCAATTGTGTAGAAACATCTGGGTGGCCAGGTAAACACTAGAGGAGGCATCATTTTGGTGCGTAACAATGTCATTGCTTCCGGGCTACCTCATTCGGGTGGAGTCCCTCAAGAGCCCTGAGGCAAAAAAATTGTTCAACTTCGACGGGTGACTACGCAGACTCTGTGGCACCTAGAGACATCTTGTCTAATCCTACACCTTAGCATAGGGACACTCTACAATATCCTATCTTGGGTTTTTCCTTCTCCAAATGGTGCTCTCGCTGCCCTATTGTTTGCAAACGTGCTGAATAGTGTAGTTTGAGACAGTGTAAGGCTGTCAAATGGTATATTGTGTAAACGGTGGGTCATGGCACTGAACCAATTATGTAAAAACATCCGGGTGGCTAGGTAAATGCTAGAGGAACTGTCTTTTTGGTGTGCAACAACGTCGTTGCTTCCGGGATACCTCGTTCGGGCGGAGTCCCTCAAGAGGCCTGAGACCAAAACATTGTTCAACTTCAACGGGTGACTACGCATACTCCATGGCACCTAGAGATTTCTTGTCTGATCCTACACCTTGGCATATGGACACTCTACAATAGATTGTCTTGGTTTTTTCCTTCTCTAATCGGTGCTCTCGCTGCCCTATTGTTTGCAAACACACTGAATAGTCTAGTTTGAGATAGTGTAAGGCTGTCAAATGGTATATTTTGTAAACGGTGGGTCGTGGAACCAAACCAACTACGTGGAAACATCTGGGTGGATAGGTTAATGCTAGAGGAGGCATTGTTTCAGTGTGTGACAATGTCGTTGCTTCCGGGATACCTCGTTTAGGTGGAGTCCCTCAATAGCCCTGAGACCAAAAAATCGTTCAACTTCGATGGGTGACTATGCAGACTCCATGGCACCTAGATATTTCTCGTCTGATCCTACACCTTAGCGTAGGGACCCTCTACAATATCTTGTCTCAGGTTTTTCCATCTCTAATCGGTGCTCTCGTTTCCTTATTGTTTGTAAACACGCCGAATAGTGTAGTTTGAGACAGTGTAAGGCTGTCAAATGGTATATTTTGTAAACAGTGGGTCATGACACCAAACCAATTACACAGACATGTCCAGATAGCCAGGTGAATGCTAGAGGAGGAATCGTTTTGGTGCGTGATAATGTCGTTGCTTCCAGGCTACCTCATTTGGATGGAGTCCCTCAATATCCCTAAGACCAAAAAATTGTTCAACTTCGATGGGTGACTACATAGACTCCGTGGCACCTAGAGATGTCTTGTCTAATCCTACACATCAGTGTAGGGACACTCTACAATAGCCTATCTCAGTTTTTTCCTTCTCCAAACGGTGCTCTCGCTTCCCTATTCTTTGCAAAAGTGCCAAATAGTGTAGTTTGAGACAGTGTAAGGTTGTCAAATGGTATATTTTGTAAACGGTGGGTCGTGGTACCAAACCAACTGTGCAGACATGTCCGGGTGGCCAGGTGAACACTAGAGGAGGAATCATTTTGGTGTGCAACAACATCATTGCTTCTGGGATACCTTATTTAGGTAGATTCCCTCAAGAGCCCTAAGACCAAAAAATCATTCAACTTTGATAGGTGACTACGCAGACTCCATGGCATCTAGAGATGTCTCGTCTAATCCTAAACCTCAGCGTAGGGACACTCTACAATAGCTTGTCACAATTTTTTCCCTCTCCAAATGGTTCTCTCGCTGCCCTATTGTTTGCAAACACACCGAATAGTGTAGTTTAAGACAGTGTAAGGATGTCAAACGGTATATTTTGTGAACGAAGGGTCATGGAACCAAATTGACTACATGGACATGTACAAGTGGCTAGGTGAAAACTAGAGGAGGCATTTTTTCAGTGTGCCAAAGCGTCATTGCTTCTAGGCTATCTTGTTCAGGACAGAGTCGCTTAAGAGCCTTGAGACCAAAAAATTGTTCAACTTCGACGGGTGACTACGCAGACTCCGTGGCACATAGAGATGTCTTGTCTAATCCTACACCTTTACATAGGAACCCTCTACAATAACATGTCTCAATTTTTTCCTTCTCTAATCGGTGCTCTTACTGCCCTATTGTTTGTAAATGTGCTAAATAGTGTAGTTTGAGCCGGTGTAAGGCTATCAAACAATATATTTTGCAAATAGTGGGTCGTGGCACTGGACCGATTGTGCACATGCATAGGGATGGTATTGTAAACACTTAGGGAGGCATAATTTTGGTTCTCTAAGCTCCAGGTCCTTCTAGGCTACCTCTTCCAGAGCCAAGAACCCCCTCCACAGGTACATAAATCATTGTTAATTACTTCTCTTTTCTTGTAAAACAATGGAATATTTCCTTAGCTTTAAGAATTTATAATTCTCTACTAACAATGCTAACCATGTGAAGGTGGAAGCTTTTCTAGCACCACTAACCTGCATATAAAAGTCTCAGTCAAAGAAATTTAAGTTTCAAATCAAAACCATACTAGATATATACATAATACATAAATTTAATAAAATATATGAACTTAAATTTATCTAACTAACAAATTTATATATACTAGACATGAGCATTGTAAAATCATTCCAATGAACCATCAGGATCAGATCTACTCTGAATAGCGGACAAGATTGCTTCATGATCTGACTCTCGAACCTTCCAAAGAATCTTGTTATTAGGCCTTCCTCGATATCTATACAACTGGATATTTGTCGCTATAACTAGATGTGAATATAAGAGTATTTTCCTGTGTGTCTCAAAGTCTTCAAACACCCAAACAAAGGAGTTTTTTAATGGATATCGCTGAATCCAAGTTCCAGTAACTACCACTAACCCTGTAGGGTACTCAATATCTTCGCCATCTATAATAGGAGAAGTCAACTTCTTTCTTTCCTCGATGCAACGACATAAGAAATAGTTTGTTCCTTCTTCATTGTCTTCTTTCACAATAACTGCAAATAAATGTCCTACAAAAAAAGGCTTCAAATCAAATTTAAATTATACTATTAAAATTTCAATGGACATAACTCAATACAAAAATTGTAAATAACCATAAATACCTTGTCGCACCAAAATAAAAAAAATTCAAAGTCCTTGGATGTTGCAACTTTATCTGGAAAAAAAATTCATAATGCTTGTGGAGGTTGATAACTAGCAAGAGGAGTTAGAGGCCTATAAATCCATCCATCGACCCATTCTTGTGAGTCACACTCATTTGTGACAAATTAGATACAAGATGCATAAAAACAAGTTAAATTTCTTGACCATGTGGCCCGCAAAGTAGCGTCTAAGCTACAAAATGAGTGCATATCACTGGACCCAGTGAATGTCATACAATCCTCATAGTTAGTAATTTTTTGTTCCTCTATCAACTAAAAATATCTGCGAACCATGGAAATTTCTTGAGAACCTCGGGCCATGTTGTCAATACACCATTCCACTATGCTCTTTGCATCTTTCAATTTAGTACCATCCTTGTACTTCAACTCTTCTCTTACAAGATCTCTTTTCACACATGCCCCTGCACCATCATTCTCTCCTTTTTCATGTCCAGCCTCAGTGAAACTCCAAATATGTTACACATCCATATTGACGTGCATCCTACTCATCCAATAAAACATTCGTGCATTCTTAAACTGAGACATGTAATTATCTGAGCATATATAATGTTGTTTGAAGTGGATGTATCTATCAGACAAGTTTCCATAAAATAAATGGAAACACCCTTACACAAATTCAGTAGAATGAGTACGATCATCACTGATATAAAAGTGGTACTCTCTTAAAATTTTCTGATCATTCTCTCTACTGTCAGGAGAATGTATAAATGTTATATTCACAAAAATGACAACTTGTACTAAGTTGTAATATTGTGATTGAACCTCCATTTGTGGTTGCAATGTGTAGTTCTCTGCAAAATCTACCAATGAAACAATATTACCAATAGGAAATGTGTTTTTGCATATCTTGAACTGTTCATCGAACCATTGAGCTCTATGTGTATTCCTAGCATACTCATAAATAATTTCATCCTTAAATTTTCTCATAAATTGAAAAACAGACATATGTTTTGTAACTAACTCACACCGTTTAGACTCTTTTCCATCTTTCAACTAGTATGCAACTAATTTATATTTATCAAACTCAACTAAATTATTTCCTATTGCACCTTCAATTTTCTCATGGATGCAACTTTCTAATTTAGGTAATCTGCCACATGTACCACAACTTCCATCTAAACAATCCTGACTATAAAAAAAAATTTCCAACTTCTTTTTCACAAAATATAGTAGGAATGAAATCCCTAGAAGATATTGGTGGAACTTGAACATCACATTCTGATAACATAGCTTCAGAATACAAAATAGAACGAATACATAAAAATTTAGCATAATGCATAGCAAATTCAACATGTTTCCTATAACAACAAGTGGTGCGAGCTTGGTTGATTTTCACATAGAATGGTTTTAACATTTCAAAAAAATGTTGACTAATTTTAATTTCCAGATGATCTTGTTCAAACTTACAAAAAAATGGAGTTTGAGTCATATCTAAGAAATGCTTTGGATGTGCTTCGTGATTAATAGAACCAACTCTCTGTTTTACAACATCTCTTGTATTAGGTGAAACTCTAGTGTTATCATGCCAAAATTGAATAATAACTTATCTTATAGCATCAATATTATATTTTTCCTTACGTGGTGCTCTAGCAGAAAATGCCCAAAAATCGGTGTTATTGAGTGATTGAAGGATATTACATCTTTCAATTGCTTTCATTAGAGTTTTTTCGATTAACTTGCAACATTCGACTTGTTTTCGTAATCAAACGTTATTTTTTTTGATTCACTTACAACACTAGTAGCAAGTACACGACGCACAATATTACTATCCCTAGTGTGTCTCTTGACACCAACAGTGTGATATGCATCATGAAGGTTTCCAAAAATTGTATAGGTTTGACCACATATATTAGATGTTGTCAATCCTAAGGTGTTTAATGTAGATTTCATTTTATTCAATTTCATCAAACTAACTAACAACTAACATCATTGGGAATGATTTAAAATTTCAAAATGATTATCCCAAATTTCAGTGGCTTTTCTTCTAATTTTCCGTTCAGAAAGTTTGTCACACATTGGTTTTAAAATGTTTTTATCAATTTCAATAAAATAATTAGGTTTCTTATGAAAAATCCTAGGAGGTGTTTTTGTTAAATTTTTCTTGTCTACAGTTTCAACCTAAATTTCTTTATTCACATTTTCATTGTCTCCTTCAATTTCAACATTTTCTACATCACGAGTATTTAATTCTACATCAACATTGACAGTAAAAACATCTTCATCACGAGTATTTAATTCAACTTCAACATTGAAAGTAGAAACATTACCGGGTTCCTCATTGCTTACAATAGTAGGGGTTGAAGATGAACCTCTTCTTGATTCAAGAAGATCCCGCATTTTCTCAGCATTTTGAAATCTGTTTGCCTCTAATTCGTTTGGTGTTTTTTTACCTAATGACTTCCTTTTTTGACTTCATTTCTTGTCTCCCATGATGTTTTACTTCCGGTAATAATAAAAACGTGTAAAAAATGACAGAATTTCGTAGTAGTTCATACGGTAAAGTCAAATAGTAAAAATCACATGGTAATTAGAACATTGGGATGCGTATAAATATGATTTATAAAGCACAATCGCGGTTCTTGTTTAAAAACCCATGATTGCAGTTTATAAAGCCCGATCGCGGTTCTTTCTATATCATCAAATCTGACTCTAAGGCTCAGGAAATCTTTGTTTTTCCCCAACCAAAGCTATGAAAGGTCATTATGAAGTGTAAAGGGTAAAAAAATTTCTAATTTTCTCTTCTATAGACTTGAACCATGCTAAAAAACTGAAAAGATTTCACAAAAATGGTGCCATTGCGTAGGGGAGACTGTTAGCTTCGTAGAAATATTTATTTTAAAGTGAATAGAATAAGATAAATATCATTTTATATTTTTTACTAACAATAGGTCTTTAAGACATTTTTTCCTGCGAACGTTCATGTCTACGTTTAAGACTGCAAATTTTTTTTTTCTTATCAAAATGTGATAAAAATTATACCATCCCAAGCGTGGAGAAATTCTATACACGTTAAAAAAAATATTTGATTTCGATATTTTTTGATATAGTTATGGCGGGCAAACAGAAAGTGCTCCGTTTTCTAAATCTTTTTAGACCACTTTCATGGAAAAAATCATTAAAAAAAAATATTACTCAAAAAAATACAAAATAAAATTCATACCAAGATAGACAACTACATCTAATTTTTAACCAAAGGAAAAAAAATAACAAGATTTGGTCATCCTAATCGCGGGCAAACATACTACAATTTTATAGGTTTTTTCAAAAACAAAAACCAAGTCATATAATTTTAAGTGTTTAATATAGCTAAACTTGTCCGTTTTTAAAAAAAATTAATATTTTAGAAACTAGATTCTGGATGCTACGATTCATATTTATATAAATGTTTCTAATTTTGAGTTCGTGTATTGCTAATAATCCCTACAAGTTGAGATTTTTCTGTTTTTTGTAATATGACATCCACTTATGACCCCTTTTTTGTCCACCAACTTGGTGCACTTACCCCTCACATGAACTCCACTTTCCTAAGAAAACTCAATGAGAAAGCATGCCAAATCTGGGAAGATCTACCCATTTTTGGTAAATCTATACTTTCTCACCTTAACCGATGTCAATTATTCCTCAGCCAACGTCAGTCACCTAATCACCATCGGTTACTTTATATACAACTTTGAAACCTTTTACTTGGGTTGGTCATTTCCAGTTTTGGGATCTATATTGCATCCAAGCATGAATTAAAATCCTCTCAACACCCAAACAACACGAGATACTCAACCACAGGCCCAAGCAGGAATTTGGATCTCATTCCAAGGCATTAGAATACTCACGGGAACATTTTGGGAGTACTTTCACAACACTAAACCCAAAATCTCTTCATGGATCAACTATCATCTTCCTTCACTACTAGATCTTCAAATGCAAGTAATTATACATGATTTTAATCATATTTTTCTTTCTTAAAGTGTAGATTCATTACCTCTTTCATTATACTTTGCTTCTCCTTATATTACTTTATCTCCAAATTCTCACCAATCCACCAATCCACCAATCCACCAATCCAACTACCTATGGCCTTTTTTCCTTACGTATATGTCTCCTATGTATTCCAGAGTTTTCTTGGTAATATTATGAACCCAAATACTCTTCTTTCAATCTCTGTGCAATCATAGAGAAACTCAAAAAATGTTTTTATTAAATTACCACCAAATTGCCCCTACCGACGTCGCTCACCCTAATCATCGTCGATCACACCTCTCTACCGACATTGGTCACTAGACCGATATCTGTCAAGGTGTCTTTTTCTTTACCTTCACCAAACACCCATGACATAGCTAAACTCCACACAGACCTTACAAGACACCCTTATGACCTTTCCCAACTAGAAAAATACCTTGCTTAATGCTAGATTATTTTATACTTCAATACTTTGCTTAATCTAGTGTGTTGATAACTTTTTGAGATACCTAAATCAAAGCGGTGGAAATAGTACCTTTATTTATCATATTTACTCTCATTAATTTGATAAAAATAGTAGATTGACAATCATTTAGGAAGTATCACACTTCCCGGAACTAGCAATCACTAGGAAGCCCACTGTCATTTCCTATTTAATATCATTTGGTGATATTGTTTTGTTTCTAATATAGGTCATTCCTCCTAGCCAAAGGGAAGCTCTCATATTCAATTTGATCAAATTCTATAACATAAGCATACCATCTAAATACTCACAGGTATTCCTCCTTGACCGTTACATTATCTATTTTATCGCATACTTTGAGGTGAAACATTTTGGCACGCCCGGTGGGACCCATTTGGCTTCTTTTGCATTGTTCATTCCTAGGTGAATCATTGTGTGTCTATTTCCTTTTGAAAGAGTTCACATTAAATTTTCTCCCTTGGAACATTCTTTCTCTTCTACTGGTCTCAGTGACACTCGTATTTTGAACTAAAAAGAACACTTCTTTTTATTTTTGTATTGCATTAGTGAAAGACATATTATTGCCTATTCATCATTGCTCTCATCGAATTTTATTGTGGATTTGGGTCTAAAATCTTTGCATATCATTTCTGTGTGTTTCATCTATATCACATTTATAAACTTTGGGCAACCTATATGCTGGAAATCATGACTAGCTGATTGTTTACGAATTGAACTAGAGCTCACACTTTGCACCCTTCTTTCTCTATAAAAAAACCACTGAAATTAAATTATTCATTTTCTTAAACAACACCTTTCCTGGAAGAAGTTGTTAGCAAATCACATGATCAAAGGATTGATAGTGGGCTCTAAGATAGTTTCTCTTTCCAGTTATTATATCAGAGAAGGATCTCCCATGCCAAAACATACTTGAAACTATCCATAGTCATCGTCTTTTGTAGGGAACATTTATCACACCAAACACTCTACTATATTCACAAGTTAGTCCTAAATGGCATATGCCAAAACATAAAATTTACTACATAAGATTTTATGTTTGCTAGCTTTCGCTTGATATATGTTTTGAGGTATGAGTTCCTTTTCTCCATTCTTCTCTCCCTTCACCATCCATAATCATAGTTGGTGTATTCTAAATCTTTCTGAGTGTGTTAGGATCAATCATTTCCATACTCATGTTTATGGGTTGGTCTCTTACTTGATCTAAATCACCAAATTCATTTTTTTTCCATCTTTTTAAAAATTTCACAGTAACCGGCACCAGTCCAGTGACCACCACCAATTTACTTACCTCACCATCATCGGTTTACCGACCGTTGTCGGTTTCATGTTGTTATGGTCATTTTAACCAAAGTATAATTCACTACATTTTTTTTCTTTTCTGGGATTTCCTCGGTTACCTCACCATATCCATGTGTCCTTGAAATCACTGTAAAAGTCCAGATCTACTCCATTGTTATCATTTATTGCAAAATTTACAAATCTCTTTTATTTCTCAAAGTGATCAGCATCAGTCCTTTGACCGGCATCAGTTACCCTGTATCACTGACACCGGTTACTAAACCAGCATCGGTCTCTATGTTTTGGTTTTTTAATTAAAATGACTAGTTTCAACTTCTGGAACCATTTTCTCCATTCCTTCTGTGCTCCTATATCATATACAGATCTCATATTATGAGACCTACCAATAGTCACGTGGTTTTGAATCGTAGCCAAGACAACGATCATGTATTCCATGCGAGCCTTCAGCCACTCATGCCTAACCCATCACCGCCTTCCATTCTATCACCTATGGATCGCAGTCATCTTATTACCATCAGTACTGGTGATGGGGAGTTCACAAGACTCCTTGAATAAAAACCCCTTCACTTTATAGTATTATTTAGCCCATTCATCCACTTGTGACTCATATGGGAAGCTTATCTATGACATGCTTGTATTTATCCCACCTACACTTACACCCACCTCTTCCTTCGCAACTACTAACATTTCTCTGACCGCTTCCACCTTACCACCTATTTTTTCTTAGCTTGACCCCAACTCATCAATATCTATCATACTTATGACATCTGTCACACCCATGACATCCATCGCCCGTATGACATCTACCATGCCTACGTCCACCCCCCTTAGTACTGAATTACCTATGTCTTCCACTACCCATATACCTATTGTATCCTAGCCACCTTTGGTGTCGACAACCCACACTCCCTTCCAAAACCTCATTCTCTCTATCCCCCAGTCTCTTCCATCAATCGCTACTAGAGTCTTTACATCCACCCCACCTACGTATACCTTTCACCAAAAACAACCTATTTCATCTATTGCTTACTTTGGGTACTTTCCCTCAACCTCCATTACCACTCATATCCCTTCATCACACTTTTCTTACGCAATGCCACTACACATTGGGATGCCTTCTATGTTATACCCACCTTATCTACCTCTTCATACCTTGAGGGGTACCCCATCATCACAAACTACCAATGACCTAATCAAAATAATGATGGACAAGATGCAGACATTAGAAGCATTTGTTTCAGGCTCACGTAACTATCTAAAATATGACAAGATTTGTAATGATCCCATTCACCCATCCATCCCCATTTACCCATACTCTGCGCATTGGGAAATGCCAAATTTTAACCTTGTTTAGTAACAAGGAAGATCTGAAAATACGCTTGCGGTATTTTAAACATGTTTGTCACCTAATCACTCATGATGATGTGTTAATTCTATGGAAATTTCCAATGTCATTGACATGACCCAATTTTGATTGGTATAGTTCTCTACCTAGACACTCCATCCTCTCATTTAACTAGGTAGCTCAAACTTTTCTTAACCACTTTTCTATCAACATTGTCAATAAATTCATGATGAATGACTTGTACGTGACACGCTAGTATGAAGATGAATCTATTACAATTTTTTTCACTTGATGGCGCAACCTAATTAACCAACTCACATTCCAATTACCTCAGAAAAAGTTAATAGATTTGTTTACCAAGTCTTGTGCTCGACACATCTCACCAACTCTCTAGGTCCAAACCTTCTGCACCTTTGACGAGGCATTCACTATGGTTCGGAAGCTGGAAATTCATTTCATTGAAGAGAAGAAGATATAATTATGTAACAGAAACATTGCGTTCAAATCAAATGATACCTCTTCTTCTTCCAAACCCTAAAATAATAGTTCTAAAACCAAAGGGTTTGCCAATGCGGTCATTTTCAAATCCTTCCCATCTCATCCATTCAACAAATCAAAACCCTCATCTAATCTCTCCCCTGTCCAGACCTTTCAGTTTAAGAGGGAGAAACTAAAATATACTCCCATAGGACAACTTTATTCTGGCATTTTAGAAAAAATATTGAAAGCCATAACTATAACCCTTCCACCCGTCAAATTACAAATTGGTTTTGACCCTTCTCGTCCTATGCCTACATGGTAAAATGAAAAATGATTACTACAATTACCATCTTGTTCCAGGTCATAGCGATGGTAACTGTATCATTGCCAAAACATTTTCCAATAAATGTTAGATAAAAGAGATCTTGTCTTGGATAATCCTAATGCACAGGCTAACTAAAACCTTCACAATTTACGAAAACCGTTCCCAAATCACACCCCCTCATCCAGCCAAACTGGTGATTCCTCAGCCAATGACGGTAATATGTGAGAGCTTCATGCTGTTTTCGACATTCTACCAGCTCCTTCTCCACAATTTCCTCCTACTTCATCTATCAAGGAAATTATTGCATAAAATCCTTTATCCATGGAGGAGTCCCCATCATTTTCTCCTCTACCCAAGGAGGATTCTACCATACATACCAATATAATTGTCCCATTCACTCCTCTACCTAATGAGAAACCCACAATACTTACTCTCCCACCTACAGAAGAGTCTATTTTTCCTTCTCCTTCATTGAAAGAAGACCCTATCTCATTAATATTTCCTCCTCCCCAACATGCAGGAGACCCATTGGCAGTGACCCTTTCAGTCAAAGATAATTCTCCACCGGACTTGAAGGATCTGGTTGATTTACTCTCGTCTCTTTTACCCATAGAGTCAGAAGCTAATCACTTCCCTATTTATTTACAGGAGTCACTACAAAATCAGCATTGGTTCCTTCTCTTGGCATGTCATTCTCACATTTGGTAAACTACTTAGATTGTGTTGATCATTCCATGCTTTGGGGTTGCCTTTGAATGCTTGTTTCAACTCAAATATAGATGTCGTCTACTGATGCTTTGACCCTTTACCCCAAAGTGTTTGTGACGATAAAATATATCACACCTAAGTTATTTGTGGTGACATATTCCACATTACCTTTACCTACACCTACAATTTTACCATTACTTGCACAACTACTTATGCCCAAACCACCTACTACCTCGCATGTACCCAAAACTACCCATACCTTGTGGGTCATGCCAACACCAAGTCTATCTCATCCTCCTATTAAAATTGATCTAGCTACCACTTCCTAATCCATCACCAAGCCTACTCCCCCACCAAAGAGGAGAAACCAACCTCTCAGATCCCATACACCAGCATCACTTACTACTCCTTTGTCACCTTCGCCACTGCCATCTATACTAGGTTCACATCCTTCAGCCTTTGTTACACAACCTCCTATTCAAGGAAGGATAAGAATGCATCATCCCACTTCCTCATCATGACTACCTGTCTTTCCTAAACTACCTATGTGAGCCCCACCTTCATCATTACCTAGGTCCTTTTCACCTCCCATAAAAACACCCTTACCAATGCCCTCATTATTACCTATGCCAATTCCTTACATATTTCCTTCCACTATGGTCTTTACCACACCTCTATTATCACCTTGGTTAACCCCTCCTCTTCCATCATCTACCTTCCCTCCTTCATCGCACCCTTCATCTGCGCCTTTACCCAAGAAAGCTCAAACCAAATCCAATATGCTCTTACGATCTAAAAAAATAAGAAAGCCTACACTACCTCCAACAATCAGCTCACTAACTACACCCATACCCAAGAAGGCACAACAAAAAACAAAAACCACCTAATCTACCAAACAAGAGGCCAAACTTACTCACATGCCCATTCCACCATCCAAAATTACTCTAGTTTCACATTGTGATCCATTGACAGAATCCTATGCCAACATCCTGGTTAACCTTTTGGAAACCTATGTCATCACATCACCCCGCTTAGACCTTATGAACCATTAAAAACTAAACCAGGAGGGTTTGATGATTTTAAAATTTGTGCCTACCATCTTGTGCTAGGACATGATGTATAAAAATGTAAGGCTCATAAGACTGTTCTTCTTCACCTATGTCCTCTTGAAGAAAATTTTGACAATGGAGATATTGTAGATGAGGACCCCATTACACCTTCACCTATCTCTACACAACATCATTTCGCACCTATTCAACAATCTCCACCTCCATATCCCTTTTACCCTCCTCCACAATTTGAGATCAACATGGTCTAAATTACCAAACTAGTAAAAAATCCACCAAAATGCAAGTGTGCCCAAATTATTTCACAGGAGCATGTTCCTTCACCATTATATTTCCCTTCATGCGATTACACCTTCCATGACACTCCCTCTCCCTCTCTTCTTTAGATTAACATGATCTAGGTTTCCACACGTGCACAAAAGGACAAAGGAAAAGAGAAGATAGATAAACCCTCCACGAATGGCCAAGTTGAATCAACCAAAAAAACCCTCAAGAAAATTCTTTAGAAAGTTGTTAATGATATTGGAAAGGATTATCATACACACATTCCTTTCACCTTATGGGCTTACCACACTAGTATTCACACCTCAACTATTACCACACCCTATTATTTTTTTTACGGTAAAGATGTTGTTTTACCTCTCAAAATCTAGATTCCATCTCATCGTATCTCACTCAAAGATATGCTCACCAATGATGATTTTCGCCAAGACCATTTAGCACGGCTTAAATTACTAAACAAGTAGCATCTCACCACCCTTGATCACCTTCAAATCTACCAAAAACTATCAAACGTGCCTACGAAAAAAATTTCAAAGAACAAATATTTAAGGTTAGTGAGCTCGTCCTAAAATAAAATCAACATGTAACAAAAGAGGAGAAAAGTAAACGGGGAAATTTTTCTCCTAATTGGGTTGGACCCTATATTGTCACACATGCCTATGGATCAAGTGCTTATTGTTTGTCTTCCCTCGAAGGCCAACCCGAATTTGAGCCCCTAAATGCTTTGGATATTTGACCATTCTATTGTTGAATCAAGTTCTATATCACCTTTTGTCTATTATAAACTTGTCCCTCGAGCACCCATTCCTTTCATCTTCCCTGTTTTGAGAACCAATGACTAAACAAGAATTGTGTGATCACCCGTCACCTTTCAGCCTTATCTTAAACATGAGTACCGTGATTCTACACATGGCATGATTCTCATGGATACTTTTTGTGCTTTTAAGAATGAAATCCCATGGTTATTTGTCACTTAAAATCTCTCTTTCATAGCTAACCTTTACGTGCTATGGTTTTTCCTTCATATAAGAAGCCTATACTCCTCTATAGTCTTGTCCATGTCCTAAAAAGTCCAAATAATTTCAAAGGTAAAATGGGATTCAACTCCTTGATTCAAATTCTTGAAAATAGATGATTCCCTCAAAAAGGACATCTACCTCTCTATATAGCTGCTATAAATAAATTATTCCCTTGAAGGACAACTATAAAGTTAGACCTATTATACATAGTCTATCAAAAAAGAAGACTATTTCTAAAACAAATTGTTTTTTTTTTAAATCTTCCCGCATTGATCAACTTCACGAATAACTCAAGGAGTCCTTATATTTATCCCACATAGACTTCCCACATCGATCAGTCTATGAAAATCAAAGGAAAAAGAAAAAGGAAACATACAAATTTTTCATCATGGACTTGCTTATTCTGGTTTTGGGTATCTTTTAGAAGATGCATGTTGTCTCATAACAAGGTTACACTACAACAAAACACTTCACCTAGCCTTATTTTAATTCTAATCTCCTACCTACTCAAGGGATGGGCCAAAAATATGACATTTTGTGATCATGTAACTTCATTCACTCTTAGACATGTTTAGCATGCAACAATTTTAGGGACTTACGATCATAAGTTGATCTTTTTGTTTAATAGACTCATAATGGTCATTACCGATTAGGAGGTACCAAACCTCGTTTACCATTAACCTCTTTTTATACTTATTGATTATGCTACACAAGCCTATACATTTGACACCTACACTTAATCATGCCCATTCAACCTAGACTCCATCATGCCTAAAATGACCTATAATCATCCATGTGTATTCAATCACACATAAAACCTACTAACCCATTCATCTACTTCACTATATTACTCCCTAGCTTAAAGTAGAACTACATCGGCCTGAGGCCCCTGTTTTTCGGGGCTATGTAGGCATCACTATGAGGGTAGGGGGCACTTGTAGATTATCTCAGTCATCATTCTACCCTTTTCTATCCCTTCCCCCTCTACACCCTTAACCTTAATCATTTTCCCCCTTTTATGTTCACCTTCTACCCTAGCTAGTTTCCACTCACACCAAAAACATGGAAATTAATATACCACAACAAACATGCATTGTTTAATCACGTTTACCATCTTATCACCATATCCATATGCTACCTAATTCATTTAAACATTTTACATGATATAAAATATTTCAAATATTAAACCATGACATATATATACATCATCATTTATTTTTCATAATACCAGTAACTTGGAACTTAAATCAAACCATACTCACCCATGCCTAAACATCCTAACTCCACCATGCCTATACTTGACTCAAACATGCCTAAACAAATTTAATCCACCATGCCTATACCTGACTAAATCATGCCTAGACAAATTGACTCCATGATGCCTAGACAACCTGATTCAATCATGCCTAACTCAACTAGTTTCCACAATATGCAATAACATTGGAAATTAAGGTTAAGTACATCATCCATCTAATAAAAATCATCGAATACATAAATGGGAGTGTACGTGTACCCACACACATATACAAATATAAATAAACTATCAATATCTCAAAAAATCTCATGTACAATCTTGCGTCTTCGGCATGCAAGTCAATATATATATATATATATCAAAAATCAAAATCATGATACAATATCACATCTAGTGATTAGTCATCCCCACATGATACCATCCTCCCTAGTCTCATATGTCTCCTCCTCCTCCCTACATGTCTACTACCCTACCAACATATCTCCACACTCCAAGGGTCTCTGTCATGTATCCTCCTTACCCTCACTCGATCCTAAACTCCAAGAACTAGTAACCTCTCCCTGGCCCTATCTCTGGGCTTGATGGCCCCCTGAGATCCCTAAGTTATGAGTCCTAGTACAATTGATGGCTACCTATTGTGCCCTATACTCGGCATATGAGGGAACATCAATACCTGCAATCGTCAAATGATCCTGATAGTAGCTAGCCTCATTAAGGGAATCCCTGAACCTTGTCATCGACACAGTCTGAGGTGGTGCCATCTTCTTGACTTCTCCCTATGAACTTTGACAACCTACAAATGTCCCCTATCATAGGGCAAGGGCATGTGTTACAAGACCCTATCTTTGTGCCTGTGGGGGTACCTATGCAGCTACCTGGGCCTATAAATCTGTAACCTAAGCATGTGTTCTATCCAACTGGCCCTATAATTTGGCCACTTATGCCTGTAAGGTGGCTATCGTCCCTCCATCCCCATCTCCATCCTATGCAGGAAAAAACCTCTATGCTACTTGGGCCTGTAGGACCATCACCTATGATTTTAAAGTGGCCACCTGTTCTTGTGCCCCTGTCAACTATCCCACCTATGATTTGTGCTTGTAGGGTAGCCACCTGCCCCTATAATATATCCCTCTATAATGTGACTGTCACTAGATATGGCTTCCTTGGAATTGACGATGCCGCCCATAGATGTGCCACCAACCATTGCTTGTATGCATCAGTGACACCTATCTCATCAATATGGTGATCTCTGTCCTACTCCTCCTACCCTATAGGATCACTCGGATGTGGTGGATATATGGGTCTCTCCACATCATCTCTACAATATTGTGGGAAAGGTGGGGGCACATCCTGGCTTAGTCCAAAATGTCGTCTGACCCTATCCACAGGTATCATCTTGTGCTCACCAACACGCTACCCCTATATCCATCTCAATAACTAAAGCCCCTATAGCTCCTCAACCATGTATTTATATGATGAATAATCAACATAAGGCTGCCACATAATATCCACCACTGAAAGGCCCTCCAACATCCACCTAGAGTATGAAACATCATATGTGGCCCTAGCCACTCTCAGATGTCCCCCGATTGGTACCCATTTCATGAAACCCACTCTGTATAAACCTCCCCCGAACCCGTATTGTCATGGTAAACCAACTAGATGCACACAATCAATGTGCTCATACACCCAACATTGTAACAAGTATGTACAACACATACGAAACCTCCTCAATCTACCATAGGCCCATAACTCCCTATATAGTTGGACTAGAAAAGTTGGTGCCCAAGCTAATCATATCCACTCCTTGATCATGTCATGTACCACCCCCATCAGTGCTCATGGAAATCTCCCACCCTCATAATACGGAAGAGAAAAACATCCCACTACCACCATCATCAGAAAAAATAGCATGGTCTCCTGTAGATAGGCCGCATACACATCTCCTTAGAATATGTTTTTGAAAGTGATATAGTTACCTTCAATATGACCTTGAACATGATGGTAATTGCAGTAATCATTATCATTATACCACGCAGGCATAGGGAAAGAAGGGTCAAAACTAATATGAATTTTGACGGGTGGAAGGGTAATATATCTATCTTTTACAAGTTTTTCAAAAACGGAAATGTAGGGTTCTCCTATGGGGGTATACTTTTGTTGCTCCCTTCTAAATTGAAAGGTATGGATGGGGGAGAGGTTATACAAAGGTTTTGATTGGATGGATGGATGAGATGGGCTGGATTTCAAAATGATCGTGTTGGCAGACCCCTTGGTTTTAGAATAGGTATTTTGGGGTTTGGAAGAAAAAGTATCATTTGATTTGAAAAAAATGTTTTTGTTACATAATTGTATCTTCTTTTCTTCAATGGCCCTGATTTATGGCTTCCGAGCCATATAAAATACCTCATCAAAGGTGTGGAAGGTTTGGACCTAGAGAGTTGGTGATATATGTCTAGCACAAGCCCTAGTAAACAATTTTATTAAATCTATATGAGATCATTAGAATGTGAGTTGGTTAATTAGGATGCGCCATCAAGTAAAAAAATATGTGATAGATTCATCTTCATATTGGCGTGTGGAATACAAGTCATTCATGGTGACTTTCTTGAAAACATTGATAGAAAAGTGGTCAAAAAAAGATCTTGTGAAACCTGGTTAAATGAGAGGATAGAATGCCTAGGTAAAGAACTATACCAATCCAAATCAGGTCCCATCAACGACATTAGAATTTTTTGTAGGATTAATGCATTAACATGAGCAATTAGTTAGTAGGCATGTACAAAAGACCAAAAGTTTTTTTGTGGATCTTCTTTGCTCTTGAATCGGTTGAAATTTGGCATTTCCAAATGCACAGGGTATAGGTGAATGGGCTCATTGCAAATCTTGTCATATGTTAGAGAGTTACGCAAGCCTGAGAAATATGCTTCCATTGTCTGCATATTTTCCATCATAATTTTGATTAGGTTATTGGTGGGTTATGATGATAGGGCACCTCCTGAGGTATGAGGGGTTAAATAAGGTTTATATAATATAGACGACATCCCAATGTGTGGTGGTGTTACGTACAAAAATTGTGGTGAAGGGATATGAGAGGGAATGAAGGTACCTAGAGTAAGCAGTAGAAAAAATAGGTTATTGCTGGTAATAGGTATATGTAGGTGGGTTGGATGTAAATACCTTAGTAGCGATTGATGGATGAGACTTGTGGATAGAAAGAATGAAGTTTTGGAAGGGAGTGTGGGTTTCCGTCACCAAAGGTGGCTGGGATGTAATAGGTATATGGGCAGTGGATGACATCGGAAAGCCTGTACAGAGGGTGGTGGTTATAGGCATGGTGGATGTCATAGGGGTGAAAGATGTCGTGGGTGTGATATATGCCATAGGTACAACAAATATCGATGAGGTGGGGTCAAGTTGAGAAATAACATACGGTAAGGTGGAAGGGAAATGCTAGTAGTGGCAGAGGCAGAAGTGGGTGCAAGTGTAGGTGGGATGCATATGGGCATGATGTAAGTAAGTTTCCCAGATGTGTCACGAGTGGATGAATGGGTTAAGTAATATTGTAAACTGGCAAAGTTTCGATCAAGGAGTTTTACAAACTCCTTGTCACCAGTGCTCATTGTAATAGGCTGACTGGGATCCATAGGTGAAAGAATAGAAGGCAGCGATGGGATAGGTGGGAACGACTGAAGGCTAGTGTGGAATATGAGAGTGTTAGCTTTTCTACGAGTCTAAACCATGTGACTAATGGTAGCCTTGGTAGTCTGAACTATGCAAATGTCATAGGAGCATGGAAGGAATGGAGAAAAATGGTTCTGAAAGGTGAAAAATGGTCATTGTTTTAATTAAATAATTAAAAAACAGAGATTGATGCCGATTAGGGTAACCAATTTTGGTATGAGGGGGTAACCGATGTCGGTTACCTAACTGTTGCCATTTATTGTGGAAAAATAAAAGGATTTATAAACTTGGAAATAAATGATGAAAATGAAACATATATGAGCTTTGATAGTGATGTCAAAGACACAAAGATATGGTAAGATGGCTGAGGAACTCTCAAAAGGAATATAAATGTGAAAATGTGACTTTGGTTAAACTAGCCAAAATAGCAAGAAACTGACAACGGTCAATAAACCAATGACGGTGAGATTAGTAACCGATGACTGTCGTTGGACTGACACTGGTTTGTGAAATTTTTGAAAAGGAAGAAATAAATGAATTTGGTGATTTAGATCAAATAAAAGACCAACCTAGAAACCTAAGTATGGTAATGGTTGATCCTAGCACACTTAGAAAGAGCCAAAATACACCAACTATGATTATGGAGTGTGACGGGAGAGAAGAATGAAGTAAACAATGTAATGCTCCGTTCGATGTATTCCCAGTTCTTGACATGATGACCCTGTTACTAAGCATGGGAGGGTTATGTGTGTGCTCTTGTTGACTGTTGTCAACTTTTTCCATGTCGCAGTGAAGATTTTGCACCCTCCCTCTCCTTCTTGCGTTTTTGGGTTGTCGTCGACACCCCGAATGGTGGACCTTGTAGTGTCATGCACGATTATCCGGTTAAAGGAAAAATCTAGTTCTCGGTTCTTCAAGCTTGTCAGGTTGTCGCCACTAATATGATTAATAATAATAATTATTATTGTTAGCTATAAAATCATTAAAAAAATAATGTTTATAATAATATTATAATTTATATTGTCGATTTACGAGTGTTGTGTTTTGGCATCAAAATTTTATCAGATGTTATTATGGATTACCTTAAACTATGTTTCCATTATGTATTGACTTCGTTTTAGGGTTTTTTATGTTCCTTTTTAGATTAAAGCAAACAAAAAATAATAATAAATAAATAAAATAAAAGAATTAAAATTAAAAAAATCCGTGAATTTTGGGGCAGTTAGGGCAAAGGGGAGGTGGCTTATGGGTTTTTTTCTATCTTTTTGTTGAAGGAATACAGCAGCCGCCGCCATGTGAAACTCTATACCAATCTTTGGCGCACCCACTAAGCTGTTGAAGGAAACATGGTTTCTTCTCATGCAATGGTTGCAGTTTTTTCTTAGACCCATTTTCTTAGGGCGTTTTTTTTGTTTTTTTAAAGAAATGCCTCGCCATATGTCATCTCATCAAGTGCCATGGTTTTTGTGACCTGTGCCAGCATCCTCCCAGCTTGTGTAAAAAAACAACGAGCTCCCAGACCTACGTGGAACATCTATCAACGCATAAAAGTTAGTGAGATGTATGGGGGTAGAGGTTGTTCATTGGATGTTTTCGGTTGTAACCAATGTTGGCGAGTCATCTAGTGAGGAAGCCTTTCTTGTGTTTGACCAAATGAAAGAACGAGACAGATGCTCATGGAATATTATCACGGAAGTGTACAGAAGACGTGGTTTTCCTCGTGAGACAGTCACACTGTGTCACCGTATGCAACAAATAGGGCTCCAACCCAATCAGTTTACATTGCCAGCGTACTTCCAGCCTGTGCCAAAATGGCAGCTTTGGAGTAGGGTATGATATCCAATAAAGCATAATGGAGAGACAAATTTTGTCAGATATTGTAGTTGCAACTACCCTAGTAGACATGTATGTAAAATGCAGAAGAATAGACAAAGCACGTGTACTGTTTGACAGAATACCCCCAAAAAAAGATGTGTTCTCCTGGACTGCAATGATAGCAGGATATACACAAAATGGATTTGTTGGAAAGGCATGTGAACTGTTTGATAGAATGCCTCAAATAAATGTTGTCTCATGGAATGCCATGATAACAGGATATGCACAAAATGGATTTGTTGGAAATGCATGTAAACTATTTGATAGAATGCCTCAAAGAAATGTTGTCTTATGGAATTCCATGATTGCAGGATATGCACATAATGGATTTATTCAAAAGGCTTTAGAAACTTTCAAGTAACTACACTCACAGGTGTAGAGCCTCCTATCTGTTGCCTACATTCTCTCAGCTTGTGTGCAAGAATGGAACCTTGTGCAGGCCCTAGAAAATTGTCAAAGCATAATGGGCAACCTATTCTGTTGGAAAAACTTCAAGTGATCGAGAATTTTGTGTGACGTTGTGGAGGTTAGATCGAGGCTTGTTAACTGGTTGACGAAGTGCCCAAGTGAGAAGCTGAACCAAAGCTTGTGCGTTTGACCGACTCCGTTCATCCCAGGCATGGTTCATCTCCCCTTACCTCTCATAATTATCATGCTTTAGTTCTCATTTGTAACTTTATAGAATTTTAAAATATTAGGATTTTATTACAGTTAATTGTTTATTTCAACTTGTTGTAAAATAATGAAATGTCGTGTCGTAACTCACGAAGTCAAAATAACTCATTTGCATTAAAACATGAACTTCCACCCTCATTCTGAGGTGATGTAGAAAACTTCCTACCTCGTTTTATTGACCAGACGTAATTGACTTCCCAATGATAACGTTGATCATCTCTTGGTTTAAATAGTTAATTTTTGCATTTTTGGAGACTCATTAAGTACCCTTCGTAACTTTGAAAATGAGATGTTAAGCTTCATTCGTGTACCTTGTTATGTGAGGAGTCACCTTAACCTTTAGATTGACCCCGATTGAACATATTTGATCTTTTTAACGCTCTTATAAGAGCCCTGTTACACTTGTTTACAGCAGTAGAAAGCTGTTAAATCTAGAAAGTTCGCTTTTGTTTTGAACTGGCATTTGAAACCTGGATAGAGAAATTTTTTCTCATCTTCGCAAACCTCTAGTGTTTTTACTATAAAATTGCATGGAAATTTCAGTCTAGGGAACAACACTTATCTGGATAGTTTGGCAAAGCCATTTTTTCGGCCTCTGGTCACGGTTTGACAAGGTCAAACTGGACCAATTAGGACTGGTGGCTTCAAAAAACTTGTAGCTGTTGAGAGACCGTTTTCCAGTTCTAAGTTTTGTTGACTCTGTTGAATTCTCCTTATATAGGGAAATTTGTAGGAAGTTTCTTGTTGTGCGTTCATCCATCAAATGTCAATTTTTGGACGTGGTTTTCTGGGCCCTCAAGCTAACTTTTGTTCATTTGCAACTGGGTCAACTACGACTAGTGGCCCCAGAAAAATAGCCACCAAACGCAATCCGTTTTCTTTTTCCCAATTCTGTCAGTTGCTATGAACTCTTGGTATATCTCGGGACATGTATAAAGTTAGTCTTGGTGTGCGTTCTCATTGGAAGATATCTTTTGGAAGTGGTTTCTTAGCCTCTGAGCCCGTTTTGAACATTTTGTAGCTAGTGAGAAAATTTAAAAATAGAAAGCTGCGGGACCCTCATTTGCCAAAACACCCTGGAAACTTTTAACACATGCAAATAACTATTTAAAAATCTATAGTGTAACTTGTGTGAAATAGAACTTTTAAAAAATGGTGTTTTCTCTCTCTTGCCTTCTCTTTCTCTCTCCTAGGTTACAAAAAGAAGTAAAATGAAATGTAATGAATACATGTCTCTAAATTTTTTTTTTATTGCAAATTGTAATTATTATCATATGTAAATGGGAAACTAAAAAATGATAATTATGTTAGATTAGGGAAGATGCCATGCCAATGATTTATCGCTGATATCATGCTCACGTGGTTTTGTAGGATGAAAGAATGACAATGAAAAGGCGTTGTGTAATGCATTAATTATCATTGTAATTTATATAGTTCATTGTTAAATGAATAAATGTAGAATGTAGTCTCATGTTACAGAAGGTTATATTTGATAATTTGTTGCTATGTATGAGATGTTGGTTCCAAGGACATTTAGGAAATGTGCATTTAATCATAGGTCAATTTGAATTATAGTACACCTGGTAAAAAGGTTTGATATTTAGATAAGATAAATGAATTTGAAGTAATATCCTGTAGTGCATATTTAGTGTTCTATAAATGATTAATGGGTCATCTTGTGCATTCATACTTTGTAAATGTAATAAAGATATTTAATCGAAAAACTCTACTCTTGTAAAATATTGGAGCATAACTTGTTTTCATGTGTGATACTCCTTACCGTAGAAGACTTTGAAAACCGTAGAGTGAACTTAAACCCTGCACTCGATGGAAATCTCCTAGTTTGAGTAAACAAGATCCCAAGAATGGGTTTATCGTCTTAGTCAGTATGGATAGTGACATACTCATAAACCTGGTAGATAGGAGCGACACAGTCAAAGAGTATGTAGAGCTAACTCCCCCTTCGTATCCTAGTGGACTACCTTTTCTTCCAAGGATAGATCTAAAATTTATTATCTTCATCGAATGAAATACCTATGGTTCATGACGACATAGATGGAGGTTGTGACTTAGTTGTTCTAGGTCTTAAAATATTGTTAATGAACTCCTTAGCTCCGCTCAGCTAAATGTGTTACCTTGGTTTCTCTCAACATAACACCTTGGTCCTTTATTGAAGGCGGTTTAGCATAAATATGTCCTCTCGCTTAAAACTCATATATAGATGAGGGGTAAACCCTTAGGTGAAGTTGGAATAAATCTAAACCTCAGTTGATTTGGATGTAAATTAGGTTTTGTGTGTAGCTTCAAGTCTCCTAATCATATATGTCTTCAAGAGGTTAGACAAACATTTCGTAACTCCTTTTACAAGACAATGCTAATAATAAGATCATAATGCGACGTAGAAAATAAAGCATATAAGAGTAAAAATGAGAGTTGAGGTTCATAATAATGCCACTCTTGAAGACCTTATAACTCAATTGAATATATGCATTTGTTTCAAGAATCTGAATTTCCTTAGTGTAATCAACCTTCGAGGAAAAAAAAAATATAAAACAAAAATGGAATTTTACAATTCATTGAATTAGAATAACTATGGTAGGGAAATAACTATACCGTGATCGAGGAATGTTTTGTGGTAAAAATAGCTATCTAGTATCTGAATCTCCGTTAAATCCTAATATCACTATATGGACACCAAGTCACATCCACTTGAGTTGTAAGAGTAAAATAAATATAGACATTGAATGTATGTTCGAGAAGAATACTATTAACATAAGAACAAGATAATTAAGTACTTTTTACGCATTTGAATCATGCCAAATAAGTATGCAAGTTATAGAAAATTTTGTAAAAAATAAGAAGCCAACTTAAAAGGGTCAAACAGTAGTTTAACCATGGAATGAACTTAAGAATATGTAGGTGGGAAAACAAAAAACTTATCCTTGCACAATAATTTTCTTTGGATGTTAATCGTAACTAAGATGCAAGTAAAGAAAAGGTGTGTTGTGGGCTTGCCCATCCTTGAGTCATTTTTCTTGTGGTTGGGTCAGTACTAGTAACCATTCATTGGGAAAATTGTGGCATCGACATGCCTATGTTTTTTTCATGTGTCTATGTGAGTCAAGTTTCTATACTTGGAGCCCTTGTTGTGTTGCGTGTAGTGAGCAATGTAAGTCAAAAAACAATTATCCTGGTATTTTACTATTGTAATTGAGTGTGTAAAATGTGGGCATTACAAACAAACTCACACCTCAAAACAAAAACAAAGAAAAAGCTAACAAACACGAAATCCTATGTGGTAGATTTTATGTTCCGTCTTATGCCATTTAGTAGTGACTTGTGAATATAATATATTTTTTAGTTTGAAAAATGTGCCCTATGAAAATCCAACAACTAAAGACAATTTCAGGTATTTTTTGGTAAGGGAGGTCCTTTCTCTGAGATAATAACTGGATAAAGAAACCAACTTAGAGCTCACTGTCAATACTTTGATAGTGTGATCATTGACAACTTCTTCTCGGTAAGATGCTATTTAATAAAATAAGTATTTTATTTGAAGTGGTTTGGTATAGAGAAAGAGATATGAAAGGTGTAAGCTATGATTTAATTCGTCAACCATTAGATGGTCATAACTTCCAGCGTATAGGTTGCCCACAATTTTAAATGAGATACAAATGCAACACACAGGAATGATATACAAATATTTTAAACTCAAATCTAAAATGACATTCAATGAGATAAATGATGAATAATAAATAGTATGTATTTCTCTAATGCAATAAAAATAGAAAGAATCATTCTTTTTAGTCCAAAATACAATATTCAATGAGACGAATAGAAGAGAAAGAATGTGCCAAGGGATAAAACATTAATATGAACTTTTTCAAAAGGAAATAGACACACATTAATTTCACCTAGGAATTAAAAATGCAAAAGAACCCTATATGGGTCCCACTAGGTGTGTGAAAATGTTTCACCTCAAAGTATACGATAAAAATAGATAAGATAATGGTCAAGGAAGAATACCTTTGGTTATGTAGATGGTATGCATATGTTTTATAAGTTGATTAGATTGAATGTGAGAGCTTCCCTTTGGCTAGGAGGAATGACCTGTATAAGAAACAAAACAGGACCACCAAATAATATTAAATAGCAGATGACAGTGGACTTCCTAGCGGTTGCTAGTTCCAGGAAGTGTGATAATTCCTAGATGGCTGTCAATCCACTATTTTATCAAATTAATGAAAGTAAATACAAGAAATAAAGGTCATATTGCTAACACTTTGATTTAGTTATCTCAAAACAATAACAACACACTAGATTAAGCCAAATATTGAAATCTATAATGAAGGGAGAATGGTTAGGTTTGTAATAATGCTAAGAAGACTCAGGGATGCATATAGGGTAGGTACAGAGAGCTAGAATGTTGTGGGTGGTTGGATGGGTAGATTGGTAAGAATGTGGGGATAGAGGAATAAAAGGAGTAATAAGATATAATAATAAAAACATAATAAACCTACACTTTAAGCAAGTAAAAAATGATAAAAATCATCTATACTTACTTGCATTTGTAGGTTTGGTAGGTGAATGAAGGTAGTAGTTGATTTGTGAAGAAATTTTGTGGTCAGTGTCATGACAATGCTCCCAGAGTGTTCCCATGAATATTCTAATTTTTTAGGACAAGCATCTGATGCTTTCTTGGGCCTGTGGTTGAGTATATCCTATTGTCTGGATGCTAAGAAGTCTCTTATTTGTGCATGAATGCAATAGAACTATCAGAACTGAAAATGACCAACCCCAATAAAAGGTTACAAAGTTGTATATAAAGGAACCGATGACAGTTAAGTGATCAGTGTCGGTTGAGGAATAAATAGCATCGGTTAAGGTGGTAAAGCCTAGGTTTACCAAAAATAGGTAGATCTTCCTAGTTTTGGTGTGCTTTCTCCTTCAGTTCGCTTAGGAAAGTGGAGTTCATGTGAGAGAAGGTAGGAAGAACCTAGAATAGGTATAGTTAGGTTTAGGAAGAATTCTAAGTTAGTTAGGTCAAGTTAGTGACTCAACACTAGGAATTATAACTCAGTGATGACTTAGTGCTGCGCGTGATGACTCATTCACAATGAGTTAAATTCACCTAGAATGGGTCTAGGGTGAGGTTTCCTAGTGAGGTGGAGGTGTGCGGGTGAAATTAATATAATTAAATTAATTAATAATGTGAAGGTGAATAATTAATAATGGGGCCATGGTGTGATTACTTAATTGAAAGGGACCAAGGGGAGTGTGACATAAATTTGGTGTCTACAGTATCCTCCCAACAGGTTACTAGTCCCATTCAGAACATCACTATATATATCCCTACAACTACACCACTGGTCAATACCAGTGACATGGCTA
This sequence comes from Taxus chinensis, assembly GCA_019776745.2. Lineage (NCBI taxonomy): Eukaryota > Viridiplantae > Streptophyta > Pinopsida > Cupressales > Taxaceae > Taxus > Taxus chinensis. The sequence goes on along the minus strand of CM034153.1, from coordinate 69,322,524 downwards.
GCACTCATCTTGTTTCTCAATAAATTACAAATCCCTCACAAGCCTTGATCTCCATGCCACCATCTACACCCCTACTAAATATCTTGACATATAGTATCTCACAACAAATTATTCCACAATAGGTACCATATTCCACTGCCTCTACTATATAATCCCAGTAAACATCGACATATTCACAACCACTCACTCATACATCAATACCATTATAATATGAGTAAATTCAAACCTTACAACCTATAACCTCCCAAGGAGGTTCTCCATACCATCAAAAAATCCTCCAATAGAACATCCCTTACCATCATAATATCCCTCAATAAAATATTCCCTATCAATAGCATATACCTCAGCAAAACACATCTCAATACAACATGCATCAACAATACACTCCTCAACAAAACATTTCACAATACCATATTCTACAACATAATAAATCTTATCAACTAATGCCTCGCATCAACAAAACATCCCCAAACAAAACATCCCCTACAAGTAAGGCATTCCTCTATAGTAGCAGGAATACTCGTAATCTAGCCAATCCTTATTCCAACTTGGCTCATCCTCACAACAATAAATTCAACCCGACCCTCTCCAATCCCTTCTAAAACACATATCCAGTATCAAATATACCTCATCCTCATCCAAGAATTTTCTCTCTTATGATCAAATTTTCAATGAGCCCATTCACCCTTTAGTACCATATAAACCATATTCACCCTACTACGAACTTCCTAAATTTATAGCGCAATTTTTGATATACTGCGTGCTTTAAACATAATATCTCTCCCACCTATTTGGCCCATCTACATATCAGTATCCAAGCCCATTTGGTATCAAGATAATGACTATTATAAGTACCAGAGGGTCAATGGACATGACATCAAAAGGTGTTGTGCAATCCACAATGTACTTCAATATTTGATTGACAAAGGTGAGATTCACTTAGACAATCCAAACACACCTCTGAATAAAAATATTGATACATTGAAGCAACCTTTTCCGAATCATCCTTCACCTTCTAATCAACCATAAACTAATGTTGTCCACACCATCAATATAATAACAAAAAATTGAGCCTATCCCTCAATCCACCTTCTTTCTTAATGAAAAAAAATCTATAGAATCAACACCAATGACCAATGAACCTAAAATTATGACTACGAAGACTCCATCTATTGATAACATTACTAAAATCACTCCTGCATCCTTGTCACTTACTGAATCAAATCCTGCAAAATCAACATCTTAATCCAACAAGCTCAAAGTTGTTGAACTACAGCATGTTAAGAATACTAATAAAACTGTTCCTACGCCCTTGTCACATGCCGCTATCAAACACCTACCCAAATCCTCTAATGCAACCACACATGCATCTACATCTGGGTTTGCAAATATAACTATGATACCTATTGAAATAATTCTTAGCACAACCACCTCTGCCTAAGCCAACCATGGGTTGTAGTCATCCTCAATCCACAAAAACAAATAATATGAAACCTATAAATCATTTATACTAAATTAATCACATCATCCAAACTCCTCTTCCTTCATTAGCATCAAATTAAACAATTACACCCAGTTCATCCAAAACCTCAAAGGGGCCTAACAAATAGGGTAATGTTCAGGTCTTTATAATTCCTCATTATGATGAAACATATTTTTTCCATGTCCTTCCACCTTTTCATCCACCTCCTCCTATAAGGGGCATTCCCACTTTTGGTGATCCTCTTGTCATGCCAAGGCTAAGGCCTACAAGACCTTCTAAACAAGACACCATTCAATATTTTAAGGGCCCTTACTCTGTAACTCTAGATAAGAATCCCCGAATCCCTTGCATGGTCCTCACTCCCTTATATCGGTTAATCACCCTATTATTACATGGGAAAATCCCATCCACCAAGCTACAACATTGAGTCTGTATTCTACATCTATCACTCCGTAACAACAACCCACACAAGATCTCTATCCTCCATCCATTGATACAAATAGAAAGCCTCCATGGCTGACAAATAAATAACCCACTACTAAACAACCTATCTTACTTCAACCTGAGAGAATTACAGATGTAACCCTTTCACCATCTATGTCTACACCTAATGGATGTTACACCACCATATTAGACAATCTCCTTTAGCGATCACTTATTAAACTACTACCTCCTAAGATGTCAGACCATTGCGGGTGGAAGCCTATCTAGAATTATTTGAATTTCTTCGGTGATTACCATATATCACGAGGTCAATCCATAGAAAACTGTAGGGCTTTTCACTTAAAGGCTCACAAACTTGGTAGTACATTCCTCTTACTTTCACAATAGAATACAATGTCAAAATCAACATCACCATCAATAAGGTCTAAAGAAATTATTTCTAAAACTCCTCATCAAATCACTATTGTCCATGTCACCACTCAATCATAGAATTATGAAAAAGAGCCATTTGAGCCTAAAATGGATAAAGCTTACATTGTTATACCTCCACATTTTGAATTATAAGCTTCACCAAAAAAGCCTAAGGTTTCCATTTCCTTGGCTCCTAAATATTCTAATCAAATGCGCTCATCAAAATCCAAAATTTCCATATAAGCAACAACACCCCATTTCATCATGGTACAAAAATTTATCATCAAAAAATTATACAAATCTCCTATTAGGATATTGTTTTATGAAATGGTTCAAACATCACATCTCCACAAACAAGCCATGATGGAATCACTCTAATCTATAACCATACCATTTAATGATCTGATTCCTTTCAAAAACTTCATGGGTGCTCTCAAAGCATCCACCTCTATATCTTTCAAATCATCTTAAATTCCCTCTCTCAAACTAGAAGACCACGATCTACCACTCTTCATCACCGCTCAGATCAATGACATCTCTATCAAGAGGGTCATGATTGATAGTGGTACTTCTATCAACATCATATCATCCCTCCCTTTCGACCAACTAAACCCACCCAACACTATCATTGCTAAAATGCCATTTCTTTTACAATCATTTAACGACACTATCACACCCACATTAGGTACAATCATACTTCCATTTAAAGTTGACATCAAAACCCTGTCCGAACTCTTATAAATTGTCAAAGGAGAATTCTAATACAACATTTTATTAGGATTCCCTTGGATACGTACCATGCGATGCATTCCTTCCACTCTCCATCGTTGTCTCAAATATGAACATGAAGGATGAACTTTCACTATTCCCGCTGATCCAAATCCTTTCACTAAATGCTACATGATGTACCACCCAAAACGACGTCCTTGTACCTAAATCTACACTTGGTCCATCTGATGAAGAATCCACTAGCACATATATTCCTTCTTCTAAAATACTAGATGATTCATATCTTGATGATGAGGTAAAATTCTTCATGCTCAGGGAATATCATATACTCATGCTCAATTCCATCCCTTCACCCAAATCATATGGTCACCCTAACAAGCAACCCATGTATGACCCAAACATAGGATATTTTATTTCCTACGGTCCTATTTCTCTAAAAAAAATCTAATTAATGGGGGACTTGATAATCTTCCATACCACGCCATTAATCCACACCACACTATGTCATTCACATTAAACCATAGAAGTAGCTAGAGCCGGAAGAAGAATTTTGAATGTGGCTGAAGTGGGAAACCCTGGTTTGAATGATGGAATCAAGACCGAAGGAATTCCTTCTATGGATTATGTGGATCCTGAGGATCCTCATAGGCCACGATAGGCGCACGTGCCTCAACTAGGTAAGGATGAAAGGGTGGAGCTAGTAGTGGAATGCACATGGGCGGAAAGGTTGGTAGAGAAAAAGATGGAAAAAATTTGCTTGGAAGGATTATAGCCTTCTAAAGATAAGGGCCTTTTAGACCTTAAAATACCAGACTCTCTCGTGGAGCGAGCTAAGGAAAATATAGAAGGATATTTGTTTGCCAAATGTTTGGGATTTCGACCCAACATTGATTTTTTTCACAGTTAGGCCAAGAGAATATGGGCAAAAAATGGGTCTATCGAGGTAACCACTTATGCGTATGGGTTTTTCTTAATATCTCTACCTAGTAAAGAACATGTCTTAAGAATTATGGTTGGAGGGCCTTGGTTCATTGGTAAGTCCCATGTGGTAGTGCAACAATGAGAACCAACCTTCAATCCATTTGAAAAAATGGTCTCTAAATATCCTATCTAGGTGAATCTCCCTAGCTTACCTCTCGAGTTCTGGGAACCTGAGGTCCTGATTGGTATACCCAAAAATATGGGAACCCTGATAGCGATAGATCTTGTTACTAAATATAGAACCAAGATTACGCATGCAATATTTTGCATTAATATGAAACAATGAGTTGTAATGGAAGAAACTATCACTTTGATATCAAAATTTGGTGATTGGGTGCAAAGATTTAAGTATGCACCGTCCCCTTTTTTTGTTACAAATTGAAAAATTGTTGGGAATGATCATTGAAGGTGTCCAACACAAGAAGAAGAAGAAGTAGGAAACAGGGTCAAAACCTCATGTTGTGGATCCTAATAAAGGTAATATAGAATGGAGAAAGGTGGGAAAAAATGGAAGAACCATTAGTCAGGATTCTAGAGGGGATCAAGAGGCTCCTAAGGAGACTATAGTTGCAAAGACACAAGTTGTGGCTGAAGAGGAATATCCAAAGAACAAGGTTGATAGGGTTAAAGTAGATAATGATAAGATGAGTGATGAGGACTTTTATCCAAATCTAAAATAGAAGGAAGCTGAGTATCTATTAGATTCAGAAGGGAACTATGCATTGAAAATTGGCTTAGGGACTTTACCTGGAAGAAGTATCCTCGGTTGGATAAAGCTCTTTTGGTTAAAGGCATGAGGAAGGTATCCCGACATCAAATGATTTTGATCTCTTGATGGGAGGTATTGTCCTATATTCTGTTGATCTAGTGTCCTCTCCTATTACCCTAGTAATAGGGACCAAGCCTATTACTAGAAGTAATTTTAGAGTAGATGTGGGTAAAGACTTGACTCCAAAAGGGAGAAAATCAAACAAGGAGAAGAGGGTGACCTTGGTAAAGAAAGACATGGATAAAGGGTTACAGAAACATCTTAGGTTTCCTCACTCCAAGAATAAATGATTTTATTATCTTGGAATATAAGAGGGTTGAATAACCCCAAAAAGAAAATAATTACGAAGGATTTTAGGAACAAATACAAACCTGATATTTTGATTATCCAAGAAAAAAAGATGAGTACTAAAAGATTCAAAGAAGTGAGTAGGGTGATCTAGTAAGATGGCCTTTGGGTGATAGAGGAAGACTTAAGCACTATTGAGGAGCTGATGGAGAAATATGGGCTCAACTAAGTGCTTAAAAGTAAAGAGTAAGCTCTCCTCATTGAATATCATGATATATTGGCTAAGGAGGAAGTATTCTAGAAGAAAAAATATAGAGTTAAATGGCTAAAGGAGGGTGATAACAATACAAAATTATTCCACTTCTCTGCTACCTCTAGGACAAATCATCTCAAGATAAAGGAAATCAGGAAAAATGATGGTACACTAATAGAATATGAAAAAGAAATCAATAAAGTTATTATCAAATATTTTAAGGACCTCTTTCTCCCTGGGTTAGATCCGAATAGAACCTCTTGGGAGAAGGCTTTAGGAGTCTTCTAGATTGTCATCTCGCAATAGGATAATAGAGATCTTCTGCTCATTCTGGGTGAGGAATAAATTATATATTTTGTTTTTGATATGAAACTGGATAAATCCCCCAGACCAAATGGGTTCCAGGCCTTCTTTTTCCAACAATTCTGGGAAGTGGTTACGAATTATGTCATTGAGATGATCCATAATTTCTTCAATAACAGCCAGATCCTTAAACAAATTAACAACACCTTCTTGGTCCTTATTCTCAAGATGATAGGGGCCAAGGACATGATATATTTTAGACCCATTAGTCTGTGTGAAACTAGCTACAAATTGATTACCAAAATTATTGCTTTCAGGGACAAGAAATTTCTAGCCAATTTCATCTCTCATAATTAAGGGGATTTTGTTCCTGGGAGACAAATTCTAGATAACATTGTGGTCATCCAAGAGGCCATTCATTCTGTCAAAATTTTAGGAAGATTTGTTATGTTTGTTAAGTTGGATATGCATAAAGCATATGACAAATTTTTGTGGGCCCTTGTAACACCCGCTAAAACAACCCACTTGAGACCTAAGAAACAACCTAGGATTAGTTAGGAAAATTATGGAATAATTTTTTTGTTTAAAAGAGAGTTTACATCTGGTTTACAAGACAATAGTTATCACTACCAGGTTTCAGAAGAATTCTAATCCATTAGAATATACTTTTATTTTATTAACAATTATTAGAGGTCACAAGGTCCAAAATTTAGGGTTAGAAGGTTCAATTAGGTTCAGAGGGTAAATTATCACCATACCCATTCCCTAACAGGATTAGAGTTTCAACTTAATTTTTCTCACACTTAACACATTAAATTTTTTCCTAAATAATTCCCATTGGATAGGAAATTTCCTCACCTTTTCATTGATATAAATAAGTCCTCCTAACTCATATTTTTCAAGTTATAGGCCAGTGGGCCTTGGGGTGAAATTTTTCCCCCAAGAGCGGGGCCCGCGGGCCCAGGGGTGAAAATTTGCCCAAAGGGTGGGTTGGTGGGACATGGGGAGACTTTGCATGGTTTTTCCTGTGTGGGGTAAAAAATCTATTTTGTGCCTGTGCCCCCGCGGGTCCACTAGGGACACGTGGTGCCCTCCAAGCCGAAGTGGGGAAAAACGAGGGAAGGCGGGGCGACGGAGAAGTTTGGGAAAATTTTCAAAAGGGGGGGAAAAGGGGTGAGTTGTACATGTGGGCCCACACATCTACAAAAAAAATATTTTTTTCCAAGGTAAGGCAGGGATGCGGGGCCGCAGAGATTTTTGGGGAAAAATTACCAAAGTTAAAATTAAAAAAAAATGTTGAGTCCCAAAATTCTCCTGAGCCTCCGCCGAGCCACGTGGCAGCACCTGATTGGCCGCAAGTTGGTGGGGAGGTGGAGGAAACCAAGAAAATTTTCCAAAAATTTTCAAAATTTCCAAGGAAGAAAAGAGATCTGCCCCCTGCTGACACCTCATTGTGCCACGTGGCAACCTCTGACTGGTTGTGGGGCGACGGGGAAAATTTTGAAAATTTTCCCAATTTTTTTTTCAAAAGGATAAAGTTTCAAGAGTTCCGCCCCTCCTCCGTGCCATGTGGTAATACTCGATTGGATGTGAGATGGTGGGGGCCACAGGGAACTTAGGGAAATTTTTCCAAAGTTAAAATGTAAAATTTTAATAGTTAGATTAAAATTTTAACAGTTAGACTTTTTTTGAAGGCCGAACTTCAAAGGGCCATAACATTTGATAGAGAGATTAGTTCTAGGAAATTAAGGAATTTATGGAAAGCTCTCAAAGCCCTCTTTGCATAAGAATCATTAATTTTTATATTTTGATAAATTTTAATGGGTAAATTTTACGAAAACGTTCTATAGGATTTTAAAAGCAAACTGGTAAATTTTAACTTATAAAATTTATCCAATTTGATCTTCTTCTTCACTCAACATGCCAAACAGACATGGAGAATTATTGTAAGAAGAATTTAGGATGTATTGGAAGGTGATTTTGCTTGATTAATTTCCAATTTGAATTTTTACAACTTCTGATAGCAAGGAGACTGTGAAAGGGTTGGGCCCGATTTTTGCAATGTTTGAAAGATTTCCTTAAGTGTTTTAGCCCAAATTGAATAAATAGACATGGAGAATTATTGTAAGAAGAATTTAGGATGTATTGGAAGGTGATTTTGCAAATTGAATTCATTATAACATAGCATGCTATATGTTAATGTTTCAATGTTGATTATTATTTGTAGGTTTGAACTTTTTATTTTATAGAAGTATTACCCATTTTAAAATTTAAAACAGAGGTCAATTTCTAAAGGATTTGTTTATCATTTTCATCTTCCAAATATGGAAATTCATTTCTATTTCATTCTAATACATTTAGTTGATTTTATCAAACCATTTAATAGTTAAATTCCATAGTTTTATTTCCAAATTTTAACATATTTCAAAAGAACAGAGTTACATATATTTCCTTCATACGTATTCCTCATTTCAATTTTCCAAACAGAGATTTCAAATCACAATTTGATGATCAATTTAAATACAAAAATGTAAATTGATAAAGGTAGTGCAATATTTTATTGATTCCAAATACAACTTTACATATTTTTAATTTCTTGAATGCAAATAACAAATTTCAATTTCTTTCTTTCAAATGAGGAGGAAAAAAGTAAGTGTGTGTGTGTGTGTGTGTGTGTGTGTGTGTTTCACAATTCAAATTTACAACTCCCATAGCTCAATACTAAGTATCTTTCCATTGCAATTAGAATACAGATCATCCACTTCGAGTGGGAAAGGTTAAAATGAGATTTTATTTCACAAGGGGCTGTCTAACTATCTTTTCTCATCTCCAGAACAACAACATGCATTCCTTCCAATTCTTCCAATTTGATCACAAAAAAAGTGGGGGAAAGGCAATGCTCTCCACCCAACAAAGACATCCAATAAAGACGAGAAGCCATACTTCTTCATTGGCCCCCGAGCCCCAACCACAATGTAATAAGAAATGTGATCCAATTCATGACAACAAAAGGCTTCCAAAAAACATACACAAAACAATCTTTCCACATGCACATTTCAAATTAAAAACACAGTCTAAAACAAAACAACAGTTTTGCAACCACATGAAAGACATCAAACAAAACTCAGGCTTTACCATGCAAGCCAAAGGAGCAAGGACTATGGGGCGAGCTGCTTATGCCTCCCAATGGGAATTGGGTATCCACCTGCAACAAACCACCAAAATAAAACATCTCACATATCCTTATGCCTCCCACAATCCCTGCTTATGCCCCCCACAAGTAAGAAATACAAGCTATTTATTTTCCATGGTGGATTCCAATCCCAAACTCCCTCCGTAAGAATTTTGATGCCACTGGCATTCCCTTATGCCTCCCCATAGCCTTCTCCTACACCATTCCTAGGTAGTCTACCCAACCAGCCAATAGACACACAAAACAATCACCATTCACACAAACATAAAAATAAATAAAAAGCATATAGGAAGAGATAATCTCCTACCTCTCAATGGTAGATTTTGTTCCAATACAACAAGCTTTCAAAGTCAAAATACGGTCCCAAAATCAACAATGCTCAAGTATGAAAGATCTCCAATCTCCTCCAAAATCAACAAGAGCTCCCAACAGCCAAGGAAAATATGCCCTAATGAAGTATGCCAAAAATTGAAATCAAGCAACCAAGTAATAGTCTTCCCAAAATATCCTCCAAAGCAAGAGCTCCAATCCACAAGAAAAATTTACCCCAAGGAAACATTCCCAAAAGTTCAACAACCCAAAACAAGGAAAGGAGTTCAAATTTTATAGAAGAGGGAAAAGAAGAGGATGAGGTAGATCCATGTAGGATGCCACTTCACACATCCTCAACTCCAACAAAAAATTCAAATTCATTCTCCAATGCATAATAAAGAGGTGGGTGAATAATATGATAGATTTACTTACACACTCCAAAAGTCCCCCACCCCAAAGGACCGAATTTAATAAAAAGTAATAAGAGTGCAATTAAAACTTATAATTTGACTTATAAAAATGCATTAAAAAGGTATAAAATCAATCCTCCAACCATATGTATGGTTTGTAAATAATTTTAAGAGGTATGGGACAAGTTTTACTTGTCCCACAAGCCTCCAAATTCAGCCTCCAAGGACAAATTCGAATTTCCAAGGAGATGGAGTGTTTCATACTCCGAAAACTGACTTACACAACTCTTACACATACTTACACATTCTTTAAAACATGGCCAAAAACTCTATTAATTACATTCTTATGACATATTTTAATTAATTTACTAAACAATATGACTACTCAAAATATTGACACCACATTAAGTAAATAATGAAAAGGGAAAGTGCACCACATAAAACACATGCAAAATAATTTTAAAAAAAGAACCAAATAAAAGAAAACATAAAATATATTGGTCACATTTAAAGGTAATCCCCCCCATGGGAATTCCTAACAAAATACAAACACAAATAAACAAAACATGTTGCCATAGTGACATTGTTGAATGCATCTAGAATTCCAATGTGGTTGGTCCCCAATCCCCTGATGTTTATTGTGATATTTTAACCTACAAAACACAAATACCTCCTTTGGCCTCATGGCCATATATGAACATCCAAAATAATATAAATATAATTTAAATTTCCAAAATCATCTAGATATATGAATCACAACAACATCAACGTAATCTAATAATATCATTATAGTTTTATCAACAACTATATCATCATCCAATAATTTTCCATTTCTAGGGCTACTGACAATATCCAAATATCACAAGTCTAAACAACATCCATCATACAACCATGTCCAGCAATATAACATTATCAACATATAAAGTGTCTCTAATAATCATCATGCATCATATAAGAATCAAAGTCAACAATAATCCATTATCAAATATCTAACATCATACTAAATCAAAACCATAATAATTTCCATAATGTAATCAACAGTATCAAGATCAGTATCAAAGGGTGTCAAAGGGAAGTGGGCACTACAACCCTTCTCTGAGCCATTCTGACCAAGGTGGGTTTTGATGCCTTTTTTCTCAACATGGTTATGGTCTGCATTTCTTCTGCTAGCTTCTCTGTTATGATCAATGGTAAACTGGAAGGTTTCTTTCAATCTAGTAGAGGACTCATACAGGGAGATGCCCTCCCCCTTCCTCTACACGATTGTGGTGGAAACTTTAAGTAGAATTTGAAACCAGGAGGTTTCCCTTAATCTCTTGCAAGGTCTCAAAATTTGTAATGGTCTTCAACCCACTTGCCTTAACCAATTTGTTGATGACAATTTATTTATGGGGAAGGCATTTATGCAAGAAGCCTCTATCTTCAAAGATTTTCTAAATGAGTATGAGGAGGTCTTTGGTCATCTGGTCAACTTCCTCAAAAGTGTCATTTTCTACATTACTGTGGAAGAGAAATTTCAAGTGAGGTTGGCCCACATTTTTGGTTGTAAGATTAATAATTTTCCAAATTTCTATTTGGGAATGCCTTTCATTCACAAAAAACCAAACCATTCCATCTGGAACACTCTGCTCGAGAGAGTTATGAATAACTTGTCTACTTGGAAGGGGATTCTCCTATCTCAAGCAAGAAAAATTCAACTTCTCCAAAGATCTCTTCAAGGTGTCCCAATGTATGTCATGTCCCTTTTTCGGCTACCGGTCAAGATTTTGGAGGCTTTGGAAAAAATTCAAAAAATGTTCATGTGGACTGGCGTTGAGGAGACGTTCAAATTTCCTCTTGTTCCCTGGGAAAAAGTGACCAAGCCTAAGGACTATGGTGGGTTGGGATTAAAGAATATGAAACTCATGAATGAATCACTTGTGGCTAAATATGGTTAGAGAGTGATAAATGAAGAAGGCCTTTGGATTGATATCATCAAAAGGAAATATTTAAGGAATACTCACAGAATATAGAATTTCTTTCTACAGGACAATATCCCTAGGGGATCCTTCTTTTGGAATTATTTTCTCTCTTCTAGGGATATACTGAGTAGGGGTATTAAATGGAATATTGGGAAAGATGATAGAATTAGCTTTTGGAGGGATTGTTGGCTTTCTAATAAACTGTTAGTGGAGGAAGAACATGGGAGAAGTATGGCACAATTCTATGAAGACAATGGAAAAGTGTGGGTTATAGACTATTGGAACTTCTCCAATAATCATGTTTTTTGGGAGATTGTGCATCCCCCTCCCAATTTCATTGGGAACAATCAATTTTTTGATAATCTCAACTCTAAGTTAAAGATCTTCTATATTCCATTCTTCCAATAGAATGAGGACTCTATTGTACGGATGGAAGAGGATTCTAGATATTTCTTTGTCAAAATTTCAAACCTCCTAAATTTCAAGAATTCTAGCCAAAAATATTACTGGAGGAAACTTTGGGTAAAGGATATTTTACCTAAAGTTAAAATTTTCCTTGGGTTGGCCGCTCAGAACAAAATCCTCACTGTGGATGATTTGAGGAAACATGGGATGTTCCTCCCCAATAGGTGTGTTCTTTGTAAAAAGGAGGAGGAAAGTTTCAAACACATCCTCATCTCTTTACCCTTCACTCAAGTAGTGTTTTCCAAGGTGTTGGATTTTTTCAAAGTGCAATGGGTCTACCCTAACTCCATTGAGGAATGTTGGTTACAATGGGATTGTCCTTTTAGGTACCCCTTTCTTATGGATACCTAGAAAATGGCCCTTCCCCACTTCATCTGGAGTTTATGGAAGGAAAGGAATTCTCTCATCTTTAGAAATAAAAAAGATAACATTAGAAAGGTCGGTGCTTGTTTGATTTCCTCTATTAAAGAGAAATCCAATCTCATTAAGGTGAAAACAAAAAAGGCTTGTTCTAGTAAATAAGAGGAAGTTCTCAAATAGTTCACCTTCAATCCATCTCAAGTCATATTCCCATCCACTATCATTAAGTGGTCTAAACCGGAAAGGGGAAAATTCAAACTTAATTTTGATGGGGCTTCAAAAGGAAACCCTGGTCTAGTAGGTGGAGGGAGCATAATCAGGGAGCATAATGGGGACTGGATCCTTGCCTATGTAGGACCTTTGGGGACTCAGAGTAACAATGTGGCTGAATCACGTGCTCTTTTATGTGGTGTCATTATTGCTAAGGAAAAGGAACTAAACGCATTATTATTGAGGGGGCCTCTCTTCTCATTTTAAATGCCATTAGCAAGACTAGTTCCCATAATTTGGCTTTAGGTAACATTACTCATGATATTAAAGAGCATCTTAAAATATTTGATTCCTATATCATCATTCATATCCCTCGCATTGACAATACTTGTGTGGACAGATTTACAAATGAGGGAGTTCAAAGTGTGGCAAAAAGGTGATGTCATACCTGTGGCTATTAATGATATTATTAATCATGAAAAATCATAAGGACTTCACCTTAAGCCGCACGAGGAAGAATAATGGGCTCATTTTCCAAAATTTCAAAAGCGATTCTAGTTTTATCTATTCTTGTATAGGCATGTCTAATATCAAAATTTATAGGTTTCAACGAGCTAAGCATTGGGGTAAAATTTCGGCCATCAGGGGCGAAGATAGAACTAAAGTCGAGCCGACCTGTCATGGGAATATTGTGGAGGATAAGTCTATGTGGCACTTGTTTAGGATTGGAGGTTTTAGGAACTTTATTACCAGACTCCAAGGGCATGATCCCTTGCTAACTATAGAGTTTGGGTTGGCATGGAAAGAGGGGAAGGTGGTGATTCAGGGCATGGAAATTGAGATATTGGAGGAGGCCATTTCTTATATAACTGACACAAACATGGAAGGTATGAAAATATTTAAAGATAGGAATCAGAGGGAGTACAAAATCAATTATTTCTTTTTGGGAAATGAAACCGTCCATTACTTCACTAATGGTATTTCTCATTCCTACATTCCTGGGGTATGGAGGGAGGTCTGTATGCACATTATAAAGTATCTTACCCTAGAAGCTAAATATCAAAAGATACATACTCACCACTTTTCCTTTATGACTATGTTCAGACACAAGAAAATGCTTAGTATTCCCTTATTTTTATTTATTTCTTTGACAACTTCAGTGAAGGATTTCCAATGGTGTAAGGTGGTCCCCCATCCATGAGGGTCTCATTCTTCACTTGTTTTGAAATGGGAAACCGGCTCAGGATAAACCTATGCCCCTAATTGAGGATGAGGAGGATATTACCCTAGCTGAGTGTATTTCCAAGATGAGGGAGGGTAATCTAGGTACTAAGCAGATGGGAGAGGGGAAGAATGTGGAAGGGATGGAAAATTAGGAAGCCAGTCCATCGAAGGGTAAGGATAAAGTGCCTCCAGAAGGAGATAATTGTATTGATATGTGGAAGAACAAAGTGTAGTATTTGGAGATGGTGGTTCAGGTCTTGGAAGAGACTAACTCAGTGGAAAGGAAGGGCATGATTGATATCATTGAAGCCACCAAAAAAATATTCTTGGCCCATAATAACATTAGAGGGGATATCAAGTAGTTAGAAACTCTGGTTTTGGATTTTGGTGCTCATCTGGAAGCTGTGGAAAAAGAGAAGCGGAGAAGGAGGTGGTCCAGTTATGATGAAGAAGAAGAGGAGGAGGATCAGACTGAGGATAATTCTAAGGATGATGAAATTGAGGAGTCCTCTAGAAGAATCTAATTACCAAACCCAATAGGAAAGATGAGATCAGGGAGGTTAAATCCTCCAACAATAGTAAATCTAACTAAAGGAACTTCTCCTGAATTGTCTGTAGACTTTCGGGGAACTTTCTTTGTTTATTTTTGTTTAATAGTTTAGGTCTCTTTTGTTCGTTGTTTCTTGGACCTCCTTTTCTTTTTTGGAGTTAATTCTATTTAAATCCTTGGGTCTTATTACTCTTTTTGCATCTCTTTGGTACTATCACGATTTAATCTTTTTGTACTTGGCCTCTGGGAGCCCATCCCTTCTTTTTACCCTATCTAATAAAAACATTAAACTTTGAAGTCTTTGATAATCCAAACTTCACTCATATGTATCTTCATCATTGTGCATGGAGATGTTTTAGCCTCACACACTATGAATAAGGAACCCATGATCAACCCATTTTAAGTTCCCTTAAAGATCATGAGAAAAGTAGATTAGGATATAAAATATTCAACTCCGACATGTGCAAAGCCGCTACATCCAAGATTTCTACATCCCTAACTATTTATGAACTAGAACTAACATCATCAACAAACCCTGAAGATCCCATGGACGTAGACAACACTGTACCCATCCCACCTAACTTTGTTTTAATCAATGTTATAACTTTAGGCCCACTTACTTATCAATCCAACCACTCCACTAAACCGTTACCCTTTGTTTAGATAGAGATGGTTGAAGAAGATTCACCTACCTTATATATCTTCTAGTGTCATGATGACTAGGAAATCCTTTCCCATATGGGAACTAAATATTGTTTCGTTCAAAAATCCCTACCATCTAAAACATGAATGATCCTTAATGAGTCCACCATCGATGTTAACTTAGGCTCTGGACTCAAGATCATCGCATTGTTAAGGTTGGTCAATATCTTAATCCACATGAATTAAATGATTTTACCTCACTCTTGAGAAAATATCACCAATAATTCACTTGGTCATACAGTGATATGATAAAAATTGATCCTAACATTATCATACACAACATAGTCATGTATCCCAATGCTAAGCTGGTAAAAAAAAATCGTAAAATGCATCCCTATATATCTTTCCTTGTTAAAGAAGAGTTACAACACATCTTATCTGCTAACTTCATCATACCCATTAACTATCCACAATGGGTTTCCAATGTTGTCCCCATAGCAAAATCCTCATGAAAAATATGCATCTGCACAGACTTCAAGGATCTCAATCTTGCTTGTCCAAATGATGATTTCCCTCTCCCAAGTATAGACTAGCTTGTCAACCTAACAGTAGGCCATGAAATTATTTCCCTCATGGATGGTATCTTTGGTTATAATCAAACCTTCATCACACCTAAAGATCAAAACAAAACACCTTTCATTACCCCTTAGGGAACCTTCTATTACTGTGTCATGTCTTGTGGTCTTTAAAATGCAGGAGCCACTTACCAATGCGCTATGACATACATTTTTCATGACCTTATCCAAAAAAAATGTCGAATACTATGTTGATGACCTCTTAGGGAAATCCAAATCACATAAAAACCATCCTGATGTCCAGTTATCTAAAATCCATTTCCCACTAAAATTAGATATCAAGCAGATTCGTGCTGAATTGACCAAGTAAGCTTTAAGGTTCCTACAGTTTTGCATCCCACAAGGGGTCAAGTATTTGAAAATATATAAATAAGACTTATCCAAATCAATGATTAAAACAAATTCAGGGCAAGCCAACTCAAAAGGAAGTAGCGATCTCATGGACAGTGCCAACTGTTAACTCGGCGTGAGTTCCAGAAAGCAAAAAGAGCGGAATCCTCAAAGCCCCGCGCAACTTACATGTGGAGTCAATTATAAGTGACCCATCCAAAGAAAAATTATTCACAGTAATATGTGGGAGTCTCATTACTTACCCAAAGGAAAGTGTCCCAATCACAAATGATGCTAGGTGTCAACCTAACATGCTTCTAAAAGCTACAATGAAAGTAGAGACCCTAGAGAAGCACTTGGCCTCCACGTGGATTTCACAATAAATCAGCTCCAAGTTCGAGGAAGATTTCTAAATATTGGTGATAATCAAAAAACCACGTAAGGGCAATTATGAAGCCTATCTAAAAGTCTTAAGTTTCCAGATCTTTTTAAAAGATCAAAGGCAAAGGTCATTTGACTAGTCTTTTCAGGGATGAAGTTAATGCATAGTTATGTGCGAAGAGTGTGAACCTGAGAATACTTAATTTTTTCACCTGCATTCAAAATGTCATTTTCATAGAATAACATAAATAGGCATCGCTTTAATCATGAGCACAAGAACCAATTCATAAGCAATTAAAAGATCTAAATATGTAATAATTATTTGGAAGAATAAGTCCGCTCCAAGGGAGTCAGTTCTAAGATAGTTAAGAGATGCATTAAATAGGCATGGCTCACACTCTTTAAAAGAACAGATAATGGGAAAGTGTGGCAAATATCTCAAAAAATCTATTTTTGTCACTTCGCACCATTTATAATTGAAAAATCATTTTGAAAAGAGTTTGAGTATTGTATCTCACCTCCTTCTCCTCCTATATATCGAAATCAAAGGTTTCCTAAAGATATAAATATTGAAATTGGGAGTTATTCTTTTCCTGTATTAGTTATTCTTCTGTAAAAGGAAGGGGGCTAGGGTTCTAGCCTTCTTTCTAAGCTTTGTAATGGAAATTTTTCTCTAATCAATTGTAATATTGTGCACATTGTTTGGTGTAATATAATATGCCTTGTGATGTAATTCATCCATCCTTTGCGTAATTTGTATTATCTCTGATAGCCTTTATTTTGACTTGGATAAATGTGCATGTTGTTATGCTATTACTGTCTTCAGAAACTGTTCTTAAGTAGTTTGGAGTAGTGTTCTGTGTGAATTGCCTCTGGTATGTAGTGCATCTTGTCCACGCTTTTTATTTCTCACCTTTTCTCTATTTCAAGCATTTGCGTTATGAGTTAACTCCTTCACTTTTTGGCGTATCACCCCCATTAAGTTTAACATTTTATTTCATTTTCTCTGACCCTCATCTCACACCATAGAGGAGAGTGAACTTCTTTAAAATATGGAGGTCACCTTAGGGTGCACGTCCCACTAACCTAATTTTTCCTATGACTCTGATGGTTCATCCGCAAGGATCACCATCAACATGTCCTTGATTTAATCTTTTCTTGTCTCATTCAATTATTTCTTTTCTTAATCCTACAAAGTGTTCTTTTGTGTCCTTACCGGAAAATTTTTGGGGTTCATCATATCCATATGAGGAATTGAAGTTGAACCAAAAAAATTTACAGTAATCATTGAAATGCCTCCACCCAATCTTAAGAAACTATGTATCCTTCAGGGTAAATTACAATCCATTCGATGTTTCAAAACATAGCTCTCTGATCGATGTCAACCATTTCACCACTTTATCTATAAAGACATAGAATTCTATTGGCATTCTGATTGCTAGAAATCCTTAGATGAAATAAAACAATATCTATTATCACCACCTGTGCTTACTCCACCTCATGAATCGAAGCCATTTATCTATATATATCCACTTCTGAGCCTACTCTAGGAGATATGCTCACTCACCATGATAATCAAGGTTATTAACAAGTTGTATATTACATTAGCCACACACTCCATGAATATAAGACATGCTACACTGAAGCTGAAAAACTATGTTGTGCATTATACTTTGCAACTTCCAAACTTCAACATTACCTACTTAATCACAAGACATAGGTCGTCACCAATTTTAAATCACTTAAGGCCAATTATGCCAAACCTTACCATAATAATCGTATAACCCAATGAATTATGCTAATGACTGAATTTGATCTCTAAATCATATCTTAAAAGTCTATTAAATGCCAAGCCATTGTTGATCATCTCATTGATGCACCCCTTGCAGATACTGAAATACCTCATGAACATTTTCCTGATGAATCCATCAATAACATTAACGAATCTGATAATAATGAATCTGATTTCATCCCCATCAAAATGACCCTCTTCTTTAACGATGCTAATTTCTAAGAAGGAGGAGGGGCCGAATTTTTCATCATACCACTTTTGAACATCCCAATCCCATTCTTATTCAAACTTAACTTTGAAGGTACTAACAACATGGCAAAGTATGAAGACTTAATCATGGGTCTAAACACCACCATTTTCTTAGGTTCCCACAACCTAGAAATCTATGGAGATTCACAACTCGTCGTTAGTCAAATTTAAGAAGAATATCAATGCAAGAATGAAATCCTACAAAATATAAAGCTTTCTCCTCGGTGCCTTTGATCATTACACCATTCAAGCCATCCCACAATCTTATATTAGGTTTGTAGACAATATGGCTTCCATTGGATCCCTTGTTACCTTTGAAATAGAAAATTCCAAGGATAAAACTAAGATGTATATGGTTGTTTAATGCTTGGATCATCCTTCACATCAAAATGAGCCACTTTCCATTAATAATATTCATAACAACCCACCCGATCTATGGTACACACAAATATTTTACTATCTTGCTAGATGTAAACTCCCCTCATATTTATCACATTTTTCTAAATGATCATTCCTTCAATGTGTCAACTGCTTTGTTATCATAGGGGGAATCCTTTAAAATGTAGTTTTTATGGTATATTATTATAGTGTCTTAAGTCACATGAATCAACCATAAAAATCAAAGAAGTCCATGATGGCATTTGTGGTGGTCACTTCAATGGCAATGCCATCTCTAAGCATGTCATATGACTAGGGTATTACTGGCCTACTATCGCTAAAGACTATTGTGCATATGTAAATAAATGTGTCAAATGCCAACTCCATTCAGTTCTTATTCACATTCCTACTCAAACGTTACAACCTGCTCAGGACCTATGGCCTTTCTTTCAATGGGGGATTGGACCTCATTGGCGCAATCAATCCAAAATCATCCCAAAATCATCATTCCATAATCATAGGAACTGAATATTTCCCTAAATGAGTTTAAACCATTCCTTTAACCTCTAAAAAATCTGGACCTATCATCAACTTCATATATCACAACATCATATGTAGTTTTGGCATCCCGCACAAGCTCATCAAAGATAATGGAAAATATTTTAAAAAAAAGAAATTTAAATAGTTCTGTGACACATTCAACATCAAAATCAATTTTTCATCATCATACTATCCTCAAGAAAATGGGCAGGATAAGGCCTCTAATAAAACACTTACCAAAATCCTCATGAAAACAATGGATGATGTGGGTAGGAACAAGCATCTCCAGATCCTGTTCACTCTCTGGGATTATCGAAAAAGAATCCAAACACCTACAGGCGTAACAATTTAATAAATTTTATTTGGCTCTGATTCCATTGTACCTCTTGAAATTCAAATTCCATCACTACGTGTATCCCTAAAATATTTCATCCCTGGTGAATAATATCACCAAGACCACTCAGCAAAACTAAAATTATTAGATGAAAAATGTATAGTATCCCTCGAACATCATCAATTTTATCAACAACGAATCATGAGAGCATATAAAAAACATGTCAAATAACGTGATTTTAAAATTGGTGATCTTGTACTTAAAGAGAATCAAAATTTCACTACATTGGAATAAAGTAAATGTGAAAATTTATCCCCCAACTGGATTAGTCCATGTATTGTCACACACAAGTATTGGTTAGGAGCATATCGTCTTACTTCTCTTAATGGGGAACCTAAGGTGGAACCTTTGAATGCTTCACACTTTTGGCCTTTCTACTGTTAAATAATAAATTTCCATGATGGTAGTTTGATTAAAATCCTATCACACCATCACATTATTGAAGTGATATCCTTCCTTTGCACAAGCTCCTTAGAACCATGTCACCTATTCATCCAAACCATGATAAGGGAAATGTGTATGTAGGATGCAAAAATTCTTGTCCTCTCTTTAAGACAATTTATTAGGGTTTTTCCCTCAGCTCAACAATATACGTAATAAGTCATTGGATGCTTATATTATCAAATATCAAATTATAATAGACTGGTCCCCTAAAGGACAACTATTCACAAAGCATAAATCATTATAAAAAATATCCAAAAAAACTAGACTACTCCCTTGAAGGACAGCTACCCACCAAAATTGTGGATTGATCCCCTGAAGGACGACCATTTAGTCAAAAATCAAAATGTAGACTATACCCTTGAAGGATGGCTACTCAGATAAAAGGCTTCTCGTATTGATCAGCCTTCAAAAAACCTAAGAATCTAGGAAATATTCCCACATCGATTAGCTTTCCCATCATAAAAAACTTCTCGCATCGATTAGTTTTCTTCAAAATAATATGTAAAAGTTGGGGTATCAACTTCCTATAAACCTATTGAAAATGAGAACCCTTTCTCCCACATTGTCCTATACACACAAAAAATCCCTTTTTTCATCATAAGTAAAGTATAATTTTTTTAAACTCACATTCCTATCATAGTCTGGATGACTATCAATTGATAAGTTTATTTAACATTTGAAAGGATACAAGTGCAAAAAGTATTTTTAAAAACCCTTCAAATATACCAATTTTATAGTGGGGTCATATTTCCATTTCTACTCTATTTTATTTAGTTACATTGTTGATTTGACATAATTATTAGATCCCTTTTTTGTTGAAAAGTCATCTAAATTACTCAAATACAAAAAAAACACATTTGGAAGATGTCTAACATATATCACATCAACAAAAATCCATTCATAATATTGAGACATTTCAAAAACATATAACATAATACATCCAACACATACAAATCGAGTCAAAATAATAAGTCATAAACCATCATTCTCATCACACACACACACACACACAAACACACATATATAAAAGTTCAAGATATATCACAAATGTCTAAACAAGAAAAGGGATTAAACGATCCTATAAAATCATATATAATCATGTGGTAAAGTTAACATCTCATAACATTGTGCTGGCACCACCCTCTCCTCTAGGATCAAGATTACCTCCAGCTGCACCTGTATCTCCACCACCTCTATTAGCACCCGTCACAATAGCTCCGCCACCGGCTCCTCCCTCACTATCACCCCCTCTTTGACCTCCATGGTGGATGTCCCACACTCGTTTCACTATCACTAGGCCTCACTGTTGTTATGACTACCCCTTGGGAAGCTACATGATTGACATACAAAGTGAAATCAGGATGGATCTTCATGATCATGTCCACATAGCCTCATAGTGCACTATTGAAATCATACCAAGAGGAGGTGCTATAGATGCCCCCCTCTATCGAGCCATCGTTGAAAAGTATACACTAGAAATGGAAGGCCCTATAATCCCCAAGGCCTTCCTTAGTGTATCTCTATGTCCCTTCTACTTGTCTCTATTAAAAGAGTCCTGTAAAAGCTGCACCTGAAGGCCATTGCACTTGAAAATCAATCCATCTCTCTTTGCAAACTCTCGCTATATCATCTCACTCTCTTCGAGTGACATCTCTCTTCATCTCCATCACAAACTTCTTAGCCATCACTACTATAATATCTATAACAATAACATCATCACCCTCACTTATCCCCTCATCTTGTGCATGTGCTCCTCCACTGCCCGAGCATGCACTCGTCTGACTGTCTATGCAACCCTCTCTATTTTCCTATCCCTCTCAAAATTCCTCAATGATCAAGCCCATAGTGTAGTAAAGTATGGAGTCACCCCAGCATCATCAATCAGTAAAATATGTCCCTCCTCGTCATGACCTATATCCCCTAGCTACTTATCAATAGTTATAGGCCTCACTACTATAGCCTATAGAGTCTCAGTATCTCTATCCTCTCATTTGTACTGTACTGGATACTTGGGTATACCCTATACTAGACCAAACTATCTCCTGGCTCAGTTGAAATGTATCAATTCATCCTTCCCATCTCTATGACTCTAAATCCAAATATCCTATTGTAAACTCAACAAGTCATGAGGGAACTTAGGACAATCATGGAAATACGTGTACAAAATCCATATCACATCCCCCACCTATAACCTTGATATAAAGTATTTATAATAACTAGGCCCCTTGGCCTTCCTCACTCTAACTAGAATTTCGCCCCATATCATAAAACCAGGATGTCTCACATCAATGTCACAAGGTAGCCCCAATGGATGGGCAATTACAATGTGCCTGTGAGCCAACATTGCAACAAAATCTCAACATCAATGCCATAACACTTGTTGTATTTCCAATCCCACAACTCTTTGAAGGTATGTGATGGTAAAGTGGGTTCCCACTTGAATATTGTACGATGCTCTATCATCTCAGAAACAACACTGGTCATCATCCAAGGAAAATGACCACCCCCTGAATCTGGAAAAGAAAAACATGAAATATCCAACATCATTAACATCATCCATGGACAACCAACTTTCCTAGGATCATAAAATGCTTGGTAATCAAATTCTCCTAATGAGTACCTCACATCCCAAGCATGCTCTCCATACAATCTCTGCATAGTATGTTCTTTCTCATCCTCCGTGATATAATAAAAGGCATGTGCCCGAACTGGTAATATCATGATAGGATGAAAATCCTTAAGATTGATGGTCATCTCCCCTATAGGAAGCCAAAAAGTATTGGTGGAAGGATTCCACCACTCTAATAAAGCCAATATCAAGCTACGGCATATGTGGACTCATCTATAATATCTCATGCCACTAAAACCCATTTCCTCAAGATGCTTCCAATCCTCATCTGATAAATCTTCCCTCACCTCCTCTAACATCAATGGTATGTGGTCATGGATGGTCAACTGTGCATCCACCTACAAAACACAAACACACAAAACAAAAATTAATATTATCACACTAGTATTGGAAAACAACATTCATTTCTAAAAAAAATAAAAAAAATTCCTAACAAAAAAGTGACAATATAACATCAACACCAACATCAAAATAGACATCCCAAGCATGATCTCCATACAATCTCTGCATAGTATGTTCTTTCTCATCCTCCATGATATAATAAAAGGCATGTGCTCGAACTGGTAATCTCATGATAGGATGAAAATCCTTAAGATTGATGGTCATCTCCCCTATAGGAAGCCAAAAAGTATTGGTGGAAGGATTCCACCACTCTAATAAAGCCAATATCAAGCTGCGGCATATGTGGACTCGTCTATAATATCTCATGCCACTAAAACCCATTTCCTCAAGATGCTTCCAATCCCCATCTGATAAATCTTCCCTCACCTCCTCTAACATCAATGGTATGTGGTCATGGATGGTCAACTGTGCATCCACCTACAAAACACAAACACACAAAACAAAAATTAATATTATCACACTAGTATTGGAAAACAACATTCATTTCTAAAATAAATAAAAAAAATTCCTAACAAAAAAGTGACAATATAACATCAACAAAAACATCAAAATAGACATCTTGCATCAATAAAAATCATACACATTCTACAAAATTCAAAAACATTCATCAGAAAACATAACTTTCCATTCAACATACAAAATTTTTTGTTACACACGAATCGTTGGCGATTCACCTCAATCGTTAGTGATAGGATGAATCGTCGGTGATCCTTGCTAATTTTGTTTAGGGCATCCACGTTCCCCCAATATGGAATTACAACCTTAAAATACACAAAAATCCATTAAAAATGATATAAATATTTGTAAAAACCTACCTCAGTCATCATAGGTTTGTACTTCTTGCTGGATGACACCATTATGACAACCTTTCACCTAAAAAAACATTTTTAACACTCAAAATTCACTATGAAAAGTAGCTTTGAGCATGATAACAAAGTAATAAAATAAAATTAGTTTTGGGTTATTTGTATCCCCCATTTGAATGTAATGTAATCGCCAGTGATTGTACTAATCACCGATGATTTACCTTCTTTAGGCATTCATGCTCACATTTCTCTAAAAAAATGTCATTTCCATCATTTTTGCACAAGTGTACCATGTTCTCAATAATCTCTAGCCCTTGAAATCATTCATTAAACAAAATCAACATTGGGACTTACCATTCGTTGATGGGAGAAGAGCCCTTTGACCCCCATCACATGGTTTTCCCATTCGTCGTTTACTCGAAAAGGATCATATGTATACATGTGTCAAACCCTTTCATCACCCTGTCAATTGATTCCTCAGTAAATCATTTTATACCCACTTCGACTAGGGAAGCCTTACAAAAACACACTCGTTTTCATTGTATTATGTTACATTAAAATTGCACATGTAAGAGAAAACCTTCTCATCGTTTTTGTCTAATGATTTGCCAAAAATTTCAAGAAAAAAAGGGGAAAATATAAACACCAAAAATCTACACTCCATCACTATCAATTTCTCAAACCCATTCATGTTCAAAACACTCATGACACTCCATGACACTAGGTCACACACTTGTCCCCTTTAATTAAATATTCACTCCACCACATCCCTATGTCTAATTAATTAAATAACTATATTAATTAAATTAAAATAAATATACCCTCACACTATCCTCACACGTCACCCTCACATCTCCTAGGGCTAAATTACCTACACTCACTAGTTATAACTTGTTAGTTAGCAACTTTCTCTAAATGACACTTAGCTACCTCTAACTTATCCCTAACCACCTTCCCACACTTAACTAGTTAGAACTAACATAAAATTAAAAACCTTCTAAAAATGACCTCTATATTCAGCCTAACTTAATCCTAGTTAGAGATTATCCCACTTGACATCCCAAATTCCTTTGAAATCCTCCCAAATCAAGATCAAAATAGTAGGAAAATTACTCTATTTGATCCCCTAGCTCAAATTTTCCAAAATCATCGACGATAATCTTGATCGTTAACGATCTATATAAACAAGTCTTCTATCCTCTTTGGGGGGATTTTTTCATTTTTCAAGGAAACTTCATTATTTTAGAGGCATCTCAAAGATCAAGCACCTTCAACATAGCTTCACTATCATTACGTTGCATCAAAATTCTCAGCATGATCGTTGTATCACCCATCATTATCATCAAGCCATCCTCATTCATTTGACGTCCAATTCAATCAATCATCCAAGGTAATTTATTATTAGATTTTTTTCCTAATATTAGGTAACATTGATCATCTTTTATTTTCCATTCCGTTAAACTTAAAAAGTCACTTAAATCATAGAATGATCAGTTAAAATATTTGTTTTTAGTCTATTACAATTAACAACAATCATTGACGATTGTCTTAATCTCTTGCGATTCCTACACACTTTTTTTGGTCCCACATTTCATATAATTTTCCTAACAATATTTACTTATTTTATGTCATTTCTAACATGTTGTCAATCATGATGATGTTAGATGACCATAGGAAGTGACAATTATCCCATTACCGACATTGACTCACTACCCATTGTTTGCCATCCTTTACATTGAGAGAAATAAAATTTGCTACATGACCTAGAAATCTATGCCATCCATGTTGCACCCTTTGATTATTTGGAAGCAATTGTTGCATCAACTTAGTGCACTCATGAAGAAAATGATGAGTTTTGGGAGGCGTATTATGAGGTTCAAAATATCCAAGTTGATCTAGCATAGTTTGAATATAATTATGAAGCTGACTTAGATATACTATAGGACTACCACATTGCATCTAAATCTATGTTCAAAACCAAAAACCATATCAACATTCCAGATACTGACACTAGTATTTCACACATTTACGACACTAAGGAAGAAATATCTGACTTCTTCATAGAGGATTATATCTCCGAGCCCGAATCGTACTTCACTGAAGAAGGGGATCTAGTTTGTTCTGTAGGATCCAATTTCTCTGATAACTTGTATAATGACTTAGATTCTAACTTTAAATTATAATCTTTTTCCCATCATTATCATCTTATGTATGTAATCACCTAAATAAGTGATAGCAACTGATCACATTTTCCATTTATCATATTGTACTTCAACTTTCGTATCAATAAATCTTAAATGTCTTAAAATCAAGTTGACATCTGCATAAGTGAGTCTCTTGACTTCTTTTATCTGGCCTTTTTCCAAACAGTCTACCAACCTTATTTTACTAACTCTATTTTGTGATTTACAGGCTTACCTGCAAGGAAACAAAGTCTATTACATTCTTCACAGAGAAAAAAAAATCCATCACATATTTCAAGTATCCTAAAAACCCTGTCATACTAAGGTTGAGATACGTTTTACCCCCTTGACATACCAAGAAAACCCCCAAGGTAAAAAAGTGCACAACACCTACGTTGAACTTAAACCTACAAAACAAACCCTAGATGCGTACACATGGATCAAAAAAATATTATATATGGAATAAATAATGCATATGCTTGAGTCAGATTAACCTCAGTGGTCACCCTAATTTGATTGTCACTAAGCGTTGCACTACATTTCAAACTTTATGTAGTTCTAGTGTACAATTATGTTATTGAATTGTGTCCCTTGAAGCTAGGTTGTCCTTGTGCCAGTGAGACACAACTACTTTTCCCCCTAATATGATCATATGAGATGAAATTCACAAATATACCCTCCTATGAAGTGAATAATACCTCCCAAATATAATAACTGACTGTTTATCTTGTTCCCAAGTAGTAGATAGTAAGTAATATCCCAAGTTGTCCAACCCCTGATGATAGTGAGTAATTCATGTATATGTATGATTCCCTTGTTTGAATTTCATCTTTAACAACCAAACATTCCAACCCAAAGTGATAAAAGATAATTTAGAAAATATAAAAAATGATCTGGCATTTCAAACTTGAGAAAATGTGAGAAAATGACAAAAGCACCCAAAGGGGATAGTAGCTCTTGGGTGCTCCTATCCCTAATGACATATACTGTTTGGGATACTTATAGGATAACGAAAAAATACAAATACGGGTCATATGTTTTCTAATGCCTAAAATTAATGTAGCCATACAAGAAAAACAAATTATAATATATCACAAGGATAAATCAATGTAAAAGAAAAACAAGTGGTGTTAATGTATAATTGTCTTACTTAGGAACAATGAAAATTTAAGGAAGTCATGAATTTATTTTTATAGAAATGGTGGCAAATATTTCTTAAACAAGATTCACTGGGATAGAAAATCTTACAAAAATTGCTACCGTGAATATGGCGAAAAATGTAAAAAATCATTCAAAATGGTTATAAATGTAAAGGTGAATCTTACCTAATTTTTCTAATTGTAAAAAATATTTTGCTGAATTTCAATTGTCCTCTTCAGGATATATTTCATTTTTCTATTCTATTGATGTTAGAAAGTGCATTATATGGATTCCTTACTTAACTAACAAAAAATATCGATTTATGAAATTTGGACACATTTTCCCCAATCCTTCCCAAGATTAAACCTTGACCGTTGATCCATTGGCAATATGTCATAATTTCATGCAATTTTAGGAAAAATAATGACATCTCAATGATTCCTCATGAATCCTACTGTCATTTATATCACATCCATGAATCTCTTGCACTTTGTAAAAAATCTTATGTTATTTTGGCTCTGTAATCTCGTGCATTAGTATTTATTTACTTTGATACTTTTCAACACTTTTCCAAAAGGTTTTCCATGAATCCTTTCCTCCAATATGCTAAGAGATATTTTTTCTATATATACATGTATGTGTTTCACTCCTTTTTGGTAAATGTGGGATAATTACCAAACAAAAAATTACAAATGAATCCATTTTTAAGGCTCCAAATAAATGTTGGCTGAATCAATTTAAATTAGGATGCAAACACTAGATTTTTATGGCTGAAATGGTCCTTGGAATTCATTAATTAAATCATATCACATATAATATTATCAATATTCTAATTTTAATCTTAGATAATCCTTTAATTGAATAATCAGTTACTTGAATTGGTGTGTTTATTATATTTGATCATATCAACACACACATACATATACATATATGCACACACACAAAAATGTACACACACACACACACACGTGTGTGTGTGTGTGTGTGTGTGTGTGTGTGTGTGTATCTACATATACATATACATATACATACATACATATATATATATATATATATATATATATATATATATATATATATATATATATATATATATACATACATACATACATAACATACATACATACATACATACATACATACATACATACATACATACATACATACATATCCATACATACATACATACATACATACACACATACATACATATGGTGAATTTAATCAAATTTCAAATTTTTTCTCTAAAATGTTGGTCATTGTGATCCAAGAGCACATAGAATTCATGTTGATCCAAACATGTTTTAAAATATTCGATTGTCGATTTAAAGGCGATCCATTACAAATAACATATTCATATTGAAATTAATTTGGCTGTGTGAGTGGGGAATAATAACATTTTTATTATTTTTAGAGAATTTGGATGTGCATATGGTGTCCAAATATCCAAATTAGACTCTCAAAATCTCCAAAAATAGCCAAATTACAAATATTAGCCACTAAAATTTTCTCAGCTTAGGAATCATACATATAATGACATACTTAAATTGTGATGTAATCAGAAATTTTGTGTTTTTGTGACTATAATCACCACTTTAACCATCAAACTATGAGGGGCACAATGAATTAAAATACAACTAGTAGCCCTTGTAATATAAGAACTTTGTATACCCCCCGTATGCCTCCCATGAACAAACAATGTATCTTTCATATTGACAAGTGATTGAATGAAATCTTTATGTGCATTGCAATGCATTTCACTATGGATGGCAACATATAATTTTGTCCTCCTACCTCTTGGGGGAAGATTTTGTACATTTTGGTCTTGCATAACTCTAAGTATCTCATATGATGACTGATCTCTTCTTTCCCGAGATGCCTTAAAATAAAAATAATTTGTCTTCATGTTAAACACAAACTCACAATATAGTTTTCGTAAAAAAATACAATGGAACATCATTATTGTTACACAAAGGCTTGTTAAAGGCCATCCACCACCTATCCCTATTTTTATTCATTTCTTTGTGGATAAACTAATTAATATGTTTCCTTCTCATTGGTGGTAGATCATTTCTTGCAGGATTTTGACATAAAGAATAAATTTATCGTTTTGATATTCTCATGCCCTTTATGCATCTCTTTCACTTGACATTAAATCAAATTTCCTCGAAACATTTTTAACCTCATTGCAAACACTTTCCAACATATTTGTAACAACTCTAGGTGCATTGTTGGTTAAACAATCACACAAAATATGTATGATTATTTCTAATTGTTGATGGTTTTTATTATATCATTGCAACAATTCTTCATCTTCATGCCTATAGGACTCTTCTATATTTCTAGGGTTTTAAAGTGGGTTTTCTTGTGGATTATCAATACTTTCTACATCACCCACATTTCTTTCAAATAATTCCTCCATCAACACATATTTCTTAAAAAATTAAAATATTTACTTTCTATTTGAAAACCCTTAATTTTTTAAAAATAACAAATTAATAAAATAAATTGAAAAATAAAATCACCTAAGCCCATGGGAGACACATTAAAATGTGCAAGATGAAGTAAAATGGGTATAAGGTTTTGCAAAGGGAATATGTTCTTTGGATATGAGCTCTAACTCATCCTTTCAAGTCATCAAATTGTTGATTATGTGCAAGCATGCATTTTTTAGTTTTATTCACTGTAAATGGTATACCCCCTTTGTAGTCAAAGGGCATACACCCTTTGTGGTAAAAAGGATGCACACCCTTTGCGTTAAAAAATTCATACAAAGGGTGTACATGATTTTTCTTTGTATTTTTTGGACCTATTCAAAATAGGTTCAGAAAAAGAATATAAATGATGCACACACTTTTTCAAAAGGCATATGCCCTTTGTGAAAAATGCATAAAGTGGCCACAAAATTGACCCCCACCTTTTAACATCTTCCCATCCTCCTTAATTGAATAATAATTTGGTAATAAATTTTTTTTATAATGCATAGAACTTGTAGTTTGATGTAGTTTAATTGGAAAAAACCTTATTTATTCAATGTGTGCAATAATTGGAATAATCTACATTCATATATATGATAAAAATTATACTTTTTGCACATAAAGATGATTTTATATTAAAAAAAATCTGTTCTTAAAACTCCATCATAGATATATTCCTTATGTGTGTTCTATGTATCTTATCTCTAAGGACATTATTATACCTTTGTATTTATCTCTAAAAATTTATGAATTCAATTTTGTGTCAGAAGAGCTCATAAATTGTAAATGACCATTTTCATAAAGATGCATGACCACTTTTCTAGATACAGAAATGGAAAATTATCCAAAACTAATAAAATGATTTAGAAGAAGAGAGAGAAAGTTATGAGCAATTAATGGATGGAAAATAGAAAATAGCACTCCTAAGGAGAACAATGAGAAAAACAGGGCCCACGAGGAGAAAAGTGAGAAGTCAATAAGAGAAAACAAAGTAATCCAACACCAAATTTAAGTTTCTATTTGAAAGTGTTGTGAATTTTTAAGGAAAATTTATCAACAAAGTTGTTATAGTCATAAATGGACTCTATTTTCCATTAGTACACATAGGTATAGACTCAAAAGTGATCCATAGGGATCCAAAACAACTTCACTTCATCAGATCATCCAGCATGAGAAGGAGAAAATGGAGAAAACAAGGTTCTGTCAATATTTTAACAGAACTACCGCCTTGTGCAAAGCAATGGTTACAGAACCACCCCCTAGCTAGAGTGGCGGTCCTATAACCGCTGGTCTACACAGGGCAGGGGTCCTACCACTATTGACAATTTTTTTTTTAAAATGAAGCATGAACAGACGTGGATTTAAATCGTCCAACTTTGTCCCTTCCCTGTTATGACCTT
Source organism: Taxus chinensis (assembly GCA_019776745.2). Lineage (NCBI taxonomy): Eukaryota > Viridiplantae > Streptophyta > Pinopsida > Cupressales > Taxaceae > Taxus > Taxus chinensis. Next base: position 69,291,356 of record CM034153.1, on the reverse strand, counting down.
TCCCATTCTCTAGTGCACGGGAGGACATGTGAGAGGCTATAAATGCTTGGGATGGAAAAGGATTGATCATTGGAAGAAACGAATTTCAAGGGAGTAAGTACAATAGTATTCTTAGTGTTGGAATTGAGTTTTTAGAAGAAAGGATGTTGAGAACAAAGTAAGAAAGTACATGGGAAGAAGTGTGAGACATTGTCAAGTTTCTTTTCATACTTATTGTAAAATATGTATCTTCATATTTGAATAGGTCAATAAAAAAAGTGGGAAGAAAGGGTAGCTTCGCTTCTCGAATGATTTTCCCCTCACATTGGCAGTTTCCAGGATAAATTTTTAGGTGTCTATGTTTTAATTTATTTCTCTATGCAAATTTTAATTCTAAAGCATAAGTAATTTTGTCACTAGCTCAAAATGTCATTTTCTAATTGAAAGTAGAACAACAAAATTTTAAAGTGTGATTTGTGAGAATTCTAGAGTTGAAGGTTTACAGATCACAAAGTTTTCACTAACACTTTAAAGAAAGGTTTAGAGACCCTATTTTATCCCATAATAGTTTAAATTAATTTCCTACTTCCTTTTTCACGACACTTTCTTATGTTAGTGGAAGTTTATTAAGAAATTATTTGAGGAGAATGTATCACTCAGGGTGTGAGAAAAAATTTCATTAAATCATGTTATCAACCTTGTAATTAGAAATATAGATGGAAAAACACATAAACATATTATATTCCTATTTTTTATCACAATGATATGCACATGGGTAAAGGAGACAATAAAATTGATCTATACATTATAAATGAACATTATGCTGCAGTTAAGACTTGGCATTGATGATAGGGGAGATGATCTTATAACCGTGGATTTTAATTTTAGGGACACATAAGTGTATGTAGGTATGTCATCACCACAAAATATCATTATGTACCATATGATCGTTTCACATCACCATTTTCATTTTAGACATTTATTTGGAGTGAAAAATATATTTTGAATTGATTTAGTGTTAGGAAATAAAGGATAAAATATGTAGAAAAATCCCACACATAATCACAATAGTAGAAACTAATATGTAGAAAAATATCACAGATCTGAAATAAAAGTGTAGAAAATAAAAGAACACAACACAAAGATAATATTTAATGTGGTTCACCCAATTTGGGCTACTCCACCAAGAATCACTTTCTTAGATTTTATTACAAACCACCTCTTTATGTTAATACAATACCCATATTTGTTTGGAGCTATGCTCAACAAACTCTCATGAATTCACACATCCATGATGTCATTTCCACCTACCATATAAACATAAGCACATCAATAGGAAATTGTTTAAGCATTTTTACAATACCATGGGTAACAAAACCATGGGAAAAAAATTCCCCATAAACCTATGGGTCAAAATACTGCCCATATGAGAAGAACAGGTTTATCGAGGTATCGAGCACATTTTTTAATGCCAAATTTGTTTTGTGTACAATATAATGATTTATGGGAGAAAAATGTGGAGAGTGTACAATACTTTTAGTTTACTGTATTCGACACTTCCACACATGAAAACATACTCCACAACATAACAATATCTTACTTAGAAATCAGTTTTCCTCTGAGAAAGATTCTCTACCCTTTACTGTCGTCTGTGAAGACATACAGAATTTGAACATAGATTCCATTTCTCCCTTGTGACCACCTTGGTTATCATGTCTACATGATTTTAATTGGTATGAATCTTCTCTAGCTTCAACTTCTCTTCCTTAAAATTTTTCCTAATGAAATGATACTTTAACTGTATATGCTTCATCCCAGAGTGGAAATAAGAGTTATTATCTAGGTGTATAACAATATGAATTTCACTATGCAAATTCCCTTCCTCTTGCTTATGCCCCAAATCACCAAAAAAAATTATAACCAAACCATCTCTTTTATTTCTTCTGTGGCATCAACATACTAAAACTTCATGGTTGATAAAGAGAAAATATTCTATACTCGTGAAATCCATATCACTATTATCCCTCCTACAGTGAAAATACAACCTGTCCTGCTCCTCCTGCTATCTACATCTCAAACCATATCTAAATCTACATAACCCACGTAAAGTGGTATCTGATACACTATAGCACAAAACTATCCCCATGGTCTCTCTCAAGTATCGAAGGATCCAATTTACTTCATGCCAGTGATCTTTACCTGGATCACTCATAAATATACTCATTGCTCCCACTGCATGGGAAATATCAGGCCTAGTGCATACCATGGCGTACATCAAACTACAAACTACTAATGAGTAAGGTACCTTGGACATATTGAATCTCTCCTCCTCAGTCTTGGGACACTTCTCCTTTGATAACTTGAAGTGTCCTACCAAAGGAGTCCCAACCGGTTTAGCATCTTGCATGTTAAACCTATCCAATACCTTTTTAATGTACTCTTCCTGAGATAAAGTCAGCTTCCATTCCTTTCTATCCCGAGTTATCCTCATACCAAGGATTTGTCTAGCTACCCCCAAATCCTTCATATCAAAGGATTCACTTAGTTGTTTCTTGAGTACTTTTATTTCCTGCATGTTTTTACCTGCAACCAACATGTCATCAACATACAAACACAGGATAATATAAATTCCATCCTCAAATTTCTTTGTATACACACAATGGTTAGAATGACATCTAATATAACCTTGCTCCATCATGAAGCTATCAAAATTCTTATACCATTGACGTGGAGCTTGTTCCGGGCCATTCACGCCCTTCTTTAGTTTGCACACCATATCCTCTTTACCTTTGACTTTATATCCTTCTGATGATGCATATATAGCTCCTCCTCCAAATCACCATGGAGAAATGCAATCTTTACATCTAACTATTCTAAGTGCAAATATTCTGCTACAACTATTCCAAGAACAGTTCTGATATAAGTCATTTTTACTACAGGAAAAAAAATCTCATCAAAATCTATACCGTGTTTCTATGCAAACCCCTTGACCACCAACCGGGCCTTATATATTTTCTTTCCTCCTTTTTCTTTAACTTTATACACCCACTTGTTCTGCAATGCTCTTTTGCCTTCCGGTAGCTTCACCAAATCCCAAGTCTAGCTCTCCATGAGAGACTTGTGATTCTCATTCATGGCTTGCTCCCACTTCTTACTGGCATCTACCTGCATTGCTTCATCAAATATCTCTAGCTCTCCACTATCAGTGAGTAATAAATAATAAAGAGAAGGAGAAAAACCTTTAGGTTCTTTTATTACCCTAGAAGACATCCTCACTATAGGAGTTTGGGGTTCCTGTTGAGTAGGTTCCTGAACTGATTCATGGGTCGCTGTCCTATCCAGAAGATCCTCTACCACTGCATATTCTTTCTTGGATTCTTCCCTATTTTCCTGCAACTGTTTCTTATACATGACTTTCTCATTAAAGACCACATCCCTAGACCAAATGATTTTCTTGTCCTTAATACTCCAACATTTAAATCCAAAGTCATCACCACCATAACCAATAGAAGTGCATTTTTCTAATTTAGCCTCTAGCTTGGTCCTATCATCCTTGTCAATATGAACAAACACCTCACATCCAAAGACTCTAAGAAATGAGTAATCGAATTTCTTACCGTACCAAGCCTCCTCAGGTATGCCTCCATCCAAGGCACTTGAGGGTCCTCTATTTATCAAGTACACAGTTGTGCTCACCGCTTCTACCCAAAAATAAAGAGGCAGTCCTACATGTATCCTCATGTTCCTAGCATGCTCCATTATTGTTATTTTCATCCTTTATGACACCCCATTCTGTTGCGGGGTTCCTGGAACCGTCTTTTGCCTGCGGATTCCATTCTTAGAACAATAATCATCAAATTCATTGCTGCAATACTCCCCTCCATTATCTAACCTGAGACATTTTAACTTAAGACTTGTTTCTTTCTCTACCAAGGCTTTCCATTTAACAAAAGTATCAAATACATCATATTTGTTTCTAATACAATAAACCCAAACTTTCCTTGTTACATCATCAATAAAAGTAACATAATAACTTGAACCCCCAAGAGATGATACCTGAGCCGACCCCCACACATCAGAATGTACTAGCTCTAAATTACTCTCTTTCTTCTTAGGTCCAACCTTGAGAAACCTTACCCGCTTTTGTTTCCCATATATGCAATTCTCACAGAAATCCAAACCTATTTTTTGTATATCCAGGAAAATTATTCTTTATGATGTCCATGCCCTTATGGCTCATATGACTGAGCCTATAGTGCCATAATGTTGTATCTGCATCTAAAGCCACAAGATTACAATCATTAGTACTATCAGTGGTTAAATACAAGGTTCCAACCTTCTTACCCCTTGCCACCACAAGAGCACCCTTGGTAACCTTCAAAGAGTCAAATGTAAATATCACAGTACAACCATCACTTCCCAATTGCCCCGCTGATATCAAATTTCTCCTTAATGTAGGCACATGTCTGACATCCTTCAATAGCCATGTACTCCCATTCAGCATCTTAACCTGAACAAAACCTTTTCCAACTATACTGCAAGGCTCATCATCACCAAGAAAAACATGCCCAAAATCCCCTTAAACATAATCAACAAAGTAATACCTATGTGGAGTAGCATGAAAAGAAGCCACAGAATCTAAAACCCAAGATTCAGTAATATTATGCAAAGAAAGAATCAAAGCATCCTGGCATACATTACCCAATGCCACATTTGCCTCCTTGTTTTCTTCCTGTTGTTTCTTCTTATCCCGAAGCTCCCAACAGTCCTTCTTTGCGTGCCCAGACTTTCCACAATTCCAACATACAATCTTGCTCTTGGATTTTGACCTTGCCTGATCTTTCGATTTTCCACGGTTTCCTCTATTATTCTGTCTCCCTCTAGTTTCCACTGTCAAATCATTCCCTGAAGTAGAAGATTCCTCGGATCTTTTTCCTTCACATTTCCTCGCTTAGAATTACCCCTATAACATCCTCAAACTTCAACTTTGAGTTAGCTAGAACCGAGTTGCTTACCGCCATTACCAGGCTATTCCAACTTTCAGGTAAAGAGCACAAAATTAATAAATCCCTAACTTCTTCATCAAATTCTATTGTAACTGAAGCTAGCATATTCAAAACCGTATTGAAATCATTTAAATGATCTGCTACTAAACTATTCTCAGACATCTTCATATTAAACAAATTTTTCATTAAAAATATCTTGTTAGAGGTAGAGGGTTTTTCATACAACTTTCATAATGCATCCATTAGATCTTTTGTAGTCTTTTCCTTTGAAACATTAAATAATACCGAAGTTGCAAGACACAGCCAGATTGTCCCAAGTACCTTCCTATCCAGCAAATTCCATTCCGCATCTGTCATGCTCGAGGGTTTGTTCACCTTCTCAGACAACGGAGTATAAAGATCCTTCTGATAAAGGTAATCTTCCATCTACATCTTCCAAAGACTGAAATTCTACCCATTGAATTTATCAACCCTAGATCTTCCATCATCTACCATAGCCCCACTCAAGCTAAAAACTTTCCCTGTGATTCAACACTGCAACAAACCAAACCAGGCTCTAATACCAGTTATTAGGTATTAATAGAATCTAATGCAGAATAATTCCTTAGAAATCGCAATAATAAGAAGTATGAATAGAATTACAGAAATGAAATATGCACAAAATGAAGACAGTATTTAACGTGGTTCACCCAATGTGGGCTACATCCACCAAGAACACTTGCTCATATTTTATTACAAGCCAATATTCATCACAATTACAATAATAAGATTTTGTTTGGAGCTCCGCTCAACAAACCCTCCTGAATTCACACTTGAATTCGTACACACTATTCACCTTCTCAAAACACACTCATATCAATCCTATTGTATGTGCATCTATTTATAATTACATCAATAGGTATCCGAAGAGGCGGTTTTACAAAACAATGGGTACCGAAGAAACCATGGGCCCAAAAAATAGCCCATAACGGTTTACCCATTACCCATGGGTTAATAAACCACCCATGAAAAATTTGCTTTGGGGGCTTCACCCCCAAAAATCCCCTTGACCCACTCACCAGCCGAGCGCGACCGCCATAAAAAATATCTGAGTGTAACACATGGAAGGTGTACCAAACACTAACATGAAAATAGGCTCCATAAACATAACATCTGTGAGGGATTATTCCACATATTTTATCCCTTATTTCCTATCAAAAGGCTCTTGAGGGTTTTTTGGCCGAGGCCGCTCTTGGATTGTGTTGATCTTTTTTGGATCTACAAAAACCCCATTGGCATAAATAAGTTTCCCTAAATATTCCACTTTTTTTAGGCCAAAGGAACACTTGGAATGTTTGGCCATAATTTATTGTTTTCCATAATTGGTAATGCCATATCAATATGTTAGAGGGGCTCGACGCATGTGTGGCTTTAGATCAAGATATCGTGAAAGAAAACTAGGACAAATTTACGGAGGAAAGGCTAAAATATCTTATCCATGAGTGCTTGAAAGGTGGAAGAGGAATTTTTCAAGGTCAAATGGCATGACCAAAAATTCATAATGATGCTCATGAGTGTGGGAGGATGTTTTTCAAATGTTTTTAGGATACACGCAAATCTAGTGATAGCTAGAGCAAAGGTCCAATTTAGAGAAAGTGTTTACCCCATGGAGCTCATCCAAAAAGCTCACAAATGACCGAAATGGGGAATTTATCCTTAATGTTGAGGCGGTTGAGGGAACAAAATTAAATGCAAAGTCACCATGAGCCATCCTTTTTTGTGGACAAGAAGTACTGAAGATGAGTATGGGCTGTTGTGAATGACGTCAGGGTGAATGATGCCAGATTTGAGGAGGTCCCAGACTAGGTTTTTAATTTTTGAATTTTATAGAAATGGATAGTGGCAGGGATAGATGTTGTGAGGGATGCTTCCTGGGAGGAGTTGGATGTTGTGATCTTCCAGTCGTGAAGGGGGAAAACCCATTGGTTCCATAAAAATAGTAGCATTTTTTTTTACGATGGCTTACGAATCCACAGGGTTGATAGCAGTAATGGGGAGTTGGATTTGGATGGAGTGCAGCTGGGAAATTATACCACAAAATCCTTTCTTCATAATATTTTCCATATGATGGGAGTTGATGATGGAAGCATATCCTACAATAATGTGTTTAAGGTGTACTTCTAGATGTTAGGTTTGAACTACATCAAGAGCTCAGAAAAATACCATAGAATGGATCCCAAAGTACAGAGATATTTTTCACCTAAAACCACATCACATCCACTTAGAGGGAGGATAAACATATCCAATTTTAGAGTGTAGTTTCCAATCGCAATGTATACATTTTGAAATTTCTCTTTACAAGGCAATTTTTTCCCATTAGCGATCATCACTTCAAAGCTATAACAAGGGTACATAAAGTAGTCTTACTGCTTAGCAATGCAGGGATCAATGAAATTATGTGTACTGCTCATGTCAATGAGGATTGCAAGAGGAATATATTTAAAGTGCTCATTGACCTTTATAGTTCACAGGGTGGTAACACCAGCTAGTGCATGTAAAAAGACATCTAGTTGATCCACCTAGGGTATGGAATCCTCTACAGATCTTGGTTCATCTAGAGCATCATAGAAGTCCTAGATATCAGCCTCATTGTCCTTCTCTAGTGGTGATTCCACATTGAGTAGGTAGATATTTTTTTTCATGCACCTGTGACCCTTAACTCATTCATCATCACAGTTGTAACAGAATCCCATCTCCTTACGAGTCCAAATCTTGGCCTCGGTGAGATGCTTGAACTCAGTGTTGGGCATTGTTCACTGGTTGGTTAGGTTCTTGGATGTTGACAACAATGGGAGTTGACGCTGCACTAATATTTTAGCTTCAGCCAACTTAGCCAGGACCAAGGCTTCCATCATAATGGCACTGGGGAAAAACATTTTCACCTCTGAGAAAATTGTCTCCTTGAGGCCACTTAGAAAATAGCTATTAAACAAGTCTTTTGTTATCCCTTCAGTATGACTAGCTAATTTCTCAAACTCCTACTGATACTCTCGAGTAGTACCTATCTGGTAGAATTTCGTGAGAGCTCTAGTGAAGTCGTCAAATTCAAAGGGACCAAATTTTCCCAAAATTCGGGATGTAAATTTCTTCTCATTGGGTTCATCATGTGCTATGAGATACCAATGGTACCGTTGTGGTGCATCCTTTTCCAAGTGCTAGGAGTTGATTATAACTTTATTTACATAATAAGTGCCATGAATGTGGAGGACCTACTTGACCGGATAAATCCATCCTATATGATTTGTACCATTGAACATTGGAAAGTCCATCTTGGGTCAACAGGATTGAGTGGAGAAAGAGTTGTGTGAGGACTCCTACTTTTTCCATTGTTTTATCAAAATATTATTCTACTCATATAGTCCTTATAGCCTTTGAGCCAGCTTAGTGACCTGCGATTTCAATATTTCAAGTTTTTCATCCATGAATTTTGTGTCCATATGGGTGAAAAATATAACCAGGGATTTTCTAGAAATGGATAGAAAACTCTTTCTAAAACACGTTTAGTAATGGAAATTTGGAATTTGACCTCAAGAAAATGGGGAGAATGGACTTGGATGGGGTTTTTAGCTCTTTCTACACAATTTTTATGGAGTAAAAATGTAATTTGGGGGTTGTTATGGTAAAAACCAAAAAAAAAATTGATGAGGAAAAAATGAGCGGAATGGTGAAAGGAAGAATGTGTACGAATTTGCAGGCAATCAGGTAAAAATGAAGAAGTTTTGGCAAACCCTAAAAAACTAAAAAATGATAATTTTTGAGTGATAGGAAATGGAACTATGTCTTGGAACCTGTTGGTCGTCAAATAGGACTTTTTAGAAGAGCAACAGTCAGGGGACAAGAAGTCCCTCCTCTTTAATGGGAGAGGTTCCTTTATTCAGAAACGAACTTATTTACAAATGTACAGAACATTGTTTTATGGTCAAACTTGGATATTACGAAAGTGTTTTCCACAAGGATCATCAATTACACAAGGACTGAGGAAAGGGAATAAGAAGATGAGCAAAATAGCAACATTCAGAATTATAGATAGCAGAATAATTCTTCATGTATGCAAAGTTTCAAAGAATTTAAGACAAGATCATTTGCATTGGCTGAATGAGATTAAATTTAAAGACACAAAGTTCCATAAATAACCTTCTTCAGATTGCAAAGTTCCTTCTTGGTTATACAAGATCACTGTATTTGCAAAACTGAACAGTATGAAATCAGAGAGACTAACGAATCAGGAACAAAATGATCTTCACAATATTAAAGGAAAACACAGAGATAACAAGAATTAGATAGACAAAGAATAGAAAGCCCTTTTGTATTGATTTCTTTAAGATCTATTTACACTTTCAGCAAATATCCAAGTTCTTCCTTTTTATACAATGGCGTGGAAAGGCCATTATATAGCTTACAAGTTAGTTACTCTTCGTAACCGTTTCTTTTAACTAAAGAATAGTTAAGGACCGCCAATTGCAATACCTTAACTAATTACAAAGAATACGAAAAGAATAGGAAGAAGAGAAAAGAAAGGAGAAGGAGACAGGTGGCCAACTACTGGGAGGGACCCACTGTCTTCAGAATCCGCTGCCTGAATTTCTTCAATGCCTTAGCTATGTCTCTGCCACGTGGAACTGACGTGTTGGCTGCAGACTGAGTCCAAAATCCCAGACACATTCTCCATCTCTTTATCAAACTCGACGTGAGTATGATAATCTTTATTTGCTTCTTCAATGGCAGATTGAAGAGAACAAATTTGCTTCATATTTTCCTTAGAGATGGAGCTTTCCTTGAATAGATTATCTTTGACAAAAGCTCTGAACTGAGCTTTGATTTCTTGCAAGGACAGGGAAACACCAGAGTTTTCATCCTGAAGATGACAATGTATATCCTTGAAAGCAGCAACAACCAGTGTCTTGAAAGCCTCTCCCTTCTGCCAGCTGTTCTTCATTTCTCCCAAAGCCTCCTCCAGCACCTTGATTTTCCACTCCACGTTGTAGACCCAGGACTTTGATAGATTGTCTTTGGCATCATCGAAAATCTTATTCTCCAGTAAGATGTTCTCATCTGTCTGTCCCATGAGGCGAAGGTCTACTATGCAACTGCTCCAGATTTTGAGTTCTTTATCCATGGTATTGATAGTGGAGGAGAGCTTCAGTTGCACATTACTCACCTTTTCATGGAGTTTGAAAGCTTCATCGATGAAGTTTAATCCAGCAACAAGCATGTCATCCACCATGGCTTCAATAGCTCTTCCATAGAAAGAATACTTGTGCATATCTTTGATACTTTGCACTTCATCTTGGCTTAGAATTACAGGAGGAGGTAGAGCAGTCAAGGGGGTAGGGTCCAAAACTTTGTCCTTAGACAAAAGGGACTTGATGAAACCTATGAGAACTTGGGCTTGGTCTTCCAACTGTTCAATAGTTTGCTGCCCTTTTTCTACCCTCCCAATGACTCTTGTGACAGTTTCTTGGAGGTTATGAATCTCACCTTCAGGAGTAGACTCTCCCATTGGGATTCTCGAGAGCTCTAAGTCAGATGCCAACAAGTCTGATTCTGATTTGTCCACTGTAGGCTTAGCAATCTCCAAGAATTGCTGACCTTGGGCATCAGACACTATTCTGGAGGTGGTTCTGGCTTTCTTGGCACGAGAAGGAGTGGTGCCCAACAAGGCTGCTACAGCATCAAAATTTGGTCCCAAGCTTTGAGAGGAGGATTTTCTCTTCCTTTTGTCAACCAAAGGTTGTACCCACGCAAAAGAGGAAGAAGAAACTGCAGGGGAAGCAAGGGGACCAATAGACAGGGAGCTCATGACACTCAGGGTCTGTACAGCTGTTGATTCAAGCTGAGATGTGAGTAGAGCACTGGAGGCAATAGCGGTAGAAGAATCAGTAGCACCTGGAAGTTCAGTGCTCTGGACCTCCTTGTCGTTATCTGCTGGATCTTCAAGAACATTTGCAGGAGTTGACATCTCACTTTCTTCACTTTCACTGAGAACAATGATGTTCTCTGGCCCTATAGGGAACTCTGCCTGTTTTCTTGGAGGGTCATTCTCTGCAGGCTCCTTCTTTACCTCTTTGAGTTTCTTCTTATATACCTGGGTAGATGAAGAGGGAGTAGATTCAGTAGGTCCTTGCGTTGATGAGGCAGGAGGGGTTTGCATTAGTGTTTCAGACCTTGGAACTGATGCCTCTCTTATTGGTGTCGAGTCATCCTTGGAGCTGGATTCTCCTGAGTGACTCTTGAATTCTCGGATCTTCTTACTGAACCAGACCTTAGTCCTGACTAGGACTGGAGCAAGAATCTCATCCAGATCATCCCTCTCTTTCCTGTTCCAATCCAGGTCCTCCAGAGGGGTGTTCTTGATCACATTTTCATACTCATACGAGTATAGGTTAGAATTGTCATCTTAGAGACCTTCAGGAACTTGGTACAGACCGAGTTCTTGGATCAATTGCAGGGAGAACCTGCCACAATGCCTTCTTCTGGCTTCAAAATCATCTGCACAGTCAGCCCAGTAGTCTTCTGTATCTGCCCTATGATGTTAGATTATCTTGATGTTTTGTTCAATAAACTTCTTCAAGTCAAAGCAGGTTCTTGGCTTGAAGAAATGAACAGTGATAGGGACCAGGGCTCTTTCTATGTTCTGAGCATCCAGAGCTGTTTTGCATGTGAAATTTCCCAGAGAGATGGGAAAGTGCAAGCCAGAAATATTCTTATCTCTGTAAGTTCTGTGAAACTTGTCTAGTTGCCTGCATATTTCTATCAAGGCCATTTTGTCATTGCAGAACATGGGAAGCCGCAGAGGGGTGCTTTCATAGCCAGCAAGCCTGATATAGGAAAATTTCCTGAATTGGATGAAATAGGCTCCATACTGCGATATCAGGTTCATGGCTTCCTCTGAAAACCTTCAAGCAGTATCACCTTCGAGCAATCTGACCACGTGAATGGTGAAAGCGTCATTGACCATTCTGAAATTATGATTGCTGGTCTCCAGGGTGAACTGTGGGCAATAGGCATACACTGGATCATCTTTGTGTGCATCTATATAGGAGAAACCAAACCACTGCCTTGATGCTTCTAGGGTATACATCAGGTATGAAGTCATATAGAACTTCTTTGTTTGCTGAACGTTGGATAGCTGCTCCGCCAAATTCATACTTATGATCTCTGCCCAGGTGATGTTTTGTGTTCCCTCGCACACCATGCTGATGAGCGGGCACATCCAGAAATGAAACTCATTGGTGGAGGGAAAACCCATAACCCGAGCCAGCAGGATTATGAAGTTTGACAATTCTTCATTGAAGTCTGCTCGGAAGAGGGTTTTGGTTAGGCGAGAAGCACCTTTCTTAGGGTTCTTCAACCAAGACTTTGCCACTCGCGCCTTATATTTGCCATTGTCTTGATTGAATAGGGTCTGTGCTTGATCCCGGGAGACGAATATAGCATTGTCCAACTCCGGAATCCTCAGAGCAGTGCCAATGGTGGCAACGTCCAGCTTGGCAATGAGTTCCCCATGTACATTTGTCAATTCGCTCGAAGCGGGGTCAAAGTGAGCTCCGCATGAGAGCACAGTATCAGCACACTGTACTGAGATTGGGAAACCACCGGCAAAATCCAAACCGCTATCATGAATCATTTGTGCCATTGGTGTAGGGTTTGCATCTGCCATTCTTGCCCAAAAATCGCCGAAGTCGAGATGACGAGCTTCGCTGTCCCCAATATTGCTAACAGCAGACTCAAGCAGAGAAATTTTCTCCTGTCCCTGAAACTTGATCTTCATATTGATAGTCTCGGAGCTGCAACCTAGACTCGGGAAGGAATTTGCAAAGGGAGGGGATATTTGCGCAGGTTTTCAAATTGCAAGGGTTCGAGCAAAGATAACATGGAAGCAATGCGAAAAATGCAAAGGGAAAAATGCTCGTTATATAGCCGTTTGGAGAGAGGAATGAATTTAATGCGCATTGAATACACAACCACCAATTTGAATAGCATCATACTCAGAGTGAGCGGAAAAAACTAGGTGTGAATGACACTTGGTATGCTTGGGACATGTGAGATGCGAATGTGTGAAACACGCGGCTCGGCTGATTCGGGTGAAACAGGGAGAGGATGCACAAATGCTTTTGGAACGATTGGGACGAAAATGCGCGAAGTACGTGGTTCGGATGATTCGGCCGAAATTGGAATAGTGGGCCCATTTGGACTTGGGACAAAAAGTTTCGGAGTACACGGTTTGGCCGGTTTGGGTGAAATTGAAACAGTGCGCATTTTTCGATTTGGGACATAGAGCTCTGAAGTACGAGACTCGGGAGTTTCGGCCGAAAATGGGAAAGCTCGCACTTTTTAACTTTGGGACATTTGAGACATGAAAATGTGAAGTACGCGGTTTGGGTGATTCGGCCGAAATTGGAACAACTTGCACAATAAGTTTTGGGACACTTGGGACAAAATTTTCTGACGGGCCCGAAAATGGGACAGCTTCGGGGATTTCGGCCGATCGGGGAACAGAGTGCACTTTCGTACTTGGGACAGTTGGGACAAAAAGTTCCGACAGGCCCGAAAATCACACAAAATGACCCAAAACACAGATTTTTTCAATTTCACGACTTAGGCACCTCAAAGAAAAACACTTAAACTCAAAATTTTCAAAAAATTTTTACTCTTATCAGAGCGGGGAATTTTGAGTGGACAACAGCTGGCTCCTTTTGGGGATGACTTGGTATAAATTCTCGGAATGAGACAAGGCAAGAACTTAGACAAACTCGGTGAAGCAGACCAGTGCCTTATCCATTGGGCAAAGGAGTCAAAAACAAACCAATACAGAGGGAAACACACACAACAACAGAAGGAAAACACACCAAAAGCAGAAAAGCAAAAACACTGTACAAAATATACAAAGGGACTCCCTAGTCACCTATGACTTGAACAACTTCAAATACTGCCCACTATAAGGAAGTGGGAGGGGAGAACCATCCATGTAATCAAGATAGAAAGAGTTCTTACCAGCAAAGTGTCTAATCTTGAAAGGTCCGAGCCATAGGGAATCAAAATTTCCATGGCTGCCACGAGGTTCGTGTCTTTTGTCCCATAATAGCACGGTATCTCCAACTTGGAACTCTTTGAACCTAGCTTTCTTGTCAAACAGAACCTTTACCTTCTGCTGGTGAGCAGATATCCTGTCAGCAACCTCCAATCTGTCCTCGTTCAGTTTGTGCAGGTACATGATTCTTTTATCCAGAGCATCACTGAAACTAGTATCTTCAATGGCCTTCATCAAGTGCAAGGCTGGCAGTTTCCACTTGCACTGGCAATTGAGCTTCTACTCCATACACCACTTGAAAAGGAGACATTCCAATGGCTCTTTTAGGTGTGATCCTGTCTGCCCAAAGAGCATCATAAAGCTTCTTATGCCAGTTTCGCTGAGACTCATTGACCAACTTCCTTATGATAGTCACCAGATTTTTGTTGGTGGATTCTGCTTGTCCATTTCCCTGGGGATAATAATCTGAAGAATGAGCCAAAGAGATGCCATACCCGTAGCAGAAATCCATTATCTTAGTTAAAGAGAATTTCGAAGCATTATCTGTTACAATCTTGTTAGGTACACCATACCTTACCAAGATGTTCTCTTTGATGAAGTTGCATACTACTTCAGAAGTAGTGCTCTTGACTGGAATAGCTTCCACCCATTTGGTGAAGTAGTCAGTGGCAGTTAACACATGAGTGTGACCAGCACTAGAAACGGGGGTTGAGTGCACCAATGAATTCCAGACCCCACTGTTGAAATGGTTCCTCAATCACAACTGGCTTGAGAGGCAAAGAGGCCAATTTAGGTCTTCCCACAAAGGTCTGACAAGCCTCGCATTTATCCACCCACTTGGATGCATCTCTGAACAAGGAAGGCCAGTAATATCCTCCCCGGAGTATCTTGTGAGCTGTGACTGTTGATGAATAGTTCCCTCCACATGCCTGATCATGAAAAGCTGAGAGCAACTTTCTCTGTTGTTCCTTGTCCACACACTTCAGAAATCTCCCATCTAAACCACGCTTGAACAAGGCATTTTCCCACAGTACATATTGCGCTGATCTCAATTTAACAGTCCTCTTTTCCTTGGTAGTTAAATGAGAGGGGCATTCCCCATAGGTGATAAAATGGGCGATGTCAGAATACCATTCATCGACTGAACTAAGGAATAGAACAGTAGGAATGTCAGCTTTCTCCTCCAGCAACTCATGTTTGGCTCCTTCAGCAATGAGCTCACAAAGACCTTTTCCACGAACCAGCTTGGTCAGTTTGATATCAATGTCATACTCCTGGACTTTAGCCACCCAGTTTCCTCTCTTGGACCCAAATTCTTGCTGTGTAAGAATTGACTTAACAGTTGTATCTGGAACCAGCACCATAGAGTGAGAGTTGAGGATATAGAAACAGAACTGCTTGACAGCTTTGACTACTGCAAAAGCATGCTTCTCCATCATGGTGTATTTCAGCTCATGATTCTTCAGGATATAGCTCATGAAGGCAATTGGTAGCTCATGTTTATCAGAGTCTTCTTGGGTTAAGACATGCAAGGAAATTTTTTTATTTTGACAATTTTCCTAATAATCACCTAAATGGCAATAAAAAAAATGACACAAATATATTTTTGACACTTTGACTCTGACTATTTTGACAAAGACTAATGACTCAATTTTTTACTTTTGACTCGAATTTGAGAGGACAACATTTGACTTTGACTCTTTAAATGACTTGTGACACTTGACAATACTACAAATTTGACTATAACTGTTAATTATAATACAAGCTATACTCTTGTAGTTTGTTCACCCATCTACATATTTTTATTGAGATCTCCATCTCTGATAAGATGTATTTTACCATGGTGTGGGGAACATAAGCAACAACTCTCGAACTTAAGATATAAGGCTTGAAAACCTTTGTTGCTTTCACTAAGGAAAATGCTTATTTTTCCATGATTGTATATTTCAACTCAAAAACTTGTAAATCATTGCTAAAGAAGGAAATAGGCCTCTCAGCCCCATCCTCATCCTTTTGGATCAAAACAGATGCAATGGTATTTTCAAAACCAAAGGAGAAGATTTGGAAAGGCTTCTTGTAATTCAGATCTATCAAGACAAGTGCATGTTTCAATGCCTCTTTGATTCCTTCAAAATCTAGAACAACAACCTCCTCCCATTTGATAACTTGATCTTTCTTTAACATCCATGTAATAGGAAGAGTCAATTCAGAAAAATTTGACACAAACCTTCTAATGAAGTTGATTTTCCCAAAGAAGGATTGGATGCCATTCTTTGTTCTTGGAATTGGAGCCTTGCTGATTACTTTTACTCTCTGAGGGTCAATCATAACACCATCCTTTGAAACAATATGACCAAGTAGCTTGGCCTTTTGCACCCCAAAATGACACTTGTTTGGATTGAGAGAGATTCCAAATTCTCTACATCTGATCAACATTCTTTCCAAATGTTGCAAGTGATCTTTTCTGCTCCTTGAAATTATAGTCACATCATCCTGATAAAATATAATGAGGTCATTTATGTAACCATCAAAAGAAACATACATTGCTCTTAGGAAAGTAGCTCCAGCATTCATGATACCAAAAGGCATTCTCACATAAACATATGTTCCCTAAGGAGTGGTAAAGGCAGTTTTAAATCTTTCTGACTCCTTGAAAACAACTTGATTATAGCCGAAGAAACCATCCAAGGTGGAAAACAATTGAGATCTAGTCACTAACTGCAACATGTTATCCATGTTTGAAAAAGGATAATTGTCTTTCAGTGAAGCTCTATTCAGATTTATGAAGTCTACACAAATTCTGATATCTCCATTCTTCTTTCTTACTAGCACAAGGTTTGTAACCCAAGATGAATACCTTGTAGGCTAAATGATCCCTCCCTCCTTCAGTTTCTTCAATTCATCTTTCATTTTCATAGAGAGGAGTGGATTAATTGGCCTTTTCTTATGCCTAAATGGTTTGGTATCTTTCTCAAGAGGGATCCCATGCTGAAACAAGTCTTCTCTATATGCTTTCAACTCTGAATAAGACCATGCAAGACATTCTTGATATTGTTTCAAATATTGGAGGTAGGACTATTTTTCTTCTTTGTTTAGACCACTGCCAAACCAAACCTTTCTTGGTTTATCACAAGTTCCTAATTTATTCTCCTCTACATCCCTTGAGGTAGACATGTTTCTATTGATGATGTAATCAACATTGCTAAAATTTGATGCAAGTGCAACAAGACCTCTTGGAATGGTATTAGTTTTCAATTGGATAATATCCTTTCCAAACAAAATCTCTCTTCCTTCAGTCACACATACCATTGGTTCCCATTCAATATTCTAATCTACAAAATCTCCTTGATTTTGTAAGAACTTTTTCACTTGAGCATCATCATTAAACACTTGACAATGCTTGATATTATCGGGGATAGCTGGTCTAGTTAACACTTCAACATTATACTCACAATAAGGTGAAATGGTGAAATCTCCAAATCTTGACCCCAACACTACCAACTTGTCATTAGTAGCATTCAAACTTTTGTCATGGTGCATAATATTGAAAGAATCAAACATTTCAATTAGATCCCAAACTACATGCTTGTACTGTTTCATCCGCTGATTTTTTGTAACATACAATTTTCTTATTTGTTTGATAACTAGCTCTGAATCTCCTTTTACAATGATTTCCTTAACACCATACTTCCATGCAATTCTCAGACCCAACAACAAGGCTTCATGCTAAGCAATGTTGTTAGTACATTCAAAATTAAGCTTGAAAGAAAAAAACAAATTCTTCCATGCTAGGAGAAATTGGAATTACACCAACACCATTTCCAAATTTGGAGCAAGCTCCATCAAATAACAAGGTCTAGGAAGAACTTACCTATTAAAGGCACTTTGAATGATCCATCTTGTGTTCTTTTCCATCAGCAAACCCAATAAAATTATCATCATCTACATCAACAAACAACACCTCATAGGAAGCATTGTTTGGATCCTCAATTAGATACAACATTTTATTTTCTCCATAGAGCTTGACAAGGCTACCCTCAATGGGAATGGTGGAAAGAGACATATCCATTTGGACACTCCATCAAACACTTGCAGCCCACTTTCTTGACAATAACATACCCCACTTGGCAGGGCAATCAACAATCACAACATCAAGTTTTAAATTCTTACCCAGATAAGCTACAAGTTTCACCACCAAGCCTTTCACACAACCAACTACCAGAACTTCGCTTGAGTCCATGGCAGTACACTTCCCATAGGCTACTTTCACTTTGATATCCAACTCTTTCATGACTTCTAGAGGCATAACATTACATGATGCACTAGAATCAAACATATAATTGTGAAGTAGTCTATCCTTTATGATCAAAGTAGTAAAGAATGGATCAACATTAAATTGGGAATCAACCAAGGATGTCCCCAAGTATACTTCAGGTGTTTCTCCAAGATCCTTTATTGCTGGTGGTGTTCCAAGGTCTTTAATGATATGAGGAGGAGTTTCAACAACATTTACATTTATTTTTGGGGTACTCTTCTCCCCCTCAAATCCCAAGTACTCAAATGCTCTCTTCTTATGCTCAAGAATCCTAAGCAACTCACTAATTGGAACACTCACTTTGATTTGGCTCAATACTTGGGCTATGTCATATGGAATACTCTTTGGCAAGGCAGCATTGGAAGGGAGACAAGCAGATTCATTAGATGGCAAGGGATTCTTGGCAGCTTGGGCATGAGGAGGACTATAATTTTTTCTTGGCAGTGCAGAGTTTTTTGTAGGTGTTTCTCTTCTAGAAGCTTCTTTGGGAATTCTTGTGAGAAAGGGTGTTTTAGGTTTGGCATGAGGCCCAAATCTCTTAAATTTTTTTCTCCTAGTGTTATATTATTTCTCTTGAGCCACAATAACATTCATTAACAATTGTCTATCTTCCTTCGAAGGGATACCACCATCATACTTCTTAATCATCAAAGCTCTTAAGTATTCAAAGTCATTGTTAGGAATTTCAAAAGCTTTCACTACATCAACTTCAAGAGTATGAGGGGGAAGAAATAATTGTACCCGTTTGATGCAATCCCAAAAGGTAGCATCAGTCCTAGCACTTATTACTTTAGTAGATGTTTCTCTTCCTTGTGAGCTTGAAGAACATCCCACCATGCAAATATCATCATCAGTACCATCATCATTATTAGCATCACCTTCTTGTTGGTCCACTTCACATGGAGGATGCGGTAGAAATCCCCCATCATACCAATGAATATCAGCAACTTCTTCAACAACAGAAACCCTAGCAGTTAAGGGATCAGGTGACACTCTTCCTTCATGTGCTTGAGGATGTCAATTTCTAGAACCCATGGGTCATTTCCCTCTATCATCAGATCTTTGATCACCCCTAGGATGTTTGGTAAATATTTCATGGTTTTGTGATCTTGGCTAACCTTGTGAAGTTTGTCCAATTCCCTTCTCATATCTTTCCAACTTGTATGAGATTTCTTTGACATCCCCTGCCAAAGTTTTCACAACCTCCTCTAAATCAGCACCCTTACTAGCTTGAGGATTTTCAGGGTCTATCAAATTTACACCATCTCTTTTGAGAGGTTTCCCAACTGATTTGATATTGTTTTCAATTTGAAGTGCCATGGTGAAAGCTTGTTTTAAATTGGCATGGTTCTTGTCTCTTAGGTAATAGGTTGCCTTCTTGTCAAATGCATCTGCATATTTGATTAAACAAGATTCATCACGAGGCCTCAGATTAACTGGCATCCTTCTCAAAGTTTTCTTAAACCCTGTGTTGAAGTCATGAACTGATTCATTGGGGTTCTTCTTGATATTATAAAATTCAGACAAGAGAAACCTAGGATCATTCCTATCACCATATTGTAACCTAAACGCATTCATCATTTCAGTCCAAGAATCAATTGAATTGTTAGGCAGAGCCTTGTACCAATCCCTAGCATCCTCTTCTAGTGTATGAATGAACAATTTAATATACACATCTTCAAACTCTATTTCAAAAATATTCCATCATGTTAGCAAAAATTTTGAGATGCTGATCACCAGTTATACCATTGTTACATTAGAATTTTGGCAACCTATTTCTGACATCTTGTGGTACAACATTTGGGTAGCCATCCATTCCTCTAAAGTCTATAGGACCAAAGGTGTTTACAACAAATGAAGGTCTAGGCTGAGCCATATTGTTCTGAGGTGGTGGTCTTGGAGGAGAAACAAAATGATGAGGAGTGAGAGGTCTTTGGGGAATAGGAATATAATCCTCAAAATGGATATCCCTTATAGGATCAACCCCTTGATAAACTCTAGTAGATTTGGAAAAAATAGGAGTAGAATGAGGAGCAATATTTTCAAAAACAAATGAAGGTCCCTCCCCAGATGGAGAATGCAAATTTTTAGGCAAATTATTTGATTCAGATTTACCTGAAGAAGAACTGCATTCCTCAATAACAGGCTGATCAATCTCAAGTTCAACCAAGGGAACCTCCTTCCTCGAGCTCTACTCTCCAACCATCTTCCAAATTCTTCTCCCTTATAAATTTGAGTTCCTTGAATCTGAGAACAACTTCTTAGCAGAGTCTTTAATGAAGAGAGATCTTCTTCCTTCCAATTTTTTAGAGGTTAGAAACACAAAATAAATGATAGAAAGCTAAGACACTGGTATTTATCAATATATGGACAACATGGAGTCGCCACTAAGGATTTTCACCCTAGTTGTGCAAATGCACTACAATACTCTGTCAAATATTAATCAACACTGAAAATATTGCAAAAATTTATAGATCAGACCTTCCTTTTCTTGAATTTATCAACCACAAATGCAAATGAAGTGCAAATACTACTGGAAACTAATAAAATTGCAAGCAGAACTTGAAACATTCACTTAATCCTTACAAATCTGATTATAAAATGGTACTTCAACAACGTATTTGTATGCAAAATTTACAAGAGACATTACCAGGGTTTGATATGTATTCAAATATCTCAAATATTTTCAACAAGTCCCTAGTAGAGTTGCCAGAAAGTGTTGTTGAGGGGCTAAATAGATACAGAATGGTAAATGAATCAGTAAATCAATCTTAGAAATGTAAATTAGTTCCCAAGAATTTAAAAAATTCCCCAGAAATGGCACCAGAAAGTGTTGTTGATGGGCTCAAAAGAACATGATCTAGAAGCAGATTAACAAATTAGTCTGGATATTGCATTCTTCTTCCTTGGAAACGGCGTTAGAAGGTGTTGGTACCCAAATTTGTTCTCCTTTTCAGTCTGAGAAGCATCAGAGGTATTGCATGAAGCTTGAAGACAGATAGATCATGATGTGTCATTTTGTAGCCGTGGATGTGATCTAACTGGCACTCAAATTTGTAGACAGATGGATAGCACTTGAATAGGACTTGATCTTGTCCTAACTGTTTTAGGTTGTGCCTTTCAACCAAGGTAAGAGGACCTATATTGTAACCCCTAGATGGTGAAGGAGATGAAGATATCCCTCAATTTGTGTAGATAGTATGAAAAGGCCTTGGGAAAATATGATCAACACTCCAAATCTGACTTTCAAAAGTTGTCACTCCCAGATTATGGAGAAATTTTCAATGCAAGGCAAGGGTTACTAAAGACATTGTATGTTCCTAATTTTCTTTATGCATTTTTGTAAATGGATTGTATTATTTTAATGACACACAATGTAATGTAGGGGTAGTATGGGTAGGATTAGTTTATTTGAATGAAATTTTGGTGGGAGATTTTAGACAAGACTAACTAGAATTTGCCAAATTCTTCGAGGAGCTTTGCAATAATTTGTAAGACCTAAATAACAGAATGCTTAAAAGGGGTTAGGGTACTCCTTCAACCAGGATATGTGCACCAAATGGAGGCCCAAACTTGCACTCTTCCACACAATATTTAACAACTTGCCATAAAAGCTTGAAGCAGATAACCAAAAAAGTATCCAGAATTTTCTATTTTATCATGACCTAAGCTGCACCCAAAGGTTTACAAGCAATCTCAGAATTCAAGGAAGGTAAAATGATTTTAAATCTGTTTATCTCTTTATCAGATGAAATATCTTCTACATGTGAGATTGCAAATGCCACTAAACTATCAACAAGAAATGATACCATGTATGATCAAGAGAGATTTTAAACACAAGACTACAACAAGAGCAAGAAACACAAACTGAAAACATTCTGAAATATAAGCATATGCAAATCCTGCCAAGAGACAACACAAAATAATCCAGATTGACCAAATTTATCAGTAGGGGAATGTTATAAAAAAACAATCTCAGAGCTTGTTGATGGATTTACAGCTGAAACCAACTCAACATGATACAAATTTGATGCAAAAAGGAATTAGAAATGGTTCTCAGGTGGTTTCTTAGAGAATGGGCCTCTTCCAAGATTTTCCTGTGAAATTCTAAGTTTCTCTTACCATTTACATGTCTCAAAACGTGCATTATTTAACATTCTATTACATTTGATCCTTCTTTCCCAAGAAAAGAATATGCCATGGCATCTTAGTTTGTTACAAATTCACTCATGACAATCTGAAAGTGACATTTAACCAATTTTGTGAGGAGGAGATGCCAGTCATGCAAAAAGGTAAATCATTACAAATCTTCATCATTATCCATTGTGGAGGCACATTTTTCATTCTCAAGGCATGCAGAACCCCTTTCTCTCATTATTTCATCTTATCCTTTCCCAAATTTGGCTCTACAACTTTGGATTTAATTTTTCATGTTTTCCTCGAGCCTGAGTACAAATTCATTTGAAAACTGCCTCAAATCTACAAATTGAACTTTAAAAACAATTTCATTGGTCCTTGAAGGCAAAAACGACATGAATTCAAAAAAAATTAATGAAAAAAGATGCAAAATTCACATCTCCAAGCTTCCTGGAGCTTAAATGGTGGCCAAAATGAAAATGTACAGTTACCATTGATTTGGCCTTTCTTCCTTCAATTTGAGCCCTCCACGTGTCAAAATTTAATTGGGAATGGATTTGGGATCATTTTTTGACATTTTAACATTTTTAGAAAAATGGAAATAATTGACTGTTTTCTCCATCCCTCCGCCCTTGACATCTAGTGCTAACATGTGGCATATGGTGGGTCCCATAGAAATCGTGCTTCAATTGTACACATTTCCACCTTTTTTGAATTTTGGAAATTTTTCACTTTTTTCCTCGTGGGCTCGCATTTCCATTTCTATCCTTAACACGTGTCCATCACTGATTCGCTAAGAATCCGTGGGATTTTTTCATGTTTTAACCCCTTTTTCCACCAAGGGAAATATTTCCACTTTTCCTCTGTGGGCCCGCGCCTCCGATTTCTTCCTTGGCACGTGTCTCTTTCCGATTCGTCATGGGCCATCACTTCAAATTTTTTCTCTAAGTCATTTGGTAAAAGGGAAAAAAATCCCTTTTACCTCTGTCAGCCCGCCGATCCACTCTGCCCCTGCCACATGTCCCCCTGTGGTTTTCTCACGGGCCAACAACACAAATTTTCAATCTAACTCTTTTTACAAAAGGGAAACAAATCCCTTTTTCCTCCATCGACCTGCTCTATCCCTGCTCTGCCATGTGTCCACCTCCTGCTCCATTGCAGACTCGCGAGCCTTCCCTCACCTCTTTTCCCTTTTTACCAAAAAGGAAAAAAAATTCTAAGTCTCTTTCCATCCTTCCATCCCACCTTTGAATGGGAACATGACACGTGTCCACCTTCTCTGGGACCTGCGGAGCTGCGAGATAAAATTGCAACCTTTTCAAAAACAAAAAAAAAGTTAAGTTCTTAGAAAAAACCCGTCGAACCTTGTCCAATGAAAAATGACCACGTATGGGGAAGTCTTGAGCTTAATTTTGATGGGCAAATGACACCCGTATAACCGTAAAAAAATACAGAGTTTTCCCAAGACCTCTAAAATCAATTTTTTCTTCGTGGATGAAGGATTTTTCAAACAAAGGATAAATGGAACAAGTTTTTAAAAAATTTACAACCATGGGGAGGGATTTTCTGAGGAAAATAAGCACAAATCGATCAATTTTAAACCTCCATAATTGGGCAAACATAGAAAAATGGTAGAGCCCATGGATTTGAAAAATTTAGGGCACATTCATGGCAAACTTGGAGATTTCTTTCAAATGGGGTGAGATAAATGAGTTTGTGACCATTTTGAAAGCATTTAACCTAGAGAACAAAGTTTTCAGATCAACAAATTCGAAGAGAAACATTTTTAGAGCATGTAGGACAAAGGGGAAAGATGAGAAAATAATAGGATTAAAATGAGAACCAACACCTCCGTGCCTTCAATTATGCCTTGCTCTTATGTGTTAATCTTCTGTGTGCCCTCTCCTTAGTGTCATATTTTGTTCGCTCAACATTACCCCACACTAATATACATTGTCATCCTGGTAATGGGGTCTCTTCTGATTATCCCAAAAATAAATAATAAGAATGTTAAGAATCATTATACACAAAGAATTGACTTTACTCTACAACACCCTCTTCTTCAACTAGGAGGATAAAATTTGGATATTCTTCTTTAATTTTTGCTTCCAAGGTTTTTTAATCAGTCAACGTGACTCTTGTCTTTTCTAGAACATATGTTGTAATGGAATCCAACTCATCCTGGGCAATCCCTTCCTTTTCATTCTGCAATACAAGGAACACATCGGCCACATCCTTCCTTCCAGAAGATCCATCTTCTACACTATAAGATTTCCAATCTCATCCAACCTTTCCTTATGTTGTTCTTGGGCTACTACAAGGGATTTTTGCTTCTTCTTTACTAATGCCAATCTTTCTGCATGCCCTAAAGTCTCATCCTTTGTTGCTTTTAATACCTCATTATCTTCAACCATAGTCCTGATCCTAATCACTCCTTTTTGTGTTGCACATATGTTCATGGCTTGGTCTGGTTTCTTTAGATCCTCCTGTAAAGTTTGGAGTAAGGCCTCGTAACTTGAAATATTTCTAACCATGGAGGAATTTTCTCTCTCTACTTCTTGTTCAGGATCCTTTTGTGTTAGCATCTGAATCGATCCATCCTCAAGCACCAAATAAATTAATTTGAGCACGTAGTGCATAGCTGAAGGAAAATTTTCAAGTACCTTTAGCTCAAGGTGTGGTCTTACTTTCATAACATTTTCACCAATCTCCTATGCCATGCTAATGAATGCCTCATTCTTGTTTTTCTCTAAGCCCTTCTATCTTTTTAGATGTTTTATTTCTATAGTTTTTTCCTTGTTTTCTTCAAGTAGCACTCTAACAGTGGAAACCTTATCAATTTTCCTCTATAACACCTCTGTAGATACCTTAGCCAAGGCATTTATCACCTGTTCATCAGACATAATAGTGGGATTTACCATCATGTGTATGTATTGGGGTGCCTTCTTTATTCTTCTTGACACACAAAATTCTTCACACACATCAAAATATGGTTCGTCCATATAGGTCTACATGGACTATGATAATTGTTTTCTTGTGCATGTGATGGCCATGTTTGCATCCATCAGCTCCCACCCATACAAATCTTTAAGGCCTACTATGCTCTAGAAATGGGCATGAATAATTTTACTTGTGTCCTCAGCATAGCCCATACTTGATACAATGTATTCCCCACTTGTTCTCTTCATTCTTGGCCCTTTAGGAACCTAATTGCCAAGATTTGGAGTTGGCCCTTTGAAATCTTGAATAGTATCATGTGCACAAGGTTTCTCTTTCCCTATTCCTTCATTCTCCTTCAATCCTTCCTCTTCATCCTTCATGTCTTCATCTTTGGGATCCTCTGCCTCCTCATTCAGCTTTAGCTTTCTCCTTTTCCTCTCACTTGCCTCTTTTTTAGGAGATATTCATGGTGATCTCCTTACATATTGTGGATTTCCTATGACTTGTGTCCTTGTTTTGTTGAATACCCTTGTAGAAACCAAATTTGGGTCACACTCCCCCTTTACCCTACATGTATATTAATTTAATTACCTATAATTAAATTAATTCCCATTCTCACAATATTAATTAATAAATACCTTAAGTAAATTAATTTCCACCTCACCTAGACACCGCACCCCACCACATCCCTTAGACACCTCATCATGGAACTATTCTTAGAATGTTTCCTTTTAACTAGGATTCAATCTCCACTTACCATAACTAACTGACACTTAGTATAACCCTAAAACTAAATGCCTATTCTTCCTCTAACTGCATGCACACTTAATTACATGGAAAATGCCATTTTGGATCCGCAACAATGGACAAAACTAGCCAAAAGATAGCTAGGATATACTATTTTGGCAACCTAGGATATCCTGCCCTAACCAACACCGGTCAACCCGAAACTGATGTTGTTCACCCAAAACCATCGTTAGTTACTATATGTTCACTTTGGTAACCTTGTTCGAGGTGTTGGACAAATTATTCAATTTTTTGAGAAGAGAGATCTATATACAAGCACGCACCAGAGCCCTCTTGCACATTTAGTCATCCTAAACTAGCACTAATACTGATATGAAGGTTAATAATTTATGGTAACATTCAGGGAAGCACGACCATGACATTTATCACCAGTTCCATAGATCAACCATCACCTCCATCCAACCACTAGGTCTGTAAGTACAAGTAAGTATATTTAGATCTGCATCTTTCCATACTTATTTAGATCAACTTCTTTATCATTATTTGGGAGTCCTAGTCTCCTTTGCATCCCATAACCTCTCACCTTCCTATGAATCCCTCATCCTAACCACCTACAACCACCCAACTCTCCATACCTAGCTCCAGACATCTCTGAGTATTCCCATAACTATCTTCAACCTCACCTTTCTCTATCAATTCTTTGTGTTATCATATTTAATCATCAAAACCAAACTTTATTGACTCTCTATCAGCCCAACCCTACTGACGTTGGCTAACCTAAACCTTCATCAGTTTTTTCTCAATAGGCATCAATCATATCAAGCCAACTTCAGTATTTGTATCTACTAATTTTTCTTGTAACAACAACCTAATAACCCTCACCCAAATAGCCGAAACCATCCAAAACTTGATCCTAACATGTTCTAGTCATCTTAGCTACCTATCTGACTTCCAGATCTGACCATAACCTTACTAGTTAAATTAGATTTTCTTATTGTATTTGAATGAGATACCTAAATTATATCAACTATAATAGGATGTTGTTTATTTATGTTATTTCTTGCATTGAATTGTATTAACAGTGGATTAACAACCATCTTGGAAGTATCACACTTCCCAGATCTGGCATATGCTAGGCATTCCACTCACATATATTGTTTAATATTGCTCTGGTGGGATTGTTTTGCATCTTAGGTAGTTACTCCTAGAAAAAAGGAAGCTCTCACAATTAGCACTGGATTGAGAAATTAGAACACATGCACTCTACCTTCCACCTTCATTCACATGTATTACTCCTCACCCTTACCTTATCTATTTTGCTCATATGTACGCAATGTATCGGTAAAATTTTGAGCAGATAATACTTAGAAAAAGGCATACAAGAGGTTCGTGTGGGAAAACAGGGCATGTTCGAAGGCATGAATGGATAAGGGAGACACGCGCGTAGAGGATAAGGTAATATTTTGAGACTTAGCCATTTTTACACATGAGGATCTATTTTTAGAGATGGCGTGTAGAGCACACAAACAAAATAGGGACATGCATGCCACACATTGGATATTTTTGGAGGATCGAATACAAAGAACTTTACATGGATGTGGGATAAGAATAGGTTTATTACTGTCAGTTAACTAAATGAAGTCTATTATTAGCACACTTGCATGTGGGGTTATGGCTACAAAAAGTGTGTAGCTAATAATAGCATACAACCTATTCTAGGATTGGATAAGCGGTGAAGGGAAAGTCCCCACCCTTATAAATATGTATTGAGTTGTGTAGTAGATATGATAAGGGATAGAGAGAGAGCATACAGGTGTGAGAACTGAGATATAGTGAGATTATGTTGCTAAATCTATTATGCGCATAAGTGTATACCACTGTTACTGTAAGAATATTTTGTGTAATTGTCATATTTAATAGAATGGAGGATATTTGCTAAATCTAAGTGTTAGTTCTGTGTGTATTTAGATCTAGTATGTTCTTGATTTCATCATGGTTAGAACTTGATTTAGTTCTCCCTTAGATATAGATCTAGCATGCTCTGTAGAACGATGTATTAATAATGGAACTCCATGTATTAAGTCTTCATCATTCTAACATCTTGCAACAAAAACCCTAAAGAGGGACCTGGTACCTTTACGTGCTTCGGGTGAGCACTCAGTATAGGCTGAGTGATGTGCCAATGCGCATGGGGTCTTACTGGTGAATTCTAGGCTGCATCATTGGTTCCATTTTTGGGACCTCTTTTTCATTTGTTTCTAAAATGGTTCACAATGAAGACATACCAGTTGACCTTAACAAGTGTTGAGGAGTGGATACATGACTTGGAAGAAGAATACGCACATAGGTTTAGTATTGGATCTGAGTTTAATGCACGCACTTGGAAGGAACAAAATTTATATGAGAGTTTGTATGAGATCTTATTTGCTATTTTCCCAGTAGAGCTGTATGGGTGGATGGTTGAATATGCATCTAAATAGAACTGGAGATATCGTACACTTATTTGGACACAAGAAGAATTTCAAGCCCTTTATGATGCTAATTTGATCTAGACTCACGTTGTGGTACGTGATACCATGGTGTTTTAAATAATTATATCATGGAATATTCAATTTCTATGTATTCTTGTCCAAAGGTAGCTGAATTCCAATTTTTACGCTATCCTAGAGGAATTTATTTACAAGGTAATTTGCTGGCAATAAATATTTTGATGGTAACACTAAATTTGGAGGAAAAACCTATGGATAGCTAAACACCACCACGCGCGGAGGTAGGAGTAGGACTGGTGAAAGATGGCATACTTAGCGGTGGAAAAATAGAGGGAAGAAAGGTGGATTGAGTATAATGAGGTGTACGAGAGGGAGATAGAGAAGCAACATGACATTGTAGAGAGGATGGTATTGAAGAGAGAGATAGCTCATGAAGGATTTGAAGTTCACGTAGAATATGTGGAGCCAAAGCCCTAGGAACTCCCCCATCTGGGAAAGCATGATAGGGGCCCCTCCTTAGCCTCATAAAGGAGCACGCTAGCAGAGACGAGCTGGGCCATAGGTGCTCATCTAAACCTACTTGATAACCTATCCCTTGTGCTTAGTTTTCCAGTATCTAGTACAACAAGTAGTCAGCAAGATAGTTTGGGAAGTAGGAGAGAAGGAGTAAGTCAGAAAGCAAGTACATCAATGGCAGGGTAGATGAATTCATTATTATTTGAGGGTGCATTCTCAGGAATATCATCTGCACAGAATGTTGGATTCCCTTCTGGTAGTGGAACTACTTCATAGAACGTGGGGGTGTAGTATAGTACCACTGTTGGAGCACATGGGAGTATGTCTTCAATTCCTATTCTAGCTATAGGTGGAGGATCAGGAGGTGCAAGTGGTTCTATTTCTGATATATTTGGTGGTTCTGGAGGTAGAGGAAACATAGGAGGTTCTGGATTAGGTGGGTAAGCCCGCAGCAACCCAAGAACATTTACATGGAGATGTCTCTTCTTCTCCCGAAGTACAGAGGCATAGAAAATGTTGTTGAACATGTGCACATGTGTGAAATATTATGGCTTGAAAAAGGGATCACGGATTTAGAGCACAAGGAAAGCCAATTTTCTACCACATTACAGAGATGTGCACATAGTTGGTATTGGAATTTTTACCCTAATAAAACTTGTGTGGATTATGCAACATCGAAGGATGCTTTCTTAAAAGAGTTCCATATTTCAGAATTTAAGCAAAAGAGTATAAGAGTGCTCAAGGATATCAAACAAGGCAATACTAGCAATACTGAGAGTGTATGTGAGTATGATGCCTAGTTTAAAATGTTTCTATCGAATCTCCCTTATGATATTCATGTAAGACAACATGCACAATGGTTCATTGGAGGATTGATTACACCATTTAGAAGGGCATTGTCACATAATACATACACTAATCCATGCGAGGCATTGGAGGTAACTTTGCATGTTGTGGAAGTTGGGAGTATTGACACTAGCATTAAGCCATTCTTAGAGGCACAGATTGCAGCTATGGCAAAGTAGTTAGAGAAACTATCAGCAAATTCGGCCCATGAAAAGTTCTCAGGGATTTGGTGTACAAATTGTGAAGTGGAAGGTCACACCTAGGATAGTTGCCCCTATAGATCCATACATTCATTGCTGTTAGACTGTGAGATCTGTCATGTGAATCATGATGCTATCCATTGTCCTTTGTTACAGTGTGTGATAAGGAAGAATGTATCCTGCTATTGTAAAAAAATTCACTCCATGACCCATGATACAAAAGATTGTAGATTGATTGGTTAGATCCATGATGCCATAGACATTGGTGTATGAAATACAAGTGTAATGGATAACTCTAAAAACAAGAATGAGCACCAGGATTGGGATCACAATTAAGCGCACTATGATAGGAATGAGGGGCGTTTTGAGGGAGGTCATGGAAGAGGGTGCAGTTATCATGGTGGATATGGAAGATGAGACCGTGGTGGAGGAATAGGTAATTTTCCTTGCAGAACATGTTATACATACAACTATCCTGACCACTATAGGCGCAAATGTCCCCAAAATATTACATGTTCTTTCTACAGAAAGAATCATAGCTATCAGGAGTTCCCATACTTGTATGAGCATATTAGTGAGAAGCATAAGAAAGAGAACAAAGGTGTAGGGATGGTTAGAATCCAATGTGTGGTGGAAAATCAATGGATTCCCAAGTTATCACAACCTGAGGCTTTCACCGTGAAAATTACCACACGAGCTGAAGCGAGACATGCAAAATATGTGTTGCAGCAGAAGCCTACAAATATTAAGGAGATGGTATTATATGAAAGGTACCCAGATCCTTCTCATTAGGAGGTCTTTCAAGAGACCATGGAGGTCCTTAGAAATCTTCAAGGTGAAATACAGTGTCTAAAAGAGCAATCACAGAAGATATAACAAAAGAAGGAAGTAAGGGAGGCCCTATATTAGATGGATGGCATAAAAGAAGTATGAAAATATTGCGCCAGGAGAATATTATTCCATTATTAGGGAATTGGTTGAAGGGGAATGCTCTATGCGCAAGTACTGAGAATGAATGATAGATCCTGCATGTAAATCTTCCCCCTAATAGCATTGAATACGACAAGGATATTACTCTGAATGTTGTTGTGGATGGAATTCTCTTGAGCAATATCTTGATTTATATAGGTGTGGAAGTAAATTTTCTTACATTAGATGCATCGGTGCAAATAAGGAGACCTCCATTACAACCATCGTCTAATGTGTTGTTTATGGAAAATAGGACTAAGGCCACTCCCATAGGAGTTTTGAAGGATGCATCTATAACAATAAAAGGGGCCAAATTCACTAGAGATTTTGAGGTATTAGCGCTCACGGAAGTAGATAAATTTCCATCTTTACTTGGGTGCCCTTGGTGTTATGTAAATAATGTTTATTTAAGGTTCAAAAAAGGATATATCAGTTTTGAAAATAAGGAGGAACGAGTTGTAATCCCCTTAACAAATGGAAAATATACACCGTATGTTGAGACTTTGAGTGAAAAGAACTTAAACAGAATTTATGTGCATGTTATTCAAGACCCAGAGGTCATTGAGCCACCAGAGAAGGGCATTCTTCAATGGGAAGACTCCTAATCTATTAGTGATACTAGGAGTATTGCTTGTGATAATTTGGCTAGTGGTACTTATGAACTAGTAGGGTGTGAGGTAAGAAGTGTGATTGCATGAAAAAATGGAATTCACTTGTTTCAATGAATAGGTAGCTCAATACCTTGGTATACTAGGGCGGAAGATGTTCCAGTATTCTTACAATCCATGGAAGCATAGTGGACTAATCAAGTTCAGAAGAGGAACATGTTAGCATATACCCTGTGCGAGACATTAATGCAACGTAGTGGGTGGTTCACAGAGATAATCTTATGGAATGGAATGAAATCAAGATTGCATTATCTACTCGATTCTTCCAGAGCAATGCACCTACATAGATATGCACGTATAATGTTAATCAACCAGTTCAACATCACATCGAGTAGTGTGAGAGACTCTAAACATCGGGATAGAAAGCATTACCACCTTCACTCTGGATGCATAAATTATATTCCATCCTACAAGGATGTGCATGTGCTTGGTATGTATATGTAGAGTTATATAGAGAGACTGGAAATTGGTAGAATTTGATTGCAAGAATGATCCAGACATTTGACTGCTTCTTGTCCAAACCTCCAGTACAAGAGGCATTAAAAATTTTCAAGTGCTTAATTATGGGGGATAGTGTAATGACGGAAGAGCTCATTCAACCATTATTTGTTTAAACAGATTCGGTAGCACATTTTGAAGAAGAAGAAGACATGGACTCCATACTACTAGAACACACTTTCCTTTAGAAATAAAAAGGAAAGATGGTCTACATAGTGGATGATGAGGAAGTTGAAAGTTTGGATGTCAATCATTCACAAATATTGTGTGAGGTCTTGGACAGTGTAGATAAGGATACACACACATATCATGAACCAATGAAGACACAGAAAGTAAATATAGGCTCAGAATTTGAGCCTAAGGAGTCCATAATTGGAGACTAGTGGTCAGACTCAGAAGTGGCTAAAATTATTGAGTTATTATAGGATTATCATGACTTGTTCCCTCGGGGGTATCATGAACTTAAAGGTGTGCATGAATCACTAGGGGAGATGAAGATAATGCTTAAAGAAGGTGTGCACCCAGTTAGAAAGAGACCTTATAGAATGAACCCTAACTTGCGTGAAAAGGTAAAATAAGAGATTGATAAAATGTTGAAGTCATGAATCATTCAAACCCTAGACGAGTTAAAATGGGTTAGTCCAATAGTGATCAGTATCAAAAAGGATGGATGGATTAAAATCTATGTGGATTACAGGGAGCTGAATGTTTCATGTGTGACAAACCCATTTCCTATGCCATTCACTAAGGGTATACTGGAAGGCGTGGCAAGGTGTGAAATCTATTCATTTACAAATGGGTTTTTTTGGGTATCATCAGGTTAGGATTGCTGAGGAGGATCAGGAAAAGACAACTTTTAGTACTGAATGGGGTATTTTTTCCTATACTATGATGCTCTTTGGACTAAAGAATGCACCTGCTATATTCTCATGGATAGTGGTTCAGGCATTCAAATATTTATTCAAACCTTATTGCAAGTTTATTTAGATTATTGGACAGTATATGGGCTTGTTTAGGATCACTGTAACAATTTGCGCTTGATGTTTGAATGATGCAGATAGTTGAGTATCTCTTTGAACATCAAGAAGTGCATATTTTCTACACCATTTGGAAAATTGTTAGGCCACATAATCTACAAGGAGGGTTTTCTAGTTGATCCTGCTAAGGTTGTAATCATTCTAGGCCTAGAAGCACCTACTAGTTAGCGTGAGGTATGCAGATTCTTGGGTCACAGAGGGTATTATAGAAAATTCATAAAGGGGTATGCCAAATTTTTTGCACCTCTATAGGAGTTACTATAAGGAAAAGGCACATTTTATTAGGGATAACCACAGCAGTGTGCATTTGAAAGAGAAACTTACTACCACGCCCATTATGTGTTTTCCTTCATGGGATCAAGCATTTCATGTACATGTGGACACCTCTGGCATAGCCATTGGCATAGTAGCTCAACCTGGAGAAGGTATTAAAGATCATCCTATCTATTTTGGTAAAAGAAAGCTGACTCCTGCAGAACAAAATTAAACAACTATGGAGCACAAAGCTTTGTCGATGATCTATGCATTACATAAGTTCTGATAGTATATGATAGCTACACCATTTGTATTCTATAAAAATCACATGACATTTAATTATTTGGTAAAAAAGCCCATCCTATAGGGGCACATATGCAGATGGTTACTATTATTTCAAGAATTTGATTTCATAGTTATGGTAAAACTAGGGAAAAGTAATTCTAGACTAGACCACTTGTCCAAAATACATTCAGGAGACGAAGCTCAAAAAATTGAGGAAACCATGTCAGATGCACAATTATATAGGTTATAATGCACATCTTCAGAATTAGAGGACATTGTTATATTTCTACGGACTGGTGTGGCACCAGAAGGAATGAAGGCCTTAGAAAAGAAACAACTTACTATATCCATAGCCCCCTGTATGTTAATCAGTGGTGACCTGTACAAATTAGGTCGAGATGAAGTATTGCGCCATTTTTTATTAGGACATGAGTGCATGAATATTATGGAGGAGGCTCATGGTGGTATTGCAGGTGGCCACTATGTAGGTGATGCCATTGTGTACAAGATCCTACTTGTTGGATTATGGTGAGAGACCTTATATAAATATTGTAAGGCGTATTGCAAGACATGTGATCATTTTCAGCGTCTAAGAAAACTAGAGTAAAGAGACGAGATGCCTTTAATACCTATTTATAGTGCAAAACCATTTGAGAAATGAGCTATCGACTTTGTAGGACCTATTTCATTGACTGTGCGTAGGACTGGATCATGCTACATAATTACTTGCACAAATTATCTCACAAGGTGGGCAGAAGCAACACCTACAAAGGATTTTACAACAACTACAATAGCTAGGTTTCTATGGGAGAATTTTCTTACAAGATATGGATGTCCTTTAAGTCTAACAAGTGATAGGGGCACACATTTTTTGAATGATACAATTAGGATATTATTAGATGAGTTTATGGTTGCACACCATAAGAATACACCTTACCATCCTGAGGCAAATGGAATTGTTGAGGATTTCAACAAGATTTTGACCCAGACATTGACAAAAAATTGTGATGTTGGAAGAAAGGATAGGGATGATAAAGTGTCTGATGTACTTTGGGCATATAGAACAACTTATAAGAGGTTGAACAAGGCCACACCATTTCAGTTAGTGTTTTGCACATAAGCCATTCATCCTATGGAATTCATGTTATGTTCTTTTCATATCACGTGTGTTGGAGGTCTAGCTGATGAGAAATATTTATAAGAACGGATTGAAATGATGATCAAGCTGGATGAGCGATGAGCCATAGCACAATGGAGTTAGAAGAAAAAAAGTCTAGGCAGAAAGCATGGCATGACAAAAACATAAGGGATAAGAAGTTTGCGATTGGAAAAATGGTTCTTCTCTATGACTCTAAGTTCTTGTGCCATCCAGGAAACTTAAGGTACATTGGTTGTGGCTGTATGTTATCACTTACATCCTTGAACCATGTAATTTATAGTTAGAATAACTTGATGGAACATGGCTACCCGGTTACTTTAACGGGAGTAGGCTGAAGCCCTACTATAAATAAGTCTTCTTGGTGTTTGTAATAAGGTAGTGTTACCATTTAGATTAGGATTTAAATTATGTATTTCTTTAATGTATTTCCTTCTTTGTTGCTATGCTTTTTCAATTTAGTTATTGTTCTTGTGTAATAAGTGCTTTTGCGCATGTGAAGCTAATTACTATTTTGAAGAATTTTTATGCACAAAGGACTGTACATACTTTTAGTGTGGGGTGAATGGTTTTTGATATCTAGGTACAAGACTGTTGGAATTGAATGATGAAAGGAATAAGATGCTATGGGTGCTATTCAAGTAAAATTATTTCTTCTAAAAAGTGACCAAAGATGGAGATGAATGAAGGGACAGTATAATGTGAGATAAGCGGATGCCATAACAAATACCAGTGGAAGGTGCAGTGAAAAGGTACTTGGGTGCAAGGAAGTGTGCTAAAGAGAAGCCTGTGACTAGAGGGTAGGAAGGCATGCTAGAAATTTATAGCTAGGGCTCGAATATGCACCACATGGAACAAAAAAAATGGGTCAGTAAATGAGAGGAAATTGGGTAGGTGAAGGAGAAATAAATGCATCAAAAATTTGAAAATCTATAAAACGATGGGATGTGATTTAATTCTTACCATTGCAATTAAGAGAATTTGAAAAGAGCTAAATGCGAAGAGCCAAGAAATCATGTTAAGGTGTGAAGATTGTGAAACCAGGCGCAGAAAGAAGGTTTGTGTGAAGAATAAGCTTGCGTTCCCATAGGAGAAGGGTTTGAACAAGGAAGACACGTTATAAATGATCTAGGGCACGATTTCCACTAGGGCATGGAGATTTGAGCTAGGGTTTGAGTTGCACATTACAGAATTAAAAAGATGAGTATTTTTAGAGGTTTGCATGGTAGAAATGGCACAAAAGAAGGTAGCCACAACATGAGTTAAGGGAAAGAAGAAGGTGGTCGTAGAGGAAGAAGAAATTACCCTGGGAGTAATTTTTCAGAGGTGTAATATCTAGAGGGGGTTATAGTAGGCCAAGAATGGGATTCCCACATTCAAAGAAACAAGTTAAGTGAGTAAAACCATTGTACCATAGAAAACAAGAAGGAGTTGGATGGATTGTTGAACATGAAGAAAAATAAGTACATGACAGAGGACATGTCAGTCTATGATGAAGTTGGGAGAAGTTATTGAAAAATATTGGAGTATATTAGTTATAAGAGATCCCCTAATTCTATAAATATGAGCCCTTGTAGCAATGGCTCATGAGAACAGTACATGAATACTTCTTCTACTTTGCAAGACGTAGAGTAAGGATTTCAGTCGTATTGATCTCAATTGTGACAAGATTGAAGGGCATTGGTGAAGACCTCAATGGGGACTTAATAAACAAGGTTGAAATTTTGAAGACCAGGAGGTAGCTAGGGTACACCAAGGGTCCATGCACCATGGACATAGAAAAGATAAAACAATACCCAGTAGTGCAGGCAACCACGCACCTTGTGACAAAACTAAATGACCAAGAGAGGTGGTCACAAGTGAACACCATGTGGCTACACATTGCAAAGAAGATGTTTGAAGGGTTAGTATACAACATTTCAAATTACAATACAAAAAATATTATCAAGAAGTGTGCTTAGGAGGAAATATCAGTTTCAGGGATGTTCTGTTATCTCTGGTATTCATGGAAATTGGAGTACCTGATGGACCAAAGGAGAAGATCTGGGAGTATCCCATGGAGAACAAGTCACGTGCAGAACAATTCAACAAGTACTTGTGTGAAGGATAGATGAATAAAATAGTCAATTAGAGGGTTGAGAGGTGGTATGATAGGCTCTGCGTGACATTTGAAGAGGAATGGTGCATCCCAAAAGAATTACCTTCGGTGGTGGGTAAGCATGTACAGTTTATAGTATACCAGCATTTTTTCATCTTGTGATTTTTGATGAAGGACGGGGATTGGACCCCATGGTGCAAACTACTGTATGCCTTCAAAAAAAGGTATTTTAAGGCATTATTTCATATGTTCTCAAACACGTGTCACCTAACATTCAATGCAGACAAGGTAGACTGTGACTACCACACATTGAGGAAGAAGTATGGATATCCAGGATGTAATTCATATATTGAAAGGCTCATCTCAAATGTGTTGAGCATAAAGCCAGTAAGTTTGGTTGTTGGAGACATTGAAGCAACACTTGTGTACCTCAAACTGAAGCCCAAATTGGAAAAAAAGAAGTATGTGGAAGATGAGTTCACACTCCCAGGGCTGCTGAAGGGTAAGCATACCATTGAGAACATTCCAGTGCCTCGGCCCATAGAGACAAGTGAAGTAGAGTATGAGGAGGATGAGCATGAGGATAGTGGTGGTTTGGAGCACATGAGGAGACATCTCTTAGATAAGAGAGAATTGGAGCATGCGACTACGCTAACTCATGGGTAAGAAGAAGAAGAGGACCTAGAGGCAGTTTAAGAAGAGCACCACTTTAAAAGAGTATTCAGGCAAACAAGGACTCAAGAAGCTACTCCAAAATTAGTGTGTAGGTCACCTTGACTATCTCCACAGAAGGAGATAATTTAGAAAAGGATAAGGAAGTTAAAAATGGGTGAAGAGGTAGAGGAATCTAAGGAAAGTTTGCCAGGGTCTCCTACACCACTTAAATATGAGGAGGAACCATAGAAGGAATCAACGGATGGAGAGGAAGGAGAAAATGAGACAACAAAAGCTGCGCATGAGACTGCTCAGGGTATGTTAGAACAAACTCCAAATCTTAAAGCTCCAGTTCTTAAGGGGCCTAGAACAAAGAGAATGAGTGGAGAACATAGTGCACCAATCATGGGATATGCTGAGGACATATGTAAAATTTTCCACACCTGTTTTCAGAGAACTATGACACAAAAGGACTTATTTGTCTGGGATTTGATGGATTAATATATGGCAACCGTGCACACATGGAAGAAAATTTTGTGGTCGATGCACATGCATATGGATGAACCAGACTTTAATGTGTGTGAGGAGTCACGTGTATCAAGGAGGTTGAAAAAGACTCCCCAAGCTAGACACACAAAATTAAATCCTATTGTTATGTTCGATGAGAAAGTAAGTGATGCATTGGTAAAGGTCTCCACAGAGGTGGCTCACAATAACATGGACATGACCACAACCATCAGGGTGTTGTGAGGGGAAATTAAAACAAAGAATGTAGAAATAGCACACCTGATCCAGGAAAAGGACTTGGAACAAAAGAATAACCATGCCTTTATCAGCATGGTAGAGACTATTGGGGACCATGTATTGAAAGTGTGCCCACATGTGGAGTCAAAGGTATCGAAGAAATTTCCTTCAGCAATGCACTATGTCAAGACTTTGATGGATGTGGTACTTGAAGATGAAACCATGCAAATGCCAATACCAAAGAATCTTGAGCAAGAGGAAGAGAGGGCAAGGGTTGTAGTGAAGATAAATATTTTATCTTATGAAGGACTGTTGCAAGTGCTACGGGAAGAACTAAATAAGGCAGCCCAAGCCTTGAACATTTGTATAGCTCTAGAGGCACTCATCAAAATAAAAACCCTGGAGGAGAACAATGAGGTATAGAAAGTGATGAAGGAAGACACATTGGGCTGCACATAAGATTAGCACTGGTTAAACAGAAGTGTGAGGCCCTTGCAACAACATAAGAACCACACAAGGATCAGCGACAGGAGCTTGGGAAACTCATTGCGCAAAAGATGGATTTGCTAGCAAGAAGGATGAATGCAATGTATAGAATTGTGTTGGTCTTGCAGAATGAGAAAGGAGAGATTGTGCAAGATGAAATGGAGTCCATTGCTATGGAAATTCCAAAAAAAGTAGAGGAAGCACTTGTTGAGTGGTAGAACTTGGAGGCTGAAATAAAGAAGGAATATCTCGAATTAAATTTTCAGGTTCAAGCAGATGAAGCTGTAGGGTAACATCATTATTTTATGCATATAGATTCATTCTTATTCTTTCCATTCAGATTCTTTGATTCATTTTTGAGACAACCATTTCTGGGGTGGAAAAAAAATCAGTGTCGGGTAATGTTGAGTAGAGAATACTTAAGAAAAGGCACACAAGAGGTCCCCATGGGAAAACAAGGCATGTTCAAAGGTGCAAATGGATAAGGAAAACACAGTCGTGGAGGATAATTTCATATTTCAAGACTCATCCATTTTTGCACATGAGGATTTAATTTTAAAGATGGTGTGCAAAGCACAAAAACAAAGCAGGGATGTGCGCACCACGAATTGGCAATTTTTGGAGGATCAACTGCAAAGAAATTTGCATGGATGTGGGCTAATAATAGGTTTATCACTGTCAGTTAACTAAAGGAATTTTATTACTAGCACACTTGCATGTGGGGCTGTGGTTGTAAGAAGTGTGTAGCTAATAATAGCATACAACCTATTCTAGGATTGGATAAGTAGTGAAGGGCAAGTCCCCACCCTTATAAATATGTATTGAGTTGTGTAGTAGATATGATAAGGGATAGAGAGAGAGCATATGGGTGTGAGAACTGAGATATAATGAGATTATTTTTCTAAATTTGTTGCGTGCATAAGCATATACCACTATTACTGTAAGAAGCTTCTATGTAAATGTCATATTTAATAGAATGGATGATATTGGCTGAATCTAAGTGTTAGTTCTGTGTGTATTTGGATCTAGTATGTTCTTGATTTCATCATGGTTAGTACTTAATTCAGTTCTCACTTCGATATAGATCTAGCATGCTCTATAGAATGATGTATTAATAATGGAACTGCATGTATTAAGTCTTTATCATGCTAACATCTTGTAACAACAACCCTAAAGAGGGACCTGGTACCTTTACGCACTTCAGGTGAGCGCTCAATCTAGGTTGAGTGATGTGCTAGCATGTTTGGGGTCTTACTGGTAGATTCTAGGATGCATCATGAAACATTTTGGCATGCCCAGTGGGACTCTTATTTGTGGGTTTCTTTCTATTCATACAGGTTTCATCTTGTGTGTTTCCTTTCTAAATTGTTATTAACTATAGTTTCTTCTCTAGTAATATGACCTTCTTTCTAATTTCTCTAAATGAAACATTTCTTTTGGTGCATTTAAAAAGAATCATTCTTCTTTCTTTCTGCATTAGTGAAAATCATCCCCTCTCCTATTCATCATTTGCTTCATTGAATATAACTGTCAATTTGGGTTACAAAAATTGTTGCATTTCATCCGCGTATGTTGCATTATTAGCTCACATTTAAAACTTAGGGAAACCTATACGTTGGAAGTCATGCCCAGCTGATGGTCGAAATAATTGAATCATAAAAATCACGTATATCTCTTTTCTCTATTTTCCAAACTACACAAATATGAATCTACACATCTTCTTAAAAAACACCTTACCTGGAAGAAGTTGTCCAAGATCACATGATCAGAGGATTGACAGTGGGCACCCAACTAGTTTTTCTGTCCAGTCATTATCTCAGAGAAAGGACCGCCCTTGCCAAAACATAACTTGAAACCTCACCTTTTAGATCACCTCTTCATAGGACTCCTTCCCAACCAAAAAAACTATATTCTAATTTTGCAAGTCAGTTTCAAATAGCATAAGCTAAAGTAAAATAAAATCCTCTCGTAGGATTATGTGTTTTCCTTAGCTTTCTTCCTGAACTGTGTTTTGAGTTGTGAGGATTACATTTCTTCATTTTCTTCTTCCTTTCACACTCCCCATCATAGTTGGAGTATTCTGATTGTTTCTAAGTGTGTCAGAGCCTCACATTATCATCCTCAGGTCTTCTGGGTTGTTTCTTCATCAAAATTAATCCACGAAATCCATATTTCATCACTTCTTCAGATTTCAAAGTAACCAGTGTCAATCCAGCAAGCATCATCGGTTCCCATCTGTCTGTCATTGGTTTACCTGACCGGTGGCGGTTACCAGCTATTTTGGTTATTTTACCCAAAAAGGATTTCATCACCATCTCTATTTTATTTAAATTCATCTGGACATCATCATATTCCCAAAATTCTAATATCACTATCAAGTACAATTTCCCCATTTCATTTTTCATCAGTTCTACTCCTTTTGCTCAAATTGTTGTTTTCCCATAGTAATCGGTATTGGTTACTGTAACCATCATCGGTCATCTTAACTGGCATCAGTTTCCATGTTTTAATTCTTAATTGAAACATTGACCAAGTCTACCTACCAATATCTGATTTATCTCATTCTTGTTGCTTTCTGTGTCATCTGCATAATACAGTTTCACCAGGTCAATGCTATTTCACATGGTGTTGACTCACAACCAAAAGAACACCCTTATATTTCACACTAGTCGTCAGCCACTCCCACCTAGCCCATCACCACCTTCCATCTTGTTGCCTATGGATCCAACTTAGATTATCACCATTTGTATCGGTGAAGAGGAGATCGCAAGAGTCCTTGATCAGAATCCAACAGCCTTACAATACTATCTTTTCCACTCATCTACTCGAGACTCCTAAGGACAATTAGTATATAAAATTCATGTATATATACCTCATGCCCTATCCCCTACTTCCACGTCAGCTACAACTAGCTTGGTACTACCCTCATCCACATTACCCCCTATGGTGCCACACTTAGGTCCCACCTCTGGCATAAATGTTTCCCCAATGATGTCTATTGCACCTGTGGTGTCAACCATCCCTTCACTAACCACCTTGAACATGGTCTCATATTCCCCCTTTTCCACGTATATACCAATTGCATCACAACCACCTCTAGTGTCGAAAACCCACACCCTGTTCCAAAACTTGGTTCTTTCCATCCCTCAGTCTCTACCACCCATTACCAAGAGAGTCGTTGCAGCCACCCCACCTATTTACATGTATCACCAGCAACCCCCAATCTCGCCTGTCACTTATTCAGGGTACATTCCATTTGTATCTATCCCCCCTTCACAAATTTAATATTCGACACCCCTATGTACTAGGATGCCATCCACATCATACACCCATCATAAACCTCCCTTTACTGTAGGAGGCACCAATTCCTCACAACCTACCAATGACCTCATTAGGATGATGATGGAAAAGATGTAGACATTAGAAGCATCAGTTTCCCGATCTCATAATTCCTTGACCTATGAAAAAATGTGCAATGAGCCTATTCATCCATCCATTCCTATTCTCCCATACCTTATGCATTGGTAAATGCCCAAGTTCAATTATTTCAGTAGTAAAGAGGATATGCAACAACACTTGTGGTCATTCAAACATGGGTGCTACCTAATTTCCCATGATGATTATTTTCTTCTACGAACATTCCCCATGTCACTAACAGGACCCACCTTATATTGGTACAACATTTTACCAAGACATTCCATCTACTCCTTTAACCAAGTGGCTCAAGCATTCCTTGACCACTTCTCAATCACTGTAGTCAAAATAGTCACCATGACTAACCTATATTTGACATGACAGTATGAAAATGAATCTATTGCAGATTTTGTTGCTCGCTGGAAAAGTCTTATCAACCAATTGAAATTCCAGTTACCTCAAGATGAACTTATTAAGTTGCTCACTAGAGCTTGTGCTAGACACATCTCACCAAATCTGTAGGTATAAACCTTCCGTACCTTTGACGAAGTGTTCACCATGGCAAAAAAGTTGAAAATTCATGCCATTGAAGAAAAGAAAATCCAATTACGAAACAAGAACGCCCCGTTCAAATCAAACGATTATTCTTCATCTTAAAAACCCCAAAATAATTATTCAAAAGCCAAAGGATCTGCCAATGCGGTAGTTCTCAAAGATAGACCATATCATCCCTCTAATCAAGCCAAAAATTCTTCCAATCTTTCCCCTGTCCAGAACTTTCAATTTCGGTGGGAACAACAGAAGTATACTTCAATTAGAGATCCCTATTCTTTAGTATTAGAAAATCTTCTTAAATTTGGAGCCATTACACTTGCCACCATAAAACCTCATACTAGTTTCGATCCATCTCGTCCTATTCCTATATGGTATAAGGAACATGACTACTATAATTATCATTGTGTCAAAGGCCATAGTGACGGTAATTACATAACTTTTAAGAACATTGTCCAGGAAATGATAGATAATGGAGATGTCGTCGTGGAAAACCCAAACGCGCCAACAAGTCAAAATTTTCACATATTTAAGAATTTGTTCCCTAACCATAAACCATCATCTAATCAAAATATTGAACCCTCAACCAGTGACAATAATGTCCGTGAAGTCCACGTCGTTTTTGATATCTCACCGGTCGTTCCTAAAATTCCACCTATTTCATCTATCAA
This sequence comes from Taxus chinensis, assembly GCA_019776745.2. Classification (NCBI taxonomy): domain Eukaryota; kingdom Viridiplantae; phylum Streptophyta; class Pinopsida; order Cupressales; family Taxaceae; genus Taxus; species Taxus chinensis. The sequence goes on along the minus strand of CM034153.1, from coordinate 69,247,624 downwards.
GGAAATTCTAGCATGAGCTCCTCTACCCATAAAGGAGCATACCTCTTCTACTCCTTCACCCTCAGAGGAGTTCCCTTTATCTACCCCTACTATCAAGAAATAACCCATATTATCTGTTGATGTCATTTCATCGTCTACCTCGCAACCTACCGAACAATCAACAATATTAACTCTCCCATCCATAGAAGAATCATCCTCACCTTATCCTCCACCAAAGGAGAAGTCTACCTCACCCCACCTACCATCTCTCCTACTCATGGGAGATTCTTCAGACATGCCACTACCTTTTGGGGATAATTCTCCCTCAGCATCCTAGGATCCCATTGACCTGATCATGGATATTTTACCCACATATTCCGAGGCTAATCGATTCCCTCTCTCAATGACATATTTTATAGGAATTTCCACTAAACCAACTCCACCTCCTCCTACAACAGTCATGTTTTCACGTTTGGTTGATAACTTGGATTACATTGTTAATTTCATGCTCTGGGGATGCATTCAGCTCCCCTTTTCAACTCAAATGCAAATATTACGCGAGGATACCTCCACGATATATCCAAAGTTATTTCTAGCAACTAGATCGACCCTGACCATGCATATCAAAATGGCTTCTTCTTTATCACCTCTACCTACATCCAAACCTCTACCCATGACTAAAACCATTCCAATGCCTAAGAGCCTATGCACATCTATATCTTTGTCTGTATCTAGACCAATCACTATCTTGGGTGTCATGCCGATGTCAAGCCTTACCCATCCACCTGTCAAATTAGACTTAGGCATGTCTTCCCAAACCTGAACCAAAATTATTCCTCCACCTAAAAGGAATACCCAACCTTCTAGGCCACATACACCAGTCTCACCTTTTTCACCTTCGCCCCTTCCGTCCATTCTAGGGCCCCATCCATCAACCCTGGCCAAATAGTATCCTACCCAAGGCTATTCAAAAGCTAAGAAACTTCCTTATTCATCACAATTATTCATTACACCTCATTTACCTGCATGACAAACACCCTCGTCCTCACCCATACATTTCATACCACCTATACCTCCACTAATTACCATAACGCCTACTTTGCCTATATGACTTCAACCCATACTGTCCATCCATACTCTACCAACCACTTCCACTGTAAATTTATTTTCTCCATGGGTGACCCATCCTCTTCCACTATCTTCTTTCTCTTCTGTATCACGTACTCCCTTGTCACCTTTACCCAAGAAGGCGCAACCCAAAGACAAGAATCCACTACCCTCTAAAAAGGTAGTTAAACTAAAAAAACCTTATGTGGCTAGCTCTTCTACCACACCTTGACCTAAGTATATGTCATCAAAGCCTAAGACATTACCACCTACCAAGCCAGTGGTCCAACCCATGCCCTCTTCTATAACACCTCTTCCTCCGCAATCATCCACACCTTTACCAAAACCCACACTCACTTCTCATTGTGATCCATTGGCAGGGTCTTACCCCAACATACTAACCAACCTATTAGAGACTTTTGTCATCACATTACCACTGCTTTGACCGTACGACCCTCTCAAACACAAACCAAAAGGGTTTGATGAAACCAAGATTTGTGCCTATCATCATGTGCCACGACATGATGTAGAAAATTATAAGGCTCTAAAAAATGCTCTTCTCAAATTTTTTCCTCCTGAACAAAATTTTGACAATGACGACCTTCTTGATGAGGACCATGTTTCACCTTCGCTTGTCACCACACATCATCTTCCCTTGCTTCTTCAACGACGTGCATCTTCACCCTCACAACCCTTTTTTTCACCTCCAAAATTTGAGATTGAGATGGTTCGTATCAGAGAGCTAGTCTAACTAAATGCCAGCATGCCCTACTCATTTCACAAGGATTTTCCTCCCATTAGGTTTTTGGCCATTATGTCATTACAATGCTTATGCCACACATTCTCCATCTACCACCTCCCCTTAGATTAACATGGTCTAAGTTACCACTTGCACCCAAAAGGATAAAGGAAAAGACTATCCCATCAACCAAACCTGTTCCCAATATACCATATACACCCACAACCAATATAACCATTCGAGGACTGACATACCCTATCTCTAACGGGATCACCCATCGTATAATTATAAAATAATTACACCAATCCCATTGAAAAATGTATTTGTATGATCTCATCCAAACTTCTGAATCTCATAGACAAGCCCTTATGGAGGCTTTACAATCCATCAAAGTTTTACCCAATGACCCCACACAAGTGGCCTTCATTATCACCCCTCACCATGTGGCCTCACTTACCAGATCATCTCTTTCTTCTATCCCCATGGCCACTCATCAAGTCATCGCTCTCATTTTCTTTGATGAGGAGATTGTACCTCTCTAGTCAAATGACCAAGGTCCCGCCCTTTTCATTTCTATCTATATCGATAACATACGCATATGACGTGTCATGATTGATGGTGGTGCTAACATTAACATAATATCCTCCCAAACGTACAATCAAATACACATCCCTTCAAATTATATGCATAATAACACGGTTATGTTACGCTCCTTCAATGATGTCATCACCTCCACCCTTGGCATCATTATTATCCATGTTTGTGTGGGCCCTCACACTGTCCCAAAATTATTCTATGTCTTAGAGGGAGAGTTCCAATACAACCTATTTCCCAACAGACCTTGGATTCAAGTTATGGGTTGTGTTCCTTCAACTTTACGCACCTGTGTAAAATTTGAACATGAAGGCCATAGCTATACCATTTTGGTCCTTATACTAGTCAAGGAATCAAAACTTGTAACATGTACCGAAGTAATGATGTCCTTGTACTAGTCAAGGAATCTTCCACTACCCCCACTTCTCCTTCACCCATGACCCCATCCACCAATACTACTGCCACCTCCCATGCCTAACTCTTCTATTCCTACTATTATCGCAGCCTCTGCAGTTAGCCCATCTACTTCTTAACCAATCGATACTCCTCCTACCCAATCATCTAGTAGTTCATCTATCCCCACTACCTGCATATCTACTACTAATCCCTTAGATAGTTTTTTTCAACGCCTCACTCTGGGGGAGTACCATCTCTACAATATCAACACATTCCCCACTCCACAAGACTATGGAATCCTGCGCCAGCACCCTCGTTATGACTATCGCATAGGAGAGGTTTTCCCTTATGGTCCTCCCCACATTCACATTAACTTAATGTATGGGGGACCTGATACTACCACCTATTCACCCCAACCGCCATCCCAAAATGACCATTTTCATTTGACCTCTAATCCCACACTAACTTCCACTTCTCCCACACTTTCCTGTACTGGTGTGCATATAAAGGATTTGGCTTTGATTTTTATGAACAAGGATGTCATACCATCATTCCATGTACTACCTGTAAACACAAATATCACAGTGGCATTGTCTTTACCACACCATCTTCTAAGAATCCCCACAACGACCTCATTGAGGAAGAAAAACCTTCTCCACCCCATTAAACAATGTCACTACCTTCACCCACGGAGTCCATAGATCCCAAATCTACTCCTAACTCTTTTTTTCATGAACACGATTTCCCTGGGACCTTTGAGTTATCAACGAGATGGTGAGGATCCTTCTTCTGTTCCCTTCCTATATCCTAAACTGATCGATGACGATACACCTTCTTTTAACATCATTCAATGTCAGGACGATGCATCTATCCTCACCTACCTTGGTGCGGAAGATTCTTATATTCACTAGTCATGAACTTCTGGGATGCAAACCATTTTGAATGAATCAACCATCGAAATAAACATAAACACTTAGGATGATCCACACATCTTAAACATAGGCCAATCTTTAGATGTTGTTGAACAAGAAGCTTTTACATCTATCCTCTAGGACCATAACAACGCGTTTTATTGTTCCTATGTTGATATGCTTGGTATTGACCCAAACATTTTGGTCCACAATATCCTAACCATTCCTGATGCCAAACACATAAAACTAAAGCTACGGAAAATGCATTCTTACATTGCTCTTCTTGTCAAAGAAGAAACTCAACACCTTCTCTCAGTTTCCTTCATCCTACCCATTGACTATCCCTAATGGATTTCTAATATCATTCCTATCACAAAAGTGACAGGGGGACTCAGCATTTTCACGAGTTTCTGCAACCTCAACTTAGCTTATCCCAAAGATGAGTTTCCTCTACCAGGCATTGACCAACTGGTTGATCTCACTGCCAGCCATGAGATGCTATCACTCATGGACAATTTCTTAGGTTAAAATCAAATATTACTTTCTCCATAAGCTCAACACAAAAATTCCTTCATCACCCCTTGGGGGACCTTCTGCTATTGAGTCATGCCTTTTGGCCTTAAAAATATTGGTGCTACATATCAGCGAGCCATGAGTTATATATTCCATGACATCATGCATCACATATTGGAAGATTATGTAGATGACCTTCTTGCCAAATCCAAACATCAAACTGAACACCTGACAGTCCTTAAGGTCATATTTGACTGCCTTATCAAGTATTGTGTTCACCTTCAACCTAAAAAGTGTGTCTTTGTGGTGCTTTAAGAAAAACTCCTTGGTTTCATCATTTCTTTGTGTGGCATATAAGTCGATCCTGCTAAAGTAAAGACTATTCTCGAAATGCCTCCACCTGCTAATCTTCGTAAAATTCAAAGTTTTCAAGGTAAGTTGTAATCTATTCGTTGGTTTGTTTAACAACTTTCCGACTGCTGCCAACCATTTCATCATCTCCTCAAAAAGGATGTCTCCTTCAAAAGGGATGATGACTACCACAAAGCCTTTGAAACCTTAAAACAATACCTTTTTTAACCACTAGTGCTTATTCCCCCTAAATATGACCAACCCTTTTACCTATACATTTCTGCTATTGACCCTTAGGTTCCATGCTCACTCATCATGATGAGCAGCACAAAGAAAAAATAGTTTATTACATAAGCCATACCCTTTTGAACTACAAAACTAGGTACAACCATGCTGAAAAACTTTGCTTAGCCTTAGTTTTTGTCACCACTAAACTTTGTCATTACCTACTCAACCACAAAACCTTTGTTGTCACTAACATTGATCCCCTACATTACATGTATACCAAACCCTACCAACATCAATGTGTTGCACGTTGGATCATGCTGATTTCAGATCTTGACCTTGAATTCATCCACCAAAAATCTATCAAGGGCCAAACCATTGTTGACCAACTAGTAGACACACCTCTTTCTAGAGATCAACCCTCTAACTTCTATTTTCCAAATGAAACCATTGTAGCCCTCTCTTTGGATGATACCACTTACGAGATGAACTTACTCTTTAATGGTTCCAAATGTCAGTGTGGAGGCGGTGTAGGTTTTATCCTCATTCATCTTGATGGTGAAACTATGCCTTTATCTTTCAAACTAGATTTTGATTGCATTAACAACATTGCCGAATATGAATCACTCGTATTAGGCCTTCAAACCACCATCCCCCTAGATGTTAAATCAATTAATATCTTTGGTGATTTCCAACTTGTTGTAAACCAAGTCAATGGTATATACCAGTGCCGTAATGACATACTGCAAAAGTACAAATGTCACGTTGACATAAAATTGACTACCTTTGACCATTACAAACTTCAAACCACCCCATGTTCTACTAATAAATTTTTAGATACCATGACCTGCTTGGATTTTTAGATTCCTGCTTCGTCTTTAGACTCCAAAATCTTTGTCACAATAAAAAGGTTGCAATCACCCTCTTATTTATCTCGAGATGTCAACTCCGTCGGAAGTATTGTGCCTGACGTATGTCACCTTTGGTATAAGTAGTTTGCAAACTAACTTTCTCTTTCCATTCTACCTCCTGACCTCACTTGTAATGGACAACGTGCCTTTCTTAAAGGTTTCTCTTGGTAATCATCATGGGTGGTCTTCTTTATAAATGCGGCTTCGACGGTATTCTCTTACGATGCCTTACAAGCTCTTAAATTCCCTTCACCATCAAGGATGTTCATGACAGAATTTGTGGAGGTCACTTTAGTGGTTTAATTGTCGCTAAACACATTCTTCACCTAGGATATTATTGGCTAACCCTACACCTTGACTGTTGTGACTATGTCAAATGTTGTGTGAAATGGTAGAAATATGCTAATATTCATCACACACCTATTCATGCCTTATAAGTCACACGAGACCTTTGGCCTTTCTCTCAATGGGGTTTGTATCTTGTTGCAGAAATCAATCCTCATTCTTCACAACACCATAAATGGATTATAACCACTACTGAATACTACACTAAATGGGTAGAATCCATTCCCCTCATTTCTACAAAAGATAAAAAAAATTGTGAATTCATCAACGATCACATCATTTTTCTCTTTGGTGTCCCTCACTGCCTCATCGCTGATAATGACAAGCAATTCAAAAACAAAACCCTATAAAATATTTATGACGATTTTGAAATTCAAATCATTTTTTCTTCACCTTACTACCCACAAACCAATGGCCAAGTAGAATCAATCAATAAAACCTTGAACAAAATTCTTATGAAAGTAGTTGACGATACTGGGAAGGATTGGCATATGCACATCCCTTTTACCTTTTGGGCTTCCCACACTAGTATTTGCACTTCGACTACTACCACACCTTTCTCTCTGGTCTACGGTACTGATGTTGTCTTGCCTATTGAAATAAAAATTCCATCTCTTCGCATATAACTACAAGACATGCTCAATGATGATGACTTTCACTAAGACCGTTAGCACAAATTGAGTTGTTAGATGAACATCATCTCAATGCTCTTAATCATTTCCAAATCTACTAAAAATGTATCAAGGGTGCCCACGATAAGCATTTCCATGAAATAACATTCCAGGTCGGTGACCTCGTCCTAAAGTAAAATCAACATGTAACCAAAGAAGAAAAAAGTAAACAGGGCAAATTTTATCCTAATTGCCTCAGACCCTATATCGTTACTCATACCATATGGATCGGGTGCTTATCGTTTGTCTTCACTTGAAGGTAAACCCAAACCTGAACACCTCAATGCCTTGCATCTTACACCATTTTATTATTGAAATCCTATCCTATATCACCTTCTGTCTATTGACCGCTCATCCCTTGAGCACTATTCACCTTCCATGTTACTTGTTTTGAGGATCAACGACTAAACAAGAATCATGTGATTACCCATTACCTTTCAGCCTTATCTTCAATATGAGTACCATGGCTCTATTCATGGCATGATTATCATGGACACTTTTCATCTTTTTCAAAGATGGAATCCCATGATCGTTCATCACTTGAAACCATCTCTTTCATAGTTGACCTCTATGTGCTACAACTTTCTCTTCTAAACAAGAACCTAATCTTCCTCTATAGTTTGGCCCATGACTTAACCATCTAAAAGAAAAATGGGATTCAACTCCTTGATTTAACTTCCAGCAAAAAGATGACTCCCTCAAAAGGGACATCTCTTCTCTCTATCTCGCCACTATAAATAAACTTCTCCCTCAAAGGACAACTATATAAAGTCATTGCAACAATAAAATAAAATATTCAGAAGCTTCCCGCATTGATAAGATTCACAAAGACCTAAAGGAGATAATATACTCATCCCATACAGACTAATTCTAGCATTGATCACTCTATCAAAAACAAAAACAAAAGAAGCAAATGATAAAATTTTTGTCATGGACTTGCCTATTTTTTATCATGGGTTTCTTTCTAGGTAAACATGTTGTCGTACACTAAGTTACGCTAAACCACCCATTTTCCCCTCATTTCCTTTTCACCCTAATTTTCTATCTTCTCAAGGGACTTTCCGCAAACATGACATTTCATGATCATGTGACTTTCTTCACCCTTAGAATAGTCCATTATGCAATTCCTTTAGGGTCTCATGTTCATAAGCTAATATTTGGTATGATAGACTCATTAGGGTTCTTATCAATTAGGTGGATCTTTTTACAACCTCTTACCATACACCTTCTTCATTACTTGTTGATTATCCTATACAGTACTAGACCATCGACACCTACATTTTAAAAGACTTCCTCTTTCACCTAAAATCAACCATGCCTAAAACCAAGACTCAACCATGCCTATGACCTAGACTCAATCATGCCTGAAATCTACCAACCCATTCCTCTACCTCATCATATTCTTCCCTAGCTTATGGGAGAACTACATCATCCTGAGGCCCCTTTTCATCCATGGCTATGTAGGTAGCACTTCAAGGGCATGGGGCCCTTGGAGGTTAGCTCGGAACCACTCTTACCCTAAACCATTTTCCCCACATATTTTCTATTAACATTCTACCTTAATTAATTTCCATTTTTCATAACACTTGGAAACTTACTCACACATACATATCTACCATGTTATCACATCATAAAATCATCAAATCAATCATTTAACATTTCCATGATATCAAAGATTTTGGAAATTTATGCCATAACATACATATAACTCATAATTTATTTCCCATGTTACCAATAAATTGGATATTAAATCAAAATTATAAACAATACTCAACCATGTCTAAAATGACTTGACACCATCATATCTAAACATGAACTAACTCAAACATTCCTAAATGACCTGACTCCATCATGTCTAAACCGAATTGACTCCATCATGCCTAAACTGACCTGACTCCATAATGCCTAAATGGACCTAATTCCACCATGCCTAATCCACATAATTTCCTTCCATACAAAAATAACAATAGAACTTTCAAAGCACAAGTACATCATCCATCAGCCTATAAATATCACCATCTATAAATAAAAGTTTGTGTATCCATCAAATATACACTGATACAAAATAATATAAGTATCTCAAAACTCTCATATCTCAAAATCACAGTATTTGACATGCAGGCTGATATAATAATCAACTCATAAAACTCTCATGTACAACCTCACTATCATCAGCACATAGGCCAGTATATATCAAAAAATAAACAAAATGAAAATATACAATGACATCAATCGTCAACCCATTTGATGTCCAGGCCAGTCTCATTTGTCTCCTCCTCTCCTCTAGCCCAGGGCCCTGCGAGAATCTCTCTACCCTCTGTGGGTCTTTTTCCAGCCTCCACCTAACCTGCAGCTAGGTCAAGCCTCCATGAAATAGTGTCCTTAACCTAACCCTATCTCTAGGATCACCGACCCTATATACTCTCTACACTATGCGTGAGAGATCTTGTCCTCTCACTTGAGGTCTATTATGCCCTGTACTCTGTATAAGAGGTGAGATCTATCCTGAAAGTCGTTAAGTGATCCTATGTAATATCTGGCTTCATTCAGGGTATCCCTGAATCTTGCCATCGACACTATCTATGGTGGTGTCATAGGTCTTTCGCAACATCAACCTACAAGCTATGTCCTTCTAATGGTGGCCATGACCCCTGTACCTGTGAACCCTGCCATCCTCCTTGTACTATGAGACCATATCTCGCTGCTTCACCTATAATATGGGAACCTGTCCCTAGGCCTGTGATGGTGATTACAAATACTATGAATTTGGCCTTATAGGGCCATAATCTGAGCCTCTGTAGTGGCCAACTGATCCTGCAAACCTACTACCTATGCCTATAGTGTGGCTACCCATCCCCCATCACCATCCCCACCCTATGCAGGTACATATCCCTATGCAACCTGGGCCTGCAGGACTACCACCTATGCCTGTGACATGGAAACATGTGCCTTTGAGCTTGTAAGATACCCCTACAATACTCCCATCTATGTCAAAAGAGTGGCCGCCTGCCCCTGTAATTTTTCCCTCATAACTATAATTGTTGCTAGGTCACGATTCCCTTGCCTTGGTGGTACTGCACATAGCTACGCCACCCACCAATGCATGTATCTGTTAATAACCCTGGCATCATCAATTCCACCAGTATCACCGCTTACTCAACTCCTTCCATGTCGAAATAATAAATGTATGGTAGAGGCATAGTCCTCTCCATGTCATCTCTCCTATACTATGGGAATGGTAGAGGGCATGCTATAGGGCAGCCACAAACTATCATCTGACCCTGTCAATGGAGATCAACTCATGCTCACCAGTATGGCGTCCCTCTATCCATCTGAGTAGATGTATCTCATCCTAACTCCACGACTATGATGTCTATCATGAATGGCAGCCCAACATATGGCCTCCAAATGATGTCAACTCCTGATAACCCCATCTAGTACATGCCTGTAATATGCTACACCCATTTACACCATTTTACCCATTTTGGCCTCAACTCATTATTTCCTGACACCCTTTGACCTCACACACACTTTTTCAACCTACCTACAAGTCCAAACTACCCATACATTTTCTTAGTTACATCTCAAGATTTTTTATTTTACCTATACCTTGGCCTTACCCGTACCATGACCTATTTACCTGGACCTAACCTACTTGGTGTGACCATTGTCCTTATGTACTCATTATACCTTGTGATGTTGTTACCTATGTTATTTTAGCCTAACAACCATACCTTTCATATAACCATGTGCTGTTTATCCCAAAAAAACCTTTGATGTATCGGAACATACCTAAACATTCCTGCACCTACCTACATAGTGTGTGTCCCATATCTTATACCTTGGATACCTGAATCACTTCACCCTTGTTTTGGATAAACCTATCAACCTTGGATGATGTAGAGTTGGTCATGATCTTCATCTTGGTACCATGTTGCACTCTATATGTGTGTGTGCATTTGATTTTCATTACCCATTAATCTAATTTGACCTCGACCTATTACCTATTACCCAAGTTTATCATCACCCTTTCCCATACTACTCGTACCCTTCCCCACCTACCTTCAATTCCACCAACTACACATTTATCAAACCACTCACTGATTTCGTATAACACCTCATCAATTTCTGGTTTGAAGGGGATCACCTTCACTCACACCTAGGATAACCCCGCTCTCACCCATACATGGGGCAATCACTTCCTATTTTTGTCAGCGTCACTTACCAATAAAAGCTACGCAACAAAAGGGGTAAAATGTAGAGACCAAATTTGGGTCACTCTCCCCCTTTACCCCACATGTATATTAATTTAATTACTTACAATTAAATTAATTTTGATTCTCACAATATCCATTAATAAATACCTTAACTAAATTAAATTTCACCTCACCTAGACACCTCACCCCACCACATCACCTAGACACCTCATCATAAACCTATTCTTAGCATGTTTCCTTTTAACTAGGACTTAATATCTACTTACCCATAACTAAATGAGACTTAGTCTAACCCTAACACTAGATGCATATTATTTCTCTAACCGCATACACACTTACTTATGTAGAAAATACCATTTTGGATCCGTAACAACGGACAAAAATGGACAAAAAGATAGCCAAGATATGTTATTTTGGTAATTTAGAATATCTCAACTTAACCAACGCTAGTCAACCTGAAACTGACGCCGGTCACCCCTAAACCATTTTCAGTCCACATATATTCACTTTGGTAACCTTGTTCTAGAGGTTGAAAGAATTATTCGAGTTTTGGAGAAGAGAGATCTACATGCAAGTATGCACCAGAGCACTCTTGCACATCCAGACATCCTGAACCAACACCAAGATTGATTTTAAGGTTAAGTATTCATGGTAACATTCTGAAAAGCATGATCGCGGAACTGACCACCACTACCATGAATCAACCATCATCTCCATCAAACCACCAAGCTTGTAAGTACAAGTGAGTGCATTTGGATCTGCATCTTTCCATACTTATTTAGATTAGTTTCTTTATCTCTGTTTGGGAGTCATAGTCTCCTTTGCATCTCATCACCTCTCACCTTCCTATCAATCCCCTCACCTAACCACATATAACCTCCTAGTTCTCTATACCTGACTCCAGACATCTCTGAGTATTCCTAGTACTGTCATTAACCTCACCATTCTCTTTCTATTCTCTGTGAAATCATAGAGAATCATCAAAACCAAACTTTATTGAGTCTCTATCGTCCAAACCCTATCGATGTCAGTTAACATAAACCATGGTCAGTTTTCTCTCAACTGGTATTGATCATACTAGACTGACATTGGTCTCTGTATCTGGTAATTCTTCTTGTAACAAAAACCTCATAACATTCAACCAAATAATCCAAATCGGCCAAAATCTGATCCTGACCTGTCCTAATCACCTTGGCTACCTACCCCACCTTCAGATCTAATCATAACTTTACTTTTTAGATTAAATTTTCTTATTGTTTTTTGATTGAGGTACCTAGATCATATCAACTATAGTAGGATGTTGTCTACTTATGTTATTTCTTGCATTAAAGTATATTAAATAGTGGATTGATAACTATCTAGAAAGTATCACACTTCTCAGATCTAGCACACACTAGGCAGTCCACTAACATATTTTGTTTAATATTCCCTCTTGTGGTCTTTTTTTTCATTCACATGTAGTTCCTCCTAGCAAAAAGGAAGGTTCTTGCAATCAGCACTGGATTGGGAAATTAAATTGTGCACACTCTACCTTCCACCTTCATTCACAGGTATTCCTCCTCACCCTTACCTTATTTTTTTTGCTCATACGTACAAAAATTATCAGAGAAACATTTTGGCACAGCCGGTGAGACCCTCGTCTATGGGTTTCTTTCTATTAATATAGGTTGCATATTGTGTGTTTCCTTGATGAATTTTTATTCACTAAATATTCTTCTCTGATAATCTACCCTTCTTTTTAATTGCTCTAAATGAAACATTTATTTTGATGCATTTAAAATGAAACATTCTTATTTCTTTCTGCATTAGTGAAAATCATCCCCTGTCCTATTTATCATTTGTGTCATCGAATATAAATGTCGATTTGGGCTATAAAACTTGTTGCATTTCATCAGTGGATGTTGCATTATTAGCTCACATTTAAAACTGACGGAAACCTATACGCTATAAGTCATGCCTTGCTGATGTTTGACACAATTGAATCATAGAAAGCACCTTTTTCTCTTCTCTCTCTTTGCTAAACTACACAAATATGAATCTACACATCTTCTTAAACAACATCTTACTTGGAAGAAGTTATTGATGATCACATGATTAGAGGATTAATAGTGGGCACCCAGCTGGTTTCTCTATCCAGTCATTATCTCAAAGAAAGGACCGCCCACACCAAACCATAACCTAAAATATCACCTTTAGATTACCTCTTCATAGGAAACCTTCCCAACCAAATAACTTTATTCTAAGTTCACATGTCAGTGTCAAATAGCATAAGCTAAAGTAACAAAAAATTCACTCGTAGGATTACGTGTTTTTCTTAGCTTTCTTCCTGAATTGCGTTTTGAGTTGTGAGGATTATGTTTCTTCATTTTCTTCTTATTTTCACACTCCCCATCATAGTTAGAGTATTTTGACTATTTTAGAGTGTTTCAGGGCCTCATATTATCATCCTCAGGTCTTCTGGGTTGTTTCTTCATCAAAATTAAATCACAAAATCCATTTTTCTTCACTTCTTTAGATTTCACAGTAACCAGTGTCGGTCTAGTGACTGTCGTCGGTTCCCATCTGACCGTCATTGGTTTACCTGACCGTTTTCAGTTACCAGCTCTTTTGGTTATTTTACCAAAAAATGATTTCATAAATTTCTTTGATGAGGAGATTGTACCTCTCCAGTTAGATGACCTTGATCCCACCCTTTTCATTTCCATCTATATTGATAACATACGTGTACAACACGTCATGATCGATGGTGGTGCTAACTTTAACATCATCTCCTCCTACGCATATAATCAAATGTGCATCCCTTCAAATTTTATGCATAATAACCTAGTTATGTTGCGCTCCTTTAATAATTCCATCACCTCCACCCTTGGTAGCATTATTCTCCATGTTTGTGTGGGCCCTCGTACTGTCCCAAAATTATTCTATGTCTTAGAAGGAGAGTTTCAGTATAACCTATTCCTCAACCAATCTTGGATTCACATCATGGGTTGTGACCTTTAAACTTTACACCGCTGTGTAGAATTTGAACATGAAGGGAAAAACTATACCATCCTAGCCAACCCATCACCATTCAAAACTTGTAACATGTTATACCGACCTAACGATGTCCTTGTACTAGTTAAGGCATCTTCCATTACCACCACTTCTCCTTCAACCACAACCCCATCCACCAGTACTTCCGCCACCTCTCCCACACCTAACTCTTTTATTCCTACTACTATTGCAGCCTTTGTAGCCTACCCATTTACTTCCAATCCAACTGATATTCCTCCTACCAATAATATAGTTGTTCATCTATCCCCACTACCTGCATATCTACTACTGATCCTTATAAGGTTTTTTTCAATGCCTCTCTCTGGGGGAGTACCACATGTACAATATAAATGCATTCCTCACTCCACAAGAGTATGAAAACTTGTGCCAACACCCTCATTATGACTATCACATAGGAGAAGTTTTCCATTATGGTCCTCCCCATGTTCACACTAACTTAATGTATGGGGGAATTGATACTCCCACCTATTCACTTGAACCTCTGTCCCAAACATGATTATTGTAATATGAACTCCAATCATTCACTAACTATCACTTCACCCACACTTTCCTTCACAGTTGCACATGGAGAGGCTTTGACTTAATTTTTTATGAACAAGGCCATCATACTATCATTCCATGTATTACCCATAAACACAAAGATCGTAGTGGAATCGAATTTGCCACTCCATCTTCCAAGAAGGCCCATATCAAAGTCATTGAGGAAGAAAACCCTTCTCCACCCCATTCACCAATTTCACCACCTTCACCCATGGAGTCCATATATCCCAAATCTATTCCTCCTAACTTTTTTTTCATGAACCTGATTTCCCTGGGACCTCTGAATTATCAACATGATGGCGAGGCTCCTTCTTCATTTCGCTTCCTGTATCCTAATATGATTGATGACAATACACCTTCTCTTAATGTCATTTAATGTCAATACAATGCATCTATCCTCACCTACCTTGGTGCAAAATATTCTTATATTGACCAGTCATTACCTTCTAACACGCAAACCATATTGAATGAATTGACCATCGAAATCAACATTAACACTCAGGATGACCCACACATCTTAAAGATAGGCCAATATGTAGATGTTCTTGAACATGAAGCTTTTACATCTTTCCTCCAGGAGCATAGCGACACTTTTGATTGGTCCTATGCTGATATGCCCGGTATTGACCCAAACATTGTGGTTCACAATATCGTAACCATTCCTGATGCCAAACCCATAAAACTAAAGTTGCGGAAAATACATCCTCACATTGCTCTTCCTTTTAAAGAATAACTTCAATGCCTTCTCTCAGTTTCCTTCATCCTATCCATTGACTATCCCCAATGGATTTCTAACATCATTCCTGTCACAAAAGTGATAGGGGGACTCTGCATTTAGATGGATTTCTGTGTCCTCAACTTAGCTTTCCTCAAAGATGACTTTCCTCTACCAGACATTGACCAACTGGTTGATCTCACTGCCAGCCATGAGATGCTATCACTCATGGATGGTTTCTCGGGTTATAGTCAAATATTACTCACTCCAGAAGCTCAACAAAAAACTACCTTCATCACCCCTTGGGGGACCTTATGCTATCAAGTCATGCTAAAGTAAAGGCTATTCCCAAAATGCCTCAACCTACTAATCTTCATAAACTTATAAGTTTGCAAGGTAAGCTGCAATCTATTTGTCGGTTTATTTCACAACTTTCCGACTGCTGCCAACCATTTCATCATCTACTCAAAAAGGACGTCTCCTTTAAATGGGATGATGATTGCCACAAAGCCTTTGACGCCTTAAAAAATACCTTCTTCAACTACTAGTGCTTATTCCCCCTAAAGATGACCAACTCTTTTACCTATAAATTTTTTCTACTAACCATTCCTTAGGTATTATGCTCGCTCATCATGATGAGCAACATAAATAGAAAGTGGTTTATTACATAAGTTGTACCCTTTTATACTATGAAAATAGGTACAACCATGCTGTAAAATTTTCCTCAGCCTTAGTTTTTGTCGCTACTAAATTTCATCATTACCTACTCAACCGCAAACCCTTTATTGTCACTAAAATTCATCCCCTACATTACATGTATGCAAAACCCTACCATCATTAACGTGTTTCATATTGGCTCATGCTTCTTGCAAACCTTGACCTTGAATTCATCCACCAAAAATCTATCAAGGGCCAAACTATTTTCCGTCATGAACTTTCCTATTTTTTTATCATGGGTTTCTTACTAGGTGAACATGTTTTCCTACACTAAGTTATGCTAAACCACTCATTTTCACCTCATTTCCTTTTCACCCTAATTTTATATCTATTCAAGATATTTTCCGCAACTATGACATTTCGTGATCATGTGACTTTCTTCACCCTTAGAATAGTCCAGTATGCAACAATTTTAGGGTCTCACGTTCATAATCCAATCTTTGGTATGATATACTCATTAGGGTTCTTATCAATTAGGTGGATATTTTTACCACCTCTTACCATACACCTTATTCATTACTTGTCGATTCTCCTATACAAGACTAGACCATCGAGACCTAAATTTTAAAAGACTTCCTCTTTCACCTAAACTCAACCATGCCTAAAACCAAGACTTAACCATACCTAAGTGACCTAACTCAATCATGCCTAAAATATACCAACCCATTCTTTTACCTCATCATATTCTTCCCTAGCTTATGGGAGAACTACATCGGCTTGAGGCCCCTTTTCGTTGGGGCTATGTAGGCAACACTTCGAGGGCATGGGGCCCTTGGAGGTTATCTCGACCACTCTTACCCTAAACCATTTTCTCCACATATTTTATATTAACATTCTACCATAATTAATTTCCATTTTTTATAACAATTGGAAACTTACCACACATACGTATCTACCATGTTATCACATCATAAAAATACCCAATCAATCATTTCACATTTCCATGATATCAAAGATTTCAGAAATTTACACCATAACATACATATAACTCATTATTTATTTCCCATGTTACCAATTACTTGGAAATTAAATCAAAATTAAAAACAAGACTCAACCATGCCTAAACCAACTTGATGCCATCATAGGGTAAGTGCACCAAGTTGGGGGACAATTAAGTGGACATCAAATCCTGAATTTTACATTAAAAACAACAAAACATAAAATTTAGTCTTCCACAGATTTGAACCATGCCGAAAATTAAAAACTATGTCATAAAAATGGTACCATTGCGTAGGGGAGACTATTAGCTTTGTAGAAATACTGATTTTAAAGTGAATAGAATAGGATAAATATCATTTTATAATTTTTTACTAATAGTAGGTCTTTAAGACACTTTTTCCTGTGAATGTTTATGTCTACGTTTAAGACTGCAAATTTTTTTTCACTTATCAGAATGTGATAAAACTTATACCATCCCAACCGTGGTCAAATTATATACATTTTCAAAAAAAAATTTATTTGATTTCAATATTTTTTGATGAAGTTATGGTGGGCAAACGGAAAGTGCTCTGTTTTCTTTATGTTTTCATACCACTTTCACGGAAAAAATCATAAAAAATAAATTATTACTCAAAAAATACAAAATAAAATCCATCCCAAGATAAATAGTGGCATCTAACTTCTAACCAAAGGAAAAAAATATATATCAATTTTTGGTCATCCAAATTGTGGGCAAACGGACTATAATATTATCGGCGTTTTTAAAAAAAAAACCAAGTCATTTAATTTTGAGTGTTTAATATAGCTAATCTTGTCCATTTTTTACAAAAATTAGTATTTTAGAAACTAGATTCCAGATTCTACGATTCATATTAATATAATTTTGTCTAATTTTGAGTGTATGTATTGCTAATAATCCCTACAAGTTGATATTATGTTGTTATTTGCAATATGATGTCCACGGATGACCCTATATTTGTCCATCAACTTCCTGCACTTACCCCATACCTGAAGATGACCTAACTCAAACATTCCTAAATGACCTAACTCAATCATGCCTAAACCAACCTGACTCCATCATGCCTAAATCGACTTGATTCCAACATGCCTAAACCGACCAGATTCCACAATGCCTAATCCACCTAATTTTCATTCAAACACAAATAATAATAGAACTTTCACACCACAAGTACATCATCCATAACCATCAATCTCACCATAAATAAAATTAAAATTTTGTGTATCCATCAAATATACACTGATACAAAACAATACAAGTATATCTTAGGTATAACCTCAAAATCTTCGACATGCAGACCGATATAATAATCAAATCACAAAAAATCTCATGTACTACCTCACTATCATCGGCACGCAAGCTGGTATATATCAAAAAATAAACAAAATGATGATATATAATGATGTTGATCATCGACCCATCTGATGTCCAAGTCAGTATCAGTTATCTCCTCCTCCTCTCCTCCATCCCGGAACGCTGCCTAAATATCTCTACCCTTAATGGGTCTTGGTCCAACATCCACTTGGCCTGCAGCTAGGTTAGGCCTCTCTAAACTAGTGGCCTCACCCTAACCCTATCTCTGGGCTTACCGGAACCCTATACTCTCTTCACTATGTGTGAGAGATCTTGTCCTCTCACTCGAGGCCTATTGTGCCTTATACTTTGCATAGGAGGGGACATCCATCCTGATAGTAGTCAAGTGATCCTTAAAGTATCTGGCCTCATTTAGGGCATCCCTGAATCTTGCCATAGGCACTATCTATGGTAGAGCCATAGGTCTCATAGAAACCTTTGACCTTTGTGCTGCAAATAATGGCTTCGTCCCCTATCCATGTGAACTCTTTTCTCCTCCCTATACCGTGGGGACCCTGTCCTTGGGCTTGTAGGGCCATAATTTGAGCCTATGTAGTGGTCAACCTCACCTCAATGCCATCGAAATGGTGGTACATTGGCCGTTGTGCAGGTGTTCCGCTTGAACTCTCTCCTGCCTCTTCCATCACAAAAGCCACTCCACACCTCGCACCGAATCAAATGGTACCAATCGATCTCATTGACCCACCTACCGAATTCTAGTAACTAGCTATGAGGCTCACAAACTCAACTCTTCGTCTCATCCTATCACTTTCCAACTTTTATCTCATCTCTCTATCATTTTACCATAAAGCAACAAGTTAAAATGAATCCATAAAATAGGGATTTTTCATTTTACTAACCCTACCTGACTTGACCAATGTCAATCATGATAAACTAATGTCAGTTACTTTATAATCAGCATTGGTTACCTGCTATTATCATTTTTACCCCATTTTTTACCATTTTGGCCTCAACTCATCCTTTCCTGATACCCTTTGACCTTACCCACACTTATGGAAACTTACCTACAAAACCACACTGCCCCTACATTTCCTTAGTTGCGTCTCAGGATTTTTTCTTCTACCTATAACTTGGTGTTACTTGTGCCATGACCTATATACCTAGACCTGACCTACTTTTTATGACCATTGACCTTATGTACTCAATATACCTTGCAATGTTGTTACCTATATTGTTTTAGCCTAACAACCATACCTTGCCTATAAAAATGTCATTTATCCTGACTAAACCTTTGGTGTACCAAAACATACTTAAACGTTCATGCACTTGACCTATGTTGTGTGTCCAGACCATATCCTATACCTTGGATACCTAACACACTTCACCCTTGTGTTGATAAACCTATCAACCTTGGATGATGTAGAGTTTGCAATCTCTTCCACTTGGTACCATGTTGCAATCTATATGTGTGTGTGCATTTGATTTCCATTATCCATTACCCATTTTGAGTCCAGCTTATTACCTATTACCTAGGTTGACCATCACCCTTTCCCACAGTACTCATACCCTTCCCCACCTACCTTCACTTCCACCAACTACACATTTTTCAAACCACTCACTGATTCCGTATGACACCTCATCCATTCCTAGTTTGAGGGGGATCACCTTCACTCACACCTGGGACAACCCCGCTCTCACCCACACATGGGGCAATCACTTTCTATTTTTTTCAGCCTCGCTTACCAATACAAGATATGCAACAAAATGGTGTAAAATGTAGACACCAAATTTGGGTCACACTCCCCCTTTACCCCACATGTCTATTAATTTAATTACCTATAATTAAATTAATGCCCATTCTCACAATATTCATTGATAAATACCTTAAGTAAATTTATTTCCACCTCACCTAAACACCTCACCCCACCACATAACCTAGACACTACATCATAGACCTATTCTTAGCATGTTTCCTTTTAACTAGGACTCAATCTTCGTTTACCATAACTAACTAAGACTTATCCGAACCCTAATAGTAAATGCCTATTCTTCCTCTAACCTAATGGAGACTTACTTACGTGGAAAATTCCATTTTGGATCCGCAACAATGAACAAAACTGGCCAAAAGATAGCTAGGATATGTTATTTTGGCAACCTAGGATATCCCTCCATAACCAGCGTTAGTCGACCCTTTACCATAATTGGTTACCATATATTCACTTTGGTAACCTTATTTCAGAGGTTGGAAGAATTATTCAAGTTTTGGATAAGAGATATCTGCATGCAATCATACACCAGAGCCTTTTTACACATCCAGTCATCCTGAACCACCACCAAGACTGATATGAACGTTAAGAATTCAATGTAATATTCAGGGAAGCACAACCACGACATTGACCACCAGTTCCATAGATCAACCATAACCTCCATCCAACCACTAGGTCTGCAAGTACAAGTACGTACATTTGGATCTACATCTTTCCATACTAAATAAGTGCATTTGGATCTGCATCTTTCCATACTTATTTAGATTAGTTTCTTTATCTCTTTTTGGGATTCCTAGTCTCCTTTACGTCCCATCACATCTCACCTTCCTATCAATCCATCCACCTAACCACCTACAACTTCCCAGCTCTCGATAATCAACTCCAGACATCTCTGAGTATTCCCAGAACTGTCTTCAACCTCACCATTATTTGTATATTCTCTGTGTGATCATAGAGAATCATTAAAACCAAAATTTATTGAGTATCTATCAACCTGACCCTACTGACACCGATTAACCTAAACCTTTGTCAGTTTCTTCTCAACCAGCATCGGTCATATCAGACTAACATCGGTCTCTATATCTAGTAATTTTAGCTATAACAACAACCTAATAACCCTCACCCAAATAGCCCAAACCATCCAAAACTTGATCCTAGCCTGTTCCAGTCATCTTACCTACCTATCTGACTTCCAGATGTGATCATAACCTTAGCTGTTACATTGTATTTTCTTATTGTATTTGAATGAGATACCTAAATCATATCAACTACTATAGGATGTTATTTGTTTATGTTAGTTCTTGCATTGAATTATATTAAATAGTGGATTGACAGCCATCTAGGAAGTATCACACTTCCAGGATCTTGCATATGCTAGGCAGTCCACTGACATATATTGTTTAATATTCCTCTAGTGGTCTTATTTTACATCTCAGGTAGTACCTCCTAGTAAAAAGGAAGCTCTTGTAATCAGCACTGGATCAAGAAATTAGAACGCATGCACTCTACCTTTCACCTTCATTCATAGGTATTCCTCCTCACCCTTACCTTATTTGTTTTGCTCATATGTACACAACTTATTGGTGAAAATTTTTGGCACACCCGGTGGGACCCTCATCTGTGGGTTTCTTTCTATTAATATGGGTTGCATCTCGTGTGTTTCCTTTATAAATTTTTATTCACTAAATCTTCTTCTATGATAATCTACCCTTCTTTCTAATTGCTCTAAATGAAAAATTTCTTTTGATGCATTTAAAAAGAATCATTCTTATTTCTCTCTGCATTAGTGAAAATCATCCCCTCTCCTAGTCAATTTGGGTTATAAAACTTGTTGCATTTCATCTTTGTATGCTGCATTATTAGCTCACATTTAAAACTGAGGTCAACCTATACGCTAGAAGTCATGCCCAGCTGATGGTTTACACAATTGAATCGTAGAAAATTTCTCTCTTCTCTCTCTTTGCCAAACTATAGAAATCTAAATTTACACATCTTCTCAAACAACACCTTACCTGCAAAAAGATGTCAATGATCACATGATTAGAGGATTGATAGTGGGCACCCAGCTAGTTTCTCTATCCATTCATTATCTTAGAGAAAGGACTACCCCCGCCAAAACATAACCTGAAACCTCACCTTATAGATTCCCTCTTTATAGTACGCCTTTCCAACAAAAAAACTCTGTTCTAAGTTTGCAAGTCAGTTTCAAATAGCATAAGCTAAATTAACATAAAATCCACTCGTAGGATTACATGTTTTTCTTATCTTTCTTCCTGAATTACGTTTTGAGTTATGAGAATTACGTTTCTTCATTTTATTCTTCCTTTCGCACTCCCCATCATAGTTGGAGTATTTCAACTATTTTTTAGTGTGTCAAGGGCTCATATTATCATCCTCGGGTCTTCTGGGTTGTGTCCTCATCAAAATTAATTCAAGACATCCATTTTCCTTCACTTCTTCATATTTCAGAGTAACCGCTGTCGGTCCTGTTAGGATAAATTAATTATGCATTATATGTTTTATTATTTAATTACTTTTATTAATTAAATAATCATATTATATGGTTATATTATAAACCATATTATAATTGTAAGTTGTTATATGGTTTTAAACCATATTTGTCTTTTTGTTTCACAGGGATAATTGTTACAATTATTATAACAATTTATATGCTTCCCGAATGTATTATTGGAAGCAGTTGTATGGTTTTACCTGTGCAACATATTTATTTTTCTGCACATTGTTGTCCAATATGTATAGATATTGCAGCACTCCATTGTAATGGTTAATCAATTTCACATTAATAAAATAACCAGGCTTCCATCCCTGTTTGTGAAATTGCATTTGGTACCAGAGCGATAATATGGACCTATGAGCCTGTGAAGGTGTGGAAAGAGAGAGCAACTGAGATAGAGGAGTTTTGGAGAAGCGTATGCAGCATCTGAGAGCTTGTGCTGTTAGATAATAAGGGATAAAATATGCAAAATAATCCTTCACAGAATTGCAACAGTAGAAACTAATATGCAGAAATTATTACAAATCTCAAATAAAATTGTAGAATAAAATAGCACAACACAAAGAGACATTATTTAACATGGTTCACCCAATTTAGGCTACGTCCACCAAGAATCACTTGCTCAGATTTTATTACAAGCCACCGCTCTCTCAATACAATACCCAGATCCGTTTGGAGCTATGCTCAACAAACTCTACAGAATTCACACCCGAATTCAAAACACATCTGCAATACATTTTCTTGTACATATATCATATGCATAAGACCATATAAATAGACAACTGATTAAGTAGTTTTACAAAACCGTGGCTATCAAAACCATGGGCAAAACCCGTCCCATAAACTTGTGCATAAAAAAACTTGCCCATATGAGAAAAGCATGTTTCTTGATATTTCGGGTGCATTTTTTCGAGGCCAAAAAATTTACGCCTAATTTTTTTTTTCAGGGGTTGCGCCCTTGAACCCCGGAGAGGATACATGAAAAGTGTATAGTACTCTTAGTGTACATTCTTCAACACTTTCACACATGAAAATAGGCTCCACAACCTAACATGTGCAACCTCCTGCAACCTCCCAACCCCATCCCTGCCTCCTCACATCCTTCTTTGCATTGGTGCACCCAGCATCAAGCAAAAATTGTGCAGGTATTGAAAATATATAAAAATATTATTTTTCTCCCCGTTAGGGGTTTTAACCTCTAATATTAGAGGTGCCTTTAGTCTATGCTAATATTAGCAGATTGTTGCATTTCATTAATCGAGTTGCTTCTTAGAGACTAAACTGAGCCCTCTTATATGAGGCCGAGCTATAATTATCTGCTTGGGCATTTTATTGTGGCTGAGACACATAACCAGGTGTGGTCATGTCATTTTGGATTGGGGCCAGTTCACTATAACCTCCTTGTGGGGATCGATTCTTTACAACACATGAGTTGGGCACTGTTTTTCCTGATTGGATTACTATGAAGCTTTCTACGTAAAACTCTAAATGACCCCTACAACCTGTAAACAGTGAATACAACCAAAACGCGAATGACTAAATCAAATACAAATAGTGGTTGCATTGTTTTAGGCGCTCCACACGACCTGCACAAAATCCGTCCCTCCATATACAATGAGCTACACTCCTCCATGACCTGCAACACACAAAACAGAGGCCACTTTCAAAGTTGAGCCTCCTCCACAGTCTTGCCGTCCACTACCAATGTACACCTACAAAAAAAAATAGCGAACAAGATCAAAGTAAAAAACGGTGGTAGAAGTAAATGGAGTTTATCAAAGCAATGAAGAGCAAAAACAAAGTGACGTAGAGATGAATAAAAGTTTCAGATCCATTTTTCAAGCAGGAGAAACCCTAAATCAACTTCCTCTCTTTTACAGACATGTGGAATCTCTGCCAGGTCGTGCTTTTCAAAGGTAAGTCAAATTCGGCTTTACGTAAATATAATTTGCTTCATCTCTATGTCAAGCGCTCATAAGAGCCACGTTGGATAGACTGAAAGATTTATAAGTGGGAGATGTGGGGTTCAAATCTCACCCCCATTTTATTTTTTCGAATTAAGCAGATTTTATGGCAAAACTGCTAACTTTAGCAGAAATTTTTAATTTAGTTATAACTAAATTTAGTGGAGAAATCCCTAATTTAGGGTAATTTTTTTTTTCTCCCATTTAGCCTATTTTTTTCATTCCAGGAAACTTTCTCCAGAAGAGGGATACCTAAAAGTTGCATTTTTAGCTTTTGTTTTACAATTCTTTGCATTTTGGGTTGTATTGGGCTCAGGAGGCCACCAGGGCTCGTAAAACAAAAAAAAATTCTTGTCATTCAAATTTTTCTAGATTTTTGAATGTAATTTGTATACTACATTATATTGTACTAATTTGCAGGTTGCCATAGTCAACTACAAACTTTGTAACTGCTCTAAAACTGGTAGAAATGTAATAAAAAATAGTGAAAATTGGTTTTGTAACACTCGCGAGATCCTAGATCTCATTTGTAGCATTCGGTATATACAGTGCCTCTGGGAAGCACTTACGAATAAAGCTGTCGTGACTACTACTACACTTAACACCTAATATAGCTACAAAAACATCATCTGAGCATCGTCCCTATAAATCGACGGGGAGTAATAAGGTCACAGTGTACACACTATGAACCATCCCATCCGTCTATGAACGATTGCATGACATAAATCCGGAATGAGAAATTATTTGAGTATATAGCAAAGTTACGTGTGCGTATGAGGATATTTCTTTGAATCGGTGTCAATAATCGTATAAACCCCATCATTACTATCTTGGTACCACGTATTGAATTCTTTCATGTACGTTAATGCCTCTTTCACGTACCATCGGGTATATAGAAAGGGTAAGCTTCTTCCACGTACCGCCGGGTATATCGGAAGGGCGTGTATATAGAAAGGTTCGTTATATCAGACTTACGGTATATAGATTAGGAGACCTAATACCTGGAGTGATAAGAGCCAAACCTTGTCAGTGATCTCTACAAAATGGGCACCAATGCCCCCAAAATTTTTCTTCCAGATTCACAATTACTCAGAGGAAACAATTATGCTGCATGGAAGACAAAAATCAAGACACAACTTGAGTTTGAAGAAATATGGCCTACTGTGAATGGTACTCTGACCAAATCTGCTACTGATACAACACAACAGTGGCAGTTTGATAATGCAGATTAGAAGGCTAAACTCGTCATCTTGTTTAGAGTGTTCGATGATGTGCAACCCCACATTCGAGATGCCAAAATAGTGAAAGAAGCATGGGATAAATTGAGCACAGTATACGAGGCCAAGAACAAGAATGTTATACTCAATTTACAGAGTTAGTTACATACATTGAAGTTCAAGCAGAGTAAAAAAATTGAAGCTTTCTTAAGAAGAGTTACAAAATTGAGGGCTTCACTTCTAGCCCTGGGAGAACCAGTCATAGATGATGCTTCCCATTATTATGAGATCACTCCCCTCTTCTTACCACATTTTTATCACATAACTAAACATGTCAGATACGACAGTTGGTTTTGAAAAACTGGTAAACCTACTACAACAACAGGAAGCATTGCACAATAAGGATGAAGAAGAGGAGCAGACTTTTTCTTCACATAAAAAATGGAAAGGAAAAGGTAAAGGAAAACCTAATTCCTATCAGAAGTCCCAAAATCAAAATCAATATCAAGGGGACAGACAACAGAAGAAGCAATGTCCAATTTATAAAAGAGGACATAACCTACAAGATTATTGGTACAATACTTACAAGAAAGGTTCATCCAGCAACTCTGGATTGTAACAACAACAATGTTACATGAGACATTCTAACAACAATCATGGGCAGAAAAAGGGGAACTAGAAAAGAATACCCCACTAGCAAGGTAATAGTTCTTAGCAATAAGAACAGTCAAACAATGAAGACTTCTTGTTCACTGCTCGATCAAGTGAACCATCCACATCATCTAGTGATGTTTGGTATGTTGATTCGGGAGCCACTTGACACCTGACCGGTCACAAAGACTGGTTTATTTCAATGAGGGACATGCCGTCAAAAAATCATGTTTCGTTGGGAGATGATTCTTCATATACAGTTTAGGGGATTGGAAAAATTTCTCTACCCCTTGGTTCACGCAAATGCAGACTATCAGATGTCCTATATGTCCCTAGGTTGACAAAGAATCTACTTTCAATCAGTCAACTCCTAGATCACAACCTAAAAATTGAATTTGATAGCCAATACGAAAAGAAAACATGTTTGATTCAAGATAAATAAAGAGGCTCGAAAATAATTGCAAAATCCTCCAATGTGGGACGCATGTTCCAACTTGATTTTGTTCATAGAGATGATCAAGCACTTGTGGCTAAGAATTCCACCTCAGCACAGTTATGACATCATATATTTGGTCATGTAAGTTTCAAATATCTCAAAACACTTCACCGATGTAATATGGTACATGGGCTACCATCTCTTCAGAAGGATAAAGACAAATGTCCTCACTACCTAGTAGGAAAACAACACTGAGCTTCATTCCAGAGGAGTACATTTCAAGCTCATGGTAAACATGACCTAGTTCATACCGATCTTTACGGTCTAATGCAGCCAAGTCATTCTGGGTTCTAGTATTTCATGCTTTGTGTTGACAACTATTCGAGAAAAATGTGGATTTTCTATCTTCACAAGAAAAGTGAAGCATTTGAAACCATCAAAAAGTTCAAAGTAGTAGTCAAGAAAGAAACTAGTCATCACATCAGAACTCTTCACTCAGATTGAGGGGGGGAATTCACTAGTGACGAGTTTAGAGACTACCTACAAACTCATGGGATTCATCGACAAATGCCTCCTCCACACACACCGCAGCAAAATGGTGTTGTTGAGAGAAGAAATCATACTATCATGGAAATGGTGCGATGCATGATTGATGATTCTAGACTTGCAAAGACATTCTGAGCAGAAGCAACAAAAAAAGTAGTGTATTTGTTGAATAGAGCGCCCACAACTGCTCTTGATGGAATAACACCACAAGAAGCATGGTCAAAAAGGAAACCATCTATTGCACACCTCAGAGTATTTGGATACAAAGCAAGCATGCACATACCCCAAAAAATAGAAAGAAATTAGATATGAAGTCATAGAAACTCATCTTCATTGGGTACAGTGAAGATACTATTGGGTATAGATTGATGGATCCTAAGACCAAAAAATTCTACACCAGCAGAGATGTTGATTTTTTCAAGAAGAAGGAAGTAGAGAATCCTCCTCCAGACTCACAAGATGTAGATTTTTCACCTGTTCTAAAAATTGAAGTTGATGTTCCCTCAGAAGATGAAAGTAATGATGGAGATGATGGTGTTGATCAGATAGAACCATGACCCATGAGGACAGTTTAGTGTATGCCCAAGTGGTGTACTAGCACATTATGAGATGTAAAAATGGATGCTCCACCGGATACATCCACCCCTAGACCACGGACTCACAATAAAGCAAGAGAAGAAGTTAACGTTGCCTTGATGAGTAGAGTTATTGAATCAAATGAGCCCTCTACAATCCAGGAAGCCCTACAGTTAAAATCTTGGAAAGATGCCATGGATTCTAAATATCAATCAGTGATGAAGAATAACACTTGGTAGCTTGTCGATCTTCCACCAGGGAAGAAACCCATTGGATGCAGATGGATATTTAAAAAAAAGTACAAATTAGATGGGATTGTGGACAAGTATAAAGTGAGACTTATAGCAAAGGGGTACACAAAAAAAGAAGGCATTGACTACAAGGAGAAATTTTCTCCCACAACTAAGATCAAGACGATCAGGATGATCTTTTCTCTAGCTGCATAGTTTGGTTGGAAATTCCACCAGATGGACGTAAAAAGTGCCTTCCTAAATGGAGACTTACAAGAAGAAGTCTACATGACTCAACCTGAGGGATATGTTGTACATGGTCAAGAAGCAAAGGTATGCAGACTCAGGAAATCTCTATATGGTCTCAAACAAGGACCTCGGGCATGGTACATCAAGATTGATGAGCATCTCGTACAACATGGATTTGTTAGAAATCCATACGATCCAATCTCTACCTCCAAAAACAAGGGAGGAGATGGTGATTGTTGTTGTCTATGTCGATGATCTATTCATCACTGGTAGTTCAGTGAGGATGATCGATGCAATAAAGAAAGATCTTAACCGATCGTTCAACATGACTGATCTCGGGCTGATGCATTATTGTCTTAGATTGGAAATATGGCAGAAAGAGATTCACATCTTTGTTTCTCAGATGAAATATACCAAGACTACGCTTGAGAAATTTAGGATTATGAATTGCACACCGATTGCTACACCTATGGAAAACAGATTACAGTTATCTCATTCAGATCCATCTCCTGAGGTAAGTGCCACTCTCTATCGACAGTTGATTGGGAGTCTCATTTACATAACCTACACTATACCAAATATCAACTTTTCAGTAAGTTATCTATCCAGGTTCATGCAGGAACCCAAAGTGTGTCATTGGAAAGTAGCAAGACACATCTTGAGATATCTCAAAGGATCAGTGGATCTTGGTCTAGAATATAAGAATAATGACAACTTCTTCTTGACTGGATATTCAAATTCAGATCATGCAGGTAACATTGATGATAGAAAATCCATTTTTGGATTTGCATTCTTTATGGGATCTAGACTAATATCATGGGGAAGCAAGAAACAACACTTCATTTCTCACTCTTCCACAGAAGCTGAGTATCGTTCTGTAGGAGAAGCTATCTGTGAAGCGATTTGGCTATGTCGCATACTCGAAGGACTTGGAATACCACAAGACAAAATGACCACCATGTATGTTGACAATGAAGGTGTTCTCAAACTTGTTATCAATCCATTTTTTCATGAGAGAACAAAGCACATTGAGGTACAGGTTCATTTCATATGCGAGCATGTGTTGAAGCACAACATCCAGCTTCAATATTGTCCAACAGCTGAACAATGGGCATATATCTTCACAAAATCACTTGCACGTGACAAGTTTGAGTTGTTTAGAGAGTTCCTCTCTTCATCCCTTGAGACAATGCACAATTAAGAGGGGGAATGTTAGGATAAATTAATTATGCATTATATGTTTTATTATTTAATTATTTAAATTAATTAAATAATCATATTATATGGTTATATTATAAACCATATTATAATTGTAAGTTGTTATATGGTTTTAAACCATATTGGTCTTTTTGTTTCACAGGGATAATTGTTACAATTATTATAACAATTTATATGCTTTCCGAATGTATTATTGGAAGTTGTGAGTATGGTTTTACCTGTGTAACATATTTGTTTGTCTACACATTGTTGTCTAATATGTATAAATATTGCAGCACTCCATTGTAATGGTTAATCAATTTAACATTAATAAAATACCAGGCTTCTGTCCCTGTTTGTGAAATTACAGGTCCAGCGACCATCATTGATTCCCATCTAAAATTTTTCAGTTTACCTAACTGATGTCAGTTACCAGCTCTTTTGGTTATTTTACCCAAAAAGGATTTCATCACCTTCTCTATTCTATTTAAAGTCGTCTAGACATCATCATATTCACAACATTTTGATATCACTATCAACTACAGTTTCCCCATTTCATTTTTCATCAGTTATGTTGCTTTTGGTCAAACTCATTTTTTCCCACAATAACCGACATCAGTTACTGTAATCATCATTGGTCATCTTAACCGACGTCGATTTCCTTGTTTTAATTCTCAATTGAGACATTGACCGAGTCCACCTATTAGTGTCTATTTTTTCCCATTCCTATTTATTTCTATGTCATCTGTAGAATACAGTTTCACCAGGTCAATGCTAATTCACATGGTGTTGACTCACAAGCAAACCAACGCCCTTATATTTCATGCTAGTCTTCATCCACTCCCACCTAGACCATCACCACATTCCATCTTGTCACCTATGGATCCAACTCAGCCTATGACCATTTCTACCGATGACAAGGAGTTTGCAAGACTCCTTGATTAGAATCCCGCAACCTTACAATACTATCTTTTCCATTCATCTACCTGAGACTCCTGAGGATAGCTAGTGTATGACATGCCTGTATCTATTCCTCCTTCCCTCACCCTTACTTCCATGTCAGCTACCACTAGCTCGGCACTATCCACATCCACATTACCCCCTGTGGTTCCATAGTTAGGTCCCACCTCTGCCATAACTGCTGCCCTAATGACATCTACTGCACCCATGCTATCAAACATTCCTTCACCAACCACCTTGAACATGGCCCCATCTACCCCTTTTTCTACATATATACCAATTGAATCACAACCACCTCTAGTATCGGAAACCCACACCTCATTCCAAAACCTGGTTCTTTCCATCCCTCAATCTCTACCACCCATTACCACGAGAGTCATTGCTACCACCCCACCTATTTACACGCACCACGAGTAACCCCCAATCTCTTCTATCACTTATTCAAGGTACGTTCCACCTATATCTATCCCCCCTTCACAAATTTTCATATTTGGTACCCCCATATAATGGGATGCCATCCACATCATACACCCATCATCAACCTCCATTTACTACAAGAGGCACCCATTCCTCACAACCCACCAATGACCTCATTAGGATGATGATGGAAAAGATGCAGACATTAAAAGGCTAAGCTTTCGAATCTTGTAATTCCTTGACCTATGAAGAAATATGTAATGAGACTATACATCCATCCATTCCTATTCTCCCATACCTCGTACATTGGGAAATGCCCAAGTTCAATCGTTCCAACAAAAAAAGGAAACTCTTGCAATTAGCACTGGATTGAGAAATCATAATGCACACACTCTACCTTCCACCTTCATTCATAGGTATTCCTCCTCACCCTTACCTTATCTATCCAAGTCTAAGTCCTCATCTCCTTCCTGTGCCTAAGGTAGAG
Organism: Taxus chinensis; assembly: GCA_019776745.2. Lineage (NCBI taxonomy): Eukaryota > Viridiplantae > Streptophyta > Pinopsida > Cupressales > Taxaceae > Taxus > Taxus chinensis. The sequence continues at coordinate 69,216,156 of CM034153.1, read as the reverse complement.
TATTTTCCTGCTCAGTCTCCACTCTATCTGTGGGTTGCTTCTACCTCTATGTTCTAAGCCACCACTATCTTCGTGTTCTTTTTCCTCCTCATCTACCTCTATAGGAGCTATAGGATTTGGAGCTGGTACATTCTCCATCATATGTTTTCCATTAGGCGACCCTGGGAGTGTGAACTCACTCTCCACCTACTTATTATTATCCATCCTTAGCTTAAGTTTTAGATACACGAGCGCTGCTCCAGTGTCCCCAATAGTCAAGCTTATTGGCGTCATGTTTATGATATTTAAGATGAGCCTCTCAATGTAGGTATTCTGGATTGGATACACATATGTCTTCCTCAAAGTGTGGTAGTCATAGTCTACCATGTCTTCATTTAAATCCAGACAATGTGCATCAGTAAATATGTGGACTGATGCATGGAAGTAATGGGATATGAAGGAATATGGAAGTTTGCACCATGGGCTCCATGTCCCATCTCTCATAGCAAATCGTGTGATGCAGAATTTTTAGTACACCGTGAACATTACTTCCTTACCAACTACCGAAGGTAGCTCCTTGGGAATGCGCCACTCCTCCTCAAACACCACACAGAGTCGATCATACCACATTTGTTTCCTCTTCTTAAATGGCCCACTCATTGATCCTTCACATAAATACTTCTCAAACCTCTCTATGAGGGACTTATTTTCCAAGGGGTACTCCTAGATCTTGTTATTTGGCCCATTGAGCACTCCAATTTCTATAAATACCAGAGAAAGTAGGATAGCGCCAAAAATTATCTTGTCACATGTGCACGCTTCCTCAACAATGGTTTCTACAATGTATCCTACTAGGTTGTAGACTACTCCCTGAGACATTTTCGTTGCAATATGAAGCCACATGGTGTTCACCTGCAACCATCTCTCTTGGTCATTCAACTTGGTGAGAAAATGTGTAGCTTTCTGCACCACAAGGAAATTATTTAGTTTATTAATGTCCATTCTACGTGGACCCTTGGTGTACCCCAACTCCTTTCTTGTCTCTACGATCATTTCTTTATCAGTTAAATCATTAACAAGGTCTATCTCGGTGCCCTTCAAACCTGTTAGTGTCAAAACAAGGGCCTATCTGATCTTAACCCTTCTTTTGGTGAAATAAAAGAAGTCCTCATGGAGTCCGCTCATAAGCCATTGGTAAAAGGGTTCATATTTTCCAAAGAATGGGAGCTCATACAACTAATAAACTCCTACCTTCTTAAGCAATTTTTCCCCAGCATCATCATACACTGGCATATCTTCCATTGTGTGCTTGTTGGTCTTTTTATTCAATAAGGTGTCCAACTCTCCCTTTTTTTAGTGGTATGGTGGTTATAGTCACTTATTTTGAACCTACGGATTTGGGAATCCCATTATTATCTGATTATTACTCCTTCTGGGTACTGCATCTCTGTAAAACTTCTCTTGGGAGAAATCTCAACTTTAAAGTGATATGTATGAATTCTTTTGCAAGAAAATAAAATAGTAACTATAACCTATTAATGTGCTTCATATTAACATGTATATAAGAATGATATATATATTTATAAATGTAATTGTTACTAGATGAACATAAGTTGATATTTGATTGTATGGATTACATTATGTCTTATTATCTCAATCTTAAAATAAGGGAATGATTAATAATAAATGAGGAAGTAGATGTATAATTGATTAGGTTGTATTTTCCTATATATACATGGTTCTTCATGAGGTCAAATGGATCTAATAAGTTATTCTCTCCATCAAAGTGAGAGATAAAAGGGATTTATAATGATGATTATGATTCATCTTTCTGATAGAATGAATAGGACATAGGTAATAATGTATATTTATATAATTAAGAATCAAGAGGAAATGGTGTATACCAAAGAGGAAATGGAAGTGATAAATTAATAACACTTCACTTAGATAACTAGGTTAACATAAATTATCTTCTGCACGCTTGCAATAGTATCTTGAGTAGATATAAACTGATGCATATCCCCTAGTTGATTAAACGACCATATGCTTACCCTTAGAGTTATAGTGATAACTTCAATTAAAATCCATGGTATGGTAATTTATATGTCAGCTAAGTAACCATTATAACAACTCATTGTCAGAATCACATGAACATTATGTGACTGGATATTTGTCATGTGTACCCAGTCACAAACCAAGATACTGATAACTAGCATCAACAATGGTATGAATAGTCCATGCTAGGTACCATAATTAAACAACCAAATCATGATGTTATGGAGCTTCCAATGCACAAATGCGTACTTCATGATTTTTAGCTACAGAAACACCAATGTACTTATTAGTATTGAGGAATATGAATCAACGGTAATAATGAATTAAATGACATAAAAGGAAATAGCTTAAGTTGATGAACCTATGTACATAATAAAATGGAAAAGAATATCTATAACTAAACTAGGTGATGGAAAAGTTCCTAACAATAGAACGTCAGCCTACTCACGTTGAACCATAGAATGGGTAGTTGTATGTCAATAAAGTGCCTCTAACTGGCCAAAGTTCCTGATTCAAGGATGATGATTAAATTGTCCTAAAGTCGCCAAAGATATAAGTGTAGGATGTCAGATGGGGTTTATTGACGAATACCTATGTAGAAACTTAGAATCATGTAGAAGCACCATTTGTCCAATCTCAAGCTTTTTGTTTCTGATGTTCCTGTCATGCCATGCCTTCTACCTAGTATTTTCCTACTTCTGAATCCAACGTGCTATGGATTGAATCTCATATAACTCTATCAATTTATCAATCATCTCTTCTAATGCTTGCTCATCAGATAGACCTCTAGCATGTATAATACATAAATAAGGTAACATGAATTCCATCAGCAGAACTACTTCTGTGCCAAACACCAACTGAAATGGTGTGGCCTTGTTCAACCTCTTATATGTTGTTCTATACGCCCAAAGCACGACATAAATTTACCATCCCAATCTTTCCTTCTAACATCACAAATTTTTGTTAAAGGCCTCAACAGTCCCATTTTCCTGAGGATGATAGGGTGTTGTCTTATGGTGTAAAATCATAAATTCATTCAATAGTATCCTGATTGTATCATTCAAAACATGTGTGCCCCTATCACCTGTCAAAATCAACAGGCATCCATACTTTGTAAGAACATTTTCCCATAAAAACCTGGCTGTTGTAGCTTCTGTAAAATCCTTGGTAGGGGTTGCTTCTACCTACCTTGTGAGATAATATGTGCAAGTCATGATGTAACGTGATCCAGCTCTACGCGCAGCTAGTGAAATAGAACCCAAAAAGTCTATAGCCCATTTCTCAAATGGATCTGCACTAGGAATAGGTCTAAAAGGCATTTCATCTCTTTGCCCAAGTTTGCTAAGGCGCTGAAAGTCATCACATGCCTTGTAATACGCACTACAATCCTTATTTAGTCTCCCCCACCATAATCTAACAAGTATAATTTTACACGTAGTGGCATCACCTGCATAGTGCCCACCTACAATACCACCATGAACATCTTCCATGATATCTGTACGCTCATGCTCCAGTACACATCAGCGTAGTACTTCATCTCATCCTAACTTATATAGGTCATTGCTAATAAACATAAAAGGTGCTGCGTGAATTACAAGTTGCTTCTTATCTAAGGCTTTTATTGCCTCTGGTGCCATAAATGTGCATAAAAAGATAACAATATTCTCCAATTCTGAAGGCGCACGATGTAACCTGTATAACTGTGCATCTGGCATTATTTCTTTAATTTTCTGTGCATCCTCCCCTAACTGAATCCTTGATAAATGGTGTGGGCCAGAATTACTTTTTCCTGGTTTTACCAAAACTATGAAATCAAATTCTTGGAATAAGAGCACCAATTGACATATGTGCCCCTGTAAGATGAGATTTTTTACCAAATACTTCAATGCCATGTGATCGATATAAAGTACAAATGGAGTTGCTAGCAGGTATTTTCTGAATTAATGTAGCACATAGATTATTGACAATGCTTTACGTTTAGTGGTTGTATAATTCTACTTTGCAAGAGTTAACTTTCTATTATCGAAACAGATAGGATGATCTATGATTCCTTCTCCAGGCTAAGTTAACACCATGTCAATGGCCATGCCAGAGGTGTCCACATGTACATGAAATGGTTGGTTCCATGAAGGAAAATGTAGAATAGGCATTGTAGTTAGTCTCTCCCTCAATTCCTCAAATGTGCGCTACTACATTTCTCCCCAATAGAATGACCCTTTTCCCTTTAGTAACTCTTCTAGAGAAGCGATAATCTTTGCGTATCATTTGATAAATTTTCTATAATACCCTGTGCAACTTAAGAATCTGCATACCTCACTCTGACTAGTAGGCTCTTCCAGGCCTATAATAACTACAACCTTAGTTGGATCCACTAACAATCCTTCCTTACATATGATGTGTCCCAACAGAGTGCCAAAAGGTGTAAGAAACATGTACTTCTTGATGTTCAAAGAGATTCTTAACTGTCTACATTGTTCAAACATTAAGCGTAAATTTTCACAATGATCCTTAATAAGTCCATGCACTGTCCAATCATCTAAGTAAACCTACAAAAAATTGTGAATGAAATCCTGGAATGTTTGAATAACTATGAGTGAAAATACAACAGGTGCATTCTTCAAACCGAAAGGCATCATAGTATATGAAAAACTTCCCCCTTCAACAGTGAAAGTTGTTTTCTCTTGATCCTCTTGTTTAATCCTAACCTGATGATACCCAGAGAATCCATCTGTAAAAGAATAGAATTCACACCCTGCAACACCTTCTAATATCTCCTCTGGTAAAGGTGTAGGAAAAGGATCAATCACACATGCAACATTTAGTTCCATGTAATCCACACAAATCCTAATATGTCCATCTTTCTTTATACTGATGACCATGGGGCTAACCCACTCTGATTATTCTAGGGCTTTATGATGCTAGATTTCAACATCATATCAATTTCTTCCTTAAATTTTATGCGTAGATCAGGGTTCATCCTATAGGGTCTCTTCTTAACCGAGCACGCACCTTCCTTAAGCTTGATCTTCATCTCTCCTAATGATTCATACATGCCTTTTAATTCATGGTATCCCCTAGGAAATAAGTCCTGAAAATATCGTAGTAACTCAATGATTTTTTTCACTTCAGAGTCATACCAATAAACCCCAATTACGGCCTCCTTAGGTACAACATTCGTGTCAATATTCACTTTCTTTGTTTTCATAGGTTCATGATATGCACGTGTGTTCTTATTTGCATTGTCCAAAACCTCGTGCGTACCTACTGAATGATCTATATCCAGATTTTCTACTTCTTCATCATCCACTATGTAGCCCATATTTCCTTTTGATTTCTCAAAGCAAGTGTGCTTAAGTAGCATGGCACATGTATCTTCTTCTTCATCAAAGCATTCTCCTGATTCTGTCTCAACATATAAATCTTGAATGATTTTTTCTACCTTTGCACTATCTCCCATAGTTAAGCACTTTATAACCCTTAATGCCTCTTCTACTAGAGGTTTAGTAGATAAGTATTCAAAATTCTAGACCATTCTTGCAATCAGATCCTACCAATTTCTAGTCTCTCCATGTAGCTCTGCATATACATACCAAGCATGTGCACAACCTTGTAAAGTGGAATAAAATATGTGCACCCATAGTGAAGGCAGTAAATATTCCTGCCCGTCTTTTCAGAGTCTCTCAAAATGTTGAGCGTGGTGCTGAACAGGTTGATTACCATGATACGTGCAGATTTGAGTAGGGGCATTGCTCTTAAGAAACTGAGTGGAAAGAGAAATTTTGACTTCATTCCATTATATAAGATTATCCTTGTGAACTAACCACCAGTGTGCTACTGTCCTGCATACAGTATATGCTAATATATTTCTTCTCTCAACTTGGTCTGTCTATTGTTCCTCCATAACGTACAGGAATACCGTAGGGTCTTCTTCTCCAGTGTACTGAGGTACAAGGTTGTTACCTATCCTCCTAATACAACAGGAGTTAATTATATGTGTAAATTCACTTCTTAATTCATTCCCTACCATCTCATAAGTACCATGAGCCCAATTATCGAAAGCAATACTTGTAGTGTCACTAATAGACATTGTATCTTCCCACTGAAGGATTCCTTCTTTTGATTACTCAAAGACCTCTGGTCTTGAATGACACACACATAAATCATGTTTAGATATTCCTCACTCAAAGGCTTAAAATATGGAGCATATTTCCCATCTGTTAAAGGGATAATAACACTTTCCTCCTTGTTCTCAAAACTGATATAGCCCTTGTTGAACCATAAATCAACATTATTTGTATAACACCAAGGGCTCCCAAGAAAAGCTGGGAAACTGCCTACTTCTGCAAGTGCTTAAATCTCGAAGTCCCTAGTGAACTTTCCCCCTTGTATAGTAATGGATGCATATTTTAAAAATCCGATGGGAGTGGCCTTAGTCTGATTAGCCATAAACAACACATTAGAAGACAACTGCAATAGAGGTCTTCCCATCTGTACCCATGCATCTAAAGTAAGTACATTGAATTTTGCACCTATGCCAATCAATATATTACTCAAAATCCATCCATCCACAATAGCATTCAAAGTGATATCCTTGCCACAGTCTAATCTATGCGAGGGAATATTTGCATGTAGGATCTTCTATCCATTCTCAATACTTGCATGCGAAGTGTTACCATTTAACCAATTCCCTATCAATGGAATGATATTATCCTGGTGCAACATTTTTCATACCTACTTCAAGTCATCAATATAAGATTGAACCGTCTCTTCTGCCTTATTTTGTTCCATCTTCCATGATTTATCTTTTAAACACTATATTTCAACCTGAACATTTCTGAGTACCTCCATGGTCTCTTGATAAACCTCCTTCTGATGAGAAGGATCTAGGTACATTACATGTAAAACCTCATCCTTAGTGATGGTAGGCTTTTGTTTTAATGCTTCTCTGGCACGCATGGCTTCAATGCATGTAGTAATATTTACAGGTAATACTTAAGGTTCCGGTGTCAACTTTGGCATCCATTGATTTTCCACAATGCGTTGTATCCTAACCATCCTTGCGTCGTTTTTATCATGTTTATGCTTCTTACTAATATGCTCATATAAGTTTGGGAATTCCTCATAGATATGATTCTTCCCATAGAAAGAACATGTAATATTTTGAGGACATTCATGACTGTAGTGGTCTGGATATTAGCATGTGAAGCACGTTCTGCAAGGAAACTTGCCTCATCTACCACCATGCCCTCGACCTCTGAATCCACCACAGTATCCACGACCTATGCCATGACATCCTTTAAAGTGCCCCTCATTCTGATTGTTGGTACCCAAATTTAATCTCCTTCAAAGGCCAAGCAACATTATGTATTCAACATGACACTCAGAGGCAAAACGATGATTATATGTGTCGTTTTGCAGCAAGGGAAGAAATCTATTTGATATTTTAGCACTCAGTATTTAAAAAGGAGTGGGTAGCACCTTAAAAGGATGTGATCTGATCCTAACTATTCTAGGTTGTGCCTTTCAACCAAGGTAAGAGAAACTATTTTGTAACCTCTGTTATTTGAAAGGAGATACAGATACCTTTCTTTTCCACATATTTTATGGGCAGGACCTTGGAAAAAATATGATCAACACTCCAAATTTAACTCTCACAAGTTGTCACTTCCAGATTATGGGGATATCTTCACAACAAGGAAAAGGTTACTAAAGACATTTGGGAACTTGATATGTTATGCATACTTTAGTAAATGGATTTTGGTCTTGTGTGGGTATACAGAGAAAAAACAAGGGTAAATAGATTTTTTAATGGGAAGGGAGATAGGATGGAATTGAATCACCAGATCCTTGAGAGCTTATGAAAAATGGAAAGATTCAAATTAACAAAATTCCACAAAAAGTTAAATTGTTTCCTTAACTAGAATATATGCTTCAATGGAGGCCCAGATTAACACTCTTTCACACAACATGTGGGATCCTATCATGAATCCTCGAGCTAGAAAACCCAATAAATCACCAAGATTTAACAAGATTTACAGAGAATCTCTATCAACAAAATGAAAGAAAAGTGATTTTAAACTGTTTATCCCACTCCCAGATGAAGGATCTTCTGAGAAATGAAATTATAGATGCCACGAAACTATCACAAGGATTGAGACCTATGTGATTGGACCATATTTTAGTACAATATTTCAATAGAAACAAGAAACACTACTTTGCATGCATTCAGAGATGAAATAAATACACTTTTCTCAAAGATTTACATAGGATACTCCGAGTTTGATCAAATTATCAACAAGGGAAAGTTTCTAGAACAATCTCAAAGCTTGCCAATGGATGTACACTTGCAACCACCTTGGCCTGATTAAATTTGACACAAAGAGAAATATACAGGATTCTTTAGATGGATTCTCAGAAAGGATGGGCTCTGTCAAGCATTTTTTTTAGAAAAATCAGTCCTGACCCCTCTAAAAAATCCCAACCATTTACACGATGAATTCGTGTCATTTATAGCATTTGTACCAGACCCCTTTCTCCTAAAAGACAAAAACCTTAAATGCATAAGTGCTTGCCATGATTCTTTCGTGATTCACAGAATCAAATCTGTAAAAGTCTCTAGGTGCTTGAAGGAAAATCTCATCGAACAGCTCCCGCATTTAACTCCTTCCATGGTAGATTACTCTTTCTTCAATTTGCCAATCGCTTCTGCCCCAAATATTTCAAATCTCGATCCTTGCGTGCTCAAGAGAAGAAAAATGGAAAACCAAATCGGGCTCGAGAGTCAGACCATTTTAATGGAAAAAAAACGTCTCCAGATCTCTCCCACCAAACTCCAGATATTAAAACTAACTCACCCTTTTGTTTGGCGTGTAGAAAATAGCAAGAAATTATGAAGACTCGCACTTCTAGGAGATTTATAATAAAAATGGGGGGAAAATCAGATTTAGATGGACATCTTCCGTTGATCAATACTTTTAATGTGGGTTGTCCATGTGGAAGATGAAAATGCAGGCTCAGCGGCTTCCTTTTGACCTTTTCTGATCCTTTGAAAAAATGTAAACATTTTACATTTTTCTCCACACCTCCACCTCTGAAAAATGGGCTTGACATGTGTCCTAAGGTGGGTCCCAAAAGAAACGTGGAGAAATTTTTCCATTTGACTCATTTTTTGAAAAAAAGAAAATTTTCCAAGTTTCCCCCATAGCTCTGCCCTTCCACTTCAAGTTTCCAAAGTGGGTCCCAGCAGAACCCCGAGTCCCTTTATGCCTTTAACTCCCTTTCCCCCAAAGGGAAAAATTTTCACTTTTCCTCTAAAGGCTCGTGCCTCCACCATTGACTGGAGCAAGCTTTGACCTTTTCCATCGGGCTTGCGGGCCATTTTTGATATTTTTAACCTTTATGAGGAAAAGAGGCAAAAAGTTTAAGTTTCCTTCAATGGTCTGCTTCCCCGCCTCTTATGAATTTTCAAACTACCACGTGTCACAATGGTGCACCTTGAGGAGGTCCCTAAAGTTTCAAACCTTTAATGAGCGTGGGCTTACCACGTGTCCTGCCCCGAAAAAATTTGTTTGAAGGCTTGAAGCTCTGCGGGAGGCACCATGTGTCAAAATATGAGGCAGTCTTCCTTGGTCGTTGAAAATTCCAAGAAAAAATGCAAAGTGAGCGGAGTGCCCCACGTGTCCTCATGGCACTTCTTCAAGATGGTGCTCAATTTTAAGACTTTGGACAAGTGGGGGCTCACCACATGTCCCTGCTTTACCAAATTGTATCCAGCTACATAAAAAAATTTCGAAGTCCCAGGAAAGCAGTGGAAGCCTCCACGTGTCCTCACGACGCTTCTCCAAGGCTAAATAAAAAAGTATATCTTCAAAAGAGCGTCGTTCCTCCACGTGTCCCAAACTTCCCAAAAAAAATTTGAAGTGTTCCTAAGTATGGGAAACCTAGTGGAAGCCTCCACGTGTCTCCATCCCTCCAAACCTCTACGTGTCCTCCCGACACTACTTCAAAGTCAAACCAAAAACTAGATTCTCAAATGAGCGTCGTTCCTCCACGTGGACACATTTTAAAGTTGAGGCCTTTTCATAGAACTTTTGAAGTTTCCGGTCGGGCTGCATCCAACCAAAGGATGCCACATTTCCCTTTTGATGTAAGGATGCAAATTTGACCAGGAGAATCGATCATCAAACCGTAAAATACAGAAAAATGTCCATTCGAGCCTAAAAATGAAATTTTCTTCAAGGACAGAGTTTTTAGAAATTTTGCAAGACTCAAATGCATTCCTCAGAGACACATCAATTCATTTTTCTTCGAGCATCTAGGGAAAAAATGGTAAGGACAACAGATCTTGACTGTGGAAAATGGAGAAAACGGGAAAACGTGAGTTTTGAAGGAACAGAGCATGGGAGACCCAAAATACAGATCTTTTTCCAGAGGAAAAAAAGAACAAGGAGACAAATACAGACGCATATATGATCTTCGACCCAGGAGCAGATTAAAAATGGAAATAAGACCAACCAAGCACAACACGAGGAAGGAGATAATGACAGAGGCCATGAAGTAATAAACTTTCAAAGGCATAGAAGGGGCGAGACTATTTTGAGCACCAACACTAATCATACCACGCTTGATTGTGATCCCGATCTTGGTAATCACATTTACCTTTAGAGTTATCTGATACTCCTGTCTACCGTACACCAATATCTATAGCATCATGGATCTGACCAATCAATCTATAGTCTTCTGTATTGTGAGTTGTGGACTGGAAAATCTTACAATAGCATGAGACATTCTTCCTTATCACGCGTTGTAATAATGGGTAGCGGCTGGAATCATGGTTCAAATGACATATTTCATAGTCTAGCAGTAATGAATGCACTGATCTGTAGGGACAACTATCCTTGGTGTTTCCTTCCACTTCATAATCTGTACACCAAATCCCACTGTGTGTCCCATGTGTTGAATTTTTTGATAGTTTCTCCAACTACTTTTCCATAGCTACAATCTTTGCTTCTAGGAATGGGCGTACTCTAGTGTCTATACCTCCAACTTCCTCAGCATGTAAAGTTGCTTCAAGTCCTTCATGCAGATCAGTGTATGTCTTATGTGACAACACCCTTCTAAAAGGTGTGATAAGACCTCCAACAAACCATTATGCATGCTGGATTGCATGAATATCATAAGAAAGTTTAAATAAAAGAGTTTTGAAATGGGCATCATATTCCTAGACACTCTCAGTAGTGTCCTGATTAATATCCTTGAGTGTGCTTATACTCTTCTTCTCACATTCAAGAATATAGAACTCTTTCAAGAAAACATCTTTTAATGCTGCATAATCTACACAAGTTTGATCAGGGTCAAAATTCCTATACCAACTATGTGTGCATCCATGTAATGTAGTTACAAATTGACTTTATTTGCACTCAGAAGCTGTAATTCCTTTCGCGTGCCACAATATCTCACATATGTGCATGTTCTCAGTAGCATCTTCTATGCCCATATACTCTGGAAGGTGGAAAGACATCTCCATGTAAATATTCTAGGGTTGGTGTGGACCCTACCCACTTGATCCAGAACCTCATCTGTTACCTCTGCCTCTAGAACCACCAGATCCACTAGAAATAGAACCACCTATACCCCCTGATCCTCCTCATGTAGCCGAAAGTAGACCAGAAGATGTACTTCCATGTGTCCCAATAGTAGTACTGAATTGAACTCCTACGGTCTACGAGGTGGTACCACTCCCAGAAGTGAGTCCAAAAATTTGTGTGCTCAAGTTCTGTGTGGATGATGTGCCTAAAAAATACCTCCAAACAACAACAAAGACGTTTTCTCTACCACCGATGTGCTTGCTATTTTACTTACTCCTACTTTCCTACTACCCAAATTAGCTTGATGACTACTTGTTGTACTAGATACTAGAAAACCAAGCACAAGGGATAGGTTTATGGGTGGATTTAGATGTGTTCCCACTACCCAAGTCGTCTCTGCTGGTGCACTCCCTTGTGAGGTCGAGGAGGGTTCCCTGTCATGCTTACCCAAATGGGGGAGTTCCTGATGCTCTGGCTCCACACCTTCTGCGTGAGCTCCAAATCCTTCACGATCCATCTCTCTCCTCAACGCTATTCACTCTACAATACCATGTTGCTTCTCTATCTCCCTATCATGTGCCTCATTGTACTTAATCCATATTTCTTCTCTCTACCTTTCTTCTGTTAAGTCTTCCATCTTTCACCAAACCTGCTCCTGCCCCCATGCATGGTGAGGTTTAGCTAGCCATCGATTTTTATTCCAAGTTCAGGGTTACCATCAAGATCTTGATTTCAAGAGGAATGCCTTGTAAATAGGTTCCCCTGGGGTAATGTAAAAACTAAAACTCAGCTAGCTCCAGGAAAGAATAAGTGGAAATTGAGTATTCTAGAGTATAGCTATTCAAAACGCCATGGAACCAAGTATTGAAAACGCCCATCCAAATCAAATCAACATCATACGGGGCCTAAAATTCTTCCTACGTCCAGAAAAGTGTGCGATACCTCCAACATAAGCAACCAACCACTCATATAGTTCTCCTAGAAAGATAGCAAAGAAGCTCTCATATAAATAGTCATAGAAATTTTGTTCCACCCACATACGTACGTCAAAATCAGATCCAGTGCTGAACCTCCATGCGTACTCTTCTTCTAGATCATTTATGCACTCCTCAAAAAATTTTAGGGTCAATCGGTACGTCTTCATCACAAACCATCCTGAAAACAACTGAAAAAGAGGTCTCGGCAATGGAACCAATGATGCAGTCTAGAATCCACTAGAAATAACCCAGGCACATTGTCACATCACCCATCCTAAGTTGAGCGCTCACCCGAAGCACGCAAAGGTACTAGGCCCCTCCTTAGATTTTCTTGTACAAGATGTTAACGTGATGAAGATATAAAGCATTCAGACCCATGAATAACACAAACATTCCACAGAGCATAACCCGTTCTAGATTATAAGGAATCATGACTTAAACAATAACTATAACGAAATTAACCATGCAATAACTAGTGACAGTCATGTTCAACATCATTATCCATCCAATATACTCCATTATATTAATATTGTAAAACACAGAAGCTCCTTACATCGTATAACATTACCATAAGCTATGCATGAAATATATCTAGCAATATAACTCTATAATAACTGTGTATCTCTGTCTTTCTATATCTCTACATGAAACTACACAGTTTAATATATCTATTTCTAAGGGAGGGGAATTTCCCTTCAACACTTATGCACTTCCCAAAATAGGTCGCATGCTTAAAATAACCATGCGCCTTTACAATAATAGTCACACTTGCAAGTGTGCTAATAATATATCTCCCACAGTTAATTGGCAGTAATAATCCTATTATTATCTCGAACTCATGCATGGCGCTTAGTAGACACTCATCCCAAAATAGCATTTTGTGTGTCACGCAAGTTTCCGTCCCGATGTGTGCTCTGCACGTTATCTCCAAAAATAGCCCATATCCATGAAAATGGCTAAGTCCCAAATCAGTCTTGTCCTGGCGTGCATTTCTTTCCCTGTGCTTCCATGCCTTCAAATGTGCCTTGCTCCCGCACGCTAATATTTTTTGCGCCCTCTCCTTAGTGTCATATTTTGTCTACTCAATAGATGTTATTTCTACCTACCATATGCACATAAGCACATTAATAAGCAACTGCTTAAGCAATTTTACAATACCATGGGTACCAAAACAATTGGCCAAAACCACCCCATAAACATATGGGTCAAAATATTGACCATATGAGAAGAACAGGTTTCTTGAGTATTAGACATGTTTTTCGAGGCCGAAAAAATTAGTGTACAATACAATATTTTATGGGAGAAAACTGTGGAGAGTGTACAACCTTCAACACTTCCACACATGAAAAAAGACTCCAAAACATAACATTTAGTACACACACAATTTCTATAAAGTATTTGAAAAGCGTACCAATAACCGAGCACCCTATACGTCATATTGTGGTTGGATCTTTAAAAATATCATTAATGGAAAAATAAATAACTATTGGTAGTTTTTCCATCAACTTATGAAGAAATCAAATGTACATGTTTTGATATAATAATGTCATTCCCTTAATTTAGAATGCTATAAAATTTACATTTACTCCATAACTTGTTTCTAGTTTAGAACATCTACTCTCCTTAAATATTGTTATAGTAAAAATAGTTAAAACACTCATTTTCTAGATGAATTCTTTCATATTGTTGTATCTAATCAACCGGTTATTATAAAATTAATTTTCAATAAATTAGTTTTTTTTAAAAAACTAGCAATCGCATGTGTGCAATGCAATGTGAACGCTGAACGGTATATGTTATTTGATTTAGAAGGATAGTTATTACTTTTGTACTTGATGTTGATAAGGGGTGTGATTGATTTTGTAAGTGCATGAATATAGATGAATCATTACATTTAAAGGTTTTCTCTCTACATTTCAAATTTCTTGCAAATTCGTAGATATACATTTGCATATATCATGAGGAGTAAAAAACATGTCTTATTGTTCTATGTATATTAGAGCAGTTTTTAGTGCATGTAATTGCACTTATGTTTGAGTACTAACAAATTTAAAATATTGGTTACAAATTCCACTTTCAATCCCCAACTACTATGATTCTTGACTTTCAAAATTAATACAATAATCAACCACTATACTTTTTTTTGTTATATCAGTTTAATCCTCCAACCAGGTGGAAGTTCATCACAAGATTCATACTAAACCTACATTCATGCTTTTCCATGTCAACATGACCTAAGATCATGCAAGTAAAGCATTTAAAGAGAACAAAAAACCCAATAAGCATATTATTCTTGTCATTTATCTGTAATTATATCTACAATTAAGTTTATCTTGGTCTGAACTACACACGATGCTCTCCCTCCAATGTAGCAAACATTATATCAACATGAGCTTGCTTGATGTCATTTGATGATCCCGTACCCGTACCCATAACCTAGCAACATAGGGTATGAAAGAACCCAATTATGCAGGTTCCACTTTTCAGCAAATGAATTACTGGTAACTAGTATTTTCCTAGTAAAGAATGAACTTGGTAGTGTATTTTCGTAGAAAAACAATGAACTTGGAAGCAGTGTGGCATTCCCCATACACACACAGATTATCATAGACTTTGATAGGTGTTACAAGTAGAACACTAATTAGCCCAAATGCGATGGCCAGTTTCTCACCACGATGCTAGAGAAGTTTCTTTCTGTTCTTAATACACATCATGTAGAACAAATTTTGTGTTAGGTGCACACCCTACTGCTTTAGTTTGTGCCGACAATCTCTCCAATGTTGCATATTTTCTCTATTTATGGGTGTGATCTATCTTCACCATACAAAAATTTATAGTATTGTTGATTCAATCCACTTAGTCCTGGCTCCTTTCTAACTCCCATGTCTTTCATCATGTATCTTACTTTTCTTACATCATTTCACCTGTCATTCGAAGCATTGATATTTGAGTAAAAATTACACATACACCAGGAAAAAGATCCATGTCTCAAGTTATAAGAGTCAAATAATTATTGGAAAGATTTTATTTTGGTTAAAAGTTACACATTTTCTAATTTTAACTACTCAAAACAAAGAATTATTTCTCATACCTTGAAGTATTTTTGCATGGATTTGGTTCATGTACTTGCTGTTTGCATTCTTCACAACAGAGAGAATGTATTTGGCCAAATAGTTTCAGTGTCTCCTCATCATGTCAATTATGTGCATATCCTGTAATCAATGCATTCCAAGAAACTCCGTCACGTTCAGAAGCTTCATCAAACACGCCTTGAGCCTCATCCAGCCTCCCACACTTAGAATACATGTCAACCAGTGCATTTCATACAAAGCCCTGAGACCTGAACCCGGTTCTAATGATGTGGGTGTGAACGTGTTTGCCCTGTGCCAAATCACCAAGTTTTGCACATGCACTCAACGTGCTAGCAAAGGTGAAGTGGTCCACCTTCATGCCCATCTTATGCATCTGCGAAAATTCTCCTTGAACATCCTTATGATGTCCATGTTGGGCATATCCTGAAATCAATGAATTCCATGAAATTATATCTGGTTTAGGCATTTTTTCAAACACTTGGCATTTATCATCCAAAACTACCACATTTCGCATACTTTTTGACAAGATTAGTGCGGACAAAAACACAAGGCCTGAAACCAGTTTTGATCACATGTGTGGGTATGAATTTTCTTACCTTCTTCCAGTGCTTTCAATTTGATACAGCCTTGTAATAGAGTAGTACATGTATTGGAATCTGAAAGTAGGAAACATTTGATACTATATTGCATTCTTTCATGATCTTTCTTGTGCAGAACTCTAAACAATTATTGATGCAATATTGTAGGATGGATTACACTACAAAACGTCGACGCAGTAGAGTAATATCTAAAGCAAAAAGTGTGAATGTGAGTATGTGGTAGGCAATCCTAAGAGTTGTAATGTCAATCATACTTGATTTTACTTCTTGCAAAGATGTCCAACCCTGATTTTAGCTCTGATTTGCATAATACCTAGATCACTAAAATTTTGAATTACACTATTGCAGAATGTATGGACCAGAAATATGTCCAAAAGGGGCCAAAGCTGGACAAAAAGCGGTTGTATATCAGAGGGAGAAAAAAAAGGTCCTAAATATACCATGAAGGAAATAATTGTGCTGACAAAGCAGCTTGAAATTTTTGATCCGCCTAGCCTTTGTTCTTGGGCTGTGAAGAAAAGAAGAACTGCGCCACAATCAGCTCAATTTATTCAATCTCCTCTTTAGCCTCTGATTCAATCTCTCTTTGCTGCTGCCCCTCTTCACATTGTTTCTCTTGCTCTGCAGTGGGACATTCCCATGCCACCATCATATCAAATTTGAAACTGCTGAAACACCTGTCGCTTAATCTTTGGGTTGATTTCCATGGAGATGAATGGAGTGCTTTAAAACAACAGAACTCTAGATAATTGTGAGCATAATCTTCTGTATTACTCTTTGCAGATGCCGGTGTTTCCTCCTCAAACTGATTTTGTGTAAGTTAACAAACCGCATACGCATACACGTATTAATAAAGAAATTCAAGATTGTGATGCGTCCCCAGTCCCGACAGTGCAATATTTGCGCTAGTCACACTTTTCCAATAGATACTTAGGTTCTAAGCATATTCCACGCTGTCTAAATAGCATATCCGTTGGTGCTCGAGAATATGCTCGGTATATGTTAAGACACTCAATGAAATAATATTATAATTTAATGACATAAAGTGGTCGAGATAATGGATCGCAAAATGTTAATTCAAATAAGTCGACACTAGTCACTCTTAATTCTCCTTTGAACCTCTGCAATGGGCGAAACCCAGAATAAGCAGCGGGTGTGGCGAAATGCTTACTGCCCTCTAGTTGTTTTGGGCAACTCACAAATCTTTGGCAATGTTGTTTTGTATCAGATATTCACTACTTATATGTACTCGTACTCGAATATTTGAACAAGGTTTCTAAGTTACCAGTTATTATTTCTGTGTTTCTTGTTCGCTTTCCATTATCATCTCTCTCTGAGAATTTTTCATTAATTGATAATACGTCAGGCTTGGGGGGCATGCCTGGCTTAATTTTCATCGTCTGGGAAGCTATTTTCATAAAGTTTATTGGTACGTTTGTATTCCTGCAAACAGCGCAGGTAAAAAAAACTGTAAAAATGTGAAAACGTCCAGATGGCCGTCAAGCCGTCAATTTTAAGACAGTTACAGAAACGTCCGGAGGTCCTTTACCATAGGGGGAACGCCTTCGGCGTAATTATGTATATATTTTAAGTAGGTTAAAAAGGAATGAACATTTAACCACATTACCAAAATAACTATATTTATAAACGTTCTCATTTTTATAGGTGGTCAAATATAGACGTTCTCATATGTGTCTTTTGAAGGTCAAATATATAATGTTGGGTTGTACGGCCTACCTGCTATTTTGGAAACTGTCTAAACCGTTAAGAGTGTTTCCTATCAGTCCCTAGGATCCCATGCACTTCGACCCCACCCAACTGCCCTGTAGGGAAGTGTATTTATCCTTATTTTTACGACACGGTTAATGTTTAAAGATCCTTAGGCATAACACATCAAACCATATCTAATACTATATACGAAAAATAGTATCTACACCATACAGTATTTTGATGTGAAATTACATTTAGAAATTAATTGAGCAGAGAAACGTTCACAATTCCCCTTCACAAATACGTATTTTTTTGAATTCCCACTAACTGCTTCCGGACATGTGGGGACGCGGTTAAAACAATTTAAAATAAAAATTAAAGCATTAGATAGTGTCAGACTGTCACCCACCAGAAATGTAACAGCTATTTGACCAGCCTAACGTGCTGTTTTTTGTTTTCGTGTCGGAAGCCACCTGATTCCAGGTGGACTCTACTTTATATGCAGAAACAAATCTTGAACAAAATTCCCGCTCGTAAATGTAGCCGTTATTTTCATCCAGACCTGCTCTATTTAAGGCTTATTCAAAATGGTTAGTTGCAAGATTCAGCGTGCAGTTACGACCTCTAATGTGGCAAAGATGGCCTTCGGAGTGATAAAATCTTTGGCCTTGTTTCTGCTTCTGCTAAATTTCTGCCTGTATGTCACTGTGGCCGCCATTTCTGGTTGGGCTCTCAATAATGCCATCGACCACGAATATGTTACTGGTAAAGTTTCCTAAAGTCCAAATTCGAAGATTTTAACTTATGTTTTGAAAAAAATTAGATATACGAAGATTCATGGGTTTTTGGTTTTTGTTTCCAGGATCGAAAGGGAGTGTTCCAGTTGGGTTCTCGTTTTCGCCACTGTTTTTCTCTATAGGAAATGAAGCCACTGGTTTTCTGGTTATTTTTTCTCTTATAGCGGGTGTTGTAGGAGCAGTCTCCTGTCTCTCAGGACTCCATCATCTAAGAGTGTGGACAGCTGAGAGCTTGGCTTCCAGTGCTTCAGCTGCCGCGACTGCTTGGGCACTCACTCTTCTGGCCATGGGGTATTTCAAAGCATATTTTAATTTGATCAGAGCTTTCACAAATGTATTTGTACACTTATCCAAACAAAAAAGAATGGCTAATAATTGTCAAAACAAAACCTGCAGGTTGGCATGGAAGGAGATCCATTTGCATGGCAGAAGCCAAACCTTGGTATGTTAATTTCCTTTTCATATCCTTTTGATATAGTCTCCAACTTCATAGATATGAGTTCCCAGTTTGGGCTACCCCCATAGTTAATGGATATTTCAACAGGGGGTAACAACAGTATATTCAACAGTATATTGTGCTGTTACCTTATTCTAATACACTGGTTGAAAGTGGATCAACAGGTGGTTTTAGTGAGTAACGAAATCACGTGATTGTTAGGCAGATCTAGAGATAATTATCAGACTAATTTTTATGAAATACATACCATTTTTTGACTGGTATTATTGATTGATTGGAACAATTCAACTTACAAACATATATAATCTTTAGATTGAGTGGTTTCTATTTATTAATCATGCAATTGAGTAGTAAAATATTATCTTTGAAGAATAACAATATAACCACCTACTACGCTGTTACCTTTGGATGAATTTTAGGAAATCAATTGATTATTACCTTTTGACGAGTTTTGGGGAGCCGATTATTTTTAAACACTCTCTCTCTCTAGAAGTAATATAAAGTTTTGGGTTAAAAAGAGAGAGATTCTTGTCACTTCTAATACCTATATGATCTGATGTTTCTGGCTGCACAGATGGCATTGGAGAGTTTTGTTATCATTCTGTCTGTAACAAAGTTGATGTACATGATACTTATCCAAGCTGGATTCTTCGGTGGACAGTACTTTTCTTCTGGAGAGACACATATTGCTACCACCACTGCTGAACCTCAAAAAGGAGCCAAAACTTTGTCTCCTGTGTAAAGCAAATTTCAGAGGACCATGTTCTGTTGTAAAATGTTTGTAATAGCTTAGGGTTATGTAATTTCCATTATCCGACACCAAAATTCTAGTTATATTCTTTAACAGCCTGGGCACTTGTATTCATGAAATTTTGTATTTAATTTTTTTTTAATGTGCTAAAGCTTTACACTTTTCTTTGAAAGACCGGATTGGCTCCATCATGGAAAATAAATTGCATTTTATTTTTTTGGGGGTATAAAGTGTTACTTTATCAGCTATCGATATTTGAATCTTATCTCGTTTATGATAATTTTAATATTCAAGCTTATTAAATGATATTTTGAGTAATTTTTTATATATTTAATTAAATTAATATTATTTATTATCAATTGAAACAAATTAAATTAAAAAATAATGTAATTATTAATACCATATTATAACAAAAAACTAAGATAAGAATTTGGAAATTGATATCCATCAATATCAAAATAAAAACGATTGCATTAAATTTATAAGGTTTATGAGATTTGGATGATTTATATGACATTATATCCTTATTTTAAACATAAATATTCATGGTGATTGTCTATTAAATGTATAGAAATATCATGATTAAGATTTATGAATTTTTATGTATATCTTTGTTTTGTGGAATATTAAAATAGTGTTATGTATCCCCAAGGTTAGATATTGTTAACAACCCTAACAATCTAAACATGTAAGCAACAAAAATTCAAAGAGTCACAAAGAAGAGATGACATGTCCCATGCATCATCTTACATAACATTATCTAGGTGGGCATCAAGAAAGAAATGATATATTCCTATTGGAAGAGGTTATTGTTATCTCAATTTTTCCCCCAACAAAATTGATCAAACACGACCCCGCACGAGAGAAAATTGAAGGGTCAGTTTAGTCATGCAAGCTCACATTCAAATCCAACAGTCAAGGGGGTAGGTGGGCTCTACAATGGAGGAGCAAGGTCGATGAAGGATCAAACAAATTCAAAGGAGGCCAGAGGATCTCACATAGAGAAATTACGGGGAAAGGCTCAAAGTTTTAGACTTCACATACGATTCAGAGTGGGCCCAAATCAGCTAAGTATGAAAAGATGGCAGAAGGCTTCCACATGCCTCATCGGCACATCTCCAAGGGTTAAAGCCAAAAGGTAGGTTCCCCAAACAAGCACCAAGCATCCACGTGTCTAGAATCCCCAAAAGTGTTACTTGGCCATTGAAAAGTATACGAGCCAGCGGAAGATGCCATGTGTCATCTTCAGCGTGTAACTTCAAAGGTAAATCCAAAAGTGGGTCTCCAAGCAAGCGCGGAGCTTCCATGTGTCCCAGGTCTGAAAAAGGGACAGAGTTGGCCATTTAATCGACTAAGTATAAAGGGCCAGCGGAAACTTTCATGTGTCTCATTGACGCAACTTCAAAGGTGCATCCCAGAGTAGAGACTCAAATGAGTGTGAGGCTTCCACGTAGTCTAGGGTTTGAGAAAGGCATCAGGCCCAAATTGGCTAAGTATCACAGACTAGGCAGGAAGAGCCACATGTCATCATCAACGCACATCTTCAAAGGTAAATCTAAAAGCAGGGTCTCCTAGACAAGCGTTGGCCTTCCACGTGTCTAGGGTCTAATAGAAAAGGGATCAGAGTCAATAGTTGTAAAGTCAAGATGGGACAGAGTCAGCGGAGGGTGCCATGTGTTGACTTGGCGCAACTTCAAAGATCAACTCCGAAGGTAGTCCCCCAAACTGGCATAGGCTCTCCACGTGTCCAAGAGTCAAAAGGGGGACAAAGTCGGCCGTTTAATCGAATACGTATAGAAAGTTCAGCAGAACCCTCCACATGCCTCGTCCGTGTAACTTCAAAGGTAAAATTTGGGGGCAGGTCCCAAATATGTGTTGAGCCTCCACGTGTCCAGGATAAGACATATGACCCCGCCAAACAAAAGGGACACATGGCCATGTTTCAAGTCAAAGTCGGGAAGGCAGGCCTTGGAAGGATTCTTTGCCAAAAGTGGGCCCCAGACGGGCATGGGGAAGGCTTTTCACCCAAGTGGAAAATGTGGGCCGGAGGGCCCGGAGATGACTGTTGGGGAATGTAGAGTTGCGGGGTCACGAGAGTCTTTTTGTAATTTTGGCAACTTTCATAAAAGTGTAGTTTGTAAGTGCGGGCACGCAAGCGGAAGGAGGTTTGTTCGCCAAATGAAAATGAGAAGGTTGTGGGCTTGCAGGGCTTCGGGAGAATTTTGCACTTTTGTGACTTTTTTGCAAAAGGCACAATTTCAATTTCATGCTTTTGCGCAAAAGTGAATTTCGGGCTCGTGGATCCATTTTGCTAAAAACTTATTTTTCACCATTTTTGTGTGGATTCGATTCAAGTATTCAAATGGGCATATCTTTCGATCCAGTGCTCAGAATTCAACAAATTTGGTACCATTGGAAAGGTCTCGACCTCATCTATGCCATGGAGACCTGAAACTTTAATTTTGACAAGGTCAGGTGGGTGAAAAACAGGAAAACATATTTCATGCCATTAATGTATGATCCGATTGCTTCAACAACCAAATTAGATTTTATCTGATTCACCATTCTTCCTTCTTCAACATGCCAAAAAGACATAGAGAGGTGGATTCAACAGATTGTGGGTGGATTTGTAGGGGCATTGATGGCCGGTAGCTGAGCTTTCAAATTAGGTTTCCCACCTCTTTTCTTCTCCTCTCTTCGCTTCGTCTATAAAGGTAAGAGATTGGCTCATTGTAAAGGGTTGGACATTTTGGTTTTGTGCCCTCCCTTCTTCTCTGGTCTATAGACAAATTCATGGAGTCTGAACCTTCTATTAAGACTATAATGCAAGTTTTTCACGTCTTGGCCATTGTAATGCTCTGTATCAATTTGTGAAGTAATAATACATGTCTGTGGATGATTTCAACCCTCTCTTGTGTTCATTTCCTTTATCTGATCTTTCATTGCAATATTGGTTATCTGTGCATGGTGGTTGTATTACATTTTAATGGTTTGTGTTTGATAGCAAAGATGGTGTTTAGCATTCCTTTGGTGCATCACCTCTGTTAGTTTAGGTTTAATTTCTTGCATCTTCTTAACCATGTCTCCTTGGCAAGTTAGAATAGATTTTAGAATAGATCCTCTACAAATTTTATGTGTGCACCTGAACAGAGGAATAGGAACCAGACCTTCATCCTGGAGATCTCTCTCAATTTCAAAGTCCCACACTTTGAGAGATGCTCCATGTTATGCAATCACACTGAGAGTCTCAACCCATCAAGTTGCAGACATTCAGGGGTGTTGTGATTTTGCACTAATAGTTTTGGCACGCCTGGTGGGACCAAGAGGTCTCCATTTTTATTACAACAAGATTGATGTGCACTTGTTGTAAGTTTTCAGCTTATAAGAGCTTTGAAATTACACATCTGGCAACTCCAAAAGAGGCAGAGTCCACTAGTTTTGGCATCCTAGGCTTGGAAGATTCATGAGAAGAATTCAGACTAGATCAAGAACTAGAGAAGAAGGATTGTTTGTCTATCTACACTTGTCCCCAGACAGAGGGAGAAGGGGAAGAAGAGCTCAAAGGTCTCCATCTCCACCAAATAGAACTTTGTCAACACCTCCCCCTAGTAGGCCTTTCATTCAATCAACAAGGGTTCTTAGGCCAATCATAATGGCACATCCACAACCCAATCCCTATGTCAACTTCACTGGCAGCAACCCACTCACTCTCAATGCACAAAATCTAGTTCCAGTTGTAACATTGAAGAGCATTCCATATTTCACTGGAGAGAACAAGACTACTCCTAGTGACCACATTCAAGACATTGCAAATGTCTGTGTAATTCATGAAATCATTGAGATGGACATTGCAGTCAAATTGTTAGCCTCTTCATTCAAGGGTAAAGCTTTGCAATGGTTCAGGAGTTTAACAACAGGCTCTATTTAGAATTGGGACCATTTGTGTAGAGCTCTTCATAATCAATTTGGAGAGAAGGGAGATAATTTATCCTTGTTGGAACAACTGACAACAATCAAGAGGGATCCTAATGAGCAGTTGACCGACTTCAACTTCAGATTCTAGCAGACGTGGGATAGGATTCCAGTGGCCATAAGACCAACAGACAAGGTGCTTTTCTATACTTCCTTAGAGCTTTAAATTCTGATATTTCCTTAATGATTCAATCCATGGGAGGTGTAACCTTACCTACAGCCTATAACATTTCCATTAGAGCTGAAAATTGTTTAATTCAGGTTGGTAAACTTGCACCTAGGCCACCTATGCCTCTATACCTGGAACGAGGAGCTCTAAACACTAGTTAAACACCCACATTAGCTCCCATACCTACTCCAAGGAATCAAATTTCAGCTGAAGCTTCCACCTCATCTTCTAGCACTTCAAAAGAGCTACAAGAGGTTATGAAACAACTGCAGAACCTAGGAAATGAGCTAGTGACTATCAAGAGGCAACAAGCTCAGAGTTCTAGGCCATATCAGCCTCAAACTCAGTATCAAGCTAGGCCCACATACCAGTAAAATAGACCACCAGCTCAGGCTGTAAATCAAAATCAAAACCAAGGACAACCTCAAGTTGCTAGGCCTTTCCGACCATATGATCCAAACACAGCTTCAACATCAAGGGCCTTGGTTCCAACACAAAACAACATGGCACAAGAATATGATTGGTGTTTCCCATGTAGTCAACCCCATAACCTATCAATGTGTTTCAATGGTGCGCTAAATAAGGCCTTGATGGTATAGAACATTGGTGTGTCCCAAGAGCCCAGTCAAGAGGAAAATTAGCAGCAAGAAACCCATAAAGAGGCACCTCCAAGTGAGACCATGCTTGTCAATTGGCAGGTTGAAGATTTCTGTGGTATGAATCAAGCACCTCCTCATAGTGTGGCAGCAAATACATGGTCCAAGAAGAGGAATATTGGAGAGGGTAAATAATCCAATTCAAATGGTCCATAACCATCTATTTCCCTGCAAAGTGTAACTCCCAATGTACAGAGTCAGCCCAAGCCACCTTCTAGACCCACTCAGTCACCGGTTGTAACAACCCATGTGTAATAGAAGAATGTGCAAGGAAAGGGTCAGAAAAAAGATAGCTCATTCCCATTTAACATCATTGAACATATGAAGAAAAAAAATGTGAACATCTCAATGTGGGAGTCATTGGCTATCCTAGGACAGAGAGACCTATTACAGGCTGCTATGGCCAATTGGTCAACCTCAAATCAGCCCCCCAATCAACAAGAGAAAGTGCTTACCAATGCAGCTTAGCCCAAAGGAAACCATGGAGGACAACAAGGTAAGAATCAGAAACCCCCTCCATTCTATGTTTCATTGATCATTGGGGACAAATTGGTACATAATTACATGATTGATTCGGGAGTGAGTAGCTCAGTCATGCCGAAGCAAATAGCCGATCAATTGGGTCTTCAATACAAAGTCATCTCCAAGGGCATAGTGCAATTGGATGGGACAACGGTAACAATGGTTGGAGTCATCAAGGATTTGACCCTCACATTGCACACGCATGCCCCAATGTGACCGTATTGCAAAATGTATTGGTCATAGACTTGCCACCACACTTTGCATTGTGTTTGTCAAGAGACTTCACTGCTAAAATTGGAGGCTATTTGTCTATTGATTGGTCACACATGATTTTTAGAACAAGGTATGGAGCTAAGGCTATGATCAGATCTGAGCCCATTGTAGATTTCCATATTGAGCCTCATGTACCCAGCCCAATCAATGTGAATTGTTCAGCCTTTGATCAAGAAGACCTCCCAAGCACTTATGAGGTAGATACCAAGGTTGGGTGTATTCTAGACTTGACTCTCGATGAATGGGTGAACAAGAGGCATGATTTTGACCCTTACAAGGAAATGGAGGAATCTGAGCTAGGAGTTTACTATTTGCATGAGGAGAATCATCCTCTTCCTGACATCACTAAGCCAGACCACAAGGATGATAATGAGGTATGGCAGTTATTCTTTGATGGCTCAAGAAGTAGACAAGGAGCCAGAGGAGGAGCTATGCTTGTTTCACCTCAAGGAATGAAATATTACTCAGTTTTTCATTTCCAATTTGCTTGCTCGAACAAAAAAATAGAGTATGAAGCCTTGATCCATGGACTGCATTGGGAAAGAAAGAGAGGGATTAAGAATCTGCAAATATTTGGTGATAGTGAGCTAATTGTGAACCAAGTCAGAGGACAACATGCTGCAAGGAATGACCTACTCAGGAGCTATAAAAACCGGGTATGGGACCTCATTGAGGAATTTGAATCTTTCAACATTGTGTGCATACCCATGAAAAAGAATGATGCATCAGACAAACTGACAGTAATTGGGGCAACATTTGATGTTATAGAAAGTATAAAAAGTGATAAGTCTCAGCCCCATATATCAAGGTGGTTATGAGGCCAGCTATCCTAGATAATAACACAAGTTGGCAGGTCTTCGAGAATGATCAGAAAATTGTCAATTTTCTACAAGAAGAAGCTGAGTTCTCTTCTAGAAACCAAGAAAAATTGGAACAATGGTATGGCGACCAAGTGGTGCAGCTAAGAACTAACAAATTACCAGAAGGTCTTGTAACCTTGGAATCAATATTCAACCCAAATAATCAATTCTAGAAGGAGAAAGAAAATATTCAGGTAAAGGGTGAAGATTCAGAGCCCATTTCCATAGATGAAGGTAAAACGTTGCGAATCGGCAAGGTAAGTACCCAACAAGAAAAATCTGAGTTCATTCAACTTTGTCAAGAATTCCCAGATGTCTTTGCTTGGACTTACAAGGATTTAAGAGGTTTCAACCCAAGGTTGGCACAACACACTATCGAACTGGATTCAGGAATAATCCTTTCAGACAAAAGAAAAGGCCAGTAAAACCTCACATTGAACCTCTCATGAGAAAAGATTTGAACAAGCTAATTGAGGCCAACATCATCTTCTCTATCAAACATTCAAGTTTGGTTACAAACCTGGTGCCTGTGAGGAAAAGAAATGGAGAAATCAGATTGTTTGTAGACTTCCGTGATCTAAACAGAGCATCACTCAAAGATCACTACCCACTTCCATCGATGGAGAAAATCTTGCAGGTTGTAGCTAG
Source organism: Taxus chinensis (assembly GCA_019776745.2). NCBI lineage: Eukaryota > Viridiplantae > Streptophyta > Pinopsida > Cupressales > Taxaceae > Taxus > Taxus chinensis. The sequence goes on along the minus strand of CM034153.1, from coordinate 69,189,052 downwards.
CTTTGAGAGGTTTTCATTGCTAGATGGATACTCAGGCTATAATCAGATAATGGTGAAAGAGGAAGATCAGTACAAGACAGCCTTCATCACCAAATGGGGCACATATGCTTATAGTTAGATGCCATTTAGATTATCCAATGTCGGAGTGACATTTCAGTGAGCTATGGATATGGCGTTCAAAGGATTGATCAACAAGATGGTTCCAGTGTATCTAGATGATATCACCATCTTCTCAAAGAATGTTGTAGACCATCTCTTCCACCTCAGACAGGTATTCCAGAGGTGTAGAAGGTTCAGAGTGTCATTAAATCCAAAGAAGTGTGTATTCTTGGCACATGAGGGAAAATTGTTGGGCCACATTGTCTCAAGAGAAGGGTTAATAATTGATCCTGAAAGGGTTGAAGACATCCAAACACTTCCATTTCCACAACACAAGAAGTCTCTCCAAAGTTTCTTGAGGAGAATAAACTTTGTTCATAGATTTGTGCCTGATTTTCCCACTCTTATGAAGCCTTTAATAATGATGTTGAAGAAGAGTCTTGCATTTAAATGGGTAACAGAAGGAAAAGAAAGTTTTGAGGCCATCAAGCTCACAATATCATAGGCCCCAACTCTTATTAACCTAGAATTTTCAAAGGACTTCATGTTGTATGCTTTTGGAGGGTCAGACACAATCTCATCTATCTTGGTTCAGCCTAAAAAAGGAAGGTTCAAAATATCCCATAGCCTTCTTCAGTCAGAGCTTGGAGGATTATGAAGTAAAGTATTCTTTCATTAAAAATCATGTCCTTGCTGTCATTAGAGTTTGAAGAAGTTCAGAACACTTGGTCTCAAACAACAAGATTCAACTGTTAGTGTCTCATGCTGGTGTCAAGGATTTTCTCCTAAACAAGGACTTGAAATGAGAAGAGAGCAGGTTGGATCACTCGTGTAATGGATTATGATATTGAAATCAAAGTGAAAAAAATAGTTTGTGGAAAGGGTCTATGTGAGCAGCTCACTTCCAAGCAAAAAATTGAGTCAGCAGATGAAGAAGAGGTTATCCTACTACTGCAGAATGATCAACAGTAGCCAGCTAACGATCCACTCATTCCATGTTAGAGTCAAGCCTTAGTGCATTATCTCCAAATGGGTTTGTGCCCTCCAGAATGGAACAAAGTAAAAAGGAGATACTTCAAATTACAAGCCATCCCATATGTGCTTATTGGTGGTGTATTGTTCAAGAAGGACATCAATAGTGTTCTGTTGAGGTGCATTGGATAGGCCAAATTGAGAAGATGTTGCATGAGTTCCATGAAGGAGAAGTAGGAGGCCACTTTTCTCCTCGAGTAAAAGCTGATCAAAATCATGAAAGATGGTTATTATTGGCCTACGGTGTTTAGTGATTGTTATGCATCAAGAAATGCAAGAAGTGCACATTCTTCACAGGGAAGGAAAAGTTAGCATCCCTACCCCTTCATCTAATTTAAGTGGATCAACCATTCATGCAATGGGGACTAGACTTCATTAGAGTAATCAACCCAAATTCAAGCTAGGGCCACAAGTGGATACTCACAGCGACTGACTATTTCACCAAGTGGACTGAAGCGGTGGCACTTAAAAAGGCAAATGAATCCAACATCTTGGAATTCTATGAAGGGATAATCACTAAGTTTGGAGTCCCTACCACTATCATATTAGATAATGCATTTGAATTCCTTGGTACAAGGATCGTTGAATGGGATGTCAGGAATGGTGTATACCTCAACACTTCATCAAACTATTACCCTCAAGGTAATGGCCAAGAAGAGTCCACAAACAAGAACCTACTAAGAATTATCAAAAGGACTCTTGATGAAAATCAGAGAACTTGGCACATAAATCTCAAATCAGCTCTATGGGCTAATAGAATCACATCCAAAATGTCTACATGCAGCTCCCCATATCATTAGAGATACCCACTTTGGAGATCATGAAACGGTTGGAACTAGCTGAGTTTGAACCTATGGAAATCAGGTATGCAGAGCTAATGGGAGTAGAAGAAGCAAGAGAACATGTAATGTAGATCATGGAGAAAGATCAAGCATTGATCAAGAAGAGCTTTGATAAGAAAGCAAGAACAAGGACCTTTCAAAAGGGGGGATTAGTTCTAAATTGGGATGCAGATCGGGAAAAACCAAGAAGGCATTCCAAGTTTGATGTCATTTGGAGTTGCCCCTACATGGTCACGAGATGTAAAATTAGCAATGCCATCCGGCTGGATAAGTTGGATGGTGAAGAATTGCAAATTCCATTCAATGGGATCTACCTCAAACACTACTACTAAAAGGAATATTTCTCACCCTTGTAAATATTAGCTTAGGTTTTCAATTTCTCCAAGTGCATATGCACATTGTTTTGTTATAGTTTAGGTTTCAATTTCCCTAAGTGTTGGTGCACATGCTCTATTACTTATGGTGTGTGCTTGTATACAGTTCATCTCACTCATGGAAAAGACTTGTGGCCACAAGAAATTAAATCTGCATAATATCCATATTGGAGTAGGTCTAGATGTTTTCATTGCACTCCAATAGATCAGGTTTACAAAAAATTAAACAAGGGAGAAGTTTCAAGGTTTCAGACAACTCTCTACTCTCATAAATCTTGAATCCAATATTTTCTTGCAAAGATAAGAGTGCATGCAGTAGAAGGCAAGTCCAGACCAGTTTTGAAATTACCAGGTAGACTCCATGCCCAATGGATACTTCTAAGGCTACTGGTCTCTTCATCTAGCAGGAATATTTCCCCGTGATTTGCCAAACTATTATCTCAATTTTGGCCCCTGACAAAATTGATCAAACACGACCCTGCATGAGATAAAATCGAAGGGTCGGTTCATTCATGCGAGCTCACATTCAAATCTAACAGTTAAGGGGATAGGTGGGCTCTATAATGGAGGAGTAGGGTCAGTGAAGGATCAAACAACGTCAAAGGAGATCAAAGATCGACAAAAGAAGATTGAATCAAGGGACTCGCAGTTTCAGACTTCACATACGATTCAGAGCAGGCCCAAATTAGTTAAGTATAAAAGGACCAGCAGAAGGTGCCACATGTCTCAATGGCGCACCTTCAAGGATCAAAGCCAAGGGTAGTTCCCTAAATAAGCGTGGAGCTTCCACGTGTCCCAGAACCTGGAGAGGAAATGTTCACTTGAGGCCCTGAATCAGATAATTATAAGAGTATTGGCAGAAGCCTCCACGTGTCTCAATGGTGCACCTTAAAAGATAAACTCCAAAGGCAGTCCCCCAAACTAGCACCAACCCTCTACGTGTCCAAGGTCTAAAAAAGGGAAAGATCCAGCCATTTAATTGGCTAGGTATGAAAGGGCCAGTGGAAACTTCCATGTGTCTCAATGACACAACTTCAAAGGTGCAGCCTAGAGTGGAGACTCAAACATGCACCATCCTGACCCATAGTCAAGGACCGAGTGTTTCGCACAGAATGTTTCAGTTCTTAGAATAGAGTTGCTTCTATCCTTTCATTCTCTTGAGAAACAGATAAGGGTTAGGGCTAGGATGAATACCTGTTGAATGTTGGGAGGGTGCGCACGTACCGTAGAAAGAGATCAGATCGATTGCGAAGAACTCCTTTTTGTCTAGGAAGGACTACCTGCAAGTAAGAATACAAGACCACCAGATTTTAGTTAGATAATAAATGAGGGAACTGCCTTGGGCCCAGGAAATATTAGACTTCCTTTCGAAGGTGGTCAGTTCCCCTCTTAATACGAATTAACACAAATTCTAACAAAGAAGTTATTACAAAATTACAATTTAATTACCTCATTAAAAAACAATAGAGGAAAGATTGGTTTTGGTTTGAGTCACAGCGACCGATGCCGGTCACTCTACAATCGACTGTGGTTATACACTGGTACCGGTTGTTGATAACCGATATCGGTAGGGGCAGTGATTTAGGGTCTTTTAATGAAGGTTGGCTATGAGGTGGCTATGGTGTTTATAAGGCTAGTAAATGATTAGGGATAAGCAATGGGGTGATGGAGAAGACTCAGAGAGTATGGAGGCTGTTCTTGGGACAATGTAAGGGTAGAAGAATGACAGTTAGATGTAGGGTGTTACCGGGTAGTAGATCTAGGAGTAGACTTATAATTACTGTGATTCAGAAGTTCAAGAAATGTTATTAAAAGAACGTACAAGACACTACTTACTAGTTCCTGATGAAGATACAGGTCCAAGGACTATGATGACGAAGGCAGGGCTCAGGTGGGATGATCTGACAATCAAAGACGAGCTATCTTCTCTCCCAATGCTTGGATGAGTGTCGCTGTGCTCTAGTTACTCCGTTGCAGTCTTGGGCTCAATGTCCTTGTCTACAAACGCTTCTCTTTTCTTCACTTGTCTCTGCTCTGCCAAGTGAATCCTGGATCTTTCAAATGAATTCCGATCCTTTGTTTTTGGCTGGGGGAGGCCATTTACAGGGAATCGATGGCGGTTACGTAACCGACGGCTGGTCGAGTAGGAACTGATGTCGGTTAAGTCAAAGTGGGCTATTTTTAGTAAAATAGCCAACTTTCCCTCCTTTTCTCCCGAGGGATTAGTTGTGGGCTTGGTCAAGTCATTATTAGGTTGGTTTTGGTGCGGGTGAGGGGTAATTAGTCATGGGTGTGGATGTAGACCAAGTTATAGGTCTTAATTAGGTTAGTTTAGGGTTAGGTCATGGTGAGGTGGCGAAATGAGGGTGGCAGGTTTGGAGATGTGGATTTATTAATTATAAGGTAATTAATAAATAATTGTGCAAGGTTTAGGTGGTGAGGTTAGGTTGCGAAATGAGATGTGGGGCACAGGGTGTCGTAAGACACAAATTTGGTGTCTACATTAGCCCCTTGTTGTCGTGTAGCTTGTCTTGTAAAGCTGCACTGACAATTAATAAGAAGTGGTTACTCCCGTTAAGGGTATAGGTAATCCCCCTCAAATCTATCACAGATGGAGGCGACATGAAATCAAGGATAGGGTTGATAAAGGGTGAATGGTGTTGAGATGATGGTAAGATGGTGGGGTAAGTTCAAGGAAGCAGACGCACGTTGAAATGCAGTAGTGCGACCAGGGTACATGATTTGAAGAGCAAACAAGCAATTCATAGGCAAAGGTCGATAGTTTATCCAAACAAGGGTGATATAATCCTGGTATCCAAGGCATAGGAAGTAGCTCCAGGGGATATAACGGGTAAGGTACAGGAATGTTTAGGCATGTTCAGCTAGTACCAAATGGTTGGTTTGGTTGAGATAAACGTCACGGTCTTGGTCTAGGCAAATTTGGTCGACTGATCAAGTCAAGTACCCTAATCATGCTAAAACACAAACAGGTGAGCTCGATTGAACAAAAAATGATATGATGGGTGGATAAAATTGTAATTTGCGGGTTTTGGGTGAGGTACTTAATTGGTGCGGCCTTGGGTCGGGCCGATTGATTAGTGAGGGCCTTGGGTCGGGTTTGATTGGTTGGGTGCGGCCTTGGGTCGGGCCTAATTGGTTGGGTGCGGCCGTGGGTCAGGCTGGATTGGGTGAGTGCAGCCTTGGGTCAGGCCTGATTGGTTGGTTGCGGCCTTGGGTTAGGCTTGATGGTTGGGTGCGGGCTTGGGTCGAGTCAAATGGTTGGTTGCGACTGTGGGTCGGGCCAAATGGTTGGTTGCGACTGTGGGTCGGGCCGATTGAAGTCAAAATAAGGCAAGTCAGCAAAGCTAGGGGTAGGTGATGGGGGAAAAAGTGGAGATTGGTTGGTTGCGGCCTTGGGTCGGACCTAATTGGGTGGTTGTGGCCTTGGGTCGGGCTTGATGGTTGGGTGTGGGCTTGGTTCGAGTCAAATGGCTGGTTGCGACTGTGGGTCGGGCCAAATGGTTGGTTGTGACTGTGGGTCGGGCCGATTGAAGTCAAAATAAGGCAAGTCAGCAAAGCCAGGGGTAGGTGATGGGGGAAAAAGTGGAGATTGGTGGACAAGGGTGGGAGTTAGGTGAAGGAAGTAGGTAACCGATATCGGTTATGTGTAACCGATATCGGTTAGAAGACCGATACCGGTATTCTAGGGCGCGAAATAACCGGTATCGGTTATAGGCCAAAACCTATAAAAAGAAAAATACAGCATGTCATTGTCACTTTGTGAATTTGAGTGCCCCATTTTGTCTTGTCTAAGGTGTGAAGTGATTGTGTTGAGTTTGTGGGCTGAGTTGGCATTATTTGAGTGGAGGAGTGAGTGATTGGTAGACCCCAGCGAGAAGGAGGCAGAGTTTGATTGGTTGAGGACTCAGCTGAGGAGATTGTGGAGCCATGGCACAGCCAAGAGGAGCAGGAGGTGTTGGACCAGCTGGACCACCGCCACCTATCCCACCACGATGACGTGTAGTCATACCGGTAGGCTCTGAACTCCTACCTATGTGAATTTAATGAGTTTAACTTAGATGTGGGTTTTGGGTAGGAATCCTAAATTTAATAAAATAAGGAATGAATGGAGGTAATTTGTAAAATGGAGTGGGTAGGTAGGCTAGTTAGGCCAAAACAGAAGGGTGGGTAGGTTTTTAGGGTTTTCTTGTGGATAAATAGGGAGAAATAGGTAAAAATGTGTTTTGCGGGACATTTTGGGTTCGGCCCCGCAATCAGACAGTGACCGATGTCGGTCACTAGGCGACTGGCATCGGTCACATAATATTGTGTATATATTCTTTGTTGATAGACCGGCGTCAGTCATAGGTCGACCGGCGTCGGCACATATCATTTACTTAGGGGACCGATGGCAGTCGAGGGTGATCGGTACCGGTCAGCATGGGTAGAGTTTGTGGTTTTTGTTTGTTGTTAGAATTTGGTCTTGTTGTTTTTTGTTTTTGTTTGGGGGGTGAAGGGGGAGGGGGTAGAGTTGATAGGAAAGGTGATTGGGGTGGGGGGGAAATGGGGTTGTTGGGGGGATGGTTCGGGTAGGATAGATTAGGTGTTGGGTATGAAGTAGGAGGTGTTAAATTGGCAGGGGGTATAGTTAGATGGCTAGAGTAGATCGGGGTGGTTGGTAGGGTGTGAGATAAGTAAAGGGGATATCATAGGTGTATAGGGTAAGATAGGTGGGTGTAGATGTGTGTTGTAGAGTCGGGTTGTGGTTGGGTGGGTAAGTGGGTATAGAGGGTTAAGGTAGTTGTTTTTGTAAAGGGTAGGCCTGATGAAGTGGGTTGTTTTTGCAGGCACGCCAGCAGCTCACGATGCAGGATCAGATGCCCCCTCTATTGAGGTAGATGCGGCCACATGTGTCCGCAGCGCAGTGGGGGCATCATGTGAGAGGTTGGACTCGGTGGAGTCCAGTGGTATAGGGCTGTGGATAGGGACCACAACCTGATGGTTGCCCTCATCGAGAGATGGGATCCGACAACCAATGTCTTCCATCTCCCTACTGGAGAGATGATGATTACTTTAGAGGATGTGTATCGCATCCTGAGACTGCCGATCGTAGGTGAGGTAGTGTTCCAGGTGGATGCGGAGACAGCGATGGACAGCATCCTGCATGTATTCAGGGATGCAGCCCCATTGTTGACCTATCACAGCGTGAGCATTGCCTATGGTGACATGTATCGCGCACATCGATAGGAGACACGGCTTGCCGTGTTGATGATGATAGGTATCACCTGCTTCGCCCTCCCGGACTCAGAGGGAGGCCGCTTCCCACGGGATTTGATGGGAGTTTTGCATGAGATGGTAGAGGAGCATACATGCTATGCCTGGGCACCAGTGTATCTGGTGCAGCTATACAGAGAGCTGTGGGGTTATCGCCGTATGAGGCGATTTGGTATTTTCTTGACATTTTTGTTACACTGCTGGGCATACGAGCATATCATCTGTATACGACCAGTAGGGCTGCCCCAGCAGCCAGGGCCACAGATAGTATATAGATATGGATTTCAGAGGTGGTTGGGGGTCGTGGGCCAGCCACGAGTGGTGCTCGCAGGATGAGATGTGGCCTACTACCGTCATATGTTAGAGGGCTTGACCACACTGGACATTATATGGAGGCCCTACAGAGGCCATCAGCCTCGAGGAGGAGCCCGAGCACAGATGCGCTGGATCTAGTATAGTTTCTGGATAGCTGGACGGAGGCCCGGGGAGTATGAGCGGATACCCCTAGAGAGGGTACAACGGCAGTTGGGCCTGCGACAGGATGAGCCACCTCCCTTCCCACAGTACCAGAGGGATGATGTAGAGGCCCCACTGCCTACACCGCAGCCAGTTGACCCCAACTGGGTAGTAGAGAGACCGGACTGATGATACAGTGGATGATGCCGGAGTGACAGGGGCCTTTTTGGTTTGGTGGGCAGGGGAGAGAGCAGCCAGGAGAGCACAGCCCCGCACAGCTAGATTTGGCGGCTGTTATAGCGGAGAGGGACCGTCTCTTGGGACAGGTGTAGTTATTACAGGGGTAGCTTGCTGCTGCATAGGCACAGATTGGGGTGCTACAGGGGCAGTTAGCCCAGGCACAGGCTCAGGCACAGCCGCAGGCACCGGTATAGCCACAGGCACTACCACAGGCACAGGCACCGCCGTAGGCACAGGCGCAGGTGTAGGTACAGGTGTACCCCCACAGGCACAGGGTGTACCGGCAGGACAGGGGCCACTACTATTAGGACTCGGGGGACCAGCCCCAGCAGCCATGGTGGCACGGGCCCGCTATATGGAGGTGAGAGCGGAGGCCCGGTATTATCAGGACGTGCTCGATGGTACTTGGGGCTGACTATCAGCCATATGCGGCACACAGAGCTGAGACATCCCGGAGCCAGAGATCCCAGGGGGGCGCAGCCATAGCCGGTGGGTCTATTACAGGGAGGAGGCAAGAGCCAACACAAGGATCAGCAGGGAGACGGGCCAAGGGTGGTGGAGAGAGTTGAGACATCCTGGGAGTGGTGATGGGTTTTTGATATTGGATATAGACACCAGACTGTGAACCAGGTATGTATATAGAGGCCTGCGTGCCCATATATGATTTATTTATTCATTTTTGTTGTATATACCGGCCTGCAAGCCGAGTACATGTTGTATAGTTGATACCGGCCTGCGAGTCGAGTATATTTTTGACATGAGAGACTGGCCTGCGAGCCGAGTCAAGATTTTGACAGAGACAGTGGCCTGCGTGCCAGCTTTGTATTCTTGAGATCACAGAGGCCCCATGCAGGGCAAGTTGTATATTTTGACATTGATATATGTAGATGATGATTTTGATCCACATGGTGTGTATAAAAATGTCTTATGTGTTTTTGTCGACGGTTTTTGAAATTTAATGTATATAGATGATGAGTTTGATCCACATGGTTTGTATACTAATGGGTTTGATGTATATATTAAAATGTCGCATGTATTTTGTCGATGGTTTTTGAAATTTAATGTAGATAGATGATGTTGATGAAATTGTGATGATATGTATATGTGTTGATGGGATTCTGATGACAAATATTGATAATGATGTCGTTATGCAGGAAAAAGAGGCGGGGGCGCCACCAAAAATTTGCAAAAAAAGGAAGAAAAGGCCTAGGTTTAAGCAAAAGGAGACATATGACCAATATCGGTTAGATAACAGATGTCGGTAAATAGATGACCGATACCGGTTAGATAACCGATATCAGTTATGCTAAAACGAGCTTTTCTAAAAATAGAAAGGCTTGGGAGACAACTTAAGTTCTTATTTTTAGAGGCATGCAATAAGTTAAATACGAGAATGCGACGCTGTTTGACGACTGATACAGGTAATTGCATGGGAGAATTGAGTGATAAGGAAGAAAGAGATAGGTAAAGTGATTGTGGGCTGAGATTAAGAAGGGTAGAAAGGGCAAGTTATATTGAAGAGGGTGGTGAACATGGCTGAACAAGGAGAAGCATCTAGCGGGCAGAGACGAGAGGGAAGACAGGTTCCACCTCAAGTTGTTGCGTCCCAAGAGGTAAACTGTTTGGTTGTAATTTAATTCTTACATGTTTTATGAATAGGATGAGAGAAGGTAAGTGGATAGAGACGAGAAAGAAAAGGTGATAGGTAAGGGTTTGGGATGGGGTGAGTGTTATGGGGTAGGTAAGTAGGGGTTTCACGTATGTTTGTAGGTATAGAGAGGAGTAAACGAGCAAATAATTATCGTAGGGGATGTTTTTAAGTAGGCTGTATAAGATTGACAGTGATCGGTATCGTTAGAGATAACCGGTATCAGTTAGGCAACCGGTATCGGTTATCTATAACCGATATCGGTTACTGTATGAAATTCCAGAATGTGAGAAAAAAACACTTGGGGATTTGATTTATTGAATGGTTTGTGTGTTGTTTTGATGTATGCAGGTAGAGGTAGGGCTGAGGATGAATGATAGAGTGCCAACTTTGTTTTCATGAGTCTGAGCAGATGTAACACCAGCAGAATGGGCATTGATAAACCATGTGGGGTTAAGTGGAATCTGCTATTATTCATGAATTGCATGCAATCATGCTATGTTACAGGCGTTGATCGAGAGATGGAATCCAGAAAAGAATACCTTCTATCTACCAATAGGGGAGATGATAGTGATGTTGGAAGATGTGTTTAGAATTTTGAGGCTCCCAATTACAGGAATACCAGTGTATCAGGCAGGACTGAGCGCGGCGTGGGGAGAAATAACAGCAGTATTTGGTTCAGCTGCACGAGATTTGACACAACGAGGTTTGAAAATTCACTTATGGTATAATGTTTGCAACACACCCTAAGGCCACAAGGTTAGCAGTGGTATTAATGATAGTGGTGGGGTATTATACATTACCAAGGGCAGATGGGGGAAGGTTTCCAAAAGTATTGATGTGTATTATTTGGGAAATGATAGAAAGGAGCGTGACTTTCGCATGGGCACCCGCATATCTGGTAGAGCTATACAGGGGGTTTATGGGGTTGCAGGTGAAATCACCAGGACGACACTGGATTGTGCATACTGTATGACATTGTTGGGCTTATGAGCACATTGTGTGTGTGCGACTAATAGGCCGACCAATCCAGGAAAGAGAGACAGGAGTGCAGAGGTTGGGATTCAGACGATGGGTCCAGACAGAACAAGAGGTGAGATCCCAGGCCGTGACAGATGACATCGAGTATTATAGGCAGGTGTGGGAGATGGTGACGATTGCGGATATCTGTTGGAGGCCTTACGGGAACTATATGGTGACAGAGAACATATCAGATGATTTGAGGGGTGTAGAGTGATTAAGGTGGATCACGGGGCACAGGCCAGGTGAGTACGAGAGGATTCCTCTAGATCACGTGCGGCGACAATTTGGATTTGTTCAGGATATACCCATGGCTTATAGACCATACATGAGGATCACACGCTAAGGCATCATTCTCACCTCCCCGGCTGACACCTCCAGAAGGACCAGAAGAGATAGCAGCCGATCGCAGGGTAATGGATGCAGGAGCGACAGAGGCTTATAGATTATGGTGGGTAGCAGAGCTGCGAGGTTCACGTGAGAGGGCCGATCATCCTGACATAGCTGTGATTACAGCAGAGAGAGATCACTTGCATGGTTCAGTGCACTATCTTCAAATGCGGGTGAATGAGACAACAGGATTGTTAGCTGTTGCGGAGTCACGAGTGGAGAGACTAGAGGTGAGATTCCTCCACGTGAGAGGGCATATTCATATGTTACAGGAGAGATTGGCAGATCAGTGGGAGGAACCAATAGCAGTGGCACCTTTGAGGATGGAGAGGCCAGGCGAGCGGCGTCGACGATCACGATCATCACCTAGTTCGGGATGAGGCGCAAGGGTCTAAGTGAATTTCATAGAGGTATAAGAATAAATAAGGATGCCGACCTGTGCGTCGATGATAGAGAAGATGTATTTGTTTAACATCTAAATAAAACTGAATATGTATGTTGATTTGAGTTATGATAATAATAAGAATGGTTGTGTTTTGAATGTTTTGTTTTGAAAAAGGATAAAGATGAATGTGATCAAATAGAAATACACAAAAAGATTTATATTTACCACACATGATAGGTTATGGTAGGGGATGGTCGAGCTAACCTTGGGAGACCCCATGTCTCCTAAGTGCTGCCTACATAGCCCATTGCACAAAGCAAGGAGGGGCCTCAGACCGATGTAGTTCTCCCTTAGGACCAGGGAGAGGTGAATTCAGGCAATTTGGTTGTGGTTAGGTAATTTGTTGGTTGGTAAAAATATTGATATTGGTAGGGTAATGTTGTTGGTGTTGGTAAGGGATTGGCGATGTTGGTGTAGGTATAGGTGAAGTGAAAGTTAGCTTACCCAAGTAGTAGGGAACCGTGTCCTGATTAAGGTCAACACATAATCCTAGATTTGAGTAAAAGAGGCAAAAGTGTCCCGTAGTTGAGAAGAGCTAAACAAACCACATATTAATGTAGGATGAGCTTGAATCCCTAGGTACCTTGCATAGGCGAGAAGTCGATAGGTGAAAAGAGTTGTATAATCACAATATATCAGGATATACGTCACGTCCCTTGAGTTTTGTTGCTTTGACGAATGGTGAGGTGAGGTGGCTGGTATAGTTGGGGTGCAGAGAACTTGTTATAAGGTGATTATTCTGACGAAAGAGAACCAAACCTAAATAGACAAGTCCATGACTCAAAAGTGCTTTGGAATACTGCTTTTTACTTTTCTGGATATAGACTGATCAATGCAGGAAGTCCATAGGGGATATGCATTTTATTGTTCTTGAGCTCTTCACGAAGCTGAGCAATGCGAGAAGCTTCTGATAAAGGCTGACTTTGTATAGCTGTCCTTCAAGGGAGCAGTCTATTTATAGTAGCAGATGCGGATTTTGTGTATAGCTGTCCTTCGGGGGAGCAGTCTATTTATAATAGCAAATGTGGCTTTGCACGTAGCTGTCCTTCGAGGGAGCAGTCTATGTATAACTTAGAGGTCTAGATGTCCGTTTGGCATGAAGCATCTAGTTTTGTAGGAAGTTTGACTCAAGAATATCCCATAAGCGTATAATTGAGAACGTGTTATTTTGATACTTTTAAGTCATGGACTAGACTAAAAAGGGGAAGGAATCTTTAAGAGGAGATGATGACCAAACCATGTGAGCTTGATTCTATTTTGAGATGCATGAAACAAAGTGCATGAGGTGGTAAATGAGCTCAAGGGACGAGCGCAAGGTAGATAAGAAGTGATATAACACTAAATTCAACAGTAGAATGGTCGAAGATGCAAGGCATTAAGGGGTTCAGGCTCAGGTTTACCATTAAGCGAAGCTAAATGATAAGTGCCTGATCCATAAGTATGAGTGATAATGTAAGGCCCAATCCAATTTGGAGGAAAATTTTCTATGTTTGCTCTTTTCTAGTTTGGTTACATGTTGATTCTCTTTGAGGACAAGATCACCAACCTTAAAGGTATGCTTATGAGTTTCACTTATCATAAGCACGCTTGATGCACTTTTGATAGATTTGAAGGCGGTCAAGAGCTGTAAGACGATGCTCGTCAAGAAGCTCCAATTGGGCTAACCGCTCTTGGCAGGAAATCATCATTGGTGAGAATATCCTGAAGAGATATTATTAGGGAGAGTATTTTTATTTTGAGAGGCAAGATAGCCTCAGTACCATATACCAAAGAAAATGGGGTGGCATTAGTGGAGGTATGAATGCTAGTTCGATAAGCCCAAAGGGCAAAAGGGGATGTGATCAGGCCAACTGCTTCCAGAATCGTTAACGACTTTCATGAGAATTTTGGTTAGGGTTTTGTTAGAAGATTCAGTCTTGACCATTTACTTGTGGATAGTAAGGTGATGATAAACTAAGTTTGATACCAAATTTGTCACAAAGGTCTTGTAACAACTTATTTTTGAAAGATTTTCCATTATCTGTTATCAAGCAATGAGGAACACCAAAACAACAGATAATGTGATGGTTAATGAATTCTACGAATTTTTTCCTTTTTGGTGGAAATGAGTGGAATGGCCTCCACCCATTTAGTGTAATATTTGGTTGTTGTGATTATCCAACGGTGACGTTGCGAAGAGGGCGGGTGAATCTCACCAATAAGGTCTAAACCGCATTGTGAGAAAGGCCAAAGATCTCGTACGACCTGTAGCGGATGGCTAGGAGTATGTTGAAGGTTGGCATGTTGTTGACACATAATAAAATGCTTAACATATGCGTAGTAGTCATTATTAAGTAGTAGGCCAATAATAGCCTAGGCTAAGGATCCATTTGGCCATGGCAAGGCCACTAAAATGTCCACCACAAATACCGTCATGGACTCTGTTGAATGGTATAGGTGACCTCCGCACCAGTTAGACATCGAAGGAGAATGCCATCAAAGCCACATTTATAGAGGAGTCCCCCCTTGATGACATAACGAGATTTTTTTTTAAGAAAAACATGTTTGCCGTTACTAGTAAGGTCAGGTGGGAGAACAGAGGTTGTAAGGTAGTCGTGAAATTGGTGATACCAGGTATCCTACGAATTAGCAGACACATTATTTATCATACAAACATCCGGGGTTGAGTAAGATGGGGCAAAGAGTTGTTGGACCAAGAAGAATATGTCAGAGTTAGTTGGTGAGGAAGAGAATTTGCAAGGCTAAGCAAGCCATAGTATCCGCAAATTTTTTAGTTGAGCGGGGAATGGTTTGGATAGAATAATGAGTAAATAAGGTCAAAAGTGAATCCATGTAATGTTTGTACTTTTGAAGTTCCTCATTTTTACATTGGTAGATGCCCATAACTTGATTGAACGACCAATTGAGAGTCACCAAAAATATTAATAGATTTGACACCTAAGTGTAACGCAACCTGGAGACCCAAAATAAGGGCCTCGTATTCCGTTGTATTATTAGTGTAGGGGAAATTGAGCTAGAATGAAAGAGGCATAGGCTCAGCGTCAGGAGGAATGAGAACAACGCTGGCCCCTCTGCCACGCTGGAATTTGGATCCATCGAAGAAGAGAGTCATTGGATAGGACTCCTCACTGAGTGAAAGAGTGGCGATGAAAATCGTCGGGGAAAGTAAAATTGGTAAATTGTTCCCCAGGTAAAGGGGCTTCCACAAGTTGGTCTGTGATAGTTTGTCCTTTGACTGATTTCTGGTGTACAAACTCAAAGTCAAGGTCGGTGAGGAGCATAATCCATCGGGTGATGCATTGGTTCCGATGAGATTTGGCATACATATAATGGATGGGGTCCGCGTTGGTGATGACAAAAGTTTTGTGATTCAGGAGGTAATGTTGGAGTTTGGTGGCCACGAATGATAGGTCTAGGCACAACTTTTCTACATGTGTATACCTAGTCTCGTAATCTACCAGAGTACGGACTTATGTAATACACATGGCTTGTTCAAGATGCTCAGAGTTACGATGGGCTAGCATGGCTCCTACAACATGGTCGGTGGTGGAAAGGTAAAGGTAGAAAGGGTGATCGTCCTGAGGTGGGATAAGCACAGGTGGCTGCAAGAGATAGGCTTTAAGAGCCTCAAAGGCCTGGTGGCACTCTTCACTCCATTGAAAGACAATGTCATTTTTAAGGAGATGATGGAAAGGTTGACATTGATCCGAGAGTTGTGAGATAAAATGCCAGATTAGATTGGAGTTTACCCTGCAAACTATGCAATTGTTTGAGGTTAGTGGGTGGGGGCATTTCTAGGATAGCTTTGACTTTAGCTGGATCGACCTCGATGCCATGCAAAGAGACAATAAAACCAAGGATTTTTCCCGAAAGGACACCAAAGACACATTTCTTTGGTTGAAGACGAACACAATATTGTAACAGGAGATCGAAAATAATGGTTAAAACATCGAGATGTTCACTGCGATGTTTATATTTTCCAAGAAGATCATCGACATAATCCTCAAGGATAGTGTGCATAATGTCATGAAAAATGTAAGTCATAGCCCGCTGATAGGTCACACCAGCATTCTTAAGGCCAAATGGCATGACACGATAACAGAAGGTTCCCCAAGGAGTTATGAAGGTAGTTTTTATGTTGATCGGCTGGGGCTACCAAAATTTAATTGTATCCCGAGAAGCCATCCATGAGGGAAAGCCTCTCATGGCCCACAGTGAGATCAACAAGTTGATCAATACTTGGTAGGGGAAGTCATCCTTTGGGCAAGCGAGGTTAAGGTCCCAAAAATCCATACATATCCGAAGTCCCCCCGTTGCTTTAGTAACAGGTACGATGTTAGAAACCATTGAGGATAATCAATAGGTAAGATGAAGGAAACAGAAAGGAGTCATTGAAGCTCCTCTTTGACCAAGAGGGAAATGTGTGGATGCATTTTTCTCAACTTCTGTTTAACTGGTTTGGAATCAGGTTTTAGGGTAATGTTATGGACAGCAATGTCAGGATCAATTCCTGGCATGTCCAGCGTAGGACCAAGCAAAAGCTTGGTTGTGGGAACATGGAGGAAGGTAGTGAAGGCCAGTTTGTTCTGATGTGTTAAGATATTGTCTGATCTTCACAATGTGAGGATTTGTCCTCTGTGTGGATGTCGATTTCTATAGTCGACTCATTCAACATGGTTTGAATGTCAGATGGTAAGGCAAATTGAATATAAGAGTCGTTTGCACCAAGGTAAGTGAGGATGGAGTCATCATCCTGACACTCAACAACATTAATTGAAGGCAAGTCCTCTTCGATCATGTCTGGATACAAAAGGGGAAGACAAGATGGGTCTTCATTATCACGTTGATAGGTGAGAGGACCCAGGAAGATAGTGTTTATTAAAAAAATAAAAGTTAGGAGGGATAGATTCAGGGTCTATCGACTCTATGGGTGATGATGGAAAAATGGGTGACGATGGTTAAGAAGGGGTGACTTCATCGTCTTCCTGGATATAACGAGATATGTGGTGTTTTCGGTGTAGGTGGTTCAGAGAATCCAAGACCACGACGATCTTTGTGTTTGCGTGTAGTTACAGAAAATAATCGTATGTCGGCCTTGTTCATAAAGACCGAAACCGAAGCCCTTCCAAGCACAGCGCGTCAGGAAGGTGAGGGTGAAACGACGATTAGTTAGATATTGAAAATCAGATTGGAAGGGAACCACACCAAGGGGAGGTTTAGGGGTGACAGAGGATGTATCGACACCCCCATACATTAGGTTGGTGTGGAAATTAGGTGGTCCATAGGAGATTACTTCCCCCACACGACGGTCGTAGGTAGGATGCGCATGTAACTATCCATACTCCTGTGGGTTATGGAAAGTGCTAACATTATATAGACGATACTCCCCCAGCATAAGGCGTTGAAAAAACATCTACTAAGGGATCTAAGGTTGGGATGTTTTCCGCGGGAAAGGAAGTGGGATTTTTGGCGGCGGTATCATTGGTTGAAGGTGTAGGTGCGATTGAGATGGATGGTTGAGGTGTGGTCGAAGTAGATAGTTGGGTTGGATAAATGGGTGTCTTGACTGGTACAAGCACATCATTAGGGTGATATATCATATTGCAGGTTTTGAAGGGGGGGAGCGTCAGCTTTTACGGTGTAGGATTTCCCCTCATACTTGAATTTTATGCATCTATGTAAGGTGGAGGGAATGCATCCCATCGCCCGGATCCAAGGGCGGCCTAACAACATGTTGTATTGGAATTCTCCCTCAAGGACATAGAATATTTTAGGTAAAGTACGTGGCCCTACATGAATGTTAAGGATCACGGTGCCTAAGGTAGAAGTAATAGCATCATTGAATGAATGCAACATGGTGGGGTTGGCACACATGCAGCTAGAAGGGATATTCATTTGTTGGAAGGCTTTAGAAGAGATGATGTTTAGGCTAGCGCCTTTTTCAATCATAACATGACGTACCCGGATGTCCCAGACGTAAGCTGAGATGAAAAGAGTGGGGTCAGGATCTTCTGCACCAAAGTCCAAAAAATTTATCTTCGGAGAAACTGACAGCAGCGGTTTGCTGTACAGGGACAGAATTGGTAGATTGTTTGGTGAGAGAAGCAACGTGGTTGGGTGTTAAGATGGAGGTAACGGGAAAGGTTTCGTTAGGTAATACCTCTATCCCTTGAAGGATTTCAACAAGAGCTTTTCGATGAGATTCAGAGGTTTGAATGAGATCATACAGTGTCATTTTTTATAGGTGATTGGTGAAGTTGTTTGATCATGGTTCGGTGGGAAACTCCATCAGAGATGGGGTAGGCAGGTCCATGAATAACCACTTTAGGTGGTAGTGTGCAATCAGGATGGTGGACAGAGAAAGAGAGGCCACAGGTGTGCTTTCTTTAGCTTTCCCATTATTTTTCTGCCCTCAAGTAGCAACACTAATCATGTTGATCTCGTGAACATGAGAGGAGGAAGACGATAGAGATAAGTCATTGTCTTCGAGAGGTGGGGTTGTAATAATGATAGATCTTGGTGAGGTGGGGACAGGTGGTATAGGAGAGGGGATTGAAGCTAAAGGTTTCTCCCTTCGTAAGTTGTCTTTCTTAACCTTTCTATCCGAGAGAGGTGACTGACGAAGTATGGCTCTCAAAGCTTTGCATCCCTCTACATCATGTCCTGGTGTGCGGTGGTAAGCGCAGATTTTAGACTCATCATAACCTATAGGTCGAGGTTTAGATGGATCATAGGGTCTAAGTGGGGGTAGGGAAATGGTCACATTCTCCACCAACATATCAAGGATCTTGGCGTAAGATCCTTTGAGCGGGTCAAATTCAGAGGAAGATGAGGCTATTGATTGGGTGGGTTTTGGTAATGTTCAGGTATGGTCGTTTCATATGGGTGGTGGTTTAGACAAGGGGTTTTGATAATTGGATTTAACTAAATGTGGCTTCTTTGGCGCAAAAGTTATGTTTAGCTGGTTAGACGATGAGGCCACAGATGACGTGGTGGTGGGAAACAACCACGGAGAGAGAGGAGTGACAGCAAACAAATCCTTTGATGATGGAGTTTTTTTAGGGTTGATAGGTGGACAGGATACTTGGGGTGACGGTGTTGATACACCCATGGATCTTTGTATGCATGTATAAGATGCAGGTCATTTTTAAAAAAATGCAGGAGGTATGATGTATTGAGGCAAGGTGGAGGGGTGAGGTCCCAATATAGAAGGTAGGTGTGACGGCGAGGGTTTTAGTTGTGACAGAGGCATAAATTAGACTTGGGTTTTAGGGGATTGGGTTTGTCTCCTAGGTGGATGGACGACTTTATTTTTGGATAAATCTAACTGTTTAGGTGGGTGTGTTAAGCTGGGTATTGGTGAAGTCCCAAGCATAGGGGAAGGTTTGGTTAGGTTAATAGAGGTGGATGAGGTATTCGGTAGAGATGAGGGGGGTGAAGATGAGGACATAGGCATTTTGAGCTTTTGTAAACACCTCGGGTATATGATAGAGGTGTCAGGATCGGTCATCTGCATTTGAGTAGAGCATGGTGTACTCAAACGCTCCCATAGGACTTGTCTATCTTCTGAGGGATGACAATCTTCACGTGTGAATAGGAACTTTGATATGGAAGAGAGGTGGGTTGTGATTCCGGTCCACTGTGGGTGTGATACAGGGGGTAAATGATTCGCTGTATCAATGGGTGTTAAGAGGTCAACCAGTCACTGAAAAGATTTAGGCGATGAAGAACTAATAGGTAGGAGGGCATGTTTGAGGGGATCTGTCATGATTAAAGAATTTGGTGATGTCGGTTTGAGAGGTTTCTCTTTAAAATATGATAGAAACAGTGGCGAGCCTTCCTCTTGTACAACAAGAGTGGTAGAAGGAGATGTTTGGGAAATAGATAAGTTAGATAACATCCGCTCACAGTCTTGCAGGGATGTGGTGTAAGAAGGCTCATCTGTGAGAAGAGAACTCTTGGTGGTTAATTTCTTTATGGGTAAATGAATGGCAAGGATATCGTCTTGTCTTGATGGTGGTGAAGGGGGTTCGGGTCTCTGCGTTAGTGACGAGGCTTGATTCAGAATTTCCTTGATAGAAGCTTTTGGTTGGGAGTTGAAAACTACATGGATTTCATGAACAATCTCCTCGGATAAGATATCTTGGTTTATGTTACTGTTAGATGAGTGGTTTGGGAATGGTTTGTTGAATATTTTCAAATTTCGGATTAGCAGGGGCATTAGGATTATCGAGGGTTATATCCCCTGCATCAACCATTTCCTACACTATATTTTTCAACATCTTATAGTTTTCGTGACTGTGTCCCTTCACGCGGTGGAAGTTACAGAAGTCATTTTCTTTGTACCAAGAAGGTATAGCATGGGTGGAATCAAACCCGGAGTGAGGTTTAACAGGAGGCAAGGTGATAGCTCCTACTTTGAGCAATTTTTCCAAGATGACACCATAAGTTTCTCCCAAGGGAGTGTAATTGATGGGTTTGGCTTTATACTTATAGGTGGTTTTTGGCGGGGTATTAGACGGTGCTTGGGATTTGACCATTACCACGTGTACAGCTCCTTTTGATTTCGAAGCAGTCGATGCATGAGAATTGGTGGTGTTGGGTTTGCTGGTGGAGTCTTGGGTTCGGAAATTAGGGTTTTTGTTGCGCAACCGCAATTTCTCTTCCTCTAAGGCTCGAATTTCTAGTTTCTGAGCCATAGTAAAGGCCTCATCAAAGGTGTGGAAAGTTTGAATTTGGAGGGTAGGAGAAATGTGCTTAGCGCAGGCCCGCATGAAGAGTTCGATGAGTTGGGCTTGAGGTAAGGCATAAGTAAGTTGGTTGATGAGGCCCAGCCATCGTCCAACGAAATCTGCGATAGATTCATCTTCAAATTGTCGGATGGCATAGAGGTCAGTGATAGATACTTTCTTAGCAATATTAATGGAGAAATGATCCAAGAAAGATTGGGCTAATTGGTTAAAAGAAAAAATTAAGTGCTGGGTTAAAGCACTGTACCACTTCAAAGCAGGTCCTGATAAGGACATGGGAAAGGTGCGGAGTAGTAAGGCATCGTCATGAGCAATCAGATAACAGGCATGTCTAAATGATCGCAAGTGTTGTTGAGGATCCTCCTTACTATTAAAACGAGTAAATTTTGGTAATTCCCATTGAGGAGGATATGAATGAAGGGGGACAGAAGGATGAATAGGCTCCCAACAAACTTGCTCGTATGTCAGGGTGCTACGGCTTCCTAAAACAGAAGCCTCCAGATTTTTCATCTTGTCCATCATTTGTTTGATGAAATCAGTGGTTGGATGAGATGATGGTGCGGTTGTTGTAAACGAAGGAGGATTGGGCCAAGAGCCACCACTAGACAACAGTGGGGTTAAATGTTGATAAGGTATTGAGGATGAATATGTTGAGGTGACCGAATAGGGATGTCCTATATAAGGTGTTGAAGCCACCGGATAAGTGTGTGGAAATGAAAAGGTGGGTGGAGCTTGAGAAGGAAAGCTCGTGTGGATAGGTGGCAGAGAGCAAGTTATGAAAGGGGCAGTCTGCGAGAGCGACGAGGTAGGAGAAGTCAGCGGTAATGATATGTGGGGCCCCAGATTAACCAAAGGAAATCCAATCTGTGCCGTATGAACCTCTGGAGCCACTGAGTTGGGAGTCAGGGCTAAGGATGAAGAAGGTAAGGTGGAGGTATTAGGTGGAGAAGGAGCTAAATGAGCAGCTATACTAATAGGCATACCCACGAGAAGTTGACCGTCGGGTGTACGGTCTGGGGTATGAGACAAATAGTATTGTAAGTCTGTACAGTGCTAGGATTAGCATCCAAAAATTTCACAAATTCCTTATCTTCTACACGGATTTTGGGAACCTCACTGGTGTCCGTAGGATTCCCCATAGGATGTAAAGGGGGTGATTCAGGAAAAGGCATGGAGCAAGCATGTGAAACCATGGCTGCAGCTTGTTTCTGAGTGATAACAACCATGGACAAGAGTACACAACAGGGATTCAGTCTATCAGAAACAGAAACAACCAAAAAATGTTGAATTGGTAGGTTGCTGGTTTGTTGGGAACTGTGAAAGACAGTAACCGATATCAGTCTAATAACCGATGTCGGTTAGACTGTAGCCGCCGTCAGTCAGTTAACCGATGTCAGTATAATAGGACCAGTGTAAGAAGCTATTGATTTGGGTTTAACAATGCTTAGTATACCTACCAAACTGTTCTGAAGTGATTACTGAAACAGTGTATGACAGAGAAATAGAACTAAAAACAAGCAAGATGCACAAGCAAATCAAGAGACTAACCCTAGGATTAGTTTTAATTATTGTGGGCTTATGCCTTAGATGCAAGATGATGTCAATCCTAAACAAAAGACCTAAGGGAGATGTCAAGTTTGTTTTGGCTTATAAGGTTACCTCAATCGGGCGGAGGAATACCGCGGAAAAAGGGGGGATGTTTGAGCTGTTGTGTTGATTATGATGTGATTTGGTATGTGTTGTGTAGTGAAAGTAAGATTAATTTCTTGTCAATACCATGGATATCACCCCCACGTGTACTACCTGTTACTTAATCTACGTTCACTAGAATTGAAAACAACAAGAAAGAATATGATACACGTGTTTTAAACCCAAATCGAAAATGATATTCAATGAAGCAAAGGAGATGACTTTCACTAATGCAAAGATGTGAAAGCAAGACAAACTCTTTTACCAAAATGACAAAATATTTTGTGAATATTTAGCAAAAACAAATAGCAAGTATGCTCCCTATATGAAAGCAAGCAAAAAAGAAAGAAACCCGAAATGGGTCCCACCGTGTGTGCCAAAATGTTTCGCAAAGAATGTTTCAGTTCTTAGAATAGAGTTGCTTTTATCCTTTCATTCTCTTGAGAAACAGATAAGGGTTAGGGCTAGGAGGAATACCTGCTGAATGTTGGGAGGGTGCGCGCGTACCGTAGAAAGAGATTAGATCAATTACGAAGAACTCATTTTTGTCTAGGAAGGACTACCTGTAAGTAAGAATACAAGACCACCAGATTTTAGTTAGACAATAAATGAGGGAATTGCCTTAGGCCCAAGAAATATTAGACTTCCTTTCGAAGGTGGTCAGTTCCCTTCTTAATACGAATTAACACAAATTCTAACAAAGAAGTTATTGCAAAATTACAATTTAATTACCTCGTTAAAAAATAATAGAGGAAAGGCTGGTTCTGGTTTGAGTCATAGTGACCGATGCCGGTCACTCTACAACCGACTGCGGTTATACACTGGTACCGGTTGCTGATAACCGATATCGGTAGGGGCAGTGATTTAGGGGCTTTTAATGAAGGTTGGCTATGAGGTGGCTATGGTGTTTATAAGGCTGGTAAATGATTAGGGATAAGCAATGGGGTGATGGAGAAGACTCAGAGAGTATGGAGGTTATTCTTGGGACAATGTAAGGGTAGAGGAATGATGGTTAGATGTAGGGTGTTACCGGGTAGTAGATCTAGGAGTAGACTTATAATTATTGTGATTCAGAAGCTCAAGAAATGTTATTAAAAGAACGTACAAGACACTACTTACTAGTTCCCAATGAAGATACAGGTCTAAGGACTGTGATGATGAAGGCAGGGCTCAGGTGGGATGATCTGACAATCAAAGACGAGCTATCTTCTCTCCCAATGCTTGGATGAGTGTCACTGTGCTCTAATTACTCCGTTGTAGTCTTGGGCTCGATGTCCTTGTCTACAAATGCTTCTCTTTTCTTTACTTGTCTCTGCTCTACCAAGTGAATCCCGGATCTTTCAAATGAATTCCGATCCTTTGTTTTTGGCTGGGGGAGGCCATTTACAGGGAACCGATGGCAGTTACGTAACCAACAGTGATTGAGTAGGAACCGATGTCGGTTAAGTCAAATGGGCTATTTTTAGTAAAATAGCCAACTTTCCCTCCTTTTCTCCCAAGGGATTAGTTGTGGGCTTAGTCAAGTCATTATTAGGTTGGTTTTGGTGTGGGTGAGGGGTAATTATTCATGGGTGTGGATGTAGACGAAATTATAGGTCTTAATTAGGTTAGTTTAGGGTTAGGGCTAGGTCATGGTGAGGTGGCAAAATGAGGTGGCAAGTTTGGAGATGTGGATTTATTAATTATAAGGTAATTAATAAATAATTGTGCAAGGTTTAGGTGGTGAGGTTAGGTTACAAAATGAGATGTGGGGCACAGGGTGTCGTAAGACACAAATTTGGTGTCTACACCGAGAAAGGCAACAGGTCCAAATCGGCTAAGTATAAAAGAAATAGAGCTAGGCTATGGAAGGAGCCACGTGTCTCATCAGCACAAATCCAAAGGAGTGACCCAAAGAAGAGACTCAAATGAGCGTGAAGCTTCCACGTGTCTAGGGTTTGAGAAAGGCATCGGCCTGAATCAGCTAAGTATCACAGACTCGCAAAAGGTGCCATGTGTCGACTCAGTGCATCTTCAAAGGTCAGACCCGAAGGCCAGTTCCAAACAAGCGCAAGCTCGCCACGTGTCTAAAAGTCTGAAAAGGGGACAGATTTAGCCGTTTAATCGATTAAGTATAGAAAGTTCATTAGAACCCTCCACGTGCCTCATCTGCACAACTTCAAAGGTAAAATCTGGGGGTAGGTCCCAAATGTGCATTGAGCTTCCATGTGTCCAGGATCAGACATAGGACCCCGCCAAATAAAAGGGACACATGGCCATGTTTCTGGTCAAAGTGGGAAGGCAGGCCTTGGAAGGATTCTTTGCCAAAAGCGGGCCGACGGGCCTGGGGAAGACTTTTCACCCAAGTGGAAAATGTGGGCCGACAGGCCTGAAGATGACTTTTGGGGAATGTAGAGTTGCGGGGTCATGGGAGTCTTTTTACAATTTTAGCAACTTTCATAAAACCAAAATTTGTAAGTGTAGGCCCACGAATGCGAGGAGGTTTGTTTGCCAAATGAAAAATGAGAATTTTTTGGGCTTGCGAGGCTGTGGAAGATGTTTGCACTTTTGTAACTTTTGTGCAAAAGGCACAATTTTAATTTTGGGCCCACAAAGGCTTTTGGGAAAAAGTGAATTGCTCTCTTGTGGGGTTTCGGGGAGTTTTTTACACTTCTGTTTTTTTTTTGCAAAAGGCACAAAGTGAATTTCGGGCCCATGGATTCATTTTGCTAAAACCATTTTTCACCATTTTTGTATGGATTCGATTCTAGTATTCAAATGGGCATATCTTTCGATCTAGTGCTCAAAATTCAACAAAGTTAGTACCATTGGAAAGGTCTTGACCTCGTCTACGCCATTAAAACCTAAAAATTTAATTTTGAAGAGGTTAGGTGGGTTAAAAATAGGAAAACATCTTTCATGACATTAATGTATGATCTGATTTCTTCAACAACTAGATTTGGTTTGATCTGATATGCCATTCTTCCTTCGTCAACATTCCAAATAGACATAGAGAGGCGGACTCGATAGATTGTGGGTGGATTTATAGGGGCATTGATGGTTGGAAGCTGAACTTCCAAATCAGGTTTCCTACCTCTTTTCTTATCCTCCCTTTGCTTTGTCTATAAAGGTAAGAACTTGGCTCATTGTAAAGGGTTGGACATTTTGGTTTTTTTCCCTCCCTTCTTCTCTAGTCTGCAGATGAATTCATGGAGTCCAAACCTTCTATTAAGATTGTAATGTAATTTTTCACCTTTTGGCCATTGTAATGCTCTGTATCAATTTGTGAAGCAATAATACACGTCTGTGGATGATTTTAACCCTCTCTTGTGTTCATTGACCTTATCTGATCTTTCATTGCAATATTGGTTATCTATGCATGGTGGTTGTATTACATTTTAATTGTTTGTGTTTAATAGAAAAGCCAATGTTCATCATTCCTTTGGTGCATCACCTCTGCTAGTTTAGGTTTAATTTCTTGCATCTTCTTAACCTTGTCTCCTTAGCAAGTTAGAATAGATTTTCTAATAGATCCTCTACAAATTTTATGTATGCACTTGAACAAAGGAATAGGAACTCACCTTCATCCGGATATTTCTCTCGATGTCAAATTCCCACACTTTGAGAGACACTCCATGTTATTTAATCACACTGAGAGTCTCAAC
The DNA here is from genome assembly GCA_019776745.2 of Taxus chinensis. Taxonomy (NCBI): domain Eukaryota; kingdom Viridiplantae; phylum Streptophyta; class Pinopsida; order Cupressales; family Taxaceae; genus Taxus; species Taxus chinensis. The sequence goes on along the minus strand of CM034153.1, from coordinate 69,163,149 downwards.
CTATCAAGTTGCATACATTCATGGGTGCTATGATTTTGCACTAATAGTTTATCTTGTGGTGGTTGTTTTGGTTGGCTCTTATGTTAGAAGATAGTAAATATTGTTCTTCGCAAAAGATGGATATATTTAGATGGGGTTCTCTTCTAATATAAAATACTTTCTAGGAGTGTGTGCATTTTTGTAGCATGATTAAACTATGTCTGTTGATTAATTTTTATTGCATCCTTGTATATTCACGTAATTCCAAAATAAAAATGTGCATGGTAGTTTCCACATGTTTTGTAAATTTCCATTGAAAATAAAAAAAGAAAAAAATTCTATGATATTCTACTATTGTGTGAACTTATGTTTATATCTATTATGAGGGTGACATCTCTAGTTTCACGGTTTATGGTTGTTGTTCACTTGACTATGTGTGGGTGGAAAACAAAGAAAGCATCTTCTAATGATTAAATTATTGCACATGTGATGTTTTTGTTGAAAGTATGAGGTATAGAAATGACAAAAGTTGCACCTTTTAGAAGATCAAGAAGAGAACTTCAATTTAAAAACTTGGAAAATATTTTAGATGAATCCAAGTCTATTGGAGTCTATCAAAGCTACACAGTAAAGAGAAGTCACCAAATGTGTAAGTGAATATGAATAAAAATAATCACTTGATATTTTTCTAGAAGAGTGCATTCATGAACCAAAATATACATCCATGAAGGCCATTTACAAGATGGCAAGAAATATGAGATTAGATGTCCATAATTATTCTATGAGAATATAGAACACCCTAAGAGATTAAGGTTCACTTGTACTAAGATGAAGGACTTGCATCCTTGTTGTGGGATCATATGTGGATAAAATGAGTTAGGATAGAAAAAGACATAATCAAGTATGAGGATATGATTATAGAAATGTTGAAAGGTAAGTAATTTCCTTTTGGTTATCTATTATGTTTATTCAAGAGATTGAAGAATTTGATGCCAAAGGAAATGAGCTTATAGGATTACACATAGTATTTCTACAAGATCACAATTTGGGATTTTCATCTTGAAGATGTTAAAGCATGTTAATGGTCTTCATATTTCTATCCAAGATGGCTCTGGAATGGTAAGAGAATTTTCAATGTAAGAAATATACCAATGTTGTTTGAAGGCCGAAGATAATTATTCTAGGAGTCTATACAAAAATATCTAGATGTAGACGACAATTATGATGGGGAAGAGGGAAATAACAAAAAAAATTAAAAAAATAGGACATGAAGGAGAAACAAGGACTTCTCATAGTTTCAATCATGCCATAAGAGGTGTAAAATATTATTCTCTAGGAATAGGATCCCATGATAGAGGAAGAAGATTCACAGGTACATGTTTTAGGTGTGGAGGTACTAGGTATATAGAATTTGAGTGCCTAAAAGAACAACAAAACAACAACAGAAGGAATGAGGATAGCACTCACATTGTGCAAGTATATGAGGAGAATGTTACATCAATGAATAACATAAAACATTGAAAACATGGAGAAACTCTCATGATGAAGAGATTTTTTTTGAAACTATTGAAAGAGGAGAATGTTTTTTTGTAAAGATAGAGTGATTTCATAACCATATGCAAATCCAGAGGTAGTTTCTGCAATTATATTATTGATTACGATAGATTTGATAATATTTTACTAAATGAGATTGGATGAAAACTTGAGTTGAGTAGGATCATATACATTAATCTAACTAAGTCACCTTAGTTGAAAAATGGACATCTTATTAGTGAATTAATAATGTTAGGATAATTTTTTAGATTGGTTGATATAAGGATGAAATTTTGAGTTATATGATGCTTAGGGATGCTAACCATGTACTACTGGGAATGTCTTAGAATCTTCGTATGAAGGCTCTACATGATAATAGAGATAATACGTATAGTCTTTTGAAGGATGAAATTACTTTGAAATAGTTGAAGGATAATGAAGAACTAGAAAGCATTCCAAATTATATTTTGGTTTCAATAAAAATATTTTGTGAAAGAGAATAAAACATGTTTTCGTTTAATCCTTGAGAAAATGTAGGCATCTAGTAAGGAAATTTCTTTTCTCATATAAGTGAAGGATTTTTACGATTGCATATACAAATATTATTTCCAAAGATCTACTATATGGTTTACCATTCATGAGGATCATTCTCTATGATATGGATTTTATCCCTAGATCTAGTTTTGAAATCAAGGAAACATATAGGTTAGCACCTAAAAAGAATAGGAAAGTAAGGAAACAAGTCCAAGAGCTATTACAAAGGGGATTTATTGCTGAAATATTGATTCATGTATGGTACTAATAGTGTAAACACCAAATCACGATGGTGAGAATAGATTATGCACAAATTGGATTTTCATTAGCAATATTATAATCAAGTTAAATTTTCCAATACCACATATGGACTACTTAATGTATTGTTCAGGTGGATCTAGGTAATTCACAAATATTGATCTAAAGAGTTGATATCACCATATAAATATTAGAGAAGATTATAATTAGAAGATTGCAATCAATACAAAAGATGATTTATTTGAGTGGTTCACCATGACATTCAAGTTGATTTATTATGATAATTTCAACACAATATAAATTGAAAATTTGAATCCTTTGGAGACTTTTTATGAGATGTGGGAGCCTATTCAACACATTGTAGCTAGGTGATTTTTTTTGGTGAGATGATATTTATAGAAACAAATTATAAAATAAAGTCAAAGAAAACCCTAAATTTATTCCTAATAGGGTGGTTGGGAAATTATTGATAGTTCATCTAGTAGGTATCTTATTCTTAGTAACTTTCCTATTTTTAATCCTACACCAATCCAAATTAAGGACGTGATCTTGTGCACAAGATGAAAAATACTAGGGATTAGTATGTTGTAGTAAAGTCATATTCTTATATATCGAACTGACATATATTCATAACAATAATCAACACAAGTTTATTACAAGATAATAAGAGAGTTTATAAAAAGAAATAATTATATGTGGAAGAGATATTATCCATCTAGTATACGTTAAGATAGGGTAAACCATTGTCTAATAACTAAATAAAATGAATAATAGTAATGTACTTTAAAGTTATACTCAAACTTAAAGCTACCTTAACATTTTCTCAACATGTATAGGAACATTAATAATAGTTTTATATTAAAGAATATATATATATATATATATATCTATATATATACTGACATGTGGAATTCTCATCATGATTGACAATGATTTAGCATTTGAACTAATCTCGTGAGCTCACTAATATCGATGAAATGGTAGAATTGAGATGTTGAAATTATAGAAAAATGATAATATTGTTTAGTTTAGATGATTATTTAGTTTTATGAGGATGTATATTGATGGATGTTCGTATATTTTATCTTTGATATATTTGATGTGGCAATGAGGCCAAAGGAGGTATTGTGTGATTTTGCAGGTTATTGTATCACAACAAATAAAATGGGGTTAAGAGACCAACCATAGAGGAATACTAGATGGATACAATGACGATCACCATGGAAACTTGTGTAATGTGTTATGTTTAGTTATTATATTGTTAGGAGGTCCCATGAGGGGATGCCCTCCACAGGTGACCATGGGATATGTGTGTAATTATTTCCATTTTCTTTTATTTATCGTGGAGTATGTGATTTATTTTGTGATGTAATTCATTTAATCATTATTGACTATGTGCCTTAATTTAGTGGATTAATCATGTTTATTAAGTTAATTAAGGATGTGAAAAAAGTGGCCATGCAGTGCCCACTCCTTATTTTGATTTCCATTACTGTTGACTATAGACATGGATATTATTGTATCATTTTGCTTTAGCATTATGTTAGATGATAGAAATATTCTGACTATTGATGGATTGTGATTCATAGTATGATTTGTGTGGATTCTTAGAGACATAGAGAGACATTTTATATTGATGATGATTATATGTTGTTAGCATATATATTACTGACATTCAGAATTCTCGTCATGTTGACTATGATATAGCTTTTGAACTAATCTTGTAATCTTGTTGATATTGATAAAAGATAGAATTCAGATGTTGAAATTTTAGACAAATGATAGAATTGTTTAGTTGAGATGATGGTTTAGCTATATGAGGATGGTTATTGATTTATGTGTGTATATTTTATCTTAGATGTTTTTGATGCGGCCACGAGGCCGAAGGAGGTATTGTGTGATTTTACAAGTAATTATATCACAACAGTCAAAAGGGGGATTGGATACCAACCACAGGAGAATACTAGATGGATACATCAAAGGTCACCATGACAACTTGTGTAATGTTGTTCTATTTTTTTTTAATTTATTAGGGGGTCCCCATGGGGGGATGAAATCCAATTGTGACCTTGGGCTATGGGTGTAATTTTTTCCTTTTATTTTATTTATTCTAGAGTATGTGGTTTATTTGTGAGGTAATTCATTTAATCATTGTTCATTAATGCACTTTTATTAAGTAATTAAATCATGTTGTTAAACCATATGGGGATGTGACAATTTTTTTCATTTATTAGAGTTGTTGGGTCTTTTGGACTATGTTATTTTGATTGAGTGTAAGTGAATTTGAGTGTTGTACACTCTACCTTACCTTGGAATTTCGGATTTGGGCTTAAGGGCCATTTTTTAGGCTTGTGGGACAAGATAAGCTTGTCCCACACCTCTTAATTTCATACACCAACCCTCCCTATGGATTTGGGGATAAAAAATAGACTCCATTATGTGTTTGGTAAGACAAAAGGTGACATTTATTACAATTTTATTACATGGGTTTTAAATTATGTCCTTAGGGGGTGTGGGTTTGGATTGTGTGTGTAAGAGATTTGTCATTCCTCTCAACCACAAATTTATTATGCATTCAGGTTGAAGTTTGACTTGTGAAGTGGAATTGAGAATAAGTGATGTTGCATCTTACATGGATCCACCTCGCCCTCCTCTTCCCTTTTTCTATTTATGCAAGTTTAATTGTTTGTTTGGGGGTTACTTCATTTCATTTTGTGCTCTTGTGTTTTGGGAGTGATAGAGTTTTTGGAGTGCTTGTTGAATTATTGGAGCTTGTTGGAGTTGGATTGAGCTTGAAGGATCTTGGAGTGCAAGTATTTGATAATATTCTACCATGGAAAGGTAGGAACTCCACCCTTGTTTTTATTGTTTTCTTTTATATGTGTATATTTGTGTGCAAATGAATGGTTTGTATACTTGTTGGGTTCTTGGGTAGTATTCCTAAGTATGGTGTAGGAGAAGGCTATGGGGATCTTTTATGTAGGGAGGCATAAGAGTTAATTTCATGTTTTGGGAGGGACTTGGATTGGGTTCCCCACCTTGGACAAGAAAATTCTTGCATTTCTTACTTGGTTCTTTTGAGGGAGTCATAAGAGATTGCAGGGAGGCATAAGAGAATGTGGGAGGTATAAGAGGATCTTGAGGGAGGAATAAGAGTTTTGTAGGGGTTTTGAGATGTATATTGGAGGGTTTTAAGGTGGGAACCTAATCCCATTAGGAGGCATAAGTGATATCCCCATAGATCCTTGCTCCATTGGCTTTGCATTTTCAAGCCTTGTGCATTTTAATAGTTTTATGTTATGATTATATCTTGTGTTGAATGTGTTTTGAAATGGTTGTAAAAATTTGTATTGTTATGTCGAAGCATTGTGTTTTTTCCATGAGTTGGATCCATTATTTTTTACATTTTGGTTGGGGATCAAAGGCCAATGAGGAGGATAGCTTATTCTCCTCATTGGATTATTGGTTGGGTGGAGAGTGTTGCCTCTCCCCCATTTTTGGTTGTTGTGATTAAAGAAATGGTGGAGCTCTTGTTGAAGAATTTGGGATTTTGAGAATTTGTTGAAGTCAAATACAACCCTTTCATTGTAGAAATATTCTTGTAATTCCCACTTAAGGTGGAAGACTAGTAGACTTGTATTTAAAAGAAAAGTTACTTTGCAAGTTTTATTTACCAAGTTGTAATATTATAATTGAAGGAAGTTCATTAAAGAATGTGTCTTTCCTTTCTCTTCAATTTAGTTGTTTGTAAGGGAATGAATTAAATGGATATCATGTTTAAAATTTACCTTGTGTTGAAAAAAACAAAGTTGCAATTCTTAATGTTTTGATAACAATGTGGATTGGGAGGTTGTTATAGTCTTTTTATGGGTTGAAAAAGTTAAACACTCTTTGGATTTGACATATTTAAAGTTAAATTTATCCTTTGACATCTATGTTATTTTATACATTCATTTTTTGAGTTCTATAGAATACATAGTGACTGACACCAGTCAGTTTTAACCGGCGTCAGTGTACTCAATACAGACATTGTTGATGCAACATAGAATTTTTTTGGTAACACCTAGTCACATTGGCACATCACTTAGCCTAGGCTGAGCACTCACCCGAAGCACGCAAAGGTACCGGGTCCCTCTTAAGAGTTCCTGTGGTAGAATGGTGGCATGATAAAGCAGTACACATATATATTTAGTAGCTAATCCATCTATTCATCATTATACTGAACTAGATATGTAAGCGCTTAAATGTAAATCATCATGATAACAACAATATACATTGACAAAACACATCAGAAACTGTTATTCAGCCAATATTATTTATATATTCATCGCACCAATAGTACAAATCTTCATACAATACCAGACATGCGTGTATGGATCTGTTACAATTACCCAGTCTCATATACTCATGTATATCCCTATTTACTAAGTAATTCATTATATATATAGGGTCGGGGAACTAGACCTTCACCACTTAACTCTACCAGAAATAGGTCGCATGCTAATAACAACCACGTGCCTTTTACAACCATAGCCATACATGTAAGTATGCTATCTATAGATAACTGATCGTTAAGTAAAGTGGTGGATCTATTCCTATCTCATGCCCATGCAAGAGTGAGTTGACATGTTCTTCAAAAATATCCACGAAGAGTGGTGCGCAAGTCTTGGTATCACTTTGTGTGGTCTGCACACCAATCTCTAAGAATAGACCTAATCTCCAAAATCAGCTAATTTTTGAAAGTTTAACTTTACACCTCCGCGAGTGATTCCTTCCTATACCTTCGTGCCTTGTCTCCTGTGTTGTTTTTCCACGCGGAATCTGTGTGCAAGTTCAGCTAAGTTTTTTCTCTAATCAACATTACCACACACTTATCTCATTGTCACCCAGATAATGGCGATGTCCAAAACTTACACAAAGAATGGATAAATAAAGAATGGTTGAATAAAGAATTTAAAATAAGGAATTTTGAATAAGGTATGCACAGCTAACAAAACTGTTTAAGCCTCAGGCCCCTCCGTTTTATCTTGAAGCAGCAACTCTGGATATTCTTCTTTGATATCAACTTCTAGGTTCTCCCACGTCATCAACGCTGCTCCTACCACCTCTGACACATCTCCAATGATAGACTGCAACTCTTTCATAGCGAGTTTCCCTTGCTCATTTTGTATCACAAGCATTATGCTTGACATAGAGGTTTGCACCCCTTCCAGTACATCCATCTTCTAGGCAATGAGATTTCCAAGATCCTCTAACCTCTCCTTATGTGGTGCCTATGCCGCAACTAGTGCCTCGTGCTTTTACTTCACCAGAACCAACCATTCAGTGCGGCCAAGGGAAGCATCCTTCATAGCCTTGTGGAACTCATTTTCCTCCCTAGATATCCATATGTCTTCTGTAGGGTGTGATATTCACATTCCACCTTGTCTGCATTAAACACCAGCCTCCATGTGTTGGTGAACCGATGAACTGCAGTTTGGAAGTATTGCGCAGGAAAATTTTATGGCAGCTTGCACCAGGGGCTCCACGACCCATCTATCATTGGAAAGCATGCAATACAAAAGTGTTGGTAGACTGCAAACTATACCTATTTCCATAGGACTGAAGGCAAGTCCTTGGGTATATGCCATTCTTCTCCAAATGCCGCATGGAGCCTATCATACCACATCTCTGCACGCTCCTTCATCTCCTCTGTCATTGACCCCTTACAAAGATACTTGCTTAATTGTTCAGCTAAAGACTTATGGTTCATGGGGTATTCCCATATATTCTCTTTTGGGCCATCTGGTACCCCAATCTCCATGACGACCAAACTTAGTAGGACGCAGCCAAAACTTATCTTATTCCCTTCGCGTGATTCCTCTACTATCTGATCTGCAATGAAGTTAGCAATGTTATAAGTGGTTCCTTCTGACATATACTTGGCCACATGTAACCACATAGAATTAACTTGGGACCAACGTTCTTGGTCATTCAATTTTGTGACCAAGTGTGCTGCTGCCTATACTACTGGACAATTTTTCAACTTGTCAATGTCCATTCCGTGTGGTCCTTTTTGATAGCCCAATGCCTTCTATGTCTCCAAGATGGCACTTTTTTCAGCTAAGTCGGTCTTAATATCTTTGCCAGTTTCCTGTAATCCAGTAACTGTGGCAATAAGGATGGGTGTCAATCTTACCCTCCTTCCTGCAAAGTAGAAGAAGTCCTCATGGACTCGACTCATCAGCCATCTATACAAGGGTGCATACTTTCCAAAGTATGGAAGCTCATAAAGCTGGTAGACACCATTTCCTTTTAGTAGCTTTTCCCCGGTATCATCATATATCGACATGCCATCCTCAATGTGCCTGTTCATTCGAGAAATGAGCAGGTCATCTAATTTCTTCTGGTTTTCACTGGTCTGGTGCTTATATTCACATATCTTACTTTGTCGGATGTGGGTCTCCCATTCTTGGCCCATAATAACTTCCTCAAGATACTGCATTTAAGAAAAATTGCTCTCCGGGGCCATCTCCTCCTCTTCTTCCACCGCCACCTTCTTCTTTTCCTTTACCGATGTTGCTTTCTTCTTTGGTTCCATTCTTCTTTTAGGGTTTTGTTTTCTAGATTTTTATGTTGTAAGTTTTCGGTGGTTTTCTTCAAACCCTACTTGATCCAACCGTGCCCTAATTTGTAATCATGAACTTGCGTACCCTAGCTTTTTTTTGTTACTCTACTTCGTCAAACCCTTTTCCTAGGGGATTCAAGCCCTTCTAATAAACAAATCTCTCTTCCGCACCTAGTTCACTTTCTTCATACCTTGAATCTCTTTACTTATCTCTTCACGTGTAGTTCTTTGTCGAATTCTTATAGTCGCAAGGGTAAACATGAAATTGTATCCCCTCCTTATATATATTTCCACTTTTTGTTGCATTAATTGCTTCTCCACCTACCAAATTCTCCTCATTTATTACCCATTTTTATCATTTCCGCGTGGTATATCTTTGCACAAAAATCTATAACCTTTTAGCGCTCCTTTTTACCCTCTATCACAGACTTCTCTTTAGCACACACTCTAGCACCCAAGTACCTTGTCACTGCACCATCTCCTAGTAATTACCATGGCCACCACTTACCTCACGTTATACTTTCCCTCATCCATCTTCATCCTTTCTTATCTTGAGAAGCAATGTTTTGTCAGTTACCCTTAACAACCTTCTTTCTCAACACCCACAGCATGACATCTACACAACATATACCTGAGAGTCACCAACAATCCATCCCACATGGAAAAGGATGTACAATCCTCCGTGTATCAACATGCTTCATATTGAAATTAGCTTCATGCATGCAAGCATGCTTATTACACAACAAAAATTGACAAAGCATAGCGACGATGAAAGAAACACATTAAGGAAATGCATAAAGGGAAACCTAATTTATCTGGCAATACTACCCTATTAAAAACACCAAGAAGACTTATTTATAGTAGGGATTCAACCTACTACTGTTAAAGTAACTGGGAAACATGGTGCCATCAATTGTTTCTAACTGGAAAGCACCTGACTCAAGTATATGAGTGATAACATATGGCCCCAACCAATGTACGTTGAGGTTTCTTGGATGGTACAAAAACTTGGATTCATACAAAAGTACCATTTGTCCCACCACAAGTTTCTTATCTCTGATGTGGTAATCATGCCATGCCTTTTGGAATGCTTTCTCCTGTTTCTAACTCCAGCGTGCGATGGCTCGGTGCTCAACTAGTTGAACCATCTTATCGATCTGTTCTTCCAAGGCTTTCTCATCAGCAAGACCTCCAGCGTGTGCAATGCGCAAAGAAGGTAACATAAATTCTATAGGAAGAATAACTTCCATGCCAAACACAAATTGAAAAGGTTTGGCTTTGTTCAATATTTTGTATGCTGTTCTATAAGCCTAGAGAACAACAGATACTTTATCATCCCAATATTTCCTTCCAACATCACAAATCTTGGTCAATGTGTGGCACAAAATCTTATTAAAAGCCTTAGTAGTCCCATTTGCATGAGGGTGATAGGGTGTAGTTTTATGGTGGGCAACCATAAAATCATCTAAAAGTATTCGTATTGTCTCATTTAAAATATGTGTGCCCCTATCACTTGTTAAACTTAAAGGACAACCATACCTTGTAAGAATATTCTCACATAAGAACCTTGCTACTATAACCACTGTACAGTCCTTTGTAGGTGCTGCTTCTGCCCATCAGGTAAGATAATCTGTATAGGTGATGATATAGCACGATCCAGTCCTACACATGACTGGTGAAATAGGCCCAAAAAAGTCAATTGCCCATTTCTCAAAGGGTTCTGCACTTGTAATTGGGCATAGAGGAATCTCATCCCTTTTTCTTGGTCAACCGAGGCATTGAAAATGGTCACAGGTCTTACAATACTCTTTACAATCCTTGTACAATGTTTCCCACCACAAACCAACAAGGAGGATCTTACGCGTTGTTGCATCACTTACATAGTGGCCACCTGCAATACCACAATGTGCTTCTTCCATTATATATTTTCGTTCATGCTCCAATACACAACATAACACCTCATCTCTACCTAACTTGTACAAATCACCACTAATTAGCATGAATGGTGCCACACAAATAGCAAGTTGTTTCTTCTCTAAATATTTCATGCCTTCTGGTGCCATACCAGTCTTGAGAAAGACAACAATGTCCTCCAATTCCGATGGAGCGTGCTGTAACCTATACAACTATGCATCAGGCATGGTCTCTTTTATTGTTTATGTCTCTTCTCCTGATTGAGTTCTAGATAAGTGATCCAGTCCAGAATTTCTTTTGCCTGGTTTTAATACAACTTTTAAGTCAAACTCTTGAAATAAGAGTATCCATTGGCATAGGCGCCCCTGTAAGATAGGATTTTTCACCAAATACTTTAATGCCATGTGATCTATATAAAACAAAAATGGTGTAGCAAACAAATACTGACGAAATTTGTGCAAGGCATAGATCATGGACAAGGCCTCACACTCTATAGTGGTATAATTATGTTCTGTAGGGGTCAACTTCCTACTAGCAAAGCAAATGAGATGATCCATAATACCTTCTCTTGGTTGAGCTAAGACGACATCAATAACTATGCCAGATGTGTCCACATGAACATGAAAAGGTTTATCCCATGAAGGAAAGCACAAGATAGGCACGATAGTAAGTTTATCCTTTAATATCTCAAACGTGCGCTGCTGTGACTCCCCCCAGTAGAATGTACTTTTTCCCCTAAGCAATTCCTGCAAGGGTGCAAAAAATTTTGCATACCCTTTTATAAACTTTCTATCATACCCTGTATGACCCAAAAATCTACGCACCACATGTTGACTGCATGGTTCTTTCAAGCCTATGATGACTAAAACTTTAGCTGGGTCAACCAACAACCCTTCCTTGTAGATAATGTGTCCTAAAAGTTTGCCAAAGGGAGTAGTAAATATGCACTTATTGATGCTCAATGAGATACTCAACTGTCGACATATTTCAAACATTAAGTGCAGATTGTCACAATGGTCCTTAATTAACCCATAAACGATCCAATCATCAAGATAGACCTGTAAAAATTTATGAATAAAATCCTTGAAGGATTTTACCACTATCCTTGAAAATACAACAGGTGCATTCTTCAATCCAAAGGGCATCACAGTATAGGCAAAGCTTCCCCATTCAGTAGTGAAGGTGGTCTTCTCTTGATCTTCCGGGGCAATCCTAACCTGATGATACCCTGAAAACCCATATGTAAATGAATATATCTCATGCCCAGTCACTCCTAATATTTCCTCTGTGAATGGTGTAGGAAAGGGATATGTAACACATGCTGCATTCAACTCTCTATAATCAACACAAATCCGAATCCTACCATCCTTTTTTATGCTCATTACCATAGGAATGAACCATTCTGATTCATCCAATGGTCGAATGATCCTGGATTTCAACATCTTGTCAATCTCCTCTTTTACCTTCTCATGTAAATTGGGATTCATCCGATATGGTCGCTTCCTAACAGGGCACGCACCTTCCTTGAGCTTTATCTTCATTTCTCCGAGTGATATATGCACACCTTTAAGTTCATGGTATCCTCTTGGGAATAAGTCCTGATAGTCTCAAAGTAACTCTATGATCTTTGCTACCTCTGGTTCTAACCAGTAATCCCCAATTATCACCTCCTTAGGTTCACCTTCCGTGCCTATATTGACCTTTGTTGTCTTCATAGGTTTTTGATATGCACGCGCATCTACATCTACACTGGATAACACTTCATGTGTCCCATGTGAATGATCCATGTCTAAGTGCTCAACTTTGTCCTCATTAATTATGTAAACCATCTTCCCCATATCCTTTTCCAGGGAAGCACGCTCAAGTAGTATGACATCATCTTCTTCATCTGCAAAACGTGCCCCTGTCTCTGTCTCACCAAATAATTCCTGAATAAGTTCTTCCACTTTCCCACTATCTCCTATGGTTAAGCACTTGATAAAGCTTGAAGTTATGTTCACTAGTGGTGTAGATGAAAAGAAGTCAAAAGTTTGGATCATCACTGTAGTTAAAGTCTACCAATTGCCATTTTCGCGATGTAATTCAACGTATACATACCAAGCACCTGTGCAACCTTATAGAGTAGAATAAAAATGATACACCCAAAGTGAGGGCGGAAATGCTTCCTATCCTACTGTCTAGAGTCTCTCACACTCTTGGATATGATGCTAAGCAGGTTAAGCACTATGATAAGGGAAAATATTTGTAGATGCATTACTTCGTGAAAACATGGTTGATAAGGCGGTCCCAATTATTCCCCATTCTAAGAGATTATCCCTGTGGACCACCCACCAGGGCGCGGAAATCTCGCCCAAAGAATAGGACATCATAGTGCATCATTTAAGATGGTCAGCCCAATTTATTTCCATGGCTTGTAAGAACCCAACCAAATATTCAGATCCAGTATAGTGGGGTACTGAGCGACCTATACATCGAACAGAACGAAAACCCTTTTTGTAAGCAATTGCACGCTTAACTTCGTGCCCCACCAGTTCATAAGTGCCATGAGCCCAATTATCACAAGCAACACTGGTAGTATTTTTGATTGACTAAGAATCTTCCCAATGAAGGATTCCTTCCTTAGATGGATCCTGGACCTTTGGGTCCTAAATAAAGCATATATAAATTTTGTTCAAGTCCTCTTCACTTGAAGGTTCCACGTATGGCATGGATTTCCCATTAGTCAACGGTATTATAACCCTTTCCTCCTTGTTCTCTAAGCTCATATACCCCTTGTTAAACCTCAAATCAACATTGTTCACATAACACCAAGGGTGCCCAAGCAAAGTTGGGAATCTATCTGCTTCTGCAAGTGCTAGCACTTCGAAGTCTCCTATGAACTTGGCCCCTTGTATAGTGATAGATGCATCCTTCAAAAGTCCTATGGGAGTAGCTTTCATTATATTTTCCATGAATAATACATTAGATGATGGCTGCAATGGGAGTCTCCCCATTTTTTCCCACGCATCCAGTGTAATGAAATTTACTTCCGCACCTGTATCAATCAAAATATTGCTCAACAACCACCCGTCCACAACAACATTCAACGTGATATCCTTATCATAATCAATGCTATCGGGGGGAAGATTCGCATGAAGTATTTATCTTTTAGTCTCAATTCCCGTGCATAGAGTATTCCATTTCAACCAATTTCCTAATAAAGGAATAATATTCTCCTGGCGCAATGTTCTACATACCTCTCTAATGTCGTCAATATCTGACGGGTCCTGTTCTGTATCCTTGTGCTCCAATTTCTGAGACTGCTCTTTTAAACCTTGTATCTCACCTTGAAGGCTCCTAAGGACCTCCATTATTTCCTGATAGAATTCTTTCTGATGAGCTAGATCTAGATATCTAGCATGCAAAACCTCCTCCCTAGTGATTGTCAGTTTCTGTTGCAACACCTCTCTTGCACGTGTCACCTCAACTCGTGTGGTTATCTTGACTATTACTACCTCAGGTTCTGGTGTTAACTTGGGCATCCACTGATTATCTATTGCGCACTAGATTCTAACCATCCCCTCTCCCTTGTTTTCCTACTTGTGCTATTTACTAAGATGCTCATACAAGTCTAGACATTCTTCATAACTATGCCCCTTTCCACAAAATGAACAAGAAATATTCTGTGGGCATTCGCGCCTATAATGGTTAGGCGAACTGCATGTATAACAAGTTCCTTGAGGAAATTCACTCCTTCCTCCACCTCGACCTCATCCTCCATATCCACCTCGATATCCTCGTACCCTTTAACGAACCCCTTCAAACCTTCCATCATTCTTGTCATAGCGCGTTTTGTTATAATCTCTATCCTGATGCTCATTCCTCCCTTTAGAATTATCAGCCACACTCGCCTGTCTGATCCTGATATTAATGGCATCATGGATCTGGCCAATCAATCTATAGTCCTTTGTATCATGGGTCGTGGACCTACAAATTTTACAAAAGGAGGATACATTCTTTCTAATCACACATTATAGTAGGGGGCAGTGACTAGCATCATGGTTCAAATGGAAAATCTCACAGTCTAATAATAATGAATGTACAGTTCTACTGGGGAAACTATCCTTGGTGTGGCCTCCCACTTCACAATCTATACACAAGATTCCTGAGTGCGTTTCATGAGATGAGTTTGCCAATAATTTTTCAAACTGTTTTACTATAGTTGCTATCTGAGCTTCCAAAAATGGACTGACTCTAGAGTCAATGCTCCCAACTACTTCTGTAGTGCCCCCATTTTACACACACAATTACAACAGTAAAATACTAGGATAATTTTTTGTTGACTTACATTGCTCACTACACACAACACAACAACGGATATAAGTACAAAAACTCGACTCGCCTAAAAATCACATAAGTCATCGACTCACATAGACACATGAAAATAACATAGGCATGTCGATGCCACACTTTTTCCAATGAACGAATACTAGCAAAGCCCCAATCATAGAAAGAAGACTCCAGGATAGGAAAACCCACAACACATCTACTTTTTAATTGTATTTTAGTTACGATTAACATTCCAAGATCATTATTGTGCAAGGATAAATTTCTCATTTTTCCACCGACAGATTCTTAAGTTCATACCGTGGTTAAATTATTGTTCACCCCTTGTAAGTTAGTTTCTTATTATTTACAAAAGTTTCCATAACTTGCATTCTTATTTTTCATAATTCAAAAGGATATAAAGTACTTAATTATCTTGTCCTTGTGTTAAGAATCTTCTTCTTGAACATATATTCAATGTATACCTTTTTACTCTTACAACTCATGTGAATGTGACTTGGTGTCCATTTAGTGATATTAGGATTTAACCGAGATTTAAAATACAAGATAGCTTTTTACCACAAAACATTCCTTGATCACGGTACAATTATTTCCCTACCATATTTATTCTAATTCAATGACTTGTGAATTTCCTTTTTGATTTATATATGTATTTTTTTTTTCTCGAAGGTTGATCACATAATGAATAATTCATATTCTTTGAAACAAAATAATATATTTAATTGAGTTATAAGATCTTCAAGAGTGGCATTATTCCAAAACATCACTCTCGTTTTTACTCTTATGTGCTTTATTTTGTACGTCACATTATGGGTTTATTTTTAGCATTGTCTTGAAAAGGAGTTACGAACTATTTGTATAACTTCTTGAAGACATACATGAAGAGGAGGCTTGAAGCTACACACACACCATAGGCCAGCATCCAAATCAAACAAGGTTTAGATTAATTCCCAACTTCACCTAAGGATCTACCCCTCAACTATATATGAGTTTTAAGTGAGAGCAAAAATTTATGCTAAACCACCTTCCAGAAGGGACACAAGGTGTTATGTTGAGAGAATACCAAGGTAACAAATTTAGCTATGTGGAGCCAAGGGGGTTCATTAACAAGAGTTTAAGACCTAGAACAACTAAGTCACAACATCCATATATGTCATCTGGATCCAACAGGGATTTCATTTGATTAAGAACCTAAATTTTAAATCTATCTTTGGATAACAAGGTAGTCCACTAGGCTACGAAGGGAGAGTTAGCCCTACTTACTCCAAATGAAGTTTGACTATGTCGCTCCTGTCAGACAGGTTTATGACAATGTCACTAAACATAATGACTAAGACGATAGACTCATTCTTGGGCTCTTGATTTCCCTAAATTAGGATGTTCCATCGAGTGCAAAGATTAAGTTCATCCTACAGTTTTCAATGTCTTCTCCGGTAAGGGGTATCACACATGAAAACAAGTATGCTCCGAAAATGAACAAGGGCAGAGTGTTTCGATTAAATCTCTTTATTACATTTACAAAGTATGAATGCACAAGATGACTCATTAATCGTTAATGGAACACTAATTATGCACTACAAGATATTACTTCAAATGCATCTACCTTATATATGTACATATCCACCCTGTTACCAGGTGTACTATGAATCAAATTGAACCTATAATTAAATATATGTTTCCTAGATGTCCCTAAAACTAGCATCTCAAACATATCAACAAATTATCGAATATAATCCTCTTGTAACATGAGACTACATTAAACATTTACTCATTTAACAATAAACTATATCAATTACAAAGATAAATAAATGAATTACACATCTCCTTTTCATCGTCATTCTTTCATCCTACAAAACCACGTGAGCATGATATTAGTGATAATTCACTGGCATGGCATCCACCCTAATCTAACTTAATTTTTTTTTTCAGTTTCCCATTTACATATGATAATAATTTAAATTTGCAATCGAAATAAAAAGGTTTAGAGACATGTATTCGTTACATTTCATTTTACTTCTTTTTATAACTCAGGAGAGAGAAAGAGAAGGGAAGAGAGAGAAAACACCATTTGTCAAAAGTTCTATTTCACACAAGTAGTTACACTATAGAGTTTTAAACAGTTATTTTCATGTGTTAAAAGTTTCCAGGGTGGTTTGGCAACCCTATGAGGGTCCCGCAACTTTCTATTTTAACATTTTCTCACTAGCTACAAAACGTGCAAAATGAGCTCAGAGGCTAAGAAACCACTTCCAAAAGTTATCTTCCGATGAGAACGTACACCATGATCAACTTCCCGCGTGTTCCTCGATATACCAAGAGTTCATAGCAACTGACGGAATTGGGAAAAAGTGAACGGTTTGCGTTTGACGGCTAGTTTTTCGGGGCTATTGGTCGTAGTTGGCCTAGTGCAAAATAAACAAAAGCTAGTTCGAGGCTCGGAAATCCATGTCCAAAAATGACGTTCGATGGATGAACATGACATAAAAAACTTCCTACAAGTTCCCATATATATGGAGAATTCAATAGAGTCGACGGAATTCAGAACTAGAAAATAGTCTTCAAATGGTGATAAGGTTTCTTAGGCCACCGGTCCTAATCGGTCCAGTTTGACCTTGTCAAAATGTGACCAAAGGCCTACGAAATGCCATTAGAAAACTATCCAAAAAAAATTTTTTCCTTAAAATGATGGTTCCATGCAATTGTCTAGTAAAAACACTAGAGGTTTGTGAAGACATGAAATAATTTCTCTATCCAAGTTTCAAATGGCGGTTCAAAATGAATGCCAACTTTCTAGATTTAACAGCATTCTTTTGCTATAACCCAATGTAACAAGGTTCTTATAAGAGCATAAAAAAGATCACGCATATTCATTTGGGGTCAAACCAAAGGTCCACGTGACTCCTCACATAACAAGGTACATGAATAGAGCTTAAAGTCTCATTTTCAGTGTTAGGAAGGGTACTTAATGAGTCTCCGAAAAATTCAAAAATTAACTATTTAAACAGGGAGAAGGTCAACATTACTACTGGGAATTCAATCTCATCTTGTCGATAATCCAATATTGAAGTGATCTAGTTGGATGGAAAGTTTTCTAAATCACCTCAGAATGAGGGTGGAAGGTCATGGTTTAATACAAACAAGTTATTTTGACTACGTGAGTTACGACACAATAATTCATTGTTTTGTAACGAGTTGATATAAAAATTTAACTGTATTAAAATCCTAATATTTTAAAATTCTATTACGTTGCAAAAGAGAACTAAAGCATGAGAATTATGAGAGGTAAGGGAAGATGAACCATGCCCGGGAGGAATGGATTCGATCAAATCCATAGGTTTTGGTTCAGCATCTTGCTAGGCACATCGCCAACCAGTTCACAAACCTTAATCTAACCTCCACCACGTCACACAAACTTCCCGATCACTAGAAGTTTTCCAACAGAATATGTAGTTGCTTGCGAGTTTCTAAAGCCTTTTGAACATATCCATTATGTGCATATCCTGCAATCATGGCATTCCACTGGGGTTTGCTATCGGATAACATTAATATTCGACAGTAAATTGGCAAGAAAATCAAACATGTAGTGGGGCTTTTGATTTAAGTTGGGAAGCTGCCATGGCTTTTACATCTCTCTTGTTGGTGGTCATATATCACTTTTTCTTCTTCTTCTTTGGCACCTTTTCCATATCACTCATAACTGCTAGATAACCATACAAAACCCTCCTTTTTTGTTTTGTTTTCTCATCGACTCTGACAAAGTCAGAACCTTCTTCAAGCCCTTCATGACTAGGTAAACCATTCCAAAAAGGATGAACCCTACCCCATTCTTCTCGACCATGAGCATTCACCTTGAAGTGCTCATGCATTCATTCTGCTTCTGTCAATCCCTCAAGTGTAGGTTGATATTGCACGGTTACTTGACCACTATGACCCTCTTTGCCACATGCAGTTTTTGGTTCACAATATGTGTGACCAATCTCTTTGAGGAATTGGGCCATCTCTATATTTCCAATGCTAGTCCAGCATCCATTTGCGGCCTTAGCCAATCTAGTATTCTCAATGATCACTGTGGGAGGCCACATTAATTTCAGGAATTTAGGCACATAGTTCACATGCCAAGTGCATGCTTCACGTATATCTGAGCATTTGAAAATACAAAATCAGCCAAAATTCTTCAATCTTTTATGCTTTGACGGATGTGCATACCCTGTTTCAAAGCTTCCATTTGGCACAGGATGGAGGTACGCTAACAATGAAAACTCATTGGATTGGAGCCTATTTGTTGCATGAATGAAACAATGTGGCTGTCTCCTGAGGAAACCCCTACGTTTTTTGTACACAACCGTAAACTTATTCCATGCAAAAATGTCTCGTTTTTTCATTTGATAAAACATTGAAACCACGTCCATGCTCTGTGAGAAGCCCATGCAGGTTTTGGAGCTCATTTTTGACACAAGCTAGGAAGATGCTGTAAAACCTGGTTTTCACGACTGCCACCCCCCCTTCACACCTTTTTCTATAACAGATGAGTGCGTAGCACTGGCCTGGAGCTTCCTCCCTCCCTCCATGGTGGCGGTGCTCTCTTACTCAGCAAAAAGACAAAACAAAAAAAATCCAAAAGAGACCCCTTGCCCTAAACCACCCCAAAACAAATCACGGGCTTCTTTTTTTTAATTTAATTCTTTTGTTTTATTTATTTATTTGCTTTAATCTAAAAAGGTACATAAAAACCCTAAAATGACTCATCTCCCCCCCTTTCCTTTAATTAGGCTTCTATTTCTTATTTAAATTTTATTTTAAATCCATTCAAATGAAAGCGACCAACAAACAATAGGGAAGGAGGATGCTTCAATAGAAGCACTTACGCGGTCAAAGAAAATTTACATGAGAAGACACACAACTGCCCAAAGAAGATTTTTGAATCAAGAAAATAAATTAAAAGAAAGGTGCAGTCAACACTCCAACCACTCGCCCACTTTAATCTGAGAAGAAGCAAAAGAGAAGGAATTTTCTCCAAACACGCCAAAAAAGGGAATTTATTGGGAGAAGTGCTTAATGTGGACAAGTCACCACCAAAAGGGGAGCTGGTGGAAGAATAAATCAATATACATTACATTTAGGGGACCCCTCAAACAAATTGGCACCACCAGAGCCCCATAACTACCTCCCCATGTAATTCGAGTCTCGGTCTATGGGAGTGAACGGGGCATTAGATTCTCCTCCCCTTAAGAAAGCATCATCCTTGATGCGATATAACACAGAGAAAAAGGAAAAAGGTACGCAACAAGGAACAAATATGGGCGAATTTATGCTCTAAGGTTAAGATTTTAGACAGAAAATCATGGCCACGGGGTGGCCCTAAGAACGTCATGTAGAAGTTTTAAGTTTCAAGGTTCTGTGAAGATTTTTAGTTCCATTTTACTTTATTACTTAATTAGCATTTTCTTTTACAACATTTCTTATCTCAAGATTATAATATTCATTGTTTAGAGCTTTTCAGTTGCCTTAAGTTTTGTGGGTGCCCAACAATAACTCACCTCAAGATGTCACACAAAACTTAACACAACACAATAACCCACGAGACATCTTATTACCGACCTTATTGATTGTATCACATCACAAGGTCTTTTAATTCCTCCATGGAATGACAACAAGTAGTCCACATAGCAAAGAATTTCCAACAATGACATCCTAGACATAGATCTAGTACACACATATGACTGACCAACATAATCAACACACTGCTACAAAGGTAACTGGTATCACATGTCTCAAAACCATGACTGTTAATGACATAGTTCCAATCCAATATCCAATAGTCCATACCAATGAAAATGTCAATCCTCAACCATAACAAGGTGTCAAAAGACTCACAAGGGTACAGATAACTCACTATACCAACTCCACACATCTCAAACTACCAAGAAATAACTCCATATATCTCCCAAGGAGAAATAATCATAGTGCCAAAACCAAGTCGGGTCACTCAACCATAGATCCCCATCAAGAATAACAGGTCACTCAACCATAGAGTGCCATAAGAATATCAAGTCACTCAACCATGGAGGACCGTCTCCTTTCTCCTTTTAATGAGGCTGGGTCACCCAATGGTCCTGGGCACATAGAGCCCCGTCACCCCGAACCCAAGTGACATAATAACTTGTGGTTCTACAACCCGCTAGTTATCTGTAACTCCTTGGGTCATACCCCCATACAATGAAGCGGGCCCATAGGTTAAACCACTCCATGGTTAATCCCATGACCCTATTCTAACACATTACGACATTAGAACCAGCATAACAATCCATTCAAATGCCAAGTGGCAAAATCAAAAGCCTTGGGCTAGGTTACAAAACTTTTAAATATGACAAGAAAGTTTTAAAACCAAGAAAAACAAATGGCTAAATAGCCATAGTTAGTGCAAAATCCAAATGTTAATGCAATAATCAAATAAATGCCCAAAATATAAGAACATGTCAATCAAGAAAATGATTAGTTCTAGCTAAAAGAGAGAATGATCAATTTATGAATAAAAATATGTATAGAGAAATAACACATTACAATCACAATGTGGCCTCATACCACCACCAAAGGGGTACTCATCGAGTTGCTGGCACTCAAACATCGAGCCTCAGATCATAAAATATACATGTAACCAAAAATGAGTATATCAAATAATGTAACTGTCATCATCTCTGCCTGAATCATTCCTCCATACTCTCGCAAGGATCAACATAGTCAAAATTACATGGGATTATTCAATGAACAATCCAATAGGAAAGAGCAGGGAACTCTAGTTACATAAGTTGAGCCTAAGGTGGTGCACACCCACAATATACTAAGTAAGCTCAAAATATACTAGATAGATAGAAGTGGGTTTTTAGTCTATATAAGACTCCACTTCCTTACTCATACTCGGCTCAAGATTATGGAAACCTGGTCCACGCCTCCTCTCTCCACACATACACTCTTGGCAGTTTATCCCCTTAGGGTTGGCTTGTGTAAGGTTCACAACATACACATAACTACATCACTAAGACAATGGTGATTCACGCACATTAACCATAACATCTTACGCATGATATTTATATACATGGTATAACATAATCACTACTTTCACGGGTTACGATACATCACATTACCACATTCTGCAACCAGAGTGAAATCACTATACCATAGGGATCATACACTCACCATATGCCCTTAAATCATGACGTAAATCATTACATATTACACAAATCATAAGTATGACAAACACAATGTCTAACATTACAACATATAGTCAATTGCAATACAACACGATGATGCACACAACTAATCACAATACGGTGATGACATCATGATGAAATGTGATTCACTTTACATCAATTTTGTCATGCAATACATCAATACACCTTCACATCACATAATGCCAAAATCTTCTAACCCTTAGCAATCCATAATAAAATTCCATTCCCCAAACAACAAGGAAGTACATTACACCCGAATTCCCCATTGAGTCCATGAAAAGGAGAGGCAATAATCTCATCACAAGCACATCAATATGATAACAAATACACACTAAGTGACATGCACCACATGTGCTTCCACAAGGTCACAATTACAATATAGTTCACATCACGCATATATCACATTACTCTTCCACTATCCACCACCATCATGCATAATCATCACAACTCCAATCCATCCCAGAGTTTCGAGAACATGAACCTCTGCTCTGATATCATATGAAGTGCCCCAAATTTTACACACACAATTACAACAGTAAAATACCAGGATATTTTTTTTTGGACTTACATTGCTCACTACACACAACACGGCATGGGCTTCTAGTATAGAAACTCAACTCGCATACGACAATCACATAAGCCATCGACTCACATAGACACATTGAAACAACATAGGCATGTCGATGCCACACTTTTCTCAATGAACGAATACTAGTAATGCCCCAACCACAGAAAGAAGACTCAAGGATATGCAAACCCATAACACATCTTTTCTTTAATTGTATTTTAGTTTACGATTAACATTCCAAGAACATTATTGGGCAAGGATAAATTTCTTGTTTGTTCACCTACAGATAGAACATTCTTAAGTTCATACCGAGGTTAAATTATCGTTCACCCCTTTTAAGTTGGTTTCTTATTCTTTACAAAAGTTTCTATAACTTGCATACTTATTTGGCTTGGTTCAAATGCGTACAAACTACTTAATTATCTTGTTCTTATGTGAAGAATATTCTTCTCGAACATATATTCAAAGTCTACCTTTTACTCTTACAACCCATGTGAATGTGACTTGGTGTCCATATAGTGATATTAGGATTTAATGGAGATTTAAATACAAGATAGATTTTTACCACAAAATATTATTTGATCACGGTAAGGTTATTTCCCTACCATAGTTATTCTAATTCAATGACTTGTGAATTCCCTTTTTGTTTTATATATGTATTTTGTTTTCACGAAGGTTGATCTCATCAAGAAGAATTCATATTCTTTGAAACAAATGAAAATAATATATTTAATTGAGTTATAAGGTCTTCAAGAGTGGCATTATTCCGAACCTCCACTCTCGTTTTTACTCTTATGTGCTTTATTTTCTACGTCACATTATGGGCTTATTGTTAGCATTGTCTTGTAAAGGAGTTACGAACTATTTGTCTAACCTCCTGAAGACAAAAAAAAGATAAGGAGACTTGAAGCTACACATGCACCCTAAGCCAACATCCAAATCAATCGAGGTTTAGATGAATTCCCAACTTCACCTAAGGGTCCACCCCTCAACTATATATGAGTTTTAAGTGAGAAGGAAAATTTATGCTAAACCACCTTCCAGAAGGGACCAAGGTGTTAGGTTGATAGGATCCAAGGCAGCACATTTAGCAGTGGGGAGCCAAGGGGGTTCATTAACAAGAGTGCAAGACAAGGAACAACTATATCCTGACCTCCATTTACTTCGTTTGGTTCCAACAGGGATTTCATTCGATGAGGAAATTTACTTTCAAATATATCTTTGGAAAACAAGGTAATTCACTAGGATACGAAGGAAGAGTTAGCCCTAATTACTCCAAATGAAGTTTGACTATGTCGCTACTATCAGACAGGTTTATTACAATGTCACTAAACATAATGACTAAGACGATAGACCCATTATTGGGCTCTTGATTTTCCTAAATTAGGATGTTCCATCGAGTGTAAAGTTTAAGTTCATCCTACGGTTTTTAATGTCTTCTACGGTAAGGGGTATCACACATGAAAACAAGTATGCTTCGAAAATGAACAAGGGTAGAGTGTTTCAATTAAATCTCTTTATTAGATTTACAAAGTATGAATGCACAAGATGAATCATTAATCATTTATGGAACACTGAGTATGCACTACAAGATATTACTTCAAATTCATCTACCTTATATATACACATATCCACCCTGTTACCAGGTGTACTCTGAATCAAATTGAACGTATAATTAAATATACATTTCCTAGATGTCCCTAAAACTAGCATCTCAAACATATCAGTAAATTATCAAATATAATCCTCCTATAACATGAGACTTTATTAAACATTTATTCATTTAACAATGAACTATATAAATTACAAAGATAAATAAATGAATTACACATCATCTTTTCGTCGTCATTATTTCATCTTACAAAACCACGTGAGCATGATATCAGTGATAATTCGCTTGCATGGCATCCACCCTAATCTAACATAATTATCATTTTTCAGTTTCCCAGTGACATATGATAATATTTTCAATTTCAAATTGAAATAACAAGGTTTAGAGACATGTATTCGTTACATTTCATTTTACTTATTTTTGTAACTTAGGTGAGAGAAAGAGAAGGGAAGAGAGAGAAAAAACCATTTGTCAAAAGTTCTATTTCACACAAAAAGTTACACTATAGAGTTTTAAATAGTTATTTTCATGTGTTAAAAGTTTCCAGGGTGGTTTGGCAACCCTATGAGGATCCCGCAACTTTCTATTTTAACATTTTCTGACTAGCTACAAAACGTGCAAAATGGGTTTGGAGGCTAAGAAACTGCTTCCAAAAGTTATCTTACTGATGAGAACGAACACCACAATCAACTTTCTATGTGTTTCCAGATATACCAAGAGTTCATAACAACTGATGGAATTGGGAAAAAGTGAACGGTTTGCGTTTGGCGGCTAGTTTTCTGAGGCTACTGGTCATAGTTGGCCTAGTGCAAAATGAACAAAATCTAGTTCGAGGGCTCAAAAATCCATGTCCGAAAATGACGTTCGATGGATGAAAATGCCACAAGAAACTTCCTACAAGTTCCCACATATACAAATAATTCAACAGAGTCAACGGAATTCAGAACTAGAAAACAGTCTTCAAATGGTGACAAGGTTTCTGAAGCCACCAATCCTAATTGGTTCAGTTTGACATTGTCAAACTGCAACCAGAGGCCTACAAAATTCCATTGGAAAACTATCCAGAAAAAGTGTTTTTCCCTAAACTGAAGGTTCCATGCAATTTTCTAGTAAAAACACTAGAGGTTTGCGAAGACGGGAAACAATTTCTCTATCCAGGTTTCAAATGGCGGTTCAAAACAAATGCCAACTTTCTATTGTTATAACCCAGTGTAACAGGGTTCCTATAAGAGCGTCAAAAAGATCACACATATTCATCTGGGGTCAAAACAAAGGTCTAGGTGACTCCTCACATAACAAGGTACACGAATGGAGCTTAACGTCTCATTTTCAGAGTTACGAAGGGTACTTAATGAGTCTCCGAAAAATGCAAAAATTAACTATTTAAACAGGGAGAAGGTCAACATTATTACTGGGAAGTCAATATTGTCTTGTCGATAATCTAATATTGAAGCGATCTAGTTGGGTGGAAATTTTTCTAAATCACCTCAGAATGAGGGTGGAAGTTCATGGTTTAATGCAAATGAGTTATTTTGACTACATGAGTTACGACACGACAATTCATTCTTTTACAACGAGTTGATATAAACATTTAACTATATTAAAATCCTAATATTTTAAAATTCTATTACGTTACAAAAGAGAACTAAATCACTAGAATTATGAGAGGTAAGGGAAGATGAACCATGCCTGGGAGGAACAGATTCGGTCAAACCCATAGGTTTCGGTTCAACATCTTGTTAGGAACTTCGTTAACTAGTTCACAAGCCTTGATCTAACCTCCACCACATCACAAAAAATTCCTGATCTCTGGAAGTTTTCCAACACAATATGTAGTTGCTTGCGAGTTTCTAAATCCTTTTGAACATATCCATTATGTGCATATCATGCAATCATGGCATTCCACTAGGGTTTGCTATTGGACAACATTGATATTCAACAGTAAATTGGCAAGCAAATCAAACATGTAGTGGGGCTTTTGATTTAATTTGGGAAGCTACCATGGCTTTTACATCTCTCTTTTTTGTGGTTATACACCAATTTTTCTTCTTCTTCTTTGGCACCTTTTCCATATCACTCATAACTGCTAGATAACCATACAAAACCCTCTTTTTTTGTTTTGTTTTCTCATCGACTCTGACAAAGTTAGAACCTTCTTCAAGCCCTTCATGACCAGGTAAATAGGTAAGAATAGTTAAAGCTAAGATTTAATCTTAGATCAATCCAAGATAGTTACTCGCATTGCAATAAATATCTAAGAATACATGATTAAATCTAAGATTCAACTATTCTAGAGGAGCCAACTAGGTGGAATCCCCTCTTCTTGCACATTGGATCCAAGAAGACCCTTTCATGATTTCCCCATGATCGATGACATCCACTCCTTCAAGCTGCAAACCAATGAGAAAAAAAAGAATGAGCTTAGGGTAAGGAATGTTTAAGAATTCTCCCTTTAGGATGATTAGGGTTTCTCTTGGGTAAATCTAATCTTGTATTCCCTATGGATTTGATCCAAGGGTTAAGAATCAACCCTGCAATTATTAGGTGAGAATATCCATATCATAGTTGTAAATTTTAAATAAATTAAGTGTATATGTAAATGGGTGAATGGGGCCACTTAGGGCTCGAGTGTGTTAAGTTAAAAATGTAACCCTTATAGTAGGTTTTAGTGAATGATTCTATGGACATTAAAGAAAATAAATTAAGAGAATTAAAGTAACTAAGGATACAAGTTTATTAAAGGTGGGTTGAACGTTAATTCCCAAGAGGGAAACTATTTAACCTAGTAAGAAAAATTAATGGACACTTATCTAGTGATGATAATTAAATTGACATTAGGTTTAGATTAAGAATAGTTAATTAATAATCTAGACCAGATCTATCCTATGAAACATAACATTTTTGGTAGGAATTAATTAAACACATATTACGGTTTGACACCCTTGTAACTTAAAACAAAACAAAAATTATCGCATCCTTTTGGATAATTGTTTAAGGATTAATGTGGTTTTAGAACGTCTAATTTATGGGTGATACATGCCATTTATTAAAGTAGTTGGTACTTTGAGTCTTGTTTTTTAAGTTGAGTGTATTTGAATTTGAGTGTTGTACACCCTACCTTACTTGGGAAATTCGGATTTGGGCTTAAGGGCCATTTTTGGAGGCTTGTGGGACAAGTTAACCTTATCCTACACCTCTTAATTTCATATACCAACTATACCTATGGGTTGGGGTCAAAAATAGAGTGGCAGTCTCCAGACCGCCAACCTGATCAGAGCGGCAGTCTCTGAACCACCACCTAGGCAGGGCGGCGGTTTCTGAATCATCACTCAAGTAGGGTGGTGGTCATAGGACCAAAAACCTACTTAGGGTGGTGGGTTCATCACTATCGGCAGAAAAATTAAAATACGTGACTGTGCAAATTTGAACTTGATTTAATTAAAATCTAGGCCTATCATATGTAAAAAGGAAACTACCAACAAACTATATGAGAACTAACTTCCTGTTTAAGTACAAAAATCCTTGAATGGGCATTTACATGTATTAAATATAATAGATTAAATGGAAGTAGGGTTTTTCTCAAATAGAGGACTCAAGAATGGAAATAACTAAATAACTACTCTGGATTTAGGGTAGAATCTCTATAATCAACAAATAAAAGACATTGCTTTAATGGATCCATAAAATAAACTAAAATAAGCTTGATCCAAATGAATCCCTCCATGGCTTCCCTCCTTGATTTCATGGCTTCCACTCCTCCAACTTGCAAGTAAAAGAAAAGAAAATAGACCAAATGAAGAGGCTAGGGCAAAGTAAAAAGATAAAATAAAATTTCTGAAGGATAGTTAGGGTTAGCTTGGACCTCTAGGATCTAGTGGCCACAATGGATTTGATACAAGGGTTAATAATCAACCTACAATTTTTAGGTGAGAATATATAAACTATGGGATTTTAAATAATTTAAATGTATGTAAAAATGGGTGAATGAGGCCACTTAGTACCCTAGTATGTTAAGTTAGTTATGTAACTATCTCCTAGTATGTTTTAGTAAATGATTCAATGGACATTAAAGCTAATAATTTAAGGGGACTAAGGCTACTAAGGTTAAGGGTTTAATAATTATGGGTTTGAATGTTAATTTGTGAGGGGGAACTAATTAACCAAGTAAAAGAATTAATAGACCCTTTTCTAGCGGATTGTAACTGTATTGACCTTATAAATGGGTTAAGAATATTTAATTATTAATATAAAAGTGTTCCATTTAATATAATGCAGTAGATTTTTGGAAGGAGTTAATTAAGTGTATTATAGGGTTGACACCCTTGCAATCTTTTAAAACTAAAAACATTTGCCACAACTTTCTAGATAATTAGTAAGGTTTAATGTGGTTTTAGAATGTCGTATTTATGGGCATTATATTTGGTATCAGACCCATGGGTTCAATGCTCGGACCCTAGACACACTTGGAAACAAAATACATAACA
This sequence comes from Taxus chinensis, assembly GCA_019776745.2. Taxonomy (NCBI): domain Eukaryota; kingdom Viridiplantae; phylum Streptophyta; class Pinopsida; order Cupressales; family Taxaceae; genus Taxus; species Taxus chinensis. The sequence continues at coordinate 69,134,105 of CM034153.1, read as the reverse complement.
AGAAAAATTAGCACAACTCTAAACCTAGATCACACAGCTTTGCACAATATTTTAAAATGTAGAAGACCTAGAAAACTAATACAAAACCTAGAATGATAAATTAACTCTCGCCTTGGTCTGTGAAGAAGTCACAGACCAAACGAGGGGTTCTTACACATGGACCTAGACTTACCACCCCCAGATTAGGAAGTAGCAGTCATATTTCCTTAGATACTGCAGACATTACAAGATGTTAACGCCGCTACACGCGGGGGATATTTAGGAGGGTGACCTAGCAAACATGATATAGAGCTATTAGTGGAGCTTGTGTACCTTCCTGATATAGTGATGAGTATAGGGCAGAGAACTCCCATGCGGAGTCAGACAGATGAGATTCACCACAGAGAGGTCATGGAGATAGGGCTACAAGACACAAATATGGATCTAAGATCCCTAGGTAGTGTGATGATTGTGTTGAGAGACGTGTAGGTAGACAGTCTATATTAGCATATCACATAAGAGAGATTATGAAACTCCTTCCATCTCATTTCACTGGGGACATTAGGGGATTTTAGGTATAAACGTGGTTGGTCTTCTTGAGCGGATGCTTCAAGATATGTCTGTGTACTAGCAACACTAAGGTTCGTGTTGCCATCCACATTCTAAGAGACAAAGTTAAGGTTTGGTGGAGGAATGAGGAGTAGAATCTCAATATGGATTCCAAGATAGTCACTTGGGAGGTCTTCAAGAAGCGGTTTAGGAGTAGCTGTTTTTTAAGGAGGTTCATTTAGCAGAGGGTAGATGAGTTCCATGACCTACTTTAGGAATCCATGATAGTGGCAAAGTATGAGAGTCAATTTCTGAACTTGCTTTAGTATGTCAACTACATGTAGGATGAGTAGGTGAGGATCCACAGGTTCATTAGGGGCCTGAACTTAGACATAAGATGGGAAATGTGCATTCATTGTCCACAGACATTAACAGAGGCCGTGTAAAAGGCCTACAATGTGAAGGATACCATGGGGAAGATGCATCAGGCCAGAGATAGAGTGTAGAGCAGTATGTAGCAGATGTAGGATAACAGATCGAGGGAGTTAACTCCTCATTCTCGTGACATACATAGTTATGTACAGTATTCATTCAAGCCACCTTAGCAGCAAGCATAACAGACTCATCCACTATTTAGACCTCCACAAAGAGTTGATGATCAGATGGGATGTAGTATGGGGCCTCCTCTTAGGGGACCAGTTAGGAATCAACAACCACCTAGAGCTCAGTTAGCATGATCTTGTCATCAGTGACCACATCATTCTGTATCAACATCATTAAGATCCATGGGACAAACCACAACTACTTCTCATTGGAGGGGACCTGGTAGTTGCTATGGATGCAGTGTACTTAAGCATCATTAGAGAGAGTGTCATCAGAACCATAATAAAAAGGGTAAGGCACTTATTTCAGAGCCTATAATAGGCAATATGGCTAAGAGCCACATAATATATATAGCGTTGGAGAACTTCCAGCCAGAGCACCAGGGCATGATGATTGAGATGAGGTGTAACATTGATGGAATTTATGTTTCTATTTTATTTGATTCAGGCTCCTCAGATTCTTTTATTTCTCCATTTATAGCATAGCGATGTAGGATGGTGGTAGTTACATAGATTCATAGTTAGGATGTGGAGATGGCTTCCTGAGCCAAGCTCATAGTGGACTCCTTAGTCAAGGAGTTCATAGTTGACCTAGGACCTTTTTCCACAACCTTGGATCTCCGTATCCTTCCTTTGGGTTCATATGGGATTATTTTGGTAATGGATTGGTTGTCTACACACAGGGCTAGAGTTGATTGTTATAGTAAATTAATATCATGTGTAGATGATTTGGGAGTGGATACATGATAGTGGGAGTTAGGAGACCCACCTCTATTCACACCATATCCACTATGTAGCTTAAGTGGTGTGCACGACGTGGTTGCCAATTGTATGTTGTCACGGTTAGTGACAGATCAAAGGATGATTCTAGTGGGTCGTCACTTGATTATAATCATGTCTTAAGGGAGTTTTCAGATGTCTTTCTAGGGGATCTTCCAGGGTTACCTTCCCCACGTGAGATATATTTTGACATTGATTTGGTTCCAGGAGTAGAGCCTATGTCTTGAGTGCCTTATAAGATGACTACCCCTAAGCTCTGTGAGCTCAAGTTGTAGCTAGAGGGCCTTCTGGAGAAATTCCTAATCCATCCTAGTGTATCCCCTTGGGGTGCACCGATGATTTTTGTAAAGAAGAAGGATGGATCTTTGTGATTGTGTATCAATTATCGTCAGCGTAGAAAAGTAACGATCAAGAATCGTTATCCCCTTCCACGTATTGATGATTTATTTGATCAGATGAAGGGTGCCACAATATTTTCTAAGATATATCTTAAGTCTAGATACCATTAGCTAAGGATCACAGAGGTATATATTCATAAGACAACCCTCCGTATGAGATATGGCCACTACGAGTTCACAGTAGTGCATTTTGGTCTGAAGAATGCCCCTGTAGTATTCATGAGTTTGATGAATGGGATATTCTAGACATTTTTATATCACTTCATGCTCATATTTCTTGATGACATTTTTATTTATTCACATATGCGTAAAGAGCACGAGGATAACCTTCGATAGGTTCTGTAGTGTCTTCATGAGCAACAAATTTATGAGAAGCTAGAGAAGTGTGCATTCTTTTAGTCAAAGGTGTAGTAATTGGGTCACATCATTTCTGGGGAAGGTATCTCTACCGATCCTTACAAGATTAGAGCTATTATGGATTGGCCCATGCCAACCAATGTGACTGAGGTGCACATTTTCATGGGGTTTGAAAGTTACTACGTGAGATTTGTTCAGTACTTTTCTTTGATTATGAACCCCATCACTTCACTTCAGGGGAAAGGGAATAAGTTTGTTTGGTCCGATGGATGTGACCAAGACTTTAGTACACTGAAATGATGCCTTACATCAGCATTGATTCTTGGTGTGCTAAACCATTAAAAGGATTTATTTGTGTGTACGGATGCTTCCTTGACAGGATTAGGTGGTGTTTGATGCAAGATGGCCATGTAGTTTCATTTGAGTCTTGTAAACTCAAATATCATGACTCAATTATCCTACGCATGACCTTGAGCTTGCAGTATTGGTGCATGATTTGGTGTGTTGGCGACATTTACTCTTTGGCAGGAGGTTTATTTTCAAGACAAAACATTTGAGCGTACGTCACCTCTTCACGTAACCCAGTCTCAATGCTCATTAGTGGTATTGGATGGAGTTGCTATGTGAGTACGACATGGAGATAGAGAATCTGAATGGGAAGGAAAATGTTGTTATTGACACTTTGAGTATAAATATACATTTGGTTATTACTAATTCAGTGTGTACAAATTTACAGAGCAGGATTTTGTGACAGCTACCACATAACAGTTTCTACCTTACAGCTAGAATAGAGATTGAGTCTCAGAGACCCCTTGAGGGGAATTTTGATGGTTTTGCATTAGAGTTAGATGGAATTCTCAGACACATAGGTCAGATCTATGTACCTAGGGATGGAGGTTTGAGACATGATATATTGGAAGAGGCTCATTGAGAACCTTATTTAGCCCATCCAGGGGTGACGAAGATGCACACCACCTTGAGACAACTATACCATTGGAGAGGTCTTCAGAGAGATGTAGCTTAGTTTGTGTCACGCTATTTAGAGTGTCTGAGGGTTAAGGTTGAGAATCCAAATCTAGCTGGCCTTATTTACCCACATTCTATACTAGAGTAGAAATGGGACACCATTTCCATGGATTTCATATTAGGGATACTGACGTCGAGATGCCAACATGATGCCATCATGGTCACGGTGGAAAAATTAACAAAAGTGGCTCATTTTTCTCTGGTGAAGACCACCTATACAACTAGTGCAGTAGAGAGAGTGTACTTGGATGAGATTGTTAGACTACACGAGATTCCATGGAAGATCATCTGTGACCGTGATCCCTTATACACATCACACTTCTATACTACAATGCAATAGGACCTTAGGAAGAGTATCAATTTGAGTACAACATATCATCCAAAGAAAGATGGATAGAAGGAGTGGGTGAATCAAATTTTAGAGAAAATACTTCAGATGTATGTCATGGATCATCATTCAATGTGGGAGGAGTACTTGTACTTAGTTGATTTTGCATACAACAACTTCAAAAGTTTAATTTTGAAGGCACCATCTTAGGAACTTTATGGTAGGGAGTGCAGGACACCTTTGAATTGGGAAATACTTGAGGACAAAGTATTTCTTGGGCCAAATTTTTTACAACACATGGAGTAATAGGTTGTTTTGATCTGATAGAGGTTACATGAGGTGTAGGACAGGAAGAATAAGTATGAAAATCAAAGGAGAGTCGACTCTAGTTATGAGTTGAGCACGAAGGTTTTCCTTCATGTTAGAACTCATAAGAGTCCTATCTATTATGGAAAATTCTCTAATTTATCTCATATATTTTTGGGTCTATTAGAGATCATGGAGTGGATCGGTCCCTTAGCTTATTGTCTAGCCTTGTCACCCAACTTGTTTTGTGTGCATGATGTGTTCCATGTATTTGTTCTTAGGAGATATATCCCAGATCCTTCTCATGTATTGGATTGGATATCATTGTAGGTATAGGAGTAGGGGCAGATGATGGTAGAGCCCATGCATATTTTAGAGTGCAAGACCATGGGCCTTTGAGGCTGAGATATTGATCAGGTGTGAGTCTAGTGGGACAGGTATGATGAGAATGCTGCTACATGGGAGGATGCTACGTTATTACGAGCCCGATTTCCACACCTATTTCAGTGACTTCCATGAGGAAGTTGAGTCTAAGGGGATAAGGATGTAGTGCTCACTTCTCTTTGACATTTATTATATTTTGATTTCGATTACTATTGACTATATACATGGATATTATCATATCATTTTGGTTTAGTAGGATGTTAGATGATAGAGATATTTTGACTATTGCTAGATTGTGATTCATAGCATGGTTTTTCTAGATTCTTAGAGATATACAAAGAAATTTAATATTGATGATGATTATGTTTTGTTAAAACACACACACACACAGTTACTGACATTCAGAATTCTCATCATGAGTGACTATGATTTAGCATTTGAACTAATCTCGTTGATATCGATGAAATGGTAGAATGGAGATGTTGTTGAAATTATAGACAAATGATAACATTGTTTAATTTAGATGATGATTTAGTTATATGAGGATGTTTATTGATGGATGTTTGTATATTTTATCTTTGATGTATTTGATGTGACCACGAGACCGAAGGGTTTATTGTGTGATTTTGTAGGTAATTTTATCACAACAAACAAAAGGGGGTTAGGAGACCAATCACAAAGGAATAATGGATGGATACAATGAAGGTCACCATGGCAACTTGTTTAATGTGTTATGTTTTTTTATTAGATTGTTAGGGGGTCCCCATGGGGGGATTCCCTCCAAAGGTGACCATGGGCTATGTGTGTAATTATTTCCCTTTTCTTTTATTTATTATAAAGTATGTGATTTATTTTGTGATGTAATTCATTTAATCATTGTTGACTAATGTTCCTTAATTAAGTTGATTAATCATGTTTATTAATTTAATTGGGGATGTGATGAAATGGGCCATTTATTAGAGTATTTGGTCCTTTGAGTCTTGTGTTTTAAGTTGAGTGTATTTGACTTTGAGTGTTGTACACCCTACCTTACTTGGGAAATTCAGATTTGGGATTAAGAGCTATTTTTGGAGGCTTATGGGACAAGTTAAGCTCATCCCACACCTCTTAATTTCATATAACAACTATACCTATGGGATGGGGGTAAAAAATAGACCCCATTGTGTCTTTTGTAAGGAAAAATGTGACATTTATTGCACTTTTCTTACATGAGTTTTAAATTATGTCCTTAGGGGGTGTGGGTTTGTGTTGAGTGTGTAAAAAGCTTGTCATTTCTCTCAACCACCAATTTATTGTGCCTTGGGGTTGAGGTTTCACTTGTGATGTGGATTTGAGGATAAGTTACATGGCATTCTACATGGAGTCACCTCACCCTCATATTCTCTTTTTCTATATATGTAATTTTATTTGTTTGTTTGGGGGTTACTTAATTTTATTGGACACTTGTATTTTTGGAGTTAGAAAGTTTTTGGAGTGCTTTTTGAATGTTTGAAGCTTATTAGAGTTGGATTGAGCTTGAAGGATCTTAGAGTGTGATTCTTTTATCAATTTCTTACTATGGACAGGTAGGAACTACACCCTTGTGTTTTTTTTCTTGTATATGTGTGTATTGAATACAAGTGAATGGTTTGTATGCTTGTTGGGATCATGGGTAGAATGCCTAAGTATGGCATAGGAGAAGGTTATGGTTATTTTACATTGTAGGGATGCATAAGATTTTTCTTTCATGTTTTAGGAGGGAGTTGGGTTGGGTGCTGCACCTTTGATAAGAAAATGCTTGCTTTTCTTACTTGGTTCTTTTGAGGAAGAAATAAGAGATTGTAGGGAGGCATAAGAGAATGTGGGAGGCATAAGAGGATCTTGAGAGAGGCACAAGAGTTGTGTAGGGGTTTTGAATTCTGGTTTGGAGGGTTTTAAGGTGGGCACCTAATCCCATTGGGAGGCATAAGTGATCTCCTCATAGTTCTTTACTCCATTGGCTTTGAGTTTTCAAGCCTTGTGTATTTTCAAAGTCAAATTATTATGATAATTATCTTATTGACTAAATGTGTGTTAAATGGTTGTGAAAAATGTTTATTGCGATGAGGAATCATTGTGTTAGTTTCCATGGGTTGTCTCCATTTCTTATTGTATTTTGGTTGGGGCTTGGGAGCTAATGAGGAGGATAGCTTCTTCTCCTCATTGGATTATTGGTTAGGTTGAGAGTGTTGTCCCCTCCCCCCCACTTTTTTTGATTTAAGTGAATAATATGGTGGAGCTCTTGTTGAATATTTGGGACTTGGAGAATTTGTAGAATTCAAAAAGGAAATACACATTGTAGAAACGTTTCTTGTAGTTCCCACTTAAGGTGGAAGGCTAGTAATCTTGCATTTTAAAGAAAAGTTGTATTGTATAATTTATTTATAAATTTTTAATGTATTGTTGGAAAGGAAGCTTTTTTCATTGTAAGAAAATGAGCTATGCTCAAAAGAAAATGATAGTTCATTGTTACTTGTAGGAATTTGCATTATTGTAAGAATGAAGGGAAAAACTTGGAAGTTGTAACTTATTGAGAATGTATTCCTAAAAAATCTAAAATGTAATATATTTCCTTGTTTTTTCTTTGAATAAATAGTTATGGTTATAATGTAAGAATGCACTAAGCTATAATGAATTACCTTGTTGAAGGAATTACATTCTTGTTGTGGAAAAGAGAGAAATGATACTTAGAAATAGATGGAATTTCATTTCTTCATTTGAGCTTGAAAGAAATTTCATTGGAAAAGTATTCTTGTAGTTGTTTTCTTGTATACTATTGAAATAGAAAATCCTTGTAATTAGTGATCTAATTCATGGAATGAATAAATGGTTTAACCTTTCAACTAGTGACTTTAGGCACCTAAATTCAAGCTAAGGTTGAACTCTAAACCATCCTAGTAAAACTTGTTTTTGAAAAAAATGATGAATTGATGGTTTTGTTTTCAAATAATAGGTCCACCACCCTGTGCAGAGTAGTGATCTCTAGACTACCGGCCTGATCATAGCGGCAGTTTTTGAACGCCACCCAAGTAGGGCAGAGGTTTTTGAATTGTCACCCAGGTAGGGCAGTGGTCATATGACTATCGGCTTGCTCAGGGCGGTGGTTTCATCACTGTCGATGGAAAAATTAAAATCCACAACTGTGCAAATTTGAACTTGATTTAATTAAAATCTAGGCCTATAATATGTAAAAAGGAAACTACCAGCAAACTATATGGGAACAAAATCACTGTTTAAATACGTAAATCCTTCGATGGGAATTTAAATTTATTATTTCTCATAGATATAATGGAATTAGGGTTTTTCCCAAATAGAGAACTCAAGAATGTAAATAACTAAATAACTACTCAATATTTAGGGTAGAATCTCTACAATCAACAAATAGAAGACATTTCTTTAATGGATCCATAAAATAAACTAGGCTTGATCTAAATGGATCCCTCCATGGCTTCCCTCTTTTCTTTCACGACTTCTACTCCTCCAACCTACAAGTTAAAGAAAAGAAAAGAGACCAAATAAGGATGCTAGGGCAAGGGAAAAATAGCAAATAAAATTTCTTAAAGATAGTTAGGGTTAGCTTGGACCTCTAGGATCTAGTGGCCATAATTGATTTGATCCAAGGGTTGTGATTAAAGCCTACAATTTTTAGGTGAGAATATATATATTATGGGCTTTTAAATAATTTAAATGTATGTAAAAATGGGTGAATGGGGCCACTTAGTACCCTACAATGTTAAGTTAGTTATGTAACTCTCTCCTAGTACGCTTTAGTAAATGATTCAATGTACATTAAAGATAATAATTTAAGGGGACTAAGGTTTTTTTTTAATTATTGGAAAATAGTTTTTTGAAAGGGACTATACCCTTGAGAACAAAAGAGGGCCTAAAAGCCAGAATAGCAATGAGAACCAGAACAAAAAGGATCAAAATCCAAATATGACAATGAAGTCCAACGTAGCCAGAGAGCAGCTACCCCAACAAAACAAAACCAGTACAAACACAGTAGAAAAGTAGCTAAAGGACAGCAAAAAAAACAATATTTACAAAGAAAAGCAACAGAAGCACCCACAATTACTTCTTGGCAGCTTTGTCAATGCTGGATTTGATATTCTGCCAAGATTTGAACATCCCCAAAGTCATCATGTGGGCAGAGTCAGTTATATCCAGCTGCTCAATGGTCCTTTTGCTTTCCTTATCAGTGCCCCAAAGCGATGCTGGAACCCCGCTGAGATTGGAAACACTGCAGACATGCTGTTCAATGAACTCTGCAATTGCACTAAAAATGGCCATACTATAGTCATGGTGAGTTTTGGCCTTCCCTAAACGGGAGTCTAAAGAGTTCAGTTTCTTGTATATATCTTCCATCTGGCTATTATCCATAGCCCCCTCCTCCTCCTTCTTCCTCTTGTCCTTTCTGTTTTGCCAAGTTTTTAACCTCCTCCTTCAACAGCTTCATGTCAGCTTCTAAGGCTTCCAGCCTTTTTGCAGAGCTCTCCATATGTGCATCCTGAGAACTAGCACTGCTGATATGCAAGAGGTTGTGGGCAATTTCAAGCTCTTGAGGACCCTTCTCCACAGTAGGGGTATCAAGGTTCAGTCTCCTAGAAGACCTGGTAACAGGTCTGGTCGAAGTGGAAGCGAAGGGGGTGGGAGCAGCGGTGGTGGGAATGGAAGATGGAGCCCGGAAGACCGGCAGAGGGGTAACAGTAGCAGTGGCAGGGACAGGATGTGGAGAAATGGGGCTAGCGGCCGCTGAACTAGGCAGAGGGGGAAAAGAGCCAGGGGAGGAAGGAAGACCAGGAGACCGGAGGAGACAAAGCTTATGCAGCAAGAAAATAAGCCCCTGGTGCAAAGGAACCGCATGGGCATGTTTTTGAAACTCCAAAATGGAGCGCTCCAGAGAGTTAAGCAAATAATGGGGGAAACATACCGCGCGATTCCTGTGAAAATGGTTGAGGAAGACAAGATGCTTAGCAGGCACTGTTACGAACCTTCCTTCCAAAGAAATGAAGCACACCATCATCCGGGTTACCTCATCATAAGGCGAAGGGATCGAGTTTACCAGCAGGCCTGCCGTGACAAAGATCAACTTCTCTGATCCCTCCATGAATCTCCTCTCCTCAGCTTCTCTGTCGACCCTTTTATTAAAAAAATGGTATCCCTCCATGCCCAGGCCAGTCACCTCAGCAATTAACTCCTCATTGACCGAAATCTTCTGCCCCCCATAATCCACTGTTCGATCCTTCCAATCCTTTGCAAAACACACAGAAATGCTTTGATCGTGGCCTTGAACCTTCTCCATAAAGTTGGTAATGCCTCCCTGGCTGAGTATACTCCAAAGCTCCGCATTATCCTTCCAATCTGGATCCGCGCTGGGCTCAATCTGGCAAGGGGGGCCCCCCATTGTCACTGTGCTTAACTGCTTGTAACAAATATTAGAATCCTTGATAGCTCTAATGCCAGTCCGCCTACCACTATTACAATCCGTGCAGTGAAAATACTGAGTAGAATAGCCGTTGCAATTCCCACGAATAGCCGCGTGACTGCTGATCTGGACCTGTGGAAGCTCACTTGTGGGAACTACGGCCCTTTTGCTAACCCACTCCCTATCATCATTGACATCATTATTGTTTTTGGGATCCGTGGAGTCATATAACCAGATTGTATAGAGCATAATGTTGCCCGCATGCGTGCCTTTCTTTTCTATATTACTCCACTTGAACTTATCCATATACTTCATACTATCTTGATTGTTTGACAAGATTTTCAAAAGCTTAGTTTTAAAGACAACACATGTGGGCGTTTTATTAACCCACTCCCAATAATCATATCCCAACTCAAGAATTTTCATGTGTATAGATATCCGCTTGAATGCTGCTTTGAAGCTGTTTAGGAATGCTATTATTATCCCAAACAATATGGTTAACATTAATGCCATAATTAGCCAATGCATCTGCCAATTTATTACCCTCCCGATAAGTATGCATGATCCTAATGTTATTGAAGGTTTGGCATATATTAATGGATTCTAAGATAAAATCTTTGATGTTGCAACTTAGAGGTGATCACTTTTTAAGATGGTTAATGATATTCAAGGAGTCCCCTTCAAGAATGAGGTTTCAGATATTATGAGTCTGGGCAATTCTCAGGCCCCATAAAGCAGATAATGCTTCGGCAAAATGATTTGTTTGAACACCCATTTTCCCAGCATACGCAGCAATCAGACTACCTTTATGATCCCAGATCACTCCCCCCCTGCCGCAATCCCAGGGTTACCCTTAGAAGCCCCATCAAAGTTCAACTTATACCAGTTAAAATCAGGAGGATGCCATTTAATCAAAGATCTGTCAATACTACTGCCGGCATTGTTACGGCTATTGACAGCTCCAATCTGCCAGTTAGATAAGATATACTCTTCATTTTCTGGATAGCTCTTGTTCTTGGGGGGTTTAAATCTAGCAATATTCTCTTTGATATCATTAGAAATTTTATCAGTACTGAGCTTGTAGTTTTGTTTCTTATTTCTAAAGACAATATCATTTCTATCTTTCCATATCCTCCAAATAATATGAGGGATAACCAGCTTCCAGATCCTTCTGACAACACAATGCCTATAGGGTGGGTTCCATTGAGTCCATAGCTGATTTAAATCCTTCGGCACCACCCAGAGAGCTTCAAATTTGGAGAGGGAAAAACTCCATATTCTGGTAGCATATTCACAATGAATAAACAGATGACTGATATCCTCAGAGTCTTTTTTACAAAGATGACATCTATTAGGCATTATAAAGCCTCTTCTCATCAGGTTGTCAATGGTAAGAATCCTGCCTCTAATAGCCAGCCAAAGGAAGAAATTTATTTTAGGAGTTAATTCAGCCATCCAAATCCTGTTCCAGTTGAACTCTGTTTGACTACTGTGGAAGAAAGCATTGTATCCAATTTTGACTGAGTAGTCCCCATCAATGGAATTATTCCAGATCAGCTCATCCTTGGTATCCAGTTGACTTAAGGGGATAAGATCTAGCTGATCTTGAAGGGAGGAAGTAATCTGTATCAGATCATCTCTCTCAACAGAAAGTTTTTTCCATTTCTTGTTGTTGCCATTTCCCTCAATATAATCCTTGATTTTACTACCATACTTGCTTACAAGACTGTCCTTAACTTTCCCAAATCTATCCATGAGATTGCCATTAAACCAGTTATCCTCCCAGAAATTTATATCCCAACCATCACCCACTTTCCATTTACTGCCCTGCTTTATGAAATTTCTGCTCTTAACCAGATTGTTCCAAAAAATGGAACCATAGGGGAGGTGCTCATCTTGCAGGAAAGAGTAGACAGTTTGCTGATTTAGGTATTTAACTTTGATTAAATCTATCCAGGGTTGTTTCTCTGAAAGCATTCTCCAGCCCATTTTCGCAATGAGAGCCTCATTCATTTTCTCGATGTCTTTTATACCCAATCCTCCCATAGACTTCAGGGGTACAAACCTTATCCCAAGAAACTAAGTGAAATTTAAACTTCTCTTCCATGCCCTGCCATAAGAATTTTTTCTGAATCCTCTCAATCTTTTCTCTGAAGGAAGAGGGGATCTTGTAGAGCGACATGACATAAATGGGTAGATTTTGAAGAGTACTTTTTATGAGCAGGCACTTACCAGCACTAGATAAAATGGCTCCTTTCCAACCAGCCATTTTTTTTGAAATCTCTCCAATAAATCATCCCACACCTTGCTAGAGACTTTTTTAGTGCCGAGAGGAAGGCCCAAGTAAGTGGCTGGAAGCGCACTTATTTTACAGCCCATAATTTTAGCAATTTTAAGTTGTCTAGCTTCAGGAGTGTTGAAAAAAAAATGGAGCTTTTATCATAATTAATCACTTGCCCAGAAGCAGACTCGTAAAGCTACAGAATAGCCTTAATATCCTTGGCTTCTATGATGGAAGCCAAAAGAAGGGGATAGTATCATCCACAAATTGCTGATGTGAGACATCTTGGCAGATGGAAGTGGGCTTTGAGCCTTTCAAAATCCCGTCATTGATAGCTTTGCCAATTGTTCTACTAAGGCTATCAGCCATAAGAATGAAGAGTAGTGGGGAGATAGGGTCCCCTTGCCTTAGCCCTCTACTGCTAGTGAAAAAACCCACAGGCTCACCATTAACCACCACTGAAAATCTGACAGTAGAGATACAAGCCTTAATAATTTTTCTAAATTTTTCCAGAAAACCAAATTTAGTTAAGACTTTGTCAAGAAAAACCCAAGAAACCTTGTCAAAGGCTTTATTCATATCAAGCTTTAGAGCCATATTTGCTTTTTTATTATTCTCCATAGAATGTATGGTCTCATGAACCATAATAACACCATCTTGTATAATCCTGCCTTTGATGAATCCACTCTGTTGCCTTGAGATTAAATCGTTCATGATGAGCTGAAGCCTAGTAGCAATAATTTTGGTAAAAATTCTATAAATGGCGTTCACAAGGCTGATGGGTCTGAAGTCTTTGAAGTCTTTAGCATCCATTTTTTTTGGTGCCAGCACAATGTGAGTGTTGTTCAGCTCTTTCAAAAGATTTCCAGTTCTGTAGAATTCATTCACCGCTCTAAGAAGGTCCTCCAAACAAATTTCCCAAAATTTCTGGAAAAAATTAATGGAGAAACCATCTGGACCTGGAGCCTTATCACCTTCCAAAGCAAAAACAACATTTTGTAGCTCTTCAAGCGTGACAGCTTTGGTGATATTTCTAAATCTTTGTTCCTCAATTTTATCATGGGGAATAGCCTCCAACATAAAAGAAATAGCCTCAGTATTGATGACATTCCTCTCCTTAAGAAGTTTTTTTTATAGAAATCCATAGCTTCTTCCTTGATGCCTTTGGGATCTTTTATAATATTTCTGTTACTTTTAGCCACTTCCAGGATCCTATTATAGGCTCTGTGCTTGAAAGTGGTCATGTGAAAGAACTTCATATTCCTATCTCCCTCTTTAAGCCAGATAGCTCTAGACTGAAGTCTCCATAATGAATCTTCTATGTTGTAGATCGTATGCAACTCTGAAAGAATATTCTTTTCAATAGTTTGGTCTTCGTCCGTTCTCCCCATAATATCCATTTTGATTTCCAAATCCTGGAGCTTTTTCTTTAACTTCTTTTTATTATCAAACACATTGCCAAAAACACTTTTATTCCAGATTTTAACTTGCTTTTTAACATTTTTGAGCTTTTGAATTAGTTTATATTGAGCAGTGCCTTCACCATTCCATCTCCACCATTCTTTTATCTTGTCATAGATATTGTCATGCTCCATCCACATCTTTTCAAATTTAAATGAGCTTCTGATGGGTTTAGTCCAATTGAGAAGATTTAAAGCAATCAGATTGTGATCCGATCCAACTCTGGGAAAGGAAGAGAGGTGAAAGTCTTGACTAAGAATCCAACTCGCAGAAATCAGAGCTCTATCCAATCTCACCTGAATAAAATCTTTTCCCAACCTTCTATTATTCCAAGTGTATTTATTCCCATGAAAATCCACATCTAAAAGATTATGTTCAACAATAAAATCAAAAAAATCTTCCATACCTGTAGAAAAGCTGGATATTCCTCCATATTTTTCACCTGGGTTTAGAGGAGAGTTAAAATCACCCATAATAAGCTAGTTAGCTGTACTATAATGTTTTCTAAAGGTTTTAAGATCTTCCCAGAGATTTCTTCTCCCACTAACCGTATTAGAGGCATATATATTAGAAAGTATCCATTCATCATTATTTTCAATAGCAATATAAATTTGATTACAAGATGATTAGTGCTAGCATTAAGAACCATACCAGTACAATGCCTTTTATCCCAAAGAGTAGCCAACCCTCCAGAGGCTCCCTGAGAGTCAACAGCCGCCATTTCAGAGTTATCCCAGAAACTCTTTTTACTAGTTTCAAGGATCTTAGCTTTCATCTTAGTTTCCTGCAAAATCAAAATACTAGGACTACTAGAATCCCATAACTCCTTGATGATTCTCTACTTGGAGTTTCCATTTAGACCTCAGATGTTCCAAGAAATAATCTTCATTTGGAATGATTGGGAGTTGGAATTTCCTGATGGTTCAATTGACGTTGAATGCCATCTGCAATGTCTCTCTCAGTTCTCTTAGATCTAAGAGCCTTTTTTGAGGGCCTTCCTCTTTTAGAACTACCCCCAAAGTCTACTAGTCTTCTTGCAGAAGATCTAGTAGTTCTAGGAGTTGAAGTTTCCTAGTTGTTCTTTTTCTTTTTCTTATCACTGTAAAGTGATTCTGGGATCATTTCAAATCCTTTCATTCTATTTTTCTTTTTTGAAATGACCTTTTTGAATCCAGAATTTAGTTCCTCATTTTCTTTGACAGGCGTAACTTCTCCCTCTTCACACTCTTTCTAAATCCTGTTAATTGAGTGTGGATCAGTTGTTTTTCTGCTATAGTAAGAAGGTGAAACCACTGCCCTGTTGCTGGAACAAGGAGGTAGATCTGAAAATAATTTACCATCTCCCTTAGGATTGTTTTCCTGTAAGGTTTCTTTAGGATCCATAGTGACCTTGTCTGATTCTTCCACCATGATGTACAGAGGTTTATCTTACTCAACTTCCTTACTGCTTTGATATAGATCATTAGGGACTAAATTAATCTTCACAGTTCCTTCTTGCTTGTTCACCACAATGGACATCTTTATAGGAGTTTCCAAGTCCTCTTTGCTGGGTGCTTCAAGTAAAGCTGTTGTAGGGGTTTTAGGACGCCAGACCAAATACTTCCTTATTTGAGTTCTAAAACCTATTTTTTTCCCCTTTTTATTGAAGTCCAACTCCATTTGACTAGGGGCTTTGATTTCATTCTGGCTATCCATGTCACAAACCCTATAGTCCTTACTCAAGAATGAGCCCTCCTCAGGTTGTTTTTCTTCCATTGCAGGGATATCCTTCTTGGGACAACTTTTGGTGGAGTGTCCTATGTGATGACATTGCTTACATCTCAAATGAAAAGTTTGAAACTCAATTTTTTGAGTCCACACCCCATACCTAGATTTTAAGGGGACTAAGGTTACTAAGGTTAAGGGTTTAATAATTGTGGGTTTGAATGTTAATTTGTGAGGGGGAACTATTTAACCAAGTACAAGAATTAATAGACCCTTTTCTAGCAGATTGTAACTGTATTGACCTTAGAAATGGGTTAAGAATATTTAATTATTAATCTAGACATGTTCCATTTATTATAATGTAGCATATTGCTAGTAGGAGTTAATTAAATGTATTATAGGGTTGACACCCTTATAATTTTTTAAAACAAAATTAAAAAATTGCTGCAACTTTCTAGATAATTATTAAATTTTAATGTGGTTTTAGAACGTCAGATTTGTGGTGTTACAATTAAGAAAATAATTTTTGACATCCATTTGGTGAATCTCCCAACAAAATTGGGAAGCTAATGTAAGAATAATTCTAACAATGCTCATCTTAGCTATAGGAGAAAAAGTCTCAACATAGTCAAGAATGGTTTTATGAGTGAAACCACAAGCTGCCAATCTTTCCTTAATTTTTTCAATTTCTCCTTCAAATTTATACTTGATTTTATACAACCACCTAAATCCTACAATGCTTCACTTAGAAGGAGGAGGAAAAAGTTCCCAAGCATTATTTTTAATCTTTCATATCTTGAATCCATCTATCATCTTGTAAATATTATTCAAAATATTGTGGTTCAACCTCATAGAGGTTCATCAAGGTATGATACGAGTGTTGACTATGACCTAACTTTCTAAGATTGGAAAGCTGAGAGTCTTGAAGAATACTTTGATCCCATTTAGGAACCTTGTGATGTAAGAAATTTTGAGAAGACTCCCCCTAAATATCCATCATATCTAGATTAGGATAATAAACCTCTTGAACTTATGTTTCCATAATGTTAGGAGAAATATTATCAATCTCTATCTCAGGAGTAGCAGATGAGGGTCCATGAGAAGCATCACAGAATGTATTTTCCAAGACTTAAACATTTCTGTTTTCAATAATTTCATGCTTGAAAGGATCATAAACTCTTAATCCTTTAGTTTTACAACCATTCCCAACAAAAATACAAGAAAATGAGGTTGGATCGAGATTTTTCCTTTTGTATTTTGGAATGAAGATAAAAGTGGGACTACCAAATATTCTCAAGTGAGAGACATCTTGTTTTTTACTTTATCCATACTTCATAAGGAGCATCTTGATGAAGATATTTAGTAGACACTTTATTAAGAATATAGACAACAATATTCATAGCTTCAACCCATAAGAACGTAGGCACATTGGATGCATGAATCAAAGTCCTAGCCATTTGTAAGACAATCATATTCTTTCTTTTTGCAATGCCATTTTGTTGTGGGGAATAGGTAGTAGTCAACTCTCTCTGAATGCCACATGACACATAGAAATAATAAAAAAAAAATTCTGACATATTCTCCTCCATTATTAGTCCTAATTATTTTAATTATTAGATTAGAAGCATTCTCAACTAGAGCTTTAAATTATTGAAAATTAGGTAGGACATCATACTTTTTCTTAATGAAGTAAGAAAAAGTCATTCTAGAGAAGTCATCAATAAAGAAAATAGCATACAAAGCACCACTGAGAGAAGGAACTTCAAGTGGCCCTCTTACATCAATGTGAACCAGTTCTAATAATTTAGAAGAATTAGATTCATGATGCTTATGAAATGGTTCAGCATGTTGCTTACCACACAAGAAACTTTCACATGTTTCATGATCATATTTCATCTCAGGGAGGCCAACAAAAAGATTAATTATAGACATTTCATACAATATTTTGAAATTTGGATGACCTAATATTTCATGCCAGAGCTGAATATCATTCCTCGAAGAGGAAGAAAATCAAGATTTAGAAACAAAAACATCAAATATATACAAGCCAATTTTCTGAATACCGGAAGTAATAATATTATTGAACTTATATTTTACATACCACTTATCTTATAGAAAAAAACACTTTACAATATTCTTTAGTTAGCTGAGAGAAAGATAGAAGATTCTTTTTCAGTTGAGGAACATAAAAGACATTTCTAATTACACCATTTGATAATCTAACATTTCCACAACCTTCGGATTTAATAATGGAATTATATCCTATATATATGTTCTCTTCACATTTAACTATATCTGAGAGGATACCAAGATTACAAGTCATGTGCTTAGAGGCACAACTATAAAGAATCCATTCATTGTCATTTGAGGATGAGAGGGCAGTATGTAGGTAAATAGACTGCTCAACCACATTTACTTGATTTTGTTTTTGATTTTTCTTATGATTATTACGCTTTTTGTTCTTAGAATTCTTAACTGATTTGTTAGTCTTTACTCTACTATCATACTCTTTGTGCCCAAATTTTCCACACTTGTTGCAAGTGACATTAAATTTGACTTTAAAATTTTGATTTTTCTTAGCAAAATTGAATTTGGGATTGGATTTAAATTTAGATTTGATAATAGAATTCTCTTTAGGATTTTTTTTATTCCTCTTATGATTAGACTTGTGATTATAAGAGAACAAAGCTTGAGAAGAAGTCTCTTTTGAATTAAAATTCTCCATTAATCACTCTTAAATTGAATTAATAGAGAAGAAAAATTATCCAAATTAGGAAGATCATTCTCATTTT
Organism: Taxus chinensis; assembly: GCA_019776745.2. Classification (NCBI taxonomy): domain Eukaryota; kingdom Viridiplantae; phylum Streptophyta; class Pinopsida; order Cupressales; family Taxaceae; genus Taxus; species Taxus chinensis. The sequence goes on along the minus strand of CM034153.1, from coordinate 69,115,715 downwards.
AATACTTAGAATTAAGAATAAATATATAATTTCTAAATTTTTAATGGATATTTATCTGAATTATAAAATACATGAGCTTATCTTGGAACAATTCATAGTTACAACCATTCAATTGAGCTTTAATGTTCTTAATTTTATCTAGGTAATTAACTATTTTCTCATCCCCTTTCATAGGAGTTGTAAACAATTCCATAATAAGATTAATTATTTTGGACAAACAAATTCCTTCATGCATAATCTCTAATTTTTTCTAGGCATCAGCAGGTGAGTCCAAATGACATATATGCATCAAAAATTCATCTTTTATGTTGTGCAAGAGGATGGACAGAGCTTCTTGAGATTTCTGAGAGGATTTAAGGTTTTAAAGAGTTGCAAGTCTTCTGGTGGGTCAATCTTCCACACCAGTTACAAGATGCCATAGTTTTCTAGCCATGAGACATGATTTTAACCTTACTCTCCAAATAATATAATTAGTTCCATTTAATAGCTGAGACTTATCCATTGAAAAACTAGAGGAACTAGCCATTTTAAGCAAAATTTAAAAAACAGAGTGCAACAGATTACAATTATGAATAAAATGGCTTTATCTTGAAAAAAATATCAAAACAAGGTTCAAGCACCAAGAAGGAAATATGCAAAATAAAAAAACAAGCCACGAATGACTGCAGAGTAGGGAAGAAATGATTATTAAGTTTTCTATTCTTGATACTTGTGATGCATAAGAAATTTTCAATCTGCAGTACAAAAAATAGACACTCATTGTCCAAAGAAAATAGATACTCATGGTTTGAAATAAATTTGGAATCCATGATACAAAACAATATTTGAAAGCCACAATACACAGAAAAATTTCAAAATCCAAGGTACAAAAGAACTTTTTAAATCCATGGTATAAAATAAATTTAAACCCACAGTATATAGAAAATTTTGAAAGCCGCAGTATAAAGGAAATTTGGAAGCCGGGACACAATAACATTTATAAAACCATGGTATAAAAATCCCTACATTTATTTTAAAATACCATAGATCCTATGACAGGCATGAAGTCTTAAAAGATTAAAAGAATTGCCTTTTTGGGTTCACAATAAGGTTAAAAAATCAACCAAATATGCAAAAAATAGACAAAGGAACATGTGGAAAAAGGATATAAATTTGACACCGCAAAATGCTAAGAACACGTGTCACTTTTCAATCAACTCGCACTTTGAAGTATATCTTATAAATAAGAAGATAACTAATTAAAAAATAGACAACAGAACCATGTACACATGTCTTTAATTAATTGGTTCATTATTTCACACTCTGATATAATTAAAACAAGGACAAACCAAAATGTGAAGGAATGTGGACACATTCTATTGGTTCGTAATTGACAGAGACTGAAAAATTCTAATTCAGTCAATGTCACTTGTCAATAATCTAGCAACTAATAAAATACACTTGGAGGCTTTCCATCAAACTTTAACTAGATTACCTTGGGTAGACTTAAAGTCCCTAGAAAGAGCCAAAATTAAAATATACTTTATGTACAAACAACTAGTGAAATCAGAGGACATGTGTCACAATATTAGTGGCGAAGATAAAGTAGAGATTGACACCTAAAAGGACAAAGTTTGACACTTGCAAAGACTAACACAATGAAGAAAATATACATGTCTAAATGTAATTGGTTCACACTTTGTAGTGTAACCAAAATGAATTAAGGTAGAAATGGACACACGTGGACCCTTCTAAATGGATAAATTTTTGCAAGACTGAAAAAAACTTACAAATGTGAAAAGGTGGTTGATTCTTATTGGATAGCCACTACCATAAATGAAAATACTGATAGATGCAAAATATGGAGCAATTCTATTGACTCAGATTTCCCAAATATGACAAATGTGAAATGTGAAGATACTTGGAGCAATTCTATTGGTACGTATTTTGCAAAGACATAAACTTGCTGATAAAAGTATGACAACATGAAATATAAAGTGACTTAGAGCTTTCTTATTGGATCATATTTCCCAAATGACAAAGGAAAGAAAACCCAGGTTTGAAAACATAAAAAAATGTGTAAAGCCCTTATTGGCTCGCATTTGAATGATGATAAAATAAACAATAAGACTGAAAACATGAAGCAAAATGGAGCCTTCTGATTGGCTTGGGTTTCGTAAAACCAAAAAGATCTAAGCAAAAGTATTAAATGCAAAGCAACTTAGCACAATATGATTGTTCAAATCTTTGCAAAGACAAAACCTCACAAAAAATTAGAAAAGCTAATAAAATCAGACACAACAAGGCTATTTGGAGATATTTTATTGGTCCAAGCTTCGCAAAAATGATAGGATCTAAATAAAAACTATAGAGCAAATCCAGATGGCGTAAAATGATTGGATAGTGATTCGTAAAAATAAATCTAGCGAAAAATAAATATTTATAAATTGGGGCAGATTTAACTACATGAACTAAGTAAATCCTTATGGATCCATAGAAAAAAAGATCTATAACAGCTACAAGCGGCGTGAAAACTTAAAACAAGCTCATAGATGACAGACAGATTTGAACTGAAAATGACTGTAACTAGATGCATAAACACAAATCTAAGTAAATAATTCCTCAAACAAGATCTAGATAGCCATTTAGCCAATACTTTACCAATATTAAGGAAGTAATTAGAAATTTAAACCTTGTTAGCTTGAAGAGGACTGTTGACCAACTAAGGCTTCATATGTCCGTAAACAAATTTCAAGCTTTTTCACTCTAGCTAGTTAAAAACATCTACATCAATCTTGCACACGCATAATCAATCTCTTTGATACCATGTTAGGATTTAGAAGGAATGTGTAATCAACTAATTATAGATTCATAAATAAATGCCAGAGATTATAGATTATAGCATGCAAATTACAGAATGTAATAACATGAGCTGAAAGTTAATAGTATTCAAGTAAAGAGATGGTAATGCCAAATTTAAGGGGGGAAAGATCGAAGGTAAAAAACCCCACTGAATAAAGAATTTTTTGCTATTAATAATTTATGATACAAATTTTACCCAACACTTCCACTTCACTTCTTGGTCTCACAGAATGATTACAGAGCTATTTCTCAATCAATCAATACAATACAATGCAATGATAATCAATGATCTTACCAATTGAATATCTATCTAGATATCAATTTGGTACTAATGCAGTTATTTCTCATAAAAAATCCCAAGGGAGGCCACTCTAATCAATATAGGGTGGGTGAATTAGTCAAACTGCTTCACTTTTAAATGTGGAAGACCATCATAGTAAATTTTGATGAAAAACTTTAAAATAATATGGGGTGTACAACAGTGGTATATATCCCACTTGACATTGTCACCCCAACAATGTGCATTCTATGTATCTTAATCTCTAAAGACAATAATATACCTTTGTATTTATATTTAAATCTTTATGAATTCAAATTTGTCTCAAAAGAGATCATAAATTTTAAATGACCATTTTCATATAGATACACGACCATTTTCCTAGATAGAAAAATGGAAAATGATCCAAAACTAGTAAAATAAGGAAGAAGAGAGAAAGTTATGAATAATTAATGGACGAAAAAGAGAAAATAACACTCGCAAATAGAAAAATGAGAAAAATATGGCCCACGTGGAGAAAAGTGAGAAAAATAGGGCCCATGTGGATAAAAGTGAGAAGTCAATAAGATAAAACAAAGTAATCCAACACCAAATTTAAGTGTGTACCGGAAAGTGTTGTGAATTCTTAAGGAAACAATTTATCAACAAAGTTGTATGGTCATAAATGGACTATATTTTCCATTAGTACGCATAGGTAAAGACTAAGAGTTTTCACTAACACTTTAAAGAAAGGTTTAGAGACCCTAGTTTATCACATAATAGTTTAAATTTATTTCATACTTCCTTTGGGACTTGATTAAGAACTTGTTTGAGGAGAATGTATCACTCGGGGTGGGAGAAATCATGCCATTGAAGCATGTTATCACCCTTGTAATTAAAAATAAAGATGGAAAAACACACAAACATATTATATTCTAATTTATCACAATGATATGCACTTGGGTATAGGAGACAATAGCATTGATCTATACATGTTAAGTGAACATTATTTTGCAGTTAATCCTTGACATTGATGATAGGGGATGTAACACCGAATATTTCAAAACACACATAAAAACAACATTGAAAAAATTAGATAACTTTTTTCTTGACTTAGTTGGACTTTACATGACACAACAAGGGATCACAATGGCTACCACCACTCACGATAGGCTTGAAAAATTATTGACCACCAAGGTACAAGGAAATCTACGATGTTCAACATGAAACTGTTCACTTCCCATTTCAACAAAACATCACATACAGGTCCAACCACAGAACACACTTACGTTTAGGGGCATCCCACAAGGAAAGTTTTGTTAAAGGATCTTGTTTTCTAGAATGTCTCTTAATTATTAACTTATGTTCTTATAAAAAATTCATGTAATGATTAACACAATTCTTTTCACAAGGGAGAACTTCTTTCTTTTCTACTATTGACTACATAGGTTAAGGCCAAGATTTCTAAAATAGAATCATCAATTATATGTCAATAACTTGTTTAATTCATTTGATTTAAGAAAATTTTCCATTTCTCACAAGGTTAATTAATCTTACTCAAGTCATTGAAACATGTTCCACACTTCTATTACACAGGTGGTAAGCACAAGCTCCGATTGAGGGAAAATACCATTTAGGGTTCAGAACAATAATCTTCTTTGCTAAAGGATCTAAATTTTAACATTACTTAAGAAAGATTACAATAAATCAAGGCAATGGTTAAGGGGAAAACAAGTCAAAATAATTCAGCTTCGGGGTCTCATGGGTTATTACTTAGTCTTTTATTGAGGTTAAGAATTTATCAAGATTATTTAAAAGTTTTATTTAGACTTTGATTGATTAATTTTTCCAAGGGTAAACCATTTACATCCAAATGATAGAGATAGAGAGAGAGAGAGAGAAGAATTTCCTAAACAATTTCCCTCCTACTTATATATCTTCATTATCTTCCAAAAACACTAAACGTTGATTTCAGCATAAGATCATTTAAGAATTCATGATAAAAGGATAATATTGATTAATCTAGCTTGGGGAGAAACAAGGTATAAAATATTTTTATTATCAAAATATAGTTTCCTCTTTGATCACATAGGGGCTCAAAAGTTATCAGGAAAATCACATCTACATTAATTTATTCAAATATAAAACTTATTTTAACCTTTACAAGGATTATCCAACCCATTTTTTATGCTTAGAAAATACATTTTTATTATGTCTTAAAATGGTTTACAAGTCAACAATTTGTCTCAAGAGCAAAGTTTATCATTACTCGATTGGAAGCTATACATGGTTACATCAATTATTCCCAACATGACACACAACCCAAAGGAACCAACCAACTCAAAAGCAACCCGATGCAACTCTCCATTTCTCTACTCATGAAGGCCATCTCCACATTTATATCCTGAGTCAGTTCATGAGAACTTAGCATGATAAAAACTACACACAGGATTCATATGCTAACATTAGCAATATCATAAAATGAACCTTTTATTATACATAAAAGTGTTAAGATCTAACCCACTAACAAATTCTTTAATCATGCAGGAATATTTACTATTTCAAATAAGAAGGGAAACCATAAAAATCTATTATGAACATTGTATCGAAAACAAAAAGAAGACTACTATCATTCTAGCAGGGATCAAGGACCCCATGAGTTCAAATAGAGAGAAGAGTGTATTGGGATTTCAATCATGCAACGATATAAATTACATGATTTAAATCTAATAATCAACATCAATAAACATTCCTTTAAGGAAGTCATAAGGTTTAATAGGTTTAAAGTTAGAACCTCAACATTTTATACTAACCGCTAAATGCACCTTTCAAAGGAAAATTTACCCCACAACAAGCCTACACCTAATTTTTTGCAAGGAACATATAGAGTAAGCTCAAAGAAGAGTTCAAACATAAGATCATCTTGCCATGTTATGTACAATAGTTAATAATGATAAAATAAATAACACATACTTAGTACATCAAACAATTTAAAATGAATCTTATGCCACCGTCTTACCAAGATTTGATTCACAATATAATGAATTTAATTATAAATAGTAAATCACCAAGTCTTCTCAAAAGTAATACTTCCCTCTAATATCAAAAATAAATCATGCTTCTTTCTATGTATAACAACTGGAGGGGTAACCACCCCTATCCAACCTAATATGTAAAGGGATTCCTTAAGCTATCACAAGATGTCAACAATGATTCCCGACCATTAAAACAGACAAAAGAAGATAAACAAAAAAACTCCTTTAGTAATAAACAAGACTTTACCATTATCCATATTTCTTCTTATTTTATCAAAAAAGGGGTAAGGCATTGGCTAAAAAGAGGCATCCTAATCATTAAGATTCAAGCATCCAAGATAGTTAGACCCCCCCCCCCCTTTTGAAGATATGAAAGCATCTAACTCACTAGCTATAACTGGAGCCCTATTTACCCTATTGTCCTCATGATACTGACTTTACACACTCAGAGGAGAGTATACGAGGGAACACCACACTAAAAATTGTTTAGAAATTACCAAAACTATGCAGAACGTGAACACGCTTACCCCTCAGTCACATATAAACTCATAGTCACTAGCTCAAAATAAAGAAAACCGGATTTAGACTACAACACATAAAGCCCTAAAAACTTTCCAATGCAAGTTCACATAACCTATTTGCCCCTTCTAAGTGGAACTCAAAAATGCCAACGGTCAAGGATAATATTATCTCTCATATTTATAAATAAAAATTAAACACAGGGTTAGAGTATCTAAATCCATTAACAACTCACAGCCAACAACGTAAATACTCATTCTCGTAATTCAGTAACCCAAACTTATAGTGCACTCTCTATTATTTTTATCAGCTACATAGACTCGAAACATCATTGAAGGGGTGTTTATTCCTATCACAATAATGCCTATAATCTTTTATCATCCTTCTTGGACTTAGGATAAGGTTTAGACAACTATATTTTCACATAAAGCAAACATCATCAAAAGAGAAATATGATGATCAAATGGTGAGCATCTAAGGGATGTGACTAGAGTTTAAACTTTCCATTCCCGAGAAGAAATCCCGTGGAGATTCTAAAATCCCCCAAGAGCATCACATATCAATTTCAAAAGTAAGGGCATAAAATGCATTCATTACAGATTCAAAAAAAAAAACCCAATAAGCTAGTCCATAATTTTTCAATACTACTAAAAAACATAATAACAAAAATTAGTATCTTGCAACCATTGCATACAGTCTACAACAAAACTACGAGAGAATCATGGGAAACTCCACAAAAGATTCAATATTCGATATCCAAAGAACATTTTTTTTTAGGTCTAGGTAAACACATGAAACCCAAAATAGTAACATACACAGTAAGAAGACTACAAAATGTCCATATAACTCAAAGAAGTTTACCATTTTAACAACTAAAAACAACTCGTTTCATGAAATTACTAATGTTGGCATATAAATCAAAGGGTTTATACTCATCATGCCTAGAAAGAGCATCCACACATTCCACACATGTGATAGGGCCCTTGGCACATCAACCTTGAAAAATCATTCATGTTTAACTTTATGGATGTCTAAACATATTCCACATCTCACGTTTGCATAGGTAGGGGTCCAAACCCCCAGTTGCATCCTTTGAAAGGGGAATGTGATCTCCATGACCGATAAGATTGCAAAATCTACACACAAAAATGGATTTTCAGGAAGGCCCAGGGACTCAGATCCATGTGAGACAAGGGAGGGGGCAGAGCTAGAATCCACAACCTTACAAACCTCCTCACATCTATCATTTGAAAAGGGATGAAAGGTGGGAAATGGCATTCATTAAAGCCCAAAGGGGTAGTTTTTTTTTAAAGCAGAGTTCATAGGAGCCAAAGGGGGATGTGAAAGAAAATGTGGAGGTATGCATAAGGCATGGGAACTATTGACAAGTGCCTCAAAGAGATGTGGTAGCAAGGAAATACTATGATAGTAGGATAAGCACAAAAAGGAAAACAAAACCACACGTCTTGTTCAGATCACCCCAGCCAAGAATACATGCAGTTAAAGGTAGAAGAAGATAAAATATTAGAACAAGATAAGAGCATCCATCCGAGCATCACGAGGAAATAATTTTGTCAAATTTTGAAGTAGTAGATGCCCAGGAAGAATAACAAACAAGAACAACAAGGAGAATAGCCATGGTTGGAAAGATAATAACGAAAAGGGGTCTACAACAAGTTTTCTTCACCACATGCAAATAATAGGAGACCACACTACCCAGTTTGCCTTTCCAGAAAGGATGCAACCAATCCCATCTATAAAATAAAAGTATCCCAACTACCGAATTCATGGGCCAAGTATGGCGTGAGAAAGGAAAATAGAATAAATGGGAGCATGTCACCAAATAACTAGTGTAGGTTTCATTAATACAAGCCTAACAAAAGAAAATGACGGCTAGCTCCCCTACCAGCTAGATTCCAACATGTTTTTCCTTAAACAGGACATAACGGAGTGGAAGGTGTTCCACCTCCAAACATATACTACTGAAGACCAGGTCTTTCAACAAAGAAAAATAAAATAAAATAAACAAGTGTAAATGACCAGCATGGAATGAATAAATGGTGGGGGTAGGTGGATACCTCCACACAATTAAAAGATGTTCTATCAACAAAAGCTATATTTACAAGGCTTGTTACGACACCTACATGGATAAGGAGGAACATTAAACATTATACAAAAACACCATGCCCTAAACAAAGGTGCCACCAACAACAAGCTCCCCTTGCGTGAATCAAGGATCAGGCATGAGATCGAACAAAGGAGAAATAAAATAACTTAAAGGTAATTAATAATATTCATGAAAATCGACACAAGATAAAATAATCGTCAATCGACAATTAAACAATAATATTATTATTATCATTATTATTACTATTGTTACAACCTAAATAATAATAATAATAATCAATCATAATAATAACAAAAAATAGGAAATTTGATAAAGCGAGAATAAGATTTTCCTTTAATAGGATAATTGTAGAGGATGCTACAAGTTCTACAACTAAAGGTGTCGACTACGACTTGAGAAGGCAAGATGGAGAGGGAGGGTGTTAAATCTTCACTGCGTAAGGACATGAAGTCAACTAACAATCAACAGGAAGCACACCCACAACCTTCCAAGACTTAGCAATAGGGTCACCGCGGAAAGAGCTAGGGTAATATCAAACAAGGATTACATTCTCCTCCCCTTTAGAAAGCATCATCCTCGAAGTGGCATAACATAGATGGAAGGAAAGGCGGTAAGCACCAAGGAATAGATAAAGGCGAAGGTGCACCCTAAGGTTAAAATTTAATCATTAAAGCATGGCCACAGGTAGGCCTTAGAAACATTTTTGTAACATTTTTAAATTTCAAAGTTCTATGAAGATTGGCAATTTCCTCTTATTCATTATTTAATTAGGCTCTTTCCATTTACATTATTCTTAATTTGGGTTCTTTAAAATTTCATTGTTGTAGAATTTTATTTTATTCAATCTTATGGGTTCCCAACATGAACTACAATCACAACACCCTACTAGGGTCATACATATCATGAACGATCCAAAAGCATAGTTTTACGTACTTTCATGATGGTACCACACCACAAGAGCTTAACCAAATATGGAAGAGTACAAACACGGTCCACATAACATAAGACTTGTCACATATCTATGACTGACATATAATACTCAAACAAAAGTGTACTACTACAACCAGACATTTCCTCAATTCCACATATGAAGATTTTATATAACTCAAAAAAGTAGCTACAGGTTCATAGTGTTAACAAGGGCATCAAAGTCATATCCACAACATCACAAAAAAAATCCAACTAACATGAGTAACACGTACCTGATAACACCACAACCCAAAACATCATCACAACTTTGTATTCCTCCCAAAGCATCAAACACACACACACACACACAAATCTCTTATGCCTCCCTCAAGTATCTTATGCCTCCCTCAAGTCTCTTATGCCTCCCCCAATCTCTTATGCCTCCCTTAAGTAGGTCGGTTTCCCTATGGCCCTAGGCACATAGAGTCCAGGCACCCCTAACGCAAGTCACATAATAACTTGTGGTTCGACAACCTGCTAGCTATCTGTAACTCCTTGGGGCGTAACCCCATACAAATAAGTGGGTCAATAGGTCCAACCATTCCATGGCACATCCCATGACCCTATTCCACACGTCACAACTATAGAACTAACATAGCAATCCGATCCAAATGCCAAGTGGCAAAGTACAAGCCTTGGGCAAGGCGGTGAGATCTTAAAATTTAAAAGAAGATCCAAAACCAAGCAAAACTAATGGAAAAATATCCATAGTTAGTGAAAATATCCACATGTTAGTACCGTAACCAAGGAAATGCCCAAAATGTAAAACATGGCAATCAAGAAAACTTCTGGTTCTTGCAGAAATAACATAAAAAATTTAATTTATGAATAAAATACATATATACTAATAACACATTATGATGAATATGTGGCCTTATCTAACCACCAAGGGGTAGTCAACGAGTTGCTGGCACTTGGAACATCAAGCCTCATCTTGAAAAATAACATATAAATAATACAACTAGCATCATATCTATCAGAATCATCCCTCCACCACTTGGACAAGGCTAAACATCGTAATAGTTACACTCAAGTTGCATCCATACAACAACCACATAAGGAGAGAGGAAAGAGGCACATGTCGTCATCTACAAAATTGAAAGTTGGCTCAAGTTACCGGCCCATGGTACACAATTCCTCACTCTAAACATACACTTTTACCAATTTCCCTTAGGTTCGGTGAGTGTAAGGTTCACGCCATAATATGAAACTACATCACTAACAAAATGGTGGTTCACTCACAATAACCATAACATCTTATGCATGGTATCGATAATGGGTAAATTACATACATTATATTTACATTTTACAACACACCACATCACTACATACTGCACCCAAAGTGCAATTACTACATGATAGGGATCATATACTCACCATATGTTCCTAAATAATGACATGATTCATAATAAACATCACATGAATTTCAATAATGATTAGCACCATTAAAACATAGAGTCAATTGCCATATAACATGGGAATACATACATTTCTATACAAATGATAATGACATCATTAAAAAATCTAGTTCACTACAAACCAACTTTTCCATACAACACATCAATGCACCCATGCATCACAAATTTCGAAAGGCTGCAACACTCCATAATCAATAATAACATTCCTTTCACACACACAAAAAGAAGATACATCCTACTCAAATTAACATAGAATTCATGAAAAGGAGAGAGAATAAGCTCATCTCCAACAAATCAATCATGCTAATAGCTATGCATTAAGTTTCATACACAACATGTGTGATCACAATATCATAATTAGAACATATTTCACATCACACTTATATCACCTAACTCTTCCAATAACTACCACCATCAAGAAACATCATCACCATCATGTAGCACCATCGTGTAACACCATATTACTCACAGAGGTTTGAGAGCATGATCCTCCACTCTGATACTAAGTGTCATGCCCACTTAAAACACACAAAAACAACACTGAGAAATTCATATAAATTTTTTTACTATACTTTCTTGGAGTTTACACAACACAATAAGAGATCACAATGGATACCTCCAACTCACGATAGGCTTGACATAACATTGCCTACCAAGTTACAAGGAAAACTACGATGCTCAACATGAAACTGTTCGCTTCCCATTTCGACAAACATCACATACAACTCCAACCATAGAACACACTTACGTTTAGGGGCATCCCACAATGAAAGTCTTGTTAAGGTTTCTTGTTTACCAAAACGTCTCTTAGTTCTTAACTTACACTCTTATAAAATTCATGTAATGATTCGAACAATTAATTTCTTAAGGGAGAAATCCTTTCCTTTAAACTATTGACTAAATAGTTTAAAGAAAAGATTTCTAAAAGAGGATCATCAATTATATGTCAATAACTTGCTTAATTCATTTGAGTTAAGAAGATTTTCCATTTCTCACAAGGTTAATTAATATTACTCAAGCCATTGCAACTTGTTCCACACCTCTATTTCATAGATGGTAAGCACAACCTCTGATTGAGGGAAAGCATTGTTTTAGGATTAGAACAATAATTTTATTTGCTAAAGGATCTAAAGTTTAACGTTACTTAAGAAAGATTACAATGAATCAAGGCAAGGGATAAGGGGAAAACAGGTCAAAAGAACTCAACTTTGAGGTGCCATGGGTTATTACTCAGTCTTTTATTGAGGCTAAGAATTTATCGAGATTATTTAAAAAATTTATTTAGACTTTGCTTGATTAATTTTTCCAAGGGTAAACCATTTACATCCAAATGATAGAGAGATAAATCGAAGAGAGAGAGAGAGAGAGAGAGAGAGAGATCTAAGGATTTCTTAAATAATTTCCCTCCTACTTATATAACTTCATTATCTTCCAAAATCACTAAACATTGATTTCAGCATAAGATCATTTTAGAATTCACCATAAAAGGATAATGTTGATTAATCTAGGTTGGGGATAAATAAGGTATAAATATATTTTTATTACCAAAATATAGTTTCCTCTTTTATCGCTTAGGGATTAAAAGTTATCAAGTAGATCACAACCACATTAATTTATTCAAGTATAAACCTTAGTTTACCTTTATAAGGAATATCCAACCCATTTTTAAATGCTTAGAAATACATTGTTACTACGTCTTAAAAGGGGTTTACAACTCAAAAATTATTCTCAAGATCAAAGTATATCATTACTCATTCAGAAGCTATACATGGTTACATCAATTCTTTCCAACACAATGCAAAACCCAAAGGAACAAACCAACTCTAAAACAACCCAATGCAACTGTCCCTTTTTCTACTCATGAAGGCCATCTGCACATTTATAGCCTGATTTTTTTTGTAGGAACTGAGCATGATAAAAACTATACATAGGAAACATATGCTACCATTAACAATATCATAAAATGAACCCTTTATTAAAAATAAATAGAGCTAAGCCTCAATAAAAGACTGAGTACTTCGTTAATCATGATGAAATATTTACTATTTCAAATAAGAAGGGAAACCATAAAAATCTATTATGAACATTGTATCTGAAACAAAAAAGGGACTAATATCATTCTAGTAGGGATCAAAGACCCAATGAGTTCGAAATAGAGTGAAAATTGTATTGGGATTTCAATCATGTATCCATATAATTAACTTGATTGAAGTCCGATACGCAACATCAATCAAAATTACTTTAAATAAGTAATAATATTTAATAGGTTAAAATTTATAAATTTAACATCACATACTAACTGCTAAATGCCCCTTTCAAAGGAAAATTCCCCTACAACATGCCTACACGTAATTTCTTTCAAGGAACAAACAGAGTAAGCTCTATAAGAAAATTTCAAACATAAGATCATCTTGCCATGTTATGTACAATAGTAAAATATAATGATAAAAGAAATAACACATAATTAGTAAATAAAACAATTAAAATGAATCTTATGCCATCATCTTACCAAGATTTAAATTAGAGTCCAATCAATTCAATTATAACTAGTAAATCCCAAAGTCATCTCAAAAATAATACTGCCCTCTATCATCACAAATAAATCATGATTTTTCCTATTCATGACACCTGGAGGGATAACCACCCCTAACTGACCTACTAGGTAAAGGAATGCCTTAATTTATCACAAGATGGAAACAATGATTCATGACCATTATACCGAACAAAAGAAGATAGTTAACCAAAATCATTTCATAATAGATAAGACTTTACCATGATCCATTTTTCTCCTTATTTTATCATAAAATGGTAAGGAATCTACTAAAAATAGGCATCCTACTCACTAAGATTCAAGAAGCCAAGATAGTTAGACACCCCCCACTTTGAAGATATGGAAACATCTAACTCACTAGCTATAACTAAAGCCCCATTCAACCTTTTTTCCTCATGATACTTATTTTACATAGTCAGAGGAGAGTATATAAGGGTACACCACACTAAACCTTGTTTATAAACTACCAAAAATTTGTGGAACTTGAACAGGATTACCCCTCAGTCACATATAAACTCAGAATCACCAGCTCAAAATAAAGAAAATCAGATTTATACTACAACACATAAACCCCTAAAAAATTGCCAATGCATGTTCACAGAACCTATTGGCCCCTCCTAAGTGGAACTCAAAAATTCCAACTATCAAGGATAATATTATCTCTCATGTGTATACAGAGGGTTAAAATTCAAAACCATTAACAAGGTCATAGTCAATAAAGTAAATACTCATTCCTGTGATTCTAGTAACCAAACTTATAGTGCACTCTCTATTATTTTTATCAGCTGCATAGAATCAAATCATCATTGAATGGGTGTTTATTCCTAAAAATATAATGCCTATAATCTCTTATCATCCTTCTTAGACTTAGGGTAAGGTTTAGAAAACTATACTTTCACATAAAGCAAACATCCTCAAAAGATAGATACGATGATCAAATGGTGAGCATCTTAGGGACGTGACTAGAGTTTAAATTTTCCATCCCCAGGTAGAAATCCCATCAAGAGTCTAAAATCCCCCTAGAGAATCACATATCCATCTCAAAAGAAAGGTCATAAAAGTCATTCATCATAGATTCACGAAAAATAACCCAACAAGCTAGTCCTTAATATTTCAATACTACTTAAAATGAAATAACAAGAATAAGGTTAAGTATCCTTGCAACCATTGTATACAATCAACATCAATAATAAGAGATAATCATGGGTAACCCCACCCAACATGAAATATTTGCAATCCAATGAACATTTTGTTTCAAGTCTAGGTAAACACGAGGAACTCAAAATAGTAACATGCATGGTAAAATGACTTTAAAATATCCATATAACTAAAAGTAATTTACCATTTCAACAAATAAAAACAATTTGTTTCATGACATTGTTAATGTTTGCATATAAATAAAAGGGGTTGTATTCATCATGCCTAGAAAAAGCATCCACACGTTCCACACATCTGACAGGGCCCTTAACACATCAACCTTGGTGAATCATCCATGTTTAACTTCTTGGATGCCTAAACACAGTCCACATCTCACATTTACATAGGTAGGGGGCTCCAACCAACTAGATGCATCCAAATAAAAATAAGTTGGTCTCATGGGACATACTCCACAACTTTCAAACATACTCCCTACCTGCAATACAGTTCACTTCACCACATGCAACTAATAGGCATCCAAACTACTCAGTTCCCAACCTTGCAACTACATGAAGCCATAGCCATTTGAAACAACTTCGAAACAAGATAAGGGAACCCACCCAAGCATTAGAAGGAGAGACTTATCTCAAAAGTTACAACTGCAAGTGCCCTAGTAAATAAGTATCCAAAATGTGGAGGTATGCACAAAAAAGAAGGTGAAATGCTTACTGAAAGTCATGTTAATTCTACTCCTGGTATAAAGGAAATACTGCATCCACCCACGTGGACAACTACAAGCCAATGCACAACAAATGGCCTAGAAAGATAATCCTCCTCTAAACCAGTTACATGACCAGTCAAAGGAAGAAGAAAATAAATTCTTGGAACAGGATAAAAGCATTTATCCGAGCATTAGGAAAAGTCTCAAATCCTCCCTTGCTTTTAACAAAACTATATTAGAACTATCTCTACAGTGACTGCAACTCATGTGGACCCAATACAAAGGCAACATTCGAATAGAAAGCAAGTAATGTTGTCTCCATAAGAAATAGTAAATGAATGGCAGGAGGCCACAAAACTAGAGAAAAAAAAACATAAAATAATGTCTCCCAGATCTAACTTTTCATTCCTTCAAAACATGATCTAGAACATGGTGTGAAAAAGGCAATAAGGTAGAGCAACTTATTAAATATAAAAAGATTGGAATATCTTTGAAAAGATAGCTTGGGAATAGGTAGCTAACCTCCCACTTGGCATTAAGCCCAAAGAAATGACCAACACATTTAGTATTAAAGAAGAAATGATGGAATGGTAGGTGTTCCACCTCCAAACGTAAATCACAAATACCAGGTCTTTTCAGCAAACAAAATAAAACAAAGAAAGTGTATATGACCAGTATAGATGAATAAATGGTGGGGGTGGGTGGATGCCTCCACCTAAAAAAAAACATTTTATCAACCAAAATCTATATTTACAAGGCATGTAATGACACCTAGACAGACAAGGAGGAAACGTTAAACCTTAAACATTAAACATGAACACCACGCCCTAAACAAAGGTGCCAACAAAAAAAAGCTCCCCTTGTGTGAATCAAGTCTCAGGCACGAGAGTGAACAAAGGAGAAATAAAATAACTTAAAGGTAATTAACAATATTTATGAAAATCAACACAAGATAAAATAATCGTCAATCGATAATTAAATAATAATAATAATATTATTATTTTTACAACCTAAAAATAAAATAAAATAATCAATCATAATAATAACGATCAACTTTCCTTTTTGTTTTGGTTCTCATTCCTACTCTGGCTTCTAGGCCCTCTTTTGTACACAAGGGTATAGTCCCTTCCAAAAAACTATTTACCAATAATAAAAAAAAAATACAATTAAAGTTTTAAGCATAGTATCGCATACTTCAAAAAAAAAGACCGGAACAGGCTTGCGTGAGCGTGACGCTAGCACAAGAGATTGGATACGGTAAAGAAGTTGGAGAGTGTGTGTTTAATTGAGACAACAGTCCAGGTCTAAATAGTTAGGGATAAATAACTGGCGGAAACTTGACTAAAATGGTGGGACCAGCGGAATGAAATGTGATTTGTGATTTTTGTAATGTTCTATTTTTAGTATGTCACTTGCTTTTCTATCAATAAAATTTGACTAAAAATGGCATTTTCATTCGCCATGTTTTTAATTAATTTCCAAATGGACAACTGGTGGGCTATTTTAAGGTTCCAATGCTTTTTTCCTAATTTATAAATGATCACCATTGAGTGGACTGGTTTTATTCATTAGCTTGATTTCATTGTATGTAAAGAATAATTGAATCTGAGAGTTTTTGTTGGGGGAGGATTCAGGAATAATGGGTATCTGCACATGGTTTTTGTTCTGTAAACAGTTGGAAGAAACCGATACAGGATCTTGCTGTAGACTTGCTATTCACAAAGGAGATGCAGAAAACTATATTTTGCCAGCGTATGGGCCACGGGAGAGGGATGAAATTGAACAAGGTGTTGGGAAGGAGTTTCACGTAGTTGATTTGGATGATGTGGGGTTGAAGCTCGAAAAATTTAAGTTCAAGCGTTGGCCAAGTAGCAAAACTTATGTATTGATTGGTGGTTGGAGAGATTTTGTGAGGAGAAGAGGATTGAAGCCTGGTCATATTGTAAAGATCTTTATGCAGAATGACATTCAATTTTGTATCAGTTGCATCCAGCCTGGTGAGCAACTACGATTATCTCTGCTGCCTCCTCTTTCCTCACTATCATTACCCACCTGTGGCGCTCTGGCTCATAATATTGCTTCCAATCAGTTTCCTATGAGTTGCAACGAGCCCGATCTGCAATTACACTTATCTCTGCCTCCTCTTTCTTCAGAATCGTTATCCAGTACTACCATTCAAGGCCATACTTCATCTAGTGTAGCACCTGCTTCTTCTGCATTTTCATTGGGTAGCAAGCATAGCCCAGTCTCAGCTGCTGATGGTCATGTAGAACAGACCCTAATTCAGTTTTCTATGCTTTGCACCGACCCTGATCTGCAGCTACAGTTATCTCTGCCTCCTCTTTCTTCAGAATCATTATCCAGTGACATTCATGGCAATGTAGAAGCTACTTCTCCATTTTCATTGGGTAGCAAGCAAAGCCCAGTCTCAGATGCCCTAATTCAGCTTTATATGAGTTGCAGCGATCCTGATTTGCAACTACGGTTATCTCTGCCTCATCTTTCTTCAGAATCGTTATCCAATACCATTCATGGCAGTGTAGCAACTCCTCCTCCATCTTTATCAGGTAGCAAGGCAAATCCCAGACTCAGCTAATATTGTTGAAGAACCCACCCTAATTAACTTCAAGTTTTTCGGTGAAGATATCTGTCCGGGGAAAGATAGAGGAAACCAAGCTGATAAAGGCATTGACAGTGCACGGATTAAAAGAAGAAAGTTGGAATAATTTTAAGGAGAAACAGAACATATCAAGATTTGTGAATCTAATTTCAGTCCATGAGGTAACCAGTTCATGTTGGCATGCATAAACAGCCGAGCTTACAAGTTTTGCTTAAAATTATATATCTGAAGGTTGAGCTCATTGCGACATGCAATTTTGCTTATGCCATATATTTTGAATATGGTCAATGGTAGTACAAATATCTTATGATGGGCAATGGCATACAGCTTTGTCTATATTATCAATTTATCTTGCCTTAATATATTCATCTGTATTTTTTATACATGAAAAATAATCATAATTTCATTTGAAGGAAGCTATGTCAATAACTTTATTCGTGCTTTCTTTTCTTTTAAGGATTGGTAAGCACTGCAATTCAATCGCCATTGAATCACAGGAGATTTTCTGCATTTCATGTTTATAAATTATCTTACATGAAGAAATGTTTATGAGAGTAGAGCACACTTAATTGCGAATGAATGCCTCAATATGTTTATACTCACTCTCTCGAACTTTTTTTGGTAGATAATTTATTTTATGTTTTTAGTTAGACAGCATGATAGACAGATCATTGCTTTCAATTACATTAAATTGTATGCAAATGCTGTCTGACTAGCTTCAACGAGGATTTGCACAAGCTGCCTATCGCATATAATTATCAGTAATGGGATGGGCTTCTTTCCGAGTTTTATTTCCCATTGTGTGTCAATATACGAGTTAATGAGGTAATAATTTAAATTCGAAAAGTCTATATATACATAAATGTATTGGTGTATTTAGGAATTGATGTCACTCATACATGGAGTTTATCAAGTATACAATCATCTATCGTGAAATGTCAAATACAATAGATATTGTATTACACTAGACTACTTCGCTGTATTGCAGCATTATAAGTTTGGCATGTTGTTTTCCATATTGTAACCTGATAATTAGCAAATCTTCTAAAACCATGCTCACCCTACGCATATGCCCAAAACAAATATTTTCCTTACTCATTTTGTAGACCTAGTTAGGAGAAATGAGATCAATTTTTCTGAGACTGAGTAAAATTTCAATAATGGGTGAAAAGTCAAATACAATAGATATTGTATTAAGAATAGATCGCCTCGCTCAAGTGCATCAATATCAATTTAGCATGTTGTTTTCCATATTTGAACCATTGGGGCCTTATAACTACACAATGTTTTAAAATAATGATTACCTCAAACACATGCCCCAAAACAAATATTTTCCTTACTCATTCTACACACTTAGTTAGGAGAAAGAAGATCAATTTTCCAAAGTTCCGAGAAGAATTTCATAAATGGGTGCAAGGTTTTTGGAGCCCAATAATTGATAAAGAAAGATTTCGTATCAAATTTCACCTATACAATAGTTACCAAAAGCCATACATTTTTAGTCCCAGAATAAATCTTGAGGGTTGTGCTAAGTATCTTTGATGGAAATGAGTTTATAGAGATCACTCATCACTCTATATGACCATTAACGCCATGGTTATGTTATCTACTTCTAACGAGTGTTTCTAGATTTGATGTGAAAACATATATTCGTCTTAAACTTCCTCTTCTCTAATCTTAATTATGCTGAAAAGTATCTCTACAATTAAGTATGATTTTACTATTTCATGTATAATTAAATTTAATTGCAGTATATTTTTGAAGATGTAGTAGATGTTTGATTTAAAATGTTGCGACATGTAATATATCATTGCCAATATATCGTGGAACTAGTTTATGTAAAATTAAATTTAATTGCAATATATCATTGCAAATATATCATGGAAATATTTTATGTAGTAAATATATCATTGCAAATATATCATGAAATTATTTTATGTATGATTATATTTAATTGCAATATATCATTGAAAATATTTTTATGTAGTAAATGTTTGAATTAAAACCAATTTATGTTAGATTAAAGTTAATTGCAATATATCTATGTAGATGTAGTAATTGTTTGATTTAAAACATTGTGACATGCTGAAAAATCGTCTTAAACTACCTCTTATCTAATCAATAGTTACCAAAGGCACACATTTGTAGTCCTAGATTAATAGCTTGAGGGTTGTGCTAAGTATCTTTAATGGAAATGAGTTTTTGAGATCACTCATCACACTATATGACCATTAACACCATGGTTATGTTATCTATTTCTAACAAGTGTTTCTAGATTTTATGTGAAAACATATATTCATCTTAAACTACCTCTTAAATAATCTTAATTATGCTGAAAACTATCTCTGAAATTAAGTATGATTTCACCATTTTATGTATAATGAAATTTAATTGTACCATATTTTTGTAGATGTAGTAAATGTTTGACTTAAAACTACATTTGCATAAAATATTTTGGTGAATCTAATTGGAATATAAAGACAATATGATTTTATTTGACATTGGAACAAAGGGACACCGCAAGGTACCCAAAACCAGTAACAACAAACTAAAGAGAGTAAAGATCCACTCCAAGGCATCCCAAGAATCTCGGCTCAAAAAACTCGTAAAATGCTGAAGAAGTTAGGTGTGCACTGTGGTCTAAATCCACTGCTCGATCACAAAACTCAAAAAAAACTGACATTGGGCTCCACCAGAATAGCTCCATATAAGGAGTCTGTCAACAGAGTGATGTCGAAAGTGTAAAAAAAGAAACACCAAACATAATTCGATCAACTGCTGCAAATAGGTGTGCCACGATCCAAGAACAAAAACCAAAGCAACAAGGCAAGGACACAAAATCCAAAGTGTCATGATCCAAGAAAAGCCAAGGTAACAAGGCAAGGACATGAAACCCGAAGAAGCAGGATCAACACCACACCCTCCCATACTGTTGAATGGGTGGAGTGATGCTACAAATCTGTATGAGTTGCCCAAAATAACTACTCGAACACTGACAAACTAACACTGGAATGCACCAGAATAGATCCCCCATAAGAGATACTGTCAACATGTCAAAAGTTTTGAAAATACAGATACAAAATATCTCAACAAACAAGAGAGATACACTACACTTGCTAAAGAAAAATGCTCAAAACAAGAAGCATCATAATGCAGAAGGTATAGAAAGTGGAGCAAGAGGTCGAATGGTGGAGGATCCATGCCTGTAGAGTCCTCTCAACGAATGCCTATGTCACTACCACGAGTGATCAGATATCCACCCCAAATCAACACGGATGGATGAAGAAGATGCCTGCATATGACTTGGTGCAAAATGCACAATGGGTGCATGCAAAAGAACATCAGAATGTGTGTCAGGTTGATCATGGCTGACAGCTGAAATCTCAGGTTTTTCAAGCCTGAGTGAAGGTGCAGAACTCATGTGTTGCTCATGATCCTCAAAAAGAGTCGAGCGAACAAAAAAAGGAGCTCTATCAATGTGTGATCCCAATGAAGTATCTGCTCGAAAACCAATGTCATGACGAGAATTTCACTTAACATGTGGAATAGAGGAAACAATACCCTGTGAATGTCAGCCAATGACTCCTCTAGTGAGACCCATAGAACGGAGCATGCGAGAATTGAATGCAGTGGTATGCTTCTTAAAAAAGCCATGCAGCTGAGCAAAAGTAGGATACACAACATGTGGTACTGTAATAGGCACATATGTGGAAGAGCATGCAGTAACAAGCCTCACAGGTTTAGAAGCATCAAAAGCAGGTTCAGGCTCAAAGACTAGCAGATCAATGTCAGTGGGTACAAGAGCAACAACTGCAAGTGGACTAGGAGCATGGATATGGTTGTCCACAATATGATGGTGATGTTGTAGGCTAGCAAGTTTGTTCTGCAGGGAGTGTATTATTGTATCCTTATTGTGAATGAGTGATTGTAGAAGAGAATTTCACTTCTTGAGTGATCTATTTTCTTCCACAAATTTTACAATATCCTCTTGAAGTCCACATACTTCAGAGAAAAGCATATCATTCTCAGAATCCATGATAGATACAAAATGTAACTCCCAAAGTTTAGGATGTCGGGCTCAGACGAAATTGCATCCACAATTGATTACAACACTCCTCCATATTTGAAACTTTATAATTATAGTGCAAGTCTCAAAATAAATAACTCTAATAGAAAGAGCACAAAGAAAAAATAACTTTTGTAAAAAAATGGCACTCAACTTTACATAAACCTTTGCAAACAAATGAGCAACAATATCATATATTATTATGGAATTCAATACGATACATTGAGAACGGGTCTTGCTTAAATAGGCAAGGAATAACAATCTAAACCAGTCAAGATCATAGATCAAGCCATAAATCAAGGAAATAACTAGTCATCAAAGAACTAGTCAAGACCATAGATTTAGGAGAGAACTAGACATCAAGGATCTATTCAATACCATAGATCAAGGAAAGAACTAGTCAATACCATAGATCAAGGAAATCACTATACCTAACAACTAGATAATATCTCCTAATATCTAAATAAGATAAAATAAATATCCCCACACATAAGTGGGTGAGGATAAATACAATAAAGGTAAATAAAGTACCTAGGTGAACATGAGCTAAGGTAAATACCTACTCTAACAAAAATATTTTGAATTGATTTAGTACACACAATTTTTATAAAGTGTTTGAAAAGTGTACCAATAACCGAGCATCCTATATGTCACATTGTGTTGGATCTTCAAAAGTATCATTAATGGAAAAATAAAAAACTATTGGTACTTTTCCATCAACTTATGGAGAAATCAAGTTTACATGTTTTGGTACACGTACAATTATAGAGTCCTTTTCCTTAATTCATAAAGCTATTAAATTTACATTTTCTTCATGTCTTTTATAGTCGTTTTCTAGTTTAGAATGTCTAGTGTACTTAAATCTTATTATAGCAAAAATAATTAGATAATAAACATTTTATAAATGAATTCTTTCATATTAATGTATTTAAGTGTTTTCATGGTTCTAATCAACCTGTTATTATAAAATTAATTTTCAATAAATTTTTTTTTTAAATTATCTTTTTTTTTTTTTTTTTTAAAGATATGTAAAACAACAAGTATTTAACCACATTACCAAAATAGCTATATTTATAAATGTTCTCATTTTTATAGAAGGTCAAATATAAGCGTTCTCATTTGTGTCTTTTTAAAGTCAAATATACAATTTTGGGTCCTACTGCCTACCTGCAATTTTGGAAACTATGTAAACACTTAAGAGCGTTTTGTATTGGGCCCTAGAATCCCATTCAGTGGTTGAATTTGATGTCCACCTATGCCTATCAAACAATTTTTAGCTAACCTATGCCTGTCAAATGATTTTGAGCTGACGGAATTTTTTTTATGTTACCTGTTAGAAGTATAAAACAAGGACATTTATATACTACTTATAAAATTTATAAATGAATATTCCATGTTTATTTAACTATGCTCAATACATACTAATATAATTTACATATTAATGTATATAAAATTTGATAGTTACATTTTAAATATACAAGTCACACGTGACAGTTCTATAAAATATTCGTAAATATTTTACTACTAAAATCACTGAAAAATGTCTTAAAAACTGTCAAATTTAACTCTTGATCTTATTCCCATGCATTTCGACCCCGCCCAACTACCCTAGAAGCAAGTTTCTTTTATCCTTATTTTAGTGAAACGGTTAATGTTTAAAAGATCTTTGGGCATACGTATACATAATAATCTTGTTTGACAACACACACATGAGAAAAAGAGCCGCACATTAACTATCTATATTTGAAAGAGGTTATTTGTGAAGAAAATATTACGATACAAATGGCTGGATGGAGGGGTTAAATAAAAATGACGATCACATTATAACAATGCAAGTCATGTGTGATGGGTATTTTAAAATATTGCAAATATTTTACAACTATCACGAAAAATGTCTAAACGGTTGTCAAATTCAACCCTTTGTTGGATGGTTGGGGGAGTACATTGATAAAGGATCTCAATTTGTAAAATTATGCATTGTAATAATTTTCTCTTAAATGTAACATCATATTTTATATAAATATAATTTATAATAAAAAGGTAAGTTGGATGTTGGAGCTTATTATAAAATAACAATTAGTAAGTTTATACAATTTAAATATAAAGTTTAATAATAAAATTAAATAAGGCAAATCCCAATATATATCTAACATTAAATCAAAATATATGACTAAATAAATATATAATAATGTGAGAAAAAATGATATATTGTTTTATGAATAGATATCTATCACCACCTATCTAGAGATCAATTTTCTATTGGAAAAACACATTAATATTAATGATAGAACTTAATTGAGAATTATATGTATAAAAACTATGAGAAAAATAAAATTAACCAAATAAATTAGTTAGACCATTTATTTGTAGTAGGACACCCTAATATCTAAATAGTTATACTTATCAAAAAAACATGCTCATGTTTTCATTGCCAAGAACCTCACCTCCACTCACTTGATATGTAATGCCCACATTTTACACACACAAATACAACAATAAAAATAACAGGATTTTTTTTTTGACTTACATTGCTCACTACACAATACCACAGTGGCTCCAAGTAGAGAAACTCAAAAATCCATAAGACACATAATTCATTGACTCACATAGACACGTGACAACACCTTATACATGTCGATGCAACACTTTCCCCAATGAATGGATGATAGCAATAACCCAACCACAAGAAAGGGACTCAAGGATTGGAAAAATCACAACACATCATTACCATGATTATGTAATGTCCGCAAAAATGACATTCTAAGAACACGCTATAACCCAACACTTAACTTGAAAATTGCGACTATTTTTTTTTTTAAGTTATAAAGAATGTTACAAGGGTGTTTAACCTTTAGGATTCATTAACTTAACTTACACTACTTAACTTAGCTTTATGATTATAGAACTAGGTCTAGTTAGAAGTTACATGTTTTCAAAATTATCTCTAGGGTCCATTAACCAATCATACAAAAGGATGGTAACATGGTTTAATTCACTTAATTAGATATTCTCTTCTCTTCAATTAATGTTCAATCCTAACAAGGTTAACCTTATGTTAATTTATTAAATTCATTATCTTAATAGTTTAAAAGTCCATTTATTAAATTCCTACACAGACTAAGGGTTCTAAAAGGACATTACACCCCTTGCCAATTAAATGGCCCCACTCACCAATTTACACATACCCTTAACGATTTTAAATTAAACATTTAAAATACATTTCTACCTAAAAAATTAGGGTCAATCCTCCACCCTTAGATCAAATCCTTCTTGGCCACTAGATCCTAGGGTTCCAATTTTAGCTTTAAAATCCTTATGAAATTCTATTAAAACCTTTTTCATTCTATTATTCTCATTTGGTCTATTTCCTTTTTGCTAAATTTGTAGGTTGGAGAGGAGGAAGCCATGAAAGCAAAGGGGGAATAACCTTGGAGGATTCTACATGGATATTTAGGCTAGGATTAGTTTTAGATTTAGTTTTATTTAAGTAATATATTTCATTCAAGGATTGGGAGGGACTTCCTCCACCCATCTGGTTTTTATTTCAAGTTATTTGTGTATTGGGTTTCAAATTTGGGGCAAATCCTACCCCTTTGTTATAAATAAGAAAGACTAGTTTGAGATCCCCCATTTGTATGTTTTAATGTCCAATCTCATGGTTTAACTCATTGTTTTGCTTACTGGTAATTATAGGTTAAATTTTACAACTTAGAAATTAGTACAAACTGGTTAAATTTCACACACATGCGTGGATTTGTGAAGTTCTGTCATAAGTGACAGAACCGCCACCTAGAGCAGACCGACGGTCCTAGGACCGCCACCCTGCCTAGGTGAAAAACCATGGACTGCCACCCTACGGAGCTATGGTTTTGATACCACCGCCTTAGCCTGAGCGGCGGTTATAGGACCGCCACTCTGCACAGGGTGGCGGTCATGTTTATGAAAAATAGAACATTTATGCCGAGATTTTCACAAAAAACTTAAAGTTACAAAAAAGTGTAAAAATGCATTCTGAGTTGTTTTTGTTCAATTAAAGTTCAAGATTTGAGGTTTATTACTCTTTTATTTATTTCTTAGTTAAATCTAATCGTTTTAAAGTGTCTTCAACTCTAGTAAAATTCATCTACTTACAAGAATAATTTCTATTTGCTTAACCATATTCTTCCTTCCATTACAAGAGCAAAAGGAATTTAAATCTATTTCATTATTTTTTCCTTTCCTTGCTATAAAATCAACATTTCTAAATACAATATAATATAACTTGTTATCTCTTTCATTTCATTACAATGTACATACATTCAAAATAGCTAAAATATTTTTTTTTCCATTCAAGTTTGTTATGCAAGCAAGCTCAACTTCTAACAACTTCTACATTTTCTTCTCTCTCATTTACAATACAATATCTACATAATGAAATTATACTTTTTTTCCTTTGAAAAATAGCTCATTTCATTTTAATCACAAAAACTACTTTTCTCACAATACAGCCAAGATTTCAACAAGGATAAATACTTTCTTTTCTATTTGCAAAACTAACTCTACAATATTCACAATGAAGAAAGCTTCCTTTTTCCATTTCATAACTAATTCATACATATCTTTCTTTTTCCTTTCAATACAAAAATATTTAAATGTAACTCTTCTCTATAAAATTATTACAAAGTCATCCACTCAAGGTGGGAAATAACACAAAAATGTAATAAATGAAACTACAATAATACAAGTTCCTCCACTCTAAGTGGGAATACAATAGATTTCTTCACAAGGATAAGTTCTCAAGGTCTCCAACAACACTCCAAGATCCGCAACTCCAAGCAATATATCTCTCTCTCAAGATTGTTTGATTCATAACAAAATGGGGGGAGAGGCAACGCTCTCCACCCAACCAATATATCCAATGGAGAGGATAAGTCATCCTCTCCATTGGCCCCCAATCCCAAACCACATTACAATGGGATAATATTTCAACTCATGGCAACAACAAGCTTCCACAATACTTAAAAAAAAATGTATTACAATCCATTCCATCCACATTCAAACACAACAACAACACAAACAAGAAGAATCAACAAAACAACAATATAACAAGGCTTATCAAGAAAACCAAAAGAGCAATACCTATGGGGAGGCCACTTATGCCTCCCCATGGGAATGGGTACCCACCTTAAAGCCTCCAATGCATATATCAAATCTCCTACAAACTCTTATGCCTCCCTAAAGTACCACTTATACCTCCATATACTCTTATGTCTCCATCTATCTCTCATGCCTCTCTCACAATAAGAACAAGAAGAAATGCAAGCATTCCTCAAAAAAGGTGGGGCACCCAATCAAAACTCCCTCCAAAAAAGGGTAAAATCTTATGCCTCCCTACATGAAAACTCCCCTTAGTCTCCTCCTACTCCAAAACTTAGGCAATCTACCCACACCCAACAAGTATTCCAAAGGGAAAACAACACTTAACACAACATATAAACACATAATAAAAGACATAATTTAAACAAGGTGAAGCTCATACCTCTCCATAGTAGATATTGTTCCAAGAATGAAATTCCAAGATCCTCCGAAAACCAAGCAAGCATCCAAAAATCTCTAACAATCCACAAGCTCTCCCAAAATCCTCTCACTCTCCAAAAATTCAAGAGACTAAAAATGATCAAGTAAGCCCTAAACAAACAAAATCATTTCAATAAAGAGAAAAATGAGGGAGGATAATGATGTGGCTCCAAGTAGGATGCCACCTCATTTCCTCTCCACTCCACATCACTTGGTCAACCTCATATTCCAATGTACAATTAATATGTGGTTGGAGGAATGATAAGAAACTTACACACTCCATCTAAGCCCACTACCCCAAAGGAAAAAATTAAATATTTGAAAGATAGTGCAATGAACATTTCACCTTTTTATCTTACTAAAACACCTAATAGATCCTAAATTTGACCCCCCCAACCCATAGGTAGGGTTGGCATAAGCATTTAAGAGGTGTGGCACAAGTTTGACTTGGCCCACAAGCTTCCAAATTTGGCCTCTAAGGCCAAATTCGAGTTTCCCATGAAGGTTAGAGTGTACTACACTCAAGACTCAAGCATATAACACTCAACAAAAAATCCAAAAGTAAATCAAGTCTAATAAACGAACTCCTTTATGGTCACATCTTTAAATAGTTTAGGACAAATTTAAATTAGCTTAATTAAGGCATTACAACCCATGAATAATAAAGGGGTAAACATATATCAAAAAATCTAAATAATAAAACAAGTAGATTTCATTACTAAAAGACAACACATACTTACATTATTAAAAAAAAGGAAATTAAAACAAAACAACACATGAACCCTTGGTCACAAATTTTCCCCTAACCAAATAATTCTAACACACACACAATTACATGTTTCCATGGTGACCCTAGTTGAATTTTTCTCAAATTCTGATGTGGTTGGTCTCCAATCTCTGTGATGTTGGTGAATATAATATACCTGCAAAATAGAGAATACATCCTTCGGCCTCATGGCTACATTAAAACATGCATGCTAAAAGATGTGATAAAAATCTAAAATCACTATATATGAATTAATATCATTTATGAAAATATGATATCACTTACAATTTCTAGCACATTTCTATTCCACATTTCATCCATGTCAAAAAGATCACAACATTAATCCAATTATCAAAGGTCTACTCAATATGACTAAATATATCACATGTCAAAAATATAGATAATTAACCATGTCAACAGTATATCAATATTGACATCAAACATCTCTAATGGTCCATATGCATCATATACGAATCAAATCAACAATAGTTCAGTATCTCTGATATCTACTAACATGCTAAATCAAAAAGCTATAATATATCCATAAGTGCAGTCAAAAATATCGAAATCAACAATCAAAAAGGTGTCAAAGGTAAGTGGGCACTACATCCCCCTCCCCTTAGACTCAACTTCCTCCTGGAAGTCACTGGAACAGGTGTGGAAACTGCACTCATAGTAAGGTAGCATCCTCCCATGTAGCTACAGTCTCATCATATTTTTCCCACTGAACCCGAACCTGGTCAATCTATCTATGCAAAGGCCCAGGTTCGTGCACTCTATAATACGAATGGGCTCCACCATCACCTGCCTCTGATCCTGCACCTACAATGCCGTCTAATCTAGCATGTGAGAAGGATCAAAATATATCTCCTAAGCACAGAAATTTGAAACACATCATGGACGTGAGACAAGATAGGTAGCAATGCTAGATGATAGGCCAAGGGACCAAGGTGCTCTAAGATCTCAAAGGGACCGACAAACCTAGGGGCAAGAGTAGAACCTTTTCTGTAATGGATAGGGATCTTATGCGGTCTGACATGAAGAAACACCTCTATGTCTACCTCAAAACTATGATCTATCCTATGCTAGTCCACATACTTCTTCTGCCTATCCTCCACCTCTTACAATCTCTGTCTGATAGAGGTAACCTACTACTCCATATCCTGTAATAATGTTGGCCCAAGAGAAACCTTGTCCTCTAACTTTTCCCTACTAAGAGGTGTCATGGACTCTTTACCATATAATGCCTAAAAAGGAGCCATGCCTATCGAACACTAACAACTATTATTGTAGGAAAAATCCACCAAGTATAGATACTCCTCCCATATCGACTAATGATCCATAACGTACATCCTAAGCATGTCCTCTAGGATCTGATTCACCCACTCGATTTGTCCATCTTTCTTAGGGTGGTATGTTGTGCTGAAATTTGTCCTTACCCCAAGAACATGTTGTAAGGTGGTCTAGAAATGGGAAGTGTATAAAGGATCGCGGTCACAATTATCTTCTACGAAATCCCATGTAATCTGATGATCTCATCCAGATATACTCATACCACTGCACTAGCTATATAGGTAGTCTTCACTGGAGAAAAATGAGCTACTTTCATCAATTTATCCACTGTGACCATGATGGCATCGTGGTGGTATCTCGACATCGGTAACCCAATGATGAAGTCCATGGAAATGGTGTCCCGCTTCCACTCTGGTATGGTGTGAGGAAAGATAAGGCCAACTGGATGCTGATGCTTGGCCTTCACCCTCTGGCACTCTAATCGGAATGAAACAAACAAAACCATGTCTCTTTAAATTCTTCTCCAATGGTACAACTGTCTCAAAGTGGGGTGCATCTTCTTCACCCTAAGATGGGCTGAATAAGGTGCATGATGTGCCTCTGTCAAAATGTCCTGCCTCAAGCCTCCATCTCTAGGAACATATATCTGACCTTTGTGTTTAAGAATGCCATCTATATATAATGAAAATCCATCAAATTTCCCCTCAAGGGGTCTCTGAGACTCAATCTCTGCTCTGGGTACATGGTATAAACTATCCCAAGGAAGCTGCTGCAAAATACTTCTCCGTAAATCTGTGCCCACTGAAGTGGCCATAGCCACATGTCTTCATCTACTCAAGGTGTCTACAACCACATTCTCCTCCCCCTTCACATGCTCTATCTCCATGTCATACTCACAAAGTAACTCCATCCAACGCCACTAGCGAGAGTTGAGTTTGGGCTGCATGAAGAGGTGGTGAAGACTTAAGTGATCAGTCATGAGTGTGAATATATGATCAAGAAGAAAATGTCTCCACTACACTAAGGTGTGCACAACTGCTGCAAGCTCAAGATCATGAGTCAGATAATTGATCTCATAATCCTTGAGTTTGCGAGACTCAAAAGAAACTACTCTGCCCTCCTGCATCAACACACCACCAAGTCCTTCCAAAGAAGCATCTGTAAAAACATAGAACTCACCCTAAGGATCTAGCACTACAAGAATAGGCACGGTCATGAGGAATTATATTAGTGTAGTGAAGGCCTACTCACATTTTTCTGACCAAGTAAACTTCTTCCCTTTCCACTGAAGGGAAGTGATGGGGTGCGTAATCCGAGAAAATTCCTAAACAAATCTCCTGTAATATCCTGCAAAACCCATGAAGCTACACACCTCGGTCACACTAGTGGGTGTTGGCCAATCCATGATGGCTCGAATCTTGGAAGGAGTGACTACAATACCTTCCCTAGAAATGATGTGGCCCAAATAATGCACCTCTGTCTAAAAGAACGCACATTTCTCCAAGTTCTTATAAATATGCTACTCAAGAATACACTGAAGAACCTAGCGAAGGTGCTCCTCGTGCTCCTCACATGTACGTGAGTAAATCAGAATGTCATCAAATAATATGAGCATGAAGCGATATAGAAAATTCCTGAACATTCCATTAATCAAGCTCATAAACACTTGTGGGGAATTCGTCAAACTGAAAGGTACCACTGTGAACTCGTAGTGGCCATATCTTGTACGGAATGTGGTCTTATGAATATCCACCTCCATAATCCTGAGCTAATGATATCTTGAATTAAGATCTATCTTTGAGAAAACTATGGCCCCCTTCATCTTAATCATTACTTTGTTCAACGGTAATCAATACACAACCATAGAGATCCATCCTTCTTCTTCACGAAGATCACCGGTGCACCCCAAGGGGATACACTAGGATGGATTAGGCCCTTCTCTAGAAGACCCTTAAGCTGCAACATGAGATCACATAGCTCAGGGGTAGTCATCCGATAAGGTGCTCGTGAGATAGGATTTATGCCCAGAACTAGATCTATGTGGAAATATATCTCACGTGGGGGAGGTAATCCTGGTAGCTCTCCTAGAAACACATCAGAAAACTCTCTCAAGATGGGATGGTCATCAAGGGATGGTCCACTAGAGTCATCCTCCAATCTATCACTAACCGTAACAACATACAACTGACAACCCCATCGCACACACCACTTAAGATGCATAGCGGAGATGGTGTGAATAGAAACAGGCATCTTAACCCCTACTATCACTGACTCCACTCCAAGATCATCTATCCAAGAAATAGTCTTATGGTAAAAGTCCACTCTAGCGCTATGAGCAAACAACCAGTCCATGCCCAAAATAACACCATAAGATCCTAATGGAAGGATTTGAAGATCCGAGGTAGTGGTGAAGGGTCCCAAGTCCACTACACACTTCTTAGCTAAGGATTCTACATAAATTTTGGCTCCAAAAGCCATCTCAACGTCCCAACAATGACCCTACCTAACTACCACCAGCCTGCAATGCTCTACTAAGGATGGTGAAATAAAATAATTAGAAGAACCAAAATCAAATAATATAGAGGTAGAAATACCAGCAATATTACTTGTCATGTCTATCACAGTACTCTGGTGCTCCACCTGGCGGTTCTCGACCGTTGCGTAGATCCGATGGCTCTGAGCCATATATCCAACATTAGGCTCTAAGATCTATGTCTTACCCTTGTTGCTAGGGTTTTGTGGGAAATCTCTCCAATGATGCCCTGCGACGCCACAACCATAACAACTGCATGGTCCTCTCTAGTGGGATGTAGCTCTAGCCAGTACTCTAGAGGTCTGAACTATGGATCCTGATGATCCGGCTATGGACTGCTGAGGTCTCTGCTGATGAGCTCCTACTGATTGAGCTCTTGGTGCACCCTGTGTCCTGATGGGACCTCTAGGAGGAGGCCCCATACTCTGTCCTCTCTGTGCATCAAACCTATGACGAGGTCTGTAAGGTGGGCGGGTCTGCTGCTCCTGCTTAGGTGGCTATTATGGTGGCCTGAATGAATCCTGTCCTAAACTCTGTCCACCACATGGATAAGGAACTGACCCCCTCGATCTCTCATCCTATATCTACTGGATGCGGCTCCAAAATCTATCTCTAGCCTACTGTGTTTTCCCTCATGTCTCCTCTCCAATATAGGCCTTCTCCATAGCCTCTACTAATGTATGTGGGAAGTGAATGTGTACCTTGCCACCAAAATCCAAGCTTAGGCCCCAGATGAACCTGTGAATCCGTACCTACTCATCCTGCATATAGTCGACGTACTAGAGTAGGTCCAGAAATCAACTCTCATACTCAGCTATAGTCATCGATGCCTGACGGAGGCTGTGAAACTTGTTTATCCGCTGCTGTATAAACCTCCTAGGAAAATACCTTCTCCTAAAAGGCTCCTCAAATAGCTCCCAGGTAACTGTCTTTGAGTCAACATGGAGATTTTACTCCTTTGTCCTCCACCAGACTCCTACTCTATCCCTTAGAAGATGGATCGCAACACAAGCTTTCATGTTGGTATAACAAGGGCAGAGCTTGAAGCATCTACTCAAGCTAACCAACCAGGCCTCTTCCTGAAAACCTCCTATATCACCTAAATAGTGAGATGGTTGTAGCTTTATAATCTCCCTGATATGGTCTGTAGCTGATGTCTGACGACCCCTAGGTCTCTTTGCATGCTCCGAGACTTGTCCCTATGTCCTGAGAACATGTCCCCATGTCCTCTCTGTGGTGACTCTTCCCTAGGTGAATATATTTGGTAGTTCTCTACCTTATACTCATAGCTATGTCGAGGGGATACATGGGCCTTTACTAATGGCTCCATGTCATGTCTAACAAATCATCCTCCCAAGGGCTCTTTGCGTATAGCAACATTATCGTCTTGAAGTGTCTGTAAAATCTGAGGTAGAAAGGCCGCTATAGCCTGCTCTGGCGGTGGTATATCTAGGTCTATGTGAAAATACCCCTCGTTTTATCCGTGCCTCCTGTACAGATCAAGGTGAGAGTTAGTTCATTGTTCTAGGTCTTGTTTCAGTTTTCTAAGTTTTCCAAGTTTTCTAATTTATACAATTATCAGACATTATGGTTTTCTAGATTAAAAGAAACTGATTTTGAACTAGGTTAAATTTTCATGTTTCATGTCTTCTAAGTGTGCCCAAGGGTCCAAGCTTTGAACCTTCAGCTCTGATACTAAGTGTAACACGCATAAAAATGACGCTCTAAGAACACGCTACAACCCAACACTTAACCTGAAAATTGCGACTAATTGTTTTTTTGTTTAATTTATAAAGAAGGTTACAAGGGTGTTTAACCTTTAGGGTTTGTTAACTTAACTTACACTACTTAACTTAGCATTACGATTGCATAACTAGGTCTAGTTAGAAGTTACATGTTTTCAAAATTATCTCTAGTGTCCATTAACCAATCATATAAAATGAAGGTAACATGGTTTAATATACTTAATTAGATATTCTCTTCTCTTCAACTAGCATTCAATCCTAACAAGGTTAACCTTATGTTAATTTATTAAATTCATTATCTTAATAGTTTAAAATTCCTTTTATTAAATTCCTACACGCACTAAGGGTTCTAAAAGGACATTACACCCCTTGGTAATTAAATGGACCCACTCACCCATCTACACAGACCCTTAAGGAGTTTAAATTAGACATTTAAAATACATTTCTAATTAAAAAATTAGGGTCAATCCTCCACCCTTAGAGAAAATCCTTCTTGGCCACTAGATCCCAGGGTTCCAAACTTAGCCCTAGAATCCTTTTGAAATTCTATTAAAAAAAATTTCATTATATTCTTCTCATTTGGTTTATTTCCTTTTTCCTAAATTTATAGGTTGGAGAGGAGGAAGCCATGAAAGCAAAGGAGGAAGAACCATGGAGGATTCTACATGGAGATTTAGTCTAGCCTTAGTGTTAGATTTATTTTTATTTAAGTAATCTATTTCATTCAAGGATTGGGAGGGATTTCCTCCACCAATCCAGTATTTATTTCAATTTAATTGTGTATTGGGTTTCAAATTTGGGGCAAACCCTACCCCATTGTTATAAATGAAAAAAACTAGTTTGAGATCCCCTATTTACATATATTAATGTCCAATCTCATGGTTTAACTCATTGTTTTTCTTACTGGTAATTATAGGTTAAATTTTACAACTTAGAAATTAGTACAAACTGGTTACATTTCACGCACAGGCGCGGATCCGCGGAGTTCTATCATAAGTGACAGAACTACCGCCCAGAGCAGATTGGCAGTCCTAGGACCACCACCCTTCCTGGGTGACAAACCATGGACCACTACCCTATGGAGAAATGGTTACGGGACTGCCACTCGGCATAGGACAGAGGTCCTGATCCTGAAAAATAGAACCTTTATGCTGAGATTTTCACAGAATCTTAAAGTTACAAAAAGTGTAAAAATGCATTATGAGTTCTTTTTGTTCATTTAAAGTTCTAGATTTGAGGTTTATTTCTCCTTTATTAATTTCTTAGTTACATCTACTCATTTTAAAGTGTTTCCAACTCTAATAAAATTCATCTACTTACAAGAATAATTTCCATTTGCTTAACCAAATTCATCCTTCCATTACAAGAGAAAAAGGAATTTAAATCTATTTAATTATTTTTTCCTTTCCTTTCTATAGAATCAACATTTGTATACACAATAGAATCTAACTTGTTCTCTCTTTCATTTCACTCCAATGTACATACATTCAAAATAGCTAAAATAACTTTTTTTTCCATTCAAGTTTGTTAACAACTTCGACATTTCGTTCTCTCTCATTTACAATACAATAGCTACACAATGAAAGTATACATTCTTTTCCATTGAAATAGCTCATTTCTTTTAATCACAAAGAATAATTTTCTCACAATGCAACCAAGATTTGAACAAGTAGAAATAATTTCTTTTCTATTTGCAAAACTACCTCTATAATATTCACAATGAAGAAAGCTTCCTTTTTCCATTTCATAACTAATTGATACAAATATTTCTTTCTCCTTTCAATACACAAATATTTAAATGTAACTCTTCTCAAAAAAATTATTACAAATTCATCCACTCAAGGTGGGAAATAACACAAGAATGTAATAAAGGAAACTACAATAATACAAGTTCCTCCACTCTAAGTGGGAATACAATAAATTTCTTCACAAGGATAATTTCTCAAGGTCTCCATAAAAACTCCAAGCTCCACAACTCCAAGGAAGATAGCTCTATCTCAAGATTGTTTGATTCACAACAAAATTGGGGAGGTGGGGGGGAAGGTAATGCTCTTCACCCAACAAAGATATCCAATGGAGAGGAGAAGCCATCCTCTCCATTGGCCCCCGAGCCCCAACCACATTACAATGGGAGAATATTTCAACTCATGGACACAACAAGCTACCATAATACTTAACAAACATGTATTACAATCCATTCCATCCACATTCAAACACAAGTAAGAAGAATCAACAAAACAACAATATAACAAGGCTTATCAAGAAATCTAAAAGAGCAAGACCTATGTGGAGGCCACTTATGCCTCCCAATGGGAATGGGTTCCCACCTTAAATCCTCAAATTCATATCTCAAATACCTTACAAACTCTTATGCCTCCCTTAAGTACCCCTTATACCTCCATATACTATTATGCCTCCCTCACAACATGAACAAGAAGAAATGCAAGCATTCCTCAAAATGGGTGGGGCACCCAACCACAACTCCCTCCACAAAAGGGTAAAATATTATGCCTCCCTACATGAAAACTCCCCGTAGTCTCCTCCTACTCCAAAACTTAGGCAATCTACCCACACCCAACAAGCATTCCAAAGGGAAAACAACACTCAACACAACATATAAACAAATAATCAAAGACATAATTTAAACAAGGTGAAGCTCATACCTCTCCATATTAGAGCTTGTTCCAAGAATTAAATTCCAAGCTCCTCCAAAAAATGAAGCAAGCATCCAAAAATCTCCAAAAATCCGTAAGCTCTCCTAAAATCCTCACTCTCTAAAAATTCAAGAGACTAAAAATGATCAAGTAACCCCCAAACAAGAAAAATGATTTCAATAAATATAAAAAAGAGGGAGGAGGATTATGTGGCTCCAAGTAGGATGCCACCTCATTTTATCACCACTCCACATCACTTGGTCAACCTCATATTCCAATGCACAATTAATATGTGGTTGGAGGAATGATAAGAAACTTACACGCTCCATCTAAGTCCACTCCCCCAAATGACAAAATTAAATATTTGAAAGATAGTGCAATGAACATTTCACCTTTTTATCCTCCCAAAACACCTAATAGGGCATGAATTTGACCACCCCAACCCATAGGTAGGGTTGGCATAAGCATTTAAGAGGTGTGGTACAAGTTTGACTTATCCCACAAGCTTCCAAATTTGGCCTCTAAGGCCAAATCCGAGTTTCGCATGAAGGTTAGAGTGTACTACACTCAAGATTCAAGCATATAACACTCAACACATAATCCAAGAGTAAATCAAGTCTAATAAATGAACTCCTTTTTGGCCATATCTTTAATTAGTTTAGGAAAAATTTAAATTAGCTTAATTAAGGAATTACAGCCCATGAATAACAAAGTGGTAAACATATATCCAAAAATCTAAATAATAAAACAAGTAGATTTCATTACTAAAAGAAAACACATACTAACATTATTAAAAAAAAAGGAAATTAAAACAAAACAACACATGACCTCTTGGTCACAATTTTTCCCCTAACCAAATAATTCCAACACACACACAATTACATGTTGTCATGGTGACCCTAGTTGAATTCTTCTCAAATTCTGATGTGGTTGGTCTCCAATCCCCTTGATGCTGTTGTGAATGTAATATAACTAAAAAACAAGGAATACCTCCTTAAGCCTCGTGGCTGCATTAAATCATCCATGCCAAAATATGTGATAAAAATCTAAAATCACTATATACGAATTAATATCATCTATGCAAATATGGTATCAGTTACAATTTCTAGCACATTTCTATTCCACATTTCATCCATGTCAAAAGGATCACAACATTAATCCAATTATCAAAGGTCTACTCAATATGACTAAATATATCACATGTCAGAAATATAGATAAATAACCATGTCAATAGTATATCAATATCAACATCAAATGTCTCTAATGGTCCATATGCATCATATGTGAATCGAATCAACAACAATTCAGTATCTCTGATATCTACTAACATGATAAATCAAAAAGCTATAATATATCCATAAGTGCAGTCGACAGTATCGAAATCAATAATCAAAAAGGTGTCAAAGGGAAGTGGGCACTATAGATTACATATTCGTTACGATTAACATTCCAATAACATTATTATGAAAGGATAATTTTCTCCTTTTTCCATGTACAGATTGTTAAATTCATTTCACATTCAACTTATAGTTCGACCATTTAAGTTGGCCCTTATCTCTTACAACAATATCCATAACTTACATAATTATTTTCCATATTTCAAATTTCATACAAAGTTCCTAATTCTTTCATTCTTATGTTAAAGGTTTGTTTCTTAAAATATGTTTAGTTGACGTTTAATTTTACCCTCATAATGCAATGAGAGCAACCAAAAGTTGTCAATGGAAAATAATACGATTCAAAGGAGGTGAAGGTTTAAGTTTCCATTTCCTACAAAATTCCTTCTATTAGAAGCATATTATTCTCATACTATGGTTGTTTTAGTTCCAAATTTAGTTAGAGTCAATTAAGCATTTATATGTCATTATTTTATTTTATTTTATTTTTAGTGGACTCTATATTGGCTCAAATTCCTAGTCCCACCAAGAACAATTTGTATCCATTCTTAAAAATAAAGTCAATGATTAAATCAACCGTAGGGACTTCAAGTGAAAATTTGTTCCTAAACCATTTTCACATATACTCTTGTTTCTCATCTCATTTACATTGTTTCTTAGGTATCTTATTGGCATCACTTTAACAAAAGGAGTTACGAAAGTACTTGTCTTACATATTTAAGAAGTACCTGATTTGAAGCATTATAACTACAATGAACCACAAGTTAACATCCTAATCAAGTACCTGAGGTTTGGTTTAATTCCAATTTACAGTCAGGGCTGTATGCCCCATTATAGATCAGATTTAGGTGCAAGAACATATTTACCCTATAAAGCCTCTTTAAAAAACCAAGGCACTATATTTTCACTCATCAAGGTAACATATTTAGTTGAGAGGATCTAAAGAGATCATTAATAAGATTTTAAGTCATAGTAAAACTATTTCACTAGCTCCATTGTGTCATCTGGATCCCACAAGGAATTCCTTTCAATCTTCATAAGACTAGGTAGTCCACTAGGATCCTAAGGAAGTGTTAGTTCTTCTTACACCATATTTTAGTTGGACCATGCCATTGCTAGCCGTTAGATTTACGAGAATGTCACTAAACATACCGACTATGATGATAACTCAAAATTGGGCTCGTATTTACTTAAACTAGGAGGATCCATGGATTGCAAATTTTAAGTTAATTATATTGTGATGCTCATTAAAACAACCTACTTGAGACCCAAGAAACAACCTAGGGTTAGTTAGGAAAAATTATGGAATAATTTTTTTTTTGTTTAGAAGTGCCTACAACCAAGTGGAAAGGCAATAGTTGTTACTAACAATTTCTGGAACAGGTCTAATCCACAAGAACATACTTTTATTTTATTACCATTATCATAGGTCACAAGGTCCAAATTTTAGGGTTAGAAGTTTCAGTTAGGTACAGGGGGTAAATTATCACCATACCCACTCTCTCGAAGGTTTAGAGTTTCAACTTGATTTTTCTCACACTTAATGCCTTCAAAATTTCCCTAAGTCATTCCCATTGAATAGAAAATTTTCTCACCTTTCCAATGATATAAAGAAGTCCTCATAAATCCTTGTAAAACTCCAATTATGGACCGACGAGCCTTAGGGGTCAAATTTTCCCCCAAGGGGACACATGTCGAGTGGGGAAGAAGGTTAAATATTGGGTTGGCGGGTCGCGGGGCAGCTTTTAGAAATTTCCTTGCACAGGAAGAAAATTCCAATTTGTGCCCGCACGTCCACTATGCCGCCAGGGACACGTGTTGGACTCCAAGCCATCACCGGGAGAAAGGGAGAGGGAAGGACGGGTGGCGGAGAAAATTGGGGAGATCCGCCCAAGAAAAGAAAAGACAACTAGCGCCCCACGTGCTAACACATCTACCAGGGACACATGGCAGTCAACAAGCCGACACAGGGGAGAAATAAGGAAGGCATAGGGTGACGGAGTTTGAGTGGAAATTTTGCTAAACGGGAGGGGAAAGGAGTTAGTTTTCCACATGGGTCCGTGCATCTATGGAGGAGACTTTCCACAGGCATTGACGGGAGGAGAAAAAAATAATTACAAAGAAAAAATTTCATAAAGAAAAAGGGCGCGAGGGTTCTTCCCCCCTCCACTAACACCCCATACTACCATGTGGCAGTACCCAAAGGATACAGGATTGCGGGCCAGCAGGGAGAAAAGGTAAAATTTTCTAAAATTTTAAAAAGAAGCCCAAGGAAGAAAATGATGCCGCACCACCGCCGTTACCCTGTGAGGACACGTGGCAGCCTCTAATTGGCTGCGGGCCGGTGGAGGAAATTTCAAAAAAATTCTGAAAAGATTTTCAAATTTTTTTCTGAGAATTTATTTTCAATGGGAAAATTTCAGGCCACGGGCCCGCCAGGTAAAATTTTCCCAAATTTTCCCCCCAAGGTAGGAAAATTTCAAAGGGTCATAACTTTTTCTAGGAAGCTCAATTTTGGGAAAACAAGGACTTTCTAGAAATATCGCAATGCCCTCGTTGTACAAGAATCATAAATTTTACATTCTAATAAAATTTAAGGGTTCAATTTTGTGAAAACGGCCTGCATGCTTTTAAACAACCAACTGGTAAATTTTGACTTATAAATTTTATTCAATTTAGTCTCCTCCTTCACTCAGCATGCCAAATAGACATGGAGGATTACTCTAGTAAGGATTTAAAGTGTTTTAGGGAGGTAATTTAATTTTTTTTATTTCTAATTTACATTTTTCCAACAATTGATAGAAAATGACTGTGAAAGGGATTGGGCTCGATTTTGCAATGTTTAAATTGTTTTCTTAAGTTTTCTTTGCCAATTTGAATTCCTTGATAATACAGAATGCTAAAATTTAACCTTTCCAAGTTAAGTATAGTGTGCAGGCATGAACTGTACATTTTAATTAATCAAATTGTCAGTTTTAAGAATTTACAATGAGATCAAATTAGAAGAGGTCCATCTAACTTTTCATCATGCAAGTATGGAATTTCATTTCCAATCTAATCTAATACATTCAGTTGTTTTAAACAAACCATTTTAAATCAAAATGCAAATACTGAATTCCATTTTACACATTTCCAAAGATACAAAATATAACATTATTTCCACGTACATTTCTTCTTTTCAAATAGAGATCTAACTATCTCTTTCGCCATACAATGAAAAATTGAATTCAATCCAACAATGCATATGAGAGAAGATCTTACAATTCTTTCTCGACTTCAATTATAAAACATTACATCTTTCAATGTTTGAATGCAAATAATAGAATTCTATTTCTTTCTTTCCAATAAATAGAACAAAGTATAAAAATCCTTCATAGTTCGAATATACAACTTTCATAACCAATTACAACATATTTTCTTCACAAATATATATTACAATTTCATCCACTTCAAGTAGGGAAGGTTACAAACAAATTTGTTTCACAAGGGGCTGGCAAAACTATCTTCTTTTGCTCCAGAACAACAACATGCAAGTTTTCTTTTTCTTCCAAATTGATCACAACAAAAGTTGGGGAAAGGCAATGCTCTCCACCCAACCAAGACATCCAATGAAAGGAGAATCCATCCTTCATCATTGGCCCTTGAGCCCCAACCACAAAAAATTAAAGGTGTTATTCAACCCATGGCAACAACTAGCTTCCAAAAACACACAAAATTCTTTCAACATGCATATTTCATTATAAAACACAGTCCACACAAAAACAATAGTTTATAACTGCATTTGAAAACAATCAAAACAAAAGTCAAGCTTGATCATGCAAGACAACGGAGCAAGGTCTATGGGGGAAGCTACTTATTCCTCCCAATGGGAATTGGGCATCCACCAGTAAAAAACCACCAATAAAAATTCACCACACATATCCTTATGCCTCCCACAATCCCTCCTTATGCCCCTCACATATTTTCTTATGCCACCCACAAAGTAAGAAATGCAAGCTATTTCTTTTCCATGGTGGATCCCAAACCCAAACTCCCTCCACAAGAATTCTGATGCCAATGGAATTCCCTTAGCCTCACCCCACAAGAATTCCCCATAGCCTTATCCTACACTATTCCTATGACAGTCTACCCATACAGCCAACAAATACATAAAAACATTCACCATTCACACAACACAATAAGAAAATAAAAACATAAAAGAATGATTAAACTCCTACCTCTCCATGGTAGCTTTTGTTTCCAACAACTATATTTCAATGCCAAAAACACAGTCTCAAAATAGCAATGCCAAGTATGAAATTATCTCCAATCTCCTCCATAATCTACAAGAGCTTCAAACAACAAAAATTCACCCCAAAGAAGCATGCAAAAAGATTCAACAACCCAAAACAAGAAAGGAGTTTGAATTTTATAGAAGAGGGAAGAGAAGAGGATGATGTGGGTCCATGTAGGATGCCACATCACACATCCTGAACTCTAAACACAAAAGACAAAATTTCATTCTCCCAAGAAAAATAAAGAGGTGAGAGAAAATATGACAATTTACTTGAACACTTTAAAAGCCCACACCCCAAAGGACTGCAAAAATAGATAAAATGTAAGAGAGTGCAATCAAAACTAGCAACATGATTTATAAAATGCATTATAAAAGTCTAAAATCACCCCTCCAACCATAAGTATGGTTGGTAAATTAAATTGAGAGGTATGGGACAAGTTTTACTTGTCCCACAAGCCTCCAAAAATAGCCCCCAAGGACAAACTCGAATTTCCAAGGAGGTGGAGTGTTTCTTACTCCAAAATCAGACTTACACAACTCTTACACAAACTTACACATCCCTTACATATTAAATACAAAGAGCCAACAACTTCCATTATTACTTTCCCATATCCCAATTTGATTTATTTAAATTTTAACCATATGATTTCTCACATTAATCTACCACAATTTTAATTAAATAAAAGAAAGGGACACATTACTAATAAAATACATACAACAATAATAAAAATTAACCACATTAATAATTACACAAAACCCATGGTCACATATAAAGGTGATCCCCCCATGGGAATCCCTAACAACAACAAACACAACACAATAAAACAAGTTTCCATGGTGACCTTGTCGAATTCACCTAGAATTCCATTGTGGTTGGTCTCCAATCCCCCCGATGTTTTGTTGTGATTTTTAACCTGCAAAACACAAATACCTCCTTCGGCCTCATGGCCATATCAGAACATCCAAAATGAATATAAATATAATCACAAAATCATCTAAATATGTGAATCACAACAACATCAAGGCAATTTAACATTATCACATACAATTTATATCAACAACTATATCATCATCATATAATATCCATTTTCTAGATCTACTCATAATATCCAAAATCACATGTCCGAACAACATCCATAAAACATCCATGTCAAATAGTATATTATCATCCACATATGAGTGTCTCTAATAATCATCATGCATCATAACCAAATCAAGATCAACAATAATCCATGATCAAATGTCTAACATCATACTAAATCAAAACATAATAATGTCCATAATGTAAACAACAGTATCAAAATAAGCATCCAAAGGGGTCAAAGGGAAGCGGGCACTACATCCCCCTCCCCTTAGACTCCACTTCCTCCTAGAAGTCACTGAAACAAATGTGGAAACTGAACTTGTAATAAGGTAGCATCCTCTCATGTAGTTGTAGTCTCATCATATCTATCCCACTCTACCCAAACCTGATCAACCTCTCTACCTCGAAGGCCCAATGTCCTACAATCTAGGATGAAAATGAGATCCACCATCACTTGCTCCTGATCCTGCAACTACAATGATGTCCAATCTAACACATGAGAAAGATCTGTAATATATCTCCTGAGAA
This sequence comes from Taxus chinensis, assembly GCA_019776745.2. Classification (NCBI taxonomy): domain Eukaryota; kingdom Viridiplantae; phylum Streptophyta; class Pinopsida; order Cupressales; family Taxaceae; genus Taxus; species Taxus chinensis. The sequence continues at coordinate 69,071,621 of CM034153.1, read as the reverse complement.
CTGAAACATGAAAAACATCATGTATGCGAGACAAGCTAGGTGGCAATGCTAGACGGTAGGCCAAAGGGCCGATACGCTCCAAGATCTCAAAAGGACTAACGAATCTAGGAGCTAACTTAGAACCTTTTCCATAATGGATAGGGCTCTTATGTGGCCTGACATGAAGGAACACCTTCATGCCCACATCAAAACTATGGTCGATCCTATGCTGATCCACATACTTCTTCTGCCTGTCCTGTGCCTCCTGTAATCTCTACCTGATCAACACCACCTGCTGCTCCATGTCCTGTAAAAGAGCTGGTCCAAGAGATACTTGTCCTCTAACTTATCCCAACTAAGAGGTGTCCTGCACTCTTTACCATACAAATCCTGAAAAGGAGCCATGCCTATGGAACTCTGAAAACTATTATTGTAGGAAAAATCCACTAAGTATAGGTACTCCTCCCATTTAGACTGTTGATCCATCACATACATCCTAAGCATGTCCTCTAAAATCTGATTCACCCTCTCAGTCTATCCATTTGTCTTAGGGTGATATGTTGTGCTGAAGTTGATTCTCATCCCAAGGACATACTGCATGGTAGTCCAGAAATGTGAAGTGTACAAAGGATCACGGTCATAAATGATCTTCCACAGAATCCCATGCAACCTGACAATCTCATCCAAATATACTCGTGCCACTACTCTAGCTATATAAGTGGTCTTCACTAGAGAAAAGTGAGCCACTTTTGTCAATTTATCAACCGTGACCATAATGGCGTTGTGGTGATATCTCGACATTGGTAGCCCAATAATGAAATCCATGGAAATGGTGTCCCACTTCCATTCTGGTATAACATGAGGATAAAGAAGGCCTGCTGGATGTTGATGCTTGGCCTTAACTCTCTGGCACTCTAAACATCATGACACAAACTGGGCCACATCTCTACGAAGTCCTCTCCAATGATACAACTGTCGCAAGGTGGCATGCATCTTCTTCACCCTAGGATGGGCTGAATAGGGTGCACGATGTGCCTCTACCAAGATGTCCTACCTCAAGCCTCCATCTCTGGGAACATATATCCTACCTATGTTCCTAAGAAGACCATCTATCTCTAATGAAAAACCATCAAACTTCCCCTCAAGGGGTCTCTGTGACTCGATCTCTACTCGTAATGCAATGTAGAAGCTGTCAAGAGGAAGCTGCTAAAGATCCTGCTCCACAAATTTGTGCTCACTAATGTGGCCATAGCCACATGTCTCCATCTACTGAGAGCATTTGATACCACATTCTTCTTCCCCTTAACATGCTTTATCTCCATGTCATACTCACAAAGTAACTCCATCCAATTCCGTTGACGAGTGTTGAGATTGGGCTACGTGAAGAGGTGACGAAGACTCAAGTGGTCTTTCTTGAGTGTGAATATCCGTCCAAGAAGAAAGTGTCTCTATCTAACCAAAGTGTTCACAACTTCTACAAGCTCAAGATCATGAGTCAGATAATTAAGCTCGTGATCTTTGAGTTTGTGAGACTCAAAAGCCACTACTCTACCCTCCTGCATCAACACACTTCCAAGGCCTGCCAACGAAGCATCAGTGCAAACAAAGAACTCACCCTGTGGATCTGGCACTACAAGAATAGGTGTTGTAGTGAGGCACTCCTTCAGTGTCCTAAAGGCCTGCTCGCATCTGTTTGACCAAAAAAACTTCTTCCCTTTCCTTTGAAGGGAAGTGATAGGGTGCACAATCTGAGAGAAGTCCTGAAAAAATCTCCTGTAGTAACCTGCTAATCCCATGAAGCTGCGCACCTCAGTCACTGTAGTGGGTGCTGGCCAATCCATAATGGCTCTAATCTTGGAAGGATTGATGTTGATACCTTCCCCAGAAATGATATGACCCAAATATTGCACCTCTATCTGAAAGAAAGCACACTTCTCCAAGTTCCCGTAAAGTTGTTGCTCACCGAAGACACTGAAGAACCTGGCAAAGGTGCCCCTCATGCTCCTCACGTGTACGTGAGTATATCAAAATGTCATCTAGGAAGATGAGCATGAAGTGATCTAAGAAGGTCCTGAATACCCCATTCATCAAACTCATGAACACTGTGGGGGCATTAGTCAAACCAAAAGGCACCACTGTGAACTCATAGTGCCCATATCTCATGTGGAAGGTGGTCTTATGAATGTCCACCTCTAAAATCCTCAGCTGATGGTACCCTGACTTAAGATCAATCTTAGAGAAAACTATGGCTCCCTTCATCTGATCAAACAAGTCGTCAATACGTAGAAGGGGATAATGATTCTTGATCGTTACCTTATTCAGCTGGCGGTAATCAATACACAACTACAAGGATCCATCCTTCTTCTTCACAAAGATCACTGGTGCACCCCAAGGGGATACACTAGGATGGATAAGGCCTTTCTCCAAAAGGCCCTCAAGCTGCAACTTGAGCTCACAGAGCTCTGGGGTGGTCATCTGATAAGGTTCCCATGAGATAGGCTCTTCTCCAGGAACTAGATCTATATGAAAATCAATCTCACGTGGGGGTGGTAACCCCGGTAGCTCCCCTAAGAAAGACATCTGCATACTCTCTCAAAATGGGATGATCATCTAGCAATGGTCCACTAGACCCATCCTCTTATCTGTTACTAAATGTGATAGACATACATCTAACAACCCCATGTCGCACACACTACTTAAGCTGCATAGCAGAGATGGTGTGCAAATAGAAATGGGTCTCTTGACCCCTAGAAATCACCAACTCAACTCCCAAATCATCTGCACAAGATATAGTCTTGTGGTAACAATCCATCCTGGCCCTATGTGTAGATAACCAATCCATACCCAAAATGACTCCATACGAGCCCAAAGGAAGGATACAGAGATCTAAGGTAGTGGTGAAAGGTCCCAAATCCACTACACACTCCTTAACTAAGGAGTCTATAGAGATCTTGGCTCCAGAAGCCATCTCAACATCCCAACTAAGACCCTACCTAACTGCCACTAGCCTGCATCGCTCTACTAAAGATGGTGCAATGAAAGAATCAGAAGAACCAAGAATTAAACAATATAGAGGTAGGAATACCACCAATGCTACATGTGTTCACAATGACTATTCTCTAATGCTCTACCTGGTGATTCTTGACCAGTGCATAAATCCTATGGCTGCGTCCCATGTCACCAACTGTAGGCTCAGAGATTTGTGTCTTACCTTTGCTTGTTAGGGTTCTGTGGGTAATCTCTCGAAAAGTGTCCAGTAACTCCACAACCAAAACATCTTCTTGATCCTCCCCAATGAGTAACACCTCCAGTAGGTTCCCTAGAAGTCTGTGGCGTGGATCCTGATGATCCGGCTGTAGTCTGCTGAGTTCTCTACTGGCGAGCTCCTACTGACTGAGCTCTAGGTCCACCCTGTGTCTTGATGGGACCCCTAGGAGGAGGCCCCATACTCCGACCTCTCTGTGCATCAACTCTCTATGGAGGTCTATGAGGTGGGCGGGACTACTGCTTGCTGCTATTGTGGCCTAAAGGATGACTATGCTGAACCCTGGCCACCACGAGGGAGAGGTACTGACCCCTTCAATCTATTGTCCTACATCTGTTGTATGTGGCTCTGGACTTGGTCTCTAGCCTACTGGGTCTTCCCTCGAGTCTCCTCTGCTATATAGGCCTTCTCGACGGCCTCAACTAATGTCTGTGGGAAGTGGATCCACACTACACCTCCAATATCTAAATTTAGGCCCCAGATGAACCTATGAATCCACACCTGCTCATCCTGCATATACTCAACATACTAGAGTAGATCTAGAAATCTACTCTCATACTCTGCTACTGAAACATATGCCTATCGGAGGTCATGGAACTCATCGATCCTTTGTTGTATGAACCTTCATGACAAATACGTACTCCTAAATCTCTCCTTAAATAGCTCCCAGGTCACTATCTTTGAATCTACATCGATCTTCTCCTCCTCTATCCTCCACAATACTCCTACTCCATCCTTAGTAGATGGATTGCAACATGAGCTTTTGTGTTGCTAGAACAAGGACAAAGCTTGAAGTAACCACTCAAGCTCACTAGCCAGGCCTCTGCCTGAAATCCACCTATATCACCTAAGTAATGTGATGGCTAAGCTTCAGGATCTCCCTGATGTGATCCAGCTGTGGTCTGACGGCCTCTAGGTCTCTTTGCATGTGCTCATCCCTAAGCATAGGGCTCTGAGACCTCTCTCTATGCTCTGGAAACTCTATCACCCTGTCCCCTCAGTGGTGACTCTACTCTAGCTGACTCCACATGGGAGTTTCTCTCCTCTATGCTCCTTCACTAGGTCGAGGGGATACCTGACCCTCAATGGAAGGGGCTACATCATGACTAGCTACATGTCCTCCTCCTAATCCTCCGTGTAGAGTGGCATTGATATCTTGAAGAGTCTGCAAGATCTGGGGTAGGATAGATACTACACCCTGATCTAGTGGTGGTGGTGGTGGTAAGTCTGAGTCTATGTGAAAATTCCCCCCACCCCATCTATGCACCTCCTGCACAGACCAAAGCGAGAGTTAGTTCATTATCCTAGGTTTTATTCAATTTCCATGTTTACTAAAAATATGTACAATTCTAAACTAAGTTATTTTGTTTTAGATTTACAAATGTGCTAGGTTTAAGTTTCATGTCCCAATGTTTTCTAGTGTGCCCAATGGTCCAAGCTTTTAAACCACTACTCTAATATCAAGTGTGATTCCCGTTAAAACAACCCACTTGAGACCCAAGAAACAACCTAGGGTTAGTTAGGAAAATTATGGAATAATTTTTTTTTGATTAGAAGTGTCCACAACCAGGTTGCAAGACAACAGTTGACACTATCAGGTTCTGGAACAAGTCTAAAATTACTAGAACATACTTTTCATTTATTAACAATTATTAGAGGTCACAAGGTCCAAATTTTAGGGTTAGAAGTTTCAATTAGGTTCAGGGGTAAATTAACACCATACCCACTCTCTAACAGGATCAGAGTTTCAAATTGATTTTTCTCACACTTAATGCATTCAAAATTTCCCTAAATCTTCCCATTGGATAGGAAATTTTCTCACCTTTCCAACCATATAAATAATTCCTCCTAACCCCTTGTAGAACTCTAGATATGGACAAGCAAAATTCAGGGGTCAAATTTTCCCCCAAGGGGACATGTGTCGAGCAGGGGAAGAAGCCCATATTTCAGGTTGGCGGGTCACGGGGCGGTATTTGAAAATTTTCCCCACAGGAGATGCAAATTCCACATTTGTGCCTCGTGCCTCCACTGGGTCCTCCAAGGGAACATGTCGGGCTCCAAGCCAAGGCACCGAGAGAAAGAGGGAAGGGCGGGCGGTGGGGGTGGTGTTTAGGAAATTTTTCAGAGGGGGAAGAAAATCCATTTAGTGCCCACATGCCCGCGGGTCCGCCAAGGACACATGGTGGCTCCACAAACCGACGTGAGGAGAAGGGAGAGGGATGGGGCCCGGAGTGGGAGAAAGGGTGTTGAGTTTAGGAATGTTTCCAATGGACGGAAAAGGGGTTATTTTCAAAAAAAGCAGGTCACGAGTTCATCCGCTGGAAGCACCCCATGTCTGCCACAAGGGCCTGTGTGGGAGAGCGGGGCCGCGGGGAAAGGTAAAAATTTTCCCAAAATTTTATAAAAGGAAAAATGGTTTACGAAAATTTCCCCACCCTGCTGTCACCCCATGCTGACATGTGGCAGCCTCTGGTTGGCTGTGGGCCAATGGCGGGGAAATTTAAAAAAATTTTCCCAACAAAATTTTGAAAAAAAATTCTAAGGAATTTTGAACGGAATTTTTCGGGCCGCGGGCCCACCATTGGAAAATTTTCCCAAATTTTCCCGCCAAGGAAGGAAAAATTCAAAGGGTCATAAATTTTAATAGAAAGATCAGTTTTGGGAAAACGAGGACTTTCTAGAAAGCTCTTGATACCCTCTTTGCACAGGAATCATAAATTTTACATTTTGATAAAGTTTAAGGGTTCAATTTTACAAAAACTAATCCTACATAGGATTTTAAACAGCCAACTGGTAAATTTTAACTTATAAATTTTATTCAATTTGGTCTCCTCCTTCACTCAACATGCCAAACAGACATGGAGGATTGATCTAGGAAGGATTTAGAGTGTTTTAGGAAGGTAAATTCACTTAATTGATTTCCAATTTGAATTTTTCCAATAATTGATAGAAAATGACTGTGAAAGGGATTGGGCTCGATTTTGCAATGTTTAAATTGTTTTCTTAAGTGTTCTTTGTCAATTTGAGTTCATTGATGTCATAGCATGCTAAATTATTAACATTTCCAAGTTGATTATTAATGTGCAGGTCTGAACTGTACATTTTGATTAAATTTATTTGCCAGTTTTAAAAAATTTACAACAAGATCAAATTTCTAGAAAATCTGTCCATCCAATTTCATCATTCAAGTGTGGTATTTCATTTCTGAATCTAATCTAATACATTCAGTTGTTTATAAACAAACCATTCTAAATCAAAATTGCAAATACTGAATTCCAATTTACATATTTCCAAAGATACAAATTTATATTTTCAAAATTATTGAACTATCCTTCTACCATATAATGTTTAATTCAATTTCTTCTTTTATATTTGAAAAATCAACGCAAGCTAATGAGACATCTCACACTTCTTCTTTTTTTCCAAATTAGGGATTTCGAATCACAATTTGAATTCAATTCAACACAACAATGCAAATGAGAGAAGATCTTGCAATTCTTTATTAATTCCAAGTATACAACTTTACATCTTTCATGTTTGAATGCAATAACACATTTCTATTTCTTTCTTTCCAATAAACATGAAAGAGTATAAATATCTTTCACATTTCAAATATACACTTTCATAATCAATTACAACATCTTTTCTTCACAAAATACATTACAATTTCATCCACTTCAAGTGGGAAAGGTTACAAATGAATTTTTTTCACAAGGGACTGTCAAAACTACCTTTTCCTTTGCTCCAGAACAACAACATGCAAGTTTTCTTTTTCTCCAAGTTGATCACAACAAAAGTGGGGGAAAGGCAATGCTCTCCACCCAACCAAGACATCTAATGAAAGGAGAATCCATCCTTCATCATTGGCCCTTGAGCCCTAACCACAATATAATAACAAGGTGTGATTCAACCCATGGCAACAACTAGCTTCCACAACACACAACATTCTTTCAACATGCATAATTCAATATAAAACATTGTCCAAAACAAAGATAACATTTTACAACTGCATTTGAAAACATTCAAAACAAAACTCAGGCTTGATCATGTAATCCAAAGGAGCAAGGACTATGGGGGAAGCTACTTATGCCTCCCAATGGGAATTGGGCATCCACCAGTAACAAACCACCAATAAAAATTTCATGCCCCCTACAATCCCTCCTTATGCCCCCCACAGATTTCCTTATGCCCCCCACAAAGTAAGAAATGCAAGCTATTTCTTTTCCATGGTGGATCCCAAACCCAAACTCCCTCCACAAAATATGATGCCACTGGCATTCCTTATGCCCCCCCACATGGATTCCCCATAGCCTTCTCCTACACCATCCCTATGGCAGTCTACCCATACAACCAACAAAAAAATAACAACATTCACCATTTACACAACACAAAAGAAATAACAATCACAAAAGAAGAGTTAAACTCCTACCTCTCCATGGTAGCTTTTGTTTCCAAACAAGAAGCTTCAATGCCAAAACACAGTCCCAAAACAGCAATGCTCAAGCATGAAATTTCTCCAAACTCCTCCAAAATCCAAGAGCTCCAAACAGCAAAAATGCGCCCCCAAGGAAGTATGCAAAATGATTCAACAACCCAAAACAAGCAAAGAGTTTGAATTTTATAGAAGAGGGAAGAGAAGAGGATGATGTGGATCCATGTAGGATGACACATCACACATCCTCAACTCCAAACACAAAAGACAAAATTTCATTCTCCCAAGCACAATAAAGAGGTGGGTGAAAATATGACAAATTACTTGCACACTCCAAAAATCCCACACCCCAAAGGACTGAAAATTAAATAAAATGTAAGAGAGTGCAATCAAAACTTGTTCCATGATTAATAAAATGCATTATAAAAGTCTAAAATCACCCCTCCAACCATAAGTATGGTTGGTAAATTAAATTGAGAGGTATGGGACAAGTTTTACTTGTCCCACAAGCCTCCAAAAACAGCCCCCAAGGACAAATTCGAATTTCCAAGGAGGTGGAGTGTTTCATACTCCAAAATCTGACTTACACAACTCTTACACAAACTTACACATCCCTTACATATTTAATACAAAGAGCCAACAACTTCCATTATTACTTTCCCATATCCCAATTTGATTTATTTAAATTTTAACCATATGATTTCTCACATTAATCTACCACAATTTTAATTAAATAAAAGAAAGGGACACATTACTAATAAAATACATACAACAATAATAAAAATTAACCACATTAATAATATACACAAAACCCATGGTCACATATAAAGGTGATCCCCCCCATGGGAATCCCTAACAACAACAAACACAACACAATAAAACAAGTTGCCATGGTGACCTTGTCAAATTCACCTAGAATTCCATTGTGGTTGGTCTCCAATCCCCCAATGTTTGTTGTGATATTTTAAACCTGTAAAACAAAAATACCTCCTTTGGCCTCGTGGCCATATCAGAACATCCAAAATGAATATAAATATAATCACAAAATCATCTATACATATGTGAATCACAACAACATCAAGGCAATTTAACATTATCACATACAATTTATATCAGCAACTATATCATCATCATATAATATCTATTTTCTAGATCTACTCATAATATCCAAAATCACATGTCTGAACAACATCCATAAAACATCCATGTCAAATAGTATATCATCATCCACATATGATTGTCTCCAATAATCATCATGCATCATAACCAAATCAAGATCAACAATAATCCATGATCAAATGTCTAACATCATACTAAATCAAAACCTAATAATGTCTATAACCTAAACAACAGTATCAAAATAAGCATCCAAATGAGGATCAAGATAACACCCATGTGTAGAGGAACATTTCCCTTAAACCCTAACATCTAACATTATACATACTTCAATTATAAACCTTTTCATACTTCACAAATGTTGAAATATCCTCTACAATTTCATTTTACATATATATCCAACCTTTTTACTATACGTAAATATGAATTAAAATTACACATATGATTAAATGCCCATTTCCCAAGGTATCTCTAAAACTAACATCTCATACATATTACCAAATTTTAGATATAAACATTTATGTGACATGGAAATACATTATACATATGTACATTCTACCATGACCTATATAAATTGCAATAATAAACAATGAATTTCACCACACCTTTTCGTCATCTTTCTTGCATCCTGCAAAACCATGTGAGCATGAAATCATTGATAAATCATTGACATGACATCCACCTAGATCTATCATAATTAAGTTTTTTCATTTCCATTTAGATACTAATAATACTTTTCACTTGAAAGGAGAGGGTTAGAGACACATATTTATTTCATTTCACTTCAATTTTTTTTAAAACCAAGGGCAGAGAAAGAAAAAGGGAAGAGAGAGAAACACTATTTTTCCAAAATTTCAATTTCACACAAGTCACATGATAGAGTTTAAAATATTTATTTACAAGTGTCAACAAGTTTCCATGGTGGTTTGGAAAACCAACAGGGTTCCTACAAATTTCTTTTTACATTTTCCTACTAGTTGTAAAAACGTTCAATTTAGGCTTAGAGGCTAAGAAACCACTTTCAAACATTGTCTTCCAGTAAGCAAACATACCACGAGTAAGTTTATACGTGTCCTCTTATACACTAATGATTCACAAAAACTAACAAAATGTAGAACTGGTGAGTGGTTTACGATTGGTAGCCAATTTTTTGAGGCCATCAGTCATAATTGGCCTAGTTGAAAATAATCAAAAGTTAGCTTGAGAGATCTGAGAACCACATCCAAAACTAACATTCGATGTATGAACGCGCAACAAGAAATTTTCTACAAGTTCCCCCATATGTGGAGAATTCACTAGAGTCAACGAAACTGAGAACTAGTAAATGGTTTCCAAACGGCGACAGGTTTTCTAGAACCACCCGTCGTAATTGGTCTAGTTTTGACCTAGTCAAACTGCGACCGGAGGCCTATAATTTTTTTTTTCCAAACTATCAAGAAGAGTGTTTTTAACCAATTTTAAGGTTCCAATAAATTGTCCAGTAAATATTCTATTGGTTTGCGAAGGCGGGAAAGTATTTCATTGTTCAGGGTCCAAACGGTGAGATAATATAAAACCCAACTTCTCAATTTTAGTAGCTTCTTGAGAGTGCAAAAAAATGGGTAGCAAGACTCCTAAAGGAGTGGTGAAAAGAGTACAAATAGTCAACTGGGGTCAATCTAAAGCTTGATGTGACTCTCCTCATATTAAGGAACACATACAACACTTGACCTCTCTTTTACGAGGTTGTAAAGGTTGAAACCGACTCCCCAAATAGCAAGGAACCAAGACAAAACCTCACTTTTATTTTCTGGGGTCCAGGGCTTTTGCAAGTCTTCGAAAATTGTGTTTATTCTAACTTTGCAAGGTAGAAAAAATGGTTATTTTATTAATGAAACATCTAACACTCGGCAACCTTAAATAGCAATGTGTAAGGTTGTGGTAGCAACATAGATGACAGTCAAATTTGTAAGTCAGTAAGGTAAATCATAAGGAGTAGTTTTATTGTTTTGAGCTAATAGCCTGATTATAATATCCAATTGTATCGTATCTAATGGTTTCATATATATATATATATATATATATATATAATTTTATTGCAAATGAATTACCAACTTATACGAAAATTATTAAAGATTAAGGTAAGGGAGACCATGTCTGTGGACTAAGCCATTCAAAATTGTGAGGTTTGGTTCTGCATCTCTAACAGGAATTTCGTCAAGCAGCTTGCACACATCCACAATCTCACCATTTTGCTTATCAGTCATCCTGGTATCTTTAACTACAACATCTGACACATCTAAGAGTTGTTCATCCGATTGTTGTGAGATACTGACACCATTGAATGGCTTGAGAAGACACGGTGCCAATAATGCAAGAAGAGATACTGTGAATGTGATAAATCCCCTTCACCTTTTCTAACCTATCATGGCATTCAATCAAACAGTTCAAGCCTACGTCTATTCCTTTTTCTTTTGGAATACATGACTACCAGGGTATTTGTATCCATGTCAACAAAATTTCCTTTAGTCTATATTGTTTTCTTGGTGAGCACCCATGTTCAAGATATCTTATTGCAACGCAGGCCTAGAGAAATGTTGTGGCAAAGGTGAACTAATCTAGTAGACACATGTTGGTTGCATTTGGTGACACAAATGCACTGGTCGATGAGCATGCCCATGTATTTTGCTGCATTGCAATTAGGAAATTCCATGAGACCACATTTATTTTAACACATTTTGTCAAACAGTTGGTGCGCCATGTCTATACATCCATATTTTATGTGCATGTCTAACAGGATACTTGCAATCACGTCTGAACAAAATTGACTACAATTTATTCTTTGTTGAATCTCCATGCCCTGTCCCAAGGCTCCCATTCTCACATATGGTACGAGGATGCTGGAAAGGGTCCCACACTTGGCGGGATAGGGAAAAAATGATGGAAACGGTTGTGGAGGACTTGGTCAAGAGAACTTATTTACCTAATATGGTGATTAGCTCCATAAATAAGTCTACACGATAAAGCTTGAGGAGTGTGACATGATGTTGGCAAAGGCTGTGGAACTTTATCTTTACCTCTAGGCACACACATTCGACTTATAGGGTTCCAGCTCTTCAACACCCCATCCTTTTCTTTTAATCTTGCAATCAAGGCGTTCCATGAGACTATATTTCTTTCAGGCATTAAGTCGAATAGTTCACCTGCCCCGAATAAGTTCCATATTCAGCATACACGTTTGCATGAGCGTATGCAACTACAACATCTTCCAAAACTCCTCTTATATTTTATGCTTTGAAGTACATCCATGCCATCACTACTACATGGGTTCCTATTTAGAGACGAAAGTTTACTTTTGTCTCTAACTCGTTTTTGTTTTGTCTCTCACTTGTTTTCCTCGTTTAATTTTAATAATGAATTAACTTTTACTTTACAAAATTGGGGGAAATGGGGGAACCCTATATTGGGGAAAATGCATAGGATCAAGAGTAGGTTATTGTTCGAATGGTAGCAGCATGAGAGATAGGGGCAGATGCAGAGGCCGAGTTAGACTCCTGAGGTTGATAAGCTATTGCTTCCGGAAGAAATATTTGGCGGTCCAGGGCCAGTCCCGATTCTGCCACGGCTCCTTCTGATGGTACTATTGCCATTTCAGATCCATGTATTCATTAATTGTGTATACAATTACATACAGCCATGAATAGATAAAGTATCACCTGTAAAGGTAAGGTTCTCTATACTTTAATTTGATAGGCAGATCAAAATTAGAATTTACATTATCTTGATAAAAATAAATACCCAGTTGAGAAATTAAGGGAGAAATTTGATGAATGGCTCTTATGTGTGCTTCTGATGAAGCTATTGTGTGTTGGGCGCCTGGGGAAACTCTGGTAATCGAAGAGTCTAGAAGTTTAGATAAAAATCATATGCCACACTGAGGATAACACACAATACCCTCGCATTTATGGACATGAATCAGTTGGGTATGTTTCTTCTCTTTTTTATTCCCCTGCTCTGTCAATTACATTGTTTTGTTGCTCATTTTTTATTATATATGATGCAGAAGAGTGGAAAGTGTAAAGGGTGTTGAAGAGGGGGATTTTGTGATCCCTGTGTGCTACCGGTGTGCTGGGATGGGCTTCCCGCAAGAGGTGTGGCAACAACCGGGGGAGTTTCCCATCATGAGTAGGTCCAGCGAGGAAGCGGGAGGACACTTCAAATTTAAATTTCTTTTGACTGAGTTTAAATTTCTCCTCATCAAGCCTCTAGGTTATGAGTTATGCTATTTATCCTTATACCTCCTCACTTCCTCTCAAGACTTCATCACACCTTGTATACTCTTTCTCACCACATTTTCTCCTTACTTCTTGCAAGCTTTGCTCACAAACCTGATGACACTTCAAATCCCAAAATTGTCTCAGTCTCTCCTACATGACTGTGCTTACTTTCTTTACTCATGGTAACAACAAAGCAACAAGTCTAAGAATTCTATGATTCTTAAATTTCCTCCAACCTTTCACAATTGTACAAGGCTTGTCAACCTTCCAAAAGATATCATTGAATACTCTTTTATGATATTTCCTTCTTTTAGGCCCTCCAAACTGGGCATGCATAATTCAAATCAGAATGTCAATATTAAATCTGAAAATGCTAAGGTTTTGGACTGAGATTTCATCTCTAAGATCCTTACTCCTAATTGGTAATGTTGGATATTCAAGAGTAGTTTTTTGTACAAGAGGTCAAGACAATTCTTTGGATGCAGTGCAGTTGATAGTGGATTTGAAACCCAATCTTTCAGGTATGTCTTGCAGTTTGTTTCTCTAGTGCAAAAATATCTTTTAAATTCCATGCTTATTTTATTCATATTCTTTATTGCAAAGATATCAGTTTGAATGCTGGCTCGTTTAGATCAAATTTAAATAGAAATTAAAAACATCATTTCTTACTCTGTCACATTTTAAACAACCTGGGTAAATTCTGTCTTTGATATCTTTCTCCCCACATGGAATCGAGACCCAAGTTTTTTCAAACTTGTTCTTTTCTATCATAAAAGAGTTATCTCAAATTTTCAAACGATTTGGCTGATTATTTTTCACTTTATGATGATTTTACTTACTGAAATATGTTTTTCTTTTGAGTTGTCTCAGAAGTGCAGGTTGGTAATTTGGTCATAAATTTCTCTATAAAGACCCAATCAACCTCATATTAGACTTGTTGGATTTGTATTTCTAAGTTTCTCTTACTTTCTAAATTTTATCTCTTTATGATACTTCCATAAAAAGTTATGCACGCTGTCCTAAAACTAGGTTTGCACAATTTCCACAGTTCAAGCCAAGTTTGCTTATAAAATGCAAAATTTGAAATTTATCGGTTACTTCAAAACATTTTTTAGATACCCATTATTAAGATTTAAATGCATAGGAATTTTCATGCAATTCCTCTTCACCAATAATTTCCAACTCTCTTGAGTTCTTCTCCTTTTACACCTAAATATTGTATTTTCCATACTCCTCCTAGAACTGTCATGCCCGGTTCACTCGTGTGAATCCCTAAGGACCTGATTACCTTTCTAAATGCTTGAGGGGAGTTAAAATATGATTAGTTCTAGATTTGGTGATTAAGTTCATCACATTTCATAAAATATAAACATTTCTCTACAAACCTTGACCAAGTGTTTCCATGGAGCCCAAGAGGGATGATTTCATTGCAATTTCTTGAATTTGATGTCTAATGTCTCAAGATAAGCTCAATAACCTATGTATAATATATATATATATATATATATATATATATATATATATATATATATATATATATATATATATATATATATATATGTATAATATATATATGTATCTTTTAAAACAATCATATATGCGTGGAAAGCTTCTTCTAGTTCTTATACATAGTGAAAATGCTGCACATTACAATCAACTAGGAGAAGGATAATGACAGATTGAACATTTGCATTTGAATATGCATTCAATTATTGTAAAATACCTTCATACATGTTTGAGGAGTTAGGAAACATCAATTATATAACCACGCCCCCATCTTGACTTTTATCATGAACTGATCTTCCATAAAAGGATTAATAAGAAGATGTCTAAATAGGGAGATTTCACACTCTACTCTACAAACCCTAACTGTGCACTTACCTGGCCCGTGAGCCTCAAAATACTTATAAAATGCATGATACTTGTTTCCAAAGCTTCTTACTTGACGTGCAGGGTTATCTTAACCTTCTCTAGGATCTTGAGCTACCAGTAAGGTTTAGCAATACAAATAATTTTGATTTTTCGTTAAGGAGGGGTCTATACATGCTCATAAAAATAGGGTAGTTCAAACCCTTACTCTCAATTCAAATAACAAAGACTTCTTTCATTGTATAGGTCTCAACCATGGCTTAGATACACTTCATCTAATCCTTCCCACAGATTTCATTCATTCTTTTACTCATCACAAAAGCAAATCAAAGTTTGATCCCACAACCCAAGGCATAGTCACATTACAAATTTCAACTAGTTTATCCATTGGCAATAGAATATCACAAAGGATGGTACTTCTAATTCATGCAATGATCCTTCATTCAGTCCTATCACGTGGAATTATCCTTCAAGATTGAGATATCACTCAAATAGTCCATTATCATATGGTTCCAAGCAAAAATTTGAACATTCATAGTCAGGAATGTGTTTCCTTAGTTTTACTAGCCCTGAGTTTTGATGGCTAAAACTCTTATACTTCTTGATCATGTAGCACAAACCAAGATTCTCATTGGAAGCCTCCTGGAAATTTATTTTCCACCCAATAATGGTCTTTCTTTTACTTAATTACCTTCAACTCTCTCAAATATCTCTAAACAGGTTTTTTCACAGTTTATGAGGGTTTCTTCAAATTTGTACTATAGGATTTCTACCACAAGCAATTGAAAGCTTTCATTTTATTTGAGTACACCAGTTACCATCATACTCCTTCCAATGACTAGTTTTAAGATTTATTTGTGCAACTTAAGCAAGAATTTCATTCATAGATCCTTTAGGAAAGGGTACAGTCCGTTAAAGGAGAATCCCCTGAGTTTGTCAACTTTATTAACTTTAAGATGTTATAAGAACTCCAAGAATGTTATTACAAATCAATTAAACCTTTATACCAAGCTTACCTCTTGAAAATATTTACTACTTCAAAAAATCCTTAGTTTAGTTATCTAAAGAATGGCATGCACAGAAAACACAGTTTTGTATACAAGAACACACCCCACTTATCAACTTTGGGCTATTGTATCAAAAGAACTGATCTGCTATTTTGGGCTATTGTATCCAAATAGCATAGATGTCCCACTTTTCATTGGAAATAGTTTCATTCCTTATAGGAACAAGTATTTAACCACGCCATTCAGTCAATGTCAATTGTGCTAGTACAATATTCAACAATTTGTATTATAGTAAACATTTAGTTAAAACTAATGACACAGTTCTTATGCTTTTTATAGTAGTCAATTGATCAATCAAATATATTAGTCAAAGATGAAAATCTCATTCCATCCTTCAGTCCAATTTCTGCCAAAAATGTCAGTGCTGCTATACTGATCAACACTACAATTTTAGGTCAAAATAGTCAAATTGCTATAGAGCTAAAGTTAATGTCATAACTTGTCAATACTGTAAAAATGTCAACTTGTTGGTCATAGTAGTTTTTCATTCAATGTTTGTGTTGGGAATATGGGATTTAATTTGAATAGGTCATTCATTTTCTGATAAATTTATGTAAGTCAAGCACTATAATGTCATGTAGGTTTTTCGTCGAGTCTGTCCTAGGCTAATTTAGTAATTGGAAACTTAAGTAGCTAGGTCTGTCAACTTAAGTAGGTAAAACATGCCTCTTAATTAGGTTGGATAGGAGTGAGAAAATCGGGGTTTGGATCCACTTTGAATTTGACCTGATGGTGTCATTGACATAAAATGTTGTTAAATGGATACAATGATGTTGTAAAAAATGTTTAAGTTATCTTATCATGATATCTTCTTATGTCTCCTCAGTTGAATGCCCTCTTGGATTTTTGTCTTGAGATTGTTTCTCATCACTTGTAAGATGTAATTGATGACTTCATAGTTAAGAAAAATTCTATTCTGGGTTGCATTAGCAAAAATTAGTGCATAATTTTTAGAGGTCATGACTAGTGGTTGGATATGTTTCCCCAAGGCTGAGATCCAACTTGCAATGCACAAGGGGTGAAAGCTGAAATCAAAAATTGTTTGTTTTTTCAAATAAAAAGATCTATTATACCAGATCATGTTATGATAGCAACTGTGATTACACCAGAATTGTCTTGGAGGAATAAGTACTATCATTAAGCAAGTAAATGTTGACGAAATCATCTTTGTGGGATTTAGAACAAGGATTCATTGACTTTATAAGCCAACTTCTATGGTCAACTATCATGGTGCTATGCAAATAACTAGTTTAGTGTATTCAAAGGATTGATAATTGGTATTATGGTGCTATGCTTCAAGCTACCTGTTGACTTAATGCTGAAAGAAATGTCATGCTCATTTGTTGGCAAAATTTGATGGTATTCACTACTCTTTGAATTCCCAATTCTAAATTTGTTTATTTCACCATTTGCTATTTATCTATGTCAATCACGAGCAGTTGATTTCAAATATGGCGTGTCAAAAATAGACTAGATGTTATTATTCTTTTTGAGGCATTAATGTTGTCTTGTGGCCTTTAATTTTATACATATTTGTACTTTCATTTGCTAAGAATAGATACTGATGTTTCCTTTGGAAAAAAATTTGATGAAAGTTTACCTACTTTGGCATTTTATGCTAGAGTATATGCAAGCTGATGGTAGTACTTTTGGAATTGGTCACTCCTGTATGACTTGAACTGTATGAGCATCTATTTTAATGCCCATGGGAGGAACTTAGTGTGCCAAAAAATAGATCACCCTTTTTACAATTTGTATAGCTGTTATCTTTAATTTATATCAGAATACAATACACTCTTTTATATTAAACATGATTTTTGTGGGGGGAAAGGAAACCTTCTTCCAAGAAGATTACATGAATATTTGTTGCAAGAATTCCACCCTCTGTTATTGAGGAGATGTTTCAAAAGTCAGTTTTGTTCCTTAACTATGAACTAGTTTTCTCAAATTATTTTGCAGTGTTGCAACATTTATGAATTCAATTGCTTCCTATAATTATCTCATAAATTTTCTTTATTTAAATTTGTATAATGTCCCTGTAGGTATTTTGAAAAATATGGAAAGAACATGAAGATGACAACTGTCGGTGGAGAGGTAGTTCCTCAAAATAAAAGTTAAGAAAAAGAACATCGAAGTAACACTAGGGAAGCAAATGGATCGCTTGAAGCTGGTGGTGGAGAGGTGGTGTGAATATTGTATGTCAAGGGTTAACGGCATATAGGCACCCTTTTGTATTTTATCATTGTATTTCAAGGGTTAACAACATTTAGACACCCTCTTATATTTTATTTTATTTGATATTAATAAAATGTTTGACCCATTTGTTGGGCATAAGATTCAAATCAAATTGCTCTTAATTTATAATATTAATTACTAGTCCACTCTGACATCATAGGCGATATGTAGCCCTTAACTATAGTATATAATATTTGGTTAATATTTATTCTTGAAATTCATATTTTTCATTCTTTAAATTCGTATCATCTCTAAAGAGACAATAAAAATTGAAATTAGTATTGTCTCTAGAGAGACACAAAATTAGGATTCATTATTGTCTCTAGGGAGACAATAATGATATTGTCTCTAGAGAGACAAAACATGTATCAATGTATATTGTCTCTAAAGAGACAATAATTAGAGACAATATTAGAGACATCCGCTTTGAGACAATAATAGAGACAATACACAACTTTTTTATTGTCTCTATTTGAGACAATTTGGTCAATTATTGTCTCAAAACACCCCTCCTTGTAGTAGTGCATGACCTATATTTCACGTCTTGACCCAGGATGGGAGTACACGACACCTAAAACTGATCAAGTTGGAGACCTGTATGTTGCGTACGAAAACTATGTGATAGTCTCATGTGGAACCCGAAGTCTTCTGTACGCTGCAACTATCCAAGTACTGCTAAAATCTTCAACGCGATCCTGGGATTCAAATGGTTAATGCCTACAGATCTCAAAGAAAAAAAATTTAAATTATTATACAAAAGAGATGGGATGAAAATTCACACCATAAAACAAATTAAGAAATATAAATTGTTTTTAAATTCTTTAGCTAAATAATCCACTCCAATCCCCCTTTTTTTTTTAATATTTACTTAATATTATTAACAAGGGCACTACATGATAATACTATGCCTCATGAACATCACATACATATAACTAATTTGTAACAATTATGCAATATTAAAAACTTAACAAATTCCATAGTTTTAAAACATTAACCTATGATGTATTTTATTTTTGTTCTATTGTTTAACACACATTTTCATAAAATGATAATCATGTGTTATTTTAATAATTGATTTTTTAAAATCGAATATAAGAATTGAACAGTATTTATTCTATCAAATTTACTCCCAAAAATATATTTTTTATAATAGTTTTATGAATCACACAACTTTACTACCAATAACTTATCCATAATAGACCATTAATCAAAGTCACTCACAAATAAAACATATAAATTTATTCATTAAAAAATTAAACACAAATACATATCCCATACCACATCAAACTATATCTAATAGAATAAACATCTACACTGATATGGTACTTTGATGTGAAATTACATTTACAAATTAATTGAGCCGAAAAACAGTAATAATTCCTCTTAACAAATTCTTTTTTTTTTTTTTCGAATTCCCACTTCCTGCTTCCTGACCTGTGGGGACGATGATAATTTATTTTTTAAAATAAATATTAAACGGTTGGGTAGTGTCAGGCTGTCACCCACCAAATCTGTAACAGCTATTTTATCGGCATAACGTGCTGTTTTTTGTTTTCGTGTCGGAAGCCACCTGATTCCAGGTGGACTCTACTTTATATGCATAAACAAATCTTGAACAAAATTCCCGCTCGTCAATGTAGCCGTTATTTTCCTCCAGACCTGCTCTATTTAAGGCGTGCTCAAAAATCGTTGGCTGCAAGATTCAGCGTGCAGATAAGATCTCTAAATTAGAGGCTCAGTATAAATCTTGGTCTGTGGCAAAGATGGCCTTCGGAGTGATAAAATCATTGGCCTTGTTTCTGCTTGTGCTAAATTTCTGCATGTATATCACTGTGGCCGCCATTTCTGGCTGGGCTCTCAATAACGCCATCGACCACGAATATGTTACTGGTAGAATTTCCTAAACCCCAAATTGGAAGATTTTTATTTATGCTTTGACAATGCCAAGATTCATGGGTCTTCTGTTTTTTGTTTTCAGGATCGAAAGGGAGTGTTCCAGTTGGGTTCTCGTTTTCGCCGCTGTTTTTCTCAATAGGAAACGAAGCCACTGGTTTTCTGGTCATTTTTTCTCTTATAGCTGGTGCTGCAGGAGCAGGTTCCTGTCTCTCAGGACTCCATCATCTGAGGGTGTGGACAGCTGAGAGCTTGGCTTCCAGTGCTTCAGCTGCCGCGACTGCTTGGGCACTCACTCTTCTGGCCATGGGGTATTTCAAAGCATATTTTAATTTGCGCAGAGCTTTCACATATGTATTTGTACTTATATCCAAACAAAAAAATGGCTAATAATTGTCAAAACAAAACCTGCAGGTTGGCATGGAAGGAGGTGCATTTGCATGGCAGAAGCCAATCCTTGGTATGCTAATTTCGTTTTCGTACCCTTTTGATATACTCTCCAACTTGATAGATATGAGTTCCCAGTTTGGGCTGCCCCATAGTTAATGGGTGTTTCAACAGGGGTAACAACAATATATTGCTGCTGTTACCTTATTCTAATACACACACTGGTTGAATGTGGATCTACATGTTTTAGTGAGCTAGAATATACGTGATTGTTACGTAGATTTAGAGACACTCACCATTTTTTGAATGGTGTTGCTAATTGATTGGTCAACAATTCAACTTGTAAACATATAATCTTTAGGCTGAGTAATTTTTATTGGGTATTTTAGAAAAGGTAACACAGTATATTGGGTTGTTACCTTATTCTAATATACACTCATTGAATGTGGATCAACAGGTTGTTTGAGTGAGCAACTAAATCATGTGATTGTTAGGCAGATCTAGAGATACTTATCACCAATACTTTTATTGACTAATTTCAATGAACTACTTACCACTTTTAAAATGGTGCTGTTAATTGATTGATCAACAATTCAACTTGCAAACATATATAATCTTTAGATTAAATAAATTCTATTTATTAATAATGCAATTGACTAGCTATTTTTCCAATAAAGATAACAAGATAGTAAAATGTTATTTTTGAAGAGTAACAATATGTTGTTACCTTTTAATAAGTTTGAGAAAATCAAATGATTATTACCTTTGTGATGAGTTTTGGGGAGCCAGTTATTTTGTCCTCTCTCAAAGAGTAATATAAAGTTTTGGGTTCAAAAGAGAGAGATTCTAATCGCTTCTAATACCTGTATGATATGATGTTTTTGGCTGCACAGATGGCATTGGAGAGTTTTGTTATCATTCTGTCTGTAACAAAGTTGATGTACATGATACTTATCCAAGCTGGATTCTTCGGTGGACAGTACTTTTCTTCTGGAGAGACACATATTGCTACTACCATTGCCGAACCTCAAAAAGGAGCCAAAACGTTGTCTTCTGTTTAAAAAAAATTTCAGAGGACCATTTTCTGTTCTAAAATGTTTGTAATAGCTTAGGGTTCTGTAATTTCCATTATCCAACACCAAAATTCTAGTTGTATTCTTTAACAGCCTGGGCACTTGTATTCATGAAATTATGTATTTAATTATTTAATATTTTTTAATGTGCTAAAGCTTTAAACTTTTCTTTGAATGACCGGATTGGCTCCACCATGGGAAATAAATTGCATTTTTTTTTTGTATAAATTGTTACTTTATCAGCTATCGATATTTGAATCTTATTTGGTTTATGATTTTAATATTCAAGCTTATTAAATGATATATATATATATATATATATATATATATATATATATATATATATATATATATATATATATATATATATATATATATATAATAATTAAATTAATATTATTTATTATCAATTAAAAGATAATGTAATTATTAATATTCTAATATAATTGAAAACTAAGATAAGAATTTGGAAATTGATATCGGTTAATATTAAATAAAAATGATTGCATTAAGTTTATAAGGTTTATGAGATTTGAATGATTTATATGACATTATATCTTTATTCTTTTTGGAAGAGGTTATCTTGTGGTTGGTTCTATGTTAGAAGATAGTAAATAGTGTACTTCCCAAAAGATGGATATATTTAGATGGGGTTTTCTTATAATAAAATTCTTGCTAGGAGTGTACATTTTAGTAACATGATTAAATGACGTCCATTGATTGATTTTAATTGCATCCTTATATATTTGTGTAATTTTGAAATAAAAAAGTGCACGGTAGTTTCTACATTTTTTGTAAATTTCCATTGAAAATAAACAAATAAAAAATTCTATGATGTTCTACTATTGTGTGAATTTGTGTTTATATCTATTATGAGGGTGACATCTCTAATTTCACGGTTTAGGGTTGTTGTTCACTTGACTATATCATTTGGTATTAGAGAAGGTTGTATCCTACAAATGTGTTGAATAACATTGTTTTCCACAATTGTATGTGTGGGTGGAAAACAAAGAAAGCATCTTCTAATGATTAAATTATTGCACACGTAATGTTTTTGTTGAAAGTATGAGGTATAGAAATGACAAAATGTTGCACCTCAATTTTCACACTTGGAAAAGGTGTTAGATGAATCCAAGCCTATTGGAGTCTATAAAAGCTACATAATAAAGAGAAGTCACCACGTGTAAGTGACTATGAAGAAAAATAATCACTTGAGATTTTGCTAGAAGAGTTCATTGATGAACCACAAGATATAACATCCTTGAAGGCCATTTCCAAGATGGGAATGAATATGAGATTAGATACCCATAATTATTCTATGATAACATAGAACACCCTAAGAGAGTAAGGTTCACATGCACCAAGATGAAGGAACTTGCATCCTTTTTGTGGGATCATATGAGGATAAAATGAGTTTAGAGAAAAAAAGACATAATCAAGTCTTAGGATATGATTATAAAAATGTTGAAAGGTAAGTACTTTCCTTTTGGTTATCTATTATGTTTATTCAAGAGATTGCAAAATTTGATGCCAAAGGAAATGAGCATATAGGATTGCACATAATATTTCTACAAGATTACAATTTGGGATTTTCATCTAGAAGATGTTGAAGAGAAGATGTTAATATATGTTAATGGGCTTGGTATTTCCATCCAAGATGATTTTGGAATGGTAAGAGTTTTTTTTTAATATAAGAAACATATCGATGTGATTTGAAGCATAGAGATAATTATTCTAGGAGTCTATAAAAGACATCTACATGTAGAGGAAAATTATGATGGGGAAGTGTAGTGCCCACTTCCCTTTGACACGGTTTTTATACTAATCATGATATTGCTGATTATATTATGGACATGATTATGGACCTTATTATAGTATGATGTTAGATGTTAGATCATGGATTATTGTTGACTTGACTCAGTTATGATGCTTGATGATTATTAGAGACATTTTATATGTTGATGATATACTGTTTGACATGGTTATATTATGGATGTTGTGTGGACTTGTGATATTTGGATATTGTGAGTAGACCTAAAAATGGAAATTATGGGATGATGATATAGTTGTTGATAAAACTATAAATGATATTGTTAGAATTACTTTAAGGTTGTTGTGATTCAAATATCTAAATGATTTTGGGAATTATATTTATATTATTTTGGTTGTTCTAATATTTCCATGAGGCTGAAGGATGTATTTGTGTTTTGTAGGTTAAAAATATCACAAAAAACATCGAGGATCGGAGACCAACCACATTGGAATTCTATATGAATTCAACAAGGTCACCATGACAACTAGTATTTGTTTGTGCGTGTTTGTGTGTGTTAGGGATTCCCATGGGGGGATCACCTGTAATTGTGACCAAGGGGTTTTATGTATTTTTTTTTTTTTTGGTCCCTTTGTTTATGTTTGCATGTGTTTATTTTGTGGTGCTTTTACCCCTTTCATTATTCATTAAATGGTGTGTAAATATTGTGAGTAGTCATATTGTTAAAATAAATAAATCAAATATTTCTTAAGAGAGTAATTAATAGAGTTGTTGGCCTTGAATTAAAGTGTTGTAAGAGATGTATAAGTTATCTTTTGAGTGTGAAACACTCCACCTTCTTGGAAAATCGAAATTGTCGTTCGATGCTGATTTTGGAGGCTTGTGGGACAAGTTAAACTTGTCCCATATCTCTTAAATTTAATTACCAGCCATACCCACAGTTGGAGAGTTGAGATTAGACTTTTATAATGATTTTGAGAAGAAAAATTGTAGGTTTTAATTGCACTTTTCTTACATGATTTAATTTCAGTCCTTTAGGGTGTGGGTTGGATCTGAGTGTGTAAGTAAACTGTCACATTATTCACCCACCTATTTTTTATGCTTTGGAGAATGAAGTTGACTTTTGGGGTTAGGATTGAGGATGTGTGATGTGGCATCTTACAAAGATCTGCCTCATCCTCTTCCCTTCCCTCTTCTATAAATTTGAATCCCTTGCCTTGTTTTGGGGTTGCTTCATTTTGGGAGACTTGATTCTTGGGTGAATTCTTTTGCTATTTTGGAGCTCTTGCATTGAAGAAGTTTTGGGAAGATTGTTGTATGCTTGTGCTTGGCTGTTTTGGGTTACTTGCATTGGGATAAAGCTTGCTATTTTGGAACTTGGAACAACTCCATCATGGAGAGGTAAGAGCTTGGCTCTTGAAATGCTTCTCTTTTATTTATGAAAATTTTAATGTGTGAATGTTTTGGCTTGTTGTGGGTTGTTGGGTAGATGGCCTAGGAATGGTGTAGGAGAAGACTACGAGGTTATTTTGTGGGAGGCACAAGTGTGTTCAGGGAGGTATAAGGGTGGAAGGAGTTGGGATTTGGGTTCCACCGTACAAAGAAATAACTTACATTTCTTTACTCGTTATGGGGTGCCATAAGAGGTTGGGTAGACATAAGGAAATGTGAGGAATAAGGGGTACTTGGGGGAGGCATAATGGCATGTCAGGGATTTGAAATTATATATATATATATATATATATATATATATATATATATATATATATATATATATATATATATATATATATATATATATATTAGTGGTTTGTTCCCAGATGGTGATACCCATTTCCCTTTGGGAGGCATAAGCAGCATCCCCCATAGTTTCTTGCTCATTTGGCTTGCTTGATGAAGCCTTCATATTGTTCGACATGTTTTAACATAGTTGTAAATTACATTCTATTTTGGACTGTGTTTTATTGTGAAAGTGTTGCTTGTGTGTTTGTGGAAGCCTATTGTTGTCATGAGTTGGATCACATCATTTATTGCATTGTGGTTGGGGCTCAAGGGACAATGAAGAAGGATGGATTCTCCTCTTCATTGGATGTCTTGGTTGTGTGAGAGTATTTCCTTTCCCCTAATCTTGTTGTGATCAAACTGGAAGAATGAGAAATCTACATGTTGTTGTTCTGGAGTTGAGATAAAGACAGTCTGACAGTCCCTTGTGAAATGAAATCTTATTGTAACCTTTCCCACTTGAAGTAGATGACCTATGTATTCATTATTATGGAAAGATACTTTGTATTAACAATGAAAGTGGAAATTTGAAATGTAAAAGAGTTATACTTTGTATTCTGTTTGGGAAAGAATGTGAAAGAATGATACGTGTTTTGTATGTTGTATTTTGAAATCAAATGGAAAGGAGGTTGTAAGAGTTTCATTAAAATTAATGGAAGTGTTTGCCTTGTTTATATGATATTCTTCCATTAGAAATATTTATTTGATATGCTCTATGAAATCCTTGTTTGGAAAGTGGAAAAGTGAAACACGTGAGAAGAAAATGTATTATTCTATCCTGTATATAATATATGATTTTTTTTGGAAAGAATAAAAGAAGGAAGTTGTAAAGTTGTCTTTTAGAATAAATAAAGGATTGCATAACCTTCCTCAAATTGTGTCATTGTATTAAATCTAATCATCTAGGTGTGAGTTGTAGTCTCTGTTTGTAAGGAAGAAATGCGTATAAAGGAAGTGTAATACTTTGTCTTTGAAATATGTGGAAATTTGAAATCATAGATGTATCTTAGTTTTGAATAGTTGGATTGAATCAAATAAATGCATTAGATTAGGATTGGAATGCATTATAATACTTGGAAAAAGAAAATGACAAATAGACCTTTTAAAAATTTGATCTTTGTCTTGCATTTCAAATTTACAAATATTTAATCCCAAATGCTTAGACCGAATCTGCAACAAAGGAATGACAAATGAAACATTAATTTGGGCATAATAAGACCTAATCAAATTCACCTAGACATTAACACTTAATTAATTTCTTATAAATCTTAGCAAAATCGGGCTCAAACCATTTTGAAGTCGTTCTGTTGTCAAGAAACGTAAATGTTCAAATTGTAAATCAATAAGACAAATTGAATCTTGAAATCTTTCTTAAATCCACCTAAGAAAAACTCTCCATGTCTATTTGAAATGTTGAGAGAGAGACAAGAACAAGTTGAATAAATTTAATAAGTTCATTTTTTACCAGTATGAACTATAAAAGCCTGCAGATTGTTTTCATGAAATTTACCCCTTAAAATTCATCAAAATCTGAAATAAATGATCCCTGAGTAAAGAGGATGTCGATAAATTTCCAAAAATTCCTCATTTTCCCAAAATTGAGCTCTCTATCAAAATTTATGGATTTCTAAAGTTTTTCTTCCTAGGTGTCAAAAACAAATTGGGAAAATTTTCCTTTGCGGGCCTGCAGGCCCAAATTTTTCCCTTAGCTCTTAGGAAAAATTTTGAGATTTTTTTTCTAATTTTCCCCACCGCCCCGTAGCCAATCAGAAGCTGCCACATGGCATCACGAGGCATTGGCGGAGGGGCGGATCTCTTTTTAAACTTAGCGCTCCCAGAAAATTTTGGGAAAATTTTCCAAATTTTTTACCCGCCGGGCCGCAACCAATCAGGTGATGCCATGCGGAATCACAAGGCATTGGCAGAGGAGCGGGTCCCTTTTTTCCCTTTTACCGTTTTAGAATTTTTTAGGAAAATTTTCCAAATTTTCCCCGCCGGCCCACAGCCAATCAGGAGCCACCACATGGCATCGCGAGGTGCCAACGGAGGTGTGGGTGAATGCTACCCTCTTAGCCCTTCAGGGCGTTAAAAAAATTTTCTCCCTGTTGCCCCACCTTCCCCATGTTGGCTTAGGAAATGTAACGTGTCCCTTGCGGACTAGTAGGAGTGCGGGCGCAAAGTTGGCTTTTCGCCCCATGTGGGGAGATTTTTCAAAATGTCTCCCGCCTCCCCTCTCTCCCCGCGCTGACTTGGGAGGCACCACATGTTCCTTGTGGACTTGCAGACCAGCAGGCGTGCGGGAGCAAAGTTGGTTTTTTTCCCCCATGTGGGAAATTTTCCAGAAGTCTCCCCGCGGCCCGCCAACCCACCCTTAGGGAAAATTTCACCCCTAGGCCCGCAGGTCCGCTGGTCCATAACTTGAAAAATATGAGGAATTAGGACTTCTTTATATCACTGGAAAGGTGAAAAAATTTCCTATCCAATAGGAGTGATTTAGGGAATTTTTGAATGCATTAATTTTGAGAAAAATCAAGTTGAACCTTTAAGCCTGTTAGAGAGTGGGTATGGTGAGGAGTTACCCTCTGACCCTATTTGAATCTTCTAACCCTAGATTTTGGACCTTGTAACCTCTAGTAAATATCAAGAATAGAAAATTATATTCTAGTAGTTTAGAATTGTCTGAGAAATTTTTAGTGGCAATTGTTGCCCTGTAATCTGGTTGTAGACTCTTTTAAACAAAAAAAAAAAATTCCATAATTTTTCCTAACTAATCATAGGTTTTTCTTGGGTCTCAAGTGGGTTGTTTTAGTGGGCGTTATAGGAAGAGGGAAACAAGAAAAAAGAAGAAAAAAAATACTCATGAAGTAGAATAAGAACTTCTTATAGTTCAATCATGCATGAGAGATGTAGAGTATTCTTCTATAGGAATAGGATCCCATGATAGAGGAAGAAGATTCACAGGTACATGTTTTAGGTGTGGAGGGTACATAGGCATAGAGAATTTGAGTGCCCTGAAAGGAAAACACATCAAAAATAGAAGGATGAAAGGGTGGGGATTGTTGATGAAACTATCTAAAGAGGAGAATGCATTGTGTAAAGGATAGTCCGAGTGTTTTATTAAAACCATAACAAACCAAAGGTGGTAGTTTCTGCAATTATATCATTAATCCGGATTATATCATTGATATTATTTTACTAAATGAGATTATATAAAAACTTGAGTGATTAGGTTCATATACATTAATCTAACTAAGGTAACCTTGGTTGAAAAATGGGCTATCTATCAAAAAATTTAGGATTTCTAAAGTTTTTTCCTAGGTGTTCAAAAACAATTGGGAAAAATGTTTACATGTGCGGGCCGCGGCCCAAATTTTTCACTTAGCTCTTAGGAAAAATTTTGCGATTTTTTTCTAATTTTCCCCCACCGCCCTTAGCCAATCAGGAAAGCTGCCCCACATAAACCCCCCCCCATGGCATCACGAGGGCAATTGGCGGAGGGGCGGATCTCTTTTTTAAACTAGCGCTCCCAGAAAAATTTTGGGAAATTTTCCAAATTTTTTACCCGCCGGGCCGCAACCAATCAGGTGATGCCATGCGGACTCACAAGGCATTGGCAGAGGAGCGGGTCCCTTTTTTTCCCTTTTACCGTTTTAGTAATTTTTTAGGAAAATTTTCCAAATTTTCCCCGCCGGCCCACAGCCATCAGGAGCCACCAATGGCATCGCGAGGTGCCAACGGAGGTTGTGGGTGAATGCTACCTCTTAGCCCTTCAGGGCGTTAAAAAAATTTTCTCCCTGTTGCCCCACCTTCCCCATGTTGGCTTAGGAAATGTAACGTGTCCCTTGCGGACTAGTAGGAGTGCGGGCGCAAAGTTGGCTTTTCGCCCCATGTGGGGAGATTTTTCAAAATGTCTCCCGCCTCCCCTCTCTCCCCGCGCTGACTTGGGAGGCACCACATGTTCCTTGTGGACTTGCAGACCAGCAGGCGTGCGGGAGCAAAGTTGGTTTTTTTCCCCCATGTGGGAAATTTTCCAGAAGTCTCCCCGCGGCCCGCCAACCCACCCTTAGGGAAAATTTCCACCCCTAGCCCGCAGGTCGCTGGTCCATAACTTGAAAAAATATGAGGAATTAGGACTTCTTTATATCACTGGAAAGGTGGAAAAAATTCCTATCCAATAGGAGTGATTTAGGGAATTTTTGAATGCATTAATTTTGAGAAAAATCAAGTTGAACCTTTTAAGCCTGTTAGAGAGTGGGTATGGTGAGGAGTTACCCTCTGACCCTATTTGAATCTTCTAACCCTAGATTTTGGACCTTGTAACCTCTAGTAAATATCAAGAATAGAAAATTATATTCTAGTAGTTTAGAATTGTCTGAGAAATTTTTAGTGGCAATTGTGCCCTGTAATCTGGTTGTAGACTCTTTTAAACAAAAAAAAAAAATTCCATAATTTTTCCTAACTAATCATAGGTTTTTCTTGGGTCTCAAGTGGGTTGTTTTAGTGGGCGTTATAGGAAGAGGGAAACAAGAAAAAAGAAGAAAAAAATACTCATGAAGTAGAAATAAGAACTTCTTATAGTTTCAATCATGCCATGAGAGATGTAGAGTATTCTTCTATAGGAATAGGATCCCATGATAGAGGAAGAAGATTCACAGGTACATGTTTTAGGTGTGGAGGTACTAGGCATAGAGAATTTGAGTGCCTGAAAGGAAAACACATCAAAAATAGAAGGAATGAGGATAACACTCACATTGTGCAAGTATATGAGGAGAAGGTTGCATCACTGAATAACATAAAATATTAAAAAACAATGAGAAAATCTCATAATGAAGAGAGTTTTGTTGAAACTATCTAAAGAGGAGAATGCATTGTTGTAAAGATAGAGTGTTTTCATAAACATATACAAATCCAAAGGTAGTTTCTGCAATTATATCATTAATCATGATATAATTGATATTATTTTACTAAATGAGATTATATAAAAACTTGAGTTGATTAGGATCATATACATTAATCTAACTAAGGTACCTTGGTTGAAAAATGGACATCGTATTAGTGAATTAATAATGTTAGGATAATTTTTCATATTGGTTTATATAAGGATGAAATTGTGTGTTATATGATGCTTAGGGATGTGTACCATGTACTGTTGGGAATGCCTTAGAATCTTCGTATGAAGGATCTACATGATAATAGAGAAAATACATATACTCTTGTGAAGAATGAAAGGAATTATACTTTGAAATAATTGAAGGATAATGAATAACTAGAAAGAATTCCAAATTATATTTTGGTTTCAATTAAAAAAAGTTTGTGAAAGAGAAGAAAACGTGTTTTCCTTTAATCCTTGAGAAAATGTAGGCATCTAGTAAGGAAATTGATTTTCTCATATAAGTGAAGGATTTTATGATTGAATATACAAATATCATTTGCAATGATCTACTATATGGTTTACCATTCATGAGGATCATACTCCATCATATGGATTTTATCCCTATATCTAGTTTTGAAAACAAGGAAACATATGGTTAGCACCTAAGAAGATTGGGAAAGTAAGGAAACAAGTCCAAGATCTATTACAAAGGGGATTTATTTGTGAAATTTTGAGTCATGTGTGGTACCAAAATTGTAAACACCAAATCTCGATGGTGAGAAGAGATTATACAAAAGTTTAATTTTCATTAGCAATATTATAATCAAGTAAAATTTTCCACTACCACATGTGGATTATTTAGGTGGAGCTAGGTACTTCACAAATATTGATCTAAAGAGTTGATATCACCATATAAATATTAGAAAAGATTATAATTGGAAGATTGTAATCAATACAAAATATGATTTATTTGTGTGGTTTGTCATCACCAATCCGGCACTATGATAATTCTTCACCGGGAACTCCTCGTGCTATGATTATTTACTAATGCACAACCTTTAGTTTGGTGGATGTAATCTGGAAACAAAACAACAACCGAACACAAGAATACCATCGACTATGATAAGACAGAAATGATGACAAATCTGAAATATCAAAGTAAATTATAATATTAACATGAAAATGTTACAATCTCACCCATGAGGTACTTCAACAAGACTATGGGAGAAACGTTACAATTACACCTCTTGATGGCTTCTTCAACACACCTTTAACTGATGGCTTCCTTCGCACACTTCCTACAATATTTCTCACTACTTCTTTCTATGCTAAATGAGGGGGGTGGCCTCTCTATTTATAGAACTTCCAGGCTTATCCATCCTATCTCTAAGATAGGATAAGAAATCCACTCTGACGAATCATATTCCATACCTTAACTCTTATCTGTACATGTAAGCTTATCTGTTAAGATAAGATAAACCTTATCATTTTACATGGGTTCCACATTTTTAGACTTTTTACAAATAAAATACACAAAATATTTATGACCTCACTCCTTGTCTTTATTACCAATATAATATTTCTAATTCCTAATCATGTAGACCCTACTTCTCTAATTACCCAAACTTTGACATTTTAACATTACCGGACCACTTACGACAAATATTTACTTTTTACAACATTCCTATTGTACTTTGACTGTTACCGTACTCCACATTATTGGCGGCACCATACTGACGGTGCCGTTATCTTCTATCGGACGCTACTACTAATTACACTTAACAACATCCTATTCCTAATACATACATTAATGAAATAGAAATTTTGGAGGAAAATTTTTAGTGTCGACATCTTCCCCCTTCCTAGCTTCTACTCCGTCCTCGGAGTAGACTATTCTGGTGCTTGGAAAATCTTCAACTTGTCGTGGTTGACCCATTTCGTAATGGGAGTGCCATCCAATTCCTCCAGTCGGTACGTACCATTTTCATGCACAGCTGCTATTTTGTAGGGCCCCATCCATTTTGGAAGAAATTTTCTCTGTCTTCTTTTTTTGTATCTGGAATCATATATTAGGACCAAGTCATTCACATGAAATGGAGACCATCGGATCTTTTGATCAAAGTATTCCTTCTGCTTCATTTTCTTCTTATGGCTTGTATCCTTTGTTATTTCCCTCATTTCCTCTAGCAAATGAAGATGTACCAACCTTTCTTTTACTGAATCACTTTCATCCATCCTTTCATTTTTCATAACTCTCACAGTGGGAATATCAAACTCAATAGGAAGAACTGGATCAATGCCATAGGCCAACTGAAATGGGGAGTATCCTGTTGCTGACTTTGATGTTGCCCTATATGCCCACAATGCTACATGAATCCTTTTATCCCATTTATGTACCTGCAAGGCTGCATCTTTTGCTAGAATTTGACACAGCACAAAATTTGTTCGTTCCACCTGTCCATTTGTGCTTGGCTTGTATGTTGTTGCCTTCCTGTGCTTGATAGAAAACTTATTGACTAGGGCTTCTACCACCTCATTAATGAAGTGGCTTCCTTGATCTGTTACAATTTCTAATGGACAACCAAATCTGGTGACAATGTGTTCATATATGAACCTTGCCACTTCATCCATGGAAGCTGTTTTCAATGGCCTAGCTTCAACCCACTTGGTTAAATAATCTGTGGCAACTACAATATACTTATTTTGACGTGATGTAGTTGGAAGTGGACCTACAATGTCTATTCCCCATTTTTCAAAGGGACCAAGGGGAAGAATAGGACATAATGGAGCTGATGAAGTCTTACGGTTACCATGTGTTTGACAAATATCACATGTCTTACAATAATTATAACAATCTTTAAAAAGAGTGGGCCAGTGATAACCTGCATCCAAGATCCTTCTTGCTGTAAGTTGTCCAGAGAAGTGCCCTCCACATGTACCATTGTGGAATTCTTCTAGCAGCTCCTTTCCTTGATCACGTCCAACTGCCCTCTTGTACTGTCCATCAGGTCCTATTCGAAATAATTCTCCATGCAGAATAGAATATGGACGACTGGCTTGAGTAATCTTTCTCTTAGTCTTTGCATTGGCACCATCAGGAAACTTGAATTCATTAAGATAATTCCAAATATCTATGTATTCACTAGGGATTGTGTCAAGGGAGAACAATGCTGCATCGGGAAAATCATCATCATCACAAGATGATCCTAAACCATCATAGGCTCGAGAGAGTGCATCTGCATTGACATGCTTCTTTCCTGGCCTATCTATAATATCAAATTCAAATTCTTGTAGCAAAATTATCCATCTTGCTATCCTCCCTGATGGGTTAGGCTTATTGACAATATATTTCAGAGCCTGATGATCCGTTACAACTATAAATTTCTGCCCTAGCAAGTAATTTCTAAACTTCTTTACAGCAAAAATGATAGCCAGAGCCTCTTTTTCAGTTACAGTATAGTTTACCTCAGCACTGCTCATTTGTCTGCTCCCAAAGTAAATTGGATGTTCATTCTCATTTTCATCCTTTTGGCTCAAAGTACTACCTAGTGCTACATCTGAGGCATCAGTGTACACAATGAATGGCTTGCTCCAATCTGGATTCTTCAAAACAGGTGAAGACACCAGGGCTTCCTTCAGTTGTCCAAAAGATTCATGCGCCTTGTTTCCTGGTTCATAAGCAACATCCTTCTTCAAGAACTGGGTTAGTGGCTGTGTAATCTTTGAGAAATTCTTGATGAACCTTCTATAGTAACCCACATGGCCTAAAAATGATCTCAACTTACTTCTATTCGTAGGAAATGGTAAATCTTTGATTTTTGAAACTTTATCAGGATCAGTACCAATACCATCTCTGGATACAACATGCCCTAACAAAACACCTTTAGAGCATCCAAAGACACACTTTGTAGGGTTTAGTGAGGCTTGTGCTTCATCTAACCTTTGAAATGCTGTCTCCATCTGGTGCAGGTGGTCCAACTTGCTCCCATAGATGCAAAAATCATCCAGAAATACTCTGATGAAGGTCCCAATGTAGGGTTCGAACACCCTATTCATCAAACGCTGGAATGTTGCTGGAGCATTACACAACCCAAAAGGCATAACTCTATAAGCAAAAGTTCCCCAAGGAGTGGTGAACGTGGTCTTCAGCTGATCTTTCTCTGCTATACGAACTTGGTTGTAGCCGCTATATCCATCAGCAAAACTATAGCACTCCTGGCCAGCTACCTCGTCCAAGATCTGATCTGAAAATGGAAGAGGATAATGATCCTTCTTTGTTGCCTTATTGAGCTTCCTGTAATCAACACAAATGCGTAGCTTCCCATTCTTTTTTATTGAGATTACAATGGGAGAAACCCATTCTGAATTCTCCACAGCAAATATGAATCCTGCATCAAGCAACTTATCTATTTCTTCTTTTACAGTCTTGGAAAAATTAGGATTCATTCTATATGGCATTTGCTTTATAGGCTTAGCACCATCTACCAGCTCAATACAATGTTCTACCCAACTTACTTGACGGAGTTCCTTGTAATCAAAAGTGAATAGGTGTATGTACCTTTGAAAGAGCTGGAGGTAGGATTCCTTCTCACTCTCCATCACAGCATCACCAATCTTTATTTGTTGGAGACGATCATCAACTTCTTCTTCAGATAATTTTATGGGGTCATGAGTTGGTGTGACTGGCAGGATATCCATGACTGAAACATCCGCCTCGCTTTCTTCATCTTCAGTGTCCACTTCACTGGTACTAGAGTAATCAGAGGATGTCCAATCATCAGTTTCATCACTTGAATCCACAGGTTCTACTTTATGATGTCGAGGGATCACGTTTATCTTCACCCTCTCTCTACCACGTCCAAGTGTCATGAAACCTTCATTGCAGTAGTTTCTTGCATGAACTCTCCTTAGCCATGGTCTTCCTAGCAGCATTGGGTACGCAACAGTACCATTTTTCATCACCTGAAAGTCTACCACACATACAACACCCATAACAGATATTGCCACATTTGAAACTACACCTTCTGGTTTAGTTTTTCCCTTATTTAATGACCTTAACATAAGTGTTGAAGGGTGATCAATTTTTAAACCCAACATATTCATTACAGACTCGGTCATTACATTAACTGCAGCACCTCCATCAACTAAGACATCATGAATTGAAATACCATTACATAATACCTCAGCTTGTGGAGCATAGGGATCTGCCTCTGCCTCCAAAACAGGGACCTCAACCTCCTTCCTTCTTCGAGCATTGAGTCCACCTCGCAACTCCCGCCTCTTCTTAGAAGACATAGCCAAGAGTTGACCATATGTAATATTTGCAGGCCTTTTGGACAGATCTTCCAAGATGGAGTATGGTCCTTGCCCCTGTGAAATCAGAAAATCCTGCACACCCAACTTTCTTCTCCTATGTTTCTTACTAGTTTCTTCTTTCATCTTCTTAGGATCATTTCCATCTTGATTATCTTTTTCTTTCTTTCTTTTTGTTACAAACACATCTACTTCATTATTTATACTCTTTTCTACTACATCAAAAGAATTCACAGGTGCTTTTCCTTTATCATTATCTCCCTTACCAGATGTAGAAGCTCTATCTGGACAATTATACTTATAATGACCCTTTTTATAACAACCATAACAAACAACTTCAGAAATATTTCTTTTTGGACCTCTATCTCCTCCCTGAGAACTAAATTCCTTTCCTTGAAGAAGATTAATAGTTAACTGACCCATCTTTTTGAGCAGATCTTCATACTCAGTAGATGTATTAGGAGAAATATTTGTGCTCACCAGGAGTGGTTGTGGATTCAGGACCAAAGGTGCTGGTGTAGGCTCTACTTTAGCAACAATTTCTTTGGGCTCCTCTTCCATGCTTCTTGCCTTCTTGCAATCTCCTTTGCTTGTTCAATTGTAGCTGGGTGGTCATACTTCACTCGTTGTCTGATCTCCAGCTTCATCCCAAGAATGAAGTGCTTACAGAGGAGATTATCCACGCCATTCATCAACCCATCCGCTAGTCCTTCCTTCCGGATCTGGGCATCGAGCTTCCTCCTTAGCTATAAAACACGAGCATGATAATCCCTTATCTTCTCCTTCTCTCCTTGGGATAGCTTTGTGATCTCGATCATGAGATCTGCATATTTTTGTTGTTCACCAAATTCTTCAAGAAAACTTTCAGTTAATAAATCCCATGAATTTTTCACATTATCTCCTAGTGTTTCAAACCACCTAAGTGCTGAACCATCCAAAAAGGTAGGAAAAAATTCAGTCCATTGTTCCCTTCTTATAAGGCCATTACAAATACAAGATCGTTTAAACTCTTGAATGAAAGAGGAAGCATCTTCATTAGATTGAGCTGAAAAAATAGGAATCTTTCCCATTTTCAAAAGTAACCACCGTGAAATACCAACCCACAAGTACAATTAACAAGACTTATGTGCACAAATAATTGGAATCACTATACTAGAAAGTGACTTTACACCTTTCTACAGTAAAATAGAAATGACCACGGTAAACTATGGTAAAACTTGACTTACTACGGTAAAAAGCTGACTTTACTGTGGTAAACACTATTCACGGTAAAAAGTGAAGTTACTGCGGTAAATACTATTCATGGTAAAAAGTGACTTTACTGCGGTAATTACTATTCCCAGCAAAAAGGACTTTACCAGGGTAACTACTATTCATGGCAAAAATAACTTTAACATGGTAACTACTATTCACGGTAAAAATAACTTTACCATGGTAACTACTATGCACAGTAAAAACAAGGTTACACTCCAATTAATTTTTGCCTAAGTGGGAATATCTCTCCAGAAAATCCACCAACGAGGAATGGTCCCAGCAATGGAACCAAAATGTCATCACCAATCCGGCACTATGATAATTCTTCACCAAGAACTCCTCGTGCTATGATTATTTACTAATGCACAGCCTTTAGTTTGGTGGATGTAATCTGGAAACAAAACAACAACCGAACACAAGAATACCATTGACTATGATAAGACAGAATGACGACAAATCTGAAATATCAAAATAAATTATAATATTAACATGAAACTGTTACAATCTCACCCATGAGATACTTCAACAAGACTATGGGAGAAACGTTACAATTACACCTCTTGATGGCTTCTTCAACACACCTTTAACTGATGGCTTCCTTCGCACACTTCCTACAATATTTCTCACTACTTCTTTCTATGCTAAATGAGGGGGGTGGCCTCTCTATTTATAGAACTTCCAGGCTTATCCATCCTATCTCTAAGATAGGATAAGAAATCCACTCTGACGAATCATATTCCATACCTTAACTCTTATCTGTACATGTAAGCTTATCTGTTAAGATAAGATAAACCTTATCATTTTACATGGGTTCCACATTTTTAGAATTTTTACAAATAAAATACACAAAATATTTATGACCTCACTCCTTGTCTTTATTACCAATATAATATTTCTAATTCCTAATCATGTAGACCCTACTTCTCTAATTACCCAAACTTTGACATTTTAACATTACCGGACCACTTACGACAAATATTTACTTTTTACAACATTCCTATTGTACTTTGACTGTTACCGTACTCCACATTATTGGCGGCACCGTACTGACGGTGCCGTTATCTTCTATCAGATGCTACTACTAATTACACTTAACAACATCCTATTCCTAATACATACATTAATGAAATAGAAATTTTGGAGGAAAATTTTAGTGTCGACAGGTTCACCATGACATTCAAGATAATTTATTATGATACAATTCCAACACAATATAAGTTGGAAATTCTAATCCTTTAGAGTAGTTTTATGAGCTATGAGAGCCTATTCAACACATTTTAGCTAGGTGATTTTTTTTGGTGAGATGACATTTCTAGAAACATATTATAAAAGAAAGTCAAAGAAAACCCTAAACATTTGGCCCTAATAGGGTGGTTGGGAAATTATTGATAGTTCATCTAATAGGTATTTTATTCTTAGGAATTTTCCTATTTTTAATCCTACACCAATATAAGGTAAGGAAGTGATCTTGTGGACAAGATGAAAACTACTAGGGATTAGTATGTTTTAGTAAATTCATATTGTTATATACTGAATTGACATATATTCATAACAATAATCAACAAAGCTTTATTATAAGATAATAAGAGAGTTTACAAAAATAAAAAATTCTATGTGTAAGAGATATTATCCATCTAGCTAGTATCAGTTAAAAGAGGATAAGCCCTTGTCTAATAAATAAATAAAATGAATAATAATAATATAATTTAAAGTTATACTTAAATGTGTGTGTGTGTGTGTGTGTGTGTGTGTGTGTGTGTGTGTGTGTGTGTGTGTGTGTGTGTTTGTGTTATTTTCTATTAAAGGTAAATGGTTTTGAAGGGACCATACCCTGTACAAAAATCTCAAAAGCTAGTAGTAACATTGAGAACAAGGTTGTTTTTTTATATGTGGGGGCCACAACTCAATAGAAAAATCCTAAAAAGAGCAAGATAAACCGATAAAAACCAAAGTAGGGGCCATTTCCCTACAAGGATCCTAGCGATAGACAAAAAAAAACCATAGTAACAAAACAACAACAATGAAGAAACAAAGAACTAATTTAGAGACTTATTGTAAAATTCAAGAGAAATATTCATGACCTTAAAAAGGTTGATGGCATTTTGCATGTCAGGGTCTTGACTTCTCTCAGCAAGTATTTTCTTCTTGATTCTATAATTCTTCCAAGCTAATCCCAGAACACCACAAACATCACAAATATGCTTGACATTCATTTTAATATAATCAAGAACCGCCATATGAATAAGCATAGGCCTATGAATATATAAATTCATAATAATAAGAGGTCTAATAGATTAAATAATGCTTGCAATAACCTGACCACCTGTTGTGGCTAAATGTTTCATGTTTACTCTAATTTTATATTATACCATGTTTTCAGGAAGATTTACTTTTCATAAAATAATTTAGCTATGGTTATGGGGTATGCTTAAAATTTTGTTTACACCCTAAAAATACAAAGTATATAATAAAATATATAGGATGTTAGGGTTTGTTGCAAGCTTATTATTCTAAATTAATTAACAAATATTAACTATGCACATTTAGAAAAAAATCATTAATACTCGAAATTATGATTAAACAATATGATAATTTCTTAAAACACACAAAGGGATACACAATTAGTTGCACATAGTGGTAGATGGATTATCTAGGTGTGCAGACCAGGGTAAATAGGTATTATGTATTTGGAAATTATTCATCTTTGATTTTGGAACAATAAATTTCTCATGTCCAACACTATACGACTATTGTACGGTCATGACTAATTTTGTATGGTACTAATTTATTCTATATCATCATAGACCTATGCACAAAATGGCATTACAAATTTTTCTTCCCTTTACATACCTAAAACTCAATTTCACTATGTATAAATAGGGATGACACAAATCCATCATCACATGTAATAACCTAAAAAATTTATAAAATACTAGACATTTGGAACAAAGTTCATGAAAACATTAAATAACCAAAAGGAGATATGTGTGTGTGAGAAAGGTTGGAATACCCTTAGCGATCAACCCTCACTTAACTAATCCAAGTGCTACACTACATCCCCTCTAGTGGGAGAAAAACTCTTGTTGTTATCCTAGTTTAGGTGTAACTATACGAGCATATATAAGCCTAGAAAAAGAAGTGGGATAATTATAGATTGTAATCACCATGTTAGTAGTATTATGCGGTGTGAATTAGATTCTTAGAATATCCCTTTAGTCCCTTGAAGACCTTAAAAATTCATGAAGTGACTTGTAGCTATTGATAATACATGGCTCTAAGACCTTTTGAATGCTCGGAAAAGGAGGAATCTAGAATCTTGAACCTATTTTGAGTGCTTAGTCCTATGTGGTGGCTACTCCAATTGATTTGTAACTTATTTAATGATATTTTGTAGATCATATAGTACTTTAGTATCGATATTTTTAATGGGATTTCATGATAATTACAAGTGAGTTATGAAGTGCATTTGAATTGTTTGTATAGGCATACATAGTATAAACATTATAACTAAGGAAAATCTAGGAAGATGAAATGACATGCATAATATATTCAAATTTTAAAAAGAGCCATTATATGGAAGGGTCTAGTTGACGATAAGGATAAATTCCAAGAATGATGCCTGGAATTACTACTTTAGCTAATTAATATTATATGGATAAATGACATATAATTTTTTAGAAATGAGCGAGTCGTGATACATACATACATACATACATACATACATACATGTCAGGATTATAATGTGAGTATTTTCCTTAGTATTGGGAAAAATAAACAAACTTTTCATTGTACAAGGATAAGTTACCAAATTTGAGTGTCTACATTTCTCTCCTTTAAGTGTGTAATTGAAGATTGCATACTTAAAGGAAATACATATCCGAGTTTGCACACACATTTATCTTTACTTGATTGTTGTTTTCCTATGTGGTGATACTGGCATGTTCCATGATGAAACCTACAACACATAGTGTAGTCAACATCCATATTATAAATTGAATTATAACTCAAATATAAATGACGTTTGTAACTTTGAAAAAATTAATTTATATAGATTAAAGTAAAGGGATGGAAGGAATAAAACCATTCATTTTGTGAAGGAAAAAATATCATTATTTTTGTACTTGGAGATTTGGATATTTTGTTGAGCTTTTGAAGGATTTCGGGCGATCCATACCCATTCTTATTGAAGGAGGAGAAAAATTAGGATATATTGTTGAGTACACATGACTCAAATTCCAAGAGGCCTATATCTATGGGGTAGGGGCACATGCATAAATTACCCAATAGATAGGGGTGGGGCACTAGAGGTACTAAATCACCCCGTTAATAAGTAAGAGAACTCTATATGGTATTTAAAATTCCTTATATATATCACCATAAAAATAAAAAGAGTAAAGGAAGCACAACCTATGCAGAAATTATCCACGCTAATACCTTCCAACCCAAAGGACCACACCATTTACATGGATATAGACCCAGTTGTTTAGAAAATCCATAAGGATAAAATGGAATGGGTGCTTCATTCCCCCATTGTGTGTTGTAGAATTGTTTCTAATTATAAAAATTTTGAGCAATACAAAGGAAAAGAAATCGCATGACCCAAAACCCTTTATCTGTAATTGTATTTGAGTATTATAATAGAGAAGGAATGAAGTAATCAATCCCCCTATATTCAACTTTGAATTGTGTCATATATGTCTAAATTTATACTAGAATTTTTTATAAACATTTATGAATCTGGATATACTAGAATTATTTGAGATTTTTCCAAGGGTCAAGAAAATTCAGTGATTATATTACAATCTTGACCTTATTTGTATGATTTTAAACCAGTGTAAATTCTATTACTTTTTTTATATGTGTACCAATTTTTGAGGATGTCTTCCCTATAAAACATGTTGCAGTATCATGTAATATTCCTATACTAGTTGTAGGTGTGGAATATATATCTCGATGAAGGCACCTTATTTTTAGGTTTGTGTGATAAATAATTTGAGAGTGTGTCTCAAAATAAATGACGTGTCCCAATGTTGGATAAGTATGATAATCTAGATTGGATCACATGTAAAGATTAGTGATGGACATTGTTAGGATTTGATTCTTGTAAAAGGGTTATGTGTTGTGGAGACCACGGTACACAAATAAAAATTGAAAATACAACAACAAAGAGTGTGTAAAATATTCACATAAAGGCATATAGCCACAAGCATGGGACACCCAAAATTTCACAATAAAAGAAAAGTGGAGGTACATGTACAAAATACAAAAAAATAAGTGTGTGCAAACAAGAGAGGTATACAGAAAGAAACATGTGATACCTAAGGTATCATAAGACAATCAAGGAAAATAGGCCACATACAATGAGTAAGAAATTTTTCAAGTAATGAAAATCAATACTTGATCTAGTAAACATAATAAAGAGTACATAAAATAGACATCAAGGCATAGAGCCAAAAAAATGGGACACCCATGGTATCACAAGACAAGCATAGTGAAGGAACATAGGTCACATATAAATAAGTAAGTGTGTGTAAACAAGAGGGGCATAAAAACACAAATATGTGACACACATAATGTTGTAAGACAATCAATGAGCTTAGGCCATGTAAAATTAGTAGGAAAGTAGTCAAGTAATCAAGTAAGAAAGATATATATCAATCAACTATAGAAAAAAGTAGTGAAACAATCATAAAAAAAGATAGGTTAACGATGCAAAAGACACGTGTGTTAGTCCTGTTAGTCCAAAAGGTAACATATATGAAATATAAGAAAATGAGCATAATTAGGAATTGAAAGGAGTTGTAATCAAATAAAAGAACTTATATAGTGTGGGAAAATCCTCTAAATGATCATCACTATATGGAATGGACTAGGCTGACAAAAATAGTATTATCACATTAACTAGCTTTGAACCAATACCATTTTATCCTATTGAAATTCTTTACTATGAATTTTTCATTCATGTCATAATTTGTAACTCTATTTATGTGTCTCTTGACTCTATTGCACAATTACCTTGTATTCTTTCATTTTTGTCCAATCCAATTGTTTATTTTCAATGGAATCCTTATCTTGTAACCTTGTAATTATTTTGCTATTGAGGCTTAGTATGATATATTCAATTGGCATATTACTTATATTCTATAAACGAATTAGAATGGTTTTTTTCATGTACTTCTCTTGTAGGTTTTTATGTATGTGTAGTCATTTTGTTTCACTTAACCATGTTATGAGCACTGAAACCTCATTTATATAGGTTTGAAAAATCACCCGAAGTGTACGTAGCTACCAAGTCCCTCCTTTGTGATGTTTGATAGGAAGTTAGCATGCATGTTCATCATATTATCAAGTAATCAACTATTTATCCATAGATAAACATTCTAACCACATTAACTTGGAAACACATACAATAAGGAAGAAGAACAATCTATATACAATAACCTTGACATTATTTTCATCTGTTACAATCACCATATTTAAACATATCCATAATCTAGTATCCAACCACAAGTATTCATTAATAAACCATAATTCAATTACATAAGTAGAAAGATGAATACATATAACATTAATTACACTAAGTGCGTTGAGGATCGTGCACACAACCATCACACCCTAGATCTGCATACCAACATCATAACTCTGCTATAGCACTCACACCAGTCACTGCTTTGAACAATGGACCCACATCACATGTATATATAAGTGGTGGGGACTTTCCCCTCCACTTCCCATGTATTATTATAAAAATATGACATGTGCTCACAAAAATGGATAACATGGTTTGTATTTCCTAAAAATAGCTACATGATTATAAAGCTTGTCATGATTTTACAAACTTCTGAAAAAAATAGATTAATCCTAAATATAATACTTGATTTAATTCTATTATTAAATCCTCCACTATCTTTATTTTACATGTGTTTTTCCCACTTATTTGATTGGCAAAATTCCATGTCTATTTTTAGCATGATTTGGAAAATTAGATGAGTCCCTATTTTATT
Organism: Taxus chinensis; assembly: GCA_019776745.2. Lineage (NCBI taxonomy): Eukaryota > Viridiplantae > Streptophyta > Pinopsida > Cupressales > Taxaceae > Taxus > Taxus chinensis. The sequence goes on along the minus strand of CM034153.1, from coordinate 69,028,052 downwards.
TCCTATGTGCGTGCACAGTCCCAAGCGCTACCCTATTCAAAATATGTACATGTAGTTCCAATCGTGCACCATCCCTTACTTCTCTACAAAAACACATAAGCCTACATGTAATCCTATGTACTTATCTTATACTTATTCACTTTTTCCAACCAACATTACCCCACACTAGTTATGTTGTCCCATGCTCGGAAAAAATGAAAAAAATATATTCCATGAATAGAATAAAAAATGTATGAGCACAAATAATAATGGTATATTCCAAAGAATGAAATAATAGCCTGAGCACACACTGATCTCTACTCATTAATCGTTACAATCAGTTTGGGGAACTTCTCATTAAGGATGCTTTCCAACTCATGACATTCTACCAACCCCTTAGTTATTGTATCTAGAACCAACCCAACTACCTCCATCATCTTCTCAAGGGTCATGTATTCTCCCTTATGATTTTGATCCTTTATAACTCTAGCTCATGCTCGAGACCAATCCTTCCATGCCATCCACTACTTCACACAACTGAGGGATCACATATTCTTAAGCATTATCTCATATGTATCCCTAATTATTTTAAAGGCATACTTGTTTCCTGCAAACTATCTGCCACCAAGATTTCCTCACGGCCAAGCTTTCCTTCCGTCTTTGTGGCTTACACATGCGAGCCAACTCTTCTTCTTCCTACAGTAGTATATTCCTTAAGGAATGGGTTCAAGGTTTTGAAAATTATCAAAATACCATCCCACCTTCTTCAACGCATCCTTCATTATTGTGGCACAATTCCTCATATTCTACAATCTCATGTGCTATCAACTTCTTATTATTTATCCTTCTTCAGATGTTAGGTCTTCTTGTCATACTCTCATGCACACTCGAGCTTATTTTCCATTAAAGCATATGGATCAAATATTGACAAATAATGCAATGCCAAGAGATACTATTCCTTGGTATCTATCATTGAAACTCAAAGAACATTGCTATCATGATCTCATTTGCAATATGGATGGCCATGTCCAGAACATACTTGGCACACTTTTTTTCCTTCTAATTTTTCTCGGTATAAGTCGTCTAAACGTCCTGTAGCCTTATCATTTTTGTCTCTCAAGAAATACTCGTATGGTGGCCCCCTTGTACAAATTTCTCCAAGATACTTCTACAACTTCATATTGTCTTAAAGATGTTGATCTACCTTTCTCATCAGTGATTTTTATTGCCTTCACTATCAATTGTTCCTTTAGTTCCTTCTTCATTTTGTGCATAGAAAATGACTTCTTTAATGATCTCAAAATTAGGCTCATCCATATGATTATGCATACTCCATGAGAGAATCATATTCTCATGTGTGCATGGTCACACCCTTTAGGTTGATCACTTCCCATCTCATAGATTTTCTATCGTTTCCACTAAAATTTGGAAGTCTCTTTCACAAAACCTTTGATTGATCATCAATATATCTCACTTGAGGTCATGTTCATGATCTCATCCTTATTCCTTCTGTTTGCTAGTACACTGCCTTATTATTAGTATGTGATGCTCATTTTCAGGTGTACATGCACTGGTTCCATCACTTCATACCTGACTTCACTCCCTTGTTCAACATCTATCATATCTCTTTCCTTCCTCTTATTCCACTAGACCTCCTCTGTGTGACTCATGTAATTCTCTACATCATGTTTTGTATATTCTCATTCTTTATCCTCTATACTTCCTCCACATCCTAGAATGATTGTGAGTCATCTATGTTACACATAACCTCTTTTGATATATTTTATTCATCACTATATCGCCCTTACACACAATCATTTTCATCTCTTCTTATTTTTTATTTTCTAGGATTGGTTTGCATTGAGTGAATTTTGGTGACTTCTTCATAGGTTCTGAAATCCCTACGCTACTATCTTGTTCCTCACACATTCTCTTCAACTTACTTCCGAGGCTTTAGTCAAGTGTGACACTATCTTATTTTTCTATCTCTTTTACATCCTCATCCTTGGTATTTTATTCTTCATGCCTTGGAGGGTTTTTCTCACGCACTTTCCTTGTCTCCAACCATATGCCTACCTTTCTAATGGTTTTGGGATCATTGAGTTCATCCTAAACATATTTTCCAATGACTAACCTAGGATTCAAGTATATGTATATATCCTTGACTTGCTTCCTCATTACATATTGCTAAGGTTGTCATTGAATTTATATTGATATCATCTGATATCACATGGTATCTATGTATGTTTCCTTTCTAGGGTTGATGTATGTCTTATGTACAACATATGGTAATCATAATATACCTTATCAACATCAAACCTTATCTTGCGCACATGTTTGAAAATCTATTCACATATTCCTGGAAGTATTGCATGCAATAAAATCATAGGGGATACTTATACAACATGGGATCTTCTCACCACTCTTCAAGTATAACTCTTCCCAGGAAGAAATGTAATGGTACACTGACAAACTCTTCTTTCCACATCCAAAAACTATGGGTAACTCAGTTGGGATGCACCAATCATGCTTCAAAGGAATTCCTTGCATCTTCGACTATACTACGTGTCCACCCATAGAAACTCATAGGAATTAGATATTATGTTGTAGGTATATTCAACAAATCTCTTCATGCGAGGGATTTATTCTCAAGAGGGTGCTTCCATATCTTATCACTTGGTCCATCTCAGAACCCCAGTCTCTAATAATATAATCGAAATAGGATTATTTATTCCCTAAGTTATCCTATCACTAGCATGCGACTTCCTTCTATAGTATCTTTTGACAATGAAGGAAACAATGTTATACATGGTCCCTTCAGACAATTTTATTCACAATATGGAGAAATATTTTATTTACCTACAGTCCATATCTCATGTGCTCATAAATTTTGTGACCATATGCACAAAAAATCTCAAGAATAGGTTAGGAAGCTTGACAATAACCATTGTGTGGCCAACCTCTTTGATACTTCAGCTCAACAGACAGTGGCTTGTACTCCCACTTCGTCATCCAAATCTATGTCTCTATCTCTACTACCTGAACTATGAAATCTAGTGACTCATCCAATCATCAACATGTAGTAATGTGCATCCTCCTACCCACAAAATTAAATGAAGTCCTTGTGGACGCGCATGACATCAGCCATTGATAGAGGCACTCAGTGATTGCTGAGAGTATGGTAGACTCATAAAGTTGTAGGATACTCCCACACCCTCCAATACTTGGTATCTCTGTATCATCATAAATCAGCTTCCCATCCGCAGATCCTCTCATTGGTCTTTTGTATTAATTCATTCTCTATCATGTGCACTTGTTTGAGTTCAACCAGATGGTTATAATCACTCACTTTACATCTTTCTAATTTGGTACTCCTAGATATGTCCCATGATAATTCACCTCTCGATATTGAATTTCAAAGTATCACTCTTTGGGTGCTTCTTCTAATTCAACCTCTGTTTCTTTTTTCTTTCCTTTCCCCTTAGTCACAGTTGCAGATGCCCTTCTAGGTGTCATATTTTTTATTTGCACTAGGTTATGAATTCTCCTCTAAAAATATCATGCCCTAGGTTCCATAAATCCTTCTGCTCAACCACCCGCGCCTGATTGATTACTCTGATATCTTTATATACTCTCACTCCTTAGTCTTCTTCAATCAAATTTGTGTCATATTTCCAACTTTGTGTACTTGCGATTGAAGAACACTGCAAACCCTACTTCAACACCATCCACGCCTTTTCCACGCTCCAAAATTCCTTCCAAAGGAGATCCCCAACCAAGCCATGTACTTACTCAATATGGGGGTCTCGATTCTGTAAGTTCTCAAGAAATTTCACACAAGTTCACACTAATTCTCTCAATTTCACTCTCTATGAATTCCCAAGGTAAGGTGAAACAAAAAATCATTTTAGCACCCCTTTTATAGATATCCAAATTTTTATCACATTAATTGATCCTCACCTACCACCATACTGTAACTTTAACTATGTTTTTTTCTGTTTTTACACTTTTATCTACTTTCTTCCACACATTGCAGTCGCAACGTTATGGTGCGCTTACTACCTCCAAGACGTATACATCCTTGCTTGCACTTTCCTACACAACAACATCTCTTTCCTCAGTGCTTTATACCAGGTAGTCTATCCTACTAATCCCTACATCATGTTGCATTGAACGACCTCTTCCTCATGTGGTCTTTAATCTGAGAAATTCTTCCATCATTCTTTGCACCTATGACACCATTTCCCTTTTCTTGTGTGCACCTTATAAAAATAATCCCTCATTTATAATTTCACATGTACATCTATACCAACTTTCCTCATTCCAAACATTCCAAACAATCTATTTTTTTGTGTGCATGCACATTGTTAACCCCACACTAAATCCATGTGTGGTCCTCTATGCATCATCTCATTAAGTAGTAATTATCTTCCTGCGTGTAAGCATGCTTATTTTAACAAAACAATAAAAGTGAAAACAAAAAATGAAATTAAATCTAATCTAAGTGGCAATACTTCCTTATTAAAAACACTAAGAAGCTTATTTATAGTAGGGCTTTAGCCTACTCCCATTGAAGTAACCGGGAAACATGGTTCCATCTAGTGCCTATAATTGATATGTGCATTATTCAAGTATCTTAGTGACTTCAAAAGGTCACAACCAATTCACCTTCAAATTTCCTGGGTAACACACAAACTTGGATTCATAGAGAAGGACCATATTGCCAACTAAAAATGTCTTTCTATTTATATGTCTATCATGTCAGGCCTTCTATCATGCCTTCTCAGTATTTTGGATCCAATGAAATATGCTGTGCCTATCATCTAGTTGCATTAGGTTCTCAATGCACTCTTTGACAACCTATTCATCTAACAATCCACCTACATGCATAATACATAAGGATGATAGAAAAGAATCCATAGGTAGTACTACCTTTGTGCCAAACACCAATTGAAATGATGTGGCATTTTTCAACCTTTTATACGTAGTCTTTTAAGGCCAAAGTAAAAATGACACTTTATCGTCCCAATCCTTTCTTCCAAGATCACAAATATTCATTAATGTTTGGCTCAAGATCTTGTTAAAAGATTCTAGAGTACCATTATCTTGAGGGTGATAAGAGGTAGTTTTATGGTGTGCCACCATAAAATCTACCAATAAAATTCTAATTGTATCATTCAAGAAATGATTTCCTTTAACATTGGTCAAGATTAATGGGCAACCGTACATGCTAAATGATATTTTTCCCAAAGGAACCTCACTATTATGGCCGAAGTACAATCCTTTGTAGGCACTGCCTCTTCCCACCTTGTCAAATAATATTTGTAAGTAATAATGTAGCGCACACTAGTCCTACGTATGGGTGATGTAATAGGTCCTACAAAATCAATGACCCACTTCTCAAAATGTTTTGCGCTTGCTATAGGTCGTAACTATATTTCATCTCTATGTCTGGGCTTTCCTAGTCACTGAAAATGGTCACATGCCTTCACAAAATCCTTGGTATCTATGTAGAAGGTCTCCCACCACAATCCAGCTAGAGGGATTCGGTACATGGTCATATCAGATCAATAGTGACATCCTGTAATACCTCCATGAGCCTCTTCCATAGTATCTTCACGCTCATGTTCCAAAACACATCTGCGTAAGAATTCATCATGACCCATCTTGTACAAGTCTCCTCCAATGAGTTGATAGGGCACTACGTGAATATCAAGCTCTTTCTTCTTGAATGTTTTCATCCATTTTGATGCCATTCCAGCGCACGAAAATATGACTATATCTTCCAAATCTGTAGGTGCACAGTTTAACCTGAATAACTATGCGTCAAGCATAGTGTCCTCAATAGTACATGTCCTCACTAGAATTAATCCTTGATAAGTGGTCACGCCTTGAATTTATTTTTCCTAGATTTATAACAACTATGACATCAAACTCTTGAAAAATAAGTATCCACCAACAGATGCATCCCTACAAAACAGGCTTATTGGAAAAATATTTCAATGCCATATGATTGATATAAAAGACAAATGGTGTAGCCAACAAGTATTGTAAAAAATTATAAAGCACATAGATCATAGATGATGATTCACACTTGGTGGTAGTTTAATTTTTCTCTGTTGGTGTCAACTTCCTGCTCACAAAGCTTATAAGATGATCCACATTACCTTCCCTAGGTTATGCCAAGACTATGCCAATTGTCGTACTAGAAGCATCAACATGTATATGAAAGGGTTTGTTTCATAAAGGAAAGCATAAGATCAGTGCAGTGTTAAACTTATCTTTTAATGTCTCAAACTCCTATTGTTGTACATCACCCCAATGAAATTTTCCTTTGGCCTTGAGAAACTCTTCTAGGGCTGCAACTATATTTTCATATCTCTTGATATTTTTTTGTAAAAGTCAGTATGCCCCAAAATTCCACACACTTCACTCTAGTTGGCAAGTTCTTCAAGCCCCAAAATTACTGTTATCATTTCCATATCTACCAACAATCCATCCTTGCAACTGATGTGCCCAAAAAAAGTGCTAAAAGGTGTAGCAAAAATACACTTCTTAATGTTAATAGAAATAATCAGTTGTCTGTACCTCTCAAACATCATCCTTAGGTTATCACAAGGATATTTAACCAAGCCATAAACAAACCAATCATCTAGATAAACCTGCAAGAACTTATTAATGAAGTCATGAAAATCTTCAACAACAATGTACTAGATTTCCCATAACAATAACAATAACAATACATGTAAAGATTTCCCATTCAATGGTGAATGTGGTCATTTCCTGATCCTCGTGTGCAATGTGCACCTGATGATATCCCAAAAATCCATCAGTAAAAGAGTAAATTTTGTACCCTATGACATCCTCAATTATTTATTCTATGAATGGTGTAGGAAAAATATTTGTGATGCATGATTCATTAATCTCCTGGTAATCTACATAGATCCTCATTTTCCCATACTTATTAATACTGATCACCATGGGGATTACCCACTCAAACTTCTCAACTAGTTTAATGATCCTAGAATTAAGCATCTTATCTATTTACTCCTTGAACCTCATGTACAAGTTTGGATTCATCCTGTAAGGCCTCTTCCGAAACGGGTGCGCACCTTTCTTTAGCTTAATCTTCATTTTTCCCAATGAGGGGTGTACTCCCTTCAACTCACGATAGCACCATGGAAGTAAGTCCTAGAATTTGTGAAATATCTCAATAAATATTTGCTACACCCTATCCTAACAAATAATCACAAATAATCACCTCCTTGGGCTCATCTCCAGTACAATGTTTACCTTATTTTTCTTTATGGGCGGATGGTACATGCGATCCTTTTCACCTGTAGTGTCCATTAGTTTGTGCGCACATTTTGTATGGCTAACATTTAAGTTCTCAATCTCTTCATCATTAATAAGATACATCATTTTACCTCTTTCCTTCTTCCTCCAAACACGTCCCATTTTTATTTACTCTTTTTCCTCAATATCTAGGAGTACCTCAAAATCAAGCTCACTAAGTAATTCAAACATGAGATATTATTCTTTCACATTATCCCCCAACGTGATGTGATTCATGATATGAAAACCTTCATGGATTGGAGTATTATTAGAAAACTAATAAAATGTATGTACTATACTTGTAGTCATATCTCTCTAGCTTACATTTTCTTATTTGATCTCAGCATGAACATACCATGCGTGTGCACATCCACATAGGGTGGGACATAACTTATGCACCCACAAAGATGGTGGTAAAGCCTCTGAGCCTTACGTCTATTGTCTCTCACAATTATGAACATGTAAGAAAGAAAGATTATTTCCATCATACTTATAGATAAATTTAGGTGCATCTCTTAGAGTAAACCTTATTGAAAAGGTGATTCTCACTTATTTCCATCCTAATAAGTTATCTCTATGTGTCATCCACCAGCGTGCTAATGTCATACACAAATTATATACCAACATATTCCTTTGATCCCCTTCATTCTTCCATTGATTCAAGAAATAATCGAGCTTTTCTTCACCAATATATCTAGGTAAATGAGTTCTTCCCATGCGCCTAACCATGTGTGGCCTGATCATTCTGGTTACTCTCCCTTTCATCTCATGCCTAGCCATTTCATACATGTCATGGGCTTAGTTATCACAATAAACACTTGTATTTTCATTGATCGAATGTGTATCTTCCCATTGAAGCATGCCTTCCTTGGATTGTTCAACATTCTCAGGATCATGCATTGTGCATGCATAAATCCTATTCAATTCCTCTTTAATTATTGGATCAATATAAGGTGTAGGCTTCAGATCATCCAGGGGTATGATCACACGCTCATATTGTTTTCTCAAAACTGATGTATCTCTTATTGAAGTGAAAATTAGCATTGTTCGCATAACACCAAGGACGTCGAAGTAATGCAAGAATATTATTTTCTTCAGCCAATTCCAACACTTCAAAATCTCCAATAAACTTGGCTTCTTGTATGGTAATTGAAGAATTATTCAAAACCCAAATAGGAATATCCCTAGTCTTGTTTTCCATATAAAACACATTGGAAGATGGTTACAATATCGATCTATCCATCTGATTTCATGCATCTAGGGTCAAGACATTCACCTTAGTGCATGTATTAATAAATATATTTCTTACCAATCACCCATAAATAACTGCATCTAAAGTGACATCCTTATCATACTCATGGTTCTATGGTGGAAAATTCACATGTAGTATCTGTCACTCATTCTCAACTCTAGCGGGTGGGAATTTTTCACGCAACCATTCTCTTAATAGTGGGATGATATTCTCCTAGTGAAACATCTTACATACCTCTTATAGATCATCTACAACCTTCTGAGGGAGCTCCACATTATTCACATAGTCCCTTTTACGTGCTTTCTCCTTCAAGCACTGTATTTCACCTTACAGCTCTCTAATGACTCCCATAGTCTCTTGATAGTCCTCCTTCTAATGAGTAACATCTGGATACTTGGAATGTATCACTTCTTTTCTCCCAATGAGTGGCTTGGCCTTAAGAGGCTCGTGCACGTGTGCTACTTTGGCATGTGTAGTAACTAACACCGGTTGTAACTTAGGGTCAAGTGTGTTCTTTTTTATCCACTAGTCAATCTTCGCGCATTGTACCTTGATCATCCCCATGCCTTTGTCCTTCATTTTTTTCTTGTACATGTTCATACAGGTCAAGAAAATCCTCAACCTGATGTTGGTTTCCACAATAGGCACATACTATATTATGGGGATAATTGTGCTAGTAATGATCTGGGGACCCAAAAGTATAACAATTCTCAGGTGGAAATCTACTTCTACCACCACAAACTTTTCTTATATATCCTCCACGGAATCCACCTCCATTGTTATATTCTTTAGAATGTTGAGATTCCTACACTTGTGAGATTCTTGCCACCATGGTCTGTCATAATCAAGTCTTGCATGACTCATGAATTTTATCTATCAGCCAAAAATCCTTTGTATTATGAGTACGCGCATCACAAATATTGTAATACATGGTAACATTCTTCATCATTGCGTGTTGTAAGAGAGGGAAATTTATGACATCATGATTCTTATGAAAAATCTCACAAGACTATAATAATACGTGCACTATCCTGCATAGGAAACTACCCTTGGCATGTCTTTCAACCTTACAATTAGTGCACCATATACCACTACATGTTTCATTTACTAGATTAGCAAAGATATTCTCCAATTTCTTGTCCATAAGTGTTATCTATGCCTCCAATAATGGGCTCACCCCAATATCAGAACTCCCAACTGCTTCAATGCGTAGAGTTGCTTCCAAGGCCTCACACGGATCTGCATATGTCATATGAGATAAATCTCTTCAAAACAGAGTCAACAATCCTCCAACAAACCATTGTGTATGTTGACTTAGATAGATATCATAAGATAATTTAGACAATACACTCTCGAAACATGTGTCATACTGTCTCACACTTTTAGATAATCCCTGCTTAATTACCTCAAGCACGCTTATAGTATACTACTCAAACTCTAGAATGTGAAACTCTGCCAAACAATATGTGCACAAAGCATCATAATCCACTGCCATCTGGTACGGGTCATAATTTTTTTACAAACTATGTGTGCACCCTTGAAGTTTAGTGACGAATTGGCTTGCCTTCTTATCTGAAGTTGTAACTCCCTTAACATGTTATAGTAATTTCCACTTGTATGCATGCTTTGTTGTATCGTCTACACCTCTGTACTCTGGAAAGTGAAGAGACATCTCAAAATAGACTTGAGCTATCTGCTGAAGTGGTGTATGATGGGGCTGATTTTGTGGCGGTTGTTATGGTGGTTTAACTTTACCATATCCTTCACCAATGCTTTCTGTAGGTGGCTTTTGACCTGACCCTCCTAAGCCTACTATGCCCCCTACTACGGGCTGCGGCCCAGTCGATGAACTCCCTGGTGTCCTAATTTTAGTACCAAACTAGACATCCATTTTCTATGTTGTCACAACACCTATAGAACTACTTACAACTATCTACGTGCCAATACATTTTTCTATTTAAGCTCTTGAAAACAATCCTCCAAGTGTACTTCCAAACACTAGTGCCTACTATGCAACTATGGGCATGTTATTAGTCTGATGCACTTCCTAATTCAACAAAAAATGATATCTACCTATATATGCCTACTTGCCTTCCCTACTATGTCCTTGAAATATTTTTGGATCTAGAACACCTAGCACAAGGGCTAGGTAGACAAGCTAAGTCTGATGGGTGGCCACGGTTCTCATTCTCTCCTCTGACATCCTCTCATCCAAAGATAATGTGGACTCTCTACTACACTTTCCAAATATCAGGAGGACATGATGTTGTATCTCCTCATCTTCCACAAGAGCTTCAAAAACTTTGTGATCCATCATTATTATCAGCTATAGTGGTGCTTCAATTTCCCTCTCCCGTGCTTCATTTTTCTCAACTACAGTCATCTCTCCTCTTCTTGTATATTTTTCACATGGCTGACATCCTTCTCCACACCTATTTTTTCCCCTACACATGGTGGGTGATGAGGGTCATTAATCCTATTCATTAATAATGTCAATCCGGGGAAGGTGTCTAAAAGCTATATACATTAAGAGAAGAAGATCTTGGAAAGAATCTCCTTTAAACACAATCCAAACTTGTATAAAATAAATCCCAAATGAAAAAATTTAAAGGAAAACTTTCAAAAATATAAACACACTTGCATTAATAAAGCTTGAATGAAAGAAATCAAACTTGTGTAAATTAAATTGTTGAATTAAAAATAACTGAAAGATAAAAAGCCACCTGCAGGTTCACAACAAAAATTGTATTGAACAAGGATCACATAACATGAAATCAGAAGTTTAAAATAAATGAGAATGAAAAAAATAAAGAAATTAACATAACACATTCATCCATCTTCCTTGGAATGAGTGGCCAGCTCATTCCTTGGAAGAGGACGTAATTCATACTTTTAATTAAAAACTTGCAGAATGATTTCACTAACAAGATTGGAAAGAAGGAATAGATCTTTATTCCTTGGGAGAAAAATTACATATCTCAGTGTGGAAGGTTGCATTTATAATTCATACATCCAACTAAATCCTTATTTTATGAAATACAATATGATCTTATCTTTATTCCAATTCTAACAACTAAGATCTCCATCTCCATAAAATATGGAGATAGATATATTATTGGAGTCAAAGTATTATCTCATTGTTTTAGGAAGATTAGCTCCCAAATTTTATCCTTTCTTGTTGGTAACAAGAATCACAATGATTTTACTCTCCCAGATTATTGAAAGTAGGTTTTTCCTCAAAAGATTATTTTGACCAAATACCTTTCCCTGATTTTCCATTTGACTTTGCTATTTTTTCTTGTGGAACTTTTGACATTTGTCTGACACACTTTTTCCTTAGACTACAGCTCACTAAAATTTAGATTTCTCTTCATTGGTAAAACTTATAGAAAATATGAATGAGGTTTTTTTAAACACATTACTATGAACAAAAACCTCTCTCAAATTTTCTATTTGACTTTTCTCTTTCTGTTTATGGAACTTTTAGTGATTGTCTGATACACTTTTTCCTTGGACTGTAGCTCACTAAAAGTTAGATTTATATTCATTGGTAAAAATTGTAGAAAATATGAATGTGTTTTTTGTTAAACACATTTCTATGAACAAAAACCTCTATCATATTTCCCATTGGATTATTTGATTATTCACAATTCCTCAAAAATTGTCATTCCGTTGCTGCAGGTTTCGAAGCTAACGTTATTCTATTGATGCAGGTTCCGAAGCTAACTCCAATGGTTCTAAAGCTAACCTTATAGGTTCTGAAGCTAACTCCAATGGTTCCAGAGCTAACGTTGTAGGTTCTAGAGCTAACTCCAATAGTTCCGGAGCTAACTCCAATGGTTCTGGAGCTAACTAAAACAACTATAACTTTTGCATGCGATCTTGGATTGAGATGATTATTTTTTTGAACTTTCATAATATTTTAGAGGAATTTTGATATGAAATAATATTTGATTTTATATTTACTTTTAATGACTAGCATTATCTTTCCTTTATGGCCTGTATACACAAGACTTTGCATCTTTTACCAAATAATCAATAAGATTAGTCAACAAAAGAGATAAAAAAATATTTCTAAAGAATGAACAAGATATATATCCTATATTATATCTTAAGAAAAATATAATTTCCAATATTACATTTAAATCCACTTTCAAAGGTAACTTGGAAGGATAAAATAATGGTAATTTATGGCCAATTTATGGCTTCATAAGTGGGAATTTATATAGCCATAGGGAATATCTCCAAATATAATTCTATTATCAAGATCTTGATTCCTAAGGGTATCGTGTGCAAGTAAGATCCTCTGGGCTTGTGCAAAAATTTAAACTATGCTTCCTCAGGGAAACAAAACATGGTAATTATGTACTCTGACGTATAATTATGCAACACACATGACTACCAATGATCTACACCGCTATTCCACTCCTCATATACATCAAATAGAGTCTAGTAATCTTATTGCATCCATATCCTCGGCCTAGGATAGAAAGTTTTGTTCGATGTGTACGTTGCCAACCACTGGTACCTCTATACTGGGAAAATTTTGAAGAACCTCTCATACAGTCCACGATAAATATTATCTTCCACCCACTTCTATGCATAAAAATCATGTCTAGTGTTATACCTCTATAAAAACTTATTTGGGTCATCTTTTACCCAAATTTTAATTCTCTCCAAAGATATTCGATACACCATTTGCATGCAACATCCTGGAAGACAACATGAAAAGGGATCCTGGTAATGAAACCAAAATGTAGTGCTTTTGTTTCACTTAACCATGTTATGCACACTAAAACCTCATTTAGATAGGTCTGATTGGTCACTTGAAGTGTGTACAACTACCATGTCCCTCCTTTTTGATGCTTGACATGAAGTTATCATGCATGTTCATCATGTTATCAAGTAATCAACTATTCATCCATAGATAAGCATTCTTACCATAGTAACTTGGAAACACATATAATAAGGAAGAAGAAAAATTTATATAATCACCAAGATCAATTGTATCATTACAAAACCATAATCAGAGATGTCAAAAATTATTATCCAACCACAATTTTCCATTAGAAACTATAATTCATTACATTAATGAAGTTGAATACATATAACAGTCATTAAACTAGTGCGTTGGACCATGCACGCAAACATCAAACCCTAGATCTATATAAAAATAGCATAATTCTACCAAGCATAAAAAGGAACTACTATGAAAAATAACCTACATCAAGTATATAAAGGGGTCAAGACTTTCCCTTCACCGCACATGCACTCTCCTGATAATAGGCATGCTCACAAAAACAACCCACATGTTTTCTTTCCTAAAAATAGCCATGTGTATAAATCTTGCATGCTTTTAAAACTTCAACTAATAATACATTAATCCTAAAGATAATAATTACTTTAATCCCATTATTGGCCTCCATTAAGCATGTTCTACATGTGCATTTCCCTTTTTCTTGGTTGACACTCCAAGTCTAGTTTTTAGCCCGATCTAGAAAATTGGATAAGTCCCTTCTTTATTTCTTGTTTGTGCACAGTCCTAAGTGCTAACCTATTCAACATCAACGTACACCCTTCCGCAAGCTACCTCTATTCCTCTGCGCGTAAGCCTCTTATGCTTCTTCTGTACTTAGTAACTTTTCCCATCCAACAGTATGCCCAAAGTACTGTAGGTATTATATCTTCCAAATATTCTCTTTGAACATTGCATATATTTGCTAACACTATTTCCAAGGCTTTTTTAATGGTCTTTTCTTGTCCATTTTCTTGGATATGATATGTTGTTATTTGGTGATGTGCAATCATAAATTCTTTTTTTAGGATTTTGATTTTTTCTTTAAGGAATGCATTCCTTATCACTAACTATATTCTAATGGAATCCATTCTTGGTTATGATGTTTTGGTATATGAACTTAGTTTTTTCCTTTGCTACATGATTTAGTGTGGCTGCAAATTCTACACATTTTGTGAAATAGTCAATTTTCGTGATGTACTTGTCTGTAGAAATTTGAGATGGTGGATAAATCAGGCCAATGAAATATATCTACCATTTTTCAAATTGATGCATGGATAAGACCAGATTGAGTGGAATTCCATCATTTTTACCTATCTTCTAAAAAATATCACAAAGCTTCACAATGTGGTGTTCATCTTGAAACAAATTTGGCCTCCAAGTTCCACTCTATAGTATCTTGTTCATAGTTAATTCTCCTACAAAATGGTGTCTTTTTATTCATGCATGTTCCTCACACAATAATGAATCTCTTTCATGTTCTAATGTGAATCTATGTAATACTTCATCCTTACCCAATTTATACATAAATCCATTTATAATTGTGTATGGAAATGTTATAGTGACAATATTTTTATTCTCTTTTTAAAATAATGATTCGCTAAAATACCTTGTTAAATAAATTACACAATCTCCTTAAGCTTTCAGGGGGTTTCAATAACTTGAAATAAGTTCACGTCTGATACATATTTTTCCAACTCCTTTTTTCTTCCTCTTTATTGATAAATCTTACGTGATCTAATCCTAGATGTTCTCTTCCTAGCTTAACATTTATCTTAAATAGATATTCTTAAAATAACATAAGCCATCTTGATATCCTTCCTCTTAATAACAACTTATTTACCAGATACTACAATGCTTGATGTTCCATAAATAATTCAAATGGTATTACCAAAAGATATTTCATAACTTTTTAAAGTGCGAAAACCATGGCTAGAGCCTCCAATTTTGTAGTCATATAGTTTTTTCCGTTGATGAAAATTTTCGGCTGGTAAAATGGATGGGGTGATCAATTCCTCCATCTCTTGGTTGCACAAGGATTTATCCATTTATACTTCCTAAAACATCAGCATGTACATGAAAAACTTTGGTCGAATATGGAAAAACTAGTATTAGCAAATTGAGTAGTTTCTACTTTAATTGTGTGAACACATTTTGACACTACATAGTCCATCCAAATTTTTCCCCTTTTAGTAATAGTTGTTCTATTGGTTTCACAATGCTAACATATCCCCTGATGAATTTTATATAGTACCCTGTATGTCCAAGAAATGTGCAAACTTCTAAGGGTTTTATAGGATGTTTAAGAACTTTTATAAATAAATGTACTTGATCCATTAGAATTCTTTCTTTGAAAATAAGGTGACCAAGTAACACTCCAAAAGGTGTAAAGAAAAATAATTTCTTCAAATTCAATGCAATGCACAATTCTCTACAACATTCTAACATGAGATTTACCTTAGAGAGGTGTTCTTTAAATAGAGAAAAAAACTACTCATTCATCCAAATAAACTTCTAGGAAGTCATGTACAAACTATTTAAATGTGTAGTGACAACAACACTAGAGAGTATTATGGGTAAATTATTTAATCCAAAGGCATTACTCAGTACACAAAACTACCTCATTCATTTATGAAAGTAGTTTTTTCTTGATCTTCTTTTGCAATTGGAAGATTCTGATAACCAGTAAATTCATCTATGAATGAATATACCTTGTGTCCTACTATTGCTTCTAAAATTTCATCAATGAATGGTGTTGGAAATTTTTCATTTACACATGCATCATTCAAATCTCTATAATCACCATAAATTCTAATTTATCTTATTTTATTTGGTTGAGTGACTACTTGAATCACCCAATCTGATTTTTCTATGGGATATATTAATATTTCATCCATCATACGGTCTAGTTCTACCTTGATAAAATCCTCCTACACTTGTCCCCAAGTGCAAATTTCTATTCTTATTTCATGATAAATCTCTAGAAAAGGGAAAGAAGACTCACAATATTATTGATACGCAATAAAATCAAATTATAATATAACTGTTGCAATACTTATAAGTATTGTACAACCATATGTAGAAAAATAGGACGCTCCATAGGTGCAACAATAAACACACTTATAGTAGCTTCCAAAATACATCTGGGAAGCACAACAACTTGAAATATAAAAAAATATGAATGTTACAACTATGTAACAATTAAACCTATGTAATAAAATATGGTTATAAAACCATATAACAATAAAAAAAATAATTACCCCAGTGAATTACTACTTACCTAAGGTAAAAATGTAAATACAATGCATCATTAAACTAGGAAACTAAGTTTACCTAACATACCCCACCTTAATTTTTCATTTCCTTAGGGGATGAGGAGAGGAACTTTTTGAACAACTTAAAATTGTCACATGCAAGTGAATTTTTGAAGATATATGTTCGTTGTTCAGCTATTGGGAAAAATGAAGTTGTATGTTGTGTTTCAAGACATGTTCCCGTATGAAATGAACAAGTACCTCAATGTGCTTTGTTCTCTTGTGAAAAACTAAATTGTGAACAAGTTTGAGAACACCTTCATTGTCTACATACGTGGTGGTAGTTTTTTCTCTCAATACACTAAGTCCTTCTAGTATGAGATGTAGCCATATCACTTTGCAAACAACTCCACCTACAACATGATATTTAGCTTCTGGAGAAGAGTGAGAATTTTTTTTCCTTGCTTCTTCATGATATTGGTCCAAATCCCAAAAAGAATAAAAATATATAAGTGGATCTCATGTCATCAATGTTACCTGCATGATCTAAATTTGAATATCCAATCAAGAAGAATTTATCATTTTTCTTGTACTCTAGACCAAGATCCACGGTAACCTTGAGATATCACAAGATCCGCCTTGCTGCTTTCCAATGAAAAACTCTAGGTTCCTAGATAAACCTGGAAAGATAGCTCACTACAAAGCTAGTATCTGGTCTAGTATATGTTAGGTAAATGAGACTCTCGATCAACTGTCAATAGAGAGGTTCATTTACTAGAGGAGATGGAATTGAATGAGATAACTTGAGTCTCATCTCCATAGATGTAGCAATAGGTGTGGAATCCATCATCCTAAATTTCTCAAGTGTTTTCATGGTATACTTCAATTTAGAAACAAAGATATGATTCTCTTTTTGACATACTTCCAATCCAATATAGTAGTGCAGGAGCCTAATATCAGTCATGTAAAATGATTGATTAAGATCTTTCTTCATTGCATCAATCATATTAATTATGCTAATAATGATGACTAGATCATCAACATAAATAAAAACTATCACATTCCCTGCATCTTTCTTCTTGGGATAGAGATTGGGATCATATAGATTTCTGACAAATCCATGCTTAGTGAGATTCTCATTAATTTCCATGTACCAAGCTTGGGGTGCCTATTTAATGCCATACAAATATGTTATGAGTATGCATACATTTGTTTCTTCTCTAGGTACAACATAACCCTCAGGTTGAGTCATGTAGACTTCGTCTTGTAGATCTCCGTTTAGAAAGGAAATTTTCATGTCTATATGATGAAATTTCCAAAGAAACTGAGCGGCTAGAGAAATGATCATCATGATCATTTTGATCTTAGTTGTTGGAGAAAATATCTCTTCATAGTCTATCCCTTCCTTTTTTGCATACCCCTTTACAACTAGTCTTTCTTTGTACTTTTATATGCTCCAATATTCTTTATACTTTGTTTTGGATATCAATCCATAACCAATGGGTTTCTTCCCTGTTAGAATATCAACAAGCTGCAAGGTGCTATTTTTCATCACTAACTAATACTTACCTTCTATGACATATTTCCAAGGTTTTGACTATAGGGCTTCCTGGACAGTCGAGGGATCAACAAATTCAAAAACTCTACTAATCAAATAAAAGTTTACCTCTTCTCATTCTTTACTACGAGTCTGTGGTCTAGTGGTGGATGCATCCGCTGGAGCATCTAGTGGAGCATCTCAAATAATATTAGTATATCACTTGGGCATACATTGTACTATTCCCATGGGTTTTGGTCCTTTATGATCATCACCATTATCCCCATCATCATTGTCATCATCAGCGGGAACATCAGTTTTTGTTTTCACAACTACTTAAATATCTACATCAGGTGAGTTTGGAGGAGGAGTGAAAACTTCCTTCTTCTCAAATAACTCAACATCTCTATTGGTGTATACTATTCTAGTCTTTGGATCCATCAATATGTCCTCAAGATCCTCTTCAATGTAGCCAATGAAGACGATTTTTATTTATTTCATATCCAAATTATTTGTTTTCTGCTTGGGTATGTTCATGATATATTTGCACCCAAAAAATATGCGGTGTGCAACAGATGGCTTCCGCTTCAACCATGCTTCATGTGGTGTTACTCCATCAAGAGCAATTTTTATCACTTTATATAGAAAATATATTGTTGTCTTCATTATTTCTACCCAAACTTTCCTCGCTAGTCCAGAATCATCGATCATGCAATACACCATCTCCATAATAGTAAAATTTCTTCTCTTGGTAGCATCATTTTATTATGGTGTGTGTAGAGGAGGCATCTATCGATGAATCCCATGAGCTTAAAGATAGGATTTTCACTCATTACTAGTGAATTCCCCCTCTTAATTTGAGCAGAGAGATCTGATATGAGGATCAGTCTCATTCTCTACAACCACTTTGAAATTTTCAAAGTTCTCAAAAGCATCACTTTTCTTAAAAAGACAAAATATCAACATTTTTCTTGAGTAATCATCAACACATAGCATGAAATATTGAAATCTAGAATGAATCTATTACATTGAAATGAAAAGATCGATATGAATGAAATCAAGCTTACCAAGAGCTTGATAAGTACACTTGTGGAATGAAGCTCTATGTTGTTTACATGCTAGGAAGTTAGGACACTTATCTGTATCCTTCTGGAGAGATGGTAATACTCTCACCATGTTTTACTGGTGAAGTGTTTCAAGATATTTGAAATTGATGTGACCAAGTCTTCGATGCCAAAACTGTGTAGAGGAAGAATTATTAGCCACAAGTGTTTGATCATTTCTATGGAAAAATTCAAGCTGGAACATACATCCCACATTAGAGGATTTTGTAACAATTTCCGATCCTCTTGATTTGTCTCTAATAAAACACACTTTCTTACCGAAATGACCATCAAAGTCAATCTTCAAATTATGATCTAGAAGCGGACTCACTAATAGCATATTATTTGTTAACCCAAGGACATATAACACATCTAATAGTCTACAATTTTGTTAACCAAGAGGTATAGAAATGTTCCCAATTCCTTTTACAGTGTAAGAAGAATCATCACTTAATGAAACATAGTTTTTCAAAGGCATGTCCCTCATGGTAGTAAACTAGTCTCTGTGCCTAGTCATGTGTCAAGTAGCTCCCGAATCAACATACCAAATAACACTAGATGACATGGATGGTTCAATGGAATGAGAAATGTACAATAAGTCCTCATTTTATGAATGCTCTTCTTACTTAGCTGCATTACCTTGCTGATGAGGTTTTCCTCACCAATTCCCCTTCTTCTTCCCTTGCTTGTAGTATGATTTTCCCTGATGAGATTGCTGATTTTGAGGTTCAGAGTTTCTCGATGAACCTTTCTTGTTTGTGATGAACTAACAATATTTCAACTCATGTCCTCTTTTATAGATAATACATATCTTCTTTTTCTTTTCCCCTTGCTAATGTTGTTTTTGGGACTTTTGAGAAGAATGGGATTTTGCTTTGCCTTTTCCTTTTTGATGAGAAGATAGTTCCTGCTCCTATTCATCATCTTTATTATACATTTGTTCTTCTTGGTGTAGTAGATTCATTGACTTATCAAAAGTAACTATCTAATCTAAAAATTTTAGTGTGGTTACAAAAATGTGGTAAGAAGGAGGAAGTTCTCTCAAAACAATGAGAATGAGAGATGTATCAGTAACCTCCCCTCCTAGGGCTAGAAGTGAATCCCTCAATTCTAAAACTCTTCGTAATAAAATTCCACTTTCTCATTCATTTTGAATTTCAGTGTATGTAATTGACTTTGCAAATTCAAAATTATATTCTTGTTTTCAGCCTCGTACACGATGCTCACCTTATCCCATGCTTCTTTGGCTATTTTGGCATCTCGAATGTGGGGTTGTGCATTGTTAGACACTGCAAACAAGATTATCCACTTGGCATTCTGATTAGCCTTATCAAACTATCTCTATTAGGTTGAATCATCTTGTAATTTGGTTGTGGAACCATTCACAGTAGGACAAATCTCTTCAAACTCAAGTTGTGTTTTGATCTTAGTCTTACATGTAGCATAATTATCTCCTCTTAGGAGTTGAGAGTCTAGAAGAAAAAAATTAGGGGCATTGGTGCCCATTTTCTGAATTCACTGATAAAGGGTAAGATTTTTATCAATCTAGGTATAAGGTATACCAATCTATATACCGTCATTCTAATATACTAGACCTTTCTATAAACATACCCTTCTGATATATGTGTTGGTACATGGAAGAAGCTCACCCTTTTGATATACCTAGTAGAACGTGATAGAGGCATTAACGTAGGTGAAAGAATTTGATACATGGTACCATGATAGTAATGAAAGGGGTATATGTGATTATTGAAACTGAGTCAAAAGAATACCCTCATACGTGTGCATAACTTTGCTATGTACTTAGATAATTTTAGTGTCCGGATTTATGTCATGCAATCGTCATAGACAGATGGGATGACTCAAAGTGTGTGCACTGTGTCCTTATTTCTCCCCATTGATTTATAGGGACGATGCCTAGACAACGTTGTTGTAGCTATATTATGAATTAAATGCAGTAGTAGTTGCGAAAAATTTACCCGTAAGCACTTCCTAAATGCATTATTTATATTGAACGCTGCAAAAGAGATATGAAGATCTTGCGAGTGTTATAGAACAAAATTTCACTTTTTAAATTTTCAAAACTCTTCTATTTTTTATCAGTTACAATGTTTACAATTAAATATGGAAACCTGTAAATTAGTACAATCCACTGAAATATACACGGAAAATAAATGATTACATCCGAATTCGTGGAAAAATTGAATGATAGGAGATTTTTCTATGAGACCTTAGTAGCCTTTAGAGCTCAAGATGGCTCTCTATTCAAAAAACCACAAAACATAGCTAACAAATTTATTTTTTAGATGCCCCTCCTTTGGAAAAAGTTGTTCAAAATGAGTTTGTAATAAAAATAGGAGAAATTGTTTTTTCCCCTTCTATAGGGTTTTCTTTTTCTATTTTTGGCATGGGTTTAGTTATGGTTAAGCAAGTTTAGAGGATTTTTCCATCGCTAAATGTTGGCAGTCTAGTTATAATTCCTCCAAATTCATAAGTTTATATTAAAGTTGTTTTTTGGGGGGGCTCGAACACCTAACCTTCCCTAGCCAACAACTAGACAACCACCAACTAACCACTACAAAACCCAATGCACATATAATTAGAGATGAAGATAGTTATATTTAAAATCCCAAAAAATTCCCTAACCTTTGAAAAAGATGACGTAGCAGGTGCTTATAGTGTCCACGTGGTGCTCCTAGTAGTGTTAGTAGTTTAGGGTTTTCTGAGAAAGTGAATCTGGGTTGTTTGACCTCCTTATCTCCTCTCGCAATAAATTCTACCACTGCATTATTTTCTTCGTTTACTGGGCCGCTCAAGAAAAAATGGCTTGGTCTATTGAAGGTTGGTTTTTTGCAGGGGGTATGGCTCGAAGATGGATTCAAGAGATTGGCCCATTAAGGTAGGGGATGGTTTTTTTATAGGATCCTAACTCATCCAAAAGGCACCCAACTTAGTCCTTTGCTTACTTTCCACAATCGTTTGATTTAATCCACCAATGTTTGTTGTGTTTTCCTCCACCATTTTTATTTATGGTTATAGGTTCATTGGAGCATATGCTTGGAGTGGTTAGGGAGCTTGATTTTAATTACACAACAACTCGGTGGGGGAGGGTAGATGCGGGAAGCTTTGTGTCATGGTGAAGGGGAGTTGGTTAGGATCTTAGCCCATGTGGAAGATATAGTCCAGGAGTCCAATTTGCCAATGTAACTTGATGCTTGGCTCGTTCCCAAACAAAGTAACTCTCCTATCAACATTATGAGCACAACCTGGTTTATCCTTTATGAATAGCTTGCCTAGCTCATTTGGGTAGGGTAGCTCTATGCAAAACTCACCCCTGACTTGGTCTATAGGGATGTGAAACATCTCATTCTTTGCCTTGGTACAGAGCTTTGCAACTATATTTATTTATTTATTTTAAATTATGATTTCTTCTAAATCATATTTTCTCTAGCAAGAAAAATTTTCCTGGTGCAAGGGGCACTAGTGTAAAAACATTTGCTTTTATTTTTCCTAGAGATTAAACTGGAGGTTATGGGGATGCGGGGTCATTCTAGGAAGCTGTTGTAGGTAGCACGGGCTCTCTTGGAATGAATAATTCTTCTCCAATACTTTTCAGCCTTTGGCAACCTCTCTTCAACCTGACAGGATCCTCTATCCTCCTCTGATACCAAATATAGAAGAGGGATGGAAGCCTCACAATATTGTTGAAATGTAATCAAATCAAATTACAATAGAAGTGTTGCAATACTTATAGGTATTGTACAACCATATGCAAACAAATGGGATGTTGCATAGGCGCAACAATAAACATAGTTATAATAGCTTCCAAAATACATTCGGGAAGCACAAAAATATGAAATACAAACAAATATAATTGTTATAACTATGTAAAAATTAAACCTATATGAATACAATATGACAAATATGGTTATAAAACCATATAACAATACAAAAATTAATTACCCCTGTGACTTACTACTTACCTAAGGTAAAATTGTAAATAAAATGCATAATTAACCTAGTAAACTAAGTTTACCTAACAATAAAAATACTAAGACTTTTCTAGTGGAGTAATTGTTTCTGGAAATACATGAACCCACAATTTAGGATCATTTCTTTGTAATTTCCAGGCCTCAATGCACTCAAGATTGTTAATTTTTGGACGTTATTCTATGCAGTACCTAGGAAAATCTTTATTTAATTTAGAAGGTAAAGAAAATTTTACCTGTAGCATGCCTACTACTTCATGCCATAAAAGGTTATTAGTTTTATACACAACCCACCATGTAGTTTTTATTCCCTTTATTGCATAGTCCAGTGCAATAATTCTCATATATTCATGCATTACATTCTTCTGAAATTCAATTAAGGATGTATTTAGACTGGAGGTCCCAAAAATATGTGGAGTTCATTTTTATTATACCCGAACCATTCTCATTGACCCAAGTTTGTGTCCTTTTTGCATCAAACGGTTTAAGTATGCATCTGAGTCCCCACTAATTAAATATTCTAGGTCCAATGGGACATGGATTTCTCCATTTTTCTTGATATAATCTTGATCATGTAGCAGGAATGAATATACCTATGCTATCTAGGAATTAGTTAGAGACCTATTGTTGTACTAAAGTTCTTCATCTAGGAATGGATTTCTACTATGTGTAGTGATAAGAATCTCCCACTTCCTGAAGTCATCTACACTTATTTCCTTTCTGTATTCTAAAGCTTTAGACTTTTCATGATGTATGGCCTTAAACCAACTTTCAATTTATCATGAATATATGAAAATATAAGTTCTGTAAGAATAGTATATCATTTTTGTTCAGTCCTATTCATTGGTATGATAATGATCCCAGATGTATGCTTCCATCTAATTTTTCATGATGTTGATAGTAATACTTCCATCATATGCCCATTTATTTTGGATTAGAATAGGATAATGTGTTTCATTGGTTTTCATTCCAATCACTTCAAAATGCCCTTTTAAAGTTAAGTCTCTGACTTGTATTTCTACATCCTCAAGTCAATCAATTGCATCTACTCTCACATAGCCTACGAGGTTGAGAGTAACATGGCTATAAACCAAAACAAAACTCCCCATAGCTTCCCAAGTGGATCTCAATGTCATGATAATAGTGCTTCCAAAATAAAATTTCACATCTTTCATTTCATATCCCCTAGGATTAAATTAAATCTAGTATCCACATCCCATGGCTTCTTAGTCTTCACATACCATATATGTTTATTTTCTTGTAATGATCTATTTGGTGTATTTCAAATAGATTCCTAATTAATCTAGAGATGTATTGTGAAATATCTTTGTTGTGCAGAACATTTACTATTTTCATAAGATCTCGTAATGTTGCACCCACTCCCTTATTTAAAATTATCATTATCTGGTTCTAAATATGTGATTTTACTTCCCTCATATTCTATTCATTTCCATCTCTATGCTGGATTGAGTATAGAAATCATTTAGATTATTCGAGTAGTTATTTTTCCCTCCTTGGGTCAAGGTAGGTATCCTTATATGCGCATCATATTTAAGGTTGATTTGGAATCTCCACATGTTCCAAGAATTTCTCTTTCCTTTTCAATCTAGTGACAACTTGCAAACTACATGTATCTTTAGGTATGCATTGATCCTTTTAACAATGCACAATTGATTTTATTTTAGTTTCTTTATTTTTCCAATGTAAAAAAGTTTTCTATGTTATGTTGTACATGTACCCTATAGTATGCAAAAATAACATCCTAATCTGGGACCTGGGTTTGAAGGAAAATTTAGTTTAATGTGATTTGGTTCTCTACAAAGATAAAAAAACATCACTCCTTGTCCATGTGGTTAGGGATCCATCCTCATTTACTAGTTATTTCCCTTATATCCTCAATATTACACACAATACTACCTTTGTGGGTTATTTAATAAAATATGAATTAAATCTAATTGTAGCATAACCTATATCAAAAAATACAATAGATGTACAAATGATAAGTACCCAAAAAATGCAGCACTATAAGAAAATGGGAGAGAGAGATGACTTATCTGAATTATGTGCAATCTAGAACTGATTTGGGTGGCATAAAGTGTTGAACAACGATGGAAATATGTCACAAATTCTCTCTATAAAATATGGATTCTAAGAATAATGTCGGATATGGGCGCCCGGTGCTAGATAGGGGCTCCTGGGTGCTGGTGACTATTCTTGGGTGTTAGTGAGTGCATATAAGGTCAGAATATTATTTCTTCTATGTCATTAGTGTTTCATTATCACTTCCTGTTGATCGTCTAAAATTCACTCTTTGATTTCTGAGGTTACCTATAACCTATAAAAAAACCTAGCTACCTACACAATCTCACAAAAGCATCAAATTGGAATGAAAATGCAATATGTGAAGTCAGACTAACCCCAATGGTCATCCGATGAGTGAGATTATGATCGAGCGTTGCACTACATTCTAGAATCCATGTAGTTCTTTTTGCTTGTGTGTGTAACAATTTCCTTAGGGTGCCCTCATGCTAATGACACAAATATAGTAGGATGTGGCTAGATAAGATAAAAATGTGTGATATGAAATTGAGAACTTCCCCTTCCTATACAGTGTATGCAGCCCAAAAATGTAGTCCCTTTAGTGGTAGCTATAATATGTAGATGACATTTCCCCTTATAATTTATATCTAGAATAATAGAGTGTATGTTGTGTATATATATGGATCTCTTGTTTGAATTTTGACACTAGTGACTTGAAAGGATGATTATGAGCTTGGGATAAGGATAAGAAAACTAGAAAGGGTGACCAAAAATGTTGAAAAGTATAAAAAGAACAAGGAATATAGGAGCACCTAGATTGGACAGGAGTGTCAAGGCACTACTGTCTAGAATGGGCACTAGTGTATTGGGATAAATGATGAAAGATATCAAAATACTGACAAATAGGGATCCTTGTGATATGAGTAGAAGTGGGTATATAAGTGATAGATGAGAGAGTAAGAAAATAGAAAAAATAAAAAAAATGGATGGAAAAAGGATTGTGTTACCATTAAATACTTTTCTTACGTAAGATCCATGCATATAAAAAACATACTAACGACATAGTAAAATAGTAACATGTGCATGATTTTATGTCTACATACCCCCCTGCTTTATGCTATTTGAATGAAACTCAAGTAGTATAAAGTAGCAAGGAACATACTTGTATAGAGTTCAGAGAATCCATGTTTCAAAGTACGTGTAGAATATAGAAACTTGTAGTGTGGTGAACCATGGGTATCTTGATAATGAATACTTGAAAACGATGTTTGACACAAAAATTTTGCACAAAAACAAGACGGTGCTTGTGTATTTTATTAATATAAAAATCAAGCATTATAAACAAATGAGAGAGCTACAATATTTATAGATATTGGACAGCTTCTATCTCATCCACAATATATGGAAACAAATCATCTAATTTGAGAAAATATGCATAAATAGCATATTGCCCCTAACTGCCCCTATTTCCCCTCATGGAAATCATCTAGGAACAAAATATGAAAGATAGAACATGATCCCACAAACATTGGAATGAGAACACTATCACTTAGTTAACTAAAAACTAAGGATAACTTATACCTATTTACATAAGTTTAAAGTCTTTAAATTAAATACTTTAAATTATTACATTTATTAAAATATCAATTAATGATGAATTAAGATAATTTTATTCCTAAAATTAAGCCCCTTAATTCAGCATGGTCTCAAGTGAATAGGAGAGAAATTCTCTAAAACCCTAAAATTTACCTTGAGCAAGTGACTTTGTGAAGACATCTGCACGTTGCATATTTGTTGGGCAATATTGGAGTTGGATTTTGTTATTCTGAACATGTTCACAAATGAAATGTACCTGCACCTCAATGTGTTTTTTGCACTCATGAAAAACTGGATTCTAAGCAAGTTTTACTACTCCTTCATTATCAACATGTAGGATAGTTGGATATTTTTGTGGTATTCCTAATCCTTCAAGTATACGTCGGAGCCATATTGCTTTACAGATAGCTCCACCTATTGCATGATATTCTGATTTTGTGGATGATCTTGAAATGCAATTCTTGTTCTTACTCCCCTATGATATCATTCTAGATCTCAAAAAGAATACAAATCCTGAAGTGGATTTCCTATCATCTATGTTTCCTGCATGATCTGA
This sequence comes from Taxus chinensis, assembly GCA_019776745.2. Taxonomy (NCBI): domain Eukaryota; kingdom Viridiplantae; phylum Streptophyta; class Pinopsida; order Cupressales; family Taxaceae; genus Taxus; species Taxus chinensis. Next base: position 69,000,616 of record CM034153.1, on the reverse strand, counting down.
ATCCGAATATCTTGTCAAGAAGAAGTTATTCTTCTTCTTGTATTCTAGGCCATAGTCTATAGTTCCTCTGATGTACCTAAGTATCTGATATGTTGCTTTACATTGAGAAACCCTTTGTTCTTGCATGAACATGAAGGATAGCTGAATGCATAGTTGATATCCGGCCTAGTGTAAGTCAAGCAGATGAGACTCTTGATCAACTGTCGATAGAGAGTTGCATATACTTGTGGTGATGGATATGTTCGAGATAGTTGAAGTCTTGTTTCCATAGGTGTGGAAAATTTCTTACAATCCATCATATTGAATTTCTCGAGCATTGTATTTGCATATTTAAATTGTGACACAAAGATATGATTTTATCTTTACCAAACTTCAAGTCCAAGACAATAATGCAGAAGCCCGAGATCGGTCATGTCAAATGATCATGTTAGATTTTTCTTTGTTGACTCAATCATCCTAACTAATCCTCCAGTGATGACTAGATCATCAACATATACTACAACAATCACTATATCCCCCCTTGATTTTTAAGATAGAGATTAGGATCGTATGGACTCTTATTGAATCCATGTTGAATGAGATGCTCGTTGATTTTTATGTACCATTCCTTGGGAGACTGCTTGAGACCATATAGTGATTTTATTAGTTTACATACCTTTTCCTCTTTACCTGGTATGACAAAACCTTCTGGTTGAGTCATGTAAACTTATTCATGTAAATCATCATTAAGAAAGGCACTTTTCACATCCATTTGGTGTATTTTCCAACCAAATTGTGTAGCTAGAGTAAATATTAACCTGAAAGTTTTTATCTTAGATGTGGGAGCAAAATTCTCCTCATAATCAAGGCATTTTTTAGCATATCCCTTAGCAACTAGTCTAGCCTTATATTTATCAATTTTTCCATCTGCATCCAATTAGTTTATTCCCTAGTGGAAGATTTGTAAGTTGCCATGTAATATTTTTCATAAGTGACTTATATTCTACATCCATAGCATCTTTTCAAGGTTTAGACTGTAGGGATTCTGAAAATGTGGATGGCTCAGTACTTTCAACAACTTCACTCATTAAGGAAAAATTGAACTCATTTCAATCCATACTGTGAGTCCTCATTCCATTGGTATATGTGTCGGGGACACTATCCAATTTTGCATCTCCAATCATACTTGTATACCATTTAGGCATACTTTTTGTGGTTCCTATGGGAGGTTGAATTTCACCATCTTCCCCATCATCACTTTCATCATCAAAGTGATTACCACCCTCTATTTTCACTGTAGGGATGATTTTTTCATCATGTGAGTATATGGAAGGAGCATCTAATTCTTTTTTCTCAAAGAACTCAACATCTCAAATAGTGTGTACCCTCCTTGTTTTTGGATCCATAAGTCTGTAGCCAAGTGCTTCATCATTGTATCCCAAGAAGATAAATTTTTCTAATTTCATATCAAGCTTATTTCTTTGTTTCTTAGGAATGTGCATGTTTTCTTTACATCCAAAAACTCTAAGGTGGGAAATAGATGGCTTATGCTCTGACCATGCTTCCTGAGTTTTTATTCCATCAAGAGCTATAATGGGAACTCTATCTAGTAAAGAGACTATCGTTTTAGCTGCTTTGGCCTAAATTTTTTTTGATAAACCTACATCATCAATCATACATCGCACCATATCCATGATAGTATGATTTCACATTTCAACAACACCATTTTGTTATGGTGTCTGAGGAGGAGCCATTTGACGATGAATGCCAGGTGTTTTTGAAAAATCATTGAACTCATTACTGGTGTATTCTCCCCCTCGATCTGAGTGGAGTGTTTTTATTTTCCTACCAAACTCTGTTTTAACAAGGGTTTTGCAATTCTTGAAAGTTTCAAAAGCTTCGTATTTTGTAGAAAGATAGTATATCCACATTTTTCTTGACAAATCATCAACAAAGAGCATGAAATATTGAACCCAGAGTGGCTAGGTATCATTGGTCCACACAGATTGGTATACACCAAGTCAATTTTTTCCTTAGCCCAAAATGTACTATGTTTGAAAGGTTCTCTATGTTGTTTTCCTGCCAAAAAATACTGATATTTATTTTTACCCTTTTTTAGAGGTGGTAAGCCCCTAACCATGTCGTATCAATAAAGTGTGTCAAGATAATCAAAACTCACATGTCCAAGTCTTCAATGCCATAGTTGAGTTGATGATGTATCCTTGGCTAAAAGTGCTTGATCATTTCATTGAACAAAATCCTACTGAAACATTGTTCCCACATTTGAAGCTTTTGCAAAAAAATTTGAGCTTTGTGACTTATCTCGAATTAGGCACATATTTTTACCACCTTTACAATCAAATTCAATTTTGAGATTTTGATGGATGAAGAGTAACACTATACATCTCAGATTACATCCTCAAAAGGTCCAAACGTTGCTAATGAATAGAGATAAAATTTATCTTTGTATTGTTCCATTTGAAAAAGTGTTTGTTCCACTTGAATAACCCATATATAAGTAGTATATGAATGGAAATGACATCTCGTTTCCCCCATTCTTATGGGTGTTCTGATTTGAATAATGGTAGATGGATTCCAATTTAGGTCATCTGGAAGCGATAGTAATGTAATGCATCTCCCAAGTTAGGTCATCTAGGAGAGATAGTAAAGGGATGTAGCTCCCAAGTTAGGTCATCTGGGAGAGATAATAAAAGTATGCTTATTGTATCAATTGATTGATTTAATTTGAATGATATAATTTTTTTTTGAGATTTTGTATTTATAAAATTACCCACAGAGAGGTTTTGGTGATTTTCTCCCAGATTTGGTCATTTGGGGGAGTAAATTTGAGAAAGTATTGATTATAGTATACATTGATTGCTTTGTTGTTTAAATGAGTTGAAAAAAAATTGTAATAGTCATATGTTGGGAGTGTCAATTGATTTAGTGTAACATGATATGGATTATGGGATGATCCTAATTGTATGCCCCCCTTTCGGAAAAATGGTGAAGGGTGGATAAATGAGCACTAAGCCAAAAGAAAGATGTCTAAGTTGTTGTAATAGTAAATTTAAATGTTATTGGATAGTATAGTCATAGTGTGAATATATATTATAATATTACTTGTGTCAGATGTGAACATGAGGGGCTGAAATATGTATGATATGGTGCTAGAGGAAAATATGATCTATATGGTCCAAATGGAGAGACAAACTGTGTTATGAGGCTCAAGATATAAGTGAAACTGTGTAAGGTGTATTAATTATAATGGTGGTTGCAAAGAGTGACTATAGTATATAGTAAATACGAATTTTATATATATATATATATAGGGAAAGATGAATAGTATTTTCATTTGTATCGAGATCGAGTGAAATTTGGAGCTCTGAGTTGTGACAATGCCACGTGTTAGATCAGGGAGTTTGACTAGGTTCGAGAGAGTAGTGGTGGTAATGGCTTCACAGATGACCAATGAGCTGGTAAGTGTGATGATTTTTGGAAAATTATGTCAAATATGTCTATTTTTGTTAATTATAGGAAATTTTGAGGCTTTGTATTTTTCAGTGTTTCTGACCTAGTCAGAAGTGACAAGGGTGTTTCTATTTCAGGGGATAGTGGCGCCTAGTTCCAGGAGCTAGTGACCCACTTCTGGGTGCCCATGACCTGGTCCTAGGAATTAGCATCCTAAAATAGGCATTGAGCATTATATTGTGAATTTTTAATATTCTAATCAGTTTGATGCTATGATAAAAAAATTTTGTAGTATGTATAGTGTACTAATGGAATATTTTTGTTGGTTTTTTTGTTGTGCAGAGGGATATACACTTGAAAGTGTTTCGGGTGGGCCATCATTTGAGTAAATTTCTCACTTTGGGGATGTCATATATAGAGTGGGATATATTAGACCGTGCTGGCCTCTAGCACATTGTGAGATTGGGGGAGGTACCCGATAATATGCCTATATTGACTGCTTTGTGTGATAGATGGTGTGCAGATACATGTACATTCTGATTTCCTAGTGGTGAGATGACGATGACCCTAGAGGATTTTTACCAGATATTATAGTTGCATATTGTATGTGAGAGAGTACATTTGATGACTATAGTGGATTCCTAGAGGTAGATGAGGGAAGCGAGGTGGTATTTTACAGGGACATGAGTACAAGTAGAGACTCATATCAATTTAGATGCAACATTGAGATCTAGCATTCCATGGTTATGAAATTTTATTGCATTGATTATAGCTTCGTCGGCAGGGTTCATTTTAAGAGACCTCTTGGAAATCGGAGGTGGAGAATACCTGGCGAATATCCCCAGAACCGGTTTCGCAGGAAGGTGAATTTTTTGGGGGTTGTATGAAAAAATTTCACCTGATTGTCAAGTGCTGCGACAGAAGGCTGTAGACGCGCGACGGGAGATTTTGCTGTCGCACGTCTCCAGCCTCCGACCTCTGCTTTCTCATCAAAAAATCTCTATGTCGCGTATCAACAAACTCTTTGTCATGTGTCTGCTATGCGTCAATATCTGTTGTACCTCCTTGTTGCGTGTCAACAAATAACCCTCATTGACACTCATCAACAGACCTCTTTGATGTGCGTCAACAAGGTTGTTGACACACGTCAATGAGGTCTGTTGATGTGCATCAATGAGGTCTGTTGACGCGCGTCAATGCATTTTTTTTACGTGCTACAGCAAATATCCTGTCGCGCGTCTGCAGCCTCTGCCCTCTTCTTGCTCATCAAAAAAATATCCATGTCGCTCGTCAACAAACTCTTTGTCATGGGTCTACTATGCGTCAATATCTACAGTATCTCCTTGTCTGCAAACCCTCCTTGTCGCTTGTCAATAACTTACCCCCTTATCATGTGTCTATAATACGACATATATCATATTTAAAAAATGTGAAGTAGAAGTGTTCTACCTGGAAAATAATCTAGGTTTATATAGGGGATATTTTTCAAGGGTAGGCGAAGCCGACCCCTAAAAAAAATTAAAGTGTAATTTTTAGGCGAACAGGTCACTGACCCGTGCCAAAAAATTCATCTTTTCAAAATTTTCAAAAATGGAATATTTGCCACTAAAATTTTCCCTGTTCGTCGGTTGTAATAGAGGGTAGCAGAGTTGGTATATTTTTTTATAAGATGCATGATATTTGTGACAATATAGAAAAACATGGTCGCAATGTGTATTGGACCATTTGTATAGAGACTTATATAGATTTATGCAGGAGTATCATGAGGGTGGACTAAGAGCCATGAATTTGTTGTATGTATGGGAATATGATCATATAGTGATCTTGAGGCCACTTAATGGGCCACAGGTTGAGTGGGCTCAACTCAATATATTTACAGTAAGGTGGGTAGGCACCCGTAGTAGGACGATGGATATGAACACCTATAGGTGGATGTTATATCAGATGAGCCCTAGATCCATTATATGGAGACCATATAAAGACTATGTGGGTTGGTTTGAGGATTTTATTGAGTTGTGGTGCATTCGGTGCACCATGTGGTTAGAGGATCACTTCCAAGGGGTGAAAAAGTTGTTCAAGGGTGAGCGAGTATCTAAACAATTTTTCATGGCCCATGATGTTCCCCTAGAGTGATATATATGGTTGAGATATATTAGAGTGCCAACATGACTGGTAGCAAGGCGTTCCCTAACAAGAGCACAAATAGTGCATCCTGGTCCATATGAGGTAGATACAACTATAGATCCTATACATGTTGACGATACAAGGTGAACCCAGGACTACAATGAGTGGTGGGTGACACGTCGATGGGTGTTATTATTTCTAGTTATGGTGAATGCGGCTAGTGGAGCAATATTTGGAGAATTAGAGGGGTAAGCACATATCTCTGATATAGATGGTGTAATGACTATACAAGCCGAGCGTAAGTATTGCATTGTTATTTTCTATTTTTTATTATTTATTAGATATTGCAAAAGTGTGTAGTGACTAATGGTGTTTTTTTAATGTAGGTGATGCCTATTGGTCATTGATTGTGGATTCTTCGATACACATAGTGACATGGAACATGCCTCAATATGTTCTCATGGGAGGTGGTATGCGAGAGAGATTGTATGTTAGTGTGGGCATGCATGCCCATTTGTTTAAGCTAGTGGATATAGTTGTAGCCACGTGTACCACGTTATTGAGTGAGCATGATGAGGATTGTGCATATATTGATTGAGATAGATAGGATGTAGAAGGAGGATTCCTAGCTCAGGACGTGTTTGCTAAATACATTGAGCTACATGGCTGATTTGTAGAGAAGACATCTGAGATTTATATATTACATAGTAAGTTAGATAGATATAGAAGTTGAGATCATCAGCGTAGATTGAGTGGTGAAGCCTCTAGCTCTTGAGCTCCTGGGATTGTATATAGTGATAGCGAGGATGATGTATGATATATTGTATATGTTGTATTGATGCATGAGGGATTTCTCCCCAGTGATTGTATCTTGTGAATTAATATTTTTAGATGATATTTCTATGACATTTGAAATTGATGTGCCTTGTATATTATGTGAGGATTACGATGTCTACATGGTAGTAATTGTGTAATGTCATAGATTGAATGTGCATTATTGAAATGGTTGTTTTGATTATTGCATGTTGGAATGTAGTATGACGTGGAAATAATAGATAAGTATTGAACTAGATAAATAATATATGTGAATAAATATGGGTGAGAGATCATAGATATGTATGTATTTGATGTAATGTGGTAGATAAAAGTAGTAATAATGATGTGTTGACAATGAAATAATGCTTATATGTAAAAAAATGTTTGAAATTATATGTAATGAGAATGAAGGGGGGGAAGAAGAGATATTTCCCCCAAATGTGAGAATTAGGTTCATTCATAAATGCCCCCTCAAAAATCAAGAATGAACAATATAACAAGAGTGCATCATCAAGAAACGGGTTTGTCATATGTAAGGAGATGCGAGAAAAGATATGACATGAAGCAAAGTGCATCAGTGGTGAAAGGAAAGGTTCTTTGATGTAGTATTCCCTCAATAGTCAAGTGTGAACCATAACATGAGATTGTAACATAGGGTAATGAAATGGAAAGTGGATGTCATCTACCAAAGGTTAAGTGGCCTGCAAGGCATAAATGGAGCATGTGAAGCAACAAGAGTGTGAAAATAAGTGCTAAATTGTATACTAGATGGAATGGGACCAAGAATAGAAAATGTAGTGGGAGGAAGTGTAGAAGTAAGAGGATTAGGATGCCAATGAGGTAGTGTAGCAATTTATGAATAATGGGATGATGTAACCATTGGCAGATCACATGGAGGACATGGATGGATGATGGCCATAGGAGGTGGATGGATGATAACTTTAGTTGGAGGTTAAGGAGACAAGTGAACAAAAGTGGAATCACGCTTGTGCAGAATAGGAGAAAGAAAGTTCTCACGAGAGGGTGAGTAGAAAGAAATGACACCTTTGTCTTCTAATTGTTGTAAGTAATCATGGAGAGCATAAAAATCATTATGGTGATGGCTACTGATGTAGTGGTAATTGCAAAAAGGGCGATCACACTGCCATTGTAAGCATTGAGGTAAATGATGCTTGGTAGAAGGTAAGAGGATTAAGTGCTTCTCAAGTAAAGCACACAAGTCATCATGAATTTTTTCATTATGTGATAATTTCAATGGTTCAAGAGTAGGAGGCGGAGAAGACTTAGGTGTATGCCAATGTGGAAGAGGAGAAGAATGAAACTTACATTGAGGAGGAGATCATGAAAATGGAGATATCTTAATGGATGAAATAGGGGAAGAATTAGTAGATAATGAAGTATTATAAGTAATAGAAGAATTAGAATGAGGTGATATAACATGTGCAACAATTAAATATTTTTCTAAATCAATAACTTTGTATCATAAGAGAGTAAAAGATTCACATGTATCATATAATAGTATTTCTTTCAATGCAGAAATTAAGTGAAGAAATAAGATAAATTACATTTCTAAATCAATGGGCTGAAATAATAATTGATGCATACAAGATTTAAATCTTAAAATGTAATCTACAATTGGTTCTTTCTTTCCTTGATGCAATGAAGGAAGCAGTCATATGTGACCTTAGGACCATTGTTAGAAATAAATTTTCTTAGAAAAACATCCTCCATATCATAATAAATACTAATGGATCCATAAGGAAAATGGGTGTACCATTAGAGAGCATGATCAACAAGACTATGAAGAAATTATTTGAGTAAAAAAAGATCATTAGAATAAGAAAACATGGCTGATCAATAATACTTAAGATGTAAATAAGGATTTCTAGTGCCATCAAAACATGAGAAGCTAGGCATGATGAAGTCCTTTGGGAAATTGGAGTTGTTAATCTTTTTAGGAATAGGATTTCCATGCAAGGAATTATTGCCAATAGAAGCATAGTAGGATTTACAGTCAAGAGTGAGTGTATGAACTTGAGATTTCAAAGCACCAACAACATGCATGAGTGATATAATATCATGTAAAGGAATGGTTGGTGTGGTGAGAGGTATATTGAGAGGTTGGATCTTGCCATTGTGAGTGATCATGGGAATGTGAGAAGAAGGAGTGGATGTGAAAGGAGGTGGAAGAGCAGGAGAATAACATGGAGGATCTATGGGAATGCTAGAAGTAGACTCATTAGATATAATAAGAGGTGTACAAGTAGTAGGATTAGAAACATCATGAGAAAAAACTTTAAAAAGAGAAGAAAGATGAGTAGTAAATTCACATTCATCATTGTTAATAGAAAAAACATCATCACTAGCATGTTCATGATTAGAAGCATAATCTACATCAATAGCAAATATATCTTCACAAGAACATATTTCATCAAGACTATCATCAACATAGAATGAAGTAATAAGACTACTAAAATCAGATTTATCATTGCATTCATTATAAGAACTTTCAGAAGTATGAAGAGTAGGAGATACAACTTTTCATTCATCTTGACTACTAGTAGAAATAACGTCATGCATATGTACATTTTAAACATTAGAAGCACAAGTATTTTTATCCATATTATAACAACTAAGGACATAATCAATTAAATAATTTTCATTAATAATATCATGTGCTATAAGAGGATAAGAAGAAGGTGCAGCAACATGGGTGACTACGGGAGAACAAAGAAAACATAAAGTAAAGTTTTGGTTAGGAGAGACTATGAAAATGCTAGAGTTGTGAAATGTTTTATGATGGATTTATTGGAAAGTAGGAAGTTATTGGATGATGGAAGAATCACATTGACGATTTTAGTAGAGGTCGCTAAATTCAGATTTCATAGTAGCATCGTCAAAGAAATGGTTCGAGCATGTATCGGCCATATGGTGCTTAGGAGATGATGACATCTTCTTAGCCATGAGGGTTTTGGGGATCCTAGGGCAAGAATTTTGAAGAAAATTGGTTTCACCAAAACGATTTAATAAAATATGAATTAAATTTAATTGCCACATAACATATATGACAAAATACAATAGATATACAAATTTTAAGCACCTAAAAAATGAAAAACTATAAGCAAATGGGAGAGAGAGAGATGAATTATCTGAATTATGCACATTCTGGAACAAATATGAGTGGTGTAAAGTGTTGAATAGGGTTGGAAATGAGTCAAAATTTCTCTCTATAAAATATGGATTATGATAATAATACCAGACATGGGTTCCTTATGTTGGACAATGGCGTCCGGGTGCTGGTGACTATTCTTGGGCATTGGCGACTACACAGGAGTTTGGAATATACTTTTTTTTATATCACTAGGGTTTCGCTATCACTTCCTATTGATCTCTTAGTATTCGTTCTTTGATCATTGAGGGTACATGTAACCTGAAACCCAAACCCTGAATACCTACACAAGCTCACAAACACATCAAATTGGAATGAAAATGCAATATGTGAAGTCAAACTGACCCCGTTAGTCACCCAACGAGTGAACTTATGACTGAGCGTTGCACTACATTCTATACTCCTTGTAGTTCTTTTTGTTAGTGTGTGTAATAGCGTCCTTATGTTTCCCTCGCACCGATGATGCCATGATAACAAGCTATGGATACATAAGATGCAAATGTGTGATAAGGAATTGAGCACTTCCTCTTCCTATGCAGTGTATGTAATCCAAAAATTTAGTCCCTTTGATGATAGTGATAATATGTAGATGAGATTGCCCCTTAGAATTTCCAGGTAGAGTAATAGAGTGTATGCTGTGTATATATATGGATCTCTTGTTTGAATTTTGACACTAATGACCCAAAAGGATGACTATGAGCTCAGGATAAGGATAAGGAAACTAGAAATGCCGACCATAAATGTAAATAATGGTAAAAAGAACAAAGAGGACAAGAGAGCCTGGGCATTACTGTCCAGAATGGGTGCTAGTTTCCTGGGATAAATGATGACACATATGAAAAGACTGACAGACATAGATCGTTGCGACCTGACCAGAACTAGGTACATAAGTGATAGATGACAGAACAAGACAATAGAAAAAATTAAAACAAATGGATGGAAAAAGGATTATGTCACCAGTGAATACTTTTCTTACTTAAGATCCATGCATATAAACAACATACTGATGACATGTAGTAAAATAGTAATATCTATGTGATTTTGTGTCTACAATGGGGCATTCCATCCTTTTTTCTAGCCTTGATATCCTCCTCAAGGGGATTTTGGTGTATGTGTGTTCCATCTAGGTGATTTGTGTAGTGAAGGAAGTACCCAACCCATATTATTTTTCAGAGATGGTGCAGCCAGAATCAAACTAGATTTTGGAGATTATGGTATGATCCATTATGTGTTTGTTTTTGGTAGGGAAGGATCCCATTGCCTGCTTACTCCAGAAGAGGTGGCCATCTCTATTTATGGGACATATGGTTTTTCTTTAGTGGCTAGTTACATTAATACTCTAAATAAATTCCTAACAACCTCATTCAAATCCATCAAATCTCTATAATCTTTATCTTTGTGTGTGGTAGGACAACAAAAATTTCATACTACATTTTGATGTTTCTCGATATAATATTGTAGTAGGAGATATTTATTTAGTGAGTGTCCCCATATCCTACACACTTCATGCAATATTATTGTCAACCCTATCTTAGTTTTGGTATAATAAATTTTATGTTTTCCCTCATCTCCACACTCTACACACCATAAAATGAGCCTTAAGTTTTTTGTTCCTATAGTTCCTCCATCTTTCACATGAATGTATCTAATTTTTCCTTTGTTTTCTATTTTGATGTGCCTCTTTCTCCATAATATTCAGTATTCTCTACCTAAATATCTACTTCAATGTCATTTACTTTCATTTGAAGTTTCATATGCACAATTACAAAATAAATATTACTATGAATCCCTCTAAAACCAAGCCAATTTTCTTGGCTCATTAAAATTGAAGCTAATTTTGTTCATAAGATCAAAACAAATCATGTTGCATTCCATGAAAGAATCCCCTAGTTTCTATTTAGTTTCCTTCAAGTCCTAAATACTCTCCTCTATATACTTCTCTCTTTTGAAATTTTGTGTGAGTGCACAAGTACTTCATGTATAATTTTTGTGCTCATATTTCTAGAGTATATGCATTCCAATGGTCTTCTATTTAGGTACCCTATGAGTTTTTACTTATTTGTGTTATCACCTATCACCCCATTTTATCCCCAACACGTATCACAAGTTATTATATAATGTCTAGGCTATCAAACTTGTTGTATGGTTGTAAGATTGTATATGGATTAGGGTAATCAGCTATATATCCTCCCATTCTCAAGTAACTTCCTAGATGACGTTTTGCATCAATATAACTTAACTTATAAGTTGGATTAAATTATGCACTTGGCTGATTAGTAATAACACAAGTACTTATATTAGCCTTATTGGATTCTAACATTTTTTATTTTGATTCTTCAGAATCTAAAAATCTAACTCCATATTTTGGGCTCATAGAATTATTGATACTACACTCCCTGATCTTTTGAAAATTTCTCCTAAATGTAATCCTATGCAATGGATAGTTGTCCAATAATAACTCTACTTCTCTATAAATTTATTCCACATCCATATTTTTAGATCAAATATTGAATACAGTCTGTAAGTTACAAACGAATGTCTTAATATTGTTTGTAATTATTATAAAATTTCAAAATAATCCAAGTAATTTAGATAACCCCAAGTAATTAATGCTCTATCCGATTCAAGGTACATATCTTAAAACACGGGTTCTATCATCTTCTACAAGACTTTTTAGATATGTTCTAGTTTCTTCATTGTAGACTGCATTTTCTTGATCTTTGCAATGTCATGGATTCCATGATGGTTTCTCCGAGTTCAACCCAACTTATTCATGAATCTACTTATAACTACTTAGAGTCTTCTAACTTCAACATCTTCATTTGGTTCTTCAATTTCCTTGTCTTCACAATTAAGGTCCATAAATTGGTGTGCACCTTATGCGTCACTTTGACAGAGGTCCTTATTTCATGACATAAGTACTTGCAACAAGTTGTATTCTAGACTAACTCATTTATTTGCATTATCAATACAAAAAATAGGTATCTATACTTAATTCACAACTGTGTAATAGTTACACACTATAATTAATTCTGAAAAGAGAAATAAATTGATTGGGAATACATATAAAATAAATAAGTAGGAATACTTGTTAATAAATCAGAAAACAAACATGTTTTATAATAGAACTTAAAGTAATTAATAGTAAATTATATTAGAATCAAATATCATCCTTTTACACATTAAATAGTTTTACACAAAAATAAGTGATTGTTTAGTTATGAGTCCCTTCTTCATTCCATTATTTATATCTTCTATACTTTTTCTTATCTACATTATGAATATACATTAGTATTATGTAATCATACAAAATACATCCATACTGGCTTTCTAATCCTTTTTACATTCCTGATACTGATGCCAATATGAAATGAGTTTACGTTGGATCCATAAGAATAAGTCTACCACCATGCTCTGTTTACCCACTTTGACCACTTATAATGAATATTCCAACATTTTCTCCAAATTTATTTTCATCCCACCCTTTCTCTTTATTGCATTGAGCTATACTCACCCTTTGGATTTAGCCTAGATTGGGATATAGATTTCTTCCTACTATATATATTCACATTGGTATTTAACATATCTTCAACCTACATATGAAACACAAAATCTAACCTTCTAAACAATCCCTTCCCACTTAATTCAGACTTGCCATCATACATCCTAATATAATATTATTGGTCCACTTTTGATAAATTTGATTCAATAACCATTCCTCCCTTTTCCCTTCATTCACCATGGAATAACTAGACCCAACTTGTTGTTCCTTAATCTAGTTATTGTGCTCCACGGTTACTTTATCAATTCCTTATCTCACCTTATCATTTGATTCCATCCTAAGTATTATCATCCTAACCCCATAACAAGGATAATTCTAGTGGTGAATATTTGTAATATGGAAAAAATTTCATTTTAGGAAAATTTGAAAAGGGGAATTTTTCAGAGCAGGTCAGTGTCCTGTTCGCCTAAAATTAATATTATATTTTTTTAGGGGTTGACTTTGCCTAAATTTGAAAACATATCGTATAAAAACATAGGTGATTTGCTGAGTAGTATACTACTAACTAACTACTAGTTGAGGTATCGGCATATCAAGTAATGTGAACTTGCGTACTCTAAGCACTAGTGCATAGTGCAAATCTGTTTTGAAGTATGCAGTTGGGTGAAATTTTCTATTTATTGATGCACGAAAAGGAGATTTCAATAAAACATGACAAGCAGATTTCAATGACGTGTGACAAGGGTTTGGTTCCTGATACACGACACTACTACTAGTGATGCACGAAAGTACTCTTTTTGATGTACAACATAGTATTTCTCTGACCTAGAACAAGGATATTTTGTTGACGGGAGATTTAGATTTTTCATTTGTGAGAAAATATGTTTGTTTTTACATGTCTTGAAAATGAAAGTTTCTTTTGGGTGAAAATTTTTGCACACAAACCCCAGAAAATTCGGTTGTTTCGCAAAATTGGTTCTAGGCATATTCGTCAGGAATTTTCCACCTTTGATTTCCCATAGGTCTCTTAAAATTAACCCTACCCCATAAGAATCTATAGATAATTCCACATCCTTAGTATCCTTGACCCATAACCCCACATTCACCATTCCATTCATTTCAAATATGTGAAGAGGATCCAAAGGAAAAACAATCATAATATTTACACTATCCCTTAAAGTTATTTTCTAATGAAATCTCATGCCCCATTTATTATTATAACCCGCATCCCCAACGTAAAAATTTTGAGATCTATCTTTTCATACCTTATTCATATTACCTTCCTTATTGTAAAAAAACATCTCTTATGTAGACCTTCATATTCCATAGTTTGGGTCAAATAATTCCCACCTACCGCTAGGATTGCCACTATTTGGAAAGGGGCCTTTGGCTTTACTACAATATTCATCCTCACATAGATGGTATCATACCCCAAATATCTATTATCAATATTTCAGAAGGAACCCACCAAATTTCCAATCATGTCCAACACCTTTAGATTACAATAACCTAATGGGAAAGCATAAAACCTTACTCAAATTTTTTTGGATGGTACTTTAGGGCTTGGCTTCATAAAATATTCCTTTTCTTTTGATATCATCAAAATACCCTTCAACATCTACCAAGATATCCTTCTGATGATCTTATTCCTTTCATTCTTAGAAGCCACACTGACCATAAACCACCCTTTTAGAACATACATAATGCTTTCCAAATCCACCCCCGCTCAATTTTACATTAGCCATTCCACTAATGTTTTCCCTTTCTAAAATTTTAAAGAATTCATCTTCAGAATATATTTACTTCCCATAGCCAGTAGCTTTAACAAAATAAGAGTGACAAGATCATTATTCTATTAATATTTCCACACTATAAATCTAACCCTTCATTCCCTGACACCGCCCCATATCCACCCATTCTATCCACATCCACCACTAAATCTTCTCACCCTTAAAAAATATTCTATTTTTTCCTCATATACTCATATTTAAATTTTAAATTATTGGAACATATGGAAATATTATCATATAATTAGTAAAAAAATTAACAAAAAATATTACTATAATCTTAAACTTGAATGTTATTATATTCTTCAATTTAAATGAATTTTATTTCAAATATTAGAGAGAAATGGTGAGGATTAGAGAGGAGTAAGATAAATTTCATATCTAAGAGAATGTGGAGGACAAGGAAGGTCAGATCATGTAGAGGAGGTATATGGACAACGAACCCATATGGATGCCCCCAAGCTTGAGTGTGGCTAATACTAGTGACAAGGGGTCTTCATTTCATAACGATGATCATAGAGGGGAGAGAAACACCCTACAATATATGTGATATTAAAATATTTTGTGAGAATACTATTGGGAACACATCTGTTTTACATGAGAAAAATTCCACAACAAAATATGTTAGGGTGTTGTTCCTATTGAGCACTCTGTCAACAAATCCATCACAAATTTTTTTGATGTGGATTTCATGAAAAATTGAAACGGGTGGGTTTGGTAAAAGGTGAAACCTCTAAAATCTATCTTCTATGGCCCTCTCATCCATGTTGTTGATGAAAATAGATTATATCTTAAAATACCATATTTAATTGTTGATAGATTTTCCTCCAATTTTAAAAATTCCCTAATTGGGAATTTTTGCGGATCTAGATCTAATAGCGATTCATTTAGGTTATGGACCATAAGGAAATGGAAAACTAATGGACACATGGAAATCACAACCATGGTTAAAGTGTTTTTTATTTCCTTTTCCAACCCTTATGATTGCATTGGTCCCCTCCTTAGAGGGGCCAGGTTTCTTATGAAATTAAGTCTTTTCTTGTAAAAATGGAATCTAGGGTTCGACCTTAAATAGGAAAGCATTCAATTGATATGTTTTGGGTCATATTACAAGGACTTCCTTTAAAGTACTGGGATGAAGAAATCATGATGGGTATTTCTAAATCCATTGGTAATATTAATGCATTTGACCCTATTATGAAATATATAAAAAATATTTTTAGAGTCTATGTCAATGTTGTTCTGAATAAGGTATTTCTTTCTTAGATCACTTTATCCTCTAATTTTGATAATTGGGTACAACACATTGAGTATGAGAATGTGCTTGTTTTTCAATCTTTCCTAAATATTGGTCATCCTAAAAGAAGTGGTTCTTCTAAGATTAGAGAGTAGTTGATTTAAAAGAAAAATGAAAGGAGTTCTTAGGAGAAACCCCAGGATATTTGATTGAAAATGAAAATGAATCAAGGAGTACAATATAAAATTCATTTACAAACTTTCAAGTGGAACAGGTAAAACCCTTATCTCCATTCAAGGAAAGCAGAAGGAGACTCAATTAAATCTCCAAACGAGCGCAAAGAAGAGGAAGAAATAAATGTCGTTGTAACAACCATTATCAATTAGCTAAATCCCTATTTTTTAGCACATATAGCCTTGTCTTAGAGATTTATAATCCAAATTCTATGAATGATCCTATTCTAGAAAAAAAGGAGGTGATTCTTTACAAATTGAATCAATTTCATGTCTTGAAGTGCTCAACTTCAGAGATGGAATATGATGAAGATTTAAACAAAGAGAAGAATGATGCAAGCGAAAAAATTATAAGGAGGAAGATCTTGAGAATGATTCCTTAGATGGGGATACCCCTAGGATACATACAAAAGCACAAGCTATGGGTTTGACTTTGGTTCCTACTAATTTGCATGGAGAGAATAATTATTTTTTCCTTTTGGGCAGGGAGGAAAGTTTAAGGAATATGAATGTGGGGTATTTGAGGGTGTTATGATAAATCCTCCCTTTGAGGATCTCAATGCTAATGAAACTAGATTAGATGGTTAGAATGTTGTGTCACATAGAAAAGGAAAACCTAAAAAAGGGTCTAATATCATCCAATTAAGCGTTAGATTAATTAGGAGATCCAAAATTAAGGATGTCACTAGATTCATAAACTCACTTATCTAGTTGATTAGATATCTAGGATCAGTTGTTGTCTTTGGGTTTGTTAGAAGCCTTGTTTTGTTCTAGTTTGGTTGTGTTTTTCATTGTGGTTTGGTAGAATTTTTTTATTAACTTACTAGAAATTCCCTTGGAAACCTTGTTGATTAATGTGGTTTTCTCTGTTATTATATTTTTTGGTTGTTTTTTAGTTTTTGTACCCTCTCAATTGTTTTTATTTAGAAAACTTCACTTTTTATGTGGGCGTAGTCTTTTGTCATGGCCTTTTTTTTCTCTTTTTTGTTCTTTTAATATTGTTATCCTTCTGGTATTATATAAAAAAGGGACATGTACCTTTCAAAAATCCCCATTACCTATAAAATATTAGAGGTTTTGTCTTTGAAAATTTTCACACCTTTTAAACATGGGTCTACAGATCCTTTACATTATTTTAATGGAAAATTTTTATGTTATTAGAACTTGAATAAAAGTTTGTTTTAAATTATGAGATTAAAGTTTTTTACCATCCTTTTGATTAGAAATAAAAATCTATTGAGAAATATTAAGTTATTTTTTGATATAAAAATAAATATTAAAATCTGTTGATTATTTACTTTTATATTTTTTACAATTTAAACTTAATTTCCTTTCTTTTAGAATTTCCACTTTCATGGAAACACCTTTCAATCATTATCTATAGACTGTAGAGTAAATCCATGTTTCCAAACACTAAACACTATTTTTATATCGAGTAGCTACATACGTAGAACTCAATCCATGCTCTAATGTCATGTATAAGGGGAACATGTAGGTTAGTCAAATGGGAATTTCAAAAATTCGTGGAAGAATAATTTAACTACATTACAACAATAAATATAATTTATTCTTACTTTCAAATATCCAATGTTGGCCACTATCCCTTTTATTTTTGAAAGAGCATTTACAACCATAGTGCATTTTGATTTGGATTCTAAAAATGATGGAACTTATGTTATCTCTCAAACATTTATGTAGAAGTGGGTAAGTGAGGTGAGACTCAAATAATATAGAGAATGATGAAATATAGAGCATTTATGAAGATCCGTAGATGTAGTTGGATTGAAGGCTAAGAGAGATATCATAAATCACAGATCATGTCTATAGACAAAGGATATCTATGCAAAGTTGGAGAATTTGTCTTGAGAGATAAAGGCAATATGGTATTTTTTAGATTAAAAAAAATTATTTAATGATGTGGAAGTGGAGGAAAAATAATTAGTTCTCTACCACCATAGTGAAAAATTTGCAACTACATTTTGTTGGTTAAACATGTCCCCTAGAACAACTATTATAGTTTTCAAGAACCTTAATGCTAATGCAACAAAACTTTACTCCAAGATTGTTGCAAGAGAAATCGCTGTGAGAAATGGGAACCATTTCCTTCATTTTAAAAAGGGATAATGTTCCTGTGGTGATTATTGGTGATGCTAAATGAAGAAATCTAAACATATAAGATTGTACTAAATAATATGTCATGTGCTTGATTATTCTCAGTTTCTAGAAAGTTTTTTTTATTTAGTTTTGAGTATTTGGAAATCTAAACCACACATAGAGAACAATGAAAATCAAGTCCTTTATATCCATTAAGACTATTTTTCCAAATACAACAAAAAAATAGCTAACCTGATCAACAGACATTTGCTAGCATATTCACATGTTGTGGAAAAAACAAGAGATTTGCAATAAGGTATGGGAATCTATCAAGGCAGAAGAGGAGCTATTTTTTTCAAATGTTGTAGTTATACTACATTTTTCATTACTTCCTATCAAAAAAACTTAAAACAATTTAAGTTTTCACACTTTTGCTGCAAAATACAACTACAAAAAACTTATTATCCTCTCCATTGTAGTTTGTAACTCATGTGTAATTGCTAGTAGCTACATACATAAAACTTAATCCATGTGCTAATGTCATGTACAAGGGGAACAAGTATGGGAAGAATCATTAAACTACATTACAAAAATTAATATATTTTATTATTCCAAGTCTATGGAGAGTGTTCTATTTTCTCTTCTAACGGTAGAAAACTTGAATTTCTTCTACAATGGATTTTTGGTTGTCAAATTTGTGATATACTCTGGAGTTGTTGAGGAAAAAAATACTAGTGAAAACCTAGTTGTGTTATCGAATATTGCTCGCCATCCACTAGATAGAGTGATAGGGCTATAAAGCCAGGCACGTGGTCGGGGATTTTTAAGAATCCACCTTATAAAAATGTGGACCCCACAACCATCGAGATACCCCATGCTTACTCTATTTTCTCTAACTCAAAGGACAAACAATAAATCCCTCATACTCAAATCCCTAAGGCTAGGCTTCACTGAGTGATTCAAAAGAAACAAATGGCTCTAGTGGGTAAGTTTCTCAGACCTCAACCTAATATTCATAATGTTAGGAAATGGGCCCTAATAAAATGAAACCCATTAGGAGAAATGAATATTTCATCAATGGATAATGGATTCTTTTTTTTTTTAGTTCAATCTTCAAGAAGATATTTATACCATTTTACTGGGGGCCCATGGTGCATGGGGAATATGGAGCTCTTTATTAAAAAATGGTACCCTAGATTCAATCCAAGTACATAGAACATAAACACCATCCTGATTTGGTATAGATTACCTGGCTTACCCTTACATTTCTAAGATGATGAGATCTTGGTGAATATAGCTAGATCTATTGGATCTCTTGTTGGACTAGATATCTCATAGATCTAAAAGGAACAAATCTAGGTTGGCTTTTATTTGATTCTATGTCTCAACAGATATGGATAAAAAGCTTCCTGACCATGTCATCCTCCAAACAAAGTTGGGAATCTAGAAACAACCAATATTTTATGAATATTTCCAGATGAGATGTGCAAGATGCCATAATCTAGGTCACTTCACAAGAAAATCTCCTAACTCTAAAAATCTTCAGGAAAAGAATGATAAGTTAGACCACGCTCAAAATATTATAAATGAAAAGAGATTTGAATTCACATTATCTCACAATGGAAAAAAATCCTAAATGAGCTAATGGGAAAGATATTAAAACTCCAGGACAAAATAAAATGTAATCTAAAAGATTCACAACTCTGAAAAAAAAACCACTTGTTCATAGGACTCTCTGGAAAAAAAATACTCCCCAAGAAAATTTGGCTATAAAAGATGACAAGAACAAAGAGGATATTTCCAGAGAATAAAAACTGGTGGATCTTTGTTTTCAAAAAGACGAAGAAAATAAACTGGTTAAGATTCACTTAACTTGGAAGGAGGAAAACTAGGTAGCCTCATGGAAGATAAATGTATCTTTGTTGAGAATTTTTCAAGGGATTTACCTATTTTAACCCCTCTAGTGGTTAAAGAACTACTTTTAGAATCCATTTGAAAGGATCTTCCTATCTCAACCCCTCAAATGGTTGAAGTTCCACACCAGGAACCACCATTATAAGATATACCTAAAGAATTAGACAAGGTTCATATAAATACTCCTACCCTTCCTTCACAAGGGATGCAAAGATGTTTTGAGGGTTTCAGCAACTTTACAACAACTACTATTCAGCTAATAAATAACGACACTGATGTCACTTCTCAACCTGACTTGGAAAAACTTAACAATAGCATGCAAGAAATCTAAATGAACTAGAAAAATAAGGAGAGATAACTCCTACTAAGACTTAGGTTCTCTCTAATAACACCAATACTCAATCTCCTATGTTTATAGAGGTAAAATCTAGAACCAAAAGGAACAAAAGCTTTACAGGAATCCTGGATGCCCTTCTTTTTTATAAAAATAAGTCACCTGGAAACTGGGAATCCTCTTGCTTCAGGGTAACCATATCTTCCAAAATAAATAATAACATGGGAGCTAATACACCAAAGGTAAGGAAAACAAATAATGATCAAAGGAAAAAAGAAACATATAAGAGCGTTACAAAAGGGACCCAAACTACTTTGGACCATCTGGTAATCATCTCCCCTAAGAGTTTTCAATGAAAATTTTCTCTTAGAATATTAGAGGCCTCAATGGGTGTGGAAAGAAACATACTCTAAAAGAGTTAAGGAGAAACAATAGACCTACCATTTTGGCGATCCAAGAAACAAAGATGAGCTCTGAAGCTATGAACATGTGTAATAGAAATATTTGGAAAAAGTTGATATCGCTAGTGTGGACTCTAAAGGTGCTCCAAGAGGCATTGTTGTACTTTGGGACCCCTCCTTAGTTTTTGGTAAATTGATTTTCTCATCCTCTTACCATATTGTAGTTTCTTTGTATACTTATGATAATTCTATGTTCTAGATTCTTTTGAATATCTATGCTCCAAATACTTTACATGGTAGAAGACAACTATGGAATGATTTGAAAATTTTTGGTAACAATTATGGAAGCATTTATTAGATGATCATTGGGGATTTTAATACCCCTCTTACTCCATCTGAAAAAAAAGGTGGCTCCTGTGAATTTTCTATTAGCATGGATGATCTAGCTAGTTTCATTTCCTCTTCTAATCTCATAAAATTGAATTTATAAGGAAACCCTTACATTTGGTATGATAGAATATTGGGGAAAGATCACATCCATGTGATGATTTATCATGCTATTATTTCTACTAATTAGATATTGACCAAGGCTTTGATCTATCCTCCCTTCCAAGAACTGGATCAGATCATAATCATATTGCTCTAAGTATGCTCAACTCAAACAAAACTAATCATTCCTATTTCAAGTTTGAAAAAATATGGTTTGATCACCCTGATATCAAGGATAGAATAAAGGAATGGTGGATATTTTAAGTTGAAGGCACAACTCAATTCAGATTTATCCAAAAGCTCTAAAATGTAAAAAAGAAAGTTGAAATATGGAACAAAATAGTCTTTGGTAATGTTTTCATCCAAAAGAAATGGATCAAAGATGAGCTTATCTCATTGGAAAAAAGGGTTACAACAATTATTATGTCTCATGAAAATTATCTTCTTGAAAAATATATCTTGTCCAAATTTCATAACCTATGTGCTAGTGAAGAGTCTTTCTGGAGACAAAAGTCAATGACTTTATGGCTTAAAGAAGGAGACCAAAATAATAAATTCTTTCATATGATTACACTTAAGCATAGAACCCATAACAAAATCTCATAAGTGTCCTTGTCTGATGACACTATCACTTCTGATCATAATATCATTAAGGAAGAAGCTCTAGTTTTTAATAAAAATACCTTAAATGAGGATACCCTATTTTATCCAGCGGCAATAGATACTTTGCTCGACTCAATTCCTAGTAATCTTGCTACTCAAGAATACTTTTAAAATCTTAGCAAGCATGTTTATATTGTATAATTACAACAAAAAAATATCTCTTGAGGGTGACAAGTCCCTTGGACCAGATGGTTTCTTGGCTAATTTTTATAAACATTTTGTGACATCTTCTCCGAGGATATCCTAAAATATGTCAGCGAGTTCTTTAGAGCTGTAAGTTGCTCAAGGAGATTAATAATAGTTTCATTGTTTTGGTTCCCAAAAAGCCATGGGCTAAGGACTTCAATCATTTTAGGCCTATTAGACTCACTAATGTATTAAACAAGATCATGACCAAACTAATGACCATTAGGATTTAGCCACTTCTTCCAAATCTTATCTCTAAACCGAAGGGTGGATTTTTCAAAGGCAGACTCATCTAGGATGGTGTAGTGATGGTTCATGAAACCATTCACTTAATGGGAAAAATTAAAAAATCTTGTATGGTCATTAAATTAGACATGAATCAATCATTTGATAGGGTTTTCTGGCAATTCCTGGACAAATTTTTAGAAAACTTTGAGTTCACCACTCACTTTATAAATATCATAAGCACTTTCATCTCTAATCCCAAATTATTAGTCATATTTAATGGTGTTCCTATTGGATTCTTCACTGGCAATAGAGGTATAATGAAATTATATCCTATGTCTCCACTCCTTTTCATCACTATGGATAACAACCTCAGTCGTACCATCACTAGAGAAATCAAAATGGGTTATCTTAAGGGCTTCAAACTCACTTCTTTAGAAATCATTGTCTCTCATCAGAAATTTGTTGATGATACTATCCTTCTTCTTCTAGCCTCTCTTCTTGAAGCTAAGATGATGAAGCTCATTCAAAATAATTATGAGGATGCTTCAAGGAAGCAAATCAATTTTGATAAAAGTTGTCTTTATTTCTTCAATACCCCACTCAGCAGGAAAAGGAAAATTGGTTTTATTTTGGGTTGTGAGATTGATTCTCTCCCCACTACCTAACTTAGTCTTCTTTTGGGTACTAAAAAATTTATATTATTATTTGGAACTCTCTTCTTGATAGGTTCCAAAAGAAACTTACTAGATGGAAGGGTGTAGTTATCTCCAAAGCTGGGAAATGTCTTCTTATTTTAAAAGCACACTGTAAAATCTCCCAATCTAGATCATGTCTATGTTTTTCATTCCAGCATCTATTATTAAAATAATTTAGAGAATTCAAAAGAATTATCTATGGATAGGTACAAAGGGAAAAAATAGGTTTCATCTTATGGCTTGGGACATGGGTTGCACACCTAAGAGTGTGGGTGGATTAGGGATCAAAAATATTCGAACAATGAACACAATCATCATCTCATAAATGATTTGGAGGCTTCTCAAAGAAGAAAAAACTTAGACTGATCTAATACAATATAGATATTTAGACCAAGGCATAGCTCAAAACTTTCTTAACTTTGAGACTCTCAATCTTTTGGAATAATCTAGTCAAAGCTAGAAGAGATCTTGCAAAATGCTACAAATGGAATCTAGGTAATGGAGATGACATTTTATTTTGGAAATATAATTGGGCTTATTTTCAAAACCTAAAAAACTACAACTCTTGGGAACATCTTGAAAACAACCTTATCTCAGTAGTTGGACAGAAGATTAGTGAGTACATATGTTGTATTAATGGGAAGTTCCAATGGAAGACTTTCCATTGTAAAATCTCCAGTTTTGGAAACTTTATTGATGAAATCCAAATAATCCTCAATCACATCCCAATTAGTCAGATCTAAACTAAGGATGAATTCATATGGGTTCAGTCTTTTGATGGAGATTATTCAGTCAAAACTGGGTACCAATTATTTACAGGAGAAATCCATTGTGACTTTGACTGAAGAAAACTTTGGCACAAAGAACTTACTCCCAAAATTAATCACTATCTCTGGTTAGTGATAAAAATAATAATTATTACCATTGAAAACCTGATCAAGAGGGGATCTATCATTCCTAATAGGTGTTACCTTTGTAGGAAATAGGTTGAATCTATTCACCACCTCTTTCTAGACTGCCCTTTTGCTTCACAACTGTGGGAGTTCATCCTTGCTATATTTGGTGTTTTCTTGAATTTTATGGATGACATTGTTTGGGCTTGGGAGCAATGACAACCTCCTTTTTAAGCAAAATATTCTTAGAAAAAATTGGAGAATTATCTTCCCTCGTGCTATTTGGAGTATCTAGGAGGCTAGAAAGTCATTCATTTTTAGGAATTCTAAGAAATATAGAAAGAGACTCTAAAGAGAGATTACCATTGAAGCCAAGGAGAATTTACTGAAGTTCAAGCCACCTAAGAATTCAACCTTTCCTAAAGGGGAAGAGATATTTCTTTTCAACTAGAATATTGACATTGAGGATGCTCAAGATAGAACTCCCAACATTGACTGTTCTCTTGTTTAATAGATTCCCCCCCCTAAAGGTTGGCACAAGTTAAAATTTGATTGTGCCTCTAAAGGAAATCCAGGTGTTGTGGGAGGTGGAGGCTTAATCAGAAATCATCTTGGTCATCTATTTTTTGCATATGATGGCCCCATGGGAACCCAATCCAACCATTATGCCGAGGAATCTTATTGTTCTATGGGGTTTAAGAGCTGCCAAAGATCATAAGGTTAATAATATAATTATAGAAGGAGACTCTCTTAATACCATTAATCACCTCAAAGGCTCACATCCCCCAAGTTGGGCTATCAAATACTTTATTCATGAGGCTAGAAATATTTGCAACATTTTTTCTAATGTCAAAATTTTGCATACCTATAGCGAGGGAAATGAAGGAGCTGACTCATTAGCCAACAAAGGGGTTCCTTGTAATCATCTTTGTTTATGGAAGGAGTACAATGAAATCTCAAATATTTCAAACACAATCATCATCCAAGATAACAAGGTCAGTTGTCCTCAAAAGTAGTACATGCCAGCAGAAATGGAAAGTAAGGAATAGAGCTAATGTGTACATTACACTTGTGGATCATGCCTCTCTTAAGAGAAAAAATCAAGGCATGCAACTTGGTCTCTCTCATTCTTATTAGTGTTGTTGAGAAGCTTTTATTTAGCTATTTCCAGTCTGTGTATACCATTTTTTTTGCAGTTTCTACCATGGGTGGCCCTCCTTGTCTTATTGAGCCTATTTAGGACTCTACTTGGTAGTAGAAGGAAGAAATTTGGAAGGCTCTTTGTGTCGAAGGGGTTACGACTTTCATGAAAATAATTAAAGGCCGTGATAAGCACATTTTTGTTACTTTTTTTAACCATTGGAAGGACATAGTCATAACATACAAAGGTAAGGAATTCCCTATTACTGAAAATATCATTTCCTTTATCACGGGCCTGGGTATGAATGGTATAAACAAGTTTAGAAAACAATTTGACAAGGAAGCTGAAGATAAAAATTTTGTGGAAGGGGATGAAACCCTCAAGATTGGTAAGGCAGGTATAGTAAATTCTTCCATTCCTACCCCATATGATGAGGTTATTAGAATGGTAGTCCATTACATCACTTTGAAAGGTCGTTTATCTACCTTACCCATGCACCATCTAGTTCTACTTAATCATTTCTATAGGAACCCAAAGGTGATCCTATTGTACTATATTCTTCATTCCTTGGAGAATTATATTCTAGAATTCCATTCTCATCAAAGAGGTTTGCCTCTTCATCAAGGTGTAATACTTATTCTATACTAATAATGTAATGATGTGGTAACCAATGCTCCCTCTCATCTTATAGCCCATTCCCAACCTCCTCAGAAGTATAAACTGAGGACCAAAAACCTTCCACAACCTTCCCAACCTCCGGCCAAAAGGTTGATTCGTAGTAATGAAAATGGAAAGGACTTGGTTGTCGCTAAAATATTGTTTTCAATCAGCCAAACTTATCAGAACCACTCAACCAGAAATGATTTGAAGGCCCAAATTAAACTACACGCAGAAAAGACAAAGGCCCTAGGGGAGGATGTGGAATTTCTGCTGAATGAGGGTAGTAAAGATGAACACAACTCTGATCACTACTCTAGGTTGAAGCAACATACCATGGAAGGGAATCTTGAATAGATCATAAATAAAAAGATAAACCACCTTGCTATGCATAAATCCTTAACTATATTTAGGTTCAAGTAAAGCAAGTTTGTGACCTGAGTGGCATTTCTGAAAATATCTAAAAAGATGGAAAATGAAAGAAGAAGGCTATCACCTCTAGCAGCAAAGACCCCACTCAGCGAACAACTCTTAATATTTTTATGGCTATGGAGGAGGTTCAAAAAGTCTTCAATAATTCTCTCAAATGATAGTCTTCAGTTCCCTATTTTATGGCTATTTCGACTTCTGGGATGGTGTTTTGTGACTGAATAGTTTTTGTGTTGTTGTTGGCATGTTTTGTTTTGGCTTCATGCTGGCAAGATGCCCCTGCCTATATTTTAATAGTATTATCTTTTTTTAGGCTTTATTTTCTGGGGTGTGGCCCCCACTTGTCAAAAACCCATTGGTGCTTTATTGTATTAGCTAAATTTTGATCCTTTGTACCACGGGGTATGGTCCCCTTTAAAACCATTTAGCAATAATACAAAACAATTCCAAAGTTGGTCACTATCCCTTCTATTTTGGAAAGAGTGGAAATCATGTTTTCTATTGGTCTTTAGAATTTCATGTGCTTCCACCCTACGAATAATTTTAAAGATGAAGTTAGAAAATGGGTTGTAGTCTAATAGTGTCTATGACGGTGTAAAAGGTGTTGTATAACCATTCATAAAAATACAAATCTTAAAAAATATCAAGTAATAAGAGATGAGATCAGGATTGTGCCACATGCGAATTTGATGGAGGGGAAACCCCTTAATCCCTAACAACTAAGCCTAATAATTTTGTGCACCTAACTTATGCAAACTTCACATTCAATCCAAAAATGAGAAACCTCTCATCTTTTTTGTTAAAATTGACATTAACAGTTGTTATTTCGACATCATTCATTATTACTTTACAATTTTATTTTATTTTATATTTTCTATAAAATGGTCCATCCCAATATAAGGCCATAGATTTTCTTATAATTTATAAATATAAATTATGTAAATTATGTTTATTAAAAAATTAAACATAAATATATACCCTATTTAAAAAATCTAGTTCTTAAGTTACTCATCTTAAAATTTTAAAAAACAACCAAAAAAATATTTTCTATTGAAAAACACACTTTTTAGTAATAATAAATTTATAATACAACACTAATTACAAATTAATGTGTGGAGAAGTCACATCCCAAAACAATGATCAAATCAAACCAAAAGAAAACCTCAAGAAAAAGGCCATCTCACCTCAAAAAGCATGACAAAAACTAAATTACATAATAAATATTTAAAATTATAACACAACTATAAAATTATGTTAACCATATCTTTGAGATAATAAAAGATGTATTTTGGAAAGATGTTATTAGTATTACCGAAGGTAGATTAGACTATAGGTTTCACATATGTTTAACTAGTTATTATTTTTGTCCTTTTCGTCCAATCAAACATTGTTATTATTTTCATTAACAAAATATATACTTTCCAAATTAATTTTTTATTAGATAAGGAAAAAAAACAAGTTTTGAAAGGATTTGGAAACCATGAATAGAAACATGAAAGATAAAGCAAAATATCACAAAGGCGGAACCTAAAAGAAACAGGACCAACCATGGCCCCAGGAAAGACAAAAAAAACCAACTGAAAGGAAGACCTAGAGGGAAAAAAGGAGCCCATAAAGACAGTCAAAATGGATTGACCATCCAAAAAAAGGGAAAACTAAATTCCATGATCATTTCCATGATGGGATCTAAGGCTCATCCTTAGAGGAGAAATATAAGCTTTTCCTTTCTTCTTGTTAAAATCATTCTTCCATCTATCCCACCATTGGGATCTACATTCTCATCCGGGTGGACAGGAAGACATACCTCAAGGACCTCATTTTTTTTAGAGCTTTGCGTCTGCATGAAACCGGGATGTTGCACCATTGATACCTCTTCCTTCCCATAAATCTTAATTGGTCCAAAAGGGGGATGAAAAAATTCACCCATCTTTACTTCATGATTATCCCTGGACATGTTTGTAGTTGCTTCTTTAACACTATCTTCAGGAGCATAAACCACCAAATTTTTTTATTTAAAATATTTCAACCATGAAACCCTCTCCTTGATTGGATTTTTGATGATGGAGCAATTAGTGGCTAGATCTCCAAGGGAAAAACAAGTTCTGCATCTAAACGAAAATTTTTCATAATCTAAATTTTGAGTCCATACTAAATCTTAGACCTTAAGATCCATAGTGGCTAGAAAATTAGTAGAAAAATCCATATCCATTAAAATCTTGGAAAAATTAGTATGATCAAAGGAATCAAACTTTGGATCCACAACAACAAAATTACCTAAGGCATCCCCCATAGCCGTAAAACAATCCTCACTCCAGAAATAAAAAGGCAAGTAGGGGAGCCTTATCCATACTGGTCTAATATTGAAAGTTTCAGTCAAAGGATTGAACAAGGGGAACCAAGGATTTGAAAGAAGAATATACTCCTGGTAAGTCCAAAATTTTCCTCAAATGGCTTCCTTATCCAAAAATCTATAAAAAAACATCTATAAAAACCCTCGAGCAAAGGGATAAATATTGACCTTACCAGTTGTATAAGGCCTCCATAGCTCTATAATCCAATTTTGCAAGGTAGGAAGACCTGGACAACAACCAACAAACCTACAAATAAGACCCCTATCCTAAAAGAACTCGACAGAATCAAAAACCTCCTCCCTAAATGACACCACATGCATCGTTTTTGCAGGGGTCATAGGTTTAGGAAGGGACCATGCACCAGACTTCGCCATGGTCAGTAAGGACACCAGCTCAGAAGAACCAACATACCCTTGAACCAGACCTTGCTTAAATCATCCAGGAATAGGGGATCTCATCCCAACATGCAATTTACTATGAGAGGGCACGACCTGAGTAGATTGGACCACCCGACTATCACTACCACCCATGCCTTTGTTGCCATTGAGAGGATCAAGACTCCCTATTCCGTCATCACCATATACCTGATCTATGAGAGACAAGCTGTCACCATGGACCTTAGGCCCAACATGACCCTGCTTCGATCTATTTGATCTGGTATGAAGGGGAGCATTCCTAACACAACCAATGACATGTATTAGATCTAAGCATGAGGAAGGGAAACACTCATTTCCATCGAAAATTCCATCTGAAGTAAGAATGCAAGAGAGCAGAGGTGTATTTGCTAGAGATTAAGACTTTTGTGCACCAACCACCAGTGCAGAAACAAAGCCGACACCATTCAGGATAGGGTTAGGGCATAATAAAGCCGATGCCATGATGCAAAAATTTACCACATTAATAAACATTAGTAAACTTGCACATTTTTTGAAAAATATAATCATAAAAACACATTTATTTTAGATTTGATTGGCCTAAAAATTAACATGTTATTACAACCTTCAACAATTTCAAGGAAAAAATGATGTCATTAGCATTTATGATGTCATAACATTTATGATAGCATTGATTTTCTTGGTTTCATCATATTTTCAATATTTAAAATAAAACTAAAAAACAACGGAACATAAAGTGATGTGATCATGCAAACATTCCGTGCCCATCAAAGGTAAAAAGGGTGGGCAGACTTCAATTCCCCAGAAAAACTTAAACATAGAAATATAAGAAAGTCTGTAAACAGGAGAAAGAGGATGAAACATGTGGTAACATTGCAAGATATGAAAGAAGACCCATGGAGTTGTTCCATGAATGTCTCAAGGAAGATTAAGTAGCGGACTCCAAGCTTCCAGATCAAGTAAAATCCAAAACAACAAATTTGAGGTCCACCAAACCACTGTACACAACAAAGAAACTTATTTTCATATTGGCACCTACACAAAAAAAATATTTTCTTTCATGATTTTCAAATGCTAAGAGTTTTATTTCATTTTAATTAAAAATAAGTGATTTAGTACCTGAAAATATTCTTTGGAGGAGAGAATTCCTTACACATCATTGTTATGGACAAACCCTTCTTTTCCCACGCAGCACACAAGAAGCCAAATTTATTCTAAAAATTATTAAAGTGGTAGGATGTGAAACTTGCAAGATGTAAGTCTTGGGTTCAACAAAATAATTCAATATCCATGTGATTTTTATTCATTCCCCTGATCAAATGGCATTGCACTCATTATATTTAATAGTGAACACTATCGATGCATCTCCTCTCTCTATTAAGACTGCCATATGACCATGTTAATCCTAAAGGTCCATGTATTTTTGAGGTTTCTGTTAGAACTGATCATGTTATATCCAGATTTCTACTTTCAAGTTTGATTTCAAGACATTCAAGACTTGGATCTTTGGCATCAAGATCTACATTACACTAGGCCTAGTAGCATTACCTTGAAACTTGGATTTGTTGTATTGGCTTCATACATCATTGAAATTTATTTGGATTAGATGTGCATTATACATTTTTTTTGTTCAACACTGGTAACATTTCATCAATAACTCATTGAAGTTCATTTCATTGACCAAGAATAGCCCTGCATTAGGTGACAACATTCACTCATCAGTTCAAAAACATGACTTCACATTCCTCATATATATTTTCCCTCACTCAACGAATTCACATTGCAATGGTGATGACTTGATGATTTTGTTTCTTGCATTGCATCATGTTCCTCCAAGTGGAGGAATTCAAAGCATGAAAACAACACATATATATAATCTAAGAAGTCCCAATGTGGGAGAAGCTTTGAGAATGCAGAAAATAGCATCTTGCTAGAAAATACAACTACCAGATTATTGTTTTCATCCAAAGAAGAAGTTGAGCTTGATTTGATCATTTCCCTACATAGGAAACAAAATTGTTGTGTACCGTTTTTCAATAACAAACGAAATACCATAAGTATATTTTTCGAAAGAGACTTTGTCAACCGCAAACATGGGCTTCTCGATAGATTTACAAAGAAAAATGTAGTAAAATTCAAGAGAGTGACCAGAAACTTTTCTCACAACAATACCACGGAGATAAAAATATGTGAAACCTTTTTGAAACATAAGTGAAACCTATAGTCCATCATAGTCTTGGTGCTAGTGGACAATGTTAATGCTAGAGTAGCAGATAAAAATTAATTACCACTCAAAGATTTGCATTTCAGGGACACATGGAAGCATTTGATTGGCTTCTAGGATTTGTTATCCCAATTTTTCCCCCGAGAAAAATTGATCAAACATGACCTTGCACAAGAAAATCAGAAGGGTCGGCTCTGTCCTGCGAGCTCACAAGCGATCCCAAATCAAGAGGCAGGTAAGACTTGACAATGGAGAAGCAAGGTTAGAAAATGAGGCTAAATAATGTTAAAGGAGATTAGATCTCAGTAGGGGAAAAATGGAGAAAGGCAGTGTTCAATTGAGGCCCGAATTGGCTAAATATAGAAGGACCGCAGAAGGTTCCACGTGTCTCTTCAGTGCACTTTTGGTATGGTGCACAAAATCGGAGACCCCAAACGTTCACATGCCCTCCATGTGGTTAGATTCTAAAAAGACAAAGATAGCCATTGAATCATCTAAGTATAAAGAGTCGATGGAAGATGCTACGCGTCCCAATGACGCACCTCCAAAGGCCAAGTTCAAAGCAGAGTCCTAAGTGAGCGCAGACCCTCCATGTGTCTCATCAGCGTAACTTCAGAGGCATGACCCAAAGAAATACCCTCAAACAAGCACTAGCCCTCCACGTACCTAGGACCCAAAAAAGTCACACAAGCTATTGAAAAGTCCAACCATTAGCAAAAGTTCCCACGTGTCATCTCGGCACAACTTCAAAGGCATGACCCAAAGGCAGTCCCCAAACAAGTGTAGGCTTGCCACATGGCTAGAGTCCAAAAGAGGCAGAGCCGAACGTTGAAACAGATAAGTATAAACGAGTGAGCGAAATCCTCCACGTGTCAACTCGATGCAATTCCAAAAGGCATAGCAAAATGGAAACCCCAAATGAGTGCAAAGCTTCCACGTGTCATGAACCCAATGTAGTCACTCCTAGATAAGCACAAGGGACCCAGCCAAAAATGGAGGTAGAGGCGTAGGCCCAAATCAGCTAAGTACAACATGGTCAGCGAAGGCCTCTACACATCTAATCGACGCATCTTCAAAGGTCAAGCCTGAAAGGCACTCGCAAATGAATGCCAGCCCGCCATGTAGTCAAGGTCTAAAAAAGGGGTCTCATTGGCCCGAATCGGCTAAGTAAAGAATAGACCCGCGGAGGGTGCCATGTGTGTCATCGACGCAACTTCAAAGGTGTGGCCTAAAGAGAGACCCAAAACTAGCGCCAGCCCTCCACATGTCCAAGGTCTAAAAATGGGACAGTGGTTGTTAAAAATTCCAAGCTCGGGACAAGCTGAAGGAAGCCTCCATGCGTCAGATCGACACATCTTCAAGGTTAAAATCTGGAGGCAGTCCAAAAAAATCACAGGCTTGCCACATGGCCAAAATTCAAAAGGGACAGAACTGGCCATTGAATCAGCTAAGGAAAGGAGAACTAACGGAAATCCCTACATGTCTCTTTGGAACTCTTTTAGGGAGCGAATCCAAAAGAAGGTCCCAAACGTGCGTCAGCCCTCCACGTGTCTCGGGTCAGGCACAATGTCTCCACCAACAAGGGGCGTTACGCAAAGAACAAAGGAAACAAATCAGATCTATGGATGATGCTACGTGTCTCACAATTTCAAGAGTGAAGGAAGTGACTGAATCTTCAAAATGTGTGGGGCCACCACGTGGATCTTGCACGAATAGACCTAAAACCCGAAGCACCTTTAGATGGCCATATCTTTCGATTGGAAGCTCAGATTCAAGCGGGAAAGGACTTTTTGGAAAGCTCTCGATGCCTGCTACTCACCTTCTACAAGTAATGATCTGGTCCCCCATTTTTGAGGCTATCAAGTCTCTCACCTATCACCATGATGAAGAATGGATTCCTTTCTTTCCCAGCAAGAAACAACACATGGAGGCCTGGGTTTTGCAGTGGATACCATCATTGTTACATGAGTTGTTTTCAATTCTTTCTAGGGTGGTTGGAGTAGGTGAATTCAATGCATATCTTAGGGTGGTTAAAACAAGATTCAAAATTTCCCTCTCTCCTTCTCTTATTCTTCTATACATTGTAAATGAGGGGCATATTTCAAAAGGTTGGCCATCTTTTCTCTCCTGCCACCCCTCTCTCTTTCTTCCTTAGGGTATAATGTGGATTCTAAGCCTCCTCTCTTGGCTCTGTAATGGAATTTCCTTGCCCCTTGCCCACTGATGATGTATTGTGTGAACTCGTGGAGGAATAAAATATTTTTTGTGATGTATTTTGTCCATCCTTCCTTATTTTATTGTCTCTTCTTGCCTCTCATCATTGCAGGGTATATTGTGTATACTCCTGATGTCTATTGTAGTTTTTGGGAGCCATGTTTAATGGTTTGAAGTGGTGTTCCGTGTTAATTTTATCTCTGGTCTGTGGTGCATCTTGTCCACCCTCTCTTTTTC
The DNA here is from genome assembly GCA_019776745.2 of Taxus chinensis. Classification (NCBI taxonomy): domain Eukaryota; kingdom Viridiplantae; phylum Streptophyta; class Pinopsida; order Cupressales; family Taxaceae; genus Taxus; species Taxus chinensis. The sequence continues at coordinate 68,966,753 of CM034153.1, read as the reverse complement.
TCACCTCTCTCCATTTAGGAAAATGAGATTTGTGACTAGCCACCCCCCTTTTCTGGTGTATCACCACTTTAGTGTAGGCTTTGTTTTTATGCATTTTCTCTCTCCTTGTCTCCTTGGAAGGTTAGATTAGGATTAGATAATTTACCTGCACTAGCATAGCTTGTGGTAGGTAGTTTAGGAAGAAAAAGCTGACTTTCTCCGGAGGTCCATCTCAAGTTCATAAGTCCCACGGCTTGAGAGATGGTCCAATGTTATGTAGATCACACCAGATGCCCCACTCAGATCTAAGGCCATTTAGGGGGTGCTATGATTTTACATCAAAAATTTTTGCACATCTAGTGGGACATCACATAAGTTAGAGTTCCATCTTTCAGAGGTGTCTCATTATCAAATAAAAAATCTTAAGCCATTGTGCGACCACATCAACAGTTTTAGCACACCTGGTGGGATAGGTCTGAAGCACCTTACCACTTAACTTAATCATGTTTAATGTGCTCTATGCGAAGATTTCATCCTTTAGAGGAACTTTCAAGCACATCTGACGACTCCATCTGGTCAACATCCCATTCTCTGAGTTGCAGACCTTTCTCCCATCCATTTTGATCCATTATTATTTCCATATCTTTCATCTTCTTCCATCACATGAAGTTGTGCAATCATGACTTCATTCCCATCTTGGAACTCACATTTGCAGTAGCTGCAGTGCAATCTACCTCCAATTTGTTTCTCAACTCCTCCAGATCACTATTATGATCAGATCCAGAACCATTATGCTTACCCATATGAGCAAGGTCAAAACTAGTTTGGCCATGAAGTTTATTAAGAACAAGGGGATGCATACAATGGTGATAACTATATGGAGAATGCTGATCTGCTGGAGAAGATCCAAAGAATGGAGGCTAGCATGGTGTAGTCTAGGGCTACAACACAGATGAAAGCATTCAAGATTGGTTGCAGGGAACCTTGTCCATGGGTTGGCCCTTTTCCAAGACGCTATAGCCCACATAAGAAGCTCAACTTCATGGTTGAAATGCTTCCCCAACTTGCACAATGGACTGAGGAGATAGAGGCTCTATGAGTTGGTGTCAAGACAACCTTGTCAATGGGTAAGTTCACCACCTCATAGATTTTATTTTCCTCTTCCTCAATCAGTATCATCGCGGCAACATCGTGAATCTAGCTTCCCATCTTCTGCCCCAAGTGTTGAATTCCCTTCTCCATCCCCTAGTCTTCCATCTCATCTCATTTCCTCTTCCCTTTTCCCTTCCACATCTCATTCCCCTCCACAAGAGCCAAAATCAATGCCTTCCCCTCCACCACAAACAAGGAAACAACTAGTGGAGACCCCACCCACCACTCCTCCTACTCTCCCAAGTCCATGTCAGGAAGAGACTCAAAAACCAACAAGGAGAGGAAGAGCCAACAAAAGAAGAAATGATCAAAAGCTTAGTGAGTTTGGCTCTTAGATTTAGAATTAAAAAGATTCCCTTGTTGGTTAAGCCTATGGAGGAGTCTAAGGTCAACCCATAAGTGGTGGAAGCTTCAGCTCACAACACAAGAAAGTGAAGAACAACCAACTCCAAGTCCCATTGAAGAGGAGAAACTAGAGGAGATCAAATCAGAGTTGAGGTCACTTAATGAAGAAAGGAAGAATTTTTGCTTTCATTTGAAGGGCCTAATTTGATTGATGAACCCATGAGGAGGGGGACCATATGGTTCCAGAAGCTTCAAGTGCAGAGTAGGCCATAGAAGAACCTTCAGTTCTTCCTCCCACTTCATCCCCTTTAAACTATAATGTTGAAGAATATTTTGAGATTTCAAACTTCATGTTTACAGATGAGGGGAACCATGGTGAGAAAATTACAGATCTGAAGGACACCATGGAGGAGGTTGAGCACATGCAGTAGGACAATGAGGAGGCAGATTATCTGTCTAGACTTAGAGGATTGCTTTGATGGAGATTAGCCTGATGAAATCACATGATTTTCTCCTCCATCATCCACCTTCCAAGAACATGAGTCTTTTACCATGGAGGAGAGAATCCAAGGATAGCAACCTGCAGCTTACAACGGCCCTTTGGAACTAAGGTTGGAGGATCATAATCTTCCATGTTCTTCTCAGGAGGAGGAAGGAAAAGAGCACAAGGATCCCATCTCTCTCACATCCTCTACCCAAGAAGGTCCGCAGGAAGACTCCATCTGTGGAGTTGAAATTTAGAACCATGGGCACATTCAAAGGACCAGACCATGCCCAATTAGGTACTTGGCTTCATTGGAGCCAAGGGAGAAGCCAAAACAAGTCATGCCCACTCCAGGGCATGAGGATGAGGTTCAAATAACCAAGGGTCACAATCAACACCTCTTCAAGAGTCCAATGCCAATCAGCTTGAGGAGGTTTTTTTTATTGATGTTGATACCTTGATGATTTGGGTGGAAGATTGGACTCTTTTTTGTTTCTCACTCATAATAAGAGCCATGTTCAACACCAAATCATATACATGGCCATGTTTTTTAAAGAAGGGAAGCTATTTCTCCCTGCATGTAACAGGATTTGTTTATCTTTTCTTTGATATGGTTAGTGTAGGAGTAGGAGTAGATTTTCTTTCAGCAGAACAAGTGCTTTTGCACACTCTGCATGTTCCACTTGGGGCATGTATGATATTCCCCTTTGTATATAGCATGTCGTGGTGATTTATTTCTCCAGGGTTATATCGCTATGCAATTCAGTGTAACTCTGGGTGAATGTTGTAGCAGTCCATTTCAGGGACAGGTGAATTCCCCAGGTCAAGATAATTTTCTACTCTCAGAACCTCATGTCTAAGATTTTCTTATGAAAATTGAGAGTGCGGACTAGCAGAGGCAGGTTCAGGGTCACCAAGTGCAAGCAGTCGAGGCTCAAGTTTCAAGAGAAAGATCAGTATCAGGATATCATTCATGACTCCATTCCAAATGGATACTTCAAGGCTACTGGTCTCTTCATCTAGTAGGAAAATTTCCCCATGAGTCACAAAACTGTTATCCCAATTTTGCCCCCACGGAAAAATTGGTCAAACATGACCTTGCACAAGAAAATTGGAAGGGTCATCTAGTCCTGCGAGCTCACAAGCGATCCTAAATCAAGAGGCAGGAAAGACTCGAAATGGAGGAGCAAGGTCGAAAATGAGGCCGAACAATGTTAAAGGAGATCAGAGCTCAGTAGGGGAAAACTTGAGAAAAGACTCAAGTTTTCAATTGAGGCCCGAATCGGCTAAGTATAGAAGGGCCGCTCGGAAGGTGCCACGTGTCTCTTAGGCGCACTTTTAATATGGTGCACAAAAGTAGAGACCCCAAACATGTGCAAGCCCTCCATGTGGTCAGAGTCTCAAAAGACAAAGTGAGCTATGTTGAATCAGCCAAATATAAAGAGCCAATGGAAGCCTCCATGCATCCCAAAGGCACACCTCCAAAGGCCAAGTTCAAAGTAGGGTCCTAAGTGAGCGCAGACCCTCTACATGTCTCATCGGTGCAACTTCATAGGCACAACCAAAATAAATACCCTCAAACAAGCGCTAGCCCTCAACGTGCCTAGGACCCAACAAAGTCACACCAGCTGTTGAAAATTCCAACCATCAGCAGAAGTCCCCACGTGTCATTTCGGCGTAACTTCAGAGGCACGACCCAAAGGTAGTCCCTAAACAAGTGCAAGCTCGCCACACGGCCAGAGTCTAAAAGGGGAAAAGCCAACCATTAAATCGGCTAAGTATAAAGGAGTGACCGGAAGCCTCCACGTGTCTACTCGGCACAACTCCAAAAGATGCAGTAAAACAGAAACCCCTAATGAGCATGAAGCTTCCACGTGTCAAGGACCCAACATAGTTTCTCCTTAATAAGTAGAAGGGACCCGGCCAAAAACAGAGGTAGAAGTGCAAGCCCGAATTGGCTAAGTACAACAGGGTCAACGGAGGTCCTCCACATGTCAATCAACGCATCTTCAAAGGTAAATCCAAAGGTAGTCCCAAACTAGTGCCAACCTGCCACGTAGTCCAAGGTCTAAAAAGGGGGTCTCATGGCCATTGAAATCAGCTAAGTAATGAACAGGAACCCGCGGTGGAATGCCACCTGTCATCATCACAACTTCAAAGGCGCGGCCCAAAGAGAGAGTTCCTGAACTAGCACCAGGGCCTCCATGTGTCCCAGGTCCAAAAGGGACACCAGTCATTGAAGAGTCCAAGTTAGGGATAGGCCAAAGGAAGCCTCCATGCGTCAGCTCCGCATCTTCAAAGGAAAAATCTAGAGGCAGGTCCCAAACAAGCGTAGGTTCTCCACGTGTCCAGGGTCAGAATATGTCAAAAGCAGGGACTCAGAACCAAAACACAATTGAAAGGAAAGGAGAACTAGCGGAAGGAGCCCCACGTGTCCCTTCGACACTCTTTCAAGGGGTGAATCCAAAAGTAGGTCCCCAAACATGCACCAGCCCTCCACATGTCTCGGGTCAGTCACGATGTCTCTGCCAATAGGAGGGACTTAGGAATTGAAAAAAGGAAACAAATCAGCCCGCAGACGATGCCACATGTCATCTTCGGTGCAACTTCAAGAGTGAAGGAAGGGAATGAATCTTCAAAACGTGCAGGGCCGCCACATGGATCTCACACAAATAGACCCCAAACCTTGAAATGCCTTCAGACAGCCATATCTTTCGATTGGAAGCTCAGATTCAAGTGGGAGAAGACTTTTTGGAAAGCTCTCGGTGCCTACTACTCACCTGCCACCATTAATGATCCAGTCTACCATTTTCAAGGCTGTCAAGTCTCTCACCTATCACCATGATGAAGAATGGACTCCTTTCTTTCCCAGCAAGGAACAACACATGGAGGCATGGGTCTTGCAGTGAAGCCCATCATTGTTACAAGTAGATTTCAATGCTTTCTAGGGTGGTTGGAGTAGGTGGATTCAATGCATATCTTGGGGTGGTTGAAGCAGGATTCAATTTTCCCTCTCTCCTTCTCTTATTCTTCTATATATTGTAAAGGAGGGGCATATTTCAAAAGGTTGGTCATCTTTTCTCTCCTACCCCCCTCTCTCTTTCTTCCTTAGGGTAGAATGTGGAGTCTAAGCCTCCTCTCTTGGCTCTGTAATGGCATTGTCTTGCCCCTTGCCCACTGATGATGTACTGTGTGAACTCATGGAGCAATAAATCTTTTTTGTGATGCATTTTGTCCATCCTTCCTTATTTTATTGTCTCTTCTTGCCTCTCATCATTGCAGGGTATACTGTGCATACTTCTGATGTCTATTGCAGGTTTTGGGAGCCTTGTTTAATGGGTTGAAGTGGTGTTCCATGTGAATTTTATCTCTGGTCTGTGGTGCATATTTCCACCCTCTCCTTTGCTCACCTCTCTCCATTTCAGGCAGCTAAGATAGTGACCAGCCACCCCCTTCCTTTTCTGGTGTATCACCGCTTTAGTGTAGGCTCTATTTTTATGCATTTTTCTCTCTCTCCCTATCTCCTTGGAAGGTTAGATTAGGATTAGATAGTTTACCTGCACTAGAGTAGCTTGTGGCAGCTAGTTTAGGAAGAAGAATCTGGCTTTCTTCGGAGTTCCATCTCAAGTTCACAAGTCCCACAACTTGAGAGATGGTCCAAATGTTATGCAAATCACACAAGATGCCCCACTCAGATCTGAGGCCATTCGGGGGTGTTTGTGATTTTACATCAACAGGACTTTCTTTGACACATGTATTGCTTGCATGCTCACTTCCTTATATGCTTCGTTGTCAGACATGTGTCTGCCTTCGGCTACTCAATCTTCGCTTATTTTGCTCTTAACTCGTAATGTGTCCTATCTTTGACCCTACCTCTGCTAACCTCTGCCCAGACCTGAAGCCATATATCAAATGTGATTTATTGTGCAAACTTGAGGTGGACGCAAATCAAAATCCTTCTTAGGTGCCCAAAACAACACCAAATCTTCATAAATTGGCTCCAAGGTCATTATTAGATTCAAAACAAAAACTTGAGGGCCATTCTTTAAAGTGTTTTTTCAATAAAGTGTTTTTTCAAAAAAGTTAAATTCTCAGCTCACTGCCTCCCAATAAGCCACACCATTAGGTGGATTTTTTATTTAACCATTACTCTTCACGTGTGTTACAATCAAATTCACAAGTATCTGTTGTAGCATGGTGCAACTGAGGGGAATAATTCCCCTTCACTTTGAGGCCATATAATGTTTTCCTATAGGATCATTTCTCTTTATTCTAACAAGAATATCTTGTTATAGGTGATTGCAAAAAGCCGAGCAACATCAAAAGCCATAATTTTTTGTTATTTTAACTACAAAAAAACTAAATTAACTATACCATTAACATTTGGCCTCATGGTTATAACTTATACATCAAAGATAAGTAAAATAAAATTTATACTTTCAAGAAACTATAATCAAAATCAACTCACTCAAGTTATAATACCCCTCTCCTTGTTCAAGGGAGTGTAAATGTTAACTAATTTTTTCATCTTTCCATTATTTTTGTTTTGTTTGCTTACATATAACCAATAAACTGATGAATTTTTGCTGCAGCAGTACTTCACAATATCATTGCTCTTGTTTATCATAGATTGTATATTAAATATTTACATTAAAAAAACAAAAAAACAAAATCATTAATTAATTATAAATCCGTGATAAAATTGAAGAGAAGGTTGAAGCAACCAATCAATCAATTCTTTGTAAGGAGAGCCACTTAACCACTTAACTACCTAACCCGTTCAATTGTTTGCAGATTCAACTTTTTTAATACAACTAGCAATTGTACGTGAAGTGTATTATGGAAACGCCAAAGGGTATGGAATGAAGAATTAAAAAATGAGGAAGTGAAATAGAGGGAAAGGATGAGGGGTGATCAGGAAGGGGTTCGATGGATGGGGATTAGGACATTGAGTTCCAACATATAGTCTATATCTTATAGGTATTATTCATATGTGTATGAAGAGAACAAACTAAAAAATGGGGAAATTTGAAAAGGTTCCATGTTTGAGACTCAACTGAGATGCATGCATCGTACATGTTTCATGGGTCAATATTTTTCTATTGGATTTGCTAAAGCTAACAATGTCATTTACGAGGAACTTATGATCCATTTTTATGATAGATAACTATCTTCTAATGTCTACGAGGCCAAATTAAGCCTATGACACAATATCTCCTATCTTTTTTACATCTATTTTTTATCATCCTTTATTGTTCAAATTGATAATGAAAAGTCCATAGCTGATGTCAGTTATCCTTAATTGAACCATGAGAAACTTTACTCGGAAAAATTGTTCGACCTAATTTGTTCGTGGCTTAAATGATTGTTGTATTTTTTTTTCTTTTTTTTGGGAAGAGAACTATAAAATAAAATAAAATAAAAGTAATAAATAATAGTAGTGTTTCTTTTTGTCGTATAGTGTTGTAACGTCATAGGTTTAGAAAAGAATCAAACAAACGTCACTGTATGTGTTACTCTGTACATGTTAAATTTTAATACGAAAAATCTCAGTCTCTATCCCATTTTAACACGAAACTTGACCCACATAGGACTAATGCATTTCCAATTTAAAAAAAGGAAAATATGAAATTGGCCATGATTACGAAACAAAGGCTGAACATAATTTTCACTTATATCTAGTGAGCCAATGTCTGTCTCCAGAAATCAAAATTCAACATATTTTTGTTTCACTCTAAACATAGAAAATAACTCTGATCACAGAAAGAGTCAATTATGTAAATCCCCACATATGGGAATTCTAAAAGGTATCATCAAATCCCAAAAGGGAGGTTAATGAAATTTGCAAATAATTTTGAACCTTCTGCTGCTCTTAAACATTGGATTAATGCATGCAACACCGAGCAGATTAATTGTATTTTAAGTAATTATACTTCTGCTTAAACTTACCTTGTATCCTTGGGATTTGGAGCAGCAAAGATTCCCATAATCACTTAAAATGGACATTTGATGAGATATAAGTTCCATCAGAAATCAGAAATCTCAAAACCAGACCTCACATGACCAGAGGAGGTACAAAAGGATAATTTATTTAAAGAAACAAAGTAAATTAACAAAAAAAATAAAATAACTCTTAACGTTTATGAACATATATCTAGCTTTTCAGAACATATATCAATGTATCATATTCAATACTTGCGACTTACAATTTTGCACATATCATAATTATACGGAAGCTCTATGTCATCAAATGTGGATGGAGTTGTCTTTGATATTGGCATGTGAACACAGATTCCATCTAAAACAGACAACACAGTCATGAAAATTGTTCATACAAAATTTGCAGCAACCTGCAGGGATCGTGGAATTGTAAGAAAATCTTCCAGATGGCCTTACTTTGCACCAAGAAACAACACTGTGATTGACCCACCAATAGATCAAACAGGGGTTTTGAATAGTGAGATTTGACACTGAAGTTGATATATTTGTAAATATAAATGCAAACCAAAAGACCAAACCGGTGTCTTGAGTTGATATGAGTACAAGGAATTCAGAGGAAAAATTGGTCTACAGGGGCAGAATGGACAAATTGAGGGTTTTACGCAGAGGAAGAGTGACGAGACAAATCTTGCAGAGACATAAGTGGAATAGCAGGAATGGGCACTTTCAAGGTCTTCATCAATACAACAACTACTTGAAATAAAAGATAAAGAGCAGGAAAATGAAGTAATGAAGAAATCCACCTGCACGTCATGTTGAGAGGCACCTGTCCATCAGCTGAAAGCCACATGCCTGTAATACATGTTGCACTGTCTTGATAACGAGTAATGAAGAGCTATGTTGTTGCGACAGGGGAAACCTCCCATATCAATGACAACGCCAATATCATGAAAATGTAGGTAATTCTTTGAGAACGTCTGATTTCAACGCATGTTAGAGAGAGGAACCTTCACCATTGATTTTATGACATATGTCAGAGTTGGCTAGCCTCCCCTCACAACCAATCTGACTCTAAGCAATGCTTTCGGCATAGATATTAACATTAGTAAGGATTTATATGTTGGTGCCTACCAAAACTACCAACCAATGATAGTCCTCTAATGAATAAATAAAACCCAGTTTGAAATTTAAGTGCCTCCATTATAAATTTCCAGTGGTGGGGCTGGGGGGCGGGGAAACAACCCGATAAAATTTTGAATACAGTAAGTGTCAGCCACCAAATAACAGCTATTTTGCCTGCATAATTTAGTGCTATTTTTTCTTAAAACCTGCATTGGAAGCCACCTCATTCCAGGTAGACTCTACTTTAATGGATAACACTGACATAAACAAATCTTGAATAAGATTCCCGCTCGTCAATATGGCCGTTATTTTCCTGCAGCCCTCCCTCCTCTATTTAAGGCTTGCTCAAAATAGTTGGTTGCAAGATTCAGCGTGCAGACAAGAACTCTAAATTAGAAGCTCGATATAAATCTTGGTCTGTGGCAAAGATGGCCTTCGGAGTCATAAAATCTTTGGCCTTGTTTCTGCTTCTGCTAAATTTCTGCATGTATGTCACTGTGGCCGCCATTTCTGGTTGGGCTCTCAATAACGCCATCGACCACGAATATGTTACTGGTAAAGTTTCCTAAAACCCAAATTCAAAGAGCTTATATTTTGAAAAGTTTTACCTATACCAAGAAAAAAAGTGGGTTTTCTGTGTTTTTTGGCAGGATCAGAGGGGAGTGTTACACATGGGTTCTCGTTTTTCTCAATGGGGAATGAAGCCACTAGTTTTCTGGTCATTTTTTATCTTATAGCTGGTGTTATAGGAGCAGGTTCCTGCCTTTCAGGACTCCATCATCTGAGGGTTTGGACAGCTGAGAGCCTGGCTTCTAGTGCTTCGGCGGCCATGACTGCTTGGACTCTTACTCTTCTTGCCATGGGGTATTACAAAACGTTTTCTAAATTTATCACAGCTTTGAACATAAATGTATTTGCACACTTACACCCAAACAAAAAGAAATGCTAATAATAATTTCCCAAAACCTGCAGGTTGGCATGGAAGGAGGTCCAGTTGCATGACAGAAGCCCAACCTTGGTATGTTAATTTGTTTTTCTTTTCTTTTTGTATACTTTCCAACTTAATAGATATCAGTTCACAGCTTGGCAGCCCCTGCAATCATAAAATATTTGTTAACTCTCAGCTTTAAAATCACATATATTTAACGCTCAGCTTAAAAATCACATATATATCCTTATTCTAATAGAAGTAACCACATATTGTTATCTTTAATGTATGTCCATTGACTGACTACCTTAACAAAGAATATGTGATAAAATTACACAGATCTATGTGATATCTCTCATGTAAGGACTTAACAAAGTAGATTTTAACGCTCAGCTTAAAAATCACATATATTTCCTTATTCTAATAGAAGTAACCACATATTGTTATCTTTAATGTATGTCCATTGACTGACTACCTTAACAAAGAATATGTGATAAAATTACACAGATCTATCTGATATCTCTCATGTAAGGACTTAACAAAGTAGTAAACTGTTATTTGGAAAGGGATAACTAGACGACAATTTAATATGTTGTTACCTTTTTTGAGGATGTTCTCATAATTCATCCATTGTCACTTGAGTATATGAAACTAATTGATTGCTCAACTCTCACACAAATAATATAAGGTTTTTGGGAAGGAAAAAGAGGAATTCTTGTCACATCTGATACATATGTGCTATGATGTTTTTGGCTGTGCAGATGGCATTGGAGTGTTTTGTTATCATTCTGTCGGTAACAAAGTTGATGTACATGATGCTTATCCATGTTGGATTCTTCGGTGGACAGTACTTTTTTTGCAGAGAGACACATGTTGCCACCACCACAGCTGAGCCTCAAAAAGGAGCCAAAACATTGCAGTCTCCTGTTCAAATCTAATTTGATATGACCATTAATATATGTTGTAAAATGTTTGTAATAGCTTAGGGAATCTTTAATTTTCATGTCATCAGACATAAATTTAATTTGTATCCATTTGTGTTCCTAAAAATTATGAGTTTAATTTTAATTTTTTTATTTGTCCATGTGCTAAAGCTTTCAACTTCTCTTTGGATGAATGGGTTGGCTCCATCGTGGAAAATAAATTGGATATTTTTATTGAGTTCATTCTTTGAAGTATATGAAGTATAGAGAATGAGGATTCATTCTCTAATAAGATGAAAATGTTTTGAACATATTATTATTAAAATTCATTTATATATTACATTAATGAAATAAGATTTAATCATCTCCTGAAATTACATAATTGAATTGTAACTCTTCACAAATCCAATACTTTAAAGAAAAGAGACTATTGCACATTAATAACAATATTTTGTACAAACTCAGTACAATTTTGAAAAGAAAAATTATTGGCAAAAAATTAACAATCTTATTGCAAAGATATTAACTAACATCTTTATAATTGGTAGACTTCGAAAATACTCCAACCTAAGTATTCTACACTCTTAGAAAGGCACCCAGTAAATAAGATTGAAAGTTTGACTGATATTTCCATAATTGGATGGATTTATTTAATTGTAAAAGTCCAAACATTACCACAATGATAACCCAATCCAATTCATACCTTCATGGGGAAGGACCTTTAACCTTTATTTACCATTAAAAAAGGACTTTTAACCTTCATTTACTATTAAAAAAATATACAATCATGTTCCTTTATATTGGATATTCACAACTACAAAGAAAAAAACCTCATTTTTTAATAATTTAGTTAAACTTACTTTATTTAAGAGTTTTTATATTTGAATTTCTCAATTTAATGTTTGAAATAGTTTTTATATAAATGTTTGATTAATTTGTTATTATGTTGAGACCAGTGGTAGTTGTAATGGAGTGAGTTATTCACTTTTATTCTTGACACTAAATTCAATGTCCATTTAAACATCACATGAAAATTCATCCATAAATATAACTTCCATTACGTTGTCACTTATATACTTTTCCTTCCTTTTTTGGGGGGAGGTCAATCACAAAATAGTAAGATCTAACATAGCTAAATAGGTGCCACGAGATTGATATCATATTTTAGATAGATGTATTTAAGATATCTATATTAGTTGAATTAATCCAAGTTAACAAAACATTACATATTTATTAAGTGAGAATTATGTTCAATTCTTAATAACAAATATTTATGGTGATATGGTAATTGTGTGTTTTATAATTACTAAAAAAATTATTGCATATACAAATACTTCATATAATTATCGCAAATAGAGAACAATTAATCATAAAATAAGGAGAATTAATTATGACAAAACAATTTGAACTAAGGACTAATTAATCTTAAACTAAGGAGAAATTAATCTTGACCAAAACACTTGAAATTAATATAAAATTGTGTTCATCTATGTCTATAGCTTCACCTTTTGCAACTCAAATTTCATGATTGCGGGTGTGCAATAGATTAGGGATCATTTTTATTCTTCTTTGCTTCAAGATCTAAAGGGGGGTTACTCTGATTGGGTTGAGTTTCCCCAACAACACCTACATAATAATACTCTAAAGAGGAATCAAACCCTCATATTCCCCCATCCGATGTATGTTTGAAATATGTATATATTGCAATGTGTTTCAAGAATGAAGACCTCAATAGGAACTCCAACACTTGGAAATAATATTCAACCACATGTGATGTAGCTTTGCAAAATTTTCTATAACATTTTTGTAACATGTGTAAAGACTTAGAGCGACTTGATATACTCAAAATATTGATTTAGTAATTGGGTGCTTTTTAGTGATTTCCTAAGTAGTCCCCAAATATGTGAGATAGGAGGCCCTTCAAATGGGTTGTGTGAATGTGCTTTTATGGGTGATTGTTACGAAAGGGTTTCCCTTCAACTCACACTAGGTCGAGCGGGGTAACCTATGAATTTGAAAAACTTATGGTTAAATATTTGGAGAAAAAATCTCTCATCTTAAGATAAATTCACCTAAACACCTTTGTTTTTTAGGGCCAACTTCGTCCTGCTGAAGAAAAAAAATTAATTTATCATTTAGTGATGGTGGTGAAATGTTTGAAGATGTGTTCTATACTATGAAAGTAGGATTTTGACTAGTTAATGATAGATAAATATTGTTATGTAGTGTTTGGTATTTCTAATTGGCAAGGCATGTGTAGGACTTAGTCTTTTAAGTGCACAATGATTAATGGATTGAGATAAATGCAATGGATTAATTCTCAAATGCTAAAGGTCTAGGTAATTCAAAAAATATTTACTAAAATTTCATGGTGTGAAACCTAAACCTCCCATAAGGACAAAGAATGTATGAGACTGGAATGTGTAGGTAAGTGCGTGGAGATGGGGAGCCAAAAGGGAGTCTTAAGTGGATGCTATTTTATGAAAAAATAAACCTTAACTTGTATGAGTTGTTTGAGATAGTTACTCCCAAATTTTGAAGATGTTATAAGAACACAAATTGTAGAACTTCAAGTCTAGCTTCTAAACAACTAAGTTTTATTAAAAATGGTTAAATATAAGTGGGTCAAAGAGATAAAATTCTATAATGTTCTCCTGATTTTTTCAAAAAACATAGTAAATAGTGCATATGGTCATTTTGTAGGTTTTGGGTCCTTTTGGATTGATTTTTAACATTTGTAGGAATATTGGATGTGTCAAAATTGTATTTTACAAACCTCACAACTCTAAAGATAATTACAATTACTCGAAGATATTGACTCATGAATTTATTTATAATACACATCAAATCAACACACACACACACACACACACACACACACACACACACACACACACACACACACACACACACACACACACACACACACACACACACACACACACACACACACACAGGTTTGTATTAATTTTAACATCTTTAATGAAATCTACAAATACTACTCCCACTATCAATAATCTTACATATAAATTGAGCTAAAATCCTAGAGCTATTACAATGTTGTTTCTTTAGAACCCTTCACAAGATTCACTTGTGTAGTTCATATTGACACTCTTCTCTACTTTTCACCACTCTACTCCCTCAAATGATGAACTAAGTATCTTTATGTTTTCTTAGGTTCTATATATTTTTGAATTGGAAGTGATTTCATTAACTCCTTTGAAATACCACATTGTATTTATGCATTACCTCCTACATTTATTATATCTGGTGATTGAGGATAATCAATCCTTGAGAAATTTCTAAATATCTATAAGATAATTTGCGATACATGCTTGTACGTTGAATTTATTTATTTTGGTGGCGTGTGTCTATAGATACAATATTTTCATGACTCTTCCTCACTCTTTTGACATGTTTTGTCAGTAAATCATGTCATTCAACACTATTGTTATGTTTTGGTTATCCACTAACCTAAGGATTTTTGCTCAACCTACATAACAATACCTTGAAATTGTGAAAACATTGTAATAACACCACAATATTAAAAATTCTACCTTTCCTTGGGACTTCATGGAAACGTTGTGATTTTTACTTTGTGTAACCACCATGCATTGTCTAATCAAATTGTTGCACAATGCATCCATGAAAGCCATGTGCACTCGTTTTCATCACCCGAATTATGTTTTTTACTTTCTTTGCTCCATTTTCTCACTTATCATTTTTGTGTGTGCCCATACTAAGCTCAAATATCAACACTTATTTAATATAACCAACTTTCTTTTGATGTTTCTACCTTACAAATTACCTCTTCAATTTCAAACCAATTGACTGATTGGTTCATCTAGAGTTATAATTAGGGTTAATAAAAAAATCACATAATAAAGTTCCAATTAGTTTTATAGGGCTCAAATTAACCCATATTTCCTCTCTTATTGAACAAATCAACTAACTATATAATTCACAACTTAATTAGCATGGATAATTGAGTCAAAAATCACTTCAAATAGTCACAGATATGATTAGTGTCTCAAATTGGCCTAAATAGACTCCCTAGTTAAAATAAACAAACTAATTAGTATGTGTAATGATGAACTGGGGTCGATTGAGTGTAACACAAAGCGTAAATTGAAATTTCCTTTATAAGATATCTTTTCTACTTAAGTTTGAAAGTGGGTGGAAACTTTCCTGAGGCAATATAGTTTGTCATATCGACAAACCATGGTGATATTGAAGATATAGAGAATAATGTTCATAATTGGGAATTCATCCTCAATTGGCTCATTTTTCATGCACTTGTTAGTCTTGATAACAAATCTACAAAAACATTAGCTGTCCCTAATTTATCAATTATCGTCACATTGAATTCTTGTAAAAGTAATGACCACCTAATTATCCTTCCACTTACTGATGGATTGGTCATTAAATAATTTATAGAAGTAAGGTCTATGTGTATATTAACCTTGTATCCAGTGATGTAATGGTGAATTTTATTTTTAGCATACACTAAAATGAGGAATTCCTTTTCAGTTGTCATATATTTTCTTTGAGCATGTTTTAAGTTTTTACTAATATACTAAATAAAATGCATGGTTTCTCCTTCTTTATTTCCAAGAATAGATCCCATTAATTTTTTAGATGCATCAATATGGACATCTAGTGGCATGTAAAATTTTGATATTCATTTTTCTTAACAACATGTAAAATACTTGTCTTCCCTTTAAGAAAGTTAGCCAAAATTGTAATTTTTACCCATTTGTGAGTTTAAACTTGTGAATAGCATTGTGAGAGTTATGTGTAGTTAGAAATATTGCATTTTTATTCAAGAGAAAGTAATAAAATCATAATAGAAATTTTCATAATCAAAATAATATTTTAGAAGCATTGGATATGTTCTAGGAACAAAAACTTCTCAAGCATTAAGCTCTCTTGGTCCTAATAAAGAAGCAAACTTGTACGAAAGGTTTCGAGAGCTCTATGTGGATCTAGAAAACCAAGTAGTATTCAAATGAAATATCATGGATTTCATGACATTACCATATTACTATTTATGTTCTAGTTCATTTTAATTTCACTTAGTAGCCAAAACTTCTTGTAACCTCGTTATGGCCACTTTGGTCATTTTTTAATATTTTACCTAAAAATTAAAATTTAAGAAATTTCATATCTTTATAATGATTGGAATATATTTATTATGTATTTTTTAGTCAAATTCAAGTATTATACTCCTATATAACTCCTTTTTATCTGGGAGAGAGAAAAGACAATGTTCATGTTCTTGTGAAGGGTTGATGATGTGCTTTTGAACTTTTGGTACATGGAACCACCTCTAAGTGAAATTTTATCTAAATACTGGTACAACTATGAGGATCCAAGTGTACTTTTGTACATAAG
Source organism: Taxus chinensis (assembly GCA_019776745.2). Taxonomy (NCBI): domain Eukaryota; kingdom Viridiplantae; phylum Streptophyta; class Pinopsida; order Cupressales; family Taxaceae; genus Taxus; species Taxus chinensis. The sequence goes on along the minus strand of CM034153.1, from coordinate 68,950,486 downwards.
TGATCTCCCAAGTGCATGTTTTGAACACCCTCTATCACTCATGTTCTATTTTGAAGTTGACCTTGTACTTTTTTGCAACTTTAGTTCTCATGTACCCATCCAAATATGTTATTTGTACAAAAAGTATATTTCATATGCACTTTGGTACATATCCTATCATTAATATTTACTTTTTAAATAAAAATGGTACATGAACATGCCTCCATTTGCACTTTTTTTACCTTAGGTAGACATGTGAACCCTTTAAAATGCACTTTTGCACTTGAGGAACTTTATTCAGGGTCTTTCCCTCCAAAAGGTGAATTTAAAAACACTTAAAGAGATTCATGAACCTCCAAAAATAATTTTTTGACATCAATTTAAAAAATTTAAGCCATATTTTTCTTCAAACTCCATGAAAACCAGTCTCATGACCTAGGTTTCCAAGAAGCACTTTTTCTCACCCTTGTTGTTTCTATGGGCAAAATCTCAACCGAATTTTCACAAGCGCTCCACTCCAAAATGTCCTCAAGATAATCCAAACCTCATGTGATGTCATGGATTTATTTATTTGTAATCATCAAAAGTATTTTCTAACCATGAAAACTAAATGGTGCTCTAGCTTTCCCAAAATCATTTTACTTTTTCTAGATGACTCAGAGAACTAAATGACTTGAAATTTTGAGCATATCTTTGTCTTTAAAACACATTTCATTTTATCCATCCCTTGAATGGTGAGGTGGATTATTTGAGAGGGAATGGATGATTGTTTTTTTCATCATATTCTATCATATCCATTGAAAAATTCAAATAACTTCAATTTTACTTCATCTCTCAAGTGTAATTGTATCTCACAAGCATCCCCATGAAAAGCCCCCAACAATGAAGAAAAAATCATGAATTAACTTTCTTGTTTGACTACAATAAAAAAAAAATTTATTGAATATTTGAACCTACACTTTCATTGTTTCCACATGTCCTCCAAATAAGAAAACACTCATAACTTCTATTTCGTAAGGAGGACTACCACCAAATTTCACTAAGAGATTCTAGTTGAAATTTGCTACACATTGCTCCCATTTTCTCTTGAAATTATTGGTCTGAGGATTTAATTAGAATAAAAATTATTATTTTTTTAATTTTTCGATCATGAAATATGTTTCATGTCATCCTCTCCTTGCAAAATGTCTCTTCTAGATAGGGTATGCTCAGATTCAACCATGAAATGGTCTCTAATGTTTCCAAGAACATAACTTCAATGCACAAGCTTAGTTTATTGCACCATTGGATTTAATGTAACTATATTGAAACCAAGGTCATGTTTTTAGAGGTTCATGAGCTCCAAGATCATGTTTGTTCCCTCTTGAGAAACCATCTTCCAACTTTTGTTTTGTTTGCATAAAGAAAAATTATTTTAGGCATAACTTGATTTCCACCACTCAAACATTTGTAAAAAAATTTCCACACCTTTCTTATCAAGGAATGATCCTTACAGTATGGTTTTGATTTTTTTTAAAGATAATTTGTGGTAAAATAGAGTTTTGAACTTGTTCTCCTCACAAGTGAAATAAATAATGATCACCCATTTTCCAGCAACGAAAAGGGAGGATTGGTACCAAAATTCTATCGGACATGGATAATGATATGTTAAAGATCAAATTTATTTAAAACATGCTTTAGTGGAATGGATTTTTGGTGTTGACAGGTGAATCAATCAATCATAACCAAACCTTCTCTTATTATTTTACCCACCTTTTATTTCTTTGTTGGGAATGTAGTTTTTGTGAAACTGACTAAGTTCACTTAAGTAACTTTATATTCCTTCATTATACAAGTGTTTTTTTCTTAAAATAAGGAGAAGTAACTTATTTTAATCTAGGATACAAAAAGTCACATGGGAATACAAAGATTCATGTAAAGAGACTATATATTATAATGACCCCTTGATTTCAAAGGTTTAATTTTTGTTCTCTATCATTTTGTATTCTCCTACTTCTTACATAAATATTTTCCTCCATTTTGTCTCTTGATACTAAGTTGAGAATATGGAAATTTTTATAGGAAATCAAGGGATTTGTACCTACTGAAATGGAATGAGAATCATTAATTGAATTTTTTGTTAATTTTTGTCATTTTTTCATGAACCTTATACGATTACATGTGTTGGAGTTATTGGTTATTAGATTATGTGTTACTCCCATTAGCATAACTCTATACTAATTTCCCCCTTCTTTCCCTACACTTTTATCCTCTCTAATTTTCAAAAAAGTTCCTTTGCAATCTATTGTTGTAGCTAAAATAAAGGTCTTTCTACAAATTCTCAGGTATTTGACCACCCCTGAGGCTAGAAATAATGTACACAATGTCTAGTTTTCAATAAATGGGTGATGCCCCATTCTGAAGTAACATGACCCAGTCCCATGAGAGTTGACAAAGCCCATATTTTATCTGAGTGAAAAATCATTTGCCAAAACAATTTGGCACCCACCATAAGGTAGATTTTGTTTTCTTGTTCCTTATAGTTCAAAAAAATCCTAAACTGTAAAATTTCTAAAAAATAATAAATAAGAGCCTTGATGCCTGTACCTAATTATATCCTTGTCTTTACTAAAAATTACCATCTTTGGTGATGCCTCAATATTACAACCAAGTCACCTATTCCATAATACTCAAGAAAACATACTTATGTATTTGAGGTGTTCTATTTGGGAGAAACATGCAAACAATATCTACTTCAATACTGCTTCATTGGTCCTAGACAAAGAAGAAGAGTGAGATGTTTTATTGAGAAGACTCTAACTAGATGAGAGATCACATAATCAACTAAGAAGATCATTATGTACAAACTAGTGGATAGAAGGTACAAAATGGGTGATAGAGTTAGTGGTATAGTAGTTAGTGCATTTAAGATGCAATAATAAGTTGAATTTCTCCCATATAGTTTCAAAGATAAGATTCTAAAATTCCTCCTTAAGATCTATTTGAAAGTACTCATCATAGTATATTTGTACCTCTCGTATCTCCACTACTATTAAATACTCTTTCTCCAAATATGGTGACACCTGTGCCTTGGGTATATAATACCGATCCGTTGGATTTGACCTTTTTACTTCATGAATTTCCTATAGGGTCAAGAAATAAATTTCCCAAGTTTAGAGGAGATAAAAGTCAACTTCCAGATGAGAACATTTATTCTTTTATCGAAGCATGTAGTGTTTTGGGATTTGAGCATGAGGATGTGATCATTAATTTTTTCTTTGAATCATTACAAGATGATACTACAAATTGGTTCTACCATATACCAAGAAGATCAATCACTAACTCGGCCTAGATGAAATCAAAATTTGAAGCCAAATTTAAACCCACAAAAGATGTCCATGCTTTATTCGATTAGTGTTAATGGTGAAATAATGAACATGATGAACTTATGATATATTTTGTATCTAAGTTATATGTTGATCAATAATATTCCCAAAATTTTCAGGCCTACTAAAAATAATTACCTAAGATTCTTCATGAATGCCCAATTTCTAGAATTTGGGTTCATCTTGAGAAGATCTCAACCAAACACTTTGGAGGGCACTCAAGATATTATAGTAGACGTTTAGGATGATTTGGTTATGTCAAGAAATATCAAGAATCATTCAGCAAAAAAAATTAGAATTCCAAGGATAAAGGAAATGATTTTTTTCTACAAATGTTATTCAACAATTTAACGACACTAAAGAAGAAAATGGCTTAGAATTCCCTTTATCGAAACCATAATTGGCATCAGATTCCTTGAGTACCCCAAAGGCTTACCTTCAAGGATCCACCTATTAATAAAACATGTGGAACTTGAGAAGATGAAGTTGTTGAATCAAAACCTGAAGGAGAAGAATAAGTTGGATATGTAAACATTGGGTATTTTGAATACTCATGTGGAGAATATTTCTAGAAGTCCATAGTTGATATGACTAGATAATCTTATGAAGTGTCCACTCTCTCACAAGAATAGAAGGAGGCCTCTTCTTCCACGTCCTTAGTGAATCACTAAAATACAATAAGGAAAATCTACAAAAAAAAATAACAAAAAGAGAATCATTTCTTCCCAGTTCTATAAAATTATCCAAGAAGAAGCCCAAGACCATCTCAACCAAGGCCACATATCCTTATTTAGGTAAGTCTCCTCCTTCTCCCCCTTTCAAATCACATTTTTCTTCTACTACTATTCTAAATCCTACTCTTTTTAAACATGTCATTTTTCTTGGAGTCTCCACCTCTTCATGATTTGACATCATGGACCATGTTAAGAAGTCCAAAGTATAAATTTTTGAGTCTAAGTATCTGAGAACTCATCCCAAGTAATTTGATAAAAGTTTCCATTTTATCAAAGGAATTAGTTAAAATTATGTTCCCATATTAAATCTCACTTCCAAAGAATCAATTACCATTCCCAATACCACTCCTAACATCCTCCACTTTTGAGAAAATGGAACCCTTCTACCTATCATTTTATCAATGCATATAAATTAAGTAATAATATCATTAAAATTAGTTCCTCTAATAATGTAATGCCCGCAAAAATAGAAAAATCCCTTTTTCTCAATATCACCCATTTTGTTGTCCATTTTTTACTCCGTGGAGACCAAATAAGTACCCCTCATTGGTTGATTCAAATATTCTCAAGTATCATATTCTTCCTTCCCATACAAGAGAGTGAATATAACCAAATTGGTGGTTTACATTTATGCATCCTATAGGGTGTTATTGAGCTAGATTTTTTTTCAAGTTGTTGGTGTAGATATATAATTAGAATGTTCATGTGAAACCATTCCAATCAAAGGAAAAATGAAGAAACTTCTCCTTGAGAAGAAGATGAGATACATTATTCAAAAAGTAGATGACCCAGGATCAGACATTATGTACCAAGATTCAAGATATGGAAAATATTTCATAACTTCATAGGAAGATGTTGAGTTTCCTATCTTGATGGAGGAGTAATTGGATGTGATTGATTCATTTGAGATACACATGGATGATTTGGTGGACCTTGAATTTGATATTGTGTGCTTCTCATTGAATATGGATATAGTTTCTCTTATTAGTAATGATGGGAATCATGGATATCTTGACTAGCTAAAACGTAACACCGAGGTTATTAACAATGTAGACAATAACGAAAAATTGATATCCAATGATTTCTAGCAATGTTAGCCCCAATTTTTCAAACAACTTCTCAATATCCAACATGAGGACTTAATCAATGAGTATTATTTTGAATATGAATCTTTCTCTTTTATGTTTAGAAAATAGGACCTTCTTAATGATGGATAGAGATATAGGAAGGTGTTTGATTTTTTCAAGGATGATTTCACTCAATAATAATATGTATCCATCATAGAGATGACTACTACGGTCCAAAAAGGTCACAAAGATAGTGATGATTTCTCAATTTCAGCCTTAGGTCTTAACCTTGTGTTCATTATCATTTTAAGAGGGAAAAACATCATGTGAATCATACCATAGTAAGATGAATATTGATAACGAATTGGTGTGTGTGAAGGAGATTCATATAGAGAAACTAGGAAACATTAAACAACAAGAAGTTTATGATGGTGTTGGAAATCTCGAAAGTTTCATCAAGAACTGGGTCATGAAAACAATAGTCATGGAGACCATGAAAAAAATTCCCATTGGAGAGCACAAGCCTTGTTGTGAACATGGTGACCCTAGTATGACCAAGAATCAACCTTGTGGTGATAAAGTGAAAAATAGTAAATCAAAAGCATATATGAATTTGAAAATGGATTGGTAGATGGAAATGATATTTCAATGAAATGAATTCAATGATCTATTTAAATGTATATTCACTTATAAGGGGATTCATACAAAATTTATCAAGGAGAAACATGAAACATTCTCTTTCTCTAATATACGGATACCTCTTGTAAAACATATATTTCCCAAGTAGTTGAGAAAGGGTTATTACTTCATTAAAATATGTAGGGAATTGTGTCTAGTGTTTTCATTCATGAAAAGTGGTACATTAATGGAAAAGGGAGTATAGGTGTCATAGGAGTCTCCATAAGGTGTCAATCAAAGTCAAGCTTCAATGTTGATTGGTATTGTTTGGTTTTATTGTAGTTGTTATGGTGTCTTAACATGGTCTTAAGCATGGTGTAAGATGGTATCGTCATGAGATGTGTCCCAAAGGTTGATACGAGGCATGACATGGTCTTAATGATGGGTAAGAGGTGTTAATGATTTTGTAATAGGTCATCATGGTTAGTTCAGGAGAAGTCTGTATTGAGTTAGGTCATTATATGCCTAATCTAAGACCTAGTCTAAGAAGGAGGAGTTGGTGGAATGAAGTATGGAGAAGGGAATTTTGATATGATGATGGTAAATGTGTTTTGACATGGAATATCATGTGTATGAGGATTATCGGGTCCTATATCATATGGAAAGTGCATATGTAAGGTCCTTGAAAAGCAAGACATTGAGAATAAGGCATATAAACATATGTAAGTATTTGTGTATGGAGAGTTTCATATGTGTAGAGGTAAAAATCAGAGTTGCAAAGCATGGAGAAGGTCATCATGGTGCTCTGGGTTAAATTTTAGGTCAAGGTGGTAAAGGAGTTGCAAGAAAAGTGATTTTTGGTCATATTGAGCTCTTAGTGAGAAAAATCCAACTCGATAGGTGAAGTTATTTTACTCACCCACACATTTGGGTTCTACATGGGATCTCAAGGATTTAGGGGATGTTTTTTCATTAAATTAAGAGTGTTTTGAAAAAAATAATGAGTTGATTTGATCGTCCTATCTTTATGAACAATCATTAATAAGTTAAGGAGGTCTAAGACCCTAGCAGAAGAGTGATGGACAAAAACTGATGTGTATGGACATGAAATGGATTTAGAAAGAAAATTTGATGAATAATACATGTATATTACTTCTCAAGGATCATTTTGGTGTTGGTTTCATGTTCTAGGTGTTTCAACAAGCTAGAGAAATGTTGGCATGTGATTATGAGTTGACATTGATGTAAAAGTCACATTAATGACAAAGCAAGATGTAGGAGAGATAGAAGGATCTTGGAGTGATTCATATAAGGAAGGAAATGTCAAAGGCTTAAGAGCACGTGAGTAAGAACTAACTTGTTGAGGAGCCAATGACTAACAGAGGCAAAATTATAAGGTGAGAGCACACCAAGATGATGTCAGGAATTTTCTAACATGTATATGATGTGGAAATAGGGTCATAATGACGAATAAATAGGAACGTGATTTGATTTTGGTAGAATAGCTTAGTTCAGGATGCCTAATCCCAAGGCCTAGGTAGGAAATTAACCTGGAAAGGTGAAGTGATGGCTTGAGGTTGATGATGAAGCATGGTAGAGGCATTAAACACACAATAGGACATGTTTAAGGGGTTACAAGGTGAAGAATAGGACAATCATGGTGAGTTGCAATGTAAAGTAGCCCAAATTGGCCTATTTCAGGCATCCAGTGTGAGGGTATGAAGTAAAAAAGTATGAATACATCAATTTCAGGCATGTGAATTGTGTAAGTACATTTCTAAGAGTCCTTAGATGAAGTTTCATGTCATAATTAAACAAGTTTAACATTATCAAATGATATGGGATTAGAATTTTCAGATTGAACTAGGATAAAGTGTCCATTAAAGATCATATAAGAGGTATCCATGAAGGTCTGGTCAAAATTTTAGGATTTGAGGAGGAGTTTTGTGCAAGAAATTACATTTTTACTAAAAATAGGTTAAGTAAGGTATGCTAAAATAACACCCCGAATTCTTAGCACTCAAGCTAAATTGTGGATAATCCTTCAGATAAATCACAACATAAAAATTTTAATATCATATGGTGCAAAAATTATGAGGTCAAATGGATGAGAAATAAGAAAGTTCTATCCATTTTTGTGAAGCAGTCTGAGATACTCCTCAGCCTAGTAGAAATCGGTATGGACAAAAATGCTTATTTATGCATCCAAATGATTTTTTTTTCTTAATTTGTGAATGTATATAATTCATCAAATCATTATTTTATGGTGGTTTTAGCTCTTGATTCATAGTGTACCCAACAAGAAAATGGGATTTTTGTGAGAAATTTAGTGTATAGACAAAGTTTGCAAAGTAACCCATGCTAAATTTACTTGTGAATGATGTTGGAGATGTGTAATTACTGTACATGAAGTTATATTGATCAGTTATTTTGAGATTTTTTTTGTTTCAAGTGCATTTTCATTCCAAGTGTTGAGAAGGCTAAGCATGCAAAAACAAGTCTTTGTGTCTAAAAGGTAAATGATTTTTTAACCTTTAAATCCTTGAAAATGATGGTTTGAAAGTGAATTACATGTCCTTTGAAAATTGGTTCATGTATTTTGTGAGCATGAAAGTGCATTTGAAGCCCCATCTAAATCAAGAATAGTTTTGGGTGTTTTGAAATCAGTTTTGTGTGTCTCTGAAATGCAAGATTTTTTGGCCTGTATAACTTGATATGAAGCTTTCTGTCAACATGATGAGTTGAATAAGGATGAGTAATTTCAATAAAATTTCTTTAGAAGCCATAAACGTGTGATTGAGTGCATAAAAATGCTTACTTTGTGAAGGGAAAAATTCTGATTTCTGAACCCCTATTGGTTGCTTTTCAAAGTTTACAAGTTCTAACTTGTTTGAGAGTGATGAATCTTCCCTGTGTTTTTGAAGGTTTTCTACACATAATTCTCTATAATCTACATGATTTATATTGGTTTTATGTTTCATGCATCACTGATTAGAAGAGGATCACCATGACTAAATTTTTTTGTCCTCCATGACTAAATGTTTTTGTCCTCCATAACTGAGTTTGAAGCTCTAAGAATATGGAAGAATAAATGGCGAGTTAAGAGGTGTTAAATGAGTTACAAGGTTATAATGATATTTTTGGTAACATCGATTCATGCTTGGAACATTTTTCATGCTATGTAAAATAGCTTGAAGAAATTATTGTATGTTCGAATGAAGAAGACAAAGAGGTGCATGTCAGTTACAAGTCAAAACAGTTCATAACCATTACAAATCAGTTTGTAAGAAATTTACAAATGTCACAAACTAAAGAGGAGTTAAAAATTTGTTGATTAACCTTCCTATGTTCGATTTCCTTCATGTTTTCTAAGATTAAAGTATTTTCTTAAGCTGAAAAAGTGTTGATGTCAACTGCAGATGCAATTATAACAAAGTGACAGTTTCTTGTGTAGTTGTTTGATCTACTAATTCGAGTTAATATGTGAATATGTAGAGTTATTGAGGTAAGGTGAAGGTGAAGATACCTTAAAGAGGTATGAATTGAAGATATAAAATATTTGAAAGTGTGCAAGTTGTTTGTTTTTTAAAAATTAAAGAAAGAGAGTTGCTTATGTAGAGCAAGGAGATGAACATGTATGAAGACTAGGTGGAGGTCATTTGAATATGTGAGAATGTGAGTATTGAAGAGGTGTTTCAAGGATATGATTATGAAGATAATGAGAGTGTGAGATAATCCTAACATATCATAGTTTTACAACAGTTGAAATTTAGATAAAAATAATGCATGAAGACTATATTTTTGGTGTGAAGGAGTATGTATTTGTAAAATTGTGCGTGTGAGAGAAGACTTGTGAAATAATACTTAAAAATGATGTAGATATGGGAATGAAAAGATATATGAGATGATTTTGAGATCAAAACTTGTTTTCTTAAGAAAAATACATGAGAGTGATCAACCATCTTACTGAAGACTAAGTTGTAGCTTAGCAAGAGGGATTTGAAACTTCATTGTGATTTTTAGCTTATATGAGATACATGTAGAATCCTGATTGAAGTTTTAGAAGTTGTATCTTTCAATAAAGTAGATGCTTGCAGAAGCTTAAGTAGCAGCTTGACAAAATTTTGGGGTTTTAGCCTTAAGTTGAGTTCATGCTCAATAATGAAATCGTTGTAACTATAAAAGGACACTTTTTCCAAGCTAGTTCTTTGGTTTAAGTGGGGTTTCTCCCCTAATAAGTTTCCCAAATTAAAAATTTGTGTTTATGTGTGTGTGCATGTCTTTCTCTCTTTTTTTATGTTCACACTTCATCTTGGTTAACATAGTTTAATTTTGTATGGTTGAGGAATCGTAAATTAGTTCAATATTTTGAATAAACACTGATTCATCCCCCTCAGTGTTTGGGATTTCTAACAATTGGTATCAGCACTTGGTCCTCTTGAATCAAGTTTAACATCTTGGAGGAGATATTTGGAGCATAAAAATGGGTGCACTATCTGAATCAGTTCCAAAAAGTAAGTATAAGATTGTTCAATCAATGATTGATAGAATAAATAAGGAAATCAAGATTATGGAATTTTATCAAGGAAAATCACTCAAAGAGATGGATTCATTGGTTGAGAATGTGTCAAAATCCCTAAAAAGGGAAGATGTCTGCCTTAAACATGAAGAAAAATTGAGAACCCTGAAGGCTGAATTAGAGGATGAAAAAAAACAAACTGAATGTGTATGAAAAGATGGAAAAGAGATAGGATGAAAAGGCTAGTTAAATCATGTAAACATGCATGAAGATGAAAAAGGAAATAAATACAAGAAGGTATGAAATAAATTCCAATGGTTATTGTCTTTATTTTCATTACTATGGACAAAAATCTAAGGAGTGTAAGAAGCGTGCCATTAATGACCACCCATGCAAGGACAACAGAATTGAGAAAGAGAAGAATATAGTTTGCTTCAATTTCCAAGAGAAAGGTCATATTGACAACTACTAATTCGAAGAACCATCAAGTCAATTTTTGGAAGAATAAAAATCAAGACGAAAGAACTATGTTGTCTATTTCAATTGTCATGAGAAAGGGTATTTTTCAAAACATTTTCATGATTCTCCTGGATATAGCAACAAGTTTCATCCATTCAAAACACAAGGAAAAAAGGCATATAAAGTGAATACACATCCTAAAGGTGAGATCAAAAAAGAAAGATTTGAGAAAATCAAAGGAAAGAAGGTGGTCGAACACAAATAAATAGTTAAGGAAACCAACTCAAGGAATGAAGAGAAAAATAATGACAATGAAGTATCATGAGTAGAATGGAGAGGAAATTTCAAGCAAGATAACAAGCAATGATCATCAACTCCAACTATAGGTCTTACCCCTAGCAGTGTTTGAATAAATAAGTGAAATCCATCATACATATTTGAAAATCATCCAATTAGGTGATGAAGACTTAGGAGATGGAATTAACACATCCAGTATGACATCCAAATAGATGGAAAAGGCTTCAAGTGTAAGAAAATAGAGGATAGATTCATCATGTTTCTTTGATGACTACTTGTTGTTTTAAGGTGATCTAAAATACATTATGTGTTGTCTCTAGGATACTAGAAGGCGTATCCTACTTGGAATAATCATTAGTGTGGTTGAGCTATGGCCGTCATCAGTAGGTACTGACCTAAGCTTTCAAGATGTGTTTAACATTAAAAGATTCAAAAGGTTTGATTTATCAAGGATTCATCCCTCTTGGCATGTCAATACATCAAATGTCATGAAGAATCACAAGGTATGTCCATTCAATCCTATATAAAGTTCTCATGCATAATCAGTTTGTATAAGGTGTTATAATGTCCTTGTTGACTAACCATGTAAAAGAAAAAATGTGTGTCAAACACCAAGGTCTATTTTTTCATCTCTAGAGTGTGTTGTTAAAGAATCATCTTGTGTCGTTTTCATAGAGGATGTGAGAAGTCCTGAAGAGATATTAAATTCAAGTTTGAATTTCCAAGTGAAAATAAGTGTCTTCATTTCCTTGCATAATCTGTCAAGGTTGTTTTTAGGAATTGTAGCCTAGTTGGTTTGATTCTTAAGGTTGATCTCAGCTATGATGAACACGTGTCAATTTAGTCTCCAAAGGAAATGATCTATCAAGTAAGTACAAGTCTCAAATGATGAGACATAGAGAGAAAATGAAATTCATAATGTTATTCAAGATGTTCTAAATATTTTTGATTCCCTACAAATCAAATCATTCATCATGAGATATGGTTTGTTATTCATTGTCCCATACCACTCTATATGGTCTGAGTCTAAGTTGAACTTATCAAACTATTTCAAAGGTCAAGTAGTGTATGAATGAGTTAAACTTGCATGATTTTATCAAGTCTATATAAAAGTGTAAAAATTTAAACATGTCTATGTCAAATTTTGAGTTGATTCATTTCTATAAATCCTAAGATCAATGAGTTTTTAAGATCAAATCATATCTGCAGTGTGGTCAAAGAGGTCATCTAGGAGAGCCTTTGGTGCTCCTGGTCTATCAAATGTTTACGATAATTTTTTTTGAATCATAATGTTTGAGTGATTCATCAAAGGAAATGATCCATAAAGTGTGTTTTAGAAAGAAAGTTTCCAAATGTGTCAAAGTTGTCAAGCATGCCAAAATTGTTACAAGAATGAAAAAGTTGTCAAGATTGTCGAGGTTATCAAGTGTGTCAAGGGGGTCAAGTTCCCATGGTTTGACTGGTTATACAAGGAATAAGAGTTAAGTTACATGCTCATCAGGTGTGTATGAGTACAAGGGTCAAAGGTATCTAGATTTTTTTAAATGCTCCACAAGGTTCAAAGCACAACCCACCAAGAAAGTGAAGGGTCATGCAGTATATGGGTCTCTAGAAAACATGAATAAGAAGTGAAGCTACTCAAAGAAGATCTCTTCCATCAGAATCCATCAAGGAATGGTCAAGGTCTAAAAACTTGTCATTTAAAGTCTTTTTGAGTATGAATTGAAGGTATTTGTTATGAAGAAAGTGTGTAAACTTGTTATGTTCATATAAGGTGGTGATAAATATCTAGAAAGTAGATGAATACTTCTCAAAAGACTACCTATAGCCAGAATATTCTAGTTCTTGAGATATTTAAGGTTCTAAGAGGTGAATAATTAATAACGAATTCAAGAAGATAATGAAATTAAAGCTTTAAATTTTTTAATAATGCCTATTTTTAGTAAATCTAGAAAGTAATAAACTCTAAAACAAAGCATACACATTTCTATGGGCTTACCGTGACAGTCTTGGTTGTAAAAGTGAACTATTCATCCTTAAGTAATGTATTTGAGTTAATGCACTCAATAATTACTTATGAATGATTCTAAAGAGATTTTGATTTATTATTAGGTGATGAAGAATCTCTTAGGAGTATTGTTCCATTGAAATTCTTAACTATCTTGTTCCAACACAGTGATGACCTAGAATACCTTAGTGGAAAACTATAGAAAATGGGTAAAAAGGCCTTGAGGGATTAAACAAGAAGTTGAATATAAGTGAGAGATAAGGGTGTAGGCACAAGCAATTTGTAATGATATAAAAAGGATAATTAACCTATAAACTTAAGGATGATAGACCAAAACGGAGCTTCGAGACAAAAAAGGTTTAGCACAAATAAAAAACCAAATTTGTAAAACAAGATGGAGGTTACAAAGAAGAGTAAAAGAACATGGTGAATATCATAAAAAAAGGATTCATAAGTGGATGAATGTTTCCTCATTGGAATAAATAGTGAATAACTAAAAAACCCTAGGTTTTGGTTTGAAACTCTAGGTGTAGTCCAAAGGAAGGGCTTGAAAAAAGTGAAAAGTGAGTTGGGAAAGATGAGAATGGAGTTGGGTTATGGAAATCACCTGAAAGAAGGAATAAGAAAATGGATATCCAAATATTATTTTACCTTTGCATGAAAATTAGTTTTTTTTTCTAAACATGGGGATTTTCTTAAAACTAGGGCTAATTGGGTTTCTTGATCTAAAATGGTAAGAATTGTATAAGAAAAACTTGGTAAGGGAATTATTGATGAAACTTTTTATGGTTGTTAATGGGTGAAATGGGTACTCTAAAATTTTAAGGGTGAGTGATGAAATAGAGAGTTGAGGTTTTTATGCTCAAATATGAAATTTTGCACGACTAGTAGTAAAAATGAAGGTCCAAGAGAAAAAAGATGAAAAATGGAGTTTTGAAACTTGATGAAGTGTTTTAACCTGCTATGTTAGTGATATTTAATAGGTAAAAATTGTTTTTAGGTCTTAAATAAATAATTTTAGGGAAATTGGTTGCTATAAAAAATTCAGGATAATTGAGAGTAGGGCAAAAAAGGGGGCTAAAATTTGGTGATTTAGATAATAATTATTCAAACTAATGTTAATAGATTAAAAAAATTTAACATATTTGTACCAAGAGGTATCAAAGGTAATTAAATTTGGTGATCAAGGTGGTATAAGGAAACATAAGGTTCAATAAATAAGGATGTCTCTCATTGATCCATTCTAAAGACGCTAAAAGTGTTGAAACAGATATAAACGCCCATCTATAGCAGGTATAAAGAATCATGATGATGCTATCAAGAAGTATCTACTGACATATATGAGCCAACATGCTCAAATAAATGTTTGAGTAGACACTTGGTATTTTGATAAGAAACTTCATAGTCCAAGTGAATTCATGATGATTAGACCTCCAAAGTTGCACCTACAAGCCTGAAATGTCATTCTACAAGTGTGATCTCATTGCACAACACAAAGGGAACATATAAAAATAATGAAATATGTGGTTGAGATTTTGTAAAATAATATAAGATAAAAATGAAAATTAATAGTAGGTAAATGGGTAGGAGGAGAAATTATATGATCAAATGAGTCATCAATCCATGCAAATGAGAACTCAAACACTGAAATACCAGTTAAGGGAAAAGCTAGATAGGTTTTCTCACATATGGATAGAATAACAATGTATGAAACATATTTCTTGGAATAGGAAAATAAATTTGTATGGTATAACCTCAAGGGGTATGAAGCTAAGATTTGCGTAGTATATGAAGGTCTAGAGCATGAAAAAGTTCAGAAAAATGCACTAAAAAGTTGCTCTAGGGAACTCAGTCCTAGATTTTTCTAATATGAGCATATGGATAAATTAAGCTTGCAACATAGTTATCTAAGATGATATAGACATATTTATATGTTATAAAAAAAAATTTCACTCAAACACCAAGTTTTTGACATGTGTCTTTGCCATGAAAGCATTTTCTCAAGGGGAATACTAGTGACTTTAATGCATAATGAAGACCAAAAAAGGGCTAGGGAAAATAAATAAAGAGAGGGAGCTTAAGTGATGTGTTTTGTTGATGTTTCCAATGAACATGGAGCCCAAAAAAAATAAAATAGGAGAAGACCATGAAATAAAACAAAGTTCTTTATCATTAATGTAAAAAGGGGGAGAAGAATCATGAGGTTTTGTCATCAATGATGTAAAGGGGGAAATTGTTGACATGTCATTATGAGTTATCATTCATGAAAAAAACAAATTAATGATAAATAAGGATGAAATAGATCTAGAGGATCTTCGAGTTCATCAGACAAGGCATAATAGGTCAAAGACTTGAGAAAACATGAGCAAGCAATGATTTCTTGAAGAGCTAGTGACTAGCAGAGTTAAAGTGATGACGTGAGTGTACATCAGAATGATGTCAGGAATTATATAACATGTATATAATGTGGAAACATGGTTAGAATGATGTATACAGGGGCACATGAGTTGATTTTGGCAGACTATCTCAGTTCAGGATGCCTAATCCTAAGGCCTAGGTAGAAAAGTGACCTGGAAAGGTGAATTGAAGGCTTGAGGTTGATGATGAATCATGGTAGAGGAATAAAACACATAATATGACATGTGAAATGGGATACAAGGTGAAGAAAAATATAGTCATGGTGAGTTGCAATGTAAAGTATCCCAAATTGGCCTATTTTAGGAATCCAACATCAGGTTATGAAGAAAAACTAGATGAATATAGATAGTACAGGAATTTGAAGTGTGTACGTACATTTCCAAGAGTCCTTAGATGAAGTTTCAAGTCATAATTTAATAATTAATTGCATTCTTAGGGTCATTGGTGTGAATTCCTTTTAGGACAAACTTTTTAACATGATAAATTTAGATGGGATTGGAATTTTTAGAGTGAAACAAGACAAAGTGGCCATTTCAGATCATAAAATAGGTAGTCTTGAAGGTTTGGTCCAAATTTGAGGACTTGAGAAGGTGTTTTGTGCAAGATATTGCATTTTTACTAAAATTGGGTTAAGGTATGCTAAAGTAACATCCTGACTTCTTAGCACTAAATCTAAATTGTGGAGCCTCCTTCAGATAAATCATAACGGATAAATTTCAATATCATATGACTAAAAATATGGTGCAAAAATTATGAGGTAAAATGGATGAGAAATGAGAAATTTCTATCCATTTTTGTGAATTTGTATGAGATCCTCCTAAGCTTAGTTGAAATCATTATGGAGAAAATGCTTGGTTATGCCTCCAAATGAACTTTTTTATTATTATTTAAGAATTTATTCATGTAGATAATTCATCAGAGAATTCTTTCATGGTGGACCCCTGATGCAACCTCGAATTTAGTTATACAAATCCAATAAACCCTAGATGTTGGCACGTCACTCAACTTGGACTGAGTGCTCACCCAAAGCGCGCAAAGGTACCAGGTCCCCCTTTAGGGTTGTTGTTGTAGGATGTTATAATGATGAAGACTTAACATATATAGTTCTATTACTAACACATCATTCTACAGAGCATACCATATCTATCTTTAATGGAGAAAAGAACTAATTATTAACCATGATGAGACCAAAGACATACTAGATTCAGATACACACTGACCTAACACTTAGATTCAGCTAATATCCTCCAATATATTAAATGCAATAAGTATACAGAAGCTTCATTACAATATCAGTAGTATACACGTAGTAGCATCATATCTTTGTGTATGCACACACATTTATATCTATGTATATGTCGATCTCTCTATTACATAGTTTACTACATACTTATAAGGGCGGGGACTTACCCTTAACCACTTATCTATTCCCAAAATAGGTTGCATGCTATTATTAGCCATGTGTCGTTATAAAACTATCCACACATGCAAGTGCACTGACAGTAGACTACTGCTAGCCAACTGACAGTAGCAGATCTATTTATATCTTGTGTCCATGCAAAGTGCTTCATATCTGATCCTCTAAAAATAGCCAATGCATGGAGCGCACGTCTCTTCCTTGTTTGTGAGCTCTACATGCCATATCTAAAAATAGAAATTCATGAATGAAAATGGCTAAGTCCCAAAAGCTAAACTTCTACCCCACACACATGCTCTCCCTATTTTTTCATGCCTTTGAATATGACCTGCTTTCCCACGTGGACTTCTTATGGAATTTCTGCCAAGTGTTCTCTGATCAACATTATCCCACACTAGTTTCATTGTCTCCCTGACAATGGCCATCTCCAAACTGAAGAAAAGAATAGAATAATGGAAATAATTTTGATAAATGAAATAATATTTTTAATCTATAGTCTCTTCTTCTGCAACTTGAACAACTAATTCAAGATATTCCTGGTTTATTTCAGCCTCCAAGGTCTGCCACCTAGCGAGTCCTTCCTCTGCATTTTTTTGAATGTCCATAACAATGGACTCCATTTCATCCTTCGTAATCTCCCCTTTCTCATTCTACAAGACCAACATAATGATGGACATTGCAGTCATCCTTCCCTCTAGTAAATCCATCTTCTGCACAATGAGTTTCCAAAGCTCTTCTAGCCAATTTTTATGTGGTTCTTGGGCCGCTACTAGGGCCTCATACTTCTTTTTAACCATTTCTAACCTCTTTACACGGCCTAGTGTTTCATCCTTCATTACTTTCTGTACCTCATTTCTCTCCTCTAGGGTTTTTATGTTGATGAGCACCTCTGGAGCTGTGCGGATGTTCAAGGCTTCGTATTCTTTCTTCAGTTCTTGCAACGCTTGTAGAAGTGCTTCATATGAAACAATATTTCGCATCACTAAATCCTTTTCTTGCTTTGCCTCTTGTACTGGATCCTTTGACATTGGCATGCACAGAGGTTCATCTTCAAGCACTAGGTCCACCAATGTACCTACATAGTGTATCATCAAAGGAAACATCTTCAGCACATTTGTCTCTAAATGTGGCTTATCCCTTATGATATTATCACCAATTTCCTTTGTGATGCTGATAAATATAGAGTTCCTTTTCTGTGCTAAGTATCTTTCCTGCATTAGGCACACTTTTTCTCCATCCTTAGTTTTAATCTCTTCCCTGAGAGCCTTGGTAATGGAAACCTTTTCCATATTCCACCTTGCCACCTCTGTTGATACTTTCACCAATGCATTGTTCATCTGACATGATAGTAGGCTTTACTGTCATGTGTCTAGCCTGAGGTTTTTTTTTTCAACCTCCTAGATACACATGAATCCTCACATACATAAAAAATTGGTTCATCCATGTGTGTGTGCATGGACCATGATAACTGCTTTCTTGTGTGCATTGTTGCCATATCTTCATCCTTTAATTCCCAGCCATATAATTCCTTTTGCGTTAGTGTGATCTAGAAACGGGTGTGGACAATTTTACCTATGTCCTCCGCATAACCCATGACTGGTGGAATGTTCTCTCCACTTGTTCTTCTTGACCTGTGATGCTTAGAAACTTAAGCTTCCATATTTGGGACTTGTGTCTCCATGTCTTGAGAAGTCTTTATAGCTATCTCATTTGTTACATTTTCCTCCTCTTCTCCTTCCTTCATTTCTTCATCTTTCTGTTCTTCTACATTCTTTGGAGGTGTAGGAGAATTTGGTGCAATTTCCTCTTAATCTTCCACCTCCTCATTAAATTTTAGTTTCCTTCTCCTTTTCACAGTTGTCTCCTTTTGAGGAGAGAGTCTGGGTGATTTGTGCACTATTTACAAAGTAACACCTTGGGTCCTTGTTCTCCTGAACACTCTCTTAAATCTGTGCTTTCCTTGGACTGATCTAATTCCTCATCATCCCCCTCTTGTGGCTGAGGTGGTGTAGTGGTGCGCTCAGCTTCATCCTTATTCGTAGGATGTATTTTACCTCTATGTTCTAAAACACCACTATCATCATGTTCATCCTCCTCATCCTCTACCTCAATTGTCTTTATGGTTTTAGGTACTAGAATGTTCTCCATTATATGCTTACCCTTTAGTGGTGCTGGAACTACGAACTCATCTTCCACATACTTGTTATTCTCTAACCTAGGGTTTAGTTGAAGGTACACCAGTGCTGCTCCAACATCTCCTACAGCCAAACTTACTAGTTTAATTCTCAATACATCAGAAATGATCCTTTCGATATATGCACATCGTCTTGGATACACATATTTCTTAATCAACATGTCGTAGTCACAATCTACCTTTTCCACATTTAACATTAGGTGCCACACATCTGAGAACCTGTGTACTGATGCCTGGAAGTATCTTGTTGTGAAGGAATATGGTAAATTACACTAAGGGCTCCATGCTCCATACTTCATGGCGAACCGTGCTATGCAAAAGTGCTAGTATATAACTGTTGGTCTGAAAATATGTCAGGATGGAAGATTTATGGATAGATGAGCCAACAGTGTGTAGGGCATAGCCCCTCTTTGAGATAGCAAAGTGAAACTGGTTTATTGTTATTCTACCAGCAGGAATCTACACAAATCCTATAGTATTCTACCTTCAGGGGTTTGGGAGCTTGTCCCAGTTGGGGTATTTCTGACTGTGATAAGAAGGGAATGAAGGGAAGGATGAAGATAGGATAGATTCGAAGGGAGAAAAGAAATGAATTCCAAAGCAGAAAGGTCAGAGGGTTTATGTTTTGGGATGGTAGTAAACAGATTCAAACCTACTTGCATAAATGAACAAAGCAATACTGATGAACAAATGATAAAAAAGTAGAGATAGATCTAACAGAATAAACACACAGATCTGACATAAGAAAGATCAAATGCACATAACACATGTATTCAGCACAAATTCTTAATATTTGTATTAATGTTTTCTTCTGTTACAAAAAGTACAAAGCCTTTTCTTCTCACTTCTATTTTTATCTAAAAAGTGTCCACCTCTTGAATACAACAAATATTCAAATATATATAGAAGGAGAAGGAGAGAGAAGGAAAAAAGAAACCAACAACTAATTACAAAATATTTACAAAATATCTAAAAGTCAACTGTTGACTTTGGGGCAACTTGGTGGATGACAACATCCCATGGTGCAACACGGATGATGTCATCATTTGTGTCAACATACTTTTAAATATTAAAAAAATGGAAAGAAATCCAAGAGGAAGAAGGATATTCATCGTCATCCCGTGGCTGGAAGGGAGTATCATGCTTCTGCTCAGGAGAGGCAATGTGGAATTGGGCCCGATACTCCATGAATTTTCTAATCATCGGTTGAAGTTAATCCTGAGCAGAACCCTTGGTGTGATCAACGATGACTTCGAAAGTATCCCATTCATCTCCAAGTTTTTCTAGGAGCTTGAAGTATTCATTACCTTCCTCCACCAGGTATCCCACAAAGTTGCAGCAAGCCAGAAGGTTGTTTATATATTCCGTGCCAAAAGTAGCTTCTATCTCTAACCCTTGCTAGACGATCTCTTTGAAGAGCCAAATGATTTCATCTACCTTCCTCAAGGTGTATGAAGGAGTGAGCAAGCCTAGAGACATCCTTAGGACAATTTTCTCCATTTGATGCATTGCATCCAAGGCTTCCTCCTTGACTTTTTCTATCTTCACCAAGACAAACTCCATCTGATCAACCCGGTAATCTAAAGCAGTAAGGACTTTGTTGGGTGTCCGCGGGTGATCAAAGATGCCAAATTTTACTAAATCATTGACTGAGTAGTCGAGCATCCTGTGGAAAGTCTCATGTTGTAACCTAACATGGTCCAAATCTTCGGAGATAAGTCCTGCAATCACTTGGAGTTCCTTGTTCACCTGATCAATATTTTGATATAGCTCTATGAACTTTATGATTACTTCCTCACTATCTTTGAGGATTTGGTCTCTCCAGGCAGATACTGCCATGCCTTGTTCACTAATCTTGGCGTATTCGTTTATCTTTTCCTAACTAATGGCCTTAGGAGTTTCAGTGGCAATTGTATAAGGTGCACTGCCCATTTTTTGCAGGGCTTGGAGAAGGTGTTTATTTTACTCTTTTAGTATCCTCTTCTCTTCCTTTGCTTCCTGAAGCTTCTTGAAAAGGGCATCCACTGTAGATAGGGCCTCTCCTTGCAGGCTCTCGGAGGACATTCGCATTGTGACCTATGTCATTGCATAATCTGTAAGAGATAGATTCTTTTTATCCTTTGTGGGATTAGGGTATACAATCTCCATTACTCTTTCACCTGACGCACTCTGAGAGAAGCGGGTTATTGGATTTTGCTTCTTAGCTCCTTTTGTTGGAATGACAAAGAAGTCCATAGGTGCAATGGGGAATTTCCTCTTGTGCTAGCTCAGGTGTTGGGAGATCCATGTTGGACTTAAGGAAGTGGGACTACAGTGGGAGAAGAGGGAACGGACGGAAGAAGGAGAGGCAACTACAGTGTACTCAGGGGAAATGGGTTGAGATGCTTGGTGGTGACATTGATAAAGAAGCTCAAAACTCCAACGCTCACAGGGGTAGGAGTCACTGTAGGAGAGGAAAACTATGGGGGCAGAAGGGAGCTGAGAGATGAGGGAAGAAATACTGGGGGACAGCTCTAGCGAGGGAAGAAAATATGGAGGAAGAGGAAAGGGGAACAATAGAAGATGGGGGAGAAGACAAAACCAAAGGAATTGTTACTTGAGTGACATGAGGAGGGGAAGGAGGAGTGAGAGAAGGGAATGGTGGGAACCTTAGCAGGTTACAGTCAGTGGTAACATCCTGAGTGGATGTGCCTATTGGAACACTTATTGCCATGCTCTTTCTCTGGAGAGACCAGGGCGTACGACTTACTCCTAGGTGGTGGAAGGAGGGCTCTAGGGAACTTGCTCTTGAGTAGCACTTGATTCCCCTTCTTTGTCTTTCCCCTTGCCCTTTGGAAAGTGCTTTGGCCTGCCAGGTACATTACCTAAGGGAGACATGGTGAAGTCTACCCCGAGGTAGATGAGACTGTTGTACCTGCACCAATGTTCCATGAACTACAAAGTTCCCTTGAGCCCTCTTCTCAATATTCTGAGGTGCCCTTGTTCTTTCTATCTCGGCAAATGGCCAGTTGTCCCCGTATGTATCTAGATAGACCTGATCAACTTCTTGATCAATCATGTTTGTAAACCTTTCAGGACAATGGCCACGCCATATTGAATAATTTCTGTTAGGGCCAGGCGGGAGTGATCCTTTCTCCTAAGCTCGACCTCATGATATAGGTCGATGTAGATATATCCTCAATTTGTGGGACGTGGATCCGATTGAGCTTTGCCTTCAGGAGGTAATTGCATGGATCAAAGATCGGCCTTGCCTGGGAAATTTTGCTTTAGATTGAGCAGCTCCAGTTCTATAAACATTTCCTGGGCCTTGGTGTGAGAAGTGCAGGTGTACTCTGCCCACTGTGAGGGGGAATGGAGTTCTGCCCTTCTTTCTTTTTAGGCACTTGTCATGATATGTGATGAGTTATCTAGAAAGCTCCAATAGGATCAGCTTAGGGTCTCGCATATCTTGGTAACTTAGTGGGCTCCCCCAAAAAATTTGGTGGCTCTGAGATAAGTAAAATTAGGCAATTGCGTAAACAACACCCCCCACTTCTCTATTGCTAGTCACTATGCTCTTGGTCGTTCGACTGTGAGTCATATTGGGCCCTTAATAGGTAGATGATTCCATAGAAGAAGGCATCGTTTATCTTACTTAACTATGCGCGATGTTGTTCTCCAGTCTCAACTCTAGATAATATTCATATATTTTTACCTGGGGCCACAACACTACATTAGCTCAGTGCTGGATAATCTCTCTTTGAGGAAGTAGTGTAGACCACGTAGGAGTTCATGTAGAACCTCCCCGTTGTTGAGAGTTGTTGAAGCTACTTAGAGATGGTGCTGCTGATGATCTTTTGCCCACTCATAATGTTGATCAGGCACATTTTTTTTCATTGTCTCCAGATACCTAAGCATCCACTTGTGGAGGTAATAGGCGTATCAAGAAGCCCAAATACCCTACTCAGGAAGGTTATGGTGTTACTCGGCTCTTCTGAGAAGTCGCTGTGATGAATAACCTGGGGCCACCTAGTTATTACCTTCTTATTCTTTAGATATACTTTGTTCATCAACTGCATGCATTTTTCCTCATTTTTCATCCCATGCCTTTATGCAGTCTTCCTGGCTTACTGGCCACAAAGTTCCTGGTGATGGGGAATGCCCAACATATGATTTCAAAATGTCGGGCAGTGAGGTTGATTACAACCTCACCCTTTTCGTTCTCGACACGCCTCGTGTCCTTATTATAACAGCGGGACACCACCATCATGAATTCATTATTCACCGAGCTTACATGGGAATTCACCCAGCAAAGTGTAGACCACTTCCGACCAATTTTTCCATCCAAGGACTGCCTGTGACCCTTCTGGTTCTGGCCCAAAAATCTTCCATGTCAATGTGGCCAAGTTCAGCATCCCTGATGTCTAAGTCACATTCTGCATGGGACTCGGGCATCCTGACCCTTTGATATTTATATTTCATTTCTTCCTCTGTGAGTTTAGCCTTACCCTTTGACTTGGTCGGCCTCTTACTTGATGAAGACATGTGATTCCAAGTTTAGGTGCTGATGTGCAAGAAGAAGGAGTGAAGTCCATCGCATAAGAGCCATGTCAGCTATTAGATTATCCATCAAAGCTTTATAGAAGGAAGAGTTAGCAATTTAGAAGCTTTTGGGTGCAAGGCACAAGTATACTACAGGCTGCAGGGTCAGAAAAGCAAGGCGCACTGATGCAAAGTGTTGCAAGGAAGAAAACAGTGCCTAAGGGTGCAGGGCGCAGGAATACTACACCTAACATTAAGTGTCAGTGTAAAAGGATTTGTGCCTGCACCTTATGAAAGGTTTAGAACTAGGCGCAGATAATTTTGGTGTTGCATGGCAGCAGGATGTGCCAATGGCGCAGCTATGGATCATGTTGCAACACATTATGGTGCGCCAAAGGGGTGTAGGTTTGAATGATGCATCATTGAGTTAAGGTGCGCCTTGTTTTAAGCTTTGGCGTGGCGCAGGAAAAGATTACATGACACAAATGTTGGTATAGCCGGAGTTTCTCTTGCATCTATGTTAGGATTTTAATAATTTCAAAGGGCACAGAGAGGGTGCATGTTGCAGGAAGGGACAGTGTGCCCTTTGGCATGACTGTGTTTTATGCAACAGTGATGGCATTTGCACCAAAGGAAAACCATGGGTTCGCATTGTGATATCTTTAGATTTTCTCTTTTTTTATTGGTTTTTGTGGTTTTTTGGCCTCTTTAACATAGATCTGGATAGTGAGGGGGAACAGAGCAAAGAGGGTGAAGGACCATTTTGAGACAAAATCCCTCTAGGCCAGCAGATCTGGATGGAGGGTAAAATCGGTTTGGAGAAGTTTGCAAAATGGGTTGGAGGTTGTGTTTTATTTCTTTAGATTTATTTCTTTGTCTTTTATAACAACCTCCTAAAAATAGCCAAACCACAAGAAAAGCAAGGACCACTTACCAGGTATATATAGAATGGAAGAAATGATGTGGGGTCCATGAACGCGACGTAAAGCGACACGGGGATAACAGGAGCGCTGACAGGTGCAAAGAAACAAATTTTCACATGTTTTTCAATCGTGAAAATGACAGGTCAGATGTGCCTATATATAGTAAAAGGTGCAATAAATGTGCCACCAACTTTTTCAAAGGGCGCACCAAAATACGAATGCCAACATTAAATTATTCATGCACCCATGGCGCGGATTATGCGAACTATCAACATTGACTTTGTTAAGCGCCTTGGCGCATCGATTCAGGGGAGCAACATTTTTTAGTGTTGAAAAGGGTGGCACATGCGCCATTAGCGCACAGTTTTAAAGCGTGCATCAAGGGAAGGAGCAAAATTTTTGATGTTGACACTGACTAGAGGGTGCACCAAAGGAATAGAAGGGGGCATAGATATCATTTTATGTTGCATGAACAAAAACTGCGCCCAACCAAAAAAGGACCAAAAGACTCAGTTCAAAAAACTAGATTCACCGGAAAGGGATTTTATGCCATTCCAAATGCTAAGGGACCTCGGCAGGGAACCAAAACAAAATTTTGGTATGGTTACCTGTAAAATTTCCCTTGTCAATTTTATAGGATAACAGCTGGCTCTTTTTGGGGACTATCTTTAAGTGAAGCTTAAGGGTAGAGAATCCCAGATCAACATGTGCCTATCCATTGGGTTACAGAGTCAAAAACAAGAGTGACAACAAAAGGAAAACACACAACCAACAAAAGTAAACACACGACAAAATCAAACACACAACTAAAGCAAACTGTACAAAGAAGAGAGCAAGCTCTGCTTCCTGAATATTTTGAGATGTTACCCACTATAAGGAATTGCAGGAGTCTCAGTTCCGTCTAGATACGAGAGATAGAAACTATTCTCTCCATTGAGCTGCTTTGATCTTGAAAGGCCCTATCCATAGAGAATCAAATTTCCCGTGCATGCCCTTGGGCTCTCTTCGTTTGTCCCACAAAAGGATGAGATATCTCACCTGAAAATATCTCTACTTGGCCTTTTTATCGAATAGTCCTCTTGACTTGATTCTGATGTTTGGTGATCCTGTCGACCACTCTTACTCTTTTTTCTTCAAGCCCTGCTAGATACATGATCCTCTTTTCAAGAGAATTTTGGAAAGTCTCATCTTCAATCACTCGTGCAAAGTGCAGAGCAGGAAGTTCTACGTAGAAATGGGAAGCTCGACGTCGATTCCATATAATATTTGAAAAGGTGACATACCAAGAGACCTCTTTGGATTAATGTGGTTTGCCCACAAAGCATCATATAACGACTTGTGCCACAACCGCTAATTCTCATCAACTAGCTTCCGTATGATGGTCACTAAGTTCTTATTACTGGATTCTGCCTTACCATTTCCCTGGGGGTAATAATCTGAGGCCTGGGCCAAGGTTATCCCATATTCATAGCAAAAATTGATTACTTCCCATGAGGATAAGTTGAAATCATTATCAACAATGATCTTGTGTGGAACACCGAACCTTATAATGATACTTCTTTTGATGAAGTTGTAAACAATCTCAGAGGTGGCATTCTTAAGAGGTATGGCTTCCACCCATTTGGTGAAGTAATCCATTATTCTTAGGACATAACTATGTCTGAAACTTGATTGGGGATATAGCGCTCCAATAAATTTGATTCCCCATTACCTAAATGGTTTGTGAATAACGACGGGCCTAAGGGGAAAAGTAACCAATTTTGGTTTGCCAACAAATTGTTGGCAGAGCTCACATTTTGCTACCCCAGGTGGTTGTATCCCAAAATAGCATCAGCCAATAATATCTGTCCTGGATGATCTTGTGGGCTAAGACAGAAGAGGAAAAGTGACCACCACAGGCTGAATTATGAAAGCTCTCAAGTAATTTTACCTATTGTGGCTTGTCAACACATCACAGGAAGACGCCATCAATCCCACGCTTGTATAAACTGTCATCCCACATGACATATCTGGCCACCCTGAGATTTACGGTACACTTCTCCTTTGAAGTTAGATGAGCTGGACACTCGCCGTAAGTGAGAAAGAAAGCGATATCGGAATACCATTCGTCTCTAGTCACAACAAATAAAATCATAGGTAGAGAATCAACCTTTTTTGGTCGATCCTGCGTTCCATCAATGCAATCATATTTTTCTTCAGGGGCCTGTGAATCTTTATTTTCAGCCATAAGATGACATAGCCCCTTGCCTCTTACTAGCTTGGTTGATTTTATGTCTAGATCATACTCTTGGACCTTTGTGATCCAATTTCCTCATAGGCTTCCTAACTCCTGTTGAGTTAGGATTGACTTAACTGTCGTGTCAGGAACTAGAACCACCATTGTATGAGAGTTCAGGATGTAGTACTGGAAATTCTTGACTGCTTTGACAATGGCAGAAGGCGTGTTTTTCAAACTAAGACATCTTTAATTCATGAGGCTTGAGAGGAGAGCTCATGAACACGATCGGAGATTTAACATCCTCAGAATTTTTTTGCATTAAGATGGCTGATACAGTATGCTCAGATGCATAACTCTACATGATAATATCCTTGGAGAAGTCAGGACATATCAGGATAGGATGCATGAGCAACAAAGGCTTTTATATCCTCGAATGAGATTTTTCCTTCCTCGCTCCACTAGAAAGTTTGCGAACCTTTCATCATATTTGATATGTGGCGGGTCTTCTTAGCAAAGTCGGGAACAGAGTGCCTAAGAAAATTTATTTTTCCAAAGAAAGAGTGAACGCCATGTCTTGCTTGTGGGTAGAATAAGGCTCTAAATAGCCTTAACCCTTTCGACATCTATCTTTATCCCTTCCTTGCTTGACAACATGTCCCAGCAAAATTTCCTTCAGTGAACTCTGAAAATAGACTTTTATGGATTTAGGGAAATCCCGTGCTCTCGGCATCTAATCAATACTTGCTCTAAATGATCATAATGATCACTTCACTTTTTTAGAGAACACAGTTAAGACATCTAAGTAAACTACAATGACCTTTCCCATCATACCTTTGAATGTGAAGTCCATTGCTTGCTGAAAGGTGGCACCAACATTGGTCAAGCCAAAAGGCATCCTGCTATAGGTGAATGTGCCCTAGGGAGTAGTGAATGCTATTTTGAATCGAGTCTTCAAGCGAGACTTTGATCTAATTATAGCCTGAAAAACCATCAAGCATGGACAACATTTCTGAACTAGTTACCGCGTGTAGAACTTGATCCATTATGGGAATGGCGGGTAGTTATCCTTCAAGGACGCCTTATTCAGGTTGTAAAAATCTATGCATATGTGTATCTCGTCATTTTTCTTTCGTAATGGCACAATGTTTGCCACCTAGGTATTGTGGTGGATGGGAAAAATGATCCTTGCATCCAGCATCTTCTGTATTTATGCCTGGATGGTACCCGATACCTTGGGATTATAGTGCCTCTATTTCTGGCAAAAAGGTTGACATCCTCTTTTAACGGGATGTCGTGTTGAACGCCCTTGTGGCTTGAAAGATTTTAGATCAGCATAAGACCATGCCAATATTTCCATATATTTCTTCAGCAATTTGACTAACTTCCACTTGTTCTTCGGGTGTGCAACATTTCCCAATGTTCACAAGTTGTGGGTGTTCCATAGTACCCAGATTAACAGATTCAGTCTCTGGAGAGGAGCTAGGATTGTCTTGCTGCTTCTTCTTGACAAAACGATCATGTTTGTTAAACAATCGTTCCAGAGAGACTAAACCTTTTGAGATTTTATTTCCTTTGAGCTGACATATGCCATCACCTCCTTTCGATTCGTTTGCTTGATCAGTGACAGATTCACAGCATGTCGGAGTAGATTCTTTAAAATGAAGCTCACTAAAATTTTCTACCGTGTTCTCTAGAAAGGCAATAAGTTGGTTATCATTGTTGAATACCTGCTAGTGCTGAGAATTATCTGGTACGCTTGGGCAGAAGACTACCTCAATAGTATATGTGTTTGTTTTTAACCCGGGGTAAGGGAGCATGAGAGAAGCTGAGACAGCCAGTGAATCGGCCATGTCGTTCTGAGCTCTTAGAACGGCTTTTATCGAGAAGGCGTCAAATACCGTCAATGTTGTCCCATACTGCATTGTGGTAATGCCTGAGCCTTTCATTCTTTACATGGTATATTCTTTTTACTTGATTCACGACTAGCTCGGCATCACCCTATACTTTTAGATTCTTGATTCCCCTTTCTTTTACAGCTTACATGCCAAGTAGCAAAGATTCATATTCAGTAGTATTATTCGTGTTGAAAAACTACAATTTGAAAGAGAGGGGAGATATATCCTCCTTAGGAGATATATGCTAGTTGCACAACTGCCATCAAACTATAGTGTCCATATCTTATTAAGGTCCTCCTCTTAGACGAGAACGTCCATCTTCTTAGACTCAGTAGATAAGAATTAGTTCCAATCCTTGATGATTTGAAGAGAATTTGGGATTTGGGGTCGTCGGAATTGGTGACTAAGTACTTCTTTTGCGATTCAGGCTCCAATGTCTGCATTACTCCCTTGATGGGGATTCTAGCTTTGGACCAGTCCATATAAATCTCTCCACCAACTTCTCTGCAAAATCTCCTTCCTAGTAGAATTCCATATGTTGCAAGGATATCAGCAACGAGGATGGTCATCTTTACTCTTTTCTCTGGGAACGCCGCAAAGGCGAACTATGCGTCTTTGATTTGACCAATCAATGGAACCTGTTTGGTTTCCATGGAGTAACATCTGCTGAAAGGCTTGGTAAGAGTGAGGCCCAAAGCATGGGTGACCTTTATCAGCATGACATTATCAAAAGCCCCATAATCAATAATGTAGTTGCTTAGCTTGTGACCATTGATTAGGAGGGAAAGATAAAAAGGCTCAATTTTTCTTGACACGGAAGTTGAGGCCAAATTTATGCGAGATACAGGAGGAGTGGAAAGGATTCCTTTCGGGGAGGCATGAATGGATACGACAGCTTGGATTTAGATATATTCGGTCAATCTTACAAGTTGCTCAGGGTTTGACTGAAGATATTCAGCCTCTAACATTTGAATCTTGGTCTTCTTAGCATGATCGATTATGTCAAATGCGACCAAGGGTTGCGTTGATGAGAGAATGAGTCCCTTGCTTCACAGCGGAGGGGTAGAATTACTAGTCTTTGTTGGAATAGGAGGAGGCTGATTTGGAGGAGAGATGGGGGAAAAGATTTTTTGTAAAAGACTTAATAGGAGGTTGAGCAGGAAGAGGATTACCTCTTTTAGCAATGGCTAGAAGTGTGTTTGACACAACCTTCTCTTTTTGTATCCTGGCAGTAACTTCTACTTATTTTCCTTGAGAGTGGGTGAAAACAACATATGACTTCCCGCTTGTATACCCTTGGGTACCCTCTTCTTCATCAAATTCCTCATCTTTAAATTCCATATACCAAATCGTAGAGTCACCAGTTAGTTCACTGACATCTTGATCATCTTCACCTTGGGATGAAGGTTCTTCATAATTTTGATCATCTTCTTCAATCTTGACTAGGGAATTGATTGAAGGAGCCTCAAGTGCTAGCCGCGGAGTAGTTACAGGTAAACGCGGCCTTTAGGGGGTGTTGTTGGAAGTGAAATTTCTCCGTCAGATATCTTGGTACGAAGTGCTAGGAGAAGCTTGAGCTAACTACTTCTTTAACGCGAGCAAGCCATTCGCCATCTTCTGAAATGCCAGAGCAAATGAAGTGGCTTGAGAAGGAGTTAAAAATTTGGGCTTGGATGGCTCTCATTTTAATTCACCAAATATAAGTAGTTTGTCTTCTATCCGAATGGTAGTGGCTTAAGTGAGAACCAGGGTGGTAATTTGTTCTTGTAAGAGTAAGAAACTTACTCTTGAGCTCATGGCATTCATAAAGAAACACTTTTGATTTTTTGGCATTAGTAGCATGGCAGGTGGCACACGGTTAATGAGTGAATTGAAACGAGTCATAAAATTACGCATGGTTTCATTGACTTCCTTATTTAGGTGAGTGATCTTGGACAGTAATGCAAATGCATCCTCTAAAGGCTTATACCTTTCTTCAAAAGCAGTTCATAACGTGGCCCAACTAGTGATAGATCCCGCTGAAAAATGTTGGAACCACTCTGCTGCGGGTCCCTGCAAGGTCTCTAAAACGAGGCATACTGACACATCTTCATGGGTCACATCTAGGATGTTGCATGACATGATGAATGCAAATATATGTGAGTCCGTGCTTTGGTTTCTGCTCCTATCAAATTTGGGGAAATTCTTTTGGTTTCCATGAGGGAGTGCGTGAATAGGATGAGGCAAAGCAAGAGGGCCCATAGCTTTTCCCCATGGCACTGCCATTTGAAAAGCTAGAAAATGGACACGAGCCGGAAGCAAAGTTCCACTGAGCAAAAAATCAATGCAAAGGGATGTGGAGGCTCCTTACGAAAAATAGTTCTTTTGTGGACGCGAGACACTTGTGCCTGACCAATCAGTTGAACTCAGCGATGAAAAGCATGCTCGTGTGATACTAAAGTTGTGCCTTTGAAGTAGATTGAAATTAGGATCAACTTCTCCATGAGCTCTCCTGCTACGAGTAAATGGTTCACCCGCTAGCGTACCTTTCAGATCTGCAATGTTTTAGAGCAAGTTTAAAAACTCTTTTTGGTTTTACTTGCTGATTTTCTAGTTTTTCTGACAAAAATCAATAGCATGCACTTTTCTAATTATTTCACTTCATCCTTCTTTTGAAAACTGATTGTGGTTTAATGACAAAGATCAATGAGGATAAAACGATGGTTAAACTTAGCAAGCTGATTTTTGGATCTTAGAGTTGACTTTTGCAAGGGTTTGAATTTTTTTGTAAACTGTCAGAATCTTAGATCTATGGAAAAATATGGGTTTTTGTAAAAACTCAGTGAACTAAAGATCTCTAATTATCCCAGATCTATGGATCTCTGAAGAAACTTTTTAGTTTGGATCACTTT
This sequence comes from Taxus chinensis, assembly GCA_019776745.2. Classification (NCBI taxonomy): domain Eukaryota; kingdom Viridiplantae; phylum Streptophyta; class Pinopsida; order Cupressales; family Taxaceae; genus Taxus; species Taxus chinensis. Next base: position 68,918,963 of record CM034153.1, on the reverse strand, counting down.
TACAAAAAATTTGGATTTTAAGCAAAAAGATAAGATTTGCAAACAGGTAGTGATTTTTACAGTTATATTGATTTTCTTAGTTACTTTAGCAACTTTACAAGTTGTTAGTGTCCTTTTACTGACACAACACAACCATAGATCTGTTTATTCCCCAGTAGAGTCGCCAAAAAATGTTGGTCCAAAAATCTGTCAGGAGGGCAGATTTATGGATAGATGAGCCAACAGTGTGCAGGGCATAGCCCCTCTTTGAGACAACAAAGCGAAACTAGTTTATTGCTATTCTACCAGCAGGAATCTACACAAATCCTACAGTATTCTACCTTCAAGGGTTTTGGAGTTCATACCAGTTGGGGTATTTCTGACTGTTAAAAGAAGGGAATGAAGGGAAGGATGAAGATAGGATAGATTCGAAGGGAGAAAAGAAAAGAATTCCAAAGCAGAAAGGTCAGAGGGTTTATGTTTTGGGCTGGTAGTAAACAAAGCCAAACCTACTTGCATAAATGAACAAAGCAATACTGATGAACAAATGACAAAAAAGTAGAGATAGATCTAACAGAATAAACACATAGATCTGACATAAGAAAGATCAAATGCACATAAAACATGTATTCAACACAAAGTCTTAATATTTGTATTAATGTTTTCTTCTGTTACAAAAAGTACAAAGCCTTTTCTTCTCACTTCTATTTTTCATCTAAAAAGTGTCCACCTCTTGAATACAACAAATATTCAAATATATAGAGAAGGAGAAGGAGAGAGAAGGAAAAAAGAAACCAACAACTAGTTACAAAATATTTATAAAATATCTAAAAGTCAACTGTTGACTTTGGGGCAACTTGGTGGATGACAACATCCCATGGTGTAACATGGATGATGTCATCATTTATGTCAACATAATTTTAAATATTACAAAAATGGAAAGAAATCCAAGAGGAAGAAGGCTATTCGTCATCATCTCGTGGCTGGAAAGGAGTATCGTGCTTCTGCTCAGGAGAGGCAATGTGGAATTGGGCCCGATACTCCATGAATTTGCTAATCATTGGTTGAAGTTGATCCTGAGTAGGACCCTTGGTGTGATCACTGATGACTTCATAAGTCTCCTGTTCATCTCTAAGTTTTTCTAGGAGCTTGAATTATTCATTACCTTCCTCCATCAAGTATCCCATAAAGCCGCGATAAGCTAGAAGGTTGTTTATAGATTCCACACCAAAAGTAGCTTCTAGCCCTAACCCTTGCGAGACGATCTCTTTAAAGATCCAAATGGTTTCATCTACCTTCCTCAAGTCGTATGAAGGAGTGAGCAAGCCTAGAGACATCCTTAGGACAATTTGCTCCATTTGATGGATTGCATCCAAAGCTTCCTCCTTGACTTTTTCTATCTTCACCAAGACAAATTCCATCTGACCAACCCGGTAATCTAAAGTAGCAAGGACTTTTTTGGGTGTCCGCGAGTGATCAAAGATGCCAAATTTTACTAAATCATTGATTGAGGAGTTGAGCATCCTTTGGAAAATCTCATGTTGTAACCAAACATGGTCTAACTCTTCGGAGATAAGTCCTATAATCACCTAGAGTTCCTTGTTCACCTGATCCCTAACATGGTCCAACTCTTCGGAGATGAGTCGAGCATCCTTTGGAAAGTCTCATGTTGTAACCTAACATGGTCCAAATCTTTAGAGATAAGTCCTACAATCACCTGGAGTTCGTTTATCTTTTCCTTACTAAGGGCCTCAGAAGTTTCAGTGGCAGTTGTAGGAGGTGCACTACCCATTTTCTGTAAGGCTTGGAGAAGGTGTTTATTTTTCTCTTTTAGTATCCTCTTCTCTTCCTTTACTTCCTTTTATTCTTGCAAAGGGAATCCACTGCAGATAGGGCCTCTCCTTGCAGGCTCTTGGAGGATGTTCCCATTGTGACCTGTGTCACTTTGTAATCTGTAGGAGACAGATCCTTTTTATCCTTTGTGGGATCAGGGTACGCGATCTCCATTACTCTTTCACCTGACACACTCTAAGAGAAGCGGGTTATTGGCTTTTACTTCTTAACTCCTTTTGTTGGAATGACAGAGAAGTCCATAGGTGCAGTGGGGACTTTCCTCTTGTGTTGGCTCAGGTGTTGGGAGATCCACACTGGACTTAAGAGACTGGGACCAAAAGGAGAAGAGGGAACAGTGGAAAAAGAAGGGGTAGCTACAGTGAACAAGGGGAAATGTGTTGAGATGTTTGGTGGTGACATTGATAAAGAAGCCGAATCTCCAACGCTCATAGGGATAGGAGTCACTCTAGGAGAGGAAACCGTCAGGGTGGAAGGCATTTGAGAGATGAGGGAAGAAATACTGGGGGACAACCCCGCGAGGGAAGAGACGATGGAGGAAGAGGAAGGGGGAACAATAGAAGATGGAAGAGAAGACACAACCAAAGGAATGGTTTCTTGAGTGACGTGAGGAGGGGAAGGAGGAGTGGGAGAAGGGATGGTGGGAACTTCAGTGGTTATAGTAGTGGCAACATCCTGAGTGGATGTGCTTGTTGGAACACTTACCACCTGCTCTTTCTCTAGAGATACCAGGATTACAATATGTTCCTGGGTAGCAGAAGGAGGACTCTCGGGAGCTTGCTCCTGAGCGGCACTTAATTCCCCTTCCTTTTCTTTCCCTTTGCCCTTTGGAAAATACTTTGGTCTGACAGGTGCATTACCTAAGGGAGACGTGGTGAAGTCTACCCCAAGGTAGATGAGACCGTTGTACCTGCACCAATGTTCTATGCACTGTAAAGTACCTTTGACCCTTTCCTCAATAGTCTGAGGTGCCCTTGCTCTATCAATATCAGCAAATGGCCAATTGTCCCTGTCCATATCGAGATAGACCTGATCAACTTCTTGATCAGTCGTTTGGAAACCTTTCGGGACAATGGCAACGCCATATTGAATAATTTCTACTAGAGCCAGGTGAGAGTGATGTTTTCTCTTGAATTGGACCTCATGTTACAGGTCGATGTAGATATCCTCGATCTGTGGGACATGGATTGGATCAAGATTTTCCTTTGGGAGGTAATTGCGTCGATCAAAGGTCGGCCTTGCCGGGAATTTGTGCTTCAGGTTGAGTAGCTCCGACCTTCTTTATTTTTAGGCACTTCTCATGATATATGATGAGCTGTCTAGAAAGCTCCAATAGGATCAAGTTAGGACCCGCATATCTTGGTAACTTGGTGGGCTCCCCCAAGAAGTTGGCAGCTCTAAGGTAAGTGAAAGTGGGGAATTGTGTAAATAACACCCCCCACTTCTCTGTTGTAGTCACTATGCTCTTGGTCTCCAACTGTGAGTCATATTGGGCCTCAATAGGAAGATAAAGCTATAGAAGAAGGTATCGTTGATCTTACTAAACTGCGTGATGTTGTTTTCCAGTGTCAAATCTGGATAATATTCATATATTTTTACCTGGGGCCACACCTCGCATTAGATCAATGCTGGATAATCTCTTTCTGAGGCAGCAGCGTAAACCACGTAGGAGTTCATGTAGAACCTCCCCATTGTTTAGAGCTGTTGGAGTTGCTCAGAGATGGTGTTGCTGATGATTTCTGCCCACTCAAAATGTTGATCAAGAATGTTTTTGTTCATAGTTTCTAGATACCTGAGCATCCATTTATGGAAGTAATGGGCATTAGGCAGCCCAAATACCCTACTTAGGAAGGTTATGGTGTCACTCATCTCCTCTGAGAAGTCTCTGTGATGAATAACCTAGGGCCACCTGGTTATTACCTTCTTATTCTTCAGGTATACTTCGTTCATCAACTGCATGCATTTGTCCTCATTTTTGTCCCATGTCTTTATGCAGTCTTCTTGGCTTACGGCCACAAAGCACCGGTGATGGGGGATACCCAACATGATCTCAAAGTGTCGGGTAGTGAGGTTGATTATAACCTTGCCCTTTTTCATTCTCGACACACCTTGTGTCCTTATTATAGCAGCATGCCACCACCATCATGAATTCGTTGTTCACTATGCTCACGGGAATTCCCCCAGCAAAGTGTAGACCACTGCCGACCAATTTTTCCATTCATGGACAACCTGTGACCCTTCTGTTTCTAGCCCAAAAATCTTCCATATCGATTTGGCCAAGTTCAGCATCCCTGATGTCTAAGTCACACTCTGCGTGGGACTCGAGCATCCTGACCCTTTGATGCTTGTACTTCATTTCTTCTTCTGTGAGTTTGGCCTTACCCTTGGACGTAGTTGGCCTCTTACTTGATGAAGACATTTGAATCTGAATTCAGCTACTGATCTGTAAGAAGGAGTGAAGTCCATCACAGAAGAGCCATGCTAACTTTTAGATTATCCATCAAAGCTTTACAAAATGAAGAGTTAGTAATTTAGAAGCTTCTGGGTGTAGGGTACAGCAACACTGTAGGCTGCAGGATGAGAAAAGCAAGGTGCACTGATAGAGAGTGTTGCATGGATAAAAACAGTGCAAAAGGGTGCAGGGCACAAGAAAATTACACACAACATTCAGTGCTGATGTAAAAGGATGTGCACTTTCGCTATATGGAAGGTTTTGAACTGGGCACAGATAATTCTGGTGTTGCTTGGCAACAGGATGTGCTAATGGTGCAAATATGGATCATGTTACAGAACATTTTTATGTGCCAAAGGGCACATGAATAAAGGATGCATCATTGAGTTAAGATGCGCCAAGGTGCTTTTGGCGTGGCACAGGAAGAGTTTGCATGACATTCAAATGTCGGTGTAGGCAAGATTACACTTGTTCCTATGTTAGGATTTTAAGAATTTCAAAGGGCGCAGGGAGGATGCATGCTACAGGCAGGGATAGTGCGCCCCTTGGTGTGACAGTGTTTTATGCAATAGTGATGGCATTTGCACCAAAAGAAAACCATGGGTTTGGATTGTGATATCTTTAGATTTTCTCTTTTTTGATTGGTAATGCGGTTTTTTGGCCTCTTTAACATAGATCTGGAAAGTGAGGGGGAACCAAGCAAAGAGGGTGAAGGACCATTTTGAGACAAAATCCCTCCAGGCCAGCAGATCTGGATGGAGGGTAAAACCAGTTTGGAGAAGTTTGCAAAACGGGTTAGAGGTTGTGTTTTATTTCTTTGACTTTTATAACAACCTCCTAAAAATAGCCAAACCACAATCAAAAACCACAAGAAAAGAAAGGACCACTTACCAAGAATATATAGAATGGAAGAAATGACATGGGGTCCATGAATGCAACGTAAAGCGACACAGGGATGATAGGAGCGCTAACAGGTGCAGAGAAAAAAAAATTTCACATTTTTACAATCATGAAAATGACAGGTCAAATGCACCTATATATAGCAAAAGGTGCAATAAATGTGCCACCAAATTCTTCAAAGGGCACATGAAAACAAATGCCAACATGAAATTATTTGCGCCTTTGGTGTGGTTATGCGATTGTCAACAACACTTTTTCAGTGCCTTGTCACACATTTCAGGTTCGCAACAATTTTAGTGTCAACAGGGTGGTGCATGCGCCTCGGCGCAGGTTTGAAAGGTGCATTATGGGAAGGCACAATATTTGTAATTTCGACACTCCAGAGAGTGCGCCAAAGGAATAGAAGAGTGTGCAGATATATTTGATGTTGCATGAACAAAATCTCTGCCTAGCCAAAAAAGGATGAAATGACTAAGTTCAAAAAACCAGATTCTCTGGAAAGGGATTTTATGCCATTCCAAACGCTAAGGGACCTCGGTAGGGAACCAAAACAAAATTTTGGTATGGTTACCTACAAAATTGCCCTTGTCAATTTTACAAGATAACAATAACGAACTACAAAGCCTTTTTAACCACCGAAGGCAAGTCCTTGGGTATGTGCTTTTCTTCATTAAAGGCCACGTGGAGCCTATCATACCATTTCTCAACCCTTTGATTGACCTGTACTGTCATGGATCCTTCACATAAGTACTTTTTAAAGCATTCTACAGGTGACTTGTGCTCCATGGGATACTCCCATATCTTCTCTTTTGGTCCATCAAGTACTCTGATCTCCATGAATACTAGCGACAACAGAACAACTCCAAAGCTAATCTTTCCTCCTATGTGTACTTGCTCAATGATAGTTTATGTAATGTAACATGAAATGTTGTAGACCACCCCCTCAGACATATTTTTAGCAATGTGTAGCCACATGGTGTTCACTTGCGACCACCTTTCGTGGTCATTTACCTTCGTAACAAGATGGGTGGCTGCTTGCACAACTAGATACTTCTTCAGTTTATCTATGTCCATGCTGCAATAATCCTTTGTGTACACCAACTCCTTTCTAGTCTCTAATATTGTGGCCTTGTCTGTCAAGTCATCTTTCAAATCTTCTCCTATGCCCTTTAATCCTGTTACCATGGAGATTAACATGGCTGAAATTCTGGCTCTGCGTCCTACAAAGTAGAAAAAACATTCTTTCACTCTGCTCATGAGCCACTGGTACAAGGGCTCATATTTCCTGAAGTAAGGGAGCTCATATAGCTGGTAAAATCCAATCTTCTTCAAGAGGTTCTAGTCAGCATCATCGTACACCGAAATGTCTTACTCCGTGATTTTATTCATCTTTATGTTCAGCAAGACATTAAGGTCCTTTTTATTCTCTACGGTACGGTGATTATACTCACTCACGTTTCTTCTTTTTATGTGAGAATCACACTCCTAGCCTACGATAACCCCCTCTGGATATTGAATTTCAGTAAAATTGCTTTCGGGAGCCATCTCCTCTTCTTCTACGACAACCTTCTTCTTTCCCTTTACTCCTGCTACAACTACTTTATTGGGTGCCATTTCTACCTTGCAATCCTTTGTAGATCCTTTCCTCTTGAATTTTGTAATGTGTGAATCAAACCCTATCTCAATTCAATGTGCCCTAGGTGAAATCAAATGCCCTCACTCCTCTCTTTTGCCTTGCTTTTGTCAAACCCTTCACCACCGGGGATGCAAGCTCTTTCTGCGCATAGATCTCTTCGTCATGACTAGCTACACATATCTCTCACCTCAATTTGATCACTCGGCTATTCGCACTTAGCTATTTTTCAAATACTCTTAATCGCAATGGTAAAAATGAACTCACATCCCATTCTTATATAGATTTTTAAATTTTTGATTCATTCATTTCTCCTTCACCTACCAAATATCCTATCATTAATTGACCAATTCCATTTTGTCCATATAGTACATCTTCGCACCCCATCTATAACCTTTCTAGCACACCTTCCTACCCTTTGGTCACATACTTCTCTTCAACATGCTTCCTTGCACCTGAGTACCTTGTCACTGCACCTTCCACCAATAGTTATTATGGCCCATGCTTACCTCGTGTTATATTATCCCTTCATTCATCTCCATCTTTGATCACTTTTTAGAAGCAATCCTTTGACTTGAAGAGAACTCATCTTTCAATTCCCATGATTTTTTACCTGAATATTGAAAATCACCCCACACTAAAAGTATTTGTAGTCCTCTATGCATAAACATGCTTCATATAGTAATTAGCTTCATACGTGCAAACATGCTTATTGCACAACACACCAAATAAATTGAAAAATCATAGCAACAAAGAAGGAAACACATTAAGGAAATACATAATCAAAAACTTAATCTAAGTGGTAATACTACCTTATTACAAACATGAAGAAGAATTATTTATAGTACGACTTCAGCCTACTCCCATTGAAATAACCAAGTAGCTTTGTTCCATCAAGGGCTTTTAACTAACAAGCACCTGTTTCAAGGATGTAAGTGATAACATATGGCCCCAACCAATGTACAATAAGTTTTCTTGGATGATGCAAGAACTTAGAGTCATAGAGAAGCACCATTTTTCCAATCTCAAACTTATTGTCCCTTATGTTTCATTCATGCCTTGCTTTCTACCTGGATTTTTCTTGCTTCTAACTCCAACATGTTATGGCTCATCGATCATCTAGCTGAATTATCTTTTCAATCCATTCTTCTAAAGCTTTCTCATCAGCTAGACCTCCAGCACGCACAATACGTAAAGAAGGTAACATAAATTCCATAAGAAGAATGGCTTCTATGTCAAACACTAACTGAAATGGTGTTGCTTTATTCAACCTTTTATATGTTTTTTTATATTCCCAAAGTACTGCAGATACTTTATCATCCCAATCATTTCTTCCAACATCACATATTTTTGTCAATGTCTAGCCCAAAATTTTGTTGAAAGCTTCAGCAGTTCCATTTTCCTAAGGATGATAAGGTGTAGTCTTATGGTGTGAAATCATGAACTCATCCAAGAAAATTCTGACTGTATCATTAAGAAAATGTGTGCCCCTATCACTGGTCAAACTTAAAGGACATCCATACCTTGTAATAATATTTTCCCATAGGAACCAAGTTGTTGTAGCCATGGTACTATCCTTTGTAGATGTTGCTTCTACCCATCTTGTCAGATAGTTTGTGCAAGTTATAATGTATCATGATCAAGTTCTGCGCACAACTAGTGAAATAGGACCCACAAAATCTATAGCCCATTTCTCAAATAGTTTTGCACTACTAGTAGGTCTCAGAGGCATTTCATCTCGTTGACCTGGTTTTCCAAGACATTGTAATGATTACTTGTCTTACAAAATTCCTTACAATCTTTATAGAGGGTCTCCCACCATAATCCAGCAAGTAGAATCTTGTACATTGTGGCATCACTGGCATAATGGCCACCTGTAATTCCACCATGAGCTTCTTCCATAATACTTGTGTACTTATGTTCCAATACACAATGGTGTAATACTTCATCTCAGCCCAATTTGTAAAATTCACCACTGGTTAACATATAAGGTGTGGCTCGTATAACAAGATGTTTCTTCTCCAAGGATTTCATTCCTTCTGGTACCATCCTTGTTCGTAGAAAGACAACAATGTCCTCTAGTTCTGATGGTGTGCATTGTAACATGTATAACTGTGCATATGGCATGGTATGCTCAATTTCTTTTGCTTATTCTCCTAAATGCATTATTGATAGATGGTCTGGTCTAGAATTACTTCTTCCTAGTTTTACCACAATTGTGAAATAAAATTCTTGAAATAAGTGCACCCATCGACATATGCGCCCTTGTAAAATAGGTTTATTTACCAAATACTTTAATGCCATGTGATCTATATAAAATATGAATGGTGTAGCTAGTATACCACAATTGTGAAATAAAATTCTTGAAATAAGTGCACCCATCGACATATGCGCCCTTGTAAAATAGGTTTATTTACCAAATACTTTAATGCCATGTGATCTATATAAAATATGAATGGTGTAGCTAGTAGATACTGGCATAATTTATGCAGTGCAGAGATCATTGACAAAGCTTTGTGCTCTATATTTGTGTAATTATGTTATGTAGAAGTCAGCTTTCTAGTAGCAAAGTAGATAGGATGATCTACAATACCTTCCCTAGGTTGAGACAACACTATGCCAAAGGCATCAACATGTACATGAAATGGTTTTTCCCATGAAGGAAAATGCAAAATATGCCGGTATTAAGTTTATCCTTTAATGTCTTGAATGTGTGTTACTGATGTTCTCCCTAATAAAAAGTTCCTTTCCCTTTCAGTAACTCTTCTAATGGTGTAACAACTTTAGCATAGCCTTTGATAAACTTTCTGTAATATATTTTATTACCCAAAATCCCACAAACCTCACTTTGATTGGTAGGCTCCCTTAGGACTATAATGACTGCAACCTTTGCTAGATCAGCCAAAAAACCCTCCTTGCAAATTATGTGACCTAAAAGTATCCCAAATGGTGTAGAAAATATGCAATTTTTGATGTTCAAATAGATACTCAACTATCTACACCATTCAGACACTAAGCGTAGATTATCACAGTGATCCTTGACTAATCCATACACCGTCCAATTGTATAAATATACCTGTAAGAATTTATGAATGAATTCCTTGAATGCTTGGACAACTATGTGCGAAAATAAAGTAGGTGAATTTTTCAAACCGAAGGGCATCACATTATAGGAAAACATACTCCATTCAGCAGTAAATGTGTTCTTTTCTTGATCCTCCTAGGAAATCCTAACCTAATGATACCTAGAGAACCCATCTGTAAATGAATATATTTCGCACCCCAAAACTCCTTTTAGTATTTCCTTAGTGAATGGCATAGGGAATGGATTAGTTAAACATGTAACATTCAAATCCCTATAGTCCACACATATTCTAATATGTTAATACTTCTTGATACTAATAACCATTAGACTAACCCATTCCGACTCATCAAGGGTCTTGATAATTCCAGATTTCAACATGTTATCAATCTCTTCTTTGACCTTTTCATGCAAATTGGGGTTCATTCTGTAAGGTATATTTCTAACTGGGTGCGCACCCTCTTTACTATTTATCTTCATCTCCCCTAACGATTTATGCATGCCTTTATGTTCATGGTACCCCTTAGGAAATAGTTCATGGTAATCCCTTAGTAACTCCATGATTTTTTCCACTTCAAACTCTTACCAATAGTCTCCAATTATGGCTTCCTTAGGCTCAGTATCTATTCTAATATTTACTAATTTTTTCTTCATTGGTTCATGATAGGCATGTGTGGTCTTATCCACACTATAAAATACCTCACGCCTTCCTACTGAATGGTTTACATCTAGATTATCTACTTCTTTGTCATCTATTAGGTAGATCATTTTCCTTTCTACTTCTCAAGGCAAGCGTGTTGAAGTGATGTTGCATTAGCCTCTAGTTTTGTATCAAGATGCGCTCTTGAGTCTTCTTTATCTAATAACTCTTGAAGGAGCTCTTTGGCCTTAGAACTATCCCCCATAGTTAGGTTCCGTATAACTTTTAATACTTCTTCCATCGGAGGCTTCATAGAGAAGAATTCAGTAGTCTGGGTCATTCTTGCAATTAAACTCTACCAATTTCAAGTTTCTCTATGGAGTTCTACAAAGACATACTAAGTACATGAACAACCTTATAAAGTGGAATAAAACCAGTGCACCCATAGTGAAGGCGGTAAAGCTTCCTACCCTTCTGTCCAGAATCTCTCACACTTCTAAACATAGTGCTAAATAGGTTGATTACTATGATAAGTAATGATTTGAGTAGGTGCATTGCTACTGAAGAATCTAGTAGTAAGTGCAATCCCAATTTCATTCCATTTGACAAGATTATCCCTATGGGTCACCCACCAGTGCACTATTATCCCACGTAGTTTATATGCTAGTATAGTTCTTCTTTCCAGTGGGTATATCCACTATTTTTCCATGGCTCATAGCAATACCATGGGATCCCCTTCTCTTGTGTAACAAGGTACCTAGTTGTTTCCTATCCTTCTGACATAACACGGTTTTATGCTTTGAGGAAATATGATATTTACTTCGTGTCCTACCAACTCATAAGTGTTGTGAGCCTAATTATCACAAGCAACACTTGTATTATCACTAATAGACTGTGCATCCTCCCATTTAATTAGTCCTTCTTTGGTTGGTTCAATTATCTCTGGATATCAAATGGTGCATAGATAAATCCTATTCAAATCTTATTCACTTAAGGGCTCAACATAGGGTGTTTAATTTCCATCTGTTAAAGGGATAATAACCATTCCTCTTTATTTTCAAAACTGATATAGCCCTTTTTGAACCAAAGATCAGCATTATTTACATAGCACTAAGGATGCCCCAATAGAGCTGGGAAGATATTGAACTCTGTCAGTGCTAAAAATTCAAAGTCTCTAGTGAACTTGGCTCCTTGTATGGTAATGGATTCATCTTTCAAAACTCCTATGGGAGTGGCCTTAGTTCGATTAGCCATGAATAATACATTAGAGGATGGTTGCAATGGGGGTCTTACCATTTATACCCATACATCCAAGGTAAGAAAATTGACCTCTGCGCCTGCATCAATTAGTATATTACTCAATAGCCACCCATCCACAACATCATTCAGAGTGATTTCCTCATTATAATCTAGGCTATGGGGAGGAATATTTGAATGTAGGATCTACCATCCAATCTCATTACTTGTGCATGGAGTGTTTCCTTTTAACCAACTCCCTAACAGTGGAATGATGTTCTCTTTGCACAACATTTTGCACACTTCTCTCAAGTCATCTCTATCAGTTTGGACCATCTCTAATGCTTTCTTTTTTCCTTTAAGTGTTGTATCTCACCCTGAAGATTCCTTATAACTTCCATGGTTTCCTAGTAAACCTCCTTCTGATAGGTAAGATCTGGGTACCATGCATGAAGAACCTCATCTTTAGTGATGGTAGGCTGCTACTGCAATTCTTCCCTAGCATGAGCCACCTCAACATAGGCTGCGATATTCACTTGTAGTGCCTTGGATTTTACTTCCATCTTGGGCATCCATTGATTGTCCACAGTGCATTGTATCCTAACCATCCTTGCGCCTTTGTTTTCTTGTTTATGTTACTTACTTGGATGCTCATATAAGTCTCGACACTCTTCATAGCCATGGTTCTTTCCATAGAAAGAAAATGTAATATTCTGAGGACATTCACGCATGTAGTGGTCAAGAGATCCGTATGTATAAAATTTTTCGCGAGGAAACTCACTTCTTCCACCACCACGGCTTCGTCCTCCGAATCCACCATGGTATCCTCGACCTTTGCCATGAACACCTTCAAAACACCCTTCATTTTGATCATAGCACACCTGATTGTGATTGTGGTCCTAATGCTCATAGTTTCCATTAGGGTTATCTGAAATTCTTGTCTATCATACACTAATATCTATAGCATCATGGATCTATCCAGTCAGTCAGCAATCTTCTGTGTCATGAGTTGTGGACCTGCAGATTTTACAATAGATTGAAACATTATTTATTATCACGCATTGTAATAATGGGCAGTGGCTAGCATCATGGTTTAAGTGGCATCTTTCACAATCCATCAGCAAAAAGCATACTATTATGCGAGGAAAACTATCCTTTGTGTGACCTTCTACCTCAAAATCTATGCACCAAATCCCTATGCACATCTCATGTGCTGAATTTTTTGATAGTTTCTCTAATTATTTTGCCATGTCTTCTATTTGTGCTTCTAAAAATGGGCTCACCCTAGTATATATGCTTCTAATTGCCTCATCACGTAAGGCTTCTGCAAGTGCTTCATGCGGATCAATGTATGTCTTATGTGATAATTCCCTCCTAAAAGGGGTAATCAAGCCCCCAATGAACCATTGCATGTTGTCTTACGTGTATGTCAAAAGAAAATTTTGATAACAATGTTTTAAACCGTGCATCATACTCCCTAACAATTTTAGTAGTTCCTTTCTTAATATCCTTAAGTGCTCTTATACTCTTCTACTCAAACTCAAGGATATGAAACTCCTTAAGGAATGCATCCTTGAAAGCTATATAATCTATGCAAGTTTGATCAGGGTCAAAAATTTTGTACCATCTGTGTGTGCACCCTTATAATGTAGTGGAAAATTATCTTACCCTCCACTCAGAAGCCATGATTCCTTTTATGCGCCATAGTATTTCACACATATACACATGTTCAGTAGTATCTTCTATGCCCCTATACTATGGAATATGAAGAGACATTTTCATGTAAATATTTTGGGGTTGGTATGGACCTTACCCACTTGATTCAGAACCTCATGTGCTTCCCTTGCTTCAAGAACCCCAAGATCTTCTTGAACCAAAGCTATTGATGCCTCTTGATCCCAAACCTATAGCTGGGGTCAGACTAGAAGATGTACTTCCCTATGTCCCAATAGTAGAACTAAACTATACACTGACGGTCTGCAAAACATTACTACTCCTAGAGGTTAATCTTAAAAATTGGTGCACTTGTATTCTATGCTGATGATACACCCGAAAAGGTACTCTTGTATAAGAATGAATCCATTTGTTTTATCATTGTTATGCCTCTTGTAAGACTCGCTACTACTCTCCCACTACTGAACTAGCTTGTTGACTGCTTATAGTACTAGATGTTGAAAAACCAAATGCAAAGGAAAGGTTACCAGGTGGATTCAGATGTGCACCCATGGCCCAGGTAGTCTTTACCAGCGTGCTTATGTGTAATTTGGGGCATATTTTATCAGAAGCATTAACAGCAGTGGTTTAGTTTCAACCCACTTTTCTCACTTCCCTCTCTCTTTCTTCTCTCCGATCAAATCTATAAATACAGGGGCAAGATTCATTGTCAAGGGTTGTTCATTCTTCTTCCCTACCCCCTCTCTCTTTCTTCTCTAAGGTTGAATGTGGAGTTTAAGCCTACTCCTACCCTATTAGCTTTGTAATGGCAATTTTCTAAACCTCTTTCCCATTAATGGTGTACTGTAACAACTCATGGAAAGGAATAAGTAACTTCTATTTCCTCACAATTTGTAGCCATGCAGATGCATTTAGCACATGTCATGTCTCATTAAAAAAAAGGAAAACTATATTAGATTTGGTTCTCTATCTCTCACCAAATCCAGGGTACCATCAACAAAAAAAAAAAGTACCATATCTCAAGATGGTTTACATACAGGTTTCCTGGGGGATTTGATGTTAATCCTTGGTATTTTGAATCTGGTTCTCATGCCCTGGAGTGGGCATGACTAGCTTTGGCTTCTCTTTGTAGATCCAAAAAATCCAAGTACCTCTAATGGGGCAAGGTATGATCTCACCTGAATTTTTCCATTACTTTGAGTAGTCAACTTTCATGATCAGGAAGGCTTCTTGCATACGTTCCTAGAAATCAGTGGTATCCCTAGTGAACTAGGATTTTGACTTTGTTTCTCACCTACAAGAAATTGATCTCTCTGCCTTGATGACTAACATGGAAGTGGTGCCCATAATGTTTCCCTTGTCTATTTTTCAATTACATGATACTTCCCCATAGCATGCAACTTCCTTACGGATTTAGTTTCAACATCTAATGGGACCATTGGTGAATCATGCAACCAATTAAATCTTCTCCCAAGTTGGAGGATCATTCCCATTTGGGAGTCTCCACCGCTTGGCTCTTGAGGAATTGATTTACAATTGTTTTATTTCATCATCAAACATGAAGTCTGCCTTAGAAAAGATCATGACCTTAACTCATTTGGGGTACTAACTTGAGGATTTTACATGGGAAGTAACAAGAGTGTATCTCTTCTAAGGGATAAGATGTAACTAAGATTCCTCATCATGATAGATTCATTAACATTCTAGATTTAGTTACCATACATTGAAAGTAACACTGCAAATTACAAATCTGAACAGTCCTTCATTGGTCTTCAATGTAATAGAGGTATACAGATTGTTCATTTGCAATACCATGTAGTCCATGCCCAAATAGTTAAATCTAGGATCATTTCTTCTTATTTGGCATCTCACTTTTCTATTGTATTCTCTTGGTATGTAACTTGGCATATTTGTATCTTTGGAGACAAACAATTGGTCCTAGGACATACCCTTTGACAAGGAGAGGTGGGTTGGGGAAAAATTTTACTATTCACCGCCTTTTGTAGTTCCCAAAATAGGCCACATGAATCTATTATTATGCCATGGACTGTTAAAAGATTTTTAGCATTAACATTCAAATGGGCTAATAAGAGACTGCATAGATAGGGCAACTAATAATAGATAGATGGATACAAGCATGTGCTCCATAAAGGAAAAGTGCTTTAAGTAACTAATGCATCCAAAAATAGCCAATGCATAAGGAGTGAAAATCTGGCTTCCTTGTTGTGTGCTGTGTACGCCATCTCTAAAAATGGACCTTACCATGAGTGGTAATGTAGGACTAGCCCATTAAACCCTAGGTATTCTATGCCCATAAAGACCCGAGCATGTTGATTAAGCTAGATATGTAGAATCTAATTATACATAGGGTGTGGTTAGTCAGAATTTTAACCATAAAATAAAGCTTTTTGATAGTTGTTCCTAAAATGTACTTGGGCATTATGTGCCATGCCAATGGGCAATGTGCCTTGAAACCAATTTTGAATGTATCTTTTGGTATTAGGATGTAGACCTAGTCTACACCTTATTTGCATCCATCTTCTAAATTTTCTTCCTAGGGCCTAGTGTTTTCCATAAAATGATCATGCATTACCTACATACCCCTATTCTTGACAAGCTCCTACCTAAACTTATTTTGATATTGTTCAGTCAAGGATAGGAAAAATGGCATAGAATATGATTATAGGAATACTGATATCTCCTCTATTTTGAAACAATATCTGGATGTGTAATTTGTATAATGATTCGCTACTGACAATTGTGAATTACCTATAGATGGGAAGAACAAAATTCAATCAGATCTTACCAGGTTATGAAATTCATTAAAAGGAGGGGAAAAAAAGTCTAAACATAAACTCATGTGAAGAAAATGCGATGGGAAAATGGATGCAATAGTGGAAGGTCTCTGAGACTTAAGCCATGGATTTCTATGCTCAGATTAGTGGAGTAACTGCCATGTGTTTGGGGGGCAGGTGCCTCTGAATTGGATGAAATCTCTTTTTTAACGGTTTTTGACGAGACACAAGCAAATTGTTGACCGAGAGGGGGTAAAGCAACTTCAATCCTCTCCACCAGGTTGGAATGCAAATGACGGGGGCTTCTTTGCGGCCCATCAGTGAATTTACAACACCCTCTGTTAGTATTACTAGGTAATTTGATGCAAATTCCTCTGAAACTGGAACCTAATTGGGTAACATGGACCCTGATTTAGTGGAAGATAGACTGCATACATCTAAAGAAGGTAATTGATTAGGACTACGGGCTTCCTAGGAACCTAATGCTACAACTACTGCCTAATGTAAGAAATGCACCTATCTAAGTCTATCCTAGATAGTATTTTTAAGGTAGATAGGTGAGAGAGGGAGTCACGCTGTGAAAGAAGGAATATTTAGATCCTGACACTCTGGATAGATGTTCTTGGAAATTCTCCCATCAAGAAAAGGGGTATGTTGGATAGTCCATTTTATAAATGAAAATGCTCTGGCATCTAATCAGTGTAGAAGAATTAGATGGAAAATTATAAATGGCAGACCACTGAAGACATCTAGGAGGAGGTTTGACATAGACAGATAATAGAGGATCATGAGGTTTTCCACTAAACCTCTGCAATGGAACAATGCTTAATCCAGAGATAAGTCCTCTATAATAATTAGAGTCCACGAAATTAATAATCAGTACCATGTAGGTGATAGAACGTACTTATCACAAAACATTAGCTTGATTATTCCTCAATAGTGTGCATAGTTAGATTGATTTAGCTTGAGGCAATTGTTATCCAAAATGAGCCCCCTGCTTATTTTGGCTAACTTGCCTTCATTCTTGCCTTTCTTGTGCTTCAAATATAAAATTTTACACATTTCAGGCACTCAAAAAATTCTGGAAATAGCTTCATCAAATAGGATTTTTCTTTCGTTTTTCTAAAAAGGTAAAATTTTCCTCCTAACTCCAAATATTTTGAAAGTTATGGCTTGGTAGAGTTTTTTGGGGAAATTTTCCCTTGACAAGCCCGCATCCAATGAGAAGATGCCACATGGTGGTGGAGGTCGGGCTAGTGGAGTGAAGTTGAAAATTTTTCCAAAGTGGGCAAAGGGTGCGAAGGAAAAAAAATTCCTGTAGGCCCACGGAGGAGCATGGAGAAAATTTTAGAAGGCCCCATCTAATGAGGAAGCAACACGTGTCCATGATAGTGGCAGAAGTCAGAGGCACGAAGGAAACTCTGGTTTTTTGCCATGACGACAAAGGCACAAATGGAGAAAAAAAAGCATGCCCCTGCCAAGCGAACTAGAAGCCGACACATGTCACCAAAGCAGTGGGGCACGGAGAATTTTTGGAGATTTTCCCAAATTCAAAAAATGGAAAATTTCAAAGTTTGACCCCACCGACCTAATTTTGACCCTGTTTTTTGCCATTTTCACTCTAAATCTTCAGAGGGCCATATCTTTTGATCCAAAGCTTAGATTTTCACGTTCTTTATATAATTGGAAATATGGTGAAATTATCTACATGATGGAGGGTTATATTTTGAATTTTTATGGAGATTTTTGGGAGAAAAATGAGAAAACATCTCAGGCACACAAAAAATACAAAAATGACATTCAACCACCAAATTTAATGAAATATGGGTCGTTTATTGGATTTGCAGAGCAATGTACTTTGGCGTATGGGTTTTTCCATGAATCCCATTACTTTACATGTGATATTGAAGGGATTTGATTGGTTTTTGAGCTCATAAACCATTTTTCCCATGTTTTTTGCTTTCTCTTCTTTTACTTCGCCATTAAAAGTCAGTTTTGGCTCATTTGTAAAGGGTTGGATGTTCTTGCTTCTGCAAGCTCTTCTTTTCCCCTTAGCATGTGGATTTGAAGGAGTTTTAGACCTCCCATGAGGACTATAGAATGTTTTTTGCCTCTTTTCTATTGCAACATATTGTATCAAATTTGGACATGATAATGTATGTTTTGTGATCAATTTTCAATCCTCTCATGCAGTTATCATTGTCTCCCAATCCTTCATTGCATTCTAGTAATTTGTGCATGTCTTATTGCTACATCTTCATGATTTGTGTTTAGATTTACAAAGAGAAGTTTAGCACTCCTTTGGTGTATCACCTTTCTATTTTTTGCTTAGTTTTGTTTCCATTTCCTTGTTTTCTCTCAACCCTAACTCCTTGGTAGTTTTAGAGTAGGAATTTTGAATCAAAACCTCTGTAAATATTGCATGCATACACCTAAATAGAGGAGAACCAGCTTCAATCTAGAGATTTTTATCAATTTGTAAGGTCCCACACTTAGAGAAAACTCAATGTTGTGAAATCACACTAGATGACCCAATTCTAAACTACAAGTCTAGAGGTCATTTAGGGGGTGCTGTAGATTTTCACTAACAGTTTTGGCACACCCAATCAAACCTTAGAGGTCTTCCACTTCATCTTTTGCAAGTTGGTGTGTTCCTGTGAAGATTTCATCCTTTGGAGGAAATTACAAATACATCTGGTGACTCCATCTGGTAAATAACCCATCTTAGAAGTTGTAGACCTTCCTTTCCATTAATTTTCATTCATTTTTCATCCATTCTTCCTTCCATCTCTTCCATATTCTTTCATCCCATGAAGTTGTGTAATCATGACTTCATTTCCATCATGGAATTCACATTTACAAAAGCAGTGCCATCCAAATCCATCTCCAACATGATTTATAACTCCTCTAAATCAAAATTTTGAGTAGATTCAAGATCAACATGCATACCCATATGAGAAATAGTGCCAAAATCAGTTTGGCTATGGAGATTTCCAAGAGTGGTAGTATGTAAACAATGAAGAAAATCAAATGGAAGATGTTGATTTTGTGGAGAAGATCCAAAAGATGGAGGTAAAGATGGTGCAATCAAGAGAAACAGTTTAAATGAAAGATTTCAGAATTGGTTGCAGGGCACCTTGTCCATGGGTTGGCCCTTTTCCAAGACACCTAAGGCCTCAAGAGAAGTTGGACTTCATGATGAAGATGTTGCCCCAACTTACTGTTTCGCACAAAATGTTTCAGTTCTTGGAATAGAGTTGCTTCTATCCTTTTATTCTCTTGAGAAACAGATAAGGGTTAGGGCTAGGAGGAATACCTATTGAATGTTGGGAGGGTGTGTGCGTACCGTAGAGAGAGATCAAATTGACTGCGAAGAACTCCTTTTTGTCTTAGAAGGACTACCTGCAAGTAAGAATACAAGACCACCAGATTTTGATTAGACAATAACTAAGGGAACTGCCTTGGGCCCAAGAAATATAAAACTTCCTTTTGAAGGTGGTCAGTTCCCCTGCTAATATGAATTAACACAAATGATTGTAAAATCACAATTTAATTGCCTCGTTAAAACAATAGAAGAAAGGCTTGTTTTTGGTTTTGAATCACAGTGACCGATGCTGGTCACTATCACCGATACCGGTTGCTGATTACCGATATCGGTAGGGGCAATGTTTTAGGGGCTTTTGGTGAAGGTTGGTTGTAGGGTGGTTGTGTTGTTTATAAGGCTGGTAAATGAGTGGGGTTAGGTAACGAGGTGATGAAAAGGACTCAGAGAGTACAGGGAGGGTGTTCTTGGGGTAACGTAAGGGTAGAGGAATGACAGTTAGATGTAGTGTGTTACCGGGTAGTAGATCTAAGAATAGACTTATAATGGCTATGATTCAGAAATTTAAGAAATGTTATTAAAAGGACATACAAGATACTACTTACTGGTTATTGATGAGGATGCAGGTCCAAGGACTGTGATGACAAAGGTAGAACTCAGGTAGGATGATCTGACAATCAGAAGATGAGTTATCTTCCCTCCCAATGTTCAGATGAGTGTCACAGGACTCTCGTTACTCAGTTGTAGTCTTGGGCTTGATGTCCTCCTCTGCCAACTCTTCTTGTTTCTTCACTTGTCTCTGCTCGTCCAAATGAATTCCCGATCTTCCCCTAATGAATTTTTGGATCCTTTGTTTTTGGTTGGGGGAGGTCATTTACAGGGAACCGATGGTGGTTACGTAGCCAACGGTGGTCGAGTAGAAATAGGTATCGGTTCAGTCAAAGTGGGCTATTTTTAGTAAAATAGCCAACTTTCCCTCCTTTTCTCCTGAGGGATTAGTTGTGGGCTTGGTCAAGTCATTATGAGGTCGGTTTTGGGTGTGAGTGAGGAGTCATTAGTCATGGGTGTGGATGGAGACCAAGTTATAGGTCTTAATTAGGTTAGTTTAGGGTTAGGACTAGGTCATGATGAGGTGGCAAAATGAGGTGGCAGGTTTGGAGATGTGGATTTATTAATTGTAAGGTAATTAATAAATAATTGTGTATGGTTTAGGTGATGAAGTTAGGTTGCGAAATGAGATGCATGGTACGGAAGGTCGTAAGATACAAATTTGGTGTCTACATTAGCCCCTTTTTGTCGTGTATCTTGTCTTGTAAAGATGCACTGACAATAATAAGAAGTGGTTATTCCTGTTAAGAGTATAGGTAATCCCCCTCAAATCTATCACAGATTGAGGTAGCGTGAAATCAGGGATAGGGTTGATAAAGGGTAAACGGTGTTGAGATAATGGTAAGATGGTGGGGTAGGGTCAAGGAAGCAGACGCACGTTGAAATGCAGTAGTGCGACCAGGGTACATGATTTGAAGAGCAAACAAGTAATTCGTAGGCAAAGGTCGATAGTTTATCCAAACAAGGGTGATATAATCCTGGTATCCAAGGCATAGGAATTAGCTCCAGGGGATATAACAGGTAAGGTATAGGAATGTTTAGGCATGTTCGGCAGTACCAAATGGTTGGTTTGGTTGAGATAAACGTCACGGTCTTGGTCTAGGTAAAGTTGGTTGACTGATCAAGTCAAGTACCCTAATCATGCTAAAACATGAACAGGTGAGCTCGATTGAACAAAAAGCTACATGATGGGTGGATAAAATTGTAATTTGTTGGTTTTGGGTGAAGTATTTAATTGGTGCGGCCTTGGGTCAGGCCTGATTTGTTGGTGGCGGCCTTGGGTTGGGCCAAATGGTTGGTTACGGCCTTACGATGGGCCAAATGGTTGGGTGTGGCCTTGGGTTGGGCCAAATGGTTGGTTGCGGCCTTGGGTCGGGCCAAATGGTTGGTTGCGGCCTTGGGTCAGGTAAAATGGTTGGTTATGGCCGTGAAGTGGGCCAATGAAGTCAAAAATGGCTATTTGTATTAAACTAATATCGGCTAGAGATGACCGGTATCGGTTAGGTGACCGATACCAATTCAGTAGGGCACAACATAACTGATATCGGTTACAGGTCAAAAAAACCTATAAAAAGAAAAATACGACCTGTCATTGTCATATTGTCAATTTGAAAACCAATTTTAGTTGTCTGAGGTGTATTAGTGAGATTGTTGAATTTGTTGGCTGAGGTGGCACTATTTGAGTGGAGAAGTGAGTGGTTGGTAGGCCCTAGCGAGTAGGAGGCAGCATTTGATTGGTGGAGGACCCAGCAGAGGAGATTTATAGCCATGGCACAGCCAAGAGGAGCAGGAGGTGTTGGACCAGCTGGACCACCACCACCTATCCCACCACGATGACGTGTAGTCATACCGGTAGGTTCGAAACCTCTCATTATGTGAATTTAATGTTTTTAAGCTAGATTTGGGTTTTGGGTAGGAATCCAAGTTTTTAATAAAAGAATGAATAAATTGAAGTTGTTTGAAAAATGGAGAGGGTAGGTGGGTTAGTGAGGTTAAAACGGTAGGGTGGGTAGGTTTTTAGGGTTTTTCATTGGGTAAAAAGGGAGTAATAGGTAAAAAAATGAGTTTGGGGGGCCGCGTCGGGTTCGGCTTCGGCCATGGTCAGTGACCGATGTCGGTCACTAGGCGACCGACATTGGTCACGAAATTTTTAGGGAGGTTAGGTTGTGGGTGGTGGAGAGAGCTGAGGTATCCTTATAGAGGAGATATTTTTTGTTTTTGGATATTGGATAGAGACACCGGTCTGCGAACCGGTTATGTATATAGAGTCCTGCGCGCCCACATGTGATTATTTTATTCATTTTTGTTGTATATACCGGTCTGCGAGCCGAGTACAGGTTGTATAGTTGATACCGGCCTACGAGCCGAGTTGAGATTTTGACAGTTATTGCGGCCTGCATGTCGGCTGTGTATTATTTTGAGATCACAGAGGCCCCTATGCAGGGCAAGTTGTATATTTAAAACAGTGATATATATAGAGATGATGATTTTGATCCATATGCTGTGTTTAAAATGTTGTATGTATTTCGTTGATGATTTTTGAAATGGAATGTATGTAGATGATGAGTTTGATCCAAATGGTGTATATATTGATGGTTTTCATGTATTTTGTTGATGGCTGTTTTAGTATAGATAGATGATGTTGATGAAATTGTGATGAGATATTGATGTGATGTTGATGGAAAATATTGATAATAGTGTAGTGATGCAGGAAAAGAGGCAGGCGCCACAAAAATTTGCAAAAAATAAAGAAAAGGCCCAGATTTAATAAATAGGAAGTATGTGACCGATATCGGTTAGCTAACTGACGTCGATAGAGTCTAGACTGATATCAGTTACATAACCGATACCGGTTATGCCAAAACGAGCTTTTCTAAAAATAGAAAAGCTTGGGTGGAAACTTAAGTTCTTATTTTGAGAGTCATGCAAGAAGTTAAATACGTGAATGCGACGCTGTTTGACGACTGATACAGGTAATTACATGAGAGAATTTGAGTGATAAGGAGGAAAGAGACAGGTAAAGTGGGTGTGGGCTGAGATTCTGAAGGAAAAATGGCAAGTTATATTTGAAGAGGGTGGTGAACATGGCTGAACAAGGAGAAGCATCCAGCAGGCAGGGACGAGAGGGAAGACAAGTTCCACCCCAAGCAGCTGCATCCCAAGAGGTAAACTGTTTGGTTGTATTTTAATTCTTGCATGTTTTATGAATAGGATGAGAGAGAGTAAGTGGATAAAGATGAGAAAGAAAAGGTGATAGGAAAGGGTTTAGGATGGGGTGAGTGTTATGGGGTAGGTAAGCAAGGTGTTCACGTATGTTTTTAGGTATAGAGAGGAGTAAACGAGCAAACTATTTATCGCAGGTGTATGTTTTGAAGCATGCTGTATATTTTTGACAGTGACCGGTATTGTTTAGAGATAACCGGTATCGGATAGTAAACCGGTATCGGTTATCTATAACCGATACCGGTTACTGTAGGAATTTCCAGAATGTGAGAAAAACCCTTGGGGATTTGATTTATTGAATGGTTGTGTGTCATTTTGATGTGTGCAGGCGGAGGCAGGGTTAAGGATGAATGATACTGTGTCAGCGTTATTGTCACAAATCTGAGCGGATGTAGCACCAGCTGAATGGGCATTGATAAAATGTGTGGGGCTAAGTGGAATCTGCTATTATTCATGAATTGCAAGCAATCATGCTATGTTGCAGGCGCTGATTGAGAGATGGAACCCAGAAGAAAATACCTTCTATCTACCAACAGGGGAGATGACAGTGATGTTAGAAGATGTGTTTAGGAACTTGAGGCTCCCAATTACAGGAAGACCAGTGTATCAGGTAGGGCCGAGTGCAGCGCGGGGAGCAATAACAGCAGTATTTGGTCCAGCTGCACGATATTTGACACAGTGAGGTTTGACATTCACTTATGGTATAATGTATGTAGCACACCCTGAGGAAACAAGGTTGGCAGTAGTATTAATGATAGCGGTGGGGTATTATACATTACCGAGGGTGGATGGCAGAATATTTCCAAAAGCATTGATGTGTATTATTTGGGAAATGATAGAAAGGAGCGTGAATTTCACATGGGCACCCGCATATTTGGCGGAGCTATACAAGGGTTTATGGGCTTGCAGGCGAAGTCACAGGACGACACTGGATTGTTCATACTTATTACATTGTTGGGCCTATGAGCACATTGTTTGCGTGCGACCAATAGGCCGACCCATCCAGTCAGGAGAGACAGGAGTGCAAAGGTTGGGATTCAGACGATGGGTCTAGATAGAACCAGAGGCAAGATCCCAGGCCAGGACAGGTGACATCGAGTATTATAGGCAGATGTGGTAGATGGTGACAATTGTGGATATCTGTTGGAGGCCTTATGGGAACTATATGGTAATAGAGAACATAGCTGAGGAGTTGAGGGGTGTAGAGCGATTGAGGTGGATTGCGGGGAATAGGCCAGGTGAGTATGAGAGGATTCCTCTAGATCGCGTGCGGTGACAATTTGGATTTGTTCAGGATATACCCATGGCTTATAGACCATACATGAGGATTGACATGGAGGCATCATTCTCACCTCCTCGGCCGACACCTCCAGAAGGACCAAAAGAGATAGCAGCCGATCGCAGGGTAATGGATGCAGGAGCAATAGAGGCTTATAGATTATGGTGGGTAGCAGAGCTGCGAGGTTCACGTGAGAGGGCCGATCATCCTGACATAGCTGTGATTACAGCGGAGAGAGATCGTCTACAGGGTTTAGTTCATCAGCTCCAAACGTGGGTGAATGAGACAACATGATTGTTAACGGTTGCAGAGTCACGAGCGGAGAGACTAGAGGCGAGATTCCTCCATGCGAGAGGGTGTATTCATATGTTACAGGAGATATTGGTAGATCAGTGGGCGGTACAAATATCCATGGTGCCTTTGAGGATGGAGAGGCCTGGCGAGAGGTGTCGACGATCACGATTATCACCCGGTTCGGGATGAGGCGCAAGGGTCTAAGTGAGTTTTATAGAGGTATAAGAATAAATAAGGATGCTGACCTGTGCGTCGATGATAGAGAAGATGTATTTGTTGAACATCTAAATAAAACTGAATATGTATGTTAATTTGAGTTATAATAATAAGAATGGTTGTGTTTTGAATGTTTGTTTTGAAAAATGATAAAGATGAATGTTGGCAAAAAAGAAATACACAAAAATATGTATATTTACAACACATGATAGGTTATGGTAGGGGATGGTCGAGCTAACCTTGGGAGACCCCATGTCTCCTAAGTGCTGCCTACATAGCCCATTGCACAAAGTAAGGAGGGGCCTCAGACCGATGTAGTTCTCCCTTAGGACCAGGGAGAGGTGAATTCAGGTAATTTAGGCATGGTTAGGCAATTTTTTGGTTAGTAAAAATATTGATATTGGTAGGGTAATGTTGTTGGTGTTGGTAAGGAATTGGCGATGTTGGTATAGGTATAGGTGAAGTGAAAGTTAGCCTACCCAAGTGGTAGGGAACCATGTCCTGATTAAGATCAACACATAATCCTAGATTTGGGTAAAAGAGGGAAAAGTGTTCCATAGTTGAAAAGAGCTAAAAAAACCACATAATAACGTAGAATGAGCTTGAACCCCTAGGTACCTTGCATAGACAAGAAGTCGATAGGTGAAAAGAGTTGTGTAATCACAATATATCAGGTATACGTCACGTCCCTTGAGTTTTGTTGTTTAAACAAATCGTGAGGTGAGGTGGATGGTGTAGCTGAGGCGCAGAGAACTTGTTATAAAGTGAGTATCTTGATGAAAGAGAAACAAACCTAAATAGACAATTCCATGACTCAAAAGTTCTTTTGAATGCGGATTTTATTTTGCTGAATATAGATTGATCGATGTGGGAGTCTACAAGGGATATGTATTTTGTTACTCTTGAGGTCTTCACGAAGCTGATCGATGCGAGAAGCTTCTAATAAAGGATGACTGTGTATAGTTGTCCTTCAAGGGGGCAGTCTATTTATAGTAGCAGATGCGGCGTTTGTGTATAGCTGTCCTTCGAGGGAGCAGTCTATATATAATAGTAGCAATAGTTTGGAATATAGCTATCCTTTGAGGGAGTAGTCTATGTATAATTTATAGGTCTAGATGTCCGTTGGACATAAAGCATCTAGTTTTGTAGGAAGTTTGACTCAAGAAAATCCCATAAGTGTTTAATTAAGAATGTGTCATTTTGATACTTTGAAGTCATGGACTAGACTAAAAAGGGGAAGGCATCTTTAAGGGGAGGTGATAATCAAACCATGTGAGCTTGATTTGATTTTGAGATGTAGGAAACAAAGTGTATGCGGTGGTAAATGAGCTCAAGGGACGAGCGCAAGGTAGATAAGAAGTGATATAACACTAAATTCAACAGTAGAATGGTCAAAGATGCAAGGCATTAAGGGGTTCAGGCTTAGGTTTACCATTAAGCGAAGCTAAACGATAAGTGCCTGATCCATAAGTGTGAGTGATAATGTAAGGCCCAATCCAATTTGGAGCAAATTTTCCACGTTTTCTCTTTTCTAGTTTGGTTACATGTTGATTTTCTTTGAGGACAAGATCACCAACCTTAAAGGTACGCTCATGAAGTCGCTTATCATAAGCGCGCTTGATGCACTTTTGATAGATTTGAAGGTGGTCAAGAGCTGTAAGACGACACTCGTCAAGAAGCTCCAATTGGGCTAACCGCTCTTGGCGGAAATCATCATTGGTGAGAATATCCTGACGAGATATTCTTCGGGAGGGTATTTGTATTTCGAGAGGCAAGACAGCCTCGGTACCATATACCAAAGAAAATGGGGTGGCATTAGTGGAGGTACGAATGCTAGTTCGATAAGCCCAAAGGGCAAAAGGGATGTGATCAGGCCAATTTTTCCCAGAATTATTAACAACTTTCATGAGAATTTTGGTTAGGGTTTTGTTAGAAGATTCGGCTTGGCCATTTGCTTGTGGATAGTATGGTGACGAGAAGTTACGTTTGATACCGAAGTTGTTACAAAGGTCTTGTAACAACTTATTTTTGAAATATTTTCCATTATCTGTTATCAGGTGATGAGGAACACCAAAACGACAGATAATGTGATGGTTAATGAACTCTATGATTTTTTCTTTTTTGGTTGAAATGAGTGGAATGGCCTCCACCCATTTTGTGTAATATTCGGTTGCTGTGATTATCCATCGGTGACGTTGTGAAGAGGGTGGATGAATCTCACCAATAAGGTCTAAACCCCATTGTGAGAAAGGCCAAAGATCTCGTGCGACCTATAGCGGATGGCTAGGAGTATGTTGAAGGTTGGCATGTTGCTGACACATAACACAATGCTTAACATATTCATAGCAGTCGTTATTAAGATTAGGCCAATAATAACCTAGGCAAAGGATTCGTTTGGCCACAGCAAGGCCACTAAAATGTCCACCACAAATACCGTCATGGACTTGTTGGATGGTATAGGTGACCTCCACGCCGGTTAGACATCGAAGGAGGATGCCATCAAAGCCACGTTTATAAAGGAGTCCCCCCATGACGAAATAACGAGAAACACTTTTAAGAAAATCACGTTTGCCGGTACTCGTTAGGTCAGGTGGGAGAACAGAGGTTGTGAGGCAGTCGTGAAATTGGTGATACCAAATATCCTGTGAATTAGTAGACACAATATTTATCATACAAACATCCAGGGCGGAGTAAGATGGGGCAAAGAGTTGTTGGACCAAGACGAATATGTCAGAGTCAGTTGGTGAGGCAGGAATTTGTGAGGCTAAGCAAGCCATAGTATCCGCAAATTTGTTAGTGGAGCAGGGAACGGTTTGGATAGAATAATGAGTAAATAAGGTCAAAAGTGAATCCACGTCGTGTTTGTACTTTTGAAGTTCCTCATTTTTACATTGGTAGATGCCCATAACTTGATTGACTACCAATTGAGAGTTGCCAAAAATGTTAATAGATTTAACACCTAAGTGTAACGCGACCTGGAGACCCAAAACAAGGGCCTCGTATTTTGCTGTATTATTAGTACAGGGGAAATCGACCCGGAATGAAAGAGGCATAGGCTCAGCATCAAGAGGAATGAGAACAATGTCTGCCCCTCCGTCACGCTGGAATTTGGATCCATTGAAGAAGAGGGTCATTGGATACGACTCCTCACTGAGTGAAAGAGTGGCGATGAGTTCGTCGGGGAAAGTAAAATTGGTAAATTGTTCCCCAGGTAAAGGGGCTTCCGTGAGTTGGTCTGCGATAGTTTGTCCTTTGATTTATTTCTGATGTACAAACTCAAGGTTGAGGTCAGCGAGGAGCATAAGCCATCGGGTGATGTGTTGGTTTAGATGAGGCTTGGCATACATATAATGGATGGGTTCCGTGTTGGTGATGATGAAAGTTTTGTGATTCAGGAGGTAGTGTCAGAGTTTGGTGGCCACGAATGATAGGGCTAGGCACAACTTTTCTACATGTGTATACCTAGTCTCATAATCCACCAGAGTACGACTTATATAATAAGCGGCTTGTTCTCGATACTCAGAGTCATGATGTGTGAGCATGGCCCCTACAGCGTGGTCGGTGGTGGAAAGGTAAAGGTAGAAAGGGCGATCGTCCTGAGGTTGGATAAGCACGGGTGGCTGCAAGAGATAGGCTTTAAGAGCCTTAAAGGCTTGGTGACATTCCTCGCTCCATTGAAAGACAATATCCTTTTTAAGGAGATGATGGAAAGGTTGACATCGATCCGAGAGTTGTGAGATGAAACGCCGGATAGATTGGAGTTTTCCCTGAAAACTACGCAATTGTTTGAGGTTAGTGGGTGGGGGTATTTCTAGGATAGCTTTGAATTTAGCTGGATCGACCTCGATGCCACACAAAGAGACAATAAAACCAAGGAGTTTTCCCAAAAGAACACCAAAGACACATTTCTTTGGTTGAAGACGAACACAATATTGTAACAGGCGATCGAAAATAATGGCTAAAACATCGAGATGTTCACTGCGATGTTTAGATTTGCCAAGAAGATCATCGACATAATCTTCAAGGATAGTGTGCATAATGTCATGAAAAATTTAAGTCATAGCCCGCTGATAGGTCGCACCAGCATTCTTAAGGCCAAACAGCATGACACAATAACAGAAGGTTCCCCAAGGAGTTATGAAGGCAGTTTTATGTTGATCGGCCGGGGCTACCAAAATTTGATTGTATCCCGAGAAGCCATCCATGAGAGAAAGCATCTCATGACCGGCAGTGAGATCAACAAGTTGATCAATACTTGGTAGGGGGAATTCATCCTTTGGGCAAGTGAGATTAAGGTCCCAGAAATCTGTACATATCCAAAGTCCCCCTGTTACTTTAGTGACAGGTACAATGTTAGAAATCCATTGAGGATAGTCAATAGGTAAAATGAAGGAAACAAAAAGGAGTCGTTGAAGTTATTCTTTGACCAAGAGGGCAATGTGTGGATGCATTTTTCTCAGTTTCTATTTAACTGGTTTGGAATCAGGTTTCAGGGTAATGTTATGGACAGCAATGTCAGGATCGATTCCTGGCATGTCAGCGTAGGACCAAGCGAAAGCTTGGCTACGAGCATAGAGGAAGGTTTTGCACAGAATGTTTCAGTTCTTAGAATAGAGTTGCTTCTATCCTTTTATTCTCTTGAGAAACAGATAAGGGTTAGGGATAGGAGGAATACCTGTTTAATGTTGGGAGGGTGTGCGCGTACCATAGAGAGAGATCAGATCGACTGCGAAGAACTCCTTTTTGTCTTGGAAGGACTACCTGCAAGTAAGAATACAAGACCACCAGATTTTGATTAGACAATAACTGAGGGAACTGCCTTGGGCCTAGGAAACATAAAACTTCCTTTCGAAGGTGGTCAGTTCCCCTGCTAATATGAATTAACACAAATGATTGTAAAATCACAATTTAATTTCCTTGTTAAAACAATAGAAGAAAGGCTGGTTTTTGGTTTTGAATCACAGTGACCGATGCCGGTCACTATCACCGGTATTGGTTGCTGATAACCGATATCGGTAGGGGCAATGTTTTAGGGGATTTTGGTGAAGGTTGGTTGTAGGGTGGTTGTGTTGTTTATAAGGCTGGTAAATGAGTGGGGTTAGGTAACGGGGTGATGAAAAGGACTCAGAGAGTACGGGGAGGGTGTTCTTGGGGTAACGTAAGGGTAGAGGAATGATAGTTAGATGTAGTGTGTTACCGGGTAGTAGATCTAAGAATAGACTTATAATGGCTGTGATTCGAAAGTTCAAGAAATGTTATTAAAAGGCATACAAGATACTACTTACTGGTTATTGATGAGGATGCAGGTCCAAGGACTGTGATGACAAAGGTAGAACTCAGGTAGGATGATCTGACAATCCGAAGATGAGTTATCTTCCCTCCCAATGTTTGGATGAGTGTCACAGGGCTCTCGTTACTCAGTTGTAGTCTTGGGCTTGATGTCCTCCTCTGCCAAATCTTTTTGTTTCTTCACTTTTCTCTTCTCGTCCAAATGAATTCCCGATCTTCCCCAAATGAATTTTTAGATCCTTTGTTTTTGGTTGGGGGAGGTCATTTACAGGGAACCGATGGTGGTTACGTAACCGACAGTGGTCGAGTAGAAACCGGTATCGGTTCAGTCAAAGTGGGCTATTTTAGTAAAATAGCCAACTTTCCCTCCTTTTCTCCCGAGGGATTAGTTGTGGGCTTGGTCAAGTCATTATGAGGTCAGTTTTGGGTGCGAGTGAGGAGTCATTAGTCATGGGTGTGGATGGAGACCAAGTTATAGGTCTTAATTAGGTTAGTTTAGGGTTAGGACTAGGTCATGATGAGGTGGCAAAATGAGGTGGCAGGTTTGGAGATGTGGATTTATTAATTGTAAGGTAATTAATAAATAATTGTGTACGGTTTAGGTGATGAGGTTAGGTTGCGAAATGAGATGCATGGTACGGGAGGTCGTAAGACACAAATTTAGTGTCTACACTTGCACAATGGATAGTGGAGATAGAGGCCTATAAATTTGGTGTTGAGCAACCTTGTCAATGGGTAAGTTGTACACCATCATCTAGTTTTTCTCTTTCCATTCCTCAAACAACACCATCTCATTTTGAATGTCAAATTCCAAATCTAGCCCATGCTGCCCCAAGTGCTGAATCCATTTCTCTATTTCCTAGTCTTCCACCTCATCTTAATTCTTCTGTCCTTTTCCCTTCCAAACAACCATTCCCTCCAAAGAAACAAGAGTTTCTTCCTCCTCCAACACCAAAAAAATTTCAAAATTAATTGAGTTACAACCCACCCATCCTCTTACA
Source organism: Taxus chinensis (assembly GCA_019776745.2). Classification (NCBI taxonomy): domain Eukaryota; kingdom Viridiplantae; phylum Streptophyta; class Pinopsida; order Cupressales; family Taxaceae; genus Taxus; species Taxus chinensis. The sequence goes on along the minus strand of CM034153.1, from coordinate 68,887,489 downwards.
TTCCCAAATCCATGTTGGGAAGATAAAAATCAGAATGCCAGTCAAGGACAACAACAAGAAGAACTAAACAAAGAAGAAAAAATCAGAAGTTTGGTAAGCTTGGATCTCAAATTTGGGATAACAAAGATCCCCTTGATTATTAAGCCTTCAAAGGAGGTTTGAGTTGGGTAATAAGTGGTAAAAAAGGCTGATTTTATAGTAACAGTGAAGCAAGAAAAACAGTAGTTTGTTGATGATAAGTTGGGTGTCCATGTTGGCACTTTTCCTGAACAAAATGCTGATCCAATTTGCACTGCCAAATCAGTCATTGTGGAGGATGAAAAACCAGCTCTAAACCCCATTGAAGAGGAGAAAATGGAAGAGATTAAATCATGTTTGAAGCCATTGTATGAAGGAAGCATTATTGACAAATTTTTCCTTTCATTTGAAGGGGCTGATTTGATTAATGAAGCCATTATGGAGGTGAACAAAACAGGTCCAAATTGTGAGCAAAAGGCACAAGAAATTCCATGTTTCTCCCCCACTTCATCTCTCCAAAAATATGATTTTTTGGATGAGTTTGAATTGACAAGTTTCATGTTTGAAAATGAAGTTGCACATGGTGAAGAAAATGCAGATTTGAAGGTCGCCATGCAAGGGAGAAAAGCTTTGTTGCAGTGGGAAAACAAAGATTTTGATTGTTTATCAGACTTAGAAGAATGTTTGGATGAGGAGCCAGCTGAAATTACAACATTTTTTTCTTCACCATTCATTCTCAAACATCAAGAGCCTACTGCCACAAAGGAGAACACTGAAAAATATCAGCCTGTGTTTTGTGACAGTTCATTGGAACCAAGTTTGGAAGGTTTAAATCTTCCATGTACTTCATGGGAAAAGGAAGGGAAAGAGCAGAAGAATTCCATCATTTCTTCCACACCATCCATCAAAGAAGGGCCACAAGGAGACTCCATTTTTGGAGTTGAAAATCAGAGCTATGGGCATATTAAATAGATCAGCCCTTGCCCAATCAGGTATTTGGCTTCATTGGAGCCAAATGAGAAGCCACAACTAGTCATGATTTCTTATAACCATGAGGATGAGCTACAAAGTACCAAGGATCAGCTATCATACCTCTTCAATCCAAATGCAAAGCAACTAGAAGAGGTATTCAACTTGTTTTTAGTTGACACCTTGCTGATATGGGTAGAAGACTAGGTTCTTGTTGATTTTCCACTCATTTAACTAGTCATGTTTAGTGCTAAATCAGCTGCATGGCTGCCATTTTTTAGGAAGGGAAGCTATTTCTCCTTGCCAGTTGCAGGATTTTTTTGAGCTCCCTTTGCTCTTGGTTAGAGTAGTGTAGGTAGGTTTTCTTTTAGCAGAAGAAGTGCTTGTTGACACTCTGTATGTTCCATTTGGAGCATGTATGATTTTTAGTTTGTACATAGTTTTTTGTGGTGCTGGTTTTGCTCTTGCAAAATCCATTTCAGTGGCACTTTGGTGAAGATCAGCTCCGAGTTCAGTGGGTTTCCAAATAGCTCAAAGGTCATATTTTCATAGTTCAAATCAAAATTGGTTATCAGGCTTGACTCCATGCCCAATGGATGATTCAAAGGCCACTAATCATTCATCTAGCAGGTAGATGACCTTTGAGAGTCGCCAAAATGGTTATCCAAAATGAGCCCCTTGCTTATTTTGTCTAACTTGCCTTCATTCTTTCCTTCCTTGTGCTTCAAATTCAAGATTTACACATTTTAAGCACTCAAAGGATTCTGGAAATGGATTCATCAAATAGATAATTTTCTCACCTTTCCAGAAAGGTAAAATTTTCCTCCTAACTCCAAATATTTTGAAAGTTATGGCTCGACGGAGTTTTTTGGGGAAAATTTCCCTAGACAGGCCCGCAACCAATGAAATGGTGCCACGTGGCAGTGGAGGTCAGGTCGGCAAAGGTAAGTTGGAAAATTTTCCAAAAAGGGTGCAAAGGGAAAATTTTGGCCCACAGGCCCTTGAAGGAGGATGGAGGAAAGTTAGAAGGCCCATAGCCAATGAGGAAGTGACATGTGTCCATGACAGTGGTAGGAGTTGGAGGTGCGGAGGAAACTTTGGTTTTTTGCCAAGGTGATAGAGGCACAAATGGAGAAAAAGAAGTGTGCCCCCACCAAGTGAACCGGAGGTCAACACATGTCACTAGAGTGGTGAGGTGTAGAGAATTGTTGGAAATTTTTCCCAAATTTAAAAAATGGAAAATTTTAAAGTTTGACCCCACCGACCTAATTTTGACCCTGTTTTTCACCATTTTTGCCCTAAATCTTCAGATGGCCTTATCTTTTGATCCAAAGCTCATATTTTCACGTTATTTATATCATTGGAAACCTGGTGAACTTCTCTATATGATGGAGGGTTCTATTTTGAATTTTGATGGAGATTTGTGGGAGGAAAATGAGAAAACATCTCTGGCACGTAAAAAATACATAAATGACATTCAACCACCAAATTTAATGAAGTATGGGTCATTTTTTAAATCTGCAAAGCAATGTACTTTGGTGTATGGTTTTTTACATGAAGCCCATCACTTTGCAGGTGAGATTGAAGGGATTTTATTGGTGGTTGAGTTCATAAACCATTTTTCTTGCATTTTTTACTTTCTCTTCTTTTGCTTCACCATTAAAAGCCAGTTTTGGCTCATTTGTAAAGGGTTGGATATTCTTTCTTTTGCAAGCTCTTCTTTTCCCCTTAGTAGGTGGATTTGAAGGAGTTTCAGACCTCCCATGAATACTGAAGCACATTTTTTTCCTCTTTTCTATTGCAACGTATTGTATCAAATTTGGACATGATAATGTATGTTTTGTGATCGATTTTCAACCCTCTCATGCAGTTATCATTGTCTCCTAATCCTTCATTGCATTCTAGTAATTTTTGCATGTATTTTTGTTGCATATTCATGATTTGTGTTTATATTTACAAATCAAGGAGTTCAACACTCCTTTGGTGTATCACCTTTTTATTTTTTGCTTAGTTTTGTTTCCATTTCCTTGTTTTCTCTCAACCCTGTCTCCTTGGTAGTTTTAAAGTAGGAATTTTGAATCAGAACCTCTGCAAAGATTACATGCATACACCTAAACAGAGGAGTAAGAACCAGCTTCAATCTAGAGATTTTTCTCAATTTGCAAGGTCCCACACTTATAGAAAACTCAATGTTGTGCAATCACACTAGGTGACCCAATTCTGAACTGCATGTCTGGAGGTCATTTAGGTGGTGCTGTAGATTTTCACTAATAGTTCCTTCATGCTTGGTTAGAATACAATATTTTGTGAAACTAACAAAAGGGGTGAGTCAATTACAGATGTAATTATGAAAAAATAATAGTTTCTTGTGTAGTTGTTTGATCTCCTAATTCAATTGGATATGTAAATATGTAGAGTTATGTAGGTAAGGTGAAGGTGAGGATACCTTCAATAAGTCTGAAATGAAGATTTAGAATATCTAAAATTATGCAATTTGTTTTGTTGAAAAATTAGAAAGAGAGTTATTGTTGTAGAGTAAGGGGTTGAACATGTATGAAGACTAGGTCTAGGTCATTTGAATATGTGAGAAAGTGAGTATTGAAGAGGTTTTTCAAGGAGAGGATTATGAAGAGAATGAGAGTGTGACAACAGCCTATAAAATCAGAGTTTTGCAGTAGTTGAAGGTGAGATAAAAATAATGCATGAAGACTAGATTTTTGGTGTGAAGGAGTATGGAAGAATGTGTGTATGAGAGAATCCTTGTGCAATAGTATTTACAAATGATGTAGAGAGGGGAACAAAAAATATATATGGACTGATTTTGAGATCACAATTTGTTGTATTAAGGTCCAACTAATTGGGAGTGATCAACCATTTTATTGAAGACTAAGTTGTAGCTTAGCAAGAGGGAGTTGAAGCTTCCTTGTGAGTTGTAGCTTACAGAAGAAATAGGTAGAAGCCTTATTGAAGTTTTGGGAGTTGTAGCTTCTAAAAAAGTAGGTTATTATAGAAGGTTAAGTATTAGCTTGACCAAATTTTGGGTTTGTAGCCTCAAGTTGAGTTTATTCTCAACAATGAAATCATTGTAACTGTAAAAGGACAGTATGTCTAAGCTAGTTCTTTGGTTTCAATGGGCTTTCTCCCTTCAATGGTTTCCCACATTAAAATTGGTATTCATGTGTGTGTTACTTTATTTCTCTATTTGTTTGAATGATCACACTTCATCTTGATTAATATATCTTAATTTTGGATGGTTGAAACTTGTAAATTGTTTCAAAATACCGAAAAAAAAATAGATTCACCCCCTCTCATTGTTTTGGACTTCTAACAACAAAAACTATTGTTTTGAGTTGATTTTTAGTTTCAAGTCTAAGATGAAGGTTTCATTAGAAGAATTGAATTATTCTATGAATTTTTGGAGGTTTAATAAATTTCCATGTAAATTTTCAGACAAGTACAGTGGAGAAAATTTAATATAGGGGTCCTCAAAGTTAGCCTACCACTTTTGGCCTTAAGGGCTAAAACCTAGTGATGTAGGTTTGAGTTGAGCTTAATTGTTTTGCATGTTGGAGAAAGGTTATTGGAGATTAGATAGATTATACATGTCCCTCATGATGTGTTTGAATCCATGGTTTGATCTATAGATTTATTTTCTTTCCTAAGCCTCAATGGCCTAATCAAACCTTTTAGGCTTTTCAAGAAGGTATTTTGGATCAGGTGTGTTAGTGTGTGTTTTTCTAAATGACATATGATTCTTAGCGCTTGAGGAGGTTTATTTTATCCCTAATGATTTTTTCTAATTATTGGTTGAGATTTTAAGTGGATTTAAATATTTTATAGCATGGTTTAATGAATATGGGTTCTTGAGTCGTAAATCCCATTTGGAGAAGTTTCATAGATTAAAGTATTTGGATGCCTTGTGTTATGTTTTGGTGATTGGTATGAGTTGTTTCAGATAATATACTCAGAGACATTACTAATGGTATATTTCTTGATCCTTGACGATGAGGTTTGATATGTGAACTCATTTAATTTTCATGATTGTTTTCTGGGTGTTTGAAGACCTTGTTGAGATTACTTTCATCTTAGTGTGCTTGATGGTGTTGGTGAAGGTTGCAAATGTTCCTGAGCTAGTTGGTGATGTTGAGAGGTTTTCCCTAGGTTTTGTGAATCTTTCTTATTCTTTATAAAGCTGGAGTATGCCCTTGAAGGTTATGATGCATTTTTTGGTGAAGAAGACCTTGTTTTAGGCATATTTTGGGCTACCTATGTTTGTTCATGTTTGTAAGAGCTATAACAACCTAATTGGTCATAATAAGTGAATATATATTATTTTTTAGGCATTTTCTCTAGTTGAGAAGACTTCCCTATATGGTCTTGGATGACCTAGAGGTTTTTAGGAGTTGATTCAATAAGTTGTACTAGTTGAGTGTGTAAGGATGTGAGCCAGCTAGAGAATGGGAGAGAAGAAATTATAGGGGTCAAGGGAAGATCTTAGAAGAGTCATGCATAATTGAGAATATTTTAGGTTAAGTTATTAAAGGTCATTAGACCTAATTAACAAATAAAGGAGTATATTTGAGTTAGTAAGGAAAGAGAATTTTTAGATTGTTTGATGTGCATGGAGCTAAATTTATGATCACAATCAGTTGTGGGAGAAACATATCTTCAATGATCATCCATTTCAAGCAGATATGAGAGTTCTTAGTCATCTTAAGGGGTTGTATACTCCTTGTAGGATTGGTGTCTTACTAAACTAGGGGTTGGGACTCCTTGTGCAGTTGGTGTCTCACTAATAAAATCTTGTGTGATGTGTAATATTCATGCAAGTCCTTTATTATGAGTAATATTAGTAGAGGTTTCAATTTATTTTCTTCTCCTTAAGGTTTTCCCACTTACACCTGGTGTTCTTATGTTCTCTTCTTTGTTTCATGTACTTTTGGATGGATGAAACACACCTAATAAGATCATAATTGCATATGTATGTTGAATGGTTGTTTTGGATAATGTTGTAATCTATGAATATGAAATGAGTGTTTTGTAAGACTGATTTGATCCCCCCATTCTCTGTGCTTCTAAAAATTTGTATTAGAGCTAGATACTTTTGAAGCAAGTTTAACCAGCTGGACGAGATCTTAGAAGTAATGGGAAAATCATCTAGAGTTGACACATGTCTTTGGTGACTTTGAGGAAGAAGTATGAAATTTTAGCGTCCCTAATCTATGGATTGTAAGAGAAAATTGGTTGTATGGAGGTTGAGTATATTAAATCCATTAAAGAGTTGGAATCTCGAGTTAAGAGTGTGACGGAAGCTCTAAAGTTCAAACAAGAATATTGTCTTAGGTATGTAGATGAGTTGAGCTCCTTGAAAATAGAGTTAGAAGAAGCATCCAACATGTTGAAGATGTATGAAAGATTGGATAATATTTATGAGGCATTAGATGGGACCTTAGATAGTCAAATTTTAACTTATGAAAAACATGCCTAGGCTTCAAAGGAAAGCATATGGAGAATTGTGAATATTAAAAGGTTGGACCAAGTACCCAAGCAAAAATAAAGGAGACCAAGAAGGTTGGTTCAGATAATTCTAACACCGTTAGAAAACCAAATGCAATGAAGTATGATTATTATTGCAATGGTTATTTTTATTCATGTAATGAATTTGGTCGTAGAGCTAGATATTGAACAATTAGGTTCTCAAGGGATGTGTACTCATGGAATTATGAAAGATCCATCGAAGTACAATATTATTCATGTTGTGAGTATTATCACAAAGCCATGGATTGTAGATAAAATATAAAATCATTTCATTCAAGAGGTAAGAAGAATGATGTTCGTTATCAATGTTATAAAACAAGTCATATAGAAGGATTTTTTCATTTTGATTGCTCCATACAAAGTAAGAAGTTGCATGTGTATAAAAGGGAAAAGAGTGTGTTGAATAAGAAGATCAATCCTAAGCATGAGGATAAGAAATTATGTATGCCTAATATCATCCTAAATGTAGAATATATTAAATTCGAATAAGAAACAATTAAACCTTTCTCATCTATGTCATCAAGCTCAAAAGGAGTATTTTCCAAGACATAACACAAACAAGAAGTTGACAAGGCTAAGAAGGACGATATCATGACTATCATGTCTAGGTTTGATACAAGAAAAATAGGTTTATTAGACCTAATTAAGGATGTACATGTGGTTGAAGAAGAGAAATGAGACTTGATGCAACCTAGAATTCACCAGTAAAATCCCAGGCGCACTGGCACATCACTCAGACAAGACTGAGCGCTCACCCAACGTGTACAAAGGTACCAGGTCCCTCTTTAGGGTTGTTGTTTTAGGATGTTAGCATGATGAAGACTTAAAGCATCAAACCTATGACTATTATTTCATTCTACAGTACATATATAGATCTAGATTTCAAAGTATCATGAATCAAACAATAATCATAGAGAAATTACTCATGCAGTAATAAACTATAACCATGATAAACACCTTAATTCATTTAATAACCTCAATTATATTAAAGAGAGTAATACACAGAAGCTTCTTTACAATAATAGTAGTATACGCTCATGCGTGCATCAGAATTGGCTGCATAACCTCACAATAACTCATTTCTCACTCTTCTTTTATGCTACATAGTTCACTACATATTTACAAGAGTGGGGACTTTCCCTTAACCACTTATCTAATCCCAATATAGGCCGTATGCAATTATTAGCCACGTATCATTACAAAAATAGCCACACATACAAGTGCGCTAATAATAGAATTCTTCTAGTTAACTGTCAGTAATAGATCTATTCTCAGCCTATATCCATGTAAAGACTTCGTAGTCAATCCTCCAAAAATAACTAATGTTTGTCACGCAAAATTCTAACTGGTTTTTTTTTTTGGCACGCTATCTCCAAAAATATCTCCTCATCATGAAAAAAGCTACGTCCCAAATTTGTCTCTATCCTCAGTGCATGATTCCTTTTTTATCCTCCTGTGCTATTAAATGCACTCCGCTCTTCCACGTGAACCTTATATGTGTTATTTTCTAAGTACCATACTTTAACTAATCAACATTACCCCACACTAATTGCATTGCCACCTCGGAAATGGTTTTTCTTCAAAATGAATCAAAGAATATAAGAATAGAAATAATATTTATGAACAAAAGAATTTCTTTACCTGGCAGTATCTTCTGCTTCAACTTGAATAATCAATTCTAGATTTTCTTCTTTTATCTCTACTTCTAAATTTTTCCAAAAATTGAGCACGACCTCTGCCTTCTCTAGGATATCCACTACAATTTACTCTAATTCATCTTTCACAATCTCTCCTTTCTCTTTCTACAAGACCAACACAATGTTAGACATGGCAACCATTCTTCCTTCTAATAAATATATATTTTACACGATGAGTTTCCCAAGCTCATCCATCTTTTTCTTATGTAGTTCTTGAGCTAATGTAAGGGCCTCATGCTTCTGATAGATTAGTGCTAATCATTATGTGCAGCCCAAGGTCTCAACCTTCATGGCCTTTAGGACTTCACTGTCTTTCCAAGATGGTCCTGATTCTTATAACGGCTTCTAGGGTTGTACAAATATTCAATGCTTGATCTGATTTATTCACTTCCTCTTGCAAGCTCTTAAGAAACCCCTCATATGTTGCAATTTTTCTCATTGCCAAAGCTTTTTCCTTCTCTGCTTCCTACGTTAGATCATTTTTTGCTGGCATGCTCAGAGGTTCATCTTCAAGCACTAATTCCACCAAGGTACTTACATAATGCATTGTTGAAGGAAACATTTTGGGTACCTTTGGCTCTAAGTGTGGTTTTTCCTTCATGATATTGTCCCCGAATTCCTCTGCCATGCTGATGAAAAAAATGTGCTTCTTCTATGCCAAGTCTTTTTCTTTCTTTAGGCGCGCTATTTCTTCTTCCTTAGTTTTGAGTTCTTCTCATAGTGCCCTAACTATTGCAGCCTTATCCATATTTCTCCATGACACCTCTGTTAATACCTTTACGAAAGAATTTCTCACTTGTTCATCTAACATAATAATAAGCTTTACTATTATACACCTGGCCTTTATGAACAAAAGAATTTCTTTACCTGGCAGTATCTTCTGCTTCAACTTGAATAATCAATTCTAGATTTTCTTCTTTTATCTCTACTTCTAAATTTTTCCAAAAATTTGAGCACGAACCTCTGCCTTCTCTGGGATATCCACTACAATTGACTCTAATTCATCTTTCACAATCTCTCCTTTCTCTTTCTACAAGACCAACCACAATGTTAGACATGGCAGCCATTCTTCCTTCTAATAAATATATATTTTACACGATGAGTTTCCCAAGCTCATCCATCTTTTCCTTATGTAGTTCTTGAGCTAATGTAAGGGCCTCATGCTTCTGATAGATTAGCGCTAATCATTATGTGCAGCCCAAGGTCTCAACCTTCATGGCCTTTAGGACTTCACTGTCCTTTCCAAGATGGTCCTGATTCTTATAATGGCTTCTAGGGTTGTACAAATATTCAATGCTTGATCTGATTTATTCCACTTCCTCTTGCAAGCTCTTAAGAAACCCCTCATATGTTGCAATTTTTCTCATAGCCAAAGCTTTTTTCCTTCTCTACTTCCTACGCTAGATCATTTTGTGCTGGCATGCTCAGAGGTTCATCTTCAAGCACTAATTCCACCAAGGTACTTACATAATGCATTGTTGAAGGAAACATTTTGGGTACCTTTGGCTCTAAGTGTGGTTTTTCCTTCATGATATTGTCCCCCGAATTCCTCTGCCATGCTGATGAAAAAAAATGTGCTTCTTCTATGCCAAGTCTTTTTCTTTCTTTAGGCGCGCTATTTCTTCTTCCTTAGTTTTGAGTTCTTCTCGTAGTGCCCTAACTATTGCAGCCTTATCCATATTTCTCCATGACACCTCTGTTAATACCTTTACGAAAGAATTTCTCACTTGTTCATCTAACATAATAATAAGCTTTACTATTATATACCTGGCCTGAGGTGTCTTCTTCAACCTCATTGATACATATGACTCTTCACATACATCAAAGTCCGGTTCATCCATGTGTGTGTTCATAGACCATGACAATTTCTTCCTTGTGTTCATGGTTACCATATCTTCATCCATCAACTCCTAGCCATACAAATCCTTTTGTGTCACTTTTCTCTGAAAATGGGTGTAGGAAATTTTACCTGTGTCCTTGGTGTAGCCCATGACTGGTGGAACATATTACCCACTTGTTCTCTTGATCTTGGCCCCTTAGGAATTTGATCTTTAAGATTCAAAGCTTTTTTTACTATTCTTTGAGAAGTCTCAGTCGCTATCTCATCTACCTCCTTTTCTCCCTCTTCTCCATCCTTCATTTCTTCATCCTTTTGTTCTTCCACATTCTCTGGAGGTGTAGGGTAATTAGGTATGCTTTCCTCAGACTCTTCCACCTCCTCATTCAGCTTCAAATTCCTTCTTCTCTTCTCATTTTTCTCCTTTTGTGGAGAGAGTAGATGTGATCTTCACACTAATTATGGAGTAGCGCGCTAGTTCCTAGTTCTCCTAAACACCCTTTTGAAATGGCACTCTCCTTGGACTGCATCCAAGTCCTCATCATATTCCTCTTTTAGCTGTGGTGGAGTAGTCATGCTCTTAGGTTCTTCTTTATTTGGAGGTTTCCTCCTACCTTTGTGCTCCAAACCACCACTATCTTCATGTTCTTCTTCTTCATCATCTACTTTTATTGTCTCTGTGGACTCAAGAATTGGAAATTTTTCCATTATATGCTTACCTTTTGGCAGCACTGGGATCAAGAAGTCATTCTCCACATACTTATTATTCCCCATCTTGGACTTGAGTTACAGGTACACAAGCACTGCTCTAGTGTCCCCAACTTCCAATCTTACATGCTTCATGTTTAATAAATCTAAGATGAGCCTCTCAATTTAGGAATTCTACCCTAGATATACATATTTCTTTCTCAGATTGTGGTAGTCATGATCTACCTTGTCTACATTGAAGCTTATGTGGCATGCATCTGAAAACTGGTGAATTGATGCCTAGAAATATCTTGATGTGAAGTCATTTGGTAATTTTCACTATGTGCTCCAAGCCTCATCTTTCATGGAAAATCGTCAGATGAAAAAATGATGGTAGACTACAAAATTTACTACCTTACCCACCACCGAAGGCAACTCCTTGGGTATGCTCTACTCTTCTTTGAACATTGCATGGAGTCTAACATACCACTTCTCTACCCTCTTCTTGAATGGTCCGCTCATCAATCCTTTGCACAAGTATTTTTGAAATATTTTTTCCAGAGACTTGTGTTCTATGTGGTTCTCCAAAATATTCTCCTTTGGCCCATCAGACACTCCAATCTCCATAAACACCAAAGACAATAAAATAACACCAAAACTTATTATGTCACCTATCTGCGCTTCTTCAATGATTGTATTTTCTAGGTGATCCATGATATTGTATACCACTCCTTGAGACATATTCTTTGCAAAATGTAGCCACATTGTGTTTACATGTGAACACCTTTCTTGGTCATTCATGTTTGTTGCAAGATGTGCAGTTGCTTGCAATACTAGGTACTTCTTCAATTTGTTGATGTACATACTGCGCGGACCTTTGGTATACCCCATCTCCTTCCTTTTCTTCAGGATTGTTGCCTTATCAGTTAAATCACTCTCCAGATCTGCTTTTGAGGCCCTTAGTCATGTCACTATTGAAATCAAGGTAGCTATGATTCTAACCCTCCGTTCGGTGAAGTAGAAGAATTCCTCATGGAATCTTCTCATCAACCATCGATACAATGGTTCATACTTCCCAAAATATGGCAGCTCGTACAACTAGTAGACTCCAATCTACTTCAGTAACTTCTCACCAGCATCATTGTACACTGGCATATATTCTAATGTGTGCTTATTCATCTTTGTGTTTAATAACACATCCATCTCCTTATTTTTAGTTGTACGATGGTTGTAGTCACTAATATTTATCTTCCGGATGTGGCAATCCCATTCTTGACCCATAATTACACCCTCTAGGTACTATATTTCTAAGAAATTACTCTCAGGGGTCATTTAGACCTCCACGTTGACCTTCTTCTTCCCTTTTACTCATGTTGTGGGTGCTTTCTTTGGTGCCATTTTAACCTACAATATTCTTACTTCAAATGCTTGCCTTTTATCTCCTACAACATGAAAACCCAAACTTTAGCTTGATTTAGCATGTCCTAGTTGAAATTACATGCCCTAGCTCTTTTGTAATGTCTTGCTTCACTCAAACCCTTTGTAACTAGGGATGTAAGCTTCCTCTATGCACAAATCTAATCGTTACATCTCGATTCACACTCTTCATACCTGAATACTCTTCTCGCATCTTGGTTGTACTTGGATCTTTCAAATTATCATGATTGCAATGGTAAAAATGAACTTGCATCCCCTCTTTATATAGATTTTCAAATTTTTTGGTACATTTATTGCTCCTCCACATACCAAAAATCCTCTCATTAATCGACCGTTTTTGTTCTTTTCGCATGGTACATCTTCATGCCCAAAATATAACCTTCTAGTATGCCTTCCTACCTCCTATCCCCGGACTTCTCTTCAGTGCACCTCCCTGTGCCAGAGTACCTTGCCAATGTTCCTTCCCCTAGTAGTTCCCATGGCATCTGCTTACGTTATGTTATACTTTTTTCTTCATTCATCTCTATCTATGGTCCTTGTTTCCAGAAGCAATCTCTTTTTTCCATTTTCTAAATTTTAATAACATCTGTAACTTTTCCAATTTTTAATAGCACTCATAGCAATTTGTTCCTTTTATGTGGACTTATTTTCAACAGTCTTATACCTAGATATCAATAACCTACCCCACTCTAAGGGTATGTGCAGTTCTCTACACATAAAAATTATTCAAACATTAATTAGCTTCTAGCGCGTAAATGCACTTTATTACAAAAAAAACCAACTAAATTAACAAACCATAATGACAAAGAAGGAAACACATTAAGGAATAGAAGATTTGAAAACCTAATCTAAATGGTAACACTGTCTTATAAAAAACACAAAAAATACTTATTTATAGTAGGGCTTCAACCTACTCCCGTTGAAGTAACCAGGTAACCGTGTGCCATCAAACATCTCTAATTGACAAGAACCTATGTTGAGTATGTGAGTGATAACATACAGCCCCAACCAATGTACTTTGATTTTTCCTGGATGACACAAAAAAATAGAATCATAAAGGAGCACCATCTGTCCTATCTCAAACCTTTTATCCATGACGTGTTTGTCATGCCATGCTTTCTGCCTGGCCTTTTCTTGTTTTTGACTCTAATGTGTTATTTCTCGGCACTCATCCATCTTGATTAAATTTTTAATCCATTCTTCTAACACTTGTTCATCAGCTAGACCTCTAGCATGCGTGATACGCAAAGATGGTAACATGAATTCCATAGGAAGAACTGCTTCTGCACTAAACACTAACTGAAATGATGTGGCTTTGTTCAACATTTTATATGTTGTTTGATATGCCCAAAGTATTGCAGATACTTTATCGTCCCACTCCTTTCTTCCAACATCACAAATTTTTGTGAATGTATAGCTCAAAATTTTGTTAAAATCCTCAGTAGTACCATTAGCCTGGGGATGATAGGGTGTAGTCTTATGGTGTGCAATCATTAATTCATCTAATAAAATTATTATTGTCTCATTAAGAAAATGTGTTCCCCTATCACTGGTCAAACTCAATGGACATCCATACCTTGTAATAATATTTTCCCATAGAAACTTGGTTGATGTAGCTGCTGGAAAATCCTTTGTAGGAACTACTTCTACCCACCTTGTTAGATAGTCTATACAAGTGAAGATATAATGCGATCCATTTCTACACACAGTTGGTAAAATAGGACCCAAAAAATCTATAGCCCATTTCTCAAATAGATCTACACTAAGAATAGGCCTTAATGACATCTCATCTCATTGTCCTGGTTTTCCAAGACGTTGAAAATGATCACAAGCCTTGTAATAATCCTTACAATCTTTATACAGGGTCTCCCATAATAATCCAATGAGCAGAATATTGTGTGCAGTGGGCATCCCTACATAGAGGCCACCTGCAAGACCACCATGAGATTCCTCCATAATATCTATGCACTCGTGTTCTAGTACACAATGACACAATAATTCATCCTAGCCTAGATTGTATAGGTCACCGCTAATCAACATATAGGGTGCCACACATATAGAAAGTTATTTCTTTTCTAAGGATTTCATTCCTTCTAGTGTCATGTCTGTTCTTATAAAGACAACAATGTCTTCTAATTCCAATGGTGCTCATTGTAACCTATGTAACTGTGCATATGGAATGGTATCTTTAATTTCATATGCTTCTTCCCCTGATTGTATTCTAGATAAATGGTCTGGTCTAGAATTACTTTTCCCTAGTTTTACCGCAAATATGAAATCAAATTCTTGAAATAAGAGTACCCATCTACATATGCACCCTTGTAAAATGGGTTATTTTACCAAATACTTCAATGCCATGTGATTTGTATAAAAGAAAAATGGTGTAGCTAGAAGGTACTTTCTTAATTTATGTAGTGCATAGATCATTGACAAAGCTTCGCGCTCTATAGTTATGTAGTTCTGTTCTGCATGAGTCAGCTTTCTACTAGCAAAATAGATAAGATGATCTATAACACTTTCTCTAGGATGATCTAATACTATGCCAATGGTCATGCCAGAGGCATCCACATGTACATTAAATGGTTGGTCCCATGAAGGAAAATGGAGAATAGGCGTGGTAGTAAGTTTCTCCTTTAATGTCTCGAATGCACACTGCTACGGTTTTCCCTAGTAGATCATACCTTTCCCTTTTAATAAATCCTCCAACGGTGTGGTAACTTTGGCATATCCTTTAATAAACTTCCTATAATAACTTATATGACCCAAAAATCCACACACCTCACTCTGAATGGTAGACTCTTTTAGGCCTCTAATGACTGCAACCTTAGCTGGATCAACCAACAAACCTTCCCCGTAGATTATGTGTCCTAAAATTATTCCAAATGGTGTAGCAACTACAACATGCATGTTTTTTAGACCAAAAGGCATCACAGTATAGGAAAAGCTACTCCATTCCGTAGTAAAAGTAGTGTTTTCTTGATCCTCCTTGGAAATTGTAACCTGGCGATACCTAGAGAACCCATCTATAAATGAATAGATTCCACACCCTACAATGCCTTCTAGTATTTCCTCATTGAATAGCATAAGAAAGGGATTAGTTACATATATAGCATTCAGCTCCGTGTAGGTCACATAGATCCTAATCCATCCATCCTTCTTGATGTTGATCACCATTGGACTAACCTATTCTGACTCATATAGGGGCTTGATGATCCCAGAATTCAACATCTTGTCAATCTCTTCTTTGACCTTTTCATGTAATTTGGGGTTCATCTTATAGGGTCTCTTTCTAACTGTATACACTCCCTCTTTAATATTTATCTTCATCTCCCCTAATGATTCATGCATGCCTTTAAGTTCATGGTACCCCTAAGGGAATAAGTCCTAATAATCCCGTAGTAACTCTATGATTTTTACCACTTCATATTCTTACCAATATTCTCTAATTATGGCTTCCTTAGGCTCAGTATCTGATCCAATATTCACTTTCTTTGTCTTCATAGGTTCATGATAGGCACACGTGGTCTTATATGCACTATCCAACACCTCATTCCTACCTATTGAATGGTTTACATCCATATTTTCTACTTCTTTGTCATCCACTATGTAGACCATTTTTCCTTTTCTTTCTTAAGGAAAGCATGTTGAAGTAGTGTGTCATCATCCTTTGTTTCTTCAACAAGACGCACTCCTAAGTTTATTTCATCCAATAACTCCTGAAGGAGGTCTTTAGCCTCGGCACTATCTCCCATAGTTAAGTGCTTTATGACTTTTAATGCTTCTTCCACCAGAGGCTTGGTAGAGAAGAAGTCAAATGTCTGAGTCATTCCTGTAATCAAATCCTACCAATTTCCAGTCTCTCTGTGGAGTTCTGCATAGACATACCAAGCACGCACTCAACCTTGTAAAGTGGAATAAAACTCGTGCACCTAGAGAGAAGGTGGTAAAGCTTCCTATCCCTCTATTTAGAGTCTCTCACACTTTTGAACATGGGGCTGAATAGGTTGATTACCATGATAAGTATAGATTTGAGTAGGTGCATTGCTCTTGTAGATCCTAGTGGCAAGATCAATCCTAATTTCATTCCATCCTACAAAATTATCCTTGTGGACCACCCAGTGTGTTTTTGTCCCATATAGTGTATATGCTAGCATATTTCTTCTTTCCATCGAGTCTATCCATTATTCCTCCATGGTGCACAAGAATACCATAGGATCTCCTTCTCCGGTGTAACAGGGTAATGAGTTGTTACCTATTCTCCTAACATAACATGGTTTTCTGCCCTTAAGAAATATGCTCTTTACTTCATGCCCTACCGATTCATAAGTGTTATGAGCCCAATTATCACAAGCAACACTTGTAGTATCACTAATAGATTGTGCATCCTCCCACTAAAGTATTCCTTCTTTACATGGCTCGAGAACCTTTGGATCTCGGATGGGACGTACATAAATCATATTCAAGTCTTCTTCACTCAAGTTCTCAACATAGGGCGCATATTTTCCATATGTTAAATGGATAATAACTCTTTCCTCCTTATTTTCAAAGTTGATATAACCCTTGTTGAACCAAAGATTGGTATTATTTTCATAACACCAAGGATGCCCCAATAGAGCTAGGAAGCTATCTGACTCTCCCAGCACTATAACCTTAAAATCTCTAGTGAATTTGGCTCCTTGTATGGTAATGGATGCATCTTTCAAAACTCCAATGGGAGTATCCTTAGTCTAAATAGCTATGAAAAATACATCAGAGAATAGCTGCAATGGAGGTCTCCCCATTTTTACCCATGCATCTAAAGTAAGAACATTGACTTTCATGCCTATATCAATCAATATATTACTCAATAGCCACACATCCACAACAACATTCAAAGTGATTTCCTTTTCATAATCTAGGCTATGAGGGGGAAGATTCACATGCAGGATCTATCATCTAATCTCAGTACTTGCACGTAGAGTGTTTCCTTTCAACCAATTCCCTAACAATGGAATGATATTTTCTTGGCACAACATTTTTCAAACTTCTCTCAAGTCATCCATATTAGTTTGGACCATCTCCTATGCTTTCTTTTGCTCCATCTTCCATGATTTCTCCTTTAAATATTGTATTTCACCCTGAATATTTTTGAGTACCTCCATGGTTTCCTTGTAAACCTCCTTCTGATGGGAAGGATCTCGGTACCATATATGAAGAACCTCCTCCTTAGTAAAGGTAGGATTCCGCTGTAATGCTTCTTTGGCACATACCACCTCAGTGCAGGTAATGATCCTTACTTGTAATGCCTTGGATTCTAGTTCCATAGTGCATTGTATCCTAACCATCCCTGCACATTTTTTTTCTTGTTTATGCTTCTTTCTAAGATGTTCATACAAGTCTGGGCATTCCTCATAACTATAGTTCTTTCCACATAAAGAACATGTAATATTCTAAGGACAAGCATTCCTGTAATGGTCAAGAGTTCTACATGTATAACATGTTCTATGAGGGAACTCGCTTCTTCCATCACCATGACCCCATCCTCCAAATCCACCATAATATCCTCGACCTTAGCCACAACTGCCTTCAAAACACCTTTCATTCTAATCATAGCGTGCCTAATTATGATCCCAATCCTAATCCTTGTTCTTTCCTTTAGAGTTAGCTAAAACCCTTATCTGTCGTATACCAATATCTATAGCATCATCGATCTGAAAAATTAGTCGATAGTCTTCTGTGTCATGATTTGTGGACCTACAGATTTTGCATTAGCTTGAAACGTTCTTCCTTATCATGCTTTGTAGTAATGGGTGGTGACTAGCATCATGGTTTAAATGTCATATCTCACAATCCAACAGCAATGAGCACACTAATTTATGGGGACAAATATGCTTTGTGTGACCTTTCACTTCGTAATTTGTGCACCAAATCCCTATGCACATATCATGTGTTGAATTTACCAATATTTTCTCCAACTAATTTTCCATAGCTATGATATTTGCTTCTAAAAATGGGCTCACCCCAATATCTATACTTCTAACTACCTCAACACGTAAGGTTGCTTCAAGTGCTTCACGCATATCAGTGTATGTCTTATGTGATAATTCCCTCCTAAAGGGGTAATCATGACCCCAACGAACCATTGTGCATGCTTGCTTTCATGAATATAATAAGAAATATTAGATAAAAATGTTTTAAAATGGGCATCATACTCTCTGACATTTTCAGTAGTGCCTTGCTTAATATCCTTGAGTGCACTTATACACTTTTGTTCAAACTCAAGGATGTGAAACTCTTTAAGGAATGAATCTTTTAATGTTGTATATTCTACGCAAGTATGATCAGGGTCAAAATTTCTTTACCAGCTATGTGCATGCCCTTGTAACATAGTAGCTAATTGAATTTCCCTACTCTCATAAGCCGTGATTCCTTTTGCATGCCACAGTATTTCACACATGTGTACATATTCAACAACATCTTCTATGCCTCTATACTCTAGAAGATGAAGAGACATCTCCATATAAATGTTTTGGGGTTGGTGCAGACCTTGCCCACCTAATCTAGAACCTCCCATGTTTCCTATACCCCCAGAACCACAAGATCCAATTGAGCTAGAGATACCTATACCTCTTGATCCTGAACCTATAGCAGGGGTCAGACCAGAAGATGTACTTCATTGTGTCCTGACAGTAGAACTGAAGTGTACCTCGATAGTCTGCGAAGGATTACTACTCCCAGAAGATAGTCCAAAAATGTTTGCGCCTGATTTTTTTGCGGATGATACACCTGAAAAGGTACTCCCATATAATAATGAAGTTGTTTGTGTTGCCATCATTTTACCTCTTATAAGACTTGCTCTTACTCTCCCACTTCTTGAATTAGCTTGTTGACTATTTTTTGTACTATATGTTGGAAAACCAAGTGCTAGGGCAAGGTTTCTAGGTAGATTCAGATGTGTGCCCACGGTCTAGGTCATTTCTAATGGCATACTTCTACATGAGGCCGAGGAGGGTTCCCTGTCATGCTTTCCCAAATGGGGGAGTTCCTGAGGCTTAGGTTCCATGTCTTCTGCGTGAACTTCAAATCCTTCCCAAACTATCTTTCTCCACAACACCATTTTCTCTGTAACCTCTCACTTATTCTCTACCTCCCTTGTGTGCAACTCATTATACTTAAGCCACCTTTCCTCTCTCTACTTTTCTATCTCTAGGTATTCCATCTTTCACCAAACCTATTCCTGCCCCTGCGCGTGGTGGGGTTTAGTTCACCATCGGTTTACTCTCCAAGTTCAGGGTTACCATCAAAATTTTGATCGCCATTGGAATGCCTTGCAGGCAAGTTCCTCTGGGATATTGTAAAAACTAGAATTTAACTACCTCTAGGAAATAATAAGTAGAAATTGAGTACTCCAAAATATAACTGTTCAAAACACCATGGAGCCAAGTATCCATAGCACAAGTCCAAATTAGATTAGCATCATAAAGGGTCTAAATTCTTCTTGCATCCAAACAAGTGTGTGATACCTCCAATTCTATTTAGATGCATAAGTAATCAGCCAATCATACAATTCTACTGGAAATATAGCAAAGAAGCCCTCATATAAACTATCATACATATTTTCTTCCACCCATACGCATGCGTTAAACTCAGATCTAGTGCTAAACTGTTGTGTGTATTCTTCTTCCATGTCATGTATCCACTCCTTAATGCTTGCTAGGATCAACCAATATGTCTTCATCACGAACCATCCTGAAAACAACTAAAAAAGAGGTATTGGAAATGGAACCAATGATGCAACCTAGTATTCACCAGTAAAATCCCATGCGCACTGGCACATCACTTAGCCTAGACCAGGTTGTTTTTACAGGATGTTATCATGATGAATACTTAAAGCATTCAAATATATGACAAATATTTCGTTCTATAATACATATTCATAACTAGATCTTAAAGTATTATGAATCAAACAATAATCATAGCAAAAAATAATTCATGTAATAATAAACTATAACCATGATCAACACCTTGATTTAGTCAATAACTTCCATTATATTAAATATAGTAATACACGAAATGTTCATTACGATAACAATAGTATATGCTCATGCGTGCATCAGATTTGGCATCATAACCTCACAATAACTCAGTTCTCACTCTTCTTTTATGCTACATAGTTCACTACATATTTATAAGGGTGGGTAATTTCTTTTCACTACTTATCTAATCCCAAAATAGGTCGTATGCTATTATTAGCCACGTGCCATTACAAAAATAGCCAGACATGCAAGTGCACTAACAATAGACTTCTTCTAGTTAACTGCCAATAATAGATCTATTCTTATCATGTATCCATGTAAATGACTTCATATCTGATCCTCCAAAAATAGCCAATATGTGTCACGCAACTCTCTAACTGGTTTTTGTGTTTGACACACTATCTCGAAAAATAGCTCCTCATCGTGAAAATGGCTAAGTCCCAAATCTATATTTTTCCTCAGTGTGTGATTCCTTTCCAATCCTCCCATGCTTTTGAATGAGCTATGATCTTCCACACAAACCTTCTATGTGTTGTTTTCTAAGGACCATACTGTAACTAATCAAAAAATTTGATAGGTCTTCAATCGGAAGATGAAGGGAAAGTTAATGAAATTATCATATCTAAAAGTCTATTCAAGGATAATGAGTGGACCTCAAAGGGTAATTGAAAAATAGATAAAAATAGGATAGATTTTTTGGACTCATTTGATGACTACATAATTTTATAGTTCTCTTAAGTAGCTTGGATTGTCTTCTCTAGTCTTCTAGAAGACATTCATATGATGAAGAAAACATGGATGTTGGTCTTGTGAGCTCCTAGAAGTTGTTTTAAGCTCTACTGGTTTAGTTTTTGATAAGGTATGTTCTTGATCAATATGTCAGGTCTTATGAAGAAGTGTGTGTAAAATCAAAGGTATTTATGTGTCTTATCATTCATCAAATAATTTTTTGTTTCCGTAATTTTGTGAGTGTTGATGGTTGAGTCTCAAGTTGTTGTTGCATATGGTCAAAGTTTCCTAGGTATCTTCATGTTTGTATCATCTCATCTATGCAAGAGAAAGTTTGCAAAGTGTTCTTGTGAATAGGTTTCTATCATCATTATGAGATATTTTTATATGAGCATAGATGTTTGTATCTTATGAATATAGTCAAGAAGATCTTTAGTAGGTGATTTTAAGGTTTAAAGGTTTGTAAATTATTTGCATGCATTTTAAGTATGTTAAGAAATGGAAAGGTATATGTACATTAGTGTAGTGACATGATAAAAATTCTCAAAAAAGGGTGTTTGAAGGATTGATATGTTTTTTGCTTCATGAAGAACCAAATTCTCGGCAAGTATGATCAGTCAGTGGTATTTGAAGTTGTTACTTCATCAAATAATTATTTCCATGTCCAATAATGTTAAGAGAATGATCCTATGGGAAGTCAAGTCCCATGTTGATCAAGAGTGAAATCATCTATGAGAATTTGTAAGATGCAAATGGTTTCTAAGGTATGAGTAATGATTTGAATATTTTTGTTTTTCATTGATCTATATCATTCATTAGGTAGTCTATGTGGCATAAGTTGTCTCCTTGATTAAGAAGATTGTCCTAGATTTGTATGTGTCCTTTATGTCATTCAAGGTGTTAGAGTTAGAATGGTAAATGTACCTAGTATATAAAAGTTTCAATATGATCCTATGGTTTTTAAAACATAGATATGATTACCATGATGTTATCATCCTATCTGATGAGATGTGTCTTAAGGGTTAACCCATGGTCTGTAAGTGCTTTATCATAGGGGGAGAATAGTGTTGTAATATATAGTGAGTATCAGTTGATGATGAGACATAGTACTTTGTTTTAGTATTAAGTCTTGAAAGGTCTGTGTTTAAAGTATTATTAAGGTATTATCACTTTATTTGGGCTCAAGAGGAAGTGTCTGTATAGTTCAAGGTGCTAGCCAGATGTGTAAAGAAGAATGAAATTATGATGGTTAAAGGAATGTTTACTTTCTTGAATTAATATCATGGAGCTAAGTTGTAGGTATCACAGTACATGATGAAGGGAATTCTCTATTATTTTACTTGAACATTTCATCTTATGCATGATATAATATTTTTTAAAGGTATTTGTCCCTGTGTCTCACTCTTTGCTCCATGTGTTGATGTATATTGAGTGTAATCATGCATTATGGACGTTATATAAAGATTGTATGAGATAGGTTAATAATTGTAAGAACAGTGAAGAAGGAAAAGAGTTTCCTTGGTTGATGAATAGTGGTTCAAGAGTGTATTGTGGTGTATAGATGGTCCTTGCCATATATTTGGTTAGCATATTATTGTGCATAAGTTGAAGAGGAGCTTTGGTGATAACATACCTAATAAGGTGTAGCTATAAGTGTTGGCATTCATGTATGGTTGAAGTATGAATGGGCACAATACCCTGTTGAGCATTGTTATGGAATGCAACAAGTATATGGAGACCATTTTTGACTTAAATAACTGATAATGATCTTTTATCTTCTATGTAAGTTTTCCAAGGTGTCTAGAAAGGATTTTTTATCATATTTGTTGATTGATTGAAGGCATATCAAAAGGGTTATCTAGTCATATAATCTAGTAGATGAGATCTCATGAAAATAAGGCATAATGCACTAAAATAATGCTTAAAGACTGTGATGTTGAAGAAGACCCTTTCTCCATGTCTATTTCTCAAGGTATGTTACCTCATATTTTCTTTGAAATTTAGTATATGATGTTATATTTTTAGGGGGAGCATCAAGATGGTTTTTACTATGTTGTGTTTAATCTTATTGCAAAGAGAAATTTGGCAAATTTGGTCTGACGGAGTGCTTTATGGCACATGGTCCTAAATGTTGATATGCTAGTAATTGGATGTGAAACTTATGAATCTAGCATGATACATGCATAAAATATGGTGTATAATAGGAACGAGGAAATAATTTAATACATCAATTTAGGGGGAGCAATTTTGCATGATTGTTTTAGGTCCATGGATCTCTTATAAGCTTAGTTGAATTCAAGAAAACAAAGTACACTCCAAAGGGGATATTGTGAGCAAGTAAGTCTATTTGTGCATTGTTGTTATTGGTTCTTGTCAACTTAATTTTCATGTAGAATTTTTCATAGATTTTAAATGGGGAAAGTATGCTAAAAAACATGAAAAAGAGGTTTATAGGTGTTGATATGTGTTTGGTTTCCATCAATGTTTCTGAAGGTGGTTTATATAATTGAAAAATGGGGAGATTGTTGAGAATTGTGTTTAGTGTTGTCATTGATTTCAAATGGAACATTGATGGTAAATTGATTATAGGTTTCACAGGAGTCTCCATGAGGTGTCAATCAAGGTCAGGCTTGAAGATTGATTGGTAGTGTTTGATTTTGGTGTAGTTGTTATCATGTATTTGCATGGTATTGAGCATGGTGTAATATAATATGGTAACGATATGTGTCTAAAAGGTTGGTATGAGGCATAACATGGTTAGAGTGATGTGTAAGAGGTGTCAATGATTCTATAAGAGGTCATCATGGCTAGTTCATGAGAAGAATGTATTGATTCAGTTCATTATATACCTAATCCTAGACCTAGTCCAAGAAGGAGTTTGTGGCATGAATTATGAAGTAGGGAATCCTTATATGAACATGGTACATGTTTTTTAACATGGCATAACATGTGTAGTAGGATTATCAGGTCATATATCATATGGAAAGTGTATATCTAATTTCCTTGAGAAGTAAGACATTGAGAACAAGGAATATAAACATCCGTAAGTCTTGGTGTCTAGAGAGTTTCAAATATGTAGAGGTAAAAATGAGAGCTGGAAAGTATGGAGGAGATCATCATGGTGTTTTGAGTTGAATTTTAGGTCAAGATAGTAAAGGAGTTATAAGAAAAGTTATTTTTGGTCATAAGTGAGCTCTTAGTGAGAAAAATCCATTTCGATATGTCAAGTTATTTTACTCATCCACACGTGTGGGTTCAATATGGGATCCTACGGATTTTGGGAATTTTTTTTCCATTGATCTAAGAGTGTTTTTAAAAAATAATGAGTTGATTTAATCATCCCATCTTTATGAACAATAATTAACAAGATAAGGAGGTCTAAAATCTTCCTAAAACCCTAGTAATAGAGTGATGGAGGAAAACTAATGTGTATGGCCATGAAATGGATTGGGTAAGAAAATTTTATAAATGTATGGGACTCCTTGGTGGTGGTTTCAAGTCCCAAGTGTTTGAGCAAGCTATAGTAAAACCTTTGTTTTGTGGTGATTTGAAGTTTCAAGTCTGATATCGATATTTCATGAAAAGAAGTGAATGTTTCCATGAATATTGGGAGGTGTAATAAATTTCCATGGAAAATTTAGATAGGTAAAATGGAGAAAATTTAATATACATGTCCTCAAAGTCACCTTATGTCTTTTGGCCTTTCAGGATAAAACCTAGTCATGGAGGTTTGAGTTAAGATGAGTTGTTTTACATGTTTGAGAAAGGTTATTTGAGTTTATATAGTGTATACATGTCCCTAATGATTTTTTTGAATCCATGGTTTGATATGGATAGTTTTCTTCTTTCCCAATCCCTAATGGCCTAATCAACCTTCTTAGTCTTGTCAAGAAGGTCATTTGGATCAAGTGTGTTAATGTGTGTTTCTCCAAATGACATATAATACTTAGTTTTTAGGAGGTGTGTTTTTTCCCTAATGATGTGTTCCAAGTTTTTTTGAGCTTAGAAATGGATTTGAAGATGTTAGAGCATGGTTTTATCAATACTAGTTCTTGAGTCTTGATTCCCAGTTTTAGCAGCTTCATATATTAAAATATTTGGATGCCTTATGTTATGTTTTGGTGATTAGTGAGAGTTTTTTAGATAGTAGAATCAGATAAATTTCTAATGGTATGTTTATTTATCCTTGATGACAAGTTTTGATATGTGAAATTACTCACTTTTCATGACTGATTTTTGGGTGTTTGAAGACCTTGTTGAGATTTCTTGCATCTTAGTGTGATTCATAGTGTTGGTGAAGGTTGCAAATGTTCTTGAGATAGTTGGTGATTCTAAGAGGTTTTCCTTTGGTTTTGTGAAAATTTTGGATCCTTCAAAAAGTTGGAGTGTGACCTTAAAGTTCATGATGCATTTTTTTGTGAAGAAGACCTTATTTTCGGCCTATTTTAGGCTATTTGTGCTTTTTCATGTTTGTAAGAGCTATGCCAACCTACTTGGTCATTATAAGTGAATATATATGATTTTTAGGTGTTTTTTCAAGTTTATAAGACTGACCTATATGGTCATGGCCGATCTAGATTTTTGTAAGAGTTGAGTCACGTATATAAGGCTAGTGTAATGACTCATTTGTACTAGTTGAATGTGTAAGGATGTGTGCGAGATAAAAAAGGTGAGAGAAGATATTATAGGAGTCAAGGGAAGATATGAAAATATTCATGAATAGTTGAGAATATTTTAGGATCATGTATTAAAGGCCATTAGACCTAATCAAAAAATAAAGGAGAAGATTTGAGTAAGGAGAGAGAGAAGTTTGAGAGGGTTTGATGTGCAGGGAGCTAAATTTGTGATAACAATAAGTTGTGGGAGAAACATATATTCATTGATCATCCATTTCAAGTGGATCATTGGGATCTTATTCATCTTGGGATGTTTTAGCCTCCTTGTAGGATTGTTGTCCTACTAAAATAAGGGTTGGTGCTACTTGTGGGGTTAGTGCCTCACTACATAAATCTTGTGTGATGTGTAATATTCATGTAATTACTTTTTATGAGTAATATTAGGATATGCTTTAGTGGTTTTTCTTCCCCTTGAGGGTTTCCCACTTACACCTGGTGTTCTTGTGTTCTCTTCTTTGTTTCATGTACTTGTGGATGGATGATACACACCTAATAAGCTCATAATTACACATGTATGTTGAATGGTTATTTTGGATAATTTTGTAAGCCATGAAAATGAAATCAATGTTTTTTAAGACTAATTTACCCCCCAGTCTCTCTGCTTCTAAAATTGGTATCATAGCTAGGTCCTTTTGTATCAAGTTTAACCACTTAAAGGAGATTCTAGAAGCACAATGGGAAAATCATCTGGGGTTGAGACGTCATTGGTGAATTTGAGGAAGATGTATGAAATTGTAGAGTACCTAATCCATGGATTGCAATAGACAATTAGTTGTACGAAGGTTGAGCATAGTTAAGCCATCAAAGAGTTGGATTATCAAGTTAAGGTCAAAGACGAAGTATGTCCTAGGTATGTATATGAGTTCAGATCCTTGAAAAATAAAGTTATACGAAGCATCCAATGGGTTGAATATGTATGAAAGATAGGAGAAGATTTTTGAGGAACTTAATGGGATCTTGGACAATCAGAGATCAACTAATGAAAAAAAATGTTAGGATTCAAAGGAGAGCATATGGAGAATTGTGAAAATAACAAGGTTGGACCAAGTACCCAAGAACACATGAAAGAGATAAAGAAAGATGTTTCAAAGAAGTATAACCATGTTAGATGACCAAATGCAATGAGGTATGATGATTATTTCAATAGTTATTGTTACTCATATAATGAATTTGCTCATAGAGCTAGAGATTGCAAGAGGAGGTTCTCAAGGGATATTTACTCATGGAATTATGATAGATCATTCAAAGGACAACATTATTTTTGTTGTGAGCATGATCACAAAGCCATGAATTGTATCTAGAATATGAAATCATTTGATTCAAGAGGAAAGAAGAATGATGTTTTCTATAAATATCATAAAATAGGTCATATAGAAATATTTTTTCAATTATATTCCTCCATACAAAGTAAGAATTATAATACATCTAAAATTGTAAAGAGTATGCTCAAAAATAAGATCAATTATAAGCATTAGGATAAGAAATTATGGATGCCTAATTCAATAAAGAAGAATACAATGCAACCAAGATCATCCTAAATATAGAATCTGTGAAACTGGAACAAGAAACGTTCAAACCTAGCTCATATATTCCATCAAGCTCAAATGGATTATTTTCCAAGACATAACACAAACCAAAATTTGAAAAATCTAATAAGGAGGATATCAAGACTATCATGTCTAGTTATAATACAAAAAAAAGAGGTTTATTAGACGTAATTGAGGATGTACCTTTGGTTAAAGAAGAGCATATGAGTCTGAAAAGTCTTAAATAAAAATATGAAGGGATAGATGATGAAATTATCATATCTAAAATTCCATTCAAGGAGAATGAGAGGAACTCAATGGGTAACTGTAAAATAGATAAAAAGAGGATAGGGTATTTTGGCTCATTTGATGACTACATACTTTTCTAGTTCCCCAAGTATCTTGGAGTGTATTCTCTAGCCTTCTAGAAGAAATTCATCTAATGAAGGAAGCATGGGTTCTATTCTTGTGAGAACCTAGAAGGTTTTCAAGATCTATTGGTTCAAGATTTGACAAGGTATGCTCTTGATTAGTCTATCAAGTCATTTGACGAAGTGTGTGTACAATCAAAGGTTTGTTTGTGTCTTATAATTCATCAAAGAAGTATTTTTTGTCAGAATTTTTGAGTGTTGACACTTAAGTCTCATGTTGTTATTCCATATGTTCAAAGTATCCTAGGTATCTTAAATTTTGTACCATCTCATCTATGCAAGTGAAATTTTACAAAGTGGTCTTGTGAATAGGTGTATGCCATCATTATGATAATATAGTTATATGAACATAAAAATTTGTATCTTATGAATATATTCAAGAATATCTGTAGCAGGTGATTTAAAGGTTTACATTTCTATAAATTTTTTAGAGGCATGTGAATTATGTTAAGCAACGGAAGGGTAAATATACATCAATGTAGTAATAGAATAACAATGCTCAATAAAGTTTGTTTGAAGGCTTGATAGGTTTTTTTTTAATGAAGAACCAAAGTTTGCGAAGGTAAGATCAGTTAGTGCTATTTGAAGTTTTTAATTCATCAAATAATTTTTGCCCTGTCTAATAATGTTAAGAGCATGCTCCTAGGGGAAGTCAAGTCCCCTGTTGATAAGGTTTGACATCATATATGAGAATTTTTAAGATGTAAATGGTTGTTGAGGTATAAATAATCATTTTAATATTTATGTTCTACATTGTTCCATAACATTCATTTTGTAGTCTATGTGGCATAATTTTTGTCCTTGAGTAAGAAGGTTGTGCCATATTTTTATGTGTCCTTGCTATCATTCAAGGTGTCAAAATTGGAAAGGTATCTGTACCCAATCTATAAAAGTGTCATTATGATCATGTGGTTGTTCAGAAAAAGATATTAATGTCATGGTGTTATTATATCAGGTGATGAGAAGTGTCTTAAGGTTGAACTCAAGGTATTTAATTGCATTATCATAGGGGAGAAGAGTGTTGTCATATATAGTGAGTATCAGTTGATGATGAGACAGAGAACTCTATGTTAGTATAAATTCTTGAAGGGTCTATGTTTAAATATTTATGAAGGTATTGTAACTTTATTTGGGATTAAGAGGAACTGTCTGTATGGTTCAAGGTACTAGCTAGATATTTAAAGAAGCATGAAGCTATGATGGTCAAAGGAATGTTCACTTGCTTCAATGAATAACATAGAGCTAAGTTGCAAGTATCACATTGCATGATGAAGAGAAGTCTCTATTATTTTCCTTGAATAGTTCATATTATGCATGATATGATTTTTATTTCATGGTATGATTAAATGTGTCTCAGTCCTTGATCCATGTGTTGAGGTGTATCTAGTATAAGCATGCATTATGGAGGTTGTATAAAGACTATATGAGATGGGTTTAGCACTGTCTGAATAGTCAAGGAGGAAAATAATCTCCTTAGTTGATGAACAATGGTTCAAGAGTGAATGATGGTGTATATATGGTACTTGCCATATATTTGGTTGACATCTTGTTTTGCATAAGTTGAAAAGGATATTAAGTGGTCAAAAAAATAAGAAGGTGCAGATATCAGTGTTGGCATTCATGTATGGTTAAAGTATGACTGGGAAAATTACCATGGTGACCATTTTTATATCATGTAACATGTATATAGAGACCTCTTTTGATGGAAAGAACTGATAATGATCCTTCATCTTGTTATCTAAGGTGTTTAGAAAGTATTTTTTAGAATTTTTTTTATTGATTGAAGACATATTAAAAGGGGGAGCTAGTCATATACTCTAGTAGATGAGATCTCATGAAAATAAGGTAGATTACACATAAATATTACTTAAGGACTATGATGTTAAAGAAGAACTTGTTGATGGCCAATCGCAGCACCCCTGGGACTCTGCAACTCGATGGGTTGAGACTCTCAGTGCGATTACATAACATGGAGCTTTTCCCAAGTGTGGGACCTTGCGAAATCGGAAAAGCTCTCCGGATGAAGGCCAGTTCCTATTCCTCTGTTCAGATGCACAAATAAAATGCAGAGGGTTTAATAAAAACCTAATCTAACTTTCCAAGGAGACAGGATAAGAAAATGCATAAAATAAAACCTAAACTACAAAGGTGATGCACCGAGGAATGAAGAACACCTGTCTTGCCAATAAACACAGACCATTAAAATGCAATGCAAGATCATGCACAAATAGCCAGATTTACAGTGAAAGATCAGTAGGATGAAAATGAACACAGAGAGGGTTGAGGATCATCCACAGACATGCATTAATTTTCTCCAAAGATTGATACAACACACTGCAAAATTCCAAGAGGCAAGGTTGCATTACAGTTTCAAATGGGAGGTTTTAACTCCACAAGTTCACCTACCAAAGAGAAGAAGGGAGGGGCAAAACAAAATGTCCAATGCTTTGAAAGAATCCCCTCCTTAAAATTTATAGGAGGAAAAAATTAGGTAGAAGAGAAGAATTCGAAATCTGCCCCAACCACCTCTAAGACAGCACCTAACTCATCTCATTATGGCGGTAGGTGAGACCCCTAACAACCCCAAAAAAGGTGAACTGTATTTTGCATTTTTAAGAATTTTCTCTCACCCAATTAAAGATATCCAGTCGTAGTTGGACAGAGGACCTTGTAAGCTTTCCAAAAATTCCAACATTGCATGAATCCGAGCTCCCTGTGAAAAGTTATGGCGATCTGAATATTTCCCACGTCAGGGTCTTCTTATTGTCGGGTTCAGGGTTCTCCTCTGCATTTGCATCGGGTTTGGAGGATGCCTCGACATGTGTTTGATGTTTGTGTTTTCTCGACACCCACTTCTATCGGTATCTCCAAGATTTCCTTTGTTTCAGGTTCGAAAATCGGACTTGCATGTGCATCGGGTTTGGAAGGTGGCTCGACATGTTTTCTCCCCATGCTTTCCCGACTTGTTTTCCCGACATGTTTTCCCGACTCCAAGACCCGATTGGCCTAGGAAGTGTTTCAGATTTTCGGAACTCTCAAGCATCGAGACATGCCTTGTGATTTTCATGCTTCATGTCTCATGTTTCCCGAAACCCGAAACCTGAAAATTCCTTTTGTGTCGGGTTTTCTGAACTCTCAGACATGCTTTCTTTTGTGTCGGGTTTTCTGACCCCTCCGACATGCTTTCTTTTGGGTCGGGTTTTCTATATTTACCCAGGGGGTAGATATATTCAACAATTTGGTGACTCAACGGGATTACCTGCCTGCTAGGTAGAAGATCAGTGGCCTTTTAGCAATCCATTGGGCATGGAGTCATAAGCAATAACCTGAAACCAACCTGATATCTGATCCCGAGCCTGATACCGCAACCCCTTCTCCGAGAGCATGCTGAACTGTAGAAATCCAACCTAGGAGCAAAAAAACCTGTGCCAAAGCACTTAGGGAAACTGAAACCTAACTACAACAAGACAATGTGCATACGCACTTAGAGGAATTGAAATCTAGGCTAATATTTACAAGGGTAAACCTTTTCTTTTCAGTAGTAATGTTTAAGATAGATTCTGTTAACCGAAATCGAGATTTCTTCTCCATCCAATGTAGATAATTGGAAGGCATTTCTACTCTTACATCCCGTGACCATGTAGGGGCCACTCCAAATGGCATCAAACTTGGAATGCCTTCCTGGTTTTGCCTGATCTACATCCCATTTCAGAACTAGGTCCCCTTCCTGGAAGGTCCTTGCTCTTGCTTTCTTATCAAACCATCTTTTTACTAAGGCCTGATCTTTCTCAATTGTTTGAATTGCATGTTCTCTAATTTCTTCCAATTCCATCAACTCTACATACCTGGCCTCCATTGGTTCGAACTCAGCCAACTCCAACTGCTTCATGAACTCCAATGCAGGCAGTTCTAATGATATAGGCAATACTACCTCTTTTCCATAGACCAACTTGTAAGGGGAATTACCTGTAGACCTCTTTGGTGTTATTCTGTCAGCCCATAATGCTGATTTTAGCTTGGTATGCCATGTTCTTTGATTTTCATCCAGAGTCCTCCTGATGATTCTTAGCAAATTTTTGTTCGTGGACTCTGCCTGTCCATTACCCTGTGGGTAATAATTTGAAGAGGTGCTCAAATAGATTCCATTCTTGACAGCCCATTCTGTAATCTTGGAACCTATGAATGCCAATGCATTATCTGATATGATAGTGGCCGGCACACCGAACCTGGTCACTATTCCTTCATAAAAGTCTAGTATGTTAGACTCACTTGCCTCTTTGAGTGTTACTGCTTCGGTCCACTTGGTGAAATAGTCTGTTGCCGTGAGAATCCACTTGTGGCCTTGGCTTGAGTTTGGATTGACGACCCCGACAAAGTCCAATCCCCATTGCATAAATTGTTGGTCAACAAAAATTGGGTGCAATGAAAGTGCTTCTAGTCTTTCTTTGCCCGTGAAGAGTGCACATTTCTTACACTTTCTTATCCATGTATAGCAGTCACTGAACACTGTGGGCCAATAATACCCTTCCTTCATTATCTTGAGAGCTGTTACTCGTGGGGTGAAATGTCCTCCAGAATCTCCATCGTGAAAATCTCGTAACACCCTTTTAATTTGATTTGTCCCAATGCACCTCAATAGAACTCCATTGATGTCTTTCTTGAACAGAACACCATCAACAAGTACATATGGAATGGTTTGTAATCTAAAGTATCTCCTCTTTGATTTGCTCATTTCTTGAGGGCATAGGCCTATCTGTAGGAAGTGTATCATACTCTGAGTCCAACAAGGAGTAGGCAAGTCATCATTTTCTTGTTCTTGACCATCCTGCAGTACCAAGGCAGTCTCTTTTTCATCACCTACTTCAACTTGTTGACTCAAGGCTAGCTGTTCACATAGTCATTTTCCACGTACTAGTTTTGTGACCTTGATCTCGATGTCATATTCCATGACACGAGTGATCCATCCTACACGTTTCTCATTCAGATCCTTGTTTAGAAGGAAGTCCTTGACTCCCGCATGAGAGACCAATAATTGGATCTTGTTGTTTGAGACTAGGTGCTTGAATTTCTTTAAGCTCCTAATTACTTCAAGGACATGCTTTTCAATGAAAGAGTACCTAGTTCTCGTATTCCTCCAAGCCTTGACTGAAGAAAGCAACTGGTTTCTCTAATCCCTCTTTGTTTTGTTGTACCAGGATTGCAGAAATTGTATCTCCACCACCGAAGGCATATAACATGAAGTCCTTGGAGAATTCTGGATTGACAAGAGTCAGAGCTTGAGATATAGCCTCTTTTATTGCCTCAAAACTTACCTTGCCTTCAGATATCCACTTAAATGACATGCTCTTCTTTAACATCAGCGTTATTGGCTTTACGAGAGTTGCAAAGTTTGGAACAAACCTGCGAACAAAATTGATCCTTCCTAAGAAGCTTTGAAGAGTCCTTCTTGTGACTTGGCAATGGCAATGCTTGAATAGCTTCAACTCTTTCTGGGTCAATCGTCAACCCTTCCTTTGAAACGATATGGCCTAGAAGTTTTCCCTCGTGAGCCAAGAAATATGCATTTTTTGGGATTCAATGATACCCCAAATCTTCTACATCTCTGAAATACTTGCCTCAAATGACAGAGGTGATCCGCTGCATTTTTTGAGAATACAGTGATGTCGTCAAGATATATCATAACTATTTTATTGATCAACCCCTTAAATGTCATATCCATTGCCCTTTGGAAAGTGGCTCCAGCATTTGATAGCCCAAATGGCATCTTCTTGTAGGCATAGGTCCCCCATTTAGTGGTGAAAGCCATCTTGAATTGGTCATCTTCTTTCACCATCACCTGATTATACCCTGAGTAGCCATCTAAGAGAGAGAATCTCTCCGAACCGGATACTACTTGCAATATTTGTTCCATTGAAGGAAGTGGGTAATGGTCTTTGAGAGATGCCCTATTGAGGTCTCGAAAGTCCACACATAACCTGATTTCTCCGCTCTTCTTCCTGACCGGAACCAAGTTTGCAACCCTGCTTGAGTGCTTGATTGGGAATATAATGCTTGCCTCTATTAGCTTGTTTAACTCTTTCTTCATTAGAGGCTCAATGTGAGGGTTAACAAGTCTCTTCTTCTGCCTAATGGGATTAGCATCTAGATCCAATTCTATGGTATGTTGTGCCAACTTCGGATTGAATCCCCTCAAGTCTTCATAGCTCCAAGCGAAGACATCTGGAAATTCTTGGCAAAGCTGTATGAAATCTGATTTCTCCTGCTCAGTGGCCACTTTACCAATTTGAAGTGTTTTTCCTTCTCCAACTAGAATTGGCTCTGAATCTTCTCTCTTGACCTGTATATTAGCCTTTTCCTTACGAAACTGGTCGTTAGGGTTGAAGATAGACTGCAACGTTACTAAACCCTTAGGAAGCTTGTTTTTCTGTAGCTGCACTACTTGATCCCCATACTGCTGCTCTAGCCTATCCTGATTTCTAGCTGAGAATTCAGCCTCTTCTTGTAAAAAAATGACGATCTGTTGATTGTTCTCAAACACCTGCCAGCTTGTGTTATTATCTAGAACTGTTGGCCTCACAATCACATGGATATGTGGTTGTGTTTTTTCCCTTCTGATGTTGTCAACCACATCAAAATTTTCTCTAACTGCTGCGAGCCTATCCACGGCTTCATTTTTCTTCCTGGGTATGGACACAATGTTGAAAGCTTCGAAATCCTTAATGAGGTCCCACACCCTATTCTTGTAGCCCTTCAGTAGGTTGTCCTTTCTAGCATGTTGTCCCCTAACTTGGTTGACGATTAGCTCACTATCCCTGAACACCTGCAAGCTCTTTATGCCCTTTTTCCTGGCCCAATGAAGTCCATGAATCAATGCCTCGTATTCAGCCGTGTTGTTTGAACAGGAAAATTGGAAATGAAAAGCTGAAAAATATTTGATGTCTTGTGGTGAAATCAACATTGCACCACCTCCAGCACCTTGTTTGCTTCTCGAACCATAGAAAAATAATTTCCAAACTTCATTTTCATCCTTTTTGTTTAGGCTGAATGATGTCATGAATGGGTGAATTTTCTTCATGTACACAATACACGCCCAATTCAGATTCTTCAATTTCCTTGTATGGGTCAAATTCATGACTCTTGTTTTCCCATTCATCCAAAGTTAAATCAGGAATTCCCTCAACCTTAGTACCTGTTTCTAGGTCATTTGAAAACTCCTGATAAAAAACTGAGCAATTTGCATTGATAGGATTTGGTACATGAGGCTCAATATGGAAATTGGCAATTGGCTCTGACCTGATTATTGCTTTGGCTCCATACCTTGTCCTAAAAATCATGTGTGACCAATCTGCAGATAAATATCCACCGATTTTTGCAGTGAAGTCTCTTGATAGACACAATGCAAAGAGTGGCAGAAGGTCAATCACAGAACACATCTTTCAGAACTGTAACATTAGGACATGAATGTAGTGTTAGGCTTAACCCCTTGATGACTCCAACAGTTCCTATTGTCGTTCCTTCTAGTTGCACTACTCCTTTCAGCACTGGCTCATACTTCAAACCCAGTTGATCCACTATTTTCTTTGGCATCACTGAACTACTTGCCCCTGAATCTATGATGCAGTTGTGTACCAAGTGGTTTCCAACAATCAACGAAACATAGAATGGTGGAGGCTTAAAAAATTCCTGCTTATTTGGCCCCCATCATGTTGCACTGCATTAGTGATAACTTTCTCATGTCCCTGGTTTGATACATTTGTGGCAGACCAATTAGCCATTGCAGCTTGCAATAAATCTCGTTGCCCTGGGATCGCCAGTGATTCCCACATGGAAATGTTCACATGTGTCTTCTTCATTTGATCAATGATGTTGAAGGGGGATGAATTTTCCTTTTTTTGTCCCTTACTTGGTGCACAACCTTTTCTGGAGCTTGAGCATGTGCGTGTGTTGCTACAATAGGTACCTTAGGTTGATTTTGCACTTTTGGAGTTGTGTTTGGTCTACTGACCCCTTGTTGTGTAAGAGCAGGCTGAGAAACAACTGGATTAGATGGTTGTCCCTCTTCTATGTTTCTCTTCTTCGACCATGTGTTGGCAGCCACGCTTTGAAAAGGTTGTTAGCTAACTCCACAAAAGTCTTTTGTTTGCCAATTGGCCAACGTGGTCTCTGTTGGAGGTCCCTCTTGTTGGGTTTCTTGCTGTTGATTCTCGTCCTGGCTTGGTTCTTGACGAACACCAATGGTCTACACCATTAAGGCCTGATTTTGTGCGCCATTGAAACATGCTGACTGATTGTGAGGTAGATTACAAGGGTAACACCAGTTGTACTCTTGTGCCATGTTGTTTTGTGTTGGAACAAAGGCTCTTGAGGATGTCGTTGCATTTGGATCATACGAGTCGAAATGGCCTGGAAGCTTGTGGTTGTCCCTAGTTTTGATTTTGATTTGCAGCCTGAGATGGTGGTTTATTTTGTTGGTATGAGGGCCTAGCTTGGTACTACACTTGAGGCTGATATGGTCTAGAAATTTGAGTTTGATGTCTTTTGATAGTCACTAGCTCATTTCCAAGGTTCTGCAGCTGTTTCATAACCTCCTGTAATTCCTTTGAAGTATTTAAAGAAGTCGATGCCTCATTATTGCTTTGATTTCTAGCAGTTGGAATGGGATTCAGTTCTGGTGCTTAACTGGTTGTAGGGTTTCCCATATCTAGATAGAGAGGCATTGGTGGCCTTGGTGCAAGCTTGCCAGCTTGGATCAAACAGTTCTCTGCTCTGATAGCTATGTCGTAGGCCCCTGGAGCGTTGTTCCTCCCATTGATTAGATCATCATGGCTATGTCTGAATTTATAGCCTTTAAGAAATAAAGGAATTCTCCTTCGGTGGTTAGCCTAACAGCTATTGGA
The DNA here is from genome assembly GCA_019776745.2 of Taxus chinensis. Lineage (NCBI taxonomy): Eukaryota > Viridiplantae > Streptophyta > Pinopsida > Cupressales > Taxaceae > Taxus > Taxus chinensis. The sequence goes on along the minus strand of CM034153.1, from coordinate 68,851,032 downwards.
ATCCTGTCCCATGTCCGTTGGAATATGAAGTTGATATCTGTCATTTGTTCGTTAGGAGCCCTTTTGATTGTTGTCAATTGTTCCAATAAGGACAAATTGTTTGCCCTCTCCCCGAACTGGCTGCAAAGAGCTGAACAAAGTTGGTTCCAATTTGTAATAGACCCTACTACTAGGCTCCTAAACCATTGTAAGGCCTTACCTTTGAAAGATGAAGCCAACAACTTGACTGCAACATCCATTTCATTTATTTCATGGATTGCAGATGCATTAGCAATATCCTGGATGTGATCAATAGGAGTAGTATGCTTTTCTCCTGCGAAAAAGGGTATTTTCTTTAGCGCTGCAACTAGAATTTGATTCTGAGCATTTAGGGCAAGTGGACTACTAGCCGTGAAATTGACAAAGGGATTCAGTGGTAGATGTTCCATTATGATTGGCCTAAGAACCCTGATTGATGCGAGGAAAGGTCTACCAGGTGGAGGTGTAGACAAAGTCCTGTTAGGTGGAGATGGTGATCTTTGTGGTCTTCTTCCTCTCCTCCCTCTGCCTGGTGATAGTTGCAAGTGGAAAAATAGCCCTTCTTCTCAAGTATTAGACCTGGTTCGAATTCTTCTCATGTGCCTGGGCAACTTGTGCTGCTACACCACTGAATTCTATCCCTTCGGAGTCGCCAGATGTGTTAGATAACAAGCTTCTAAAAAGGCTAGATTTTGCCAAGTTACACTCCAAACTTGACAATACTAAAAATAGAATTAAAAAATTTGAAGGATCTAGAGGAGACAAACTTCAATTTGGAACTCGAGTCTTGCTGTGCAGCTGTGAATCCCCGAAAGGTACAGGCGGAACTCAGGTCATGCAATGCAACTAACAAAACCTGAATTACCATGTGTTGGAACTTGGGACATGTTTGACACCCCTTGAAACCTGAAATGACCATGTGTCAGAACTTGGGACATGCTCGACACCCCAAAAAACCTGAAATAACTGTTGTGTCTGCTTTGATGTTCTCGGACCTCGAAAACCCAAAACCCAAAAAACCATGAAATTTTGAAAGTCAAAATATCAAAAAACTAAAGATACCCATTTGAAGATTACCCTCAGATCTACCAACTAATGAAATTTTGACATGTTTTGAGCGAGTTAAGCCCTTGAAAATTAATTTTGGAGTTCAGCCTAGAAGATGCAAAATCTGAAATTGTAAAAAACTGCAATTTTTTAGGCCAAATTTCATGAAAACTCCTTAAAATCTTGTGGAATGACCTCTTGGTCCCACCGGGCATGCCAAAACTGTTGATGGTGAATCGCAGCACCCCTGGGACTCTGCAACTCGATGGGTTGAGACTCTCAGTGCGATTGCATAACATGGAGCTTTTCCCAAGTGTGGGACCTTGCAAAATCAGAAAAGCTCTCTGGATGAAGGCCGGTTCCTATTCCTCTGTTCAGATGCACACGTAAAAATGCAGAGGGTTTACTAAAAACCTAATCTAACTTGCCAAGGAGAAAGGGTAAGAAAATGCATAAAATAAAAACCTAAACTACAAAGGTGATGCACCGAGGAATGAAGAACACATGTCTTGCCAATAAACACAAACCATTAAAATGCAATGCAAGATCATGCACAAATAGCAAGATTTACAGTGAAAGATCAGTAGGATGCAAATGAACATAGAGAGGGTTGAGGATCATCCACATACATGCATTAATTTGCTCCAAAGATTGATACAACACACTGCAAAATGCCAAGAGGTAAGGTTGCATTACAGTTTCAAATGGGATGTTTTAACTCCACAAGTTCACCTACCAAAGAGAAGAAGGGAGGGGCAAAACAACATTTCCAACACTTTGAAAGAAGCCCCTCCTTAAAATTTATAGGAGGAAAAAATTAGGTAGAAGAGAAGAATTCGAAATCTGCCCCAACCACCTCCAAGACAGCACCTAACTCTTCTCATTATGGCGGTAGGTGAGACCCCTAACAACCCCAAAAAAGGCGAACTGTATTTTGCATTTTTAAGAATTTTCTCTCACCCAATTAAAGATATCCAGTTGTAGTTGGACAGAGGACCTTGTAAGCTTTCCAAAAAGTCCAACCTTGCATGAATCTGAGCTCCCTGTGAAAAGTTATGGCGATCTGAATATTTCCTGCGTCAGGGTCTTCTGCCTATCGGGTTCGGGGTTCTCCTCTGCATTTACATCGGGTTTGGAGGGTTCCTTGACATGTGTTTGATGCTTGTGTTTTCCCGACACCCGCTTCCATCGGTATCTCCAAGATTTCCTTTGTTTCGGGTTCGGAAATCAGACTTGCATGTGCATCGGGTTTGGAAGGTGGCTCGACATGTTTTCTCCCCATGCTTTCCCGACTTGTTTTCCCGACTCCAAGACCCGATTGTCCTAGGAAGTGTTTCGGATTTTTAGAAATCTCAAGCATCAGGACATGCCTTGCGAATTTCATGCTTCATGTCTCATGTTTCCCGAAACCCGAAACCTGAAAATTCCTTTTGTGTCGGGTTTTCTGAACTCTCAAACATGCTTTCTTTTGTGTCGGGTTTTCTGACCCCTCCGACATGCTTTCTTTTGGGTCGGGTTTTCTATATTTACCCGGGGGGTAGATATATTCAACAGAACTTTCTCTATGGTTATTACTCAAGGTATGTGACCTAATATTTACTTTCAAAGTTATTATGTGATAGTATGTTGTCATGAGGGCATCAACACGGTGTTTCATATGTTGTGTTTGATCCTATTACAAAGATAAATTTGGAAAATTTTGTCTGAAGGAGAACTTTCTAGCTTATAATAGTAAATTTTGATATTCTAGTAATTGGACACAAAAATTATGGATCTATCATGGACATGCCTAGAAGATGGTGTATAATAGGGATGATGCCAAAATTTAATGTATTAGTTTATTGGAATATATTTTTCATGTCTAGGTTGTCATGTATCCTTTTTCATATATGTCAAAGGGGGAGAGTATGCTCAGAAACATGAAAAAGAGGTATGTAGTTGCTAGTACAGGTTTGGTTTCCATTAATTTTTTTGAAGGTGGTTTTCATCAATGACAAAGGGGGAAATTTTTGGTAATTATGTTTAGTGTTTTCATTGATGTTAAGTAGCACGTTACTGGAAAATGGAGTATAGGTGTCATAGGAATCTCCATGAGGTGTCAATAAATCTAAATCTTGAAGGTTGATTGGTAGTGTCTGGTTTTGGTGTAGTTATTATGGTGTCTTGGCATGGTCTTGAGCATGGTCCAAGATATTATGGTCAAGATATATGTCCCAATGTTCAATGCAAGGCCTAACATGGTCAGAGTGATGTGTAATAGGTTTTAATGATTCTATAAGAGGTCATCATCCTCAATTCATGAGAAGTTTGTATTGATTCGGGTCATTCTAGGCCTAATCCTATACCTAGTCCAAGAAAGAGAAGTTGGTGATGTGAAGTATGGAGAAAGACAATATGATATGAGCATGGAAAAGGTGTTGTGACATGGCATAGTATGTTTACGAGGGGTATCAGGTCATATGTCAGCTAGAAAGTGCATATCCAAGGTCCTTGAGAAGAAAGACATTAAAAACAAAACATATACACACATGTACGTCTTGGTTTCTAAAGATTTTCAGATACGTAAATTTAAAAATGAGAGTTGTAAAGAATGGAGGAGGTCATCATGGTGATCTAGGTTGAATTTTAGGTCAAGGTAGTGAAGGAGTTACAAGAAAAGTGATTTTTGGTCATATTGATCTCTTAGTGAGAAAAATCCAACTCAATAGGTGAAGTTATTTTACTCACCCACACATGGTGATTCTACAGGGGAGCTTAAGGATTTGGGGAAGGATTTTTCATTGAGCTAAGATTGTTTTACAAATATAATGATTTGATTTTACCATCCCATCTTTATGAAAAATCATTAACAAGCTAAGGAGGTATAAAACCATCCTAAAACTCTAGCAACAGTGCGATAAAGGTAAAATTATGTGAATTTTCATGAAATGGAATGGGAAAGAAAATTTGATGACTTATACAAGTAGAGGAATCCTCTAGAGTCATTTTGGAGATGGTTTCATGTTCCAGGTATTTCAACAAGCTAGAGAAAAACCCTTCATTTTTAGTGATTTGTAGTTTCAAGTTTGAGATGGAGGTTTCATGGAAAAAGTTGATTATTCTAGGAATATTGGGAGGTGTAATAAATATCCATGGAAATTTTTAGAGATGTACAATGGAGAAAGTTGAAGATACAAGTCCTCCAAGTTACCCTACCTCTTTTGGCCTTGACGGCTAAAACCTATTCATGGATGTTTGAGTTTAGCTGAGTTGTTTTACATGTTAGATAAAGGTTATTTGAGCTTGGATAACTTATAAAGGTTTCTGATGATGTATTTGAATCCATGGTTTAATATGGAGAGTGTGTTTCCTAATCCTTGATGGCCTAATCAACCCTCTTAGGCTTGTCAAGAAGGTCAATTGGATGAAGTGTGTCAGTGTGTGTTTCTCCAAATGAAATATGCTTCTTAGTAATTGAGAAGGTGTTTTTTGTCCCTTATGATGTGTTAAAATTATTAGTTGAGCTTGGAAGTGGTTTTTAATATGTTATAGAATGGTTTTATCAAGTTTTGTTATTGAGTCCTAATGTTGAGTTTACGTAGTTTCACTGATTAAAGTGTTTTAATGCATTTTTCTATGTTTTGGTGATTTGTGTTAGTTGTTTCAGATAGTATATTTATATAAATTTCTAATGGTATTCTTATTGAGCATTTATTATGAATTTTTATATGTGAGCTCATTCAGTTTTTAGGACTGATTTCTCAATGCTTGAAGACCTTGTTGAGATTTCTTGCATCTTGGTGTGCTTCATGGTGTTGGTGAAGGTTGTAGATGTTCCTGAGCTGGTTGGTGATGCTGATATTTTTTCCTTGGGTTGTGTGAATCCTTTGAAGCCTTGAGTTGGTGATGCTGAAAAAGTTGGAGTTTTCCCTTTAAGGGCATGATGCATTCATTGGTGAAGAATACCTTGTTTTAGGCATATTTTGGGCTAGTTGTGCTTGTCCATGTTTGTAAGAGTTGTGACAACCTACTCGGTCATGATAAGTGAATATATATGATGTTTTAGGTGTGTTTTCAAGTTGATAAGACCAACCTATATGGTCTTGGCTGAAGTAGAGGTGTTTAAGAGTTGAGTCGTATATATAAGGCTAGTGTAATGACTCATTTGTACTAGTTGAGTGTGTAAATATGTGAGCGATCTAAAGAAGGTGAGAGAAGGGATTATAGGGGTCAAGGGTAGAGCTGAGAAGAGCTATGAATAGTTGAGAAGAGTTAAGGACCAAGTATTGAATTTCATTATACCTAATCAACAAATAAAGGAGTGGATTTAAGCGAGTACGGAGAGAGAGATGTTTGAGAGGGTTTAATGTGCATGGAGCTGAATTTTTTATCACAATGAGTTGTGGGAGAAATATATCTTCAGTGATCATCAATTTTAGCTGGCTAGGTGGGTGCTTAGTAATCTTGGGTGGTTTTAGCCTCCTTGTAGGATTGTTGACCTACTAAAATAGGGGTTATTTCTTTTTTTGGGGTTGGTGCCTCGTGAAACAAATATTGTGTGATGTGTAATATTCATGTAAGTTATTTTTTATGAGTAATATTAGTAGAGGCTTCAATGGGTTTTATTCCCCATGAGGCTTTCCTACTTACACCTAGTGCTCTTATGTTCTCTTCTTTGTTTCATGTAATTGTGGATGGAGGATACACACCGAATAATCTCATAATTGCATTTGTATGTTGAATGGTTATTTTGGATAATGTTCTAAGATATGAAAATGAAATTAATGTTTTGTAAGATGGATTCACCCCCCTTCTTATTATATATGCTTTTATAAAATTATTCAATTGATTTGCAAAGAAACATCATTTGGTGTTACCCATACATGGGTAACTTTTAAAGCAGAACAAGTATCACAATAAAAGTGGGTTGTCCATTTACATGTACCATAGGTGAGATAGGTTTGTTTCTATTATTTCATTTTTTTCCTTTCCTATTGTGTTATGTGTTTCCTTTTTTATGTGTGTGTTGGTATCATTTCATTCATGTTTCCCCTTAACTCTATTTTTTCCAATGGATAAGCTACTGGCCTAGTTAAAATTGTGAGATTATAGCATTCATGATTTGTCTAAGTTTTTCTCTACCCAATACAAGAAAATTCCCCAAGTAAAATAAAATTTTTGGCATGCAAAATTTTGGTAGTCATTTCTATTGAAAACGCCTAAAACATTTGTCTTCCCTTTAAGAAACTGAGCCAAAATTACAAATTTTACCCCTTTGTGAGTTTTAACTTGTGAATGGCCTTGTGAGAGTTCTGTGTGGTTCCAAGTGTATTTTTTTAGTGTAAAAAATTACTCAAATTCTACTATACATTGACATATTCAATGTAATATTTTGGAAGCATTATATATGTCTTTAGAACAAAAACATTTCAAGCATTAAGCTCTTTTGGTCGTAATGAAGAAGCGAACTTACAGAAAATGTTTTGGATTCTCCTAATGGATATGGAAAACCTATCACTAGTCAAGTGAAATATCATATATTTCATGACATGAGCCTTGTACTAGTTTTGGCTTTGTTCATTGCAGTTTCACTAAGTAGCCAAAAACTACTTATGGCCTCATTATGGCCATTTTGGCCATTTTTGGGGTTTTGCCTAAAAAATAAAATTTTAAGCACTTTACGATATTTATAGTGATGATAATGTATTTTATATGAATTTTTCATTAAAAATAAATTATAATACCCCTTTGTAACTCCTAACATTACTCTAAGAGAGAGAAAGTCGTTATTCATGTTCTTGCGAAGGGTTAAGGATGCACTTTTGAAAGTTTGGGACATGGAACCACCACCAAGTTCAATTTTGTACTAATATTGATACAAATATGAGGTTCCAAGTTCACGTTTCTACATAAGTGAGCCCCTAAGCGTTCTTTTTGAACCCCCTCTATCACTCATGTTCTAGTTTGAAGTTGACTTTGTACTTTTTGTAACTTAAGTTCTCATGTACCCATCCAAATGCACTTTCTGTAAAATAAAGGAGGTTGCATATGTGATTTGGTACACAATTTAGTCTCAATATGCACTCGTGAACCCAAATTGATTCAAGAAATTGCCTCCATATTTTCTTATATACCTTAGGTACACATGAACATAAAATGTGCATTTGCAATTAAGAAGCTTAAGTCATATCCTTTCCATCCAAAATGTGAATTAATACTCACTTAAATAGATTCATGAACCTTCAGAAATAATTTAATGAAATACATTTGCAAAATTATCCCCATTTTTTATCCTCAAAATCCATGAAAACTAGATCCATGCCCTAGATTTCCAAGAAACACTTTTTCTCACCCCCATTGATTCCATGAGAAAAACATAATAAAAATTTTCACATGTTCTCCCCTCGAAAACTCCTTCAAGATAATCCAAACCTCATGTGATTTCATGAAATGATTTATTTTTAATCACCAAAAGTATTTTACATCCATTGAAACAAGAGGGTGTTTTATCTTGCTCAGAATCCTTTTACTTTTTCCAGGTAACTCGGTGGACCAAATGATTTGAAATTTTGAGCATATATTAATCTTAAAAACAAATTTCATTTGATAAATATATTTCTTGGTGAGATGTATTATTTTAGAATAAATGGATTACTATGTTTTCAATTTCGAAGAACTTCAATTTTCTCCCTCTCAAGTGTAATTGTATCTCTCGAGCATCCCCATAAAAATTTCCCAATAATAAAGAAAAAATCATGAATTGACTTCCTCCTTTTCTACTACTTATTTTTTTTGTGTTATTTAAGCTCTAAACCCACACTTCCATGTTTCCACTCATGCTCCAAATAATAAAACACTCATAACTTCCATTTGGTAAAGAATATTGCCACCAAACTTCACCAGATGACTCAAGTTAAAAATTGCTACATGTTGATCACATTTTCTCCCAAAATCATTTAGTGAAGGATTTAATTTGGATTAAAATTATTATTTATATTTTTTTCATCATGAAATATGTTTCCCAACTTCTTCTCCTTGCAATTTGTCTCCTCGAGAGAGGGTGTGCTTATATTCAACTATGGAATGGTCACTGATCTTGCTAAAGCCATAACATTTGCATAATGGATTCAATGGAAATATATTAGAACCAAGATAATTTTTTAGAGGTTATATATCTCCAAGACCAATTTCTTCTTTCTTGCGAAACCATCTTCTGAATGTTGTTTCATTCACACAAAGAAAAATTGTTTTAGGCATAACTAAATTTCCATGCATCAAACCTTCGTAATATTTGGTCCAAACCTTTCTTATCAGGAAATGACTATTATACTATGGTTTGTAAATTTTTTAGATATAATTTATGGAAAAATTGAGTTCTTTAACTTGTTCTCCTCACTAGCGAAAGAAAGATTGATCACCCAGTTTCCAACAACTAAAAGGGCGGATTAGTACCATAGGTTTATCCTACATGGATAAGGATATGTTGAAGATTAAATTGAGTTAAAACATGATATGGTTGGATGGATTATTTTTCATAAAATGTGATTGGATCAATCGTAACTAGAGCTTCTTTTCTTATTTTCCCCATCTTCTATTTCTTCATTAGGAATGCACTTTATTTAAATGTGACTTAGTTCACTTAAGTGAATTTCTATTCATTCATTGTAAAAGTGATTTTATTAAAATAAAGAAAAGTAAATTATTCTAATATGGAATATGAGAAGTAATGTGGGACTACGAAGACTCACGTAAAGAGACTATATATTGGAATATGATCTAAATATAGTTAAACAAACTGACTCATTTCTCTAGTTTTGTGGATACTTAATTATTTGATCTCAAAATTATGTAATATGTTATAATATTCTATCAATTTCACATATGTATTCATATTTTCTTAATTTTACGTTGATTCTTATAAAACGTAAAAAAAATTGGGTTTAAGTTGATGAAAATTAGTGTTATATCTGAATTAGGAATCCCAATTGACTAATGAACACATTCAAGATGATCTACTTAGCCAATTTACCAATTTTGGATATTTTATGAATTAATTTCCATTTCCCATAAACAATTAAATTGGTTTTAAAAACTTTGAAATCATATCATGAACTGATTAAAAATAGCACTAGAAATAAATATCAAAGACAAATTAATCCAAACTTGATAATGGAGTTCTTCCGTGAGGGAATATGTCTCTATTTTTCTAATAAGATGAATCTATTAAAATGACATAACAAAAATTCTTACATCAAATTATCCAAAATGGGAATTACGACTTGCAAATACTTTTGTCTTAGTCTCTAGAAATTCTTGAATGGTTACTTCCTACAAATGACGTAATGATATATGTTTATCTCTCTCCAAAACATGTATTCTTTTTCATAAGGGTATTTTATCTTTCATGAAAGGCTAAAAATCCCCCAAAATGTGGGAATAGAAATCCCAGAACATCTCCCAGGATGATTGGTTATCTCTCCAACAACATCCCTTCATAAAAAATACACTAAAATTACTATATTTCTTCATACAAGGGGTTGGTTCTCCATTAAAGGAATGCAAAATAAAAACATGACCCTTTAAATATAATTTCTCTCAATTTATAATATTTATGATCACATGGCTCAATAGTCAATGGATCATATTATTGACTCAACAACCTAGGGTTTAGGCCTCCCCCACTATCTTGCATTTTTGGTGTTTAATTTTGGGATGTTTATCCCACATTTATCGTAGATCAGAAATTTGAGGTCTCAAAATAGCCATGGTTGTTGGATATATGATGTTGCTTCAGCCACACATGTCTCTTTTTTCTTTAGCTTTCAATCCCTCTAAGCTCAAACTATAGCTTTCCAGTTAGTGATGAGTTGGTGAGTTAGTTGAAGTACTGACATGGTTGTCTTTTTCAGTGGGATTTCCATCCAACTTGGCATTGAGACCCGACTTGGCACTAGAGGTAGCATTAGATATTGGGATCACCACCTAACTTAGTATTAGTTGTATGCATTGATATCTACAACAAGTTAATTGAAAGGTTGAAAATTCACATTACATTGGTCCTTAGCTCATGGAATATTGTGTGATATCTGTATTACCTTAGAATCTATCATTTTTCATTGATTGGTGATGGTATGGTGAGGTGGATAGGTCACTAAGCTAGTTATATAACTTGATCTTGACTCTCCTTCAACTCACTAAGCTTCTTGGAATTATTTGATAACACCATGTGAATGATCACACATGCATATAAATATAGTATTTAATGAGCTTAATAAGTAAGAATGATTACAATATAATATGAAAATAGCTACTAGGATCCCCCTCATGAAAAAGAGTCAACCTCACCAACGTTTGGGACTCCAATCAACATACTATGTGGGAACTACCTCGACTATCAAAGATCAGAGGCTACAAAAATAATTATTATTTTTCTTGCACGTGTCACCACCACACTTGTCCACTTTTCATGTTATTTACATGCTACATCATCATTTTTCAACGTGCACTTTAATTTTTCTAGTTGGAGAGAAAATTTAACAGACTATATCTTTTGCATACAGTATCTATTTTTCTCCAATCAAAAGGTGTTAGAAATATCTCAAAAATTCCTTACGTATGTAGCCAGTTTTAGGAATATTTGGGAACAACTAAACCATGAATATCCTCTAGATCATAATGACCTATTCATTCCAAAGGATCATATTTCTCTCTCTCTAGCATCCTCTATTCTTCTACTTCTTGTACAAAAAATTTCCTCCATTGTCTCTCTTGATACTCATCCAAGAATATGGAAATTGGTTTATGGAAGCAAGGGAATTATAACTATTGAAATGGAATGAGAATCGTTTATTATGTAAATTTTTGTCATTGTTTCATGATCCTTGTATGATTACATGTGTTTATCCTTTTCTTCTCATTGAGATGGAATTTTTTTTTTAGTTATTTATTATTGGATTTTTTGTTACTCCCACTATCATTACTCCATCATCACTTTCTCCTTATTTCCCTATACTTTTATCCTCTCTAAATTATATGTTCTTCTCTCTCTAATCATTCATTTGTGATATCTAAAAATATACCTAACATTTCTATTATCATAAAAAAATTATCACCCTAGGATATGGAAATGACAAATCCCTACTTTTTACTAACATTGGACCATCTCTTAATCTATTGGACTTTCAAACTTGAGATGGTCCTTTAGAGAAAGTCAGTTCCTCTTCCTAATCGTATGTTGTAACTACTCCTAATGCAAGAAAATCTACTTCCTAATCCTATCCTATCATTTCCAAGGAGATAGGGAGAGAGATAGTGCATGAGAAGGGTAATCATACACTGAGGGGTGGTGATAGCACCAAGTGAAGGGGTTGCTGGAAAGTCCTAAATGCTTGAAAATAGAGAAAGATGAGAATGGGGAAGATGTAAAAGCATCACATACCAAGGAGATGCACACAATACACCATTTTCAAATAAGCACAACCATATTTAAAAATTCAATGAGAACTAAAAGATGCACAACCACCTACAGACATGAACAAAGGAAATAAATACAACAATAACTAATGGAATGACAAAGAAGTAGTCACAAAAAATTAGCTTCAATTGCTCTAAGAGTATGCATAATACATCATTATAGTAGAGAGAGGAAATATTCATCATTACATAGCTCAAGAATGGAGTATTGAAGCTCCACAAACATCCTAATAGGGAAGAATAAGGGAGGAGAGCACCAAAAAATGTCCAACCTTTTACAAATGAGTCCTCCTTTACAATTTATATGGAGTGAGAGGAGAAGAGAGAGAGGATGAGAATCCCGAAAACATGCCTTCCTTTCCCCCAAAAATGTAAATAATGATGTGAAATCATCATGGGGAACCTGCAAAGCCAATACCTCCATGTACCATAGCTTGTTGGAGAAGAAAAGGTCCCGTGATCCATTAATGATAGTAGTTGGCTCGAACCGCTCATTTGAGTGTTGAATAATTCATCCATTTTTCACTAATTTAACCTCAATTAAATCAATAAATTTGGGTTTTTCTATGTAGAGGATGATGAGAGATATCCAGAAAGTCCAATTTTATGAAAAAAAAACCTCCTAGTCAAAACTTGTGGCCATTTGAATATTTCCAGTTCTGCAGGAAACTTGGGGGTCATTAATTGTCTTCTTTCTTTGCGGACCTCCGAGGGTGAATTACTTTATCTTCTTTGTCATCATACCCTGTAAACTGATTTACTTCATGTTTTTAGAAGTAAAGTAATTCTATAACACTGCATTATTTCACCTTCTTCTTGTCAATGTTTTTTGGTGTTTGGGGGGCTCACTACTTCACTTGGGAAGTGAGCTATCTTGCAAGCTCAACTCTCTTCACAACTCATTTTTATTTTCATTCATCTTGCATCACATTCTACAAACAAATTAACTCTCTCCTTATCAATCTCTCCACTTCATCACCCATGTATTGTGGGATTTTTGAGTTCTTCTTCTTAGCTCAGTGAATCGACCTTCTCTAACTTAATAATTTCCCCCCTGAACCACCACTTCTCCTTACAACTTATCCGTTTTTCATGGTTTCATATGTCTTTTACTTATGTATTCAATATGTAGCACTTAATTCTTAGTTTTCCCAAACACTTCTTAACTCACATTCTTAATGATTTTCCCTTTGTGGGTTTCTTTAATGCTTCAACTCGGTAATCGGGCTGCCCATTGCTCAAGACTTCAACCCCCTAAAACACCGCGACTCCACATCTCACCTACTCAATTTTTTGTGGGATTTATCTTTACTGTTATTTTCATTGATTGGGGGTGCATTACTTTTTAGACCTTCACACCTAATCGAGGTGCTCACCCTAGGCCTCCTTCCTTTTCCATTGACTTGGATCACCGAGGTAACTCAGTAAGCCACCTTTTCTTTACAGTTTGATCCTTCACCTTGGCTCAGCGATCACATCGCCAAGCCCTCCTTCAACCAAAATACGACGATTTACTCATTGCTACCTTTTCTGATGGAAAATCAACGTGTCCACTACCATGATCCCAAGTTCAACTCAACTTGGAACTTTCCCTCCATTCATTCACCTTGCCACCGAGCCACTAATCTCCCTCGTCTTGCCATGCTTGTCCATCCTTAAACCTGGTGAGTTAGCTCTCCCCACACACCCGACATGTCTCGGTCCTGAGCTCACCCGAGCTCCATCCCATGCAACCCGACCCAAGCTTGTGTATAGATCACTCCATCTACATGCTAACCATTTCAGTTGTGAGCATTTGACCAACTCACCCAATAGCCACCTTCAACCCTCTTCCCATTTTCCCTAATTTTTTGGATTTACTTATGACCTTTTCTTAAACCAAAAGGTTGAGGGGGGAAAATGGAATATCCAAAGGAAAAATTTACAACTTTCCCACTTTTTTTTCCCATTTTGGCTGCATGTGGGCCCCAAAATCCTTTTCCTATTTTCTAGTTGGACCATGCAACTATGAAACAAAGAAGAGGATTTTTTTTTTTAAACTCTGAAGATGCTCCCAACACATGGAAATCTACCTGCAATCTCCATATTCACCCCTGATGGCATGATAAGTGCATAAGTATTTCTTTCCTAGTTATCCATTTCACCCAAGGGGGGTGAAAATGGATAACAATTTCTCTTTGAAAGGTTTTTTGTGCATTGCACAGTTCGAAAGGTAGGAATATATATGAAAAGGTCCCCCAAGGGAAATTAAAAGTATTTTTATCTTATGCTCAAGTTCCACTTGAATCTGGTTGTATCCACTAAATCCATCTAAGAAGGAAAATTATTTACTCCCTGTAAAATTATTCAAAACTTGATCAATGAAAGGAAAAGGACAATAATTATTCCTTGTAGCTTTATTTAATTCTTTGTAGTCTATGAAAAATATCAATTTTCCATTTTTCTTGGGCACAATAACTAGAGGATACACCCATTGAATATATGAGGTTGAGTATATAAATCCTACTTGTAATAAATCATCTATCTCAATTTTAACAATATCAATGATTGTTATGTTTATTCTCATTTGGGGTTGTCTTATTGGTTTTTCATTGTCTATGTGAATATGGTGAGTGCATAAATTAGTTTTAATCTCTCTCATACTAGTGTATTCTCACACAAAAGAGTTCAAATGGGAGCTCAATACTTCAAATATAGTATTTCCTCATTTACATCTACCAACCAACTATTGATGTTCAATGGTTTTCCTGGTTGAAATTTAACTTTCTTGGTTCCTGGGTAGTATGAGATCAATGAATTTCATATACATATAAAGGTCTATAATTTATGTAGCATTATTATATAATCACTTGAATTTCATCCTTAAAATTCATGTTACGGGCATAAAGAGGATGCCACATTCAAGAGCTTTGTATCATATTCCTCATCATGATGTTTTTTTAACTCGTTTACATGTCCCTAGACTATGGTGAATGCCAAGGAAGAGATTCTTCTGTCAATTTAAATTTCACCATGATCTTCCACCCATAGATAGTTCTCTAGAAATAAATGCTTTGTGGATAGGTACAAAGAAATATTTTAAGCATTTAATCCACTTGAAAAATTCATGTCCTTTGACTTGTAATCTATGAGGGAAGAAGTTTTGGAAAGCCAAGGTCTACCTAAAATTTAAGGATAAAATTTATTTTGTGTAGATTGAGAAATAGGGACAGAAGCATGTGTAATTTTATTAATCTCAATCAACTAAAAAATTACAGAGAATAGGCTGCAATATTTATAGATATTGCACAGCCAAATACATCCGGGAGAATGAGTTGCACAGGTGTAACCAAAAGCCAGAATAAACAAGCTTCCAATAACATCCGGGAAGCAACAATTACATAAAAACAAATATATTGTTTAAAACAATATAACAGTATGCATACAGACAAATATGGTTGATTAACCATATAACAAAATAACAATTTATTATTTAATTAATAAAATTAAATAATTATTAAACTATGCATAATTAAATATTAGGATAATAAAATTTATCCTAACATTCCCCCTCTTAATTGTGAATTGTCTGAAGAGATGAGGAGAGAAATGCTCTGAACAACTCAAACTTGTCACGTGCAAGTGACTTTGTGAAAATATCTACTCGTTGTTGAGTCGTTGGACAAAACTGAAGCTGGATGTTGTGTTTCAACACATGTTTGCGTATGAAATGAACCTGAACTTCAATGTGCTTTGTTCTCTCGTGAAAAATTGGATTGCGAACAAGTTTGAGAACACCTTCATTGTCAACATACATGGTGGTCTGTTTGCCCTGTGGTATTTCAAGTCCTTCCAGTATGCAATGTAGCCAAATCGCTTCACAGACAACTTCTCCTACAGAATGATAATTGGCTTCTATGGAAGAGTGAGAAACAAAGTGTTGTTTCTTACTTCCCCATGATATTGGTCCAGATCCCATAAAGAATACAAATCCAGAAGTGGATTTTCTATCATCAATGTTACCTGCATGATCTGAATCCAAATATCCAGTCAAGAAGAAGTTTTCATTCTTCTTATATTCTAGACCAAGATCCACTGATCCTTTGAGATATCTCAAAATGCGCTTTGCTGCTTTCCAATGACAAAATTTGGGTTCCTGCATGAACCTGGATAGATAGCTCACTGCAAAGCTGATATCTGGTCTAGTGTAGGTCAGGTAAATGAGACTCCCAATCAGCTACCGATAGAGAGTGGCACTTACCTCAGGAGATGGATCTGAATGAGATAACTGTAATCTGTTCTCCATAGGTGTAGCAATTGGTGTGTAATCCATCATCCTAAACTTCTCGAGTGTTGTCTTGGTATATTTCATCTGAGAAACAAAGATATGATTCTCTTTCTGCCATACTTCTAGTCCAAGACAGTAGTGCATAAGCCCGAGATCTGTCATGTCGAATAATCACTTAAGATCTTTCTTTGTTTCATCAATCATCTTCACTGAACTGCCAGTGATGACTAGATCATCGACATAAACTACAATAATCACCATCTCCCCCCCTTGCTTTTTGAGGTAGAGATTGGGATCGTATAGATTTCTGACGAATCCATGTTGTACGAGATGCTCATCAATCTTGATGTACCATGCCCGGGGTTCCTGTTTGATGCCATACAGATATTTCCTAAGTCTGCATACCTTTTCTTCTTGACCAGGTACAACATATCCCTCAGGTTGAGTCATGTAGACTTCTTCTTGTAAATCTCCATTCAGGAAGGCACTTTTTACGTCCATCTGATGGACTTTCCAACCAAACTGTGCAGCTAGAGAAAAGATCATTCTGATCGTTTTGATCTTAGATGTGGGAGAAAATGTCTCCTCATAGTCAATGCCTTCTTTTTTTGCGTACCCCTTTGCTACAAGTCTTGCTTTGCACTTGTCCACTGTCCCATCTGCTTTGTACTTAGTTTTGAATATCCATCTGCATCCAATGGGTTTCTTCCCTAGTGGAAGATCAACAAGTTGTCAAGTGTTATTCTTCATCACTGATTGATATTCAAAATCCATGGCATCTTTCTAAGCTTTTGACTATAGGGCTTCCTGGACTGTAGAGGGCTCGTCTGATTCAATAACTCTACTCATCAAGGCAAAGTTAACTTCTTCTCTTGCTTTACTGCGATTCCGTGGTCCAGGGGTGGATGTATCTGGTGGAGCATCCAATCTTGCATCTTGTAATGTACTTGTACACCATTTAGGCATACGTTGACCTGTTCCCATTAGTTGTGGTTCTATCTGATCAACACCATCATCCCCATCATCACTTTCATCTTCTGAGGAACATTAGCTTCAATTTTTACAACTGGTGAACAATCTACATCTTGCGAGTCTGGAGGAGGAGTCTCTGCTTCCTTCTTCTCGAAAAACTTGACATCTCTGCTTGTGTAGACTTTTTTGGTCTTTGGATCCATCAGTTTGTACCAAAGAATCTCTTCACTGTATCAAATGAAGATGAGATTTTGTGACTTCATGTCTAATTTCTTTCTGTTCTGTTTGGGTATGTGCATGTTGGCTTTACACACGAATAATCTGAGGTGTGCAATGGATGGTTTCCTTTTTGACCATGCTTCTTGTGGTGTAATTCCATCAAGAGCAGTTGTGGGTGCTCTATTTAACAAATACACTGTTGTTTTTACTGCTTCTGCCCAAAATGTCTTTGCAAGTTCAAAATCATCGATCATGCATCGCACCATTTCCATGATAGTACGATTTCTTCTCTCAACAACACCATTTTTCTGCGGTGTGTGTGGAGGAGGCATTTGTTGACGAATCCCATGAGTTTGTAGGTAGTCTCTAAACTCATCACTAGTGAATTCCCCCCCTCGATCTGAGCGGAGAGTTCTGATGTGACAACCAGTTTCTTTCTCAACTGCCACTTTTAACTTTTTAAATGTTTCAAAGGCTTCACTTTTCTTGCAAAGACAAAAAATCCAAATTTTGCGTGAATAGTCATCAACACAGAGCATGAAATACTGGAACCCTAAATGACTTGGCTGCATCAGACCGCACAGATCGGTATGAACCAGGTCAAGTTTACCATGAGCTTGAAAAGTACTCTTTTGGAATGAAATTCTATGTTGTTTTCCTGCTAAGCAGTGAGGACACTTGTCTGTATCCTTCTGAAGAGAGGGTAGCCCATGTACCATATTACACCGGCGAAGTGTTTCGAGATATTTGAAACTTACATGACCAAATCTCTGATGCCACAACTGGGATGAGGTGGAGTTTTTAGCCACAAGTGCTTGATCATTTTTGTGAATGGAATCAAGTTGAAACATTCGTCCCACATTTGAGGCTTTTGCAATTATTTTCGAGCCTCTGGATTTATCTCGAATCAAACACATTTTCTTGCCAGATTGACTATCAAAGTCAATTTTTAGGTTGTGATCTAGGAGTTCACTGACCGAAAGAAAATTCTTTGTCAACCCAGGGACATATAGAACATCTGATAGTCTGCATTTGCATGAACCAAGGGGTAGAGAAATGTTTCCAATCCCCTGAACTGTATATGAAGAATCATCTCCCAACGAAACATGATTTTTTGATGGCGTGTCCCTCATTGAAATAAACCAGTCTCTGTGGCTGGTCATGTGTCGAGTGGCTCCCAAATCAACATACCAGACGTCACTAGATGACGTGGATGGTTCACTTGATCGAGTAGTGAACAAGAAGTCTTCATTGTCTGACTGTTCTTGTTGCTCATCAATATTACCTTGCTGGTGGGGTTTTCTTTTCCAGTCCCCTTTTTCTGCCCGTGATAGTTGTTTGAATGTCCCTTGTAAGTTTTTTGTTGTTGTGGTCCAGAATTGCTTGATGAACCTTTCTTATATGTGTTAAACCAACATTCTTGCAAGTCATGTCCTCTTTTGCAAATTGGACATCGCTTCTTCTGTTGATTGTCCCCATGATACTGATTCTGATGTGGGGAATTCTAATAGGATTTAGGTTTTCCTTTACATTTTCCTTTCCATTTTTGATGTGAAGACAGTGCCTGCTCCTCTTCATCATCCTTGTTGTTCATTGCTTCCTCTTGTTGCAATAAGTTTACTAGCTTGTCAAAACTAATTGTCGTATCTGACAAGTTTAGAGTTGTGACAAAAATGTGGTAAGAAGAAGGGAGAGCTCTCAGAACAATGGGAACAAGAGATTCATCTTTGACCTCTTCTCCTAGGGCTAGAAGTGAAGCCCTCAACTCTGCAACTCTTCTTAGGAAGGCTTCAATTTTCTCATTCTGCTTGAACTTCAATGTATGTAACTGACTCTGCAAATTGAGTATGACATTCTTGTTCTTGGCCTCATATATTGTGCTCAGCTTATCCCAAGCTTATTTTGCTGATGTGGCATCTCGAATGTGGGCTTGCACATTGTCGGATACTCCAAACAAGATGATGAGTTTTGCTTTCTGATCTGCTCTATCAAATTGTCGTTGTTGTGTTGCATCAGTTGGTGATCTGGTTACAGTACCAGTCACAACAGGCCAGATTTCTTCAAACTCAAGATGTGTCTTTATTTTTGTCTTCCAAGCAGCATAGTTGCTTCCTCTGAGCAATTGTGAATCTAGAAGAAAAAATTTGGGGGCATTGGTTCCCATTTTGCAGAGATCACTGACAGGGTTTGGCTCTTATCACTCCAGGTATTAGGTATCCCAATCTATATACCGTCAGTCTGATATACCAAACCTTTCTATATACGCGCCCTTCCGATATACCCATCGGTACGTGGAATAAGCTCACCCTTTCTATAAACCCGGCGGTACGTGAAAGAGGTGTTAACGTACGTGAAAGAACTCAATACGTGGTACCAAGACAATACTGATGGGGTCTGTGCGATTATTGACACCGGCTCAAAGAAATATCCTCATATGCACACGTAACTTCACTATATACTCGGATAATTTCTCAGTCCGGATTTATGTCTTGCAATCGTTCACAAACGGATGGGATGGTTCATAGTGTGTGCACTGTGACCTTATTACTCCCCGTCAATTTATAGGGACAATGCCCAGACGATGTTGTTGTAGCTATATTAGGTGTTAAGTGCAGTAGTAGTCACAACAGCTTTACCCGTAAGTGCTTCCCAGAGGTACTATATATACCGAACGCTACGAATGAGATCTAGGATCTCGTGAGTGTTACAGAACCAATTTTACTGTGTTTTATTACAATTCTACCAGTTTTGCTTAGCAGTTACAAAGTTTTGCAGTTGACTATGGTAACCTGCAAATTAGTACAATATGCAGCAGTATACAATTTACATTCAAAAAATTGTACAATTTGAATGATAGGGAAAAAAATTTAGTTTCGAGGTCCTGGTGGCCTCCTGAGCCCAATACGGCCCAAAATGCTAAAAATTGCAAAAAAATAGCTGAAAATGCAATTTTTAGATGGGTCTTCTTTTGCAAAAGATGTTTGGAATGAAAAAACAAACCAGATGGGAGAAAAAAAAATTTTACCCTAAATTAGGGATTTCTCCTCTAAATTTAGTTAGTTGTAACTAAATTCAAAAAGTCTGCTAAGTTTAGCAGTTCCGCCAAAAATTCTGCCAGATGCAAAAGGAGAGTTTTTGAGTGTTTTTGGTGGGATTTGACCCTCAAACCTCTCACTCCCAAGGCACATGCACTAGCCAACTTGCCCACTTAGGGCGCTTGGGCTATGAAAGGAAGCAAATTGTATTTATTGACAAGTAAATTGACTTACCTCTAAAAAAATGTGACTTGTAGAGGCTCCACGTGGCGCATGCTGGTGAAGAGGCGTTTTTTAGGGTTCCTTTGCTCCAAATCTGGATCTGGAGCTTGTTATTTGTTCTTGTTTGCTTTTGTGAAGTCGCCTCCTTTTCCAGCCGCTTTTCCTTGCTCAGGCCACGTTTTTTAGCTTTCCACGCACTGATTTGCATGTACAGGCCACATTTTTGTGTTTTTCTTTGTTGTTTTCTTGTACAGGCCACGTTTTCTCCCTTGGCCGTTGTTTTTTTTTTGTTGTTGATCACTAACAGGTCGCTGGAGACAGAGAATGGCACGGGCGAGAGGAGAAGGGCGGGTTTTTGCTCAAAAAAAACATTTTTTTCCTTATGCAGGCCGTGCATGGAGTGGATATGGGCACATTTGCTAAAAAAATGTTTTTATCTCCTTTGTGCAGTTTTAGGAGGACAGGGCGCTGACAAATGAGGTCGTTTTTGCTCACAAAGACGTTTTTTTCTTTATGCAGGCCACTTTTCCTCTTCTTTGGCCGCTTATTCTCTTCTTCCACTGTATATTTTGTGCAGGTCCAGCGTGGGCGCCTCCTTCTCCTTTTTTTTTAAATTATTTTTTTCTCTGTTTGATTCTTGATCACTGTTTGGATTTCTTCTTGTGCAGGTCGCGCATGGACCAAGCTTTTAGCACTACCAGATTTGATCAGAGTTCCAAATCCAGTCTGAGGAGGCTATTTGTTCACTACAGGTGCATATACACACAGACCTCCAAAACAAGCCAAGAAACTTCCAAATATAGTAGAGACCAAATAATGTAGAGAAAAAAACCCTTATTGGGAAAAAAAAATTAGTATTATTTCCAATACCTATAGCTAATTTTGCCTGGTGCAACCAGCACCAGTGCAAAAAAAATTTGCCTTCCAAGCACCTGGAAGGAACAGGAGGATGTGGGGGAGGCAGGGACGGGGTTGGGAGTTTGCACGAGGCTGCATAGGCTCTCAAATGCTGCAAACACATCTCCAATCTCCTCTCTCTCTACTGCTCTCTCTTCCACACCTTTACAGGGCCAAATTCTCGCTCTGGTACCAAATGTAGATTGAGAAATAGGGACGGAAGCCTGTGTAATTTTATTAATCTCAATCAACTAAAAAATTACAGAGAATAGGCTGCAATATTTATAGATATTGCACAGCCAAATACATCTGGGAGAATGAGTTGCACAGGTGCAACTAAAAGCTAGAATAAACAAGCTTCCAATAACATCCGAGAAGCAACAATTACATAAAAACAAATATATTGTTTAAAACAATATAACAATATGCATACAGACAAATATGGTTGATTAACCATATAACAAAATAACAATTTATTATTTAATTAATAAAATTAAATAATTATTAAACTATGCATAATTAAATATTAGGATAATAAAATTTATCCTAACATTTTGATTACAAGGTTTTACTATTAATATTTCTAAAGGGTATTCCCATACTTCTATTTTCACTACAACATATTTTATAATTCCTCTTGGATTTACAATGGTATAGTCAGCCATATGTAAGAATATAGCAGTTGCTTGCATATTTGTTAATGAAAAATTTGAGATCATATCAATAGTCATGACAGTAATGACAGTTCCTAGGTCTATAAGAACATTATGTATATTGATATTCCCAATAAAAATAGTAATCACGAGAATTCTTGTGTTTATATACTTAGTAAGAATAATCTTCCCCACTAAAATTTCTACCAGCTTCCCATCTACTTGGATGGTCTTAGGAGACTATCTTTTCTTCTTGGAGTTTTAATACATAGTTATTTAACAGTTCTATTAATCTCATGAACATATTTGATTTCTTGTATTTGAGGGATTCCAATACTAAGGTGTTTAAGTTCTTGTATGAGACCTAATTTAAAAATATTATGATGATGTTGATTTTATTATTTTTCTCGTGATCTTTCTAGCAATGGTATAGTTGGTAAACTAGAGTTTTTGGGGTGTTATTTATTTTACAGAGGTGTTTTAGGAATTGTTTCAGCCAATTCTTGTTTTTATTTAGATATTTCCTTAATGAATGGTGGAGGAGGATGTGGAAGAGTCTTTCCTAAGCAGAGATGGACATTAGCATAGCTAGGGACATTTATATTAGCAAAGTATTCTAATTCCATGGTATACATAGGGGTTCCCTATTTCACAATTTTTGGATTGGACATGGGTTGAGAAAGAAATTATGATTGGTTCACCTGCTTTATCTTAGTGGTTGGTGGTGATATAAAGGTCATAGCATGACGGCTTGATGTTGATTTTACACATTTTAATTATGCCTCTAGCCTTCAAATGGTTATTTATAACCTTCTTGTTTATAGTTTTTTGGGATATCCATTGTTGTTGATATTGTTTAGGCATCCATTATTTTTTATATTACTTTTTCCATAGTTTATTTTTTCATTCTTTAGGGGTGTATTGACCCCAAGATTTTGGAATGGGAAAACTAACATTCTACTTATTTGTGGAACATTGATTCCTATGAACAAAATGTCAGCTTCAAGATAAACTACCACCTTGTCTTTTACCTACATAATCAAAATTTTCTTCAAGTTGGTTTCCTTTATTTACATTATCTTGAATGGATATGAACATGTTTCATTGACATGTTTGATTGCATGTTTAACATTGAGAATAATATATTGATAAAGGTTTTGAGGCCTTGGATTTTTATTTTATGTTGTCCAAATAAGTTTTTTAATGCACTAGTATGTATATTTTGAGATTAGAAAACTCCTCCATCAATTTCCTCACTTCACTACTTGTTCTCTTTTGTTTGTTCTTTTAAAATCATGTTCTATTCCTTAAATAGTTTTTATAAAGATTAGTAATCCTCCAAGTCCAATTTTTTTAACATATCCTCTACCCATTAAGTTTAGATCATCTTTGGGCTCATCATCCAATCCTATTAGAAATATAGTCTTTCTCAACTCTTGGTCTAGTCATATGCCACACCATTTATATACAAAGAGGTATCTATCATGATAATCCTCAAGGATTTCATACTCCTTTTAGGTCATCCAAAAAAGTTTCTCTTTTTGGTTTTGAACCCTAAAATAATCTTGATATTTTTCTATAATTTTTTTTTTTCCATTTTAGACCAGATATGAATGAAGTAATGAACCAATACCATATATCCATGCATGGTTGAATCCTTGAGGGTTGAAGTGAATTTTTTTAGCTTTTGGTTATTTGTCTTATAGTCATAAGTTTGGTATATGACTTTAAACTCAAATAAGAACTAATCAAGGTCCTTATAGTATATTCCCCTAAAAGTAAGCAATATTATTGGAGAAATATTCTTCATGGGATCCTTCTCTTCAAAATTTATCACAATGGGTAAGTGAATTCTTTGCCTTTGGAGGGGCTCCATTTTCTACTCCTATTTTTTTATTTTGGCACTTTCTCCACTAGTGAACATTGGTTCAATTCTGGGGGGATTTTGTTTAATGAATCTCTAAGACTACACATGAAGTAAAAATAATAATGTCTTATATTTAACTAAAGAGATACTAAAGGAATTTTTAGTTCAATGTTTCCCCCAAACTAAGATATTTTTGGAGTTTCCTAGTTCCGCTTGCTTCAAAGATCATACAAGGACTACTTGATGTCACATGCAAGTGCTTGGATCATTAAAGGAAGTAAGGAATCAACATTCTTTGTGTAAAATTATATTAAATATCTCATAATATCCTAGCTTAATTAATACATATTGATACTTATCGCTAGAAATGGCACGAAAAAGTGGTGAGTGTTGTTGTAATCTCCACTTTATTTAAATCATATTGAATTCAGGGGTTACATCTAAGGCTATTTTCTATAGGTAACAAGATGAGAAAATCATACCAAACTAATTTAAAAGAATTTTTTTTTTAATATTTTCAAAAATGTAGAAAAAATAAAATATTATAACTACAAATAAATTAATAAGTTAAACACATAAATAAGCTTAATGAAATTTAAACCAATTTAACTACTTAAACAATTTTACAATTTATTCAAATACAGAATGCAATAAATGAAACTAACTAATGAAAATACCAGGAAAATGTTCCTCCTCCTTAAGTGAGAGTGCTACTGTCTCCCCCCCTTACATTTAGCGTGAAACTAATCAAGAATGCAAATCATAGGTATTCAAAAAATCCAATTCTATTAAATCAATGTGTCTTGTAGAGTATTTGATATCTATTGATAAATTTACTAACTAATTCTAAGTTTACAACAAGGTGTTTATAAACTACTTGAAGTTTGAAGCATTCATCCTCTCATAAATACAATACTAACTTCTATATTCACGACAAATTTATTTAACTATAGTCCTATTAGAACTTAAACATTGATCAACCTTTGTCAATTGACAAGGGGATGTCATTACATCTTTCTTATTACAAAGAAAATATGAATTCTTTAGTTTGAAAGTTACACTATGAATTTATTCCCAAAAGGAAGGAGAGTATCCTTTTATTCTTATTTGAATATCAATTCTTTGATGTTGGTTCACCATGTGTTGTAATGAATAATTTTCCTTCATGATCTATAAAATCCTTTCATTCTCCAAATATCTAAGTGACATTGATAGTTGAGGGTTAGGGTAACAAATATATCGATTGGGGATTGCAATCATGAGCCTAAAAGAAAGATTTTTGCACTTTTTTTGGGATTCTTGTGCATTCTTTGGAATTATTACACTTTCCTCTAGATTTTTTCCCTTTCCAAGAAGTCCTGCACTTTTCTCCTCTTTATGATCCAAATCTAAGTGATGAAGTTTAGAATCTTATGACTTAGTCAAAAAATAAGAAGATTTAATCAATGTGTTTCTTGTTGATAGTTCTTATCTCCCTAGTTTTACATGACAAAAAATATTTTCCACAAAAATGATTAGGATTTAGGAAATAAAAAAGTCCACAATGCTATGGAGGTTAATTCATCATACATGTACCATACTTAATATTAAAAAAGATAAAAAATACTTGCAAACATGATTACGTACATTTCAAACTTACTCAAAATTAAGAAATTAAACATTATTATGATGGATTGTTAAATTCTCATCACCTTCCACCTAAATCAATAAGATATCTCATCTTAAGTGTTTTTATACAAGAGAAAAAGGATAATTTTGATAAGAAATCATATTTGGATGGAACCTGTGATAGTTGTGGTGGGTTGCAATATTTGAACAAGTATATACACATAGAGAATACACATGCAATTGGAAATGAACTAGTTATTTTTGGGAAAAAAAAATTCAGTGGAAAACACTTCGAAATATGGTAAAGAGGCCAAGATGTATGAATTAGTGAATAAAGAAATAAGTGTATCAAATTTTATATTATATTTTGAGAGAATATAGTGTATGAGTATGTAAGGTATACAAAAAGATATTGATGGTTAGATGAGTAATTCAGGTCAAGAAAGGACACATTTCAGCTTGGTTCCATAGTGTTAGTTGTTGATTTTACAGATAACCATATGCTAGAACCAAAAAATGAAGTCTATTCATAGTACTAAAAATCTACTTAGGTTTCCATATTTATAAACATAACATTCACTCATGCTCCCGATAACATAAAGGAAGAAAAATTTATATTAAGGGAGTATCATTTCTATATTAATGATGACTGTACAATTCTAAATATTTTTTAAATGTTTCTTTGAGATATTATTTGGTAATTTGAGTAACAAAAACATCTTATTTATTTCACACATCATATGGTCATATAATTGTATATCAAAATTCAAGAATTTGTGAATGTTATACTAGTTGAATAATGCATGGGATGAGTTATGTTCAACATATTTAGAATTTTGTTGAGGTCAAGCATAGAAAAGATGGGCATTATGGTGTAGGAGCATGCATTAAAATATTCCTAATAAGAGAAGAGTTAAATTACAAAGTAAACTGATGTAACATCTATCATGGAATGGTGTAACTCAACAGCAAGTCTAGGTAATGAGGGTAAGTATATAATTCATATATTTGTTTGGTTGGTATAAGAATTTGATTAACAAAAATAGGAATCTAGTTGACCTAAAAGGGGACACCAGTGTATTAATGTTAATCTAATTAAGAGGACTAAAACATTGTAATAAATGGAATAAAGTAGAATGGATAAATGTAAGTAAATTATTTCAAGTGAAATAAAATCCTTATATGCAAGAGAAAGGAAAGAAATGGCTTAGCTGATTCGAAGAGACTGTCACAAGTTTTCAAAGGTCTGAAAACATAATCTAGAAGTACAAACGATCACTCAGAAATCATACGAAGACTAGATCTGTAAGATCTAAACTAATTGGGGTGTATGAGAATGTATTGGGGTTCCCTGGTCTGCAGATTAGGCACCCTAGTCTATATAAATGCTCTGGATCTGAGTTTTTTATGGTCCCAATTTGATCTGATACTTTGTTTGTCTGTCACACTAGATTTTCTAGACTGCACCGTATGTGGTGAATAATGACATGCATGCAGAAGAGAAGTATAAAACCTTATGAAAAATAAAGATGCAAAATGAATGGGTTGGACTGACCTTAGACGCCAAACTTTTGGTCTTATCATTGATCGCAGCACTACATTTCAGATCGGGATGTAGTTCTGGTGTGTGTGTGCATGTCATGCTCTAGGTGCTCTCATGTCAGCTGCACTTTATGAAGTAGAGGGTAATAGTAACTATAGAAAATGTAAATAGCATGTGTGCATGAAATAGAATAGAATCCATCTCCCTATGCAGTGTGTGTGATACACATCTCCTAGCCTTGATGCATGTCACCATGTGGATTAAAGTGATGTAATGGATGCAACTTTAGATGGAATGATAGTAGTATGTCACACTAAGCCCCTTATTATGGTATTATAACTTTATATTTATATGGGTATCAATATTAATTACGTAATTAATCTCGACAAGGAAAACTGAGGAAAAGATAAAGACAAAAAATGGCTAGAAAGACCCCAAAAATAAGTGGGAAAGGATGTGCATAGACTGGGGCACCCAAAGTGGGACCGGGGTGCCCCGAAGTGCCCCAATATAAGTTGGGGTGCCCTGATTTTGGGATAGAATGATGGGGAGGTTGCGAAATGGGTTGATAAGTGCAATAAAATATGTTGGAATGCTGAAATAAAATATAAAATAAAGATGGCCAAAAGGTGGGATTAATTAATAATTTATCCACTTGAGAACCTTCTAAATAGTAGTATAAGATCGGGCTAAATTATGTGTAAAGTTCATAATTTTGTGTCTATAGAATCTAACTTTGCAAAATATGAAGATTGGTATATAATAATAGGATCTAGTGAGTTTCACTCTATTAGATGTTCAAATGCAGGCTCATGGACTATTCTCATGAGGAATATGACATGGTTTTGTTCTTCAAATACATATTTTTTAGGATGAGTGTGAGTGTAAATATTGGCTCAATGAATGGTGGTTTATACCATTTAATCCACTTGAGACATATTGACCTCCTTGATATCTACAACTCACAATGGTCAAATCATCAGTTGAATTTGACCATATATCAAATCTAGTCAAACCTCATATTATATATGTAGTGTTCAGTTAAAATTAATATTTTAGATCCTTATGTACTATTTATGAATCAATAATGTACATGAACCTTTTTTACAATGTGATGTAGGTCATGTTTATGCAATTTTTTTAGAATAAAATAATAAAGAACAACAAAATTATAATTTGTGTTGTTGTGTTGAGGAAAAAATAAATTGATATCCTTGATCATAGATGGAGAAGGCCTAGAGTATCCTACGGGATCTATTGTTGTTACTAAAACATGGATTAGAATATACCCAATCAATAAATCCAATGTGTGGTTTTTCAAGGAATTTGACACTCATAGAAACATTACTCATTATTCTCACCTTGTTGTTGTATCTAATGTTCAATTGATAAAATATGGGAGTAGAACTCACAATAAGAATTTGTGGAAAATTCTTGAGCTTGGCCATAAAGCAATACTCGACACATTAAAGACTATATCAAACCTATATGGTTCATTGAATTGAATTGGTACAATGACAAGTAATTTTAATAGTTTGTGTGTGTGTGTATAATTAAATTTTTAAGTTTTGTGTGTTTGAGTAATTTTTCCCTTTATTGATATTAGTTTATATTGATGTTATTTTTATTAATGTAGGTTAGTGGTGCCAAACAAGCTTTCACCTTCATGTGGTTGGTGATGTCATTAAATATTTTATATTCTTGAAGCTAAGAGAAGCTTTAACATATTCTAAAAAATGATCCTTTGATTTTTTTATTTTAGGACTTTTGGTTTTAATCCATTTCATTGATCAATCAATGACTCTTTTTCCTCTTTATCCTTCTCAAATTTGATCTTATAATATTAGTATAGGAATATACACAATATATTCATATATAAAACATAGAGAGAGAGGAATATAAAATGAGGTTGAGGGAGACATGTGGTGTAAGAGAGGGTGAAAGATAGAGGGGGGTGAGAGAGGAAGAAAGGGAGAGAGGAGAGAAGAGAACAAGATGGATAGAGAGGGAGATAGTGGGGCGAGAGAGTGAGAGTGAGAGACAAAGAGAGGGAGAGGGAGAGGGAGAGGGAGAGATAGAGGGAGAGATAGGGTGGTGAGAGGATGGAAGATAGAGGGGAGAGTGAGATAGGGAGAGGGAGAGGGAGAGGGAGAGAGATAGGGATGGAAAAGAGATAAAGATGGAGGGAAATTATGGTTATGTCACATCTAGGTGGGTCGTTATATTTTATCTGAGGTGTCAGCTTGTCTCCCAACTATCCTGATCCTTCCCAGCTAGATTGGTCTGGCGATGTCTCTTAAGTTCCCTAAGAGAAAAACTTATCCAAAATTTAATGGATGATTAGTTGTAACATATGGCACATCAGAATGTATCATATAAACCTACAAGTAGGAATTTTTTCCATTTATGGAAACCTCTCTTAGTTTCTTCCATCTCCAACTAGTAAAAATTGTACAACACTCTTCCACTAGCCCATACTTTCTCAATTGGGCCAATTATCTTATCCATATCCATATCTCATTAATTCTTGATTTCATACAAAACCTATTTGCTAGCATAATGGTCATATTACTCCATAAAATCAAGGTATACCCTCACACATTATTATCCCAACTTTTAAATTACTCACACAAATATCTAGGACCATAACACCTCGAAAGGGTCATAGTCACCATACGTTATGGGCTGACCTGGCCACTTTGGTCCACTTCCCTACAACCGTTCTTTTTTAAATTTGAATATCATTGGTACACTTCTAGTCGTTCTTTCTCAATTTTTCTAGATCTAAAACACACATATAAGTGAGTTATTCATCTCCCATTAGAGAGGGCATTCTATCTACTTGACTTTTAGCATTCCAATGAGAAAAAACTGAGAGAAATCAAAAGAAAAGATACTCCAATAATCCTTTGAGACTCACATACTCTGCATACTCATTCTAGGGAATTGATCCACTCAATTTTGTAGGTACAAAAGGCACATTACCAAATTCAAGTCAAGCTAGGGAAAAGGTTCAAGTAAAATCATAGTTTTTACAAGGTCATAATTATGAATATGGTAGCATACATTTTACATATCACATGTTAGGAAAGAACAACGTGTGGTTTGATCCCTCTTTAGATTAATGGAAATGCTAGCAATGTACAAGGGTACCCACAAGAAAACTAATGTTTTTTTTGCAAGACTCCTTCACCATCTAGGGTTTTCAATATTAAATCAATTATACATTGAGTATCACATGGTATCGACGATCCAAATGAAATACAGAGGTAGATCAAGAATTATTTCATAGACCCATAAAGCTACATGTGTTTAATGTGTAGATGAATAAAGGTGTATATAAACATTCTTAACATGGTTATGCTTTAGGTCATATCGTACACTTTAATCCATGAAGTTATTTAGGATACAATTTCAGTGGTGAAGCTCTATTAGATCATTTCCAATATTTTTCATTCATCAAGTCATCATAGACCAGCACACAGTCCATGATATTAGCTAACTCTTCTCCTTATCATTACTAGTATTTGGTTATATTGCTTGATTTCATCTACCTATGTTTAAATTAGTATTCTTGATATTGTTACAACTATCCCTGGAAACTATTTGATTAGGATAATCCTCCAGTTATTACTATCACATCTAGGTCTCCTCAAATTTCAATGCCCATCACTCACTCTACGTGTATCTCTAGGTCCTATAGGACTAGTCCATCACATAGGGCTCATTGTACATACCACACATCTAGATATCCTCATAGATCTATTTCCCCTTCTCCATGGTAAAATTCCTTAAAACACAACTTTGTTAAACACATATTTATGTACCTAGTCTCATTAGACACTAGTACCTTAACTCATGATCACATGCTTCCTTTGTTCACAATGGAATATAGTGGTACTTCACTCAGTATACTCATTGGATAAATCATATGCTACACACACACTGGGGGTATTCAAATTCCCTCCTCATTTCATGATAACACTCTTTGTTTGTATGTTCAACTTGACTATTGATGGAGAAACTAAATACCTAAACCACACTTTAAACACACACGTGCGCGCGCGCGCATACAAGGTGTCAATATTTCCCCCCTCTGATTATATATACTATATTTATAAAAATACACTACAAATCTAAATATTTCCCCCTAGGGCAATTCTTAGATCACCCTTCCTTATCTTCAGAGAATAGGTTTTCATCTATGCCCTCAAGGGTCCTTAAATCTAAAAACATTCAAATATTCCTTAAAAATCCAATAAAATTCTAATATAAACACATAATACAAAAATATTTGCATTACTCTTACTTGGGTTTTTTCTATTGCACACTTATATTATTCATGTTACACATTACTTGTCATGCTAGCTTGATACATATTGTGTTATATCCTTTTTTCTATGCATATGTGCATCCATGTGGTACATTGAGTTGAATTCAAGATACACACAAATTGTTACATGATGCAGCATGTTTGACACTACTCTCTATCGGTTCTTTTGTAGCTATTGGGGGCATCCACTTTACACTTTCTCACATTCATGTTCTATTATTCCAATATTTACTACTTCAATTTTTCTTACATCATTCACTCAGTACCTACATATTTTCATATTATTTATTACTCTAACATGATAATGGGTTCCTCATGTGTAGTATATGTTTTATAGGTTGCTTTCACACTGAAATCATCTTCATCCTATGGCTTGTTTCTTGTTTGACATGTTTGTTATATGATTTCACTTGTTTCCGAGCATTAAACTATGTTTCTTGTTTGACATTTTTATAGGTTACTTCAAAAACCTCTCAGGAATGTCACGGTACATAATTAGACTCCGTGATATTTTTTTCAACTATAAGAACATGAAAAATGGAGCTTGTATGAAAAAAAATTCGTCGCAATCAGAAAACGAAAATTGGAAAAAATGCATCAAGCAAAAGGTGAAAAGTCCAAGTTTGTGGATTCAGTCTTCGACACTCGATAATCATCATGTTCGTTAGACGAAAAAAAAAATTACCAATGTGGTGGGTCCTCAAGCCACCACGTGGCCTACCACCACTGTGCCACATCATACCAAGACAAGTGGCGATTTACACTTCTAACTTGGCTAATTCAATACCGAGCTTGATTAGTGAGCTAGACCGGTGAGATATCCACAAATCGACACGCTAACCATAAAACTTGGTGAGCCCATATAGTGGTTGAGCCAACTCAGTAGGAAAAAATGTGAGGAACATGGCCTAAGCCATGAATCGATGAGTGGTTATAAGCCTTATAAAGGATATTAAATCTCCTCCATGCGTAAATGTGGGATGAATCCCATCCACAAAAAATACAACGAAAGTTGGATCAAGACAAGTGGCGGGTGCAGTAACATCGTTCAACGATGATGTGGGTCAAAGACGGGATGAAGTTCAACAAGACACGTGGTGAGGTCATAATGGGTTAGAATTTGACGTGGCAGATAGACTAGTCAATGAGGAAAATGCTTGGCACGACAGTAATGGGCTACGGATTTGAACCCCCACACCTACCGAAAACAACCCAAACGCCCTTGCTAACTCACCTATCTTGGCGGATATGATAAAAGTTGGGAGATATGGCTCTTATACAAGAAAATCATACCCGCCTACGCTATATAAATCTCCCCCCCACCCATTACAAAAACACAAGCTTCTCTAAAATTAAATCTCAAAGGTTTAGGGAGAAGAATAGGTGAAGGAGCCTTAGGATATTAAGCCACTAGTGGAGAAATATTATAAGTCATATTTATTATTTAATAGGCATTTGTAGATAAGTAAGCCCTATTTAATTAAATAGGAAATGTTGTAAAGAAGACCTATATTTTCATTATAGGCATGATGATAAAATAAGTCCTATTATTATAGTCACATTGTAATAGCTTCAAAGTTATTATTATTAACTCACTGACACCATAAAGGTTGAATTAGAGCCATAGTATTCTCATGTGGGATCTTGGAGATGTCATGAAGCCGAGGTACATGGTAAAGCATCGAATAAGCATATACTCATACGAGATATCTGACACTTCAATGTTATTTCCAAGTTAGTTGCTTGGAGGCCATGGAGAAGGGTCGTACTCATTGATCTCATTTTTGACATTAGATCAACTTAACTCTACGTAGAGGTTATTTTACCGTGCAACAAAATGAAAGGAGGTCATTGTCAACATCATACATTGGGTCATTCTTAACTCTATGAAGAGGTTGAAGGGTCATGCAATAGAGTGATGGAGGACCATTGTTGTCTATTGAAATTTGGATACTTATCACCGTGAAGAGGTTAGTTTTCCATGTAGTGGAGATGTTGAGGTATTTTGAAGGTGTCAAACCCAAGGAGATTTGCTAGAGAAACAATATTTCTAAAGACTGTTTTAGATTCTGTCGAATCAAATTAGGGCCGAGAGATTTGTTGGAGCACCATACTTTCGTGGACTAGTTTAGATTCATATAACCACCTAGCATTAGGTTCATTGTTACACATTTATAGCTTTATTTGTAAATTTTTATTATATTTAAAAATTAGAAGTGTTTAATGAATCAGTTTAACTTTTGAACCTAGAGATATAGACATTATGTCAAAATCAATTATCAACCCTTGTGCATTGTGGTTCTTATTCTTTCATTGCATTTGATTAAATTTTATTTATTGTGGGGTGAATTCAATAAAATAATTAATTTCCTATAAGGTTATGTGGTCAAGAGAAAAACATTATTGACCTGTTTACGGATCATGTATGGTATCAGAGTAGGATATCACCTATAAGCTTTTCATCTCTGAAGAAAATTGATATCAAGAACTTGATTGTCACATGCAGTTATAGTGAGATGGACTTGTACCAGTTTGTAATATGGTTCGTTGCACTCACTCTACTGGGTAATATGTTACACATGGTGAATGTACATTGATGAGATCAGGAACATTAAATCACTGAGTTGAGACATAGCATGGAAATCCTATAGTTTTTGTTACAGGAAGAACATCGTCACCAAGTAACCCAATAAGAATAACGATATGGTCCTCAGGTATGTGCACTTTACTCTATTACTGGGCATTACAAGGAATAATGTTGGTATTTGTTCCCATACCAAGCACCAAGGTGGTTCCAAAGTTGAATGATGGAATGTAGTAAGGCACTAAAAAATACTAGTAGCATTCAACCTACTGTAGCCATAGATCGATTACAAAATAAGGATTATCAGTTGAGGATACATCTACAACTTGAAGAATCAGAGAAGCAAGAGCTGCATGATAGGTTTCAAACTTGGGTATAATTTGTTAGAGGAATGATGAAAAAGTTACATCGTGAACTCTAAGCTAAGATAGAGCTCCTAACAACATTACAGGATGGTGGACAGGTGGAGAAGAAAGATACATGTACCAATCAACACACTGTAAGTGATTAATTTAAATTTCCTTCCCATGAAAATGTAAATCCTACTTTTGGTGAATTCAAAACGTACACTAGAGATATATGATCAAAATTAATTTTTATAATTAGAATATGAAGGAAAATACCTTGGTGTGAACAACCAAGGTATCACTAACCTTATCTAGGTGGATGTAACACCTCGATATGTGGGTCTAGGATACAACAATGGTAAAAATGAGGTAGGAGAAAGCTCTGAGACAATAGTGATATTAGAGCCCAAGCAACCAGTTCTCCGTAAGTAGCCTGCAATAGGGAATATATTAGACTCTTAAAAGAATGATGAAAGTAAAGGAAAGTTTTACAGACTGAATAGGTATGATCATGTCTTCTATGATTAAAACAAAGAGCCCATAATAACCCCATAACTATTATGGACATATCCATGTGCATACTATGGATCCAATAACCATAGTGTAGTTTGGTGTGGGAAGCAAAAGAAACACGCCAAAAGGGTTAAGGACGATAAATACAAGGCAAATTCTATCTTTTTTTTAGAAGACAAAAAGGACCAGAGCCACCAAGTAAGTAGGCACTACATGACAGGTTTATCATGCCTAGTGATTTCTTAAAACATTGGTAATCAAAGCTCTATCAAAAGTCCTCAGAATACCAAAAGGATATTAGTCATCTAGATTTTCAATCAGTTTGACATAGCATAAGGAAGTGAGTCTAAGTGACACAAGTCCCAGGGATCAAATTGATTGTTTGATTAGAGAAGTAGTAGTTAAGAGACCATGGTATCAGCTACAAAGATCTATTCAAATATGACATCAAGGTTTTGGATCTAGGAGCAGAGAAACATGATATTTTTGGGAAAAAATCCCTCCTTAGTGGGGAGGTGTGATTTAGAGAAAATTTTAGAGAAAAAAGTTCCCAAAACCTTCTGGGAATGTCACAATGTTGAAGTAGATTGCAAGATATTTTTGGACTACAAAAATGCAAAAAATAGATATTGTACTAAAAATTGATGCTGGTAAAAGTTTGGTAAAATACAAGGTTAACTGGTCAATCAGACATCGACAAGTGGAAAAAAATCATCAAGAAAAAGGTGAAAATTTTGGGTTTATGACTCCAATCTTCAACACTCGGTAATCATCATCTTTGTAAGACGACCAAAAAAATTTCCATCATGGTGGGTCCTCAAGCCACTACATGGTCTACCACCATAGTGCCTCATCATACCGAGCCAAGTGGAAAGTTATGCTTCCAACTTGGAAAGTTCAATACCAATCTAGACCGGCGAGTTAGAGTAGTGATATTTCCAAAAATCGGCAAGCCAACCATGCCACTCAGTGAGCCCATATAGTGACCAAGCCAACTTAGCAGGAAACACAACCAATAATGTGGCCTACACCATGAATAGATAAGCAGTTATATGCCTTATAAAAGCTATTCAATCTCCTCCCCACACAAATGTGGGATAAATCTCATCCATGCCTAAAGTCATGGAAACAGGGTCAAGACACGTGGTGGGTGAAACATCAAAGGTCAAAAATGACTTGGGTGATAGGTGCAGGTCAAAGATGGCATGGAGGTCGATAAGGCACATAGAGGGGGCGTAGTGGTTTGACAATCAACCTGGCAGATAGACCAATCGAAGAGGAAAATGATCAATGTGACAGTGACAGACTAAGGATTCAAACCCCACACCCATCAAAAACAACCCCATTATCCTAGCCAACTCACCTAGTTCAGCGTAGGTGATGAGATTCTTGTGATAGGGCTCTTATACAATAAAATCAGGACCACCTAGGCTATATAAAGGCCTCCCAACTCCATTACAAAAACATAATCTTCTCTTAAATGTAATCTTAAAGGCTTAAGCAGAAGAATAGGTGAAGGAACCTTAGGATATATATTTTTTACTATGGATAAATATTTTTGAAGGGACTATACCCTATGTACAAAAAGCCAGATACCAAAAGGAGAAAACCCATCCAAGAAAGGCTAAACACCTTAAACATGGAGGCTCAAAAGCTAGATATATTAGTAAAGAGAGTACAAAAAGATCAATCCAGAAAGTGGTCCGAAGAAGAACAAAAGGTCTAAAAGACAACAAAGAGGGATCAAAAATAGGGCATCCCAGTAAGAAAACAACATGAAAACCACTAAAAAACAACAACTACACAGCATCTAGGCACCATCGTTAATTTTCTAGAGAGAGGTGAAGAGCGCAATGGTCGTGGCATGAGAAGTATCGTTCATGTCCGCATGTGCAAGTTCAAGGACACGGGTCTCATTAGAATCCTAGATGTTATCAGGAATGCCACTAAGGCTGCATACACTTTTCACATGTTGTTTCATAAAATTATAGACACCTTTCAGAGTAGAGAGGATACAATCCTAATGCCCCTTGGCATTTCCCAACCTGGCATCAAGAGAAAGAAGCTTCTTGAAAATCTCAGCAGTAGTATCAATGACCTCAGAATTTTGCAGCTTCTTCTTACCTTTTGTTTTTTCCATATTCCTCATAGCATTTTTGAGGTATTTGATCTCCTCTTCAAGCTTTCTAACCCTGGTAAGAAGTTCCACTTCTCTATAATTATCAATAGGTTTACTTATGTGCAATAAGTTCTTCGCAAGTTCCAAATCCCTATGACTACGCAAAATCCTCCACGAAGAAGGCAGATAAACCTTAGCCTTAGGATATTAAGGTACTAGTGGAGAGGTATTATACGTCTAATTTATTATTTAATAGGCATTTGGAGATAAGTAACCCTTATTTAATTAAATATGCAATGTTGTAAAAGAAGCCTAATTATCATTATAGGAATGATGATTAAATAATTCCTATTATTATAGGCACATTGTAAGAGCTTGGGAGTTATTATTTTTAACTCACCGAAACTGTAAAGGCTGGATTGGAGCCAAAGTATTCTCATGCGGGATCCCAAAGACAGTGAAACCAAGGGACATGTAAAAGCATCAGAGAAGCATATACTCATATTGGAACTCTGACACTTCAACACTATTACCAAGTTACTTGGTTAGATACCATGAAGGAGGGTCGTACTCATTGAGCTCATTGACAACACTTTATCAACTTAACTCTGCATAGAGGTTATTTTTCTATGCAACAAAGTGAAAGGAGGTCATCATCAACATCAGACATCAGGTAATTCTTAACTCTATGTAGAGGCTAAAGGGTCATGCAATATAGTGAAGGAGGATCATTATTGTCTCCTGAAAAACTAGAGACTTTGCAATGTGCAGAGGTGTTGGTGAGAAAATTTATCAGGGACAAATTTTTGGGTTTCTTTCCAATGCTCTAGGAGTCTAATTCCCTTTACTTAATTGGTGCATATGTCGTACGTGTATGCATGAGTAAAAATTGAGTTTTATCTTGGTGTCCTCGGTTGGGGATCCAACATGGGCACTCTAATGACCCTGTGGCAAAAGCTAGCATATATCTGCAAGAGAGGAATTTACTAGGAAAACAAGAAAGGGATTGAGAAATTTAGAAAATGTAAACTAATGTTGGAAGTAGAAAATCATAGACTTGCATACACTAGCCAGAAATTTCAATACATGCACTTGAATTTAGAAGAAATCAAATTTGTGTAACAACAAGACCAAATAGTGTTTAATGAGCACAAAGTACCACTAAAATCCTTACTCAAAAAGGCTAAAATTCCTTCTTCCTTTATTGAGGCTCAAGTAGAAATTGTGCATAACATAGAAATAGAAAACATTTTTGAGTAGGGAAAACGGAAGAAATTTTCTATCTCTTTGCTCTCTTCACAAGGATATCTCTCTCATGATTTCACAAAAAAACAGCTCCAATATCTAAGAAGTATAAGATGTTTTCTCAGAAGAAGCTCAAATGATGAGCTTGTTACAATTTATAGAAGAGAAGGAAACTCTTCATCTTCCCAATGAATTTTTAAATACTTTAATTTTACTTTAGAATATTCATATTCCACTTAAATATTTAAATCTCTTTTATAAAATCAAAGTGACTTAAAGTTTACATTATGTTTCTAAAGTCACTTAAAGTTATATTAAAAAGTGCAAACTTCAATGCAAAAATATAACATTGATGAGAGAGAGTGTTGGGTGAGAAGAGAAGAGAGAGAGAGAAAGAAGAAGAATTATGCAAAAGAATGAGCCACTGCAGTGGATTTGATCTCACTTCCTGACTGGTTTCCACTTCACGCTCCTGAGAAGGCCTCTGATCCTCTAAGAATTTTTTTGAAATGAGCTACTGTAGGTTCCACTTTGTCGGCATGAGGAATGTGCATGCATCCCAAGGTATTTGTTTATCCATCAACCACACTATTGATGTCTTTGTACTTCCCAAACCATGATGAATGTTTCTCTACGATAAGTACAATAGAGGCCCGAACCTATGAGAGGAATTCGAGGGTATCCTTAGTGAAGGAAGATGGGTTGCCTACCACTTCCTTGAAGTATTATTCAAATAGACAAATCAACTCATCAACAATTGTATCCTTACCCATTGCAGGTACTCCAAGTTTCTGAGTTTTTCGATTTACACTATCTTGTAATTTGTATGTTTGTTCCTCCTTTTCCTCCAGCTCTGTGATGGCCTGATTGATTGCTTCAAACCTAATTTCTAAGGCCCTCACCCATACACATGATAAGTCCTCTGAGGGAGTTTCAAAAATATTCATGTCAATCAACTCCTAGCGATGAGTGCTGCTCATTTCATCTACTATTGGGCCCAAAGGTTCCCAATAGTCCCTTTATTTCTCTATGTCCTATTTTTTGTTGTACACATATAAGCAGAGAGTAATACCACTTCTTGGAGTACTAACTTCCCTGTTTTAGAAATTGAGTTAATCCATTCATTATTTGCTCACCCCTATATTGTGAACTCATGCATCCTCCTAATGGATTATGGATTGAAGCTACTGATGGGAGCAACTTCCTTAGTGGGAATTGTCATGGCATTAGGATCAACTAGATGTTGCACATAGAATGATAGAGTTTTCACCTACTATTTTGGTTCCTTAATATTCTTCTTGTACTCCTTATTCTTTGCCACCATGTGAGCAGAAGATTTTTGATACATGTGAAAATCCCCTTCATGATTTTCCAGTCCCAGTTGAATTATGCCCATTTCATAGTCAGCTAGAGTCATCTCATCCACTAGTTTGATTACCTTGGGTCAAGCTACTTCGATGTATTGATTAATTGTTTCCCCACTGTAGAAGCATGAGGCTGGATGTGATAGATTTCTTGATCTTTTTTCTTTATCCAATGAGACAATCGTTGATAGATCAGGGGCTGCCACTTGCTGCATAGTGCGGGTGTTAGGGAAAATTGTTTCCTGCATCCAAAGAAAAATATCATCAGACTTAGGCTCAATGATAGGTGCACCAATAGTTCCTTGTTCTAAAGGAGGAGGAAAATCCTGAATGAGAGAGGCATGGGTGTCAACAAGAGGTGAAACCTCCTATGGTGGCTTGAAGAATAAATCTTGAACCATGTGTTCTTTATCCAGTTGTGTTTCTGCCACTGGATTTTCTTCCTACATTTCTATGATAAAATCTTCCTCTCATAGTGATGCAAATGAGCCTTCTTCTACCCTGATTTTCCTTGGCATCTTCTTGTGAGGAGAATCTTACATTTCTACGGCCTTCCTTTTCAAACTTTCTCTAGAGTGTTTATAAGTGGAAGTCACCTCTACGAATTTTGAAGATGACTGATGGGAGGCTTACTTTTGACTTGGAGGAATTCCTCATGACTGGATGATCATGGTTCTCTTCTTTTAAAACCAATTTCTCATTGTTCTCACCACCTTCTTAGTCTGCTCTAATATATCCCCTGATTCATGAACATATCATTTGATTGGAGGTAAAGGGAACATCTTGACTATCACATACTTAGGATCATACATCTCTATCCCATCATCATGTAAAATATCTTCATACCAGGAGAAATTGAATCTCCTCATCTCATTGATTGTCATCCTCATATGGTCCTTTTCACACACATCAAATTCATCAGTGCAATTAGCCTAGTAGTCCTTCACTTGTGGCTTATGTTGCAATTCTAGGACATATAAAGAGTCAGAATCTTCTCAAATGTCAAAATTATGCCTGACAATGTAGGAATGCAAAGTTAAATGAGTGAAAGTGACCTCCAAATGAGATGTGTCATTTGAGATCTTACACGTGAATACCCTAAGAGAGATAGGAAATGGAATAAAATTCTTCCTTCTGATTCTAAGATTTTTATTTACTTAAATGATCTATCTGCATAACTCGAACAATAAAATTTGGTCATTATGGTACTTAGGCAGCCTTAGAGGAGTTTGGTCGAAGCCAACAACTTGTAGGTAGGATAAGGTCAAGAATTGTATGAAATAAGAGCCATACTTTTTGATTGAGGATACTGCTTCTGATGACATCCTAGTTTCTAGATCCCATTCTAATATTTAAACCACATAAATTATGAACACATCGTTTATGCGAGTGAAATGCCTATGGATTTACTTTATCACCAACTGTGGGTGTTTCTCGAACACAGGCACCTTAGCAAAAATGTTTTTCGTGAGAGCCAATCCTTTGAATGATCTTGAGATAACGAGGAGATAGAGCAAGTATTAAGTCATGTGGAACTTTTGCATCATGGGTACTTGGTGCAGTTGTAGATGGATATTTTCATTGATGATCTACCCTTAGTCAATTCTCTACTTTCCTTCTGTCAACGTTAAGATGAAAAGGACCATCCATTCTTGGAATTCTATTGTGATTTTTTTCCCATAACTCTACTAAGGAGAGTGATGGCAACTGAATATCCTTCTCAAAACTCACACTTTGGAAGGTTCTTAGGCATCCTTGAGGTATTTCTTCATTTTTTCAACCACAAACCAAGTGTAACCCCTTACACGTATGCATCCATCGTTTCCCAATTGTGCAAGGATTTGTCCTTTGAGATGATGACCATGCTTGGTGATGTCGGTATCTATAGAGAAAGTGAAATGGTTCTAGGGCTAATGAAAGCTATCACTGTACCATTGTCATCTTGGATGGTTCATGTTTCAGACTCATAATGGTGAGATTAGGCTATGACCAACTCACTACTTTGCAAAGACACTAGGTGCCCCGCGGTAATGAACAAGCCTATTGTGAATATATGATCTTCAATCTTATTTTAGTCCTTGGCTACCATGTGATTTCTAAGATCATTTAGGTCCATGTACAAGAAATCATTCTCTTCTATCTCATACTCGCAGGTGAAGGGCTATGCTAGCTTCTGTCCCATCCACTTCTGCTTCATGTTTTCCTTAGAAATAAAAAATTACTATTTTTATTAAGTATGAAAAAACAACTCCCTCAAACCTTAACTAAATGTTGCGACTCTGATTTCCCCTTCTCCCTGTGTTCCTCAGTCTGTCTTGATCAACT
The DNA here is from genome assembly GCA_019776745.2 of Taxus chinensis. Taxonomy (NCBI): domain Eukaryota; kingdom Viridiplantae; phylum Streptophyta; class Pinopsida; order Cupressales; family Taxaceae; genus Taxus; species Taxus chinensis. Next base: position 68,809,402 of record CM034153.1, on the reverse strand, counting down.
TTCTATTTTTAGTAGGTGCACATGGGACCACTTATTATTTTTAGTAAGTGCAAAAATTCATGTTCTAGAGAATTCTTAGCTACAATACATCTTCAATGACTCTGTTTGCTTCGCAAGTTCTTTTGTTGATGGCTTTCCCAAATAAGCAATCCCCTATGTAGAAGGCCTAAGATTTTTATAAAGTGGGCTTATATAGGTTGTATTGATGTGGAACTAATTTTTACGATATGGGTTTTTTCCCATTATTGCCCTTCTGAAATTCTAGACCTACCCTCTCAATAGTTTAGGATATTTTAAACTTTCGATTTTTCGACCTAGCAGTGCTTTTGGACACGGAAGCCATTAATGGACCTTGAAGGTTTGAAAATTTTAGGTCTGGTTTTCTCCTCTATTTTTGAAAAAAATTATATTTTTTATATGGTTTTTTTCTTCTTGTGCTCCAGGTGAAATCTTGTTTCAATCCAACAGTTGATTTGACGATAAATCAATTTTTTTCTTCGTTGAGCCGGAAAGGAGATTTATTCACTGTGAATGATTTATGGCATGAGTGGAGTGTCTAGAGGTATGTTTCTAATGGTTTTTGATAGAGGAAGAAACAATAAATAATTATTTTTCAATTCATGCATCTGTTTGCAAGATTTCTCCAAGTTTTTGTTTCATGGTAATGAGGATTTTCTATTGTTCTTCTTCTCCATTCTTCATTTCTTCTTCTTAGATAAATGAAAAATCCTTCTGAGACCTGCATATCTCCATGGTAAATTTATTTTAATGCCTTGGTTGAGCTGGTTTGAGCTTTGGCAATGGAGGAGTGATGGTAGGAAGTTGCAGAGGAAGTGTATAGATATGGTTGTGCACGAGAGTGTTAGAAGTTAGAAGTGGGAAGTAGGTGAGTATTTAAAATTTTAAAATTAAATATGAGAAGGGATATGGGAACCATTTTCAAGGTTTTATGTTCCTGATATGTGAGGTATTTGAGGGACATAAAATTCCACAGTGATTAAGGTGACGACATGTGGTGGGGATCTGACGACAGGAAATGAAGGCTCAAAAAATCATCTTTAAATCACTAAGGGACTGGAAGTGGGTCATATGGGTGACAAGAAGTCTCCCTTCAGGGATGGGCACATTTTTCAAGTTTTTATGTCCCCTTCCTATGAGGGACAACAAATTCCATGGTGCTCTTAGAGCTGCCACTTGGCAGAGATCTGACAGTAGGGAATTTGAGCTCCCATAAGCACTCGGGGGCTGAACTAGTGATCCTGGAGGTTGCATGAGGATCCAGAGGTCATATGAGTTCTGTGTGAAATTTTCAAGGTTTTATTTCCCTAACCTTGAGGGATGTGAGGGACACAAAACCCCACCAGGCTCCTTGAGCGGACACGTGTCCTCTCAAAATTCAGTTAACTCCCGAACTTGCTCCAAGAGGAAAAATTGAAATGAAAATGGATTTTTTTGATGAAAATGTGTATGATCCTAACTGAAAATTTCCTTTTGAATCAAATGGTGGGGGTCTCAGGTCTTTATTCTTCCATTTTATCCTAGAAAATTTGGATTTTTTATTTTGTATTCCACATGTACATGTGAAACACTACTTACATACCTGATGCAAAAAGTGTTGTGAAAAATAAAATTTCACCATATTTTAGGTCTTGGAATTATCTTTCCATTTATGTTTTGTTTTTCTCCTAACTCCATCCATAGCTCCTAGAATCACCTTCTAAAGCTTATCGGTTGTTTTGGCCTATGCACTACCTAGGCCTATGAACCTTAATTTTGGTGAACTACCCCAACTTATTTAATTCCTTCTAGAATATTTTTAAATCACTTCCATGATATCCCAAGGCATTTTAATCACCTCCATGCCATTTTTGGATTTTCTGCTCCATTCCATACGGTTTCTCCAATCCTAGGAAGTCCAGTGATAGCCCTTCTCACAGCTGCCTGAAGCTTGCAACTTTTAATGAAATCCTAAAATAGCCTAGGGGAAATGAATGGATTTTCCTAAATAACCTAGGGGGATGATATAACATTAATCGGGAGGTCACTTGGAATGACTAGACAGACCCAGGGTATCTTGGAATGATAAGACTTGAAAAAGTTAACACATGGGTATAGTTGTTATGCTCAAAAATTGTTGATTCCCTTGTTGCACATTTACATGACAACAAGAGGTTATTTTTCCATGCATCAGAGGCGTTGAGTTCTTTTTGAGGTGTCAAGCCTAGGGATATGTGTTAGAGGACCAAGCTTTCTAAGGACCAATTCATATTATTTTGAATCAACTCAAGGCCAGGAGCTATGCACGGGGGGTTCACTTAGTAAAAGTATGGTATATCACGTGAATTCAAAGGGTATTAAAGAATACCCTTAATTCTATTTTCTACTTCTAATTATTCAATTGATAATACCCCCTCCTGTTATATTATTAGAATGAAAATACTCCCTATTTTTTCCATGTAACTTACCCATTTTTCAATTACAATTTTATTTACCCCTTTTTTATTTCTACCCTACTATATTAGATAAAATATATATTATATTTCTCACTCAATTTTTTAAATATGCATTTCCTCTCGAAAGATAGTTTGAAGTCATTAAAGACCTATTACAAATCAATTATATATTTTAAGCTTTAATCATTTATCAATATTTCTTCAAATAATTAATATGGTGAAATAATATCACTTGTGTTGAAAAGCATACTCAATCCTAGTTTTCTACCATCATATTATCTCTTGGTTAAGAATCTAAATTTCTTTATTAAAAAAGAGTTTACAATTTAATTTATGACCACACTCCTTTTGTAATTTTAAGGTATTTACGTTTAAAAACTAAGGTTCAAATGTTTTAGTCTTATATTAAAATTAAACCTCCCTTTACTTTGCCCCACCTCTTTAACCTACCCCCAGTACTTGATTCAAAACATTAATAAATTAAACCTTTTCACCCCCTCATGTCTACCTCAATATTGCCTTTAAATTTATTAATTTTAATTACCTCAATATGAACCCATGTGCTAGGATATTTACTAGCTAATGAACCCCCCTGTGGAGCTATGCTTGAGCACCATACTTTCCTAGACCAGTTCAGATTCATAGAATCAACTGACATCATGTTCATTATTGTGCATTCATAGTTTCATTTATAATTTTGTATTAATTTACAAATCAAATGTGTTTAATGAATCAATTCAACTTTTAAACCTAGAGATGTAGGCATTATGTCAAACTCCATTATCAACACTTGTGCATTATGGTTCTTATCCTTGCATTGCATTTGATTAAATTTTATTTATTAAAAGGTGAATTTGGTAAAATAATTAATTACCTATAAGGTTCTATGGTCAAGAGAAAAAAAAAATTATTGGCCGATTTATAGATCATACACCCCCAAACAAGGGGAAACCATCAAATGATATCTCACCCTTATAACATCTTAGAATCAGGAAACAAGATCACATGTACAAAATTAGAAATTTTATAGATTCAAAAAATGGATCAGAAATAGACTTGGGTAAGAAAACATATAAGGACAAAACTATATATAAAATACCATAGCATTCGAACACTACTGCCCATTCAATACACTTCTACCCTGGGGGAATATTCAATCATTTTCTCAGTTAGTACAGTTTCTTAGGGACATCTATAAGTATTTCACTCAATTTCAATGAAAAAATGCATAATACATTTCAAATTATGGTGGCACTAAGGGTACGTGTAAGATAGTATTGCCTTGGTACATTATGTCATCATTTGAAAATTAATTTTTTTTTATGTTCATCTGCAGTGGTACTTATCTGTGGGTCTTGGGAAGTTTTGAGGTGGTTATTATCCTCATGGGCTTTACTTACCAATATTCATATGTTTGTGGAGGGATACAGAGTAACTAGAATACTCCCCATATATTTTTCTTCACAATGCGGGGTACATTTACACTTCTTTATATCCTTTGCACATTCCACTTGGGGACTGATCACCCCCAAGTCCTTATAACCAAATCTAATAGAAAGTTCAAAAAATCTCTATGATACTGGTAGGAGGAATACTCTATCTCCCTCTCTCACATAGCAATTAGATGTACTCTTTCCTTTGTTTTTCTTTTCTATTTACATATTACTATTTTCATATAAAGTTCAAAGTTTTCAAGATAAAATTTTATTTCCTATACTATGGATTGACTAAAAATTTGTTTGTGGGTACTCATCCTATAAAAATAAGCACAAGAAGAACAAAGACAATGTCCTAGAACAATAAAAAGGCACTCTGAGAAAAGGAAAAGTGTGTCTACACACTTATGCGAATTTATTTAAACACTTAATTTTTAATTCCATACTTAAAGTGGGGAAAAAGTAGACATTTATTTTTGTAATTCATGTCTTATAACAACACTCTTGCACTAGCATACACTTGCTCAATTTGGCCAATTATGTTATCCATAGTTTTATCTCATTCATTCTTGCTTGCATATACAACCTATTTATTAACATAATTGTCATATTACTCCACCAAATTAGGTTATACCCTCATACATTACAATCAAACCTTAAAATTACTTACAGATAGATCCAAGACCATAACACTAAGAAAGGGACATAATACCCATACGCTATCGGCTGACCTATTCACTTAGTTCCATTTCCCTCCAATGGTCATTTTATTGATTTGAATCTCTTTTTTACACTTCTATTTAGTCTTTCCCAAGTTTTCCAAATCTATAATGCATATATAAGAAATTTATTCATATCCCATTATAGATGGTATTCTATTTGCTTGATTCCTAACATTCCAATGAGAAACTACTAAGAGAAATCACAAGAAAATATACTACAAGACTCTCTTGAGCCGCATATACTAATATAATCATTTTAGGGAATTCATACGGTCATATCTACAAGTACAAAAGGCACACAACCAAAATTAAGTCAAGATAGGGAAAATGTCTAAGTATAATCATTTTTTTTGTAAGGTCATGATTATTAATATGGTTATATACATTCTAGATATAACATGCTAGGAGAGAAGAATGTGCACAAGGTTGCCTACAATCAAACTAATGTTTGTTTTATAGGACTCCTTCACTATCTATGGTTTTGAAGATTTAATCAACTACACAATAAGTATCACACAATATCAATGATCTAAATTATAGAAAAGATTTGATCAAGAAGTCTTTCATAAACCTAAAACGTTGTAGGATTTGAAGGTGAAAAGGAACAAGGGCGCATAGAAAGGTCTAGAGTGGGGGTATGCTTTGGGTTGCATCATACACTTTGCTCCATGTAGTTGTTCACGACAAACATTCATTGGCAATTCTCTATCAGATCATTTCCATCCTTTTCCAATCAACAAGTTAGCATAGATTAACACATAGTTTAGGATATTATCTAAGTCTTCTTCTGCTTATAATTGATGGCATTTAGTTACATTGTCTATTATCATTTACCTATTCTTAAATGACTATTCCTATTATTACTAGAATTAACCTTAGTAACTAATTGATTAGGAAAATCTATCATTAGTTAATACTCCCTAAAGATTAACCATTTAGATGAAATTACTTGTAAGTTCCTTGAGATAAAAAAGTATCCAAACTTTGATAGATGATTTATTACAACCCATGACACCTGGGAAAGTCTATTCCAAACCTACAACTAGTAATCTAGTCCATATATGAAATCCTATCTCATATTCTCCCGCCTCTAGAAAATTTTCTCATGGTCACAATGAATTAGATGCCATAAAAACCTTCAATTTATATTATTGTTAGGGTGTTGAGGGATTTATTTTTTAATCAACACTGCATCAAACCGACGATGCCCACACAACCAAGTTGGTTGTTAGAAACTATATGAGGTATGGTTTTTCTACATTACTATCGCGGTCCTTATCAATTACATCCTTTAGTGATGTCTCTTAAATAATTTGAGAGTGAAAATTAGTTCAAATTTTATGAACAATTAATTACAACCCATGGCATCTAAGAATATCTCATCTATTACACATTTCTTGGATTCATATTGTACTTGTTACATTTATTACAACTTGTGTTTTTTCTTTTCTATGGATTTTTTAAATGTTTTAAATTCACATCAACACTACTTTACTTGTTTTATTAATAGATATATTTTCAATCAAAAATATTTAAAACCATTTATTGTTATTTTTATTCACTTATTACATATAGTCCCTAGGTAGTCATCTCATATTTCCATGTCACTCATAAACATTAACTTTCTAATTTAATTGACATAAAATGGAGGTATTGTCATGGTTGTATGGATGATTATAAAATGATAATACCACCATTTTATTCAATATGGATTTGGGTTATGGTAAATATAGTCATATTCACACTAGATCACTTATAAAATACATGACATGAGGTATAAAAAATTGTTTGCTACATTTTAAGACTTTATAAGTAGTTGGGTAAATGACTAGACATTGCGCTCCAATTTATATTTTATAGACTAGAGAGTATTGGGAGATTTGTAAAGTCTCACAAATCAACTAATTATTGTAATTCAGTGAATCCAAAAATATAAATTCATAATACAAAAATAAGCTATGGCTTAAGAAGATGAGGGATGTTGAATTGAAAATTCAACATCGCCATCTTCTTCAGCCATAGATTATTTTTACATTCTAAATTCCTTTTTTTGATTCACCATATTATAGGAATTATTTTATTTGAGATCCTTTATAGATTCCTCTCACGCATTGATACCTCTTATGCATTCGCTACTACACTAAAAACATGGTATCTAACATGTATAGATTTTCAAAGTTGTCATTTTTTGTCTCCTATAACTATCATAATTCCTTTTTTACTTCTTTTAAAGTCTCTTTTTTTTTAAAAAGAAAGAGAAAATTTTTATAATCTAAAAACATTAAGCTATTATTATATGGAATGTTGTTAGACTTTGTGTAGGCCATAAACAAGAGTGAGGAGACATGCAAACCCTTAATCATAAACATTGCCACTATGGATCAAAATTATCAATTTTCCAAACTAGCACAATACAAAGGAAATTAGGTGGATTCATGATTTTCAATCAGTCATGCAGAATCAAATTTACCATTTTTCTTGTGATTTTTAATAGATTTTGTTTATGCAATGTGGAAACCACTAGTTGTGATCAATACTATTTGTTGATAATTCTATAGAAATAAAAATATCTATTTTTAGGTAAAAAAATGTAATTATAGGATCGTGTAATGAATACATAGGATGTGGTTGCACCCCATATTTATATATACTTTAAAATATTAATGTAAAAAATGATATTAACATGTTGAATTTAAATATTAATACAGAGAAGGAATATCAGAGCTTCACATGGTTATTATGAGCTACTTTTGTTTTTTTAATTTTTATTTCATGCCTTGACAATTGACTCTTAATGTGTAGAAAACAAATCTCTTTAATTATTAAATATCTTTTACACTACTAACTCTTGAGTCTTGTACTTTCATTTTTCTTAGCTAACTTGGGATATATTTTTATACTTCACTAGTTAGTCTAATCCAAACCCACCCTCTTGGTTTCCTTCTCACCTAGACGGTGAAAGCCTTTAGTCATATCCTATTTATTAGTTTCTCGTTTCAACTATAGATCTTGTTTCACCATCATGACATATTGATTTTTCCTCCTTCACAATCACGCCTTGTATTCCCATTTATACATATTTCCATTAGTTGATCATGAGTTTATATTTCTATACATTATACTATCTTACTAATAACTAATATATATTTTATCACCCAGACACCCTTGCCAAATATTTATGAGTAAGAGTATAAGGACTTCAGGCCTTCCTCAAAAATATTTATTTTTTTACATCTACTTAATATTTAATCATCCTTGTAATGACATTAGGGTATTTTATTATCTCTTGGAAAAATTGAGCCCAAACATTGATTGAGATCCTATTAATTTTAGCATTTCTATTTTTTATTGTGTCTTATGTTTTCTTTGTCCATTTCTTATATTACATTTGATATTTAATATATTCATTTTTATCATATCTTATGTACTTCTTTTCCCATGTCTTCTATTTCATTTTATATTCATTATAACCTTAACACATATTTTAATTACTTTGAATACTTTTTAAAATTTTATTAGGTGTCTTATAATCATTATCATACCTTGTGATTTATTTGATTTCTTTCTTAAATTTTATTATATGTCTTATAATCCATTGTCATATATTTTATTTTCTTTGATTTTTCTCTTATATTTTATTAGATAGTGTATTACCTACATATTATTACATCTTTTGATTTGCATATTTTCCCATGTATTTTGTTAGATTTCCATTTGAAAATTTATTGTATTATTTTCCTTTTCATTCTTAGCGATATATGTCATCACATTTGTGAAAATAAAAAATGATAACTTAGGTAAAATATACAACCATAAATCGAACAACATAAAATCATATAAGTCATGTACACAATGAGTTTATAGATACCTATTGGAAAATTATTTTCTAATGGGAAAAATCATGGATTTTGGTAATAATGTGATGAGAAAGAGTTTCTCTTATATTGTAATTGGTAGGTGACCTATATTGATTAAATAAATTACATGAAAGGGAATATGTAATATGTCTACACTAATCTAGTTCTAGGGGTTTGGGTACTCATACCAAGGGTTATTACTCTCAAGAAATGAAATGTAGACAAAGGAGAGTGGGAAAATAATATAGAATTATAATATAGGGAGGAAATGAGTAGATTAATTTTTTGTTTTTCAATAGGAAAATATAGATCCTATTTTGGTCACATACATGTTTACTTAACTACAAATGAAAATTTACATATTGGATTTCCATAATCACAAGAGTTAATTATATATCTTACATTAGAAAAACTAATAACTAAAAGATTAATAAACAACATAAAGTCTGACTATATTTCTCTATATTCTCTTTCATCAAAAGTTTCAAATAAAAATCATTTATAATATCTCTCAAGGATTTAATTCAACAAAATAAGTTCATTTACAATGATTTGATAACACATATTTATAGGAAAATATTTCTTATTTCTCAACTAAATTTATAGAATAAAAATTCAATTTTTCTAATAATAGAAACATGCACTTTGACAAAGACCAATTGCACATGTATATGAAACAAAGGTACAATTCTCTTAGGACCTTGTCAATGGAAAAAGTAAATTTTAGCTTGTAAGTTTTATGTGCACTTTTTAAAAATATAAAATGACATTTTACATAAATAAAAATACACATTAAAAATTATGAAAATGAATTTGATAATATACAACAAAAAATTAAGGATTTCCCTCCAGCAAACCTTCTTCCTGATCAAATCCTTCATTCAAATTTATGACATTGTTTTTTTTATTATTGGCAAATAGTTTTTTGAAAGGGACTATACCCTTGTGAACAAAAGAGGGTCTAGGAGCCAAAATAGGAAATAGAACCAGAATAAAAAGGATCAGAATCCAAGTGTGACAATGAAGCCCAAAGTAACCAAAAAATAGCTACCCCATCAAGACAAAAACAACAAAAACTCTGCAAAAAAGAAGCAAAGAGACCGCAAAAAAACATATAAGAGCAGCTAAAGCACCTACAACTACTTCTTGGCAGCTTTTTCGATGTTGGATTTGATGTTCTTTCAGGATTTGAACATTCCCAAAGTTGTCATGTGGGCAGCGTCAGTCTTATCCAGCTGATCAATGGTCCTTTTGCTTTCCTTATCAGTGCCCCAAAGTGTTGCCAGAACTTCGCTGAGATTGGAGACACTTTGGACATGCTGCTCAATGACCTCTTCAATCGCACTAAAAATGGCCATATTATAATCATGAAGAGTTTTGGCCTTCCCTAAACGGGAGTCTAAGGAGTACGTTTCCCTAAAAAAGGTAGGTTTCCTTATTTTTTCGGGAGTGGGGGGTTTAGGGGCATCCCTTAGCGGTGTTGAAGGGTAGCACCTTTACAAGTTCTGGGAAAGACTCCCTAGTGTGTTCCCTGTCATGGTACAAGGTGGATTTAAGAGGAAAGGCCTCCAAATCTAGACACAAGTTAATATTTTCATAGCCTTTGGAACACTTTGATGTTTTTCATCTTTGTGCCAAATTTTAACATTTCAAGATTCAAATATTGTTGTACAATTTAGATTCCAAAAATGTTCATCATGAGAAAAAACTCTTGTTCTGATGCTTCAGTGGAGTTTTGAATTGCATTTTTAAGGAAAAAGTACGACTAACACTAAGTCAAGGATTTTGACTTAAATTTTATAAGGAAAAATTCTAACTAAGACTAAGATATGGATTTTACTTGCATTTTCAAGGAAAAAATATGATTAATACTAAGTAATGTTTTTTATTTGCATTAGCAAGAAAAAATTATGACCAATACTAAGTCAGGGTTTTGACATGCATTTACAAGGAAAATGTCTAACTAATAATATGTCAAGGTTTTGAATTGCATTTACATTGTCAAGTTAGGGTTTTGACTTATAGAAATAAATTTTCAAATTACATGCAAATTTTAAATGAGCGCAAATAAATTGAAATAAAAACAAAACTAAGTTAGGGTTTTTGGATCTGGAAACACTTTTGTAATTTACATACAAATTACAACTGTGCACAAAATTTTCAAAAATTCAAACAAATATTATTGAAATGGTATTTTAGGAATTGGATGTCACAATGTAATTTACATGAAAATTTTAAACATGCACCAAAATTTTGAAAGTCCAATTAACAATGAGAAGTTATTTTCAAGATCCAGGATTTTGGTAGCATTTTGCAAGTAGCTTGTGAATGTTTTTAATAAGTCTAAAACTCTAACATATAGTCTTTTACAATTCCACACTTATCCATTTTTATTGAATTTAGTTTATTGTGACAATATTTATGTGGTGGTCCCCAAATTCTTAGTCGAGTCCAAATTTTGAGACAATAACACCTAAATCTAGATTTATTGTCATTTAGAAATTAATCGTTGACATTTGACTCATCCCATAACTCATTGTTCAATTAATTGATTAAATTTTATACATCCATTTCTCAATAAAAACTAACATACACTATTTCACATTTTTTGCCCATCATTGACCATTCAACGTCTCTATCTTAGAATATAAGACACATATTTTAACATTTGATCTCCATCTCCAATGGACAAATCGCTTTATACATTATGAAAATAAAAATTCAACCATGTAGAAAAAAACCATATAGATAGATTCTTTCAAATTTTATGAATTCATTCTAGAAGCCTTAATGGTCACATTTTAAAATCCAAAATTTACCCTATTCAATCATGTGTCATTTGATGGAAAATCTTGTCAAAATATTTGTTTAAATAATAAAATTTATATAACCTACATCCTTAGGCTACCTAAGAGATCACAATAAATAATCCAATGTATAAATCACTCTCTCAAGGACATTCATCTATCTATAAGTATCAACACATCATACAAAATGTTCCATAGGCCATTTGTGAAGTTATATCATACAACAAATATCATTGCCAAGTTTTGGGGTTCCTAATACAATCTTCATTTCCAAAATACATTGGAATATATATATTTCACACATTTCACCTTGTGGAATAAATAATTGGTTTTTATACCTCTTCAAAGTAGTGCTTTATAGTTTTTATTATTATTATTGAATCCCAAATCTACACCCTTAAGGATTTAGAGGAAATAACTAAGGTGTATCATTGTAGTGATATTTTTCATTCTAAAATAAGGATCATGACCAAGGAATGCAAAATTGGTTAACTCCTTACTCTTTGTGTTATTTTATACCTAGCGGAGATAACCTCATTAACATTGAATTATTGAAATGGTATAAGATCAAAAAGAGAGGTGAAGTAGAACCAATTAAAAATTCTAACCACTTGGATTTCCAACCCAATTATTGTCACTATCAAGAAGAATAAAATTGTTGTTTAATATTGGGAAGCTTTTGCAATTAAATAGATTCTTATAGAAATTATATCCAAGATAAATAATATCCTTATCCTAAAACAACTTTTTGAAACGTAAATTTGAAAAATTATCCTTTGGTAATGACAAGTTTGGCTTTGTTCATATGCTAAGAAAAATACTCACTTCTAAGTTAAATCTCTCTCTCTCTCCCTATAGTAATTATCTTTTTTTAACACACTACTCTATTAGTTATCAATGAAATATTAATCATCCAAATGATTAATACATCTATAGTAATCATTCCAAAACTCTTGTTTTTTCATCACTAGATGTCAATCCAAAACCGTATGTGAAAGTTCTGTAGTGGAGTATGGCCCTAGCCAACCTATACAATTCTAGACCCTCCCATATAAAAAATTTTCATTCCAATTTTAACACATTATATGATTGATTTAATCTTCCTTGTATTATCCATAATATGAATATTTAACCAATTGAAGTATAAACAAGGAATTCAATTGCAGTTTATAACTCATATTAAATTCCCACAAGCTAGCATTAAAAAATTCAACACTAAAAAACTAAAGGATCTCCTCAATGTTCCTAAAGAAACTACACATCAATTAGCTAATCCACCACACATGTATGAATCAATCAAAATAAGTTCAAAATTCCATATTATCCCATCTACAAGCATTCAAAGGTCTTATAGCCATGTCTTAGTAAGAGAAATTCATTCCAAGCATTTTCATCGGTATTAAAGGTACAAAAGGGATATTCTACACATATAAAGCACGCCACATCACCTTACTACCACATTGGTTACATTTTATACTAAATATTTCTCCCATTATTATTGAATCAATATACACAAGGGAACAAATAGGAGGGTTTGCTTGTATATGCATGCACACTTATACCTATACTAAGATAAATACACATGGCTTTCTCCCACTTAAGGGTATTTAGTGAATCACTTGGATCAATTCAGTAGGGGTTGACCATTAAACGTAGTCCAACCTCACTCACAACTAATTTCTCGTTTGGTTATCTAATGTTTTCACGAAGTCTATGCAAATATCTAGGGTTTCTATTTATTTTAGGTCATTATATATGGTACTTAAGTTTGAGGCCAATTGAAAAGAAGAAAAACTCATGTCTAGTCAAGTGAATTTAAAGTGATGTTGAAGAACCCCATTGTGCACATTTCCATGACCATATAGAATAAGTCAAGAGTATACCACTTTACAAGAAGACTTATTTGGGCCTACACAAAATTAGTTTCAATTTTTTGTTTAGAGATAAATAATTTCCATATTTATAATTTATCTTTTACCCTGTCATCACACTTAGATCATCTCTACACAAATCTACATAACTAATTACTTATCCCTTTGTGTGTTTTAAGTAGTTATTGTACCATTTTAGCATAGTTATAAGTATTAAGTTTTTACTATAAATGTGCATGGTTAATCTTTATTATTTAGTACAAAATAATAAACTTGTAACATTCTTTAAATTTTTCCTAATTAACTCTTATCATATTTAACTAACCAAGAAATGGTTAAAACATTTGGTAACCTTGATGCTTATTTTAGTCTATCTCTAAAACCATATCTAACCTAGGATCTGTCCTTATTTATTTTGTATGTCTCATCATGATTTATCCTCCTATATCTTATGATATTCTCCTAAATCCTAAGGGATAACTGCCTCATTATGATATGGGATACCATCCCTTTGACCATGTACATGCTCATACTTTGTGTGAGAGAAAGGACCCATATGATGATTCTACCTAATTCATTACCTAATAGACTCCTTTTTATTTTTATATACATTATGAAATCATTCTTGTTACTACACATCACCATCCTCACCTCACACCTTTACCTAGAGTCCCTAAAGTTATTATTATTACTACTAGGCATGATAATAAACCAATTGGGGGGAACCCACCCTTACCTCTAACACCCATGAATCTCGTCATTAATATGAATGTTTATTTTAAGGGGTATAATATAGAGTAAACATTAAGTAACACCCATGCTAAGATATATGTTTTGTAATTACTTTAGAAAGCACATATGTATATAGACATTCTATATGATTTTTTGCAATCTATTTTTTTTATTACTAATATTTAGCATGTCACCTTTTCATATATTTTAGAAAATTTTAAAACTATGGATAATTCAATTAATTTTATTCTTAATAAGATACCTTCTCCACATGGTGAGGATCAATTCCCACCATTTATTATCACTACCGATATGTAGGGAGTGTTTTATTCGATAATGGGTTTGGTTTGAATATTTTCCTATCTATTTATTTAACAAAATTGATATTTATGTTTTTATATTGATACCAATAATACTATGAAAGGATTAAATAATATCATGATTTAGATTGGGAACTATCACCCTTGATATTTTAATTGGCCCTAAAAATATACCTATAATATTTCACATTTTTTTTACACCCTAACTATAAATAACTATTAGATTAGTGAGGTAAACACACTAAAAGTGTGTAATGGGAGCTACACAGGGTTAATTTGATTAATTAGCTTCCAATATTGATTATGGAATGTGAGAACAACAAATTAATTCTTACAAATAGTCTATTTAATATGTGATGGTCTCAAACACACAATAAAAGGAGTGCACTTAGCTGATTACATATGGATATGGGATGTTTTGGGTGTGTATACTGCTGGAACTAAGAGATATGAACTTATAACTGCTTCATTTCTAGAATTGTGGCTAGAAAATGACCTAGTGTAGGACTACACAAAACTACCATGATCACCTAATGAATTTGTACATGTTTTATAGTTTTGACCCTTCTCTATAGATTTTTGAAAAAAAGTCCTACCTTTAAATGTATGTCATTGTCAAACCCTAGATTTTACTCGTGTTGTAAATCTATATGAATACTTTAAGTGAGATATCAAACATTAGCCACATGTAAAATATCCTATAAAACAAAGATTATTTTGGTTAAAGTATAATCCTTGCACCACTGGCATCAAAACTACTCTGAATAGGCCTTAAACCACATAAGGTTCAACACCTAGCATGTGATATGTGAATGAATGAAACTATGAATTGACAATTATAACCTCTTTCACCATGCTTGGATTGACTTTGGCCCTTACTAATACTTGAAATTGGGATGCTTAGTACTTGGAAATGATATAAGTTGATTCCTTTTCCTTCTATAATGCTTCAAACCTATGGTGGTTGTTTCATTAATGATTATGCATAAGAATTAACTAAATTTAGGGAGCCTTGGGTTCCTTTAATGTTAACTTGTTTTCAATAAAAATTCCTGAGAATACCAAGTTATACAATGAGGTGAGTTTCATTTGATTATATAGGGTTCCTAAGGTAAATTATCATGGGAAGAGTGACCAATATGGATTAAATGACCCAAAAAATAATATAAAGTTAAAAGATCAGATGGGGGATCTATCAGTTCAAAACTATACAAGTCAGCTAGGAATAATTCCACAAGCCGATCAAAGTGGAAATTTCTAAACATGGGCGAAAAACATGAAATCTAAAATTTCAACCGTGTCAAGTGGATTTTTTTTTATATTTTATGCATTTAACTCTTAAAATATGGCGTCATTTCAGTTTTTGTGAATAAACAAGTTAGACAAGAGACCTCAAGATGTACTGAGTAGGGATAGAAATATTTTTTTTTTCATAGCAACAGTACATTATCAAAACAAGTAGTGTCAAAGGGTAAATTTCTAATTTTGATTGTTTATATTTCCTTCTTTAAGTATTAAAAGAAAATTACATGCTTAAAGGAAAAGATACCTGAGTATGTAGACATAATTTATCTTCATTTGCAGTTCATTTTGTATTGTTGGGGTTAACATGTTCAATGATGAAACCTACAACATAGAGTGTAGGAAATATCCATAGTAGAGAATTTAAACGTTAACTCAAATATAATATGTAATGTGTAATATTTTCATTTGTATAAATGTAAATAAAGAGATGAAAAATGTGGAAGGAATAAACCTATTTATTTTATAGAGGGAGAATTTCATGTTCTTTTTTTTCACTTAGAGATTTGGATTGCAAAGATTTCTAAAGAATTAGGGATGGTCAATCCCCAATTGTGTCAAGGATAGACTAGAGTATTAAGTGTATCCAACCCAATACAAAATTAAGAAAAGATAAATAAGGAGAGTAAGGTATTGAAGCACCCTGTGAAAGAAGAATACCATGTATCAAAGTTATTTAGAAACTATAATATCTTCCCCTTTGAATGAAATAAGAAATGAAATACTTCATAAAAATAACTCAACCACTTTGATATATTCTATAACCCCATAGAAAACACCATTGTAGATGGATCTAGGCTCAATTTTTTAAATAAGGACACATAGTAGATAAGAGAATGAGTTCCCCCATGTCCTTATCATTTTCCACACAAATGAATAAAAACTAAATAGTAACTATAATGTACTAAAATGTAGATGGAGAAAGGATACACATGTGATGGAGGAACATCACAACATAATTAAGATTTCACGATTTCAAATTTTTGCTAAGTATTGGAAGTGCACACAATATTTATAAGGTCCATTAAGGTAAACAAAATATGCCAGAAATGGTGCACGACAAGATTGTTAGAAGAGGCACCCATAAATATGCACAATTTCTTATCATAAGTATCGTCACATAGAATTTTTAGTAGGGAGTGAATCTAGCATGTAAGGATTTTATAGTGATAAAATAGATTTTATAGATATTTCAAAGGTCATTGCCAAAAAAAAATGAAAATATTACGTGGAACATTGGGGGCACTAGAATGCATAGATGGAAAATGAAAAAGAAGGTAGATGGGGACTAACATGCAAAGTACGTGGTAGGAATAAGGGACAAGATTTCAAACAATAAACTAACATATAACATATTTTATCAACCACCATATCAGGGTAGTTTGACGTAATTAACGATATTATAATAAAAATAGAGGAAGAAGGTTCTGGAGGAAATATCAAAATCCCTATAAATCCCCATCCTAGAGAGGAAATTTCAATGTGTTTGGTAGAAGAGGAAGTGGTTGTGGATATTGAAAGCCACAAGAAGATGAGAAAAAAAATGTACAAATGCATACATATAATAGTACCTAAGATGATGGGGAATATTTCTCACAAAAATTCAATGGAAGATTTGACCAAGGAAGGGGAAGAGGATTCTTCAAAACATGTTTTAAGTGTGGAATTGTTGGACACTATGAATTTGAGTTCCCAAATGCACATATCAAAGTGAAGATCAGGTGTATAAAATATAGCATGCATGTAGTGCATGGAGCAAAAAAATATGTAGATCATTCCAAAGGTCCAAAGTGTGAAGAATCTCTGATGATAAGAAAACTTCTATTAAATACTATTCTAAATCAAAATGAGCCCATGTAATGGAAAATATTTTTCTAAACAATATGTAAGTCATGAGGGAAATTTTGCATAATGTTAGCGTAGAAAAAATTATTTCCTATGAAATTGTGGAGAAGATAGTGATAAAGAAGATTTTTCATCCCAATCCTTATAAATTTTCATGGTTGTAAAAGGGAAACCAAGTCTTTGTTAATAAGAAAAACTTTATCAAGTTCCAGATATGGAACTATTGTGATGAAGTTTTTTGTAATGTGATGTGGATTCTTGTCATCCACTGTTAGGAGGTCATGGAAGTATGACTAAAAGGATATACATAATGGGCATGTGAATCTTATTTGCATTTAAAAGGATGGGAGGAGTTTCAAATTTTCACCTTTGGAGGAAAGGATGAGGAAGATGTGCACAATGGATCTTGCATGGGAGTCTTGGTTGTGTCAAGGAAGGAATTCATGTGAGAAGTGGAAGAAGAGATAACATGTTATGTACTTATTCCCAAAAAAGTGTGCAAAGATTACAAAAAGGATGAAGATATCTTGAGTGAGGTGTGTGGAATACTAACAGAGTTTGTGGACATATTTACAAAAGAATTTCCACAAGGATTACAACCTGTGTAGTATCATTCATGAAGTTAACTTGATACCAAGATCGATTTTTCCAAAAAAACACCATATGGAATGACTCCAAAGGAAAATGGTGAGGTATGAAGGAAAGTGAAAGAGTTGTTATGTAAATGCATAGTACGTGATATTTTAAGACTATGTGTGGTGCCCACAATGCTAACAGAAAATAAGGGAGGAGAATGGTGCATGTGTGTTGATTATAGGGCCATTGAAAAGATAAGGATCGAGTATAGGTTTTTATTTCCTAGGATGGATTATCTAATTTGTAGTATCATTAGCTCTATCCTTTAATATTTATTTTATCCCCAAACACACTAGCCTATCACCAAACCTAAGTTGGCACTCACCGGAGGCACATGCGGGTGCCAAGCCCCTCCTTTATGTGAGCCTTGTGAGAATGTTCTGCAATTAATGGGGGAAAGGTTTGAAAAATAATAACACGTGCATTGAGTCTAGTACGGAGGTAGTGGATCTAATTCTAAGCATAAATGCTCCATGAGATAAACATAAACATCACAAAAATATAATGAAAACAAATCTAGACAATGAATAACATGAAAACACACTAGGTTTTAGTCCATAGACTCAAATATAAAAAACAAAGCTCCATATATTATTGAAATCCATTTATAGTAGTTATATTACATCAAACATGGTCATCTCAGACCATATACATCATGAAATAACATTCCACCCTACAAAACAACTCTGAATAGAGATCTTAGCTATGCTTTCCCATTACAGCCCATGTTCATACCCGAGCACATACATATATGCCTAGTAACAACATTCTCTCACCACTTCGTTGCATCTCCAACTCTATTTATTTCAGACCCTAGCACTCCTTTAAATAGAATCTGGATTCAACGCCATAGTTTCACCCCTTAGTAGATCACATGCAAAGTGGAAGTGTGGTCCTCCATGACCAAGTGCTTATGTCGTCTTGCAAAGGCCTCCACTAACTGTAATGATCCTTATAGGAATATTCCCTACATGGAATATTCATTTCTTGACCTCCAAGGCTCTAAGATGGAATCTTATCCATTCATCACACCTACGTGGGCCCTCATGTGTTTCTAATGTGATACCACCTTCAAAAATTCAACTAAGTCCCCAAACCCTCTTCTACTTCTATATGCCAACCTCTCCTCCCACACATCTTTCCTTGAGTGCCTTCCTACTCGATTTCCCTACACGTGCACAATATTTATGCCTTGGGAATTATTCAATTCAAGGCCTAACATTACCCCACACTTCACGTGTTATCCTTCCCTGGAAACACTTTGCTATTTCACCAAAGAATAAGGAGTACGAGAAATGAAATAATCTATAATTAAATAAAGTATGGAAGAATAGAAGGATCCTGCTACTACTGCATAAGGAGTGGGAATTATTTCTTCATGGATGCTTCAATTTTATCCCAAGCATCTACCCCACCCTATACATGTTGGAGCAAATCACCCACCAATAAGCTAGCCTCGTCAAAACTTATATCACCTCCCTTAGCTTTTAGCATATCTTCGATGGTTTCCATCTTCTTGCTAAGGTTACCCAACACATCCATCATGCGAGTGACTTGGGGGTATAATCCCTTCAGTTTATTTTTAATTGAAAACCTCAAGGTTTTGATGACCTCTAATTTCTTCTCAACTTCGACCAATATCTGAAATCGCACCACCCTATTGCCCTTGTTTTTCTCTTGAAACTCCTTGAGATCCACCTCATTTCTAGAAACCAATATGCTTTCTACTCTATCTCTATCGCCACAGTTTTCATACCCAACTTTGGCTGTTTATGTCACAGTCTCCACTAAGGCAAGGAGCTCAAAGTACCAAGTTATTGTCTCCCCAATATTCAAATTATATTCTTCCTTCTGGCGCGCCATCATCTATTCTGCCAACTCCAATGTAAGTGGTTTCCTCTCCATGGTGAGTATGTGCATCAAGTATTCCAAGTAGTGCAAGGTTGAATCATACTTCTAATTAGGAGGGGATAGGTCCAGGTGCTTTAAGATAATGGCATTTGAAATAACTTCTACCTTCTTGTAGATTTCACACCCATCACCTTTCATCCCTCATCTCATGCCTTAACTGTACATTGATCAATTCCTTCTGTTTTATCTCCATGTCCCTCTCAATGATCTCATCATTATTTTTCCCAAGCTCATCCTCCAAGACTCTTATTCTATCATTTATTATGAAAAAGTCTTTCTTCCACCTCCACCGACATGTTTTTGAGTGTGTTGCAAACTTTATCATTTGACAGTTGTTGGGCATTCACAAGAGGGTTATTCCCTTGGCATCTGGTGTCTTCATCACCACACCACTATTAACCTCGAACTCAGGCTCATCAACATGGGACTCAAAATCCAAAGATAGTATTTTCCTTGTGCATGGGTATGCACTCTCTTCCTCAAAAGAAGACCAAGTGAGGAGTTGTTTTGTAGGCACTATGATTTAGAAAAGCACACGTAGTACCTTGTTTGGATCATTGATGTAATTCATAGTGTTTTCCTACACCACTACTATTCCCTTTCCAGCTTTGTGTGCTGCCTTGGGGACACTCACTACGAGGTTGGGATCTCTGCCCATGCTTCCATACTCTTTCCCTATACTCTCGAGATCCTTTGTTTCCTTTATCACTTTTCAGCGTTTCTCTCCACCTCATGCTCCACTAACTGTTGTATAGTACCCATCACCTCCTCTACTATGTCATCTATTTTTTCTATGGTTGGGGTTGGGGTATTCTAAGCGTGCATTTCTACTTCCTCACTTCCTCCTCTATTATAGGTTCCCTCCTCATACTCATTCTCCTCTTCATCTCTTTCTTCATTGAACTCATGTACATTATGAATAGGGGGACTCTTACCTTCATCATTCTCTTTATCCTCCTCCTAAAAATCATCATCCTTTATGCTCTTTGTTTCCTCAGTGTTTTACCGATAAGTTACGTACATATGAGCAAAAAAGATAGGTTAAGGTTGAGGAGGAATATATTTGAATGAAGGTGGAAGGTAGAGAGCGTGTATTCTGACTTCCCAATCTAGTGTTGATTGCAAAAACTTCCTTTTTCCTAGGAGGAACTACTTGTGAATGAAAAAAAAGACCATGAGAGGAATATTAAACAATATATGTCAGTGGACTTCCTATTGTGTGCTAGATCAGGGAAGTGAGATACTTCCTAGATGTTGGTCAATCCACTATTTAATACAATTCAATGTAATTAATAACATAAGTAAATGACATCCTACTATAGTTGATATGATTTTGGTGTCTTATTCAAGTACAATAAGAAAATCTAATCTGACATGCTAGGTTATGATCAAATTCAGAAGTTAGACACGTCAATAACGTGGTTAGGTCAAGTCAGGGTCAAGTTTTGAGTGGTTTGGGTTATTTGGGTGAAAGTTATGAGGTTGTTGTTATAGGAAGATTTACCAAATAGAGGGACCGATATCAGTTTGGTATGACCAATTTTGGTTGAGAGGAAACCAACAATGCTTTAGGTGAATCGGCATCAGTAGAGTCAGCCGGATAGAAAATCAATAAAGTTTAGTGTTGATGATTCTCTATGATTGCACAGAGAATAGATAGAGAATGGTGAGGTTGATGACAATGCCAGGAATACTCAGAGATGTATGGAGTTGGGTATGGAGATCTAGGAGGTTGTAGGTGGTTAGGTGGGGGCATTGACAGGAAGGTGAGGGATGATGAGATGCAAAGGAGACTAGGACTTGCAAAAATAGATAAAGAAAATGATCTAAATAAATATGGAAAGATGTAGATCTAAATGCACTTACTTGTACTTGCAAGCCTGGTGGTTGGATGGATGTGGTGGCTGATCCATGGAACTTGTGGTCAATGTCATGGCTGTGCTTTCTAGATTGTTACTGTGAATGCTTAACCTTCATATCAGTCTTGGTTCTGGTTTAGGATGTCTAGATGTGCAAGAGTGCTCTGGTGCATGCTTACATGCAGATCTATCTTCTCCAAAAACTCAAAAAATTCTTCCAACCTCTCTAACAAGGTTACCAAAGTGAATATATGGTAACCAATGAAGGTTTAGGTTAACCGACATTGATTCGGGTTGACCGGTGTCAGCTAAGGCGGGATATCCTAGGTTTCCAAAAATAGAATATCTTGGCTATATTTTGGCTAGTTATGTCCATTGTTGCAGATCCAAAATGGCATTTTCTACGTAAGTAAGTGTGCATGCAGTTAGAGGAAGAATAGACATTTAGTGTTAGGGTTAGACTAAGTATTGGTTAGTTATGGTAAGTAGATATTGAGTCCTAGTTAAAAGGAAACATGCTAAGAATAGGTCTATGATGAGGTGTCTAGGTGATGTGGTGGGGCGAGGTGTCTAGGTGAGGTGGAAATTAATTTAGTTAAGGTATTTTTAGTGAATATTATGATAATGGGAATTAATTTAATTATAGGTAATTAAATTAATATACATGTGGGGTGAAGGGGGAGTGTGGCCCAAATTTTGTGTCTACACTTAGAGTCTGAGATTTGTGCCACTTTCTACTTCTTCTTCACCAGTGACTCCTCTAACATAGTGGACTCTTATTTTTTTGGTATATTTTCCTTAACATGAGACTTCTTCCTCCTTTTGTAAGTACTTGGTCCTGCACCTGACTCCTGTGCTACTATAATCTACACGTTACACGTGCTCAACACCCTACTTGTTGTGGTCTCTACTATTTCTCTCTCTTTTCCATTCTTCAAGTCCAGGTCCTCCGAGATGGATACATCATCCTCTAAGTATGTGTCATTCTCAAACTTGGGCCTCAGGTGGATATACACCCTTGCCTTTGTTTTACCTATAGTAATAATTTACACTGGCTTCAACATATTTACTTCATGTGAGACATACTTCTCCATATACGTGCACTTCTTAAGTGAAACTAGTCTTTGGTGTAGCGTGCAATAATCCACATCTACCTCACTTAGATCAAATATGAATTTATTTTCCTCCTTGAACCTGTTGACCATGGTTTGAAATTAATATGTTGTGAAGTAAAATGGTAGTTTACACCAAGGGATTTGTGTTCCATCAGTTAAAGTAAATCTACATATACATAAGTGTTGGTATACTATGAACTCATCCTCATCATCCACCAAGGCTTGCAGTTGCTCTGAGATTCTCCATTCTACCCTGAATGCATCATGCATTCACTTATACCACTTCTCTAAGAATTTTTTGTATGGCATTATCATCGAGTCACAAGTGTAGCATTCAAACCTCTTCGTGGGGGAGGGGTCTTCATCAGGGTATTCCCATAAATAGCTACTCGGTCCATCGGGCACTACAATTTATAAAAAACACAATGGTAAGGAGAATGTTACCATAAATAATATTATCTCCATTACGTGCTGCATCTATAATCTCCTCCGTAATGAAGGCTAAGAGTTTATAGATTTTACCTTCTAAAATCTTCTTGCAATTTTTGAACCATTTCTTGTTCACTTACGTCTAGCGCTCTTGTCCATTCGTCTTGGTAAGCAGATGTGTGGCCATCTTCATATTTGGGTTTGTGATCTTGCTAATTGTAAAGTACCCTAAACCCTTCTTATACTCGTACTTTGTGGCTATCTCCTTGACAGTGTCCTTATCATCCAAATCATCCTCCATTGATTCTCTTATGCATATAAGTCCGGTGTACTTTGAAATAAACTGTGAAGTTAGGCACATTATTCTTCCTGCAAAGTAGAAATAATCCTCATGTACGCATGACATCAACCACTGGTACAGCCTGTTAGGTTTACCAAAATAGGGAAACTCATAGAGTTGTAGGATTCCAGCCTTCTCCAACGTGGTTTTTATAGAGTCTTCATAAAGAAGCTTATCATCTTGTGTCTTCTCTCCAGTCAGAAAAACTAACTCCAGTGCCATATCCTTTTCTATGGTATATTTTTTGTGGTTATAATAGTTTATGGCCATCTTACACACATGAGAAACCCACTCCATTATCATCAACATTCTATCTAGGTACTTAATTTCCGCATACCATAATTTGTTAACACTTCTTGATACAGTGGGTTTTCCTTTGCTCTTTCCTTTCCCCTTCTTCGGTGAAATATTAGATCCCTTCCTTGGTGCCATTTATTATTTTCCACTCCTTGTAATATATTCCTTCCTTCTTTCCCTAACTCTTCTCAGTCCTACATCTTTATTACTTTGCGAAAACTCCTCCAAATCATGTGCGCTAGCTTTGTAAACCCTAACCTATAAAGTGTTCCTTCCACAAGATGGCATAACACCCATGGGAATCATCCAAACACACTTCTTCATCCATACCCATGTACTCCCTCTCCAATTTAGTCCAAAAATATGTTGAATCTTCTTCTGCAAACACAAATATCCACAAAAAAATTTCTTCACAAGGATTCCCTAGTTCGCAAAAGCTCATCAACACAAACACAAGGTAAAAGAATAACTCACCTTGACCTTCTATTTATAGCTTCTTATTTTTCCCAAACAAATGCCAATGCCACCTACTAATGTATGAATGTAATAAAGTAAAAATTTTCCAAAGAAATCCCTCCACACATTTTTTTTAGTGCTTTCCCTCCATGCACAAACTCACACAAAACTTTCTGCAACCTTTTGGAATGCAAGACTTCTTTGACAACATATTAACTTGCACACACTCCCCATACCGAAGTATGTTAACCTCTGCATCCTTTACCAAGTTCTTTCATTTTCCTAGCTCATTTTTCTCTTACGCCTTTTACCCTTGTATATGGTTTTCTCAAGGCCTTTTGGCACCAATATTCTCCCATGATCCCCACTGCTACGCACACTTTTCTTAACCCACACACTTTTGATTTTCTCACTTGGGCCACATATACACATAACTCTCAAGAATTTTCATTTGACACCTTCTACCCCACATATAATAGATGCGCAGTCCTCTGCGCATACAAAACCTTTCAAAAATTATTAGGCTACCGCCACGTTAATGCGCCCAAAACGAAAAGAAAAACTAAAACGATGAAAAAGGGAAACACATTGAAAGGAAACTACGTTAAGGGAAATCCTAAGCTACATGGAAATATTTCCTTATTTATAAACACCAAGAAGACTTATTTGTATTAGGGATTCAACCTACTCTTGTTAAAGAAACCAGGAAACCGTGTGTCATCTAGCGCTTGTAACTAGCAAGCAGAAAAATCAAGTATGTAAGTGATAGTGTATGGTCCTGTTATTCAAATTTTCGTGGATAACAGAAACCCATTTGAATCTAAATCTTCACCGAGAGAGAGGGGAATTAACCAAATTATAAAGAGAACCAAATGGCTTGCAGATAATGACAAGTGTCAAGTGGGCGCAGCTTCAGAAGCCAAAAGGTGATGAAGTATCAAACTCCCGTGGGACTTACACATAGAACCAACAAAGGATTAGGATAGAGAACCCACGGATGGTGCCAAGTGTCCACTCAGTGCTTTCCTAGGAGCCTTAAAGAAAATAAGAGTCTTAAGAATATGTGGGCCTTCCATGTGGATCTTGCAAAAAATAGAATCCATCTTCAAAGCAAGCCATAAAGATGACAAGCCATCCGCCACGTATATGTGATTTAAGGTCTTATTTGTAAGATTTAATGCTCAAGGAATTTTTCAAAAGATAAGAGGTGAAGGGTCATTTCATTACAAAATGTGTGCCATTTGAATCAAGGGGCAGGGAACCAATGCATAAAGGGTCAAAATATCTGGTTATGTAATAAATAGCCGAAGGAGTTTCTTCTCAAAAGGTGATTCCATCTTAAGGGAGTTGATTGCAAGACGATTAAAATGCATTAAATGGGCATGGCTCTCACTTTTTTGTAGGGGTCAAATTATGAGAAAGATTTGAGGAAATTTGTTTCTGTCATTTCATATCATTTATCATAATTAGGGGGAAATGGGAAGGAGTTTGAAAGTTCTTTCTTACGTCCACCTCACCCTATAAATTGTAATTGAAGTTCAAAGGAAAAAAAAAGAAAATAGAGATAGAGATTTTAGTTAGGTGCGAAGAGTCTTAATATTTTTCTCTCTGTCGCCAAGCTTCTCTTTTGTTAGGAAAAGGAGATCTTGAAACTCCAGCCTTCTGCCTAGGCTTTGTAACAACAATCTTACCTCTTTTCTAATTTAATACTGTGCACAACCATTGGAGTAATATATATGTTTTATGGTGTTTCCGCTTCATCATTTGCATATATTTATTGTCTCTAATCACCATGAATTTCATTTAGAAAATGTGCATCTTTTGGTGTTGTGCTTAAGTAGTTTGAGACGATTGTATATTCGGTTGGCTTTGTGGTGTATTATTTTTGGCGTATCACCTTAGTTTGTTTAATGTTTTTCTTTCCATTTTTTTTTAACCCTATCTCCCCCCACAGAGAAGAGCCAACTTCTTTAAAATCTATAGGTCTCCTTAGGATGCACATCCCACCAACCTGAATATTCCCATGACTCTGATGGATGTATCCACCAAGGATTTTTGTCAACATTTTTCCTAGCAAGCCTAATGGGATGACTCAGAGTGATACTTTATTATGCATCAGCTTGGTTGATTCTCAAAATATTTCAAACTTCCATACAGATGGTTATGAAGTACATCTAGCAACTCCCCAAGGTCTGACCAAATCATTACAAAGGCTTGTAGACCTCCCTCTCATCCATTTTCATTCATCTACCTTTCCACGCCTTCCGTTTATCTTCATCCAATGAATTCATGCTACCATGACTCCATTACCACCAAGGGATCCTCCCCTTGTTCATCTCCAAACCATAATTTCTGGACTACCACCATCTTCGAGTAGCTATACCTCACACACCAGTAAACGAAGGCTCCAAATCCAATAGAAAAGGAGGATGAGGAGTTTGAATACTTATCAGATCCAAGCAAATGTCTCAATGAAGAGGATCCTATTGAAATCACATCTTATCTCACTTCATCAATCTCACTACAGAGGCCACCTATTTCTCATGAACTTTCCACCAAACCTGATTCAGATGCTCTAGAAGAAAGTATTATTAAGAACTTTTTGCTTTCAATCTAAGATCCTAGATTCACCAGAGAAGATGTTAAAAAAGGAGAGTGGAAAGAAGATTAACATGATGAAACCCTTGAAAGAGATCTGCAAGAGAGCCTCGATCCAAAATATATAATCCAAAATGATGGACATAAGAAAAAGGTAGGACCAAGCCCCACCTTAGGCTGTATCTCATCGATCAAGATGACAACACCGGTCAT
Organism: Taxus chinensis; assembly: GCA_019776745.2. Taxonomy (NCBI): domain Eukaryota; kingdom Viridiplantae; phylum Streptophyta; class Pinopsida; order Cupressales; family Taxaceae; genus Taxus; species Taxus chinensis. The sequence goes on along the minus strand of CM034153.1, from coordinate 68,782,203 downwards.
GTTCATTTCAGAACATGAGGATGATCTTCAAGACCCCGAGGGTTAGTTACAACACCTCCAACGAAAAGATGAATGAGAGGAGGTATTCATATTGTTCACTGATACCACAGGTGGAAGAGTGAAAGGTAACTATTCACTCTCACTACAGGCCATATCAATAGCCAAATTGATTATATGGCCATGTTTTATAAGGAAGGGAAGCTATTTTTCCTTTCCTATTTTAGGTTTCATGTAGCTTGTGTAGAACCAGTTAGACTAGGAGTAGGAGTAGATTTGCTTTCAACATAATATGTGCTTAGGTACGCATTGCATATCTCGTTTGAGACATGTATGTTTTGTCTTTTGTATAGTCCCACTCATATATTACTCCGAAGGGGGTGCCATCTCTGATGTAGGCTTTGGCTCACCAAGGAATTCACTGTCAGCTGAAGCAGTTGCATTTTTTACGTAAAACCAAATACATAGTAACTAAAATCAGCCAAAGGTTGTCATTGGCCACCCTTTTCAATTTTCTACTCTTAAGAAAAATAAAATCTTATTGAGTTTCAATATGAGAGTGGGAAGGATCTAGAATCAAGTGGAAATTGTGAATACTCCGCGGAAAGCTTAAAGGGTCACATGCTTTGATTTGGAGTAGCTTCGAAACACAATGCGAGACCAGTTTGATAGTGGGAGATCATGGGTTATTTTCATTTAGTAGGCTAAATGGTCCCAGTGAGTTCTCAGACTGTTATTTAAATTTTTGTGGCAAAGAGAAACCCATTTAAAGCTAAATCTTCACCGAGAGAGAGTGGGCTTAACCAAATTATAAAAAGAACCAAATGACTTGCAGATAGTGACAAATGTCAAGCAAGCACAACTTTAGAAGTCAAAAGGTGATGAAGTATCAAAATCCTATGGGAATGACACGTAGAGCCAACAAAGGAGTAGGACAACTAACTTGTGGATGGTGTTAAGTTTCCACTCAACGCTTTCCCAGGAGCCTTAAAGAAAAGTAGAGTCTTAAGAATGCGCAGGCCTTCCATGTGGATCTTGCAAGAAATGGACTCCGTCTTCAAAGCAAGCCATAAATATGACAAGTTATCCACCACGTATAAGTGATTTAGGGTCTTATCTATAAGATTTAATGCTCGAGGAGTTTTTCAAAACATCGGAGGCAAAGGGTCATTTCATTACAAAATACATACCATTTGAATCAAGGAGTCAGGAACCAATGCATAAAGGGTCGAAATAATCTTGTTATGTAATAAATAGCTGAAGGATTTTCTTCTCAAAAGGAGATTCCATCTCAAGGAATTTAGCTGTAGGATAATTAAGACGTATTAAATGGGTATAGCTCTCACCTTTCCAAAGGGGTCAAATTTTGAGAAATATTTGAGAAAATTTGTTTCTGTCACTTCATATCATTTATCATAATTAAGGGGCAGATGGGAAGGAGTTTGAAAGTTATTTCTTACCTCCTCCTCACCCTATAAATTGTAATCAAAGTTCAAAGAAAAAAAGAAGAAGAATATAGAGATAGAGATTTTAGTTAGGTGTCAAGGTGTTAGGTTGTGGAGCTGAATTGCTTTAAAGATATCATGTTTTACACCTTACTGGAATACATAGTAACCAATTTTAGTTAGCATAAGAACCATCATCAATCAACATAAGAATTTCCATAGATCAGCATAAGAACCACCATCAGTCAACAGATGAACCGTCGTTGGTTAGGGTGAACTGACGTCAGTTACCTATGAGGGAATGTTTTAATTAACTCTCCAGAATTAGACCTATTTTTAGCATTAAAGTAGATCTATTGATTATAGCTACATGGATAAGTGACCTAAGTTTATAAATGACTATGTAAGCATGAAAGCTAGGGTTAGAAGCAGAATTAAGAGAAGGTTTGAATTATATCCTTGATTCTCCTAGATTGAGACAATGAAGAAGAAGAAGATAAAGAAATAACAAGTTACATGAAGACATATTCTCCATGAAAAGGAGATGAACAGAAGGAAATATCATATCCATAGAGAACTTGGTAGCAGTTCAGGGATGCAGTAGTTCCTAGTTATGTGAGATCTACTAGTGGTGTTTGGAGGCATAGTTGTATTGCACTCGTGGAGATCCGTTTAGAGATCTGGAGGAGAGGAGATACTCTTGGAGAGATGCATTATACTCTTGTATTGATGATTTGGTTTGTACTCTTTTTGTATTATATATATGAGATCTCTATATTTGGTGGACGTAGCCCACACTAGGTGAACCATGGTACATGATGTGTTATGTGTGTGTACTTTGTCTTGATTTGGATTATTCTAGTTTATACTTCAACAAATGTAGATTTTGGGGAATTGTTTAGATCCTGTATGCATGATTTTATTTGTTATTAAATCATAACACTATTCTGCAGTCCCGAATTCCCAACAATTGGTATCAGATCTTGGTTAGCTTGGTTATTTTAGAGAAATGGTTTTCTTCATGGTTTTTTAGTGGTTTGACTAGCATGTATGAGAGCAAGGTTTGTTTTTCCTGATGAGAAGATCGTAGGAAGAGATTCAATCTAAAGTTGGAGTTGAAAGAGTAAGGTTGCTAGAAATTACAGTTACCGGCATTGGTTAAGTGGCAACCAGCATTAGCAGCATGACTGTGGTCAATTACAGGATAACCATTGGTCGGTTACAATGTGACCATGGTCAATTACTAGACAACCTTGTTTTAACTAGAAAATCACATATCTGAAGAAATGGAAAGATGCATGGAATGTATCCTTTTTGCTGAGGTGTCCCCATTTCTTGGAGGCACATGCATGTTGGTCAAATTGCAGATCTAGTTATTGAGGTATGGTTTTATCTTGGTATTGCAATGCTTATATTATTTTGGTTGCACATGCATGTATGGGATTGGAGATCTATATCTAAGAATGATAGAAAAGGAGCAGTTATGCATCCTTTGGTGTAGTTAGATGCATGGGCTTCTTAAAGAGGTATAATGTAGTAGCACAATGTGAAGATAGGGTTTCCATCAGAGAAGCATGTTCTTCAGTTGAAGATGCAGTTGAGTATCTTGGTGCTAATAAGGTGATGTATTTAATCTTGGTATAATTTTTATTGCATGTATTATTGCTGTTAAATTTTTGTGCAAGATTTGGGTGCTTATTGAAATGACTAGCTCAACACAACTATCAACTTTGGTTAGAGTAGGCACCTAGTTTGGTGACCTATGCCAATTTGTGGCGTTGTGTTAGTTCCAGCAGCACCGATGTCAGTCAGGGAACTGACATCAGTCATAGAGGGTAATCGGTACTGGTTAGAAAACCATATTCAGTATCTGTGACAATGAGTTTCCACATAGTTTCTTATAGTAGAAGAGGACATGGATGGTTCAATGTCTTGTTTTGGAGGATCAAGTTTCTTGCACAGTGTGTAAAGGCAGAAATAATGTTGATCACTTCAATGTTTTGATCAGAAAGAGGATGGATTTGGCTTGGTTATTCTAGTGAGAATTTGGGTTAGGTATCTCTATATGGTTCATGTTTTATTTCTTTCTTTTGGAGAAAATGATATTATGTTTAGATAGTGTGCACAAATTTACACCATGTTTTTTGGTGTTGCTTGACTTTTATTTCTCAGTTGTGTGGAATCTTAAGGACAAGGATATTTAGTCTAAGGATGAGATCCTCAATGAAAAGTCATGGTTAGACACAGTTGTAGGTAATGAAAGATGTTCAGTACAAAGGATGAAAAGAAGTTGATTCACCTACTTCACAAGAAGTCCAAACGTCTATGATGTAGGAGTATTCTTTGATAAGAAGGGAATCATTTTATATTTTCTGTCATCTGGTTTTATTTCTCGCTAACATATTAGATTTTGAGCTCAATGTTAGAGGAAGTGCAAGGGATTTCATGTTCAGTGGGAGCAAGCCATGGTTGTTGGCATTGCAAGATTGGATACATGATGCACATATAGAGTGAGAGGAGATTTCTACTTTTCAGAGTGGTAGAGGCACTAGTTGGTTTTGGAGGGAAGTCATAGATTTGCATGTATATTGATTTTATTGCTTTGTGATGTCACTTCTGGTTTATTTTTTGGTGCCTAGATATCCCTATGGGATTACAGTTGATGGTTAGATTCAGTTGGGTGAAGAAGATAGAGCATTTTTTAGAGTTTTAAGGGTTAAAAGAGAAAATATGCTAGTTACAGAGACTGGTGTCAGTTAGGATGAACTTTGGTTGGTCATCTAGTAACCATGGTCGGTTAGGAGGTGACCAGTGTCGGTAGGGGAAACCATGGTCGGTTTGGTTACAGGTTTGACATCAGTGTTTATTTACCATTTCTAGATGGTTCCCTTGTTTTGCTTTCATCTTGATTTGGTTTGTGCAGTATGTTGATGACATGTTTGTTGGTATTTTCACTTGGTATTAGCTGTATGGTTTAGCATGGTTGTTTGTTATTGACATTGATGAGCATAGGATTCATATATTATTTTGGAGTTAGTCAGTGAGAGACTTGGTGCTTCTGGAGATCCCGATGATATGGATATATGTATAGGTGAGTTTACACATATGGATAGATTCAGTTTTGTGAGTCTATGATGATGTAGATGTTTGATTTGCACATGGATTCCTATGAGCACGGTTCATTTTCTTTGAGCATGAGTAGGGGATGTTTGTATTTCCTCTTGATTACTATGTTACTCCTTAATAGGTATGTTATCTACAGATGAATGTCTTGGACATGTTAGTTTTTCATGCAAGGTTGGATTTGTAGATTGCAGTGTTTGGATTTATTTGATTTATGCAGGTGTTTGTGGATTGATCACCCACTGGTGCATGTAGAACTCATTCAGGGCTATTTTTACCCGAGATCTTGGTTTACTTTCACATATTCCAGTTTGAATTATCTTTAGACAGTTGCATTCGTGGTTGCGTGGATACATGGATATATGGATGGATAACATAGTTGGTTTTACAGGTATGGCTATGGTTGCAGTTAAAGCTCAGTACTTTAGTTTGAGTGGGAGATCTTTCTGGTTTGTTAGTTATGATGACTTGGTTGCATGAGAGGCATGATGTTATGATTCAGTGGGAGCTTGATGTATAGATAGATTGGTTATCATGGATTAGTTGTAGATTCGTGGTGGTTTGGTAAGTAATGTTTTTATCTTCTTGGTTTGAGAAGATGGTTTGATATTCCTGGTTTTATTTTTTGAGAGAATTGTTGATGGAAAGAATAGATGGTCTTCACAGTGTGTAGAGGATAGTGATGTACATGTACAGGTACATAGGTTCAGCAATTTAGCTCTAAGTGGGAGATTGCTAGGTTGTGGAGCTGAATTGCTTCAACGATAGCTTGTTTTACACCTTACTAGAATACACAGTAACTGACGTTGGTCAACATAAGAACCATCATCGGTCAACATAAGAACCTCCATCGATCAGCATAATAATGACCATCAGTCAGTAGATGAACCATCTTTGGTTAGGGGGAACCGACGTTGGTTACCTGTGTAGGAGTGTTTTCATTAACTCTTGGGAATTAAATCTATTTTTAGCATTAAAACAGATCTATTAATTGTAATTGCATGGCTAAGTGCCCTAAGTTTATAAATGACTATATAAAAATGAAATCTAGGGTTAGAAGTATAATTAAGAGAAGGATTGAATTATATCCTTGATTCTCCTAGAGTGAGAGGATGAAGAAGAAGAAGAGAAAGAAAGAACATGTTACATGAAGACAGAGTCTCCATGGAAAGGAGATGAACAAAAGGAAATATCAAATCCATAGAGAACTTGGTAGCAGTTCAAAGATGTAGTAGTTCCTAGTTATGTGAGATTTTCTGGTGGTATTTGGAGGCACAGTTGTAGTGCACTCATGGAGATCTGTTTAGAGATCTGGAGGAGAGGGGATACTCTTGGAGAGATGCATTATACTCTTGTATTGAAGAGTTATTTTTGGATATTGTTGTATTATATATATGAGATCTCTATCTTTGGTGGACGTAGCCCACACTGGGTGAACCATGGTACATGTTGGGTTATGTGTGTGTACTTTGTCTTGATTTAGATTATTCTAGTTTATACTTCCACTGCTGTAGATTTTGGGGAATTGTTTAGATCACGTGTGCATGATTTTGTTTATTATTAAATCATAACATTATTCTGCCATCCCAAATTCCCAACAAGAGTCTTAATATTTTCCTCTCTTTCGCTAAGCTTCTCTTTTGTTAGGAAAAGGAGATCTTGAAACTCCATCTTTTTTCTTAGGCTTTGTAATGGCAATCTTGCCTCCTTTTTACTGTAATATTATGCACAACCATTAGAGTAATATATATATATATATATATATATATATATGTATGTTTTGTGATGTTTCTAGTTCATCATTCACATATCTTTATTTTCTCTAATCGCCTTTATTTTCATTTAAAAACTATGCATCTTTGGGTGTTGTTGCATCTTTGATACTATGCTTAAGTAGTTTGAGATGATTGTGTATTTGGTTGGCTTCCTGGTGTATTTTTTTCTATGCATTGCCTTAGTTTGTTTTATGTTTTTCTTTCAAGATTTCCTGAACCCTATCCCCCCCCCACAGAGAAGAGCCAACTTATTTAAAATATAGAGGTCTCCTTAGGACACACGTCAAACCAACCTAAGGATTCCCACAACTCTGAAAACTCTATCCTCTAAGGATGTCCATCAACAGGTCATAACTAGTGTATCTTAAGCTTACCTGGGTGGTGCAGAAACTTAGAATCATAAAGTAGAACCATATGCCTAACCTCAAACTTCTTGTTATTAATGTGATGATCATGCTATGCATTTTTTCATGCTTTCTCCATCTTATGACTCCATCTAGAAATGGCACACCTCTCATCAAACTCCATAATTTTATCAATGCACTCCTCTAATGCTTGTTCATCATCCAATCCTCCTGTGCATGTAGTACCCAGAGATGAAAACATGAATTACACAGGTAGAATAGCTGCCACACAAAACACCAATTGAGAAGACATGACCTTGATCAACCTTTTATAAGTTTTGTGATATGTCATAGCACTACAGAGACTTTACCATCCCAGTCCCTCCTTTTGACATCGAAAATCTTAGTTAATATGTGGCTTAATATCTTGTTAAATGCCTCAGAAGTTCCATTCGCCTAAGGGTGATAGGGTGTAGTTTATTGATATGCCACCATGAAATTTACCAACAAGATTCGAATAGTCTTATTTAAGAAATGCATACCCCTATCACTCGTTAAGTTCAATGAACATCCATATATGCTAATTATGTTCTCCCATAGGAACCTAGTTGTTGTAGCTACCATGTAATCCTTTGTAGGCACAACTTCTGCCCACCTTGTAAGATAATCTATGCAAGTGATAATGTAGTGTGAACCTTTCATGTGCACATCTTGGAAAATAGGGCCCACAAATTCAATCACCCACTTTTTAAAAGCCTCTACACTAGTAATAGGTCTTAGTGGCATTTCTTCTCTTCATCCTAGTTTACCAAGGTGTTGGAAATTATCATAGGCCTTGTAATATTCAATATAGTCCTTGCAAATTGTTTCCCACTAAAGGATTTCCAATAGGATCTTGCTCTTGGTCACATTCCTAGTATAGTGACCTCCTACAATGCCACCATGAAATTCTTCCATGATTGCATTACGCTCATGTTCCAACACACACCGGCGCAAAACCTCATCTTGGCTAAGATTGTACAGGTATCCTCTAATAAACATATAGGGCACATCATGTATAGCCAACTATGTTTTCTCTAATGTCTTCATTCCTTTTAACACCACACCTAACCATAGGAAAATAAAAATATCCTCCAAGTGAGATAGCACGCGCTATAATCTAAAAAATTTTGCATTTGAAATCATATTCTCGATGCTTTTTGCATCCTTGCCTAATTTAATCCATGATAGATGGCTAGGTCTTAGATTTCTTTTACTCAGTTTTACTACGACCAAAAATTTGAACTCCTAAAACAGTAGAATCCACTAGCATATGAGCCCTTGCAAGATATGTTTCTTTAATAAGTAATTTAGCACCATATGATCCATGTAGAAGATAAATGGAGTGGCCAACAAGTATTTTCTAAACTTGTGCAGTGCATATATAATAGATAGCACCTCGCACTCTGTCGTGGTCTATTTTTTCTTAGCTTGTGTTAATTTCTTGCTTGAGAAACATAATAGATGATCAACAATCCCCTCTCCAGGTTTTTTCCAACATTGCTCCTATCGCCATACCTGATGCATCAACATGCATATGGAAAGGCCTATCCCAAGAGGGAAAGCACAAAATGGGTGCAATAGTAAGTTTCTCCTTTAAGGTGTCAAAATCGATCTCTTGCACCTCTCTCTAATAGAACTTACTTTGATGTTTCAATAAATCTTCCAGCAGCATGAAAATCTGGGCATATCCCTTGATGATATCCCTATAGTACCCCATATTCCCTAGGAACCATCACATCATGCTTTAACTAGTAAGCTCCTCCAATCCCACTATAATAATAAATTTTGTGGGGTCTTTATAACAATAAATTTTGTGGGGTCTACCAGTAAGCCTTCCTTGTAGATAATGTGTCCCAACAACATGCCAAAAGGAGTAGAAAAGAACCACTTCTTATTGTTAAGCGAGATACTTAACTACCTGCATCTTTCAAACACCAACCATAAATTCTCAAAATGATCTGTGACCAACCCATACACCATCCAGTCATTAGAGTAAGCTTGTAGAAACTTATAGATGAAGTCTTGAAATGCTTGCACAAAAATGCATAAAAACACAAAAGGTGTGTTCTTCAATTCAAAAGACATGAATATATAAGAAAAATTCCCCATTTAATGGTGAAAATTGTTTTCTCCTAGTCTTCCTTCGCAATTATTACTTGGTGATAACCTGAGAATCCATCTGTAAAAGAATATATCTCTTGCCTAGCTACACCTTCCAAAATCTCTTCAATTGGCGGGGTTGGGAAAGGTTCTATGACACATGTAGCATTGAGATCCCTGTAGTCTACACATATCCTTATTCATCCATCCTTTTTGATACTAATGACCATCGAACTCACCCATTCAGATTCATCAATGGCTTTAATGATCCTAGATTCTATCATCTTATCAATTTCCTCCTTAACTTTCACTTGTAAATTCAGGTTCATTCTGTAGGGCAATTTCCTTATGGGGCACACACCTTCTTTTAACTTGATCCACATTTCTCCCAATGAAGGATGTATTCCTTTTAACTTGTGGTACCTATGCAGGAACAAATATTGGAAATTGCACAACAATTCCACCACTTTCAAAACCTCATCTTTTGTCGAGTAGTATCCAATAACAATTTCCTTGGGCTATACTTCGGTACCAATGTTAACCTTATTTTTTGTAATGGTTCATCGTAGGCGTGTGCTTTCTCATTTGTTTTTTCCTATATTGCATGTGTACCTACAGTATGGTCAACATCTAATTTCTCCACCTCTTCATCATCTATCAAGTAGACTGAATTCCCCTTTTCTCTGTCTGTGCAGGCTCTCTCAAATTGTACTTCTTCCACTTATTTTTCAACGAATCATGCTTTCTACTTAGTTTCTCCTATCAACTCCAAAAAAATTTCCTCGGCCATGACACAATCTCCCAAGGTAAGGTGCTTGAATACCTATAACGCCTCATTCATCGACGAATCAGTACTGCAATATTCAAATGTTTGAACAAGATCCGTCATCAAATCCTGCCAGTTCCCTATATGATGTTGTAACTCTGATTGAATATACCATCCACTCACGTAGCCCTGTAATGTTTAATAAAAATTATGCACCCATAGGAAATGGGGTAGAGCTTCTACACCTCCCATCCAAGCCTTTTCACACTCCTGAACATGGTATGAGGCGGATCAGTTCCCATCATAGTCACAAATTCGATATGGTGCATTTCTTTGGAGAAATATAACAAAGAACACAATTCTCACTTCACACCACTATAGAAGATTATATTGATGTGCCACCCACCAATATGTTGTTTTCCTGCGTAAAGTATAGGTAAGCATATTCCTTTTGTCCACTTGACTTTTCCACTAGGTCTCCATTTCACATAGAAATACATCAGGTTTGGATTCCCTAGTGTACCATGGAAACTACCTTCCTCCCAAGTTCCTAATCGAGTGTGCTCTGATGACTCAAGTCTCAGTATCCTTCATAGGCCTTCCAACCAACTCATATGTCCCATATGTCAAGTTGTCAAAATCAACACTGGTTGTATCACTTATGGATTGTGCATCATCCCATTGAATGACCCCTTATTTTGATGGTTGAATGAAATTTAGGTCCTTGATGGTGCACATATATATCTTGTTTAAGTCTTCTTCGCCCAATAGATCTACATATGGCACATACCATCCTTCATTAATTGGAATGATCACATACTCTTCCTTTTTCTCAAAACTAATGTAGCCCTTATTGAAACACAAGTAAACATTATTTGTATAGTAGCAAGGGTGCCCAAGTAATGCTGGGAAACTATCAACTTCAGTAAGCTCTAGAACCTCAAAGTCTTTAGTAAAATTTTCCCCTTGAATAGTTATGGATGCACCTTTCTACACCCCTAGAGGCATGGCCTTTATCCTGTTAGCCAAGTACACCGTATTCAAAGATGGTTGTAATGGGGGCCTCCCCATTTAATTCCATACATTTAGAGTAAGGAAATTGACCTCCGAACTTGTATCAATCAATATATTACTCAGGATCCCCCCATAAATAATTTCATTCAATGTAATATCCTTTTCATAACCAATGTTGTGAGAAGGTAGGTTAGCGTGAAGAAATTTCTCTTGCACTCTCTTCCAGGGCTTGGTACCTTTTCTCTCATCCATTCTCCTAATAGAGGAATAATGTTCTCCTCCCGCATCATCTAACATAGTTCACTAATTTCATCCATATCCTATTGGGGAACCTCAACACTCTTCTTCTACTCCAACTGGTGTGATTACTCCTTCAGACACTAGATTTATCCTTAGAAGATCTTGATCACCTCCATGGTTTGTTGGTAAGTGATGCTGAAAAAAATAGGAAGTTATTGCCCCATGTGTGGGTGAAGGTGATCCCCCTCAAACAAGGCATTGATGAGGTGTTATATGGAATTGGTGAGTGCTTTGATAAATGTGTAGTTGGTGGAGGTAGGTGGGGAAGGGTACGAGTACTAGAGGAAAGGGTGATGGTCTACTTGTGAAATAGGTAATAGGTCGGGGTCAAATCAGGTAATGGGTAATGGCAATTAAATGCACACACATGTATAGAATACAACACTTTACTAGGTTAAAGAGATTGTAAACTCTACATCGTCCAAGATCGATAGATTTATTCAAACAAGGGTGAAGTGTGTCAGGTATCTAAGGTATAGGATATGGTCCGGACACACAACATAGGTGAGGTACAAGAATGTGTAGGTATGTTCCATTACACCAAATTTTTGGTCGGGATAAACAACAAAACAATAGGAAAGGTATGGTTGTTAGGCTAAAACAACATATAAAACAACATCACATAGTATATCAAGTGCATAAGGTCAAAGGTCACACTAAGTAGGTCAGGTCCAGGTAAATAGGTCATGACATGGGTAAGGCCAAGGTATAGGTAAATAATAAATCTAGAGACGTAGCTAAGGAACTATATGGGTAGTTTGGGCTTGTAGGTAGGTTTCCATAAGTGTGGGTGAGGTCAAAGGATATTTGGTAGTGAGGAAGTGAGGTAAAAATGGTAATAGCAGGTGACCGATGCCAGTTAAAAATTAACTGACGTCAGTTTGGTATGAGAGACATCGTTCGTTGCAGGTTAGGGTTTAAAAAAGGAAAATTCCTCTTTTTACTTAATCATTTATCATTTTCCAATTGAAGAAAACAATAGAGGAGAGGTGGAAAGTTGGAAAGTGATAGAACAATATAGAGAGTTGAGTTGGCGGGCCTTGTAGTGGGTGATTGGCATTTGGTAGGTGGGTCCACAAGATTGGGTCAAGTGATTCGATTGGTTGTGAGGTGGGGAGTTGATTTGGTGATGGCAGAGGTGGGAGAGGGTTCGAGTGGACCACCGACAAAGTGGCTAGACATACCACCATGTTGATGACACCAAGATGAGGTAGGATTTTATCCTATCTACCCATGTGTTGTTGAAATAGTTTATTGAAATCTGGTGGGGTTGAAATGTGGTTGGGTAGGGATTTTAATTAGAATTTGTAAGTAAAATGAATGGAATCAGGGTGGGTGGGAATTCCAATGTATTGTAAATGGGGGATAATGAAGTTTGGGTAGGATAGGGTAGGTGGTTTTAGGGTGAATGTGTTAATTTTTTAAAATTAGGGCAGGGTTTTGTAGATTTTGACATCATGATAGTAACCGATGACGGTTAAGGGTTGGAAGACGTCAGTTTTCCTTGACTGAAATCGGTCAATAGTGACCCATGTCAGTCGTCTTTAGGGGAAAATAGGTTAATAACTAAGATAAGGTGGGAGGGAATGATAGGCAATGATATATAAAGGTACGTTTAGTGAGAATTGATAGGGTAATAAGTACAAATGGTATTAGTTGAGGGATGTGAAATTTGGATGGGGGGAAAATGGGTGGTATTTAGGGTTGGGATGTGGTTACGGGGTAGTAAGTAGTAAGGATCTTTGGAATAGGTTGGTTGGTTAAGAGATATGTTGGGTATGGTCAAGGCTTACCAATGTTGTGGTTTATATGATGCATACTAGGGACTTTCTGTGGATGAGGGACAAAGTACCACCTTTGTTGCTAATGGTATGGTCGAGTGTGGCCATAGAGGAGTGGAGGAACATGACATATGTCATATTGATTGGGATACAATGCTATAGAAATATGTTTCAAGAGCCAAACTTGATGGTCTTACTCACCAATAGATGGGATTCAATGGCCAATACATTCCTCCTACCAACGGGTGAGATCACTATCACCTTGGACGATGTATATAGGATCCTACAACTACCTATAATGGGAGAGTAGGTTTATTTGATTTCCTCATAGGAATCAAAGGAGATGATGTTAGCATAGCATGAGCCTGAGCTATGGGGACATGTATGCAGCCCATCCTCAAGCGATGAGGTTGGTTGTCCTGATCATGGAGGCAACGTGTTGTTTTGCATTTTTGGATGAAGAGGGTGGGAGATTCCCACAAGTGTTGATGGGGGTTCTTCATGACATGATGGAGGATAGGACCTATTTTTCTTGGGCACCATCATTCTTGGTGCAGTTATATAGGGAGTTGTGGGCCTATGGGAGGCTATGAATTAGTTTTTGTTGTACACTTCTTCTTCACTACTGGGCATACAAGCACATCATATGTGTACGTCTAGTTGGTTTGCCTTGGCCTTATGTAATCAATGCAAGCTTGGTATGAGTTGGTTATAAGATTTGGGTACCTGTTAGGGGAGAGCGCAAGAATGCTATGGATACACACAATGTAGCATATTGTTTCACCTGATTCTTAGAACGTTTCTTGGAATGTGACAAAATAGATAAGGCTAAAAGGGCTAGGAGGAATAACTATTGAAGCTGGTTGAAGGTTTTTGCACACGTATGACTTCTTGATCCACAACTGATCATGAGTGCTTCAATTTGGATAGGAGGAACTACCTGAAATGAAAAACAAGACCACCAAAAGAGATTACATAGCATATGACCATGGACTTCCTAGCATATGCTAGTTCTGGGAAGTGTGATACTTCCTAAAAGGTTGTTAATCCACTGTTTAAAATAATTCAATATTAATAATAAATGAAATCCTATTGTAGTTAAAATTATTTAGGTATATCATTTGATTATAATAAGTAAATTCATTCACAAAAGGCTAAGCCATGATTGAATCTGAAGGGTCAGGTATCTGTTAGAGTACCGGTACTAGTCAGGGTCTGGTTTTGGGATGTTTTGGGTATTTGGTGGGGAATTGAGGCTCTGATCTTGGTCTGAGGGTAAAACATAGAGACCGACGTCAGTCTGGTATGAAAAATGTCTATTTAAGTGAAACCAGTGACAGTTATGGGTAACTAGCGTCGGTATGGTCGAGGTAAAGGAAAATCAAAAGAAAATGATTACAGGGCTTGATATGAGATTTGATGTAGGTGGTGGGGTAGGTTTGAGGGTCAAAAAGGTCTCAAATGTGGTCAGAGATGAACATAAAGTGAGGATGGGTAATCTAATGATGTAAATAATGGAAAAGGCCCAGTTACAAACTGATAAGAAATGAAGAAATGGATATACAACAACTTAATTTGACAACAAAGATAGTAAAACCTATTATAGTGTATTAGACCAAGCTCGTGGAGCTATACTTACTGTTATATGAGCTTGATGGCTGGATGGAAATGGAAGTTCATCAGATGGATGGAGTTTGGTGTGGTGATGGCACTTCCTAGAATGCTCCTATGAATGTAAAATGGTTGTGGTCACTTCTGATGGTGGTTGTGGATGTTCGGATGTGTGTGTGAATGTTAGTTCTACTTGCATGTAGTTCTGGTCTCATTTTTTTGTTTTTGAATGTGCCAACCTCGAAATAAGGTTATTAAAGGGAAGTAAACGGTAACCGATGATGGCTCCAGGTTGACCGGAATTGGTTTAGAGTGACCGGCATCAGTTAGGGTGAGATTTCCTAGGTTTAATAAACTTGGCAGATCTTCTTGATTTCTTGGATCCAGTTAGTTTCTTTTTGCATATTAGAATGGAAGCTTCTTTTCTAATGGGCGGGAATGTGGTTAGAGGGAATGTAGGATTTTGTTTTTATGGTTTAGGTAGGTCTTAATTAGTTATGACAACATACTAAGAATAGATTTGGGGTGAGGTGGCTAGGTGAGGTGGTGGTGTGGGAATTATCTTAATTAGGATAATTAAATAATAAATATTTTGAGGATGTGGATTAATTTTATTTAATTTATTAAATTAATATTAGAGTGGGGTGAAAAGGGGTCATGTTTAGGTGAGTGTGTTCAAGTTGGTTATTTGTCGAGGGATCGAGGGGAGTGTGACCCAATTTTGGTGTCTACATTTTGCCCCTTTTTGTTGCGTAGATTTTATTGGTAAGTGACGCTGACAAAAATAAGATGTGGTTGCCCCATGTGTGGGTTAATGTGATCCCCCTCAAACTAGGAACTAATGAGGCAGAAGGCAGAAGCAGTGAGTGGTTTGATAAAAGGTGAATGTGATGAAGAGGAAGGTGGGAAATGGGGGTAAAGGGTAAAAAGTTCCAATTGGTTAATCAAAGTAATGGGTTAGGGTCAAAGATAGCAATAGTCAAATGTACGCACACGTATAACCTATAGCACAGTACCAGGTTGAAGAGCATGCAAAATCTTCATTGTCTAAGGTTTATAGGTTTATCCAAACAAGGTTGAGGTGATTCTAGTATCCAAGGTATAGGATATGGTCAGAAAACACAACGCATGTTCCAATACACCAAAGGTTGGTTCAGGATAAACGATCATGGTAAGAGGTAAGGTAAGCTCATTAGCTCAAACAACATGGGTAACAGTGTCACAAGGTATAGCGAGCACATGAGGTCACATGTCACTAGCAATGTTCTAGGTCTAAGTAGCTAGGTCATGGCATGGGTAGGGCCGAGGTATGGGTAAAATAATGATTCCCCAAATGATGAAGAGGTTAGGTGGTAAATGATGAGGTCAAGAAGGTAAAGGGAAATTTCTAGGTTAGGTGTGGGTAAGGTAGAAAGGGTTAAAGCCAATAAATTAAGGGTAATGTGTAGTAATAAGAGTGAGTAGGATAATTGACAACAGTCATAATTTAAAAATGCCGGTTGCCATGAATCGACCATGGTAGGCTAGGGCATAAGACTAATGTTTCTCAAGGTGAAACCATCATCGGTCAAGTCAGGAAGGCTATAAAAAGAAAAAGTGCCGCGTTTTTTTAAAAAACATTTGTCATTTGCCACATAGAAGAAAATGACAAGAGAGAGAGAGAGATAAAGAGGTGGAAAGTGAACAAACAACATGGAGAGATGAGTTGGCGAGACATAAAGTGAGTGATCATTGGTCGATAGGTGGGTCTATGAGCATGGTGATTTGATTGGGTGATTGATTTGATTTGATTTAGCCAGCAAGTAATCAGTGATGGTAAAGGTAGGAGAGGAATCGAGTGGACCTGTGTAGCGGCCTGAGGTGCCACCACACAGATAGAAACATGATGAGGTAAGAGTCCATTCTTATTTTTGTTTGTTTTGAGTAGGTGGAGAAGAGAAATCAGGTAGGAGGAAATTGGGTTCGGGGTGGGAAATATTAAAATTTGAATGTGAGGGATGTAATGAAAAAAGGGGAACAAGGGATGGTAGAGTTAGGTAATTAGGGTTGGGAATAGGTATTGGGTAGGTATTGGTGGGGGAAATGGGTAGAAAGGAGAAGTGTGAGTAGAAATAGGGCAAGGTATCATGGGTTTGTCACCACGACAGTGACCGGCGTTGGTCCGCTTTTAGCCGGTGTTGGTGGGTGAGGACCGGTATCGGTCACAGATTTGGTGATTGATGCCAATTATCGTTGGACCATGGTCAGTCAATGATGACCGATACCAATAAGTGAGCTAGATAGGTAGGCCAAAAAGTAGTTGAAATAGATGGGTTATAGACAGATAGGTAGGGGAAGGGAGAGTTAGAGAGGGGGAGAGTTATGGGTATGTGTAGGTGAGTGAATAAGGAAGATCAGTGAGAGAGGAAAAATGGAAATAGGTGAAGGTATGAGGCGTGGGTAGATAGGTAGTCTTGATTTAGGGCATAGATATAAGTGATAGGTTGATTTAGTTAGGGTAAGCAGTAGAGTGGGAGTGGAAAGGTTGTATGCAGGTGTGGTCAAGGTTTAATAATATAATTGGTTGTATGCAGGACAGGGACCAACTACAGATGAGGGATAAGGTACCTTCCTTTCTTGGGGAGATACGGGGGAGCATGAAACATGAGGAGTGGATCCATGTTACAGATGTGGGACTGATTGGGGTCACATGCTACTGACACGTAGTCTAGGAGGAGAGTTTGATAGTTTTCCTCATCAATAAATGGGATTCAGTGACCAATACATTCCATTTTCTGATGGGTGAGATCATGATCACCTTAGAGGATATTTATAGGATCATATAAATACCTATAGTAGGTACACAAGTTTACTTGATCTCCTCAGAGGAATCTGAGGAGTTCATGTTACCAGTGTTTGGAGAGGGCCTGGCATTGTTAGGATTCCAAAGTGCCAGTATGAGCTATGAGGTGATGTAATGAGCCTACCCTGAGGAGATGAGGCTGGTAGTGCTTCTGATGGAGGCATTCTTCTATTTTACACTACCAGATGTAGAGGGTGGGAGATTCTTGCAGTCACTAATGGGGTCCTACATGACATGGTGGAGAGTAGGACTCAATTTACATGGGCACCTGCATTCTTGGTACAGCTATACATGAGAGTTGTGGGCTTATGGGTGACTATGGTGATTCAGTTTGTGCTGCACATTCTTATTACATTGTTGGGCCTATTAGCACATTGTGTGTGTGCACCCACTTGGTATGCCCCGAGCCAATGCATTCAAGCCAGGTTTTTTTTGAGTGGGTTACAGGCGATGGGTGCCAGTTATGGAAGAGTGCCGCAGTGGTGAGAGCCACAAATGATGTAGCCTATTATAGGTAATTAATGGAGGTATTATTCCAATGTGAACATCATTTAGTAGGCCATATGCGGGATTCCCTTCATATAGGAGGATGGTGAACAGAGTTAGGTGGGTTATAAATATATAGGTGGATAGAGGGGTGATAGGCTGGGGAGCATGAGATGATACCTATAGACCAGGTTAGACGGCAGCTCGGATTGCCACTGGATATACCCCCACCCTTCCCATAGTATAGGAGAGATGATGTGGAGAGGCCTATGTCTCTGCCACGACCTACAATACCGAGTTGGGCAAGAGGAGGAGTCAGTCAACTGATATATACATGATTTCGAGGTGACATACATGTATAGACAGTGGTGGGCTACACAACTACAAGTAGTACCATTGAGGCTGAGGTAGCAACTGGATTTGGCTACTATCATAGTTCATAGAGACACCCTACAAAGGGTAGGTGACTACCCTGATGACCTAATTGGGCATAGTACAGGGACATCTGACAGAGGCTAAGGCACAAGTTTTGAATTTTCTAGGCACCGGTGGCTACTTTTTAGGAATAGGGAGTACATGGACCAACACCCGCATTGGAGTGGAGAGGGAAAGGGTGTAGATGGAGATCAGGTGTAGATAGCTACCCTACAGGTGTAGGTGACAGGTTTGCAGGGCCATTTTTCCACTGACATAGGGACAAGTTAAATATTTGCTGGGCCAGTTTTCTGCTGCATAGGCACAGATAGTGGCCCTTTAGGCCCAGTTATAGGTGCAGGCTCCAAGGCCGATGGTCCTATTATTTAGGTAGGAGCAGGGCAGGGTCAGAGGCTAATGACACCACCATAGACAGTTCCTACAACTAGGTTGAGAGACATCATGGACAAGGTGAGATATTACCAGGATCACTTGATGGTAGTGGGGATATATGTCTTATCATATGCCGAGCACAGAGCACAGTAGGCCTCTAGTGAGAGGAGAAGATCCCACACACATAGTGTGGAGAATATAGTGGGCTAGTGAGCCCAAGGTCTAGGTCAGGGTGAGGCCACTATTACATGAAAGCCAGCTCCAAAGGTAGGAACGTCAGGAGCTAGACCAGGGTGAGGAGGAGAGAGGTCAGCTAGATGTCGGGCTAGAGGAGCGGAGGAGGAGACAGATGAGGAAGGTTTGTATATCAGATGGGGAGATGATTGAGCTACATGCGTGACTACTTTATTTTTGACATATATACCAGCCTTCCTATCGAAAATAGTGAGGATGTACATGAGAGTTATTGATATTTTTTTATATACACCACCCTATGTGCTAAAGCTATTTGAGAGTTATGGATATGGATAAACATGTTTGGATGATTTATTTATAGAGATGATGGTGATTATGGCATGATATATATGGTTGTGTGTAACTTGTTATTTTGATTTATATATGTGATGGAAACCAAGTATTGTAGGCATGATAGAGCTAGGTCATAGGCATGGATCGAGTCAGGTTTTTGGTTTAGGCATGGATTCAGTCAAGTCATAGGAATGGATTGAGTCAGGTTTTTGGTTTAGGCATGGATTGAGTCACATTATAGGCATGGATTGAGTTAGGTTTTTGGTTTAGGCATGGATGGAGTTAGGTTAGGCATGGATGGAGTCAGGTCATAGGCATGGATGGAGTTAGGTTATAGGCATGGATGGAGTCAAGTCATAGGCATGAATTGAGTTAGGCTTTTAGTTTAGGCATGGATTGAGTCAGGTCATAGGTATGGATTGAGTTAGGTTGACTTAGGTATGATGAAGTTTAGGTTGGTTTAGGTATGGTTGAGTTGAGATTGGTTGAGTTTGTAATTCATTAATTTGTGCAATTAATGATGATATGGGTCATGTTAAGATTTTTTGCAGTAAAATGCATGATAACAGTAAAGAAATGGTAGACATAATGAATTTATGAGTGATGATGATAAAGATGTGAATAAATTGTTGTTTTTTTGGTTTAATTTCCAGTTATTGATATAAAAAGTAAACTAACTAGGGTAGAATTTGACTAGGAAAGGGGGACAAGGAATTGGTGGCCGAGCTAATCTCCAAGGGCCCCATGCCCTCAAAGTGTTGCCTACATAGTCCCTGTGAATAGGGACCTCATGATAATGTAGTTCTCCCATAAGCTAGGGGAAAATGTGAGGTATGAGAATGGGTTTGTATGTTATAGGCATGATTGAGTCGAGGTCTTTTAGGTATGGTTGATTTTAAGTTGATTCTGGTGAAAGAGGAAATTTTCATAGAGATAAGTGTCAAGGGTCTAGTCCTGTATAGGATGATCAATACGTGATGAAGAAGTTAAAAGATTAGAGGAGACAAGAGATCCACCTGATTGGTGAGGATCATAATGGGTGGATCATACCTTAGATAGGTTGGTGAACATAAGACCCTAAAGACATTACATGATTTATTATTCTAAAGGTGAATAATAGTCACATGATCACCAAATGTCATGGTTCCAGTAGGTCCCTTATGGCAGTAGGAAATGAAGGTGCAAATGGTGAGAAGGTAAAAAATGGTTAGGTTATATGGTGTTAGGTAGCATGCCTTTTGGAAAGAGATCCAAGATCACAATGAGCAAGTCCATGATGAAATTTTTTTCTATTTTGACTTGTATTTGAGATAGACTGATTGATGCGGGAAGTCTATATGTGATGAGGAAATTATCTCCTTGAGGTCTTCGCAAAGCTGATTGATTCAGGAAGATTCAGATTTTTTTTTTAAGTAGGCTTTACATAGCTATCCTTCGAAGGAGTAGTCTATTTATAGCAGTGATGTAGAGAGAAAATTTTCCTTTTTAAGGGATTCATATTTTTAGTGGAAGTTTGACTCAAGGAGTTAGAACCCATGTGAGATATTTTAAGTCATGGACAAGACTAAGGTGAAGAATTGGATTCTTGTTCAGAAAGCAAGGTGAAATGACCACGGGATTTCATCTGAAAGAAGATGAAAAGTATCCATGAGAATCATGCCATGTGCAGAGCCATGGTACACATATTTAAGAGAGGGTAAAAGAGTGACAAGTATGCACATGATTCTTGTTTAATCATTAGAGAAGGCATAGTGAAAGGAGGGAAGTGAATATCACTCAAGGGATGAGCATGAATAGAGGCAGAAGGTGATGTAGAACTGAAATTCAATAGTAGAATGGTCGAAGATGCAAGGCATTAAGGGGTTCAAGTTTGGGTTTACCATCAAGTGAAGATAAATGATAAGCACCTGATCCATAGGCATGAGTCACGATGTATGGTTGAAGCTAATTAGAAGAAAATTTGACCCGTTTAATTTTTTCTTCCTTGGTTACATGTTGATTTTCCTTTAGGATGAGGTCACTGAATTGGAAGGTTTGTTCATGAACACGTTTGTCATAGGCACATTTGATATGTTTTTGGTAAAATTAGAGATGTTCAAGAGCATTAAGACTACGTTCATCTAATAACTCAAGTTGTGCTAAATGGTCTTGGAAAAATTCATCATCATTAAGCATGTCATGGAGAGAAATACAAAGGTATGGAATTTGGATTTCGAGAGGCAGAACAACCTCTATACTGTAGACTAGAGAAAAAGGAGTGGAAAAAGTGGAAGTGCCAATACTAGTACGGTACGCCCACAAGGTGAAAGGAATGTGTGTATGTCAGTCCTTCCCAGTATCATTAAGCACTTTCATGAGAATTTTGTTTAGGGTTTTATTAGTGGATTCAGCTTAAACGTTGGTTTATGGGAAATATGGTGATGAGAAAATTAGTTGAATACCAAAGGTGTCATAAAGTTTCTGCAAGGTTTTATTTTTGAATTATTTTCTGTTATCAATGATGAGGTGATGTTGAACGCCAAAGTGATAGATAATGTGATTATTGATGAACTCACATACTTTCTCAGCTTTCATGGAAATGAGAGGTATGGCTTCAACCCATTTGGTGTAATATTCGGTAGCAGTGATTATCCATTGATGTCTTTGGGAAGAATGGGGATTGATCTCTCTAACAAGATCCAAACCCCATTGAGAGAAAGGCCAAAGGTCACGGGTGACCTGTAAGGCATGACTGGGTGTATGATGAAGATTGGCATGTTGTTGGCATTTTACACAACACTTAACGTATTCGCAACAATCATGATTAAGGGTCGGCCAATAATAGCCTAGGTAAAGAATATGCTTAGCAACCGCAAGACCACTGAAGTGACCTCCACATATGCCATCATGAACTTCCTTAATGGTATAGGGAATTTCAGAACTCATAAGGCACCGTAAGAGAATACCATAAAATCCATGATTATAGAGGAGGCCACGCATGATGACATAATGAGAGACCCTTTTTAAAAAGGCACGTTGTCCATTACGAGTGAGTTCAGGAGGTAAGATGGAGAGGGAAAGATAATCTGAGTATTGTTTATACCAAAGGCCACTCGATTCAGGAGCAATGGTTCCAATAGAGTAAAATTCATGAGGTAAATAAGAGGGTGATTGGAGTCTTTATATGGTGACAAATATTTTAGATTCAATAGGAGAAACGGGTATTTAAGAAGCCAAGCAGGCCATGGTATCTGTAAAATTGTTGGTAGAATGTGGGATGGTTTGAAGGGCGTAACGGTCAAAGGTGGTCAAAAGTATGTCCATATGATGCTTATACTTTTTAAGTATCTCAATATGACACTGGTATATACCATTGACTTGGTTCATGACCAATTGAGAATCACCAAAGATGTTGATTGACTTAACATCTAAGGCGTAAGTAGCCTGGAGACCTAATACAAGTGCTTCATATTTAGCAATATTGTTTGTACAATCAAAATCAAGTTTGAAGGACAAAGGCATGGGTTAACCATCAAGTGGAATGAGGATAACACTAGCCCCACCCCCACTCTGACACTTAGAACCATTGAAGAAGAGTGTCATTTGGTAAGCAGGTTCATCTAGGGAAAGGGTAGCAATTCACTCATCTGGAAAGTCAAAGTTAGAGGGTTGATCCCTAAAAATAGGTGCGTCAACCAATTGGTTGGCGATATCTTGGCCCTTGATGGAATTTTGATGGATGAATTTGAGGTCGAGGTTGTCCAGAAGCATAAGCCAGCATGTAGCCCATTGATTTTGGTAAGGTTTGGCATACATGAAGTGTAAGGGGTCGGTGTTGGTCACAACATAGGTTTTGTGGTTGAGCAGGTAATGGTGGATTTTTGTGGTAACAAGAACTAAGGCTAAGAAAAAAAATTCAGCATGGGTGTATTGGGTTTCATAGTCCAAAAGAGTATGACTTATGTAATAAACTGTATGTTCCCTATGCTGTTCATCACGATGAGCAAGCATGGCCCCTAAGGAGTGATTGGTAGCAGAGATGTATAGATAGAAGGGTTGATCGTCTTTAGGTGGAATGAGTATGGGTGGTTGGAGAAGGTATTGTTTCAAGGCCTCAAAATATTTGTGGTAGTAATCATCCCAATGATCCCATTTAAAGGAGACATCCTTTTTGAGAAGATGATGAAATGGATGAAATCGATAGGAAAGTTGCGAAATGAAACGACGAATAGACTGCAACTTATCTTCAAGGTTACATAGTTTCCGTAGATTAGTGGGCAGAGGAATTTCGAGAATGGCCTTGAATTTAGCAGGGTCAACCTCTATACCACATATGGAAATGAGAAATCGTATGAGATTTCCTAAGAGAACTATGAAGACACACTTCTTGGGTTGAAGATGAACACAATACTTAATGAGGTGGTATAAGATGATTTTTAGGATGGAGAGGTGTTCAGAGTAGTGTTTAGATTTGGCAAGTAGATCATCTAGGTAATCTTCCAATATTTAGTGCATGATGTCATGGAAGATGTAATTCATAGCCCACTAATATGTGGCACAAGTATTTGTAAGGTCAAAAGGCATGAATTGATATCATAAGGTCCCCCAAGGGGTGATGAATGTGGTTTTGTGTTGATCCTCTAGGGCAAGAAAGATTTGGTTATAACCTGAGAAACCATCCATGAGTGATAGAATCTTGTGACCAGCAGTAAGGTCAACCAACTGATCAATACCGAGTAAATGAAAGTCATCTTTCAGGAAAGCTAGGTTGAGGTCATGGAAATCTATGCAAATGTGAAGTCCCCCTGTCACCTTAGTGACAGGGAAAATGTTAGAAATCTATTGGGGATAATCAATGGGTAAGATGAAGGAAACAAAAAGAAGGCGCTGAAGTTCTTCGTTAAC
This sequence comes from Taxus chinensis, assembly GCA_019776745.2. Lineage (NCBI taxonomy): Eukaryota > Viridiplantae > Streptophyta > Pinopsida > Cupressales > Taxaceae > Taxus > Taxus chinensis. Next base: position 68,758,358 of record CM034153.1, on the reverse strand, counting down.
CAAAAGAACAATGTGAGGGTGCATTTTCCTCAGGCTTTTTGTTACAGGTTTAGCTTCAGGAATGGTTATGATATTGTGGACCACTATGGTGGGGTCAATACCAGGCATGTCAGCATAAGACCAAGCAAAAGCATGGTTATGATTTTTGAGAAAAGAAGTGATGGCTTCCTGTTCAGCAGTATCTAAAGATTGCCCGATCTTTAGAATGTGCGGGTCATCCTGAGTATGGATGTTGAATTTGATATTCAATTCATTCAACATGGTTTGCATCTCATATGGTAACGATCAATGAATGTAAGAGTCTTCCACACCAAGATATGTGAGTATAAATTCTTCATCCTAACATTGAACGACATTAATAGAAGGTGTATCGTCATTGATCATTTTAGGATACAGGAAGGGAAGAGAAGAGGGGGCCTTGCCCTCACGTTGATAAGTTAGAGGCCCCAAGGAAATGGTGTTTATGAATTTTTTTTTATGAGGAATGGATTCTAGATCCATCGAATCTGTTAGTGAAGGTGGTGAAGGTGGTGAAGAAGGTGGAGTGGGCGAAGAAGGTGGAGAGGGGTCAATATCCTCAATGAGGTCAATGCGGGCCTTTTTGGTAGGTAGTTTAGCAAATACAATACCACTACGGTCATTATGTTTGCGGGTAGTACATAGAATAACAATGTGATGGCCTTGCTTGTAAAAGTCAAAACTAAAACCTTTCCACGCACATAGGTGCAAGAAGGTGTGGGTGAAACAACAATTGGTAAGTGATTGGAGGTTGGAAAAGAAAGGGTGGGTTTGTGATGGTGGTTCAGGTGTATAAGTGGAAGTATCAAGTCCCCCATAGGTGAGATTGGTGTGAAGGTGGGGAGGATTGTAAAGGAGATGCTCTCCTATGCAGTGGTCATAGTGAGGGTGTTGGTGAAGGCTTCCATACTATTGTGGAGTAAGGAATCTGTTGACATTATATAGGCAATACTCCCCCATAGTGAGGTGTTTAAAAATGCCTTCTAAGGGATCGGTGGTCGATATGTGGGTAGCTGGGATAGAAAATGTGTTAGAGATTGGATCAAAGGTGGAGCTAGCTGATTGGGAGGCTGAGGGGTCAGCCATGGAGGTCGTGGCAGCAATAGGAAGGGAGGATTTAGGTGCGGTTGATGTAGCGGTGGCACTAGTGAGTGGAGGTGTAGGTGAAGAGGAAGTGGTCATGGATGTAGAATCCTTAATGGGTACAAGCATGTTGTAGGTTTTGAAAGGTGATGGGTTATCCTAAATGGTATAGGTGTGTCCTTCATGATCAAACTTCACACAACAATGCAAAGTGGAAGGAATGCAACCTATAACATGAATCCAGGGTCTATCAAGCAACAAGTTATATTGAAATTCCCCCTCCAATACGTAAAATAACTCTAGAATAGTACGAGGGCTGATGTGAACATGGAGGATGACGATGCCAAGTGTAGAAGTGATAGCATCATTAAATGAATGCAACATGACGAGATGTTTATGCATGTAATTTTTGGGTATGCACATTTGGTCAAATGTATGGGAGGATATGATATTAATACTAGTGCCCCCATCGATCATAACACATCGTACATTTATATTATTAATATAGACGGAGATGAAAAGGGCTGGATCAGGGTCATCAATTTGGTGTGGTTGATCTCTTCATCTGAGAAGTTGAGGGTGGCTATTTGGTGAGTAGGTGGAAGTGTAGAAGAAAGTGGTAATTTGGTGAGAGAGGTTACATGATGAGGTGTAATAATGGAGGCTATGGGTGAAGGGTCATTGGGTAAAACCTTAATAGACTGAAGAACCTCCATGTGTAACACCTTGATTTTTGTAAGTTATCATGGTAATTACCTTTCATGATGTTGTAACTGCAGAAATGAAGATAAATATGTTAAGACACATCTTTTGATCTTAGAGGAATGTGTTGCTGATCTGGACCCTTGTTTGTTGTAACTTGATACTTGGGACAGAAGTTATTATTGCTTGTGTGATTGCTAATGAGACAAAAGACTTGTTGTATGCTTGATGAAATCTATTCACTGATTGACAGCACGCCTTGAATCAATTCCATTGATCCAAGGTATGTTGTGGCCTTCTTATGATCGCTTTATCGATTTACTTTTAAACCAGACTGAAGGTTGATATAAATGTTGCAACACCTGATTTTAGGTATGAATATCTAGTACGTAGATGCCAATGAAAAAGGTTCGATTCTTGAACCACACACCATTGTAACGCTAGACATCGTAAGACGATAAGGGCCTTGATGCAAGTGGCACAAGTATGTGGAACTTAGGACGAAATGTCCTGATTAATGTTGAATATGACTGTCAGGCGGAAAGACTTGATATGGAAACTAGTTAATTAAATATTAGGGGATTAAACCCTAACCTACCCTAAGTTTTATCTTATACCCTAACTAATATCCTATATGGATTTTAGATTTCATAAGGGAGAAAATAGATATAAATTCCATTAACCTATGAACTAGGCGAATGACCTAGATATGGACTATTAAAATACTAGACTAATCCTAACCTAAGGAAGGGGACACATAGACCCATGTGGATGGAAAGGATAAGGGGGGGGGAGGTAAGAAATTTAATGGGACAGTAAATGAAGCCCTTACATGTACAGCGCCAAGTTTGGCGGGAACAAAGAAAAGTTGGAGGCGTCCAACTAGCTTAGAAACTAAATGGAATTTCTATGCAAATTTGAAATTTGGAAACTCACCAACCCGAGTTGGTGGTGGCGTGAGGAATGAGGAAAGGTAGTGCATTCAATGCATTAATTATCTTTGTCTTAGCGACCAGCTCACCTTGGAAAGAGGATAGAGGAAAAAGGAAAATTGTTGTTGCTATGTGCATTTGGATTTTCGTTGCTCTGCATTTTGTTTCTCCATGGTTCTGTAGAACCAACTGTGTTTTTATTATTATCTCTGTTCTTTGGAAAAACAAAGGCTATTCTTGAGCCTGTGGAAGTTAGTGACTAGTTGGAAACCCTGGCCGAGGACGTCGTGGAGAGAAACAACTCCAGTGGGTGCAGTTTTCTTCAAGCCACAAGAAAAATTAACAGGCATGTTAAGCCCTTCTCCTTAAACCACTTTCTTTTGCTTAATAGTCTCATTAAAACATTCCTGCTCTTATGATGGGGGTTTTGGTTATTTGATTTGGCTGTTACATTGAGATGATTTCAAGTTGAGTCGTTTTCTTTTGCTATACACGGCTTGAGCGTTCTTTGCATAATGATTAGTTGAATACATTGTCCTTGCTGTGTGGTTCATTTTGGCAGTGTTGGGTATTCGCTTTATTACCATTTTGGGTTGTGCTAATAAATACATTAGAAAAATGAATATCACTTCTGAGTTCTGAGCATTCTTGTGAAAATGAAAAGATGAGATGATTTGTATGTCTGGTTGAACTGTCCTTAAAAGAATGAACACGACTTGGGTATTCCCAGGTGTTTGAATAAAATGATTGTTCTTCTTATTGAAATCATTAATGAATTATGTTTTCTCTTTGCTGCTTCGAAATCTAAAGGTAATGGGAAAGAGGATTTTATTGTGCATTCTGGATGCGGTTTGATCTTCTAGTCTGAACTGTCATCATAAAAACGAACATGGCTTAGTGTTTCTATGTAAATGAATGAAACAAATGAGATTTGGCTTGTTGTTGAGATTGTTTTGACTATACCAGACTTGCACATCTATTACCCTATGCGGGTTTGCATTGATAAAGGCATTGTTATGTGAATATTGTATTTCTGAGTTTAGTGTGTGGAAACGTTTGGGAAAAACAAAGTTGTGGTGATATTAATAGACTATTATGCGACTTATAATTCCTTGATGTTTTTTTTGTTTGCATAAACACGGGTTCCCTGGGACAATAAGGTTATTGTAGCATCTTACTTTGTTGTACTAATTTGATATGGTATTCTACCTGCTGGTTCTTTTGGTACTAATGTTTATAGACCAGTTGTAATGAACTTTGGTCAACTTTTTGGAAAGGTAATAGTAGTTTTCAATTACTGAATATACTACTCTGAATTAATTATACTATTGGAGCATGTCTGATCTAAATAATAGGTATTTGGATAGACAGTAGAAGAGGTGATATGATCTTGCCCCCTTATATTCGATTATTGATTTTCATTTATTTCTCTTTGGACTGTTATCATTGATTGATATCACGTTTGGATTAAAACTTCTAGTACAGCTATGAGGAAAAGAAAGAGAGTGTGAATGGATAATTTGAATTAATGATCATTTTTCTCTCATATAGTTGGAAATCTATAATTGTTATGGAACGAATTTTGTACTACTTGGGTTAAGCATTTGTATTTAATTGTTGTTTTCTTGTTCTCTTCAGCGTTTGATTGCTTGAAATCAGATGAGTTGTATGAAGGAAGGGACAATAATTCGGTTTAGATTTTAGTTAAGATCTATCTTTTGAATTCACAACTATTATAAGAGAATGGAATTGATAGCATTTATGTTAGAACAGCAGTTGCATAGTTGTGTTTTTTTTTTAGTTCTTACAAATGTTTGTAATCTGGAACTGTTGAAGGAAATTACTTCTCGTAATAATTATTTAGGAAAGAGAGCAGTAATCCTTTGTCTGATTAGGAGGGTTATTGGATGATTGATTTGATATGTTGTTCATCCTTTTTTGGTATTTAATTCTTGATTGATGTTCATATTAACATTTCATAAAAGTAGGGTTCTTTTATTGAGACAGTTAATTAAAAGCACCTCATTTTAAAGACAAGTTCTTAATATGCTCAGTTCAATGAATTGACCTGTGCAAGTAATTTTACAGATGAAACTTGAGTATAAATGAAGACATGGTTTTTTTTCCGATACTTATTTGATTAACTGAAGATGGATTGTATTGATAGCTATTTATCCTCCACAAGGAAATGAAAAAGGAAGAAGTTACATTCTTCTATCTTTATGAGTTGTAATGTTGTTTGATATAAACAAAGTCTAGTCATTTGGACTGGCAAATGTATAGATTGTAAATCTGATGGATGAATACAAGTAAAAGTGTGATATTTTCAATAACTGTATCAATTTGATATTGTTGAATAAGTTTGAGAATATAACATTATTCCTTGAATTGAAATTATTCAAATGTTAATAGATGAATTTAAAAGGAAATAACATCTATTCTTTACTTGAATGTAACTTTTACGTTGAAATGTGTAATTAGTTCATACTTGGGTTAAGATGAATTTTGAATTGACATTAAAAATATTTAGATAAAAATGAAATCCTAATTGGAAGGTATTCGGGATTAGTTCGAAAGCTAAGAGATATCAAATAACTTAGGGGTAGCCAAACCTTGTATTCAGACTCCGTTAATAGTCTCAAATGTTTAAATTCAGAAAATAAAGATATGGGAAATCATATCTATTGTTAATAGACCTTAACTAAGTAAGGTTAAGGAGGATAAATGAATAAATTCATTTAGAATTAGACCTCATTTAAATGGCGTCTAATAAGATGGAATTATGAATTTGTTTTTAGTTGTGGAAAAACTTGGTTAAGTTTAATAGGTTAAACTTATTAGGTTAATCGATAATGGACTGATTAGTCCAAAGAATAAGAAAGGAACCAAGAAGTGAATATGAAACCCTTCATTATGAAGGAGGAGATATGTATCAAGCCAGAAGACGGATTAAGTCTCTCTTAGCTACATACAACTGTAACAAGAACAAGGATAAAGGATCAGCATGGCTGCTGAAAGTTGACCTTAAATACTAAGATTATAACCAAATCACAATAGAGCTGGATGTGTACCCTCGATGAGAGGATTCCGTAGGACATTGACATACGCCAGCTACAATATGGTGTCTTTGTGAAGGTAGGGCCTTGATGATGACACAATGTTATAGCTGACATATTATAATGCCCTTCCGAATTAAATCATAAAGTTTACATAAGCTGGATAATAAGTTCTTGGCTAGGGATAGAAATGTGATCACGTATATGGAGTGACTTCGGAGGAATAAAGGTAACTACACATACAGAGTCGTCTAGGAACGACACCATATGTCTACGTATCTTTAGTTACCATGAGTAACTTCCTATACTCGTTCATATTGCTAGTTGAGGTTAGAGTTTGACCTTAAATGGAAGGACTGGTAGAGACCAGGAAAGACCGTTCTAGATAACAGATGAAGTGAGGTGAAGGACGTATTCCATTGGTGTGTATCACATCTAGAAATATGATCATGTAAAGCATGTGAAAATCTTTGGCCAAAGTATCGCAAGTGCTGGTTGCATTGTCCTAATCACCTAGTTTAAGATGCAGGATGTCAAATGAATATCAGTAATAGATATTCAGATAGGCTTCTTAAATGGATCACTTCGATAACCGAAAATGGTAAAAGAACCCTGTATATTCATTATACTATGCATGAATTAACATGAAGGATCGGTAAGTCTCCGAGTCATGAAATGAGAGATCGTTGAAACTCCGAACCATAATGTGGGAGGTCGGTAGTTCTTCGAGTCATTTACAGCAGCATATGGTATCTGTTATATGATTGAATGGCACTGAATGTGTGTTTCATATTGTAAATATGTGAACAGAGAACATTAGTTTTTAAAAAGGAAATTGTGTGATCCAAACTACATTAATTGGACAGAGAACAATTATTAAAACTTGAACGTGTGTTTGAATTATATAATTCATAACAGGGAACGTTGTATATAAATTAAAAAAAAATTCCCTTGCTCTAGCATCTTAAAATGGGGATGTTACATCTTGGTATCAGAGCTGAAGGTTGCAGCTCTTGAACCTAATGAGTCCACAATTTAATAAGGTTTCCATTTTCTTATTGAACAGAAAATGGTCAGAATAAGAAGAAATGCTGTGAACAACCCGTTACCGGGTAGAGAAGCAGCTACTGCTCAAAAGCTAGATGAAATCCTTACCGCCCTACTAGAAATGAGAGATCGTTTGACTATTTTGGAACAGATGTCAATGGGCAATGAAGAGGAGGAAGAAGAAGCTGATATAAATGATTAGCCACCTCTTGTGGACAACACAAATGGAGGGAATCCGGGTGTTGATAATAGTAATGTGAATGCTCTGAATTATCCTAAAAATAAAAGGGAAATATTAACAGTTGAACTTACAAATGACATAAAGAGAATAAGTCCTCCAAATTTTGATGGAACAACCCTTGGGGATGGAGCTAAGAATTGGCTCAGTGAAATGGAGAAGTACTTCGCAATAAGAAACTTCTCCGAGGAGACCAAAGCGATATGGGGAGCATATCAGCTTTCTCATGAAGCATCATCATGGTGGGACAACCGTAAGGTTGAGTTGAATATTGTCAAATCAGACATAACTTGGGATCAATTTAAGGGTTACTTTAGGCAACGGTGGCTGCTTTAACTCTATTTTGATAGGAAAATGACTGAATTTCAGAACTGGTCGCAAGGAAGGCTGACGGTGACAGAATACTGGGAAGGGTTTACTAACATCCTTAAGTATGTGCCGCAGTACCAAGCTGACGAGAAGTTCAGAATATGAAAGCTCATAATGGGACTAAATCCCATCATTGGTGGCGAAGTGGATGTCCATGGTCCAACCACCATGGAAGGAGTTGTCGAAAAGGCAATAAGACAGGAACAGAAATTGAGAGCAATTTCTGCTCATAGGGAAGAGATAAGGAAGAAGATTCCCAATTCTTCTTCATCTCTCGCACCCAAAAGGGGGCCTTGGAAAAGGTTTGGTGTGAAAAACAAAATTGTTTTAGATAACAAAAAAAAATCTGTAATGAAAAAACCTACAAATAGTGTGCGGAGCAGCTTTGCAAAAGTTAGTGGCAATGGACAAAAGTCCTATGGGAGCCAGAATGATAACTTCAAAGCTAGTAACAAATTTGAGCCTAGGAAAGGGCTAGTTGGAGGATTCTTCAACTGTGGAAAGGACCATTACGCGAGTCACTGTCCTCTGAAAAAGGATGATCGCGATCGGTAGCATAGGATACACGCTGCGGTGGCTAACAGACAAGCTAAAAGAAAGTTACGCCTATAGAAGTTTCAGGTAAGTTATTTGGTACACCTGTAGTCATACTTTTTGATACTGGAGCCAATGAATGATTTATTTCTACTAAAATTGCAATGAAATTAAAAATAAAGTTTGAACGAATGGATAAGACATGGATAGTGCATTATGGGAATAATGCTGTCCATATAGTCGAAATGTGCCTTTTTGGGGAAATTCTTGACTTGCCCAGTTTCTCCACTGAAGTTGACCTGTATGTCACTCCTTTAGGATCATATGATATCATTATTGGAGTTAACTAGTTGGTAGAACATAAGGCAAAGGTCGACTGTTATGAAAAACAAATTTGTTGTTTTGACGACCTGCAGAAAGTAGCAGTCATTCAAGGTGTAAAGAGTGAAGTTGTAGTTAGAAAACTAATAGCTATGCAACTAAAAAGGGCTAAAAATAGAGGTTGCACCTTATATGCAATAAAAATGACAGAAAATGCTGAGGAGGATAATGATTTCATGGAAAGATATCCATTATTAAGGGATTTTAGTGATGTATTTCCGGAGGAATTACCAGGTCTTCCACCCAAACGAGAGTTTGAATTTGCAATAGAAATCAAGCCAGGAACTGAACCCATATCTAAGGAACCTTATAAAATGACCACCCTTGAGTTGGTAGAGTTAACGGCTCAATTACATGAACTTTTGACTAAGGGGCTGATAAGACCAAGCGTCTCACCATGGGGAGCACCGGTAATTTTTGTAAAGAAAAAGGATGGCACATTGAGACTGTAAAGAAAAAGGATGGCAACTATTAATAATCGATACCCACTTCCTAGGATTGATGATCTGTTTGACCAAATGCATGGAGCATCAGTCTATTCAAAAATAGATCTTCGATCTGGGTATCATCAGCTGAGAATAAAGGAAGAAGATATTCATAAAACAGCTTTTAGAACAAGGTACGGGAATTATGAAGTCATGGTGTTACCTTTTGGGTTGACAAATGCACCTGCCGCCTTCATAAATCTGATGAACAATATTTTTCAAGAATACCTAGACAATTTTGTGCTTGTATTCTTAGACGACATTCGTATATACTCTAAAAATGTTGAAGAGCACCAAGAACATTTAAGGGTAGTGCTGGAAGTTTTAAGAAAGAGGAAGTTGTATGGTAAACTGTCTAAATGTTCCTTTTATGATGCAGAGGTGCATTATTTGGGACACGTTATAAGCAAGAACAGAATAGCTGTAGACCTTTCAAAGATCTCAGCTATAACCAAGTGGCCTGCGCCTAAGAATGTGCATGAAGTAAGAAGATTCATGGGCTTGGCAGGATATTATAGAAAGTTCATTAAGGATTTTTCAAAAATTGCTGCCCCAATCACTTCACTACAAAAGAAGGATAAGAAATTTGTCTGGACTAAAAAATGTGAATCTGCCTTTAAAAATTTAAAGGAACAGTTAACTACAACACCTATTTTAACTGTACCAGATCCAAATGGAAATTTTATGGTTGTAACAGATACATCGGGAGAAGGCCTTGGAGTTATTTTGTTACAGAATGACCATGTTATAGCTTATGAAAGCAGAAATCTTAAGTTACATGAACAGAATTATGCTCCACACGACCTAGAGCTCGCTGCCATTGTACATGCACTTCAAATGTGGAGGCATTACCTTTTAGGAAAACCTTTTGAGTTAAAAACTGACCATCTGGGGTTGAAGTATATTTTTACTCAGCCAAATTTGAATGCAAGACAACGAAGATGGTTAGAATTTCTGTCTCAGTATGATTTTGATATAAGCTACATCAAAGGCAAGGAAAATAGAGTTGCAGATGCTCTGGGTCGAAGGAAGCACATCTCTGCTCTTATAACTTTAAGAACTCAGTTTAAGGATGAGGTGAAAGATGCCTTGGAATCAGATCCTTATTTCCAACAAGTTAAAAAAACACTTGCTGTAGATCTAAAGGATGTGAGGTATAAAGGATTTCGCTTTGATAGCGAAGGAATTATGAGGTTCGAAAACAGGATCTATATACCCTTTGGAAAATGATTTAAGAAGGAAATTGTTAACTGAATTTCATAATTCACCTTTTTCTAGAAACCCTGGCATTACGAAAATGCTTGCTGATCTTAAGAAGCAATAATTCTGGAAGGAAATGAAAAAATATGTGGTGGAATTTATAACGCACTGCTTGGAATGTCAGCGTGTTAAGGCGAAACATATGCATCCTACTAGATTATTATATCCCCACAACGCATTCCACAATAAAAATGGCAAATGATAACGATGGATTTTGTTCAAGGATTGTCTATGTTAAGGAATAAGCATGATATCATCCTGGTTGTCATCGAAAAATTAACCAAAGTGGCACACTTCATTACTGGTAATTTGAAAGATGATACACCAGTGTTAGCAAGAAGATTTGTACATGAAATTTTCAGATTGCATGGAATACCTGAATTGATCATATCAGACAGAGATCCGAGGATGACATCAAGGTTTTGGCAAATGATTAATGAAGCCTTGCAAACTAAATTAAACTTCAGCTCTGCATATCATCTGGAGACAGATGGACAGACCAAGAGAGTCAATCAAGTTTTAGAGAACATGTTAAGAATGTATTGCATGGACCAATAGTATAAATGGGAGGAATACCTTCTGCTGGTTGAATTTGCCTACAATAATACATACCGCGCCTCTTTAAAAATGATGCCCTTTGAAGCATTGTATGGAAGAAAATGTAGAACCCCTGTTAGCTGGGATAGCATAGAGGACAAAGAGGTAATTGGGCCAGAAATCCTCACGGAAATGGAACAACAAATCATAAATGATTCAGGAACATCTAAAGGAGGCTGCCAATAGGCAAAAGAGTTATGCAGACTTAAAGCAGGTTGATAGGAATTATAAAATTGGTGAGAAGGTATTTCTTCGAGTTAAGCTGAAAAAGAGCTCAATAAATTTTGGCAAGGCTGCCAAGTTGTTGCCACGTTACGTGGGACCTTTTGAAATTGTTGAAATAATCAACCTTGTAGCTTATCGTCTAGCATTACCTCCTGCTTTATCACAAATGCATGATGTTTTTCATATTTCTTTGCTTAAGAAATACGTAAAAAATTTTATCACATGTGCTGAATTGGAATTCCTTGTATGTCCAAGACTCAGGAATAATCGTGATTAATCCCATTTGAGTGATAGGAACTTGCCAGTTGTACTTAAGAAATCGTGAAGTGAATCAATGTAAGGTCCAGTGGGACCAGTTTAGAGAAGAAAGTGCAACTTGGGAAAATATTCGAAGAAATGAGATCTACTTTTCCATACTTCTTTGATCAAAATTGAAATTCAAAAAAAAAACTGATAATTCTAACAAATTTAAACAATTATTGGTCTATTTTACAATTATCTTAAAACACTGTTTTAAAGAGTGAATCTGTTTTTGGTATGAACTTATGAATGGAAGGACAATAACTGAATTTTGTCCTAGAAACTCCTTGAATTGGTTAATTTGATCATTGGGACGATGATTCTTTAAGAAGGGAGGAATGTAACGCCTTGATTTTTGTAAGTTATCATGGTAATTAGCTTTCATGATGTTGTAACTGTAGAAATGAGGATAAATATGTTAAGACACATCATTTGATCTTAGAGGAATGTGTTGCTGATCTGGACCCTTGTTTGCTGTAACTTGATACTTGGGACAGAAGTTATTATTGCTTGTGTGATTGCTAATGAGACAACATACTTGTCGTATGCTTGATGAACTCTATTCGCTGATTAACAACATTCCTTGAATCAATTCCATTGATCCAAGGTATGCTGTGGCCTTCTTATGATCACTTTGTCAATTTACTTTTAAACCAGACTGAAGGTTGATATAAATGTTGTAGCACCTGATTTCAGGTATGAATATCTGGTACGTAGATGCCAATGAAAAAGGTACGATTCTTGAACCACACACCGTTGTAACGCTAGACAGAGTAAGACAATAAGGGCCTGGATGCAAGTGGCACAGGTATGTGGAACTTTGGACGAAATGTCCTGCTTAATGTTGAATATGACTGTCAGGCAGAAAGACTTGATATGGAAACTAGTTAATTAAATATTAGGGGATTAAACCCTAACCTATCCCTAAGTTTTATCTTATACCCTAACTACTATCATATATGGATTTTAGATTTTATAAGGGAGAAAATAGATATAAATTCCATTAACCTATGAACTAGGCTAATGACCTAGATATGGACTATTAAAATACTAGACTAATCCTAACCTAAGGAAGGAGACACATAGACCCATGTGGATGGAAAGGGTAAGGGGGGAGAGGTAAGAAATTTAATGGGACAGTAAATGAAGCCCTTACATGTACAACGTCAAGTTTGGCGGGAACAAAGAAAAGTTGGAGGCATCCAACTAGCTTAGAAACTAAATGGAATTTCTATGCAAATTTGAAATTTGGAAACTCACCAACCCGAGTTGGTGGTGGCGTGAGGAATGAGGAAAGGCAGTGCATTCAATGCATTAATTATCTTTGTCTTAGCGACCAGCTCACCTTGGAAAGAGGATAGAGGAAAAAGGAAAATTGTTGTTGCTATGTTCATTTGGATTTTCGTTGCTCTGCATTTTGTTTCTCCATGGTTCTGTAGAACCAACTGTGTTTTTATTATTGTCTCTGTTCTTTGGAAAAACAAAGGCTATTCTTGAGCTTGTGGAAGTTAGTGACTACTTGGAAACCCTGGCCGAGGACGTCGTGGAGAGAAACAACTCCAGTGGGCGCAATTTTCTTCAAGCCACAAGAAAAATTAATAGGCATGTTAAGCCCTTCTCCTTAAACCACTTTCTTTTGCTTAATATTCTCATTAAAACAACCCTACTCTTATGATGGGGGTTTTGGTTATTTGATTTGGCTGTTACGTTGAGATGATTTCAAGTTGAGTCATTTTCTTTTGCTATACATGGCTTGAGTATTCTTTGCATAATGATTAGTTGAATACATTGTCCTTGCTGTGTGGTTCGTTTTGGAAGTGTTGGGTATTCACTTTATTATCATTTTGGGTTGTGCTAATAAATACATTAGAAAAATGAATATCACTTCTGAGTTCTGAGCATTCTTGTGAAAATGAAAAGATGAGATGATTTGTATGTCTGGTTGAACTGTCCTTAAAAGAATGAACACGACTTGGGTATTCCCAGGTGTTTGAATAAAATGATTGTTCTTCTTATTGAAATCATTAATGAATTATGTTTTCTCTTTGCTGCTTCGAAATCTAAAGGTAATGGGAAAGAGGATTTTATTGTGCATTTTGGATGCGGTTTGATCTTCTAGTCTGAACTGTCATCATAAAAACGAACATGGCTTAGTGTTTCTGTGTAAATGAATGAAACAAATGAGATTTGGCTTGCTGTTGAGATTGTTTTGACTGTACCTTACTTACACATCTATTACCCTATGCGGGTTTGCATTGATAAAGGCATTGTTATGCGAATATTGTATTTCTGAGTTCAGTGTGTGGAAACGTTTGGGAAAAACAAAGCTGTGGTGATATTAATAGACTATTATGCGAGTTATAATTCCTTGATGTTTTTTTATTTGCATAAACATGGGTTCCCTGGGATAGTAAGGTTATTGTAGCATCTTACTTTGTTGTACTAATTTGATATGGTATTCTGCCTGCTGGTTCTTTTGGTACTAATGTTTATAGACCAGTTGCAATGAACTCTGGTCAAATTTTTGGAAAGGTAATAGTAGTTTTCAATTACTGAATATACTACTCTGAATGAATTATACTATTGGAGCATGTCTGCTCTAAATAAGAGGTATTTGGATAGACAGTAGAAGAGGTGATATGATCTTGCCCCCTTATATTCGATTATTGATTTTCATTTATTTCTCTTTGGACTGTTATCATTGATTGATATCATGTTTGGATTAAAACTTCTAGTACAACTATGAGGAAAAGAAAGAGAGTGTGAATGGATAATTTGAATTAATGATCATTTTTCTCTCATACAGTTGGAAATATATAATTGTTATGGAACAAATTTCGTACTGCTTGGGTTAAGCATTAGTATTTAATTTTTTTTTACTTGTTCTCTTCAGCGTTTGATTTCTTGAAATCAGATGAGTTGTATGAAGGAAGGGAAAATAATTCGGTTTAGATTTTAGTTAAGAAATATCTTTTGAATTCACAACTATTGTAAGAGAATGGAATTGGTAGCATTTATGTTAGAACAGCAGTTGCATAGTTGTGTTTTTTTTTAGTTCTTACAAATGTTTGTAATCTGGAACTGTTGAAGGAAATTACTTCTTGTAATAATTATTTGGGAAAGAGAGCAGTAATCCTTTGTTTGATTAGGAGGGTTATTAGATGATTGAGTTGATATGCTATTAATCCTTTTTGGTATTTAATTCTTGATTGATGTTCATATTAACATTTCATAAAATCAGGGTTCTTTTATTTAGACAGTTAATTAAAAGCACCTCATTTTAAAGACAAGTGCTTAAAATGCTCAGTTCAATGAACTGACCCGTGCAAGTAATTTTGCAGATGAAACTTGAGTATAAATGAAGACATGGTTGTTTTCCGATACTTATTTGATTAACTGAAGATGGATTGTATTGATAGCTATTACTCCTCCACAAGGAATTGAGAAAGGAAGAAGTTACATTCTTCTATCTTCATGAGTTGTAATGTTGTTTGATATAAACAAAGTCTAGTCGTTTGGACTGGAAAATGTATAGATTGTAAATCTGATGGATGAATACAAGTAAAAGTGTGATATTTTCAATAACTGTATCAATTTGATATTGTTGAATATGTTTGAGAATATAACATTATTCCTTGACTTGGAATTATTCAAATGTTAATGGATGAATTTAAAAGGAAATAACATCTATTCTTTACCTGAATGCAACTTTTACATTGAAATGTGCAATTAGTTCATACTTGGGTTAAGATGAATTTAGAATTGACATTAAAAAGATTTAGATAAACACAAAATCCTAATTGGAAGGTATTCAAGATTAGTTCGAAAGCTAAGGGATATCAAATAACTTAGGGGCAGTCAAACCTTGTATTCAGACTCTGTTAATAGTCTCGAATGTTTAAATTCAGAAAATAAAGATATGGGAAATCATATCTATTGTTAACAGACCTTAACTAAGTAAGGTTAAGGAGGATAAATGAATAAATTCATTTATAATTAGACCTCATTTAAATGGCGTCTAATAAGATGTAATTCTGAATTTTTTTTCAGTTGTGGAAAAACTTGGTTAAGTTTAATAGGTTAAACTTATTAGGTTTATCGATAATGGACTGATTAGTCCAAAGAATAAGAAAGGAACCAAGAAGTGAATAGACAACCCTTTGGAATGAAGGAGGAGATGCATATGAAGCCAGAAGACGGATTAAGTCTCTCTTAGCTACATACAACTGTAACAAGAACAAGGATAAAGGATTAGCATGGCTGCTGAAAGTTGACCTTAAATACTAAGATTATAACCAAATCACAATAGAGTTGAATGTGTACCCTCGATGAGAGGATTTCGTAGGAAATTGACATATGCCAGCTACAATATGGTGTCTTTGTGAAGGCAGGGTCTTTATGACGACACAATGTTATAGCTGACATATTACAATGCCCTTCCGAATTAAATCATAAAGTTTACATAAGTTGGATGATAAGTTCTTGGCTGGGGATAGAAATGTGATCACGTATATGGAATGACTCCAGAGGAATAAAGGTAACTAGACACACGGAGTCGTCTAGGAATGACACCGTATGTCTACATATCTTTAGTTACCATGAGTAACTTCCTATACTCGTTCATATTGCTAGTTGAGGTTAGAGTTTGACCTTAAATGGAAGGACTGGTAGAGACCAGGAAAGACCATTCTAGATAACAGACGAAGGTGTATCACATCTAGGAATATGATCATGCAAAGCATGTGAAAATATTTGGCCAAAGTATCGCAATTTCTGGTTGCATTGTCCTAATCACCTAGTTTAAGATGCAGGATGTCAGATGAATATCAGTAACAAATATTCAGTATGCTTCTTAAATGGATCACTTTGATAACTGGAAACGGTAAAAGAACCCTGTATATTCATTATACTATGCATGAATTAACATGAATGATCGGTAAGTCGCCGAGTCATGAAATGAGAGATCGCTGAAACTCCGAGCCATAACGTGGGAGGTCGGTAGTTATTCGAGTCATTTACATCAGCATATGGTATCTGTTATATGATTGAATGACACTGAATGTGTGTTCCATATTGCAAATATGTGAAAAGAGAACATTAGTTTTTAAAAATGAAATTGTGTGATCCAAACTGCATTAATTGGACAGAGAACAATTATTAAAACTTGAACGTGTGTTTGAATTATATAATTCATAACAGGGAACGCTGTATATAAATAATTTTTTTTTCCCTTATTCGAGTATCTTAAAATGGGGATGTTACACCATGAGAGCTTGACGATGGGATTCAGACGTTTGGATGAGGTCATATAGGGACATTTTGAGGGAGTATTGGTGTAATTGTTTGAGCATCATGCGATGTATAACCCCATTAGGAATAGGATATGTGGGGCCGCGGATAGTGACTTTAGGTGCGGGTGCAGATGGTATGTTAAGTATAGGGTTGGTTGGTGGGTCAGTTGCCTTTTCCTTTCCTTTGTCCTTCTAAGCATAGGTAGCGACGTGGATCATATTTATTTGAGGTGGGGAGGTAGATGAAGTAGGTGAGCCATGAAAGGTGTAACAACATGAAGGGAAGAATCCAAGCGGTGGGAAGCAACCCTTTGAAATGAGTTGGGCACACTGACATTTGGGTAGAGGTTTGGCGAGTTCTCTGATATGAACCATGTTAATTTCAAATCTCGAAGATGGCTCTAAGAGTTGTGGGGGTGGAGATTTTGGTTGCTGAGTAGGAAATGAGGTAAGAACTATGGAAATTGGTGCTGGTGAAATGGGGTCCTCATCGAGAAGGTCATCATCATCAAATTTTTCTTTAGGAGGACACAACTAGACAAGAGCAGCTTTCAAAGCCTTACAATCCTCTACATTGTGTCCTAGCACATCATGGTAGGCACAAATTTTGCTTTTGTCAAACCCTTTTAGTTTGGTTTTGAGTGGGTCGTAAGGTCTAAGAGGTGGTAATGTGATGACAGAAGTTTTGAGGAGATTGGTTAAGATTTTGGCATAGGATCCCACTAGTGGATCATAATGGGAGGTGAATGTGGGTTTGGGTGCATGTGCAACTAACTGTATAGGAAGATTATTTACAAGAGGGGGAGAGGGTTGGGCTATGGTCTTAGGTGTTGGGCATGGCTTCTTGGGTAGGGGCATGGTAGATGAACTGGAAATAGAGTGTGTGGTTGGTCTAACTACCTTATTGGAGGGTATCAAATTTTTTCCTTTAGGTTGCACATTCTTGGGTAAAGGTGGTATGGGTGTACGAGATGTAGAGGGAAAAGTAGATGGTGGAAGAGGGTGGGTACCCATGGGGATAACCGAGGTGTTGTGGAGGTAGATGGCGTAATTCGGGCAGGGGTGTAAGGGAAAGGGAAGGAAGTGTCATGGGTAGTGAGGAATTTATTGACGGTATTGGAGGTATGTGTGGTAAAAAGGTTACATGTGTGGGCAGTGGTTGTGTGGGGCACTTGGGTATATTATAGGTCTGCGAGGGAGAATGGGCTATTGTGTTCTTGGTTTACCAGCGGGTGGACATTTCTTAGCCAAGGTCGATGGGTGAGATCCTAGGATGGACAGAAAGGGTGAAGGTGATGAGGGTGTGAGTGGTGAGATTGGGGTATGAGATCTAGGGGATTGGTTATTCTATTTAGGGGTCAGGTTAAGTTTGGTGTTAGTTTTGGAGGATGTAGCTAGATGTAATTTGATGAGTGGATGAGCAAGGCTAGCCATTGGTATGACACCTAAAGTAGTAATAGGTTTAGGCAAGGAAGATGATGTAGGTGTGTGTTTGGATGAAAATGCATGTTGGGTTATGGGTAGAGGTGTAAGTTGAGCCATGAGTGGTATCGTGGTATAATTTGTGATAGTTGTGCTTGGATAGATAGTGGAAGTGTCAGTGAGTGACATCTACATTTTTGTTGAGACAAGAAGTAGAAGACGCCCCCAAAGTAAGGCTCTATCAACATAATATAGGAAATTGGGTAAGTGTGAGAATGACACTGCTGTGGGTGAGGTTGATGGGGATCAAATGGTGATTCCCATAAAATGTGTTTTAGAAATGGGGAAATCACTAGCTTCAGCCTCTGTGGGTAAGAGAGCTAAAAGTAAGTCAGTAGGATCTTGGGTTGCTGATGGATAATGGTCACCTAGAGGTAACAACATTTCTACTTGATCTCTGATAGGTGGAGGAGATAATGGGTCCTCCTCTATGGGTAGAGGAGATGAATAAGAATGTAACACTCTGAACCATTGTTACTTCCTCCTGAGCATTCAAGTGTTGATATATGATTTCTTCTGTAAAAGGATGTGTTCCTTTGATTATGAAGTCATGCTTGATATGTACTGTATCTTATTTGCAATTGAAGATCTTTGACTGAGTCGGAATATGATTGGACTCTTTTATTTCTTTCATTTTTGCACCTGAGTTTAATCTGATCTCGGAATGAATTGTGGATTTATCCATCTATAAGACCCAGCCTGGGATCAGTGGCATTGATCCAAGAGATGCTTTAAGTTTATTTGGGATGAATAAAAATTATAGACCTTACGCAGGTTGCAAGGTCTGAATGCGTTGAATAAGCTATTCCAGAGTCTAACTCAGACTGATCGTGTTAAATGAATTGGTTCCCGATATCGTAATATCAGGAAGGTCTTGATCATGGGCCAGGTAATAAATTCAGATACATTTATTCATCTAGCTTATTGGCAGTGTTGGAGTGAATCCTTTTTGTGAATGTATGTCTGTAGGTTCTTATTCTGAACATTCTAAATGTTAGACCTAAACTGGATTTATTAAGGTTAATAACCTAAACCTAAACTATAACCTATGGGTTAGATTAGTGTTAATCTAACCTAGGCCTAAGCTATAAGCTAAATGTTCTAAGTTAGTAACCTAGCGCTATGGAGGTTAGACTAAGTAGCATCTTAAATCCTAACCTATGTTACTAACCTAACTAATGAACAAGGAGGAAAGGGGACCTATGAAAGGGTGCGAGCCATGGGCGGTAGTTTCTATGGCATTAAATGGGATGGATAAGCATGAAGGACAGGGATATAGTGGAAGTTTTAAATGGCTAGCAAAAGCCGACGTGGCAGAGTCACCAAAGTTAGAAATGGTCTTCGACTTGCATTTGTCCATCGCCAACTATGGCGGTCGGTGGCAATGGAGATTGAGCGGGAATTTTGGAGTTAATGCAATTAATGAACTCGGTCTTCGAGCTCGGGTTTCTCGGGAAGACATGCAAAATGGAAAACTGGTAGTTTGTTTGGTTTTTCATGCGCTCCGGTTTTCCCTCTGTCTGATCACTGGTTCTTCGCACCAGTCTACTTGGTGTTGCATGGAAAATATGAGAGTAACTAGCTCTTTTCTCTGGCAAGGAAAGTTTATAAGACATGGAAATAACAAATTATTGTTGTTGAATCTAACGTGGAAAAAGAGGAGAAGGCTCGAGCTCTTTCAGTGGTCTTCTTCGGATTTTTAAGCAACATTACGAGGCATGTTAGGACCTAACCTTTAAAAATCTTGCTTTCTTTCAAATGATTTCATTAGAACAACTCTGTTCAGATGATTTTTGGGTTCAGTTGGTTTTTTTATGGTAGCTTATGTGATTTACTATTTGTATCTTCTTACTGGCTCGATTTTTTTCAAGTAAACCCTTGATGGGTGTGTATGGTGTTTCGAACTGTTGCACTATCTTGCTGTGTTTTGCATTTCGGTTAGAATTTTGAAGAAATGCTTGCAAGGAAAATACAAAAACTCGGTTCTATGGGAGTCCATGAATTGTTTCCTTGTTGGATTCAGGCTACAGTCGATACTTGCTGTTGACACTTGTCGAAAAGGATACTGTTGGATTTTTGTTTGAATGTTCATTATATTTTGACTTCTTTATAAGTTTTGTCGTGGGTAATATAAGTTATGGTTACTGAATCTTGATGGGTCTCGCTATAATACTTAAGTTACTTTGAACGGATAACTTGCTGTGTTTATAGTATTTGAATGTGACTTTGTAGAAGTCCTCCCTGTGTTGCAATTATGGGATTTAATTCATTGAAAGTTGCAAGATAAATATACATATGAAATGACCCTGTGGAGTCCTTGGATTTTTTTGTATATTTTGTATTTCTGTATAATCCTGGTTGTGAATACTTATTGTTTTTGGCTCTGTTGGAATCCTTTATATATATATATATATATCATGTATTTTGGCTTCTGTAGAAGTGAGTCGTGAATGCCATACGTTTCTACCTCTGAAGGAGCTCAGATGTGAATACGGTATGTTATTATTTTGGTTATAATTCTTGAATTTGATATGTATCTTGTATCCTTCTACTTCTGTAGAAGTTTATTTGTAGAATACCTCATGGGTAAGACTCCTTTTTAATCCTGGAGGCATATATTATGTTTTTCATTTTTGAATAATCTCAGTCGTGAATACTGTTATGATTCTTGAGTTGTGGTCGCATGAAAGCAACTTCAATCTAAACTTGTTTTGAGCATTAGTGGTATGGATACTGTTGGAGTTTTGAAATGTTGCGAGTTGGCTTGATTTTCGATTTAAACCTTCGCTGTGCGTGCATAACGTTCAGACTCCTATTTTATATTCTTGTGTCCCTTTCTGTCCGCTTCTGTGGAAAGTAAAGGAAGGGATTTCTTTTCATACCTTACTTGGTTGAGACCTTGTTGAGATTGTTTTCTAGAAAACTACTGTTAGACTTCTAATATAAGTCATGGTCATGTATTATTTAAGAATTTGTTCCAGTTAAATGAGGCTGTGCATGTTGTGTGGATTCAGTATGAATATCTCTACATAGGCATAGGGAAACATCATTTGTTTTAATGTTATTGAGCCTCTTGTTTGACTGTGATGAAAAGGTTGTTCTTTTGATTTCGGCCTTGGGATCTAAGTCCTTGCAGAGTTTTAGTAGGGACTAGATTGAGCTGTACGTTGCTGGGTGGGATTGATGTCGTGCTTGTGCATGATTACGTCTTCTGTTAGTATGAATATCTAGTCGTGAGCTTGACTGAACTAAAGAGCTGTTAACTGTACCTTGACAAGTGATGGCATTGGATATTTTCTCATTTGTTGATTAGTATGGAAGGTTATGTGGAGTCTATTTGATAGATTATTCATCACTGCCTTGGCGCGAGAGCTACTATACTGCTAGTAAGCTATAGGAAGTTGTTATATTTAAATTTTAACAAAACTGTGGTGCTTCTTGTGGTTTTGTCTGATTTATTTACATGTGTATAAGGTGAATGCTTTACTCTTGAGTAGACGGTACAGTCATGAGCTTGTTTGAGGGGATATATGAATGACTTTTTCTTTCTCTTCTGTTGTAAAGTATATGTTGATATATTTTTATCTAACTTATTGGAATTGTTTTAACATACTGATGGAATCATGAATTGTTATGATATTCATTTTATTATGTTGAATGTAATGGTCTGTCTGATGTTTGCTGTCCTTGGGATTCAGATGGATAGTTGTTTTAGATGCATTTGTTCTTCTTGGTCACTAACGTTTATGATGAAATATCTGGAAAGTATCTAGGACTATTTAGTAACTATAATATGAGTTACGCATGTATAGTCTTATTGTATTACAAGAGCATAATCTGAAATATGTTTACATGTTTGGTGAATTGATTTCATTTAAACAGGTTGTTTAATGAAAACAATTGATGGATTGCAATTGTTTTAAGAGTTAGTGCTTATCATGCTCAGTTCATCGAACTGACCCGTGTTGACAATTTTTGCAGATGGTTGCTGTAAGTGGTAAAAGCACCCAGATCTGATAGGATGATCAGATTGTTTGATTTGGTTTTATGATGAATTACAGCTTGATTTTCAGAATGTGCTACTTGTAGAAAGATGTTCTTTTTCTGTTGAGTATTGTATCAAATATGCTGAATGCATAAAATGTATTTGATTAGCTTGAGAGGAATGGAAAAGAGTTATTTGTTACTTATATGATTAGTATTCGTATCTTGATAGTTTGACCTTCTTCGGTTCAAATGATCTTGAGAGCATTGTTATTATTGTATAATTTGGAGACTTTTGTGATTATCAATGTAAGCTTGCAAGAATATGTGACTGAATACTTATGATTGTTTAGTAGTTCTAGTATGTTCTATCTAAAGCTAAATTGGAATTTAGATCACTATCTTTCTGGAAGCTAGGGTTAAAATAAACCTGAACAGGAAGCTAAACGAGCTGAATAAATTATTACTTCCTAGTCTTGTTCTAAGTCAAGACAACGTTTAATTGGAATCTTAATCACTTTATCTCCATACTAATAAGTAAGATAAGATCTCAGCTATGAGAAAAGATATAAACCTAAAAAGGGTTTGGTTAGCAATCTCATGTGAAGATTGAGGGTTATTGTCCAATTTCGTTGATTTAGAATTATGTATATTCTATGAACTCCTTGAAGGGACCTCTAGTCTTAATAACTTCTCTTGTGTAATGGGTTTTACTAAGAAAGGTAATTCTAAGGTGAGGAACCCAGGGATTGGGAAAGACTACCCTTAAGGGAGCGTCTTATGGTATAATTTTAACTCAACGTATGTAACACTTATTAATAAGTAGATCTTTTCGAGGCGGATTTAAAGGTTGACGGCACAAGTCAACTGCAGGGTTGTACCTTCAAGAAGATTAGGATCTTCTCAAAGATACAACAATGCAGGTGACTTATGACGACACCCTTTGCATTGATCGTTAAGATTTACACCTTAAACTCGAACAAGTTACTCTGGGACTGATTAGGAATGTGGTCACGTTATAAGGCTGCCCTAGGAGACTCGGGGTATCTTGACACACTGGTTAACTAGGGTTGACCCAGTATGTCAGCGTATCCCTAGTCCTCGGGAGCATCCATATAACGTTGTCATCTTACTAATCTGTTCCTGAGTGAATAACTTGGGATAGGAGAGACTGACAGAAGTCAGTATAAGACATTCTACATAACATAGGAATGGGGTGAAGGACGTATTCCAGATTGATGAGTATGCCGTCAAGGAATACGAGACATAAGCATTATGTTTCAAATCTTTGGCCAAAGTATCGCAAGCTGCTGATTGCGTTGTCCTAAGTCACCTAGTCTAAGGGATGAGATGCCGATGAATAATGGTAACAATTATTCAGATAGGTTCCTTAGACAGAGCATTCTGAATCCCAGATTAGGGAAGAGAACCGCAAGAGTGATGTGTTAAATAAAAACGCCAACTCTTAATATACATGAATAGATCGGTAGATTACCGAGTCATGGAATGAATAGATTGGAGGTACTCCGAGTCATTACAGCTGCATATGGTTATCTGTTATAAGAATGGTTGTTTTGATTTATGAGTTCTAAATTATGTATTTAGAACCAGGAAGCATTATAAAAAAAAATAATAAAAAAAATTACGTGTTCTAATGTATAAAATGGGGATGTTACATCTTGGTATCAGAGCTGAAGGTTGCAGCTCTTGGGCCTATTGTGTCCATAATCTGATAAGAACCTAAATTTTCTTGTAACAGAAAATGGTTAGAACAAGGGGGAACGTTGCGAATAATGCTCCACCTGAAGGAGGGGCGGCAACAACCCAAAAACTTGATGAGATCCTTGCTGCCCTGTTGGACACAAGAGATCGTTTAGCTGTACTTGAACAGCAGGTGATGGGAAATGAGGAGGATGATGAAGCTGGTAATCACAATCAGCAACCTCCTGAGGACAACCCTGATATGGGTGTTGATATTAATGCTGGAAATGCACCTGTCCAACCAGAAAACAAAAAGGCCAGGTTGGCAGCAGAACTCACTAATGATATAAAAAGGATAAGCCCACCTAAGTATGATGGCACCACATTAGGAGATGGAGCTGAGAACTGGCTCAGCGAAATGGAGAAGTACTTTGCAATAAGAAACTTCTCAGAGGAAACCAAAGCTATTTGGGGAGCCTATCAGCTTTCCCACGAAGCATCTTCGTGGTGGGATAGCCGTAAAGCTGAGCTAAATATTGATGAGACCAATATTACTTGGGATCAATTTAAAGGCTATTTTAGGCAACGTTGGCTGCCACAACTTTTCTATGATCAGAAAATGACAGAATTCTAGAACTTAGCTCAAGGGAAGCTAATGGTAACTGAATACTGGGAGCAGTTTACAAAACTCCTCAAGTATGTACCGCAGTATCAAACTGACGAGAAGTTTAGAATACGGAAATTCATCATGGGATTGAATCCCGTGATAGGGGGAGAGGTCGATGTTCACAGTCCAACCACTATGGAAGGAGTTGTTGAAAAGGCCATAAGACAAGAACAGAAATTAAAGGCTATTTCTGCTCATAAAGAGGAAGTGCGGAAGAAGACTGCAAACCCATCTTCAACCTCTCTTGCACCCAAAAAGGGACCATGGAAAAAATTTGGAAACAAAAGTAAGTTTCCAGAGGATAATAGTAAGAAAGCAGTAGCAAAAAAGCCTACTGGAAATGTAAGGGATAATTTTACCAAAAATTATAACAATGGGCAGAAGCCCTATGGAGGACAACGTGATAATTACAAGGCTGGAGGCAATTTTGAGCCTAAAAAGGGACCTGTAGGAGGCTGCTACAATTGTGGCAAAGACCACTACGCAAATCAGTGCCCTTTGAAGAAGGATGATCGTAATCAGCAGCATAAGATACATGTTGCAGTAGCAGACAAGCAAGCTGAAAAGCAAGTGACACCTATAGAAGTTCCGGGTAAGTTATTTGGCATACCTGTCACTATTATTTTTGATACAGGAGCTACTGAATGTTTCATTTCTAATAAACTTGCTTCTAAAATTAAGAAGAAAAGCTGGAAAAATGGATAAATCTTGGACTTTACAGTATGGTAATAACTCTGTTCATACAGTGAGTATGTGTCTTTTTGGGGCAGTCCTTGACTTACCTAATTTCTCCACGGAAGTTGACCTCTATGTTACACCTTTAGGATCATATGACATTGTCATCGGTGTTAATTGGTTAGCTGACCATAAAGCAAAAGTAGACTGCTATGAAAAGAACATAAAATGTTTAGATGATCAGCTGGAAATAACAGAGATTCAAGGTGTGAAATGGGAAATTTCAGTTAGAAAACTGTCAGCTATGCAGCTTAAAAAGGCTAAAAACAAAGGATGTATCCTTTATGCAGTAAAGATATCTAAATTTTCAGAAGAAGATGGTGATTCCATGAAACGATTTCCTCTGCTACAAAGTTTCAGGGATGTTTTTCCGGAGGAATTACCAGGGTTACCACCCAAGAGGGAATTTGACTTCACCATCGAAATCAAACCAGGAACGGAACCTATTTCCAAAGCACCTTATCGGATGACTACTATAGAGTTAGTCGAGATTAAGGCACAATTGCAAGAACTTTTGTCTAAAGGTTTGATTAGACCAAGTGTTTCACCTTGGGGAGCGCCCGTAATATTTGTGAAAAAGAAGGATGGAACACTTAGGCTGTGTATTGATTATCGGATGTTAAACAAAGCAACAATCAAGAACATATATCCACTTCCAAGGATCAACGATTTATTTGATCAGATGCGTGGGGCAACGGTTTATTCTAAGATAGATCTTCGATCTG
Organism: Taxus chinensis; assembly: GCA_019776745.2. Taxonomy (NCBI): domain Eukaryota; kingdom Viridiplantae; phylum Streptophyta; class Pinopsida; order Cupressales; family Taxaceae; genus Taxus; species Taxus chinensis. The sequence goes on along the minus strand of CM034153.1, from coordinate 68,732,546 downwards.
GTTATCATCAGTTAAGGATTAAAGAAGAAGATATTCATAAAACAGCTTTCCGAACAAGGTACGGACATTATGAATTCACGGTTCTACCCTTTGGATTAACTAATGCACCCGCTGCCTTTATGAACTTAATGAACAATATATTTCAAGAATATTTGGACAAGTTTGTACTTGTATTCTTGGACGATATTCTCATTTATTCTAAAAGTGTTGAGGAGCACAATGAGCATTTGAAGATAGTTTTGGGAATTTTGAGAAAAAGAAAGTTGTATGGTAAGTTATCCAAATGTTCTTTCTTTGATTCAGAAGTTCACTATTTGGGTCATGTCATTAGGAAGGAAGGAATTGTTGTAGATCCTTCAAAAATAGTGGCAATAACTGAGTGGCCTGCACCAAAGAATGTGCACGAAGTAAGAAGCTTCATGGGTCTTGCTGGTTACTATAGAAAATTTGTTAAGGATTTTTCTAAAGTGGCTGCACCAATAACTTCATTGCAGAAGAAGGATAAGAAATTTATTTGGAATGATAAGTGCGAAGTGGCTTTCAAAAGTCTGAAAGGCCAGTTGACTTCCGCACCTATATTAGCTGTACCAGACCCTAATGGGAGCTTTACTGTTGTAACGGATGCTTCTGGGGAAGGCCTTGGAGGTTTTTTGTTACAAAATGATCAAGTCATAGCATATGAAAGTAGAAAACTTAAGTTACATGAGCTGAATTATGCTCCTCATGATTTGGAGCTTGCTGCCATTGTTCATGCGCTTCAAGTCTGGAGACACTATTTACTTGGGAAACCTTTTGAGTTGAAAACTAATCACTTAGGACTGAAATATATTTTTACTCAGCCTAATCTGAATGCCAGACAGAGAAGGTGGTTAGAATTTTTATCACAATATGATTTTGATATTAGCTACATCAAAGGGAAGGAGAATAGAGTAGCAGATGCTCTAAGTCGTAGGAGGCACATTTCTGCTCTTATAACATTAAGAACTCAGTTTAAGGATGAGGTAAAAAGTGCCTCAGAATCTGATGCATTTACTTTCAGCAAGTAAAAGCAGCGCTTGCTGCAGAACCTAATGATGAAAGGTATAAAGGTTTTCATTTTGATAATGAAGGAATCTTGCGTTATGAAAACAGGGTATACGTACCTATGCTGAATGATTTGAGAAAGAAGTTGTTAGTTGAATTTCATAATTCACCTTTCTCTGGACACCTGGGTATCACAAAAATGCTTGCTGATCTGAAACAACAATACTTTTGGAAAGGTATGAAAAAGGATGTCATTGATTTTGTGACTCATTGTTTGGAATGTCAGTGGGTTAAGGCAGAACATATGCACCCTGTTGGACTATTATATCCTCATAGCATACCGAGTACAAATGGCAAGTAATAACCATGGACTTTGTACAAGGGTTACCCATGTCTAGGAATAAACATGATGTTATCCTGGTAGTTGTAGATAAACTAACTAAGGTAGCTCATTTCATCGCTGGAAATCTAAAGGATGATTCACCAGTGCTGGCCAAAAGATTCGTACACGAAATTTTCAGATTGCATGGTGTACCAGAATTGATTATATCTGACAGGGATCCTAGAATGACGTCAAGATTTTAGCAAACGCTTAATACAGCTCTTGGAATGAAACTAAACTTCAGTTCTGCATATCATCTAGAAACGGATGGAAAAACTGAGAGGGTAAATCAAGTGTTGGAAGACATGTTGCGAATGTATTCCATGGATCAACAGTATAAATGGGAAGAGTATCTTCCATTAGTTGAATTCGCATACAACAACACTTATCACTCATCTCTTAAAATGGCACCATTTGAAGCACTTTATGGAAGAAAGTGCAGAACCCCTGTTAGTTGGGATAGTGTTGAGGATAGAGTGGTAATTAGACCAGAGATTCTCACTGAAATTGAACATCAAGTTAAGCTGATTCGTGAATGATTAAAGGAAGCAGCGGATAGGCAGAAGAGCTATGCTGACCTTAAGTGGGTTGATCGAAGGTTTGAACTTGGTGAGAAGGTTTTTCTTCGTGTTAAACCTAGGAAGAGTTCTATAACTTTTGGCAAGGCTGCCAAGTTGTCACCTCGATTCATGGGACCTTTCGAAATTGTCGAAATAATCAATCCTGTAGCTTATCGATTAGCATTACCACCTGCTTTATCTCGCATGCATGATGTTTTCCATATTTCTTTGCTTAAGAAATACGTTTCAGATCTGTCACATGTTTTAAATTGGAATTCCTTGCATGTCCAAGACCCAGGAATAATCATGGTTAAACCCACATGAGTGCTGGAAACTCGCCAATTGCATTTGAGAAATCGTGAAATACAACAATGTAAGGTCCAGTGGGACCGGTTTATCGAAGAAAGTGCAACTTGGGAAAATATGGAAGAGATGAAAATTGCTTTTCCTTTTCTTTTTCAACAGAATGAAATCTGTTGACAAAACATTTCTTTTATGAACTTATCTTTTTCAAGTTTATATGAAAGCTAGATGGAGGCAAACATTATTCAGGCTGAATAAAATGTGTTGTGACATTGATTTCTGGAACTATTCAAGTTGGAAATAGTCGCATTGTTTTGTGAACTAATAAATTGGTTGACCTGAAGGTTAATCAAATATGTAATCATCGGGATGATGAATCTTTTAGGAGGGAAGCATGTAACACTCTGAATTGTTGTTACTTCCTCCTGAGCATTCAAGTGTTGATATATGATTTCTTTTGTAAAAGGATGTGTTCCTTTGATTGTGAAGTCATGCTTGATATGTACTGTATCTTCTTTGCAATTGAAGATCTTTGACTGAGTCAGAATATAATTGGACTCTTTTATTTCTTTCATTTTTGCACCTGAGTTTAATCTGATCTCAGGAATGAATTGTGGATTTATCCATCTATAAGACCTAGCCTGGGATCAGTGGCATTGATCCAAGAGATGCTTTAAGTTTATTCGGGATGAACAAAAATTATAGACCTTACGCAGGTTGCAAGGTCTGAATGCGTTGAATAAGCTATTACGGAGTCTAACTCAGACTGATCGTGTTAAATGAATTGGTTCCCGATATCGTAATATCAGGAAGGTCTTGATCGTGGGCCAGGTAATAAATTCAGATACATTTATTCAACTAGCCTATTGGCAGTGCTGGAGTGAATCCTTTTCGTGAATGTATGTCTGTAGGTTCTTATTCTGAACATTTTAAAATGTTAGACCTAAACTGGATTTATTAAGGTTAAACCTAAACCTAAACTATAATCTATGGGATTAGATTAGTGTTAATCTAACCTAGGCCTAAGCTATAAGCTAAATGTTCCTAAAGTTAGTAACCTAGTGCTATGGAGGTTAGACTAAGTTGCATCTTAAATCCTAACCTATGTTACTAACCTAACTAATGAACAAGGAAGGAAAGGGGACCTATGAAAGGGTGTGAGCCATGGGCGGTAGTTTCTATGGCATTAAATGGGATGGATAAGCATGAAGGACAGGGATATAGTGGAAGTTTTAAATGGCTAGAAAAAAACCGACGTGGCAGAGTCACCAAAGTTAGAAATGGTCTTCGAATTGCATTTGTCCATCGCCAACTATGGCGGTCGGTGGCAATGGAGATTGAGAGGGAGTTTTGGAGTAAATGCGATTAATGAACTCAGTCTTCGAGCTCGGGTTTCTCGGGAAGACATGCAAAATGGAAAACTGGTAGTTTGTTTGGTTTTTCATGCGCTCCGGTTTTCCCTCTGTCTGATCACTGGTTCTTCGCACCAGTCTACTTGGAGTTGCATGGCAAATATGAGAGTAACTAGCTCTTTTCTCTGTTAAGGAAAGTTTATAAGACATGGAAATAACAAATTATTGTTGCTGAATCTAACGTGGAAAAAGAGGAGAAGGCTCGAGCTCTTTCAGTGGTCTTCTTCGGATTTTTAAGCAACATTACGAGGCATGTTAGGACCTAACCTTTAAAAATCTTGCTTTCTTTCAAATGATTTCATTAGAACAACTCTGTTCAGATGATTTTTGGGTTCAGTTGGTTTTTTTATGGTAGCTTATGTGATTTACTATTTGTATCTTCTTACTGGCTCGACTTTTTTTCAAGTAAACCCTTGATGGGTGTGTATGGTGTTTCGAACTGTTATACTATCTCGCTGTATTTTGCATTTCGGATAAAATTTTGAAGAAATGCTTACAAGGAAAATACACGAAACTCGGTTCTGTGGGAGTCCATGAATTGTTTCCTTGTTGGGTTCAGGCTACAGTCGATACTTGTTGTTGACACTTGTCAAAAAGGATATTGTTGGATTTTTGTTTGAATGTTCAATACATTTCGACTTCTTTATAAGTTTTGTCGTGTGTAATTTAAGTTTTGGTTACTGAATCTTATAGGGTCTCGCTATAATACTTAAGTTACTTTGAACGGATAACTTACTGTGTTTATAGTATTTGAATGTGACTTTGTAGAAGTCCTCCCTGTGTTGCAATTATGGGATTTAATTCATTGAAAGTTGCAAGATAAATATACATATGAAATGACCCTGTGGAGTCCTTGGATTGTTTCGTATATTTTGGATTTCTGTATAATCCTGGTTGTGAATACTTATTGTTTTTGGCTCTGTTGGAATCCTTAATATATATATATATATATATATCATGTATTTTGGCCTCTGTAGAAGTGGGTCGTGAATGCCATACGTTTCTACCTCTGAAGGAGGTCAGATGTGAATACAGTATGTTATTATTTTGGTTAGAATTCTTAAATTTGATATGTATCATGTATCCTTCTACTTCTGTAGAAGTTTATTTGTAGAATACCACATGGGTAAGACTCCTTTTTAAATCCTGGGGCGTATATTATGTTTTCCCTTTCTGAATAATCTCAGTCGTGAATACTGTTATGATTCTTGAGTTGTGGTCGCATGAAAGCAAATTCAATCTAAACCCTGTTTTGAGCATTAGTGGTATGGATACTGTTGGAGTTTTGAAATGTTGTGAGTTGGCTTGATTTTCGATTTAAATCCTTCGCTGTGCGTGCATAACGTTCGGACTCCTATTTTATATCCTTGTGTCCCTTTCTGTCTACTTCTGTGGAAAGTAAAGGAAGGGATTTCTTTTCAAACTTTACTTGGTTTGAGACTTTTTTGTAATCCGTAGTAGCTTGGCATAGGAGGGAACTATGAGGAAAATACTATTAGGGAATTTGGCTTTGTGAAGAGCTTGTTGAGATTATTTTTCTGGAAAACGACTTCTAATCTAAGTCATGGCTGTTTTATCATAAGAATTTGTTCCAGTTAAATGAGGCTGTGCATGTTGTGTTAGATTCAGTATGAATGTCACTATATATGCATAAGGAAACATCATTTGTTTTAATGTTATAGAGCCTCTTGTTTGACTGCGATAAAAAGGTTGTTCTTTTGATTTCGACTTTGGATCTAAGTCCTTGCAGTGTTTTAGTAGGGACTAGATTGAGCTGTATGTTGCTGAGTGGGATTGTTGTCGTGTTTGTGAATGATTACGTCTTCTGTTAGTATGAATATCTAGTCGTGAGCTTGACTGAACTAAAGAGCTGTCAACTGTACCTCGACAAGCAATGGCATTGGATATTATCTCGTTTGTTGATTTGTATGGAAGGTTATGTGGAGTCTATTTGATAGATTATTCATCACTGCCTTGGCGTGAGAGCTACTGTACTGCTAGTAAGCTATAGGAAGTTGTTATATTTAAATTTTAACAAAACTGTGGTGCTTCTTGTGGTCTCGTCTGATTTATTCGCATGCGTATAAGGTGAATGCTTTACTCTTAAGGAGACGGTACAGTCATGAACTTGATTTGAAGGGATATATGAATGACTCATTTTCTTTCTCTTCTGTTGTAAAGTATATGTTGATATATTTTTATCTAACTGTTGGAATTGTTTTAACATACTGATGGATTCATGAATTGTTATGATATTCATTTTATTATGTTGAATATAATGGTCTGTCTGATGTTTGCTGTCCTTGGGAATTCAGATGGATAGTTGTTTTAGATGCATTTGTTCTTCTTGGTCACTAACGTTTATGATGAAATATCTGGAAAGTATCCAGGACTATTTAGTAACTATAATATGAGTTACGCATGTATAGTCTTATTGTATTACAAAAGCATAGTCTGAAATATGTTTACATGTTTGGTGAAATGATTTCATTTAAACAGGTTGTATAATGAAAACAATTGATGGAGTGCAATTGTTTTAAGAGTTATTGCTTATCATGCTCAATTCATCGAACTGACCCATGTTGACAATTTTTGCAGATGGTTTCCGTAAGTGGTAAAAGCTCACAGATCTGATAGATGATCAGATTGTTTGATTTGGTTTTATGATGAATCACAGCTTGATTCTCTAAATGTACTACTTGTAGAAAGATGTTCTTTTTCTGTTGAGTATTGTATCAAGTATGTTGAATGCCTAAAATGTATTTGATTAGTTCTGAAAGGAATGGAAAAGAGATGATTGTTACTTATATGTTAGTATTCGTATCTTGATAAGTTTGACCTTCTTCGGTTCAAATGATCATGAGAGCATTGTTATTATTGTATAATTTGGAGACCTTTGTGATTATCAATGTAAGCTTGCAAGAATATGGGACTGAATAATTATGGTTGTTTAGTAGTTCTAGTATGTTCTATCTAAAGCTAAATTGGAATTTAGATCACTGTCTTTCTAGAAGCTAGGGTTAAAATAAACCTGAACAGGAAGCTAAACGAGCTGAATAAATTATTACTTCCTAGTCTTGTTCTAAGTCAAGACAACGTTTAATTGGAATCTTAATCACTTTATCTCCATACTAATAAGTAAGATAAGATCTCAGCTATGAGAAAAGATATAAACCTAAAAAGGGTTTGGTTGGCAATCTCATGTGAAGATTGAGGGTTATTGTCGAATTTCGTTGATTTAGAATTATGTATATTCTATGAACTCCTTGAAGGGACCTCTAGTCTTAATAACTTCTCTTGTGTAATGGGTTTTACTAAGAAAGGTAATTCCAAGGTGAGGAACCCAAGGATTGGGAAAGACTACCCTTAAGGGAGTGTCTTATGGTATAATTTAACTCAACGTATGTAACACTTATTAATAAGTAGATCTTTTCGAGGTGGATTTAAAGGTTGACGGCACAAGTCAACTGCAGGGTCGTACCTTCGAGAAGATTAGGATCTTCTCGAAGATAGAACAATACAGGTGACTTATGACAACACCCTTTGCATTGATCATTAAGATTTACACCTTAAACTCGAACAAGTTACTCTGGGACTGATTAGGAATGTGGTCACGTTATAAGGCTTCCCTAGGAGACTCGGTGTATCTTGACACACTGGTTAACTAGGGTTGACCCAGTATGTCAGCGTATTCCTAGTCCTCGGGAGCATCCATATAACATTGTCATCTTACTAATCCGTTCCTAAGTGAATAAATTGGGATAGGAGAGACTGACAGAAGTCAGTATAAGACATTCTACATAACATAGGAATGGGGTGAAGGACGTATTCTAGATTGATGACTATGCTGTCAAGGAATACGAGACATAAGCATTATGTTTCAAATCTTTGGCCAAAGTATCGTAAGCTGCTGATTACGTTGTCCTAAGTCACCTAGTCTAAGGGATGAGATGTCGATGAATAATGGTAAAAAATTATTTAGATAGGTTCCTTAGACAGAGCATTCTAAATCCCAGATTAGGGAAGAGAACAGCAAGAGTGATGTGTTAAATAAAAATGCCAAATTTTAATATACATGAATAGATCGGTAGATCACTGAGTCATGGAATGAATAGATCGGAGGTACTCCAAGTCATTACAGCTGCATATGGTTATCTGTTATAAGAATGGTTGTTTTGATTTATGAGTTCTAAATTATGTATTTAGAACCAGGAAGCATTATCAAAAAAAAAAAATTACTTGTTCTAATGTATAAAATGGGGATGTTACAAAGAATCTCTCATGGGTCAGAGAGGTACTGATGGTGACAAATATGTAGGTGGAGAAACCAAAGGTGAAGTGGTCTCGACGTTAATGGAAGGCTCCTTCATAGGTGATGGAGGAGATGGAGGGTGTTCCTCTGTGGGTGGAGGAATAGGTGAAGTGGGTTCATACATAGGTGGAGGACTTAGGGCTAGGATTTCCTATATGAAAGGAATATGAGGCAATTGGGAAGCAATTGGTGTGTCACTAAAAATAGCATGGACATCACGGGTGTTGCTATCATTAGTTGAGATCTCCCCAGTTTGGTCCGAAGAAGGGGCGTGATTAGGAAATGGTTTCTTGAAAATGTGCATGTTTTGGTTGGAAAGTGCATTTGGATTATCCAAGACTAACTCATTGTTCTCGAGCATTTCCTCGACAATGTTCTTGAAAGTGATGCAATTACCGTCATTATGACCATTTACATGATGATAGTTGTAGAAGTCGTGCTCTTTGTACCACATAGGTGTGGGGCGAGCAGGATCAAAACCATTGAATGGATTTATAGGATGAAGTGTGATGGCCCCAACTTTAATGAGATTTTCTAAAATAGAAGAATAAGGCTCCCTAATTGGAGTGTATTTCTGTTGTTCTCGTATGAATTTAAAAGTCTAAATAGGGGAAAGATTAGATGAGGGTTTATCCTAATTCGATGGATAAGTCGGGTCGGCCTTGAGTACCACCACATTAGCAGTTCCCTTGGATTTTGAATAATTATTCTATGTTTTCAAAGAAGAAGAGGTATCATTTGACTTAAATGTCACGTTCTTATTACGTAGTTTGATTTTTTTTTCTTCGATGGTCTAAATCTCTAGCTTTCGTCCCATGGTGAATGCCTCATCAAAGGTTTGGAAAATCTGCACCTGCAGGGTCATTGAAATATGTCTAGCAAAAGCCCGTGTGAAGATCTCTATGAGTTTGGTTTGTGGTAATTGGAATGTGAGTTGATTAATCAGGATATGCCACCAAGCAACAAAATATGCGATAGACTCATCGTCATATTGACGTGTAAAGTAGAGGTCATTCATGGTAACCTTCTTAACAACGTTGATGGAGAAGTGATCCAAGAAGGCTTGGGCTACCTGATTAAATGAGTAGATAGAATGTCTAGGTAATCCACTTTACCAGTCTAATGCGGGCCTGATCAGAGACATGAGAAAGGCCCTTAGAAGTAAAGCATCATCATGGGTGATCAGATAACACCCATGTTTAAAAGACCACAAATGTTGTTGCAGGTCCTCTTTGCTGTTGAAGTGGTTAAATTTAGGCATCTCCCAATGTACAAAATATGGACGAATATGGATGTGTGTATGGGCTCATTAAAAATTTCATCATAGGTGAGAGAGTTGCATGAGATGGAAACTGATTCCTCCAATGTCTGCATCTTGTCCATCATTAACTTGATGAGGTCATTAGTAGGTGGTGATGGATGAGTACCTCCTATAGCATAAGAGGGTTGGTGTTGGACATATGATGGAGGTGGAATTCTAGTATATGATGATGCCGCATAGGTAGGTTAAGAATGAGGGAGTGAAATAGGGGGTATGTACCCATAATGAATGATAGATGAAATGGGAGGCTACTGATAGTACGTATATGGAGGCGGAAGGGTCAAGGTGACTCTAGTAGTGATGGGGGCTAAGGACTGTGGAATAGAAAGGATAATGTATTGAAATGGGGTAGGGGTCATCGAAACTAGGGGTGGTTGTGTTTATATGGGTATATGTGAGACAATAGGCATGGATGAGGTTATGTTCTGGGTGGTCGAAGAAGGTATAATGGATGTTGTGGGTGCAATAGATGTGGTAGATGTAGCGGTCATAGCAGGTATAGGGACTATCTGTGAAATGACTGGGGGCAAGGCAGGTGCTAGTAGCGCGGAGCTAGAAGGTACTGACACAGAAGTAGGAATGAGTGTTGGGGGAATAGATACAGGCATGCCCTATATCAACTAACCCAAGGCATCTCGAGTGGATGATTAGGAAAGATAGAACTATAAGGCAGTAGGATTCTAGTTAAGGAGTCATGTGAACTCCTCATCACCTTTGGCAATGGTGATAGATTTTGGTAGGATCCATGGGTGATATAATGGAAGGTGGTGAAGGACTAGGTGGGAGTGGTTGACAACTAGTGTGGAATATGAGGGCGTTTTCTTTACTACAAGTTAACACCATGTGAACAAGTGCTAATTTGGTAGGAATGCTTTTGATAAATGACACAAAAATACAACAGAAAATGGGAAAAATAGGAAGTGGTAGGTGGATTGGGAAAAAATTTCAGCTGGAAAATTACATAGGCTAACTAATTCTAGTTAGGATAAACCGATTTCGGTCACAGGTAACCACGATCGGTCACTGTGGAAAAAGAACAGTTTTTCAAACAAGGTAAAAGACTAAGAATCTACAAGGTATATAAGTTGTAGATGGATTTTATCAGGATAGAGAAGATGCTGAGATTTACAGAGACTCTAAATAAAAAATAATATGAAAAAGGTGTCATTTTGGGTAGGTTAACCAAAATAACAGTAAACTAATGCCGGTTAGATAAAACTAGTGATGGTCAGAGCGTAACCGATGACAGTCGCCAGACTGACACTGGTTACTATGAAATTGAAACAGAAATGAAGAAAAAGTTCGTTGTGATTTAAAATCAAATTCAGAATCAAATCCATAACTCTAAGAATGATAAAATTAGGGTCCAAGCACACTCAGACGAAGTTGGAATACACCAAATATGATGAGGAACATGCAAGGAGAAATAAAAAGATGAAGAACGTGTCCTCACACCTCAAAACACAAGCCAAACAGAAACACTAAGAAAAATATGATCCTAAGAGTGCTCTTTCCTTTATGTTTGTTCAACTTATGCTATTTAGAAGACTGACTCATGAACTGTAGAATATACTTTTTTGGTGAGGAAGGCTTCCTACGAAGAAGGAGATCTACAAGGAGAGGTGTCAGGTTATGTTATCGTGGGGACGGGCTATCCTTTGAAATAATGACTCAACAGAAGTAATGAGTAGGGTGCCTACTATACCTTGATCATGTGATCACCTACAAATTATTTCGAGTGAGATGTTGTTTGAGAATGTGTGTATTTTTCAATTTTGTGATGTTTGGTAAGACTCAGAGAGAGAGAAAGAGAAAGAAAGTGCTTTCCTACAATTCATTTTTTAACCATTAGTTGGGCATGCCTTCCAACGTATAGGTTGCCCTCATTTAATGTGAGCTAATACAGTAAAGTAGAATGAAATGAAGTTGATTTTAAGCCCAAATTGAAATATTGAATTCGATGACACCAAAATATAAACATGAGAGAGTATGATATTTCACTAATGCAGTACAAATGAAAGAGAAGAAGATTTCTTTTTATAGCACCAAAACAAGATTGCTTTGAGATAATAGAGAGAAGAGAAGATTCCAGAGGAGAAATTTAATGTGATAACCTTTTGGAAAGGAAACAAACATAAAACTTTCACCTAGAAATGAAGAAATGTAAGGAACCCCGAATGGGTCCCACCAGGCATGCCAAAATGTTTCACCTGATTCTTAGAGTGTTTCTCAGAATGTAACAAAATAGATAAGGATAAAAGGGCTAGGAAGAATACTTGTTGAATTTGGTTGAAGGTTGTTGCACATGTATGAATTCTTGATCCATAACTAATCGTGAGAGCTTCCTTTTGGCTAGGAGGAACTACCTTAAATGAACAACAAGACCACCAAAAGAGATTAAATAACATATGATAGTGGACTGCCTAACGTATGCTAGTTCTGGGAAGTTTGATAATCCCTAGAAGGATGTCAATCCACTATTTAAAATAATTCAATATTAACAATAAATAAAATCCTATTGTAGTTAAAATGATTTAGGTATCTCATTTGATTACAATAAGAAAATTCGTTCATAACAGGCTAAGCTATGATTGAATCTGAAGGGCGAGGTCTCTGTTAGAGTATTGATACTGGTTAGGATCTGGTTTTGGGCTGTTTTGGGTATTTGGTGGGGAATTGAGGCTCTGATCTTGGTCTGAGTGTAAAACATAGAGACCGACGTCGGTTTGGTATGAAAAATGTCAGTTTAAGTGAAACTAGTGATGGTTATGGGTAACCAGCATTGGTATGGTCGAGGTAAAGGAAAATCAAAAGAAAATGATTATAGGGCTTGATCTGAGATTTGATGTAGGTGGTGGGGTAGGTTTGAGGGTTGCAGAGGTCTCAAATGTGGTCAGGGATGAACAACAAGTGAGGATGGGTAATCTAATGATGTAAATAATGGAAAAGGCCCAGTTACAAACTGATAAGAAATGAAGAAATGGAGATGTAACAACTTAATTTGATAACAGAGATAATAAAAGCTATTATAGTGTATTGGACCAAGTTGGTGGAGGTATATTTACTGTTATATGAGTTTGATGGCTAGATGGAAATGGTAGTTGATCATATGGATGGAGTTTGGTGTGGTGATGGTGCTTCCGAGGATGCTCCCATGAATGCAAAATGGCTATGTGGTCGCTTATGATGCTGGTTGTGGATGTTTCGATGCATGTGTGAATACTGGTTCTGCTTGCATGTAGTTCTGGTCTCTTTTTTTTACTCTCTGAATGTTCCAACCTTGAAATAAGGTTACTAAAGGGAATTAAATGGTAACCAACAATGACTTCGTGTTGACTGACGTCGGTTTAGGGTGATCGGTGTCGATTAGGGCAAGATATCCTAGGTTTACTAAAATGGGTAGATCTGCTTAATTTCTTAGATCCAGTTAGTTTCATTTTGTGGATTAGAATGGAAGCTTCTTTTATAATGGGTGGGAATGTGGTTAGAGGGAATATAGGCTTTGATTTTTAGGGTTTAGCTAGGTCTTAGTTAGTTATGGCAACATACTAAGAATAGATTTGGGGTGAGGTGGCTAGGTTAGGTGTATAGGTGAGGTGTTGGTGTGGGAATTATCTTAATTAGGATAGTTAAATAATAAATATTGTGAGCACATGGATTAATTTTCTTAAATTAATATTAGAGTGGGGTAAAAAGGGTCTATGGCTAGGTGAGTGTGTTCAAGTTGGTTATTTTTTGAGGGATCGAGGTTAGTGTGACCCAATTTTGGTGTCTACACATATTACATGCAAGTACTAGAGGGGTTGTCAGGATTTGACATTATTTGGAGACCATATGTTGGATCCTCTTTGTATAGACACATGGCTGTGGAGTTGAATGAGCCATAGGTACTCAGATGGATAGAGGGACACCATGCCGGTGAGCACAAGATGATACCCATTGATAGGGTCAAATAGTATTTTGGGCTGCCCTAAGATGTGCCTCCTCCATTCCCAAAATATAGAAGAGACAACATGGAGAGGCCTACTCCTCTACCACAACTAATGATGTCGACAAGGCAAGAGGAGCAGGTGGTGGACCGAAGGATTGATGGCACCAAAGTTACTAACAAATATAGGCAATGGTGGATAGTGCAACTACAGGTAGCACCACCAAGGCTAGGGCAGCCTGACTTATCCACCATTATAGTTCAGAGGGACACATTACAGGAGTAGGTGACTACCCTTTTGACACAGATGGGAGTAGTGCAAGGGAAGTTGATAGGATCAGATGCATACGTTACCACATGACAGGAACATGTGGTAGCCTTGCATGCCCATGTTACACAAGGGAAGGTACCTGCACAGGACCAAGGACAGGGCCTTGTATTACATGTAGTAGTGAGACAAGGTCCCAAGGTACAAGGAGGAGGGCAGAGTTCATAGGTATAGGGGCCAAGGCCATTATTAGAAGGACAGAGCTTGAAGTTACTGTTGTGACCTATAGCACCACCACAGACAGTGCCGATGGGGAGATTTAGGTATGTCTTAAATGAGGCCAGATACTATCAAGATCAATTGACTATTATTGGGAAATATGTCCCCTCCTATGTAGATTACATGGCACAACAAGCCTCAAGTGAGAGGATGAGATCTCACATGCATAGTAAAGAGAGTATAGAGGGCTAGTGAGCCCAGAGATAGAGCTAGGGTGAGGCCACCAATGCACGGAGGGATTACCCAGCTGTAGGACAGGTAGAGGCTAGACTAAGACCCATGGATGGTGGAGAGATTATGATAGGGATACGAGATGGAGGAGAGGAGAAGAAAGATGAGACCATCCTAGACATTAGATGGGCTGATGATTGATGTCATTGTACATTGTCATTTTGATTATTTATTATATATACCGACCTGTGTGCCAATGATAGTGAGGTTGTACATGAGAGTTTTTGAGCTTTGGATATTTTTGATCATATACCGGCCTGCGTGCCAAAGATGTTGAGGCTATATATGAGATTTTTTAGATACTTATATTATTTTGTATCAGTTTACAGTTGATGGATACACATACTTTCATAGTGATACAGATGATGATATTTATTGGATGGATGATGTACTTGTGTTTTGAAATTTTTATTGTTTTTTGTATATGGATGGAAACTAGGTGGATTAGGCATGGTCTAGTTAGGTCAGTTAGGCATGGTGGAGTTAGGTATAGGCATGGTTGATTTAGGTTGATTAGGCATGGTTGCGTTAGCTTGATTAGGCTTGGTTGAGTTAGGTTAGTTAGGCATGTTTGAGTCATGTCGGTTTAGGCATAGTTGAGTTAGGTCCTGTTTAGGTATGATGGAGTCTTGTTTTTAATTTTGATTTAATTTCCAAGTTATTGGTAATATGGGGAATAAATGATGAGTTATATGTATGTTATGGTGTAAATTTCCAAAATATTTGATATCATCGAAATGTGAAATGATTGATTGGATGTTTTTATGATGTGATAAGATGGTAGATATGTATGTGTGGTAAATTTCCAAGTGTTATATAATAAAATAGAAATTAATTACATTAGAATGTTAATAGAAAATATGTAGGGAAAATAGTTTAGGGTAAGAGTGGCTGAACTAACCTCCAAGGGCCCCATTCCCTCGAAGTTCTACCTACATATCCCCAATGAAAAGTGGCCTCAGGCCAATGTAGTTCTCTCATAATCTAGGGAAGAATATGATGAGGTAGAGGAATGGGTTGGTAGGTTTTAGGCATGTTTGAGTTAGGTCACTTAGGCATGGTTGAGTATAGGTCACATGCATGATTGAGTTAGGTCACTTAGGCATGGTTGAGTCTAGGTCATAGGCATGGTTAAGTTAGGTCACTTAGGCATGGTTAAGTCTTAGGTGAAGGTGAAAATATTTAAAATGTAGATATCGATGGTCTGGTCCTGTATAGGACAATCAATAAGTAATGGAGAAGGTGATAGTAAGAGGTGACCAAAAGAGCCACCTAATTGATAAGAACCATGATCAATCTACCATACCATAGAAAGGCTTATGAACGTAAGTCCCTAAATTCGTTGCATGATCGATTATTATAAAGTTGAATAAAGTCACATGATCAAGAAATGTCATGTTTGAAGCAAGTCCCTTGAGAAGATAGAAAATTAGGGTGAAATGGTAGTAAGGTGAAAATGAGTGGCTTAGCATAACTTAGTGTACAACAACATGTTTACTTGGAAAGAAACCAAATGATAAAAAATAGGCAAGTCCATGATGCAAAATTTATAATTTTCTTCTTTTATTTTATTTTTTGATAGACTGGTCGATAAGGGAAATCTATGTGGGACAAGTATATTATCTCTTTGAGGTCTTCGTGAATCTCATAAATGCAAGAAGCTTCTACATATTTTATTTTGTTTTTATAAGGAGATTCCTTTTTATGATAGATTATGTGCTGTATGACAATTTTTGTATATATGTCCTTCGATGGGGTAGTCCATTTATAGCGGTGAGATAGAGAGAAGAGATGTCTCTTTTGAGAAAGTCATCTGTTTGCTAGAATTTTGACTCAAGGAGTTGAATCCCATTTTATTTTTGGATTTTTAAGTCAAGGACAAGACTATAGAGTAATATTAGGTTCTTTTTTAGAAGACAAAACCATAGCACACAGAGGTTAAATATGCAAGAGATGGTTTCAAGTGATGAATGACCATGGGACTCCATCTTGGAAAATATGAAAACCATCAATGAGAATCATGCCATGAGTAGAGCTATGGTACTCATATTGAAGATAAGTATAAAAGGTGATGGGTAACCACATGATTCTCATTTAATCATTGATCCTTAAAACAAGAAACATGGAAGGGGAATGGTGTTCAAGGGATGAGCCGGAAATAGCCAAAAGGTGATATAGGACTTAATTCAACAATAAAATGGTCGAAGATGCAAGGCAATCAGGGGTTTAGGTTCAGGTTTACCTTCAAGTGAAGACAAACGATAAGAACCTAATCCATAGGTATGAGTAACGATATAGGGTCCAATCCAATTAGGAAAAAAATTTCCCTGTTTACTTATTTCTTCTTTGGTTACATGTTAATTTTCCTTCAGGATGAGGTCACTGAAC
This sequence comes from Taxus chinensis, assembly GCA_019776745.2. Taxonomy (NCBI): domain Eukaryota; kingdom Viridiplantae; phylum Streptophyta; class Pinopsida; order Cupressales; family Taxaceae; genus Taxus; species Taxus chinensis. Next base: position 68,716,139 of record CM034153.1, on the reverse strand, counting down.
TGGAAGGTTCATTCGTGGACACATTTATCATAGGAACATTTGATACATTTTCGGTAGATTTGGATATGATCAAGAGAATTGAGATGATGTTCATGTAACAACTCAATTTGTGTTAAACGGTTCTGATGAAAGTCATCATTGTTGAGCATGTCCTGTAGTGAGATGCAGAGGGATAGAATCTGGAATTTGAGAGGCAAGATAGCCTTGGTACTATAGACCAGAGAGAAAGGTGTGGAAGCAGTCAAAGTGTGAATACTAGTGTGGTAATCCCACAAGGAAAAAATAATGTGTGTATGTCAATCCTTCCCAATATCATCAACTACTTTCAGAAGAATTTTGTTCAAGGTTTTAATTTTTGATTCTACTTGGCCATTCATTTGTGGGTATTAAGGTGAAGAGAAACTAAGTTGAATTCAAAAAGAAACACAAAGATTTCATATGGTTTTGTTTTTGAATTGCTTGTTATTAGTGATGAGGTGATGAGGGACACCGAAGAGATAAATGTTTTGAAGGTTGATGAATTCACAAATTTTCTGGGATTTGGTAGAAATGAGGGGGATAGCTTCTACCCATTTAGTGTATCATTCAATAAAATTTATAATCCATTGATGGTTTTGTGTAGAATGAGGATTGATCTCACCAATAACATCCAAACCCCATTGAGAGAAAGGCCAAAGGTCTCATGCGACCTGTAAGGCATGACTATAAGTATGATGAAGATTAGCATGTTGTAGGCATTTTCACACAACACTTGACATAGTCACAACAATCATAGTTTAGGGTTGGCCAATAATATCCTAGGCGAAGAATGTGTTTAGTGAAATCTAAGGCACTAAAGTGACCTCCACAAATTTTGTTTGTGAACTTCCTTGATGGTGTAAGGAATTTCAGAACTTCTAAGGCATTGTAAGAGAATACTATCGAAGTCATGTTAATAAAGAAGACCACCCATGATTACATATCGAGATATGCTTTTAAGAAAGGCATGTTTTCCATTATGAGTGAGATCAGAAGGTAGAATGGAAAGAGAATGGTAGTCTACAAACTACTTATACCAAAGGTCATGTGGGTTAGGTGGAATAGTTCTGATGGAGTTGACATATCGAGATAAATAAGAGGGTGATTGCAACCTTTGTATTATGAAAAATATTTTGGAGTTAGCAGGTGAATCGGGTATTTGAGAAGCCAGGTAGGCCATGGTATCTGCAAATTTATTAGTGGAACGTGGAGTTGTTTGAAGTTCGTAATGGTCAAAGGTAGTCAAAAGTATGTTGACATGACATTTGTACTTTCAGAGTATTTCATTACGACACTAGTATATACCATTTACTTGGTTTACAACCAGTTAGGAATCACCAAATATATTAATTGATTTAACATCTAGGGTGATGATAGTTTGAAGGCCTAATACAAGTGCTTCATATTCAGTGATGTTGCTAGTACATTTAAAATCTACTTTGAAAGATAATGACATAGGCTCACCATCGAGAGGAATGAGGATAACTCCAGCACCACCCCCACACTAAAATTTGGAACCATCAAAGAAAAAGGTCATCAGGTATATGGTATCATCCAATAAGAGGGTAGCAATGGATTCGTCTAGAAAATTAAAATTAGAGGGTTGATCGCCAGAAAGAGGTACATCTACTAGTTGGTCAGCAATAGCTTGGCCTTTGACATATTTTTGATGGATGAATTCGAGGTCAAGGTCTGTAAGAAGCATGAGCCAATGTGCACCACGTTGATGTTGGTAGGGTTTGGTGTACATGTAATGTAGAGGATCAGTGTTAGTGACGAAAAATGTTTTTTGGCTGAGTAGGTAATGACGAAGTTTAGTGGTGACAAAAGTTAATGCTAAGCAAAGTTTTTCAGCATGGGTGTACCTAGTTTCGTATTATAAAAGGGTATGGCTTATGTACATCCTTATTACCTATAGAGACAAAAATAACAGGAATTCTAGGATCTAATTATTTGGGAAGTAAAATTTTTCCTACCAATAAATCAGCAAGTTTCCCATCTACTTTAATATTCTTGGGGTACTATTTCTTCCTTCCAGGATTTTTCAGACATAATATTTTGATTAATTTGTTCAATTCTGGAATGTCCTTAATTGTTTATAATAGTGGTATTTCAATATTCAATTTACTTAATTCCTGTACCAATTAAGACTCTTTGATTTCTATAACTTCTTTGAATATCTCTGGAAATGGAGTCTCAGTAGTGTTGCTATCTAGCTCCTTTTCATTTTTTTCTATATCCTCTTTTGGAACAACAGTACTAGGAATTTCATTTTCTTTTGTCATTTCAATGATTACAAGGGGTGGATTGTTAATGATTTTCCTAGATCTAGTTTGAATATCCTTACAATCCATAACATGTAAATCAACTGATTTTTCTGGTTCTGTTCCATAAATAGGAGTTGTTTGTTTGTTTCTTGGATTTGCTATGGCATTTGTGTTTGGACTACATTCTCAGTTTCTAAATTTTTTACAGGGGATACCATGATGGCCTGTTGATTCTGATTTGGATATGTTCTTCCTTGAGCATAATTACTAAGGTTCCATCTAAGTTGTGACCAAGCATAAGGATTTCCTTGACCAGCCCATGGTTGTTGATGTCCCTGAGCATACCAAGCTTGATTTGCCCAATATTTAAGGTTCCAAGTTGGTTGAGGTACCCAAGATGGTTTTTCACAATTTTGTCATACTGACTCAGTAGCCCATAGCATCTTCCATGGATTAGGGACTGATATTAGCATAAACTACACTTGGTTAGGTTGTCTCTGACCAAAATTCAATTCTTCTACTGTAGATGAGGCATTAGTTTGTTTAAGCTGATTCTTAATAACGAGAAGTAAAGAACAAACATCAGTATCATGTTCTTTAGATTCATAGATAAGACACATTTCTGTTTTATCCAAAGAACAATCTCTTAAGGCATGCTTCTTCTTTCATCTAGGACAATACATAGCCAATGGTTCAGTTTTGGAATTTGCTTTAGCTTGTAATCCATCCATAGTAGAGGTTAATTGTACTAAAATGTCTATTTTAAAGTTTGCTAACTCATCCATTAGTTTGTTCATATCTGGATTAAGACTTTTCACTAATTTTCCTTTTCTAGGTCCACCTCTCATTCTAGAATAGCTTCTACAAATCTCTTTAGTTCCATTCATTCTTATCTGATCAATGTCTCCACCTCCTATCAAGTTAAGGGCTTCTCTAGATTCATCATCCAAACCTTTAAGAAAAATGGTTTTACTTAACTCTTCTGTAATCACAAATCCACATCTTTTGCTAACAAAGAGGAATCTATCTAAATAGTCTTCTATGTTTTCATCATTCTTCTGCTTGATTTTCAAGAATTCTTCCTTCCTATTTCTCCCTCTAATATATACTTGGTATTTACCTAGGAAGGCAATCTCCATTTGTGCCCAAGTGCTAATATATTTGGATGGTAATCCCATGAACCAGCTCATTGTTGCATCCTTCAAAGTGGATGGAAATAACTTGAGTTTTTGATTATCTATTTTATAATCATAGGTATGACATAGTACCTTGAACTCAAATAGAAATTTGTTAGGATCTTCAGATGACATCCCTCTAAATGTAGGTAAATGTGTAGGTGATATATTTTTCATTGATGTATCATCATCTCCTAATTGAATTGGATAGTTAAAGGTCCTATCAGGTTCTCTCTCATCTTATCATTCCATTTTAAAAATATTTTCTGAATTTTCCTCCCAATCAATGTGGTAAGCAGTATGCCTTGGGGAAGGTGAGAAATCAGGAGTAGGAGGTTGACTAATCAATTGATAATCGAAACTCACGCTAAATGGATATTGAGTAATAAGTCTTCTACTAAAATCTCCACTTCCTTAAGGTGATTGATCTAAGAATTCCAAAAATTGCAATTTTGTTTCTTGTCTGACAGGGGATGGTGGTGCTTCCAATTCTTAATCAATTTCCTTACTTTGACTAGAGGATGTTATGAATTCTTGTGAAGATTTTTTTGGAAGGAAACTACCCTATGAGTATCTTGGTCTACTCATATATTTTTTGATATAGCAAGGAAGATCCTTCAACTACTATATGTATGTTTTATTGCTCTTACTAACACTTAATTAGAAAGTTCTAGCTAGTAGTCCCTGACAACAGTGTAAAAAATGATGGGTGTCATTATTCCCTTCATTTAATCAACTTCTTGTTGATTTCATATCCAACCAAAGGTTTCTCTAAATCTATATACAACAAGAGTAATTTCATCGATCTAGTAGTTGACTGTAGTTATTTTTTGTATTTTCTAGGGGATCTTTTCAATGTCTTAAGGACTTCTTGGTAAAACCTTATTTAAATCAAACTATGGAAACTTGCTGAAAGTAAACACACTGAAAGCTTTGCTGAAAGGAAACACACTTGCTGTTGCAAAATATACACACTTGCTTCTGAAATTAAACACACTTGCTTTTGGAAATAAGCACATTCAATTTACAATGCTTGAAAACAATTGTAAGAAATATAAGAATCTATCTAAACACCTGCAGGAACAAGTATACAACAGAGTTTAACTGAAAGAATTAAAACAATACATAATTAATAGATGTAAGCTATTTGCTGAAGAAATATAAATACCAAATAAACAAATATCTTGGTCCTTGGGGGAGTGGGCCCTTGCTCCTCCTCGAATCAAGATTTAACAACTCATAATTCTCTCAAATAGGAATGGATATTTTATTGATAAAACATTCGGTATTACAAAATGTACTGGATCTGAATAGTTAATCTATATATCTCTTCTCTGTTCTATATCTATCTTATATCAGATTCTATATATTATATATATGTCTATCTACTACAGGTTTTCTTTCATATACATTTTACAATCACAGTTGTCTCAATGGATTATGATGAAATTGAATCATGCCTAGAATAGATGCTAAGCTAGATTACAGTTGATCAAATAGTTGTAGGATAACTCTCCCTGGATCTATGTTCAAGAATCTTCTCATCCTTTCCTGATTGAAAGGGTTGTAGGTGCAAAATCTCTAGATGTGGTTAGAATAGATAACTCCCATCGGTTCCAGAACTTCAGAGAAGTTCTAGAACCATAGGAATTTGTTAAGGGTCAAAACTATGAGAGTTCTGGAGCTATCCCCAGGAGTTCCGGAACTAAATGATGACTGTGTGATCGATTTCTAGAACTAGCTTGGAAGTTCCAGAACTAAGCTGTGTAGGAACAGATGCTATCAAAAACATACTGAACACCACCTACTTCATTTCCTTGACTGATTAGACCTGCTTTATTACACAACTGAATTCAAACACACACTACATCAAGAATTTTAGAGATTTTAAATATTAGAATCACAATCAATCAAAAGACAAACAATTACATCCTAACTCATATCAGATTAACTAAAAGTCACACAATGCCATCAAACTTAATAAAAAGGAGAGTAAGATGAAATAATATATTATACATTAATTAGACATATTCTAGCCTCACCATTGCCCCCAAACTTACTTGTTTGTATGTACCTTTACAAACTTCATTCTTCAAAAGTGGGGTCATATGTTCTGCATTCCATTTGATTTCTCAGATCAAGTGGCTGAAACCAGTTTTCCCAATGTTTAAGCTCATATGTATTATACCCAGCTCCTAATTCTATTATCCTCTCCCACTGTTCAAATTCAGTAGGGTCTTGAGGTTATCTGTTTTGCCAAGGAGACATGGGGGTGAGAAGTAGAGGGGTCCTTGTTCACATTCCCATCCATATTTTCTTGTAGGTTTCATTGACTTGGGGAATTATTGTGCATAACATTTTTTCCATTTCTAAACCCTAGATCAGAATTGTAGGGGAAATTATTTCCCTTCATTTCAAAGAAACAGTAAGGAGTTCTCACATCTTTGAGCATCCTTCATAAATATATTCAAATTTATCCTCCTCATAGGAGGTGAAGGCATCAATACTCTTTTGCAAAATGGCAGGGTAATGTGTCTTGAATCTCATATCAAAGGCATGAGTTCTAAAATGAATGAGGAAAGTAGAAGGTTTACCATAGTGATCTCTCATACAGAGACCAGTTGAGCTAGCTTTTACTAAAAACTCAGATTCCCTTTCCTTCTATGCAATTTGGCTTTATAAAAAAGATAAAAATGCATTGATCTGGATCTCCCCCACATACAAGTTGGTCATAAATCCTATGTTTTTCTCTAGCATAAAATTATAAAGATAAAATTCACATAGGAGATTTTTCTCCTCAGGGATAGATAGAGAGTAAGCTACCATGAATTCAAATTCATCTTTTATTTCATGTGGAAGCCCACATGCAATTCTTGACAACTGCCATTGAATGAACTACTCTTCTAAAAACACACTATATGTAGGAGAGGGCCTCCTGCAGGCAAGAAATTTCTCACTCATAATACAGACCATATGAATTTTGGTAAGAAATTTATATTTATTTCCTTCCTCCTTATAAAACTTTTCTTCCCATTATTTTCTTGCCTTCATCTCTTCTTCCATCTTGGTCTTCAATTATTTATTTGGTGTTTTGGATTCTCTGAGCTCCATGTAAGTATCATTCCATAGTTGTTTGAGTGGAAAATAGGTCAACTTAGTCTATACAGAGGCTGTGCACACAACACTCTATTTTATAGAAGTCTAAAATTCTTCCTGTTTTTCTATCATCTGCTTCTTGGTTGCTGATAATTCCTCAGTCCTGACTGCAAGCTAAGTTGTTACCTCTGCAGTGAGCATTTCCCTTTGTTCCAATTTGAGTTTGAGGAAATACAATTCCTCATCTTTTTCTCTGATAATGAGATATTCTCTAGAAAAGAATAGATCCTGTTTAACTTGATGTCTTTCTTCTTCCTCTGAAATTACTTGACGAGTTGGGCATTCTTCCTCTATCAAAGGAAATTTTCCTCTTCTTCTTCATGTGGCAATGTTGATGGTTCAGCCAATTCCTGAAAATCTTGCTCTTTAAGTCTCTCCCCTCCTCTTTCCATTTCAACTTGACTTGGCTCAAGTGGAGTTATGGCTATGCTGCCCAAAATGTCAGCAGCTTCCTTTTCCATCCTTTCTTGCTCACTTCTTCACTATGGGGTTTCCTTTGACTTCTTATGAATTTTTCTTCTCTAGGGAAGTTCATCATGCCCAACATTGGATTTCCTTCTAGAGATTCTTCTTACTATTCTTTCTTGCTCTTGCATGGGTGAGCTATCACCGTTAGAGATAGATATTGGCTCCCCTGAAGCTACTATAGAAGAAGGAATTTCCTTTACAGGTACAGAAGGATCTACTATTTTTATCTTTCTCACTGACCTTCTTCTTTTTGGTATATTTTCTCTTTCCATTTCCCTCTATCCTTCTACAGGGGCATCAATTTCTAGATTAGTTGAAGGAGAGAATGGGGCCGGAATTTTCCTTATGATAATATTAGGGTTTTTCTTGAACTTGCCAAGAAACTTGTCCCAAATTTCTTCTCCATTCTTCTTTAACAGAAAATGGTGTTGGCATATTAAATGAATTAGACCGTGATGCCTAATTGTTCCAACACCTTAGAAATACCTCTAATCCATGGTATGGATAGAATAAAAAAGAAACCCTGGAAGGTTTATTATGTACTCAGGTTTTGTGGCTCCATACTTCAGATATATGAGTATTTTTAGGACTTCTTTTCCCACAAACCCAAACTGACCATCACAGGTTAAATATTTCACTACCCAAAATCCTACCATGTCACAGGGTTTGGGAAAACTGGCCCTTTTGACCCCTTTTATGATTTTCTTTATATTATAGATGTACTGGGGTTTAGTTTCTCCTTCTTTCAGTAAGAATTCATACAGTTCCTTCAAAGTCCCCTTGGCAGGTTATGGAACATACATAATTGGCACTCTAGACACATTACTTGTAGTATTTACAGAAAAAGGAATAAAGATATATCTCACCTTTGTTCTATATTATTCTAGGTTTATGAAAAATTATCTTACCAATTCATCATTATGCCTTGAAAATTTCTTCAGGAACTCTAGCCATCATGCATACTCAAAGATGGATGCCACTTCTTCATCTGCTAGCAAATCAGAATCATCCTCTGGTTCTGATTTCTTCTTAATCCCCATATTGGCTTGAGTTTAATCTGTTTTGATTTTGTGTGAATTGGTTGCAGGACCTTTTTCTTAGCTATGGAACTGACAAATTTGGCTACAGAACCTCAATTCTTAGTTGCGGAACTTCTGAATTCTCTATTCTTTGTTACGGAACAAAAACTTAATTCGATGCTCCTTCTTCAAAATATCTTTGTAACTTATTTCTCTTGATTTTTGTAATAATAATTACTAATGATAACCATGCCACCACTTATTCCATCCAAATCAACTTCATGATTACACACTTGTAATCTTAATGTATAAAAAGATGACTCATCATACCTACTTTTTAAATTAAGTCAAATCACACATGTAAACATTTAATCAACCCTAAATAAGTTAAAAGACATAATTACTATCCTCGATGATGTAATCCTTTTGCTATGACAACTCATCATTCCTACAAGTGGAACAAAACATGATTAGATAAGATAGCTAGAATTCAAAATAATTCCCTTATTTGAACTAGCCAAAAAGAGAGGTCAACCACCATTTGCTAGTTTTCAATTGACCTTTGAGAAAATTTCTTTTTTTTATATATCATTTTTTTATATTTTATATTTTATTTTTTTTACTTTTTTGGCAAAGAAAATGCCATTTTCTAGTTTTCATCGTCTTCCCTTTATTCTGGATCTATCATCTAGTTATTTGATCATTTTGGAAGAATTGGGTTCTTCCATATGATCAAATTTTTTGTCTGCTTCAATCTTCCTCAAGAATTCATCCTTTGTGAGAGGCTTCCAATAGAGTTTCAGCCTATGTCCATTGACCAAGAGTGTTATGTTTTTGCCATCAATGGAAAGTAACTGAATAGAACCATTGTCAAATATCTACTCAATCTAATAGGGACCCAACCATCTGGTTCTCAACTTTCCCTTGAACTGTTGGTACTTAGAATTGAACAACAATGCCCAGTCTCCTACTTTGAATTTATTTTTCTTGATATGTGTGTCATGACATAATTTCCTTTGCTCTTTAATTATCAATGTCTGCTGAAGTGCTTCCAACCTTAATTCATCCAACTCATTGAGTTGAAGGATTCTTTCTTTTTGAGCTGCATTCAACTCAATTCCCACCTTTACTACTATCCTCAATATCTGAAGTTCAAACTCTATAGGAAAGAAGGGATTTTTCCCATAGAATAATTCATATGGTGAAAACCATGTTGTAGTTTTCCAAGTTGTATTATAATCCCAGACAACTTTAGGTAGTCTCTTTACCCAAACCTTTCTCCCAGCTTCAACTATTTTGGTAAGGATGTTCTCCAATTCTCTGTTAGTTACTTCAACTTGTCCATTTGACTGTGGGTGGTAAGGAGATGACTTCCTATGATTGATTTGGTAATACCTTATGAAAGCTTAGATCATATTAGACATGAATTGTGGTCCCTGATATGAAACTATGCTCCTTGGTCCTCCAAAATTTATCATAATTATGTTCCATAGGAAATCAGCAACTACTTCTTCAGTGGCAATTGTCAATGCCTGCACTTCTACCCATTTTGTCACATAGTTAGTACACACTAGAATATATTTCTTTCCTTTTGAAGGAGGATTAAAGGGACCAACAAAATCCAATCCCCATCTCTCAAATGGTTGAACCACAAGTTGATGTTGAAGAGGCATTTCATTGGTGAAATTTGGTTGTTCCATCCTTTGACAAGGATCACACTTCTTGATATATCTCTTCACATCCTTGTACAGAGATGGCCAATAATAACTAGTACCAAGTATCTTATGAGTTATTCTTTTCACTGAATAGTTTCCTCCACTTGGTTCATCATGACATGCTATGAGGGTGTCAAATATTTCATCCTCTCTTACACACCTACGTAAGACAAAATTAGGACCACATTTAAATAGAATTTCTTATAACCATTTGAATTGTGTACTAGTTTTAATTAACTTCTTTATTTGTTTCTTAGTGAAAGAAGGAGGAAACTTCCCTGTTGCAAGATAATTTTCCATATTAGCAAACCATGGTGTAATTACTGAGATTACAAATAGTTTTTCATCTGGAAAGTTATCCTTGACTGGATCTTGCTTCCTTGTGCTGGTTAGTCTTGACAAAAATCAGCTACCACATTAGATTTTCTTGGATTTTCCACAATGGTAATATCAAATTCTTGTAAAATTAATAACCATCTAATTATTCGTCCTCTAACCACTGGTTTGTTCATTAAATATTTAATTGTTGAATGATATGTGTGTACAAATATCTTCTTCACTGTAATGTAATTTCTGAATTTATTGATTACATAAATCACAGTAAGAAATTCCTTTTCAGTGGTGGTGTAATTATTTTCAGTGGGAGTAAGATTCTTGCTAAGATAATAAATGGCATACATATTTCCTTCATCTTTCTGTCCCAATACTGCACCAATGGAATAATTGGAGGCATCTATTTGGATATGAAATGGCTTTTCCCAATTAGGTCATATCAATATTGGGGCACTGATTAATTTTTCTTTAATTTATTTAAAAACATGCTGACACTTTTCATCCCAAAGAAATTCATAGTCCTTAGTTAGCAAATTAAACATGGGGGCAGAAATTTTACTGAAATCTTTAATAAAGTGCCTATAGTACCAAACATGCCCTAGAAATGATTTGATATCTATGGGGTTCTGAGGAATAGGTAGATCTGAAATGATTCTAATTTTGTTTTGATCCACTTGAATTCTTTTTTTGAAATATGGATTCCTAATACAATCCCCTCATCCACCATCATCAAACACTTTTCATCACTAAGAGACAGGTTGTGTTGTTCACATCTTGTTAACACTCTGTCTAGATTTCTGAAAGAATCTTCAAATGTATCTCCATGTATAATGAAGTCATCCATATATACCTCAACATAAACATTTGTTAGATCAACAAAGATTGCAAGTACAGCTCTCTGGAAAGTTGCAGGAGAATTGCATAAACCAAATGGTAACACACTATAGGCAAAGATTCTCCATGGAAATGTAAATGCAGTTTTGTCTTGATCTTCAGCAACAACTTTGATCTGATTGTACCCACTAAAGCCATTTAAGAAAGAAAAGTATTGTTTACCTGAAAGTTTATCTAGGACTTGATCTATGAATCGTAAGGGAAAATAATCTCTCATTGTGGCTTTGTCCAGTTCCCTATAGTCAACACATATTCTCCATTTTCCATTCTGTTTGGGAAAAATTACAAGAGGAGATACCCACTGGCTATCTGAGATAGGGTATATGAAACCTACGTGTAATAGTTTTTCAATTTCTTGTTTAACTATATCCCTTAAAGATGGGTTAATAAGGGTTCATTTTAAGACCCTTCTCTAAAAAATTAGTTTAGAATGGGTGGAAAATCTCCAAAATCAACTTTCAAATTGATGGAAATTTTCTGAAAAACATTGCATGGTAAAGGTGATTTGGCAAGGTGTAATTTTCTTCGATGATGTACAATGATAAGAAACGTTGGCAAAATACATGCATAATTTAATTTAACATATAAATAGTAGGTAAATTCACTTATATAAATGAATTATCAGTGGAAATTTTAGGTGAATTGGGTAGGAACTGACTACTGAAAATTAGCCATTTTCAATTTCCAAAATCCCTAAAATTTGCAAGTTTACGAAAATTCGCCACTAAAATTTTCCCTGGGGTTAATCCTTATTTGAGGCTGCCTAACTGGTTTAATGTTTTCAGTATAGATGTAATGAGTGCAGATACTTGGATGAATCCCCTTCATGTCTTTGTAATCCCAAGAAAAATCTTTAGTATGATTTTTTAGAACATTAAACAATTTAGCTTCTTCATCCTCATTCAACCAGCTATTAATGTTTAAAGTTTTACCCAGTTGAATTTCAACATGCTTGGTTCCAATATGTGATGAACTGATTTTTGGGAAGGGTTTCATTAAATTATTTAATGAACATGCATGTGGTAACAACATATGATATGTATAAACATCTCCAAAATTTCCTCGAGACAAAATACTGGAAAAAGGATAGTTTTGAGAAGTACGATACTTATCTCTTTGCAGGAAAAATTCTTAGTCACTGCTACTTTCCAAAAATTCTTCATCACTTCTTGATGTACTTGAAACTGAAGCTACTGATTCATCCTCTCCCCACGAGAATTCTTATTCCTCTAGAGTGAAATAATTTTCAATCAAAGAGAACTATTTTTGTCATGGTTCTGGAACTAAATGTGGTGATTTTAGAACTATAGCCGCAGGTTCCAGAACTAAGTTTGCAGGTTTCAGAACTATTTTAACAAGTTCTGAATTTTTTTTTGATTGCTTCGAGGATAACAAGTTCTCATCTAATGGTGGATTTATCATTTCTTCTACTTCTCTTACATGATCCTGTAGTGTGATCATAACCAAAGAAGATAAATTTTGTTTATCAGTTTCAGGAGAATCAACCCACAAGTGTTCATGATTGTCAGTAAAAGGTTGTGTAGTAAAATATAAGGAAATTTGTTTAGATTTCTTACCATTCGAGATTGTCATTTCACCTGACCTGTAATCTATCAAAGCAGCAACTATAGCTAACCATGGTCTGCCCAAAATAATGGGATAACCCAATGTTTTACCTTTTGGATGCAGTATAAGGAAGTCAACTAGATATTCCCATGACTCCACCATAACTGCCACGTCTTCAATAATTCCTTCTGGTTTTGCTACAGATTGGTCTGTCATCTACAATATGGTATTAGCAAGTTTTATAACCCATTAATGGTAATGTTTTCAGAGTATCTACTATCATTACATTGATAGTAGCTCCCAAATCTATCAAAACATTATGGACATCTTTATTACCTATAGATACAAAAATAACAGGACTTCCAAGATTTCCATATTTGGGAAGTAAAAGTTTTCTTGCCAATAGATCAACAAGTTTCCCATCTACTTTGATAGTCTTGGAGTATTGTTTCTTCCTTCCAGGATTTTTTAAACATACTATTTTGATTAATATATTTAATTCTGGAATGTCCTTAATTTCTTGTAACAGTGGTATTTCAATATTCAATTTCCTTAATTCCTGTACCAATCAAGACTCTTTGATTTCTATAGCTTCTTTAAATCTCTCTGGAAATGGAGTCTCAATAGTGTTGCTATCTGGCTCCTTTTCATTTTTTTCTATATCCTCTTTCGGAATGACAGTATTAGGAATTTCATTTTCTTCTGTCATTTTAGTGATTATAAGAGGTGGACTATTAATGATTTTCCTAGATCTAGTTTGAATATCCTTACAATCCATAACATGTAAATCAACTGATTTTTCTGCTTATGTTCCATAAACAAGAGTTGTTTGTTTGTTTCTTGGATTTGTAACTAACTGTGCTGGCATTTGTGTTTAGACTACATTCTTAGTTTCTAAATTTTGTGTAGGGGATCCCATGATGGCTTGTTGATTCTGATTTGGATATGTTCTTCCTTGAGCATAATTACTAGGGTTCCATCTAGGTTGTGACCAAGCATAAGTATTTCCTTGACCATCCCATGGTTGTTGATGTCCCTAAGCATACTAAGCTTGATTTTTGAAATCTTAAGGGTTCCAAGTTCATTGAGGTACCCAAGGTGGTTGTCCCCAATTTTTCAGTACTAACTAAGCAACCCATGGCATTGTCCATGGATTAGGGACTGATCTTGGCATAAACTACCCTTGGTTAGTTTGTCTCTGACCAAAATTCAATTCTTCTGCTGTAGATGAGGCATTGGTTTGTTTAAACTAATTCTTAATAATAGGAAGTAAAGAACAAACATCAGTATCATGTTCTTTAGATTCATAGATAAGACACATTTCTATTTTATCCAAAGAACAATCTCTTAAGGCATACTTCTTCCTACATCTAGGACAATACATAGCCAACGGTTCAGTTTTGGAATTTTCTTTAGCTTGTAATCCATCCATAGTAGAGGTTAATTGCAATAAAATGTCTCTTTTAAAGTTTGCTAACTCATCCATTAGTTTGTTCATATCTGGATTAAGACTTTTCACTGATTTTCCTTTTCTATGTCCACCTCTCATTCTAGAATAGCTTCTAAAAATATCTTTAGTTCCATTCATTCCTATCTGATCAATGTCTCCACCTCCTATCAAGTTAAGGGCTTCTCTACATTTGTCATCCAAACCTTCAAGAAAAATGGTTTTACTTAACTCCTTCGTAAGCACAAATACACATCTTTTGATAACAAAGAGGAATCTGTCTAAATAGTCTTCTATGTTTTCATCATCCTCCTGCTTAATTTTGAAGAATTCTTCCTTCCTATTTCTCCCTCTCCAATAATCCTAGTATTTATCTAGGAAGGAAGTCTCCATTTGTGCCCAGGTGCTAATAGAGTTGGATGGTAATCCCATGAAATGCCTCATTGCTGCACCCTTTAAAGTGGATGGAAACAACTTGAGTTTTTATTATTTGTTTTATAATCATAGGTCTGACATAGTACCTTAAACTCAAACAAAAACTTGTTAGGATATTTAGATGACATCCCTCTAAATGTGGGTAAATGTGCAGGTGAGATATTTTTCATTGATGTATCATCATCTCCCAATTGGATTAGATAGGTAAAGGTCCTATCAGGTTCTCTCTCAGCTTCTCGTGCCATTTTAAAAATATTTTCTGAATTTTCCTCCCAATCAATGTGGTAAGTGGTATGCCTTAGGGAAGGTGAAAAATGAGGAGTAGAAGGTTGACTACTCAATTAATCGATCTTGAGTAATAAGCCTTCTCCTAAAAGCTCCACTTCCTTCAGGTGATTGATCTAAGAATTCCAAAAATTACAATTTTTTTTCTTGTCTGACAGGGGATGGTGGTGCTTCCAATTCTTGATCAATTTCCTTACTTTGACTAGAGGATGCTATGAATTCTTGTGAAGATGTTTTTGGAAGGAAACTACCCTGTGAGTATCTGGGTCTACTCATATATTTTGTGATATAGCAGGGAAGATCCTTCAACAACTAGATGTATGTTTTGTTGCTCTTACTAACACTTAATTAGAAAGTTCCAACTAGTGGTCCCCAAAAATGGTGCAAAAAATGATGGGTGTCATTATTCCCTTCATTTAATCAACTTCTTGTTGATGTCATATCAAACCAAAGGTTTTTCTAAAGTTATATACAACAAGACTAATTTCATCGATCTAGTAGTTGACTGTAGTTATTTTTTGTATTTTCTAGGGGATCTTTTCAATGTCTTAAGGACTTCTTGGTAAAACCTTATTTAAATCAAACTATAAAAACTTGCTAAAAGTAAACACACTGAAAGCTTTGCTGAAATTAAACACACTATGCAAAATGGAAACACACTTGCTGTTGGAAAATAAATACACTTGCTTCTGAAAGTAAACACACTTGCTTTTGGAAATAAACACAATCAATTTACAATGCTTGAAAACAATTGTAAGAAATATAAGAATCTATCTAAACACATGTAGGAACAAGTATACAATATAGTTTAACTGAAATAATTAAAACAATACAAAATTAACAAATCTAAGCTATTTGCTGAAGTAATATAAATACCAAATAAATGAATATCATGGTCCTTGGGAGAGTGGGCCCTTGCTCCTCCTCAAATTAGGATTTAACAACTCATAATTCTCTCAAATAGGAATGGCTATTTTATTGATAAAACATTCAGTATTAAAAAACGTACTGGATCTAAATACTTAATCTATATATCTCTTTTATGTTTTATATCTAACTTATATCAGATTCTATATATATATATTATATATATATATATATGTCTATTTACTATATGTCTACTTTTATATACATTTTACAATCACATCTATCTCAATCGATTCTAATGAAATCAAATCATGCCCAGAATAGATGTTGAGTTGGATTTCGGTTGATCAGATAGTTATAGGATAACTCTCCCTGGATCTGCGTTCATAAATCTTCTCATCCTTTCCTGATTGAAAGGGTCGTAGGTGTAAAATCTCCAGATGTGGTTGGAATAGATAACTCCCATTAGTTCCAGAACTTCAGAGAAGTTCTAGAACCATAGGAATTTGTTAAGGCTCAAAACCATGAGAGTTCCAGAGCTATCCCAGGAGTTCCAAAACTAAGTTTGAAAATTCTAGAACTAAATACTGGAGTTTCAGAACTAATTCTAAAAGTTCCAAAACTAAATGATGATTGTGTGATGGAGTTCCAGAACTAGCTTGGAAGTTTCAGAACTAAGCTGTGTAGGAATAGATGCTACCAAAAACATAATAAACACCACCTACTTCATTTCCTCAACTGAATTCAAACACACACTACGTTAGGAATTTCAGATCTTTTAAACATTAGAATCATAATCAATCAAAAGACAAAAAATTACATCCTAACTCATATCAGATTAACTAAAAGTCACACAATGAAACCATACTTAATAAAAAGGAGAGTAAGATGAGATCATATATTATACATTAATCAGACATATTCTGGCCTCATCAGTAAGGCATTGAAAAACTCCAAGGGATTGATAGTTGATATGTGAGTAGAGGGGATAGAAAAATCACTAGACAATTGGGCAGGAGGGGTATTGGTTGTTTGGGAAGTAGATGGGTTAGCTACAGAGGTTGCAGCAATAATAGGAATAGAATAGTTATGTGTGGGAGAGGTGGCAAAAGCATTGGTGGATGGGGTTGTGGGTGAAGGAGAAGTGGGGGTAGTGGTAGATTTCTTAACTAGTACAAGGACATCATTAGGTTGGTATAACATGTTACAGGTTTTGAATGGTGATGGGTCAGCTCAGATGGTATAGTTACTTCCTTCATGTTTGAATTTTACACAATGGTGTAAAGTTGAAGGAATACAACCCATAATGTGAATCAAAGGTTGGCCAAGAAAAAAGTTACA
Organism: Taxus chinensis; assembly: GCA_019776745.2. Taxonomy (NCBI): domain Eukaryota; kingdom Viridiplantae; phylum Streptophyta; class Pinopsida; order Cupressales; family Taxaceae; genus Taxus; species Taxus chinensis. The sequence continues at coordinate 68,699,153 of CM034153.1, read as the reverse complement.
CTGAAACTCTCCCTCTTAGACATAGAATAATTTTGGGATAGTGTGAGGGCCTATGCAAATGTGAATTATAATGGTGTTGATGCTAGCACCACCATCGATCATAACGCGTCATACACGTATGCTACCGATATAGATAGAAATGAAAATGGTGGGATTAGGGTCATCTTACTGGAGAGGTATGATCTCCTCATCAAAGAAACTAAGGGTGGAGACTTGATGATCGGGAATGGGGGTAGATGAAGTAGATGATTTTGTAAGCGAGGCCACATGGTGAGGGGTCATTGGGTAAAACTTTAATGGGTTGCAAAACCTCCATAAGGTCTTGTCTATGAGATTTAGAATTTTGGACGAGATTGTACAAAGACATCTTTAGAGAGGATTTATGTATCATTTTATCATTATACGATGGGTGACCCCATCAAAGATAGGGTATGTGGATCCTTGAATGTTGATTTGGGTGTGGGTGCCGATGGTATATTGGGCACTGGGTTAGTTGATGTGCTAGTTGCTTTTTCTTTTCCTTTTTCCTTCTGGGCATGGGTGACAACTTGAACCATGTTAATATGAGGGGAGGTGGTGGATGGAGAAGGTGTGGGATGAGTAGTGTAACAACATGAGGGGAAAAAACCTAATACGGGGAGATGCAGGTTTTTGAAGAAGTAAGGGATGATGATGTTTGGTTATAGGTGAAGGTGGAACATGTTTCTCATCAAGAAGGTCATCATCATCAAAATTTTGTTCAAGAGGAAAAAGATGGAGTAGAACAGTTTTTAGAGCCTTACAATTTTTTACATCATGTCTTGAAACACGATGATAGGCACAAAACTTGGTTTCATCAAACCGTTTTGGTTTGGGTTTGAGAGGGTCGTAAGGTCGAAGTGGTGGTAATATGATGAAGGAAGTATCTAAGAGGTTTGTTAGAATGTTGGCGTAGGACCCTGCCAATGGATCACAATGGGAAGTGAGTGTGGGTTTGGGTAAAGGTGCAAATGATTGTGAGGGAAGAGGCATTATAGAAGAGGCAATGGGTTAGACCATTGACTTGGTATGTGGTACTGTATTAGGATTTGATGGCATCCTCGTAGGTAAAGGTATGGTAGAATAACTTGCAACGGAATATTTTTTCGGTTTAACTACCTTATTCGAGTGTAGTGGGTTCTTGTCTTTGGATTACACCTTCTTAGGTAAAGGTGACATGGGAGTACTTGATGCAGAAGGGAAAGTAGATGCTAGAAGACGATGGTTTACCCATGGTGGAAATAGAGTTGTGGTGAAAGTTGTTAGTATAGGTTGGGTTGACGGTATGGGTTGAAGTAGTATAGGAAAAGTTAGGCTTATAGTAACCAGTGGAGGTATAGGTGGTAAGAAATGTACAGGTGAGGGTGAGGGTGTTTTTCATGTGGGTAAATGAGGTGTAACAAAGGATCTTGATGAAGTAGGAAGTTGCTTCACTTTTGAATGGCCTTGGGTATGTGACAGTTTGGCCCTAGGATGGATGGATGGGATGAAGGTGACAAAGGTGTGGTAGGTGAAACTGGTGTATGTGGCCTAGAAGTTTGGGTCTTCCTTTTAGGTGGAGGAAAAATTTTGGTGTGGGTTTGGGAAGATGTGGCTAAGTCCAATTTGATAGGTGGATGGGTAAGGCTTGAAGTTGACATGACACCCAAGCTAGTGATCAGTCTTGATAAAAATGAAGATATAGGTGTAGGTAGGTTCTTAGGCACTGTAATGGTTTTAGTCGTGGGTAAAGGTTCGTAGGTAGGTAGATTGGATGAGGAAGAGGTTTTTTTGATAGGCATGATCATGGTTGATCTAGTTACTAGAAATACCTTTGGATAGATCGTGGAGGTATCCTCAGGAAACATTTACGTTTGAGTCAAAAATGGGATTTGAAGACATCCCTAGAGTATGGAATTATCAACGTAATCCAAGTGATTGGCCAGCCATGAAAATGGGACCACTTTAGGATGAGATGCAGTTGGTTTTGTGTCAATCCCTATAAAATATGCCTATGAGATAGGTAATCAATTAGCCTCAGAATCTGTGGGTAAAAGATTTGAGATCATGTCAATAGGGTCATGGGATGTTGAGGGAGAATCACCCTCAATAGGTAGTGGCATGTTCGAATAATATCCCATGGGAAGGATATATGGTAGGTGGGGTGAGGTAGACTTCTCCCTTGTTGGAGGAGAAGGTAATGACGATCCTCCTGTGGATGGGAGAATAAATAGTGTTAACTATTTAGTAGGTTGCGAGGTAGAAAGTGGAATGGCATTAGTAGAAAATGTGAGTTCCTCCATGAGAGTAGGGGGAGATGAAGGGGAATCCTCTGTGGGTGAAAGAGTAGAAGAGGTATGCTCCTATGTGGGAAGAAGATCTCATGCCAAAATTTCCTCAATAGAATAAATAGGTGAAATTTGAGAAACAACCGGTACGATATCAAAAACTGCGTGGACATCACGGACATTATTGTTGCTAGATGAAGGTTCACTATTTTGATTAGACATTGGTTTATGGTTAGGGAATGAATTCTTAAAGATGTGAAAATTTTGATTTGGTGCATTTGGGTTTTCGATGATGAGGTATCCATTATTTATCATCTCTTGGAAAATGTTCTTAAAATTTATGTAATTACCTTCACTATGGCCTTTGACGTGATGATAATTATAGTATTCATGTTCCTTATACCAAGCAGGCATAGGACTAGCGAGATTGAAACTAGTACAAGGTTTAATGGGAGGAAGTCTAATGGCTCCAACTTTAAGAAGATTTTCCAAGACCAAAGAATAGGGATCTCCAATTGAAGTGTACTTCCGCTGCTCCTATTGGAATTGAAAGTTCGGGATAGGGGAAATATTGGAAGAAGGTTTGGCTTGATTAGAAGGATGAGATGGATGAGATTTGAGGACTACCATGTTGGTAGATCCTTTGGTTTTTGAATAATTATTTTGGGGTTTTAAAGATGAAGAATAATCATTTGATTTGAATGGGGTGTTCTTGTTTCATAATTAGATTTTCTTTTCTTCAATGGCATGAATTTCCAGCTTTCATGCCATGGTGAATGCTTTGTTGAAGGTTCAAAAGGTTTTTACTTGTAGAGGTTGTGAGATGTGTCTAGCAGAAGATCTAGTGAACAACTCAATAAGTTCATCTTGAGGTAACTGGAATGTTAATTGTTTGATAAGACTTCTCTAGTGAGCAATTAAATTTGTAATAGATTTACCATCATATTGTCATGTTGAATATAGGTCAGTCATGGTGAATTTTCTTACTACATTGATCGAGAAGTGGTCCAGGAATTCTTGAGCCACTTGGCTAAAGGATTAGATGGAATTTCTAGGTAAACTGATGTACCAATCTAAGTCGGGTCCTATTAGGGACATGGGGAATGTTCATAAGAGTAAAGCATCATCATGGGAAATTAGGTAGCACCCATGTTTGAATGAGTGCAAGTGTTGTTGTGGGTCCTCTTTACTTTTGAAATGGTTGAACTTGGGAATTTCCCAATGCACGGGGTATGGGTGAATAGGAATGGATGGATTAATAGGCTCATTACAGATTTCATCATAGGTCAAGGAGTTATGAGAGCCATAAAATTTTTCTTCTAATGTCTTAATATTTTCCATCATCATCCTAATGAGGTCATTGGTGGGTTGTGAGGAATGGGAGCCTCCTACAATAAAGGGAGGTTGATGATGGGTGTATGGTGTGGATGGCATCCCAACACATGAGGGTGCCAAATATGAAAATTGTGAAGGGAGGATAGATACAGGCGGAATGTACCCCAAATAAGTGATAGACAAGATTGGGGGTTACTGGTGATGTGTGTAAATAGGTGGGGTGGTCACAAAGAATCTCATGGTAATGGGTGGTAGAGACTAAGGGATGGAAAGAACCAGGTTTTGGAACAGGGTGTGGGTTTCTGACACTAGAGGTGTTTGTGATGCAACTGATATATATGAGGAAAAGGGGATAGATGGGGCCATGTTCAAAGTGGTTGGTGAGGGAATGGTTGACACTACAGGTGCAATAAACGTCGTTAGGGAAATAGTTATGGAAGAGGTGGAACCTATCTGAGAGACCACAAGGGGTAATGTGGATGAGGGTAGTACCGAGCTAGTGGTAGATGACATGGAAGTGAAGGAAATGGTAGGAGGAATAGATACAAGCATGTCGTACACTAGCTATCCTAAGGAGTCTCGGGTAGATGAGTGGGAAAGATAGTATTGTAAGGATGCAGGATTTTGATCAAGGATTCTTGTGAACTCATTTTTAGTAGAAATATGGAAAAGATGAGTTGAATCCATAGGTGACATGATGGAAGGTGGTAATGGGCTAGGTAGAAGTGGTTGTAGACTAGCATGAAATATAAGGGCATTGGACTGGTTGTGAGTCAACACCATGTGAAATAGTGTGTATCAGGTTAACTGTATTTTATAGATGACACATAAAGCAGTAGGAATGGGAAAGAACAGATACTGGTAGGTAGAATTGGTCAATGTTTCAATTAAGAATTAAAATAGGGAAACTGATGTTGGTTAAGATGACCTATGATGGTTATAGTAACTGATACCGCTTACTATGGGAAAACAATAGTTTGAGAAAATGAAGCAGAACTGATGAAAAATTAAATGAGGAAACTGTACTTGACAGTAATATAAGAATATTGGGAATATGATGATGTCCATATGAATTTAAATAGAAAAGAGAAGATGATGAAAGCTTTTTTGGGAAAAAAAACCAAAAGAGATGGTAACTGACACCAATCAGGTAAATCGATGATGGTCAGATGGGAGCCAATGATGGTTGTTGGACCGACACCAATTATTGTGAAATCTAAAGAAGTGAAGAAAAATGGATTTTGTGAGTTAAATCAGATGAAACCAAATGAAAATAGTTTGAGAAAATGAAGCAGAACTGATGAAAAAATAAATGAGGAAACTGTACTTGATAGTAATATCAGAATATTGGGAATATGATGATGTCCAGATGACATTAAATAGAAAAGAGAAGATGATGAAAGATTTTTTGGGAAAAAAAACCAAAAGAGATGGTAACTGACACCAATTGGTAAACCAACGATGGTCAAATGGGAACCAATGATGATTATTGGACTGACACCAGTTATTGTGAAATCTAAAGAAGTGAAGAAAAATGGATTTTGTGAGTTAAATCAGATCCATCCATGGCTCTGGTTTTGGATTTACGAAGGTTGTTATTCCAAGATTCTCTATATTTCACGAGCCTGAAACCTTGCTGAATCTGTTGGCCGACTTCTTAGCATCTACATTGGCGTTGGGCTTCTTTTCCGGCCGGCTATCCCTACTTGGCTCATATTTTCACCTTTGTGGAAGCTTTGCACTAAGTTCTCATGCTTTGCATTATTCCCTGGTTCTGTTCCAGCTTGTCGTGCTCATGTTTGGTCACCTCCCTGGTTTCTTGTGCTACGTTTTTTGGTGATTCATCCTTGTGTTGTTCTCTTCTACATTGGCTTCACCTCCTTGACATCATGCTTGAATTTTAAACCTGTGTTAGATGTGCATCATGTGGATAAGTGTGCTGGCATAGTAGTTGATTAACACAATGAGATCCCACTCCACCATCAATTTGAGCTTTTAGTGTGACGGAAAATCATACATGGTATCAGAGCATAGGGATTGAAATTGTGTTACTCACAATAGTTGCTTACTACTCTCCATCTCATAGTTTCTTGTGCAAGCTATCATTTGCATGTCCTCTGCTTGCATTTTTCAAGGGTTGTTGTTCAAGATTCTGGTGGCTTGTTCATGGTTTCGAGTTTAGTGGTTATTAGTCTTCGACCATTCACTGTAGCTCTCTGTGCCCATGCATCGGCTTCTTGCTCATGCTACATTTTTTGGTGTTTGGTTTTTACAGTTTTGGATTTACGAAGGTTGTTATTCCAGGCTTCTCTGTATTTCATGAGCTTGAAACCTTTCTGAATCTGTTGGCTAACTTCTTAGCATCTGTGTTGGCATTGGGCTTGTTTTTTGGCCATATATCCCTGCTTGGCTCATATTTTCACCTTTGTGGATGCTTTGCACTGAGTTCTCATGCTTTTCATTATTCCCTGGTTCTGTTCCAGCTTGTCGTGCTCGTGTTTGGTTTCCTCCCTAGTTTCTTGTGCTACGTTTTTATGTGATTCAGCCTTGTGTTGTTCTCTGTTGCATTGGCTTCACCTCCTTGATGTCATGCTTGAATTTTAACCCTGTGTTGGATGTGCATCATGTGGATAAGTGTTTGTTGGCCCCTTGTTTATCGTGGGTTGCTTGGATTTTGGTTGGGCACCTTGGTTCATGACTTGCATCATTAGTTTGTGTTGCTTTTGGTTTGGACTCACATGATGTTGGTTTCGTGTGGTTTTTGTGCTCTGCTTCGGCCTCCAACATTACCCGATTACTCATCTTGGTGCAGTAGTTACCATCATGTGGCGGTTTGGGGTTCTACATAGCGGTTACTCCTTCCAATCACTCCACGCACCTCTGCCACCTTGGATGTTTTTTACATGCAACGGCTATTTCAACTCATGCCTAACACAAACTGGCAGTTTGACCAGTCGTTTACTGCCACTGTGTTGTTTTTGGTACTCACCTCATGACCATTTCTTCCACCTCAAACCCTAGCACAACCCTTACATGCATCTGATAACCCACAGTCCATAGCTCGACATTTTTTTGCAAAGAAGATTCCTTGGAGAATCTGTTTAAGCTCAACTTGGTCAAACAGCCACATGGCTTGACAGCGTGGGCACATCTCCTCTCCCTTTTATAATTTTTGAAGGTTAAAACAATCACCTTTTTAATTTTTTTAGATTAAAAATATTTTCATGGCATTGTAAATTATTTCAAGGCACTATTTTTACTTGTTTTACTACCCTTCCTATGAGCATCAAAGACGGAGGGCGAGGTCTGGGGTTGGTAGGAGGCTAATCCCCCCTCACAAGCAAAATAAACCCTTGCTAAATTTTGATGCCATTTCCAAAAAGTAGTCACATGATACCCTTTGCACTCATTTTGAGCACTTTTTTAATGCATTTGCAGTGTTTATTGACTTTTTCCATCAGTTGCGGGAATCGTTTTAGTGCAATAACTTTTGACTCACTGCTCGTTTTTGAGCACTTCTTTAGTAAAATTTGCATGATTTCTCACACACTACATGATGGAATTGTCAGTTTTGTAAATGAACTACTTTATAAAGTGCCGCATTCTGGGGGGTTGACTAGCACTCTTCGGCTTTCACACGTAGACGCATTATCAGTCGAGTCCGATGTCTTGCTTTTGTGCATCTTGCATTCTGCATCATGGAGAGTGCTCTTTCCAGACTTGAGCATCATAGGATCACTTTACAGCCTCCGCCACTTCTCACTGGGAGAGGGAACTATTCAGTTTGGTGTGCTTCCATGGAACATTACTTTGCTCATGAGGGTCTTTCACCCTTCTTACTTGGGCCAGTTCCTACACCCACTGATCATCATCATCTGGAGGACTTCCTTGAAATTTTTGACCATGTTTTTGGTCACTTGATGATGCTTGTCTCTAGATCTCTCTAGTTTCATGTGGTAGACTCAGATCCACCTCACCGTGTCTGGAGCATTCTTCAGTCCCTCTATGGAGACCCTTCACATATAACCGCCATTGTTTCTACTTCTGATTCAGTTGTCTCCTCTATTTCTTCATGTGATGACAATTTCACTAACACAGACTCACTTGGTTCTACTTCTGATGATGAGGATTTTACATCTAGTTCTGATGTCGAGAGTACTACAGAGGACTCCTCTCCACTTTCTCTCACTATTCCAGAGAGTGTTGCCAAATCCCACATCTCATCATATATCGAGTAATCTCCTACTCAGTCTCACACCGTCATTACACCCACCTTTCCACTTCCAGTGTGCGAGGCCCCTTCCACTCCTTTACCTTCATTGGATGACTCATACCTATCTGACATCGCTCTTCTGTTTGTTGAGCCCCCTCATTGGGATGAGTACTTGCATAACCTTAGTAATATTTTCACAAAATCTAATGTGATGCACTACAATACCCTCATCCATCTATAGGTGTTTCAGAGGAGTCCATCATCTCCATTGTTGGGAGTTCCCCTTCTGGGACTCATGTCACTTCCACATTTCCAGAGACCTTCATTGATCCACCCTCATCTGTGGATTCCTTTTCTATTGTGGAGGATGTTTTGTTCCCTTCACATCACTTGGACATCCTTTCTGTGGGTGTTCCTCTTTTTTACTCTGACAGTTCTACGCACGTGGCATTACCTTCGGTTCCTTGGCACTCACTCACTAGACCCATGCCACACTTCCGTGCACCAGACTAAGAGTTCTTTGTGTTGATGCCTTCATTTTCCTTTATGGAGTGGGAAAACTTCTAGCACGTCATTTCTGTCCTTCCTAAGGGTAGGCACATAGTTCGGTGCAGGTGGCTCTTCTTCAGTCTAGAGGCAGAGGATCTCGTGATCAACATTCTTCTGGGAGACCTCCTAGAGCTGCAGAGTTTAAATCCATCCATGGCATCTTTTGCATTCCTCTCATCTCCCTCTTCTTCTCTCTTCTTCTTCTCCCTAAGAGATTGTCTCTTTATACATGGGTACCTTTACAGGCTTGTCTATGGCTGGGACCCATCCTTGGCATCTTTCTTAGATTAGAGAGTGGAATTGTCTCTCTTTTGGGGGGGATTTTTTCTCATTGGTTTTTCTCCTTTTACTCCACTTTTCGAGAGCTTCTTATACATGGGTACCTCATTAGGCTTCTTTTCAGGACCCACTTCTCTTCTTGTTTTCACCTATGTCTCCACCTAAGCTATGCTTCAGGGGGGGTGTTGGTGTAGGTTATTTTCCATGTATTTATTTTAAATACATGGAATACCTCCACATAGGTGATTCACCATGCCTAGGTGTTCTAGGGTGCCATTATGGCTCTTACACACGTCATAGAGCGTCATTGGAGTTACATTTGACCAACTATTCTGGGAATGTAAATCCCACTTCTCGACGACTTCATTTTTGGGGGAGTTACACACCCCACTACTATTTTTACACAGTTTCATCTTGAGAAACACATGGGGAATGGAATAGAGTTTGGTCTTTTCAGCTTTTTTTCCTCAATGCATGCACATTGCTTCCATGAATGATTTCTTTCTGTGATCTTGAAGCTACATCATTTTGTGGTTGAGTGCAACATTTTGGTGTTCTCAGATTCACTCTAGATCTTCATCATTCCTCTGACAAAAACAACCCAGAATACCTGGTGTTTCACCTGATTCTTAAAATTTTCTTTGAATATAGACGAAATAGATAGGGTAATGGGCATAGGAGGAATACCTAGTGAAATGTTAGTTGATGGGTTATTGCACGCATGTTGACTCCTTGATCCACAACTAATCGTTAGAGCTTCCTTTTGGCTAAGAAGAACTACCTGAAATGGAAAGAAAGACCACTAGAAAGAGTTAAACAGTATATGTAGTGGAATTCTTAGCGTGTGCTAGATCTAGGAAGTGTGATACTTCCTAGACGGTGAGCAATCCACTGTTTAAAACAATTTAATGTTGATAAAGAAGTAAATCCTATTGTAATTAAAATTATTTAGGTATCGAATCTAACAGGCTAAGTTAATATTAGATCCAAAGGTCAAGTAACTAGTTTTGGGTCTCTGCAGGTCTGACAGAGGTCTTAGGTAGGTCATAGGTGATTAAGGGTGATGTGGAGATAGGTGGGTAGGTCACTGTTATGAGTTGTATTGGTAAATACAAATACCGATGCCGGTTAAGGGTGATCGACGCCGGTTGGGGAGAACCAGTGTCGGTTACTATGGAAAACTGGGAATGCCACAGAATGAGATTTGGATCTCCCTTATGATTTCACAAAGGACTAGGTTGGTTGAAATGAGGTATTAAGTTGTTTTGGATGGGATTTGGTGAGGTTTTAAAAGGGATGTGGAGGGGTGAGTATTAAAGGAGGTCAATGGGTGGCTAGGAGAACAAAGGATGAAGATAAAATCATGAAATGAGTGAACCAAGAGAGTAAAATGTTCTACTTACTTGGAATCTGGTTTTGGATGTCTGTGAGTGAGGAATGAAGGTGCTGCTAAGAGGTTGAATGTTGTGGAGGATCACCAAACATTGAGGATCTCTTGCATGGGCTGCATGTGCTCTCCTTCTTGCCTAATTGGATCAAATATGTGTTGGGGTGAGTGTTGGGTGGTTGTTGGGTGAATGTTCGATGTCTGTGCAAGAGAAAATTCTTGATCTCCTTCCTTGCATGTGTGTTCTCGCTGAAACTTATTCTCAAAATATGTGATATCTCTCTAGAATGTGCCAACCTTTTCCAACCTCAAAAATAAGGTTGTTTTGGGGGTTAAAAGGTTATCGATGGAGGTTCCAACTTAATCGGTGATGGTTAAGGGTAACCGGTGTCGGTCAAGGTGGGATTTCCTAGGTTTACTAAACTAGGCAGATCCCCTTGATTTTTTAGGATCTCGTGTCATTTACCCATGGATTAGACTGGAAGCTTCCTTTAAGCATGCAAGAATGTGGTTAGTGGGAATTTAGGCATTGATTTTTAGGGTTTGGGTATGTCGTAGTTAGTTATGGCAACTTACTAAGAATAGGTCTTAGGATGAGGTGGCTTGATGAGGTGTCTAGGTGAGGTGTATGTGTGGGCATTATCTAAATTAGGATATTTAAATAATAAATATTTTGAGGATAATGAGTTAATTTAATTTAAATAATTAAATTAATATTATAGTGGGGTAAAGGGGGCCATGGGTAGGTGAATGTGATGAAGGTTTTTATTTGTCAAGGGACCAAAGGGGAGTGTGACCTAATTTTGGTGTCTACACCTAAGGATGTTAATATGAGGCCCTGACACACTCAAAAATAGTCATTATACTCCAATTATGATGGGGAGTGTGAAAGGAAGAATAAAATGAAGAAACATAATCCTCACAACTCAAAACGTAATTTAGGAAGAAAGCTAAGAAAAACATGTAATCCTACAAGTGTATTTTATGTTACTTTATCTTACGCTATTTGAGACTGGCTTGTGAACTTTAGAACAGAGTTTTTTTGGTTAGGAAGGTGTCCTATAAAGAGGTAATCTAAAGGTGAGGTTTCAAGTTATGTTTTGGTGGGGACAGTCCTTTCTCTGAGGTAATGACTGGATAGAGAAACCATTTGGGTGCACACTGTCAATCCTCTGATCATGTGATCATTGACAACTTCTTCTAGGTAAGGTTTTGTCTAAGAAAATGTGTAAATTCAGATTTTTGCAATTTGGCAAAGAGAGAGAAGAGAGAAATGTGATTTCTATGATTCAATTGTGTCACCTATTATCTAGGCATGACTTCCAACGTATAGGTTGCCCTCAGTTTTAAATGTGAGCTAATAATACAACATACAAAGATAAAATGCAACAAATTTTATAACCCAAATCGACAGTTATATTCGATGAAGCAAATGATGAATAGGAGAGAAGATGATTTTCACTAATGCAGAAAGAAAGAAGAATGATTATTCTAAAATGCACCAAAATAAATGTTTCATTTGGATAAATTAGAAAGGAAAAAATTACCAAAGAATAAGATTTAGTGAATAACAATTTAGAAAGGAAACATACAAGATGCAACCTATACGAATAGAAATAAATCCACAAACAAGGGTCCCATCAGGTGTGCCAAAATGTTTACCGATATGTTGTGTACGTATGAGAAAAATAGATAGGGTAAGGGTGACAAGGAATACCTATGAATGAAGCTGGAAGGTAGAGTGCATCTGTTTTGATTTCCTGATCCAGTACTAATTGGGAGAACTTCCTTTTTTCTAGGAGGAACTACCTATGAATGAAAAAGAATACCACAAGAGAAATAATAAATAATATATGTCAGTGAACTGCCTAGCGTGTGCTAGATCCAAGAAGTGTGATACTTCCTAGATGGCTATCAATCCACTATTTAATATAATTTAATGTAAGAAATGACATAAGTAAATGACATCCTACTATAGTTGATATGATTTAGGTGTCTCATTCAAGTACAATAAACAAATCTAATCTGACAAGCTAGGTTATGATTAGATTTGGAAGTTAGACAGGTGGATAAGGTGGTTGGGACAAGTCAAGGTCAATTTTTTAGTGGTTTTGGTTAATCGATTCCAGTTGAGAGGAAACTGACGAAATTTTAGGTTAATCGCCGTCGATAGTGTCGGGCTGATAGAAACTCAATAAATTTTGGTTTTGATGATTCTCTGTGATTGCACAAAGAATAGATAGAGAATGGTGAGGTTGATGACAATGATGGGAATACTCAGAGATGTCTGGAGTCAGGTATGGAGAGCTAGGAGGTTATAGGTTGTTAGGTGCGGGGATTGATGGGAAGGTGAGGGGTGATGAGATGTAAAGGAGACTAGGACTCCAAAACAGAGATAAAGAAACTGATCTAAATAAATATGCAAAGATGCATATCCAAATTTAGTTACTTGTACTTGTAGGCCTGGTGGCTGGATGGAGGTGGTAGTTGATCCATGGAACTTGTGGTTAGTGCCACAGTCATGCTTCCTTGAACATTACTGTGAATTCTTAACCTTCAGATCAGTCTTGGTTCTAGTTCTGGATGTTTGGATGTGCAAGAGTGCTTTGGCGCCTGCTTGCATGCAGATCTCTCTTCTCTAAAAACTTGAATAATTTTTCCAACCTCTCTAACAAGGTTACCAAACCAAAGTGAATATATGGTAACCAAAAATTATTTAGGGTGATCGGCGTCGATTAAGGCGGGATATCCTAGGTTGCCAAAAATAGCAGATATTGGTTATCTTTTCACCAATTTTCTTTGATGTTACGGATCCAAAATGGCCACATAAGTAAGTGTGTGTGCAATTAGAGGAAGAATATTCATTTAGTAATAGGGTTATACTAAGTCTCATTTAGTTATGGTAAGTAGAGATTGAATCTTAGTTTAAAGGAAAAATGCTAAGAATAGGTCGATGATGAGGTGTCTAGGTGATGTGGTGAGGTAAGGTGTCTAGGTGAGGTGGAAATTAATTTAGTTAAGGTATTTATTAGTGAATATTGTGAGAATGGGCATTAATTTAATTATAGGTAATTAAATTAATATACATGTGGGGTGAAAGGGGAGTGTGACCCAAATTTTGTGTCTACACTTAGAGTCTGAGATTTGCACCACTTTCTACTTCTTATTCACCGACAACTCCTCTAACACAGTGGAATCTTATTTTTCTGGTATCTTTTCCTTAAGAGGATACTTCTTTCTCCTTGTGTAGGTATTTGGTCATGTGCTTGAATCATGTGCTACTATAATATGAATGGTACACGCGCTCGAAGCCCTACTTGTTGTGATCTCTACTCTTTTTCTCTTTTTTCCCTTCTTCAAGGCTGGGTTCTCTAGGATGGATACATCTTCCTCCAAGTACGCATCCTTTTCAAACTTGGGCCTTAGATGGATATAAACCCTTGCAATTGTTTTACCTACAGTAATAATTAACACTGGCTTCAACATATTTACTTCATGGGAGACATAATTCTCCACATACGTGCACTTCTTAGGTTAAACTAGTCTTCGGCACAATGTGCAGTAATCCAAATATACCTCACTTTGATCAAATATGAACTTATTTTCCTCCTTGAACTTGTTGACTGTGATTTGAAAGTACTATGTTGTGAAGGAAAAGGGTAGTTTACACCAAGGGATTTGTGTTCCATCAATAAAAGTAAATCTACCTATGCAGAAGTGTTGGTATACAGTGAACTAATCCTCAACATCCACCAAGGATTGTAATTTCTCCAGGATTTTCCATTCTACCCTGAATGCATCATGCATTCACTTATACCACTTCTCTAAGTGTGTTTTGTATGGTGCATTCATCGAGTCACAAGTGCATGATTCGAACCTCTTCGTGGGGGAAGGGTCTTCATCAGGTTATTCCCATACATAACTACTCGGTCCATCAAGCACTACAATTTATGAAAGCAAAACGGTAAGCAGAATATTACCTTACATAATATTATCTCCATCACGCACTGCATGTATAATCTCCTCCACAATGAAGGTTGAGAGGCTGTATATTTTTCCTTCTGGAATCTTCTTGCAAATGTTGAACCATTTCTTGTTCACTTGTGTCAAACGCTCCTATCCATTCAGCTAAGTAAGTAGATGCATGGCCATATTCATATTTGGGTTTGTGATATTGCTAATTTCAAAGTAGCACAAACCATTCTTATACTCATACTATGTGGTTGTCTCCTTGACAATGTACTTGTCATGCAAATCATCCTCCATTGATTCTCATGTGCATATAAGTTGAGTGTACTTTGAAATCAACAGGGAAGTTAAGCACATTATTCTTCTTACAAAGTATAAATAATCCTCATGTACGCATGACATCAACCACTAGTATCATCTATCAAGTTTACCAAAATAGGGAAACTCATAGAGTTGCAAGAGTTCAGCCTTCTCCAACGTGGTTTTAACCGAGTTGTCATAAACATGTTTATCATCCTGTGTCCTCTCTCTAGTCAGAAAAACTAACTCTAGTACCATCTCATTTTCTGCTATATATTTTATGTGGTTATAATCATTTATGGCCATCTTACGCACATGAGAAACCCACTCCATTCCCATCAACATGCCATCTAGGTACTTAATTTCTGCGTACCATTCTTCGTTAAAACTTGTTGATGCGGTGGATTTTCCTTTTCTCTTTCCTTTTCCCTTCTTAGTTGAAATATTACATCCCTTCATTGGTGTCATTTCCTCTCTTCCAATCCTTTTAATCTCATCCTTCCTTCTTTCCCTAACTCTTTCCATCCCTATGGCTTTACTACTTTATGAAAACTCCTCCAAATCTTCTGCCCTAACTCTACAAACCCTAACATGTAAAGTGTTCCTTCCACAAGAAGGCATAACACCTGTGTGAATCCTCCAAACACACTTATCCATCCATAACCATGTACTCCCTCTCTACTCTAGTTTAAAAATTTGTTGAATCTTCTACTATGGATGTAAATTTCCACAAATTTGTTTCATTGCAAGGTTTCCCTAGATCACAAGAGCTCATCAACACAAACAAAAGGTAAAAGAATAACTAACCCCCAACCTTCTATTTATAGCTTCTTGTTTTTCCCACACAAACTCTAATTCCACCTACCAATGTATGAATACATTAAATTTAGTGTTTTCCAACAACATCCCTCAATACATTTGTTATAGAGCTCAATCCATGCATAAACTCACGTGAAAATTTCCACAATCTTCTATCCCACAAGAATTCTTTGACAGTAGATCAACTTGCGCACACTCCCTATGCCAAATTATGTCAACCTCTGTGTCCTTTACCAAGTTATTTCCTTTTCCTACCTCTTTCTGATCTTGTTCTTTTTACCCTTATATGTGGTTTTCTCAAGGCATTTTGGCACCAATATTCTCTTATGATCTCCTCTACTATGCGTAATTTTCTTAACCCACACACTTTTAATTTTCTTAATTGGGCCATCTATGGACATCACTCTCAATAGTTATCCTTTGACACCTTCCACTCCACACTAAATAGATGCGTGGTCCTCTACACATACAAACCCTTTCAAAAAGTAATAGGCTACCAGTGCACAAATGCACCCAAAATGAAAAGCCAAAGGAAAGAGATGAAAAATGGAAACACATAGAAAGGAAACTGCATTAAGGAAAATCTTAAGCCACATCACAATACTACCTTATTTATAAACACCAAGAAGACTTATTTATAGTAGGGTTTCAACCTACTCTCATTAAAGTAACCAGGAAACTGTGTGTCATCCAACGCTTGTAATTGGCAAACAAAAAAATCAAGTATGTAATTTATAGTTTATGGTCCCAAACAATGTATCTTAAGCTCCCCTCGGTGGTGCAAAAACTTAGAATCATAAAGTAGAACCATCTACCTAACCTCAAACTTCATGTTATTATTGTGACAATCATGTCGTGCCTTTTTTCATGCTTTCTCTATTTGGCAATGACACGCCTCTCATCAACCTCCATAAGTTTATCAATGCACTCCTCTAATGCTTGTTCATTGTCCGATCCTCTTGTGTGCATAATACCCAGATATGGAAACATGAATTACACACTAAGAATAGCCTTCACATGAAAAACCAATTGACAAGGTGTGGCCTTGTTCAACCTTTTATAAGTCATGCGATATGCCCATAACACTGCAGAGAATTTATCATCCTAGTCCCTCCTTCCGACAACAAATCCTTATAAATGTGTGGATTAATATATTTTTAAATGCCTCAATAGTTTCATTAGCCTGAGGGTGATAGGGCACAGTTTTGTGATGCGCCACCATAAAATATGCCAACAAGATTTGAACAGTCTCATTTAAGAAATGCATACCCCTATCGCTCGTTAAGATTAACGGACATCCATATCTATTGATTATGTTCTCCCATAGGAACCTAACTATTGTAGCTACCATGCAATCCTTTTTAGGCACAACTTATGCCCACCTTGTAAGATAATCTGTGCAAGTGATGATATAGCGCGAACCTATCATGCGTCCAGCTGGGAAAATAGGGCCCAAAAAGTCAATCGTCCACTTTTCAAAAGGCTCTACACTAGTAATAGGTTTTAGTGGCATTTATTATCTTCATCTTTGTTTACCAAGGTGTTGGAAATGATCATATCCTTGAAATATTCAATACAATCCTTGTAAATTGTTTCCTACCAAAGGCCTTCCAATTGGATCTTACACGTGTTCGCATTCCTAGCATAGTGACCTCCTACAATGCGACCATGATATTATTCAATGATTGCAATACGCTCATGTTCCAACAAACACTGACACAAAACCTCATCTTGGCCTAGATTGTATAGGTCTCTGCTAATCAACATATAGGGCGTGGCATGTATAGCCAACTTCTTTTTCTCTAATGTCTTCATTCCTTCTAGCGCCACACCCATCTGTAGGAAAACAATAATATCCACTAAGTGAGATGGTGTGTGATGCAATCTAAACAATTGTGCATCTGGCATCATATCCTTGATGTTTTACACATCCTCTCCTAATTTAATCCATATTAAATTATCAGTTCCCATATTGCTTTCACCCAGTTTTACTATAACTGAAAAGTTGAACTCCTGAAATAGTAAAATCCACAGGCATATGTGTCATTGCAAGACAGGTTGGTTTAACAAGTACTTTAACACCATATGATCCATATAGAAGATAAATGGATTGGCCAAAAATTATTGTCTAAAATTTTGTAACGCATATATCATATATAGCGCCTCACGCCCCATCATGGTCTAAATTTTCTTAGCTTGGTTAATTTCTTGCTTATGAAACATAATGGATGATCAGCAATCCCCTCTCGAGGTTGTGCCAACACTACTCCTATTGCCATACCTGATGCATTAACATGCACATGGAAAGGCCTATCCCAAGAGGGAAAGCAAAAAATGGGTGTAATAGTAATTTTCCTCTTTAAGGTTTCAAAATCCATCTATTGCGGCTCTCTCCAATAGAACTTACTTTTATGTTTCAATAACTCTTCCAGGGGCATGAAAATATGGGCATATCCCTTGATGAATTTCCTATAGTACCCCATATGCCCTAGGAACCCTTGCACCATGATTTTACTAGTAGGATCCTCTAATCCCACTATAATAGTAAATTTTGTGGGGTCTACCAGTAAGCCTTCCTTAAAGATATTGTGTCCCAGCAACATACCAAAAGTAGTAGCAAAGACACACTTATTAATGTTAAGCGAGATACTCAACTTCCTGCATCTTTCAAACATCAACCATAGATTATTACAATGATCTGTGACCAACCCATACACCATCCAATCATCCAGGTAAACTTGTAGAAACTTTTGGATGGAGTCTTGAAAGGCCTGCATAACAATGTGTGAAAACACAACAGGGACATTCTTCAATCTAAAAGGCATGATCATATAAGAAAAATTTCCCCATTCAGTGGTGAATTTTTTTTTCTCATAGTCTTCTTTTGCAATTCTCACATGGTGATAACCCGAGAATCCATCTGTAAAATAATAGATCTCTTTCCTAGTTACACCTTCCAAAATTTCTTCAGATAACAGAGTTGGGAAAGGGTCTATGAAACATGCAGCATTGAGATCCCTATAGTCTACGCATATCCTTATTCATCCATAATTTTTTATACTAATGACCATCAGAATCACCCATTCAAATTCCTCAATGGCCTCAATGATATAGATTCTATCATCTTATCAATTTACTCCTTAAATTTCACGTGTAAATTTAGGTTAATTTTGTAGGGTCGTTTCCTTATGGGGCACACACCTTCTTCTAATTCTTGCTCATGTTGTCATACAACACCATGAATTCTTCATACTTGTGTTTCTTCCTGCACCATGAGAACTGTACCAAATCAAGGCACTCGCACTTGTAGTGTTCATTCGATCACCCAATTATAACAGGTCCCACGAGGAAAATCACTTCTTCCTCCATGATTGTTATGGCCTCTGAATCCTCTATGAAAACCTCTTCCTTGACCTCCTAAATCCATGCACCATTAATATTGATGATCCTATGCCTTATATCTAGTCTAAATGTTGGTTTAACACACACTGAGATCAATAATGTCATGGATTTGCTCTATCAATCAACAATCATTCATATCAAGAGTAGTGGATGTGTAAATCTTATAATAGTAGGAAACATTCTTACGGATCGTGTGTTGCAAGAATGGGAATCTACTTACATCATGATATCCATGAAAAATTTCCTAATATATTGGTATAGTGCGCACTGTATTTTTATGGAAACTATCCTTCATGTGCCCCTCCACTTCACAATCCGTGCACCAAATTCCACTGCGTGTTTTCTGAGCCAAATTTACAGATAACTTCTCAAGTTGTTTAGCCATGGAAGTAATCTAGGCTTCCATAAATGGACTCATGTTAGTGCTAACACTCCCCATGGCCTTAGCGTGTAAAGGAAACTCCAAGGCCTTACATCGATCTGTGAAATTTTCATGTGAAAGGGCTTTCCTGAAGGGCATTATCAAGCCCCTGATGAACCATTGTGCATGTTGGGATGGATGGATATCATATGATAATTTTGACATGAGAATATTAAAATGAGCATCATACTCCCACACACTCTCTTCCATACCTTATTGGATGTATTTCAATGCATTGATGCTCTTCTGTTCAAACTCAGGAATGTGAAAATCTACCAAAAATTCATTGCACAATGCAGTATAATCCACCACCATCTGATGGGGGTCATATTTCTGGTACCAGCTATGCATGCACCCTTGCAATGTGGTTGCAAACTAACTTTATTTCCACTTTGGGGTAGTGATTCCCTTAGTGTGTCATAGTAATTCACATTTTTTTACATGCTCCATGACATCTTCAATGCCCTTGTAGTCAGGTAAATGGAGCGAGATCTCATAAAACATATGTTGATGTTGTTGTGGGTCTTTTCCACTAGATCCAAGACCTTGATTCCCTCCTTTGATTCCTCCACCACTAGATCCACTAAATCCACTAGCTCTTATTCATTTGGATCTTCCAGATCCTCCTCCTATAGCAGATAAGGGGCCTGATGCAGTTGCACTTTACGTCCCCACCATTGTACTAAACTATGTGCCAACAATTTGTGACGTTGAACCACTTCCAAACATGATACCCAAACTTTGTGTACCCACACCTTGCCCAAATGATGTACCAGACATGATACCTCTAAACACCAGAAATGTCTGTGTTGCCATAGATGTACTGAATGAAAAATTATATCTACTACGTGTCACTCAACTACCAATATCAATACCAACTGGATTAACAAAACTTATCTCAGGAACTAAAAAACTAAGCACAAGGGTTTGGTCACCATGTGGGTTAAGATGTGCACCTACGAATATTCTCCTTCCTTTATATAATGAGCACTGTCTAGAAGCTTAGGGGGTTTATCTTCCGCACTTGTCAAGATAAGCTTAGGGTGTGTGGGCATCGAGCCCCTCCTTTATGTGAGCCTTGTGAGAATGTTTTGTCAATAATGAAGGAAAGGTTTGTAGAATAAGAACACATGCATTGAATCTAGTACAAAGGTAGTGGATCTAGACTTAAGCATAAATGTTCCATGAGATAAGCATAAACATCACAATAACATAACGGAAATAGATCTAAACCCTGAATAACATGAAAACACACTAGAGTTTAGTCCATAGACACAAATATACAATACAAAGCTCCATATATTGATTAAATCCGTTTATAGTATCCATATTACATCAAATGCGGTCATCTTAGACCATATACATCATGAAATAACATTCCACCCTACAAAAATACTCTGAACAAAGATCCTAGCTACACTTTTTTATTATAGCCCATGTTCAAACCCGAGGTCATACATATATGCCTAGTAATAACATTCTTGCAGAATTTTTTTTCCTCTCCAACTCTATTTATTTCTTACCCTAGCACTCCCTTAAATAGAATCTAGATTCACCACCATAGTTTCACCTCTTGGCAGATCACATGCCAAGTGGAATTGTGCTCCTCCATGATCGATTGCTTATCTTAGTTTGCAAATGCCTCCACTAATTGTAATGATCCTCTTGGGAATATTCCCTATGTGGAATATTCTTTTCTTGACCTCTAAGGCTCTACGATGACGTCTTATCCATTCATCATACCTACTCTGGGCCTCATGTATTTCTATTGCGATACCTCCTTTATATATGTGACTAAGTCCCCAAACCCTCTTCTTAATTCGTGTGCCAACCTCTCCTCCTGCATGCTTTTCTTTAAGTGTCTTCCTACTCTTTGTCCTTGCGCACATGCACTCCTGTTGCCTTAGGACTTGGTCAATTTAGGGCCCAACATAATGGATTTCCTTAGCGGAATGCAGTATTTTCAAATATTGACTTGAAGAGTAGTTATCACCAAATCCACATCATAGAAGGATATGAGTTAAAAATTACGTTCAAGACAAAGGAATACTTATATAAATGATTTTTCATGTCATTTACGTTAACAATTTCCTCAAGCATATTTATGAGGTTGATGAATAAAGTGTTGAATCAATTACTTGGTATATTTTTTATTTTATATATGGATTATATATTTGTTTTTAGCAAGTTGAGAGAGGATCACCTAGAACATACACACAAGCTGATGAAGCACTTGAAAAAAGTTTAAATTTTAGTGACTAATATTCATTAATTCACAAATATTTGGGTTTTTAAAATTTGGACTTGGCTTATTTTGAGTTGTTATGTCCCTTTCTATTTCACCTAATTTTTTTGAGTACAAGTTAGTATTTTGGGTGGATTCACCTAGAGTTTACAGTAATATGCAAATTTTTACATTTAAATTACCTTTACCATGTGCACAAAAGATAAATTTTGTACCGAATGACAACATAATGTTTTTGGCAAGTAGCATAATGTTTTTCAGTCAGTAGCATTATGCTACCAGCCAATAATGTTTCCCTTCAATTTGTGGCATTCTCTAATATTTTGAAATTCTTTTTTATAAATTCACCAAGTAATATCTATGGTTTTTAAGGGGTATTAAATTTTACCCTTCTTGAAAGAAGAAACGTTGCTGATAAACATAAATAAATGTAGCTTTAATCACAAGGAGTTAGTATACTTGGCTTTTATATTATCCCAAGATGGATTACAAATTAATCCATAGACAATGCACGTAATAATGGAGTTTCCAATATCAGTGAATGTAACTGAGGAGTGAATTTTTTATGGGTTGGTGATATTCTATAGGAAATTTATTACAATATTTAGTGGAGTGTGTGCAGTGATCACTAAAAATATGAAGGGAGATCACAAGGATTTTGTGTGGTTATAATAAGTAGAGCATGAATTCTAGGAATTAAAACACAGGAATACAATAAAACCATTTCTAACATTGCCAAGATTTGATAAATTATTTCAAGTAGATTATGATGCAAGTGGAACAAACATAGGCACAATGTTAAGTCAAGAGGGGAAGCATAATTTAGAAATAATTTGAATGGTGCCAAGAGGAAATACTCAGTCTATGATAAGAATTTTTATGCGATTGTGGAAGCCTTGAATAAATGGAGGCAATACCTATTGCCAAATGAGTTTTTCTTGTATATTAATCATCAGATGTTATTATTTATCAAGAGTCAAGAAAATTTGAACCAAGGGCATATGAAGTGGGTAGAACCCTTGCAAATCTATTCATTTGTGATGAAGAACAGAAGTTGAAGGTCCAACAAAGTTACAGATTCCCTCGGTAGGAGAGTGTTACCATTAAAATAAATACACAATAATTTCATGGGGTTTGAAACCATGAAGGAAATATATGCGTAATATGAAGCATTTGAGGAAACATAGAAGGCATGTGTGGAACTAGATCATGCAGATAGAATTTCATGGCCATTTTATTTCATTCAAGAAGGTAGGTTGTTCAAAGGATAAAATTTTTGTATACCAAAGGTTAAATGCGTGATAAATTGACGAGATAAAATCATAGTGGAGGTTTAGGAGGTCACTTTGGAGGTGAAAAAAAATTATCATAATTGGAGGAACCCTACTACTAGCCAAATATGAGTTTGGATGTGGATAAATATGTGTAAATGTGTAGAAATTTCCAATTAGATAAAGGGTGAAAGTAAAATACAGGGTTGTATCAGCCATTACATGTACCCATGAGGCCATGGGAGAATATTGGGATGGATTCCATGCTAGGATTTCCAAGGACCAAAAGAGGGGACCAATCTATTTTTGAGTTAGTCAATATATTTTCAAACATTTCACATTCCATAACATGAAAAAATACTAGTGATACAACATGCATAGAAAATTTATTCTTCAAGGAGAGGATATAGTTACGTGTGTTGTTATTATGCATGGTATAAAATAGGGATACAAACTTCCTTGGTCATTTTTTGAGAACCTTATATAACAAGTTGATAATAATGTTGACATTTAATTCATCATATCATCCACAAACTTATGGATATGTGAAGGTGGTGAATAGAATTCTAGGTAATATATCATGTTGTTTAGTGGGAAACTATCCAAAGTGATGGGATATGGTGTATGAGAAAGCCGAATTTTCCTAAAACAACTTAGTGAATAGGAGCACTAATAAAACTTCATTCCATATTGTCTATGGGATAATTCCAAGAGAATTCATGGAATTTCATGAAGTGGTGGATAATGGGAGAAGAGAAGTAGAATATTATGTGGAGTATATGTGCAATATGTATGAAAAAGAGTGAAAAATGATAGAACAGAGTAACCAAGATTGTAAAGAGAGTGTAGATGAGAAGCGCAAAGTAAAGGAATTCAAGCTCATAGATTAGGTGTTGGTATATTTGTATAAGGAGAAATTTACTAAAGGGTCCTATAATAAGATGAATTTAAATAAGAATCGACCATGTAAGGTGTTGCATAAAATGGGACCAAATGCCTATAAGATAGAGTTTCTAGAAGAATTGGATATCACACGGATATTCAATTTCATATATATATATATGAGATTTATGAGGGAGAAAACCATACACAAGAAGAAACATATGATTCTATAGCCAAACTAGATTAAGGCATGCAATAAATGAAGAATGCATTAGACTAGAGAAGGAAGATATCATAGCTGGAAATGGAAGAAATTGAAGAAATTTTAGACTCAATGGTAGTCAAGAATATGTGGATAAAAGAATATAAGGATTACTTGCTAAAGTGAAGGAATCATACAAAATATGATGTGACATGGATAAGTTTTAAGCATATTGGTTAGCTAGGCCATACTGTATAATAGTTTAACTCATGATATGGAGCTCACTTTTATTTAAATCGGGGTGTTTTAGGTAGGAGCATTGCAGGAGAATTGAGAAAACATGATTTCAATTTTTGGAAAAGTATTGGTAGTGTGCGTAAGATTTATAAGGGCTGAAAAGGTAAAGAAATTATGGAAGAAATGGTGCACGACAAGATTTTCAGAAGGGGCACAAGTAACAATGTGCATTGTTTTATTGAAAGTATGGGTGCATAGGAGTTTTGGTAGGGCACAAAGGTGGCATGAAAGGATTATGCAATGAGTAAATAGAGTTTATAGATATTTAAAAGGTCAGTGTGTAAAATTGTGTTAAGATTACATGAAATATTAGAGGAGCTAGAGGGAACATCCATAAAATGACAAAGAAGGTATACGGGGATTGACATATGGAGTACATGATAGGAAGAAGGGAAAAGCCATTGAGAAATAAAATAACATGGATGCTTACAAATATTTTATCAACCACCAAATCATGGTAGTTTGATAACATTAATGATAGTCTGAGTGGAAGAGGAGGAAGAAGGTTATGGAAGAAATTTCAAAATTCCTATAAATGGTAGGGTTCACGCCACATTTTAGAGGCTACTGAGGGATGAAAAAAAGAACTTTTAAGAGTAGATAAATTTGAGTATTGATATTTAAACTAAGGTAAAAATTAATCCATAATTAGTTCAATCCATAATGTCTTTAATTGCAATACCACCCTTGTGATAGTCTAGATGCTAATTAAGCATTGCAATATCCCTATTAGTGGGAAAATCATTATAGATGCCTTCAATATTTTAAAATTAAGATATTTTGTGTGTTTCATTTATCCATTGTGTGACTCTATAGCAAGGGCATCAATATACCTCTACACTATCATGCCCCAAAGATCCATAAAATTGTAATTAAAACTAAATGTCGTGATGAAGAAAGAGTGAAGTACCTCATTCCCCCTATAACTAATCTAATCTAATCCAAATGGATATGAAACTATGTTAAGAAACTATAGACCAAAAATCATGCACTTGGGTACATTTCTAGGTCCTAAAAGCATATTAAAGCATACATGATTCCCAAGTAAGAAAACTAGTGGTTGATAACTCCTTTTGGCTTTTTTTCTTTATCTCTTGCATTATTTTTAGTCTTACACATCTTACAACCCTTCTCAAATTTATCTTATTTATATTTTATGGCCTCAAAAACTAGTGCCCAAGTGTTCCTATACCTCATGGGTGCTCCTGACCCTATCCATTCTTTTTTCACTCTTTTGGGTCTCTTTTACCTTTTGGGAATCTTTAACACTTTTGGTTTGTCCTTCTAGTTGTCAATTACAAAATTCAAATAAGGGAATCCTATATATACTTAGTTACTTCTCCAAAATCAAGGGCCAAGTACTAGCATAATCTACTATCACCTATCTAAATGCAAAAGAGCATTACAAAGCATCCATCTAGCACATCCACTCAAGGGACAAGGGTTGTATTATTTTGAATACATATAATAGGAGGGTAAGTTTATTATATTTCATCTCACACATTCTATACATTTTCTACATTCTAGATATATCATGCTATCATTGTGAAACTTTCACAAGGGCATCCTAGGACATCATTATACATACTTACACACAAAACCACATGGATTCTAAAATTTAGTGTAGTTCTCGGTACTAAGTTCACTCTTTGGAAGAAGGTTAGGTTTAGTGCAACTCCAAATATTGCATATTTATTTTTAGGATTTGATGTGGGTTATGGGTATGTGTAGCTAGACATTTTTTTGTAGGTTACATGCACAATAAAAAATAATGAATTGAAACTAGAATGACAAACAAGGATCAATAGCGAAGCTCCTCCTACACTAAAGAGATCAGAACCTAAGTATGTGGCTGGACACTAGCACCCGCGTGCTCCTATTCTGCTATGGGTGTTCTTGTCCTACACTATTATGGGTCTCAGAACCTTCAATCAGCTTTGATGACACTTCTTCTAGTTTGTTCCAACTATTCACCTTCCCAAATCACTTCAAGACTTCTTGGAAATTAGCTAAGTCACTCTCTCTCCATATCTTTTTTAAGGCTTCATATCATTTCTTTTTTGTTGCTTGTCCATTTACTATATTTTATCACGCTTACATCATACATTATATTAGTTAATTTGAAATTAAGATTTAATTCTATTTATTTTAAATCATTTGGTGAACCCAAACTTTTGAACATGCATCAGATTCTATCTCCTTTTGCATTTATGGACCAATATTATTATCTATCCTATACACCAACCTGACTTTTTGGAACACCTGCCACCACTGCTAATTTTATACAATTTTGTAGCAAACATCATCCCTATTTCACTACTCCAATTCTATACCCAACCGTTAATGTAGCCACCACTCACCACAACCATATGCCTACAGCTCCACTTGTCTCTATCCCACCACCTATTACCTATACATATCCTACCACCACTTCCCAAGGATATGACATTAATAAGTAACTCAAAAATACACTAGCCAAAATCTCTCTTTGTGATATATTACGCAGTGCACCAAATTTTATTCATACCTTAGAGGATTCCCTATGCTTAATATATATTGAAAGTGATAATTCTCATGTTTCATTTACCCTTCTTATTCAATCCCTAAAAACCCACTACATGTTATATCCATCAGTGATGAGGATGTCCCACCTACTATTGTTAGTGATTTTCATGTGCCTTTACTTATCACCGCCCCAGTCAGTTCCATATATATCAAGTGTGTACTAATTGAAAATGGATTTGTTATAAATCTTTGTTCTCTTTCACTACTCAAGAAATTACAAATTCCTAATAGTTTGATCACTGAATCCTCTACCCTTATTCATGGTTATGATTCCACTACTCACACATACATCAGTACAATCCCCTTACCTTTGTAAGTTGGACCTAAAGTCCTTCCCACTCTTTTCTATGTCATGTTGACACATAATTTAAATTCCATTTCTTACTTGGTAGACCATGGATTCACATCATGCACATTGTTCCTTATACGGTTCATCGGTGTGTTAAATTTTTACATGATGGCTATGAGTATACTATTTCTATTGATCCCAACCCATTCAAGTTTTATCACATAGATCTAGTCACTATCATGCCTATACCTCTGCTGCATCCTATTCCATACCATAATATTAATACATTTTATGTTGGCCAATCTAGTGTGCCCACTATTTCTTATACCTCCACACACCCTTCCATTCCTACGCATACCACTAATCTTATATCACCCACCTCATCTCCCTGTAGCACTATAACTACCCCACCTATCATTACTCTTCCCAACCCTACATCTGGCTCCATTCTTCCTAATATCATTGATAATTTTATCCAATAAGATAATGCCAGTACTGATGATTATGATGATGAGGTTGACATTTTCGATCTTACCGATGAAAAATTATACAATCTCAACTTTACTCCTCTTGAAATAGATGAATACTACTTCCAAGACACTTTTTTTATTATTGGCACAGGTGAATATTGATTCAAATGATTGATTCCTTCTGCTATAGCTCTGATCCCTTTTTAAGGCTAGTATACATGCACTAGATCGCATGCCTTCTCCTCTAGTCACATTTTGGGTTAATGAATTGTAGCCTAAGTACTGAATGTGCACAGACATGGGGCACATAGGTATGCACAAAGGTGTAGTAGAAAATGATGGGCCTAGGAAAGTATGAGGTCTAGAATTAACGGTTTTTCTTGGACAGGATAAATATAGGTTTGAGTGCGGAGTATGCAAAGGTATGAAGACTTGGTAACTAAGAAAAGACTATTTTATACAAGTGTGAGATCAAGTGCACAATTTCGGGCCAATAATATGATTAGATCTATATTTATTATTAGATAATCTATTTTTAGCGAGCTTTCATGCTTTTGTATTTATCTTGTAGTGGTGCATGACTATTCTTAGCATGCATCCTAATTTTAGGATGCATAGGTGGTGAAGGGAAAGTTCCCACTCCTATATATTTATTTATTTATTTGCACGGTTTAGGGATCCACGTTTTTTAGTGTTATGATGATGGTTTATAATCACACATGACTTTTGATGATACTCTTATGTATGTATTCATCTTATGTGTTTTATGGTTATTAATGTAATGGAGTAATGTGGATGGATTCTCATTATTAATGCCTCTTTTAATATATTTTGCATGGTAGATCTGATATCGGTTCTTGGTTAGGTCATGTTGGCATATGGTTGTGATCTACATCCCGGTGAGGATACATGAAAAGTATATAGTACTCTTAGTGTACAGTCTTCAACACTTTCACACACCAAAACAGGTTCCACAACCTAACAATCCAATCGTTATTTTGATAATGCAACAATCTTAGAAATTTGGTTCTCAATCCCCCCAATCCCAACTTAGACTTTACCCCTTGGTGATCCAAAATGACTCATCTAGAGAGTTACATATTATCACCCACTTCTCCCACATTTTCAAGGAGATTCTGATCTCCTTCGGTGAAAACTCATTTTCCTTTCCATTTCAAACCTCCACCATGTCATGCTCCTGTGAATTTCCCACAGAAGAGAAAGGTGTTATGTTTGTGGAGCCTATTTTCATGTTAGAGTGTGGTACACCTTCTATGTGTTACACTCAGGTATTTTTACAGTGGTCCCACTCATCGGTGAGTGGGTTAGGGGGGTTCGGGCATGAAGCCCCCGAAGCAAATTTTCATGGGTGGTTTATTAACCCATGGGTAATGGGTAATCGTTATGGGCTATTTTTGGGCCCATGGTTTTTTCATACCCATTATTTGATACCCACAGTTTTGTATCAAACTGCTTAAGCAATTTTCTATTTATATAGTCTTATGCATATGATAAATGTACAAGAAAATGTATTCCAGATGTGCTTTGAATTCGGGTGTGAATTCTGTAGATTTTGTTGAGCATAGCTCCAAACAGATCTGGGTATTGTATTGAGAGAGTGGAGGCTTGTAATAAAATCTGAGCAAGTGACTCTTGGTGGACGTAGCCCAAATTGGGTGAACCATGTTAAATCTTGTCTCTCTGTGTTGTGTTATTTATTCTACACTTTTATTTGAGATTTGTAATATTTTCTACATATTAGTTTCTACTTTTACGATTCTATAAGGGATTATTCCGTATATTTTATCTCTTATTCCCTAATGAAAGGAGTGTAGGATTTCAGCACCATTTTTCTAACTCGACCAAGCTCAGGGTCCAAAATTTCCCAAAGCCAACTTTTTTCATGACACCTTAACTTGGCATTTGTTAAATTTTTTCCATGCCTGAGTTAACACCAAACATTCCCTTACTTTGTTGAGATCAACCTTGATATACTCATTTCATCGTGACCCACTCATTCGTGAAGCTGATCCATCTCTGTGTGAGCTCATCACTTGATCTCCTCATGAATTCTCTCAACTTGTGTGCCAAGCTCACATTCATCTCCATGAGCCATGCTTTGAAATATTTATGTAGAGCTAGCTCATTTTCATTGTTAGGTGGATTGGCCATGACTCAGAAAATGGACCTTTCTGTAATGTTACTTCCAAACTTCTTGAGCTCAAATATGATTTATGCTTCCTTGATACGTTCGAACTCCAAAAAAATTAAACTCAGGATTTATAATCTCATGAGCTTTCGCTCATGATTTTGTAATTCAAAACAATCCTTCCTTTCCATGTAGATCTCGACTTGAGCTACTCATTTCATTTTTAACTCATTTGTGTCAAGGCCAATCTATTTTTCCCTTCTACGAGAAATATCCTCAAACCAACAACTTAGCTCAATGTCATAGCTCCTTCCTGTGATGGCATTGGACATTCCATGGCTCTATGGACCAAGATAAATTCCTTTGGCGATGAGATCATGATCTTCTACAAGCCTGAATCCTTGATGACTCAATCCTATGAAAATGTTCATTTGATATTACAATTCTTATGACTGAGCTATGCAAAGATTTTGTTTAATCTAAAATATATATATCTATCCATGCGTTTACATTCCTAACTATACAGCCAATACTAAGTGATTTAAGTTCCGTCGAGTATACACGAGTTCACTGACTTCATCTTCGAACAAATCTCTTACCAATTTTAACCACCGAGCTCTCCTTATTCCTCCTAGTTGGTTGCTTTCCTTTATCATCCAACATGCCTATGTTTTCACACATTGAGTCGGGACACTCACCATTATGTCTAGCATTGATGCCTGAGTTTCATAGTGAGATTCATAACTAACTTTTCCTTGGCTTACATGTAGGTCACTTGATGAGCCCCTTTCCATTCTTACATAAAGCTTTCATACACCAAACTCTACATGCCACCAAGCAAGCCCGATCTAGATTTAAGTGTGTTTCATTTGGCCAACCAAACTTCTCTACCATCTGATTCACCTTTATCAGGTTCTATCTTGTTCAGCTACAAATCTTGAAAGTTTCTCCATCTATTATAGCTCTCTACATTTCTGTGGTTGAGTCACCATGCTATCAAGCTTCACCATTGACCTCAATGATCTTGACTCGCTTCATTCATTTTGCACTGGCGAGCTTGAAACTAGGCTATCCCTTTTCCATGAGATTAACCTCACTGATTTAGTTTCTCACTGAGCAAGCTCGTGACATGACATTCAAAACTCCAATGTCATTTTACTCATTTTTCGACCGAGCTTCTTTTGAACATGATTGTGAGATTCTTATGCATGGATTAATATACTAAGGTACCTAACTCAACGAGCTAATGCTTGAGATGTTTTCTTGAATCTCCCTATGATCTCCAACTGAGTCAAGTTACACCTTTCCAAAGAATCACTTTGTTTTGACTATTCATCCAAGCTTCTCCTAGGTGCAACACTCTCCACGAGCCCTTAGGAGAGGTTAATTTAACGTGGCATGTTTTTATCAATCACAATATCAATGCCTTCAATCATTCCTCTCTGTCATTACTTTCTAATTTCTTCCATGACCTAATGTTGAGTCAACATCTTAAATGCCAAGATCCTTGTTTATACTTTGGCCTCCCGAGTCATATCAAGATATCTCAATGATTTAAATGTTGAGCTCTTGATACCACACATTAAGTTCAAAGCACCTCGCCAAATAGAAAAATGAGCTCATATTGAGCTATCAACCTAGCTTTTTCAAGTTACATTTGTCTTGTAGCCTCACCCAATATTGTAGCTCGTCAATGCCTTCACATTTAAACTCGAGCCGCTAATAATTAACTTAAAACCACAAGAAAAAATTAACTCATCAGAGCTTATAGGGCCTATCGTGCTCATTCGATCATGTTAGCTCATCAAGAAGCTCACCAAACTACTCACGAGCTATTTCTAGATTAGTGTTACTTGATCCTTACTAAACTGATTTCATCTAAATTTTGAATTTTATGGGCCTTTTCTGTACCCTGAGCAAGTTGTGAGCCTCTGAGACAAAAAAGAGGGAAAAATACCAAATATGATTTTAAATGATCATGAACCTTCCCATAACATCGTAACTATTCTTCAAATCACAAAATTTTACATGTAGGCCCCAAGTTCTTTCATGAAGACCTTCCTGGTCTCACAGTCCTATGTATCGACGTTGTCCAATTTTAGCCCAAGGAAAAAATTTGATAAATTTTTTGGAAACCTCTCAGGGATAATTTCCTACTAAGCATGATTCTAGTAGCCTTAAATCATCCATTAGGCATGGAGGCAATTTTGGAAACCTGAACTAATCTTACTTTGTGTGATACATGATCTTGAACTCTCCAGTAATGCTAGGAAAGAAATATACTAACACCGAAGAATGCTTGACACTATGAAATTTTGGCTGAAGCATTTAAGTAACCTTGGATATCTAAAACTCTTTTGAAACTTGAACCTTTTTCTCTTTGAAAACCTCCAATGATAATAAAGTGTTTAGAACAACATAAAACACAACAATAAGAAAAGTAAAACAAACAACAACACACAACATTGTGTAAAAAGCACTTGGAGGAAAACACCTAATTGAACTGTACATGGGTTGGAATGATCTCAAAAGTAAGCTTTGAGATGTATCCCATTCACATGAATGGGAATCTCTTCTCCATTGATCCTGAATACAAAAAATGAATTCACCTCTTTGTAACTCATGATAATGTATGGCCCACTCTAGAGAGTGTTAAACTTGGTGTGCTTTCCTAGTTTAGCTCTATCTTCATCCCATTTGAGAATTAAATCTCCCTCTTGAAAATGTCTATCGGATACCTTCTTATCAAAATATTTCTTAGCCTAAGCCAAATGTTTCTTTCAGGTCTTCATATCCTTGTTTTGTACTTCTTCCAACTCTATGAGCTCAGTGAAACTGACTGCCAAATGATCATTCTCCATAGCCTCAAGTTGATGAGCTAACTCCAAGGAGAGTGGAAGTTTTTCTTCTCTTCCATATATAAGGATAAAAGGAGAATTTCTTATGGCTCTTTTAGGTGTGATTTGATCTTCCCATAAATCAGTTTTAAGTTGTGGGTGCCAAGTCCTCCTGTTGGTTTCCATAGTGTCTTTGATAATCCTTGTGAGGTTTTTGTGTCTAGACTCAACCAATCGATTTCTTTGTGGATAGTAATTGGATGAAGTTTTGAGATAAAATCCATTCTTAACATCCCATTCACTCAACTTTAGTCCAAGAAAATCCATAGGATTGTCTTAAATAACTGTAAATGGAACACCAAACCTTGTCATTATATCTTCTAAGAAATCAAAAATTGCCTTCTCATTGCTTTCTTTCGATGTTACTACCTTTGTCCATCAAATTAAATAGTTTGTTGTAGTAAGGACCCAGTTATGTCCATTACTGGATGGAGGGTTAATAATTCTGATGAAATCCAACCCCCATTGAATAAAGGGTTGATCCACTTCAATTGGATGTAGTGTAAGAGTTTTCAACTTCTTCTTTCTAGAAAAAAAAGGAACATTCCTTACACTTCCTTACCCAAATATGGGCATCTTTGAACAAAATCAGCCAATAATAGCTGGCTTGCATGATCTTGGTAGTAGTTGTTCATGCAAAAAATTTCCTCCAGATAGGCCATTATGAAATTCTTCTAGTATCTTACTTACCTGTTCCGGTCCTACACACCAAAGGAGAACACCATTCAAATCCCTTCAAAAGAGAAAATTATCTACCAGAAAATATGGAATAGACTGAAGATGGAAATTCCATCTTTTTGTTTTATCCATGTTCACAGGATATTCTCTTGAGAAAGAAAAATCTTCATTTTGGATAACCATTTGACCTGATCATCACCTTCATGAGTGTTTAGGAACGTCTCATCCTCATCACCCTTTGATCCCAGGTCTACAGCAAGTTGTCTACACAAACCTTTACCTCTGAGAAGTTTTGTAACTTTGATATGTACATCATACTCTATCACCTTCATGATCCATCCAACCCACTTTGTTTCATCTCTTTGTTCAAAAACAATTCCTTGACAGTTGGATGAGACACCATTAGATGAATTTTGTTGTTGGAAAACATGTGCTTGAATTTCTTCGAATCTCGAATAACTGTAAAGAATTGTTTTTCAATGAATGAATATTTGAGCTCATACTCTTCGAGGGATTAACTAAAGAAAAAAATTGGTTTCTCCATCATATCAGATCATCAAACATGGGGTTCACTAGTAGGAATGCTTGATAGGAAAAATTATACATGCCTCGATGAGTTTGGTTCTCAATTTTTGGATTAATTGGCCTCTGCTTCTAACAAACTGACTTGGAATTAGGATCCATTTTGATGGTATGTTTTGCTAGACCTAGATCAAAACCAGGTAGCTATTTGTAGCTCCACGCAATGTCGTGATACTCTTGAAAAAGTTTGATGAAAGATTCTTTTTCTTTGGGAGTGCATACTTTTATGATATTTATAACTTTTTCATTTTCTACCTCGACTTCCTCAAAATATTCTTCTTTAACCACCATATTAGAGCTTTATCTTTTAGTCTGATCCTTTGAATTGAAAATGGATTCAAGAGTAACTAAGACTTTTGGTACCTTATTGCTTTTGAACTATATTTTTTATCACCGTATGCTTCTTACAACTTATTTTGGTTTTTCATAGCAAACTCTTATTCTTCTTGCAGAAAAATAATAATTTGTTTATCACTATCAAACACTTGTCAGGCACTAACATTATCAGGAAATGCAGGTCTATTGGGTTTCAAAATGGAACATGGTTTGAAACCAAAGTCAGGGGACAACAAGTCCCTCCTCTTTAATGGGAAAGGTTCCCTTATTAAAAGTAGGAAAAACAAATGTACAGATATACAACTCTCAATGTTTGGACCCTGATATTCTGGAATTTTTTCATACTTAAAAGATTATCAATAAGAAGGATGGAAGAATAAAGAGATGGGAGAAGGAAGAAAACAACAATACTTGTAGGAAATAAAGATAGGAGAGTATCTCCCTACTCACATTGAACCAAGAAATATAGAAAGGATCAATTACTTCACCACCGATGCAAATTTGCAGACACAAAGTTCTAAAGATTACACAGACCAGAACACAAATTTTCTATTGAATGTGTTCATACCCAAATTAGTTCTCCTTTTCAATCTGAGCAGCATTAAAGATATGGCATGAAGCTTGAAGACATATAGATCATGATGTGTTTCGTTTTGTAGCTGGGGATGTGATCTAATTGGCACTCAGATTTGTGGAGAGCTGGATAGCATTCAAATAGGACATGATCGTGTCCTAATTATTTTAGGTTGTGCCTTTCAACCAAGGTAAGAGGACCTGTTTTGTAACCCTCAAATGGTGAAGGAGATGAAGATATCACTCAATTTGTACAAATAGTATGATAAGGCCTTGGGAAAATATGATCAACACTCCAAATCTGACTTTCACAAGTTTTCACTCTCAAATTATGGAGATATTTTCAATGCAAGGAAAGGGTTACTGAAGATATTTTATGATCCTAATTTACTTTGTGAATTTTAGTAAATGGATTGTATTCTTTTGTTGACACATGATGCAATGTAGGGGTAGTATGGGGTAGGATTTAATTATTCTAAATGAATTTTTGGTAGGATATTTTAAACAAGACTAACCAGAATTTGCCAAATTATTTAAGGACCTTTGCGAGAAATTTGTAAGACCTAAACAACAGAATGCTTTCAAAGGGGTTAAGGTACTCCTTCAACTAGGATATGTGCACAAAATGGAGGCCTAGATCTTCACTCTGCTACATAATCTTTGACAACCTACCACAAAATCTTGAAGTAGATGAACCAACAAAGCATCCAGAAACCTTTATTTTATCATGACCTAAGGTGCACCCAAAGTTTTACAAACAATCTCTAAATTCAAGGAAGCTAAAGTGATTTTAAATCTATTTATCTCTTTATCAGATGAAAGCTCTTCTAAATGTGAGATTGAAAATGCCACTAAAATATCAACAAGAAATGAGACCATGTATGATCAAGAGATATTTTAAATAAAAGACTGCAACAGGAGCAACAAACATAAATCGAAAACATTCTGGAACATAAGTGTATGCAAATTTTTCCAAGAGACAACAAAAAATAATCTAGAAATGATCAAATCTATCAGTAGGGGAATGTTATAAGAACAATCTCAGAGATTTTTGATGGCTTTACAACTAAAACCAACTCAACATGATACAAATCTGATGCAAAAAGGAATTAGAAATGGTTCTCATGTGGTTTCTTAGAGAATGGGCT
This sequence comes from Taxus chinensis, assembly GCA_019776745.2. NCBI lineage: Eukaryota > Viridiplantae > Streptophyta > Pinopsida > Cupressales > Taxaceae > Taxus > Taxus chinensis. The sequence continues at coordinate 68,663,610 of CM034153.1, read as the reverse complement.
TCTTCCTAGATTTTCCTGTGAAATTCTAAGTTTCTCCCCCTTTTGCAAGACAAGTTCATGCAATATATAACTTTCAATTACATTTGATCCTTCTTTCCCAAGAAAATAATATGCCAAGCATAAATTTTGTTACAAAAATTTCCCATGATTCCCAGAAAGGGACATCTAATAGAAAAACGTTCAAAAAGTTGCCAGGTGCCTAAAAAAGGTGAATCATTGCAAAATTTGCATCATTATCCAATGTGGAGGCACATTTTTCATCTTCAAAGCATGTAGACCCCCTTCTTTTCATTATTTCATGCTTATCCCTCTAAAATTTGACTCTGCAACTTTGGATTTGATCTTTCACGTTTTTTCTCGACCCTTAGTAAAAATTCATTTGAAAAATGCCTTGGATCTGCAAATTGACCCCACAAAATGATAGATTTGAATCATATAGGTCAAAATGACATGAATCCATAAAAAAATTGATCAAAATCGATGCAAAAAATACATTTCCACACTTCCTGGAGCAAAAATGGTAGCCAAACATAAAAATGCACAGTTACCATTGATTTTCCTTTCTCCCTTCAATCTAAGCCCTCCACATGTCACAATGTGATTGGAAATGGATTTGGGAACACCTTTTTACTTTTTAACACTTTTGAAAAAATGCAAAAAAAATTGACATTTTTCTCTGCCCCTCCGCCCTTGACATTTGGTGTTGACATGTGGCATAAGGTGGGTCCCATTGGAATCACAACTCAATTTTACATATTTCCATCCTTTTTGGAAAAAAAGAAATTTTTTCAAAAAATCTCCATGGGTCCGCACCTCCGCCTTTGTCCTTAACACGTGTCACCTTCTCTATCGCTGAGAATCTGCGGGCTCATTTCACATTTTTACTTCCTTTTTACCAAAGGAAATTTTCCACTTTTCTTCCGCCCCTCCACCTTTGTCTGCCACATGTCAGCTTCTAAATCTATGAGGATACATGGGCTCATTCAACGTTTTTACCCCTTTGACAAATAGAGGCTAAAAACACAACTTTCCTCCACCGGCCCACACTCCCCTCTGACCCTGTCATACCACGTGTCCACCCCTGAATGTCTTGGTGGACCCTTGGGCCTATTTTGATTTATAATACCTTTTCACCAAAGGGTGAGATTTTCCAAACTTCTCCGCCTTTCTCTGTTCCTCCCATGTGTCCTCTCCTGGGGCCCATGGGGGGAACTTACAAATTTTTCCAAAGCACAAAAAATGTTAAGTTTTCAAGCAGACCTACCAAACCTCATCCAACCACAAACGCCCACGTATGAGGGTATGCTTGGGATTAATTTTGACTAGCAAAGGACACCCGTATGACCGTTAAAAAACATAGAATTTTTCAGGGGTGCCCTAAATCGATTTTTTCTTTGTGGGTGAAGGATGTTTTGGTGAAAAAACAAATTGAAAGTGATTTAAAGAAATTTTCGACCATGGCAAGGTATTTTTGAGGGAAAATAATTACAAATCAATCAATTTTAAACTCCAAAAGGCCAGGAAAACATAGAAAAATGGAAGAGCCCATGGATTTGAAAAAATTAGGGCGCGCTCATGGCAAACTTTGAGATTTCTTTTCAATTGGGAATGATAAAGAGTTTATAAATGGACTTGTAATCAATTCAAGGCATTCAAATGGAAGAAAACTTCACATCATCGATCTCAAAAAGGGAAAAACATTTCAGGGCATGTAGAGCAAAGGGAAAAACATTACAAAATGATGGAGGGTCAAAATGGGCACCAACATCAGCTCCTACTCAGGGATGGGTATTCCTAGTGAGTACTAAAAGGACAATAAGTAGAGCAAGTTCCAAAATAATCCATTGGGAAAATGGAGTCATGAGCCAAAACCACTAAGAACCGGCTAGGAAACTGACAAAAATGGCTACCACACACCAAGGCAAACCAAGAACCACCAAAACACCAAAAATAGAGCAAAAGCCAGACACTATACACTGTACAAGTTCGTGCATATCTCAACTTTGGGGATTAATCCAGGAAATGCTTCAGATGCCTGCTATTAATAGGTAGTTCAAGCAATTCCCCATTTAATTCCTTGAGAAAAAAGGTATTTTCACCAATTCTAATATCAGTGGAGTAAGGGCCCATCCATAATGCATCAAATTTACCATGTTTTCCCTTATCTTCATTTATGTTATCCCATAACAAAACTAGATCTCCAATATTGAAGGCCCTAGAAGTGACCTTCTTGTCAAACAACCTCTTCAACTTCTCTCTAAATCTGACATGCCTCTGGTTTGATGCTCTTCTTTCTTCACCCAACTCAACAATCTAATTAATCCTTGCTTCATATGGACTGACCTCCTGATCTTCAAGTTATTGAACAAACTAAAATGAAGATAAGTGCAGATGTAAGGGTAGAAGAGCTTGAGTTCCATACACCAACTCAAATGGGCTCTTTCCAGTAGCTTTATTGGTAGTGATTCTATCAGCCCAAACTAAAAATTTTAGTTATTCACCCCACTTTCTCTTGTTTAACTCCAAGGTTCTCCTAATGATCTTTAACAAGTTGTTATTGCTGGACTCAGCTTGTCCATTTCCTCGAGGGTTATAGTTTGAAGCATAAGTCAGATCAGCTCCGTACTCCTTGCACATTGCCATCAAGGTTTTAGCTCTAAGACACATGGCATTATCAGCAAAAAAATTTACCGACAGACCAAATATGCATATGATGTGATTCAACAAGAAGTCCATAATAACTTGGTGTGTTACCTTTTTAGTGGGGATTTCTTCATCCCACTTAGTGAAGTAATTTGTGGCTACAAGAATTTACTTATGTCCAGCACTAAAAGGGTTTGAAATTTCACTAATGAAGTCCATCCCCTATTATTTGAAAGGAGCTTCAATTAATACAAGCTACAAAGGAAGGGAGCCTGAAGCTTTCATTCTTCTAGAGAAATATTAGTAGCATTCACATTTTCTAACCAGCATGGCTTCGTCTTTGAAGAGAGTAGGCCACAATAACCAGCTCTCAAAACCTTGTGTTTTTTAACCCTTCCAGTAAAGTGTCCTCCAAAAACTCCCCCATGGAAATCAGCAACTACTTTGGGAGTTTCATCTTCAGTTACACATTTCAAGAGGACACCTTCAGGGTTCTTCCAAGCCAGCCGAAATTCAGTGATGATGTATTTTTGAGAAGCCAGCTTGAGGGCTCTTTTTTTATTATTATTCAAATGATCAGGGCAGCATAGGTGTCTGATGTAAAATATTATATCCTTGTACCACTCAAAACTTACCAATTTCTCAAGAACATCTTCCCTTTCTTCCTCTACTTCATTCACTTCCACAATCTACAAGTTGCTCTCAGCCATGAGCTTAGCAAGACCCAAACCTCATACCAAATTTGTGGTTTGGATGTCCATATCATACTCCTATAGTTTGTTCACCTTTTTCTTTTACCATGGTGTGGGGAACATAAGCAACAAGGTTTGAACTTAAGATATAAGGCCTAAAAACCTTTGTTACTTTCACCAAGGAAAATACTTGTTTTTCCATGATTGTGTACTTTAACTCAACAGCTTGTAAAGCTTTGCTAAAGAAGGAAATATGCCTCTCTGTCCCATCTTCATCCTTTTGGAGCAAAACAGATGCAATAGTATTTTTAGAAGCAAATGAGAAAATTTGGAAAGGCTTCTTGTAATTCGGAGCTGCCAAGACAGGTGCATGTTTAAGTGTTTCTTTGATTCCTTCAAAATCCTAAATAACAGATTCCTCCCATTTGATAACTTGATCTTTCTTTAACATGCATGTAATAGGAAGAGTCAATTCAGAAAAATTAGACACAAACCTTCTAATGAAGTTGATTTACCCAAAGAAGGATTGGATGCCCTTATTTGTTCTTGGAATTAGAGCCTTGCTGATTGTTTGTACTCTCTCAGGGTTAATCATGACACCAGCCTTTGAAACAATATGACCAAGAAACTTGGCCTTTTGCACCCCAAAGTGACACTTATTTGGATTTAGAGAGATTCCAAATTCTCTACATCTGATCAACATTCTTTCTAAGTGTTGCAAGTGATCTTTTCTACTCCTTGAAAACACAGTCACATCATCCTGATAAATTGCAATGAAGTCATTTATGTAACCAGAAAAAGCAACATCCATTTCTCTTTGGAAGGTAGCTTCAACATTCATGAGACCAAAAGGAATTCTCACATAAACATATGTTCCCCAAGGAGTGGTAAAGGTAGTTTTAAATCTTTTTGACTCCTTGACAACAACCTGATTATAGCCAGAGAAACCATCCAAGGTGGACAACAATTCAGATCCAGTCACTAATTGCAGCATGTTCTCTGTGTTTGGAAAAGGATAATTTTCTTTCAATGAAGCTCTATTCAGATTTCTGAAGTCTACACAAATTCTGATATCTCCATTCTTCTTTCTGACTGGCATGAGGTTTGCAACCCAAGATGAATACCTTGTGTGCAGAATGATCCCTCCCTCTTTCATTTTTTTCAATTCATCTTGCATTTTCATGGAGAGGAGTGGATTAATTGGCCTCTTATTCTATTTGAATGGTTTGGCACCTTTCTCAAGAGGGGTATTATGTTGGAATAAGTCTTCTCTATATGCTTTCAGCTCTGAATATGACTAGGCAAGGCAGTCTTGATATTGTTTCAACAATTAGAGGTAGGACCATTTTTCTTCCTTTTTTAAACTAGTCCCTAACCAAATCTTCCTTGTTTTTTCCTTTATTCCCAAGTTATGCTCTTGCACATCCCTTGAGGTAGAAATGTTTCTATTGATGATGTAATAAACATTGTGAAAATTAGACTCAAGTGCAACAAGACCTCTAGGAATGGTATTAGTTTTCAATTGGATAATATCTTTTCCAAACAAAGTCTCTCATCCTTCAGTCACACACACCATTGGTTCCCAATCAATATGTTGATCCAAAAACTCACCTTGATTTTGTAAGAACCTTTGCATTTGAGCATCATCATTAAACACTTGCCAATGTTTGATGTTATCAAGGACAACTAGCCTAGTTAACACTTCAAAATTGTACTCACAATAAGTTGAAATGGTGTAATCTCCAAATCTTGACCCCATCACTACCAACTTGTCTTTAGCAGCATTGAAACATCTGTCATGATGCACAATGTTGAAGGAATCAAACATCTCAATTAGATCCCAAACTACATGTTTGTACTATTTCATCTGCTGATTTTTTATAGCATATAATTTTCTTATTTGTTTGACAACTAGCTCTGAATCTCCTTTTGCAATGATGTCCTTAACACCATACTTCCATGTAATTCTCAGACCCAACAACAAGGCTTCATACTCAACAATGTTTTTAGTACATTCAAAATTAATCTTGAAAGAAAAAACAAACTCTTACAAGCTAAGAGAAATCATAATTATACCAACACCATTTCCAAATTTGGAGTAAGTCTCATCAAATAGCAAGGTCCAAGGAGAACTTACCTGTTCAAGGAACTTTGACTGATCCATCTTTTGTTCTTTTCCATCAGCAAACCCAATAAAATTATCAACATCAACATCAACAAATAATACTTCATAAGAAGCATTGTTTGGATCCTCAATTAGATGCAACATCTTCTTTTCTCCATAGATCTTGACAAGGCTTCCTTTAATGGGAATGGTGGAAAAAGACATATCCATTTAGACACTCCCACCAACACTTGCATCCCACTTTCTTGACAATAACATACCCCATTTGGCAGGTCAATCAACAATCACAACATCCAATTTTAAATTCCTCCTAGGATAAGATGGAAGTTGCACCACCAAGCCCTTCACACAACCAACTACCGGCACTTCACTTGAGTCCATGGCAGTACATTTTCCATAGGCTGTTGTCACTTTGATATCCAACTCATTCATGACTTCTAGAGGCATGACATTACATGATGCACAAGAATCAAACATACAATTGTGAATTTGACTAACCTTTATGATCAAAGTTGTGAAAAAAGGATCAACATTCAATTGGGAATCAACTAAGGATGTCCCCAAGTATACCTCAAGTGTTTCTCCAAGATCCTCTAATTTTGGTGGTGTCTCAAGGTCTGCGATGATCTGAGGAGGATTTTCAACAACATTTACATTTCTAATTGGAGTACTCCTTTCTTCTTTCAAACCTAGGTACTCAAATTCTCTCTTCTTATGCTCAGGAATACTAAGCAACTCAATGATTAGAACACTCACTTTTATTCGGATCAATACTTGGGCTATGTCATAGGGAACACTCTTTGGCAAAGCAGCATTGGAAGGGAGACAAGAAGATTCATCAGATGGCATGGGATTCTTGGCAGCTTGGGCATGAGGAGGATTGTAATTTTTTCTTGGGACAATAGAGCTATTGGCATGTGTTCCTCTCCTAGGAGCTTCTTTGGGAATGCTTGTGAACAAGGGTTTTTTAGGTTTGTCTTGAGACCCAACTCCCTTAACAACTTTTCTCCTAGTGTTATAGTCTTTCTCTTGAGCTACAACAACATTCATCAACAATTGTCTATCTTCCTCCAAAGGGATACCACCATCATACTTCTTAATCATCAAATCTCTTAAGTATTCAAAGTCATTGTTAGGAATTTCAAAAGCTTGCACTACATAAACTTCAAGAGTATGAGGGGGAAGAAATACTTGTACCTATTTGATGTAATCCCAAAATGTTACAACTGTCCTTGCACTTATTACCTCAATTGATTTTGCTCCTTCTTGTGAGCTCTAGGGATAACCCACCATGCAAATATCATCATCATTATCAAATTTTCCATCTTGTTGATCCACTTCACATTGAGGATGGGGTAGAAAACACCTATCATGCCAATCAATATTAACAACTTCTTCAACAGCAGTAACCCTAGTAGTTAGGGGATCAGGTAACACTCTTCCTTCATGTGCTTGAGGATGTCTATTTCCAGACCCCATGGGTCCTTTCCCTCTATCATTAGGTCTTTGATCACCCCTAGGATGATTGGAAAATATGTCATGGTTTTGTGCTCTTGGCTGACCTTTTGAAGTCTACCCAATTCCCTTCTCTTCCCGGGCTAACTTGTACGAAATCTCTTTGACAACCCCTACCAAAGTTTCACAACCTCCTCCAAGTCAGCACCCTTGCTAGCTTGAGGCTTTTCAGGGTTTATCAACTTTACACCATCTATCTTGAGAGGTTTCTCATTTTCTTTTATATTGTTTTCAATTTTAAGTGCCATGGTGAAAGTTTGCCTTAGATTGGTAGGGTTCTTATCTCTTAAGTAGTAGGCTGCCTTCTTATCAAATGCATCTTCATATTTGATTAAACAAGATTGATCAAAGGGCCTCAACTTAACTGGAAGCCTTCTCAAAGTTTTGTTAAACCCTGTGTTGAAGTCATGAACTGATTCATTGGGGTTCTTCTTGATATTCTCAAATTCAGACAAGAGAAATATAGGATCATTCTTGTCACCATATTTCAACCTAAATGCATTCTTCATTTCAATCTAAGAAATAATTGAATTATCAGGCAGAGCCTTGTACTAATCCCTAGTATACTCTTCTAATGTATGAATGAACAATTTTACATACACATCTTCAAACTCTATTTCAAAATCCCCCATCATGTTAACAAAAAGTTTTAGATTCTGATCACCAGTTATAACATTGTTACTTTGGAATTTTGGCAACCTATTTATGACATCTTGAGGGACAACATTTGTGTAACCATCCATTCCTCTAAAGTCTATGAGACCAAAGGTGTTAACAAAAAATAGAGGTTTAGGCTAAGCCATATTTTTTGGTGGAGGTGACATAAGCTAATGAGGAGTGCAAGGTCTTTGGGGCTCAAGAATGTGGTTCACAAGATTGGTATTATCTAAGTGCTGATTTTCTTGGAAATTTTTATTTGAATTGAAACACAGAGGTGCAGATTGAAGAAGGAACTCACCAGGTATAACAGAAGGACCTTTACTAGTTGAAATAAACAAGTTTATTATGAAATTACATCAATCAGAATCACTAGAAGAAGAGTGATAATCCTCTACTAAAGGATGATCTCTCTCACTAATCGATATATCTTTTCTTGATGTTTGACCTATAACAACTTTCCAAACTCTTATTCCTTCTAACTCTGAGTTCCTTGAATCTGAAAACAACTTCTTAGCAAAGTCTCTAATGAAGAGAGATATTCTTCCTTCTAGTTTTACAGAGATTAGCAACACCAAAATAAATAACAGAAAGCTAAGGCACTGGTATTTATTAATATCAAATCAGCATGGATTCACCACTTAGGATTTTCACCCTAGTTGTGAAAATGCACTAAAATACTCTATCAAATACCTATTAGCACTGAAAATCTTGCAAAAATTTATAGATCATACCTTCCTTTTCTTGAATCTCTTAACCACAAATGCAAATGAAGTGCAACTACTGCTAGAAACTGATAAAATTGTAGGCAAAACTTATATCTTCACTTAATCCTTACAAATATGATTATAAAATGATGCTTCAACAATGTATTTGAATGTAGAATTTGCAAGGGACATTATCAGGGTTTGATATGCATTCAAATATCTCATATATTTTCAACAAGTCCCCGGCAACAGTGCCAGAAGTGTTGTTTCCCAAATTTGTTCTCCTTTTCAGTCTGAGCAGCATAAAAAATATGACATGAAGCTTGAAGATAAATAGATCATTATGTGTTTCATTTTGTAGCTAGGGGTGTGATCTAACTAGGACTCAGATTTATGGAGAGATGGATAGAACTCAAATAGGACTTGATCTTTTCCTAACTATTTTAGGTTGTGCCTTTCAACCATGGTAAGAGGACCTATTTTATAACCCTAAAATTGTGAAGGAGATGATGATATCCCTCAATTTGTGCAAATAGTATGATAAGGCCTTGGGAAAATATGATCAACACTCCAAATTTGACTTTCACAAGTTGTCACTCTCAGATTATGGAGATATTTTGAATGCAAGGAAAGGGTTACTGAAGACATTGTATGATCCTGATTTTCTTTGTGAATTTTTGTAAATGGATTGTATTCTTTTATTGACACACAATGCAATGCAAGGGCAGTATGGGTTAGGATTTAATTATTTTGAATGAATTTTTGGTGGGATATTTTAGACAAGACTAACCAGAATTTGTCAAATTCTTTGAGGACCTTTGCAAGAAATTTGTAAGACCTAAACAACAAAATGCTTTCAAAGGGGTTAAGGTACTCCTTCAACCAGGATATGTGCACCAAATGGAGGCCTACATCTACACTCTTACACACAATATTTGAAAACCTGCCACAAAATATTGAAATAGATGAACCAACAAAGCATCCAGAAACCTCTATTTTATCATGACCTAATGTGAACCCAAAGGTTTACAAATAATCTCTAAATTCAAGGAAGGTAAATTGATTTTAAATTTGTTTATCTCTTTATCAGATGAAAGCTCTTTTGAATGTGAGATTGCAAATTCCACTAAACTATCAAAAATAAATGAGACCATGTATGATCAAGAGAGATTTTAAACACAAGACTGCAACAGGGGCAAGAAACACAAATTGAAAACATTCTGGAACATAAGTGTATGCAAATTTTTCCAAGAGACAGCACAAAATAATCCAGAAATGATCAAATCTATCAATAGGGGAATGTTATAAGAACAATCTCAAAGCTTGTTGATGTCTTTACAACTAAAACCAACTCAACATGATACAAATTTTATGCAAAAAGGAATTAGAAATGTTTCTCAGGTGGTTTCTCAGAGAATGGGCTTCTTCCTAGATTTTCCCGTGAAATTCTAAGTTTCTCCCCCTTTTGCAAGACAAATTCATGCAATATATAACTTTCAATTACATTTGATCCTTCTTTCCCAAGAAAATAATATGCCAAGCATCAATTTTTTTACCAAAATTTCCCATGATTTGTAGAAAGGGACATCTAACAGAAAAACATTCAAAAAGTTGCCAGGTTCCTAAAAAAGGTGAATCATTGCAAAATTCACATCATTATCCATTTTGGAGGCATGTTTTTCATCTTCAAAGCATGCACACCCCCTTATTTTCATTATTTCATCCTTATCCCTCCAAAATTTGACTCTGTAACTTTGGATTTGATCTTTCACATTTTTGGTCAAGCCTAAGTAAAAATTCATTTGAAAAATGCCTTGGATATACAAATTGGCCCTCCAAAATGATTGATTTGAATCATACAAGCCAAAATGACATGAATCCATACAAAATTTGATGAAAATCGATGCAAAAAATGCATTTCCACACTTCCTGGAGAAAAAATGGTGGCCAAATTGAAAAATTCTCAGTTACTATTGATTTTCCATTCTCCCTTCAATCTGATCCCTCCACGTGTCACAATGTTATTGGAAACTTATTTGGGACCACCTTTTGACTTTTTAACACTTTTGAAAAACTGTAAAAATTTGACTTTTTTCTCTGCCCCTCTGGCCTTGACATTTAGTGCTGACACGTGGCATAAGGTGGGTCCCATTGGAATCGCAACTCAATTTTACACATTTCCATCCTTTTTGGAAAAAAGGAAATTTTTCCAAAAAATCTTCGTGGCCCCGCACCTCTACTTCTTTCCTTGACATGTGTCACCTTCTCTATCAATGAGGATCAGCGGGCTCATTTCACATTTTAAATCCCTTTTTACCGAAGGAAATTTTTCCACTTTTCTTCCATCACTCCGCCCCTCCACCTTTCTCTGCCACTTGTCACCTTCTAAATCACTGAGGATACATGGGCTCATTCAATGTTTTTACCCCTTTGACAAATAGAGGCTAAAAATACAACTTTCCTCCACCGGCCCACACTCCCCTCTAACCCTGCCCTGCGACGTGTCCACCCCTGATTAGCTTGGTGGACCCGCGGGCCTATTTTTATTTATAATACCTTTTCACCAAAGGGCGAGATTTTCCAAACTACTCCACCTTTCTCCCTTCCTGCCACGTGTCCTCTCCTAGGGCCCATGGGGGCAACTTGCAAATTTTTCCAAAGCACAACAAATGTTAAGTTTTCAAGCAGGCCTACCGAACCTTGTCTAACCACAAATGGCCATGTATGAGGGGATGCTTGGGATTAATTTTGATTGGTAAAGGACACCTATATGACCGTAAAAAAACATAGAATTTTCCAGGGATGCCCTAAATCAATTTTTTCTTTGTGGGTGAAGGATTTTTTGGTCAAAAAGCAAATGGAAAGTGATTTAAAGCAATTTTCGACCATGGCAAGGGATTTTTGAGGGAAAATAATTAAAAATCGATCAATTTTAAACTCTAAAAGGTTGGGAAAACATAGAAAAATGCTAGAGCTCACAGATTTGAAAAATTTAGGGCACTTTCATGGCAAACTTGGAGATTTCTTTCAAATGGGGGATGATAAAGAGTTTACAAATGGACTTGTAATCAATTCAAGGCATTCAAATTGAAGCGAAACTTCACATCATCAATCTGAAAAAGGAAAAAATGTTTAAGGGCATGTAGAGGAAAGGGAAAAACATTGCAAAACAATGGAGGGTCAAAATGGGCACCAACAGAATGCAAAACAAATGATCCATTGAATCAAACAAGGAGATAGAGATACAATAGAGGAAATAAGAAAGAAATAACTTCTGTATTGAATTACTTTAGAATTTACAACATTCCTAGAAAACCAGAATCCCTTTTTTTCGTCGCCAAAACCATGTTCTTATAACAATCCGTATGCATCCATACTTTGTCCCCAAGAAAAGAATATCCAAAAGGAATAATGTTTTTTGCAGATCCGATTTTGGAAAGTGACATGAAACAAACGCACTCATGAAAACTGGAGGTTCAAAAAGGCAAATATTTTGTCAGTTCGAGCATGATTACTTTAGCAGGGGGTATCTCATGATTTTCTTCTTCATTTGGTCCTACCATTTCTACCTTTTAACCACTTTCATAACACTCAAGTGCTTAGTTTTCTCCCTTTTTATCGCGTAAGCCCGATAAACTCCATTTTCTGATGATCAAACTTTACACCCCTTCAAACTCATTGAATTGGCTCCATAATAAACTAAAAATGCATATCATGGAGAAATGACAAGAATACAGAGAAAAAGAATGAATAATGATTGATTTTTGCATTTTGGAGAGCTCTGGTTCATTAATGGTGTTAAAAACCAGATTAGTGCATTTGGTTATCTTTTCCCCCTTTTACCTTCAAATTTGGACCCTACACATGGCAAGATCCAAGCAACGACAACCCTAGGGGAAAAAATTGCATTTTCTAACATTTGGGAGAAAAAGCACGATTTCTCATTTTACTCTGCCCCCCCACAACTCCGCCAAACTCCGGAAATGTGGCACCATCTGAGTGGCTAAGGAAATGCAGTTTAAATCTACCATTTAAACCCTTTTCAACAAAAATATCAAATTATCAAAAACCTCCACTGGCCCACTTTGACTTTTCAACATGAACGCATGGCACACCATGATTGGAAAAAGGCGTTGTGGCTCAATTTGCAACATTTTAACCCTTTGGTGAAAAAGGATCAAATTCTCAATTTCCTCCATGGGCCCAATGTTTCAATTTCATCCTTCAACACGTAGCATCACCTAACTGGGTGTGGGAATGCACTTCAGTTTTATACTTTATCTACTTTTGAAAAGGGGAAAAATTCCAACTTTTCCCCCGAAAGTCCGTGTCCCCACCATTGAATTTTCAACGTAGGCCATGTGTCCCTTTTTGATTGACTATGAGCATCAACTTAGAAATTTTCCCTTTGGCATGGGCAGGGGCATAGGCCATTTTAGAACTTTTCACCCTTTGTGGAAACAAGGTTAAAATTCCTAAAGTCTTCCATTGGTCCGCCAAAGCACCTATGAACTAAAAAATGGCCACGTGTCCCTTTTTGATTCTTCAACATGTGACATCACCTGATTGGTTGTGGGCATGTGCTTCATTTTTTTATCTATTTTGAAAATGGAAATATTCCAACCTTTCCCCCAAAATTCCATACCTCCGCCATTGACTTTTCAACATGAACATGTGTCCCTTTCTGATTGACTGTGGGCTTTAACTCGGAATTTATCCTTTTGCATGGGTGGGGCCGCAGGTCAATTTAGAAAATTTCACCCTTTTTTCATAATGCCTTAGAGAATAAAATAGATCCATTGCCCCGAACTTCCACTGAAACTACTCCAGCCAATTAGGGACCGGCAGGGATGTGGGGCAAATCTGACGTTTGTTCCAAAATCACCAAAAGTGATAAGTTCAAAAAGGAACCTGTCTGGCCGCATCCAATGGGAAACAAATGTGTAGCTTCACCTTTCCGAGAAAGAATATGATGGGGAAAAGAATGTAGGAAGTTACAGGAAATGGGAAAACACCATTTTTGCTCCTGATGAAGAATTTCTTTCTCTGCAAAAAGGTTTAAAATGAAATATGCAAGGTCCCACACATTCTAAACGTATAAAAGAAGAACTAAAATCATTTCCCATCCATTAAAAATAGGTAAAACGTTTTAACGGTAGTGGACTGAGGAAATTTTGATTAAAAACACCATGGGAAATGAAAACGAGCATATGAGGAGTTTAAAACATGAATTTCTTCTATGGCAGGGCTCCAATTTTCATAAAATTAGATTTGAAAGGGTGCGGAAAATTGAGAGGAAAACAAGTTCAAACCACCATTTTAACATATTTTTGTCCTTCTTTTGTGATATCAACAGGTATGTCATATTGTGAGCAAATAGGAACAAGCCTATCAATATCTTGATTTTGATTTCGAGGAACTAGGTGGATCCCAAAAGCTTAGAAATATTTAATCAAATCCCAGACTCAGTTCTTGTAGGATCTTAAAAGATCATTTTTGGATGTATTGTGTGTTGTCACTTAATGAAGAACTAAATCACTATCTCCAAAAATAGTTAGGGATTTGATTCTCTTCTTTTGAGCTAGCTGAATTCTTTAAACAAGGGCCTCATATTCAGCAACATTGTTAGTGCAACTGAAAATATGAGAAGTACTTATCTCCTTCTAGATAAATTACTATAACACCAGCACTTGATCCATTCTTACTCCTCGAGCCATCGAAGAATAATTTCCATAGTCCTTCAAAATTGTTTTGTGTTTTGAAAAGTTGTGGTATGATCGTACCTTCTTCATGAATATAGTATGTACCCAATCCCGTATCTTCTAAAAACAACAAAACATATTCTTATTCTGTAAATGCCTCAGCATAGGGATCATAGTGATGATCTAAATTTACCTCATCTAACATAGTATAAGGTACTTCTTCCATAAGAGTGGTTGGTTCATGATCAACAAATTCTTCCTCTCGATCATGGATGGTATAATTCCCATTTACAGGACTAGTGGTATAGGGATCCACATGATTATGAAAAATTATTTTTGCCATTATAGTTACTTTAGTTCTGTATTGAGTCCTAAATATCATATGTAACTAATTAGCTGACAGGTAACCACCCATCTTGGCAGTGAAATCTCATGATAGGAAAATGGAAGAGAGGAGGAAGATCGATGACCGATACGAAACCTCTAGAAGATTCCATTAAGGTGGTTTCCCACTCATATGTCTTGTATGAATGACAAACTAGGACATGCATGGATAGTAATATGGAGTCCTTTATGACTCCAATGGTCTAAAATGGTGTACCATCCAATTGAAAAAATCCTCTAGAGACTGGTGTATATTGTATTCCTAACATATCTACAATTTTATTGGGCATAATTGAGCTACTGACACCAAAATAGATCATGTAATTATGTACCAAATGATCACCAATGATCAGTGAAATATAGAATGGTGGTGGTTTTTTTTTTCCTTAGGAATAATTTTCCCTTCCAGTTGACACAAACTCGTATTAATTCTTGCTCCACAACCTGATGATCCATTGGTTGTACCAAAATTGTTCAGAGCCTCTTTGAAAAAATTTCTTTGATAAGGACTTGATAGTGTGTCCCACACAATAACACTCAGGATGGTATTCTTCATTTTTTATACAATACTAAATTGAATTGCTCCTAATTTTTTGACATTTATTTTGGCATTAGAATCCTCTTTTGGGAAGTTCTTATTGGGTACCACGATGCTTGAAGAATATTCTTTCCTTGCAGCTTTGTTAGCATGTGTTTCTGGTGGTTTCTTTCCCGCATCTTTATCAACCGCCACTTGTGGCTGAGGTTGTGAATTGTATAGTTGATCAGATTTGGAAGGTTGAGATTCCATTGCTCTCTTTTTGGAACGAGTGTTTGCTGCCACTGATAAAGAATCTGTATTCAACCAGAAAAAATCTTCTACTTTCCAATTTATCAAAGTGGTTTCTTCAAGTGCCTACGTTTGATCTACTATTTCCTTTACAGATGATTTTTTTTTGGCTCTTGAGGGGTAGATATGCTTTGCACCATAAATTCCTAGCTAAGAACTCCATTGGGGAAAATATTTTGATTTTAGGGTTGAGAACAAGGATAACACCATTCGTAGTCTTGAACTAGATGATTCTGGACAGGTACAAGGGCTCTAGAAGAGCTAGCACAAGATTATTCCTAAATTTTAAAGGCTTGATATTCACAACTTTATTTGTATCTTGATTTTGCGATTGATTATTTCCTTGAAAATATAGACGATTAGCCTAATACTGCTGATTTTCTGTTTGTTATGGACAATTATATTGAATTTTTTGCCTCTTGAATGCAATGAGATAGTTCCCAAAAGTTTACAGCAGTGACTTGACTTTAAATAGATCGTTTGAAGGGGCAGGTAGACTGAACTGGTTGATTGGAAGTAGCTGGAATAGGATTAATGGTAGGTTGAGTGTTTGTAAGATGCAGAGACAATGGCATTGGTAGTCATGGAGCTATCTTTCCATCCTGAATCAAGGAATTATCCGCTCTTATGACAACTTCATACGCATCAGGTAGTGTAGTCCCTCCCATGAACTGGATCATAACGGCTACATCATTGTTCAAGGCTCGTAAATAGTACAATAATGCATTATTTGGAGAAGGATTTACGGGTGTCAGAATCCTATTCCAATTCCTTTGGAATGGGAAGTTAAAATCACTCATGTATTCTTAGGGATCTCTCTTTATGGTAGTGAGTTCTTCCAAGAGTGACAGGTGGCCACTCTTGTCTTTGAACTATTTGTAGAGCTTCTCCCCCAACTCATCCCAAGTGGTAATATTCTTAGCCTCTAACCCAAAAAATCACTAAAGTGATTTTACCTTGAAGGAAGTAGCGAGGAGTTTGATTGCAACATTGTCTTCTATAACATTATGTACTACACAAATGTTGGCCACATCAAAAATATGTTCCCCATGATTAATATGAGTTTCCCCTATGTAAAAGGGTAAACTATTGAGTGCAGCAGCAGGTAAATGATCGCATTAGGCTAATAGAAGAGGGATTCCCCTATTGAATGTAAGAAAACCTTCATTCCTTGCCATTCTACCAAGAGGATAATTATTCCTAGGTCGAGGGAACCTTCCATAAGGAGGAGTTGAATGACCTCTACGTGGTGACATTGTAACTGGTGATGTTGAAATGCCTCTACTTCTTCTTAGAGAAGACAAGCATAACTCAATATGCTAATAATTTCCTTCTCATCTCACAGAATATCTTTTCTAAATTCTTCACATATGTTAACACACTAAGATACGAAATCTAGAGATATGTATTAATTAGGTACTTTGATTCATGCAAGTATGAAGAGAAGTACCAAATCTGGTCCTACTAGGTGTGCCAAAAACTATTATCGCCAAATCACTGCACCCTTCGAATGGCCAGAATGTGAACATGACATTCAGTGTGATTTGGTAACATGGGATCACCTCTCAAGTTGTGGGACTTGGGCTTGAGGTGAACCTTCGGAGAAGGCCAACTTCCTCTTCCTAAACTAAGTATTATACTACTGATAGTGTAATAAAATGATTATCTAGACCTATACTAAGATTTTCATGGGCTTTAGGGAAATATATTTGCAAGAAATTAAACTATATTGGGAGATGGTGATACACCAAATAAAAGGTTTTACAAGACTCAAGAAGGGTTAATTTGAAGAGGGTGTTGCACACCACAACACAACTTCACTTACTACAACTTGGAAAGGGTAAACATGATACCACAAACTAAAGAGCATGTGTTTGATTTGTTAAAATGCAATCAGAAAAACAATATATCAATCTTCCAGTAAAGAAGGATGAAATTAAGAAGGGTGAATAAACACCACAACTCAACTGTAAGAAATACTCCACCACTTGACATGCACAGAACTCCAAGGACCTATAATGTAAACTTTGAACTTGCACAGTCTATCTATAAGTATGAGAAAGGAACAAAGAAGTATAGAATGATGAAAGGACTAAGAGTAGTCACAAAACACACATTGTTTTTCTTCAACAACATGCACAATGCATCATTACATTTAGAAGAGGAAATGGTTTCCATTACAGTCTTGGAAAGGAGGCTTAAAAATTCCCCAATCCACAAATCTAACTTGCAGAAGAGAGAGGATCCTTAAAAATATACACTTGTCTAGGATGTCTACCTTTTCCAACCCCTTGAAATGATATTCTCCTCTACATTTATAGAAAAACCTAATTGAAAAGAAAGGATGGAGAAAACCTAAATTTTGGGGCATGAATCATGGCACATGATGGCCACCATGTTTAATTACATCACTAATTGTATTTACCCATTATGCACAATAAATTCAAAAATTGAAATTATCCTTATTTAATTTAAAACAATATTTTTAATATATTTTAATTAAAATTAAACTTACATTTGGTGGAACCCCTTGAATCCTCCATCGATCCATTAGGTTGGTCTCTCACATATCATATGTTAACTCGGTCTCCACCACTAGCTCAACCCATCAAGTTGAGTTGACACGTAGCTTGGTTTTCATTCAATTTTGTAATGATAACCTGGTTTGATCGGGTCTCCTTTTCCATCATGTCGAGCTCTCCATTTCTAACTACCACACTCTCCATTTTCCATGTCCTTGGCATCACACTTCCTCGACCTCTGACCTTGTCATTATGCCTTTACGTGTCAGGCCAACTTATGTCGAGCTATGAACTTACTTACGTTGAACCATTGACTGAGTCCTTCGGGACACACCCATGCATTTTATATTTTCCTCCCATGTGTCCCATGGTGAATCATTAGTTTTTTGACACATATGTTTTTACTCTTCCCAAATCAGAGTCAAAAACTGCTAATACATGTGCTCCCTGTGACTTGAGACTTACCTTTATTGGTGGAAAAACATTAGACTACGATCTCGGTGAGCCATCACTACATGTGCTTTGACATTCAACTCAAAAACCACCCCAACCATTTCCTTCTCCCTGAGACGGCTCACTGGGCAAGTTCCACTGTATTTCCCGCTTGTTGGAAAAGCTCCGAGGTAGACCCAATATGTTGGCTCGACTAACTCAGAGGTCAAATTGTTGTTTTCCATGCATATCTCTATGTATTGGCTCCTCAAAATCTCATAACCTGACCATAATTTTGACATGATAGCTCAGGGTGGGGAATATGAACATTATTTTGACAATGCAACAATCTTGGTAAGTTGGTTCTCAATCCCCAAAATCCTAACTTGGAATTTTCCCCTTGGTGATCCAAAATGACTCACCTGGAGAGTTACATCATATCACCTACTTCTCCCACATTTTCAGAGTGAGTCTGATCTCCTTCACGTAAAAAACATTGGCCCTTCCATTTCAAACCTCCACTATGTCATGCTCCTATGAATTTCCCCTAAAAGAGAAAGGAGTGTGGGATTTTGGCACCCTTTTGATGACTTGACCAGGCTATGGGCCCAAAATTTCTCGAAGCCCACTTCTTCCATGATACCTCAACTCAGAATTTGTTAAAAATTTTCCATGCCCGAGTTAACTCCAAGCATTCCCTTGTTGTGTCAAGCTTGACCCTGACGTTCTCATTTCATTATGAGCAACTTATTTATGAAGCCGGGCTATCTCTGTGTGAGTTCATCACTTGATCTCTTTGTGAATTCTCTTAAATTTTGTGTCGAGTTCATGTTCATCTCCACGAGTCGTGATTTGAGCTATTGATGCTGGGATAGCTCATTTTAACTGTTAAATGGATTGGTTGTGACTCAGCAAATGGATTTCTCTGCAATGTTAATTCCAAACGTCCTAAGATCAAACATGATTTATTATTCCTTGAGATGTTCAAACTCCAAACGAATTGAACTTAGTCTTTATAGTATCATGAGATTTTGATCGTGAGTTTTTCATTCAAAAAAATCCTTCCTTTCCTATTAGATCTCAGCTTGACCGACTCATTTAATTTTCAACTCATTTGTGTTAAGGCTAAGTTACATTTCCCTTCTGTGAGCAATCTCCTTGAACCAATGAATTAGCTCGATGTCAGAGATCCTTCATGTCATGGTGTTGGACCTCCTGTGGCTGTAGGTACCAAGCTGAATTCCTTTGGTGAGGAGATCATGATCTTCCACAAGCCTGAGTCCTTGATGACTCAATCATGTGAAACTATTCATTTTAGATTTCAATTCTTATGATTGAGCTATGTGAAGATGTTGTTTAATCTCCAAAATTTGTGTATGTCCATGCATTTACATTCCTAATTATAGAGCCAACACTAAGTGAATTAAGTTCCTTCGAGCATACATTATCTCTCTAACTTCATCTTCAAACAACTATCTCACCAAGATTAACCACCAAGCTCACCTTATTCCACTGATTTGGTTGCTTGCCTTTATCACCCAACATGCCGATGTTTTGACACATTGAGTCGAGACACTCATCATTATGTCCAGCATTGATGCTTGAGTTTCATAGTGAGATGCTCAATTGACTTTTCCTTGGCTTACATTTAGGTCACTTGATGAGCCCCTTTCCATTCTTACATAGAACTTGTATACACTGAACTCTGCATGCAACCAAGCAAGCCTGATCCAGATTTAAGCTTGTTTCATTTGGCTAACCAACCTTTTCTGTCAACCAATTCACCTCTATCATGTTCCTTATTTTCAAGCTACAACTCTTGAAATTTTCTTCGTTTATTATAGCTCTATGTATTTCCATGGATGAAGCACCATGTTGTCAATGATCCTAACTCGCTTCATTCATTTTCCACTAGTGAGCTTGAAACTAAGCTATCCCTTTTCCATGACATGAACCTCACTGATTTGGATTCTCACTGAGTAAGATCATGAAATGAGATTCAAAAATCCAATGTCATTTTACTCATCTATCAACTGAGCTTCTTTTGAACATGATTGTGATCTTCTTATGCATGGCTTAATATACCTAGGTACCCAAGCCAATGAGCCAATGCTTGAGATGTTTTCCTAAATCTCCCCCTGATCTCCAACCAAGTTGAGTTACACCTTTCCAAAGAATAATTTTTTTTTGACAATTCATCCAAGCTTCTCCCAGATGCAACACTCTCCATGAGTCCTTAGCTTGATTCAATTTGACATTGCATGTTTGAATCTGTCACAATATTCATGCCTTCGATCATTCCTCTATGTCATGATTTCCTGATTTCTGCCATGACCTAATGTTGAGTCAACATATTAAATGTCAAGATCCTTTTTTATAGTTTTTCCTCCCGAGTCATATCAACATCTCTTAATGATTCAAAGGGCGAGATCCTAATATTACACATTAAGTTCAGAGCACCTCGTGAGATAGTAAAATGAGCTCATATTGAGATATGAACTAAACCGGGCCAAGTTACATTTGTCTTGCAACCTCACCCAATATTGTAGCCCATCAATTCCTTCACCTTTACACTTGATCCATTAATCATTAACTAGAAACCACAAGAAAGCATTAACTCATCAAAGCTTATAGGGCCTCCCATGGTCATTCACTCATGTTAGCTCACCGAGAAGCTCACCAAACTGTCGTCGAGCTATTTCTAGCTCAGTGTTACTTGAGCCTTACAAAAATAATTTTATCTAAATTTTGAATTTTATGGGCCCTTTTTGTACTCTAAGCAAGCTTTGAGCCTCTGAGACATAACAGAGGAAAAAATAACTAAAGATGATTAAAAATGATCCTGAAACTTCCTAGAACACGGTAATTGTTCTTTAAAGCACAAAATTTTACATGTAGGCCCCAAGTTCTTCTATGAATCCCTTCCTGATCCCAAGGTCCTATGTACCCATGTTTTCCAATTTTAACCCAAGGGAAAGAATGGATAACAAGTGGTAGAGGTAGAAGTTACCATGGAGGATTCTGAAGTTGAGGTCACAGTAGTGGAAGAGGTGAGTTCCCATGAGGAACCTTTTACACATGTGGATCCCCTGATAATTACAAGCATGAATGCCCTCATAACATTATTTGAAAATGGTGTGGAAAGAATCACAAGTTTGAATAATGTCTATATTTGTTTGAGCACATGAGAAAGAAACACAAGCAGGATAAGGGCATGAGAATGGTTAGAGTACAACACACTATGGAAGATCATTAGATGTCAAAGTTAGCACCTGACCCTGAGATAATACCTATGTTGGTGACTACATGCGCTTAAGTTACGAGCATGCGTGAGACCCCGAAGCAGAAACCTATTATTACAAAATAGGAAGTATTACATGCAAAGTATCCAAATCCTACCCATTAAGAGGAAGTATATCAAGAGACTATGGATGTTATTCTAAACTTATAGGGTGAGATATAATGATTGAAGGAGCAGTTGCAGAAGCTAAAGAAGGATAAGGAAATTGAGTTTCCTCAGATATATGGTGATGAGAGGTTTGTAAGATGTTTCACCAGGAAAACATCATTCCTTTTTTAGGGAATAGTTATGAGAGAAGATACCACATATTGGAATTGAGCGCAAGAGATAGATATTACATGCAAACTTACCTCATCATAGTATTGATTATTACAAAGAGATCGTATTTAACGCCATTGTTGATGGATGGGTTTTTAGTAATATTTTGATCGATACAAGTGCTTAAGTTAATGTACTCACCTTGGATGCATGGAATCGGATGGGGAGGCCACCATTACAACTGTCTTCAAATGTGATGTATATGGTTAATAGAAATAAAGCCACACACATTAGAGTCTTGAAGGATTTCACTATTACTATAAAGGGGCCAAATTTATTGGATACTTTGAGGTCTTGGTGCTTACATAAGTAGAAATTTTTCCATCTTTACTTCAACACCCTTGGTGCTACGCGAGCAATTATGATCTGAGATTTAATAAAGGTTATATCATTTCTAGAACAAACAAGATCACATGATCATTCCTTTAACAGACAGAAAAGCTATACCTTATTTAGAACCTTTGAGTGAAAAGGATTTGAACAAAATTTATGTATACACCATTACACATCCTGAAGTGCTTGAGACATCAAAGGAAGGATTAATTCAAAGGGATGATGCACAATCTATAACCGATACAACCAGTGTTGCTTGTGATAATTGTACGCATAGGACTTATGAAATGGTTCGACATGAGATGAAGAGTTTAGTTACTCATGTAAGTTAAATGTGTTGTGTCAAGTGTTTAGGAAGTACCCAGGTACCAAGGTACACTACCAAAGGAAATACTGGAGTATTTTTATGCGCTATGGAAGCCTAGTGGAAGGATCAAGTGCAAAGAAGAAATATGATGATATATACCTTGTGTGGGATAGCAGAAAAATGGTGGATGGAACACAAAGATAGTATTTTAGAATTATAGGAGGTGATAATCACCTTATCTACTAGATTTCATAGGATTAATGTGCCTACCAAGACATGTGAATTTCATGTGAAGGATTCTTCTTCACACCACCTTCAGCAATGTGAGAGACTCTGGATAGATAAGAAGGAGGCCTTGTCACCTTCACTATGGGTGCACAAGTTATACTTCACTTTGTGTGGGTGTGCGTGTGCATGGTATGTTTATGCGGTGTTGAATAGAGAAATGGGGAATTGGAAAGAACTGATTGGAGGTATGATTCAGACCTTTGATTATTTTTCTACTAAACCTCTAGTGAATGAAACATTACATATAATGAAACACTTGAACATGGGAGATAGTGGAAAGGCTAAGGAACTTATTCAATATTTTTTAGGAGAGTCATATCTTAAGGCACTCTTTGAAGAGGAAGAGACAAATGAACAACAACCTATGCATGCCTGCGTAGAAAATCAAAAAGGTAAAATGGTTTACATGATTGATGATGAGGAAGTATAAAATCTTGATGTTAATCATGTTATGGGTATGTGTGAGGTCTTGTATAGTGCAGATGAGCAGGTGGGAATGTATCATGAGCCTATAAAGACAAATAAGGTCAACACTAGGACAGATTAAAAAACCTAAGGAGGCCATCATTGGAGATTACTAGTATGACTCAGAGGTTTCAAAGATAATTGAGATATTGCGCGACTTCTAGGACCTATTTCCTAGAGGCTATCATGCGTTGAAAGGGGTACATCACTCTTTGGGTGAGATGAGGATCAAGTTAAAGGAAGGGGGATGTCTGGTTAGGAAGAGGCCTTATAGGATGAATCTTAACCAATGCGTCAAGTTAAAGGAAGAAATTGATAAGATGTTAAACTCTAGAATCATTGAGCCCGTTGAGGAGTTTGAGTGGGTTAGCCCTATGGTGATAAGCATAAATAAAGATGAAAGGATAAGGATTTTTGTGGATTATAGGGAGGTGAATGTTTCTTGTGTAACATTTCCCTTTCCTACACTACTTACAGAGGAGATTATGGAAGGCGTTACAGGGTGTGAAATCTACTCCTTCACTAATTAATTTTTTGGATATCATCATGTGCGGATTGCTAAAGAATATCAAGAAAAGAAAACTTTCACCACTGTGTGGGGAATTTTTTCATACACAATTATGCCTTTTGGATTGAAGAATGCACTTGTAGTATTTTCATGCATTGTTATGTAAGCATTCCAAGACTTATTTCATAGATTTTTGTAGGTTTATTTGGATGAATGGACTATTTATAGGCTATTAAAAGATCATTGTGATCATTTAAGACTTATGTCCAGTATGTGCAAATAGTTGAGCATCTCATTAAACATTAAGAAGTGTTTTTTTGCTACTACCTTTGGGACTTTTTATGGGCATATCATATGTAAAGAAGGCTTGTTGGTAGACCTTGCTAAGGTTGTTGTTATTCTAGGCTTAGAGGAACCTACTAACCAGAGTGAGGTGCATGGATTCTTGGGGCACACGGGTTATTATAGGAAGTTTATAAAGGGTTTTGTTAGGATTTTTGTGCCCTTAAAGGAATTATTAAAGAGTAAGGGAAATTTACAATGGGGTGAAGTGCAACCGCTAGTGTTTGAGACATTGAAGGAAAGGCTTACTTATTCCCTTTCCTTCTTGGACCAAACCATTCCATGTGCATATAAATTCCTCTGGCATGGCCATCAGCATGGATTTATCCCATCCTAGAGAAGGTATTTTTGATCATCCTATTTTATTTGTAAATAGGAAATCGACCCCAACTGAATAGAATTATACAATTATAGAGTGTGAGGCATTGTCCATGATTTACACATTGCATAAGTTTCAAAAATACTTTTTGGAAATTCCTTTAATTTTATATATAGATTACATGACTCTTAAGTATTTCGTGAACAAGTCCATTTTGTAGGGGTGCATATGCCATTGGATTCTTTTGTTTTGGGAGTTTGATTTTACAGTTGTGGTGAAGCTAGGAAAGAGTAACTCAGGACCAGATCATTTGTCAAGGATTAACTCTGATGAGGACGTGCAGAGCATTGAGGACATAATGTTGAATGCATAGTTGTTCATATTGAACCATGTGCCCTATGATTTAGAGGATATTGTTGCATTTTTGCATACAGGTGTAGCATTTGAAGGGATGAAATCTTTGGAAATGAAATAGCATTTTATACATGTCATGCCTTACATGTTAAGTAGCAGAGATTTATACAAGTTATGCCGAGATGAGGTTTTACCCCAGTGTGTATTGGATCATGAGCATACTACTATTATAGAGGAAGCTCGTGGTGGAATTGCATGTGGCCATCATGCAGGAAAAGTTACCACGTGCAAGATTTTATTGGCAGGCCTTTGGTGGGAAATGGTTTATAAGGATTGTATAGAATATTGTAAGGTTTGTGACAATTGTTTGTGCCTTGGAAATTCTAGGCATAGAGATGAAATACTTTTGAGGCCTATTGCTAGTGAAAAACCTTTTAGAAAGTGGGTAGATGAATTTTTGGTTCCTATTTCCCCACCCACGTGTCGGTTTAGATCATGCTACATTATAACTTGTAAAAATTATCTTACAAGGTAGGAAGAAGCAACACTTACAAAGGATTGTATGAAAGCTATGGGAGCAAGGTTTCTGTAGGAGAATATAATCAGTACATATAGATGTCCACATAGTCTAACAAGTGATAGGGGCACTCACTTTTTTAATGAGACTATCAAGATACTATTGGTAGAATTTATGGTGGCACACCATAAAACAACACCCTATCACATACGGGTTAATGGAACTAGTGAGTCATTTAACAAGATGTTGGGACATACATTGACTAATATATTTTATGTTGGAAGGAAGGATTGGGATGATAAAGTCTTTGTTGTACTTTGGTCATAGAGGATAACCTATAATAGGTTTAATAATGCCACACCATTTCATTTGGTTATTGGCGCGGAGGATTTTTTACCAATGGAATTCATGTTACCTTCCCTGTCTATTACATGCACAAGATCATTGGATGATGAACAAACCATTGAAGAGAGCATTGACAAACCGATGAAGTTGAATGAAAGGTGTGTTATTGCTAGATGGAATCATAATACATAAAAGGTTAGGAAGAAGGCATGACATGATCAGAATATTAAGAATAAATAGATTAAAGGTGGATAGATGGTTCTTCTGTATGATTCAAACTTTTTTCACCATAATGGAAAGTTCCAAGTGCATTAATTGGGACCATATGTTGTGACTTATATACTTGATTCAGATGTTTGCTAGTTACAGGCACTAGATGGGACATGGTTTCCTAGTTATTTCAATGGGAGAAGGTTGAAGCCCTACTATAAATAAGTATTCTTGGTGTTTGTAATAAGGTAGTTTTTCCATCTAGTTTAGGTTTTCCTTCAATGCATTTCCTTTATATTTGTTTCCTTTCAGCATTATTATGCTTAGTCAATTTAGTTTTGTGTTTATTTTGTAATAAGCATGTTTGTGTGCTAGAAGCTAATTATTATATATTGAATTCATGTGTAGAGGACCACACATAATTCTAGTGTGGGGTGGAGTATATACAGGATAAATGGACCAAGTTTGAACGTTCTCTGGAAGATGGGTATGAATAGAGAAATGTTATGCAAGTGCTTGAAGTAAGGGTGCGGATAAAGACCACGTAAGGATGAATGAATGCACTGTCTAATGTGAGGTAGGCTATAATATTGGAAACTATTTTGTTTGAGGTACATCGGGTAAGTAATTTAGTGCATGAAGGCTCGTGTAAAGGAATATGTGGCCAAGAAGTAGATGGCACACCAAAAGTTTATGACTAGGGCACAGAAAAATCAGCATGAAAAAAAAAATGCCATTTAATGTTGAATATGGTGGTAGGTGGAGAGAAATACATGTGAAATTAATTTGCAAAGGTTCTAAAATGTGGGCCTACATTATCATTTTCACCTTGCATTATGAAACAGTCGATCGATTCAAAGAGTGATTTGAAGAGTGAGCTAAGAGCAGGCTACGTGAAAAAGTGAGAACATAATTGTGATAGAGATTGGACCAAATGGATTTATGCATAGGATTGGTTGATGCTCCATTAAATAGAGTGTTCTATCTAAGAAAAGTTGTGCGGAGAAGAAAATCAAAATTTAGGGTTCAAGTATAAAGCTAGGGAACGTGAGTTTTAATATAGGGCACGCAGGTTTTAATTTACAGAGCTTGATTGTATTGCAAAAACACCCTTTTATAGTCATTATGGCACAAAGGGAGTACCTATAGTGACTACAAAGGGTAGGAAGCAAAAGGAAGTAGAAGCGAAGGTGGAAGATATCGCTGAAAGTTAATTTTTAGAAATGCAATACCTGAAAGGTGTGTTCATGGGTTGTGATTGGGACTCACACATCATGCAAAGTAAAGTGAGTCACTACAATCATAGGACTAAAGAAAATGAGGATGAATTGGACAAGATATTTTTGGTAAAGATAGACTTGCAAATGAAAAATTGCATGGTAGTATATGATGATGTAAGAGAGAAGCTGATGTTGAATTTGGGATTTTTACATCTCTATGCGATCCCATACTCTGAAAATCCAAAGAAGCTTTACTAGTGGCTGATGAGCCGAGTCCATGAGGACTTCTTTTACTTTGTTTGGTGGTAAATGAGACTTACCTCACTCCTAATTTAGAGATTGACAGGGTTAAGAAGCTCAGGCATCCATATCAGTAGTGATATTACTGATAAGGAGGGCGTAAAAGTAACCATAAAAACATTGTCTTATGTGAAGGGAGGGCACGGAATGAATATTTTTAAGTTCGATAAATACTATGTTATTTAGGCAGCAACACACCTCCTCACCAAGCTGAACAATCAAGAGTGCTTATCAAAAGTGAACAAAATATGGTTGCATGTTGCTAAGAAGATGACAAGAGTGATCTACAATTTTTCTAACTTCATTGTTAAGACTATCATTACAGAGGTGCACCAAACGGATAAGATAAGTTTTAGCATTATCCTTTTGTCTATTGTGTTTTTAGAGATTAGAGTTCCCGAAGGGCCGAAAGATAATATTTGGAAATACCCTGAAGAGAAGAGATCCCTTGTAGATAGATTTACAAAGTATACATGTGATGAATCCATGAGTGGACCCTACAAGTAGAGAACAAAACTCTGGTATGAGCATCTACGCATTGAATTTGAATACAAGTGGAGAATACCCAAGGATATTCCTTCGGTATTGGAGAAACAAGTTCAGTTTGTTGTTTATCAAAAAAATTTCATAGGGCATTTTGACATTAAGGATGGAAAGTGGAGCCCTTGGTGCAAGATCCCAAATGCCTTCACTGTGCAAAGATTTTCAAAGTATGTGGGTTAATATTTAATGCGGAAAAATTTGATTATGACTACCATATACTCTAGAAGACATATGTCTAGTTGGGTAAGTCTTCTTATATTGACAAGTTGATTTTAGATTATATTAATATCAAATCAATGAGTTTGGAAATTGGGAAGGCTAGAATGGCTATGGTATACATCTACCTTAAGCCCAAGTTGGAGAATCGAAAATACGTTGAGAAAAAATTCAAGCTCCTTGATTTTCCCAAGGGGAAACATCTTATGGGCACATTGTAGGATGAGGATTCTACTTTTCCCCATGATGATGAGGGAGAAGAGGAGCAGGAAGAAATAACAGAAGATAGTGGTAGACTAGAACATGGTAGAAGAAGGTAATCAACTGTAGGTGATAAGTGAATGCGATATCCAACTCCTCCAGGAAAAGAACAAGACGATGAAAAAAAGGGGTGGAAATAGGTGTTGTAGGCATAGGTTTGGTAGAGGGCACCAAGGAGAATCAATATAGGAGAAAATTGAGGAGAAAAAATACTCAAGGCACGGGCACTAGGGCCATCAAAACCACCAAGGAGGTCACCTAGAAACTCTCTTATGAAAGAAGAGCCAAAAAACGAACACACAAATTTTCCTATGAATGAATGAAATGTAATGAACCCTGGATGGGTCCCATCGGGAGTGCCAAAATGTTTCACCTTATTCTTAGATCATTTCTTTGAAGTGTTGATGAAATAGATAGGGTAACGGGTGTAGAAGGAATACCTGTTCAAATGTTGGTTGTGGGTTATTGCGCGCGTATGACTTCCGAATCCACAGGTGATCATGAGAGCTTCCTTTTGGCTAAGAGGAACTACCTGTAATGCAAAGAAAAACCACCAAAAGGAATTAAACAATATGGGTAGTGAACTGCCTATCATATGCTACATCTGGGAAGTGTGATACTTCCTAGATGGTTGTCATTCCACTGTTTTAAACAATTTAATGATGTAAACAAAGTAAATCCTATTGTAATTTGAAATGATTTAGGTATCTCACGTAAAATACAATAAGAAATAGATCTAATCTAATAGGCTAAGCTAGAATAGAATCTAAATGGAAAATGATTGAGGGTGAGGTGAAATTAGGTGGGTAGGTCTCTATTCTAGGTTGTGCAGGAAAATACAGAGATGATGTCAGTCAGGGGTAACCAACGGCGGTCAGGTGTGACCGGTGCTAGTTACTGTGGAATCTAGAAATGTCACAGAACAAGCTTTAGGTCTCCTTTCTGATTGCACAAAGGACTTTGGTTTGTCAAGATGAGGTATTGGGTGACTGGGGTAGGCTTTGGCGAGGTTTTAATGGGTATATGGAGGTAGAGATGTTGGATAAGGTCAATAGATGGATAGGTAAGCAATAGATGATAAAATAATGATGAAATGAAATAAAACAGAGAAGTATGAAGTTATAATTACTTGGATTATGGTCCTGGATGCTTGTGTGTGAAGGATGGAGGTGCTGATGAGAGGCTTGAAGGCTACAAGTGATCACCAACTGAAGGAAAGCTTCTGCATGGGCTGCATGTGCACTCCTCTTTGCTTGGTTAGATCAGATCATGGTTGGGATGGTTGTGTATGAAAAGATGTTTGATCCCCTTCCTTGCATGCATGGTATCGCTGGAATTCACTCTATGAAGATGTGTTATCTATCTGAGATGTGATAATGCTCACCAACCTTTTTGCTTCCAACTTCCAACCTTGAGAATAAGGTTGTTTTGGGGTTAAAAGGGTAACCGACAGTGGTTCTGGCTTAACTGGCGACGATTAGGGGTAACTGACGTTGGTCAAGGTGGGATTTCCTAGGTTTTCTAAACTAGGGAGATCCTTTTGATTTCCTCGGATCTTGTCTCATTAACCCACGGATTAGACTGGGAGCTTCTTGTAAGCATGTGGGAATGTGGTTAAAGGGAATGTAGGCATTGATTTTTAGGGTTTGGGTAAGTCTTAGTTAGTTATGGAAACTTACTAAGAATAGGTCTTAGGGTGAGTTAGCTTGGTGAGGTGTCTAAGTGAACTGTATGTGTGGATATTATTTAAATTAAGATATTTAAATAATATATATAGTGAGGATAATGACTTAATTTAATTAAATTAATATTAGTGGGGTGAAGGGGATCATGGCTAGGTGAATGTGATGAAGGGTGTTTATTCGTTGAGGGACCAAAAGGGAGTGTGACCTAATTTTAGTGTCTACATTTTTCCCCTTTATGTTACATATCTTGTATTGGTAAGTGATGCTAACAAAAATAAGATGTGGTTGCCCCATGTGTGGGTGAAGGTTTATCCCCCTCAAACTAGGAACTAATGAGGCATAAGGGAGAATCAGTGAGTGATTTGATAAAAGGTAAATGGGTGGAAGAGGTAGGTGGGCATGGGGGAGAAAGGGTTAAAGGTCTACTCAGGAAATCTAGGTAATGGGTCTGGGTCAAAGGTAGCAACATTCAAATGCATGCACACGAATAAACTACAGCACACTACCGGGTTGAAGAGTAGGAAAACTCTACATCGTCTAAGGTTGATAGGTTTATCTAAACAAGGTTAAAGTGAATATGGTATCAAAGGTATAGGATATGGTCAGGAAACATAATGAAGGTTAGGTGCATGAACGTTTAGGTATGTTTCGGTACACCAAAGGCAGGGTCAGGATAAATGGTCACGGCAATAGGCTAGGTAAGGGCATTAGGTCAATCAACACATGTAACAGTGCCGTAAGGTATAGTGAATACATGAGGTCAAAGGTCACTAGCGATGGTCCAGGTCCAAATATCTAGGTCACGGCATGGGTAAGGCTAAGGTAGGGGTAAAATAATGACTCCCCAAAGGAGGAAAAATGGAGGTAGTAAGTGAGGAGTTCAGGAAAGGTAAGGTAAATGGGTTGGGTAAAGGATCAGGGTGAGGGGTGGGGTAAAGGATCAAGGTAAAGGGTGGGGTAAAGGATCAAGGTAAAGGGTGGGGTAAAAGGAGCTTAATTGAGGGCAATGTGCAGGAGAGGATAACCGATGGCAGTCATGAATAACTGATGTCAGTATAGGAAAAATGACAATGGTGAGGTAGGGCACACAACCGATGCTAGTCAAGGGTAACCAATGTTGGTTAGGTCAGATTGGTTATAAAAACAAAAAATCCACATTTTAATTATTCATTTGTATTTACAAAGAGAGAAAATGACAAAAAAGAGAGAAAAGAGAGAAAAGTGTCTAAAGGAAATAGGACAGTGAGTTGGCAGTGTGATTAGACGAGGGTTAGGTTGGTGAGCAATATGTCCATGGGATTAGGGTGAGAGATTTGATTGGGCAGAGGTTACGAGGAGTTATTCGATGATGGCAGAGGTTGGAGAGGGATCTGGTGGGCCACTGGCATAGTGGCTAGATGTGCCACCGAGACAACGGTGGCGCGATGAGGTAAGTGCCCAAATCTACATTGCTAATTGGGTAGATTAGAGGTCTGGATAGTTGTTATTTTAGGTTTTTGTGGGTTTTTTGTTTTTTATGGGTGGGTAAAAATAAAATTTGGGTATGGGGGGAATAATGAGAAAAAAGAGGGAGGGGAAGGGTAGTAAATGTTATAGGTGGGTGGGTAGAGGTCTAGGGGTAGTTTAGGTCATTATAGGTGGGGTAAAAGGGGAAGGGGGCTGATTTTTAGAAAATGGGGGTTTTGGGAAGTCATGGGATTTTCCGTGACAGTGACCGGTGTCGGTCAAGTTTGGCCAGCATCAGCTGGGTAGAATCAGTATCAATCACCAAACAGGTGACCAATGCCAGTTACATGGTAACTGTGGTTGGTAAGGGTGAACCGGTATCAGTCACCAAAGAGGTGACCGATGCCGGTTTAAGGGTGATTGGAGTCAGTTAGGATAAACCGGCACCGGTCAGGATTTGAGGCACAAGGGTCCAAAAGTGATGTGGGCTAGGTAGTTGAGATGGGTAGGGTGAAAATAGGGTGCAGGAAAATGATAATTGGTGAATAGGGATTGATACAGGTAAATTAATGTTGTGTTTGTATTGGATGCAGGGGAGAGAAAATTTACATATACAGGATAGGTTCCACCTCTACTGGTGACATTGCATGGCTTAGCAACCCCTTTGGAGCTACAACATGTGGAGGCAATGGGCTTGAGTGGGTTTCATCGCTACCACCATGTTTTTCAGTAGCCCAACTTGATGGTCGTGCTCATTGATAGATGGGATCCTATGACCAACACGTTCCACCTTCCGACAAGTGAGATGAATATCACCCTGGAGGACGTGTTCTAGATTTTGTGGTTACCCATATTGGGTTCCTAGGTGTAATTTATCTCCTTTAAGGCCTCAAAGGAGTTGATTGGGACAGTATTTGGTGAGGGGGTGGCTGATATGAGATTCCATAGTGCTAGTTTGAGCTATGGAGAGATGTACCTAGCCCATCCAGATGAGATGAGGCTAGTGGTTCTGTTGATGGAGGTAGTGTGCTGCTATGCACTTCTACATACAGAGGGTGGAAGCTTTCCCCGATCACTGATGGGGGTACTCCACGATATGATGGTTCATGAGACATGCTTTACCTAGGCACTAGCAGTCTTGGAGTAGCTATACAGAGAGTTGTGGGCATATGGGCGGCTACACAGGTTTAGCCTAGGTTATACATTTATACTACATTGTTGGGCGTACGAGCACATAGTGTGCGTGTGACCTATAGGGACGCCCCGAGCATATGCATTCCTAGCTAGATTTGTGTGGGTTGGATATAGGAGATGGGTGCCGATGATAGGAGAGTGGAGATCATATATGCCAACACATGATGTGGCCCATTTTCAACAGTTACTGGAGGGATTGTCTAGAGTGGACATTATCTGGAAGCCATATGTGGGATTCCCCTCATATAGGCATATGCATGAGGAGCTAACTGAGCTCTAGCTAGAGAGGTGGATACAGGGTTACCATGTCGAGGAGGATGAGATGATCCTGGTAGACAGAGTCTGACAGAAGTTTGGGGTCTTATAGGACATTCCTCCACCCTTCCCACAGTATCGGAGAGATGACGTGGAGAGGTTATTACCTCTACCACAACCTATAGTGCCCACAGGGGAGGAGGAGAAGCTAGTGGATTAGTGGATAGATGACACCGGATGTAGAGACAGGTACAGGCAGCGGTGGGTGGCTCAATTATGAGCCATACCACCCAGACTGGGGTAGCCAGACCTAGCTACCATTAAAGTGTAGAGAGATGCCCTACAGGGGAAGGTAGCTACGTTGATTACCCAGTTGGGTATACTATAGACATAGCTGGAGGGTTTGGAGGTAGAGGTAGCAAAGCTACACGTACAGGTGACCAGCCTGTAGCACTAGATAATGGATGGAGGAGATGGAGATGGTCAGGGGGTGGTCAGGTGGTAACCTTACAGGCTTATGCGATAGGTTTATAGGGCCATTTGGCCATAGCCTAGACACAGATTGGAGCCTTACATGCCTAGATATAGGCACAGGGGTAGGGGGAACCACCACAGGCACCAAGAGCTAGTCCTAGTTAATAGGTAGGCGCAGGGTAGGTTGCTACAGGGCAGGTACAGGGATTGAGACTGTAGGATGGAAAAGTGACAAGCAAGCGTGGGAATATGCAAGTAACTCTTCCTCGCACCTGACCTCCCGAGGTCATGCCGAGACAGCCGGTGGGGATGGAATACGTGTGGGATGCAGACAAACTAGTTAGGTAATCTTATGTCTTCGACGCGCACTAGTGGAAACTACGAATCTAAGGCAAAGAAGGCCCTCCTAACCTGAACTAGTGTGATAGATTGATCGGAAAGGATGACTACTTGAAGGCTCCAATCAATATCGAGCTCTGGCGTGATTTGGTCTATGGGTTGTGGGATACACGGAAAATGACCTGAGGATAGTTTCGTGTATGTCTCCAGACAGGGTCATAGGGTGGATGATGGGTACAGTGGATTCTACCGGCGATTATCTAGTCTAGTCTAGAACTCCTTAGCTATATTAGGTGTTATGTCTAACAAGGATAACTGTTTGATGATGATAGGTGGTAGTGGAGTAGATCTAAATACTAACTTGCATAAGCCAACATCTATATTTGATTCACCTGTGGATTCGTTGGGTTGTGGGATTTGTGGGTCACAACCGTAGATTCGTGGTTGTTGTGGACCTGCTATGGTCATGTGCGGAATCAGTCCCTAATCCCTAGTATCCAATAGTCATATGCTTTCTCGGCCTCTATATTCAGAATTAATAGTTGTGCGATCTTCTCAAAGTATCTCACAAGTGTTTGTGCAACCTAAATTCTTAAGCTAGTATATATGTCTGTGAGAGTATCTCCTGCGTCTGGCTATGGGACCAAAGGATCACAACCGAATGTTTTCTCTCTTTCAAGCCCTTCTACAGTCATGCAGATTTTTATCTAGGATAATCTGTAGTTTGGCTGATTTGACCAAAACGTATGCGCTTGGTCATCTTCTATGTTTAACCCACTCAACTGTGAGCTGATCTGTTGCAAATCTGCTGTTGTTCGGAAGACTTGGATTCTAAGATTCTGATCTATGTCAGTTATTGTTGTGACTAGATTGGGTTGAGGCATGATTGGCTCGAATATGTATTCTCTGGGTTCCCTAGGTCCCGTGATTGTCATACAAAAGGAAATTATACAAATCTAACTAATGACAGAATAATTTAACCGTGAAAGATATGTCTATGTATATTCCTAAATCTGATAGTTTATGGATAAACTACTAAACAAAATTTAAAGAACAATTATCTAATGTATCTAAAATTGACAACTAAACTAATAATGCAATTAAAACAAAAAAAGCAACCGAGTATAGCTACTTGTCTGTGCAGTTTATAGATCTATTCTAAATAACCTGATAACTGATCTACTCTATTTGAAAGACTCTCGATGCTACCTCATAAATGAGGAATGAATCATAGTTTCTCAGAAACTATCAATCCTCACAGCTTCCCTGGCAATATCGAAAGTGAAACTAGCTAAAATGAAATGATTGACTACTTTATTTGATATGTTTTAACTAGAATTTTGAAAGCTTGAACCTGGATTTTGTAGAACAGTGGTGAATCTGATGGTGTGTGTGGTTTTGTCCCCTCAGTGTGATCTCCTCGTTCCTTCATGCTCACGTGGATCAAGAAAAGCATGTAATGCTAGCATCAACAAAAGTAGATATTGGAATAAAGGTAGCTTAGGATGCAGACTGAATACAATGTGAGTAGGAGAGGGATAGTGCAAGAGTATAGAGCTTGGCTTATGTAATTCCTAGCGGGATTTATTGTGAGTCATGCAGCATAAAACGTCCAGAACCTGAAACTATCATGTTTGACGAGAAAAACCTGCAACTTTAATGGCTTCCTACTAAAAATTAAACTGTTCTACCTTAATGGATTGCATGAAGTAATGACAACACTTGCACAAGATGGATATGTGGCTTTCTAATAGCAAAATAACACTAACTAAGCATGCAATGAACAAAAACTATGAATCCTAGAAAAAATGGAAGACTAAGCTATTGAAATGAGAAATTGAGAGGCGAATTTGAGGGGCCATTTGCTTGAGCACAAGCCAACTATTTATAGCATTTCCATTTACCCAAAGGTAAAAACCAAATTGATCTCTTAAACCATAAACAATGCCAAAACACTATTCCAGGGAACCAGAATCATTAATGTAAGCCAAAGGTGGTGAAAAAAGATGGTAAACATTGAAAAATTACGTGAGTCATGTTAAAAGAGCATTCTTGAAAAACGCGTGAAGGACCGCCGCCCTGAGCAGGGTGGCGGTTACAGGACCATCAGCCCTGCCTGGGTAGCGGTCACGGAGACCGCCACCCAGGCAGGGTGGCGGTTTCATAATTGAAGGACAAAACACAAAGGACAGAGAGGAAAAGAGAACAAAAAAGTGACAAAGGGGCTAAGCGGGGCATGCGGGATGTTAACACATACTTGGGGAGCTTTTCTAGATCCCGAACACCTTGCGAGGAGACCTGTATCATCATTGGGGCACGTGTTACGTTGTTCTGATGGTGTAGTACCCTACAATTTTGGGTACATACATATTGCCCCCTCGGAGAAGTGTTTTAGCCATGAAGAGGCGTAAAATGGTGGGTCCAAGTATGGCGGTCCCAAAATGGGAAGTTGGAAGTTATACCTGATACGTCCATGTGTCGAAATGACGCCATCTGAAATTCCCGCCACCTGTAAAACGAAAAGAGAACTCAAGTGCAGATAGACAAAAAAGATCGAAAAATAAATACTAAAATAATATGAAATGAGGACGTACCATTTGTGCGGGGATAAGAACTTACCTCCGTCAGCGCTCCAAACCTACAGAAAGGGGCATTCAAAACAAGTCAGGTTGCTATATATGTAAAAGTGGGCCCATTTTCCTATTCATTTGCGCATGTTGATTTGGTTGATTTTGAGCACTGGGACCCACGGTGATGGTTTCTGATGAGAGTAGAGTCAAAACGTTCATGACGAGATAGTGATCATGCCTCCGCGAGAAGAACATCGACCCGCGAGATCACAGGTTAGTTTTTCTCAATTTACTATTTTTACCCCCAAAATTTTAAAATGCTAAAATATTTGTCATGGGGGGGTTATTTTTGAAAATGTTAGTTTTAATAGGTCTATCTAGGGGGGGCGTCTACTGGGTAGGCTTTGTTTTAGTTAAAAATTGTCATTTTTTGTGTTTTTAGGCCTTTTTAGGGTACAAAACTCACGTGGGTTTTCGGGACACGACCGCTGCCTTGGGCAGGGCAAGTTACATGACAGCCCTGTTCAGGGCGGTGGTTACAAGACCACCACCTTTAAGGGAGCGGTTGCGAAACCCTGCCCTTCAGGGCGGTGGTTCTTCACAGAATGCCAAAAGAACACTTGTTTGAAATTGTTTGTGCATTTTTAGCATTGTTATGTGGTTTCATAATTTTTCAAATGTCATTTGGATACTAACTTGCTCTGTTTTGTGTGTTTTTGGGTGTATGCAGGAGAGGGAGGAGTACATTCGATGGAGCCGAGAGAGAGAGTGTGTGACAAACTCCCAGCAGTATTAGATGCCCTTTCTTAGGATGAGCAGGACACTCTTCAGAGGGCTAGTATACTGCGTATATCACGCGTCCCACATGTTGCACCGTCCAGTCACATACTTTGTGACTTATTTTCATATTGGGATGCTGATCGGAACACCTTCCGATTACCAGGGGTCCGAGGTGAGTGGACCATCACTTTGGAGGATGTTTACCATATCTTGGGGGTCTTGATCATCGGGAGACGACTTACTCTTGAGACAGTAGGGTCACAGGCTCAGATAGCACAGTGGGCCTCTTACATGGGAGATGTAGTTATCTCCACTAGCTCGAAGAAGGGGGTGAGGGTTCGATCTATTCCTAGTCTTCCCATCCCATTGATTCACCAGGCCATTGTGGGGATCCTTTCCTCGAGATTGATCAAGGACAAGGGAGGAGACACTCTATTATACTACTGGTCCCCCATCATTACACAGATTGAGGGACATGGCTGGATTTACACCTGGGGAGCCAACATACTTGGGACTACCTACCATGATTTGTACAGGGTGGTCCGTTTATAGGGGTAGTCTTTGAACCACCCGACCCTAGTTATGAGTTGGGTTTATGAGCACTTCATCCCTTATGGCAAAGGTGTAGAGGTGGCAGATCCCAAAGCTATGAGGGCAGCCAGATGGATAGACATGTCAGTGCTTAGAGCACCTCACCAGCTAGTTGCTTTCCTGACCACTGATGACATGGAGGCCACACCGTATCAGGCCATGGCAGGTTTATGGGGAAAGGAGGCTCTTACCTTGATTTCCTGCTCCACCACAGGGTAGCTTGTTGACAGGGTAGGGAGGGTGGAGATACATCCTTTTGGCTGAGTTCCTCAATAGTTTGACCTGCCTTACATGGGTATTCTTCCCCCGGTGGTGCTAGTACATAGATCAGTTCGAGAGGCCATGGAAGGTCCTAGAGGCCGAGGTTGGACAGTT
Organism: Taxus chinensis; assembly: GCA_019776745.2. Lineage (NCBI taxonomy): Eukaryota > Viridiplantae > Streptophyta > Pinopsida > Cupressales > Taxaceae > Taxus > Taxus chinensis. The sequence continues at coordinate 68,625,546 of CM034153.1, read as the reverse complement.
GCTACTCCTGGTGTTCCTATTGCGGCTAGGTGAGTAGTATGAGCTCGAGGGAGATCCGGTGCTCCTCAGGCACCCTTACTTCAGATTGCCGCTGGTCCCGCTCATAGTAGCGACGACCCTATTAACATAGACTCCGAGTCTGAGGAGTTCACAGGGGGAGAGACGGAGGAGGAGACCGAGGTTGAGGCTAGCAAGTCAGTTGGAGAGGAGGACAATGATCCTGAGTGGCATGATACTCAGGATATTTTACAGGCAGAGAGGGCAGAGTAGATCGTGGAGAGGGTGACTCTAGCTTCAGAGGAGCCACTCTCCCAGGGCCTTGGTGGGGAGGATGATTCCATAGCAGGATGCTACGTTACTCTAGCCATGGGAGGAGTACCTATGTCAGCGGTGGCATCTGTGGCAGGTGCTGACCCTAGAGATCCATCTTGGAGGCCCGGTAATCTGAGTGAGTTATCTTCCTTCTTTTTAATGTTTGCTTTGAGTTAGGATTGCCTTAATTTCTATCTCTCCATTTGTTTACATCTTTTTTTATCTCTTGATTATTTCTAATTCATTTTCTCCTTTGTTTGCAGAGACCACCGATGAGTGGCGAGACTTGATTCACAAGGTATGCACCGATACCCTGATGATCCCTATGGAGAAGATCCATGCAGAGCTGTCTGTAGATGCAGGGGAGCCTTCAGCAGTAGGCAGACATACCGACGTCTTTGCCCCTATCTGGCATGTGGCCAGGATGGTATCTATCCTCTGTACGGAGCTGGAAGGGTATAGGACAGCAAAGCACCTGATGAGGAGTCATTCTCATGGTGAGACCACAGCTGCCCCTTGGGATCATGAGCCCTCCATGCACTCAGAGCGCTGGCATAGCCGGAGTCCTAGGCGTGGGCGTGCACCCTCAGAGGGATCTCATATGGATTAAGAAGCCACTTGGCTCTCTTGGACTATTTTATGATGTATTTTGTATCTCCTGGGCTCTTTGAGCATTTTGACCATGCTTAACGCATGATGGCATTGTACAAGAAACTTGATCATATATATATATATATATATATATTCTCTTTTCGGATTAGATTCTTGGTATTATGACTTTGTTTCCATTTCCACATGCAAACTATGATATTATGATTATATGTCTTTCAGAATGTATGCAATGGAGAAAAAATGATACACATGTTAACTTTCTTTTTGTATTTCATGATACTGATATATGATAATGTAGGCACAATGTGATTTTGAACTTTAGTTTCTGTAAGCAATTTTTGATACTTCATGTTTGTTTTGACAAAGTGTGAAGATAAACCATGTATGATGAGCAAATAAACTTGCCCCACTCCTAACCCCACGCAACTAGTAAGATGCGAGGGCGCATCACCGAGAGCTAGAAAGGGCACACGTTATGAAATGTGTTGAAATGATAGTGATGAGAGATAGAAAAAGCTTTGGTGAAACCAAATTAGGATGCTACAAGCCTACTCTACTCGAGTGACTCCATAGTTTGAGATGTAGCTTGCTTTGCGGTTTATCTAGACTTAGATCCGTAGATGGCCACATGGTTGACAAAATCTGGTTTTCAGGGTTTTGAACTCTCTTGGAACTTTGGACATCTGATTCATTTGTTTTTGACTCAAGATTTCAAAGGTTTATTTGAATTTGATTGCTGATGACCTTCAACGTTTATTGTCAAGAGAACTCCCTGTACCTTGCCCCATGCTTCTAGTAGGAAGCATGGGCTTATCACCATGGACAAGGCATAGGTGAGTAAGGGCATTCCCATCCTTTCCCAACCCTACGTCACTAGTAAGACATGTAAGTTCATCACCGAAGGTTGGTAGGGTAGGGAAATGTGTAAAAATAAATTTTTCTGTTTGATCTACATTTGACTTATTTATTTGAGCAAAATGTCAGCATGTTCTTATTTCCAAAGAGATATACGTATAGGATAGATGTGACACTATGAAGCTTCTAGAACAGATCATAGGCAAGATACCTATCCTAAGAAGAAACCAAAAGTGAGAACAAACATGCAAACCTTGGTATGGTTACCGTCAAGGCTTTGTCATATCTAACTTTATTTGATAAAATGATTCCGAAATAGGTGATGACATTGTAAAAATGAAGAAGTATGATTAGAGTGTTTATGTCAATACCATCAGAAGTTTTTAATGAATTACTTTGAGAATGAGTTCCTTGATCACAAATTTTTACGGAGCAAGTAGACAAAATGAACCTAACTATATGAAGATGCAATGTAGATATATTTATACAAATAATGTTGGCCGCTTATGCGTAGAATCGTTTAAGGTGTAGGGAATTGACTGTTTCACCAAATTCCTCACCCTCTAGTGTATATAAGAGATATGCACCATTTCCATAGTCCTTTGTGACTCGGTATGGGCCCAACCATTTGGGCAGGAAATTCCTTCCTTCACCGGTCTTTTTATCAATCTAGTTGTCTAGCCTTAGAACTAGATCACCTTCATATATGTCTCATTCATAGACCTTCTTATTATACTGCCAGCACATCTGGTCAGCATAGACTCTATGCCGCTATTCAACATCTATTATGGATTCATCTAGGCTTTCTAGATAGGAGAGATGTGCTTCTCTGTAAGCGTCTTCACCTAGAATCCCCTGTAATGAGATACGGAGACTGGGTATTTCAACCTCAAGTGGTAGAACTGCTTCTGCCCCGAATACTAATGACAAAGGAGTCACTCCTATTAGTGTTATTATTGAGGTTCGGCTGGCCCACAAGGACGGATATAACTTCAAATGCCAATCTCGTTTATTTTCTTTCATAGTTTTAAGGAGAATAGATTTTAATGTTTTGTTTGTTGCTTCAGCTTGTCCGCTGGCTTGAGGGTAATACAAGGAGGCCGTATGATGGATTATTTTAAACTTATTGCACAATTCACGAACTTCGTCATTCTTAAAAGAAGCCCCATTATTCGAGATTATGATTTGCGGGACACTGTACCTGTAAATAATTTGGTTCAAAATGAACTTGGTGATTATAGAACCTGGTACAGTAGTAAGAGGCATGGCCTCTACCCACTTGGTAAAATATTCGGTGGCCGTGATTATGAAATTATGACCATCTGTAGATGAGGGAGAGAATTTCTCTATCAAATCTAGGCCCCACGTAGAAAAGGGCCATGGAGTAACAATTAGTTGTAGAGCTTGTGTCGGCATGTGGATCTCGTGAGAGAATTCTTAGCACTTATGACACCTTCGTACAAACTCTACTGCGTCATGTTCTAGAGTAGGCCAGAAATAACCCATCCGATGTATTTTATGAGCAGTGGCATGGCCACCAAAGTGGCCTCCACACATTCCACCATGAGATTCGTGGAGAATCTTCTTGGATTCTTTTGTGTCGACACATCTTAGAAGCATTCCATCGAACACTTTACGATAGATCACCTACTCTATAATGACTTATTTAGCTATGATAACGTGTAAATACCTTCTTTTTTACGGCTTAGCACTTTCTAGATATGTATGGTCCATGATATACTTAATAATATCAATATACCAAGGACACTCAGAGATAGGAGGTCTGGTTTCGATGTAGTATATGCATTCATCAGGAAAGTCCAGATCTATTAGATTGCCTCCGTCTAGTGGGTTATCAGCTAACCAATCCATGATGATTTGTCTGTTAATGGATTTCTGATTTACAAATGTTAATTCAAACTCCCCCATTAAGGTTATAAAGCATCCAGCCTTTTTAGACAAGGACTCTTGTGTGAGGAAAGTTCGTAAATGGTCTGTTTTTATAATGACCCTCATTTCTTGATTTAGCATATAATGCCTTAAGCATTTGCTTGCAAATATTATGGCGAGACATTCTCGTTCTGCCTATGTATAACGTGTTTCATAGTTGAGCAACATTCGGCTAATGAAATCGATCGTGCGTTCTCTCTTGTCATCGTCTTCTTGAGCCAGCATACAGGCTAGCGAGACATTGGTAGCTCGCGAATATAAAATTAACAGGCGGTCTGGCTTAGGTGGCATTAGCGTAGGTGGTGACAACAAGAAACACTTAATGGCATTGAAGGCTTCATTACAGTCTTCAGTCTAATCAATACTATAATATTTCTTGAGTAGATTGTTGATTGGATGAATGGCGAAGCTTAAATCCGGGATGAATCTCTAGATTGCACCAAGCTTTTCGAGAAATGACTTGATTCCAGATCCATCCGAAGGTGGGACCATTTCGAGAATAACCCTAATTTTTGTTGGGTCAACATCGATACCTCATGACGATATAATGTAACCTAGGAGCTTCTCCCCTGTTACACCAAAGACACATTTTTCTAGATTTAACGTGACTCCGTATTCTATTAGATGTGAAAGAATGACGCGAAGCACTTCCAGATGGTCACAATGCTTCTTGGCCTTGGCCAACAAGTCATCTACGTAAGATTCCACAATTTTATGAATAAGATCATGAAATATATATGTCATGGCCCACTGGTATGTAGCGCTAGCATTCTTGAGACCGAATGGCATAACAACATAGCAATAGGTTCCCCAAGGAGTTATAAACATGGTTTTAGCTTGATCTTGTTCAGATATTCTAATTTGATTGTATCCTGAGAATCCATCCATGAGAGACAAAATCTCAAATCCAGTTGTTGCATCAATAATGACGTCTATGGATGGTGACGGGAAGTCATCCTTAGGACATGCCTTGTTAATGTCTCGAAAGTCTATGTAGATGTGTATCTTCCCATTCTTTTTTAGAATAGGAACGATATTAGGTACCCACTGAGAGTAATCGACTAGTTTGATGAATCCTACTTGTAGGAGTTTTATTACCTCTTATTTCACCATGAGAGCTACCTTGGGTTTCATTGGTCTTGATTTTTGTTTAATCGGCTTTGCATCTGATTTAGTGACGAGGTTATGTACCACAATGTGTGGTGCAACCCTTGTCATTTCTTTATAATTAAATGCAAAAACCTTCTGATGTTCTTTGAGGATTCGAGTGTGTATTTCTACTTCTGACGGAGTTAATGAGGATCCTAACTTCAATATCCTTGGTTCATCCTCTGTTCCAATGTTAATATCGATTGTTTATTTGATTAGAGATGCGTTACCTTCTTCAAACTCAGGTGGGGTTGGAGGTAGTTCCAGATCGTCTCCATTCTCGACTGTGTATATGCTAAGGTTTGACAACTTTTTTACCAATGGTTCAGTACGAAGGGATACCATGAAACGGGTATCTTCCAACTCACTATTTGGAGTGAAGCGTGACGCTGAGGTTGCTATTGAATCAGCGAGAAGATTTTGTTCTCACAAGATTGCTTCAATTGATATGAAGTCAAACTCTTTGCTTAAATTCAATACAGCTATTTTGTAGAGCTGTAAGTGTTCGGCTTTGGCTTCATACACCTCAGTGACTTGGTTTGCTACTAATTGTGAGTCTCCTAACACCCTGATGTTATTAACACCAATCCTCTTAGCTAAGACAAGGCCAAGGAGGAGGGCTTCATACTCAGCTCTGTTGTTTGTACATTTGAAATTTAGTTTAAAGGTAAATGGTAGAAATTTTCCCTCGGGAGAAGTAAAGATTACACCTACCCCAGCTCTGTAACGACATCTAGCTCCATCGAAATGGAGAGTCCAATATTTAGCTGGGAATATGGGCGTTGGGATATTTGTTGTGTTAACATATTCTACTTCTACCATGTAGATATCCTCTACTGGAAGAGAATGAACACCTAGGGTATATCCCATGCCTATATAATCAAATGGTAGGAACATTGGTAAATCTTGTTCTAACAATTAAACGATTTTCGTAGTAGTTCCTAATGATACTGTTTCTACATTCTTAGCCTCATCCTTGAGGGCTGGGGTCGTCTTGACTTGGCTCATAGTTTCAAGACCTGTCGTAGGTACCAACCGTTCCTCTGGTTTTGTGTAAGTGGGTTTATTAAGTTGGTTTGTTGGGAGTTTAAATTTCGAGTGAACACATGGTCTTTTCTTTAAGTTAGCTATGTGTATATCAAATGGTTTTGGATCACCTTTGGCTATGAACACCTTTCTTAAATGCAAGAATCTTACTTCTTGGAATAATGTAGAAGGGATTTCCTTCATGCGATGTATCCAAGGTTAGCCAAAGATCATATTATAGTTGGTTTCCCGATCTATAATATAAAAATTAGTCAGGATTGTTTTGGGTCCTAAGGTGACTGGTAGTATTATAGTTCCAATCGACGTGGCTTTAAGGCTATCATAGTCTCTAAGTGTATTTCGAGTTGTGGAACAATTCATTTCTCCATACCCTAAATTTTGAAGGAAGGAGAAGGGGACTATGTTAACTGCTGCCCCATCATCAATCATTGCATGCGTTTCACATAATTATTATAAACCCAGACTTGCAAATGTAAGGCTGGATCACCTTGGCTTGCAATCTCAGCATCTGTTGGAATTTTGTTTATTTTGAATATGAATTCGGTATCCCTGTCCGGCTTCCCCGGAGGGTGGAGATCAAAGTCTACATGGTTTACATGTGTTTCGGGAGGTGGAGTGATGTTAATTAAATGACCTAAACCATAATGCCTCTCAAAAGAACAGCCCTGTGGGCAGGAGAATTCTTTAGTAAGTCCAAAAAAGAAATGTGCGAGAAGGTTTTTGTTAGATCACTAATTAAATCATAGGCACCCACAGGTTTTACAAATATTTGTTGGATGTTATCTGTCTCTGGCAGGTACCTTGGACTTGGCTGAGAGGAATACTCTCGTGTCCTTGTTACAGCTTCCATGGGTAGTTCGGCATCTAACTCCACTAAACTGACTATCTTGCATCATGGTTGACTTCCTAATTGTGGTGTAACTAATGGATTTAGTGAAGTTGAGGCTTCATGATCGTTGTTTCTTGTCATTACACCTTTGTTTGTCCCATTCGAATTTAACCTGTTGTTGTTGTGATTTGGGAGCAGATCATTGAAGATCTTAAGGGGTGCATTTTGAGGGGAAACTGCCCTTGTAAAAGTGTTTGGTGTCGGTGACGAAGAATCTGCCAAGAACATATCTATGAAGAGTTGTCTTTGTTCCTCTGGCAAATGCTGTATGAATTTATTGTAGTCACGGGATGTTCTAGTGTCATGGCCTCAAATTTTGTGGAAACCACAATACAAGTTAGAATTGTAATTCCTAGTTTGTTGGTTTAGTGTATATTGTGGCCCAAAACCCGATCAAACCATTGTCTACTAGGATTAAAGTTTTTTATTTGTTGTTTTTGGTTTTGATTCTGGTTTTGACAACCAATTGAGTTTTGGCTTGGATCGTGTGTAGGGTTTCTCCGTTGTTTTTGTTGTTGTTGTGGATGATTGAAATCCATTGCATTGATTTTTGGGGTAATGTTGTTATTTCGTTGATTGTTCATTAGTGGTGGAGTATTCACAACATTTACCCTTTTAGCCTGATCAGTTACTCCATTTGTTGTCACTCCACAATTTTTATTGAGGATTTTAGGTCCTAGATTGACATTTGTGGTAGTAGGATAAGTCGTAGTATTCTAATTGGAGGTGATTAACCTCACGTTTGTTCCATACGTCTTACGACCGCTATCTATTACCGCTTGATCTATTTGGAGAGCACTCTCAAGTACTTCATTGTAAGTCCTTAGTGGGAATTTTTGGACTTTTTCCTTTATTTCTCTATTGAGAGAATGAAGGAATAAATCGCATAGTTCCATTTGGTCCATATTTGGAGCACTGGCTGAAGAATAAAGAACTATACGCCACCTCTGGATGAAATGAGCGACAGATTCATTGTGTTCCTGCTTAATGTAAAAGAATTCCCTGATTCTTGTTCTTAATATTTTGTTCATGCCAAATGCCTTAGTGAACTCTGAAACGAGTTGTTTAAACGAATGGATGGAAGCCTTAGGTATTCTATAATACCAATCAAGAGCGATGCCTTCCAAATTTTGGGGGAATATTTTAGCAACAACCCCATCCCAAGGGAGTAGTTCTCGGATGGCTGTGGTGTAAGGCTTGATATGTGTATTTGGATCTCCCTCACCTTTGTATTTGGACAAATTGGGAAGAGGTATTAGAAGCATGGCGCTTCGTATGGTGAAATCTAAGGGCTCTTTCAAATATTTTGAATAAGTTCCTATTGCATAGGTTTCGACCATTGATGGTGCTTGCTGAGGGGGTGGTGGTGGAATGAGTTATTGATATGGCGTAGCATATGCATTGGTAAGGGTGTAAGGAAAGCCCTATGTTTGAGAAACCATGCCAGGAGAGGAGAACATATCCCCTTATGGTGATTTGGAGTACATGTTTAAGTATGAAGGTGTATTGTCCAGGAATGGATTATTTTGTACTAAATTGGGAGGTATCGGAACGATGTTATAAATGGCAGTTCTAGTTGGTGTTTCTTGTGAATACTGAGGAGGTATGCCCAACGTGCCTATTCCTGTGAGTAGGTCTACTTGGCTAGGATAGTGTAGAGGATTGGAATTTCCTGCCTGCATAAATTGTGAATTTTGACTTTCTTGAGTAAGTTCTAATCCCCTAACTTTTTCTACTAATGTTAAAATGACATCATTTGGTGAAGTCACGTTATTTTGCATTAGTGGCGTTTGTTGCATATCTTGATGTTGTATAGGCCTGTGATACCCTGTTATGAACTGATCGCTTCCCTACCAAGTTTCCAAGGGCATTTGCTACATGTAGTGGTATGGAGGTATTTTCTTGAAAAGAGACCTCGGGTTGCATTTGTAAACTCCCTATGGGTGGGTATATACTCCGAGAGCATTGTTCATTCTTGGCATAACGTACTGAATGTTCATCATCTAACCAGGTATGGGTCTAATTGTCTACTAATTTGTGGTCTAAGTAGTATCTGAGGAAACGAACTAGATTCTCCTGTGAATGTCATATTGTTCGAGCCTGAAGGCTCTATTTATTATGTTTGAGCAAGCTGATCCAACTCCTCTATTTGGAAGGATGAGCTATATCTAGTCCTTAGAGATAGAGTTGGTGTTGATAACCAGTTGTCTGAATAATTGTCACCCCATACTGAGAGTGAGGGTGATGATTGTCTATTCAGTTGAGTGTAGTATGCCTCAAGACCTAGGAGAGGTCTGCCATATGCATCGAATCCTGACATATTCGGGGGGTATATGGATACCCACAGAATAATGGGAAGGAGGGAAGGTGGAAGAAAGAGGTAAGGAAAGGCACTGTGTGCTTCACGTCGGGTTCACCAATTTTGTTTGGTCAAACTGATGTGAAGGCTAATGAGGTATAGAAGATGAAACAGTTGTTTGTTTCACATCGGGTTCACAAATTTTGTACGATGGAAAAGTGACAAGCGAGCATGGGAATCTACAAGTAACTCTTCCTCGCACCCGACCTCCTAAGGTCATGTCGAGAGAGCCGGTAGGGATGGAATACGTGTGGGATGCAGACAAACTAATTAGGTAATCTTATGTCTTCGACGTGCACTAGTGGAAACTACGAATCTAAGGCAAAGAAGGCCCTCCTAACCTGAATTGGTGTGATAGATTGATCAGAAAGGATGACTTCTCAAAGGCTCTAATCAATATCGAGCTCTGGTATGATTTGGTCTATGGGTTGTGGGATATGCGGAAAATGACCTGGGATAGTTTCGTGTATGTCTCCAGAAAGGGTCATAGGATGGATGATGGGTACAGTGGATTCTACGGGTGATTATCTGGTCTAGTCCAGAACTCCTTAGCTATATTAGCTGCTACGTCTAACAAGGATAACTATTTGATGATGATAGGTGGAAGTGGAGTAGATCTGAATACTAATTTACATAAGGCAGCATCTATATCTAATTCACCTATGGATTCATTGGGCTGTGTGATTTGTGGGTCATAACTGTAGATTCGCGGTTGTTGTGTACCTACTATGGTCATGTGTGGAATCAGTCCCTAATCCCTAATATCCAATAGTCATATGCTTTCTCAATTTCTATATTCAAAATTAATAGTTGTGCAATCTTCTTAGAGTATCTCACAGGCATTCGTGCAACCTGAATTCTTAAGCTAGTATCTATGTCTGTGAGAGTATCTCCTATGTCTGGCTCTGGAACCAAAGGATCACAACTGAATGTTTTCTCTCTTTAAAGCCCTTTTACAGTCATGTGGATTTTTATCTAGGATAATCTGTCGTTTGGCTGATTTGACCAAAACGTATGCACTTGGTCGTCTTCTATGTTTAACCCACTCAACTGTGAGCTGATCTATTGCAAATTTGTTGTTGTTTGAAAGACTTAGATTCTAAGATTCTGATCTATGTCAGTTATTGCTGTGACTAGATTGGGTTGAGGCACGATTGGATAGAATATGTATTCTCTGGGTTCCCTAGGTCCCGTGATTGTCATACAAAAGGAAATTATATAAATCTAACTAATGACAGAATAATTTAACCGTGAAAATTCCTAAATCTGATAGTTATGGATAAGCTATTGAACAAAATTTAAAGAACAATTATCTAATGTATCTAAAATTGACAACTAAACTAATAATGCAATTAAAACAAACAAATCAACTGAGTATAGCTACTTGTCTGTGTAGTTTTTAGATCTATTCTAAATAAATTGATAACTGATCTACTCTATTTGAAAGACTCTCAATGCTACCTCAGAAGTGAGGAATGAATCATTGTTTCTTAGAAACTATCAATCCTCACAACTTCCCTGGCAATATTGAAAGTGAAGCTAGCTGAAATGAAATGATTGACTACTCTATTTGATATGTTTCAACTAGAATTTTGAAATATTGAACCTAGATTTTGTAGAATAGTGGCAAATCCGACGATGTGTGTGGTTTTTTCCCCTCAGTGTGATCTCCTCATTCCTTCGTGCTCACGTGGATCCAGAAAAGTGTGTAATGCTAGCATAAAAAAAAGTAGATATTGGAACAAAGGCAGCTTAGGATGCAGACTTAATACAATGTGAGTAGGAGAGGGATAGCGCAAGAGTGCAAAGCTTAGCTTATGCAATTCCTAGTGGGATTTATTGAGAGTCATGCAGCATAAAATTTCCAGAACCTGAAACTATCCTATTTGACAAGCAAAACCTACAACTTTAATGGCTTCCTACTAAAAATTAAACTATTCTACCTTAATGGATTGCATGAGATGTATATGTGGCTTTCTAATAGCAAAATAACACTAACTAAGCATGTAATGAACAAAACTATGAATCGTATACAAAATGGAAGATTAAGCTATTGAAATGAGAAATTGAGAGGCAAATTTGAGGGGCCATTTTCTTGAGCACAAGCCAACTATTTATAGCATTTCCATTCACCCAAAGGTAAAAAACCAAATTGATCTCTTAAACCATAAACAATGCCAAAACACTATTCCAGGGAACCAGAATCATTAATGTAAGCAAAAGGTGGTGAAAAAAGCTGGTAAATAGTGAAAAATTGCGTGATTCATGTTAAAAGAGCATTCTAGAAACTGTATGAAGGACCGCCACCCTGAGCAGGGTGTCGGTTACAGGACCACCGCCCTGCCTGGGTGGGGGTTTCATAACTGAAGGACAAAATGCAAAGAACAGAGAGGAAAAGAGAACAACAAAGTGACAAAGGGGCTAAGCAGGGCATGCAGGATGTTAATGCATACTTGGGGAGCTTTTCCTGATCCCGAACACCTTGCGAGGAGACCTGTATCATCATTGGGGCACGTGTTACGTTGTTCTGACGGTGCAGCACCCTACAATTTTGGGTACATATAGAGACCTATGGGACCACCATAGACCGTGTTTTTATCTAGGTTACGTAATGTCCTAGGTGACATGAGATATTATCAGGACCAACTTATTGTGGTTGGGATAGATTTCATATCCTATGCCGAGAACAGGGCACAACAGGTGTCCAGTGAGAGGACGAGATCCCACACTCATAGTGTGGAGAGCACAAGAGATCAATGATCTCTAAGGCCTGATCAAGGAGAGGCCACTAGCATGTGGTAATCAGTGCTAGGTGAGGTGCCAGCACGGACATAAGAGGCTGAGGGTATAGGTGACATAGAGATGGAGGACATCCGGTGAGATGCCCAATATGTAGTCATCTGATTTTTTATGTATATTAGTTATTTTTTGATATATATACTAGCCTACGTGCCGAAGATAGTTGTATTTTTTATCACATACTGGCCTGCATGTCAAAGACATTGAGGATGTATGAGTGATTTGTATATTTTGAGCATATACCAGCCTATGTGCCAAAGATATTTTGTATTGATTCATTTTTTTTTGTATATATGAGACCGGCCTGCGTGCCGATGACATTTTGTATTGTATATCGGCCTGTGTGCCAACATTTTTGAGATGACAGAGATGATGAGATGGGCATGTATGTTGAGATACATATTGATTGATTTATATGATGAGATACATGGTATTTTGTGATTTGTTGATGTGTTTACGAGATATTGGTTTATGGCTTGTGTTAGATGAGATATGGATTTGTTACTTTAATATGGATGGAAATTAGGTGAGTTAGGCATGATGGATTCAGGTCAGTTTAGGCATGGAATGAGTCAAGTTTGTTAGGCATGGGTTGAGTCAGGTTATAGGCATGGTTGAGTCAAGTTATAGGCTTGGATGAGTTAGGTTGGTTAGGCATGGTTGATGAATTGTTTAGGGTAGAGAATGGTTGAGCTAACCTCTAAGGTCCCAATGCCCTCAGAGTGATACCTACATTGTCTCGGTGAAAAGGGACCTCAGGCCGATGTAGTTCTCCCATGAGCTAGGGAAGAATATGACAATGAGACGATAGGTGTTTGGGCATGTTGTGGGTTTAGGTTTGATAGGTGTGGGTAGATTATAGGTAAAATGTTGTAGGTGAAATCGACTATGGTGAAAGAGAAGGATTACCCCAAAGGTAAGCATTGAGGACCAAGTCTTGTATAAGGTAATCAAAATGTAAACAAATATGGTTAAAAGATAAGAGGGGGCAATAAAATCCACCTAATTGGGTAGGATCATACCAAGTAGATCATACCTTGGAGGAGGTGATGAACATAAGACCCTAAAGACATTACACAATGGACTGTTCTATGGTGAAAAGTAGTCACATGATCACCAAATGTATAAGTTCCAAGAAGTCCCTTGAGGCAGTAGGAAATGAGAGTAGGCATGGTTCACAGGGTGAAGAGTAGGTAATTTTTATATGGTATGAGGTAGCATGCACTTCAGGATAGAGATCAGAGGTCACAATAGGCAAGTCCATGACAAAAAGGTTGAGTGTTTTGATAGAATGATCGATGCGGGAAGTCTATATGAGATAAATAATATGGAACTCCTTGAGGTCTTCATAAAGATGATCGATGCGGGAAGCTTTGGTTTCTCCCAATTTTTTTATTTTTTTTAGAGCTTCACATAGCTGTCCTTCAAGGGAGAAGTCTATTTATAGCAACAATTTGTCAAGAGGAAGATGTCCTTTTGAGGGAGTCATCTTTTTATGAGAATTTTGACTCAAGGAGTTTGGTCCCATGTGAGGTCTTTGAAGTCATGGACAAGACCAAGGTGGAGGATAAGACTCTTTTTCAAAAGGCAAGGTGAAAATACCATGGGATCTCATCTAAAGGTAGGAAAAAATTATCCATGAGAATCATGCTATGTGCAGCACCATCGTACACATATTCAAGGGAAGATAACAAGTGATGGGTATTCACATGATTCTGGTTTAATCATTAGGGAGGTGTATGGAGTGGGTAGCACTCAAGGGATGAGCTTAGAGAGAGACAAAGGGTGAGGTAGGACAATGAGTCAACAATATAATGGTCTAAGATGCAAGGCATTTAGGGGCTCAGGCTTGGGTTTACCATCGAGAGAAGATAAACGATAAGCACTGATCCATAGGTATGAGTCACGATGTATGGTCCAAGCAAATTAGGAGAAAAATTTCCCGTTTACTTTTTTTTGCTTTAGTTACGTGTTGATTTTTTTTCAGGACAAGGTCATCGACTTGGAAGGTTCATTCATGAACACGTTTTTCATAGGCACGTTTGATACATTGTTGGTAAACTTGAAGGTGATCTAGAGTGTTAAGATGACATCCATCTAATAACTCTAGCTATGCTAAGCGATCCTGATGAAAGTCATCATCAGTGAGCATGCCATGGAGAGAAATACAGAGTGAGGGGATCTGGACTTCGAGAGGCAGAACAGCCTCTTTACCATAGACCAAAGAAAAGGGTGTGGCCTAGTGGAAGTGCGAATACTAGTGTGGTATGCCCATAGGGCAAAAGGAATGTGCGTATGCCAATCCTTCCTAGTATCATCAACCACTTTCATGAGAATTATTTTGAGGGTTTTTTTAGTGGATTCACCTTGGCCATTGGTTTGTGGGTAGTAGGGTGATGAGAAACTAAGATAAATGCCAAAGGCATCGCAAAGTGTTTGTAATATTTTGTTTTTGAATTATTTTCCATCATCAGTGATGAGGCAATGAGGAACACCAAAGTGATAAATGATGTGGTGGTTAATGAAATCACATATTTTCTTGGCTTTCGTGGAGATGAGTGGTATGGATTCTACCCATTTTGTGTACTATTTGGTAGCAGTGATGATCCATTGATGGCATTGTGAAGAATGGGGATTGATTTCTCTGACAAGTTCCAAACCCCATTGAGAGAAGGGCCAAAGGTATCGAGCAACCTGTAAGGAATGACTAGGTGTATGATGAAGATTGGAATGTTGTTGGCATTTTACAAAACATTTGACGTAGTCGCAACAATCATGGTTAAGGGTCGGCTAGTAATAGGCTAGGCGAAGAATACACTTAGCAATAGCAAGGCCACTAAAGTGACCTCCACATATGTCATCATGAACCTCCTTAATGGTATAAGGAATTTCAAAAATTGTGAGGCATCGTAAGAGAATACCATCAAATCCATGCTTATAGAGGAGTCCCAAAGGATAACATAATGAGATACCTTTTTAAGAAAGGCACGTTGTCCGTTACGGGTGAGATCAGGAGGTAGAATGGAGAGATAAAGGTAGTTGGAGTATTGTTTATACCAAAGGTCACTCAGGTTAGGGGTAGTGGTTCTGGTAGAGTAAACATCGTGAGGTAAATAAGAAGGTGATTGGAGTCATTGTAAAGTGACAAATATTATGGAATCAGCAGGTGAAGTGGGTATTTGGGAAGCTAAGTAGGCCATGGTATCTGTAAATTTGTTGGTTGAACGTGGGATGGTTTGAAGGGGTATAATGATCAAAGGTGGTCAAAAGTATGTCTACATGATGTTTATACTTTTGAAGTATCTCTTTACGACATTGGTACATACCATTGACTTGGTTCATGACCAATTGAGAATCACCAAATATGTTGATTGATTTGACATCTAGGGTGTAGGCAGCTTGGAGACTTAGTACGAGTGCTTCGTATTCATCAATGTTGTTTATGCATTAAAAATCAAGTTTGAAAGACAAAGGCATGGGCTTACCATCAAGTGGAATGAGGATAATACCAGCCCCACCCCCACATTGAGACTTTGAACCATCGAAGAAGAGTGTCATTTGGTAGGGGGTTTGTCTAGGGAAAGGGTAGTAATTGACTCATCTAGAAAGTCAAAATTAGAAGGTTGATCCCTTGAAATAGGTGCGTCGGCCAATTGGTTTAGCGATAGCTTGGCCCTTGATGGACTTTTGATGAATGAATTCAAGGTCAAGATCAGCTAAGAGCATAAGCCATCGTGTGGCACATGATTTTGATAAGGTTTGGCGTACATGAAGTGTAAGGGGTCGGTGTTGGTCACAACATAGGTTTTTGTGGTTGAGTAGCTAATGATGGAGTTTGGTGGCAATGAAAACTAAGGCTAACCAATGTTTTTCAGGATGGGTGTATCAGGTTTCATAGTCTAAAAGAGTACGACTAATGTAATAAACCACCTACTCCCTATTTTGTTCATCACGATGAGTGAGCATGGCTCCCAAGGAATGGTCGGTAGTGGATATATATAGGTAAAAAGGTTGATCGTCTTTAGGTGGAATGAGTACGGGTGGTTGGAGAAGGTATTGTTTTAAGGCCTCAAAATCTTTGTGACAGTCATCATCCCATTTAAAGGAGACATCCTTCTTGAGTAGATGTTGAAATGGTTGACACCAATCAGATAATTATGAAATGAAATGGTGAATAGACTGCAACTTACCTTGTAGGCTACAGAGTTGTTTAAGGTTAGTGGGAGGAGGCATTTCAAGAATGGCCTTGAATTTAGTAGGGTCAACTTCTATACCATGGAGGGAAATGATAAATCCTAGGAGCTTTCCTGAAAGAATAGTGAAGACACGCTTCTTAGGCTAAAGGTGAACATAATATTTAATGAGGTGGTCAAAGATGGTTTTAAGGATGGTAAGGTGCTCAGAGAGACGTTTAGATTTGGCCAAGAGATCATCCACGTAATCTTCCAATATGTGATGCATGATGTCATGGAAGATGTAATTCATAGCCCACTGATATGTGGCACCAGCATTTTTAAGGCCAAAAGGCATGACTCGATAGCAGAAGGTCCCCCAAGGGGTGATGAATGAGGTCTTTTGTTGATCTTTTGGGGCAAGAAAAATTTGGTTATAACCCGAGAAGCCATCCATGAGTGATAGCATCTCATGACCAGTGGTGAGGTCAACCAACTGATCAATATTGGGTAAGGGAAAGTCATATTTTGGGCAGGCTAGGTTGAGGTCATGAAATTCCATGAAAATGCGGAGTCCCCTTGCCACTTTAGTAAAAGGGACAATGTTAGAAATCCAACGAGGATAATCAATGGGTAAGATGAAGGAAATGGAAAGAAGGCGCTGAAGTTCTTCTTTGATGAGAAGAGTAATATGAGGGTGCATTTTCCTCAGCTTTTGTTTGATGGGTTTGGCATCAGGAATGGTTATGATATTGTGGACCACTATGGTGGGGTCAATACTGGGCATGTCTACATAAGACCAAGTGAAAGCGTCATTATTTTCTCTAAGAAAGGAAGTGATGGCTTCCTGTTCAGTAGCATCTAAATATTGTCTGATCTTTAGGATGTTAGGGTCATCTTGAGAATGAATGTTGATCTTGATAGTCAATTCATTCAACATGGTTTACTTTTCATAAGGTAATGACTAATGAATATATGAGTCTTCTGCACCAAGGTAGGTGACTATGGATTCATCATCATAACATTGAATGACATTGATTGAAGTTGTGTCGTCATCGATCATCTCAGGATACAGGAAGGGAAGAGTGGAAGGGGCCTCGCCCTCGTGTTGATAAGTCAGAGGCCCCAAGGAAATGGTGTTTATGAAAAAAAAAATTAGGAGGGATAGATTCAGGATCCATCGACTCCATCGGTGAAGGTGGTGATGAAGGTGGAGCAGGTGAAGAAGGTGGAGAAGGGCTAGTGTCCTTAATGAGTTCAATGCGGGCCTATTTGGTAGGTGGTTTGGGGAAGCTGATACCACTACAGTCATTATGTTTGCGGGTGGTACATGGAATAACGGTATGGAAACATTGGTCATAAAATCCAAAACCAAAACCCTTCCACACACGTCGGTGCAAGAAGGTGTGGGCAAAACGGTGATTGGTAAGTGATTGGAAGTCAACAGAAAATGGGTGGGTTTGTGATGGTGGTTCAAGTGTGTAAGTGGTAGTATCAAGTCCCCCATAGGTGAGACTAGTACGAAGGTGGGGAGGACCATAAAGGAGACGCTCTCCTATACAGTGATCATAGTGAGGGTGTTGGTGAAGGCTTCCATACTCTTGTGGAGTAAGAAATGTGTTGACACTATATAGGTAGTACTCCCCTAGTGTGAGGCATTGAAAAAAACCTTCCAAGGGATCAGTGGTTTGTATGTAAGTAGCCAGTATGGATAATGTGTCAGAGTTCGATGCGGAGGTGGAGTTAATGGATTGGGAAGCTGATGGGGCAGCCATGGAGGTTATGGAAGTGGTAGGAATGGAGGAGGTTTTTCTGGTAGAAGCAGTGGCTATACTAGTAGGTGGAGGTGTAGGTGAAGCGGTAGTGGTCACAGAGGTAGACGGCTTGATAGGTATGAGCACATCATTGGGTTGGTAAAGCATGTTGCATGTTTTAAAAGGTGATGGGTCAGCTAGAATGGTATAAGTGTGTCCTTCATGTTCAAAATTTACACAATGATGTAAAGTGGAAGGAACACAACCCATGACACAGATCCAGGGTCTACCAAGCAACATGTTATATTGGAATTCCCCCTCCAAAATATAAACAATTCAGGAATAGTGTGGGAGCCCACGTGAATGTGGAGGATGATGGTGCCTAGTGTAGAGGTGATACCGTCATTGAATGAACATGTAACATGACCGGGTGTTTATGCATGTAATTGTTAGGTATGTGCATTTGAGTGAATGCATGGGATAAAATGATGTTAATGCTAATGCCCCCATCAATCATCACATGGCGTACCCATATGTCGTAGATGTGGACAGAGATGAGGAGGGCTAGGTCTAGGTCATCCTTTTGTTTGGTGGCATGATCTCTTCCTTCTAAGAAGATAAGGGAGACCACTTGGTGAACAAGTTGAGGTGAAGATGAAGGTGGTAATTTGGTGAGAGAGGCTACATGATGGGGTGTAATAATGGAGGCTACGGGTGTAGGGTCATTAGGTAAAACCTCAATCAATTGAAGAACCTCCATGAGAGCTTGATGATGGGATTTCGAGGTTTGAATGAGGTCATATAAGGACATTTTGAGGGCAGATTGGTGTAATTGTTTGAACATGGTGCGATGTTTGATTCCATTAGAAATGGGATACGTGGGGCCATGGATAGTTATTTTAGGTATCGGTGCAAATGGTATGTTGGGTATAGGATTGGTTGGTGGGTCAGTTACCTTTTCTTTACCCTTCTGCACACGTGTAGTGACATGTATCATGTTGATTTAAGGGAAGTTGGAAAATGGAGAAGGTGTAGGGTGAGTGGTATAATGACATGAAGGGTAAAAACCTACCGGAGGAGAAAAAACCTGTGAGGTCAGTTGGGCACAACAAAATTTGGGTGGTGGCGTGGCAAGTTCTCTGATGCAAACCATGTTAATTTCAAATCTTGGGGGTGGCTCTAGGAGCGGTGAGGGTGGAGGTTGTGGTCGTTGAGTGGGAAGTGTGGGAATGGGTGTCAGTGAAGCAGGATCCTCATCGAGAAGGTTGTCATTGTCAAAGTTGGTTTCTAGTGGACACAATTAGATAAGGATGGTTTTCATGGCCTTACAGTTCTCCACATCGTGTCCTGGCACATGATGGTATGCACAAATTTTAGTATCATCAAACCCTTTTGGCTTGGTTTTGAGGGGTTCGTAAGGTCTAAGTGGCAGTAATGTGATGACAGAGGTCTTAAGGAGGTTGGTTAAAATTTTGGCATAAGACCCTACAAGTGGATCACAATGGGAAGTGAACATGGGTTTGGGTGTAGGTGTAGGTGATTGTTGAGGAATGATCTTTAGAAGAGGAGGGGGTCAAGCCATGGGTTTGGGTGCTAGTGTGGTTTTAGGTTTTGGTCGTGTTTGTTTAGGTATGGGTATAGTAGATGGATGGGTAAGAGGGTGTGTGGTCATTTTGACTACCTTATTGTGGGGTAGTGGAGTTTTATTTTTAGGTTGCACCTTCTTGGGTAAAGGTTATGTGGGTGTATGAGGTCTAGAAGGTAAAGAATATGGAGGAAGAGGAGTTACCCACGGGGATAATAGTGGTGCTATGAAGGTAGATGATGTGGGTTATGCTTAAGGTGTGTGAGACAGGGACAGAAGTGTTGTGGGTAGTGAAGCAATAGCTGAGGGTATTGGAGGTATGGGTGGTAAAGAGGCTGTAGGTGTGGGTGTAATTCAGGTTGGGCATCTAGGTAGGTCAAAGGTTTGTGAGGAAGGAATGGGCTATTGCGTTTTTGGTTTATTAATGGATGGAGGTTTCTTGACCATGTGAGGAAGCTCAGATCCTAAGACGGATGAGATAGGTGTAGGTGTGATTGGTGCGGCTGGGGTATAAGTTCTATGGGTTTGGTGATTTTTTTTGGGTGTCGGAGTAGGTATGGTGTTGACTTTGGAGGATGTAGCCAAATCCATTTTGATAGGTGGATGGGTAAGGCTGGTGGTTGGGGTGACCCCTAAAGTGGTAATGGGTTTAGTCAAGGCAAATGTGGTAGGTATGGGTTTGGGTTTAGGTGTAGGTTGAGTTATGGGTAAGGGTGTAGTTTGAGCTATAATAGGTGTTGTGGAAGGGGTTGTGATAGAGGTGGTTGGGTTTGGTTTGATTGGTCAAAATATTTTATGGGTAGATAGTGGAGGTATCAGCAAGGGATCTCTGCATCTGTGTTGAGATGAGAAGTAAAAGTCACCCCCATAGTAGAGCCCTATCCACATAATCCAAATGATCATACAAATGTGAGAATAGAACATCTGTAGGTGGAGTTGGTGAGGACCTAATGGAAATTCCCATAAAATGTGTCTTAGAGATGCGGAATTGGCTAGCTTCAGCTTCCGTGGGTAAGAGAGACAAAAGTAGGTCTATAGGATTTTGGGTAGCTGAAGGAGAATGCTCGCCAAGAGGCAAAGGTATCTCAACTAGGCCTATAATGGGTGGAGAAGATGATGGGAGCTCCTATATAAGTGGAGGAAGGGATAGGTTCTTCTCTGTGGGTGGAGGAGGTAATGGGTGCTCCTCTACGGGTGGAGGAGGTAATAGGTGCTCCTCTATTGGTGGAGGAGGTACTGTGGGTAAAGGTTCTCTAAGTGGTGAAGCCAAGAGTGAGATGGTCTCAATGTTAGTGGAAGACTCCTCCGTAGGTGATGAAGGAGATGAAATATGTTCCTCTATTGGTGAAGGAACATAGGAGGTTGGTTCCAATGTGGAAGGAGGATTTTGGGTTGGGATCTCCTCTATGGAAGGAATATGGGGTAATTGGGAGGTAACAGGTACATCATTAAAGATAGCGTGAACCTCATGGGTATGGGTATCATGAGTTGAGGTCTCACCGGTTTGATCAGACGAAGGGGCATGGTTGGGAAATGGTTTCTTGAAGATATGTAGGTTTTTTTTGGTAGGTGCATTAGGATTATCCATGGTTAACTCGTCTTTCTCAAGCATTTCTTGAACAATATTTGTGAAAGTGATGTAGTTTCTGTCACTATGACCCTTTACTCGATGATAATTACAGAAATCATATTCTTTATACCATGCAGGCATGGGGTGAGCTAGGGTCAAAACCAATGTGTGGTTTTATGGGTGGAAGAGTGATGGCTCTGAATTTGATAAGATTTTCTAAGATAGAAGAGTAAGGCTCCCTGATTGGGGTATATTTCCACTGCTCTCATCTGAATTGAAAAGTCTAGATAGGTGAGAGATTAGATGAAGGGGTAGCTTGATTTGACGGATGAGTTGGGCCAGCCTTGAGTACCACTACGTTAGTGGTGCCCTTAGCTTTTGAATAATTAGTTTGTGATTTTGAAGAAGAAGAGGTATCGTTTGACATGAATTTCCAGTCCTTATTGCGTAATTGGATTTTCTTCTCTTCGATGGCCTGAATCTCTAACTTTTGTGCCATAGTGAATACTTCATCGAATGTTTGGAAGGTTTGGATCTATAAGTTCAGTGAGATATTCCTAGCACAAGCCCATGTGAAGATCTCAATGAGTTCAGTTTTTGGAAATTGAGAAGGTAAGTTGGTTGATTAGGCTACGCCAGCGAGTGAAAAAATCTACTGATAGATTCGTCCTCATACTGACATGTGGAATATAGATTGGTCATGGTAGCTTTCTTGATGATATTGATAGAGAAATGATCCAAGAAGGCTTCAGCTACCTGATTGAGTGAGAATATAGAGTTTTTAGGTAACCCACTATACCAATCTAATACAGGTCCAGTGAGGGACATGGGAAAGGTTCTCAAGATCAAGGCATCATCATGAGCAATCAGATAACACCTGTGTTTGAACAACCAATAATGGTGTTACGGGTCTTCTTTGCTATTGAAATGATTGAATTTAGGCATTTCCCAATGCACGAGGTATGAACGGGTAGGAATGGATGGGTGAATGGGCTCGTTGTAAATCTCATCATAGGTGAGAGTGTTACGGGAGTCAGAAACTGATGCCTCCAATGTCTAAATCTTGTCCAACATCAATTTAATTAGGTTGTTGGTGGGTTGTGATGATTGGATACCTCCTGTAATGTGAGAAGGTTTGTTTTGGGCATATAATAGGGGTGGCACTCTAGTGTATGGGGCTGTCATGTAGGTTGGTGGAGAAGAAGGTAGTGAAACAGGGGGTACGTACCCAGTGTGTATAATGAATGAAACTAGAGGTTGTTGATAGTATGTATGTGGGGGTGGAAGGGTCGTGGTAACCCTAGTGGAAATAGGGGCTAATGATTGTGGAATGGAAAGGACCACGTTCTTAAATGGGGTAGGGGTCACCGACACTGGAGGTGGTTATGTAGCTATGGGTATGTGTGAGACATTAGGGGTGGATGAGATTGTGTTTGGGGTAGTTTTTTAGGGTACGGTGGATGTAATGGGTGCCACGGAGGTAACAGATACAACAATCATAGTAGGTATAGGACATAACTATGAAAACAACTGGGGGTAAGGTAGATGTTTGCAACATGGAGCTAGATGGGGCTAATGTGGGAGTGGGTGTGAGAGTTAGGGTGATAGATATAGGCATGTCGTATATCAATTGACCCGAGGCATCTCGAGTGGATGAGCGGGAAAGGTAAAACTGTAAGGCAGAAAGGGTTTTGGTCAAGGATTCATGTGAACTCCTCATCTCCAGTAGTGATAGTAATAGGCTGGATGGGCTCTATGGCTAGTGATAAAATGGAAGGTGGTGAAGGACTAGGTGGGAGTGGTTGACAAACTGGCATGAAATATGAGTGCGCTTGCTTGTCTTCGGGTTAGACACCATGTGAAATAGTATTGATCAGGTGGGGCTGCTTCTCTGTAAATGACACAGAGAAAAGAAGGAACGGGTGAAGCTAGCGGTAAAAAGTGGATTAAGTACCAAATGGTGGTTGGAATGTGAAACAGGATAACTGATGCCAATTAGGGAAAATTGACGCTGGTTACTATAGAAAATGGACAGTGGGTGAAAACCCAGGCAGAAGGTAAAATCTAATAGGTATGCCAAATATGATGATGTTTACAACATTAGTGGGAATGATTACAGTGACAGGGACTATGAAAAGTGGAAGAAAATGAATAAAAATGTCCTTTTGAGTAGGTTTGCAAAAGGACCTAGAACCTATGTTGATTAGGGTATAACTCGACGATAGTTAGAGATAACCGACGACGGTTACTGTGAAATTGAAATAGTGATGAAAGAAAAGTGGTTGTGAATTAAAATCTGATGTAGAACCAGACCTAAAATTCTGAGAATGTATGATGATATGGCCTAGGCACACTTATGTGAAGCCGAAATACACCAGCTATGATGAGGAGCATGCAAGGATGAACAAAAAATTGAAGAATGTGATATCTCACCTCAAAACGCATGCCAAGTAGAAACACTAAGAAAATGTGATCCTAGGAGTGCCTTTTCTATTATGTTTGTTTAGCTTATGCTATTTAGGGACTGACACATGAATTGTGAAATAGATTTTTTGGTGAGGATGGCTTCCTACAAATAAGGAGATCTAAAAGGTGAGGTTTTAGGTATGTTATGGTGGGGACGGGCTTTGCTCTAAAGTATGACTCAATAAAACAGCAAGTTGGGTGCCCACTGTACTATGATCATGTGATCACCTACAACTTCTTCTAGGTAGGATGTTGTTTAAGAATGTATCTATTTTGAATTTTTGTGAGGTTTGGTAAGACTCAGAGAAAGAGAAAAGGAAATAAGTGATTTTCTATGATTCGTTTGTCAACCATCAGCTGGGTATGACTTCAAATGTATAGGTTGCCCTCAATTAATGTGAGCTAATGTAATAAATCAGAATGGAATGCACTTTATTTTTAATCCCAAATTGAAATGTGAAATTGGATGACACAATAAGATGAAGAGGAAGAGGGATGCTCTTTCACTACAATGCAGAAATCATGAAGAAATGGTTCTTTTTAATTACACCAAAAGAAAATGTTTCTTTTAGAGGAAATAGAAAGAAGAGGTGGGTTACCAAGGAAGAAAATTAGTGTGTATGCTTTTCAGAAGGGAAAAAAACACACAACTTTTCCTAGGAATGAATGAAATGTAAGGAACCCTAGATGGGTCCCACCAGGCATGCCAAAATGTTTCACCTTATTCTTAGATCGTTTCTTTGAAGTGTTGACGAAACAGATAGGGTAACGGGCATAGGAGGAATACCTATTGAAATGTTGGTTGATGGGTTTTTGCATGTGTATGAATTCTGAATCCACAACTAGATTGTGAGATCTTCCTTTTGGCTAGGAGGAACTACTTGCAATGTAAAGCAAGACCACAAGAAGGAATTAAACAATATGGGCAGTGAACTACCTAGTGTATGCTAGATCTGAGAAATGTGATACTTCCTAGATGGCTGTCAGTCCATTATTTTAAAAAATTTAATGTTGTAAACAAAGTAAATCCTATTGTAATTTGAAATTATTTAGGTATCTCACTTAAAACACAATAAGAAATAGATATAATCTAATAGGATAAGCTAGAATAGAATCCAAAGGGAAAATGATTGGTTCTGGGTTCTGCATGTTTGTCAGAGGTCTCGGGTAGATCACAGGTGAATGAGGGTGAGGTGAAATTAGGTGGGTAGGTCTTTGTTCTAGGTATGTGTGGGAAAATATAGAGACCGATGTTGGTCAGGGGTAACTGACGACGGTTAAGTGTGACCAGTGCTAGTTAATGTGGAATCTAGAAATGTCACATAACAAGGTTTAGGTCTCCTTTATGATTGCACAAAGGAATTTGGTTGGTCAGGACAAGGTATTGGGTGACTGGGGTAGGATTGGGCAAGGTTTTAATGGGTATATGGCGGTGGAGATGTTGGATAAGCTCAATAGGTGGCTAGGTAAACAATAGATGATAAAATAATGATGAAATGAAATAAAACAGAGAAGTATGACATTATACTTACTTGGATTATGGTCCTGGATGCCTGTGTGTGAAGGATGGAGGTGTTGATGAGAGGCTTGAAGGCTACAAGTGATCACCAACTGAAGGAAATCTTCTGTATGGGCTGCATGTGCACTTCTCTTTGCTTGGTTAGATTAGATAATGACTGGGATGGCTGTGCAAGAAAAGATGTTTGATCCCCTTCCTTGCATGCGTGGTCTCACTGGAATTCTCTCTCTAAAGATGTGTTATCTCTTTGAGATGTGATAATGCTCACCAACCTTTTTGCTTCCAACTTCCAACTTCCAACCTTGAGAATAAGGTTGTTTTGGGGTCAAAAGGGTAACTGACGGTAGTTTCGGCTTAACTGGCGACGGTTAGGGGTAACCGGCGTCGGTCAAGGTCAGGATTTCCTAGGTTTACTAAACTAGGGAGATCCTCTTGATTTCCTCGGATCTCATGTCATTAACCCACGGATTAGACTGGGAGCTTCTTATTAGCATGTGAGAATGTGGTTAGAGGGAATGAAGGCATTGATTTTTAGGGTTTGGGTAAGTCTTAGTTAGTTATGGAAACTTACTAAGAATAGGTCTTAGGGTGAGTTGGCTTGGTGAGGTGTCTAAGTGAACTGTATATGTGGGTATTATTTAAATTAAGATATTTAAATAATATAAATGGTGAGGATAATGAATTAATTTAATTAAATTAATATTAGTGGGGTGAAGGGGGTCATGGCTAGGTGAATGTGATGAAGGGTGTTTATTCGTCGAGGGACCAAAGGGGAGTGTGACCTAATATTAGTGTCTACAGGAAGAGAAAATAGATGATGAAATTTTAAAGGCAAGGCCACATTTATAAGAAAAATTGGTGAAGAGGTTTCCATATGCTATGAATTATTTGAGCACACTAGTTCATATGGTGATGGATGAAGGCACAATGTAGATTCTGAAGTCAAAGGATGTTGTAGCACAGGTAGAAAGGACTAAAGCAAAAATAGCATATTGGATAACAACTTATGAGAATTTACTATAGACCTTGAAAGATGAGATGAAAAAGGTAGATTTGGAGCTGAATATGTGCATAGATTGTGAGGCAATAATCAAGACAAGGAATCTGGTGGAGGATAATGCAGTTGTTATGGAAACAAATAATGAGACACTTGGGTGCGAGTAGAGGCTGGTATTATTAACAGAAAAACATGATGCACTCACAATATCCCGAGAACCTCATAAGGATAAGATAAAAGAGATCAGAAAGACAATAGTGTGACACATGGATGTGATGGATGGGATGATCTCAAGTCTTACAAATGTTCTTAGAGTAATGCAAGATGAGGGAGAAACTATGACTATGGATGAAATGGAAGGAGTACTTGCAGATATCCCTAAAAATACAAATAAGGCACTCAGTGATTAAAGTGAGTTAGAGGTAGAGATCAAAATTGAATATCCTGAATTACTACAGCCAACAGAGGAGTAGATTGCCCAGATTCTATGGTATTTATTCATTATTTATGTATGAAACATTCTTTTATTCCTTAGTGTTATTTGTTGGAGAGAAAAGGCATGATTACCCATTGCTTAGGATGGCAATGAAATAAGTGTGGGGTAATTTTAGTCTGATGAATTGCAGCCTAAGTATTGAAGGCGTATAATGTTGGGGCATGTAGAAATGGGGTATAAATCAGGTCCTACGCTAAAGCATGCTAGAATTAATATGAATTGCTAACTAGGAAATAGTAGTGAGGTCCTAACTTATCCATCTAGGTTTGGAAAGGCTAAACATGGGTTTGTTTCTGAAACTTCACAGAGAGGTATGAAGACTTGGTCCCTAATAACAATGACTACAAAGGTCATATTGTGATATCCATATACTAACCCCATTGCAAGATTTTTGAGGCAAAGAATGAACTTGGCTCTTAATCATATTTGTTATTATGATATATAATTCAAATCATGGCGTAGCAAGTTTGCAGGGCATATGTACTTAGTCCTTGTAGTGTTTTATGGTTATTCTTAGCATGGGGAATAACTTGCATCTTGGATGCATGTGGGACTGAAAGTAAAAATCCCTAGATCCTAAGATATTGATTTATTCACATGATTAAGGGATCCATGTTTTGATAGATGATTACACCCCAAACTTTTAACAAGTGATTAGCTAGATTATTGCAAGACTAACACCACATAATATAAATATGATTATGAAAGCTAAGGAATAGTTACATCAATGATCAAAGCTTAATGGAATGCTTGAACAATGGAGACTAACATGATACTAACATCAATCCTAGCTAAAGCATGTCTACTTAATATGTTAGATTGCTAACTACAAGAATTTACCTAATTAGATCTAAGAGGGAAATCAAATTGGGTTTGTTTGCTACTTCACAGAGATGGTGATATGGTCTCTCCAAAACAATGACTACAATGTCATATTGAGATACCCATATACTAACCCCATGATGAAGTCTTTAGGAAAAGATGGGCATGTTGATCCTTACAGGATTTTAGGCTCTTTAATCATATTTGTTATATGAGGCTACTGCAATTCAAAGCATGGTGTAAAGTTGGAAGGGTATATACTTAGTCCTTATTTGTAGTTTTTCTATTTGAGAGAAAACTTGCATCTTGGTGCATGTTGGACTAAAAGTACAAAATTAGATTAAGAATTGATAATCCTGATTAAGGCTTGTCTACTCATGATTAGTGAATTAACAAGTGATTATGATGCGTAGATAGCCTTAATCAACCACTTAGGGTCAATTAGGAGGTTAGGATAAGATTTTGAAGCCTTGATGAGATGTTATGGAGGGAAGTGGGGTGATTTTGAATGGTCATGGAAGAGGGGTTTGAGCCAATAATAGGGTTTATTGACCAAAAAAAGGTAAAAATAGGACTTAATTAAGCTAATAATTGCTAATTGTCTATTTTGAAAGAAGATTTTGACTTATGATTTGATCGTAAAGTGGCATCCTGAATGTGGAAAGAGGATGAAGTAATAAACAAAGCATCTATTAATTGACCAAAATGGTAGGGAAAGTGTTAGTTAATTTGCATAAATCACTAATTATAATGGAAATGGTAAGAATGAGAGTGATTTGTGTGCATTTTAGTCAATAAGATTGCAAAAGTAGAATTCAGGTGTCTACATTTGTCCCTTGTTTGAGGTGAAGTAAGTGACTTCACTTCAAATATACTAAACAAGCATAAACAGGTAAATTTTTGAATAAAAATTAGTGGAATGAAGGATGCCCCCTCAAGTTTCGATGGGGTGATAGAAGAAGTCAATCGATAATCTAAAATATGATTGAAATGGATAAAATAAATAGGATAGAATAGGTAAAAAACCCTTGGTTATTTTAGAAGAGAATAGGATAGGGATAAACATGGTTGTTTATTACCCAAGGTAATTTGGAAGAAAAGTTAGTAA
This sequence comes from Taxus chinensis, assembly GCA_019776745.2. NCBI lineage: Eukaryota > Viridiplantae > Streptophyta > Pinopsida > Cupressales > Taxaceae > Taxus > Taxus chinensis. Next base: position 68,597,085 of record CM034153.1, on the reverse strand, counting down.
TGATAAGATAGGAAATTGGAAAATAGGAATATGCTCATCTTTATACCCAATATTCAATATGTAGCAACTTTGTTTCATCACGTATTCCCCTATGATCTGCATCATCGACCCTTATTTAAAATAAAGAAAAGTGTAAAATAACATGAAAAGATATATTACTAACAATTTGTTCATTGCTAAAAAATAAATAACTCCATGTAACATACATTATGTAATACAATATAAGAAAGTAAAATGATATTTAGCATTATGAAACATACAAAATGCAATGAAATACAAGAAAGTAAATCAACTAACCTAATAAAGAGACCAATACAATCGCATGCACTCAAACAAATAACTTTTAAGACATTGCACCAATGTTTTTGTTTATCAAGCTTGCAGTTCTTAAATGTTTATGTTGTAATGACAAGGGTTAAAAAATGGTGCCCCAAGCAAGGATACATGTGAGGGGAATAACAGAGGACACAAGGGGTCCCATGAAAAGATATTCATTACACTATGAAATAGTCTTTGACAACTCACTGTTGTATAGGAGTATCGACATAATAAGCAAGCTAGACTTTGTTAATGGAGGTAGATCATGATGATTTGCAAGTCATTTGAGATAAGAACACAGCAAAAACTTAAGAAATATGTTTTTGTAGGACAAATTTTTATGTTCAAGGACAATATTTTTGATATAGGTTGTCAGCTGTATAGCATGCCATGTTTACCAAAAAAAATTAAATTTACAAATTTTTGATTTCTTGCGATTTTTACCATTGGATTTTTGGTTGATTTAAAAAAAAAAATTTATTGTTTTAATTTTCAAAATTTTTGGGGAAGAAACTATTGTAAAAGAACTAATGAAGTCATGGGACATCGCCAAAAGTTAACCGTAAGGGAAAAAATATGCCCCAGGTAGTAGAAAAGGCTGTTGGGACAGCAAAAATATGCACTAATGTAGCAATCAAATGGGCATGCAAAATAATTATTTATTAAAAAATAATCATCATGACTAGTGTTAGAAGAAATTAGAAGAACCACAATGGTTTCAGGGTGCCTCGGGGGTGAGAAACGCATTGCAGGAGGTAAAAATGGGTGTATAAGCCGTCGCGGCCCACTCATTTACCACATTCACTTACCATTTACCATTGATCAGAGATCTAACCTAGGGGAGAAAATGGCAAGGATGCGGAGACAAAAACACCATGTGGATCGCATGAGAGATTACATGAGGCTCCCAGCGGATGGACTCAAGGTACACAAAGCTCTCCTTTGCCCTTGTGAATTGTTAGTATTTAATTTGGATTATTTTTCACTCATTTTAAAGGTATATTTAGGGTATTTTAGCGATGAAAATGTGCAGGCACAGCCCTAGGGGTGCGTCTGTGCTGCAAGCATGGGCGCACATGCACCTATGCATAACATGAATGCAACTAATCCAATTTTGGTTTTTTATGTAGGGGCACCCATACACCTACAAACAAAAGGGCGTGTTAGTGCTGAAATGACACCTTACGTAGGGGCGCGCATGCACTTGCAAAAAAAAGGGTATGCCAGTGCACGAAGGAGTGTGTTAGTACACAAAGGGGTACACTAGTTCTGCCAGGGGTACGTCAATGCACAAAAGTCACTTTTAGGTTTCTTTTTGGAAGAAAACCATAGTTAGCAAACCCTAGTTGTTAGGAAAATATGACATTTGTATAAAAATAGAATAATAATGTGGTAGACTAGAAAAATTAAAGGATAGAGTAGAAGAATAAATGACATATTAGAATAGAATAATAGGATCATAATAAAATGACCTGATTGGTTTTGCAAGAGAACCTAGATAGGCTAGAGACGTGGGAGAGACATGTATGGATCTGAACTTATGAGGAGACCTTTAGCCGACGTGACCATATTTTCTTGGAGATCACTTTAGAGGTGAATGGACTAGCACACATAGCTCACATGCCCCAGATTACTATAGACCATAGCCTTCTCACAACCTTAGCTAAGAGATGGTGGAGTGAGAGATAGAAATTTTGGTTGCCTAATGGCAAGATGAGAATTACTTTAGAGGATGTGTTGTGGATCTTGCGAGTTCCTATTTAGGGTCAGTTGATCAGTTATGATGGATGTTAAGATCAGATTAAGAGATATATATATCCATGACTTTTGGAGTGAAAGATATACCTCACCAGGGTATGATAGTATTCGATAAGAGGTGCATGGCCTATCAGTGGCTAGGCCAAGTTATTGTATTCTTGTTAGCTCTTGTCAGCAAAATATTGTTTCCTGACAATACCGGTGCTCAGTTTCCCCTTGGCCTTATTAGAGGTATTCACGGACTTCTACAGGGAGAGGTTTATTACTAGGGTAAGTGCATACTAGATCATTTCTATGTGGATATTCATCTGATATATTACCATAGATAGAATTCCATGGGTTCTGCTACTCTGTTGCAGATATGGGCTTTGCATCATATTGCAATTAGCCACCCTTTGGGAGCTTTATGAGCTTGATTTATTAAAGAGCCTTCTAATATGGGTTGGGTTCCAATTGGAGAGGGTGTACGTGGCCATATAGGAGACACTAATTATTATATGCATGAGTTTGATGAGCTACAACCCCATATGACTACATGGTGGCCATATATGTTATATCAATGGCCTAAGTATGTTGTTTAGATTTGTACTGTGATGGAAGATAACATCCTTCTTGGGAGTATGAGCCACATTATGAAGTGGTATAAAGTAGACCAGGTTCAGTGTCAGTTTTGAATTATTTAGGGTATTCTTGGGGCTGAGATATGGTATGCCCAGAGGTACAGAAAATTATTTCATATGGGGCCTCAGATCAGGTTGGTTCAAGCTTGTGCTAGCTTTTTACATCTGGTATTTCATCCTTTGGCATAGCGTGCACATATAGTGGATCTTGGTACTACATCAGAATATACAGGTTGGCATGCTACAATTTCACCTCATTATTTGACTATTCCACATGAGGTACTAGATGCAGCGACTCAGGGATTTCAAGGTCCACTACCTAGGGCACAAGCATAGGGCTAGGCAGATCCACAAGGAGGACAGTAGCACAACAGGTATTCATTCACCAGAAGGTTTTAGTGCAGCAACAGGTATTGGTGCAGCCCTAAGTAGTAGTATGACCATATGTATTGGAACCATAGATTCCCTGATAGGATCCATCATGGGAACCCTTGCAGAAACCTCTATCAACCCCCACATGAGTGCACCACATAGCCCACTGAGAGAGCGAGGTGGTGGCAGGGTGGAGAGTAGAAAATGGATGAAGATATGTCAGTTGATGAATAGGTAGTTGAGAAGCACATGGATGAGGATATTTAGGATATACTGGCTGGTGGACAGGTAACTACCTTGTAGCAGCAACTACAGCCGGTAGTAGCCCTAAAACTCCAGGCCATAGCTAAGAGGGACTTGGTGATTACCGAGAGATATCATCTCATTACCAAGTGAGACTAGGCTAGGGTAGAGATGATACAATCTATGATAGATCAAGATCACGTGACCACAAACAACCTATAACTACAGGAAGAGAGGGACCAAGATGTTGCAGATACAGTTGGCTAGTACGAGAGCAAACTGTAATGCTCTGCAGTAGGCCAACACTGCCTCAGGTTTACAACACTTGATTTGGAACAATGCCGCTATGGAAGAAGAGGCTACATACTAAATTATTCATTATTATGTGGTTTTACCATTCAATCAAATGGTTCCTGAGTATAGTCAGATAGCTGGAAGATTGTCTCATGCTAGATCACAGAGGTAGTCACGATCAGTATAATCTATACACTATCCTTTGGGACAACATGCTTTAGAGTAGCATAGGTTAGTACAGCATGGCACAAAACCTTCTACACATATAGCATCTAAGATACCCCTGCCTAGTGGCAGATCCACACCAGGCAGTCCTGGAGAGGGCTCGAGTCATGGCTGACTTTATTGATTGATGTACTACATGTATATTTTTGGTGTATCACCTCAATATCAAGGCATACTTTTGTATGGATGTATATGTACTATTTTTTATCATGTCTTGTGATGAAGGCAATTTTATTTATAGATGTACGATTATTTTTTATTATTTATTTGTATTGGATGTACTTTTGAGATATATTATTTTGTATACGGACATGTATATTTGATGATGTATGATGATAGACGGATTACTTATGTATCACATGTTGTTTATGACATATCATGTTTAATCTATATGTTTTATGTTTGTATCACATGTTTGTTAATTTATGAGATAGCCTTAGCTAATGTCATATTTCATGTTGATGAGATAATTTGAGTAAAATATGTTTTTATTTTTTATATTGGGACTGGGGGGAATAGATTTGTGATCATGTGTAAGCCCTCTTGCCCCATTGATGATATAGTATGTGATGATTAACTTTAGCATACATGCGTGATGTAAACTTAGAAATTTTTTGATATATGTTGTATAGATGTGATGGTTATATGTGATATGATGATGAAGTGATAACACAATGTATAAGCAAAAATTAACAAGCACAAGTTAAACAAATCTAATCAAAGCAACACACTCATCTACAAACATGTAAGATAAAATGAACTCAAAGCAATACACCATATATTAAAATAAAATTCAATCTAAATAAGCAAGTGAATCCAATCTAAAGCACACAACATGAAAAATCAATGCAACTAAAAATCATATAAACCAACAACTAAAAGTAAGAAAAGTACTACTTTGTTTTTGTGGGACAGATTTGGGAAAGTTTTGGGATGTTTTGCGTTATTTTTAATTTTATCTCTAAGATAATTTTCTATTGTTTTAGAATTTTCTAGGAAACATATTTGAATGTTTTGGTTTTTCCAACAGTTATACAAATGTTTTTTATATTTTCTCAACAGTTTTTCGAAGTGAATGTTCAAGGAAATGAAGAAACATGGATTACCCCAGCATTAAATGGGATGTATAAGGGTAGAATGTCACATGATATATACTAGAATTGACTTTGTGAAGCTTCCCCCAGTGTGAGATGAGTTCATTCAAATTTAAATTCTTTGCATTCAAGAGTTAAAATTAGTTAGATTAGGGCAAAGAAGGATAGGTTCACAAGGGTGTCAGATTAAGGAAAAAAACTAGCTTAGGAAAAATTTTGCATACTCCTAAACCTGAAATGCTTCTTAACAATGGCCCTCTCTTAGCACTAGAAACCATTTTTAACCAAATGACTTGTCCAAAGTACCACCATTGTGTGGTTTTCACTATTGGATGCACCTATTTATTCATCTTTTTTCTTTTTCTATTTTTATACTTTTTTTCTTTTGTATTTGATTCATGGTTACTCAAAGCTCTTAACCATCTGTATGGGCTAGCTTATAGGCACCTGAACCAAAATTAGTAACCACAACATATGTTCCTAGAAAATTGGGTTGAAATTTCCCTTTATTTTCATTGTCCTTATTTGTGTTCTTCTTGTTCTTGTTTAGCACCAAATATCCTACCTCAAATTGACGAGGTATGACTCTTTTATTGTAGCTTTGCCACACTCGATCTTGATACACTATAAGATGATTAAGGGCATGAAGTATTCTCTCGTCTAATAGCTCCAACTCTTTCATTCAAGCTACTATGTAGTCTTCCTCTTCATTTTTGTATTCCCTTAGCTCAATATGTAAAGAAGGGATCTCGATATCTAAAGGTAGTATGGATTTAGTGCTAAATACTAAGTATGGAGTTGTACCTATGGGGCTGCGGATTGAGGTTATAGATTCCAAGAGGGCAGGGTGAATTTGTAAATGCTATTCATGGCCTATCTTGTTCACCATCTTCTCCATAATGAAAATTAAGGTTTTATTAGAATCCTCATCTTGCCCATTACCTTGAGGGTAATAGGGGGTCAAGAACTTGAGGTAGATTTGAAAGTGTTTACAGAGTGATTTCATGGTTTTATTCTTGAATTTTTTACCATTATCTATAATAATATCATAAGGTATGCCATATCAACAAATGATATTGTTCGTGATAAATTTAGAGATCTGGGAACCTTCAACATAAGTGAGAGGAACAACCTCTACCTACTTTGCAAAGTAATCAATTTCAGTAAAGATGAATTTATGACCGTCTGAAGAGAAATGGTTAAGTTTCCCTATTAGATCAAGACCCCACTTTTAGAACAACCAAAGGGTTGTGACAAACTACAAGGACTACACTGGCACATGTATCAAGTTACCATACTTTTGAAAATCCACACATTTCCAAGAGGCTCTCTCTATATCTTTTCGAATCACTGATCCGTTTCGGCACTCGATCCCCTCATGGGTATGAGGATTGGGTATGAGGATTGGGCCCTATCTAACTCAGATTGGGTTCAGTGGCCAGTACCGATAGTTCTCCCGTAGAAGCTATCGTTGGGCAGAGGGCCCTCTTCAGTAGTGCCCAGTCCCCTTCACATGGTTACAAAAATCATGCTCTATGGTAGGCTAATAATAGCCAACTCTAATAATTTTCTTCACAGGGAAGATCCCATTAGTGTGAGCCCCACAAATTATTTCATATACCTCTTTGATTACTTGGATAGATTCATCCAAATTTAAACATCATAAAAAATTACCATTGTAGCCTCGGGGGAAGAGGGTACCCCCAAGTAGGGTATAGCGAGATATACGTTGGATGAGGGTGCGCTTTTCAGCATGGGAAATGTTAGTGGGAAATGTTCCATCATGAAGTTAATTAAATATTTCAGCATACCACAGTGAAAAGGGGCCAACAACCTCACACACCAAATAGGAGTCTGGTATGTCATATGTTGGTTTTCTTATATTTTCAATGAAGAATGGCATGTCGTTGTTCACTGACAAAATGATTAATATAGATCCTATCATAGCCATGACATTCTATTCTGGGTTTTTGGTATCTTCTCAAATGTTATCTTTTTGAATAATTCTTTCAGGGAATCGACCATTCTTTTATATGGAAGAATATTTTCATCCTTGACCTTGGATTCATCTATGACCTATTTGATGATAAGAATTTAATCACCAATGCATTTAACTTGTTTGATATCCCACTTGACGGATAGCTTCATGCCTACAATGAGAGCTTCATACTCTTATATATTATTTGTGCAGGGGAGCTCAAGTCGAAACACTTGGGGTATCAAATCTCTCATATGAGTAATTAACACAACTCTGGCACCTAAACCATGAAAGGTAAAGGAGCCATCAAAGTATAATTTCCAAACACTAGATTACTCAAGGTACATGATGGATGCATCTGGTATTTCCAGACTTAAGGGTTTGCTACCTGGTAGTGGAGCTTCTACAAGCTGATCTGCTAAGACTTGTCCTTTTACTAACTTTTGATGAACATATTCAATGTCAAACTCATTTAATAAGATGATCTAGTTAGCCATCTTTCCTATGAGTTCAAGTTTTGACAATAAGTATTTTAGTGGATCGATCTTCGAAATAATTTTGACTTTATGGTTGAGAAGAGAATGGTGTATCTTCTGGAAATTAAACCCTATCAATGGGAAATCCTTTTTGATATGTGAATAGTTGAGTTCATATGTTATTAATGTTCTACTCAAGTAGTATGCAACCTTTTCTCTCTACTCTTGGTCATACTGGGCCAACAGTGCCCCAATCAAAAAATGTGTAGCAGAGATATAAAGAAAAAATGGTTCTCCTACCGTGGAGGGCATGAGAATGGGGGGTTTAGCTAAGTATTCTTTTAGTAAAGAAAACTATTGTTGTTGTTCTGGCTCCTAGGTGAAATTAATGTCCTTCTTTAGAAGATGTGTGAACCTATGACTCTTATCTACTAGTTGTGAAATAAACCTTCCGATGGCCTGAATTTTCCCTTATAAGCTACGTAGTTGTCTAATATTTTAAGGAGGAGGAATTTCTATGATAGTTGTGACCTTTCTGGGGTGTACCTTTATTCCTCTCCTTGATACAATGAACCCTATTAATTTCCCATGTAGGACACCAAAGACACACTTCTTCGGGTTAAGGCAGACTTTGTAGTCTCTTAGGTGCCGAAAGGTATGCCAAAAAATCTCTGGGTGCTCCTCCCAAGTTTGAGATTTAGCTAGTATATCATCTATGTAATCTTTCATGATGTTGTTTATCATGTCATGAAATATTATTGTCCTTTCCCTTTGATATGTAGAGCTTGCATTCTTAAGGCCGAAGGGCATAACTTGGTAACAGAACATTCCCCATGGGATTTTAAATTTTTTCTTGTTTTTATATTACTCTGCAATCTTTATCTAATTATAACTTGAGAGGACATCCATGAAAGATATCATCTCATAACTAGTAGTAGAGTCAATGATCATGTCAATGTTAGGGAGAGGAAATTCATCCTTGGGACAAGCTTTGTTAATATATCTAAAATTAGTGAACAGTTTGATACCAACTAGATTTTTCTGAACTAGTATCACATTAGAAATCCACTCTGAGTAGTCGATAGGCTCGATGAATCCTAATTCTAATAAAGTTTCTAGCTCTGACATTACCGGTAAGGCAACGCGAGGATGCATCTTCCAGAGCTTTTGTTTGATGGGCTTGGCATGTGGGTACACAACAAGGTTGTGTACCACTAATGCAGGATCCAATCCTAACATGTTGGCATAAGATGAAGTGAAGATGTCTACATACTCTCTCAAGAGTCATGTGAATGTTTTATGTTCTTTGGCTGAGAGTGAAGCTCCTAACTTAACTATCTGCGGCAGATCTATTGTATCTTCCACTAGTAGCTTTAACTCATCCCCCATGTGCATAGGATCATGTGGGAGATTGACATCATCCTCTACAAAAATTGTTTCAAGGAGGTGATCATCATCTTTATATGGGTACACTATCTTTTCCATAGGTTATTTTACTTGTTTTTCCATAAGCGCCTCAAAGAGGTTTTTGCTATAAGACTTCCCATTTTTATTTCCACAAGGATTTTTTTTGGGAATATTTCCCTTCCTCACTTTTTTACTTAAGTGTTCACATAACTCTACTTCCTCCCCAAAGTAGGAACATGCATTAATCTGATTGGATAACCCATTCTTGTGATCATTTCTTGGAATGTTGTCTTTGATGCTTAAGAACTCACCAATAGCCTCATAATTCTGAAACATATCAATAGGTGTGTATTTTTGGTGATCCTAATTCACCAGTAATGGGTAGATGAGAGTTAATGTCTAATTTATAGGGGATATAGTGGGTGTAATAGGGGTTATGGTAAGGATAGCCATGTTAGAGAATAGGTTCGTAGAGGTAAGGTCTTCGTAAAGACTACATGAAGAATTTGTTTCACTTTCATTTTTTGACAAAATATCATCACTCTCAGAAGAAACGTAATCATTATCTGAAGGGTGAGATTCATACAAATGGATGTCAATTCCCAATTTACCCAGTATGCAATGAGGTATTGAAAGAGATTATAATAGACCTTGTTCTTTGTGGCTGCAACCACATCCTTAGTATCTCATAGTAAGCATGATTTTGTTAGGAATAACATACCTAGATGACTTGTAACATAAATCCATTTCACTATCTTGAGGATGATATATAATGTCGTTGAAGTTTCTTTCATCTTCTAGCAAGCCACCAGAAGTGAAATTTTCAAAAGGGAAATTCTCACTTGATATTTGGAATTTGTAGCATGGTCTACCACATGTTAGGGATGATAGAGGAATTTTTTTAATCATAAGGGCTTTCTAAAGATTGTACTCTCCACATCCATTATTTATGACCTTCATCTCCCATGTAATAAAAGCATATTCCGATGTAGATGCACCACTGTCATTGGGAGTCAGGATGTTTGGGTCCACTCATGAAGTGAGGGCCTCCGACTGAATAGGAACAATAATCTCCATAGAGGGATACTCATAGATGGTAGGAAAATATCCCAAAAATGATCTGCAATGAGAAAATGGTTGGGGATCCCCTTGTATAGTAAGTTTTTTCCCTTCATACTGAAATTTTAGACACTGATGATAAGTTGATGGAACAACCCTCATGGCATGAAATCATGGGTGACCAAACAAGATGTTGTAAGGGAGCTCTAGGTCCAAGACATGGAACTTTGTATCATGGGTTATAGGACCAAATTCTAAGGAGAAAGTGATCATTCCAACTGATTTTATTTCTTCATTTTCACATGTATTTATGGTGATGACCTTTATCTCTAAATTAAATTTTGTGCCACCTAGTTGATGAACTAGTTTAAGAGTACAAATGTTAAGACCCGATCCACTCTCCACAAGCACTCTCTTGACCTTATTACGCTTGATTATTTCCTCAATATGTAAGGGTATGTTATGAGAGGTATTTTCAATTAAAACTTTTGTTAGACTGAAGGTTATGTGTCTTGTGAGAGTGGTTTGCACTACAATGTCTTGTAAATGTGTAGGGTCAACATCAATAGATACTCCTTATCCCTGTAAGGTTCTAAAAAGTATATCTTTATGAATTTTAGAAATATTTATAAGGTCTAAGATTGAAATCTTGGTTATATTCTTCTCTAGTTGATCTAACACATCATAATGAATCTCTTGAGGAGGAGGGGGAGTATGTTTGGAATTTATAACAAGGTAAGCTTGTCACATTTCTATAGCACACTCTTTTGTTTTAATTATAATTGTATTGATTTTCTCAACAAGTGTGTTAACACAACTTATCAAGGCATCAAAGTGGTCTTTGCTTGACATATAGTTGGAATTCTTAGTCTAAGATGATTGTCCCTAATCCAGCTTGTTCCTTTCTTCATGATTAGGAAAAGGATCTTTGAAGATCCTTGAGCTTTCATTTGGATATTTTACAGTGGCAGCAAAATCTACTTCAATATTGCCACTGATGACTAGGTCTTGAATATAGTGTTTTAATCTTAAACACTTGTCCATTTTATGACCATTTACATGGTGAAACCCGTAGAATTCATTCTCCTGAAACCATGACAGTTTAGGTGTGTTGTCCCCATAGGGTTTTTTTTTATGGTAATTTACCATGTTTACGGCCTCTAACCGTTTCAATATGGATGATATGGATTCAAATAAAGGGGTAAAAGTACATCATTTATACTCAATAGGTGGATTTCCCTTTGCAAGTTTCAAGGGTGTGTAGTTCTGAATGTCTTATACTCACTTGGTATATACTATTCCATCATCAACAATGTTTTTATTTTTATTATGAACAAACTTTGGTTTTTCGTTAGACTTGGAATCATTTTGATCGTTCGAGAAAGGTTTTAGAGTCCCCCTAGCTAGCAATGCTTTTTCAATTTGACTCTCTTTTTTTATTACCTCTTCAAACGTGTTTCAACAATGCATTTTTAGGTGGAACGTGATGTCTAGATGGAGGTTGGGAAAAAATATGCCTATCAACTTTTTCTCAGGTATGGAGCAAGGAAAGCGGCTAGTTAATCCTCTTCGTCATTGTAAAAATGTAGAAATGGTTTAATTGTTTCTTTGTTTGGCATTGTAGAGATCCAACATGGTGATGTCATTCTCTATATTAAAAGGTAAGTGTCATACAAAAATTTCTACTAGTTCTAGCCATGTTGATATGGATCCCTTAAGGATGTGAACAAACCATTCTAGTGTTGTTACTCTCAAACTTTGTGAAAAGAGGCACATAAGATAATTGTTGCTTAATGTAACCTCTTGGCATGCCATATAAAACTCTTTAATATGGTCATGAGGGTCACCTTTTCCCTTATATTTTTCAAATTTTGGGAAATCAAATTGTCTTGGGAAAGGTACCTATAACATGGCTTTTTTGAATGGGTAGGGACATGACTCATCAAACCGATAGTTCTTGTTATTGCTACCGGTTTGGCCCTCTTCAAATGCTTGAAGGGTTTTCTTTATAGTAGACCATTCTTTGTGGAAGAGGTGGTCTTGCGTGGGTGGTGGCATAGGTCTATAAAAATGGTTAAGCCTAGGTGTATGTCCACCGCTATTTTTAATGAAAAATTCCTCATAAGGATCCTTTCATGTCTCCTATCGAGGAGTGTTTATTGGGAATTTTTGAAACAAAGCTTTACGTTTTCTCTTTGGTATGGTTTGTTTCAGAACTTTTGGTTGTTCCTTTTGTATATGTGAATCCAAACTTGTCAATTAGTGAGTCAGGGCTTGGACATGTTGTTCTAATGTAACCTCTTGAATGGGTATTTTGTTATGATCTTCATTAGGGGGAGGTTGTGCATGATGAATATTTTCTTCATGGTCTTCGCAAAAAAATTTAATTGGAGGTAAATGATATTCTCTTGTCATTTTTGAAAGGTACTTCCTCATTATTTTTTCATGCAGAAGTAGAGGTGTGACCTGGGTTTAATATGTCATCTATATGGTGATGAGGATGTTCCACTTCCTCTTCCCCTCGAACCATTGTGGAAATGAGAGAAGGGTCCACCTTGGGAGGTAACCTAGATCCTAGTTCCATAACATGCATAAGAACCTCAAGTATTTTTTGAAAAATGTAATCATAAAAATTAGTGAGAGGACACTCTATGTTCATACAAGGATAATCTTCCTCTCCACTATTATGGTTAACCATGAGATTATCCTCTAGAAGAGGTGTTATCCAAAATAAGCCCCATGCTTATTTTTGGTTAACTCCTCCTTCTTCTCCTTTGCTGGAACTTAAATGAATTTTTGGCATGCTTTAGGTACCGAAAATATTCTAGAAATGATCCCATCAAATAGGATTTTTCCTCACCTTTCCAGAAAGGTAAAATTTTCCTCCTAACTCCTTATATTTCTCAAGTTATGGCTCGACAGAGTTTTTGAGGGAAATTTTCCCTGGGAAGGTCCGCAACCAGTAGACATGTGCCACGTGGCAGCGGAATGGTGGGTCAGCGGAGGTATTTTGGAATTTTTTGCATAGGAGTGGGTGGGGCACAAAGAAAAAAAAATTCCGATGGGCCTACGGAGGAAGAGATATGGCTTAAGGTCTGCGATGAATGAGGAGCTGCCATGTGGCGGCGGAGGTCGGATTGGCGGGAGTATGTTGAAAAAATTTCCAAAAATGGTGCAAAGAAAATTTTGGCCCAGAAGCCTCGCATTGTATGAGAATGTGCCACATGTCCATGAGGGTGGTGGGAGTCAGAGGGGTAGAGTAAATTTTGACTTTTTGCCAAAGTAGTAGAAGGCGCAAAGGAAAGAATTGGCCAGCAGTCCCACCAAGGAGGAAATGGAAATTTTGGTTAAATCCCCACGAGCGAATAGGGTGGTGACACATGTCCTATTCTCGATGGAGGTCAGGGGCATGGGGAGAGTTGGGAATTTTTTCCAAAGTGGTCAATAGCATCAAAAACAAAATTCAAAGCGCATGCTCGAGGCCAATAAGAGGGTGACATGTGTTACTAGGATAGCGGAGCGTGGGGAAAGTTGGGAAATTTTCCCAATGGAAAATCAAAGGGGCGAAAGGTAGGTTTAGGCCCATGATCCCATCGACCAATGAAGAGGTGCCACATGGCTGTGGAGTAGTGGGGAATGGGGATTTTTGGGGAAATTTTCCCAAATTCAAAAAAGGGAAAATTGCAAATTTTTGGCCCACCTATCCATTTTTTCCCTATTTTTGCCCTAAATCTTCGGAGGGGCATAAATTTTGATCCAAAGCTTGAATTTTTGTGTTCTTGGTGTCATTGGAAAGCTGGTGAAATTATCTACACAATGGAAGTTCCAATTTTATATTTTGATGGAGATTTGTGGGAGAAAAATAGGAAAACGTCTATGGCATGCAAAAAACATAGAAAACGACTCCAACCACCAAAATTAATGAAGTATGGGCCTCTATTTTTCTCTGTAAAGCAATGTACTATGGCGTATGGGATTTTTTATGGAAACCCATCATTTTGCAGGCCATTTAGATAAATCTTGTTGGTGGTTGAAGTAAAAAATTGATTTTTCCACGTTTTTTCTTTCTTTCATGTTGGGCTCGATGGTTAAAGGTCAGTTTTGGCTCATTTTGTAAAGGGTTGGACATTTTTTATGTTCTGCAGGCTCCCTCCTTTACCCTAGCAAGTGAATTTGTGGAATATCAGACCTTTTTTAGGACTGCAACATGTTTTCTACCTCCTTGTTGTTGTAATGCACCGTATTTAAAGATGGAAATGCCAATGCAAGCTCTTTGAATGAATTTTCAATCCTTTCTTGTGTTGTTTGTTATATCTTGATCCTTCATTACAATTTTAGCAATTTTTGCATGATTTTTGTTACATTTTTCATAATTTCTGTCAATCTGCAAAAATAGATTTTCGCCACTCCTTTGGTGTATCACCTTGTCAGTTTAGTTTTATCTTTTTTTCTTTCTATCCTTGTCTCCTTGGTAGAATTAGAGTAGAATTTTGAGTTAAACCTCTGAAAATTTCATGCATGCATCTAATCAGAGGATTAGAGGAGATACCCTTCAATCTAGAGAGTTTTTTCCCATTTTTGCAAGTCCCATGCTTGGGGAAAAGATTCCATGTTGTGCAATCATAGTAAATGACCCAATTCTCACTTGTAGATCTGAAGATCATTTAGGGGGTGCTACTGATTTGCACTAACAGTTTTGGCATGCCCGATGGGACCTTAGAGGTCTTCCACATTATTTTTGATAGGTTGGTGTGTTCCTGTTAAGGATTCAACCTTTGGAGGCATATTAAAAAGCACATCTGACGACTCCATCTAGTAAATAAATCATTCTCTGAGTTGTAGACCTATTTTCCATCCATTTTCATCCATTATTATTTCCATCTCTTCCATCTTCTTTCATTCCATGAAGTTGTGCAATCATGACTTCATTTCCATCATGGAATTCACATTTACAATAGGAACAATATATTTCACATCCAACATGTTTTACAACTACTTCAAATCAGCATTTTGATCAAATTCAAGATCAGCATGCTTACCCATATGAGCAATACCAAAATAAGTTTGGTTGTGAAGCATGTCAAGAGAAAGGGTGCGTATGCAATGAAGAAAATCAAATGGAAGATTCTGATTTTGTGGATAAAATCCAAAAGATGGAGGTAAAAATGGTGCAATCAAGAGCAACAACTCAAATGAAGGCTTTCAGAATTGGTTGCAGGACTCTTTGTCCATGGGGAGGCCCTTTTCCAAGACACTTCAGCCCTCAGGAGAAGATGGACTTCATGATGGATATGTTGCCCCAACTTGCACAATGGACAGCAGAGATAGAGGCCTATAAACTTAGTGTTGAACAACCTTGTCAATGGGTAAGTTCTACACCATCATCTGGTTTTTACCTTTCCATTCCTCAAGTAGCACCATCTCATTTGGAATGCCAATTTCTAAATCTAGACAATGCTGCCCCAAGAGTTAATTCCATTTCTCCATTCCCTAGTCTTCCACCCCATCTCAATTCTTCTGTCCTTTTCCCTTCCAAACAGCCATTCCCTCCAAAGAAACAAGAATTTATACCTCCTCCAACTCCACAAAAATTTGCAAAATCAATTGAGTCACAATGCAACCCTCCTCTTGCATTCCCAATTCCATGTGGAGAAGAATAAATTGCAAAAATCAGTCATGAAGGACAATAAGAGAAAGATCCAAGCAAAGAAGGAATGATTAAGGGCTTAGTAAGTTTGGCTCTTAGATATGGAATTGAGAAGATCCCCTTGCTAGTTAATACTACAGAAGAGGTTGGATTTGAGAACAAGTGGAAAACAAGGCTGATTTTATAACAATAGTGAAGCAAGAAAAACAGCACCTTGTTTGTGATGAGTTGAGTGTCCATGTTGGCACTTTGCCCAAAGGGAATGCTGATCCAATAGAAGTTGCACAATCAGCCTTGGAGGAGGAAAGCTCTAAAAGAGATCTTACAGCCCCAACTTTTCCTCTAGAGCATCAAATTGAAGAGTTTGATTTTTCATACCTCATGCTAGAGGGAGAGTTTAATCAATAACAAGATGGTCTTCAAGAAGCAAAGGAGGAAGAACAACCAGCTCCAAATCCCATTGGAGAGCAAAAAATGGATGAGATCAAGTCATTTTTTTGCAACATAAGAAGAAGGAAACATTATTGATACATTTTTTGTTTCATTTGAAGGGACTGATTTGATTGATGAAGTCATTATGGAGGTGAACAAAACAGGTCCAAATTTTGAGCAAGAGGCACAATAAATTTTATGTTTCTCCCCCACTTCATCTCTCCAAAAATCTGATTTTTTGGATGAGTTTGAGTTGACAAGTTTCATGTTTGAAAACAAAACTACACATGGTGAAGAAAATGTAGATTTGGAGGTCGTCATATAAGAGGGAGAGACCTTGCAATAACAGGACATTAAAGAGTTTGATTTTCCATCAAACTTAGAAGAATCTTTAGATGAAGAGCCATATGAAACTACAATATTTTCTTCTTCACCATTCAATGTCAAAAATCAAGAGCCTGCTGCCACAAAGGAGAACATTGAAAAACATCAGCCTGTGTTTTGTGACAGCTCTTTGAACCATTATTTGAAGATAGTAATCTTCCATGTTATTCACTGGAAAAGGAAGGGAAACAACAGAAGAACTTCATCACTTCTTCCACACCATCCATTCAAGAAGGTCTACAAGAATACTCCATTTTTGGAGTTGAAAATCAGAGCTATGGGCATATCAAATGGATCAGACCTTGCCCAATAAGGTACTGAGCTTCATTGGAGCTGAAGGAGAAGTCACAACTAGACATGCTTTCTTCTAAGCATGAGGGTGAGCTACAAAGTACCAAGGATCAGCTTACATACCTCTTCAATCCAAATGTAGAGAAACTAAAAGAGGTATTTAATTTGCTTTTAGCTGACACCTTGCTAATTTGGGTAGAAGACCAACTTCTTGTTTATTTTCCACTCATCCAACTAGAAATTTTCAGTCCCAAATCATTTTCATGGTAGCTAATTTTGAAGAAAGGAAGCTATTTTGCACAACCAATTGTAGGGTTTGTTTAGCTCACCTTTGCTTCCAATTAGAGTAAGGTAGGTTTTCTTTTAGTATAAGAAGTGCTTTTACACACTCTACATGTTCCATTTGGAGCATGTATGATGTTTAGTTTTGTACATAGTTTTTGGTGCTTCTGGTTTTTCTCTTGCGCAGTCCATTTCAGTGGCATTTTGGTGAAAACAACCCCAGTTTAGTGGGTTTCCAAGTGGCTCAAAGAGGAAGTTTTCAAAGTTCAGATCAATTTGCAGGATACAACTCATGACTCCATGCCCAATGGATGCTTTAAATGCTACTGATCATTCATCTAGCAGGAAGATGACCCCTCTGAGTCACCAAATTGTTATCCAAAATAAGCCCCATGCTTATTTTTGGCTAACTCCTCCTTCTTCTCCTTTTCTGGCACTTAAATGAATTTTTGGAATGCTTTAGGTACTCAAAATATTTTGGGAATGATTCCATCAAATAGGATTTTTCCTCACCTTTCCAGAAAGGTAAAATTTTCCTCCTAACTCCTTATATTTCTCAAGTTATGGCTTGGCGGAGTTTTTGAGGGAAATTTTCCTTAGGAAGCCCCACAACCAATAGGAATGTGCCACGTGGCGGTGGAATGGCAGGTTGGCGGAGGTATTTTAGAATTTTTTGCCAAGGAGTGGGTGGGGCACAAAGAAAAAAAAATTCCCGCGGGCCCGCGAAGGAAGAGAAATGGCTTAAGGTCCACGACAAATGAGGAGGCGCCACATGGCAGCGGAGGTCAGATTGGCGGGGGTATGTTGAAAAAAATTCCAAAAATGGTGCAAAGATAATTTTGGCCCAGAAGCCCCACGTTAAATGAGAATGTGCCACTTTCCATGAGGGCAGCAGGAGTTGGAGGGGTGGAGTAAATTTTGGATTTTTGCCAAAGTAGTAGAAGGCGCAAAGGAAAGAAATGGCCCGCAGGCCCGCTAAGGAGGAAATGGAAATTTTGGTTAAATCCCTGCGAGTGAATAGGGTTGTGACACGTGTCCTGTTCTTAGCGAAGGTCGTGGGCATGGGGATTATTGGGCATTTTTTTGAAAGTGGTCAGCAGAGTCAAAAGCAAAATTCAAAGTGCATGCCCGCGGCCAATCAGAGGGTGACACGTGTCACCGAGATAGCAGAGCGTGGGGGAAAGTTGGGAAATTTTCCCAATGGAAAATCAAAGGGCTGAGAGGTGCCACAGGATCCCATCAACCAATGAGGAGGTGTCATATGGCAATAGAGTAGCAAGCCATGGGAATTTTTGGGGAAATTTTCCCAAATTCAAAAAAGGGAAAATTTTAAAGTTTTTGTCTACCAATCCAGTTTTGCCCTATTTTTGCCCTAAATCTTCATAGGGGCATAAATTTTGATCCAAAGCTCAGATTTTTGCATTATTGGTTTCATTGGAAATCTAGTGAAATTCTCTACATAATGGAAGGTCCAATTTTATATTTTGATGGAGATTTGTGGGAGAAAAATAGAAAAATGTCTCTGGGATGCAAAAAACATAGAAAATGACTCCAACCACTAAAATTAATGAAGTATGGGCCTCTTTTTTGCTTTGTAAAGCAATGTACTATGGAGAATGGGCTTTTTATGGAAACCCGTCATTTTGCAGGCCATTTAGATCAATCTTGTTGGTGGTTGAACTTAAAAATTGATTTTCCCACGTTTTTTCTTTCTTTCATGTTGGGCTCAATGGTTAAAGGCTAGTTTTGGCTCATTTTGTAAAGGGTTGGACTTTTTTTATGTTCTACAGGCTCCCTCCTTCACCCTGGCAAGTGAATTTGTAGAATATCAGAACTTTTTTAGGACTGCAACATGTTTTCTACCTCCTTGTTGTAATGCACTGTATTTAAAGATGGAAATGACAATGCAAGCTCTTTGAATGAATTTTCAATCCTTTCTTGTGTTGTTTGCTCTATCTTGATCCTTCATTACAATTTTAGCAATTTTTGCATGATTTGTGTTACATTTTTCATAATTTTTGTCAATATTTAGAAATAGATGTTCACCCCTCCTTTGGTGTATCACCTTATCAGTTTAGTTTTATCTTCTTTTCTTTCTATCATTGTCTCCTTGGTAGAATTAGAGTAGAATTTTGAGTTAAACCTCTAAAAATTTCATGCATACATCTGATCAGAGGAGTAGAGGAACCAACCTTCAATCTGGAGACTTTTTTCCCATTTTTGCAAGTCCCGCACTTGGGGAAAAGATTCCATGTTATGCAATCACAGTAAATGACCCAATTCTCACTTGTAGATCTAAAGGTCATTTAGGGGGTGCTACTGATTTGCACTAATAAGAGGGTTGTCACCTCTAAATATATTGGTTCCTAATATTCATGATCCCATCCTCGTAGTAGGAATACTCGAGATAGAAGATACAATGAAAAACATTTCCACTAAGTTTTACTAAAAAGGGACCTTAGTCATTTTTTTACAGTGTAATGAAACTAAATTAACAAGGTGACTATAGAATAGCCACAAAATTGATAGGTCAAAATTAATATATGAACTAAAGAATAATGAACAAGCTATCCTGGAAAGGTAATATATGACACAAGTTTTCCTTAGAATAATACAATGACGTACAACACTCAAAATTTAGTTACACCAAATAGTTTACTCTCTAAGATTTTCCTAGATAGGTTTGCAACCAAATAGTGACAACACAATATAACCAGTTAGGTCAAGTTTGCAAACAACAAGGCCTAAATGATAAGAGAATTTTGGCGTGATCTTCTAACAAGATATAATAAAATCCAATTTCTAAATAATAACAAATTCTAAGCTTTGTAAAATGGACAATACAAATGTGAGTAGTGTAACAATGCTATTTGGACATGTAATCAAACTTTATGAGAAAGCAAGATTTTACTATCAAAATGGCACTATAGCGATGCTAACAAAGTAACATCACTACTCAAAAAACTCAAGACAATGCTAGGGTGTAAAAACTACATCTAATTATATCAAGAAATTGTTATGCATGCGAGCAACGTAACCCTACAATATAGATATTTGTGCCTAATTTCATAATGGAAACAAGACATAAATATCTCAATTGTATGGCTACAATGTGGGCAGTGTAACAAATCAAAAGAATACAAGGATGAAATCACCTAACTATGATTATAATAAGTTTCAAATATGGGTCTTTGAGATAAGGGGGCATACTAGATTGTGAGTACGTACCATGCACACTTTCAACACTTGCGCTCTGGCATTACAACCTAGTCACGCAAGTAGAATACAAAAGTGGTGGACATGCGATATCTAGCGGTATCCATATAGGTTGTTTCATTTTGTCTAAAAATGGGCACCAAGAAAACAACGGTGTAGACAAAGTGGTGTTGAAATAAACTTGGTGTTATTTTGGAATATTTTCACCTTCTCTTAAGACAAGTGAAAAACTAGGACAAAATGACACTAAGTAAAGTTCATGATGAAAATCACTTGGTTTCAACTTTAAGATATTTTTTCCCTTGTTCAAAAAACAAGATTTTGAATCTAACAAAGTTATCACTTTGTGAGAGATCTCAATTATAACAACTAAGACAAAAATAATGTCTCCAAGCCGGCAAGCTACCTAGGTGGTTCTCTCTCTAGGTATCACAAGATATCTAAGGTGAGTTCGATTTACCAAGGTTTCCCAAGGTATATCTTAGGTTTAATTTACCCCCTTCAATATAATGAGCACTATAGTGCGTTCAATTATACTTTCACTGGGGTCACTATATGGATATATTTGACTCTAATCTCACCAAGGTGTACTAGAAAAGTAGGTAGTGTGAAGAAATTTCATGTTTTATTGACAAGGTTCCCTCTTTCTTGAACTACTTTAGGGGTTCCAAGGACCACACCCATTGTTATAGATTAAGGCTTATGCCAAAGGGGTTATGTCCTAGTTGAGTGTACAAGTCATAGCTCTTAACAGAAACCTACAATATGGTGTTTTGAATGATGTTTTGGTGTATTTTTTATATTTTGGATTAAGCAATTTATTTTAGACCACCAATGGCAACCTAAAACACACATGAATGTTAGATTTTGGTTAAAGAGAGCCCTTATTTCTTTGACAAGTGTTTGTAGGTCCTTTAAGCAAATGATTAGTAGTTCAAAAAGGTTCACAATATCATAGAAAAAGGATTAAGTGTTGTTTTTGTTTCTCAAGATCACACTAGGTGCAAGAGAAGAGCATACACAACAAATAATCTAACTAAATAGAAATGAAAAGCTTGTAAATCAACTAACTACCATAAAAATTTGTAAAGTAAGGTTTATTTCCAATTAATCCAATTGCTTCTTAATGAAAGACTAAAATTTCTTTTGGTTCCCAAGATCACACTAGGTGCAAGGGAATAGCATACACAAATTTTGTCCTTGATTCTTTATTAAGTGAAAAAAACTCTTAAACTAAAAGATCAAGCATATCAATGAATGATGATTTTTCTTACTTACTCTAAAATAGCAAAAAGTGGTCGAAAAGTGCTTTTGATTCCCAAGATCACACTAAGTGTAAGGGAAGAGCATACGCACCCTATTTCAAACTCAAATAAAGCATGAAAAATCACTTTTCAAATCCTAATTCAATTTTAACAAAAATTACTTATCAAACCCTATGTAAATTTTGTTAGGAACATTGCTATGAAAACATTAAATTGACAAAAATAGCAACTAAAATCCTCTAAAAAATGACATGAATCCTAAAAACTAAAAATAATGAATTTTGAACAAAGCTTACTTGAGTGCACAGGTGCAATCTTGAGTGCACAGGAACAGGTTTTGAAACATGGGCACGCCCCGTAAAGCACATGTGTGGGTTTGAAAGAACAGGTGTGGCTCTATCAAATTTACATAGTCAATAGTGCACAAATGTGGCCAGAGAGGTGTAGGCGCAGACCCTAATGCACATGCACAAGCTTGACTCAGAGACAAAAATTATAGTGTTTCACAAATGTGGCCAGAGAAGCATAGGCGCACTTCCTAATGCATAGGTACATGTTTCAATGCATAGGCATGCCTATGTATGCACAAGAACAATCTTCATTGAACATGCGTGGATCTTTCTTGTAGATGGCCAAAATTCAAATTTTGAGAAAACTTTCTTCAAAAAACTCCAATTGTTGATATTTTGAGGCACTTTTGATAGGGCTTCACCTCCTTATTTCCTGCAAGGAACATGAAAAAAACTTCTACAACTAATCTATTTGAAACAACTACTTAGCTACAAAATCAAACTACCAAAATTTGAAAACTACTCTAATTTTGAATTTAATCTAAGAAATTTGAAAGTAAACTAGAAAACTTTGAAATTAATCTATAAAAACTTGAATCTAATCCAAGAATTGGAAGTTAATCTAAGAAAACTTGAAATCTAAAAAATTTAAAACTATGTTAAAAATCTAGAGAATGAATGCAAATGGGGTTTGAGTCCCATCGGGTATGCCAAATGATAACACCCCAAAAATTTAGCACAAATTAGCTAGTTTAAAGCAAGACTAACACCACATAGTTTAAAGCTAATTGTGAAAGCTAAGGAATGAAACATGAAATATCAAAGCTTAATAGCATAATAATGGAGATCAAATGAAACTAACATCTAATATCTAAGCATGTTTACTATGTTAGATGATTACTAAACAATAGACCTAAATAGATCTAGGAAGCAATCAAATTAGGAATGGTTTCTACTCCACAAATTGTGAGAAGATATCTCCAACACAAGAATACAATGTCATGTTGAATACCCTCCTACTAACCATGATGAAGGCTTTAGGAAAATATGAGCATGTGGATCCTTGAAGGATTTTAGGCTCTTTAACATATGTGTTATATGAGGATACTAATAAAATCATGGTTTAAGTTTGGAAGGTAGTACTTAGTATTATTTATAGTTTTTCCTTTGAGGAAAACTTGCATCTTGGTGCATGTGGGACTAAAAGTACAAAGAATATTTATAATTTTTAATCATGATTAACCTTTTCTAATCATAATTAGTGAATTACCAAGTGATTAAGAGGTTTGGAGACCTAATCAACCGCTTAGGGTCAACTAGGAGGCTAGGATAATATTTTGAAGCTTGTTGAGACGTTGTGGAGGAAATTAGGGTGATTTTGAGTGGTCATAAGTGGGGTTTGAGCCAATATTTTGGCATATTAACCAAATTAAGGGTAAAATAGGCTTAATTAGCTAATAACGCTAATTGTTTCCCAGAAGAGGATAACAACTTACGATTTTATGTCGATTGGCATCTTGAATGTGGAAAAGGGTGGATAATAACCAAAGTGTCGTTAATTAACCAGAAAAGAGGGAAAGTGTTAGTCAATTAGTGGAAATCACTAATTATAATGGAATCAATAAGATTGAGAGTGATTTACATGTGTTTTGGAAATAAGATTGCAAAAGTAGAATTTAGGTGTCTACAATTAGTGTTATGTTATATGTTTATGAGCACGTATGACTTGTGATGATATTCTTATGTATGTATTCAAATTTTTATTTTATGGTGATTAATACAATGGAGTTTTGTGGATGGATTATTGTTATTAATACCTTTGTTATTGTATTTTGCATGGTAGATCTAATCTTGGTTTGTTTTTAGGTCATTATGTCATATGGTTGTGATCTATATTTTTCTATGCTTTACTTTTGAATGGTTGTTATGTATCTAGTTTATATGTGTATTT
This sequence comes from Taxus chinensis, assembly GCA_019776745.2. Lineage (NCBI taxonomy): Eukaryota > Viridiplantae > Streptophyta > Pinopsida > Cupressales > Taxaceae > Taxus > Taxus chinensis. The sequence continues at coordinate 68,573,483 of CM034153.1, read as the reverse complement.
ATCATGATAACTCCTTGATAAAGCTACCATAAATGGGGGACTTGGTACCCTTGCACACTTTAGGTGAGCTCTCAAATCTGTCTGATTGAAGTGTCAGTGTGCCTTGGGCTGTTTGGTAAAATAAAAGACTACACTTTGGTTCCATTTCTAGGACCCCTTTTCAAGTTATTTGTAAGGATGTTTTATGATGAATACTTATCGGTTAACTTTTTCCAGTATTGAGTGATGTGTCAGCGTGCCTTAGGTTGTTTGGTAAAATAAAATGGAATATGGAATCGAGTGGTAAGGTAGAATATTCTTACATGACTCCTATTGGCCTCATATTCCATTTGATCCCACTTGCCCTGGCACTATTTTCACACATGAAGGTATCTCTTTCTTAGGATTTACATCTGATGATATTCTCCCTCCATCTCACTCTCCCCACTTATACCATGGATATGTACTCATTACTTCTTCTTATGGCCTATGTGTCTTCCATTTGTCAATTTTTATTACATTTACACTATATTCCTCTCTACTCAACCTTAGCCAATATTTTCTCGATTATATTGGTGGTACTCTTGAACCGAATCATATTGATATCATGTTTCCTATGCCCTTTATCCATGTCTCTATATGCAAGGATTAATTCCTTGGCTATATAAAAAATGTAACTCATTGGTATGCACATGACTGTCTGTAACCCATTTTATTGATGAATAATATGCTATGGGTATGTATAATTTACAATGCACAAGCTCTTTATCTGATTAACCTCACACTATCACATCCCAGGTTTCCAATCCAAATCCTATTGGTTATAACCCTACCATATACGATCTCCTTGATGATTTTTCTTGATTCTTCACCCTTCATACACTTGGGCGGAACCTCAATTTCTCCCCCCTCTTACACCATTATCGGTTGTCTCTAGTATCTACTATTACATTTCACTTTTTGCGCTTCATGGCTAATCTTTCTTAGCACTCCTACACCTTTGATACACACATTTTACCATCATTACCCGATGACGCACTCTAGTGCTATAATTCACACTTGAATATTTATAGCATACTTCATCAAAGAAACTCATATTATACACACTTCATGCTTTGCTCTTCATGATACATCTTTTCTAGCATCTACTCTCACACAACACACTCATTACTTGATGACACACTTTTGTTCAATGGTTCATTTTTACTCTAGGGAACATATAAATGAACATCATCTCATGAACATGTGTTAGAGGGTAATGTGTCCCCTCCTCTCTTCACTTCTTGCATCTCATAGTACATCATCACACTCACACAACATTTTTGTATATTCATTGCATTTACTCTTGCTAGCTTATACTATTTACATGTTACACTTTATTTCCCATACTAGTTGGATACTTAGTATGTCATTATCTTTTTATTTATACACATGTGTGTTCACTTGGTATCTTGAGGTGAATGCAAGACTCACATATTCTTACACGATGCACAATTCTCGACAAAGCTCTTTACTAGTCCCGTTGAGGATCTTAGAGTTATCTACCTTTACTATTATCATACTCTACACACTACATGTCCTATTGTTTCAATATTTACTCCTTGTAGTCACTATTACTCGTTTTTTGCTTATTTATACACTCTTTCACATACTATTTATCTTTCTAACATGTTAACAAGTAATTCAAGTGTAGAATTTTCCCTTTAGGATTAATACAGTCATGGTTATCTATCATGTTTTGCTTGCTATCATTTTTTCGCTATGCCTTATATATTCCTTGATCATTGTATGCTTTTGGCTGCTTCAGCCCTTATTCTCTTGTGACATTGTGACCGATGTCCCATTTTTGAAACCCATTTTTCATAATCCATATTGTCTTCCTATTTATTTGTTACATTGTATTCTCTTGCATGCTAGCTATTTTTGCAACCTATCTTGTTTGCATGATACTTGGTTTCTACCATGCACATCCCCTACCCCCTAAAAGTATCCACTTCAATTATGCATATCAGTATTGGGTCCTCTCTTTTTTACCACATTCTACTATAGTCGTCGCATGCACCCCAAATGAGGGGGGCATCTATTGGGAGAACAAGTCACCCCTACATTATCTTAGATATTCAGAACAACATAATATAGAATTAGCACATGAACACAGTTACAGACTAGCCCATAATCAAACTTGGGTCTAAAACACAAAGCAGACGCTAGCTCTCAGTCCTATAAAATAGCTTTGGGTACTTATGTCCCCATTAGGCACTACTATCCTAGGGGAAAATAATCAAATTATTAGTTCAACATAGTTTAAATCAATTTTCATATCAGTTCTCTAGTAGAAGGCACTTGCCTTTAGTTACAGAATTCAGTTTATTGGTTACATTTCAGTTATATTCAAAATAAAAGGACCAACATGAATAAATCAGGGATAAACCATATGAAATGGTGATTATTCAAGAAGCATTATGGAAGGAGATAAAATTTAGACCTCTCTCCCCAAAACTCTTATCTTGGCATGAGATCTCAGCCTTTGGTGTGATATCACCCAAAACACTTGCTCTCGGTGTGAGATCACCCAAAAATGTGCTCTTTACATGAGATATCCCAAGAACCTCACCATCAACATTCAAATCCAGCAACTCCAACTAAAAAATACAATTTTCTATCTCATACTCTCTTACATATCAGGTGCACACTTTCCTTTACACACTTTGTACATACTTATACACATATTACTATGATTTTTCATATACAAAACTTTTAATACTCTCTCACTATTATTTTGTAGGTCTATCATTAATACACAACAAGAATAATCTCACATCACCATGCACAAGATCCAATAATATTGTACTACGCATACACTTCACCCCTGGGGTCTGCTTCCCTTTCCTAGTATCCATGCTTCACATTACAATCACTACACGCTTCACTTTTCCACTTGAAACATTATTAGCAACACTCCTCTCCATAATATTACAAGCTACACATCTTCTATATACTTTATGCTATTGAGTATTCACTCAATATCATAAAGTGGAGACAAATGTAAACACAAAATCACACACTTGGGTACATTTCTAGGTCCTAAAAACATATTAATGTATACATGACTCCTAAGCAAGAAAACTAGTGGTTGACAACTCATTTTGGCTTGTTTTCTTTATCTCTTGAATTATTTTTGGTCTTACACATCTTATAGCCCTATCAGACTTTAACTTATTTATCTTTTTTGGCCTCGTACACTAGTTCCTAGGCACTCCTGTCCCTCGCGGCTGCTCCTGACCCTCTCTATTCTTTTCTCAATCTTTTGGGTATCTTTACCTTTTGGGAATATTTTACACGTTTAGGTTAGCCTTCCAGTCGTCAATTATGAAATTCAAACAAGGGAATCATATGTATACTTAGTTTCTTCTCCAAATTCAGGGGCTAAGCACTATCATTATCTACTATTACCTAATCTTACATACAAAGGCACAATAACATTACAAAGCATTTATCTAGCACATCCACTCAAGGTACAAGGGATAATTTCTTTTACATACACAACATAGGAGGGAAAGTTTATTCTATTTCATCTCACACATTCTACACATTTTTTACATTCTATATCTATCCTACTTTCATTATGTAACTTACACAAGGGCATCCTAGGGTATCATTACACACATGTATACATAGAACTACATGGATTCTTAAATGTAGTCCGGCACTCGGAACTAAGTTCAATCTTCACATGACCGTCAAGGTCATCCCAACTCCACATACAACATATTAATTTTTAGTAATTGATGTGTTTTACGGGTATACATATCTAGACATTTATTTTATAGGTTACACATACAATCAGTGATATTGATGCAAAACCAAAGTGACAAACGTGGATCAACAACAAAGCTCCTCCTACACATAAGAGATTAAACCCTGAGTGTTAGAAGAACAATAGACTGGGATGGAGGTGAATCATTCCTACAAATTTCTTATTTCATTTACCATTAATTTCAAAAACCATTAATATTCATTCATTCACATACATTCAACCATATCTTATTTAGTGTACGTAATACATTCAGATAAACACAACACATAAAAGAGATCTCGTGGACACAAGATTTAAGTGAATCAACCTCATGGGGAATAAAATCAAATGAAACATAAACATTATTTTTTCATCCTTCAAATTTAGTGAGGCACCAACCCCACAAGGAGTATTAACCCCTAGTTTAGTAGAGCACCAACCCTACAAGGAACACCAATCCCTAATTTAGTGAAGAACCCACTCCAAAAGGAGGCTACAACCCCCAAGATGACCAAGCACTAACTCAACCACCTGATGATGATGATATTTTAATTTTATTTATGCTGAAACTGATGGATATCACAATTTCAACTCACAGAATCTTTTTCAAACCCTCATTCCTCTAGCTCACTCTTTTTTTATGTCTCAACTTGTCTTGGATCTAAATATTTGCATGCATGCCCTCAATAATTATTAAACCTATCATACACATGTTCATATCTCAACACATGCATTTGTACCTGTAAAACATTCACACATAGGTCACACTTTTCGTATTCACCCAACTAGCTATAAATTAGACCTAAAACATCACTATTATACCCTTCTCATGATTCAAATTCAAGAGAGGTCAGTTTCCCTCATTTGGTTAGACCAATTAAAATTCATAACATCTCATTTGAATCATTAAAATTTTCATATATGACCCATGTAGGTTGGTCATGCCCAAAACCATCCAACTTGCACCAAAAATGCTCAAAACCCCATCACTAGGATGAGCTAAAACCACAAATCATAAAACTATGCTTATTAAATCTCCCATATTCACCATACATCAGTAATATAACATATAATAATCAAGCATGGTCTCAAATTTACTTGAACCAATCGAATAAATCTTAAAATTGGCTCACTGGCTCATATCCTTCACCAAACACCTATTTCCAACACCCTAATTTCACCATTGAGATTCAAGACCACCCAAGATAACATCAACTATGGCATATGACCACTCTATGGAAACTTTAGGACCTTTATAACACATCCATGCAAGTTAGACATCATGAAACATACATATGCTCAAACCACAACAACTTTCCTCTTCGCCAAATCATGTTGCCCAAAAACTTACTTTTCAAATTCAACTAGTTTGCACCATTTTTTATACTTTCAAGACATTAAAATGACTTCACTAGGAACATAATTCATCCCTATTCACTTTCCAGGTAATATAAATCATAAATTAATCTATTTCATGCCTCAGCAAACCTATCCTAAAATCTAACATACCTTCTTCTTCAAAAATTGACATGAAAGAGAAATAAAATCAAATCACCAAGACACAAAACCTATACCAATAGAAATATATTTGAATCACCTTTCCATAACATATCATAACTCCTTCCAAATCTAAGTGGAAGGCCTTCAACCAAATCAATATCTACAAACTATTTTTTATGCCCTCTAGGACTAAAGAACTGGCAATGAGCTCATCATGCTCCATCATACCAAAACTCGCTTCCACACTTGAAAAAATCATGGAAAATATTTATACATGATTTATAAGTACTCATAAACCTTCACCTAGAAATAACAACTCATAATCATCAACTTAATTCTTGAAGTTACTTCACACCCTACTAGAATAAGCATCCTACAAAATTTACCCTCAAAGAACATCTCATAACTTTTGCATACCATATCAAAACCACAAGTTTGATATATAAATGGAAATATTTCTAGACCATATTCAAAAAACAACTTGAATTGATTCCTAACTCCCCATGTGGCTCCTAAAATGTCAATATTACTACAAGCTGCTCCAAACTGTCCTAAAAACCAATCTTCATAAATAAGGTATAATTTGCACATTTTAACCAAAACCATGACTGTAATCCTTCATTAACATGTACAAAAAATCTAGGGATAATAACAATGTCAATTTATTCTTTACCTTCTTTTGAGAACTTTTCCATAAACCAAACTTCTTTAGAAACAAGAAATTTCATGTGGGGACCACGTATGGCCACATGCTCTAATATACATTTCTGGAAAGTTGTGGGAATCCTATACAACATAAAATCATCACTTTTTAAAAAATAATCAAAATTATATGGTATAAGTAATCTTCTCCAATTCACTCTTAGTTAGGGTTTCAAAACACTTTACCATATTAACAGTCATTCATAAAAATGTGACCATCAAACCACCTCATTATTTTTTAAAACCCTTCATAACTAGCCTAATAATCTATTCCAAATATATTTGTTCCCCATGAAAATTATAAAATTCACAACAAGGATTAGAAGGTCCTTTTTTGCTTTAAAATCACACTGTAACTTACCTGAGTTTTCCAAAACTTGCATATCTTGTGATTCCCATGTCAGAATGACCTGAAATGTGTTATGAAGCATCATAAAAAACATCTTCTAGCTTCTCATACTCACCTCATATCCCAAATATTTCTGAAACTCTCCATCTATTAAGACTTACCTATGCTTACTTACATGTTTCTCACCTAATTTCTTCCCAAGGACCCTGAAACACCATCAAACCTCTTAATTTTGACCTCAAACTCATCATAAACCATAGGTATACTTCCAAAATGATTCTTCCATTCTCTATTATGAATAATTTTGTCTAAATCTCATACATCATTACAATTCTACATGTTTGAGGGCTAGAGACAAGCCTACAATGACCTAACTCAACCATGAAACCTCACGAAGTGACCATACTGACCTTATGTAGACCCATAGAAATCTGTAACACACCTCTATTACCATGTATAACCTCATAAAAAAAATCCAACCAACTCTAGAGAGCTCAAACATTAACTATACTAGCTCAACCATGCATTAGGACCTCATAAAACTCATTAAACATGGACACTACCAATCAACCTTCATGTTTTACATCATAATAATACCTCATAGAGACTCATACAACACCATGTCACCCTTTTCCATCATTGGAATTGACATCAATGACAATACAATCACACAATTGCCAACAATATCCCCCTTTGTCATTAATGGAAACCAACATGACCAACACACCTACATGACCTTAATCCCATGTTTCTGGTGCTTCTTTCCCACTTTGAAATCTATGACAAAGGATAAAATGATAATAATATATGGAAAATGATAACACACAACATGAAATGATGGAAACAATGCACAAACTCAACTTACTTGTACAAAATATTCTTTTGGATTGTAGTTTCTCTTGTATGACCTCAATAGCAGTAATGAATGATCCATGGACTTGTAATGAGCCTAAATAAATATCCCTATAAGAATATATCCCCTTCACTTTATCATAATTCATGCTAATCATCTCCATCTAGGTATGAACCACACCTTCAGATCAATTTAGACCAACATTTTTCAACCATGAAAAATAATATACAACATGAATCCACTCCTTATATCTCCCACTAGAACCATATTATCCTTATCTAACTAAAAACTCAAAAGTAGGACCACTTACCTTACATATGAGTCATAGATATGACTCAAACATATTGATTCTTCCCTAAAACATGTTCTCATTCATTTAAACCTCAAAAACATGCTACCTTGAACTTATTGAGTCAAGAAAATATCTACCTTTAGAATGGACTTGAATGTCATCAATCACCTTGCCTTACATACCTTCTAGACATATGAAACTTCTACTAGAGAAGAAATTCAAGCTCCCCTTATCTTGGTGAGCTAATCAAACTTGTGAAATACCATCTTATGACTACCATGAACCTATAACACCTTATCAAACAACAATCCAACACACTGGAAGTAAATAATCAACCAAGTAGATCTTGCATGAATCTTAACTCAACCCAAGAACTTTTCATGTCACCTTTCTCATTATCTTGAGCACATAAACTTACTACCCATGCCTTAGACACCACCTAAATACATATAGGTTACCTTTTTCTCTTCTTTTTTAGTCATTGTACCATGGTAACAAGTAATATTTTCATGAAATTATCATTACAAGACCTGTTAAGAATCCTTCTTCACATCTTAAAAGAAATGGGTCTTCATATACCCCTATGGCTTAATGGAAGAGTGAAACCAACTCCCCCTCAACCTATGTCATTATACTAATACCTTCAACACTCAAGTGTAGGATAGATAGATTACACATCAACTTAGAAACCCGGTTCTGTAACTTGTTAAAAAGCAACAAAATTACAAAAAAAAGGCAGCTGAATGTCAGCAAAAATTTAGCTGAAGAGTAAGAGCACCTTACGAACTCAATTAACTTCCTTGAATTTCTCCAATCAAAATATTATGAAGTATAAACACTCTAAAAAAATTCTTGGATCATCATCAACACTTATCAGCATAGTTAACACATGTTCATATCTTTAACCACATGGAGAGCATCTCTAAAACCCATAATTTACACAGTACGTGCTTTATGAAATTTGTCTCATGAACACCAACATGTGCATAAACTCATACCTTTATGAACTCAAATACATGGGTAGGAATTATACCACCCTAGATCAACTATGCAACCATCTTGAATAATAATCAAACTAACTTAAAGCATCATGTTATTTGAAGACATTTTTGGAGCTCAACGTAGCATTAGAAATTTTGACAATTCAAAACACACCTTGACCTTAACTCAAATAAAATTCTCCATTCCATGGAAACTTCACCTCTTTTAGGCATGTATTCCAAATGAAATCATGAACAACACATGCTTCCTCCTCCATAGACTTGGATATATATGGTAGACCCCATTTCTGAACTTCTGGTATACTTTAGACCATCTCGTTGATATCAGTGCACTCTTGGTGTTTAAACCATATTCAAATCATGATAAAGACCTTCACACTTCCTTATCTATGCATGATATTTCAATGAAACCTTGATCTTAAGACTTGCGCTCTTTACAATACTGGAAACCCACAAAGCCTTACTTATGACATGAATACTGAACTTAATACTTTGATTACAGACCTAAAAAACTTTTAACAATCACTACTCACTTCTTGTAATACTCATACTTTAACAAGGAAATATCAGAACTTCTATAACTTAAAGACTCATACTCATAATTTAACACTTACAATGGACTCAATCATTCACTAGCTAATGACACATATTACCTTGATTTCATAATGGAGATCATCATCACTTGTAGTAATACTTTGACTCACACACACAAAGACTAACAAATTCATGTTTTGAAATACTACCTCAAAGTACTATCACAATATTCCCTAATACATTTGATATCTCATCTCGCAATCTAACCTCATCACCTAAACCTTACACAATTATTTATTAATTACCTTATAATTGATAAATCCACATCACCTTACCCGCCACCTCACTTTGCCACCTCATCATGACCTAGCCCTAACCCTAAACTAACCTAATTAGGACCCATGACTTGGTCTAGACTCACATCCATAACTAATGCCTCCTTACTCGCACCCAAAGCCGACCTTCTAGCCACTTGACCAAGCCCGCAACTGATCTCTCGGGAGAAAAGCAGGGAAGGTGGGCTATTTTACTAAAAATAGCCTACTTTTTCCTTACCGATGCCGGTTCCTACTCGACCGCCGTCGGTTACGCAACCGCCATCGGTTCCCTGTAAATGGGCTCCCCAAACCAAAACAACGGATCGGAATTTCATTTTTGGGAGATCAGTCGAATGATTTTGAATCAATAGAGATCATTTGGGAGCGAAAAACAGAGTCCAGATCTTCACTTAACCAAGCAGAGACGAGTGAAGAAACCAGAAGTGCTTGCAGTAGAGGATATCAACTTGCATCTTCGCCAAAACCAGTAAGTCATATCTTGCATGTCCTCTGTTATAACATTTCTTATGCTCTGTGAATTTCAGTCCTCCTAAATCCGTCTCTGAATCTACTACCCAACGTGTCATTGCATCTAACTGTTATTCTTTTGCTTCTAATCATCCCATTTCCTAATATCATCCATAAACCAGCCTTACAAAACACCATAGCTACTAAGAAGATCCTAGAACCCACCGGTATCGGTTATTAGTAACCGGCATCGGTTATCAGTAACCGGCATCGGTTCCTCTGATCAAAACCAGAAAACCAGCCTTTCCCCTACCCAGTTCAACGAAACAATTTAATTGATATTTTGCAGTCTTTTGTGTTAATTCATATTAGCAGGGGAACTGACCACCTTCGAAAGGAAGTTTTATATTTCCTGGGCCCAAGGCAGTTTCCTCATTTATTGTTTAATCAAAATCTTGTGGTCTTGTGTTCTTATTTGCAGGTAGTCCTTCCAAGACAAAAAGGAGTTCTCCGCAGTCAACCTGATCTTTCTCTACGGTACGCGCACACCATCTCGACATTCAACAAGTATTCCTCCTAACCCTAACCTCATCTGTTTTTAAAAGGAATGAAAGGATAGAAGCAACTCTATTCCCAGAACGAAACATTTCCGAGTGAAACATTTTGGCACGCCCGGTGGGACCCATTTTGGGTTTCTTTCTCTTGCTTATTTTCATTTTAGGAAGCATATTTGTTGTTGCTGCTTTTGTTGTATATTTCGTAAAGAATTTGTCTTGCTTTCCTAGTTTCGCATTAGTGAAAGTCATCTCTCTTGCTTCATCGAACATAATTTTCGATTTGGGTTTAAAACACATGCATTGCATTCCTGCTTGTTGTTCTTCAATTCCAGTGAACATAGATTAAGTAACAGGTCGTACACGTGGGGGTGATATCCACGGTATTGACAGGAAATTAACCCTAGTTTCACTGCACAACACATACCGAATCACTTCACAATTAACACAACAGCCCAAACATTCCCCCCTTTTCCGTGGTATTCCTCCGCCCGATTGAGGTAACCTTATAAGCCAAAACAAACTTGACATTTCCCCTAGGTCTTGTTGTTTAGGATTCCGACATCATTCTACGTCTGAAGGCATAAGCCCACGATAACTAAAATTAACCCTAGGATTAGTCTCTGGATTTGCGTGTGCATCTTGCTTGTTTTCAAATTCTGTTTTCTCTGTCATACTTTGTCTTCTGTGATCAATAAGTTGATAAATATACTCAACGTTGCTAAAAATCAAATTAGCAGCCTTTTATATCTTCTTATCCTAGACTTTTGACACCGGCATCGGTTAACTGACCGACGTCGTTTGCTCTCTGACCGACACCGGTTATTAAACCGATATCGGTTACTGTCTTCATCAGCCCCTGACAAACCAGCAACTTGCCAAATTCATCATTCTGAGGTTGTTTTTGTTCTTGATAGATTGAAACTTTCCTGTGTGTTCTTGTCCATGGTTGTCATCACTCGGAAGCAAGCCGCCGCCATGGTTTCACATGCCTGCTCTGTGTCTTTGCCTGAATCACCCCCTTCACATTCTATAGGGAACCCTACGGACACCAGTGAGATCCCCCAAATTCCTGTAGGAGACAAGGACTTTGCCAAATTTCTGGATGCTAATCCCAGCGCTGTACAATACTATTTGTCTCATGCCCCTGACCGTACGCCTGATGGTCAGCTCCTTATTGGCATGCCTATTAGTATAGCTGCTCATTTAGCTCCCACTCCTCCTGATAACACTGCCTTACTTCCTGCATCTCTAGCCCCGTCTCCCAATCCGACGGCTTCAGAGGTTCATACGACCCCGATTAGCTTTCCTTTGGTTAATCTTGGACCCCACGTATCGTTACCACCAACTGCCCCTACCTCATCTCTCTTTCAGACCACTCCATTCATGACTTACTCTCTGCCACCTATTCACACGAGCTTTCCTTCTCAAGCTCCGCCTACCTTTTCATTCCCATACACGTATCCAGTAACCTCAACACCTTATATGGGACATCCCTATTCTGTTGCTCCAACATACTCATCCTCCATACCTTATCAACACTTAGCCCCACCATTGTCCAGCGGAAGCCCTTGGTCCAACTTGCCTCCGTTTACCACAACCGCACCATCATCTCATCCAACCACAGATTTCATCAAACAAATGATGGACAAAATGCAAAACCTGGAGGCTTCTGTTTCAGGAAGTCGTAGCGCCTTGACATACGAGCAAGTTTGTCGGGAGCCCATTCACCCTTCTGTCCCCCTTCATTCATATCCTCCTCAATGGGAGTTGCCAAAATTTACTCGTTTTAATAGTAAAGAGGATCCTCAACAACACTTGCGATCATTTAGACATGCTTGTTATTTGATTGCCCATGATGATGCCTTGTTACTCCGCACCTTTCCCATGTCCTTATCAGGACCTGCCTTGGAGTGGTACAGTGCTTTAACCCAGCACTCAATCTTCTCTTTTAACCAACTAGCCCAGTCTTTCTTGGATCATTTCTCCATTAACATTGCCAAGAAAGTATCTATTACCGACCTCTATGCCATCCGACAATTTGAAGACGAATCTATCGCAGATTTCGTTGGACGATGGCGGGGCCTTATCAACCAACTTACGTATGCCTTGCCTCAAACCGAACTTATCGAACTATTTACGTGGGCCTGCGCTAAGCACATCTCCCCTACCCTCCAAATTCAAACTTTCCGCACATTCGACGAGGCCTTTACCATGGCTCGGAAACTAGAAATTCGAGCCTTAGAAGAAGAGAAATTGCGGTTGCGTAACAAAAACCCCAATTTCCGAACTCCTGATTCTACCAACAAGCCAAACACCACCACTCCTCACGCGTCCACTTCTTCTAAATCAAAAGGAGCTGTCCACGCGGTAATGGTCAAATCTCAAACACCGTCCAATACTCCGCCGAAAACCACCTATAAGTACAAAGCCGAGCCCATCAATTACACTCCCTTGGGAGAAACTTATGGCGTCATCCTGGAGAAATTGCTCAAAGCTGGGGCTATCACCTTGCCCCCTGTTAAACCTCACTCTGGGTTTGACTCCACCCGCGCAATACCTTCCTGGTACAAAGAAAATGACTTTTGTAACTTTCACCGCGTAAAAGGACATAGTCATGAAAACTGCAAGATGTTGAAAAACATAGTGCAGGAAATGGTTGATGCGGGGGATATAACCCTCGATAATCCTAACGCCCCTGCTAACCGAAATCTGAAAATTTTCAACAAGCCATTCCCGAATCACTCGTCCAACAGTAACGTAAACCAAGATATCTTAGCCGAGGAGAGTGTTCATGAGATCCATGCAGTCTTCGATTCTCAGCCAAAAGCCTCTATTGAAATTTTTTTGAATCAAGCCTCTCCACCAACACAGGAGTCTGAACCTCCTTCACCACCATCAAGCCAAAGTGAAATCATTCCTTTACCCATAAAAGAGTTAACTGCCTGGACTTCTCTTCTCATCGATGAGTCTTCTTACACCACATCCCTACAAGACTGTGAGCGGATGTTATCTAATTTATCTATTTCCCAAACGTCCCCTTCTACCGCTCTTGCTGCACAAGAGGAGAGCTCGCCACTCCTTTTGTCATCCTTTAGACGAGAAATCTTCTTACACCGACATCACTACACTTCTTTAACCATGACGGACCCCCTCAAACACGCCCTCTTACCTATTAGTTCTTCATCGCCTAAATCTTTTCAGCGACCTGTTGACCTCTTAACATCTATTGATACAGTGCCTCATCTACCTCCTTGTATCACACCCGCAGTGGACTGGAATTACAACCCACCTTTCTTCCGTACAAAAATTACAAATCACACCTGGAGACTGTCATTCCACAGAAGATAGACAGGCCCTATGGGAACGTTTGAGTACCCCTTTTTCTACTCAAATGCAAATGACTGATCCTGATGTCTCCACCATATACCCGAAGTGTTTACAGAAGCTTAAAATGCCCCTGTTCTCACCTTCACCCCCCTCACCTCTACCAAATGCCCCGTCCACTTCTATCAACTTAACCAGATCTTCCCCTACGCTTGGGACCTCACCAATGCCCAGTCTAACGCACCCGCCTAAGCGACTCGATCTATCCAAAAATAAATCCGCCCCGCCACCTAGGAGACAAACTCAATCCGTGCCCCTATCACAATCAAAACCATCATCGTCATACCTACCTTCCATATTGGGACCCCATCCCTCTACCTTACATCAATATATCATACCTCCTGCGTTTTCTTCAAAACAACCTACGCCTTCCGCACCTATACAGAAATTCCAGGGTATAGCAACACCGTCACTCCGCGTATCCTGTCCACCTATCAACCCTAAACAAATTCCATCATCAAAAGATTTGTTTTCGGTCACTCCTATTTCCCCGTGGTTGTTTTCTGATACCACATCATCTGCGGCCTCATCATCCAACATAGCTTCTACGCCAAAGAAATCACGTTTAGTGAAAACCACGTATCAACACCCCTCGGCTAAACCACCACCCGTGCGAACCAATCATGCCCAAACATTACCAAAACCCGCACAACCAATACCCTCATCCTCTTCCGATTTTGACCCACTCAAAGGATCTTACGCCAAAATCCTTGCTATGTTGGTGGAGAATGCGACCATTTCCCTACCTCCACTTAGACCTTATGACCCGTCTAAACCCCGACCTATGGGTTACGATGAGTCTAAAATCTGCGCTTATCACCGCACACCAGGACATGATGTGGAGGGATGCAAAGCTCTAAAAACCATCCTTCGTCAGTCACCTCTCCCGGATAGAAAGATTAAGAAAGACAACTTACGAAGGGAGAGACCTTTAGTTTCCATTCCCTCTCCTATACCATCTGTCCCCGCCTCACCAAGATCTATCATTATTACAACCCCACCTCTTGAAGACCATGAGTTATCCCAACCATCTTCCTCATCTCAGGTCTACGAGATTAATATGATTAGTGTCGCTACTCGAGGGCAGAAAAACAATGGGAAAGCAAAAGAAAACACACCTGCGGCATCTCTTTCTCCGTCAAACATCCCGATTGCACCACCACCTAAAGTGGTCATTCGCGGACCCGCCTATCCCGTCTCTAATGGCATTGCCCACCGAAATATGATTAAACAGCTTCACCAATCGCCCGTAAAAATGACACTGTATGATCTCATTCAGACTTCTGAATCTCATCGACAAGCTCTCGTTGAGATCCTTCAAGGGATAGAGGTTTTACCTAATGAAACCCTGCCTGTCGCCTCCATTCTAACACCCAATCACGTTGCCTCTCTCACTAAACAGCCCACTACTCCAATCACTTCTGTCTCTATACCACAAGCTGCTGCAGTCAGTTTCTCTGAAGATGAAATTGTTGACTTTGGTACAGAAGACCCTGACCCTGCCCTTTTCATTTCCGCTTACGTCCGAGACATTCGAGTACGTCGGGTTATGATTGACGGGGGCGCTAGCCTAAACATCATCTCTTCAAAAGCCTTCCAACAAATGAATATCCCTTCTAGTTGCATGTGTGCCAACCCCATCATGTTGCGGTCATTCAATGACGCTATTACTTCTACCTTAGGCACCGTGATCCTCAACATTCGGGTAGGACCACGTACTTTACCCGAACTCTTCTATGTCTTGGAGGGAGAGTTCCAATATAATATATTGCTGGGTCGTCCTTGGATCCGAGCCATGGGATGCGTTCCCTCAACATTACATAGATGCATAAAATTTGAGTACGAGGGGAAGTCCTACACCGTAAAAGCTGACCCTCCCCCCTTTAAAACCTGCAATATGTTATACCGCCCTAACGATGTGCTTATACCAATCAAGACACCCATACATTCAACCCAACCATCCTCTTCAAATGTACCTCAACCATCCACCTCAACCGCGCCTACGCCTTCAACTGATGAAACCACCATCGCAAAAACCACTTCCCTTCCCGCAGCTAACATTCCAACCTCCGACCCCTTAGTAGATGTTTTTCAGCGCCTTACGCTGGGGGAGTACCGCCTATATAACGTTAGTTCTTTCCCTACCCCGCAGGAGTACGGACAATTACATGCACATCCCACCTACGACCGTCGCGTGGGGGAGGTAATCTCTTACGGACCACCCCATTGCCGCACTAACCTAACGTATGGGGGTGTTGACGCATCCTCCATTACCCCTGAACCTCCTCTTGGTGTGGTTCCCTTCCAATCCGATTTTCAATACTTGACAAATCGTCGTTTCGCCCTCACCTTCTTGACTCGCTGTGCGTGGAAAGGCTTTGGTTTTGGCCTTTACGAACAAGGCCGACATACACTCATTCCCGTGACTACCCGTAAACATAATGATCGCAGTGGTCTCGGTTTTCCCGAAACACCTACACAGGAGACACCTCCTGTCAGCTGTATCCTGGAAGAAGAAGACGTCGCCCCTACCAAACCATCATCACCCACTTTGCCATCATCACCCACAGAATCTATAGACCCTGAATCCATCCCTCCTAACTTTTTTTTTTCATAAATGCTATCTTCATAGGTCCTCTCACTTATCAACGCGATAATGACGACCCATCTTCTCTTCCCCTTCTGTATCCAGACATGATCGAAGAGGATTCACCTTTGATTAATGTTGTTGAATGCCAGGATGACGACTCCATCCTCACTTACCTTGGCGCGGATGATTCTTATATTCAACGAGCCTTACCATCTGAAACCCAAACCATGCTGAACGAATCTACCATAGAAATCAACATCCACACGGAGGAGGATCCTCACATTGTGAAGATTGGACAATCCCTTAACACATCAGAACAAGCCGCCTTTACTACCTTTCTCCGTGCTCGCAACCAAGCTTTCGCTTGGTCCTACGCTGACATGCCAGGAATTGATCCTGACATTGCTGTCCATAACATCACCCTGAAACCCGATTCCAAGCCAATTAAACAGAAATTGAGAAAAATGCATCCACGCATTGCTCTCTTGGTCAAAGAGGAGCTCCAACGACTCCTTTCTGTTTCCTTCATCCTGCCTATCGACTACCCTCAATGGATTTCTAACATCGTACCTGTCACTAAAGCGACAGGGGGACTTCGGATATGCACGGATTTCTGAGATCTTAATCTCGCTTGCCCCAAGGATGACTTCCCCTTACCTAGCATTGACCAACTTGTTGATCTAACTGCAGGTCATGAGATGCTCTCTCTCATGGATGGCTTTTCAGGATACAACCAAATTTTGGTTGCCCCTGCCGATCAACATAAAACTGCCTTCATAACTCCTTGGGGAACCTTCTGTTATCGTGTCATGCCATTTGGCCTTAAGAATGCTGGTGCTACCTATCAGCGGGCTATGACCTACATTTTTCATGACATTATGCACACTATCCTTGAAGATTATGTCGACGATCTTCTCGGCAAGTCTAAACATCGTAGTGAACATCTCGATGTTTTAACCATTATTTTTGATCGCCTGTTACAATATTCTGTCCGCCTTCAACCAAAGAAATGTGTCTTTGGTGTTCTTTCGGGAAAACTTCTTGGCTTTATCGTCTCTTTGCGTGGCATTGAGGTCGATCCATCTAAAGTCAAAGCTATCCTAGAAATGCCCCCACCCAAAAATCTCAAACAATTGCGTAGTTTACAAGGTAAGCTCCAATCTATCCGACGTTTCATCTCCCAACTTTCGGATCGATGTCAACCTTTCCATCACCTCCTTAAAAAGGATATTGCATTCCAATGGAGCGAAGAATGTCACCAAGCCTTCGAAGCTCTCAAATCCTATCTCTTGCAGCCACCCGTGCTTATCCCACCCCAAGACGACCGCCCTTTCTACCTTTACCTTTCCGCCACCGACCACGCTGTAGGAGCCATGCTTGCACATCGTGACTCTGAGAATCGCGAACAAGCCGTTTATTATATAAGTCGTACTTTGGTGGACTATGAGACTAGGTACACACATATAGAAAAGTTATGCCTAGCCCTATCATTCGTGGCCACCAAACTCCGACACTACCTTCTAAATCACAAGACTTTCGTCATCACCAATACAGACCCCATCCATTACATGTATGCCAAACCTCATCTGAACCAACGCATTGCCAGATGGCTCATGCTTCTCGCCGACCTCGACCTTGAGTTTGTCCACCAGAAATCAATCAAAGGACAAACCATCGCAGACCAACTTGCGGAAGCTCCTTTACCTGGGGAACAATTTACCAATTTCACATTTCCCGACGAACTCATCGCTACTCTTTCCCTCACGGAGGAGTCGTACCCAATGACCCTCTTCTTCGATGGCTCCAAATGCCATCGCGGCGGAGGAGCTGGCGTTGTTCTTATTCCTCTCGACGCTGAGCCTATGCCTCTTTCATTCCGACTCGATTTCCCTTGCACTAATAATACAGCGGAATACGAGGCCCTTGTTCTGGGTCTCCAGGTTGCGCTGCACTTAGGTATCAAATCTATCAATATTTTTGGTGACTCTCAATTGGTAGTCAATCAAGTTATGGGCATCTACCAATGTAAAAATGAGGAGCTTCAAAAATACAAACACTACGTGGATTCACTTCTAGCCTTATTTACTCACTATTCTATACAAACCATTCCCCGCTCCACTAACAAATTTGCGGATACTATGGCTTGCTTAGCCTCGCAAATTCCCGCCGCGCCAACTGACTCTGAATTATTCGTCGTGGTCCAACAACTTTTTGCCCCATCCTATTCAACCCCGGTAGTTTGTATGATAAATACTGTGTCTACTAATTCACAGGATACCTGGTACCACCAATTTCACGACTACCTTACAATCTCTGTCCTCCCACCTGACCTTACTAGTAACGGCAAACGTGCTTTTCTTAAAAGTGTTTCACGTTATGTTGTCATGGGGGGACTCCTCTATAAACGTGGCTTTGATGGCATCCTCCTTCGCTGTCTAACTGGCGCGGAGGCCACTCATACCATCCAACAGGTCCATGACGGTATTTGTGGTGGACATTTTAGCGGCCTTGCCGTGGCCAAACGAATCCTTCGCCTTGGTTATTATTGGCCTACTCTCAATAACGACTGCTACGAATATGTTAAGCGTTGTGTTATGTGTCAGCAACATGCCAACCTTCAACATACTCCTAGCCACCCGCTCCAGATCGCTCGAGATCTTTGGCCCTTCTCACAATGGGGTTTAGACCTTATTGGTGAGATTCACCCGACCTCTTCACAACGTCACCGTTGGATAATCACAGCGACCGAATATTACACAAAATGGGTGGAGGCTATTCCACTCATTTCAATCAAAAAAGAAAAAATTGTCGAGTTCATTAACCACCACATTATCTGTCGTTTTGGTGTTCCTCATCGCCTGATAACAGATAATGGAAAATCTTTCAAAAACAAGTTGTTGCAAGACCTTTGCGACAACTTTGGTATCAAACTTAGCTTCTCATCACCCTACTATCCACAAGCCAATGGGCAAGCCGAGTCCTCTAATAAAACACTAACCAAAATCCTCATGAAAGTTGTCAATGAATCCGGAAGAAATTGGCACGATCACATTCCCTTTGCCCTTTGGGCTTATCGTACTAGCATTCGTACCTCTACTAATGCCACACCTTTTTCTTTGGTATACGGTACCGAGGCTGTTTTGCCTCTCGAAATACAAATACCCTCCCTTAGAATATCTCTTCAGGATATTCTCACCAACGATGATTTCCGCCAAGAGCGGTTAGCCCAATTGGAGCTTCTTGACGAACGCCGTCTTACAGCTCTTGATCACCTTCAAATCTATCAAAAACGCATTAAACGTGCTTATGATAAGCGACTTCATGAGCGTACCTTTAAGGTTGGTGATCTTGTCCTCAAAGAGAATCAACATGTAACCAAACTAGAAAAGAGCAAACGTGGAAAATTTGCTCCCAATTGGATTGGGCCTTATATAATCACTCACACCTATGGATCTGGTACTTATCGTTTAGCTTCGCTTAATGGTAAACCTGAGCCTGAACCCCTTAATGCCTTGCATCTTCGACCATTCTACTGTTGAAATTAGTGTTATATCACTTCTTATCTACCTGCCGCTCGTCCCTTGAGCTCACTTACCACTACATACACTCTGTTTCCTACACCTCATAATAACAATCAAGCTCACATAGTTTGATTCTCACCTCCCCTTGATGATGCCTTCCCCTTTTTAGTCTAGTCCATGACTTCAAAGTATTAAAATAAGCCGTATTCTTATGGGATTTTCTTGAGTCAAACTTCCTACTAAACTAGATGCTTCACGCCAAAAGAACATCTAGTCATCTAAATTAAATATAGACTGCTCCCTCGAAGGACAGCTATATGCCGAACTATTGCTGCTATTATATATAGACTGCTCCCCCGAAGGACAGCTATGCATTAAAATCATATCTGCTACTATAAATAGACTGCTCCCTCGAAGGACAGCTATACACAGTCAGCCTTTATCAGAAGCTTCTCGCATTGATCAGCTTCGTGAAGACCTCAAGAATAAAACAATCAATATCCCTGGTAGACTTCCCGCATCGATCAGTCTATATTCAATAAAATAAAAGCCTCATTCAGAAGAACTTTTGAGTCATGGACTTGTCTATTTAGGGTAGGTTCTCTTTTGTCAGAACACTCACTTTGTAATGAGTTCTCCGTACCTCAGCTATATCATCCACCTCACCTCACCATCTGTTTCAAACTCAAGGGACGTGACGTACACCTGATATATTGTGATCATACAACTCTTTTCACCTATTGACTTCTCGTCTATGCACGGTACCTAGGGCTTCAGGCTCGTTCTACGTTGTGTGGTTTGTTTAGCTCTTTTCACCTACGAAGCACTCTTTCCGCTTTGCCTCGCATCTAGGATTGTGTGTTGATCTTAATCAGGACATGATTCCCTTCTACTTGGGTAGGCTAACTTTCGCTTCCCTTATACCTTTTACAACATCACCAATTCATTACCAACACCATCAACCTTACCTTTACTAATCTTAATATTTTTACCAACCAACCAATTGCCTAAACCGTACCAAATTGCCTGAATTCGCCTCTCCCTGATCCTAAGGGAGAACTACATCGGTCTGAGGCCCCTCCTTGCTTTGTGCAAAGGGCTATGTAGGCAGCACTTCGGAGACATGGGGTCTCCCAAGGTTAGCTCGACCATCCCCTACCATAACCTATCATGTGTGGTAAATATAAATATTTTTGTGTATTTCTATTTAATCACATTCCTCTTTATCCTTTTTCAAAACACCGAAAGTCAAAACGAAAACATTCTTATTATTATAACTCAAATCAACATACATATCTCGTTTTATTTAGATGTTAAACAAATACATCTTCTCTATCATCGACACGCAGGTCGGTACTCTTATTTATTCTTATACCTTGCTAACATTTACTCAGACCCTCACGCCTCATCCCGAACTAGGTGATGATCGTGATCGTCGACCCCTCTCGCCGGGCCTCTCTGTCCTCAAAGGTACCACGGCTATTGGTACCACCCACTGATCTGCCAATCTCTCCTGTAACATATGAATACGCCCTCTCGCATGGAGGACTCCAGCCTCTAGTCTCTCCGCCCGTGACTCCGCAACCACTAACAATCCTCTTGTCTCATTCACCTGCGTTTGGAGCTGCTGAACCAAACGCTGCAGACGATCCCTCTCTGCTGTAATCACCGCTATGTCAGGGCGCTCACGTACACCTCGCAGTTCTGCTACCCACCATAATCTATAGGCCTCTGTCGTTCCTGCATCCATTACCCTGCGATCGGCTGCTACCTCTTCAGGCCCTTCTGGAGGTGTTGGCCGGGGAGGTGAGAATGCTGCCTCGGCGTCGATCCTCATATATGGTCTATAAGCCAGGGGTATATCCTGCACAAATCCAAATTGTCGCCGCACGCGATCTATAGGAATCCTCTCATATTCACCTGGCCTGTGCCCCGCGATCCACCTCATTCGCTCTACACCCCTTAACTCCTCAGCTATGCTCTCTGTTATCATATAGTTCCCGTAAGGCCTCCAACAGATATCCGCAACCGTCACTCTCTCCCATACCTGCCTGTAATACTCAATGTCACCCATCACGGCCTGAGATCTTGCCTCTTGTTCTGTCTGGACCCATCGTCTGAATCCCAACCTCTGTACTCCGGTCTCTCCTGCCTGGAGGGATTGGCCTATTGGTCGCACACAAACAGTGTGCTCATAGGCCCAACAGTGTAATAAGTATGAACAATCCAGCGTCGTCCTGTGATTTCACCTACAAGCCCATAAACCCCTGTATAGCTCCGCCAAATATGCAGGTGCCCATGCAAACGTAACGTTCCTTTCTACCATCTCCCAGATAACACACATCAATGCCTTTGGAAATCTTCCTCCTTCTGCCCTCGGTAATGCATAATACCCTACCGCTATCATTAATATCACTGCTAACCTTGTCTCCTCAGGGTGTGCTGCATACATTACCCCATACGTAAAGGATAAACCTCGCTGTGTCAAATCTCGTGCGTATGGACCAAATACTGCTGTTATCGCTCCCCGTGCCGCGCTAGGTAGTGCCTGATATACTGGTTCTCCTGTAATAGGGAGTCTCAAAATCCGGAACACATCTTCCAATGTTACTGTCATCTCCCCTGTTGGCAGATAGAAGGTATTTGTCTCGGGATTCCATCTCTCAATCAACGCCTGTAACATACCATGATTACGTGTGATTCGTGAATAATAACGGATTCCACTTAACCCCAAACGATTTATCAATGTCCATTCCGCTGGTGTTACATCCGCTCGGATCCGTGACAGCAGCGCCGGTACACTATCATTCATCCTTATCCCCGCCTCTGCCTGCATACGTTACAAAAACAAATAGCCGTTCAATAAATCAAATCACCACAGGGTTTTTTCTCAAATTCTGGAAATTCCTACAGCAACCGGTATCGTTTACAGCTAACCGGTACCGGTTGCGTAACCGATACCGGTTATCCCTAACCGATATCGGTCACTGTTACTTTCATACACCTTGCCTAAACAACCACCTACGACAATAAATTGCTCGTTTATTCCTCTCTGTATACACAGACATACCCGAAACCCTTGATTACCTACTACGTAACACTCACCTCATTTATAACTCTTGTTATCATCTTTTCTTTCTCATATCTACCCACATACTCTCCCCCATCTTATTCACAAAACATGCAAAATCAAATCACAACCAAAACATTTATCTCTGGGGTTGCAGTAGCTTGAGGTGGCCCTTGTCTTCCCTCTTGTCCCTGCCTGCTGGATGTTTCTCCTCGTCCTGCCATTATCACCACTCTTTTCAAATTCACCTTTCTACTTTCTGAATCTCCGATCGCATTCACCTTCCCAGTCTCTTTTCTTATCACCCAAATCTCTCATACAAATTCCTGTCTCTCTTCTCCTTATCACTCAAATCTCTCATGCAAATACCTGTCTCAGTCGTCAAAAAGCGTCGCGTTCGCGTATTTAACCTCTTGCATGGCTCTAAAATTAAAACTTAAGTTGCCACCCTAGCTTTTCTATTTTTAGAAAAGCTCATACCTAAATAACCGGTATCGGTTACTTAACCGATATCGGTCTATCAGCTACCGATATCGGTTCCCTAACCGATATCGGTTACACACCTATCTTTTCTCAACAGCGTTCTTTTCTTCATTTCTCACCTAAATTTTTGTCGCGCCCGCCTCTTTTCCTGCATAAACAACACAATTTACCACATTTGTTCATCCACCACATATAGCATTACACTTTCATTAACATCATTTATTTTATACAAATACACAAACCATCAACTACGGATATCAAGCAACTATCAATCTATACATCATTTGGATCCAACTCATCAGTTACATATATCACAATGTCACAAAACCAACAATTCATCACATAACCTGTCATTCATATATACGTGCAAAAACAAAAACATCAACATCATCCATCTATCAACATGTCAACTAAAACTTATCATACATTATATATTACCAACCATTAACAAAATATTTAAACACATTTTGAACACTGCATGTGGATCAAAACATCGTCTCTATATATATACAAGTTTTCAAAAATACAATGTGCCCTACATCGGGGCCTCTGTGATCTCATAATCCACCAAAGCCGGCACGCAGGCCGCAATAACTGTCAAAAAATCTCGACTCGGCTCGCAGGCCGGTCCCTCGTATCAAAAATAGATATATACTCGGCTCGCAGGCCGGTATCCACTATACAACCCCTACTCGGCTCGCAGGCCGGTATACAATAAATGAATAAATGAATACATGAATAATACATAGGCACGCAGGCCTCTATCAATACACCCGGTTCGCAGACCGGTGCCCATCTATCAATACACCATGTCTGGGATCTCTCAGCTCTCCCCACCGCCCTCGGCACCTCTCCCCGCTGGTCCCTGTGGTGCCTCTCGCCTCCTGCCCGTCACGGACACGCCAGCTGTGGCTGCACCTCCCTGAGATCTCTGGCTGTGAGAGGTCTCTGCCCTATGCGCTGCATAAGCCTGATACTCGACTCCGGTACCATCAAGAATATCCTGATAATATCGGGCCTCTGCTCTAACCTCCATATAGCGCTCTCGAGCCACTGACGGAGCTGGGGCTGGTCCCCTGGCACCTACAACCAATGCCCCCTGAGCCTGTGCTGGTGCCGCTGCTGGTGGTGCCTGTGGCCGCGGTGGTGCTGGTACCTGTGCTGCTGCCTGTACCTGTACCTGCACCTGTGGCTGTGGTGCTGGTGGTGGTGCTGCCTGTGCCTGTGCCTGAGCCTGGGCTAGCTGCCCCTGTAAGACACCTATCTGTGCCTGTGCTGCAGCTAGCTGCCCCTGTAAGAGCTGCACCTGACCCCTGAGCTGATCTCTCTCTCCTATCACTGCAGCCAAGTCTGGCTGTGCAGGCGGTACTATCCTGGCTGCTCTCTGCCCAGCCCACCACACCCTGTATGCTCCCGTGCACCCAGCATCATCTACACCCTCACCTGCTGGCCTCTCTGCTACCCAATCTGGATCCAAAGGCTGTGGTGCAGGCAGTGGGGCCTCTACATCATCTCTCCTGTACTGAGGAAAGGGAGGTGGCTCGTCCTGTCGCAGCCCCATCTGCCTGCGTACCCTCTCCAGGGGTATCCGCTCGTACTCTCCTGGCCTCCGTCCTGCTATCCAGAATGTGTACTGGATTAGGCGCAACTGTAAGCGGGCTCCTCTGCCAGGATGGTGACCTCTGTAGGGTCTCCATACAATGTCTACTGCTGTAAGGCCCTCTAGCAAATGTCTATAGTATGCCACATCCCGACCTGCCATAACTGCTCGTGGCTGGCCCACGACCCCCAACCACCTCTGAAAGCCATATCGGTATATGACCTGTGGCCCTGGCTGCTGGGGTAACCCTACTGGCCTGATGCATACGATGTGCTCGTATGCCCAACAATGCAACAAAAATGTAGAACAAATACCGAATCGCCTCCTCCGGCGATAGCCCCATAGCTCCCTGTATAATTGCACCAGATATACTGGTGCCCAGGCGTAACAGGTGTGCTCCTCCACCATCTCAAGCAGCACCCCCATCAATGCTCATGGGAAGCGGCCTCCCTCTGAGTCCGGGAGGGCGAAGCAGGTGATCCCAACCATCATCAACACAGCCAGTCGTGTCTCGTGTCGATGCGCACGGTACATGTCACCGTACCCGATACTCGCGCTATGGTAGGTCAGTAGCGCGGCTGCATCCCCAAAAACCTGCAGTATGCTGTCCATGGCAGTCTCTGAATCTACCTGGAAGACTGCCTCTCCCTCGATAGGTAACCGAAGGATGCGATACACATCCTCCAATGTGACGGTCATCTCCCCAGTCGGGAGATGGAACACATTGGTCGCCGGATCCCATCTCTCGATGAGGGCGACCATCAGGCTGTGATCTCTCTCTATCGCTCTGTACCTCTGGACTCCACCGAGTCCCACCTCGCGCATGATGGCCCAATGAGCCGCAGATACGTGTGGCCTCATCCGCACCAACAGCGGGGGCATCCTATCCCGCATCGTCAACTGCTGACGTGCCTGCAAAACCAACCCACATCCTTAGACCTACTCTTTATTACAACATCTACTTTATCATCTAAACACCCTTTTTTATCCCCCTGACTCTCTACCACCCCCCTCTAGTAACCTACCACCCTAAAAACCCAAAACCACCCCACCCAAAACCAACAAAAAAAAAAACAAAACACATGCAACCCAACCCTACACCAAACCCTTCTCCAACCTCCAACCCACACCCAACCCACAACCCTACACCAAACCCTTCTCCACCTCCAACCCAAACACTCACCCAAACCCAAAACCCAACCCTACACCAAACCCTTCTCCTACAAACCCTTCTCAAACCCAACCCTACACCAAACCCTTCCCACCCACCCAACCCTACACCAAACCCTTCTCCCAACCTCCCACCCAAAACCCAACCCAAAAACCCAAAACCCACCAAGCCACCGACGCCGGCCGATACATGACCGACGCCGGTCACCAACAACAGTCCCTTTCCCTACAATTTTGCGACCGATGCCGGTCGCTTAGTGACCGACATCGGTCACTGTCCTCTCCCGGAGCCGAACCCCCGCGCGGCCCCCAAAACCCATTTTTTACCTATTTCTACCCATCTACCCACCCAAATACCCTAAAAACTTACCCACCTACCCACCTTAGCCTATCTAGCCTATCTACCCTCTCCCTTTTTCAAATCATTTCCATTTTCTCATTATTTCCTAAAAAAGGTTAATTCCTACCCAAACCCCCAATTTAGCATAATACAACCAAATCACCAAATTAAAGAGTTTCGAATCTACCCGAACGACGACACGTCGTCGTGGTGGGATGGGTGGTGGCGGTCCAGCTGGTCCAGCCCCTCCAGCTCCTCCTGCCTGTGCCATGGCTCCAATCCTGATCTGCTGGGTCCCCGGCCAATCAACTGCTGCCTCCTCCTTAATCGGGCCCACTATCAACTCTCTCCGCCAATACAATAGCTCCACCTCACTCAATCAAGCCTCTAATCCCAACTCTCCATGTCAGACAAGTTGATTTGGTTTGCAAATAACAAAAGTGACAATGACAAGCCGTATTTTTCTTTTTATAGGTTTTTCGCCTTTCACCGATATCGGTTTCATTTTGCCCTAAGGAACCGGTATCGGTCCCTTAACCGATATCGGTCATGCAGAATCGACATCGGTTCTCTACCCAACTTTCACCCCATTCTTTGCCCTTATTTACTCCTTGCCTCTTTTTCACCAATATCACCTCTATCCACCTTTGCTGCACACCATTTGTTCACTTGTCCAGCCTGACCTAAGGCCCGACCCAAGGCCTCAACCTACCTATTCGGCCCGACCCAAGGCCTCACCCTACCTATTT
This sequence comes from Taxus chinensis, assembly GCA_019776745.2. Lineage (NCBI taxonomy): Eukaryota > Viridiplantae > Streptophyta > Pinopsida > Cupressales > Taxaceae > Taxus > Taxus chinensis. The sequence goes on along the minus strand of CM034153.1, from coordinate 68,546,228 downwards.
GGCCCGACCCAAGGCCTTGCCCTACCATTTTGGCCCTACCGAAGGCCTCAACCTACCAATTGGCCCGACCCAAGGCCTCGCCCTGGCACGACCCAAGGAATTAGCACCAATACAAATTTGCCTGACCCAAGGCCTCAACCTACCAATTGGCCCGACCCAAGGCCTCGCCCTCACTATTTGGCCCATCCCAAGGCCTCGCCCTACCAATTTGGCCCGACCCAAGGCCTCAACCTACCAATTGGCCCGACCCAAGGCCTCGCTCTCACTATTTGGCCCGACCCAAGGCCTCCATTTACCCTTCTGGCCCGACCCAAGGCCACAACCCAACAACTTGGCCCGACCCACAGCCGTACCACTTCCATCCCTTACCCAAAATCAACACCATACACTTTTATCCACCCATCCGGTAGTTTTTTGTTCAATCGAGCTCACCTATTCGTGTTTTAGCATGATTAGGGTCCTTGACTTGATCTGTCGACCAACTTTGCCCAGACCTAGACCGTGACGTTTATCTCAACCAAGCCAACCTTTTGGTACTGCCAAACATGCCTAAACGTTCCTGTACCTTACTTGTTATATACCCTGGGGCTACTTCCTCTACCTTGGATACCAGGATTATATCACCCTTGTTTGGATAAACTATCGACCTTTGCCTCTGCACTGCTGGTTTGCTCGTCAACTCACGTACCCTAGTCATACTATTGCATTTCAACATGCATCTGCTTCCTTGGACCTACCCCACCACCTTACCATCCTCTCTACAACATGTACCCTTTATCAACCCTATCCCTGATTTCCCATTCACTCAATCTGCGATAGATTTGAGGGGGATTACCTATATCCTTAACATGAGAAACCACTTCATATTATTGTCCGCGCAGCTTTACAGAACAAGCTACACGACAATAAGGGGATAATGTAGACACCAAATTTTTGTCTTACGACCCCTTGTGACCCGCATTTCATCTCGCAATCTAACCTCATCACCTAAACCTTACACAATTATTTATTAATTACCTTATAATTGATAAATCCACATCACCTTACCCGCCACCTCACTTTGCCACCTCATCATGACCTAGCCCTAACCCTAAACTAACCTAATTAGGACCCATGACTTGGTCTAGACTCACATCCATAACTAATGCCTCCTTACTTGCACCCAAAGCCGACCTTCTAGCCACTTGACCAAGCCCGCAACTGATCTCTTGGGAGAAAAGCAGGGAAGGTGGGCTATTTTACTAAAAATAGCCTACTTTTTCCTTACCGATGCCGGTTCCTACTCGACCGCCATTGGTTACGTAACCGCCATCGGTTCCCTATAAATGGGCTCCCCAAACCAAAACAACGGATTGGAATTTCATTTTGGGAGATCAGTCGAATGATTTTGAATCAATAGAGATCATTTGGGAGCGAAAAACAGAGTCCAGATCTTCACTTAACCAAGCAGAGACGAGTGAAGAAACGAGAAGTGCTTGCAGTAGAGGATATCAACTTGCATCTTCGCCAAAACCAGTAAGTCATATCTTTCATGTCCTCTGTTATAACATTTCTTATGCTCTGTGAATTTCAGTCCTCCTAAATCCGTCTCTGAATCTACTACCCAACGTGTCATTGCATCTAACTGTTATTCTTTTGCTTCTAATCATCCCATTTCCTAATATCATCCATAAACCAGCCTTACAAAACACCATAGCTACTAAGAAGATCCTAGAACCCACCGGTATCGGTTATTAGTAACCGGCATTGGTTATCAGTAACCGGCATCAGTTCCTCTGATCAAAACCAGAAAACCAGCCTTTCCCCTACCCAGTTCAACGAAACAATTTAATTGATATTTTGCAGTCTTTTGTGTTAATTCATATTAGTAGGGGAACTGACCACCTTCGAAAGGAAGTTTTATATTTCCTGGGCCCAAGGCAGTTTCCTCATTTATTGTTTAATCAAAATCTTGTGGTCTTGTGTTCTTATTTGCAGGTAGTCCTTCCAAGACAAAAAGGAGTTCTCTGCAGTCAACCTGATCTTTCTCTACGGTACGCACACACCATCTCGACATTCAACAGGTATTCCTACTAACCCTAACCTCATCTGTTTCTAAAAGGAATGAAAGGATAGAAGAAACTCTATTCCCAGAAGCTGAAACATTCTGAGTGAAACAAGACCATGAAAAACAACCTCTAAAAACACAATCAAAGACTTGCATTAGATAGCATGATAGATTGGACCAATAGAAACCTATCACTAAAAATGACTCAAAACTCATGGATGGATCAAATGACATACCTTACAACTTTAGAGGTATCCTAAAATCCTATTCTCTTTAACTTGTCATGCACTATTGCGTTAAGGCACATATGATATTCTTGACTTTTGAGCCCTTCAACTAAGGAAAACATGTTTCCTTATCCTGACTTGGTCTTGTTGACCTTGTTTTCCTTTTTTACTACACTCGAACCCTCTTTGACAATATTCACTTGATTAGTTTCCATATTGAAAACCTCTAATTTTTTAGCATCTTTCTCAATTTGACCTTTAAGATTAGATCCTTTGACTGCTCCTTTAGAATCAAATCTTTCAATCAACCTTATATTACCTTTGAATAGTCTTTCTATATGACCTAATTATTGACACTTGAAGCAAACAACATCCTTCTTTCTTCTTGGCTCATATACTCTTAGATTCCATCCAAAATCCTTGGTTATATAGCCATACTCACAACATGAATGACATTCAACATTGAATAACCCTACACTATTCATAGGAGGAATCATTTTGCAATCTATAGCTCTATGACTAAAATCATGAAAAATATAACAATAGTCATTAAATGATATACCATACCTCATACCATTAGTTTATCTAACTTGGTTAGACCTTATCAAATCAACCTTCTTAGTCACCTTTATATCAGATTTAGTACTTAGACCAGCATCACCATCACTCTTCCCAAGTTTTCATTCAAACCCTAGGCCTATTTTGTCACTAGCCACCCTTTGGCCTACTAAAATCCCATCAAGAGCTTAAAATCTATTCTCAAGTCTCTCATACATATTTAACCTACTAGATGCATTCTCCAAATTTGATTCTAGGGCTTTCAATTTTTCCTCATACCTAGAAAAAGTGTCTTCTTTCTCCTTTATGGATTTAGACAAACTTTCCACTTGATATTCCAAACCCTATATGGCTTGATCATGCTCCATATCCTTGATCTAAACTTGAAATAAATCAATCACTAACTGGGCTACTTCATTCCTCTTCCTTAGAGATAGCTTCAACATATGAAGACTTACCCATTGCTTGTGCTTCACAGGATCTCCTTCAAATTGTTAGACTTTATTCTCAAGGACATACTGTAATACCAATTTTTGGATGCACAATGGATTGAGAGGGGGAGTGAATTATTCCTACAAATTTCTTATTTCATTTACCATTAATTACAACAACCATTAACATTCATCCGTTCACATACATTCTACCATATTTTATTAAGTGTATAAAATACATTCAAATAACCACAACACATAAGAGAGAGGTCATGGACACAAGATTTAAATGGTAAACCATCACAGGGAAGAAAACCCACTGAAACATAAGCATTATATTTTCATGTTTCAAATTTAGTGAGGCATCAACCCCATAAGGAACACTAACCCCTAGTTTAGTAGAGCACCGAACCATAATTTAGTGAAGCAACCACTCCACAAGTAGGATACAACCCCCCAAGATGACCACAAAAAAAATCAGCCACCTGATGATGATGATCTCTATTTTTTTTTCTGCCACAATTGATGGAGATCACAATTTCAGCTCACACAATCTTCTTTCAAACCCTCATTCCTCTAGCTCACTCTTTCTTCTTCTTTCTCAACTTGTATTGGCTATAAAAATTTGCACACATTACCTCAATGAGTCTTCAATATTTCACACACACCATCAAGATCTAAAAAACTTAATTTGTACCTTTAAAACATTCACACATAGGTCAAATATTTATTATTACCCACCTAGTCACAAATTACACCCAAAACATCACTCTTAAACCCTTCTCATTATTCAAACTAAAAAGAGGTAAGTTTCCATCATTTGGTTATAAAAATTCATATTCATAACATCTCATTTTAATCATTAAAACTTTCACATATGACCCATTTAGGTCATCCATTCCCAAAACCATCCAACTTGTACCAAAAATGCTCAAAACCCCATCACTAAGATTAGCTAAAACAACAAATAATAAAACCATGCTTATTAAAGATCCCATATTCACCATAAATGAGTAATATAACATATAATCATCATACTTCAACTAATCAAATAAATCATAAAATGGGCCCATTGGCTCATATCCTTCACCAAACATCTGCTTCTATAACCCTAATTTCACCTTTGGGACTCAAGACCACACAAGGTCAACTCAACTATGGCATGTAACAACATTATGGAAACCTAGTGATCTTCATAACACATCTATGCAAGTTATACCTCATGAAACATCCATATGCTCAAACCACAAAAAATTTCCTCTTCACCAAATTAAGCTGCCCATTAACCTATTTTGTAAACTCAACTATTTTTCACCCTTTATGATACCTTTTAGACCTCAAAATTCCTTAAAAATGAAAAAATTTAATCCCTCATCACTTTCCAGGTGATATAAATCATAAAATAATATATTTCATTCCTCAACCAACTTAATCTTTTAGCCTACGAAAACTTGTCCTGGAATCTAGCATACCTTCTTCTTCAAATATTAACCTAAAAGAGACATCAAAGCAAATCACTAAGAAAAAAACCTAAACCAATGGAAATATATTTGAATCAACTTTAGATAACATATCATAACTCCTTCCAAATTGAAGTGGAAGGCCTTCAACCAATCCAATCTCTACAAACTTCTTTTTATGCCTTCTACGAGTCAAGAACTGACATTGAGCTCATCATGATCCATCATACCAAAACTCACTTACACACTCAACCAAATAATGGAACACATATATACATGATTTCTAAGCACTCATAAACCTTCACAAAGAAAGAACAACTTAGAATCATCAACTTACCTCTTGAAACTATTTCACACCTTGTTATAACAAGCATCCTTCAAAATTTACCCTCGAATAATAGCTCACAATTTTTTTTTACCATATCAAAAATACAAGTTTGATATACCAATGAAAATCTCTCTAAACCAGATTCATAAAACAACTTTAATGGAGTCCTAAATCCCACTATGGCTCCTGAAATGTCAATTTTCCTACAAGTTGCTCCAAACTGCCCCAAAAACCAATCTTCATAAATAGGGTATTATTTCAAATTTTCACAAAAATAATTACATTAGATCTTTATAAAAATTTATAAAAACTCTAGGGATAAAAAAATGTTAATGTATTCTTTACCTTCTTTGAAGAACTTTTCCATAAACCAAACTTCTTCATAAACAATCAATTTCAGGTGGGGCCAACATATGGCCACATGCTCTAATATAAACTTATGGAAATATTAAGGAGTATTATACAACATTAAATAATCACTTTTTCAAAACCAATCAAAACTGGGTTGGTACAAGCAATCTTTTCCAAGTCACTCTTAGATAGGGTTTAGCTACAGTTTTAAACCACTTTACCTTCTTAACGATCGTTCATAAAAACATGACAATCAAACCACCTCATTATTTTTTTTAAACCTTCATAACTAACCTAATAATATATTCCAAATATATCATGTCCCCATCCAAAGCATAAAATTCACAACGAGCATCAGAAGGTCAACTTTTGTTGTAAAATCATATTGTAACTTACCTAGTTTTTCTGAAACTTGCATATCTTACTATTCCCATATCATAATGACCTGAAACTTGTCATGAATCGTCATAAAAGCATCATATAACTTCCCATACTCACCTAATATCCCAAATATCTCTGAAACTCTCCATCCATTAATACTTACCTATGCTTACTTGCATGTTTCTCACTTGTTTGCTTCCAAAGGACCCTAAAACACCATCAAATCTCTGAATTATGACCTAAAACTCACCATAATCCTCAATTAAACTTCCAACATGCTTCTACCATGATTTATGTAGTCTAAATATCATACCTCCTTACCATTCTACATGTTCCAGGGCTAGAAACAAATTTGGAATGGTCTGACTCAACCATGAAACCTCGTGAATTGACCATAATAACCTCATGCAGACCCATATAAATTTTTAACACACCTCTATTACCATGTATGACCTCATAACAACATCCATCCAACTATAGAGATCTTAAATAGGGACTATACTAGCTCAACCATGCATTAGGACCTCATAGAACTCACTAAACATGGACACTACTAATTAACCTTCATGTTTGACATCAAAATAACACCCCATAGAGACTCATAAAAAATTTTGACACACTTTTCCATCATGTTAATTGACATCAATGAAAACAAAATCACACAATGGCCAACATTGAGCATTTGGGTTGACACTAGCACCCAGATCCAGTCACTAGTGCCCGAGTACTCCTATCCTCCTATGGGTGTTCCTATCTTGCACATTTCTGGGTCTCAAAATCTCCAGTGAGCCTTGAATACACTTCTTCCAGTCCATTCCAACTATTCACATTCCTAGATCACTTCCAAACTACTCGAAAATCATCTAAGTCACTCTCTCTCCCTCTCTTGGTTAGGGTTTTGTATCATTGCTTGCTTTTTGCTTGTCCATTTACTATATTTTATCACTTGTACATCATAAATTACATTATTTACTATGAAAATTAAGATTCAATTCTATTTATATTAAATCATAAAATATAACTATCGGTGGAAATTTTAAATTGTTGAGAAATTTGGTGTAACTTTCCCTAGGCAAAATCATGTGAAAAGCTCAAAACAATCTATATGATTTTGACCAAGTTGTATGTTTTTAAGTCTATGTATGATATTATGAATTTATATGTTTGATTTTTTTTATGAGTATTTCTTCCCTACGTATAATTTTTTTTGAGCCAAAAATACTATTTGTATCTTTTGTGGGTGTAGAATATACTCAAAGAAATTCTCTCTTTTGAGGTCTATGTGATAAAGCATTTGAGCAAGTGGCTCAAACTAACAGATGTGTAGTTATGTCTCATGATTTTGATAACCTGTGTAGAAACACATGAAGGGTTGTAGTGGTGGCCACCTAGGATGGGATATCAAACCTGAAAACCAAATGTGCATGGTAGAAACCATGGGAGTGTAAAAAGAGAAACAATAGTAACACTAGAAATAGTAGAAATAGTGCTAATAACGTATGTATAATAAAACGAGTGTAGAGAGTTAGTAATAGTAAAGTTAGAGATAATAGTATGAAAACAATGGCACATAAATGTATGGAGTAGAAAACTGGGACACCTACGATGTCACAAGATAATCAAGTCCCTCAGGATAGCAAACATGAGAAGCAAGATCACATAAGATAGGTATAGATCCACAAACATGGGACACCCACAACATCACAATATAATGCACATAGACCACAATCTGTAAAGGAAGCAAGTAGTAACATACATAAATAACATGCATAGAAAATAAGAGTGTCAAATTATGATGAAATAATATAGGAACTAATATAGATAGAAACATGTGAAGCAAGAGATATTAATGCTATAAAAGACATGTGTGTTAGGCTTGTTAGCTAAAAATATAACATGTACACATGTAATAAAGTCTAATGAGGAACTAGAAAGGAACTATAATAAAATAATAGTACATGTGCATAGTGTATAATAGATTCCCTTAGATTTATAGGAGGTCTATGTAAAGGGGAGGCCATCACCTATTAGTATGTATCGCTCTATGTATGTCTTGCATCAAACTCAATATATTGTGTGAACATGTGTGTTTAAATATTAAAGAGATATAGTATCTATCAAACAAAAGTGACAAACATGATGTATAATGTAAAGTGCTGACAATGAAAACTATGTATAAAAGGTCATGGTTTTATATTTTTGCAAAGACATGAATTTTTTCATATTTGGTAACGATGCTAGTGTTTTGTATTTTTGAATGTTTATTTATGTACATGGAGAGGGGTAGCACAAAATATACCTAAAAATACCCTCCTAAAGAGGTGGAGAAATTGTCTAAGGAGGCGTAGGCCTCAATTGTACCAAATGTGACTCAAATGTAAGTGGTATATTAGTAGTGATGTATGACAAAGAAGGCCTGAGAAAATGACAGCAAACAAGGAATCCTCGTGCACCTGCAAAGTCATGCAATGGGATTAAAACTATTATTTTTTCATCTATTTCCTCAATGTCCTTAATTGAATCTACATGCAACTTCTCTCTAAGAGCTTAAAATAATTTACATGGAGCTTTACTAGCTTCTATGGTGTCTCCCTAAGACCTGTTCTAGATTAGACAGTGTGCTCACCAACACATTCAACAACCTTAACTCTTGGTTTTTTAGGGATTACAAATAATTAGCCACTCTCAATTGGCCTTTACACTTCCACAAGAATATTTTACCACCTCTCTAGTCTCTACCCATGTTAACCCTGAAATGGTGAGCTCGTCCTTCCTTTATAGTTGTGTGTTCTTCTCTTTTCTCACTTCTCTCTCCTCATTTGAAATTTCCTTTAGGAAATATGGATTCTTCTAGATTATTCCAAATTCTCTATCTTAGATTCAAGTTTGAATTTTAATTCCTTTTCTTATGTCACATCAATCTAGGTATTGGATATTCTAATTTTTTTCATCCTATTTACCATCTCCTATCAAACACCTTCTGGCATCTTTTATCACTTTTCTCAACTGTCTTTTATTCGAGTCACTCCTTTCTCACACCCATCCATCACACCTTTGTCTCTTTCTATTACACACTTATATGCTTAAGTCTCACCTTAAAATAATTTCATGCACTATCTTTGGGTTCATGGGTTGTCTCCAAAACATCTTTATGTGTCCTTCGTAGACCAAGTTATTACACAATCATTCCTAGATGCTCCTACACATTTTTCATACTCACTATATCTGTGCATAACCTCCTTGAAATCTCACCACACCTTCAACCTATCAAGCTAATGAAAATATCCTTGTATCCTTACCAAAATCCTATCTGCAACATTGCACATTATTCCTTTATGTTTGCTCCCCTTTTTAAGCCTTTCACACACTAATTAGGATCTCCGTTGATAACTATTACAAAAAAGTACCTTTTGCACCTATGCAAAATAACTCTTGATTTTTCCATTCCTTCTCCTTATTTTTCATATTATCTTTTGTATTTCTCTTCAACCATCCTTCACCAAAATTATGCAATATTTCCTTGGACCTTGGATATTCCTACATCAAACACTCAAGGTACTTTAAACTTAAGGTCCCCCTCAAGTATATTGAGTCAGTGGTAGAATCACCCTTTGAACTATCGATGCAAATAATTTTGGTTCCTTTTTCCTTTGAACATGTTCCTATCCTAAACACTTCATGTGGTGTTTCCTCCAATTATTTTTCACGTTCTTGTGACTTCTTCGTGTTACCCTGCACACCTAGGTGAGTCTCCACTCACCACACACCATCCCCCTCCTCCAAATGGAACTTCCTTGCTAATCCTTTACAAACATCTTCTTATTACAGCCTGTTTATTCTAGTGTGATTATTTTCCTACTCTTCCCTTTCACAAGTCTTTTTTTCCTTGAAATTTCATCCTCCTCATAAGGATACTCTACTTAGCCTTCTACTTTGAGATTATACACTTTTTTCTAGCTCTCTTCTATGCAATTCCACGCTTGTAATTCCATGCTCACCTTTGTTCATCCACCTCCACCTAAAGCCATCAAGGATTTTCTTCTTTCATGCCCACTTCATCTCTGGGCCTCTTCCTTCCTTTTTGTGTTCCTTTTTTGTGCACTCTTCTCTTTGTATTCTCCTCTTTTCCTCTTGTTCTCTTGTTTCCCTCTTATTGAATCCTCTCATCTACAATATTTTCCCCCATCCACTATTTCTTCTATGAATTATTTCCCTTCTTTTATTGGGCTTCCAATATGCACTTGACCATTTTCCTCTTCCTCCTTGTTTTTCTTATTCCTGATGTGACCTTTTATCCTTGTGCTCTCTTCCTTTGTAAAATTTCTTTGCATGTAATCCTCTTCTCCTTCCCTAGTGTCTCCTCATAATCTTCTCCTCTCCTTCTCCTCTTGGCCTCTTATGGATCACATGTTTGCATGCACACTAACAACCCTTTGTCTTCTCACTTGAAAAATCTATTCCCTTCCATGGTTTTTTTGGAATCACAATGGACTAAGAGGGGGGTTGAATTAGTCCTACAAATATTTCAATTCATTTACCATCACATACATTCATTATTTCATTCATCATCCATAATCACATATGTACATTAAATGTGTATTAAGAATTCACAACAACATGAAACAAATAAAAAAATCACATGAAAATCATATATAAGTGGGAGACCCTCAAGGGGAAGAAAAACCATAGAAACATTTCTGATATTACACATAGTACCAATTTCACAAGGAGCGCCAATTCCTAGTTTAGTAAACCACTAACCCTATAAGGAGGACCAACACATAATTTAGTGAGGCACCCACTCCACAACAAGGATATAACCCCCTAAGATGAATAAACACAAACTCAAATTATTGATAATGATGATATCTAAATTTTATTTTGTTAAAACTGATGGAGATCTCTAGTTCAGCTCACACAATCACAATTAAACCCTTATTCCTCTAGTTCACTCTATCTTCTTCCTTCTCAACTTGTCTTGGCTCTAAACCATTACACATATGCTCTTAAAAATTCTTCAACATGTTACACACACCATCATCTCTAAAATCATGCATTATAATCTCCTCACATCCTTCGACATGTCACAATTTTCCCTCTCACAAGACTAGTTCAAATTTGAACTCAAAACAATATTTTTATATGTTTTAATTTTTCCAAAAACAAGATATTTCAGTCCTATACCATTATATTGAAAATATAATCATAAAAACATCCCATAAAATTCATTAAAAAATTAAAATTTTACCCATATTGGTCTTCCATGCCAAAAACCATCAAAATTGCACCAAACAGGCTCAAAACCCCATAACTAGGATGAGATAAAACCACAAATACCAAAACCATGATTATTTAGGCTCCCAAATTCATAAAACATGTGTAATATGACATATATGCATCATCCATGGTCCCAAATGTTTCTTATACTAGTCAAATAATTCATAATATAAGCCAAAAGACCCATATCCTTTACCAAACATTTTTCCAACACCATGTCTTCACCTTTAGGCCTCAAGAACATTCCAAAAATAATAAAATAAGGCATGTAAAAACTATATGGAATCCTCAAGAACTGTAAATTAAATCCATGTAAGTTACCTCTCATGAAATATCCATGTGTTCAATCCACAACTACTTTCTTCTTCTCCAAACCATGATGCCCAAAAAGCAGTTTTGTGAACTCAACTAGTTTACACAATTTCAGCCACTTTCAAGACCTATATATTCCTTCAATAGGAAAAACATTCATCCCTCTTCACCTTCCAAGTGATATCAAGTATCAAATAATCCATCTCATTCCTTAATCAACTTAATCTTTCAAAAAAAGCAAACTTGTCTTGAAAAATCAGCATACCTTCTTCCTCACAAATTGACCTAAAATACAACTCAAATATTATAACCAAGACACAATATATATACCACTGGAAATATCTATAAATAAAATTTCCATAACATATTATAACCCCTCCCAAATCCAGTTTTAATTCCTTAAACCAAGACAATCTCTACAAACTACTTCTTATGCCTTCTAGAACTCAAGAACTGGCCTTGAGCTCAACTTTCCCCACCACCCCAAAACTCACTTTATCACTTTAAAAAAGTATGGAAAACACTTATAAATTATGTATAAGAACTCATAAACCTTTACCAATCAATAAATACTCACAATCATTACTTCTCCTTGTGAATCCATTAAACACCCAGCTAGAATAAGAATCTACCAGATTTTACCCTCAAAGAATAGATCATAAATTTTTCATACCATATAAAAAAAATTGATATAACACTGGAAATATATATAAACTATGATAACAATAAAACTTGAATGGAGTCCTAATTCATCCTATAGCTCCTACAATTCAACTTTTAGTGTAGACTACTCCAAATTGTCCTAAAAACTAGTCTTCATAAATAGGGCACACTTTGCACTTTTTAATCTCAAACATGACCTAAAACCTTCATGAAAATGTATAAAAACTAAGTTTCTAAAATAAATGTAAATTTATTCCTTACCTTCTTTGGATAAATTTTCCACAAACTAAACTTCTTCATAAACAAACAATTCCAGGTGGGACCCACATATCACCACATAGTCTAATATACCTTTCTAGAAATATGAAAGATTAATATACAAAATCCAATCATATATTTTGTAAAATTAATCAATATAGGCTCATTATGCTTCATTTTCTCTAAGTCTCTTTGAGCTAGGGTTTCAAAGTAACTTACCTTCTTAACAATCGTTCATAAAAATGTATCAATAAAAACACCTCTTTATTTTTTAAAAACCTTCATAATTGACCTTAGAAGATATAAAAAATAGCTCAAGTCCCCATAAAAATAATAAAATTCACAACAAGCAATAGAAGGTCCACATATGCCTCAAAATCACACTGTAAGTTACCCGGTTTTTCCAAAACTTGCATATCTTGCAAAACATTCTTCAATATGACTTGAAACTTATAATGAAGCATAGTGACAACATCCTATAACTATAAATACCAACCATCTAGCCCAAATAGCTTTTAAACTCTCCATACATTAATACTTATCTTTTTCAAACTGCCTGTTCTCACTTGTTTACTTCCTAAGGACCCCAAAACACCACCAAACCTCTTATTTCTGACCTAAAACTCACCATAAACCTCAGGCACACTACCAATATCCTGTTACATTGCTAAACATAACACAACCACCCACCTAATATACACTTGCAGGGGCTATTATTGTAGATTATTATTTATTCTTTTATAAGTTTATTAGGATAATTCTTACACTTGTGTTAGTTTGCTTAGGTGTACCAGTTATGTTGAGTTAGCTTATCAATTATGTTGAGTTAACTTACTAGTTGTTTGGTGTCATCTCTACTGCTAGTATAAGTTAGTGAGAGAAATTCACCACTGATCTAGGTGGTAGTTGCACTAGTTGTAATTTTACTAGGATAAATAAAATTATCTCCCTTTAAAATGATAATGTTGTGTGTAAAAATAATTTTAATTGAAAAATTAATTAAAAAAAAAATCACCCCTTAAAAAAATAACTCAGAGAGCTATGAACTAAGTTGATGGTGAGTTGTATGAGGAATACTATGAGTCATCTTAATTACTTAGTGATCTAGAAACAATGTTGGGTCAGTGAGTTGTCAAAAATGGGGCTTACTTCATGCATCCATTACCCACTTGAAGGTCTACATCTAGAATTTCATTTTTCTTCTTTGCACTTGGAAATTTGTAGATCTTCTCAGCAGTCTACTTACATGTGAATTTTAACATTGCATTGGTCTGGCTTGGTTTGCTGCTCAAATTTGGAATTCCTTGCCTTGTTTTTGTCATTAACATCATTGGGTTCAACCTTAATCGATATTTTCAAATTCGATCATGATAAGATCATGATTAAGTTTTTTTAATTAATTTTTGGAGGTGTATGTATCTTCATTTCTATACTTTGTAATTCTCAACCATTTCTTTCACTCCTTTGTATTATAGGGCCAAGTATTTTTTTATATCATTCTTTGTTGTGTTTGGAGTTGGATTTGACTTGGCTCCTAGATTGGGATTGATATCATATTAGGTGATCTCTTGCATTGCAATTGACCGGCTCGGTGAGCCATCTCTTTGCTAATTGTTCCTCCCTTTGATATGATTGTGGCACAATGTAAAGCCCAGCCTCAATTAAAACCCTGATCACCTTACAACTTGATTGAATTTTTTTTTGGTGAACAGCTCAGTTGGGAACAACCTGAGATCTCCAACAATGGTTCACCTATGGCATTAAAATCTCATCGGATCAACTCAACTTGAAATTCTATTTTTCTTCTTACTTGATTTTATATCTTCTCTACGTTTGGCTCAACTAGAGATTTTATTTTCTCCCATTCAAACCTATTCTAACATACATGTTCCCATATTTGAACCTTTTTCTTGGTTTTTTGGTATTTGGATATGGGTTGGATATTTTCTTTCCCGAAACAATACATGGAGAGCTCCATGTGACACCAACTTGTCAATCTACATCATTGGATTCTCCGACCGTGGATTTTACCTGCCTTTTATGCTCGGAATTGTTGTGCTTCAATGGCTCCAAGATTTGAAGAATCCTTCCCTATTTACCTTAATGTTTGGTGGTCGACAGTACTTGTTTCATGAAGCAAGGAGGAGTCTTGGTTGTGGCTTTATCACAAAGCTCCTTAACAAATTATTTGAAGTATATTGTTTAATTGATTAGGGTTTATAACCCTAAGTTGATTCATTATTTTTTTTATTATTCCTACGGATTAAAAATATATATATATATATATAAATACAATAATTCATATTGTATTGCATGAGCACATAGAGTGGTGCAATGGTTAAGCCATTTGTATGGACGAAGGAGATCATGGGTTCAAGTTTCTCCTTTTTTCACAACTCGTTGACCCAACACTATTTCTAGCTTGTTGATTCGTTTAGCTAGATCACTGATTTCCTCATATAGCTCTCCATTAGCTAGGTTCATAGCTCTCCAAGCTATTTTTTTAAGGGGTAAAATTTTGTTGAAAATAATTTTTTCAATTAAAATTATTTTCACACCCAAAATTATCATTTTAAAGGGAGCTAATTTCATTAAGGGGGCACATTGTTTTGGAGCAAATATTGTAATAAACTGCATAATTATAAACAATTTGAGGGGTTCAATTTGTGGTGAAAAATTACTTTTTTGCGCCATTTAGACAGTCATTTAAAAGGGTAATTTGTGTTTGGCTTTAGGGGCACTACCCCTTAACCTTGCTAGGGGTTAACTCCTCCAGACCCCCACTATTTGGTCCACTACACAATATAATCTCCGTGCTCTTTTCTTCTCAAGTGTCGAATAATAAAGGGTGAGGCCCGATTTGACAAGTGGTCAAGCCCCCTGATTAAACCAAAATGGAAAATTGTAGTCTAATCTAGATGTTATAGAAGTAGTAAATAATTAAGAAAATGCAATACTAAAAGTACCTAAGAAATTAAGAAAATGAAATGTGAAAACCTAATGTGCAAAGAGGTTAAGAAGGCCTTATCTAATTCAAATATGTCTTGAGACTATGTCATAGTGTAGATAGGTAGAACAGGAGGAGGAAACAACTACACAGGAGCTCAAGAAAATTCAGATCTGGACTGTCTGGTCACACTTGGGTGCCTGGAGAAATATAGGAGTGCTTCGGATGCCCTGGTATGAGATCTAGGTGCCCTGGTTTGTGGAAATGACCAAGGTATGTCCTTTAAAGTGTCGTTGACTGATCTCCTGTGTTTGCTTCCTGTCATGTGAATGTTGATGAACTTTTTTGGATGTCATTGCAAGTCAGAGATGGAAGAAACGCCTATAAAACCCCAAGAAAAGAATCAAAACCATGAAAATTAAAGATGCATATGAAGGTTTCAAATTGTCCTTAGCTACCAAATGGATGGACTTATCACTGATTGTTGCACTACATCTCAGACCTGATGTAGTTCTAGGTGTGTGTGTGTGTGTGTGTGTGTGTGTGTGTGTGTGTGTGTGTGTGTGTGTGTGTGTGTGTGTGTGTGTGTGTGTGTGTGTGTGTGTGTGTGTGTGTGTGTGTGTGTATGAAAATCATGCCCTAGGTGCTCTTGTGTTAGTCTCACTTTATGAGTAGTTTAAAATAACTAGATGTATAATGTAAGTAAATGGTGTGCGGAATAGAATGAACTCCCATCCTATAAAATGTGATCCAAATGAACTAGCCTTTTTTCCTTGTGATGGAGATAGATGGATGCAAATGGAGCAATATAATCCGTTGATGGCCACAACCTTAGATGGAGATACTAATTTTTAGTTTTTGGTCCCTCATTATGGTCTCATAACTTTATATTTATATGGTTCTCTTATTAGAATTTTGGAATTAACTCTAAAAAGGTCGACCACAAAAAATATAGAAAGCTCAAATGGCTATAAAGTGCCCAAAAAGTAAGAGTAAAGTCTAAAGAGGATCAAGGCACCCTAGAGGGGATCAGGTTGTCAGGGGCACCCCTATCCTAGTTGGGTTCCCCAGTCAGGGTAGGAAAAACACAGTGTGATAGAACTAACTGGGAAAATATGGGTGAAAGATCAAAAGTAACAATAGAAATCAAAATAAAATAGCCAAAGACATGAGTTAAGTAGTACTCTTTTTCACGCAAAAAACACATGAATAGTAATATGAGACTGGGCCTAAATAATTACCCAAAATGCATGATTTAATGTCTACATTTCCCCCCACTTTATGTTGGTGATTGGAAATCTCGGTAACATAAAGTAGAATAAGATGTGTATACAATATCCATGTTGAGTGATGTAGAAAATGTGTTGATGGACTAGAAAAAGCATGGCCTGATAACAAAATGGAGTGTGGAGACTAAAGATGCAAAAGTGTAAAAAAATGATGAGATTGAACCTAGGGAAGAAGTGCATGTGTAGATTCAATTGTGTGTGATGTACCTTCATGTTAGTATGTTGTGTGTGATGTCATTGTTTTTTTTACTGCTTGCTTCACATAAGGACAGACATGCAAAAGAGAAAATGATCAAGTAGTCGAATATGCATGTATATGTGTAAAAACTGTGTGCAAAAGTGTGTGTGTATATGTAAAAAGCATGTAATGAAAAATTAAAAAAAAATAAAAAGTAACATGTGTACCTGATCCATGATGAGAAAAAGGGTGTAGAAGGGATCCTGTAAATGTTGATGAAGTGTGAGTTTTTTGGGTGATCCCACACCACTGGCCGAAGAACTGTAGGGAGAAAGATGTGTTATTCTCCAACTTGTAACTGCTTCTTGAGAGTATGAAGAGATCTTTGTACATCGTAGTTTTTTGGGTTATCTGATGCCACTGGCCAAAGTAGTGTAGGGAGTAAAGTATTTTGTATCCTCTAATCTGTAACTGCTCCCCAGAATGTTAAGGACAATCTTCCCTATAAAATTCGTTATGTATGGAGTTTTGTAGACTAGTTTGAACCCACTCATTGTATAACCCACAAAGTCATGGATGAAAAACTAAATAATTAAACTGTATCGGTACTATGTTGTGTAGCGTTTATAAACCCAAATGATGCCCCCCTCTTTGGGGGTACATACAATGTCGATGATAGCAGAATGCGGCCCTAAAAGAGGACCGAACGCAAAAACTAAAACTCTGCCCTATAGGGGGGAGGGAATGTGCTTGTTATAAACCAAGGCACATACAAACAAGTGGTTAGGAAAACAAATGTTATTATGAACAATTGCGCACATAGAAAATAATCCTAAGCTACAAAGACAATGTGTAAGCTAGAATGCAAGTAAAACACATAAGAATCCAATCATAGACCACCAAACTCAGGTTGCAAACATGGGAAATCACTCATGATGTCACAAGACACTCAAGGACATAGTTTCTATATACAAACAAATAAGTTTGCACACCAGACAAAGGGCAAGGCCTGCATACAATAGCAAACAATGACAAGAAAGAACAACAAACAAATAGCTATAGTAGTAAGCAATCCTACAAAATAAATGTTGAACACGAACAACCCATTAGCATGTTATAAAGATAACCCATATGTCAAAAATGTGTATAACCAATAGAGTACTGTGTTAATTATAAAATGAAACAATAGCACCTATAGTATACGAAAGTGGATGCCTCTAGTAGACGTTGTGGGACTGGTAGTGTGTCAAGCATCCATGTTGCGTGTAGAAGCTCTGTATCTATGATCACAACTAGAAAAGGACATGAACACGCATGTTTGTATGGGAAAGATAATGATATATAAGAGACATGTCTATCATGTGTAATAAATCAAACATGAATGAGAAAATGTAATAAATATTAAATGTGACCAAGATATGCAACATCTTGTGGATGGATGGAATGGAATAAAAAAGGGTGATAGGAGCTGCATGCCCCCTGATTCAATGGATTTGTACGTAGTTTTATGCCCCTCAGTAGTCAAGAAATAACCTTAAATGAGAGTGTGTCATCAGGAAATGTTTGACCTATGTGTTTTGTATTGCATGTTGTGGTGAATGTGAATGTTTGGTGATGATACGTGACCTAGAGATGAAGACACATGATGATTTATCCTAAATCGTTTATCATGATGAGATGATCAAAGGAGTGATGATTTATCCTAAAGCGTATATCACTACAAGATGAGTAGAGGGAGTGGTGATGTAGCCTAAAGTGTATACCACAACAAGATGATGGAATAGGTTAAAATTTATCCTATAGTGTATGTCACTAACCTAGAAATGTCGCATGATAGAAGGTGGAATGATAAATGCATGAGTGTGACAGGTACCTTTTGTGATGTACACCCTCAAAAGTTTAGTATGGACTATGAGACTAGAGTGTATCATAGGGTAGTGAGTGCAATGCATACAAGTAGATGTGTGTAGTATATGTGATGATCAGAGATAAACATGGTATGATGTGTAGAATATACCATGTTTGATATATAGTATGCAATGTAAGATGTGTAGATATTATAGGTACGGTGAGTGACTAATAGTATATCTTATAGACTATATGTGGTATGTAGATGCACAAAGGTTGAAATACGCATGGTGTATATTGATTGTAAGATATATTATGTAAGATGTATGATGTATAATGTAAGATGTACTATAATGTGTGAAGGTATATGATGTGTAATGTCAAATGTGCAGTGTGTGGGGTTCATGTGTATAGGAAGCACTCAACATTCAAGTGTGAACTGAAGCACAAGAGTGTGTCATCAGGAAATGGTTAAAATTATGTTGTGTGTAGTGTGGTGATGACATGCGACATAGAGATAATATATGGAGGCACGTGATGATGTAGTGTAAAATGTATATCACAATGAGATTATCAAAAGGGGTGGTGATGTAGCCTATGGCATATACCACTACAGGATGATGGGATAGGTGATTATTTATCCTCTAGAATATGTCACTACAAGATGAGCATAGGGTATGTCACGTTGGGCTCACCAAAATGATTAAACTATAATGGAAAATTGTAGTCTAATTTGGATGTTATAGAAGTAGTAAATAAATTATTAAATGCAATACTAGAAGTACCCAAGTAACTAGAAAATTGAAATGTGAAACCCTAATTTGTAAATAGGGTTAATAAGGCCTTAGTTGATTCGTAAATGTCTCAAGACTGTGTCGCAGTGGAGACCAAAAGAACATGAGGAGGAAACAACCGCACAGAAGCTCAGGAAAATACAGATCTAGATTGTCTAGCCATACTAGGGTGCATGGAGAAGGATAAGGGCACCTGGGGCACCATGGTCTGAGATTTGGGGGTCTTGGTCTATGGAAATGACCAAGGAATATCCTCTGAAGTGTTGTTGAATGATCTCCTATGTTCACTTCATATCGCATGAATGTCACTGAACTTCATTGGATGTCACTGAAAATCAAAGATGGAAGAAAAACCTACAAAACCCCATGCAAAGCATCAAAACCCTAAAAAATAAATATCTATATGAAGGGTCAGATTATCCTCAATTTTTAAATAGATGGAATTATCACTTATCATTGCACTACATCTCAGACCCAATGTAGTTCTAGGTGTGTGTGTGTGTGTGTGTGTGTGTGTGTGTGTGTGTGTGTGTGTGTGTGTGTGTGTGTGTGTGAAAATTGTGCCCTATGTTCTTTTGTGCTAGTCACACTTTGTGAGTAGCGAGCAATAAATATATGTAGAATGTAAGTAACTGGTGCATGAAATAGAATGAACTCCCTTCCTATGAAGTCTAGTGTAGATGAACCAACCTTTGTCCCTTGTGATGGAGCTCCATGGATATAAATGGAGCAATAGAAGCCTTTAATGGATGCAACCTTAGATGGAGATACTAATGTTTAGTGCTTAGTACCTCATTATGGTTGCATACCTTTATATTTATATGGTTCTCTTGTTCTAATTTCATAATTAACCCCAAAATGGCCAACCACCAAAAATATAGAAAGATCAAATAACTAGAAAGTGCCCAAAAAGTGAGAGTAAAGTGTAAGGAGAATCAGGGCACCCTAGAGGAGATCAAGGCACCTGGGTCACCCCTGTCCTAGTTGGGCACCCCAGTTAGAGTAGGATAAAAAAATGTGACAGAACTAGTTGGGAAAATATAGCTGAAAGATCAAAAGTAACGATAGAAAACAAAGTAAAATGGCCAAATTCATGGGTTAATTAGTACTCTTTTTCACTCAAAAACCACAGGAAAAGTAGTATGAGACAACGACTAACTAATTACCTAAAGTGTGTGATTTAGTGTCTACACCCCCTAACAAGAAAACTTTTTTCTTTTTTCATTCTCATGTTGTATTGGTATGGAACCCAACGTCCTATTTTTTAGTGTTTTTTTACATTTATCATGGATTCATACTTTGACATCTTTACTTTATAATATGATAATGAGATGTTGTTCACTAAAATTTATTCCATTCAGGAGGACCTAGTAAAATTTTTGGAATAAAATAGATCACTCAAGAAGTAAAATTATCTTCTAAAACCCTCATTCATGGAAAAGATGACCTCATACACTCCTTACAGAAAAAAATTTCTAGCCTACAACATCATCCTCACATTATGGACTCTTATTCTCATTCTCCTTGTCCATTTGTAGTTACTGCTCTTGGAACCACTGACCTTGATCTATCATTTGCTGAGTCTGCTTCTACTCTTGCTTCTATTAAGCCTATTAGGCTTGTTACCACATGTTCTTCCACAATTTTTCCTATTATAGTAACACATTATGTGTATCCCACTTATACTCACATTCATGGCTCTTTTGAGAATTATACCACTGCATTGGGTTCTCGCATGCTCTGTTATATGGGTTTCATTAGAGGAGGTATTTGAAGACATTCACGGGATATTGCTTCCCCTAATCAACATATTAAGTGTCTTTCTCACCATTGTATTGGTTTTCAAGAAAATACTTCATTGTAATCACACATAGACAAAGATCCTATTTTGATCACTCCACTCATTCCAAGTATCATGCGCTACACATGAGTTATGCACCTTCACTTGAGCTTGAGAAACCTGGGATTTCAAATGTCATACATGATTAACCTGTAACAAATTCTAATGGTAATTTGCATGACCCAGTTGTGCATTTCACACCAAATCATATGAATGAATCTTATTCATCCATCTGTGTTAATTTGGGATGGATTTCTGATCACTCGTGGTTGTGACATAGGCATTCATTAAGAGAAATCTATAAGCATGGCTCTTTCACCATTCGGCCTCTTGCTCCACTTGTTATACCTTCTGCATTGTAATACTCCTTGTTTTTAGCATTTTTCTTTAGCAGGTGTAGTATATCTCTCTTATTTATTGAGAGATTTTGTATATTTATTTTCAACACTTTTAGGCATGTTGATAGTATCTCTTGCGGGGGAGTTATTCTGGTGAATCCCATTGTTATTTTTTCAGTGTTTGAGTAGTTATTTTGACAATTCATACAGATTTGTAGCATCACTCCACCCATTTAGTAGTGTGGGGGTTGTGGTGTTGATCCTGATTGTTTGGTTTTTGTTTCCTTTACTTGTTACCTTGGATTTTCTTGGATTTTGGTACTCCTATTTCTTTTGATCTTATGTCTTTGCCTTGCTTCCTTGGTTATTGTTCTTGGATTGTGGAACACTTATTTGTAGTGGTTGATCGAATTATTTTGTATTCTTTTTCTTACACTTTTGACATCACTCCATTGATAGTATCCTTGTATGGATATATTTTGGTGAAGCCTAGTGTCAATTTTTTTTAGGTTTGTGATTGAGCAATGGATTTAGACCATGGTGCACACCAAAATTCTTTAGTATTGTACGATTTTTTGAGCCAATATTCTTTAGATGCCTTGTAGTGATTTTTTTCTCTCTCTACTTTGTTTTTATTGGTTTTGTGTGCCTTGCACTATCCACTTTTCCTATTTATTGTACATGGGTACCTCATCAGGCCTTTTTTTTGGGACCCACCTTCTTTTTTGCCCACCTAAGCTACACTGACGAGGGTGTAAGTGTAGGTTATTATTTATCCTTTTATTTTTTTAATAGGATGATTCTTACACTTGTGTTAGGTCTACACTTTTTGTGTTAGCTTTTCTAGTTGTACCAATTATGTTGAGTTAGCTTACCAGTTGTGTTGAGTTAACTTACTAGTTGTGCAAAGTCATCTCTACTTCTAGTATCAGTTAGTAAGATTTATCCACATCTGATCTAAGTGGTAGTTTCACTTTCCTCATCCTATTTGTACACCACTTTCATCCTTCTAATATTTTTTTAGAAAGTTTACAATATGCTCCCTTTGTGTTAGATAATCATCTACAAACATTGTAGACTCTACACTTCTCTATTTTAAGGCATAAACTCGATACAATGTCTCAGCTATTTTAAACCATAAGTTAAGGCATAAACTCTATACTTCTCTATTTTAAACCTTGAACCATCTCAGTTGTACTTGATTATAATATCTAGAAGTATAAAATAATCCAAAATCAAATAATTAATATCTTCATGAAGCAATACCATGCATTTCTTCTTGAAGACATGACAATTTGAATGTTTAACCTGCTACAGTGCCCTCATGGTTTTGAATGAATTCACTCTTTGGAAAAATGATTTAGACAAGAACATACAAGTTTGTAGACTTAAAAACCAACTTGATTATTCTTTTACATGCCATATACACCTAAATATATCTCAAGAACCTTCAACTCACTTTGTTAAACTTTCTATTTACGCACTCAAACAATACCATGATGTCTTCAACAAGATGTTTGAATACAATGTCTACTTGAAGAGAAAGGAGGCCACCATACTAATTCTTAACAACATTCTAGTCCTCTACAAGCTCTTCCACTCCCTTGGGATATTGTAATATACTGACTTTACTAGGAAACATGGAGTAAACAGTAAGGTTTCTATGTACAAACCCTTGATATGTTGAACCTCATAGACCCTTCACTCTAACCTTGACAATCCTCCAACATCTCCATCCTTGTAGCATCATTTTGATGATAAATATCAACCTACAATACTCTGTAGTAGTTCATCTTGGAGTCAAGACACCAATACTCCCCCTGGGTTTTACATACTTTCCTCAAAATATTGATTTGTTCATGAATTTTTCTTGATGCACAATACACAATTACAGTGATATTTTTCTTTCCATTCATTCTCATATCCCTAATCCCCTTTTTGCTCCCTAATACCTTTTCCTCCTTTAGCTCAAAATATACCTTCATAAAATTTTCATAATTTCATTCCTTTGACAATTCTCTTGTCTTGTTATTATTTCTTCATTTCATATCATATAACACTTTCCTCATACCTGTTATTGTCACAATATATTGTACCTTCCTAAGTGAGTGACAAGATGAACTCCTTTAGTCAACCAATCTTGAAACCAAACCTATATAAGCCCTTTATACATCTTTCATACTCATCCAAATTTAATTACAATAATTTCTTGCCTCATATTTCCTACTCATATCTGTAGGAATGCATTCGTGTGATTCAAGCTCTAGACTAGCTTAATTTGACTTAAGATGGTTTTTCTAACATGTAGGATGCTTTTAGTGGTCCTTAAAAATGCATTCACATACTATACTTAACTTCTTCAAGGGCAAGGAGATAGTTGTTTTCCATTGAGATGATAAACCTTCACATCCATCATAGACCACACTAACATAATGAACTTCTTTACATAGCATCAAAATTCAATGACATCTCATAACCTCAATATTCAAAGTCACAAAAATTACAATCATCTCTCACGGTAACTCATACTCCTTACCATACATAAATATACACCTTTGAAAAATTTTCTTGATCACATACCTTTTATTCTCTATTTTGAGACCTTGATACAAGATACCAAATTCTAGGAACAAATTCATAGACTATAGACATTTTGAACTTATTTTCTAACTCCATATAGACCTATATACTCTTCCATGACATTATAGATTTGAAAACTTAATTGCACAGACATAGAACAATGATACTTCTATCAAAACTTGTCATCAACCTTGGAAGGACTACCTCAAATTCATACAAAAACCTACATAGCCTAGAATTTGGGCATCTTACTCTTAACAAACTTTTGACTCGTGATGACAGAGCATTAACCTTGCATTAAGGTCACTCATTTGAACATAAAACCCAGAAAAAGAACATTTTATGATACCCTCCTATATGATACACCTCAGACTTAGAATACGAAAATTTCATATCCTTAAAACACTTTGTATCTTACAAGAACCCTGAAGACTAGTTTTTATCACTTTAGACACTTTATTTAGACTATTCCATAGTCTCAAAATTAAAACACTTTGTATCTTACAAGAACCCTGAAGACTAGTTTTTATCACTTTAGACACTTTATTTAGACTATTCCATAGTCTCCAAAGTTGAGTAACTCCAAAAAATTATTCTATGAACACACTTAACTCTACATGCATATTTGTTAAAGCATATTGCATCGGTTGGAGTTTTCATTTATGTCACCTGAAATTGATGTAAAATGAGGACTGAAATTTCATGCAGATTGGTGCTTTATCAATGATGTTTAGAGGTCTCAAGATAGTCTATTGAACATTCAGGATGGTTTCATGGTGTTAAAGGATTGGAAAGTGTAGTTTATGCCTAAAGGAGGTATGGAAATGTTTTTTGTGCTTGGATCATGTGCCCTATAGGTCAAAAACTATTTTTCTAGCATGTGAAAGAGAATCTAGAGTAAGCATCAGGTCAGGTGTTGGAATTCACATCTAAAACTATTTCATTTAGGCCAAGTTATAGATCCTAATGAAAATATGATGTAAGCATGGTATGAGCCTATGAACACTTCCTAGAGCATGTAGGAACATCTACAAGGCTTAATTTATCCTTTGAAGGAAAAATTCAAGTTTTCACTAAAACTTCCAGTGAAAACTAGCAGTGGAAGGTTGGATAAATGAGATTGATCCTAGCCGTAAAAGCTCTTTTATGAGAAAAAAACCTATGGATCATGTATAGGGATGTGTTTTGGTGCTCTGGGTCAAATTTCATCAAAGTTTGGAGGGTAATTTTGAAGTTATTCAAGTTTTACCACAATCAGATTCTTGAAGAAGGAAACCGAGACACCTTATTTTCTTAGCATTAAAAAAAAAATATCAGGCCTCCTTCAGATAAATCATAGAAGTATTTGTTTAAGATCACTCCAAGACTCAAATTTTGCAAACATTTTGAGATCAAAAGGTGGAAGAACAAAAAAATTATCTTCTTTTTTCTAACATTGTTTTTCTCTCTCCAAACCCCCTTGCTTGAATCGATAGGCACAAAATGAGTTTTGTTTCACCAAAACACTTTTACAAGTTGATTCAAGTTCTACAGGTTGAATTTCAGTCCTTCCATATTAAAAATGATGTCATGGGAGCCCCTCAAGCGTGATAGATCCTTATAGGTCTAACTCAAGGTTTCCAATTTATGTGAAAGTATAGTCATGGTGATTGTGAATTAACTCAATGTTGAGATGGAAAATGATCATAATAATATCCTATTGGAAAAATTTTATTTGATGGATCTCCTTTTATGTTCTTATGTTGAGATTTGAATTCCAAAACACATTGCCTCTAAACTTCGCTATATTGTCTTATCAAGAAGAATGGGTTACATGTTTTTCTTGTAAGATTTCTTATTAAAATATTTGCATTCAAGTAATTGGAGGTGGTGGTTAAGGATTCTCTTAAAGTTCCTCTATCTTGGATATTCATAACAATGAATTCTTGTCATCAAGAAATCTCTAGGTCTATTTTCTAATGCTTCTCAACTATCATGTAGGACTAGCAAAAGGACCAAGTTTCTGAATTGTAATTATAAATTATCCTTCTACAAAGTTATCTCAAGTTGTTGAAATTGATGTGTAGAATCCTCCTAAATTTTTTATTCTATGAATAGTTGTGGGATTTAAATAATAAGATACAGAGAATTTCTCAAACCAAGATTGTGTCTTCATGCTCCAAGAAATGATGTTCTCATTCCTAAAATTGACTGATTCTTAGGGTGTAATCCTTCAGTTGGTGATTTATCATTGCATGGTGAGTTACAAAAAGGATTAAATCTTCGCACAAAAATTCATTAGGTCCCTTAGATAAATGTTTTCACAAGTAAAATTGTCATTCCTTGAAGACTAGGTTTTATTGTTTGTGACAGTCAAGAAATATTGTGATTCTACCTTATGTCATGAAATTCTCTCTTCAAAAAATACATGAGAAGTTTTGAAAGGGTTTAGAGAACTTATGATGAAGGTTTCATCCATCTTTCCTGGCATAAAAAGGAAGGAAAACGTGTGGAAAGCTACAAAAAAAAACTAGGGTTTGAGTCTAGAAACCCTGACTAAGCATATCAAACATGAAGACATGGTACTATGAAAGTATTTCAACAGTGTTTCTTGTTCATTGGCTCATTCCATGAGTGATTAAATAGGATACACCTTATCTTGACAGTAAAGAGTGTCTATAATGGTTTTTTACCGTGTTAAAACCCTAATTATTCCAGTGAATTCCTCCATTTGTGGCTTGCACTATCTAAGTGGTGAAGGTTGTGAAGAAATGGTTGTACAAATGCTTCTTGCTTTATATCAATGCTTACTCTACATACTATTGTCACCCTCAAAATTACCCTCTTTTGAAGTCAAGTTTTGAAAATTTTGAGTCGGGACCTTGGAGTAATTCATGCTTTTGCTTGAAAAATATTTTCCTTCATTCAAATGTCGTTGTCAATCCTTCTTTTTGGTTGTTGATCACATCAATCTTGGTATTATTTGTTGTTATTCATTCCATAGAGAATAATTTTAAATTCAGGTGCATAAAGGTGGGGTTTTCCCTTTCTTTTTTTTTTTCTACAATCATGAATGACGGGCGTATCTTCCCTGTCAATTTTTGCCCCAACATCCATGGGTAGTACGTGGACATCTCTGATTGGATGCAATGTGGCTGTGTTTCAAGCGGCAGTGGAAGTCTCCACACATCTAAATGGCGCAACTCCACGGGCAGGGCCCAAGGGAAAGTCCTCAAATAAGTGCATAGGCTTTTCACGTGTTCCTAGGCCTAAAATGAAGACAGAACAAGCCCGAATCAGTCTAAGTATGGAAGGTTCACCAGATGGCAATGCCACGTGTCTCATTGGTGTAACTTCAAGGGTCAAATCTAAAGGCGGTTCCCAAAACTTGCATGCAAGCTCATCCACGTGTCCTTGGTTTGAAAATAGGGACAAAGCCATTCTGTTTAATCGACTAAGTACAACAGGGTTGGTGAAATCCTTCCACATGCCTCAACAGCGCATAACTTCATAAGTGAGACCAAAGGGACAGTCCCCAAGTGTGCACCAGGCTCGTCATGTGGTCATAGTCAAAGAAAGGGTAGATCTAGTTGTTGAAGAGTCTAGGACTGGTAAAAGGAGTAAGCCATGCATCTAGCTCGGTGCCCTTTAAGGAGGCAAATCCAAAGTGGAAACTCAAATGAGTGTTAGACTTTCCATGTGTTTAGGGTTCAATAGAAGTCAAGTGGGCAGCAGTGTCCTGAATCGGCTAAGTATAAAAGAACTAGCAGAAGCCATCCATGTGTCTCTTCAACGTAAATTCAAAGGAATAATCAAAGATAAGGTCCCCATGTGTGTGCAGTCTCACCACGTGGTCATAGTCAGAGAAGGGGCAGATTCGGCCGTTTAATCAGCTAAGTATAAAAGAATAGGTGGAAGTCTCCACATGTCATCTTTGGTGTAACTTTGAAGGAAAAATCCAGAGGCAGGTCCCAAATGTGTGTTGAGCCTCCACGTGTCCAGGGTCAGACATATGGTCCTCACCAAACAAGAAGGGACTTAGTTAAAAAACATAAAAATAATAAATTGGGCCACGTAAAGGGACATGTGGTCATGTTTCAAGTGAAGGTGAAGAAAGGAGGGTCCTAATTTGTGTTTTGATGCTGTTGAAAATTCAAAGTAGGAAAGCAGGCCATTGTCAGAGCGATTTGGGAATTTTTTAATTTGTTTCCAAAAAAGGCGTAAAGTATAAAGTGAGCCACGACTTTGCCATTGAAAATTCAAAGCACGAAGGCAGGCCATTAGAGAAATTTAGGAATTTTGGCTTTGTTTCCTTAAAGAGCTAAAATTTATAAAGTAGCATGCGTACCCCCGCCCATGCTAAGGGATAAAGCCAAATGTTGAGCCCGCATCAAAATTCAAATTGGAGAGGTGGGCCGGGTCAGAGGAGAAATTTGAGTTTTCGAGCCTGCATTGAAAAGAGGTAAAATTATAAAAGGGAGTCATGACTCCGTCGCCACTCAAGTAACATCTACGTGTCAAGCCTATATCAAAAATGGATGGGTGGGCCAAAATGTTCCAAAGTTCCATTTCTCTAAAAGGCACAAAATATAAAAGGCATTCTCAGGCCCGCTTTTAGGTTTAAATCTCTCCCACATGGATGGGTAAAATTCAAAGTTTGTAAAGGCCAGGATGAACGAATACGATTCAATGCATCTGGTTTTGCCGCTAAGTATGGAAACAGACTGAGGCATTAGAGAGGCTTAGACATTGGTTTCTTTAATCAGTTTTCATAATTTTTGTAACTGAATGTAACCGTTATTAGAAGCTATTTAATGGCTTCTCCATGCACCGTTGTTAGGTTTGGATCATGATACTATGTAAAGGTAATAGATTCGAAGTAATCAATACAGAAGTTTTTTCCCTTTCTTCCTCTGATTATTTCTTCTTTCCTTGTCTTGAAATTTGGGGAATCATCCATATTTTATGATAAGAAACTTTGTGTTCTTGTTTATATGATTTTTGGAACTTTGTGTCTGTGGAATTATATTGGTTATGAAAGTAAATGATTCTACTTTACATCTCCTTAGTTCAATATGTATAAGGTTATACTTTACCATCTATATTTCCTAAAGGTATTTTGTCATGTTCTTCCTCTCTCATCTCCTTAATTCTTCCATTCTTTTGTATTGATGATCTTTGGGAATAAAACATTTCAAAGTATCAGGAGTCCACACTTTGAAAGTTGTACATTTGTATATAATTTTTTATGCTTTCTTCCAATAAGGAAACCTCTCCCATTAAAGAGGAGGGAATTATTATCCCCTGAATTATGGTTTGTTAAAATATCATATTTAAAAACCCAACAGTTTCTGGTGCAACTCCATGTTAGGGATTTCATTTCAAATGGATCCCTTTCTAAAAGAACAACTTCAAGATCATTTTTGGTCTGGACGACTC
This sequence comes from Taxus chinensis, assembly GCA_019776745.2. Taxonomy (NCBI): domain Eukaryota; kingdom Viridiplantae; phylum Streptophyta; class Pinopsida; order Cupressales; family Taxaceae; genus Taxus; species Taxus chinensis. The sequence goes on along the minus strand of CM034153.1, from coordinate 68,516,703 downwards.
TACGGTATACACATGGGAAGAATATCTCTTGGGGTTGAGGATTCCCATTTTAAAATTTTGGATCAAAAAAACTTCTCTCTTCCAGTAAGAAGGAACAGAGGAACATGTTCTATAAGCACACCTCCTATTAAAGATAGAAATTCCATGGATAGCATTCATCAGGAACATCTCTGTCCTAATCTCTATGCTTTGATACTTGCTTGTTGTTTCTATTCCCCTTCAGTCAATTTTTCCAAAGATGGCAGCCCCTTTTCCGTGGGGACAATAGGTTAGGCTTCTTGCTCTTCCTTAGCCATTGCATGAGTTACCTAGGGGTAAAAAGAAACGTTTTCCCAAGTTTTAGGGGTGATGGGAAAGTTCATCTAGATGAACACATTGTAGCCTTCATTTTTGCATGTGGGATTCTTGGGATTGAACTTGAAGATGTCTCTGTCAGGCCTTTTGTGGAGACATTGCAGAACAATACTGTTGATTGGTTTTCTCACCTTCCTATATGGGTCGATCACTAATTGGAATACCATGAAAACTTAGTTTGAGTAGCGTTTCAAACCTGCTGAAGATGTGCATACTCTATTAGTTCAAATATCCCATATCAAGAAGAAACCATTTGAGCCCATGAGGGATTTTATGGCTAAGTTCAACAAGATAATTTATAAAATTCCATAGAACACTCATCCAGTGGATCAAACCCAGAAGTTCTTCTTCCTCAATGTTGAGTTACCCGAAGTGAATTATGCACTAAGGAGAGTTAACCTTGCAACTCTATGTATGTTAATCAATGGTTAGCTATCAGTGTTGAGGATGACTTAATCATGTCTAGTAAGATGAAAAAGAGGAATCCTCCAAATCTAAAGCTTCTTCTTCTTCCTCTCCCCCTAGAGCTAATTCTGATCATTTAGTATAGAAGCTTGCAAATGATCTCATTGCTATCAAGAAATAATTGGCTCATCATACCCCTTACCAAGATATTCCAAGGAAGAATTTTCAGCCCAGGAACCATTTTCCTTCCTCTCAGACCATATTGGTCTATTGATGGCCCACCCATCAAGGTTCCAGTCAATGCAACTTGTGAAGTTGAAGAACCTGATGATGAGGAGTTTAATGAACTCTATGAAGAACTAGAAGAAGAGGTTGATGAAGAACTGGAGGATCTTGGTGGATCTCAAGTTCATTTCCTCACCACTGAAGGTATGGATGATGAAGATGAATATGATGAGAGAGTGGCTGAGATGAATAGTGAGTCATATGCTATCATGACTTGGGAGCAAACAAACAAAAAATAAAAAGTGGTGTAGCCTACTAAGAAGTCCAAGGAGTTTCCTATAACTATTCTAGTGGTTGCAATAAGAGGAGCTCCTATTCCCATCGCCTCCACACAAAAGGTGAGTGATGCTAATTCCCCTTCTCCTACTTCTGTTTCCAAAACTCCTTGTCCTTCAAATCCTAAAACTCATAGATCAAAAGTCTCTCAAGTTCCTAGTAATGATGCCCCATCCACCTCTGGATCTTTTGATATCATTGATCATCTCAAAAAGACCAAAATCCAAATTTCAGAGGCAGAGTTTTACCAGACTCATCCAAAAGCTTTTGCTAAAATGGTAAACTTTGTCAATTCCAAATCCAAAGCCTCATCCAGTACTTCTAAGGGTATTTTTCCCACTCCCTCTTCCTCACCTCAATCAAGCCTTGTGGCTACAGTCACTTCCCCTAATGAGAAATTTGAACCATTCTATGTGACTCTTCTCATAGCTGGCCATAAACTCAGTAATTGTGTTATAGACTCAGGAGCATCCAACAATTTAATGCCTGAAAAGTAGCTCATGCTTTGGGCCTGACCCTAACACCCGCCTTTGGTTCTTGCTATTCCATGGAGAGTAGGAAAGTGCCTTTGGTTGGAATGAATTAAAGATGCACAAGTAGCTTTTGCTGCTTTTCCAAAGAAAAGGGTCTTAGCCACTATTTTAGTAGTTAATATTCATCCCTCATATGGGATATTGCTGAGTAGAAATTTTTGTAAGGAGGTAGGAGGTGAAATTCAAATGGATTGGTCGCATGCTTTGATCCCAGTCAATGGAAAAATGAAGAAGCTGCTACCTGAGAAACAAACTGAATACATTGTGCAAAAGACTGATGATCCAAAAGCACAGATACTCTATGAAGATATAGGGCATGGTAACTACATGATCATGTCACAAGATGAGGTAAAGCTTCCTAAGGGAGTGATTCATGACCCCAATGGAATTTGGACTCTGGATTTTAATGGAAGCTTCTCTTCATCTAGTTCTAGGGCTGGTGTGGTGTTAACCTCTCTAGAAGGGGAGATTCATCCTTTTTCATTTCAAGCTTTGTTTTGAAAATACAAACAATACAGCTGAATATGAGGCACTCATACTTGGATTGAACATGGTAAAAGAAATGGGAGTGAAGAATCTTTGTGCTCATGGTGATGTAGAGCTAATTATGAAACAAGTCAGAGATATTTTTCAAGTCAAGAATAGGAGATTGAAACATTATAGAAATCTTTTCTGGGATTCCATTGAGTTTCTTGATGCTTTCTCCATTGAATTTGTGCCAAGAGAAAGGAACACTAGAGATAATTCTCTAGTTGTCTCAGGATCTTTGTTGATTCCTCACCCAGATTTCTCTCAGGAGAAATTTACCATTGAAATGATCCATAGGCCCAGCATACCAGATAATGCAAATAAATTGGTAGGTTTTCAATGATGATCAACACTTTCTCTCATTCTTAGAGCTTAAGGATAATTTTGATCAGTTTTATTTTGAAGGAAGTGAAACTCTTCCAAGAGAGTGTGTATCCTCAAATGAAGGAGATATCAAGGAAGAGATGGATCAAGATGGCTAAATCAAATTGAAAGGTAACAAGATCCCTAAAGGGATGGTGAGTTTGGAAGACCTATTTGATAAGCATGATAGGTACATTAAGTCTAAAACTTCCCAAGTAGCTCAGCAATCCACTAAGTGTGAAAAGGTTAATATTGGGAGTCTTGATGAACCTAAGATGGTGAACATTGGAAAATGCTATGCACTCAAGAGGAGAAGAAGAAAGGTAGTAAATTCTACTAAAAAGGTATGTAGATGTTCTAGCCTATTCGTATGATGATCTCAAGGCTTTCCAGCCAAAGGAGATGTAACACTTTATCCCTCTGAAACCTGGGATCAAACCTTTTAAGAAAAAACAAAGGAAATACAATCCCAAGGTTGCTGGCACTATTTTTCAAGAGATCCAGAAGTTACTAAAGGTAAAAATCATCTTCCCTATACATCATTCAACATGGATTGCCAACATTGTGCCTGTCAGGAAGAAGAATGGTGAGATTCGCATCTATGTGGATTTCAAGAATTTGAATCAAGCCTCTCTGAAGGAAAACTATCCTCTCCCCATGATGGATCAAGTTTTGCAAGCTGTCACAGGCTCTAAGATGTTTTCTATGCTTGATGGATTCTCTGGATACAATCAAGTGGAAGTCAGTACCCCAAATCAACACAAAACTACTTTCACTACTCCTTGGGGAACCTTTTCTTACAAGAGAATGCCTTTTGGTCTTATCAATGCTAGTGCCACCTTTCAGAGGGAAATGGACTTGGATTTTGGTAGTTTGAAGGGAAAGTGTGTGGTTGTGTACCTTGATGATTTGACTATTTTCTCCAAAACAAGGGCAGATCACTTTTAACATCTTGAAGTAGTCCTCCAGAAATGCAGAGAACATGGAGTTTCTCTCAATCCAAAGAAGTCTGTCTTTTGTGTCACTGAAGGCAAGTTGTTGGGGCATATTGTCTCCAAAGAGGGAATCAAGATAGATCTAGAAAGAGTTCAAGCAATCCAGTAGATTCCTCTTCCCACAAGTAAAAAAGGGTGTTCACTCTTTCTTTGGTAAGATAAATTTCCTGAGGAGATTCATTCCTGATTTTGTAGAACTGACTATGAGCATTACTCACATGATGAAAGGAAAGAAAAAATTTGGTTGGAATTCTGAGGGTAAGGAAGCATTTGAAGGTATCAAGAAAGCCATTGCTAAAACTCCCATCTTAGCATGTCCTAATTTCAACAAGGATTTTATCATCTATTGCTATGATATAGAGAATACCTTGGCTACTGTGTTAACTCAAAAAAATTCTGAGGATCATGAACTTCCAATTTCCTTCATGAGCTATGTTTTGAAAGCTCATGAATTGAAATATACTATGATGGAGAAACATGATTTTGCAGTGGTCAAAGCTGTCAAGTAGTTTCATTTTTATATTCTTAATTCTCACTCTGTTGTGTTTGTTCCTGATACAACCATCAAGTCCATTCTTACACAACTAGGAGTTTGGAACTAAGAGAGGAAATTGGGTAGAAAAAGTCCAAGAATATGACCTTAGATATCAAGCCAACTAATCTAGTCTAAGGTAAAGGCTTGTGTGAGCTTATTGCTGAAGGAGCTGATGCAAGAATTGTCCAAAGAAGTAGTTGATGTTCTTGTTGTCCTCTTTCTTAGTTCAACAAATAAATGGTATGTTGATATTTCACATTTTGTTACTTATGGAGATTTTCCATGTCACTTGATTTCCAACAAGAAGAGAACTATTAAGCTAATGTCTACACAGTATGTATTATGGGAGAATTCTTTGTTCGAGCAAGGCATAGATGGAAGATTCTTGAAATGTGTGGACAAAGAGCAACAAAAGTTGTTCTCATCTTTTCATGATCATGCTTGCGGAGGCCATTTCTCTTCTGTTGTCACTACCCATAAAATCCTTCATGCTGAGTACTATTGGCATACATTTTTCAGAGATGCATCCAAATGGGTAGGTAAGTGTGAAGCCTGTCATAGAATTTTGTTGGGAGACCTAAGTTGGCTGCTTTTCCACTAAAGCCAGTAGTGATTGATGAGCCTTTTCAACAGTGGGGATTGGATTTAATTGGAACTCTTAACCCACCTTCCATTGCTAGGCATACTCACGTGTTAACTACTACAGACTACTTCACAAAGTGGGTAGAGGCCATTCCAGTCAAAAGCACTACTTCTGAAGTGGTGTGTAATTTCATTAAAGAGAACATCTTGATAAGGTTTGGGGTACCAAACAAGATTGTGACTGATAATGCCTCGAATTTTTATTCTTCTGAGATGATGGATTTCTATGCTATGGTTATGGAATTTCCCTTTCTCATTCTTCAAACTACTACCCCCAAGGGAATGGACAAGTAGAATCAACAAATAAGAATCTGGTAACCATCGTTTAGAAGCTTGTCAATGAATATCAGAGGAATTGGCATAAGAAATTGTGATGCTCTCTATGGGAAGATAGAATTACACCCAAAAGAGCAATTGGGATGTCTCCATTTCAAGTGGTGTATGGTGTTGAAGCTCAGTTGCTAGTAACAGTGGAATTACCAGCCTTGCACTTAATGAAGGCTATTGAAGATTCAAGTTTTACCAGTTCCTTGGACAAGAGGATCATGTATCTCCAAAAGTTGGATGAAGACATGTTGCAGGTTTTTGATAGAATATCATCTCATCAGCTGAGGGTGAAAAATTTGTTTGACAAGAAAGATAGACCAAAATATTTTCAAGTGGGAGACATTGTTCTGCTATGGGACAAAAGGCATGAACCTCAAAGAAGCCATGGTAAGTTTGATTCCCTTTGGCTTGGTCCTTTTAAAATCAGGCACTTTGCTAGAGAAAATTCTTTCTATTTGGATTATATGGATGGTTCTCCTCTCCCACTTCCTTATAGTGGGCAGTATCTAAAGTTGTTCAAGTCCTAGGTGACTAGGCAGTCCTTCTGTATATTGTGTATAGTGTTTTTGGTTTTTGGTCATTCCTTTGTGTTTTGTTTCTGTCTTTCCTTTTTGGTTTATTTCCCTTTCGTGTGTTTTGTCTTCTATATTGGTTTTACCTTTGAATCTATTTTTCCCAATGGATAAGGTGAGTGGTCTGCTTTCCCTGGAGTTTTTCTATGGTTCTTGATCTTTCCTCGTTCCTCTGTCAAGTCATCCCTAGAAAGAGCCATTTGTTGTCGCCCTCAAAATTCCCCTCTTTTGAAGTCAAGTTTTGAAAATTTTGAGTCGGTCACCTTGGAGTAATCCGTGATTTTTCTTGAAAACATTTTCCTTAATTTTCATGCCATTGTCGATCCTTCTCTTTGGCTATGGATAGTCGTTAAGCCTGGTATTATTTGAATTTTTCCATTCCATGGAGAACAATTTGAAATTCAGGCATGAAAGGTGGGATTTTCCCCTTTGTTTTTTTTTTCCCACAGTTGGGAATGATGGTGCATATCTTCCTTGTCAATTTTTTCCCCAACATCCATGGGTACATGGGCATCTCTAATTGGATGCGGTGTGACCATGTTTCAAGTGGCAGTAGAAGCCTCCACATGTCCAAATGGTGTAACTTCAAGGGTAGAGACAAGGGTGGTTCCCCAAATAAGTGTCACAGCTAAGTCCATGTGTCCCAAGGCTTGAAAAAGAGATAGAGTCGATCATTTAATTACGTATGAAAGTTTTAACAGATGGCTACATGTCTCATTGGCATAACTTCAAGGGTCAAAGCCAAGGGTGGTTCCCCAAACTTGTACTAGCCATCTACGTGTCCCAGGTCTGAAAAAGGGATAGAGTCAGTCGTTTAATTGACTAAGTATAAGAGGGTTGGTGGAAGCTTCCACGTGCCTCAACAGTGTAACTTTAGAAGTGAGGCCTAAAGGATAGACCCCAAACAAGAGCCAGCTCACCACATGGTCAAAGTCAAAGAAGGGGACAGAGCCGGCCGTTGAAGAGTCTAGGACTGTGCAGAAGGAGCCACGCGTCAGCTCGACGTGACCTTTTAGGAGGTGAATCCAAAGTGGAAACTCAAATGAGCAGCCAACTCTCCATGTGTCTAGGGTTCAACATAAGTCAAGTGGGTAGTTACGCCTGAATCAGGCTAAGTATAAAAGAACCGGCTAGAAGCTCTCCACGTGTCTCTTCAACGTAACTTCAAAGGATTAGAATCAAGAGCGATGTCCCCAAGTGTGTGCGGGCTCGCCATGTGGTCATAGTCAAAGAAGGGTTAGAGCTGGCCATTTAATTAGCTAAGTATAGAAGGTTTTGCAGAAGCCTCCACGTGTCAGCTTGGTGTAACTTCAAAGGAAAAATATAGAGGCAGGTCTAAAATGTGTGCTGAGCCTCCACATGTCTAGGGTCAGACATATGGCCCCACCAAACAAAAGGGACTTAGTCAAAAAACATAATACTGAACTGGCTCGTAAAGGAACATGTGGTCATGTTTCAAGAAAAGGACAGAAAGGTGGGTCCTTTTTGTGTTTTGATGCTTTGAAAAGTCAAAGGCGGTAAAGCAGGCCATTGGAGTGTTTTGAGAATTTTTTCTTTGTTTCCAAAAGGCGTAAAGTATAAAGTAAGCGCATGATTCTTTCGTTGAAAATTCAAAGCATGGAAAGAGTGAGTCATCAGATTAATTTGGGATTTTGGATTTGTTTCCATAAAGAGCTTAAAGTTATAAAGTGACCTGTGGCCCCACCCATGCCAAGGGATAAAGTCAAATGTTTATCCCGCATCAAAATTCAAAGCGGAGAGGTGGGTCGGCAGAAAAAATTTGAGTTTTTGAGCCCACGTTGAAAAGAGGTAAAATTATAAAAAGTGACCCGCGGCTCCATCACTACTCAAGTAAGCCACGTGTCAATTCTATATCAAAAGTGGGTGGGCGGGCCAAAATGTTTCAAAGTGTCATTTCTCCTAAACGGCACAAAATACAAAAGGTGTCCTCAGGCCCACTTTTGTTTAAATATCTCCCATGTGGACAGATCAAATTCAACATTTACAAATTTAGGATGAACAGATGTGATTTAATACATCTGGTTTTGCCACCAGGCATGGAAATGGCTGAGGCATTGGAGAGGCTCAGACATCACTTTCTTGAATCAATTTTCATCATTTTTGTAACTGAATATAAACTGTTGTTGGAAGTTATTTAATGGCTTCTCCACACCGTTATTAGGGTTGGATCTTAATACTTTGTAGAGGTAATAGATTTGAAGTAACCAATACAGATTTTTTTTCCCTTTCTTCCTCTATTATATCTTCCTTCCTTATCCGAAATTTGGGAATCATCCATCTTTTATGATAAGAAACTTTGTGTTCTTGTTTGTATGATTTCTAGTAACTTAGTGTGTATGGAATTATATTGGTTATTAAAGTGAATGATTCTACTTTGTATCTCCCTGGTTCAATACATATACGGCTATACTCTACCATCTATATTTCCCTGAAGGTATTGTTCATGTTCTTCCTCTCTCATCTCCTTAATTATTCCATTCTTTCGTATTGATGATCTTTGGGCATAAAACATTTCAAAGTATCAAGAATCCACACTTTGAAAGTTGTACATTTGTATATAAGTTTTGTTGCTTGCTTTCAATAAGGGAACTTCTCCCATTAAAGAGGAGAGACTTGCGGTCCCCTGACTGTGGTTTGTTAAAGTATCATTTTAAAAAACCAACACGTACTAATCCTTGTAGTTGAATATGTCATAGTTTTTTCACTCATGCTTGCAATCATTTGAACACGTGATGTATGCAAAATTTTGACTATGGACTGATATTTTCATCCATATGCATTCAAGGAGCCAAAACAGTTAAGGAGGATACTTTAAGCTATGATAATTTGAACTCAAGATTTTTTTGTGAGAAACTCGTGTAACTTAGCACTCAAAAACACCTCTTTCAATGCTCAAATCTCATTATAGTACTTTCAAGTCCATAACATTTCTCACATGAAGCTAGAAGCTCAATGGTAAATAATGGAGTGAATTAAGGGATTCTAAGAGATTTTTAGAGGAATGTATAATGTTGCATCTCTCTGAGTACACGTGGAGAAGGTATTCTCAAGATACAAATGATAATTACTATGTAATGAATATGAAACAGTCTGTGCATACATTAGAAGATAGAGTTCTTAGAGTTGAATGGGATATTGACTAAAAGGATTGAGTATAAGGGAGTTCAAAAAGCTCCTCCTCTCATCATTTGAACTCAAAGAATATTGTAAGAGTCTTCACAGTTTGCAATTATATTAGAATTCTGTGAGATGTATTTATGACATCTAAAATATAGTTATAATAAAATTCATTTCATTTTCCTTGCTCGAGCCATATAGTGAAAAAACGTGAAGAATCTTGGAGGTGAAGTTGAAAGGCCAAGTGTAGGAGTGTATGTTTCTAAAAAAATTAAATTCTTGTTATGTATATTATAATTTAATATTCATGAGAGTAGTGTGAAAGTATGTGAAAAGGAGTAGTGTGCAAATGAGATAAAATCATAAAAAATAGGATATGATGAAAAAGAGTGATGTGTAAATTTATGATCATAGTTTATTGTTCTAGAAACTAATTCAAAGAGAGTGATCAAATATTTATGTAAAGTCTAAGTTGTATCTTAAAAAATCTTGGAAGTAGGTTCTTTTCTGCAAATAGTAGCTTACAGCCAGTCAAGTTGGTGTTTGATTCTTGAAGTTCATGCTTCATGTTAAATTTTAGTTCAACAAAACCTTTGTGAGCATAGTGCATTGGTTCAGTGTTGTTTTTCTCAATTTTGGTTTCCCACTTAAAAATTTTGTCTCTCAATATGTTCATCTTGTTTACTTAAAAATTGTTTTATTGTTGCAAATTAATTGTCTTGAAATACCTTGAAAATTTTGAATTTACATTGATTCACCCCTCCACTCTCATTTTCCTAATTTCTAACAATTGGTATCAAAGCCAAGTCCTTGTGTAGTGAGTTTGACATCTCAAAGGAGATCTAGACAATTCATCCATAGAAAACAATCAGTCACAATATGGTTTTTTTACATCTAAAGCACCTCTATTCAATGGATCAAATTATGCCTTCTGGAGTGTCAGAATGAAAAATTACCTCTTATCACTTAGATTTGACATATGGAAATCAGATTTTAATGGATACATTATTCCAACTACACCTCCTACTGATGCAGTAGCAAAGAGAGAAAGTGAAAATAATTTCAAAGCAATGAATTCAATTCTTTGTGGGATAGATGAGGCTGGATTCATAAAGATCATGCATTGCACCACTGCCAAGGAGATTTCAGAAAAGTTGAAGACCATATATGAAGGTGATATTAAAGTAAAATTTTCCAAGTAGCAGAATTACCATACTCAGTTTGAAATCATGAAAATGAATGAAGGTGAAAGTGTTGCATTATACTTGCAAAGAGTGGATGAAGTGATAAATTTGATCAGAGGTCTAGAAGAGAAATTAGAAGAGAGTGTGGTTGTTCAAAAAGAATTGAGATATTTATCTCCTAAATATGAATCCAAGGTGTCAGTAGTGGAGGAATCCAAGGACTTAACCACCTTGAAAATGGATGATCTTTATGGCAATTTAACTACATATGAGATGAGAACTACTAAAGTAAAATTAGTCAAGAAAGAAGCATCCTTAAAGGATGATAAGGAATCCCAAGCCAAGAAGAATAAAGTTGATTTTTCTATGGAGGTGGATGATGAGAAGGTTGAAGTTATGTTTATAAGAAAATTGAAGAGAGGATCATGTAAGTAAAAGGGAAACTTATCATTCAAATGCTTCAACCATGGCCAAGTTGGTGATTTTTCTTCAAAGTGTCCTAAAAAACTAAAGGGAGATCAAGATGAACATGATTAAGAACCCTCTCACAAGAAAAATAATAAATTCAAGAAACAAGGAGGTAAGAAGAAGTGCTCTAAGAACAAGAAAATTTCTATACACAAGAAGGTTCAAGCTCATCTGAATCAAGTGATTCCAACAGATCTGAAAGTGACAATGAAGGGACTCAAGTTGAAACTTTATTTATGGTTATAGAGGTGACTACTGCAAGTGACTCAAAAGGTAACATTCAGTTTGAATATGATAGCTCAAATGAAGAAGATGTATGAGTAAACCTTGAGACTAAGTTGATTAGTGCTCTAGAAAAAATTGAAACATCAAAGAAATAATAATTAAAAATTTGAAATTGATGGTGAAAGAGTATGAAGGAAAAATCATCCTTCTTGAGGAAAGAATTTGAGGAACAAATTAAGTTGATTGAGAAATATTTCAAAAGAAAATAAGAAGAGCATATAAAACTCAAGTCTAAATTGGATCTGCTACAAATTTGATTGGATCATACCTCTACCAAATTGAAGGCCTATCAAAAATTTGAGAAAAAGAAAAATTACCTAGATGAACTCATAGGAAAGAAAAGACATTTCAATGACAAATCTAGTCTAGGATTCAATGGGTTGTTATAAATTCTAATCATTTAATCAACCTATTCGAATTTTGATGTCATTATAGACCAGAGTTGTGTTCAAGACTATATGTAGAGAAGTCGATATGCAACTTTGTATTATGGTGGTTCTCTTTGGGGTTTTTTTTAGTGAAATTTTTCTTGTCTACACTACTTAAATACTAAAAGCAAATAAAATATCTAAACTACTGAATGTCAAAGCTTCTAATCTATGGAGAACAAAGTACAGGGACTTCATCTACTTGTACTGAAACAAAGTCATTGAAATGAAATACTTTTTTAAAATTAATGTTTACTTGCAATGAAATAATTATTTAAATCAAATGATAGTAAAGGGAATATGCTGAAACAAATAAATACAAAATTGAATTCAGATAATTATCAAACTAAGATACTGAAACATTTCAAATATAAAGATCTTGCATGAAATACCAATCCTTCAATCTCCTTAGTCGAGTGGGCCCTTGCTCTACTTTAGGATTGAGGATTTTCAACACATACGTATACTCAAAATAACATGCATTATATTAATATAAATAAGTTCATCACATACTTTAAAGTGCAACTGAAAATAACTTCTTCTATTAACTAATGTAATACTAGTAAAAAAACTACTAACTAAGAAACAATTCAAAGCAGGTATCTTATAGACACAGTTGATGTTGAGTTGTGGAGCTCAATTACTTCATTTTAGCATGCAATTAGAACTTATTGGAAAATACAGTAACTGACATCGGTTAAGAGCATACCGGAATCGGTCAAGAAAGTAAGGAACCGATAGCGGTTAGGCAGAACCGGTGTCGGTTACCTGTGTGACGAAGTTTTAATTAACTCTCAAGAATTATATCTATTTTTAGCATTAAAATAGATTTATTGATTGTAATTGCATGGCTAAGTTCCCTAAGTCTATAAACAACTATATAAGCACAAAAACTAAGTTTTAGAAGTAAGAAAGGATCATAATTACAGGATAATTATGTGAGAGAGATTTCTTGGTAAAAAGAAGAAAAACTTGAAGGAAGAAAGTACTAAACATATGAGAGGTGTGGAAGATTAAAAATATTCATTGTATATCCTGTTAAATCTTTGGATAATAGATTGGTTTATTTCTTAGTGGACGTAGCCCACACTAGCTGAACCACATTAAATCTGGTGTTGATTTATGTCTCTTGTTTTGTATATTTCTTCTGGTAATATATCCACTTTTATTTGCATGTATGCTTGGATCTGATATATTGTCTGTACAACTGGTGTGCTAACCCCAACAACTGGTATCAGAGATTTGTTTGAGGCTTTTGTGTGTTGACAGATTTACTCACATAGGGTTTTCTAATTGAGAAGGAGCTACAACAATGGAAGAAGATAATAAATACAAGGTAGAGAAATTGGACGGCCAAAATTATCAATTATGGAAGATGCAGATTGAAGATTATTTGTATCAAAGATATTTGTACTTACCATTAGATGAGAAGTCTAGACCTATGAAGATGACTGATGAAGAATGGGAGATTCTTGGCAAAAAGGCTTTATGATCTATAAGATTAATCCTGACAGCATCCATGGCTTCTAATATTACAGAAGTAGCTTCTACGGGAGACTTAATGAAATCTCTTGCTAATTTATATGAAAAACCTAGTGCTTCAAATAAAGTTTATTTGATGAAGAAACTATTTAGTTCTAAGATGCATGAAGGTGAATCTGCTTCTAGTCATTTGAATGATTTCTGATTTATTGTAAATCAGTTAAAATCGGTTGTTATACCATTTGATGATGAAGTAAAATCACTATTATTCTTATGTTCTTTGCCTGATAGTTGGGACAACTTGGTAATGGTTCTTAGTAATACAACATATGCTAATAATATTTTGAAGTTTGATTATGTGGTTAGTATAATCTTGAATGAAGAAATTCACAGAAAGAGTACAGAGGAAACATCATCTGGAAATGCTTTGAATGTAGAAAGAAGGGGCAGGCGTAAGGAGAGATCCAAGAGTAAGAGTAATGGGAAATCAAATTCAAGGGAAAGCATATCTAAATCCAGAAGTAAGGGAATTAGTTGTTGGAAATATGGAAAGAAAAGACATGCAAAGAAAGATTGTTGGTCAAAGGATAAAGAGAATCAACAACCAGAAAAAGGTAAAGAGGTAAATCTTGATTCATCAGAGGTAATACAAGATGCTCTTATTCTTTCTTTGATAATAGAATTGAATCCTGAGTTTTAGATTCAGGAGCTTCTTTCCATACAACCCCTAATAAGGGTTATTTCAAAAATTATGTCCAGGGTAATTTTGGGCATGTTTATTTGGGTGTTAATGAACCTTGTAGTATTATTGGTAAAGGGGAAGTTCACCTAAAATTACAGAATGGAAATACATGGGTACTGAAAGATGTGAGGCATGCTCCAAGCCTCAAGAGGAATCTTATTTCTGCAGGGAAACTAGGTGAATCTGGTTGCATGGTTACTTTTACAAAAGACTCTTAGAAAGTTACCAAGGTTACTTTTGTTGTGGCAAGAGGTAAGAAGGTAGGAACGTTATATTTATCTACTTGTATTACTAATTCCTTTTCTACATTATCTACTTCAGATTCAGATGCATGCATGTGGCATAATCGGCTTGGTCATATGAGTCAAAAAGGAATGTAGATCTTAAAGGCTAAGGGTAAGTTATCAAATTTAAAATATTTAGATCTTGATTTCTGTGAGCATTGTATCTTTGGAAAGCAAAAGAGAGTGAGATTTTTCAAAGTTGGGGCAACTAAGAAGGAGCAAAAATTGGAGCTTGTACACTCAGAAGTGTGGGGACCAGCTCAGGTAGCTTCTCATGGAGGATCCTAGTATTATGTTGCTTTCATTGATGATGCTATAAGAAAGTTATGGGTTTATTTTATTAAATGTAAATATGGTGTTTTTGAGACTTTTACAAGATGGAAAGTCCTTGTTGAGAATTAATCAAATCCTAAGTTAAAGTGCCTTAGTTCTGACAATGGTGGTGAATAGTGTAGCAAGGCTTTCAATGATTATTGTTCAGTGAATGGAATACGTAGAGAAAGAACGGTTCCAAGAAATCCACAGGAGAATGGAGTTGCAGAAAGAATGAACAGGACAATCATGGAGCATGCTAGAAGTATGAGGATACATGTTGGATTGCCCTTGTAGTTTTGGGTAGAAGCAGTTGATACAACTATTTATTTGATTAACCATGGCCCTTCAAGTTCTCTAGATGGAGTAACACTAGAGGAAGCTTGGACCAGAAAAGAGGTAGATCTTTATTTTCTTAAAGTTTTTGGTTTATAAGCTTTTGTGCATGTTGATAGGGAAAATAGAAAAAAGTTGGATGCAAAATCCAAGAGGTGCACTTTCATTAGTTATGGAACTGGTGATTTCCGTTTCCATTTTTAGGATTTAGAGAATTCTAAAATTATTAGGAGTCGTGATGTAGAATGGAATGAAAAGAGAATGTACAGGGATCAAATTTTGGTACCCAAGGATGAGAAAATTGAGAAGTTTATTGATGAAAATGAAATCTCAGGTTTTAAAGAAACACCTACAGAAATACAAAGTAACCATGGTCAGTTAGTCCCTGACCGGCATTGGTCAGATGAACCGCCGATGGTTACAGAGGATTAGAACTGGCATTGGTTAGTAGAACCGATGTCAGTTAGAGGTGACCAGTGTCGGTCACTATTTGAAGTTGATACTAATGTTCAGGAGGCCCACATAGAGCCTCTAGTACCCCAAACTCATGTGAGAAGGTCACAAAGGGTAAGTAAACTTCCAAAAAGATTTACACCATCTTTATTTTATTTATTGTTGACTGATAGTGGTGAACCAGAGAGCTTTGAAGAAGCAATGTAGGATAAGACTCGCGTTTAGTGGGAGAATGGCATGGATGAGGACATGGAATCCTTGGAACAGAACCATACTTGGGATTTGGTTAAGTTGTCAGCAGGTAAGAGGACATTGCAACACAAGTGGGTTTACAGGATTAAGGAAGAAGAGGATCGACAGAACAGTTACAAGGCAACATTTGTAGTAAAGGGATTTGCACAGAAAGCAGGTATTGAATTTGGTGAAATATTTTCTCCTATTGTTGAGATGAATTCTATTCATACTATATTAAGTTTAGTTGTAGTAGAATATTTGCATTTAGAGAAACTAGATGTGAAGACGACTCTCCTTCATGGTGATTTGGAAGAATAAATTTATATGCAGCAGCCACTTGGGTATGAATTCAAGGGTAAGGAGAAACTAGTGTGCAGGTTGAAAAAGAGCCTATATGGGTTCAAGCAAGCTCCAAGGAAATGGCACATGAGTTTGATAGTTTTATGCATGAGCATGGTTACTTGAGATGTGAATCTGACCATTGTATTTATTTCAAGAATATTGAAAATGGGAGCTATATTATTTTGTTACTATAAATGGATGATATGCTTATTGTAGGATCTAATATGCAGGACATTGGTGAGCTTAAGAGAAAGCTAGCTCACACATTTTTAATGCAGGATTTAGGAGCTGCAAAAAGAATCCTTGGCATGCAAATACATAGAGACAGGAAAAACAAGAAATTATATTTGTGTTAGGAGGATTATATCTACAAGGTGTAAGAAAGGTTCAATAAGCATAATGCAAAACCTGTTAGCACACCTATGGCTAGACACTTCAAATTGAGCAAAGATCAATTTCCTTCATCACATTGCACAGGCAGTGGAAGTTGTGAGTAGATATATGGCTAATCTAGGTAAACAACATTGGAAAGAAGTTCAATGGATACTTAGGTATTTGAAAGGGACATCTAGCATGCAGTTATGATATGGAGGTTCGGATATTTCATTACGTGGCTATGTTGATTCGGATATGGCTGGAGATCTAGATGGTAGGAGAAGCACTACTGGATATATTTTCATAGTAGGTGGAATGAAAGTTAGTTAGATTTCAAGATTGCAGAAGGTTGTGGATTTTTTTTACTACAGAGGGTAGAGTATGTTGCAGCTATAGAGGCTAGCAAGGAGATGATATGGATGAGTAGGTTCATGGAAGAGTTGGGAAAGGAGCAAAGTGATTGTAAATTATTTAGTGA
Organism: Taxus chinensis; assembly: GCA_019776745.2. NCBI lineage: Eukaryota > Viridiplantae > Streptophyta > Pinopsida > Cupressales > Taxaceae > Taxus > Taxus chinensis. The sequence continues at coordinate 68,500,347 of CM034153.1, read as the reverse complement.
TAGTCAGAGTGTAATTCATTTGGCAAAGAACTCAACGTTTCATTCGAGAACGAAACACATTTAGTTGAGGTATCACTTCATACGACAGGTATTAGAGGATGGACAGTTGAATCTGGAAAAGATTCATACGAGCAAGAACCCTGTGCATATGCTAACAAAGCCATTAGCAAAGGAGAAGTTGGAGCTACACTCCACTTCTATTGGTATTCGATTTTGAGACTTGAAGAGGAAGAAAAAAATCCAAGGAAGAATCTAAGAATGATGTTGTATAGGTATGGTGCAGTAATTAAACTCCAAGTGGGATATTTTTGAGTTATGGAGCTCAATTACTTCATTTTAGCATACAATTAGAACTTTCTGGATAATACAGTAACTGGCATCGGTTAAGAGTAGACTAGCATTGGTCAGGCAAGTAAAGAACCGACAACAATTAGGTAAAACTGATGTTGGTTACCTGTGTGACAAAGTTTTAATTAACTCTCAGAAATGATATGTATCTTTAGCATTGAAATAGATTTATTGATTGTAATTGCATGGCTAAGTTCCCTAAGTCTATAAATGACTATATAAGCACAAAACCTAGGGTTTAGAAGTAAGAAAGGATCATAATTACAAGATAATTCTGTGAGAGAGATTTCTTGGTAAAAAGAAGAAAAGCTTGAAGGAAGAAAGTACTGAACCTCTGAGAGGTGTGGAAGATTAAAAATACTCATTGTATATATTTTCAAAGCTTTGGATAATAGATTGGCTTGTTTCTTGGTGGACGTAGCCCACACTGGGTGAACCACATTAAATCCAGTGTTGATTTATGTCTCTTGTTTTGTATATTTCTTCTGGTAGAATATCCACTTTTATTTGCATGTATGCTTAGATTTGATATATTGTCTGTACAACCGGTGTGCTAACCCCAACAGTTGATTACAACACATGCCAAAAATATAGGTAATAGATTTAACCAGTAACAAATTCATTAAAGTTCCATGACACCCTATAATTTTGCTAGGAATAGGGGCCCTCATTTATAGCTGATTGTGGGTCAATTGTACAAAAATGTGTAGTGGTTGTGGACTCGGTATCCTTGACTGTAACTTCTCAAAATGGCAGAAAATGCACCTAACCAACCTGCATATGTCACCAAATCACTCTAAAATGTAATTAGTGAAATTTTCATGTGTCATTAGTTTGCATAAGAAAATATAAGGGTAAATGCATCACTTTATACTTTAGATATAACTATTTAGAATGTTCTCATGCATAGATTAATGTTTTTAGGAGTAAAATTGCAAAATATCTCTGAATTGATATTTTCCCAAGCTTTTGTGTTGTGTCATATTCTTCAAACTGATCTGCATACTACTTCCTTGTGCTTTTACATCCTTAGGTTTCTAGCATAACCTCAGCACATGCCTTAAATATTTCATGTGATTAGGGAGCACTGTTTTTCCAAGTGGTCATTGGGTTAAGGACCAGAGGAGGCCTTACCTACATACCAAACTTTTCCATGCTATACTCATTGTTACCATTCTCTTCTAATTGCCAAATAATCTTTATAAGTGCATACCCCCTTCGCATACTCCAACTGATATTTTAAGGATAGATAACTTCTCTTCATTTCAATGGAAAATTCAAAGTGTCCCATATCTTATCATAGGCTATCATAGCCTTGTGAAAGTTTTTCTGACAGCAAATTTCAAATTCCTGGACACATTTGGCCAAGATCTCATATGTTTTTCTACCAATTCCATCCTGATAATATAGATATCTAAAAACCTTTTTCATAGAAACATCATTATGGTGTTTAGGCCAAACGTAAAAACCCATAGTTTTGTCCTGCTGAGTAAAGAAATCGATTTATTCCTCTCTTATAATATGATTCCTTACTAATGATTGAAATGCTTTCAACTGAAACTCTCCCACCGATAGATTTATAAATAAATCATGAATAGCTGAAACCAACGTGTTATGGAGATAAAATTCACATAATAAGTTTTGAATTTTTGGAGTAAACCCTTGATAAATCTATAAGAATGTTTTTCCATCAAGAGCCTAGTGAGGCTCTCTGCAAAAAAGTATATGTAACTTGCATGAATAAAATTGTTCTTAAAGAAATAAACTATAAACCAAAGATGGTTTTCTGCAAGCCAGAAGTTTACAAGCCAAAGGACAGACATACTCAACAATTGTTTCCAATTTTCTCTTTGCATTAGAACTTGACTCAACCTCTTCTTTAAGTTTTCTATTTTCTCGTGCTTTCAAACCAATAATTTTTTTCCTCTTTAAACTATCAACTTCCATCCTAAAAGTAATTATTTCTTTATCTTTTTCTACACTCTTTTGTTAAAACTCATTTTGAAGAGACAAATGAGTTGTTTTCATACCTTTTATTTTTTATTTCAAAGAGGAAATTTCATCTTGGTATCACCTTAAAAAAACATCTCCTTGTGATTCCACTCGACCAACCTCTTGTGCAGCAGTTTTTGTAGCTTATGTCTAGATTTCCGAAGTTGCAACAATATTATATGGAGCTTCCAAAGGATTTTCCGGTGCCTCGGCAGCATGGCTCTATTCTTCAAGAATGGATGAATTAAATTTTAAATCTCATGAATGTTTTCCTAGGGTAGAGGAAGTCTTAGTTCCAAAAAACTCTTCCAAAATATGGGTTGCACCTTCATTAGAAAATGTAGGATGAGAAACTTCATCTTTTCTTGCGGGACCAGACCTTATTTTTCTCAATGAACTCTGAGTACGAGTTGACAAGATATTCTTATTCTTTAAATCTTGAGGCTCTTATGGCTTCTCAACTTCATTTGAAGGCTATTTTATAAACATAGGGGTAGGTTGAGGAGCATATTAAAGCTTAGTCTACGAGTTGTAGCCTGGTTCAGTAGAAATTGGCGAAAGAGCCCACCTAACCCTCTTCTGCTTGGAAATCTCCTTTGTAGTAGCCTTTTCTATTTTTATCTTAGGTTTCCTATAGGCCTAGTGTGTGCAAATCAAATGAATAATCTTTGGGTGCTTAATTACAGAGTCACTACCCCCACTCTTATACTTTTGTCCCAATTTATGAGAGCATCTGTGAGGTATTCGAGAAGATTAACCTTAAGCTCGGGATTTGTCCTGCATTTCTTCAAATGGGTAATAATCTTCAATGTGTCACCTCCTAATACTGATGATTTCCCATCACAAATGAAATACTTGTTTTCCTAAGAAGCAATTTCCCTCCAATGGTTTGGAAAGATGTCCCTCTTAATACCCTTTTGAATTCTTTAGGGATTAATGATTATCTCAAGCAGAGTTTTCCCTTCCTCATGAAAAAGGGTTATCAAATCCTTAAGGGGGGAGTTGGTGACAACCTTAAGTCCAAATTTTGGAAGATCAAATATTTTTCTAACAATGTGGCTATCTAATTCAATTATTTTCCCTTCTATTTAGAAAAATTTGCCCCAACATTTTATAGAAATTATTCAATTAAATCCTCATAAAACCCCTCAAATTTTTGAGTAAAGTTCAACCAACCTGTATCATGGAATAATTGAGAGATAACAACATTCCGTAGCAATAGCTCCGTAGATTCTAGCTTGGATTTCTTCTTCTTCCCCATACCACAAATTAGTTTACAACAGAAATGAAAAAGGCATTGAGGGGGTATTTTTGGAACGATGGCAATGGTTTCGTGAGAGGGACAAAGTAGTTTTATGTAATTTCAGTAGCTTATATTTTAAATAATCATGAGAATATAATGGCATCAATTCGGTATAAAATGGTGGTAGAAATTAGGGATGGGACTGTTTGAGGTGGAAAGCTTTTAATTCATTTGCATGGCCCCTATACTGACATCCTTATCACTCATGTCATATGTAATTCATCAAAAAGAGTGATAACATGCCTTTACTCATCATCATTACCCCTTATCTCTTCAATTACTCTGTTAGATTTAGTTTAATGGTTTTAATAAATGCGTTGGGAATTTCAAACTTAGTTAATATCCATAGCAAAAAGTGATTACATGTCACCTTACGAGCTCAACTTCCTTTTGACCATTGGTACTCCACCTCCTACATTTGAAAATCACTCATAGTTAATATACATTTGGGTAAATTACATCTCTAACCTTTATTTGCATGCATAAAATAAAACATATGTTTTTGTGTTTACTAGATATAGGGAGGAAGAGGACGATAGTCAAAATTGTGTTCTTCTTCCTTTATTTTCATATTCCTAAAAAACTACTCATAGATGGAAGATTTGAAATCTTCTACTGAATCAAATTCCTAGCATAGTTGTATGTCCGTAGTGAAGGTTTCTTTATCCTGGGGCCATTGATATAGGCTCATTTTATGGTCGTTCACTAGCAAATTTCTTCTATCAGTATCAATTAGCAATAGTATCACATATCCATTATCATATGTCTTTTCAATTTGGTACAGTCCTAGCCATCTTGTTCTTAGTTACCCTTTGAATTTATGGTATTTTGATTCAAACAGCAAGGCTCGGTATCCTTATTTGAATCTATTTGTCTTGCTATGAGATTCATGCCAGACCTTCCTCTGATGTTGAACGATCTCAAATTGTTTTTGTGCCTCCATATCTCATCTAGTTCACTCAGGTCCATCACTCTATCTCATTGATCTTCATCCAAATCAATTACTATCTTCAGTGTTGTCCTCCATGTCTTTAATTCAAATTCTACTAGGAGAAATGCCTTATTTCCATATACTAGTTTATATGGAGAGAAACCAATGGTGGTTTTCCATATTGTGTTGCATGCCCATAATGCTTCAAGAAGCCTTAGCACCCAATTCATTCTATCTACATTTACAACTTTAGTTAAGATGTTTTCCAATTCTCTATGGGTGACTTCCACCTGCCCATTGGAATAGGGTTGGTATGGAGATGATTTTCTATGCTTAATCTGGTAAATTTTCAAAAATTCCTTAATCATGTTAGACACAAAAGCAGGTCCTTGATCAGATATTATAGCTCTAGGATCTTCAAACCTTAGCATGATCCTATCATACAAAAAGTCAGCTTCAATGTTCTCATTGGCAGATGTCGGTGCTTGAACCTCAGCCCATTTCGTAACATAGTTAGTGCACACTAGTCGGTACTTTTTTCCATAGGATGGGGAGTCTATCAGTCCAATGAAATCAATTCCCCATTTCTCAAATGGCCCTAAGACCATATGAGGATTGCGGTGCATTTCAGAAGATAGAGTAGGCTTCCCCATTCGTTGGCATGCATCACATTGTCATACATAGTTTTTGACAGCTTTTTAGAGAGAGGGTCATTAGTACCTAGCTCTAAGGACCCTATGAATTTTCCTCTTTACTAAGTAGTGCCCTCCTCTAGGTTCATCATGGCATGCTAGCAGTATGTCATATACTTCATCTTCTCAAACACACCTACAAAGAATCATGTCAGGGAAGCATTTAACCAAAATTCTATTGCACCACTTATATGTAGCACTATTTCTAACTAATATTTTGCATTCTTTACTAGTAAAGTAAGATGGAAAGTTCACTGTAGTTAGATAATTGGTGAGATCAGAAAACCATGGAGGGCGTTCTAATATTTCAAACAAGTGCTCATTCGAGAAGTGATTGATGTTGGTGTGTGTTATTTTCCACATCATTATGTGAGTCATCTCACTTAGGTGAGATCGTATGTCCATGTGTCATTTAGGGGTCACTATGAGATTCTCTTACGCATCAGTGCATCAGTGCATCATAGGCATCATTGGGAGTTACACTTCTATTCTGGGAATGTAACTCCCCCTCTCTACTTGAGTTGTCATGATTGCAGCACTAGGGATTACTCAACACCTCCTATATGTACACCCCATTTGATCTATGAGATAGAGGAGAGTTTTATGGCTTAACCAGGTTCTGCCCATGTTTTAAATCTTTGCATGCACATTCGGTTGATGCTCGCTCCTCCTGAAACCTCTTCACGCTATCATTCGCACGTTCGTTGATGTTCACGTCATCCCTTGTGATCCTCGCTTGCGGGTTTTAAACCCTCTTTCATGGTATCAGAACGGATCTTGTGGATCCGTGCACCCTTTGGCATTTCTGTGCATGTTTTCTCTGGCATGATATTCAAATTCTCTTGCGTGTGTCATAATGGATATTCCAGTTGTTCTCTACTTGCATTGATTCAGGCTTCATACCTCTGTTCGGTTTTTGGGTGTTCATGGTTTCATTTTTGGGGTTTAATGGTTTGCATCTTTGCATGCAGTTTTAAAGGTGTTTTTTGCATTCCAAGTTGCATATCTATGTTATTTGTGTTGGTTTTTTGCATGAGTTTATTTGGTTCTCCATTCTTGCATTGGCTTGACCGATAACTTGCTGGTGACTCAACTCGTGCTTCCTCAACTCGCTCTACCTCCTTATTCATGTTGTTCGTGGCTCTTTTTCGAGTGTTCTAGCATTGCGTGAGTGCCTTTCGGGGTATATTATAGTTTTAGGTTACAAAACCTACTCAAGAACATGACACCTCAGCCCTTGTTTGAACCAACCCTGCACATTGCTCTCATTCAGCTCGTTGTGCACCCATGTTCACCATTTGAATTTGTGGTGGTGTTCACCGAAGGAATGAGTGGTGGTGTTCACTGTTTGAATCTGTTCCTGGCTGTACCTGGTTCAAACCATTTCACACTTGACCGATTATCCATGTTATCCTGCCTCAGCATCACATTCTTCACATTTAGGTTTGCAGTCCCTCCAGTGACCTCCCGCATGCCTGCAACACCTCCAGCTCCTTGTGCAACCTGCAACACCCAACCAGCTCGCTGCCACCACATTTCAACGGTCACGTTCCACACAGCCCACCTCTCGCTGACATGTGGCATTGACCACTTCCAACATGGGCCCACCTCATTTCCACCTTTTTTTTAATGTTTTAAGGTGTTAAAAAATTAAAACATTCATTTAGCATTGTAACATTTTAAAATTTGGCTTTTTGGCTTGTATTGCTCATTCTTCCTTCGAGCATCGAAGACGGAGGGTGAGGTCTGGGGTTGGCAGGAGGCTAATCCCCCCTCGCAAGAAAAAAAAATAATTCCTAAAATTTGATGTCATTTCCAACGAGTACCCACATGATACCCTTTGCACCCATTTAGGTCACTTTTTTAATGCGTTTGCAGCATTTATTAGCATTTTCTCATCGGTTACGAGATAACTTTTGACTCGTTGCTCAGATCTGAGCACTTCTTTAGTCAAAGTTGCATGTTTTTTCACATTCTACATGATGGGATTATCAGTTTTGTAAACACATTACTTTATAAAGTTCAACATTCTGGGGGGGTTGACTAGTACTCTTGAGTTTTCACATGCAGACGCATTATCGGTCGAGTCTGACATCTTGTTTTTGTGCATCTTACATTTTTCATCATGGAGAGTGCTCTTTCTAGACTTGAGCATCATAGGATCACCTTACAATATCCACCACTTCTCACTAGGAGAGGGAACTACTCAGCTTGGCGTGCTTCCATGGAATGTTACTTTGCCCACGAGGGTCTTTCACCCTTCTTGCTTGGGCCAGTTCATGTACCCACTGATCATCGTCATCTAGAGGACTTCCTTGACACTTGTGACCATGTATTTGGTCACATGATGATGCATGTCTCTCGATCTCTCTGGTTTCACGTGGCAGACTCAAATCCACCTCACCATGTCTGGAGCATTTTTCAGTCCCTCTATGGAGACCCTGCACATACTACCAATGTTGTTGCTGCTGTTCATTCAGTTGTCTCCTCCATTTCTTCATGTGATGGTAGTTCCACTGACATAGGCTCACTTGGTTCTAATTCTGATGACAATAATTGTGCACCTAATTCTGATGCAGAGAGTACTACAGAGGACTCTTCTCCTCTTTCTCTCACTATTCTAGAGAGTGCTGCCACATCCCACATCTCATCAGATATTGAGCAATCTCCTACTCAGTCTCACACCGTCATTACACCAGCATCCTTTCCACTTCCAGTGTGCAAGGCCCACTTCACTCCTCTACCTTCATTGGATGACTCATACCTATCTGACATCGCTCTTTTGTTTTTTGAGCCCCCTCATTGGGATGAGTATCTATCAAACCTTAGTCGTCTTTTCACAGAGTCTACTTGTGATGCAATACAGGTCCCTCATCCGTCTACAAGTATTTCAGAGGAGTTCATCATCTCTATTATTGGGAGTGCCCCTTCTAGGAATCATGTCATTTCCACATTTCCAAAGACCTTCATTGATCCACCCTCAGCTGTGGATCCCTTTTCTATTGTGGAGGATGTTTTGTTCCCTTCACATCACTTGGACATACTTTCTGCGAGTGTTCCTCTTTTTCACTCTGACAGTTCTACACATGTGGCATTACCTTCAAATCCTTGGCACTCACTCGCTAGACCTATGTCACACTTCCATGCACCAGACTCAGAGTTCTTCGTGCTACTACCTTCGGTTTCCTTCATGGAGTGGGCAGACTTTCAGCACGTCATTTCTGTCCTTCCTAAGGGTAGGCACACTATTCAGTGTAGGTGGCTCTTCTTCAGTCTGGAGGTAGAGGATATCGTCATCGACATTCTTTTGGGAGACCTCCTAGAGCTGTAGAGTTCAGATCCGTCCATGGCATCTTCTACATTCCTCTCATCTCCCTCTTCTTCTCTCTTCTTCTTCTTTCTGAGAGATTGTCTCTTTGTACATGGGTACCTTTACAGGCTCGTCTATGGCCGGGACCCATATTTGGCATATTTCCTAGATTAGAGAGTGTGTTTTTCTCTTGTGGTGGATGTTTTTCCCACTGGGTTTTCCTTCACTGCTTGGGATCTTTTTCTTGTACATGAGTACCTCATTAGGCTTTACACCGAGACCCATTTCTCATTTCTGAGTTACCACCTCATTCTAAGTTACGATGAAGGGGGGTGTTGGTGTGTGTTATTTTCCACATTATTAGGTGATTCATCTCACTTAGGTGAGATTGTAGGTCCATGTGTCATTTAGGGGTCATTATGAGATTCTCTTATGCATCAGTGCATCAGCATGTCAGTACGTTAGTGCGTCAATGTGTTAGTGCATCATATGCATCATTGGGAGTTACACTTCTATTTTTGGAATGTAACTCCCCCTATCTACTTGAGTTGTCATGATTGCAGCACTGGGGGTTACTCAACACCTCCTATATGTACACACCATTTGATCTATGAGATAGAGGAGAGTTTTATAGCTTAACTAGGTTCTTCCCATGTTTCAAATCTTTGCATGCACATTCGGTTGATGCTCGCTCCTCCTGAGATCTCTTCATGTTGTCGTTCACATGTCTGTTGATGTGCACATCATCCCTTGTGATCCTCACTTGCAGGTTTTAAACCCTCTTTCAATTGAACCACCTCACCTTCTCCTAAAACATTCAATCTCGAAAGGAATTCAACAACAACATTAGCCTTTCTAGGATTATCAATAATGGTCAAGTTAAATTCTTACAAAATAAGCAACCACCTAATAATTATGCCCCCTACTACTAGTTTGTTCATTAAGTATCTTATGGCTTAATTGTATTTATAAACAAAAATATTATAACCAGTAATATAGTGTCTTAATTTGTTTAGAGAGTAAACAATAGCTATAAATTCATTTTTAGTATTGGTGTAGTTTCTTTCTGTAGGGGTCAAGTTTTGCTGATAAAATAGATGGCATACATTTTCTCTTCCTCATCTTTCTGTCCAAGAATAGCTCCCATTACATGGAAGCATCAGTGTGAATATGAAATGTCTTACCCCAATTAGGTCCTCTCAAGATTTGGGCAGTGGTTAATTTCTCCTTTATAACTTCAAAAGCTTGTTGACATTGAGGATTTCATTCAAAAACACAGTCTTTTGTTAGCAGAGAGAACATTGGTGCAGTAATCTTACTAAAATATTTTATAAACCGTCTATAATAACATGTATGTCCAAGGAAACTTTTGATGTCTATCTGATTTTTTGGTGTAGGCAACTTAGTAATGTCTTCTATCTTTTTTAGGATCAACTTGGATTCCTTCAGCAGAGATATGATGACCCAAGGCAACCCCTTGATCAACCATTATCAACCAATTTTCATGACTTAAGGAGAGTTGGTGTTCCTCAAATTTGGTTAACACTTTTTTAATATTTCTCAAAGATTCCTCAAAGGTAGACCCATGGACAGTGAAATCATCCATATAAACTTCAACACAATCATTGGTGAGGTATGTAAAAATAGCTAAAACTTTTCTCTGAAACGTGGCAGGTGCATTACAAATTCCAAATGGTAGAGCTTTGTATGCAAATGTACCCCAGGGACAAGTGAAGGTGGTCTTATCTTTATCAACAAGTGTTATACTAATTTGGTTGTATCCACTAAACCCATCCAAGAAGGATAATTATTTATTACCTACCAAATTGTCTAAAACCTGATCTATAAAGGGAAGGGGAAAGTAATATTTCTTGGTGGATTTATTAATCTCCCTATAATCTATATAGATTCTCTGCTTACCATTTTTCTTTAGAACTATAACAAGCGATGATACCCACTAACTATCAGATATTGGATAGATGAATCCTACCTTAAAAATTTCTCTATTTCATTTTTGACAATGCCTCTTAGTGTTGGGTTAATCCTTCATTGAAGTTGTCTAACTAGTTTAAAATCCTCAATGTAAATATGATGAGTGCAGATTCTTGGATGAATTCCTTTCATATCGGTATAATCCCATGTAAAATCCTTCAAATTATTTCTCGAGATATATATGACCTTAGTCTCTTGGTTGTCTTCTAAGTTATTACCAATGGTCAGTTCTTTTCCTATCTCAACAGTTACTTGTTTAGTATCTTTCAAAATAGCAAGCTTTGTCTAAGAAATCAAATATTTTAATGGACAAACATGACACTGTAGCGTGTGAAAAATAGTCATGTTCTCAAAAGATACAATCTTGTCTAAAGGATAATGAAAATCAATTGATATTTTTCCTTCATGATAATCATAGGTCTCTCCACAACCTTTTATATACATTTCACTTACCAAGGTGGTGTTGTTCTCTTTTGAGTTCAGCACAGTCATTTTCGTAGCCACAGTTTTGGCTTCCGTAGCCACAGTATCATCTTTAGCAAACACAAGGTATGTCTCAATAATTTCTTCCATATGATTTTTCACTGCAATGGTGACCAGATAAGTAGGAATCATGTTTTTATTATCAAAAAATACACCCACACACATTCACAAACATCCACATATATTTGGGCAGGAGGATAAAGACAAATATTCTTTTTTTTACCATTTGAAATAGTCATTTTTCCTGGCCTATAGTCAATGCATACAGCAACAATAGCTAGCCATGGTATTTCTAAGATGAATGGATATTCCATATTTTGATATTTAGGTTGTAATACCATAAAATCTACCAGATACTCCCATGATTCAACCGTAGCCATAACATCCTCAATTACTCCATTTGGTACAGCAATAGATTGATCTGCTAACTAGAGGATAGTATTGGTTGGCTGTAATCCTGTCAAGGATAATAAATTAAATGTATTTTTTGTTATGACATCGATGGCAATACCAAGATTCACCAAAACGTTAGATATTAGCTGACCATTTACAAAAATAGTTATGACTGGACTCCTAGGGTCCCCATATTTTGATGAAAGATGTTTTCTAGCTACAAGGTCATCTAGATTTCCTTCTACTTTGATAGTTTTTGGGTATTTCTTCTTCCTTCATGGTGTCTTTATGCAATGGTTCCTAATGGTTTGGTTTAACTCGGGAATGTACCTTATTGCTCTTAGGAGTGGGACCTCAATATTCAACTTTTTCAGCCGATAAACTAGTGTTGTCTCTTCCCCATGATGCATTTATTTTAATCTCTCTAGGAAAAAAATTGCATGCACATTCTTGTCTTTTTCCTAGTCATCCCTAGTTTCTTGTGTTTGTGGAACATGTTCAGTTATCTCATTTTCCTCAAGTACCTTAATAATAACTATTGGAGGATTCTTCACTTTTTTCTCATATCTTAGTTGTAAGTTATTAATGGTATTAATTTGCATTTCCTTACCCTGTCCTGATTCATTAATTGAGGTTGTTTATTAATTTTTGGGGTTTGAGACAGGATGGGATAGAAATTGAGTTTTTGTTTCCTTCCCTTGCTGGTAATTTTTTTGTGGTGGAGGCATTAAAGCTTTTTTTTGTTGTGTAAACCTCCTTGGCTGGTTATAGTTCTGTTGAAGTGACCATTGTTGGTTTGGTCATGGATGTGCATTGGTTGGTGATAACAAGCCTTGCTAATTGTATGGAGGCATCCATGGTTATGGATTTGAGTATTCCATCTACTTTTTTAGTGTCCAATAAAGTTTTCCCAAAGTTGGTGGAGGAGTCTGATTGCGCCATGGCATCATCTAGGGGTTCTGAGCAGATCTAGGGGCATAAGCAAACTAATTATTTGATCTTTGAACAAAGTTTACTTCTCCATTTGTTTGAGTCATAAAATTTAATATTTATTTTAGCTGAGGTAGGAGATTACAATGGTTGGCATCATGGTAAAGGACATCACAGATCAAACACATATCTGTGATATCTAGAGGACATTCTTTCAAAGGATGTCTTTTCCTACATCTGGGACAATATATGTCTAGAGGTTCTTTTGTAACATTGTTCTTAGCTTTCATCCCATCCATGGTTGAAGTAAATTGTTTCAAGATGTTTTTTTTCATATTGGCCAACTCTTCTATAAGTTTTGAGGTACCAAAGGCATGTTTTGATGTTTCCCTTCTTCTAAGGGCTCCCATTGTTCTAGAGTAGCTCCTACATAACTTAGCAATATGTGTCATGGTGAGTTTTCGTACATCGCCTCCTCCCATAAGATGGAGGGATTCTTTGGTTTCGTCATCAAGTCCTTTAAGGAAGACTATCTTGGTTATTTCCACATTCAACTCATAACCACTTCTCCTATGGACAAAAATGAATTTTTCCTGGTTACAATCTTCCATATTTTCATATGAAATAACTCTTCCCTCCTATCTCGTCCCCTGCAATAGTCTTGGTATTTTTCCAAAAATTAAGTCTCCATTTGTTCCCATGAATGAATGGAGTTAGAGCTAAATCCCATAAACCACCTCATGGCAGAGTCCTTGAGGGTGGAAGGAAAGAGCTTGAGTTTCTGGTTATCTATTTTGTAGTCATATATTTAGCAAAGGACTTTGAATTCAAACAAGAATTGGTCTAGGTATTCTATGGACATTCATCGAAAGATAGGAAGAATGGATGGGGAAATTTTTTTCATAAGCACTTCCTCGTCCTCATTTAAGATGATGGGGTAGGTAAAGGTTCTACCCAAGGGTCTTTCATCATTGTCTCCATTGTATCCCATTTCTACAAGCTATTTAGGTTCTAGATAAGTTAATTCAAATTCAGTGTCACTCTCAGGAGTAGTATTATCAATGTTTACTAAACGTTCTCCAATTGGGGATACTCTTTGAGTGCTATGAGGTATATATCTCTTTATCGTACCTTGGCTTGTTCATAAATGTTTATCTTTTAAGGCAAGGCTTAGGATTACTATTGGTTGCATAGCTCAACTTCAATAACACCCATAGCATAAAATGTGAATATAATGGCTTTTTTCTTATGGTGTCCCCAAAAACAACATAAAAAATGATGGTTCATTGTAACTTCCAATCATTTAATCAATATATTCAAATGTTGATGTCATTATACACCAAGGTTTTGTTCGAGGTTGTATGCAGAGAAGTCGATATGCAACTCAGTATTATGGTGGTTCTCTTTGGGGGGTTTTGTTTAGTGACGGTTTTCTTGTCTACACTACTTAATTATTGAAAGAAATTAAAAGATCTAAACTACTAAATGTAAAATATTATAATCTAAAGAAAACAAATTACATGGACTGCATTTACTTCTATTGAAATAAAGTTACTAAAATGAAATACTTACTTAAAGGAAATGTTTACTTTCAATGAAATACTTGCTTAAATCAAATGATAGTAAGGGAATACACTGAAACAAATAATACAAGATTGAATTCAGATAATTATCAAACTAATATAATGAAACTAAGAAAATATAAATATCTTAAATGAAATACCAATCCTCCAATCTCCTCAGTCGAGTAGGCCCTTGCTCTACTTCAGGATTGAGGCTTTTCAACACAAACGTATAATCAAAATAGCATGTATTATATTCATTGAAATAATTTCATCACATACTCCAAAGTGCAATTAAGAATAAATTCTTCTATTAACTATTTTAATACTAGTAAAAATCCTACTAACTAAGAAACAGTTCAAAGGAGGTGTCTTATAGACATAGTTGATTACAATACATGCCAAAAATACAGGTAACATATTTAACTAATAACAAATTCATAAATGTTCCATGATACCCTATAATTTTGCTAGGAACAGGGGCCCTCATTTATAGATGGTTATGGGTCAATCCTACAAAACTACATAGTGGCTATAGACTCGATCTCCTTGACTGCAACTGCTCAAAATGGTAGAAAATGTGCCTAGCCAACCTTGCATATTTTACAGAATCACTCTACAAAGTAGTTAGTGAAAGTTCCATGGGTCATTAGTTCGCATAAGAAAAAATAAAGGGAAATGCATCACTTTATACTTTACACATAACTATTTAGAACATTCACATGCATAGATTAGCATTTTTAGGAGTAATATTTATAGTTATATAAATGCTATGATGAGTCAATTTATGGACTCATCAAGATTTAAGGAGGAAAATGATGATGATAAACCAACAAGAAAGAAGGTAATGAAGACAACTCAAGAACCACCACAATAAAATAAAGATGATGGAAAGAATTTCAAGAATAAATACCATTCAATCAGGAAACACCATGTAGTAAGGTATGCTCATTCATTTTATGGATATTGTTTTTTATATAACGAATTTGTTCATGATAACACCCCAAACTTTACAAAGAAAATATATGACTAACTAGGAAAGGCTATCACCATTGCCACTTATAGTCAAGATCTAAGTTTTAGGAATGTAACATCAATGATCAAAGCTTAAAAATATGTTATGAATGTAAACTAAATGGAATTAAACAGTAATCTATAAAGCATATTTATTATGTATTGAATTGTGAAACTAACAAAGACTTAAATAGATCTAAGAGGGAAAAAAAATTGGGATTTTTGCTACTCTAAGAAAGGTGAAATGGTCTCTCAAAATGACTAAAATATCATATTGGATACCCATCTATTAACCCCATTGCAGACTTTAGGCAAGGATTGAGCTTGGCTATAAATCATATTTCTTATATGAGATGCAAATCAAAGCATGGTGTAAAGTTGGAAGATAGTACTTAGTCTTATTTATATCTTTTCCTTTAAGGAAAACTTGCATATTGGTGCATGTGGGACTAAAAGTACAAAGAATATTAATAATTTATAATCATGATTAAGCTTTACTAATCACAATTAGTGAATTATCAAGTAATTGGGATGTGAGGAGCCCTAATCAACCACTTAGGGTCAATTTGGAGGCTATGATAGGTTTTTAAATCCTTCTAAGATGTCATGTATGGAAGTGGAGTGATTTTTAGTGGTTGGAAGAGGGGTTTAACCCAATAGTAAGGTATATTGACCAAAATAAGGGGGAAATAGGCTTAATTAGCTAATAATCGTTAATTATCCGTTTGGAAGAGGATTTTGACTTATGATTCTTTATAAAGTGGCATCCTGAATGCGAAAGAGGATAGGAAATCAACAGTGCGTTGTTAATTGACCAAAATAGTAAGAAATGTTATTTAATTAGCTCAAATCGCTAATTATAATGGGAATGGTAAGAATGAGAGTGATTTGTGTGCGTTTGACCATAAGTTTGTGAAAGCGAAATTTAGATGCCTATAATTCACAAATCCTCAAAGTGTAGGAGATACTCTAAAGGTCATTGAGGACATCTTAACTTTTATCATTTGAGAAGTAAGGATGAGCTAATCTGTTATAACTATCAAAAGTATGGACATATAGCCAAATTCTACTATCAAATACCTCCAAAACAAAACAATAAGGTATATGTTGTGAAATCAAATCCTACAAGTGTAAAGGAACAAGGCTTAATATCCCAAATTTCCTTTCATTCTCAAAGTGGAGACATGAAATGGTATATAGATAGTGGATTCTCAAGCCACATGATAGGAAGCAAGAGTAATTTCATATCTTTAGAAGAGAATACATCAGGCACACTGAGGTTTGGTGATAATACTTCATCTAGCATTGTGGGAAAAGGAAAGACCATCACTGAAAATTTGTTTTACATTGAGGGTTTAAAGCACGTGTCAGTCAAATTTGTAAGTAGGGATATATAATGTCATTTCATGATAAGGGGTATGACATAAAGAAGAACAAATCAAGTAATTTGGTTGGAAATACAAAGAGAATCACAAATAATATGTATGTACTAAAGGAGATCAACAAATAAAAGTTCTTCACTAGGAAAGTAGATGATAGTTGGATTTGGAATAGGAGATTAAGACACCTCAACTTTAATAATATTTTCAAAATCATCTCCATAGGATGTGTAAGTAACATGCATAAGATCAATTAACTATCTGATAATATTTGTAAAGAATCTCTTCATGGAAAATAAACAAGGAGAAGTTTCAAATCAAAAGAATAATCCACTATAAGGCCTGTAGATTTGATTCATACTGATCATGTACGACCAACCAGAACTTAAAGTATTTAATGAGATATCTATTTCATGTTGTTGATTGATGATTTCACAAGGATAATATGGATTTCCTTCCTCAAATAAAAAACAGATGCACTAGAAAGGTTTAAAGCTTTCAAATCACCAGTGGAAAATGAAAAGAATGCAAAAAGCAAGAGCTTGAGATCTAACATATGAGGAGAGTTTTGTTCAAATGAATTTTATGTGTTTTTTGAGACTCATAGAATAAGAAGACAATTCTCAGCTACAACAACACCTCAAAAAAATGGGGTAGTAGAGAGAAATAATATAACAATGCAAGAAATGGTTAAAACTATGCTGAATGAATCAAGATTTACTGATGGATATTGGAGAGAGGCAGTTGGAATAACAATATAAATCTTAATTATATTTAACCACAAGAATGCACCCTATGAGTTTTGAAGAGGAATTTCTATAAGTGTAAAGCACTTAATAGCATTTGGAAGCAAGTCCTATATTAAGAGAGATGATGAGAATCTTGGTAATTTTGACTCAAGGTGTGATGAAGGAATTTTCTTAGGCTACTCAGTTGTTAGCTCAGTATATATGTGTTATAATAATATCAAAAACAAGATAGTTGAGAGAAAAAATGTTATAATTGATGAAGCATATCTAAATAAGACCATAACTGAGCCATAGGAGACTCCATAAACTACTTAAAATTAGGATGATGATGAAATTGTAGAAGTTGATAAAGAAGAAGAGGATGAATATGTGGAAAGACCTAATACAAAATCACCTTCAAGGAAGGTTAAAAGAGATCATCTGCCAAGTCATATTATAGGAAACAAGGAAGCAGACATTCAAACAAGAGGAAGGTTGAAAAGTGCTCAAAATCAAGAAAATCTCACTCTCTTGTCCAAAATAGAACCAAAGAATGTCATGGAGGCTAGAAAGGATAAAAATTGGGTTAATGTAATGAATAAAGAGCTAGAATAAATTGATAAGAATGAAACATGGTAGCTTGTTCCTAGGCCAAAGAATAAAAACATCATTAGAACTAAGTGGGTGTTTAGAAACAAGATAAATGAGAAAGGTGAAGTTACAAGAAATAAGGCAAGGCTGGTTTGGAAAGGATATGCTCAGGTTAAAGGAGTGGAATTTGATGATACATTTTCTCCTATGGCTAGGATGGAGGCCATTAGGATCTTCTTAGCATATGCAACACACAAAGGCTTCAAAGTATATCAAATGGATTTGAAGTCATCATTCCTAAATGGGCACTTGAATGAAGAGGTTTACATTGAACAACCTAATGGTTTTTCTCTCACTTAGGATGTGGATTATGTGTGTAGGTTGAAGAAGGAACTCTATGGTCCCAAGTAATCACCTAGGGCCTCGTATAGCAGATTGGACAAGTAATTGATTGAGAAAGGATTCAGAAAAGGATTGGTTGATAGCAATTTGTACATAAAAGAAGAATAAGGTCACTTGTTTGTTGTTATCTATGTAGATGATATAATCTTTGGGAGTGATAGTGAGAGAATGTCACATGGATTTTTATAGGTCATGAAAAGGGAGTTTTAAATTTAAATGCTTGGTGAACTCTCATTCTTCCTATGGTTGCAAAACAATCAATCTAAGGAAGGTATCTTCATCTCACAGAAAAAGTACATAAAGGATATGCTCATAATATTTCAAATGGAATATTGCAATCTAGTAAGCACTCCAATGGTTGTAGGGTGAAAACTCGAAAAGGAAGATAGCTCATCAAAGGTAATTCATACTTTGTATAGATCCATGATATGCAGCCTTTTGTATGTTAATGCATCTAGACCTGATATCATGCAAGAAGTTGGTTTGGTTGGAATATTTCAAGAAGATCCTAGAGAAATTCATCTCCAAGATATCAAAAGAATCTTCATGTATCTCATGGGGACATTGGACTATGGAATTTTTAATCGAAAATGCAATGAGTTTCATATTAAATCCTTCATAGAGGTAGAATTAATGATAAGAAGAGCACAACTGGTGGAGATTTATTTGTTGGTAAGTGCCTTGTGTCTTGGTTGAGTAAGAAGAAGTCTCTTTTAGCACTTTCTCCTTTTGAGGATGAGTATGTATCAGCAGCCATTTGTTACACTCAAGTGATGTGGATAAAGTAAACACTTGAAGACTACAAAATTGAAAATGAAGGTCTTGTTCCTCTATACTGTGATAGTACAAGTGTTATAGTTGTGTCAAAGAATATAGTGTTGCACTCTAAAAAACACATACCTATAAAATATCACTTCTTGAGGGAGCAAGTGAATGACCAAAGGATCAAACTTGAATAGTTGTCAACAAAGGAGGAATTGGTTGATGTAATGACAAAACCTCTACCTAAAGTAGTTTTTGAGCAATTAAGATACAAATTGGGGGTAATATTTACCACAAGCCATAACTAAAAGTTTTAGATTATTAGGGGGAGCAGCTCAAGTGCCATAGTTGCTCCAATAAGGCTTGAGATGAGTCAACAAAGGGGGAGCTAGTAGTTCAAGGCATAAGTCAAGAAATTAAAAGAAAGGAACAAAGGATGAAAAGGAGGATTTTCAAAGAGAATAATCTTAGGGGGGTCATTTCATTCAATTGATGAGTAAAATCATGCAACTAGTTGATTCTTATCAAATAAAATAGAAACATCATTCAACGGGGAGCTTCTTGAGGTAAGTTCATGTCTTGTCACTATTTTCTTTCGTGTTATGTATGTTGTTGGATGTGTGTACCTTTTTCATATATATATCAGGGGGATAGAGTATTGTCAAAAATAAGGAATGAATGCTTTGAAGTTGTTGGTGTACTGGTTTGCCATCAAGGCTTCTGAGTTTGTTGTCAATAATGATAAATGGTGAGATTGTTGAGCCCTGTTGCATTGGTTGGTGCTCCCATTGATGTCACATGGAATTAATGGAAAATGAGGAGTGAAATTTCATGCAGGTTGGTTCCTTATCAATGGTGTTAAGTGGTCTCAAGATGGCCTATTGAACATTCAAGATGGTTTAAAGGTGCGACAGGCTTGGCCAGTGTGGTTGTTTCCTAGTGGAGGTATGGAAATGGTTGGTGTATTTGGCTCAGGTGTCCTACATGTCAGAGATGATGTTTCTAGCATGTGTAAGAGCATCTAGAGGGAGAAACAGGTCAAGTGTTGGAAGTCATAGCTGAAACTATCTCATTTATGCCTAGTTCAAGAAGTTAATGAGGTGTATGGGCACAAAGCAAGTCACAAAAAACTGATGTAAGCATGGTAGGAGCCTAGGAACACTTCCTAGAGCATGTAGAATCATCTACATGGCTTAATTTATCCCTTGAAGGCAAAATTCAATTTTTTACTAAAACTTCCCTTGAGAACTAGCATTGGAAGATTGAAAAAATGAGATTGGTCCTAAATATACAATCTCATTTATGAGAAACCAAGCTATAGATCATGTATAGGGATTTTTTTGGTGTTCGGGGTCAAATTTCATCAAATTTTTAAGAGGAATTTTGAAGTAATTCATGATTTACCAAAAATGGTTTCTTGAAAAATGTAAACTGAGCACCTTGTCTTCTTAGCATCCAAACAAAATTATCAATCCTCCTTTAAATAAATCATAGAAGAAATTTTAGAATAGAACTACAAGATTGAACTTTTACAAAAACCTTGAGATCAAAAGGTGGAAGTACAAGAAAGTTCTCTTAATTTTCCTAACACCATTTTTCTCTCTCCAAACCCCCTTCTTGAATCAATAGGCATGAAATGTGTTTGTTTTTCAAAAAAACACTTGTACAAGATGATTCAATTTCTCAAGGTTGAATTAAAGTCCTTCCATGTCAAAATTATGTCATGGGTGCCCCTTAAGTATGACAGTTCCTTACATGTCTCACTTAGGGTTTACAATTTGTGTAAAAGTACAGTCATAGTTCTTGTGTATTAACTCAATGCTGAAATGGACCTAAAATTCAATGTTGAGTTGATGGATCTCTTAGTATGTTATTTTTTTGATCTTTGAAGTCCAAAACACATTTCCTCTAAACTTCCCTATATTATTTTGTCAAGAAGATTGTGTTTGTAATATTTCTTCTTGAAATATATGTATTCAAGTCATTAGAGGTGGTGATTAAGGATTTTCTTGAAGTGCCTCTACATTGGATGGTCATAAGAATGAAGTTTTGTCAGTAATAAATCTCCAGGTCTAGTTTTTAATGCTTCTCAACTACCCTGTAGGACTAGCAAAAGGACCAAGTTTCTGAGTTGTACTTCTAAATTATCCTTCTACAAATTTTCTCTCAAGTTATTAAAACTAGTGTATATAATCCTCCTGAAGTGCTTATTTTATGAATAGTCATGGTATTTGAAGAATAAGATAGAGATAAGTTCTCAAATCAAGATTGTGTCTTCATGCTCCAAGAACTAGTGTTCTCAATCCTAAAATTGACTGATTTTCAAGGTGTAATCCTTCAATAGGTGATTTCTCATTACATTGGGTTGAAAAAATTATTAAATATTATCAAAAAAGTTCATTAGGTCCCTTGGATAAAGGTTTTCACAAGTAGAATTTTCATTCCTTGAAGACTGGGTTTGTTTGTTTGTGACTACCAAGAAAGACTATGATTCTACCTTATGTCATGAAATGCTCCCTTCAACAAATGCATGAGAATTTTGAAAGGATTCAGAGAACCTATGATGGATTTTTCATCCATCTGTCTTGGCATAAAAAGGAAGGACAACGTGTGCAAAGCTACAAAACAAATGACTAGGGTTTGAGTCTAGAAACCCTGACTGAGCATATTAAACATGAAGACATGGTATTGTGAATGTATTTCAATGGTGTTTCTTGTTAATTGGCTCATTTCATGAGTAAGTAAGGAGGCTAAACTTTATCTTGACAATAAAGAGTGTCTATAATGGCTTTATACCATGTTAAAACCATGGTTATTCTAATGAATTCCTCCATTTGTGTCTTGCATTGTCTAAGTGGTGATGGTTGTGAAGAAATGGTTGTACAAATGCTTCTTGCTTTGTATCAGTGATTTATATACTCATTAATACTTTTAGTTGAATATGTCTTAGTGTGTTCACTCATGTTTGAAATCACTTGAACACATGATATATAAAAATTCTTGACTATGGACTGATATTTTCATCCCTATGCATTCAAAGAGCCATGAAAAGTAAGGAGGAGACTTCAAGCTATGATATTTTGAACTCAAGATTTTTTTGTGATAAACTCATGTATATTAGCACTCACAAACACCTATTTTAATGCTCAAATCTCATGAGAGTACTTTCAAGTTCATAACAATGCTCAAATGAAGCTATAAGCTCGATGGCGAGGAATGGAGTGAGTTAAGGGATTATAAGAATTTTTTAGAGGAATGTATAACATTGCATCTCTCTGAGTACATGTGGAGAAGTTATTTTCAAGCTACAAAATGAGAATTACTTGGTAAGGAATATGAGACAATATGTGCATACTTTATAAGATAGATTTTTCAGAGTTGAATGGGATTTGACTGGTAAGATAGAGTATAAGGAAGTTGAAGAAGCTCCACCTCTCATAATTTGAAATCAAAGAATATTGGAAGAATATTCATAGTGTGTAAGTATATCAAAAATATGTCAAATACATTCATAACATCAAAAATATAGTTACAATTAAATTCGTTTCATTTTCCTTTCTTGAGCCATATAGTGCAAAAATGCGAAGAGTCTTGGAGGTGAAGTTGAAAGGCCAAGTGTAGGAGAGTATCTTTCTAAAAAAAGAAAATTTTTGTGTTGTATATTGTAGTTAAATAATCATGAGAACAGTGTGTAGGTATGTGAAAAGGGGTAGAGTGAAAATGAGATGAAACCATTAAAACTAGGAAATGATGAAAAAGAGTGATGTGTAAATTTAGGATCACAATTTGTTGTTCTAACAACTAAGTCAAAGAGGGTGATCTAATATTGATGTAAATTATGAGTTGTAGCTCATAAAATATTGAAATTAGGTGCTTTCCTGTAAGTATTAGCTTTCAACTAGTTAATTTGGTGTTTGATTCTTGAATTTGGTGCTTCATGTTGAGTTGTAGCTCAAATATTTTGTAACCTTTGTGAGCATAGTGCATTGGTTCAGTGGGTTTTCTCCCAATTTGGGTTTCCCAATTAAAATTTTTGTCTCTCCATGTGTTCAACTTGTTTACTTCATGATTGTGTGATTGTTACAAATTAATTGGATTGAAATACCTTGAAAAGTTTGAATTGACACATATTCACCCCCCTCTCAATGTCCTAATTTCTAACAACCTCATAGTATGAACACATAGGAAAAAACTTCTGACATCAAGTATTCTAAATGCAAGACAACCATACACCATGAAGGAACACTAATTTCAAAGTGTCAACAAATGTTTGCTACTCTTTTAAAGAGCACTCAATTATAGAATTAATGAATTTATTGACAAAGTATAGATACCAGACTCATAACATAAGAGACTTTGACATGAACCTAGACCTTTATGACATGAAATAAAAGTGTAGACACCTATAATTTGATCAAAGAAATGTTATTACTAACATTACACTAATTATTCTATTCCCCGCAAATTGAAGACACGTCGTCAATTAAGCTCATTTTTTCCCTCAAACTCCTCTTAATTAACTACTATATGTTGATTAATCCTCCTACCATGCATTTGACCAATAGACCTTCTTATTGGCTAACTCCCTCTTCCAGAACATCCAAAATCTATCAAAACATCCTCCAGGTGCTCCCACAAAGATTCTTAATCCTACTTGGGATTCTTAATCAATCTTAAGAGATTAATTAGCTTCTAATCCTAGTCAAATAGTGCTTTGACTTGATAAAAGTGTTTTTTGGACTTACCTTTTGTCCCACATTCAAAAAAATCATACCATTCTTGAAATGGGAAACCTATAAATAGAACCCTCCTCCTAACCATTTCTTATAACACTTTTCCTCCTCTAACATAAACTATAGGCATTCAGGATCTTGAGTATTTCTCTATTTTTTTTAAGCTAGTATCTTCATAGTGCATCCATTAACTCAAGCTTGAGTAATATGGAGAGAACCATAAGGCCTTGAAGTCAATATTGGTGAGACTCCATTCTCAAACCTTGGGATCATACTAACAATCAAATTTGATTACTAAGGATCTTCTTGGGTTCATTTCAAAGTTAACATTCAAAGATTAAAGATTGATTTAGGCATGTTAGTTTGATTATTTTCAAAGTTATATGCATGTCAAAGAAATTATCCTCCATAAGCTCTTATCTTGATGGTTCTTGTTAGATTAGTTTAAATTTTTGTAACTCTTAGTTGTTTAGTTTCAAGCCTTATAGCTTTCCTAATTTACACATGAGCACAAAAAATTCAACTTTTGAAATTTCCCAATTATAGACCTAAAACAGACTTCAAGACACATTATCAAACTTTTAAGAAATTTTCAACATCAACTCATGATTTTTCAAGTTACCTCAGACTCTTTAACATTGGTGCCATTAATATCATGGGATAGAGATATATGAAACTCATACTCATGATAATATATGATACTATGACTCATGACTCAAAATTTTCAAGTATCAACACAAACATATCCACTTGAAGCACCACTTTAACATTGTCACACTTGACCCCTCTTTCTTGATGCTTGAAACAACCCTTAGACTCAAATGTACTTATTGAACTAGACAAACCAACTCAGACCTTTTGATGGATGGCAAAGACGTTCAAACCAATACATAATCTCATTTTTCAATCTAATAGACTTATGGATGATGAAGAACAATATTAAAAATCAACATTCACCTTAAACATATCAGGGATGACCATATGACTTAAAAAAATACACCTACAAGTTGCAAGGATTCAAAAATACATGGGGAGATTCATTTTCCATACCTTATCACTCTAGAGGTATCCCAAGGACCTAATTTCTTTAACTCATCATGCACTGCAACTTGAATAGTTGATAGACACATATGATATTCTTCAACAAGTGTAAACATGATTTCTTGACTTGATTTGGGCTTGTTGACAATGTTTTCAACCTTGATAGCACTATAATCATCCTTAAAAAAATCATACTCTGCATAATAGACTAAGAATCAGCTCTCTTGACCTTATTTTATTGATCAGGCCTCTCCTTATCTTTAGGCTTTGATATAACAGACTTGGATTCATTCATAGAACTAATTTTATCCTTGAATACTCTTCTATTTGATGCTTGAAACCTGCTAACTCTTGGTGTTGCACCTTAGAGACAAGATCTGGCAATGTGTCCTTATTTTTGACACTTATGACACACAATATCATTATTCTTTCCTATTGAATCATACATTATCATATTCCAACCACAGTCCTTTTCCTTGTGACCATATCCACAATAAGAATAGCATTCACCTTTCAAAATACTTTCAAATCTCCTAGAGAACCTTCTTTTGCAATCTCTAGCCCTATGACCAAAATCATTACAAGAGTAGTACAATCTATTGAATGAAGAACCATACCTCATAGCATTAGGTTTTCTAATAGGGATAGATCTTCTCAAATCAGCCTTCTTGGTCATCTTCTCATCATAGTTAGAACTTATACCACCTTCACCATCATTTTCCTTTTGCTTTCCCTTGAAACCTAGGCCTATCTTATCATTTGCATGTATTTTTCTCCCTAAAATCCCATCAAGAGCTTCAGTAATATTTTCTAACCTTTTATACTTCTTCAACATGTTAGATTCATCTACTAAATTATATTCTAAGGATTTTAATCTCTCTTCATAGCTGGAACAAATGTCTTCTTTCTCATTTAGGGCTTTAGACACACTGTCAACCTGTGACTCCAAACCATTGATGCCTTGACTATGCTTTATATCCATATCTTTGATCTGATATCGTAAGCCATGAATCATTGACTGAGAAACTTGATTCCTCCACCTTAATGCAGCTTCAACATCTAAAGACATTCCCACTGTTTATGCTTCTAGGATCTACTTCAAGTGATTAGACTTGCTTCTCAAGGATCTTCTCTAATACCGATTGGTGGAAGCACAATCGACTAATAGGAGGGTTAAATCAGTCCTAAAAATATTTTAATTCATTTACCATCACATAAATTCATTACTTCATTTACCATCCATAACCATATATGCACATTAATTGTGTATTAAGCATTCACAACAACATGAAACAAAGAAGAAGACACGTGAACACCATATATAAGTGAGAAACCCTCAAGGGGAAGAAAACCCACTAAAAATTTGTTTATATTACACACAAAAAATAAATTTAGTGAAGCACCAACTTCACAAGAAGCACCGTAGTTTAGTAGAGCACCAACCCTATGAAGATCACCAACCCCTAATTTAGTGAAAACCCCACTCCACAAGGAGGCTACAACACCCTAAGATGACTATGAAAAAACTCAACCACTTGATGATGATGATATCTAAATTTTTTTGCTATCACAACTTATGGATATATCTCATTCATCTCACACAATCACAATCAAACCCTTATTCCTCTAGATCACTCTATCTTCTTCCTTTTCAACTTGTCTTGGCTTTAAACCATTGTACACATGATATTAATAATTATTAAACCTATCACACACACCATCATCTCTGAAATCATTCATTAGAATCTCCTTCACATACTTAGATAGGTCACACTTTTCCCTCTCACAAGACTAGTTCAAATTTGAACTCAAAACAATGCTTTCATATGATTTGATTTTTCCAAACACAAGAGATGTAAGTCTTATACATTTATCTTGAAAAAATAATTTAAAAAAAATCCCATAACATTCATTAAAATATTCACTTTTTACCCATATATGTCGGTTATGCCCAAAACCATCAAACTTGCACCAAACAGGCTCAAAACCCTATAACTAGTATGAGCTAAAACCACAAATGTCAAAACCATGATTATTCAAGATCCTAAATTCATCAAAAATGTTTAATATGACATATAAGAATCATCCATTGTCACACATTTTCTTGGACCAATCAAATTATTCATAACATAAGCCAAAAGGCTCATATCCTCCACTAAATAGTTGTTTCCAACACCCTATCTTTACCTTTGGTCCTCAAGAAAACTAAAAAATAACTCAAATATGGCATGTACCCACTATATGGAATCCTTTTGACATTTAAATAACATTCATGAAATTTATATCTCATGAAACATTCATGTGTTCAATCCACATCTACTTTCCTCTTCTCCAAATCATGTTGCCCAGAAAGTAGTTTTGCGAATGCAACTAGTTTTGACCCTTTCTTCAACTTCCTAGACCTAAAAATTCCTTCAATAAGAACTAAATTAATCCCTTGTCAATTTCCAGGTGATAAAGCATCAACTAATCCATTTCATGCCTAAATCAACTCAATCTTTAAGCAAACACAAACCTGTCCTAAAAATCAACATACATTTTTCCTCACAAACTGACCTGAAATACACCTCAAATAATATAACCAAGACACAGGTCATATATCACTATAAATAGCTCTGAATATCCTATTATCCATAACATATTATAACTTATTCCAACTCCAATTGGAAGGCCTTAAACCAAGCCAATATCTGTAAACTACTTCTTATGCCTTCTACGACTATAAGAACTGACCTTGAGTTCAACTTGCTCCACCACCTCAAAACTCACTTTCACAATTGAAAAAAGCATGGAACACATTTAGAAATTATTTCAAAAGTACTCTAGAAACCTTCACCAAACAAACATAACTCATAATCGTTACTTTACCTTAAGAAGCCACTTCAGCACCCTGTTAGATCAAGACATCCTTCAAGACTTGACCCTCAAAAAATAGCGTCATAACTTTTGCATACCATATCAAAAACACAATTTTGATATACCATTGGAAATCCCTCGTGAACTTGGATCACAAAAAAACTTTAATGGAGTCCTAAATCCATCATGTAGCTCATGTAATTCCATTTTTAATGCAATCTACTCCAAACTACCCCAAAAACCAGTCTTCATAAATAGGTCACAATTTGCACTTTTTCATACCTCAACCATGGCCTAAAAATTATCATGGACATCTAGAAAAAACTCAGGGGATAAAAAATAATGTCAATTTTTTGTTCTAACTTCTTTGGGATAACTTCTCCTTAAAATGGAACTTCTTCAGAAACACAGTAATTTTTAGGTGGGGCCCACATATCAGTCACATGCACTAATACACCTTTGTGGAAAGCTGGAGGAGTCCTCTAAAACACCCAATCATCAATTTGGAAAAACCAATAAAAACAGGACTCAGTATGTACCTCTTTTTCTCAAAGTCACTCTTGAGCTAGGGTTTAGTAAACGGTTTCAAAGTAACTTATGCTTCTTAACGATCATTCATAAAAACTTGACGATCAAACCACCTCATTATTATTTTATAAACCTTCTTAGTTTACATGTAAAAACATCTTTGAAATAGATCAAGTCCTCCCATACATAGCACACAATCTCACAACAAGCATCAGAAGGTCCACATTTGCCTTAAAAACACACTGTAACTTACCCAGGTTTTTCCAAAAATATGCATAATATTACTAAATTCCTTCTTCAGAATGACCTGAAACTTTTCATGAAGCATTATGACAACATCCTCTTACAAGTAAATACTCACCATATAGCCCAAATATGTTCTGAAACACTTTTATACAATCTCAGACTTTCCCCATGATTAAACTACCTATTTCTCACTTGTTAGCTTCTCAAGGACCATCAAATATGCAGCATACCTCTACAGTTCTAACCTAAAAACTCACCATACAACATAGAATAAATTTCCACATATGCTGATACCATACTCCACCAATTGGCTGATTGGGTCTAAATCTTATGACCTCCATCTCAATTTGCATGCTCCAAGAGAAAGGAATAGGCCTAAAATGACCTGACTCAACACGTGACTAACCCATGAAATGACCTTGCTAACCTCATACAGTTGACCCATGAGACACCTATAACACAACTCTAAGACCATTCACATGACCTTATGACAACATTCAACTAACTCAAGAGAGATCATACCATGACTTAGCTTACTAGCAAACCATGCACTAGGATCTCATATAACTCACCAAAACATGGACACTACCAATCAAGCTTCATGTTTAACCATTGACTAACACCTCGTGGAGAATCATACAACATCATTACACCTTTACATCAATGGGATTGACATCAATGACAACACAAACATGAAATGGCAATATATTTCTCCACCATCTTCTCTTCTCAGGTGCACCTTCACCATCGTGTACACCTCTCTACGCCTTATCTTTCGGTTAAGCCCCATCTTCACCATGTAATCTCCGTTGGTAATTGAGGGACACTTATTCATTTCCTTTTTTTGTGGAAATTTATCCATATCGCTTTTCTCCTTTACCTCCTCTCTTACGCTATTATTATGCAAAACTTGTAGAGCATCTTCCTCTGACTTCTCTCCTTTTGTTATCGACTCCTTGGTTTCATGTGGGGTAACTTCTCCACTTTTTTGTAGTTTGATTTTGTGCTCTTCCTTCTTTTTTTTCTCCTACACATGTTTCTTGAGATCTCCACGGATCTCTTTTTCTTCATGTGTTTTATTCCATGCACACTCTTGTAATCTCTTCCGTGGATTGATCTATTGTTGTTGTCCTTAGGGAAAATTATCCCCCCATTCTCTTTGTGTCCTTCGTAATGGTGTTCCCATTACCACATGTGCCTTTTTCGTTTCACTCCCCAAATCCTCTTCTTGGATTTCTCTTCTTTGCATAATCCTCATTTTTGCACTCTTTTTGTCCTTTTTCTCGTACTTCACACACTTATTTCCATTCTCTCTCAATGGCCTCCAATTGTGACATTAATTCACTCTCCTTCGCATGCTCCTGGTCTTATGTGACCATCTCCTTCTCTTTTTCCTCTTGTGCAATAGATATGTGTAATGCCATCAAGCTAAAATGTACTCACTTGTTTTTCTTATATTCTTGCACTATCTTTTTTGTGCACGATAAATTGAATATGAAGACACATTTTAATGGTAGAAAATATGTGAGAAAAAATTTCTTTGGCCCCAAAAATGCACTAAACCTATGAAGCTACCCCCATCCAGACATGGTTCTTAATACAAATCCATCGTCTTATAGTGGAAATTATCAACAAATTTTTAGAGGTTGTTATTCGCAAACCAAGGAAGCTAGAGACAACCAGTAAATTCTTATAGTTTCATACATGTGACCTATGAGTTCCCCTCAAATATCATATTCCCTTGCATTAAAACATGAAATTTGTGGTGTGATTTTTTCACAACTAAAACTTCCTCGAATAGGTAAAAGTCACTCAGTATAGAGAGCAACTATCGAACCAATAGCCCAAATGATGGTTAAACTATGCAGAAACATCCATGTATGGCTGCAAAGATGATATAAAAACTTTCATTAAAAATGGCCTTAAAACATCAAATCCACCCTCATCCAGATGCATTCCTTAAGAAAAAAAATTCATATTATAGTTGAAATTGTCAAAAAAATTCTAAAGGGAATTATTCAAAAAGTGGGACAGTTAGAGACAAACCATAAAGTCAAATAGTTTTATGCCTAGGATCTCTAAGTGCACCCTACATTTCATAGTCCCCCTCCTAACAACGTAAAAAAAATTCTGCATTTTGTATCGCATCAAAAACTCACTTAAGAGGATAAAGGTTGATTAGTATATGGTGTAACTACTTAACCGTTATACCAAACAATGATTAAACTATGCATGTCACCTTTTAATGGACATAAATTTGGCTTAAAAACCTTTTTTAGCCTCCAAATTTTCCCAACACTTCACATCCACCCCCATCCAGCCACATCCATTATGACAAACCCATTTTCCTATAGTGGAAATTGTAATAAAAAACTTATAGAGGAAGCTATTCATAAATCTATGTTGTTAGTGAATGAAAAAAATGTCTTATAGTTACATTCAAATAATCTATAAGCACCCCTTAAATTTCAAATTCCCTTTCCTAGTGATATGATTTTTCTAGCCCATTTTGTGTCACAACTAAAACTTTCTTAAGAGATAAAATGGTTCTTAGTATTGAGAGAATTTTTTGAACCGATAGCCTAACAGATAAATAGATTGAAAATACATGTTTGGATGGTGGAAAATAATTTATATAAACCTTCATTTAACCTTGAAATTCCCCTAGTACTTTGAAGCCACCATCATCCGGATATGCCCCTTCAAATAAATTTGTCTTCCCATAGTAGAAATTGTCAATGAACTTCTAGATGATGTTATTTGCAACAAAGGAAGTTAGAGACAAACTATAAAGTCCTATAGTTACATGCATGAGATGTCTAAGTACCCCTTAAATTTCACATTCCCTCACCTAATGTCATGAAACTTGAGGCAGATTTTCTTTTATAGCCAAAACTTTCTTAAGCGCGAAAAATTTAATCAGTATAAAGAACAATTATCGAACCATTACCCAAACAAAGAACAAACTATGTGATCATATCCATGTGTAGTGATATATGAATATTGTTAATATGGAGTAACACTTATAATATTTAAAATATGATGAAGAATTTTTCTACACATGTGAATCATTGAGTTTGTGATAGTTGTTATGGGGCTGCTCCTTATACATAATGTGAAAGTGTTAGAATTAGGATGCAATTAACTTTCTGCAAGCCCCTTGAGGTATTGTTTCTGAAAATCTATTAGAAAAGGTCAAGCATCTCCCAAAGGAAGAGGACTACGCATTTATGGTATACATAAACCATGAATGTCTGGGCAAATCAAAGAGAAACTCTAAAGAGGCAAAATAGTTGTCCCCTTATAAACCATGAAAACCCTCAATCTCTGACTCGAAAGATCAAATCTAATAAATATAATTATCCTAAGAGGTATGGTGGTTTCTCTCACTACAAATCTCATGGGAGAAAACTTTGAGAACCTTACCTCCTCTCACCAAGTGTGCACTAATTGGTTTCAAAGGCTCTAGAAAATTCCCATGAAACTGAAGAAGGCTCACTTCTTCTAATGTATTTTTTACCATGGGCTCCCAATTATGGAACAACTTAAGCATATGGAAATTACAAACCCCATTTTCCCCCACCTCTAACGAAGCCAACACTATTAAACACTTGTTTTAGTTTTTGCCCCTTTGTTAATCTGCATGGAATTGGATACACTCCCTATTTCAACCCTTTCTTCAAGATTTGTTTTCCTGAGAAATGGTTTTTCTCGAGGACTCGGCTATGTTACCTACAAAATTCAACAAGACTTGACAATTATTCTTTCAAATCTAGAAAGATAGAAACTATGTTATTTTCAATCATATGCAAATAGATAGATTTTTTTGTTTCTAATAAAAGTGATATCATTGCAAATGTGTAACTCCGGATTTAGATCTAAGTGGAGAAAGTTTTCTTGTAGGTGTAACATCAACAAACACTCACTGACCTTTGGGGCAACATGCCCTGTGTGATTAGCTGAGAACCACTAGATCATTTGCGACGATGTTCTTCCCCTTGGGGTCAGGGTTGTAATCGTTCTTATCACCGCTCGAGGAGCAGACGCATAAGTGTTAGTGCCTGATCTTACCCACCCTCTCCTTTTCGAGGGGACGCTGGAAGGAAGAGATTCGACCACTATGGTGGTGGTGGTGGTGATTGGGCGTGTTCTCTGGGAGAAAGCTCGGGGGGCTCTGACACTGTCAGATGATCCGAGGGCAGAGATTAGTTGGTCGACGAAATACGATTATTTACGAGCCGTGGATGTAGTTCAGACTGAGCATGAGAAGGCTTTCACGTCCGGCACACCATCTGACGGTCGACCTTGCGATATCTGTCAAAGCTCGTTCTGACACATTCTGCGTCAACTGTATCAAATCGCCTGCGGAAAACATAGTTTTATAATATTTTTTTTGAGGGGATGCATATTCCAATATTTACGCCGAAGGCGTTTTCTCTGGGAGAAAGGTCAAGGGTGTCTGACAACTATGGTTGCGTGGGGCAATCTCTGTCGTCCTCATGGTAGGCTGTATTATCGACCTCTGGTAAATCCCCACTGTCCACTGTTATTACTTCACCTTTCTACAAGTCATGTTTAGCAATCACATCAATGTACAGTCTTGTTGTTTGGTTCGCTGTGGACGAGCAATTTAGGCACTTGTCCGGAGACAAAGATAAGGCTGTGCCGGTCAGATGCTGAGAGAAAGATTTGTTTTCCCTATCCTAAAAGTTTTTCTGTCTTATCTCACAGGTTGTAGCTTGTTGTTGGTGATTGCAACTGTAAGTAGGCTACAACCCCCACCATGAACCGTGGGAGAAAGGAATATTCGAAGCGCGCCCAAAAGCGAGGAGCTTCGCCGATGACCTCGAAGATGTGAAAAGATTCAGCAAGATGAAATGTTACGAAGAGGCGTACATTGATCCCAACCACGCAAGTGGATGACGATGACGGAACAAACCCTGTGTGGAACCAAAAAATGCTTCTCCAGGCAGACGATTCCCTTCTCTCAGACGTCGTGGGGCCATACGCCAGGGGCCATCTGCGAGACAAGCTGGTCGGCAACGCCAGGATCCTCATTTCTCAAATCCTCATCGGGGGAGACACTAACCCTAACCCCAACCCTATAAATTATGTCGTTGTTCAAGTGTGGAGACCCTCCATCCATCCTCAAAGTCTAGATTCCTCCCACATGTAAATTTCTCTTGCTTCACTTGTCTATGTCCATGAAGAAAAATGATCAACCAAATGCACTTCAAAACAAGGCAGAGGACATGATTTCTCCCAGTTCTCCTCCCACACTGGAAAGCACAAGTTCTCTTTGTGTTCTTCCCATACAAGGTTCTCCTAGTGCTCCCCTTTCACAATAGAACACCCCTTCCCCTGCAAAAGCTGAGTAATATTCACGTTAATCTTGTCTCAAGTATAACTTTATTTATCCTGTTACTATTATGAAATCTTAGGTTTTCTTTTGTCATCTGTTAAAATCTTCTCCCTGTTGAGATATTTGGGGGAAAAGGTTTATTTACCTAGGTTTATTTCTGGTTTTCAAGCCACTTAAAGGTTGCTGCTACTGCTACCCAACGCAATGTTTGAGTATAATTTGTAACAGTCATTTTAACGCTTAAAATTACATTCTTGTTTTTTCTCCTAATTTCTTTCCTCATCTTTCAGGGTATTCATGTTATTAGATGTGTAGTTTATCTAGGGTTTTAGCATCAAATGACACTTTATTTGGTGTTTTCTTTGAAAGTAAATCAGGTTTTCTTCAAAATTGAAATCTGTGGCATGGGAGATCAAAAATAAAGGAAATTGGATTTTTAACTTTTGCATGGGAGATCAGGGGGATCAATATGAATACGAGAGATGGAGATGGAGGTGATCTATTTGAACTATAAAGGCGATGTCAGACAAAATAATAGATTGTAGTGATGGATTATTCAAACATTGTCTTTTAGCCTTATAATAACTAGAGGTTCTGGTGGTAGTTTGTATACCCAATGCTGCCCATAGGTAGACATTTTTTCTTTTCCAACATTTACAGTTTATACAAAACAATTACCATGGTCATAGGCATTTTTCCCAAAATTTTACTCGAGTTCTACTCCCTCCATGGGACCCTTAAAGTAATATACCACTATCGATTATACTCGTTGTCGCCACTTTGTGCAGTTAAGTCACCTGCAAGTGCTTAACTAGAGCACAAGTTGAAATTTTTACATTTTAATAGCCCATGATATTGATAAACTTGATAGAGCACCAAGTGTTTAAAAAATTAATTAATAGTTAATCTTTTAAGGAAGGGTTTAAAAGTATACATGAATCGGAAAGTTTTGAATCTGCAAAAGGATCAATTTCAACCTACAATCCTTTAATCTTATAATTATGAAATTGAATTAGTTCTTGTAATCACAACGAGATTGATTGAAATAAAGAAAATAAAAGGAAACAAAAGAAGGGTGGAGTATATGATTCTTCACTAATTCAGGTACCCTTGGCAGATTGTTTATACTTGGCCAAAGTTGGTATGTTGATTTATCGTTGGATATATGTTTGGTCTATGGTAGTTCTAGACCTTGATGTTAGCTTTTTGTAGTAATGTTTTGTAATATTACTTAATAATAATAAAATATTATAATGGATTTAATTATTATTATACTATATTTACTTTGATAGGTGTTATTACACCGAATGCATTCTTCAAGTTGGGTTTAGCCTTCTCCCCTCTGACAGTAAAAACGACATGGGCAGACGAGCTTCAGTTCGTGCTTCGTCGATTTGCAATAAAATAATTAATCTGTTATTAATATAATCAATTTATAAACATTTGGGCATAAACTATAGTCTTTAGGAAAATAATATACAATTTGTAAAAGAAATAAAGAAATAAAGAAATAAACAATAACAACCTACTACATAAGTGCCAAAATAGTATTCCATCGTGTTAACATGTATAGTAAAAATAAATGGATGTGGTTATCGTTAGTACAACGACATCAACCTTTTCAGGGTAAGTTTTTAAAATATAACTTATTGTAGAAATCAACAAAAAGAATCTTAGTCCACAAGGGCTATGCTGAGATTTGACACTCGTCTGGATGTTTTTACTTATTTTAACCGTATTTTACATTTTGTAAAATAACCTTCCCATCTCCATTTGATGTGGATCAATTTAAAAAAATCGTCATTATGGCTATAAACATAGTCAATATAACTATAAACACAACATTACATAGAAATTGAAATACCATATTTTACTAATAATGTGATTATATGAAGAATATAATGCCTGAAACTTGCTTAACACTCATAAATACAACTCAAGAAAACAATGTATATTTTAAACTATTCTATGAAGCAGGGCTATTTAAGAGAGGCAAACTACCATTTAAAACCTTAAAACCTTTTAACTATCATAGATTTTCGGTTTAACATAAGGAGTTAGCTGTCAAATCTCATCCTTGCATGGGGGAAAAACCAAATTGATGCGTTCATGCGTCAGTATCCAACATTTTGATTGGATGGAATCTACTTTAGGAGAAGAATAGTCTGATGTGACAAGATGCCCTTGCCTTGCGCTGTTGAGTCATCAATTCACAATTGGATCATAGAGGTCAAATATTTCGAGATAAGTTTTTAAGATATAATTTGATGTAGGAATCAACAAAACGAATCGTAAAGCTTAAACTTCTCACTACTTTTTTTTTGGGATTCTTCCATTAGGATTGGAAATTGACAGGCTGTGGGCCGTTTTGTGTGATTTTAATCATGTTTTATTAGAAAAAATTTAGGCACCCATACAAAATGACAGGTTGAAAATTTAGAAAACCGTATAATTTCCAGGTATCTATATCAACGACATTAAATTTTAATTTTGAATGAGTAATGGGCATTGCTTGCTGGATTGTCCCACTCTTGCTTTCTTGTGAACATTTTTCATGTGTCATTTAGCTGATTTTCTAGTGGGTCTAGGTTTCAAAGCACGTAGGTTGACATTAGTGTAGGAATCGACTCCCAACGTCAACTTGAGCAAGTAGTTCATATTCATGAGAAAAGACGGAAAACTTCCATTCAAAGCATTTCTGTACAAATTTAGTCTGTCAACTCTCAAGTTTGCGAAGCTTGTCGAATGTGGGGGAAATTATCTTGGAGAATTAGTTAGAAAAGATGTCTGAATATTTCAAATTCTGGAGCTATGATATAAAATCAAGGATCTCTGCAACATAGGAGTAGAGAGATAAATAGCCCCTCCAAACATCATGCCTTCTTCTTTGACAACTGCCACAGTACATCGTGTTGAGACCCATGATCTTTCAAAAATAACTGTGTGGCTGACGGATCAAGGATTTTACTATTCCATGTTTCTATAAGGTGTGTTTTTGGTGAAATTATACAGGTGACAGATATGGTGTGAGGATTGTTTTGTCGTCAATTACCAATACCATTATCTTCCTTCTAACTTACATGTTTTTCTCACCTTCACGCTTTGTAAATCCATGCCAATAATGGAGGGGCTAAATTATCCGTCGTTGTTCACACATTGCTTGTTTTCATTTAATTGCTGGAGCTTAAAACTAAATCAAACTGCTACAAGAGACCAACATTGCCTTTTGGTTTCTAATGTGGAACCTATTGGATTTTTGCCATATTTTATTTTGTCCAATGAGCGTAAATTGCATGCACTCTAATAATGCGAGCTTAACGATAAAGCAGAGCATAGATAACAGATAGATAGTCATAAAGTTGCCCCAAATTTTCCACTTGATGCAATAGCCACTAGAGCAGGAAGTCTAAACCATGACACAATAGTGGTCCCGAAAACTACCAGAAAAAACCTATAATCAGTAAAATCATTCCCAATCAGTTTTAACTAAATAGACTTGCACCAAAACAAGTAATGAATAGACATTTCTATATATCATGCAGTGATTTAGCTCCATGTTACGCCATTATCATAGGCTATATTATACACAATACACATAGGGAGGTGAATGTTTGTCTTTCTTGCGAATCTACATGATCACAACCATAATATAGTATTTTTTTACAAAAAAATAATAGTGCATGAGTAAGAGTCATGAAAAAGCAATATAACGTCAACCTGCATTAGGACACTATAGAATGCATGTTATCGAGATTTATCTATGGCATCATATAGTGAAGATGAACCATCACATATCCTCTACCACTCGCCGACCTACCCTGCCCTACTACAAATCAAAATGCCGAGTTGACGCCCCTCATTGCAAGTCAGCAAGAAGATTGCACTTAATAATGTAAGAAACTATAGGGAGTCTAAGTTTATAGTTTATGCTTGGAAGATAAATACTACTCAGCACTCATATTCCTACCTATCAGAGGGATTCAGTTATCCTTTAATATTTGTGTGTCACTTGTTTCTCTGGAAATAATCGAGCTTAAAAGTGAAAAGGGGCATACAATGTGCTATAACAAGCTAACATTTTGGTTGGGTTTCAAACTTAGAACCTATTGAAGTTTTCCTCTTTTTTTGTCCCTTTTAAGCATAAATTGCGATCATGTAAATACTGTGAAGGAGGTCGAGAAGATAAAATCAGCACAAAAGCATATATTAATTACTTGGGAACAATTTGGGCCATGTTAAATTCCAACATTTAATTCCCCCCTTTTCTTTCCAACTTTCTATTCACGTCTTTGTCTTATCTAACAAAATAAATGTTTTCCATTCGATAATGTTGACATCACTTCCCGCTTCTTAAAGCCAGGGCAATGCTGGGGGGGACTCAATTGTCTGTTGTTGTTCACACATCGTTTGTTTTCATTTATTTAGTCGAGCTTAAAACTAAAACAAAGTGCTACAATAAACCAACATTGCGTTTGGGATTCCAATGTGAAACCTATTGGATTTTCCCCATTTTCTAATTTTGGCCCCAAAAGCGTAAATTGCATTCCCTTGAATAATGTGAGCTTGACAATAAAGCATAACATATATAACATATAGAGTGTCATAAGTTACCTTATTTATTTCACTAGATGCAATAGCCACTAGAACGAGCATTCTAAACCATGTCACAATGTCGGTCTCAAAAAACTTCCAAGAATAACCCATAGTCAGTTTAATACCCAAAAAATAAAAGCACAACAATTATAACTAACTATTCACATTTTTAATTTTGATTGACTACTCCTTACCTTCTAACTTATCTCTGAATTATGTTTTCTTGTTACCTTGCACACCATACTCCTTTTCTCCTTCTAATGATTGATAAAGTTACGATGTGGTTATAACAAACAAGAATTCAACTTTGTTTCCCCCAACCAATTCTCCTGACCTACAAATTCTCCTCCCTATAACCCTTCTTGATTGTCCTTGTTCGTTTGTGTTTGTTTTTTTCTACAATATCAATCTTTCAACATATCCCCTTCGGCGTTCCCATCGTACACCTCACGTACGATTGCTAGAATAAGTAGGCATGTCTAGCCAGCTCGACTTGAGCCGACGTGATAATACATTTTAACAAACCAGGTAATAACCCCACCACGTGTTCGACTGCAATATCCCAAAAAAAACAGTCTGATTTTGATTTCTCACCAAATTCTGTGATATCAACGTCAGCCTTTAAAACCTTCACTTTCAATTGGTACGGTCATGACTCAGCAGCTTATCCAATTATCTCCTCCACCCTTCACATAGACGAGCCATTTCTAATGCAAGTACTAATCCCTTCTACTCTAAGGAACAAAAATTCATCAATTTCTGAAATGCATCCAAAAATAAATATCCAAACCATTTAAAACATTAAAGAAATCAAGATATCAATCCAACTTTTGCATTGCATATAGAGTGTGAGGTGGTGTTGTTCTCATGGTCTTGTATACTTTGTGAGGTGGTATTGTTCTTGTATATAAATATTGTAATAAACCGTTACACCAAAATCTCAAGGCATCAGTGAATCGGCACACTAGGGTCATAATATTCCACCACGCTTCCATAGAGCCCGACCTTAGGCTGAATTTGTGCCCACACTCCCATACATATGAGTTGCGCTTCACTGACATTTAGGCGCCCCATGGGCCCTGGCGTAATCAGTCTAGTGGAATTCGAACACAAGTGATTGCTCTTATACCAAATGTAACGAACCGTTACACCAAACCTTGAGATGTCAGTGACTCCGCACACCATAATCATAAGTATTATCCAATCGTTATAATAAATTGTTTGTATTGTCTTTTATTCACTTTACGAACCTCATATTATATATTACTTTCTCTACTACTCTTTATTTAAAACTTTAATGAATATGTGAAAATAAATAGAATCAAAATACTATGATACAATTTCAATTCTGGAAGTTAAAATAAAAAGCTCCATATATACACATCTTTATTACAAAATAACAGATATAATTTCCAACAAGTTTATAATCCCCATTAGGGTACAATACCATACTCTTAAAAAGAATGGCTCGACTCCTTTTTATACAACACAAACCCACACATCAAAACCTGTAGAGATTTCACTCTAGTTTATACTTCATGGAACACCACATGTTCATAATGTAGCTTTACAACTTCTGTACACTACATTAGTCTTATATGACATTGATTCAAACTATTACAAACCAAGGGAAGAACTAAATTTTTCTTTTTCGGCTTAATCATACTGAGGATGGAGGAACACCTCCCTTCTGAGGCTCAGCTGTAGTGGTGGTAGTATAGGTGTCTCTGTAAGAATAATACTTTCCACCGAAGAATCCAGCATGGATTAGCATTATGTAGAACAGTTGTGTTCCAGACAGAATGATGAGAAAAGACTCCAAAGTTATCTGCACAAAACAGTATAAAATACAATTTGAATAATTTATTTTAAGAAACAAAACACTTGTGAATATATAAATTGGATATTTTTTAAGAATATATTAGTATTGGTTCGCTGTATTGTGAGAGTAGTAGTTAAGACACTTTCCCATAGTCTTATAGGAGATTCTTATTGCCCATTGAAAGTGGTATTATAATAGGAACTGCCTTCTTCTATTGGAAAATGAATTACTCAATGATGTTATTTTCATAGAAAATAAAGAACATAAGATATGGATTTGCTCAATAATATTATTTTGATAGAATATAGAGTACATGAGATATATTGGATTATAGCATAATAATGATGAAGAAATATCATCTTTTTATTTATTTATTTTTTGGTTAATTGTTAATTAAAAAAATGAAAATAAAAATTGTAAATACCTATATTTTATTTAGTAAAATTCATTGTAAATTAAACAAATTAGAAATAAATGTCTTAATATTAACTAACCAAGATTAGGTAAAATCACCATAATATATAATTAATTAATTATATAATCATTAAATTATATTACTAAATAAAAAAAACAAATTAAAACCAAACACCCAAATAAAATTTGTTTTAATTATAAGATAATTATTCTATACAGAGCTGAAAGCTCTCAACAAATAATATTTGAAAAATTAAAATTTATTTGCAGGTAAATAGTTCCATAAATGTCTTCAAAAATTTGACCTCCTCATAAAGAGGGTCTTTGTACTACACAAAAATAAATCTTTAGGAAACTATTAATAAATTAAATAAAATTTTGTAAATTCTTAGCAAACTAAATAATTTGAACTCCTTAAAATAAATATAAGATCTATATCTTTTTATTGAATTTAAGAGTTAAAATTATGAAAAATAAAAATAAAATCAAATTATGAAGAAATAAACTATCATCAATTAAACTACAATTCTTTTGATGGGTGTCTTTTCAATATATCATAGA
Organism: Taxus chinensis; assembly: GCA_019776745.2. Taxonomy (NCBI): domain Eukaryota; kingdom Viridiplantae; phylum Streptophyta; class Pinopsida; order Cupressales; family Taxaceae; genus Taxus; species Taxus chinensis. The sequence goes on along the minus strand of CM034153.1, from coordinate 68,459,379 downwards.
ATTATTTTTAAAACTCTAAAAATCCTTAATCCTTGTTTAAGTTATAATACTACAACTTCTCTTTCCATGAATATATTTTCCCAATACATCCTACAATTATTTTTAAAACTCTAAAATTCTTCATTCTCACAAACCATACGTACTATCAAACCCTAAAATCAAATCAAATAAAACTACATACCAAATTTTAAAATGAATCATAACTATAAATTGTTCACAAGAGGGCTGATATTAGCTTAAGACACAATTTAAGTCAACTTTGGGGATGAAACATATTCTCAATTAACCTAAAACAAAAAAAATTGAAAAGCCTCAAAAAAATTAACTTAACCACCTTAGATTTGTTTTAAATTAGGAAAAAATAACGTACCAGCTTTGGCCTTCTACCGTGTATATTGATCTCCTTGCATGCCAATCTGCAGGTTATGGGAAACAATTAATGCTTAGATTTTAAACTTTTTTTCCCAAATATTAAAATTATCATAAATTTTATTTAAAATATTTTTGAAAGCGGGTGTAGTCCAAGGTCTAGACCTCCCTACTCATGACAAATTATAATCCACTAGCCATAATAATCTGGTATTTTAATGCAGAAATGACAATACCCATATAACTCAATTATTTCCAATTAAATAAAAAACAAAATAATACCCCATGGCAAGCAAAGTTAGACCCCAAGCAGCCATGGCGGCCGAAGCACTGGAAGCCAAGCTCTCAGCTGTCCACACTCTCAGATGATGGAGTCCAGAAAGACAGGAACCTGCTCCTACAACAGCCGCTATAAGAGAAAATATCACCAGAAAACCAGTCGCTTCATTTCCTACTGGGAAAAACACTGGCGAAAACGAGAAACCCGCTGGCACAGAACCTCCTGGTCCTGTAAATAACCAAAAAAAAAAAAAAATTGTAAGCCAATATACAACTAAAAAGGGTCAAAACACTCACAGATGAATCTTATCAGTAACAGAATCATATACAACCCTAAAAAAAATGGCGAAACACAAAAAGATTGAATTTTTATTTGTTTTTACCAGTAACATAGTTGTGGTCGATCGCCTTATTGAGCGCCCAACCAGCAATGGCAGCCACGATCACATACATGGAGAAATTTAGCACTATTAAGAACATAGCCACAGATTTCACGAATGCGAAGGCCATCTTAACACAAATTCCGCTGATTTAGTGAGAGCTCCAAATAATTTACTTCCGCGCAGGGCTTGCAGAGAATGGTTTGGGGATTCCACAGAAGTTAGGCTTAAATAAGGAAAAAACGTAAGAAAAATTGCGGCTTACGTAAAGAGTGTAAATACATGCTTTCAGGAAACTTCTTCGGTTTCTGTTTCCAAGGGCAGCGATGATGTGTATTTAAGATGGAATTTGGGGAAATTTGGGGGGCACGTTCCAACTCGAATAAATTAAATGAATGACTTTATTTGGTGTATCAAATAAATTTGGTTTGCGGGATTTGCCCTCGAGTGTTAGTTTAAGTGGTTAAGTGTGTGGGGTCTCATTTTACCCACTAAGTTCAAATGTAATTAATAAAATATATATAATTTACTAATAGTACGAGAAATGTGTAATAGAAGTATTGAACAAGTTAAACTTGAGGGAGTGAGAAGAGAGGTAATGACGAAGGGGTTTCACAGAGGAGAAGTAAACTGGTGGGGAAAATGTTAGGGGAACTATAATGTGAAACTCTTCTCTCTTACGACCAAGCACATATGAAGCACGTGCCATTTTTGTCAATCATTTGAAACATATAGGGGGTGCAGTGTGCAGGCCATTGAGGCAAAGTACTTTAGATGATGAGTACTTCCAAAGGAAACTTGCATATGTTTGAACCCTGAAATCTACATGTGTTAGATATGAAAATTCTATATTTATGGTTCCTTATGTCGTTGATTTCATGCACATTTGTGATTAGGGTTTCTCTTTAAAGATTAAGGTAGAAATCAAGTTTTCCCCTCAACAACAATCTTGATGACATAGTTCACCAATGACCACTGGTAGCACAAACCTCGACCCTTCATTTACCTCAATGTGTGTTAGACACATCCACCAAGACTCCCATTTGTAAATGCCTACTAGCATAAGTAATGTTAGAGGCATTGGCAGAAAAGGAAAACTATTTTTTGCATTCGTGCTTGGGACATCCTTTGATCCTCTAGCTCATCCAATGTTTTAAATAGGGAATATTTTAGTTTGAAGATTATTAATTGGTTGACTAATTGTCATAGTTTACTTGCATCAGTCTAGTTTGGAAAAAGGATATCAACTTAATCACTTGTTAACATTGCAATTTCAACAATGGTATCATGCATTATTGTCTGTGGATAATTCATTGTCGACCTATCATTTTGTGTATATATAAGTGATTGTGTCTACTTTTACAAGTTGTGTTTTGTGCATATATAGTTGTTTGTATAATGCACAATTCTAGTAGAAGAGGCAACACAAGTTCAAAATATCTAACCTGATTCTAAATCCAAGCTCTTCGTAGGCTACTGAGGGACCACAATGACCTGTATCGAAGGGGGAAAATCTTAAGCCATTGATCCTAACATCCACATTCTCCATGGCCTTGGAGGCTTTGCAAAGTCTCATTCACCGCCGCCTACACATACGAAGATTGTGTATGTCTGATCCCAACATGCTTCTTTCCTTGCCTGTCATTCCCTCCAGCTCATCCTCGTCATCCAACTTATTCTCTTTGTTAAGAGACAACATAGAATCAACAAAACCAATCAACATTATCATTGGAGTTGTGGATGTCCAAGTCCTTGAATTGATGCTTCTACGTGGAGTATATACCACGTTTTCACTTGAGTTTACCATTTTTTTGTTTGCCTTCCATGCTTATGCTATTAAAACACATAACAATGTGATTGCAATAATCCCTAGTAGTTCTAAATCTAATAAAAGCGGGGCTCTTCATGTTGGCAACTATTAAGATAGATTATAAATCTTGAGAGATATTTTGACATATATGTAGAAGTACAATTTTAAAATTTTCCATATCGAGGAGAAAAACAGGGAAAGAATATTTCAATGGCGATGCACAGATACAATGAAATAAGTATTGAGTAACATTAGTCGACTTAATCAAAAATAGTATCAAGCTTAAGAATAGTGTTGTATTGCATCTATTGTAAGCCATATGGAGGGTTCAGTGAATCAGTGTCATTAACTTATCCATTAGCTTTAGGGCACATACAAATGGCCCTTACACACCTAAAGAAACAGAGAATTTTGAGAAAAAATGGGAAAATTGGGCTTTTCTATTATTGTTGTTAATTTAAACGATGTTAAATTTTTCAATTGGATGACGATTAATTTAAGATGAAGACATGAATCCATAAAGTTGGAAATAAAAATGTGGGAATCGAATATCTACATGTCCCACACCTATTCCACATATCAAGTTGTTCCTACCCAAATGATATCTATTATTTATGCTCCACTTTATCATCTCGATCTTGATCACATTATTTACGTGAGTGCAATTTGTGCTTAAACATGCCAAAATTTAAAAATAGGGAAAATCCAATAGGTTTTAGGTTCAAAACCCAACCGAAATGTTGACTTCTTATTGTACTTTGTAGCCCCCCTTTTCAATGTTATGCTTTGACTAATTGTGCAGGAAAGAGGTAATGCACAAACAATCAGTTATAATTGATTCCCTTCAGCAGTTAGTTATATGAGTGTGAGGTAGATTTTATCTATCGATCAAAAGCTTTAAATTAAGACTCTATATGATTTCTTGTGTTGTTGAGTGTAAATTGCTCTCTGAATTCAGTGTGTGCACCATAAATGTAAGATTAGGACATTTAGGTGGTTCAAGGAACAAATATATTGGCATCTAAGAAAATATTTGATTTGTTCATGGCGATGATACCCACAAAGTTAATCTTTCTTAAAACAATGCCAATTTTTAGGCACTGAAGGAGGCGATTGCTTACAAGTTGAATTCCCCTAGTTTAAAAATTGGTCTTTCTCTTAACATAATATATGCTCTCCAAGGTCCCCCGAAATATCCCCTTCAATCCTTTGGCATTATAGCCAGTGATTTGGTATTTTATTCCCTTAATCAACATGTCTTTCAAAACAACACCAACCCAATTGTAGCAGCAAACCCATAAACTAGAAAGATAATGACAACTAAATAATTGATTGACCCAAAGTATGAGAACCTTAAAAACCTAAGAATGCTAACAGAGAATCTCTAACACTAAGACAATTATGTGTTTCTACGGACATGAATAAGGATTTTAGTGACTCGTGTCAGAACTCTTAGTAGGCCACATAAATTGTGGTGGATACTAAAATGGAACAAGGAAGTGTTGAACCCATGGAGGATGATGATGAAATTTCGGAAGAATCAAGGTGTATTTTGTAACTCCTAAAGATGCCTTATTGTAAGAGCAAGAAAATGTGAAGGGTAAACATTATTTTTATTAGTAAAACAACGTCAATGCTCTGTGAAATTACCACATGGAGGGTTGTAAAATACCAATAAATAAACAACCAAAACAATTTGAACCATATTTGGATTGTGGTGTTTCATACGTAATAGGTTGTATCAAAAATTGTAATTTCTTCAACATAATGACATACTTTTAATATGTTAATCTTCAATTTTATAGGTTCAAGCTTATTTGATCTTATCTTATAATGCATATATGCTTCAATGAAAATAAAAAATTGTCAACATTTTTTTGTAATCTCTTGACAATGTGTATAGTGTCTGGATGTTGTAAACAAAATAAAAAACCAGTCAAAATTGACACTTAGAATGCATGTGTATTTATAGATAAATTAAAATCAAATTAAGACCATTTAACTCCCAAATCAATCTCAAACAATTAAAAAAGAAAAAAATAGAATCGGTGGCAAGGGTCATTATATTCTTGTTGGTTAATCTAATTGATTTGTCAATCTAGGGTGGTGTCTAAGGCTATCTTCAAAAGGGGTTGAAGGAAACAAAGATTTACCAGTTCTTTTCTCTAGAATTAAAAATACTTGAAACAAAATTCAAAAATTATTATAACAATGGAAAGTAAATCAAAGTTAACAAACCAAAATAAATAACTAAAAAGTAGAGAAAAGAAAATGAACAACTAAAAGTGAATCTTCACACAAAATTATTGTAGTAAACACACAATGCTAATGTAAACAATACTATTATAAGACAATATTAAACCATCCTCCTCCCCGGATAAGAGTGGGCCCTTGCTCTTGCCTCAGAGTTGGGGTAAGAACTAAACTGAATTTGTTATCAATATATTCAAATTATAGATTTGTATTGATAAAAAATGATATTACAATTTAATCATACTCTCTCCTTCTTATACGTTGAGTGTTTTAAAGATATATTTATTTCTCATCACCTCCAAGAATATAGAACTACCTACCTATATTATTGAGAAATACTTTACTACTTCTTCCACTTGTCATGGAAGACCTTTATACCTAACTACTACAATTCATCCCATTAGACTAGGAGCACAACAAGGGAGAGTGTAACTTGACTACTTCTTCCACTTGCCAAGGATACAAACCTAGAAGACATTTAATCTTAAATAATTATATTCAAACACTATAAGTCATCCCACTAGACTACTAGGAGAAAAAGATGGAAGAGTGTAACTAGTTGACTACTTCTTCCACTTGCAAAGGAGACAAACGGGGAAGACATTTAAGCTTAACTACCACTACTGTGTTATTATTCATTCATGCTAATCATAAAAGTAGCAGAATGTTACCATGTGGATTTGACTAATTTCCTTCCATATGGCATTTTAATGTCATTTGTACATTTTTCTCAAGATCAAAATACCAAAAACATAGATTTATTCATGTATCTTGGAACACCACACGATTTCTCAAAACATGCTTCTAAATGGTTCTAGGGTAGTTTGGAGTTGCCTTACAAAGTTTGGAGTTTTCATATACTATTTTGGAGTTGCTTCATGAATTTTAGAGTCACCACAAAATAGTTTGAAGTTGTAATAATATATTCTATAATTTGTTATTTTGAGTCATGAGCTTGGAAGTATGATTCATGTGGTTTTTACGAAAATCCTACACTTTTACAATTTTGACTTGTATGAGATTTGTAGTTTTAGCAGAAGTCTTGCGCTTTTCCATTTTGACTTGTATGAGTCTTGCACTTTTAGCAAAAGTCTTGTATGCCATTTTTGGATTTAAAGATAGTCTAGAGAAGAGTCTAAAGTGCTCCAAAGTAATCTAGCCTCCAACCTTCATCCTTCAATATCTTGAAATTACTTATTTGTACACAATATTGCACTGCAACTTACGAGAAATATTAGGAAATGATAACAATTAGATTCCAATGGACTTGTTCTATAAATAAATCAAATATATTATATATATTCTATCTTAAATATGTTATTAGTTCTTAAAATTGCATCTAAATCTATAAGAGAGAACATAGTATTATTTTGTGAGTTAGATGAGACCCATTTTGGTCTCATCAATCAGGAAAAAAGTGAATTCTAGCTAAAAGAGGGCACATAAAAGGTCTCAAGAGCATTTTAACAAGCTATAAGAGCATGCAGATGCTCTAAAAAAAGAGGGGAATGAGTAGAAATCATAGGAGAGACTATGACAACTAGAGCGGATGAGAAAATGGTTGAGAACCATCAAAATTCAAGAAATCATGTCAAAAATTCCTTATTTGAACCAATAATGAACAAACACACAAATATCCTAAATTGTACAATTTATTCATTGATAAACCCATTGTCAAAGGAAATGTGCCATCATCATTTGGAAGTTATTGTGAACTTATAGATTAGAATAAAGCAAGCAATACTAGAGTGAATAAAAGATAATTGAATCTTGTCTGTGTTCACCTATGGAAGCTCTTATAGATAAAGGTACAATTCATGTGTTATCCTTTGAAATAGTGTTATCATCAAACACAATCAAATTCAAGTTGCTTTTTTTCTCAACATTGAACCAACTACACCAATAAATCCATCAAGTGGATGCGTATCAAAAACATTTGGTAATTTTATTTAAAATTTCAATCTATCATATGTGAATTTCCCTTGTTACTTGATTGGTTGTTGCGATTTGGAAGAGGGTTGGTAAAAAATTCAAGTATTTTTACTTTTTATTATTGTTAGTGAGATATTGTACCTTATGCTTCAAAGTAATACATCTATGAATGAAGAATATCCTAGAAATTTATAATAGTCGTAAAATGTATTTTCATCAAAATTATTATGAAGTGGTCTTTAATAATTTAATTCTCTTACTGGAGGAAAATTAATCATGTTTCACTCAATTAATCAAGTTTCAAAACATTATGTGAACTTTCACTAAGTTTGGCAAATTTCCTATACTCCTTTTTGTTGAGGTTTAATATAAGCCTTCTAGACAATTTGTATATAGAATTGACCACACTCTTAGCTTGAAATCCATTTTTCTTTCCTCTCTATAAGCATTAAATTTGGTCAATTTGGAAACTTTAAACTATTGTATGTTGGAGCATTTGACACATTATTAAGAATATTTACATATAAAATTTTAACTCAAAAGTATCTAACATTATGAAAAATGTCAATGAAAGAGTGATAGGTGTTGAATACTTAGGGTTCACTTTAAGAAGCCCCCTCTGAAAAATTATTTTAGAATTTGTAGCGAATCTCAAAATTTACTTTTTGAATTGTTGGCGAATTTCTGAAAAAATGTTTCAAGGAAAGGTGATTTCGCATGGAGAATTTTTCTCGAGGTTTCGCATAGTTGAATGGGTAGGTTATTCAGACAGGTTGGCTAGGTAGGTTGGTTGGGCAGGCTGGATGGGAAGGTTGGTTGGGTAGACTAGTTGGGTAGGTTGGTCATGTTGACAGATCAGGCAGATTAGTCAAGCAGGTTAGACGGGGCATCTTGGTTGGGTGGTTGGTTAGACAAGTTATATAGGAGGGTGTGGGCGGACAGGTTGGTCGGGTGGTTTGACGGGTGGATTGACCGTCCAACTCTTTCGTCTAACCCCTTAACCTTCTAACCCCTTGGCCATCCAACTCCTTAGTCATCCAACCCCTTGGTCGTCCAACCCCTTAGCCATTCAACCCCTTAGCCCCTCAGTCACCCAACCCCTTACCCATCTAACTCCTTAGTTGTCCAACTCTTCTGCCCAATCTCTTAGCCTTCCAACCCCTTATTCGTCCAACCCTTGGCCATCCAACCCATTATTCGTCCAACCTAATAGTCGGCATACCCTCGAATCATCTAATAAAAGAGCTTGGGTTTGACAGGCTGTATAATTAGGTTGGTCAGTTTGATTGGTGGAGTGGGTTATTCATATCGTCATACGTCCAACGTGGGTTGGGCAGAAGTCATATCTAACCAATAGTTTTTACCATGTTTCCCTTAAACCATTCAAACCCCTATATACCCCTACAAGGTTCATTTCTTCACTTTTCCACAAACATTTCCAACGCTCTGAGCTCTTCATTCTTTGAATTTCTCCCAAATTTCAACAAAAGAAAGCACCACATTTGCTCTTACACCCAAATTCTGATACAAAAACCTCTTGTTCCCACAAATTATAGCTCTACTAAAACTAAACGATGCACAAAAGGAATGGCTAGAAAATTCATAATTTACCGGGCTTGTCAACATGCCCCAATTTGATATTGATACTTCTATCCTTGATTACCTTCTCGCTGAGCTTATAACCAGAATGATGGACAATTTTTTGTTCTCTTCGTGCATCTGAGTCATCATAAAATTTCTTTCACAATTGAGCCCGCAAACATACATCGGTTAACTGGGTTACCATTCAAAAAGAAGCCGCTTGTTGCTACAAAAGTTGTCCTTACAGATGAAAGATAAAAAAATTTTGGATTCTCATTACAATGTGCATGTTGATGGTAAGTTTATTATTTTCAAATGCTTATTTTCTTAACATTACTCGACCACCAAATCTTCTAACATTTCTTGTATTTTACTTAAGTTCCTCTTAATCGTTCAACAAGAGGCATTCTTCTACAGGGCATTACAAACCAATTCTTTCTTGCAGTTACATCACTTTTTCAGGCCAGGATTGTATTCTAGGGAATATCTACAGACATTGGGAAGTTCAATATATATCACAGACACTAGTAAGTCAACAATTAGATTAGTGCACATATTTGTCCATCCGAATAAAAATATATATCTCACGTGCCCACAATGTATCTAATAAATCCAAGATTGTATTCTCTTATTGCAATTATATTCTTGCTTTCTATCATGAAGCTTTCTTTGAATTATAGCAAGCAAAAATTCCAACTATAATTAATGATAAAATGATTGGTCTCACTCTTGAAGAACAACAAGTAACAGTTACTTTTACAGTTTTCTTGTTATAACGATTTCTTATTCAATATTTTTCAATAAAATAATAATTGTAAGATTTTATTTTACAAAGAAGAATTATAGGTGTAACATCTCATAAGGAGGCAATTGCTCGAGGTAAATCCCCTCCAGAGGTCTCTGCAGATGCTGTAAAATGTTGAGATGAGAATCCTTAGGTGGAGTTGGAAAGTTAGAGGCAAGAAGGAGAAGGTGTAGCTCAAAGACAAGAGTGTGTAGTAGAAAGTAGGTGTGGCAAAGGATTGCAAGAAAGGAGTGTGTGACAGAGTTGGTAGTTGGGAGATAAGACAAGGAAGGTATCTAACTAGGAGGCCAGTTAGGATCAACGGTCAGTTGAGACCAACGATGGGATATACATGGCACAACAGGTAACATATAGATGGAGATAACTTAAAATTTTGATGAGCTAAAACTCAAATTTGAATATGAGAAGGATGAGAAGGAATATCTGGAAGTTTCTAGAAGGAAACAACCCACCTACATGAAATTCAAATGAAGGGAGAGGAGTGAGAACATGTGGCTATAAATAAAGGATGTGTTCACCATTTCAGGGTTAGCATGGATATCCAAATAAGCTAAAGCCAAGGTTTTTGAATGTGCATGAGAAAGCACAAATCATTATAGGACATTAAAGTTAAGAAAGGAAACCAATCTAGGTTAGGCCCTTAGAAGATACATTAGAGTTTTGAAAAGTTCCGTGAGATATTCTATAAGCTCTATAGAGTGAAACTACATATAGATGTTGTTAAATCCATTGAGTGAATAAAATAAATTTGTGTTTCCACTCTACTATGTGAAATCTACAAATAACCCAAATTCATCTTGGATCTTGCATCGTCGTCAATTTTATACTCTCCTAACAGTGTACAAAGCATCCAATCTTGATAAAATATCATAAATAACAAAAACGAATCAAGTGACAAATGTGTTCATCATATCCTAATCTTTAAAATCCTCACTCGTATTCATATGCTAAATCACTTTGATCGCCTACAAAACAAAATTATTCTTATCCTGATTAGGAAATGATATCTAAAAACTTAATGAAAACACAATTCATTTTGAGATATGTGGTAAACCAGATAATAGAAAAACTATCTTCATAATTTCTCGGCCTCTATACACTATAACAATACGAAGAAAACAAACCTCGATGATTATAGAAGATCAATGAATAATATGTGAACCAATGTAATATGGTGTGTACTCTAATTGGGAAACAATATATATAAACTTAATGAAAACAAAATTCATTTTGGGATATGTGGTAAACCATAGCGTAGAAAAACCATCTTGATAATTATTTTGTGCTTATACAATAACAATATAGAAAATAACAAACCTCAAGGATTGGGTAGCTCCATGAATAACATGCAAACCAATATAATGTGGTTTGTGATGTTTTAATGGTTACTTGATTTTTTATAGAATGCATGTGAATGGTTGATAATTTCTCTATAGAGTTCTCATTATATTTATGGTTGTTTCTTTATTTGTAAATGAATTAGAATGAATGTGTAATTTTAAACAAATTGAATTTAAATTAAGACCATATCAGTAACCAAATTAACTTCAAATCATTAAAAAAACTGAAATTGTGGGATTAGGAAGCAAGTGTTACTTCCATTATGATCTAGATTTATGCAAAACACCAAATTGTACAATCGAGCCCTCAAATGGATTTGATCTTAGGTCAATTAACTTTTAAAAATAATTCTACGCCATAACACCAAACTGAAATGCTTGGCAAGGTGTTTACAAATTTTTGACGTATTTTAGCCTCTCTCAAGCAAATATTTGAACTTGCTTGGCATTGACATGTCATTTCCCACCAAAAAAGGTGCTTAGCAAGGCATATACAAAGTTTTGACTTTTTGTAACCTCTCTCTAGTGGAGGTTTAAGATTGCTTGGCATAAAAAACTATTTCCTAGTGGGATTTAATTTTAGGTCAATTAATTTATAAATGTGTCCACCCTAAACTAGGATGAGCTTGTTTGATATACACATGTCATTTCTCAATGGGATTTTATATCAATTCAATTAACTTGAAAATGTAAGTCCACACCAAAACACCAAGTTGATATATAATGATATAGAGATAAATGGAAAGTTTAAAACACTTAAGTTGTTAAAATAGAATAAGTAAGTTATGCATATCAAATGAAATAAAAGATGAAGAATATATTTTTGTAGCATGCCCAGTATATAATGATATCACCAAAACACCATATCGTGGTGTTTGGCAAGGAACTTATTATTTTAATTACTTTTGTCCTCCCTTAAGGGGGGATATAACAAACCATTAGTGCGATATAATCTTGGATTTTTTTATTTTATAAATGTAAATACTTACAAAATGCAATCATAATTAATTAGTCTTGAATTATTAAATAAGCATAATCAAACAAAGTTTCGGGCACTTAACATTGAAACCAACTACCCTTTGAATTAACTCTATAATAAGTAAACAAAGTTTTGGAGGTATAACATTAATTATTTCAATATAGATTTCATACTTGTTATAAGTTAGATTATTATTTTTTTGGGGGGATTTTTAGTTCCATGTGTTTAAGTCATCTCAAGATGACCATAAGAAGTACTCATTAACATAATGACTTTATAAAGAACTACACTTTACAAAATCTTTACCAATGATAAAAGAAGTTAGAGGGTGAGAATGTTCAAATAGGTGGGTTATATTCACCATTCCTCCCCTGATAACAAATGCTTATAGTGGTTGTTTCTAAGTGGTTTCTTTGCCTTATGGTTATTACCAAAAATATATGAGAAAATAATGTCATTATGTTAATGATTACTCATGACGGTCATCTTCTGATGACTCATACACTGGAGTAAAAAATCCCACAAAAAATTATATTCTAATTGAATTATTTGTGATAGCCTTTACTTTATGTAAATACATGATTGTGTTGTAATTGGATTAATCCCACAAATAGTTATGAGACAAGGTAATCCATAAAGTACTACACTCTTCAACAAAAAGACTCAAAGGTGAGAAACCCAAATAAGTAAATTATATTCAACATTCCTTTCCCCTACTATTAAATTTTCCTTCTCAATTTTATTTTGTTTTAACGTTTGTATTTTTTATTAGTTAAGGGGAAGTGTTTTGATAAGATACCATAACCTAGTACAAACTATCAAAAGATTTGAACATATAAGGCTTTAACAAAGACAAGCCTAGAACCGGCCCTATAGAAAAAGGCCCCATAATGAAACTTCAATCATAAAAACACTAACTATTAAAACATCAAGAACTTGTCAACCAATTTCCCTAAATAAAGAACAAGGTATTCAAAAAAATAAAAATGCAACCACTCAATAGTAACAGATATCCAAGTATCTAGATCAAGCCCATGCCATCTCCTTCATTTTTACACTTCTTATTTCTCTTGTATTAGGTTGAAATGTTCCCTTCGATTTGTTTGTTTTTTTACACCAACTTACATCCTTCATCGTCCTCTATCACCTCTTAGAAAGGCTTAGTTTCAGTACCCTTCAACACCGTTCTAACATAATCCTTATACTCCGGTCCCTCACAAAAAGAAAGAACCCTCATATTCCTACCATCTATCTCTATAGTTGAAGTTTGAGTTTCATTTTGTGTCTCTGGGGTATCTAACTCAAAGGGATCAGTGTTTTCCTCTCCTCCATGTTCTTAATCTTCATCTTCATCTTCCATTTTTATGATATCTCAAACGTAATTTTTTGTAACAAGGTCTTCTTCATCTTTCTCCATCAATGCAGCCTCCATCTTTTCCTCTCCTCTTTTTTGAGGATTTTGGTTTCAATCTTCCACGTCTCCCTCATTTTCCTTCATTTAAGGTTCTGAGATATCTTCATAGTTCACGTAATTATTCTAGTCATGATGGTCTTGATCTTCATCCTCTTCCATCACCATGTAGTCTCTAAGATTCCTTCATTTCCTCTTGATCTTGATTTCCCTTACTTTGATCTCACCTTCCTCAAGTTCTATATTATAAGGCCCTTTAAATATCCCTCCTTCTCCATCACTGTTTTGGTCTTTAGATATTATTTTCATTCTTTGGTTGGTTCCTTCTCTTCCTCTTGATATTGGTTTTTATCTTCCCTTGCATAATGAGTAGAATATTCTTGCCTTGACTTTGAAACATTGTGCTCATTTGTTGAATTAGCACCATTGGCTAAATAGTTCATCATTTCTTATTTTCTTGTATTTAAATTTGACAAATGAGTGTCTCCTGATGTAACCTTACTTTCCTTTTTACTCTAAACCTTCTTCAGATTTGTTGAACTTGATTGTTTGAATGCCCCGGTTTATGATTTGAATGAAAAAACAAGGATTCATTTTTATATTCTATCCAAACTGCTTTATTTGGAAGATAGGGTTATGGAATTCAAAACAGACTTCTTAATCTCCACATAGATACTGATTTTGGCCAGCACCATTCTCTTCCTAGAAGTGGTGATCACATCAAGAGTAATGAAACACTCAATAGATTTAGCTATGCCCAATAACACTCGTTCTTCCTATAACTCCAAATGGGACTCCTAACAGTCTACCCCATATTAGGATAAACTGAATGTTTTCACATTTAGATTTGAAACCAAGACTTCATTTTCTAAGAAATAATCCCACCTTACCCAAAAACCGAGGTCCTCCCAAAATAATACGTGTAAAGTCCTCTATGGACAAGAATGTGAATAGGAAAAAACCTTTATCCATTGTTATAACTTCAAAAAAATCTTTCGGTTTCCATTTCATTAAAGCCCATTTTCTAACTAAATTAATATTAGGATGGTATCCTGGGAACTTACTTACCAAAGATCTGGAAATTCTACTTGAAACCCTCTTAATCACCGAATTTGGCACCCTTAGCTGGAAATTGCCCTCCTCCTTTGTAGGATATAAGGAACAGGGGTTGTCACAATGCACAATCTCTCTCTTAAGAAGATCAACCCGTGTCCTCTGCCTCGCAAAAATAGATAGGATCGGATCAAATGGGTCTCTACAGACGCCCTAAGCTAGAGAAGGGATTCTAACCTTTGAAGTGTCAAACCTTGTTATTAGGTTATTACCTTGGCCCAATAGAAGAACAACAATATAAGCCACAAAGAATTGTTGTTGAGTGAAAGATGAAAATGAATATAAAATGTCGAATTGAATAATTATTTGCATTGAGCTCATACCAAGATGTTTTAAACATACATATGATATATCATCCTTACTTTGCAAAATCCCACCATTCACGAGACATGTGAAGGGTTTCTTGAGGATAAGACAGACTAACAAAAGCCCCTCTTTATTTTGAAGAAATTATGGATATTATCAGCGAATAACAAAGTCACAAGTTTTCATGAGTTTCTGCTTCATTTCAAAACCTTGTGCGTAATATGAAATTCAGGGCTCCTTCTTTTAGTGTTATTGTACCATTTACACTAATACCCCCCACATGTATGCTGCAAAGGTGCGATTTTTCTGTATTTCTTTTATTTTAGGAAGGGTTTGATGTACTTAGGGTTGCGTCTATTTTGGAAGGGTTTTATGTACTTAGAAGATTGTGCACGTAAAACACAAGCTTGAAGACACAAGGACGATGTTTTATAAATATGTGTCCTTTGAGATGACATTTTCACTTCATATTGTTCATCTCATAAGGATATTTGTTTAAAACAATACTTATGTAACTTCTTGAGACGGTAAATATATATACACATGTTTTAATTTCTAAATTTTCTAACATCATTGACGATTCAATATTTACAATTACATTTACATCTACCATTATCTTACACCTTATATGCAATTACATGTATGTAAATACATATGTGTTTGGGTTTAAATGAAATAGGCGAGGCCCTTTCACTCACTAAACTCTCAACACACATGTATTTATTTAAAAATATATACTACATGTTGACTGTTAGATATGGAGCTATTTTCCCCTTTAAAAGATCAGATTGCATCTAAATATGTAGATCATCTCCAAGAGTTTCTTAACATTAACACTTCACTTTCAAATATACTTAATTTTCTCACATGTATATTTGATCTTTTGATTAGGTAGTAATTACTGATTTAGGCATTCTTATAAGGCAATGTCTCCTTTAGGTATTTAACCTAAAAAGACAAAAGCCACTACGGAACCTGATTACTGGACTAGCCACGGCTGCCCCACCTATGGTTCGCTTTATCTACCAGTCAATAATGCCTTGTGCCGCCAGATTAGTAGACCATGTTTGGTGGCTGTCCCTCTTAACTTGTCAACATTTTGGCGGCGCCCACATCCCATGCGTCCTCTGTGCTGCATTCATGGCAGGTTTAAATCCTGTACTTAACGTATACGCCCATGGATTTGGGATTCTTTTATAAAAGTTTAGATTCTTTATCCGCCCATGGATTTTGGATTTTTCCTACTAATAATCAATCGCTGTCCCAGGAAGGAAATCATCCTTACAAAGAAAATAGTTCTTTCTTTTATAATGGCCATTGTCCTCCCTAATGAGTTGCCGGGGCCCAAAACTTTGAAATAATAGTGAATGAGTTGTCCAAATCTTCAAGAACAAGCTATAATGAGTATTTTAAAATTTATGGGATAGGATATATATGATGCCCAAAACTTTGAAATAATAGTGAATGAGTTGTCCCTAAAATTTCTAAAACAAATATTGTCTAAGAACAAGCTATAATTCTTGATGAAATCTAAAATTCTAAAACAAAAAAGTTAATTGAAATAATAATTAATTGTTCACAAAATCTAAAACTATAAAATTTGTAAAAAATAATAATTAATTGTTCGTAAAATATAAAACCCTAAAATTTCTAAGTAATTGAAAGAATAATTAATTGTTCATAAAATTCAAATCCTAAAATTTATGGTAATCAATTTTTTTAAAAAATAATAATTAAAAAATTCGTAAAACTATAAAACCCTAAAATTTCTAAAAATGATGATAATTCATTGTAGAATCATAATAATATCTAAAACTTCTGAAAATTTAATGGTATCAATTTTACAATAATAATTGATAATAATTGTAAAACTTAAATTGTGATTGTAAATAAAACATTATGATAAAAAATAATGTTTATAATATCTTAAAACTTTCAAAATTAATTTGAATTTTTACAATAATAATTGATTTCAATATTAAATTTTCATTGTTGTGATTGTTATTTTTAATTAAATAAATTAATAAAAATCTAATATTTTAATTTACATAAAATTTAGCATTCAATAATACAGCCATATTTATACTCTTCATTATTAGTAAAGAGAATTTCATATTATTTGTTATTTTTAATTAAATCAATGAATAAAAATCTAGTAGTATATATTTTAATTTAACATAAAAAAGCTTACCCGAATTCAATAATATGAAGCCATATTGATACTCTTCTCTTATTAGTATGCAAGAGAATTTTAACTTCTTGTTCATTAGATCAAAATATAATATATAAAATAATATATGGGACTCTCTCCATTAATAAAAGTGTTCACCCTAGCATACAAAATATGAAAATTGAAAATTTTCTCTTATGAAGTAGTCTAGCATCGATTACAGTAAGAACATCTGATATGAGATTGTTCATAATAGAAAAAAATGTTACTAGTGACTCCAATAAATGCAGGTGTTCCTCCAATTGGTTTGCAGTAGCACCACATGATCTGACTTCTATTTTTTTAAATGGGCAGTTGGCACTTAGAATGCGATTAGCATTTAAGAACATCTTGATATGATGCATTACTCCTCATAATAAAAAATTCTATGTTATAGTGACTTAATAAATGAAGGAAACGTATCGCATTTTTGTGTACAATGTAATGTGACCACATGATTGAACGATATATTTTTTTAAATGGGCACTTGGCACTTCGAATGCAATTAGCTTTTAAGTACTCTTGAACATGCATTACTCCTTTAAAAAAAATTTAAAAACTAGCGGCCAGTAAAGTTAAATCACTGGAATTTGAATCGCATGTGTACAATGCAATGTGAACGTTGAACAATATATGTTATTTGATTTAGAGGGATAGTTATTACTTGTGTAGTTGATGTTGATAATGGTTGTGATTGAATTTGTTAAGTGTAGGAATATAGATGAACCACTTCATTTAAAGGTTCCATCTCTACATTTCAAACTTGATACAAATTCGTACTTATACATTTGCAATTCTCATATCATGAGTGGTAGCGCTTTTCTATCAATTTTATTTGTACTAAACATGTTACATGAAGACTTTCGTACATGTGCAGATTTTTATCATGAGTGGTAGCCTTTTGTGGCCATTTTTTTTGCACTAAACATGAATACATTTGATATTTTTTTAGATAGTTAATTACTTTTATAGTTGATGTGGTTTGTAATTATTTCAGGGAAATTATGCTAGTGTTGCATCAGTTGTTTTGTTGGTATTTTGTTGAAAAAAAAAAAATTGTATAGTTGATAACGGGTGGGATTAAAAGTGGTAGTGTAGGAATATAGATGAAACATTACATTGATTTGTTCTATGTGTACATTTAAATTTTTTACAAATTCGTACATGTATAGTTTCAAATCTTATATCACAACATTTGATCTAAACATGTATACATGAAGACCTTTGTACATTTATAGATTTTATATCATGAATGGTAGCCTTTTGTGGGCAATTTTATTTTCACTAAACATGAATACATTTTATACCCCTTGAACGACACTACCACTTTGGATACAATAAGTGTTGAATAGAGTAGTAGTGGAGGTGCTATCAAAGTAGAGGGTAGTATTTATGACGGGATGAGTGATAGTAGTCTTGACTTCTCCTTTCTTCTTGCTCCAAGTGTTGTTACGTGTGCCATTTTTTAGTATCTTTTGAATGAAAAAGGAGGTAAAATCCAAAACTTTGCAAGTGAGGGAACTCTGGACAAATGTGTGAATGCCAGACCTTGGCTTTCAGTGGTCCCAATGTCAACAGTTGCTCTATGCAATTATAGATAGTTAATCCCTAGGACATTTTAATCAGAAATTACATTTGATTCCCTCTCGAAATAAGGGGTATGGGAATATGTATTGGGTTGGAGGGATCCCAACATGGTTCGTTGTATCAATCAAATTTGACAAAAACAAATAAAGGTAATGTTGGTGGTGGCATTGATGCGTCGTAGACATTGTCGTTGATTTTTCCTACAAAACCATTTATGATGCCTATGTCAACCCAAAAATTTGCAATGTGGAGGCCTGTTTGGATTGTGGATGCAGAGATGTTGAATGTTGAAACACCGGTTAGGGGAGAGTAGAAGGAGATGTGAGGGAGATGTGGTTGATGTTGTTGTGAATGAATTCTGTATTTTATTTATCAGAAATTATTTTCATGTGCCAGTTGTTCCTTGAATTATCAATCTTAGTGGTGGTAGAAGGGATTTGTTTGTTGAATGGTGTAGTATGGTATCAAGAGCTAGTTATTGTTCTGAAGACAAAGGTAGTGTGGAAGATGGTGGTGTGGCCTATATGTTGGTGTTAATTATGTTTGAATTTTCTCTCTCGATGAATGATGAACCTGTTATTTGTAAATCAGGTGGAACGTTAGGTATGTTCCAATTATTGTGTATGTCAAAATCTCATTCCCCCAACATTTCAAGACTATCAAAACTCGTGTTGTTTCCCGAAAGAAGTTGTGCAAAGACCTTCCATTCATGCAACAACTCATTACTCCAAAATTCACTGTAAAGCATATCTTCATCCCTGTCTATCATTTCTCGAAAGCGCTCTTGCCATGCTTAAGTGTCTATGGTAGATAATTCTAATGTTTGCACCTTGGTCATTATTGGTATTTCAATTGTATCGAGAACCATCATGCAACCATACACTCTTATCTTTTCCACACTCTTCAATTCCAGTAACTCTCTGACAACATCTACAAAGCCTTGCATTCCATGATTGTCAATGTTTTAAGAGAAGGCATAGCTCCTTCCTCCACTACTGGCAGCTCCTCTAGTTTATCCAACTGAAAAATTGAAAATACCTCCAGCTTAGGAAATGCTCCACTCTCGCCAAATTCCTCTGGTAACTTCTCTATATTGGGGCAAGCAAGGATCTCTAGGTGATTAAGATTCACAAGTTTTTGCAAGGCATGCAGTTGTTTCAATGCATCACATTTGCACAAATTAATGTAGCTCAGATGTTGAAATCCACAAAATGAATCATCTATTGAAAGTAATTGAGGGCATACTAAGCGGATTTTCCTTACATTTGACATGGTAATCATGTCATGAGGCAGGCTTTCCATCTGTGTGAGTTTCAAGGTCAAAGACTCCATTTCCTTCATGCTTTCTAACATTCCTTGTTGAATTGTTTCGCCATTGTTTTCAAGCTCCAACCTTTTGAGTTGTTTTAAGGTGCCCAAATCATTTATTGACAGTAGTTGTCCTATGCACTTATTCCTTCCCGTATCTACACCAAAACCATTCAAAAACCCATTGACACTCAAGTATTCCAGAGACGAAATCTTTGAAATCCTATAAGGTATGGACTGCAGATGCTCACAATTATTGATGTCCAAAAGTTTTAGGGAATTCAACTTAGAAATGTTGGATGGGAGTTATGTAATATGGGAGCTATTAAGATCAAGTATTTGAAGGTTTGTAAGAGCAAGGATAGAGTTGGGGGGTCTCTTGATGGTGGTAGAGCCTAACCTGAGGTAAACTAAATGCTTCAAACATCATATGCTTTTTGGCAACGATAGGACGACAGTCCTGGAAAAATCCAGAACCCTCAGAGAGATCATACTCCCAATCACCTGTTGGGGAATTTTTGTCAAATCAGGAATGTTACACATTAACCAAGAATGGTTATGAGAAGATTCAATAGTATTTGGAACATTAGTTAAATTGTTACCCATCAATGAAATTTTGAAGTGTGCCGAACAATCATTAGCTAGAAACTCTTACAAATTTCTCCCTGCATGAAAGAAGCATTTATCTTCCTTCTCAGCAATTTGATGCGCTAAATCGTGCAACATATCATGCACCCTGAAAAATACTACCTTTCCGTTAGAATCCTTCAGGAGCGGCTCAATAAGGCAGCAATCGGCTAACAAATTGATGAATTACTATCTTGTTTGGAGAGGATCCTATCTAGTCATAAACCCTTCTCCAATCCATAACTGACTGACATATCCAATAAAGATAACTTCATCTTCTGGGAAGGTAGAGAGGTAGAGAAAGCACAACTGTAAAGCAACATCAAAATCGGCCAAAGCGTTATAGCTCAATCTTAACCTAACAAAGAGCTTATCTGTAACATCACCGTATATCTATGCATTCTGTAACCTCTTCAAAGAAAATTTCCATTCATTTAAGTCAGTGACACCTGTCATCCCCTGCCCTATCACTTTGAGAGCCAAGGGAAGTCCGCTGCACTCATTGAACACAAGCCTTGTTGTTTCTTCATCAGTGATTGTCGATAAAATTCCACCACTGTGTTGAAAGACATGCAAACAGAACAACTACCAGTTATCTTCTTCCCTCAACTCTTGCAACCTGGATGATGGATGGAGCCTAGAACTCTCACCTGAAACAGCACACTGCTACTTCTAGAAGTGGCAATGATCATGTTTGAGTTGTGGTGCGAAGAGATAGGCACACATAACTCGGCTAACAAGGAATTTGCACTTGTTCCCAAACATCATCAAGAAACAAAGTGAACTTATTCTCAATCAACCTCTCATTTAACCATATTTTCACCTCATCTTCCTCTTTACTGTCCAATCTTTTATTTATTCGAAGAGCTATTTGTTTGACAAGATCATTTCTGAGAGCATTGAAAGAGGGAGTTTTTGAAACATTAAGCCAAAGCATTAAGTTATCACTGGAAAAGAGAGTTTGTATGAATCTTGCCATAGTTCAAAGCCTTACGGTATTCCTGCATTTCCATGTTGATGGAGTAAATTCTCTCTAACAGATATTTGAGGGGAAATCTAATTCTTTCCTGCACCGGACAACAATGTTGATGTGAGACAATAATCTGGTTTGTTGCCACCTGAATGACGTATCCAACCATTCTAGAGATGATACCAGGATCCACCATTATTACACCACAAATTACTCAAAAATATAATTTTGTTTTTAATTCACAAACGATGAGGAGTTGTAATATTCTTCACCACGTTATTCTCAAATGCCGTAGGCTATAAGCCCTTTGGAGCTCGTCTATACGAACATTTCAGCGGGCTTCAAATGTGAAGTTTCTCACAATTTTCTGACATGTACTTAATAATACTAATTTACCTACAGTTGTTTCAATATCCCCATGTGAGGAGGCATCGGAGGATTGTATGTTGCCATATTCTTCTCAATCTCTGGCTCTGTCTCTTTCTCGCCCTTGACCCATTTCCCATTTCAGTCACAGATTTCTTCACCCACTCCCTCAAACAGGGATTAGGAGCATTTTTAGGAACAACCATGTTCTGGACTTGTCTAGAGGAGTTGTCCCATCCTGTATAAAGAATCACATGCTTCTCTTCAGAGAGAAAGTGTAGCAGATCCAGACCAACACCCCTTTATATCATATCATTCGCTTGGGCAAATTGTGGTTTCCCAACGACTCCCAATTTACAATATCCTTAGAAACCACATGTTCCCACACAATGTTCCCCCCATACCGCTGCTCTAGGATTGTACTGGTAAAATAAATGATACAATCCTTTGTAAAACATGGGTCCTGAAATTTTTTTTAAAAAATTGAATCCATATTCATACAGCATAATCATTGAAAAATTTCAACAAAACTATCAAACTAACTTACCATTTAGATCTATCGCCCATTTTCAAAACAAATTCAAAGAACCCAAAAAACCAAAACAGAGGAATTCCAATTAGTAAAGGAAAAAAAAAATAGAGAATTGAGAATGAGAATGAGATTGCATGTAGAGACAGAGTGAGAAGGAATTTCACGTTGAATGATGCACCTCGTAACAAAATAAGGCAATAAACCAGGCCAAACATACCATGAACGAAGCCGAGTATGCAAGGATCAAAAACCATTAAAAATAGTAGGAAAATGCAAAAACATCCAGACGACTGTCAAACCGTCAAATTTAACACCATCGTAGAAATGTCTGCAAAGGCCTTTCCCATAGGGGAACGCCTTCGGTGTAAAGAAGAAACATTAGCCAAAGAATATAAGATTTATTTTATGGTAATAATATTTGTATTGTCTAGAGAGGGATCTTACGAGGGTTCAGGAGGATGGTGAAAATTACTGAATTAGGAAAAGGTGGCAAAAAAAACTTAGCAGCTCAGTTTAACCTTCGAGCAGGGAGGTTTTAGGAAGAGCAAAAGATGGTGGAATACAAGCATTAACAGTTTAGGAGCAAGCTCGAGGCGAGTCGAGCAAGACAATTTTGGTTGCAAGTGATGTTAAAACAACAAAAGTGATTCTCAACGAAGAATTGGAGGAAGAGATAAAGGTTCTAAAAACTCATTACCCAATCACCAAAATTCCAAGAAAATGGTTTTCAACTGAGGAAATTACTCAATGGTATAATCACCAATGGGGAAGGGCTAGGCCTATCTCTCACGCAAGTTCGCACAAAGGCAACAAGTATTTTCCATCACGTTGCCGTTAGTTTTGTCGCGTCACCGTTAGTTTTGACGAAATAGGTAACAACGTAATACGTTGTTACCTATTCCATCAAATTTCCATTTGCATTTTTATAAAAAGAACCAGCGCCGTAGTCTTTCATATGTGAGTGCGCAGCATGATGGTGGGGCATGGGAAATAGGGCACGGGGCCCGCGGATTTGAGGTCTACTGGGTGCAAGAATGGTCTGTCCCAATCAAAGTTTTGTGCAAGTTTACATTAACTGCGAACCTGCGTGATGTATAGGCTAATCGCCGGGGAAGTGGGATCCGAGTCACTTTTTTTCCCAAAGGCTTCTTCTCGATTCTATGTAGAAATGAAAAACAGAAGAAAGAAGCTTTGCGAAAAAGGGATTGGTTATAGGTGATGCAGGTTTATATCTTCAGTCTTGGACTCTGAATTTTGATATGTGTTCAACTTCATTGGTAGACACACCAGTTTGGATTAGGATTTTCGCATTACCTCTTGAATACTGGAAACCTGAAATTCTTTCTAAAATTTGCAGTAAGATCAACAAAGTAATTAGAATTGATCTTAAATCCTTAGATGGAACAATGGGATCCTTTACAAAACTATGTGTTTCATTGGATCTTTTGTAGGAGCTCCCGCACTTTATCTCTATCAAATTCGAGTCGGTGAGTGGGTTTAGAGGGTTGATTATGAAAAAATATTGATAAGATGTTTTCGATGTAATAAGGCGGGCCACTATAAATGGTAGTATTCGCATGGAAGGAAACCCTTGATAAAATTTGGCTCGTGTAGTAGAAAGGAAGTTGTTCCTAGTCCCTATGGCTCAGAGGAAGGTAGTGAACAAAGGAATTCATTAACCCCTCAAACTTTGTTAGAAAACACTAAAAATGTGGTAAGGGACTCAACAGAGCTCCTTTCTTTAATTAATGAAGGGATCAACTTGGGGAAAGCAAAATCCATGGAAGAGCTCAATGAATGGTTGGAACAAGGTCAGGAAGTGGAAGCAATATCTAAAAAAGATATTCTGGAGGATGACTTGTAATTACCACTTCTTCCTAGCAGTGTGGCCTTTTCTCAAAATGACATAAAAATTGTCAATTGTGCTCCCTTAGGGAAAAAGGGTCGTAAATTGAAACATGAAGTGACGAAATTAGAAGTGGCAATTGGTAAACAAAAAGTTTTGAATTTCTCAAATCATGAATCTAGGAGGGTGAAAGTCCTTCCCAATAAGTCATGAAAATCCTATCCTGGAATGTTAGGGGCTTAAATGTCCCTAACAAACAACGCTTAGTCAAGCGTTGTATTATTTCTTTAGATGTAGGAGTGGTTTTTCTGCATAAAACTAAGACGATGGTAAAGGAACTAATGAACTATTGGTAAAAATTTGGAAATGTTCAAGGGGCATCTAGTGGTTTAGGTATTCTTTGGAAAGTCAATAAAACTCAAGTAGAGGTGGTGAAACAAAAATCTAATTGGCATCTTTGTCGAATATCTCCTTTAGATGAACGAGAATATTTTTTTCTTTTTAACATTTATGGTCCTACTAATTTGGTGAGTAAAGGATTTTGTGGCAGGACCTTTCAGAGGAGATAACATTAAGGAAAGATAGATTGCTCAATCCCAATTTGATTTTAATAACTTTGTGTAATTTAATTCCCTAGTGAATATAAAACCAAAATAGGGTTTGTTTACATGGTCAAATAGAAGACTTGGATTTTATAGTATTTCAGAAAGGTTAGATCGGTTCTTAGCTAACCCATCATAGAAGTACGAAGATATTCTTGTTGATAGCCTAGTTTTGCCTTGGTCCGACTTTGATCATTATCCTATACTACTCTCTACAAATCAGGATGAGGCCCTGAGGAAATCCCCTTTTAAATTCAAATTAATGTGGCTTTGGGACCACATATTACCGGATTTAATAAAATCATGGTGGTCATCCTTAGGTATCAGGGGTTAAAAAATGTATATACTCTCCCAAAAATCGAAAATGCTTAAAAACAAATTGTTAGAGTTGAATACTTTACATTTCAAGAAAGACCAGAGTGGAAAAACAACTTCAAGATCTGAATGAGCAAATCTTTGTAAGGGGTGTAGGTCAGAATGAATTTCAACGAGAGAAAGAATGGTTAGAAGAATTAGGAGAAATCCTACTGAGAGAAGAAGTATATTGGAAAAAAAAGTGAATGGAAAATTGGCTCAAAGAGGGAGACCGAAATACTAAATACTATCGTGCCTTAATGAAAGCTAGGACACGTTTTCATTTCATTTCAAATATCAAAAATGGTAATGGAGATTAAATTCTGGAATAAGAAGAGATAAATAAGGAAGCAATAGATTTCTTCTCAAATCTCCTAGGGGAAATATATAATCTCCATTACAGGCTCAAGAAGAAATGCTTAGAAATACCCCTCATCTAATATTTGAGAATCAGAACAAGTCACTTATGGATCCTCTTTCCATGGAGGAAATAAAGAAATTGGTGTTCTCTTTGGAAAATAATAAAGCTCCTAGTCCAAATGGATTTCAGGCGGATTTCTTTCAGAATTTTGATATATCATTGGGAAAGATGTATGGGCAGCTATTGAGGAGTCTAGGATATCTACAAGGATACTAAATGTTTTTAACTACACCTTTCTAAGCCTCTTTCCAAAAAAGGAAAGGCCATAATATTTTGATGATTTTCGTCTAGTATCCCTATGTAACATAATATGCAAAATAATAGCCAAATTTATTGCATTAAGATTAAATTCGTTGTTAGACTCATTGATCTCATAAGAACATGGTGGGTTTTTGCTTGGGAAATCTATTTTTGAAGGAGTCAATCTAACGCATGAGTTGATGCATTCTTTATCCAATAATAAGGTTCTAGGTATGCTTCTTAAGTTGGAAATTAGTAAATATTATGATAGAGTAAATTCAAGGTTTTTTTATGAAGATTAGGTCAAAATTCAGATTTTTCTCACCCTTTTGTGAGTGTATTTTCAGCTACATCTCTGGCCTCTGTTATTCAATTTTAGTAAATGGCTCAACAGAGGGATTCTTTGAGAGTAATCGAGGTACTGAACAAGGTGACCCCTTTCCTCTTTCCTCTTCATTTTAGTAGTTGAATTCCTGGGAGATCTATAAGGGAATATTTTTAGGAGTGACTTATTCAAGGATTAAGGGTTGCGAATGGAACCGATCCCTTATCTCACCAACAATTTTTGGATGGAACCTTTTTGTTTGGGGTTGCATTAATACATGAAGCTAAAGAATTCCTATCCATTTTGAACTCATACTCAATAGTTGTTGATCGGGGAATCAACAAACTAAAATCAGTTATTTTTTATTTAATTCATCTAGAAGGCTTACTCAGAGGATTCAAAGGATCTTGAGCTTCAATGTGGGTAAGATCCCTCATAAATACTTAGGTATACCTCTTTTTACTAGAGCTAGTAGATCAATTATCTGGAGTAATTTACTGAAATCCTTTTAACAACGCCTCGGATCCTGGAAAAGGAGATGGTTGTATTTTGCTGGGAGAATCCTTATTAGGACCATTCTCAATTCTCTTCCCACACATGTTATCAATTCTAAAACTTCCTAAAACTATTTTATTGAAATTAAACAAGATAATGAATACTTTTCTTTGTAAAGGAATGGAGGAGGTTCAAAATATTATGTTGGTTAAATGGGAAACAATTACTTTGCCTAAAAAATGTGGGGTGGCTAGGATAATAAATTTGAAAAGATAGAATATTGCCTTGGGAGAAAAATTTGTTTGGTATTTGTTATCCAAGCCCAATAGTTTATTGAGAAGAATATTAGAAAATAAATATCTTGGTGCCCCTGCCTGTGTCTCTTCTCTCCATTGTCCAACCTCCTTGAGGTTCTCATATTTTAAACTTTATGATTTTCTACAGATCCATTTTTATTCATTCTGTATCTTGGTTGATCGGTAATGGTTTACTTGTTAACTTCTGGGAAGATTCTTGGAATGGTTTTCCTACATTAGGGGGAGCCTGAATTGCAAGATTTGAAAAGAATTCTTATTCCATTTTGGGGTGATAAAGTTAAGGACTATGGAACAAGATTCTCTCATGCTTCACCTACAATGGCTTGGAAAGAATTGGAAAATATTCGCATTTTTTAGGAAACCATGGTTATCTTCGAGGCTGAGTTGGATGATAGAGAAGTAACACTCTCCCCTTAAGATGATCAAATCAAATGGAGTGCCTCTAAATATGGTAGTTATTTAGCCCAGTGTGGATATATAAAATTGGTTTTCGAGGATGGTTTCAAGGAAAATGAATGGAAATACTATTAGTCCCAGTATTTCCCTCCTAAGGCTGGAGCTTTCTCTTGGTTCGCTTTTAAAGGAAGAATTCTCACCCAAAAAGGAATACATTCAATGGGTAAGGAAGGTCCCACAAAATGTGTCTTATGTTTTTCATCTAAAGAAGACATAGATCATCTATTAGTACACTTTCCCTTTGCATAGAGTTGTTGGAGCTGGTTGTGTTCTAAGTTAAATCTTGTTTGGGTCCAACCATTAACTCTCTCTAGGCCCAAATAAGCTATATCTTATGTTTATGGTTGTAGTCTTCTCTTTTGATATGACATTTATGGCGGGAGAGGAACAAAAGAATATTTAGAGATGAAAGTAGTTCTATAGAAGTTGCTATCAAAAGGCTGGAGTTGGCCATTTCATAAAATGTGTCCATTCATTGGAAAAAGGTAGCCCCTTTTCCTCTAGGGATAGAGTGATATTGAATTTTGTTCCTAAGATTGTATTTCCAGCCTTTGGATCTTGCAAAAGCTTGGGGATCCCTGCTAGTTTAAGAATGCAATCAACGACTTGGACTCCACCTCCTCCCAGTTGTTTTAAGTTAAACTTTGATGGGGCTGCTAAAGGTAATCTGGGTAAATCTAGAGCTAGATGTTTAATTAGAAATAATAAGGGAGAGTTGGTGATAACAGACTCATTTCATTTACAATACGAAATATGATTCTAACATAGATTCAAGCTTTAGAACGGGGGTTAAGAATGGAAATTGAATTGAAAATACAAAATCTAAAAATTAAAGGGGATTTCTAGGTGATTATTAATGCATTTATTTGCAGAAAGTCCTTTTCCACGAAAATTAATTTAATACTTAGAAAAGTGATTTTTTGGCTTAGTAGGTTCAATGATTGGACCATCAATCATAACTTCAAAGAAAAAAATAGTGAGACTTATTAGAAAATAAATCGAGCGAGCAAGATTCAGGAGCTATCATTAGTACTAATGTTAAGGATTGGTTAGGTATTGAGGTATGTCTCGCTGATGATGGCCATTAAACTCATGATGTTTCAATTCATGGCTGCTTGTGTGGAATCATGGGAAGTATTATAAATGGCATTTTATTGGATTTCTTTTTGCATCTGTGACCACAAGCTATGCTTTATCTGTTCTAGACGATGGAAAACCCCATGTATCATTTGCTACAATTTACAAGATCATATAGGGAAATGGTCTTCTATTCATGCATAACTAGGAAGAGGCTGTACCTAATATTCCGAATCCACTCCCCGTTGGTGCTGGAATTTGTGGAAAAAATAATTGGAGAAGAATACATGAGTTTTGTGGGTCGCTCTCACGTCAATGCAGAGGTGGTGGTAACATTTGTGGGTCTTCTTTTGATAATTTACCGAGATAAGGAAATGTCGATTGCAATAGGCCACAAGTTAGTGCATCCCAAACATAGAGTGGGGATGGAATACATAGTTTCTTAGGCTTAGTTAATGTTCATGTAATTGCTCACAGAGGTGCACACATTCAAAGTAAGTCTAGTTGACAGAAATACATTCTTGGAATTGGAAACAAGGTATGATGTTTTACTGGATTTTTTGATAAAGTCATCTAATTCTACAAGGAAATTTATTTGTGGGTTCTAGGCATCCCTTTCCTAGATTTAGAATCACTTAGAACTCTGCTCAAACAAGGGCCCTTGTGGTGGGATGATCTACCTCAAATGGGGAAGGACTCCTACGATTAGATTGTGACTTTTATCCATAACAAATCTGTTGATGAACGCAAAAATGAAAATCCTCCAATGACAGAAATCAAAGAGGAGGTGGAGGTGATTCATGTTTCTTCTGATTCAGAGGAGTAAGGTGGGGGTTCTTTTGTTTTCTACATTTGGTGTTCAATTCAGGTTTTAGGCGATATGTATACTCTTTTTTGTTCTAAAAGTCACAAAGTTAGGGACTTAGTACTTTGAAAGTTCGTATGGCACAATTTTGTTGGTTTTGTAAATTTTTAATCTTGGCATGTACAGGGAAAGGGATCCTTTGACCCCAGTTTATTTATAAAAAATTGTATTATCCAAAAATCAATGGTCAACTTGTCAAGTATAATATTTTTAGAAAATAAGAAAGGATGTAGTAGGTAATTTGGTGAAAATTATAATGGTGTTTTTTTATTGAATGTCAAAGTATACAAATGGGAACTAGGTTATATGGATTGTCAACATCTTTTTCTATGATTCAAAGGAAACATATAGTGAAATAAAATATTGACTAAGTGTAGAAACTAAACTAGTGAGCATGTTCAATTAAGTGGCTATGGGTAACGGGCATCCACTCCATCAAAGTCACCCAAGACATAATCTTGACATCATCCGCTTGAATCTCCATATTGGGGTGTTTTCAAGCTAAATATATAACATGTAAAATTGAAATTTTTGGCATGAAAACCAAGCCCCCACTTGAAAATACCTCTCCTGGTCACTGTAAACCATTCCTCTAGCTCGCTTACCCATAGTTTCTTCCTCATTCTAGATAAGAGGGATATGTTAACATGATTATCAAGTGTGTTTCATGTGTAGGGATGTATGCCTAAGGTGGTTGAATAAGTTAATGATATCTGAAGTGGAACAACTATCCTCAGAGGCCTAGAAAGGGCCATTTTGGCCATTTTACAACTGGTGTATACCCTCCGGAAGCTTCTAGGAAAGATTCAAGCCATCTGGGAGTTGTATATGATAGCAATGAAGTTATCCAAGGTGTTTTAGGGGAAAATTGTGGAAGAAATTGATTTCGGGAGTCAAGCAAGCAAGATAGGGTCGTTTCAGGTGTAAGGAATGTTATACTCCAACGGTGAAAGTTGACTTGTCTGGATGATTTTGGGAGGATTTGTGAGGAAATAAAATAGTCATTAGAAATATCTTGGAATCCTATACATGATGGATAAGGTTTTCATGAGCGGGTTGTACGCAGTAGGTGGCAATCCTGTGTTAGTTCAAAGTGTAGAATTGGTGTTGGCATGCTCCCATCATTATGAGCTAGACACCCGAACCATAAGAGTAGATGATTACTCAGTCTTGGATGTGTTCACTCCCAAGGAAATCTCTCACTCAATGTAAATTCCAACTTGGAACAATATGGTCGTCATCTCAAATGATGTTGTAGTAGGTGAATGGTCCAAAACATTCTCTTACCTTCAGGGCCTTGCACTAGGTTTGTGGTTAAAGAAACGAATAAAGCCTTCCCGTGTGTTGAATTCTCTCTCACAGAGTGAATTTCACGAAGGATACTCATATGTGATCATCATTCTCAGTACATCCAGGAAATGTGGAAATTTTTATCATTCCAAGAGATTTTAAAAGTGGCAAAGGTGTTCAAAGCATTCTTTGGTAGAGCCTTCCATCACTCCAAAAGTGTGGAGGGTCATCAGAGATCAGATTGTCATCTTCAAGTTCCTCGGAGCATATTTTCATTGAAGGTGGAGGCACCTTTATCCATGCTTTGGAGCATTCCTTCTTTTCTCTCTTCATTCTTTCTCCCCTTCTCTACCTCATTTCTAATTCTCCATTGTAGGAAATCATGACTTTTGTCCTATTCATTTAAATGTGACTATAGTCAATATTGTAATAAGTCACCCTCAATTAATAAAAATGAGACTTAATTTCATCCCTAGGAATTCGAGGAGTCACATGTTGTAGAAGACAAACAAAAAATCATATGGGGGGTAGGTGAAGAGTCCTCTTGAAATCTATAAATTGTAATAACTCCCTCATTCCAAGGGGTTATCAATTTTGTATGTTTGAGAGTAGATAACTACTTGTGATAAGAAAAAGAGATAGTTGTTTTCTTCCATTCTCCTTTTCATATGTTCTTCCATTCCTCTCTTTGTACAACTTTGTGAGAATGTTAATAAAGAAGAAAGGAGTTTCATGTTTTTCTTGACGAGGGAATAAGTGATACTTTGTGTTCATATTACATCTTGTCTTGGTGTTAGTAACAATGTTGTTATTCTTTCTAAGTATGTGTGTTGAAATGATCTAATTAATCTTTGCGGACATCTGAGTGTTCTACATGCAATATTAATCCCCCCTCATAATTTCCCACTCCCTTTTTCCCACCTACCTAGCAAATTCCTCCCTTACAAGAAATTGCAAGCATTTTTCTGCAGGTTCAATGGAGTGTCCCTATTGGATCCCCGACCTCTAGGCCAACAACATAAATTTTATTTTTGTTCACACACAATAATGAAGCTATCCCATTAAAGCAAAGGGACCTAGCCCTAGAGCGTTGGCGGAAATTCACCAATTTGTCCCATTGACAAATTTTCTTGCCCAACATGCACGAAAGGGTACTAAACAATTGTTTTGTATTGAAAAGGATCATGCACAACGTTCGTCTTTAAACATGTTTGAATTGTTCATCCATGTTTTGACTTCCGCATATGCCTCAACTTCGTTCCCTTCATCATGCCAACCATGATTGGTCGGGAAAGGTTTATCTTTATTTATTTATGGTGGGGATGGGGACTACTTTACAACCAGGTCAAATGTATCACACCATTTTTTAATTTCTATTTTACCGGGTCTTACATTTTAATATTGATGAAATGAATAGTTTAGTAGAGTATTCATTTTCCTTGGTTTTTACTCGTGGATAAGTACAAATTAATTTCAATCTTTTATCAATAACGTATTTTTTAAATAATGTGTTAAACAATTAGACTTAATTATTAAATTAATGATATTTTTAATAATATTTAATTTATTGATTTTTTCCCTTTATTCAATTATTGATCATTCCATTCTTCATTTTCTTATCTTGAATAAAGAGATTCAATTTTACTTTATTTAATGTTATATGATTTATTTGGATATATATAATTTTTGATTAAGTGAACACATGTTAGTCAATACTTAATCATATCCACCCCCAAAGGATTCGACAAGATAAAAAAATAAAATAACAAAGTAACAAAACCTTCATCTACATTTCGCTCATATGGCCAGTTGTTGTAAGGGATCAATTATCGATCACTGTCTATGCATCAACTATTTCTTGCAATTACTCAAACTTACAACTGGAAACAAGGGCTACAATATTTTACTCGAAGTAGTCATTGTAGTCAGGTCTCAAACCTAGAAACTTTTGGAAATTCCTTTAATTTATTTTTGCCCCTTTAAGTGTAAATTGCACTCACAGGAATAGTGCGAATGTGATCAAAACTATAAAGTGGAGCACAAATAGTAGATATTCTTTGGGTTAGAACTATTTGGGTTGTGGAATAGGTAGGGCATGCAAGTATTTCATTTCTACCACTTAATATTTCCAACTTTCCATTCATGTCTTTGTCTTATCTACCAAATTAAACATCATCCAATTCATGACCTTCAAGCCATAAAAAAATAAAAACTAATAGATAATTTCTCTCATATGACCATATGTCGGGCAGGCTTAATTGTCAATGATTGACCGTGTGTAGCTTACTTCCTTGCAATTACTCCAACTTAAAAATTAAAAGGGGGGCCTACAAAGTTCTATAAGAAGTTGAAATTGCAAACAATTATTTATGTACATAGTATTGTTTGACCACTCCTTACGATCTGCTATATCTCTACAAATAGTTGCCTCTACGTCTTACATAACATGCCTTTCCTCCTTCATTTGATTGCCAAAAATGTCATGTCATTGTTCGAGGGTAGATTTTCGCATTGATTCCCCATTCCACTTTCCATGCCCTTGCACTTCTCCACTCTCGAACCCCTTCTTCTTTGCCCCTCCTCCCCTCCCATTGTTTCTCTCCCACTAATTTGACTTTTTCAATAGATCCCTTTCAACATTTCCATCGTACACTTTACTTCCCATACAGTTGCTAATTTAAGCATTCATATAAAATAATGCCCAAAAAAACAAGGCTGGCCCACCTTTGACAAGAATCGTACTTCGAAAATGGTTCGTTTATCTACAGGTCAAAATGCCTTGTGCCGCCAAATTAGTAGACCTTGTTTGGCAGGCCTCAAGGTTGATGAAAATTTAAATCCTCTATAAAAGTTTAGATTTTTTATCCGCAGATGGATTTTGGATTTTCCTGCTTGTAATCAATCCCTGTCCAAGGAAAACTTTGGTATAATTCTTTCTGTAAACAATGAAGATGGTTCTCTTTATAATGTCCACCTTAACGAGTTGTTGGGGGGCCAAAATTTATATAAATGAATTGCAAATATGAAATTTGTTCGAATATGAGTAATCATCCAAAGTGTCACTTCTTTTTCAATAGAAAAAAATGGGTCTCTCTCCATTAATAGGTGTTCCTCTTCTCCGAAGGAGTCTAGATCGATTACATAAGAACATCTGATACGAGATTATTCATAATATTCTATGTTATAGTGCCTTAATAAATGCATTTTCGTGTACCTGCACATGATTGGCTATATTTTTTAAAAAGGGCACTTGGCATTTCCAATGCATTACTATGGGCAATTTGTGTATGTGTTCCTAACAGACCTATCTTACTCGGTTGAGTTTGTAAGTCTTTGTATGCAATTAACTTTTATGTAGTTTTAAATATGCTTTAAAGTTATGATTGAATATAGAAGTGTTATAATTAGACATCGGCTTATATAAATTGTTAGAAGTGTTATAATTAGACACTGGTTTATATAGACTTCTTAGTATTTTTGCTATATTTAAAAGGAAATATATAGTGAAATTACAATATTAAGCACCTTTAACTAAGTAGCTACGAGTAAGAGGTATCTACTACATCAAAGTCATCCAAGACATAATTATGACCTCAATCATCTGACTTTCCAAGTCGAAAACCTTTTTGATGTACTTTATGTGACCTTAACAACTTCAACGATAAACTAAACAACTTTAACATAATGATAATTTTAAATTAAATTGATATACAAAATTTAGATAAAATGTGATTTTTTCCCAATTTTATTTATAAAGAGTAATATGTACTTTTTATTATATTAGTCACCTACATTTTTTAATATATTTTCATTAAAATATAATAAACTTTCTTATTTATTTTTATTTAAATTAAATTTTAAATTCTTTTAGATAAAATAAACTTTTTAGTTTTCCTTAACCATTCCAACTATATATTTATTTAGTTATTTTTAATTTCATAAAAATATTTAAATTATATAATACAAAATTATGTTTTAAATTAGAAAACTATTTGATTCTATTTTTATTTTATTTTACAAGCCTTAAAAAAGATTGAATTAAACAAAATATAGATTTAACCTTTATGAACATTACAAGTACACAACTAAAAAAAAGGAAATTAAATTTAGTTTGAATAGCTTGTACGATTTTTAATAAATAGCGAATATTGATAAATATTATGAAGCATTGAAATGGATTGTATAGAAACTCAATTAACTAAGTCATGTTCTCAACCATGTCTTTTGGATTAGTTTTCTGTTTTGTTTATTCTTATTTCACCATTTAATCTCATATGCTTGACAACAGAAACAATAATAAATAGTTTATGAGATCCAAAATTCCAGAATTTAGGGAATCTAAAACTTCTTTAAAATTTATGAAGTCAAAAACTTTGAAATAAATATGATAATTGGTTATTTATAATATTTAAAATTTCAAAAATATTTATGTTAATAGGTATTTTATAATTGTAAGTGGTTGTGGTGGTGGTATATTATAATTTTGCTGTGAATTATGAATAATTAATTTTGATTTTAAATTTAATGTCTATTTAGTTTTCATATTATAATTTCAATGTTAAATTTGACATCCATTTAACTATTATACATAATTATACGAAAAAGCATTCACACAATGACAACTAGGTAATGTAATGAAGTGAGTTGTTCACTTTTATGCTCAACATTAAATTTGACTGCTACGTGGCAATTTATCCTTTAATGTGATGTCCATTTAACTATTACTCAAATATTTTCTCTTTTTTTCTTGGAGAATTCAATTACAAAATAGTAATATCTTGGTCATATGGTAATGTTTGGGCCCCCCTTTTTCCTATAACGATTTATTTGAAACTGATATAATAATGCAACTAAATTGATGCCATTTTAGAAACTAAATGGGAAATAAGAAGAGAATGTAATAAAGTTACTAATCACTACAGTCTATGAAAAATCTAACATAAATTTGACATCCATTTGACCATTGCTTAAAAGTTTTTTCTTGTTGCTTGAAGAAGTTAGTAAAAATAGCTATATTGTAGAGTTTTTGGGCCATTTTTTTATCTAATAGATTATTTCGAAACCAACATGATAGTGTAGATAGATTGATTTTATTTTTCATAAAATTTGGAACCCATTTTTTCATGATTTTTTTTCAAACTCAACAATATAAATACAAAATATATAATCATTTTTTTTTATCATGGGTAAACTTGGAGTTTTTGAAAGGGGCCCCTCCCTTTTTACAATCAACTTCATCAATATCATTAACCATCATCAACTGTCATCATACATACAATCACAAAGTGATGTGAGATATTTTTGAACCTAGGTGGGACTAGACACAACCAACCCACCTACACCTCATTGGCAATATAAACACACACACACACACACACACACACACACACACACACACACGAAATCATTTAGAAATTTGGAAAAGATCTATTGTGGGTGTGTGCATGGTGTAAGAATGTCCAATGATTTGGAGTTTGAAGGATGAAGCTCTAATATAAAGTGAATGCCACCAATCAACTCTATTTAAAACAACGTAAACTAAACATTTGACACATATTACTAATAAATAACATGATTTGGTACCAAAATCAAATAAACCAACACCTAATATTACTTTGGCGATCTTTCCTTGGAAGGAATCTAGATCAATCACATGATACGGGTTTTTGATAATAATTTATGTTATAGTGCCTAATCATATTATTTTGGTGTATCTTCCCTTGATTGACTACGTATTTTAAATGTGCACTTGGCGTTGCCAACGCACTAAAATAGGCAAGTTGATATGTGTTCCTATCAAACTTAAAGATGATGGACGTCTTTGTATGAACTTAGCTTTTAATTATTCTTATGTGAATCAAAACACTCTTTTGAAATAAAAATAAAAAATTGTTCAAACATTAGCATAAGATAAGAATATAAGCTTTATTTGATGGCACCGATACCTAAAAGACAATGATCAACTTGCTAGCCGAACCAAAAAACAAGGGCATACCATCTTTATATTGATATAGTAGGTAATTTGATGATAATAATGATGGCGACTTTAAATTAAATTGGTTTGTTGGATTTAATAAAGTATGTAAAATATCTAACATTTTATTTTCAAAGAGTGATTTTAAATTA
The DNA here is from genome assembly GCA_019776745.2 of Taxus chinensis. NCBI lineage: Eukaryota > Viridiplantae > Streptophyta > Pinopsida > Cupressales > Taxaceae > Taxus > Taxus chinensis. The sequence goes on along the minus strand of CM034153.1, from coordinate 68,422,808 downwards.
AATTGGTTTGTTGGATTTGATAAAGTATGTAAAATATTTAAAATTTAACATTTTATTTAATGATTTGTGGTTGTTTTTGTTATATTGTTATTTTAATTTTTTAAATTAAAATATAATAATAATTTTTTAATTGTTTTAATTTAAAATAAATTTTAAATTCTTTTATAAAAATATAATATTTAATTTTTATTAACCACTTCAACCATCTCACTTAATTAATTTTTCCATTTAAAAATTTATAACTTTTTCAAAAGACCTTTTTTATTTGATATTTTATTTTGCTACCTTAGTAAACCACTCCATGATTTTATGTTCCATAATATTTTAAATATACACAAGGAATCAAAATATCTTGTAATAAAATGATGAATCGATCTAAATATATATTTAAATCTTAAGAAAGTTGTCATCAAACATTAATTAAATTTGGTTTAAAAAGACTTATTTTTTAATAGACAACAAATAATCATAAATATTATACAATGATAGTCAAATAGGTAATTCCCATTCTCTCCCTAAGATTGTTTACGAAACCAAAGCCACATGTTTCACATTTAATTTTTCTACTTTATTTCTTATTTTACCATTTCCCCTTATAACATGTCACATTTATATCACATCAAAAAGGTATCTTAAATTTGTTTATATTTTTCTTTAAATTAAAAACCACACTTTTATTAATATAGAAGATATGTTACATCCCTAATCTTACAAAAAAATTGGGTGGAAGATGTCACACCCCAAAATGTGAGTTAAATTGATCCGAAAAGGCCTCGAGATATGATCTCATCTCATGAGGGAACCAAAATACAATAATATTTATAAAAGTGTGATTTTTAACCAAATAAAGGAGTAGGAAACAAGAAGGTTCTAAAAAATGTGGCGGCCTACAAAACATTATGCTGTAACAACGAACATGGAGGTCGGAGGCATTGTGGCAGACTATGCCTCTTGTCCAGGGGTGGACTATGTCAGGGATGGGATCCCACCCATTGTGTTGTTACTGTTGTTGTACTTATTCTTAAGGTTGGTGACGAGGAGAGGCGACAAGCACAAATTATGGGAATTTCTCCTAAGAAGGGGAGGCCCACATATTACCACCACAACACAAGCATCACCAAGCCAGTCAAAAATACTTTTGTTGCGGGTGGAGGAAGGGTGCCGAGATCTGGGAAGGAAGCAGCGGTGTTGGGGAGAGGGGCTTCATTGAATTTTTGAGTGGCACCTAGGGAAACCATGACCACGGCTTTGTGAGGGAGAGCGATGAAACAACGAATTTAGAGGAACTTGACTGACAACACACGGGGCATCACCCAAATGTGCAAGCAGGGACTGTAATTGATCAATCTCCAGGAGGAGTTTCTCCGCTTGCACCTGAATTTGAAGCTTCACATTGGAGATAAAAATAACTTTATTAGTCACATGGAAGTCTCTCCCCATAGTAGTGTTGTTAAAAAAAGTAAAATTTATGTCTTTCCATATATGAAAAATAATACCAACTCTATTTTTTTCCAAAAAACATTGAATTAAACATGAAGCATGGCCAAATTCCTCAACAAAACCATTTTCCAGGTGAAGAAATCAGGGATGAAGGGTTGCAATGGGTGTATATCCATTTCCAAGTGGATTGGGCGTATAGGAAAAACTAGAAGACATGTTTAAAAAACTCTAGTTGTTGGCAAGCAGGGAAAATCAGTTTAGGAACTCCTATTTGCTTGAGTATGTCTCTTATAAGGATCCCCTAATAAAAAAGACACCATCGAAAATGTGCTTATTTAGGATCAATATGAGATTTCCAAACGTTTTTAAACCTTATAGCCTAAGTCCCATTTTTGGATTTGAGATTCCAGAAATGATTTAGAGAATCACCCATAACAAATTTTAGGGTAAAGAGATAGTATCTGCTGCAGTGTTTGTAGCAGAAGAAAGTAGTTGCTAAAGGCCAATGCCAATCTCTCCACTAGGGAATACTAGAGGATATTCCAATTTTGTGTAAGCAAGTATCATGTATGAAATTTGAATTTCTGAAGTAGAATCCTCCTCTTTGTGTTGAAATTTAGTTTTGAGCAAATCCCTTGGTAGCCAATCCCTAGTAACCTTACATAATATGTTGCCTATTACTCTAATGATCTTCTTAAAGAGTTTGAGACTTTTAATTCAAAAAAATGTACTCCTTTTATTTCCACTCAAACACTATGCGCGTTAGCACCTCATTTAGTCTAAACTGAATGCTCACTCGAAGCGTGTGCAGCTACCAGGTCCCTCCATTGTGTTTAATTTTCAAGATGTTAGCATACATAATTGTCATGATATTCAACCAAGTATCCATTCACATATAAATAACTATTGCATTCAACTCACTTTGAAAACACATATATAATAAGGCAATAATCAATCCATGTAAACCATTACTAACACCAATTACATCATTATATTACCTTTCTTATATCCTTTAACAATCAGTATCCAACCACAATTATCCATTACAAAAATAATTCATTACATAACAAGGAAATTGAATATAAAACAAGTCACTGTAGTGCTACAAAAAAACCAGGCGCACAACATCAAACCCTAGATAATAGCCTAACCCTACTAGAACATAAGAGAGATACCTCAACAATGGCATACAAGAGGTATATACAGGGGTGGGGAATTTACCTTCACCACGCATGCACTCTCCTACTAATAGTCGTGCTCTCAAAATAGACCACATGCATTACATTCCTAAAAATAGTCATGTGTACATCCTTTGCATGATTTTTATAGAACAACTAATAATATATTATTCCTGAATACAAAGCATGATTTAATCTTATTATTAGACCTGTTCATGTGTATTCCTCATGTTCTTTTCTCTCTTTCTTTCTCGACACTCCAAGTATATCTTTAGCCTATATTCTAAAAATTGGCTAAGTCTTGATTTGTTTCCTAAGTTTGCAAAGTCTTGCATGCTTCCATGTCTACTACTTACACGTGCCCTATTGTGTGCTTTCCCTTTACCTTTATGTGTGTGCATTCCTGCATGTAAGCCTCCACACTTAGTCTTTAGTTCATTTCTCTAACCAACATTACCCCACACTAGGTATGTTTTCCATCCTTGGAAACACTTAGTTAAAGTATATCCATGAAAGAATAAAGAATATGTGTACAAATAATAAGGAAAAATGAGTGAAATAATGTTCAATGTGTATTGATCTCCTACTCCTTAACCGGATTCAAAATATTAGGGAATTCATTATTGAGGGTGCTCTCCAACTGACCCCATTCTACCAACCCCTTAGTAGATGTATCTGGGACTAACCCACCTCCATCACCTCTTTGGGGGTCATTTTGTCACCCTTCTACTTCAGATCCCTTATCACTCCAGCTAGGCCCGAGATTAGTCCTTCCATGCCACCCATCTTTCACACGACAAGGGATCATAACTTCTTAATCCTTGTTTTATATCCATCTTTAACTGTCTTTAAGGCATCCAACTTCTGCACAATCTCTGCCAATATTTCTTCATGCCTAAGATTCCCCTCCTTTGGGGCTTTCACGCTTGCCAAATCCTCTTATTCCTGAGTGGTATATGCCTTTAGAATGGGGTTAAGGTCTTGAAAATGGTCAAAGTCCCATCCTGCCTTTCTTAATGCATCCATCATATTTTGGCACATGGATTCATACGCCCCAATTTTCTTCATTATGACCTTCTCATTCTTCTCTTTCTCATATCTCAAGTCCTCTTGTATCACCCCTTACACACTCGACTTCTCTTGTAGTATTATATGAAACAAATCTTGAAAATAGTGCACTGCCGAGGGATACGTATATTTTTCTTCAAATTCTGGGCACACCTCACATATTTCATCTACAATATGTACTGTCATGTCCAAGACAGTCTTTGTGTTCCTTTCTACCTTCTCGTTCTCCTTAGTTAGCCACTAAACTTCTTGCGCCTTATACTTTTTATCTTCTAGCAATTCCCAAATGGTGGTTGCATTATCTAAGTTTCTATGCCCTAACTCTACAACCATCGTGTTGAGTGTATTACTGGTTTTATCATTTATAAGATTTGTTGGCCTTAGCATCAAAGTTTTCTTCGACACCTTCTTCAATTTGTACGAATTGAATGCATCATCAGAAATCTCAAAGTCAGGCTCGTCCATATGTGTCTACATGCTCCATGACAACATTTTCCTTATGTTCATGGATGCACCCTCTACATTTATAATTTCATAGCCATACAACTTCTCCGTCACCACAGAGATTTGGAACTGCACATGCAACACCTTGGATTGATCATCAATATAATTGACTTGAGGTGTGTGTACGGCCTCATCCTTCTTTCTCCTTCCACTTGTGCACCATCCTGTAGGTATATGTTATTCCTCACGAGTCCACACACTTGTCCCTCCTTCAATATTTGAGGGATCTTCATCTTCCTTGGGATACTCTTCATGAACATCGTGTAACTCTTCATCATGCCTGACACTCTCTTCCTTGTGTTTTCCTTCCTCTACATTATGGATTGGAGCTTCTGCCTCCTCCTCCCAGTTGAGTTCTTCTAATACTTCCTCCTCATCGGTGTCACCTCTGCACGCCGGCCTTCGTCTCCTCTTTTTTTTCTGGGCCAGGCTTAGGTGGAGTAACTTCTGGTGACTTCACCAGTTCTGATGTTCCCGCACCACCATATTGTTCCTTATGTGCTCTCTTGAACCTTCCTCTGGAAATTTGATCAAGCACGGCATTGACTTCTTTCTCTTTCTCTTTCTCTTTCTCATCCTTATTCTTTTATTCCTCTTTAGATATCAGAGGAGTGACCTTGTGCGGTTGCTTTTTCCCAACTGTTTTTTTCCCTTTGGTGGCTCTGGGACCTTACACTCATCCTTGATGTACTTGTGAGTAACTAGCTTAGGCTTCAGGTAGATATATACCTTTTTTGCTTCCTCATTTTCTATATCCAAAGTTGTAGAGTTAATGTTGATATCATCTGATATCATGGTCTCAATGTAGGTTGCCTTCCCTAGGTACACATACATCTTGCACATTGTATGGTAGTCACAATCTACCTTATCAACATTAAACCTTAGTTTTCACACATCCGAGAACCTGTTTATTGATTCTTGAAAGTAGTGAATTGTGAATGCATAAGGCAATTTTCACCAAGGGATCGTTTTTCCATTCTTCAAGAATAACCTTCAGATGTAAAAGTATTGGTACACCACGAAGTCTTACTTTCCATGCAGAATGGTGGGCAAGTCACTAGGGATGTATCACTCATGTTTGAATTCCTCGTACATTCGTCTATACCACATATCTACCCTTAACTTATATGCATTAGTAATCCCATCGCAGGTTTACTCCGAATTTCTTCACATGGAACTTATTCTCAAGTGGGTATTTCCACATTTTATCCATGGGGCCATATGGGAATCCAATCTCCATGAAGAAAATGGACAGGAGGATTTCTCCCCAAGAAATCTCGTCACCTGCGCGTTATTCCTAAATGACCCCAACAATAATAAACACAACAATGTTGTATACTATTCCCTCAGACATCTTCTTTGTAATGTGGGGCCACTTCTTATTAATCTAGCCCCATCTCTCCCACACGTTCAACTTGGTTAGCAGATGCACGGAAATCCTGACCACAGGGTTAGTGAACTTGGAAATGTACATGGCGTGCCCTCCTTATTGATATTTCATTTCTACAATAGTTGCCTCCATGCCTACTTCATCATCTAAGTTTGTTGCAATCTCAGTATCTAAGCTGCACAATGCTATAATTCTTCCAATCACGGATGTGGTATGCACACTCTCCTACCTATAAATTATAAAAAAATCCCCATGGACTCGCAACATCATCCATTAGTAGAGGCGGTCCAAATTTTCAAAGTAGGGCAACTCATAGATATGAAGTACTCATGTGCCCTCCAAAGTCTAGTGCCCCTCATCATATTAAATTGGCCCATTTTCAGTAATCCTCTGGTTGGTATTCTGTACCATCTCATTCTCTATTTGGTGCTCATTGGCATCAAAGTGATGATTGTAGTTTCTCACCTTGCACTTCTTGAGGTGAGTCTCCCAAATATTTCCCATGATTACTCCTAAGTATTACATTTTTGAAAATCATTCCTCAGGTGCTTCTTTGACCTCAACCTTTGGTTCTTTCTTCTTCCCTCTACCCTTTGTTTCCATAGTAGTTGATCTTTTAGATGTCATTCTCTCTATTTTACTTTTTGTCCTGAAATAATTTGTGCCCTAGGTGTTTTAATAACTTTATGTCTCTTAGATTGCACCAAATAATCTACACGTTCACTTCAGTGCTATCAATCCTTCATCAATTTGTGCCCTAGTTTGAACTTGTGCTTCTGCAAAACCTAATTCAAAACCCTTTGTAATTCCAAACCTTTACACCTTTCCACCTCAAACTTCCCCATGAAGAACCTCCACAACAGGCCGTGTACTTCCTAAATATGGGTTGTTCAATTTTGCTCCACACTTCATCATAATATTACACCAATTTTCACACTTGACACTCTTCAAATCTCAAATTATTCACAAGGAAAGGTAAATAATAAACCTTATTCAGCACCCTTTTTATAGATTTCTAAAAATATCCCACATTTATTTCTTGCCACCTACCACCGTATCGCAACTTTAATTACACTTTTCTACTTTTTTTTTTGTAATTTTCTCTGCTTTCTTCTACGCATTGCAGTTGTATCCTTCTAGCAAACCCACTACTTTCTAGGCCACAAAACTCCTCGCGCGTGCCTCCCTACATTGCAATACATAATCCTATGCATCATTTACCAAGTAGTTCATCTTACCGATGTTTGTCTTGTGTTACACAAATAGACCTTTTCCTTGCATGGTCTTCAATATGAGATTTTTTTTAATATCACCATCCTTTTTAGCACTTGTGGCACATTTTTCCTTTCCTTTTCATACACCTTGCAACCAACATGCAATATTTATTCCAACACATGTACATCTTCATCAACTTCACCTCTTGTCCAAGTATCAACAAGATCTCTTTTCCTCGCACTTACACCTAGTTTAACCCACACTAAAATTATGCACTTTCCCCTATGTATGAACTCAATTGATAGTAATCAACTTCCTTTGTGAAATTGCACTTATCAAAACAACACAAGGAAAACAAACAACTGAAAGGGAAAAAAAACATGAAAGGGAAATATAATCTAAGTGGCAATATTGTCTTATTACAAACACCAAAATGTATCCTTTTATTTCCACTCAAGCGTTATGCGCACTGGCACCTCATTCAATCTGAACTGAATTATCACCTAAAGCATGCACAACTATTAGGTCCCTCATTTGTGTTTGCTTGTCAAGATGTTAACATGCATAGTTGTCATGATAATTAACCAAGTGTTAATTCATTCATACTTAATCATTGCATTCAACTTACTTGGAAACACATATAATAAGGAAACAACCAATCCATGTAAACAATTATTAATACCAATTGCACTATTATATTACCATCCTCAAATATTTTAACAATAAGCAGCTAACCACAATTATCCATTACAAAAGGAATTCATTACATAACAAGTAATCTGGATACATAATCAATTACTATAGTGCTACACAAAACTAGGTGCATAAACGTCAAACCCTAGAGAGAAACATAATCCAAAAACATACACGGTCTCCCATAACAAGCCATTCATCAAGTATTTATAGGGGTGGGGAATTACCCTTAACTACCTATGTACCCTCCTAATAATAGGCATGCCAAAAAATAGACATGTGTACTATACATGCATGCTTTACATAACAACTACTTATATACTATCATAAGAATATTTTTCTTTAATTCTATTAATATCCACATCCATGCATGTGATTTAATCCTCGATTTGCATGTGTCTTTATCTAAAATAACATTTTCTTTGCCACCAAGTGTACATTATTTTATTCTTTGCGTGATTAGCACTACAAGTATATTTTTATCCTGTCCTCAGAAAATCGGCTAAGTCTTAAAAGGCAACAAAAACAAAATGTAGTCCTTTTATTTCCACTCAAGCACTATGTGCACTGACACCTCATTCAATCTGAATTGAACTCTCACCTGAAGCGCGTGTAACTACTAGGTCCCTCCTTTGTGTTTTCTTGTCAAGATGATAACATGCATAATTATCATGATATTTAACAAAATATCCATTCACATCTAAATAACCATTGCATTCAACTCACTTTGTAAACACATATAATAAGGAAATAATCAATCCATGTAAACCATTACTAACACCAAGAAGTTTATTTATAGTAGGGCTTCATCCTAATCCCATTGAAGTAACCAGGAAACATGGTGCCATCCAACACCTCTAACTGATATGCACTTGATTGAAGTATCTTGGTTACTACAAAAGGTTACAACCAATGCACCTTCAATATTCTTGGGTGGCATGCAAATTTGGAGTCATAGAGAAGGACCATCTTACCGAATGTAAATATATTGTTCTTAATGAGCCTATTATTCCAAGATTTCTATTGCACTTTGTCTTCTGGATCCAATGCACAATTGTGCATCGCTCATCTAATTACATCAACTTCTTAATGTGCTCTTCCACAACCTACTCATCATCTAATTCACTTGCACACATAATATGTAGGAATGGTAACATGAATTCATCTGGTAGTATCACCCCTGTGTCAAAAACCAACCGAAAGGGTACATCCTTGTTCAATCTTTTATATGTGGTCTTATAATCCCAAAGTACAACTGACACTTTATCATCCCAATCCTTTCTTCCAACATCACAAATATTCATAAGGGTTTGGACTAGGATCTTGGTGAAACCTTCTACAGTGCCATTAACTTGAGGGTGATACGAGGTGGTTTTATGGTGTGCCACTATAAAATATTCCAACATAATTGTGATTGTCTCATTCAAGAAATGAGTTCCTATATCACTTTTAAAGCTTAATGGACAATCATACATGCTAATAATGTTTTCCCATAGGAACCTTGTTGTTGTGGTTGCAATGTAATCTTTAGTAGGCGTAGCTTCTACCCACCATATCAAATAATCTATACAAGTGATTATATAGCGCGCTCCAGTCCTACGCATGGGTGGTGAAATAGGTTCTACAAAGTTAATGGCCCACTTCTCAAAAGGTTCCGTACTCACAATATGTGTTAAGGGCATCTCATTTCGAATCCCAGGCTTGTCAATTCTCTGACAATGATCAAATGCCTTAACATCTTTATACAAAGTCTCCCACCATAGACCAGCCATCAAGATCTTGCACATAATCACATTACTTACACAATGTCCTCTTATTATTCCACAATGTGCCTCTTCCACTATGGCTTCATGTGCATGTTCAAGTACAAAACGGAGCAAAAATCATCTCTGCCCATTTTGTACAAATATCCACCTATTAAATGGTAAGGTGTTGTGTGTATAACGAGATAAGTTATCTCCAATGCCTTCATTCCTTTGGGTGTCAACCCAGTGTAAAAAAATACTGTGATGTCCTCCAAATCTATGGGTGCACTGTTTAATCTAAACAACTATGCATCAGGCATTGTTTCTTCAATACTTTACACATCCTTTCTAGAATTGATTCTTGATAAGTTATTAGGCACAAAATTACTCCTTGGTTTGAAAACAATTGTGAAATTAAAATCCTGAAAGAGAAGTATCCACCTACAGATGTGCCCTTGCAAAATAGGCTTGTTGACAAAATATTTCAAGGCCATATGATCGGTATCAAATATGAACGGGGTGGCCAACAAGTATTTCCAAAACTTATGAAGCGCATAGATCATAGATAGTGCCTCATGCTCGGTGGTAGTGTAATTATTCTCTACTGGTGTCAACTTCCTATGCGCAAAGCATATGGGGTGATCCACATTTCTATCTCTAGGTTATGCAAAGACTACACCAATAGCCATACTAGAAGCATCAACATGTACATGAAATGGTTTGATCCATGAAGGAAAGTGCAAGATTAGTGTAGTGGTAAGCTTCTCCTTTAATGTCTCAAATGTATGTTGTTACACGTCACACCAATGAAATTTTCCTTTCGCTTTGAGAAAATCTTTTAGGGGCATGATAATATTTGCATATCCCTTTATGAATCCTGTAATAACCAGTATGCCCCAAAAATCCTTTCACCTCAATTTGATTGGTGGGCTCCTCTAAACCCAGTATTACCGCGATCTTGGCTAGGTCTACCAATAATCCTTCCTTGTAAATGATGTTCCCAAGAAAATTTTGAAAAGGTGTAGCACAAATATACTTCTTAATATTAAAATAAATGCTCAATTTCCTGAATCTTTCAAACATTATTCTCATATTATCATAGGGATCCTTAACTAATCCATAAACAGCTCAATAATCTAAATACAGCTACAAGAACTTATGAATATAGTCACGAAAGGCCTGCACAAACAATGCTCGAAAACACAATGGGCAAATTCTTCAATCCAAAAGGCATAATTGTATATGCAAAGCTTTCCCACTCAATTGTAAAAGTGCTATTTTCCTAGTCTTCTGGTGTAATGTGCACCTGATGATAGCCTAAAAATCCATCTGTAAAATAATATATCTCGTGCCATGTGACTCCTTCAAGGATCTCCTCGGTGAATGGGGTGGGAGAAGGATCTATGATGCATGTTGGATTAAGTTCTCTATAGTCTACATAGATCCTAAGCCTCTCATCCTTCTTGATGCTTATAACCATAGGGATAACCCACCTAGAATCCTTAATTGTCTTAATAATTCCATACTTAAGCATTTTATCGATTTCCTCCTTTACTTTTACGCATAAGTTCAGATTCATCCTATAAGGCCTCTTCCAAACTGGATGTGCAACTTCTTTTAGATTAATTTTCATTTCTCCCAATGAGGGGTGCATTCCTTTCAATTCATGATAGCCTCACGGAAACAAATCCTAGAAGTCATACAAAAGCTCAATTATCTTTGTTACCTCTTATTTTTACTAATAATCACCAATGATGGCCTCTATAGGCGTATCCTCAGTGCCAATGTTTACCTTCTTTGTCTTCATGGATGCATGGTACACATGGTCCTTCTCATTTACTATGTCCATTACTTCATGCACACCTTCTTTATGACTAACCTCCAAATTCTCAACCTCTTCATCATCAGTGAGGTAGGCCATTTTAGCTTGTTTCTTTCTCCTTCTAGGTGTAACCCAATTGTAACTCTTCCATTTCCTCAGCATCCTAGTGTGCCTCAATATCAGTCTCTCCAAAAAAGTAAGCATGATATCCTCTTCCTTTTCGCCATCCACCAATGTGACGCACTTCATTATTTGTAATGCTTCATGGACTGGAGGTTTATTAGAAAAATAATCAAATGTATGGACCATACCTTCATTCATATCTCGCTAGCTTGTAGTCTCTTGTGTTCAAAGATGTTTTTACCTTTCAACTTAAGTTAATGCAGTGAAATAATAAAAACAAAACTGACCTCAGAAGACATGTGGTTTACTGATCCCTGTAGAGATGGATGTTGTAGCTGATGGATGAAAGCTCCTTCCTTCTTTCACCGATGGAGGAACCTGCAGATCAAAAACACTAAGAAGAAGAGGGGATTAGATATATATTTATCAGATTACCTGGAAAAGGCCATTCCCTTGAAGTTGATGGATTTCCTTGCAAGGATGTCAATCCGCATTCAAGAAATCAATCTGATAATGATAAGATAAAATGATAAAACAAACAATATAACCAACAATGCAAAGGAAAAGGGATTGACACGATCTATGGCTATATGATAGTATGATGGTGATACCTGATCCAAAGTGAGTCTAGGGATCACAAAATGGCTCAAAGAAGCAAGAATGTAGATGGTTGTGTACTCACAAAGGTGAGCAAGATGATGGATTTGATTTAGATAATTGATAGAGTGCTAAAGATGGCTCAAAGGATATTTATATGACTGGATAGACACCTACAGAGGAAAATTAGTGAGAAATGATGGGATCTGAATGTTTGAAGGATGAGATGATGTGTTAAATGGTATTAATAGACATGGATCACCAGATATTGAAGACGATCGTTGAAGATTGATCCAAATCATTGGTGATTAGGGGAATCGCCAACAATTTCTATGGAAATTGTGCAGGATGACAAAGGATAAAAATAATCTTGATTGAAGCTCGTAAAAGATGAATAAACAAGATGATAAATTTAATGAAAGGTACTTACCTTGTAAATATTGATAAATTAAGTTGAAGAGAGGATGTTACCAAAGAGAATAAGATTGTTGGATTTAATTACTGCATGTTTGAGTGGCCTCCAAAGGTTGGAGAAGAAATTATTGATGCCTTGATTATTGCTGTGATGAATTTGACTCTTGTGACTGGGTTATGATATAAAGAAGATGCAATGTAAAGTCCTTAGACAAATTTGAGTTAGAAGTTAAATCCAGTTAGGTCCAGCCTGAGGAAGCTAACCCTTAATGAAGGATTGAGACACTTCTATATATATTTCATTTTAACAATGGAGAATTACTGGCGATCCAGGAAATACAAGAAAATGATTGAAAAAACTTCCCAAATCAAGGCATTTATTTGTTTTTACAAATGATGCATGTTGGAAAAAGGTTATGTGGGTTAGGGATGTTGTTAAATGGTTGAGAAGGTTGTTAAATGGTTGAGAAGGTATTTATTTTGTTTTTTTTATTTGATTTTGGTTAGAATGTGGTTGAGTGGTTTTAAGAAGGGGTAAAATAGGATTTTATAGATGTGGAATAATATTTATGGGGAGTAAATATAAAGGGGGAATCAATACTTAGGATAAGGATTTAATATATAATATGATGGTGATGTGATAATGGATGGGAGCTAGCGGAAATGGACATAGGGATTAGCAGTGCTAATTTTAGTTGTCTTTATTTTACCCCTTTTTGTTGAGTGGTTTGGTGTAGGCAAGTTGTGATACAAAAACAAAATGTGATAAATAGGGAAATATATAGAATTATATGATGAGGTGATCCCCCTCAAACTAGGGATTGATGAACTAAAAGGGAATCAATCACAAGTTTGAAAGAGATAGATGAAAAGATGAAAGGATGGGATGATGAGAGATGATAAATGATGCCCTAGGACAAGGTATAGAAAAAATATGGGTGTTGTCGGAAAATCAAGTGATAGGGGAACCAAAGGGATCGTATCCTATAAATGTATGATTTAATGATCGTAAGGGGAAATAAAAAGGATGTTTTGACGAGGTCAAAGGACTGAATATTGATGTTGCCACAAAGGTGGGTTTATGAGGCCAAGAACTCAAGTGATAGGGGAACCAAATTTTTCGTTTCCTATAGACATATGATTTAACGACGTAAAATATGATGGTTTGACGAGGTCAAGGGACCAAAAATTGATGTTTCCATAAAGGTGGGCTTACAAGGCCAAGAAAATAAGTGATATGGGAATTAAAGGATTCATGACCTATAGACATATGAATTAACAATGAAAATATGATAAAATGACAATTTGATGAGGTCAAAGGACCCAAAAACTAATGTTGCCACAAAGGTGGGATTATGAAGGTCTAGATGGGGGTCCTAACGGTGATCAGAGGTGTAGTGCTGGAAGAGGAATTCATTTGACAAATGTCAATTTTACTGAGTAAATGTGATATTTTTGATGCAACGATGGAATGTCTAGACGTGCTGAGGATTGTGTGGGTATTGATAAATGTCGATATGATGATAGATATATTGATAGATGTGCAACGTGTTGATGGTTGTTAACTATTAAAGTTATGTTTTAGGTATGATGTATTATTCGATATTGATTTTAAAGTGACTTAATGTTTTTCAAAACCATGGTTCAAGAATGAAACTGTGGACTGATTGCTTTGTGAATGGATTTGATACATATGTGATGGGAAACTACATAGTGAAGGATCTTGCACTTTTGGCTTTTACAAAAATGTTAACAAACGACTAACAATGGGTAGTCACACTTAGGATCTTGGATATAGAGATGAAGTGAAAAGATGTACCTTCCTAGAACATGAAAGGGGTTTAACATATGTAGGTTGTGTGGGAAAAGAGGGTTATCCTTTTCAATGGTTTCATAAAGAAATGCCCCATCTATACATTTTTATTTTTTACACAAACTGATTGATGTGGGAAGTTTTCTTTGATGGGAAAGCTGATCGATGCAGGAAGATTGCCTAGGATGTTTTTTGATATTTGAATTTTTTTTTAAGGTTGATCAATGTGGGAAGAATTTTTACATAGGTATCCATCCTTTAAGGGAGTGGTCTACAATTTTGACTTTTCACTATGATTTTTACAAAACATAGTCATCCTTTGAGGGATCGGTCTATGATTTTGACAGGTAGTTGTCCTTTGAGGGATCAGTCTACTTTTATTTTTAATAATATGATTTTGATATTTTGAATAGCTATCCTTTGAGGGATCAATCTATTATTTTGTTTTGACTTTTGATAGGAAGCATCCATAGATATTTTTTGACTTTTTTTTTGAACTGAGGGAAAAAACCTAATAGACCATTTCAAGGAGGGGAGAAGAAATGTATACACAAACTACACATGTGTGCCTCATGACATGTCTTTGGTTGATGGAAGGTGGATGCATGTAATGATTGTGGGGTTCCTATTAAAGAAGAACTTTTCCATGTGAAATATGTGATGAACATAGCCATGGTGCTCATCTTTAAGGTTTTGAAGATAGTGATAAAAATCCAAATACTTTGAAATAATTACGATGATAAGATGGCTAGTTGAAGGTGATGGATTAAGATCTTTGATGTGACTACTATCATGAAGTTGGATGTGTTAATAGGAGAAAGGTTGTAAGTGCAAGGAATTCAGAGGTTGGCCCATGTTATATGGACCAATCTGAGTTAGCGGGAAAACTTTCCATGTTTACTCCTTTTCAGAGTAGTGATATTTTTATTAGATTGATAGGATAGGTTTGAGTGAAGATGTGCTAGGGGGAATGCCTGCAAGGTAATACTTTATAAGTATCAGTAGAGAGGAGTCCCTCTAGCATGAAACTATGGATAGAGATGACATGCACTTGAAAGGAATGACAATGCTTTTCAGACTTAGGATGATGAAATTTTTAATATTGATTGATTGAGTATATGGTAAATAAAGGATGTAGAAACTTGAATGAAGGAGCCTGTTGAAAATTTGGATGGGATATGAGAAGAAAATTGACGAGGAGAGGTAGATGATGAAGCTTTGATTTTACCTTTTCTTCATGTATGATGATTCCAGGTTCACATGGGTGGGTGAACTATACCAATTTGAGATGAGGAACCTTCACTTAGAGGTGATGAGTAGATGCACATGATAAAGGTTTGTCAAGATCTGATTGAGGATGAACCCCTTGTCTATGTAAATGTCAATGAGGACACTGTCAATGACTTAGGTGTAGATGTTGATGAGACTGAGATACCTTTAAGGGAAGGGACACCAATGAGATTGATGAACCTTCAATTAATGATGTTGATGAGATTGAGAGAACTACAATGGAAGGTGTTAAGGACATGTTTGATAAAGGTTTGATAGTATGAGATTGAGGATGTCCCCCTTGTCCCATAGATGTCAAGGACATTGACGGGGGTGGAGGTGTAGATGATATCGATGATGGATTAGGATGATTTTATTCTAGGAGAATATCATCAATGAGGAAGATTCATTGGATTATGGCTTTTAAGTGATTTACAACTCTTTGTGCTATGATCCTGGGCTTTTATGATAGGCACATGTTTTTATTTTGATCATACCAAGAACGGGTTTCTAAGAATGTGGATTAGGTGTTTTGATGGGTGGTAATGTGATAAGATAAGAATATATGAGAATCCTCTTGAGGATGTCGATGTAAGCCCCTTTTAGAGGGATTTGGATTAATGAATTTTGAATTTGATTTTGATTTACAAGAATACTTAGTAGGACACATCTTATTTTTGGATGGGGGTGGATTCATAGATGTTGTATGGTGATGAAGCATCATAGGGATATTATGAGGTTGATGACCCCAGAGAGAGGGATAGGATACATGATTCATATAGATGGGATGATGGATGAGGTCTCAAAATAGATTGAGGATGGATGGATTATGGATGAGATAGGGTATCCATATGTTTGTCATTTGATATTAAGATAAAGGATGGGGAACCCAAAGTTATGAGAAGGGTAGGAATCGTATGATATGATAGATTATAGATTGTGACAAAGGATGAGGTCCCAAAATTGATGGTAAGATTGAGACCTTAGATGATGTGTGTTTTGATTTTGTAATGTTGATTTTAGGTAAAGGATGATGGTTTTACGATAGATGATGTAGGATGAGGTCATGGATGTGATAGGTTCATAATTTTGTAATGTTTGCTTTAGATATAGGAGAGGGTCTCACATCATATGTTGATGAGGTGTGGATATGAATGTGATGGTATTTTATTGTATAGTGTTTGATTCAGGACAAGGTTCTAGACTAGATGGTAAGTGATGTAGTTAGGGATAGGATTGAGTTTGGTTTAGATGAGGGAGATGTTTTTTTTTAGACATGATTGAGGTGGGTTATATTTATGTGAGTATCTAATTCTTCTATTAGTTTGAAAAGATGGTTGATGTAGAGATATTTGATGATGAATACCTCCTTAGTAATGGTCTCCAAGGTAGATTCTAAGGGTTATGCAAGGAGGTAATATATGGATTCATTAGAAAATGGAAATTGATGTCAATGTAATATGTGAGGATCATCTGAAAAGAAGATCCAGGGTTCTGAGTTTTCAAGGGGAAGCATTGGTGATGAAGGTAGTCTCCTCATGGGGAAGATCCTATGTGATAGCATTGATGATTTTACATGAAGGATGTACAATATATTATATGGAATGAATATATCAAGGGTGTCAGGTCAGGAAGACAAGTAAAGGTATCATGTGTGTAGTTTCATCTCAGATCCAGTAAAAAGACCTAGGAGAATCAGATGGAACATGTGTAGATTGAGGATCGAGATGACCTTATTTGACGGCTTGGATTTCTGAATTTTATGGCCATGGTGAAGGCTTCATCAAAGTTCTGGAATGTGTGGATCTTTAGATTGGATGATATGTGATGGGAACATGATCGAGTAAACAAATCAATCAGTTTTGATTGAGGTAGTGAGAATGTCAATTGATTGATAATGCTTTACCACCTAGTGACAAAGTTCGATAAAGGGATTCATTTTCAAATTGTTTGATGGTAGAAAGATTAGAACTGGTAATATTTTGAGTGGTGTTTATAGCAAAGTGATCAAGAAATAACATGGCTAGCTAAGTGAAAGAGAGATAAATAGTGTTGAGGGAGGGAGTTTTACCAATCCAAGGAAATTCTTACTCCAGTGACATAGGAAAGGTTCTAAGCAGGAGATATTGTATCATGGATGATGAGATAACAAGAATTTCTAAAGGATAGTATGTGCTGTTGAGGATCCTCATTAGCTATGGAACATGGTAAATTAAGGAAGTTCCCAATGTGGAGGATATGGTTTATATGGTACTGACGGGTGGATGGGTTTATTACAAACTTAATCATAAGTGAGGACATGTTTCGGTTCCCTTAGTAGTGGCTTCCAAATTTTCTAATATATTTAACATAGCTTGCATAGGATTGTTTGTAGGATTAGATGTAAAGGAATTAACATGTGAGTGCAGATGAGCATGTGATTGATTTGATTGATGAAAATGGAGAGTAGGATGGTTTTTTGTGGATGGGATTGATGTGGAGGTTAATGAGGGATAGTCTTGAGAGGATATTTTTTAAGATTAGGTTGTGATAAAGGGATGTGGGGAGATGTGGGGAAATGTTAGATATGTTGTTGTTGTTGGATGAAATAGGTGTTGATTGGGCCTAAGTATGAGATGTGTGTACAGGTTTGGGATGTCTAAGGTAGAGAGAGAGGTATTGAAGTCTGAGATAGGTTGGTTGGATAAAAGATGGGGGATGTTAAGATTTGGATGAGATTGTGATGAAGGATGGATGTTGAAAAGGATTGATTGATGGATACACTTGACATGGGCCATTAGGAGTGATAGTTTGGAAATATTTTGGATGTAAAGGATAGTCATATGGTTTTTGGATGGGGTTGTTATACGGTTGTATGATTGGATAAAAGGTAGAGGTTCTATAGGGAACAAAAGGTGAAATAGATATGACTCTAAAAAAATTTCATACAGCTAAATGAGGTTGAGTGGGATGTGGTAGGTTGATGATATTGATAAGGACTAGATCCCATGTAGGGGATGTTTTGAAATTGATTGGGATAAAAATATGTAGAGGTAGTGGATGAAGATGATTGTAAAAATGATGCATAATGATTAGAGTGATATGAAAATGTAGAGGTTTGATCCATATTAATTGATAATTAACTGATGATGATACAAAAAATCCCTAAGAGAGATACAAATGTAACAGACAAGTCAAGTAGAAGAAATTTTAATTATCTTGATTAGAATTTAGATGTGGAGGAAGAGGCTCAGAGGGAACCTAATGATATGGTTGTTCTAAGGCTGGTTTCAGGTTGTGTGTAAGGTTGGAGTCCTAAATATACCCAAAGGTACGTGAGGCCTAAATTTGTGCTGGTGTAAGTACGAGGCCTGGTATTGGGGCCTACCCCCTCACTTCATGGTCCCGCAGTGATAAGAGATTTGGGTTCTTAGCCAATATACCAAAAACCAATTATTTATACTTGGCTAGAACACAAGTCAGATTCCCTATTGGGTGATGAAATCCCAATAGTTTCACCTGGGTAGAAGTGTTTGATGAAAATGTAATATTTAATGTGGTTTGGTTGTGTGTCAGAGGGAAGAATTAAGTGAATGTAATAAATTAACCTTCCGTATATTAATCTATATGATCAAGCAGGATGCAAGGTTCATTTTAAACCCAAAAGAAAATGATTGACTTTGATGAGGACAAGACAACAAAATGCAATACAGAAACAAAAAGAAAGGAAAAGGAATCACCTAAAAAATTCTTCCTTTTTATTTTTTTACAATTTTTGATTTTTTTAGAAATATAGCAATAACCAACAAGCAAAAAGCCATCTCCAGAACATAAAAAACCTTGCAAAAAGGGTTAGTAGAATACAAAAAAATAGCAAGAAACAAGTGTTAGAAGGTGACTGGAAACTGAGTAATCAAAAGCACTCAGAGAAATCATTGGTGATTGACTGAATTTGCGGTGGCCATTCACATAATCGTTGGTGATTGACTAATCACTAGTGATTACAAAGCAGAAAACCTAGATATGAATAAAATATAATATTTGAATGAATGAAAGAAGAGGGACTAAGGTCCCACCGGGGTGTGCCATAATGTTTAGAGATGTTTTTACCTTTCTACTCAAATTAATGCAGTGAAATAATAAAAACAAAACTGACCTCAGAAGATGCGGGGTTTACCGATACCCTTGGAGATGGATGTTGAAGTTGATGATGGATGAAATCTCATTCCTTCTTTCACTGATTGAGGAACTTGTAGACTGCATACACTAAGAAGAAGATGGGATTAGATACATATAGGGTAGATTACCTGAAAAAGACCAATCCTGGAAGTCAATGGACTTCCTTGCAAGGATGTCAATCCGCATTCAAGAAATCAATCTGATAATGATAAGATAAAATGATAAATAGATGATATAACCAACAATGAAAAGGAAAAGGGACTGATGTGGTCCATGGCTATATGATGGTCTGATGGTGATACCTGATCTAAAGGGAGTCTAGGAATCACAAAATGGCTCAAAGGAGAAAGGATATAGATAGTTGTGTACTCACAAAGGTGAGCGGGATAATAGATTTGATTTAGATAATTGAAAAAATGTTGGAGATGGCTCAAAGGAGCTTGATAGGGCTTGACAGACACTTTACAAAGGGAGTGATAGTAATAAAATGATGAGATCTAGATGTCATAAAGGGCAAGCTTGATGTGAATTAAATGGTCTGAATGAATAGAGATCACTGGAGATTAAGGTCAACGATTATGTGGTGATTGGTCGAATCATCAATGATTCAGGGAAATCACTGATGATTGCTGTCGAAATTGTGTAGCAATTGACAAAGGACAAAGGATAATCTTGACTCGAAAGGAATGATAAAAGATGGTTTATGAATGAGATAAGATGCATAAAGTTTAATGAAGCAAGGTACCACTTACCTTGTAAATATTGATAAATGAAGCTTAAGAGAAAATGTTACTACGAGAGAAGAAGATTAGATGCAAGAAGATGTTAGATTTGATTCCTTTGAGATGGCCTTCATAGGTTGGAATAAGAGATTGTTGGTGCCTTGAACATTGTTGTGATGAATATTTGATGATAGAGGACTATAATAAAAATAATATGGACATCATGGAAATTCCTTAGAATAATGTCCCATTACAAGATAAGTCTAGGTGAACACTAGATCCATCCTGAGGAAGATAACCTTGAATGAAGACTTCTAAGACACTCATTTATATAGAGTTTGATGTCAACAAGGGAGATCATAGGCAACTGCTATAGAATTGTTAGTGATTTTGGAAACACAGGAAAAAGGTTGCTACCAACATCTCAAATCAATATTTTTCTTTGTTTTATTCAATAATATATGTTGGAAAAATGGTTATACAGATTAGGAATATTGTTAAATTGTTAGGAGGATATTGACTTTGTTTTGTTTTATTTGATTTTAGTTAGAATTTGGTTTTATTTTGTTTTGGGTGGTTTTAGGAAGGGGTAAAATAAGATTTAACAACCATATAATGACATTTGCAAGGGTGTAAATATAATGGAGAGAGGAATTAATACTTAGGACAAGGGTTTAATAGATAAAATTTTAATTATGTGATAGTGAAAGGGTGCTAGCAGATGTGGATATGGGAAATTGGTAATGCTAATTTTAGGTGTCTACATCTTACTTGAGCTCAACATGTACATAGAACTTGCATGCACAACCTCACAAAGTGGAATAAAACTTATGCACCCATAGAGATGGTGGTAACGCCTCCAGGCCTTGTGCCTATATTCTCTCATAGTTATAGACGTGTACCAAAGTAGGGGTCTTCCCATGATATTTACATATATATGTAGCAACATTTCTCCATGTGAAATTGGTTGAAAAGATGATTCTCACCTCTCACTATCCCAACAATTTATCTCTGTGTGTAGCCCACCAACGCACTGTTGTTCCGAGAAAAGTATAAACAAACATGTCACTCTGATCATCTTCATTATTCCAGTGTTCTTCTATGGTGCGTAAGTAAGAATCAAGATTTTCAGCACCAATATACCTAGGTAATTAAAAATTTTCCCATGCACCTAACCATGCATGCTCTAATCATTCTAGTCACTTTCATCTTCATCCCATACCTGACCATTTCATTCGTGCCATGGGCCCAATTCTCAAAAGTAACACTTGTGGTGTCTTTAACTGACTGTGCATCTCCCCATTGTAGTACTCCTTCCTTGGATGGTTCCATAGTCACAGATTCATGTACTGTGCATGCATAAATCCTATTAAGATCTTCTTCACTTAGAGGCTCAACATATGGTGTATGTTTTTATTCATTCAAGGGTATAATTATGTGCTCATTCTTATTCTCAAAACTTATGTATCCCTTATTGAAGTGTAGGTCTGCATTGTTTGCATAACACCATGGTCACCTAAGTAATGTTGGAAAGTTTTCTGCTTTAGCAAGCTCTAATACCTCATAATCTAAAGTAAACTTGACTCCCTGAATTGTAATAAAAGTATATTTAAACACCCCAATAGGCATAACCCTTGTCTTATTCACCATACACAACACATTTGAAGATGGTTGTAACATAGGTCTCCGCGTCTAATTCCATGTATCTAGAGTGATCACATTTACTTCAACACATGTATCTATCAAGATATTTCTTACTAACTACCCATCAATTACCATATCCAAAGTATTATATTTATCATACTCATGGTTTTGTGGTGGTAAGTTTGCATGTAGTATTTTTTTCTTGCACTCCACTCCAGTGCATGGTACCTTTTCATGTAGTCATTTCCCTAACATCAAAATGATATTATCCTAGCACAACATATTACACACCTCCTTCAGATCATCCAAATATTCCTGCGAGAGTACAACTTTATTCCCACATTTTCTCTCACATGCTTATTCCTTTAAGCACTAAATCTATCCTTGCAACTCTCTAATGAATCCCATAGTCTCCTGATAGACTTCCTTATGATGAGAAGCATCTAGATACTTGACATCAATGGCTTCTTATATTGTGACGAGTGTTCTGGATTTAAGAGGTTTGCGTGGGTATGCTTCTTTAGCGCGAGTATTGACGAAAAAAGGTTGTAACTCAAAATCAAGACTTTTCTTTGATATCCAATGATCACTTTTCATGCAATGGACCTTGATCATCCACACACCCTTTTACTTCTTCATGTTATTACACATGGGCTCATATAGATCCATAAAATTCTCTAACTTATGCTTCTTCCCAAACCATGTACAGACTATATTCTGGGGACAATCATGATGGTAATGATCTAGGGACCCACAAGTATAACATATGCCACAGGGAAATATACTTCTACTTTCATGACCTCTACTTCTATATCATCCATGGAATCCACCTCCTCCATTATTATGTTCATATGAAGGTTGCACATTATGTACTTGAGAGTTGCTTGTCACCATGGTCCACCATAATCTAGTCTCGTATGCCTCAGGAATTTGATCTATCAATCGACAATCCTTCGTATTATGAGTTTTCACATTACAAATTGTATAGTACATAGATTCACTCTTTATATTTGCATGCTTCAAGAGAGGAAAATTATGGACATCATGGTCCAAGTGGAAAATATCACAACATTGTAACACTGCACACACTAACATGTGCTAATAGCTATCCTTAGTGTGTCCTTCAACCTGACAATCTATGCACCATATACAATTACGTGTCTCATGTACTGAATTGGTAGAGATGTTCTCCAATTTATTAGCCATAGCTACTATCTGTGCTTCCAAAAATGAGCTTACTCTAGTATCAAAACTTCCAACTGCTTTGGCATGCACAGATGCTTCCAGAGCCTCGCGTGGATCTGCATATGTCTCATGAGATAAATCTCTACGAAATAGAATAAAAAATCTCCTAAAAAACCAATGTGCATGCTGATTTGGATGGATATCATAAGACAATTTGGACAACATAGTATTAAAGCGTGTGTCATACTCTTTTATGCTTTTAGATAAACTATGCTTGATATCGTTGAGCGTGCTAATGCTTTGATGTTCAAACTCTGGGATGTGAAACTCAGAAAAGAACGCAGTGCGCAAAGCATTATAGTCCACCACAGTCTCATGTGGGTCATACTTTCTATATCAACTATGCTCATGCCCTTGTAGTATATTGGAAAATTGACTTTCCTTTCTATCTAAAGTTGTAATTCACTTTGCAAGACATAGTAATTTACACTTATGCATGTGCTCAGTTGCATCCTTTATACCTCTATACTCTGGCAAGTGGAGTGACATCTCGAAATAAACCTAAGGTGGTATATGGTGAGGCTAATTCAGTGGTAGTGGACCTTTACCTGGAGTAGGACCTGATTTAGAACCAGAGCCTCCTCCTGGATTCCCTCCATGCAGTGGCTTACCTGAACCTCCTGAGCCTCCCACACCACCTGCTATGGGCTATGTCCCAATTGATAAAATTCCTTGTGTCCCATTTGTAGTGCTAAACTAGAAACCCAATGTCTATGCTTTCGTAACACTCACTGAGGTTCTTCTAGCATTGTGCACGCCAATACTCTTCCCTGATGATGCTCCTAAAAATAATCCTGCAAGAGTACTCCTAAACAATGGATCATGTTGTGCTTTCATAGGCGCATTACTAGTCTAATGTACTTTATGATTCAACACAAAATGATATCTACCAGTATCTTCGTTATTACCTTCACTACTCTGCCCTTCAACTCCTTTTGATCTAAAACAACAAACACAATGGCTAGGTAACTAGGTTGAGTCAAATCCTTTCCTCTAACACGTTTGTATCTGAAGCCAATGGGGAATCTCTACTATTATTTCCTAGATTCAGGAGGGCCTAATGTTGTGGCTTCCCACCTTCTATGAGAGCTTCAAAACATTCACAAGCCATCATTCTCTTCAACTCCATTGACACTTAAATTTCCCTCTCTTACGCTTCATTAAACCTGAGCCCTATTTCCTCTCTCTTCCTATCTTTCACCCAGGCTTTTGCCATCCTTCTCCACACCTGGTCCTGCCCTTGTGCATGATGGGGATTTAGCTATCCATAGGAAATATTTCCAATCCCAATTCTACCATCAAGATCTTGATAGCTAAAGGGATAATGCATAGATATGATCCTCTCAGTTCTCAAAATAACCTAAAATCAACTTATTTTGGACAATAATACGTGGTAATTACACAACACACCAGCCCACCAACAATCTACATCTCTAGTCCATTCTTCATCTGCATCAAAAAGAGTTTGATAATATTCTTATGTCCAAATCCTAGGCATAGGATACCAATATTTTTTTGATGCGTATGTTTCCAACCACTGATACAAATCTATTGGAAATAGGTTGAATAACGTCTCATATAACTCATGGTAATGACTATCTTCTACTCACTTACACACATTAAAGCCAAGTTTGTTACTATACCTTTGTGTAAATTTATCTTTTCCATCTTACACCTAGCTTTTAATACTCTCCAGACTTATTTGGTACACCATTTGCAAGAAAAATCCTGGCAGACAAATTGAAAAGAGGTCCCAACAATGGAACCATAATGTAGTCATTTTATTTCCACTCATGCAATATGGGCTCTGACACCTAATTCAGTCTAAACTGAACACATACCCAAAGTGCACGCAAATACAAATTCCCTCCTTTGTGTTTTCTTGTCAAGATGTTAGCATGCATAATTATCATGATATTCAAACAAGTATCCATTCACATATAAATAACCATTACATTCAAATCACTTTGGAAATACATATAATAAGGAAATAATGAATCCATGTAAACCATTACTAACACCAATTACACTATTATATTACCATTCTCAGATCCTTTAACAATCAATATACAACCACAATTATCCATTGTAAAAGTAATTCATTACATAACAAGGAAACTTAATACAAAACAATTATATGTAGTACTAAACAGAACTAGGCGCACAAACATCAAACCCTAGATAACAATGTACCCCTGCTAGAACATAAAATAACTACCTCAAAAATGGCATACAACAGGTATACATATGGATTGGGACTTTCCCTTCACCACCTAAGCACTCTCCTAATAATAGGTGCGCTCTCAAAATAGATCACATGCATTGCATTCCTAAAAATAGTAATGGGTACATCCTTTGCATGCTTTTTATAGAACAACTAATAATAGATTATTCCTAAAGATAGAGTATGATTTAATCCTATTATTATACCTCTTCATGTGTATCCTTCATGTTATTTTCTTGCTTGCTTGCTCAACACTCCAAGTATATCTTTAGCCTGTATTCATAAAATTAGCCAAGTCCTCATTTGTTTCCTGAATGTGCGCAGTCCTGCGCACCTCCCTATCTACTACCTACGTGTTCCCTCATGCGTGCTTTCCCTTTTCCTTGTAACACATCTATTCCTACATGTAATCCTCCACACTTGGTCTTCATTTCATTTCCCCAACCAAAAACAACCATGACAAGGAGGACATTATGAAAATTAATAATAAGAGACCACTAAAGGGAGAGATTGTTTGATCTCATTTCATTGATGTCATATGGAATTGATGGAAAATATTGTTGGTGAGGTGTACATAATTTATGGTCATGAAGGTTGATTGGTAGTGCCCTTCTCTGACCTCAAGTGGTGTATTTGAAATGGTTTTGTGTGTTGTCTTGAGGTGTCATGGTGTATATATAAGGTCTTGGTGCATTACTAGTGCAAAGGAAAACATATAGGTGCCAAGTGTGAACAAAAAAGGTGTCCAACATGTCCTAAGAAGTGTTTCAAAGGAGTTTAAGTGCTTTCATGATGAAGAATATGACAATTTTCATGAACCATGGTGCAATCAAGCTCAATTAGGCCTAATTCTAAGACCTAATGAGAGCATGGCTTTGGGAATGAAGAAAATTAAGCTAAGGAAGGTGAGTAAAAACATGAGAAAAGTGTTGTCACATTGTAGAGATAATTTGAAAGGTTTTATAGGTCATAATTTAGCTGGTAGATGCATTTTCAAGGCATTTTGAAGGCATGTTCTTGAGGAGAAGCCAAGTAAGTAGACACAAGTCATGGTGGATGATGATATCAGACACGTGCAAATTAAAATGAGCATTAAGACTTGTGAATAAGGTTAATGCAATGTCGTGCGAAAAATTTCAAGTCAAAATTTAAAGGGAGAAGCAAGAAAATTTGTTTTTGTCTCTATCAAGATTTTAAAATGGTCATTTACAGTTTGAGGGTCAAGTTCTAAGTGCTCATTCATACGTTAAATCTATGCATGATGACCTAATATTTTCATCATCTAAACCCTCCCAAAACCCTAGTATTGTAGCAATGGAGAATAAATGACTATTTTGGTCATGAAATGACTTGAGTAAGATGATTTGGTGACTTTGTATTTTGAAGGACTCATCCTAGTTCATTTTTTCATTGGTGGAATGCTCTAGGTGTCATGAGAAGGTACAACAAAATCACTACATTATGAAGTTTTGATGGTACGGTCATGCACAATAGGGTTCATGATGAAAAGATTGATGTGGAAGCATGCATGGGAAGTGTTCTTGATGATCATGAAGTGTTTCAAACTTTTTATATTTATTATATGGGTGAAATATTTCACCAAATGTTCCCTACCGCTTAAGGCCTATATAGGAAAAACCAGTCATGATGCGTTTGAAGGGTTTTGATGTGAAATATTGTTATTGAAGTGAAAGGTGAGCATGGAATAGTTGATATAGGTCCAACATGACATGTTTGATTTGATGACTTGATCTGGTGAAATGATTTTGTGTCTAAGTTCTAATGGTCTAAATTGTCTCATTAACTGTCAAGAAGGTATAAGGAATGGAAGTTAAATGTATGATTTCTCCAAATAACCCATGAGGGTAGTGATTGAAGATGGATTAAAGGTCTCTAGTGAAGTGTTACAAGATTTGGTTTGACATGAAAGTGAAATTTAGAGTGGTGGTAGCCTTCTAGGAAATAATGGTTTTTGTGTGATGAAACCCAATTTGAGTTGTCTCATAAATGCATGCATATTGAACCTACACACCTTGAAATGATGTTTTTTGTTAGTTTTAAAATATTTACCAAGGATGATATATTTCCATAAAGGTGCCATAGGATCCATAAACATATGGTTTGATGAGTGAACTAACTCATTTTGTAAAGACTGGTTTTCTGTGTTTGTAAACCCATTAGAGACCTTGTCCTAATAAGTGCTTCAAGGTAAGAATGAAGGTAATAGGCTAGCTCCATGTTTTTTAAGGTAAATAGAGGTCACATATAACATTATCCAAGAATCAATAAGCTTTGCAAGTTCATACATTAGTGTTGAATGAATAAATTTTGTGACTTTGTTATTGGTCTACCTTGAATGTGCACACCTTGTTGAGAAGAAGAGAAGTAATGGAATTTTGTGCCTTGACCTACAGTACTCCAAGCACATGGTTATGTTTTAAACATATTGAAGATATTCCTCAATATTATGTATTGCATGACATGAGCTAGAATTGTGTCTCTTGTACTCAAGTTGAAGATTGTTTTTTAGATCTTGCACCTAGTAGAGCATATGAGCTCTAATGGAGTATTGAAGTTAAAATGGCAAGTTGTAAAATATTTTCAAGGATTTATATGGAAATCAGGTAAATATATTTGTAATGTACAAACACCTCATAACACTTGTTACATGACCTAGGAGAGCTAGAAGACAAAGAAGCATTCATTGAGAAGAAGAAAAAAAGGAATAAAATTGTTACAAATGTAGATGTCAGACTGAAAATGGAATATTTTTTAGTTTTGGAAGTGTGATATTTAAGGAATGTTTTCTAGTTTAATCATAGGTGTTACAAGTTTCATGAAAATTCATAAAAGGATTATACTTGTAACTGAAACCCTGATGATGTAATGATTGCATTATGACAGTTTTGGATGATTTCATTTAGATCCCTTGTACTAGTTGAAAAGGTTAGAAGTTTTAAGGGGTTAGAAATATGAAGTGGAAAACATGTGAGAATATTTCATCCTCATGTATATGAGTGTAAAATGTTATGAAAAATAAATTTTTTGAAGACACAATTTTAGAAATATGAGGAGATGAATAATATAGAGGAATCTAGGTGTGTGAAGAAGAAGGATGAAATATATTATCTAATTATGAGATCAAAAAAAATTATTTCAAGAAACTAGGTCAGATGAATGTGATCAAAAACTTGTGAAGATTAAGTGGGTGCTTAGCAAATTTGGGAATTTGTTGCTTCCATGCAAGTAGTAGCTTGCAATAGTTGTCAAGTAGGTGCTCGAATTAGAAATTGTAGTCGGTGCTTCAAGTTGAGTGGGTGCTCAACAAATTGAAATCCTTGTAATTTCTTATGGGACAATTTTTCACTATAGTGCATTGATTTCAGTGGGTTTTTCTCCCTTCAAGGTTTCCCACATTAACTATTGTCTTCATGTGTATTTACTTGTAATGTTCCTATGTTTGAATGTCATTTTTTCTTCATGATAAGGTTTGATTAAGATTGAATGGTTTGCTGAGATTTATAAGTGTTTTCAAATATTGAAGAAGATTGATTCACCTCTCCCCTCTCGTTGTTTGTGTTCTCCAACAATTGGTATTAGAGTTAGGTCCTTTTGGAGAAATATTAATATATTGAAGGAGATCCAAGTAGTACAACCATGACTAGCAATTAAATTCAAAGTGGTTTATCTACCAAAAAAGAACCTCTCTTCAATGGAACTAACTATGCCTTTTGGAGCATTAGGATGAATATATATATCTTGTCTCTAGGTTTTGACATATGAAAGTCACTAGTTGATGGATACACCATTCCAAGCACACCTCCAACTGATACAACAAGAAAGAATGCTAGTGAAAATAACTCAAAGGAAATGAATGCAATCTTGTATGGAATGTCTGAAGTAAATTTTGTAAAATTAATGCATTTTAATACAACCCAAGATATTTGGGACAAACTAAAGACAATCTATGAAGGAGACAACAAGGTCAATCTAGCTAAGGTTACATGACCTATCAAGGGAAATTTGAGAGTTTGAAAATGAAGGAAGGTGAAAGGTATTGCATCCTACTTGCAGAGAGTTGGTGAAGTGATAAATCTCATCAGAGGACTAGGAGAAAAGATGGAGGAAATAATGGTTGTTCAAAAGGTGTTAAGATCCCTAAAACCTAAAGATGACTCCAAGGTTTCAGTCATGGAAGAAGAAAAATACTTGAACAATCTAAAAATAGATGAACTTCATGGCATCTTAGGTACCTATGAAATGAGGACAAGTGAAGTTAAACCAATCAAGAAGGAGGTTGCATTCAAAGCTAATAAATAACCACAAGTAAAACAAAAGTAAATTTTAATATGACATGGATGAGGATGATGAGAGGATTGAATAAATGTTTCTGAGGAAACTGAAAAGAGGGTCAGGAAAATATAAAGGAAAGTTTCCCTTCAAATGATTTAACCGTGTCCGAGTAGGTCACTTTTCCTCCAAATATCCCAACAAGAACAAGGAAGAGCAAGGTGAAAATGATGAAGAGGAAAAACATCTCATAATCACAAGAAGAGCTTCAAGAAAAGGGAAGGAAATAAAAGGTTCTTTAAGAACAAAAATAACTTGTATACCAAAGAAGAAACAAGTTCATTAGATTCAAGTGACACCAACAAGTCTGAAAGTGAAGATAAAGACACTCAGGCTGATACCATATTCGGCCATGGAAACAACCTATTGAAGCATCTTAAAAGGTAATGATCTTAGTGACGATGAAAGCTCAAGGAGGAGGATGTGAAGTGAACCTTTAAGAAGAACTAATTAGTGCACTTGAATAATTGAAATTCCAAAGGAAGAAGAATACAAATTTGAAGACAATGTTAAAGGATTGTGAATAGAAAATCATTCTTCATGAGAAAAGGAAAAGAAAGAAGGATAGAGAAAATGAAGATGGAATCAAAAATCTTGAAGAAAGACTAGATTTGATTTCAACATCCTTCAAATTCAAAGAGGAAGAATGTCTCAAAATAAAAAAAGATGGATCTCCTACAAAACTGAACTAGATCAGATGTCAAGAAAGCTGAAAAAATATCAAAAATTTGACAAAATCTCTAGTGACCTAGATGAGCTTCTAAGCAGTCAAAGGTCTTCAAATGACAAAACTGGTATAGGGTTCAAAGAAGATAAACAAGGATGACAAAACAATTGGTAAGAAGGATGTAGAAACTACTCAAGAACCACCTCAAGAAAGGGAGGTTACTGACAAGAAATCTAAGAGAAGGACCAAATCAATCAGACACACTCATGTAATAACATACACTCACTCTTTCTATGGCTATTGTTTTTCATGTAACATGTTTGGGCATAAATCTATAAAGTGTAGAAGATATGAAAGGGGTCATGGAAGGAACTTTCATTCACAACAAATGAGAGACAACAATGAAATGGCCTGCTATAATTTTCAAAATCCTATATGTAAATGTTTGAAAAATAATTATTTGAAAATAGTATTTAAAATGATTGGCTCGATGAGAAATTAGTCCTCCCAAAATATGGTGTAATGAAAAAAATTCCAAAAAAGTTATTTTAAAAAAAATGCAGATTTCACTAATTTTGTATAGTAAAATATTTTTTTGAATTTTTTTTTATGTTAGCAGTTAAAATGATTGTCTCGATGAAAAAGTTTTCCTCCCAAAATATGGCGTAAACAAAAAAAATTCCCATACTCATTTTTTTTCCTAATGAAATCGTTACCTATCGGGAACAAGGAAAAATGCTACCAGACGGTAATGCATAAAAATGTTTCCGCACGAAAAACTCAAAAATGTTGTATCATGAAAGCATTTTTGTGTTACTGTGTTGCAACACAAAAAATGTTTCCATACGGTAATACAATAATGTTGTCACACGACAATATTTATGCGTTACCATGGGGAAACAATTTTACATTACTGCACGATAGTAGTTTTACGTTGACGCACAACTTGTACTTTCAAAATTTTCATTAAAATACTCACTTTTACCTTTATCTTCGGCTCCAGATCTCAAACTTGACGAGCTTTGGAATTATTTTATATTAGTGAATTATAGAGAATTAACCCTATATATAATAGTATATTATAACATAATAGTGAATATACCAACATTGGTCTGCTCTTAGTGAAATAGACGGGAGAAACTAGGGGAAAATTTATTTATGACCCATAAAATTTTGGCAAACTTTCTACTGTACAGTAATGGAAAAATCACCAAATTCTAAATTCAAAAATCCTAATATTCGCTTATTCACGATTATTCGCTCCTAAAATAAATCCTGAAGAAAGAAAAAAGGTGTATGTAGTAAGGACATATCCTCCAAGAAAGAAAAAGTAAGGTATACTAGCTTAAACAACCTTTCATATTCAAAATGAAGGCATGGAATGGTACATTGATAGTGGATTTTCAAGTCATATGACAGGGAACAAGGGAAAATTCATCTTATTGAAAGAGGAGGTATCAAGAACTGTAAGGTTTGGAGATAACACATCTGTAATCATTGTAGGTAAGGGAACATTGAGTCTTGATAATGGAAAGATAGTAACTATGAATGAATTTCACATAGAGGGCTTAAAACACAACCTACTAAGTGTGAGTCAAATGTGTAAGCAAGGATACACCTTGGTATTTCATGGTAAGGGTTGTGATATAAGGAAGAACAAACTAGGAATTCTAGTTGGTAAGGCTAAAAGGACCAAGAACAAAACGTATATATTGAAATAGATAAACAAAGATAATGAATCAAAAAAAAAGATTGATGATAGTTGGATTTGGAATAGGAGGTTAGGGAACCTAATTTTTGAGAATATTGTTAAGATTAGATCCAAGGGATGTGTGAGAAACATGCCCAAAATCACCAAACCTATTGATACACTTTGCAAAGCATGCTTACATGGAAAAAAAACCAAGAGAAGATTCAACTCCAAGGAGTAATCCACAATAAGACCACTAGAAATGATCTACACTAATCTTGTTGGACCTATAAGGACAAAAATTATTAAAGGCGAGAGTTACTTCATGCTACTGATTGATGATTACACAAGAATCACTTAGGTTTCATTCCTAAAAGACAAATAAAAAACACTAGACAAGTTCAAGATATTTAAATCTCTAGTTCAAAATGAGAAAAAAACAAAGATCAAAAGTTTGAGATCTGATAGATGAAGTAAATTTTGGTCAAATGAGTTTGACGAGTGTTGTGAGAGTCATGAAATAAGAAGGAAATTCTCAATAGGTAGAACACCTCAAAAAAATGGAGTTGTGGAGAGAAATAATAGAATTGTTCAAGATATGGCAAGAACTATGTTGAATGAGTCCAAATTTTCAGATGGCTATTGGAAGGAGGAATTTATTACAAAAATATACATCTTATATAGAGCCTAAATAATGATAAACACCAATAAGACTCCCTACAAGATTTGGAAAGGAAGGCATGTTAGTGTGAAACATATAAGAGTATTTGGAAGTAGGTGTTTTATCAAGAGGGATGAAGATAATATTGGAAAGTTTTATTCAAAGACTGATGAAGGCACCTTTTTGGGATACTCCTTAGTGAGCTCATCATATAGGTGTTACAACAAAATCTTACAAAAATAATTAGAAAGAACACATGTTATAATTGATTAGACCTATCCAATGAAGAAAAAATATCATCCAAAGGGCACTCCTCGATGCATAGACATTCAAGATGACGATGAAGCTGAAGAAAGTAATCAAGAAGAAGATGATGAGGATGAAGAAAGACCAAACGAAAAATCTCCCTCAAGATAGGTCAAGAGAGATCATCCTACAAATTAGATAACATGTGATTAAGAAAATATGGAAATAAATGCCTAAATCTAATTGCTATGTAGTAGTGAATAAATAAACAATTAAGTGAAAAATAGACCCAATAAATTTAAGCAATTAAGTATTGAAACCCTAGTTGCAAAGAGGAGATAAGATGACTTAATTGTTTTTCAATTAATCCTGGATTGTACCGGAGTGATGAACAAGTGAATAAAGAGGAAGAAGTACTGTACAAATCCACATAAATGTGAACTGAAGATATACCCAAACAAGGGTTCCTAGAGAGGGGAAAGGGCGCCTACGGGTGCCCTCGATCTATTTCTAGGTTCCTGTGTCTACCAAAAAGATCAGAAAACCATCTCTAATTGGTCATGAGGTGTTCACTTTCCTTCACCTTTGGTCATTATTATGTCACAGAATGATCGCCAATGTCACTGATAACCTAGGCAAAAACCTCAAGAGTGCATCAAATCCCAAAAAGAAAAGAATGCAAATGAGGGGTCATAATTTCCTCAACTGTCAAATGAGTGAACTTATTACTGAGCATTGCACTAAATTTTAGACCCAATGTAGTTCTAGGTATGCGTGTTGCAATTGCTAGCGAAGAAGTAGCTAGATGTAAAGAAATGTAATAGATGTATCCATAGAGTAGAATGAACTTCCTCTCCTATGAATTGTATGTAGAAGCAATCCCTTTCCCTTGAATGAAAGATAGTATGGATGATTGAATGCTCTTAAATATCCTTTGGATGAAACCTTGGGTTGTGATAGCTAATGTTTAGTACTTGGTCCTTTATTATGATCACATAACTTTCTATTTATATGATTCCCTTGCTTGAATTTCATAATTAACCCATAAAAGGCTAACTACCAAAAAGATAAGATGCTCAAATAACTAGAAAGGACCTAAAAGATGTGAACAAAGTACAAAGAGGTTAGGGGTGCCCATAAGGGATGGGGGTGTTTGGCACTGGCATCCTGATTGGGCGCTAGTGTCGACGATGATAAATGTCAAGGTGTGAAAATACAAATTGAGCTAGAAAGATTGTAAGACCAAAAGTGACAAAAAAAAATAAAACAAATATGGCTAAAGACATGGGTTAATTAGTACTTTTCTTACTTAGGAATCATATGAATAGTAGTATGTGATCAGGACTAGATAATTACCCAAAGTGCATGATTTTTTGTCTACATTTGCTGCCACTTTATGTTATTGAGAGAATGCTAAATATAATAAAGTAGATAAGAGATGCATACTTGATAACCATGTAGATCGATGATGAAAGTGTTTCGAGAGACAAGGAAAAGTGTGGAGTGGTAAAAATGTGAAGTGTCAAAACTAGAGAGGAGAAAGTGCAAAAATATGATGAATGATGACCCTATGGAAGAAATACATATGTAGAGGTCACCATTATACATGTTGTTGATGTCGATGCTGATGTGATTGGTGTTGTTGAAGTTTTTGATGACTACCGCTTCCCATAGTGATGAACTTGCAAAAGAGAAGAATGATCAAGTAGTCAAATACATGTGTATATGATAAAAAAATGTAAAATGTAAAAATGTGAAAAAAGGAACATGTGCACCTGATATGTGATCAGTGAAAGAGATAGAAAGGATCTTGAAGATGTTGTAGAAGAATGATTTTTCTGGGTAATCTCACACTAGTTGTGCTGGCTGTGAGTTTTTCAGAAGATTTCACGCCAAGAAATGGAATAATTGGAGGGTGAAAAGTTTGGTGTCATTCTCCAACCTTTAACCACTTTCTAATGTATGGAACACCACTGCAGATGGTGTGTAAAAATCTGATCTAATGATGCAGAAGAAAATATTGTATATTGTATGTATGGTGAGTGTTAAGGACTGTACGCCTTGTTAAATCAACTGTGTGAAGTGTTATAGAATATTTTGCACTGAAGAATGTTGTGTAAATTCCCCTTGATCACAGGTGCCCAGGAAGGGTCAGGGGCACCCAGGCGTTACCGTCTTGGTCTAGGCACTAGTGTCTGTGTTGTGCTAAGGACCCAAGTTTGATTCTGAGCCCTATCTGAGATTGATTACTTTGTCATACTAGTACTGTGTTGTGTGGATATGTGTTTGTAGATTTTTATATGATGCCCCACTCATTTGGGGTGCATATGACGTCGCTGAGGAGTATGCATCCTAAAGGAGGACTGACCACTCTTCTGAAATTGTGCCCTGTAGGGGGAGGGAGTTTGCTTGGTAGAAACCAAGGCATATGAAAAAGAAGTGGCTAGGAGAAAAGGTGTTTGTGAAAACAAAGACAAAAATGCATGTAGAAGATAATATGTAAGCTAGGAAGACAATGTGTAAGCTAAGACACAAGAGGACAATATGCAAGAAAACAATTTAAATTGCAAAAAGAAGGTTTTAAACATGTGACATCACTCATGATGTCGCAAGAAAATCATGGCCAACTAGGCCAAACACATACAAGTGTGTACACAAGAAAAAGGGAAAAGCCCACAAATAGTGGCAAACAATGACAAACAATAACAAGAAATTTAACAAACAACCATGGAAGCAAATAGACTTGTAATACAAATGTTGCATATGAAGCACCCATTAGCATATTAGAATGATAAAAATTATGTCAAGGCATGTATAATATGATAAAGTAATGTGCTATGAAAAATGAAACAATAGTACATGTAGTGTACAAAAGTGGATGCCCCCAAGAATCACTGTGGGACTGCTAATAGGTACTGCATTAAACATATGTACTTCATGTATCGATATGTAGAATCGAAGATCACAAATAAAAAGGCAAGTTAACATGGATGTATGTATGGAAAGAAAATGACATCGAAGATATCTATCTAGCATGTGTAATAAAGTGTACATGTAAACATAAGCAAGCAAGAGTAAATGTGACCAAGATATGCAGTATGTTATGGATGAGATGGAATGGAATACAAATTGAATAATAGGAGAAACATTCCCCCCAAGTGGATGCATATGAATGAGACCCAGTTCATTTATACATGCTAAATGAACAGTAGAGTAAGAGTGTGTCATTGGGAAATGACGATACAAATGTATCAAGATGTGTATGATGAACATAGAAGACTAGATGTGATGTGTGTAAGATGTATGCCAACTAATAATCCTAGAAGGTGTGGGGGGAGTAAGCGCAATCCCCCCTTAAGTGTGTGGTAATGAGTGTATTATTCAATGAATGATGTTTGGAATAGATAGATAGATGAGGTGTGAAGATGATGAAGTATAATTGATAGTGTATAGTTAATGTGAAAATTGATGAAACATTGTGTTGTATGCAGAGATAATGATATATGGTAATAGATGTGATTATGTAATAAATAGATATGTAAATGAATCATGTAATGCAAAGATGAAACATGGTTATTATTGTAAGATATCCCTTTATAGTCATGTAAGAACCATAAAAACACAAGTGTGTCAACAGAGCATGATAGTAAAATGCATGTATCAAAGGGTTTGAAAGCACTAAGAAAGATGAATCATGAAGCACAGAGCGTTAAGTGTGATAGGACATGCTAGAAATAATTTATAATGCTAGAAAGGGGGAAAATAAGTGTGATGTCCCCCAAGTGTGCCAATGATGAAAATTTATGCAACGATGATAGGGATACCTTGCTATTGTGAGAGAGCATTTTCTGTGTCATTATAAGAGTGGGAGCCAACATAATGGTAGGCTGAAGCAACAATAGGACCATGCGATGGTGGAAAAACTTTAAATATTTCATGAATATCAGTAGAAGAAGTAGTTGTTTTGAAAAAATGAATTGGAAATAAAAGTGGAGCAGGATGGGGAGGAATCTTGAATGGTGGTGACTTAGGTGGGATTGATGACGCTGTAGAAGAATTGATAGGAGAAGGTGGACTAATATTGAGAGGTGGTTGCATAATTTGAATTGGTAATGTCGTAGATGTGTAGACACCAAATTTGGGTCACACTCTCCTTGGTCCCCTTCAATCAATTAATGTAATATATTTAATTAATCATGACCCCTTCATCCTATACTAATATTCATCCTCGCATTATTAATTAATCTAATTAATTTAATTACGTTAATTTCACCCTCACACCTCCACCTCATCGTTACACCTCACCTTGGACCCATTCCAGGGGTATTTAAATCACAATGACCGAGTCATCGATCTCAGCACTTAGTCATCACTCCCAGTGCTGAGTCACCACTTAACCTAACTAACTAAGACTTCTTCCTAAATATAATTGGAATTCTTCTATGACCTTCCTACATTCTCTCATGTGAAGTCCACTTCCCTATGCGGACTCAATAAAAATCACACCAAAAATAGTGATTTGTTTATTTTTTGTAAACCTATACTTTCCTTGCATTTACCTACCGGGTTGTTCATGAGTGAATTTTTAAGCCCACTGGTCACCTAATAGTGCACCATCGAGTTACCTTATATACACTTTCACAACTCTTTACATGGGTTGGTCATTCATTCCTTTAGTTTTTTCTTTCAGAGCCTTATTTCATTAAAGCTAAGAATCTATAATCCCTCTTCTCATCCAAACTTCAAACACACACAACCATAGTGCAATACAAGCATTCTGGTTTCCCTTCCAGAGTGTTGGAATACTCATGGAAGCAATAGATGCTTGTATTGTTGTGGCACTAGACTCTAATTTGATAAAAACACTTATTCATTCGGATCAAACTTGATCATAGGTAGTCCTCCCAACTCCTAACATCTCCAAGAAATCAAGTACCTTATCTGTTTTACTGTATTGTGATCTTAATCATTTTGCTTATTCCCTTTGTAGATCTCTGGTTTCTTTTAGTAGTTTATTTCCTCTGTTGTCTTGTGCATCACCTTCCTCATTTAAAAATTTTGGCAACAACCCAGTATTTGACCATCCCAAGCCTTTTCAACATTCTAAACCTCATAGGATTCTTAGTCTCCTTAGTCAGTCTTCTTATCCATATTATGACCCAATCCATACTACCCTCACTCTCTGTGCAGTCACAGAGAGCCTAAAACCCTTTGTTTAATAATTTTCTATCAAATTTTCCCTATTGACGTCGGTCACCTTAACCGTCATTGGTCTCCCCTCTCTACCGGCATCGGTCACCAGACCAATATTGGTTCTTTGACATTTTTTTCTAGTTAACATTCAAAAAATTACCTCTAACATCACCTACAGTCCACCCAGACCTTACTTGCTACCTCTGTGACCTTACCTAACACCGAGCTGCCTTGAAGTGACCTGTCCCAACTAAGACTTCTGCAACATACCTTGCCTTGGGATGCTAGATTAGTTTAGTGGCATTTTAATAATTTGTCCTTAATCTAGTTTGTTGATAACATTTTGAGATACCTAAATTAAAGTGTTAGCAGTAGGACCTTTATTTATCATGGAAATTTACTTTCATTAAGTTGATAAAAATCCTGCAAACAATGGATTGAAAGTTTCCATCTAGGAAGTATCACACTTTTCGGAACTCACCTACAACACTCAGCAATCGCCTAAACAGCCCATTGTCATTTGCTATTTAATATTATTTGGTGGTCTTGCTTTGTATCTATAGGTATTCCTTCCCAGAAAAAGGAGTTATTTATAATCGGTGCTCGTTTCTAGATTGGATAAACACACTACGTCAGTAACGTGCGCATTCAACACTTATCGGCCGAACCGACGTCTTGCACATAATCACAAGTATACCTCCTTGACTTCTTTTACCTTATCTATTTTAACACATACTTATTGATGAAACATTTTGGCATGCCCGGTGGGACCCATCATGGGTTCTTTGGCATTATTCATTCAGTTATCCTAGGTGAAAGTTTCATTGGGTGTCTATTTCCTTTTGAAATCATTCACATTCCAAATTTTCTCCTTTGGAACAATCTCTCTCTTCTACTTGTCTCATTGACACTCGTATTTTGGACTAAAAGGACCATTCTTTTTATTTTTGTATTGCATTAGTGTTTCAAAGACATATTCTTTCATATTCATCATTTATCTAATCAAATGTCATTGTGGATTTGGGTCTAAAATATTTGCATATCATTTTTGAGTATTACATATGTAGCTCATTTAAAATTGTAGGCAACCTATATTCTGGAAGTCATGCCCAACTGATGGTTGACAAATTGCATCGCAGTGCACATGTTTCTTCTCTACAACCTTTTTCTTGTAAACCACTAAAAATAAAGTAAGGGGGGGTCATTTTCTTAAACCACATCCTACCTAGAAGAAGTTCAGTCAATGATCACACAATCATAGGATTGATAGTAGGCTCCTACAACTGGTTTCTCTGTCCAGTCATTATCTCAAAGAAAGGACCTCCCTCACCAAAACTTACCTAAAACTATACTTAGTTTTGGGATTTTCATATGGGCACCTTTTATAAAATAAAAAACTCTACTCTATTCACAAGTTAGTCATAAATGGCATAAGCCGGAACATAAAATCAACCACATAGGATATCATGTTTGCTAGTTTTTGCTTGATCTGTGTTTTGAGGCGTGAGTTCGTTTTCTTCATTCTTCTCTCCTTTCACACTCCATAATCATAGTTGGTGTATTTAGACTCTTTCTGAGTGTGTTAGGGTCAATCATTTCCATAATCAGGTTTCTGGGTTGGTCTTTTATTTGATCTAAATTACCAAATTCACTTTTTTCCATCTTTTCACAAATTTCATAGTGATCGGCGTAGGTCCAGCGACCATCATCACTTTACTGACCGTTCCCGGTTTCCTATTGTTTTGTTCATTTTAACCAAAGTAGCATTCATCACAGTTATGTTCTTTCTGGGGTTTCCTCAGTTACCTCACCATATCTCCGTGTCTTTGAAATCACTATCAAAGTCTAGATTTGCTTCATTTTCATCATTAATTGCCACATTTACAAATCTTTTGTTTTTCCACAGTAACTAGTATCGGTCCTCCTAATGTCATCAGTTACCCTCTATCACTGAAACCAGTTACCCAACCATCGTCAATCTTTTTGTTTTAATTTTTCACTTTAAAAATGACCAATTTTCACCATCTAGAACTATTTTCTCCATTCCTTCTGTGCTTTTTTGTCATCTATGGAGATCAGATTACCAGGTCTACTATAACTCACATGGTTTTGAATCATAGCCAAGCCAACGCCCTCGTATATCACGTTATCCTTCAGCTACTCCCATCTATCCCATCGCCACCTTCTATTCTATCACCTATGAATCCCAGTCAACCTATCATCATTAGTACTAATGATGAGGAGTTCACAAGACTCCTTGATTGAAACCCCACTACTTTACAATATTATTTAGCCCATTCATCCACTCGGGATTCATAAGGATAACTTGTATACGATATGCCTAAGTCCATTCCTCCTACCCTCGTACCCACTTTTGCATCAGCTAATACTAGCTTAGCATTACCCTCTTCCACCTTACCACCTGTGGTGTCCCAACTTGACCCTACATCATTGATTTCTAAGGCACCTTTGGCATCTATCGCACATTTGATGTCATTTTCTTCTGTGATGTTAACCATTTCTTTATCAACTGCCTTGAGTATAGGTCTATCTACCCCTGCCACCTCTCATATACCTATTTCATCTCAGCCACCCATGGTGTCGGAAGCCCATACTCCCATCCAAAACATTTTTCCTTTCCATCCCACAGTCGCTTCCTCTAATTACTATGAGATTCGTTACATCCACTCCACCTACCTACACTTATCACCAACAACCCCCTATTTCATCTATCGTTTATTCAGGATACTTGCCACCTGCATCTATTCCTCCCTCATAATTTTCATACTCGGCACCACCACATACTGGGATGTTACCCATGTCATACCTTCATTTTGTACCCTCTTATACTGCAGGAGGTGCCCAATCATCAAAAACTACTAATGATCTTATCAAAATGATGATGCACAAGATGCAAACATTAGAAGCATCAGTCTTCGACTCACATAATTCTATAACATATGATGAGATTTATAATGAGCCCATTCACCCATCCATTCCAATTCATCCATACCCTACGCATTGAGAAATGCCTAAATTCAACTAGTTTAATAACAAAGAAGACCCACAACAACATTTGTGGTCTTTTAAACATGGGTTTTATCTAATCACTCATGATGATGCTTTGCTCTTACAAACATTCCCAATTTCCTTGACAGGGCTTGCATTGAATTGGTATATTTCTCTATCAAGGAACTCCATTAATCATTAAACCAAGTAGCTCAAGATTTCCTAGACCACTTTTCTATCAACATTGTCAAGAAAGTCACCGTGACTGACTTGTACTCGACACAACAATACGAAGATGAATCTATCACATATTTTGTCGCTCATTGGCGGAGCCTAATCAACCAGCTTAGTTTCAACTTCCTCAAACTGAGTTAATAGATTTTTTCACCACGGCTTGTGCTAGGCACATCTCGAAAACTCTCTATGTTCAAACCTTCTACACATTTGATGATGCATTTAACATGGCCTGAAAACATAAAATTTGTTCCATTGAAGAGAAAAAGATACAAGTGTGTAACAAGAATTCTACGTTTAAATCAAACAATATCTCTTCTTCTTCTAAATCGTAAAATAATTACTCTAAAGTAAAAAGGATCTGCCCACATGGTAGTTTTGAAATCCGACCCATCTCACCCATCCAACCAATCAAATCCTTCTTCTAACCTTTCTCCTGTTCAAGATTTTCAGTTCAAGAGGGAGCAACAAAAATACACTCCCATAGAAGAACCCTATTCTTCAATTTTAGAAAAAAATTTAAAATCCAAAGAAATCATTCTTTCACCCATCAAACCACATAGTGGTTTTGACCCTTCCCATCCTATGCATGTGTGGTATAAAGAAAATGATTACTGCAACTATCATCGCGTTAAAGGTCATAGTGACAATAATTGTATAACTTTCAAAAATATCATCCAAGAAATGTTAGATAGTGGAGATCTCTTCTTGGATAACCCTAATGCATTGGCTAATCAAAATATTCACATCTTCAAGAAACTGTTCCCAAACCACACCCCATTATCTAACCAAACCAGCAAACCCTTGACCAATGACAATAACATTTGTGAGGTTCATGTTGTTTTCGACATCATACCAACTCTTCCTCAATTTCCTCCTACTCCATCTATCAAGGAGATTCTTACATGAGCTCCTTCATCCATGAAAGATTTTGTTTCATCTACTCCTTTACCCACATAGGAGTCTCCCTTATCTCCCCCTTCACCCACAAAGGAGTCTACCATATTTTCCGATGCAGTTTCCCCACTCACCTCTTAACCTAATGAACAACCCGAATTATTTACTCTCCTACCCACGAGAGAGTCATGCTTACCTTCCTCTTCACCAAAATATGAGCCTACCTCATCCTACTTGTCATCACCCCTATCCATAGGGGATCCATTAGCAATGCCCCTTCCTATTGGTGATAATTCTGCATTGGCTTTCAATGATGCTGTTGATTTCATGTCGGCTCTTTTAACCATAGAGTCAGAAGCCAACCATTTCCTTGTCTCACATACATTCTTTACAGGGATTGCTACCAAATCAACATCAACCCCCCTCCAAAGGTGTCATTTTCATGTTTGGCTGACCGCTTGGATTATGTCAACAATTCCATTCTTTAAGAATGCCTTCGGCTTCCTTTCTCAACTTAGATGCAAATGTTTTCTATTGATACTTCTATGATCTCTCCAAAGGTGTTTCAGACAACCAAAACAACCATGCCCAGGCCAATTGTAGCAACATCTTCTTTATCACCCTCGCCCACACCTAAACCTTTACCATCAACTAATTTTTTTCTAATGCTTAAAGCCTTACCTACATCTATATCTTCCTTTGCATCCAAACCCATTTCCACATTGGGAGTCATGTCAAAATCAAGCCTAGTCCATCCTCTTGTCAAACTTGATTTAGCCATCATCCTCACAAGCCACCATAAATACTAATCTCCCACCTAAGAGGAAGACCCAACCTCTTAGGCCCTATACATGGGATTCGTCTATTACCCATCTGTCATCTTCACCCATTCCATCTATCCTAGGGCCTCACCCATCAACCTTGGCCAAACAACCTCCTACCCAAGGTAAACTAAAATCACAACAACCCACCTCCTCTTCACAATCCTCTATTACACCCAAATTACCTACACAACTTACGCCTTCTCCGTCACCTACATCTTATCTACCGCTTACACCTACACCACTTCTAATATCCTCATCATTACCTATGATATTCCCTTATCTTCAACCAATACCTTCCACATTGCCTTTTCCCATAGCCTTCACTGCACCTCCATTATCACCTTGGCTAACCCGCCCCCTTCCACAATCTTCCTTCCCTTCTACATCACACACTTCTTCTTCACCTTTACCCAAGAAGGTGCAACCAAAGTCTAAAAACCCACTACCCTCCCAAGAGGTAGTTAAACCTACACCACCTTCAACTGCTAGTTCATCTACTACATATTTATCTAAAAAGGTACAATCCAAACCTAAAACTATATCACCTACAAAACAGGTGGTCAAAATTA
This sequence comes from Taxus chinensis, assembly GCA_019776745.2. Lineage (NCBI taxonomy): Eukaryota > Viridiplantae > Streptophyta > Pinopsida > Cupressales > Taxaceae > Taxus > Taxus chinensis. Next base: position 68,379,204 of record CM034153.1, on the reverse strand, counting down.
CTCAACCTTTGATTCCACCTCCATGGAAAATCTCCCACCAAAATCACCCACACTTCCATCTATACCCACACATACTTCACATTGTGATCCATTGGTAGGGTCTTACGTTAAAACCTTAGCTAAAATTTTGGAAACTTTTGTCATCACATTGCCACCACTTAGACCTTACGACCCACTCAAACCTAAACCAGAAGGTTTTGACGATACACAAATTTGTGCTTACCATCATGTGCCAAGGCATGATGTGGAAAATTTTAAGGCTCTTAAGACTGTTCTTCTCCAACTATGTCCTCTCGAAGAAAATTTTGACAATGATGATCTTTTAGATGAGGACCCTATTCCACCATCACTTATCACCACACATCCTCATCCCATACCTATTCAACAACCTTCATCTCCACCTCCACAACCCTTTTATCCCCCTCCAACATTTGAGATCAATATGGTCCGCATAAGAGAGATAGCCAAACCTCTGCCAAAATGTCAATGTGCTACATTATTTTAACAAAACCAGTATATGACCTCACCATATTTTTTCCCATCATGTTGCTACACCTATCATGACCCACTTGCTCCTTTACCACACATTAATATGGTTAACATTACCACTCGAGCCGAGAAGGAAAAAGGAAAGGAGAAAAAACTAGCCCATCCGCAACTCTTTTAGCTAATATCCCATTTGCACCTGCACCAAAAATCACCATCCATGGACCCACATACCCTATTTATAATGGAGTTTCCCATTGTAAAATGTTTAAACAATTGAACCAATCTCCTCTCAAAATGTCTTTATATGACCTTGTCCAAACCTCTGAGTCTCATCGATAGGTCCTCATTGAGGTTCTGCAATTTATTGATGTTTTACCTAATGACCCTACTCCTGTGGCATCCATTATCACTCCTCACCATGTGGCCTCCCTTACCACTTCATCCCCTTCCTTTGCACCCACTACCACTCATCAAGTAACCACTCTCACTTTCTATGACAATGAGATTTTACCTCTCCAATCAGATGATCTTAATCCCACCCTATTTATTTCTGTCTACATTGATAACATACGCGTTATGATCGATGACAGTGTGAGTATTAAGATCATTTCTTCCCATGTGTACAACCAAATGCATATCACTACCAATTGCATGCATAATAACCCAATTATGCTATGTTCATTCAACGATGCCATGAATTCCACCCTTGGCACAATCATTCTCCACATTCATGTGGGCCCCCATACCATTATGGAATTATTCTATGTATTACAGGGGGAATTACAGTACAACATGCTGCTTAGTTGACCTTGGATCCTCGTTATGGGTTGTGTTCCTTGAACCTTACAACACACATTATATCTTTCATGACATTATGCATCACATATTGGAAGATTACATTGATGATATTCTTGCTAAATCTAAACATCATGCCAAATGCCTTATAGTCCTTAAGGTCATCTTTGACTGTATCATCAAGTGATGCGTTCACCTTTAACCTAAGAAGTGTGTCTTCACTATTCTCTCAGGCAAGCTCCTTAGTTTTATTGTTTCTTTGCATGACATTAAAGTTGATCTCGCTAAAATCAAGGCTATTCTCAAAATGCCTCCACCTACCTACCTTTGTCAAATTTGTAGTTTGTAACGAAAGTTGAAATCTATCAGTCACTTTATTTTACATCTTTTTAAATGCTGCCATCCATTTCATCATCTCCTCAAAAAGGATGTCTCCTTCAAATGGGATGATGAATGCCATAAAGCCTTTGATGCCTTAAAACAATACCTCCTTCAACCACCTATGCTCATTCCCCCTAAGGATGACCAACCATTTTACCTTTACATTTCTACTACGGATCATTCCTTGGGTGCCATGCTCACTCATCATGATGAAAAACATAGGGAAAAATTAATTTATTACACAATCCGTATGATTTTGGACTATGAAACTAGATATACTCATGCCAAAAAACTATGCTTAGCCTTAGTTTTTTCTGCCACTAAACTTTTCCATTACCTACTCAACCACAAAACCTTTTTTGTCACCAATACTGACCCCTTACATTACATGTACTCTAAGCCCTACCAACATCAATGTGTTGCACATTGGCTCATTCTTCTTGCAGACCTATATCTTGAATTCATCCATCAAAAGTTTATCAAAGGAAAAATAATTGCTGACCAACTTGCAGATGTACCTCTCTCCTGAAATCAATCCTCTAACTTTGATTTCCTAATTAATCCATCGCTACTCTCTCTTTGGATGATATCATTTACCAAATGACCTTATTCTTTGATGGTTCCAAATGTCTGCATGGGGGTGGTGTCAGAGTTATCCTCATTCCTCTTAATGGTGAGCCTATGCCATTATCTTTCAAACTAGATTTTTATTGTACTAACAATATCACCGAATATGAAGCACTCGTGTTAGGCCTTCAAGCTACCATAACTTTAGATGTTAAATCAATTAATATCTTTGGAGACTCTCAACTGGTTGTGAACCAAGTTAATGGTATATACCAGTGTCGTATAAGCATCATGTTGACATACTTTTGAATACCTTTGACTGTTACAAAATTCAAACCACCCAACGTTTCCACTAATAAATTCGTAGATACCATGGCCTATCTAGCTTCTCAAATCCCCACTTTGCCCTCCGACTTAGAAAATATTTGTCATCGTACAAAGGTTGCAATCACCCTCTTATCTAATTCAAGATGTTAACATCATAGGAAACATTGAAATTGACACATGTGATTTTTGGTATAAGTAGTTTGCTGACTACCTTTCCCTTTCCATTCTACCTCCAGATCTTACTCGCAATGGACAACGATCCTTTCTCAAAAGTTTCTCTCGCTATGTCATCATGGTTGGTCTTCTTTATAAACGTGGTTTTGACGTTATCCTCTTACGATGTCTTACAAGTTCTTAAATTACCTACACCATCAAGGATGTTCACGATGGAATTTGTGGGGGTCACTTCAGTGATTTAGCTATCATTAAACATGATTCTTCACCTAGGCTATTGCTAGCCATCCCTGAACCGTGATTGTTGTGACTATGTCAAGCATTGATTGAAGTATCAACAACATGATAATCTTAATCACACCCCTAGTAGTGCCTTACATGTCGCACGAGACCTTTGGCATTTCTCTCAATGGGGTTTGGATCTTGTTGGAGAGATCAATCCTCATTCTTCCTAATACCATCAATGTATTATTACCACTTCTGAATACTACACTAAATGGGTAGAAGCCATACCTCTTATTTCTACAAAAGATGAGAAAATCTGTGAATTCATCAATAATGAACCTTCCAGGTTGGTGACCTCATCTTGAAAGAAGTGGAATCAACATGTAACAAAAGTGGAGAAAAGTAAATACAGGGATTAAATTTTTCTCCTAATTGGCTTAGACCCTATATCTTTACTCATACCTATGGATCATGTGTTTATCGTTTATCTTCACTCGAAGGTAAACACGAACCTGAACCCTTCAATGCTTTGCATCTTTGACCATTATATTGTTGAATCAAGTCCTAGATCACCTTATGTCTATTAAATGCTTGTCCCTTGAGCACCATTCACCTTCCACTTACCTATTTTAAGGATCAACGACTAAACAAGACTCATGTGATTACCCATCACTTTTTAGCCTTATCTTCAATATGAGTACCACAACTCTACTCATGGCATGATTCTCATGGATACTTTTTGTCATTTTCAGGATGGAATCCCATGGTCATTCATTACTTAAAACCTCTCTTTCATAGCTAACGCTTGTGTGCTATGGTTTTGTATTCATAAAAGAAGCCTATACTTCTCTATAGTCTTGTCCATGACCTAAAAGTCCAAAAAACATAATGAAAACAATTCAAAAGTAATATACAAGATTTTCAAATTCAAAACTCCTTGAGTCAAAACTATTGCAAAAATATGACTCCCTCAAAAAGGAAATCTAATCTTTCTATCTTACTGCTATAAATAGACTTCTCCCTCGAAGGACAACTATACAAAGCTAGCCATACTGTACATAGTCTATCACCAAAAGAAGACTATTCTTGTAAAAATAAAATAAAAATATTCTGAAGCTTCCTACATCGATCAGCTTCACAAAGACCTCAAGGAGATACTCTACTCATCCCACATAGACTTCCCACATCGATCAGTCTATAAAAACAAATGTAAAAACAAAAAGATGACTTTTTCATCATGGAATTGCCTATTTTGATCTTGGGTCTCTTGCCAAAGAGGCATGTTGTCTCACACCAGGTTACACTAAACCAACTTCTTTCACCTCACCCCTTTCCTTTCTAACCTTCCACCTACTCAAGGGATGTGCTGAAAATGTGACATTTCATGATCATGTGACCTTCTTCATCCTTAGAAAAGTCAATCATGCAATGCCTTTAGGGTTTTATGTTCATACGCCATCTTTGGTATGATAGAATTGTAATGGTTCTTATCAATTAGGTGGTTTTTTGTCTCCTCTTACCATTCACCTCTTTTCTTACTTATTGATTCTCCTACACAGGACCAGACCATCGACACCTACATTTAAGAATTCCTCTTTCACCAAAATCACCCATGCCTATTCGACTTAAATTCACCCATGCCTATTCGACCTACATTCAACCATGCTTTATTGACCTAAATTCAACCATGCCTAAATGACCTAAACTCAACCATGCCTAAATAACCTAAACTCAACCAACCATGCCTAAATGACCTAAACTCAACCATGCCTATGACCTAAAATCAACCATTCCTAACCATGACCTAAATGACCTAAACTCAAACATGCCTGAAATGACCTAGACTCAATCATGCCTAAAACCAACCAACCCATTCCTCTACCTCATCATATTCTTCCCTAGCTTATGGGAGAACTACATCATCCTGAGGCCCCTTTTTGTTGGGGCTATGTAGGAAGCACTCTGAGGGCATGGGGCCCTTAGAGGTTAGCTCGACCACTCTTTCCCTCCTTTTATATTCACATTCTACCTTAGTGAGTTTCCATTTTACACAAAGATAGGAAATTAAACAATCATAACAACATACATACCTACCATTTTCTCACATCATCATATCATACATCAATCATTTCACATTTCCATGATATCAAATATTTGGAAATTTACACCACAACATACATATACATCATCATTTATTTTCCATAATAATAATAACTTGGAAATTAAATCAAATGAAAAACCATGACCAAATCATGCCTAAATCACCTAGACTCCACCATGCCTATACTTGACTCCATCATGCCTATACCTAAATCCTTATCATATACCTGACTCCATCATGCCTACATGACCTTGAAGTCCTATCATAGACTCCATCATGCCTAAATGACTTGACTGCCATAACATGCACCTAACTCTACCATGCCTAACAATGACTCCATCATGCCATGCCTAATGCCTATGACCTAACTTAATCATGCCCACATGGCCTTGACTCAATCATGCCTAATTCAACTAGTTTCTATAATACACAATAACAATGGAAATTAAAAATGAGTACATCATCCATCTAGTAAACATCATCAACTATATAAATGGGAGAGTCTGTGTATCAATACATATATACACAGATATACAATAAATATCAGTATCTCAAAAACTCTCATGTACAATCTCATGTCTTCGCACATAGGCCGATATATATATATATAATAATATCATCAAAAATCACACAATATAACATATGGATATCAATCATCACCCACATCATACCCTCATGTCTAGTCTCACATGTCTCCTCCTCTTGGCCCTCTTTTGGGCCCAGTCTACGAGTGTTCATAACCTCACCATGGCCCTATCTCTAGGGTCAACGAACCCCTATGCTACCAAAACTATGAGTCTGGATCTCATCCAATCATTGGCTACCTGCTGGGCTCGGTACTCAGACATATGAGGTCACATCAATCCCTGTGGTGGCTAGATGATCCTGATAGTAGAGAGCCTTGTTCAGGGCATCCCTGAACCTCGCCATCGACATAGTCTAGGGTGGTGCCATCAGCTTGACTGCTCCCTATGAACTCTACCCAACTAAAAGTGTCCCCCTTATGCCTCCTCCTGTGTAGGTGCCTGTATTATGGGACCCTATCCCTGGGCCTATGCTGGTACCTATGTACAGCTACCTGGGCCTGTAAGGCCACAACTTGTGCCCGTGTCATGGCCAACTATTGGACCTATAATCCAATCACCTATGCATGTAGGGAAGACTACCTTCCCTCCATCCCCATCTCTTCCCTATGCAGGAACATGTGTTTGTGCTACTTGGGCCTATAGGGCTACCACCTATACCTGCAAGGTGGTCACATGTCCCTCTAACCCTGCCATTTGTCCCTACAAACCTGTAACATGTGCCTGTAGGGTGGCCACCTGACCCTGTAATGTATCCCTTTGCACTATGACAATAGCTAAATTAGGCTTCCCTGGCCTCAGTGGTGCTTCCCATAGTTGTGCCACCCACCACTACCTGTATCCATCAATGACTCCCACATCATCAATCCATCTATCTCGTACCTACTCCTCCTACCCTATAGGAACACTCAGATGTGATGGAGACATGGGTCTCTCCACGTCATCTCTACGGTACTGTGGGAAAGGTGGGGGCACGTCTTGTTGTAATCCAAAGTGCCATCTAACCCTATCCATGGGTATCATCTCATGCTCCTTGGCATGCCGCCCTTGTATCCATCTCAGTAGTTGAAGCTCCTCTAACTCCTCAGCCATACCTCTATATGATGGATAGTCAACATATGGCCTCCACACGATATCAAGTACCGAAAGGCCCTCTAATCACTACCTGTAGTATGACACATCATATGTGTCCCTCGCCACCCTCGGTTGTCCACCGACTGGTACCCATCGTCTGAAACCAACTCTGAACAAGCCACCCCCGAACCAATCCTGTCATGGTAAACCAACTAGGCACACACACATGATGTGCTCATATGCCCAACAATGTAATAAATAGGTACAACACATACCAAATCTCCTCAATCTCCCATAGGCCCATAGCTCCCTATATAGTTAAACTAGGAAATTCAGTGCCCAAGAAAAATGTATCCACTCCTCTATCATATCATGTAGCACACCCATCAGTGCTCATGGAAATATCCCACCCTCAGAATCTGGAAGAGAAAAACATCCCACTGCCACCATCATCAACACCGATAGCCTAGTCTCCTATGGATAGGCTACATACATATCTCCATAAGTGAGACTCATGTTGTGATACCTCAGCTCACCCATCACCTCACCAAATACCTCCACTATCGGCTCCACTGATGCCTCAGACAAAATGGAATATACTAGCTCCCCAACAATAGGAAGTCGCAAGATCCTATAAACATCCTCCAAGGTGATGATCATCTCACCCATTCAATAAGTGAAAGGTATTGGTCATGGAGTCCCATCTATCGATGAGAGACCATCAAACTATGATCCCAGGCTATACACCTATAGCGTCAGATCACACTAAGTCCAACATTGGTCATGTGCCCCCACTCCTCTGTGGTCATGCTAGGCCACATCTATACCAGTAGGGGTGGTACTCTGTCCCTCATCCTCAGCTGATCTCTCACTTGCATCATCCAACACGACCTTGTCAAGACTTGACCACCTCAAATCACCTATTACCCACCACACAATACCCAACCACATCAATCATGCCTACCCCCTTTACCTAATTCACCTACAAACCTACTGTCCCTTATCATCATTACCCACTATCTTAGTTCATCTCACCTACTTACCTATCCCACATCACCAAAATAACATTTTACCCTTTTCCCTCTACATAAATCTTCACCTACCCCTTCCTTGCCTATTTTACTTTCCTAACTAACCCTTCTTTCACTTATTTACTCTTAATCATGACCAGAATCAGGTCTCCTTGACTGTCATCAGTCCTCTTTGACTGACATCGGTCACCCAGACCTTGACCAATGCCGGCCAAAGCCCACCGACATTGGTCAACACATGACCGACGTCATTCTTTGTTTCAGCCAAAAACTGAAACCCCCATCCCCATTATCAACAAATTCACAAAAAACAACCTAAATACCTACTCCCACCCACCCAAACCTATCCTAGCTTCATTACCAACCCTATTTAAGCTACATTGGACCTTCCCCCTCCCTCATTTCATTCATTTTTAACCACGATTTCACAAATTAACATTACACCCAAATTTTACACAAAACAATTTCAACAAACTCTCTTTCAATCAAATAAAGGATTCAGATTGACTCCTACCTCATCTCGGTGCCATCTCCATGGTGGCACATCTAGCCACTACGCCAGTGGTCCACCCACTCCCTCTCCCACCTCTGTCATGCCAAAATCAACTCCTCACCTCACAACCAATTGAATCAATCAACTCGATCTCGTGGACCTACCAATCGAATGTCAATCACCCACTACGTGGCTTGCCAACTCATCTAGACATCTCATACTATCATTTTCCACTCCTCAACTTATCCTCTATCATTTTCTAAAAGTGGAAAGGTTAAAATGAATCCATAAAAAGTGGATTTTTCCTTTTTGAACCCCAAATCTCCGTGACCGATATCAGTCATATTGAGCCCTAGCCAACCAATGTCAGTTATACTATAATCAACATTGGTCACCCTAAATAACCATTTAACCCACCCCATGCCCATTTTTCCTAAAACATTATTGCTCCAATAAATTTTGACCTTACCAACACCTATTACACCCTACCCACAAGCCTACATTACCTGTACATTTCCTTAACTACATTTAGGGACATGTTATTTACCTATACCTCAGCCTTACCTGTGCCCTGACCTACATACCTTACCTGAATCACCTTTTGTGACCTTTTATTTTGTGTACTTGTTATACCTTGTGATGTTGTTACCTGTGTTGTTTAGCTTAATGACCTTACCTTGCCTAATGACATGATGTTTATCCTGACCATACCTTTGGTGCTATGGAACAAAACCTATTACCCATTCCTACACCGGACCTCATTGTGCTTCATGAACCATATCCTATACCTTGGATACCTAAATCACTTCAACCTCATTTGGATAAACCTATCACCCTTTTGACAACATAGAGTTTGCAAGCTCTTCCACCTGGTACCGTATCACAATCTATACATGTGTGTGCATTCAATTTCCATTACCCATTACCCAATATGACCATTACCCATTACCCAAAAATGACCATACCCTTACCTATTGACCCTCACTTTCATCAATCACCTATTTATCAAACCACTCCCTGACTACTTTTCCAACCTCATCGGTTCATAGTTTGAGGGGGATCACCTTCAGCCCTACTTGGGGCAACCTAACCTCTACTAATACCTAGGACATTGAAATCCCTAGTTTTTTCAGCATCACTTACCAATACAAGCTATGAAAAAAGGGGAAAATGTAGACACCAAATTTGGGTCACACTCCCCTTGGTCCCCTTCAATCAATTAACGTAATATATTTAATTAATCATGACCCCTTCATCCTATACAAATATTCATCCTCACATTACTAATTAATTTAATTAAGTTAATTTCACCCTCACACCTCCACCTCATCATTACACCTCACCCTAGACCCATTCTAGGGGCATTTAACTCATAATGACTGAGTCATCACTCTTAACACTGAGTCATCACTCCCAGTGCTGAGTCGCCACTTAACGTAACTAATTGAGACTTCTTCTAAACCTAATTGGACTTATTCTATCCTTCTTCTCTCATGTGAAATCCACTTCCCTAAGTGGAATCAATCAAAATCATGCCAAAAATAGTAAAGATCTACCTATTTTTGGTAAACCTAGACTTTCCCACCTTAACCGATGCCAGTTATCCCTCAACCAATGTCGGTCACCTAACCACCATCGGTTACCTTATATACACTTTCAAAAATCTTTACATGGGTTGGTCATTTAGTTATTAGATCCTTATTCTATTCAAGTGTGAATCTGCAAGCCCTCCTGCATCCAGACAACGAACACACATAACCACAGTGCAAGACAAGCAACCATGTTTCCCTTCCAGAGCATTGGAATATTCACATAAACACTCTGCAGAGTATTTCCATGAAACTGAACACAAATATTCTTCATAGATCAACTTCTATCCTCCTCCACCTCCCAAGATCTGTAAGACATCAAGTATGTATTGTGATCCTAATCATTTTACTTATTCCTTTTGTAGATCTTTGGTTTCTTTCAGTAGTTTATTTTCCTCTATTTCCTGTACATCACCTTCCTCCCATCAACCCACTATTCAACCATCCCAAGCCTTTTCACCATTCTAAACCTCTTTCTTAGTATCCCTAAGTCTTCTCAGCCATATTACGACCAAAACCATACTACCCTCACTCTATGTGTAATCACAGAGAGCCTAAAACATTTGTTTAATCATTTACGATCAAATTGCCCCTACCGATGTCGGTCACCTTAACTGCATCATCAGTCTCCCCTCTCTACCGGTATCGTCACCAGACCAATATTGGTCACTATGTTTTTCTATTAACCTTCACCAAAAATACCTCTAACATCACCTAAACTCCACCCATACCTTACCAGATACCTCTGTGACCTTACCTAACACCCCTGTGACCTGTCCCAACTAGAAACATACCTTTCCTGATGCTAAATTAGTTTAGATTTTAATACTTTTCTTAATCTAGTTTGTTGATAACATTTTGAGATACCTAAATCAAAGTGTTAGCAATAGGACCTTTATTTCTCATATTTACTTTCATTAATTTGATAAAAATAGAGGATTGACAGCCATTCAAGGAAGCATCACACTTCTCGGATCTAGCCTTGCTAGGTAGTCATCTAACTCTTGCTATTTGATATCATTTGGTGGTCTTGCTTTGTATCTACAGGTAGTCCTTCTCAGACAAAAAGGAGTTCTCCACGATCAACTTGGATAAATTCAGTAACATGTGCATTCAAACTTCAACCAACATAATCATAGGTATTCCTCCTTGATCGTTATCTTATCTTTTTTATCATATACTTAATTCTTTGTTGTAAATCATATCAATGATTGTCATTATGTCCATTAATTTGATGATAGCTACGAAATTGGATACCATGATATTTGACCGAACGATAAGGAGGGTAGTAACTAGTAGTTGGAAAAATGATCAATTGATGACTAAGGATCTTATTAATAATGTCAAGTTGCTTAGCATTGTGATCAAACGTGAGAGGCTATGGTAATGGAAAAACTTGAGGCTCATTAATATGAGCACATGTAAAAGACATAGAATGAAAATGAGGAGAAGAACTAGCATGATCTTGAGAAGCGTTCTTAAGATGTTGGATTTCAGATTTTAAAGATGTAATTGTGGATTCCATAGCCTGAAATTTATCTTGAAATAAATAATGTAAAGCTTGAATAGAATTGTAAATTTATTGATTGGATTGAGAAATAATAATTTTTTCAGAGAGACGATCGAAGATGGCACTGACTTGTGAATGCAACATGTTGATAGGGACATACATAGTCACTAGGGTTTTGTGAAGAGCATCTTGACAAGATGGGTGCATTTTAAGCAAATGAAGCAAGGAGACTTGAGAAAGCGAATGAGCCATGGGAAAAAATGAGGATCTTAAGTGTAAAAGAGTCAGGTTCATAAAAATGATTAAGAAAATATGGAAATATATGCCTAAATCTAATTGATATCTAGCAATAAATTAATGAAAAATTGCATGCAAAATAGACCCAAGAAAATTAAACAATTAAGTATTGAAACCCTAGTTGTAAAGAGGAGATAAGATGACTTAGCTATTTTGCAATTAATCGTAGTTTATGCTGAAGTGATGACCAGGTGAACAAAGAGGGTTAATGTCACAAATAGCCTCAGAAAAATGTGTGAATTGAAAATCTACCTAGATTGGGGTGCTTAGAGAGGGGCAGGGTCACCGACGGGTGCCCTGGACCTATTTGGAGCGCATGTGTCTGCCAAAAATATTAGAAAAACATATTTTATTGATCATAAAGTGTCTTCTTTCCTTCTCCTTTGGTCACTAATATGTCACACAATAATCACCGAGGTCGCTGATAACCTACAATAAAAGATTGACCTATAAAACCCTCAAGAGTACATCAAATCCCAAAATTAAAAGAAGACAAATGAGGGGTCAAACTATCTTCATATGTCAAATGAGTGAACTTACGATAGATCACTACAATACATTTCAAAACCAATGCAGTTCTAGGTGTGTATGTGTGTGTGTGGAATCATGCCCTAGGTGGCTCTTGTGTATGTCACACTTGATAGCGAGCAAGGAGATATATATAAAGAAATGTAATAGATGTGTGCATAAAATAGAATGAACTTCCCCTCCTATGAAGTGTATGTAGAAGATTAAAATCCCTTGACCTTGAATGGATGCTAAAATGCTCTTGAATAGCCCTTGGATGCAACCTTAGGTGGAGATAGCTAATTCTTAGTGCTTGGTCCTTTATTATGATCACATAACTTTTTATTTATCTGATTCCCTTTCTTGAATTTCATAATTAACCTCGAAAAGACTGACTACCAAAAATATAAGATGCTCAAACGTCTAGAAATGACCCAAAAGATGTGAAAAAAGTACAAAGAGGTCAGGGCCACCTAGAGGGGACGGGGCACCTGATGCTGGCATCTTGGATGGGCATTGGTATCCATGATGATAAATGTTGAGGTGTAAAAAGACAAACTTAGCTAGAAAAAGTGTAAAAACAAAAGTGAAAAAAGAAATAAAACAAAGATGGCCAAAGACATGGGTTAATTAGTAATTTTCTTACTTAGGAATCATATGAATACTAGTATGTGATCAGGACTAGATAATTACCCAAAGCGCATGATTTTGTGTCTACAATAGGCAACAAGGAGGCATACATACAAATAAGGAGAAGATTGAAGAGTGCTTAAAACCAAGAGAACATTGTTCTATTATCCAAGATTGAACCAAATAATTTTTTAGACGCCAACAAAGATTAGAATTGGGTTGATGCTATGAGTGAAGAATTGGACCAGATAGAGAAAAATGACACTTGTGAACTAGTACCTAGGCCCAAGAACAAAAATGTCATTGGAACTAACTAGGTATTCAGAAATAAACTCATTGAAAAAGGTGAAGTAATAAGAAATAAAAAAAGACATGTTAGCAAAGGGTATGCTCAAATTAAAGGAGTTGATTTTGAGGAAACATTTGTACCAGTGACTAGAATGGAGACCATTAGAATATTTTTGGCATATGCAACATATAAAGGATTCAAGGTATACCAAATGGATGTCAAGCCAACATTCTTGAATGGGAACCTAAATGAAGATGTATAAATCGAACAACTTGATGGCTTCTCACTTACAAAGGACAAGGACTATGTATGCATGTTGAAGAAAGCCTTATACGGCCTTAAGTAGACCCCTAGAGCTTGGTACAACAGATTAGATAGGTAACTAATTGATCAAGGCTTCAAGAAAGGAGTGACAACTAGAAATATCTACATAAAGGATGAAGGAGGTCATCATTTGATTGTGGTTGTATATGTTGATGACATAATCTTTGGAGGAGATAGTGAGAACAAGACACATGAATTTTTTGAGGCCATGAAGGAGGAGTTTGAGATGTCCATGCTAGGAGATCTATCATTCTTCCTAGGACTGCAAATCGGTCAATTTGAGAAAGGTATCTCCATATCAAAAACCAAGTACATAAAGGAGATGCTCAAGAGGTTTCAAATGGAGGATTGTGAGCCAGTAGGACCACCAATGAAATTTTCCCTCATTTATGTTAGCAAAATATATTAAACAAGAGGGCTACAAAGCACAAAAGCACCTTTATATATTTGTTCTTAAGGGAAAGATCCTCAAATTTAATTCGTTACTTTGAGCATTCGTTAGTAACCTACCCCAGTAAAAATAAATAAAGGTGCTTAAGTGCTAACTAGTTTCCTTAAACAATAAGTACAATACATATTTTATATTTTTTCTATTTTAAAATATGAGTATAATATTTCTATTTTTTCTGTATGATCTTTATGATGGTAGGGATGACACCAGAATGGAAATGACCCTCTTACTAACATAATTATTAATTGGTTGCAGGTTGAGTGTGTTTTTTTGTTAGGCCCTTCCATCTCCTCCTCCATGAATTCATAATCGTAATTTTTTTTATCATAGTAAATTTCCTCTAAATACATACCTTAATATCCCAAGTCCAATATGATATGCCTAAAAAATGTATCTTCGGAAAGTCTTTCTAGGACTAAAAAATATCGTTGAATGGTCAAATAAATACATATATAATATGTAGTGCCCACTCCTCTTTGACACTATTCTATCTTGATATTGAGATGATAGGATTGATGTTTAGACATTTGATTTTGATACATTGATTAGTAGATGATAGATTGTACTAATAAATGGATCATTGACACTATGATGTTATGTTTTATTATGATGCACTAGATAGTGATGTTAGACAGTCAATATATGTTGATTTTCGTGATATGGATTTCCTACTGACACAACATGTTTTTGGATGTTTTGAGTAGATTTCTAATCTTATGGAGGTTATGTTTAGAGTTTGACATATTGATGGAAAATAGAATTGTTAAATGTTGAATGATGAACATTGATTTTATATACGTATGTTCTCGATGTTGTTAATACGACCGAAAGGCCAGAGAGGTATTTTTTGTGTGTAGGACTTTTATCACAAACATCGAAGGGGATAGGGGACCAACCACGAAAGGATGTCGAACGTTGAGAAACGAGGCCAAATTGACAACTTGTGTAATGTTGTTTTGTGTAGTGTCTTGCTTGTCTAGTTTGGAGGTCACCCATGGGGGGGTGATTTCACATGTGTGGCCATGTGGTGAATTTGTGGTACTTATTTATGTTTTGTGTATTTTAAATTTAGAAAATTTGTCAGTTTATTAGCATGTGCAATTGTGTGTTTATTAGACTTTAACCCTTCTTGTTTTGTTAAACCAAATTAGAGATGTGAATAATAACAATGATGTGATCTTGTAGTCCTTGTGTTAGAAGAATTTATATTGATTTGGGAGTGTTTTACTCCACCCCAAGTTCAAAATTCGGATTTTGACTTTGGGGGCACTTTTGGAGACTTGTGGGACAAACAAGACTTGTCACATGCCTCTTAATTTGACCCAACAAC
Source organism: Taxus chinensis (assembly GCA_019776745.2). Taxonomy (NCBI): domain Eukaryota; kingdom Viridiplantae; phylum Streptophyta; class Pinopsida; order Cupressales; family Taxaceae; genus Taxus; species Taxus chinensis. Next base: position 68,364,036 of record CM034153.1, on the reverse strand, counting down.
CTTATGTATGGGTTGAGAAGCTTAATTTTGACTTTTTTGTACATTTTTTAGTGTAAGAAAAGGAAAATAATTGTACTTTCTTTCTAATCCAATTTATTTTGTCCCTTGAAAGCATGGTGTTGCTTGTGCATTGATGTTTCTTGGTCTTGGTGTATTTGACTTGAGTGTGAGGATGGGGATGATGAAGTGGCATCCTACATGGAGCCACCTCATCATCCTCACTTTCCATTTCTATTTATTTGTGATGGGGGTTACTTGCTCTTTTTACTTCTTGTGCACTTTTAGATTTTGGAGCTTTTGGAGTTCTTGGAAATTTCTTGGCTTGGATTTGAAGAGGCTTGTGAAGGTTTTGCTTGGATCTTGATGGAGAGATAAGCTCTCCACCCTTTTACTATTATGATATTTTTTTTGTTGTAAGCAATGTTGTGCTTGTTAAAAGTATTTTGTCTTGTGATGGTGTGTTGTTTGGGCTGGTTGAGTAGTTGGCCTTAGTTGGGTGTGTGATAAGGTCTTATGGGACCATTGGAGAGGGAAAAAGGAGTTTATGTGAGACATGTAAATTGGTGGGAGTGTGAATGAGAGTCTTACCCATGGGGAGAGAAAATGGATTCATGGATTTGTTGCTTGTTGTAAGGGTGAGATAAAGATTTGTCACTTGTGTGATTATTTTGTGCACTTGGAGGCTTAGGGTAAGACTCCCACTTCACCTAGGAAGCATAAGGAGGTGGTCTCCCATAACCCTTGCTCTACTTGGTTTGATCCTCAAACCTTTGTTTTTTTGTGTATGTGTAAATTTGTTGGTTATGTGATCTTGGTGGAGTTGCTTGTTTCGTATGTGTGTTTTGTTGAGAAGCCTCTTTGTGATAGTTGTCATTATTGCTCAATGCTCCTCATGGTTCCTCGGTTGGGGCTCGGGAGCCATTAAAGGAATGACTTTTTATCTTAATGGATTTAAGGCTGGGCGGAGAGCGTTGCCTATTCCCCCTTCCTTGTTTTGTGATTCCCTTGTCAAGTTAAACAAATCTAAAGTTGAAGCTACCTTGGTGGAGAAGACATACTTTTTGAAGACTTGAAAGTTGGTTGTGGATAGCCTTGTGATTTATTTTCAAATTCATACTTCCAACTTTGAGTGGGTGCATTGTAAAGTTGTAAGTTATGATAAAGTTGTTGTATCTCTTGGAAATTGTTTATCTTGTAAACTCCTTTAAAAAGTGTAGATTGAGAAAATTTACGATTTCAAATGTATTAGTTTGGGAAAAGAAATTATCAAGTTTTACTTTGTCAAGTGGTGAGAGGAAAATTTGGTTAGAGTTGAAATGGAGGTGCATTTCTTTTTAAATTAAGTATTTTCCATTGTTTCTCAAATGTGATATACTTCCACCTCAAAAAAAATCTTGTAAAGTTTGATAGACTTCATTTTAAAAGAATTGAGTGTCTTGTTGGTTTGCATTTGCCTTGTGAGATGGATGGTTATTTTGTTTCCTTTAAAAGAATGTAAGTGGAAGTATATTTTAACTATGGATGTTATACTAAATTAGTTGAAGGGAGATAGTTGTCAAAATCCTTAGATTAAATAAAGACATTTTTTTTACTATCATTATGTAAAATGAGTTGTGTATGGAATCATCTTAAATTTCTCAACTTAGCCTTATATGTAATATACAAAGGAAACACATAAGTATATTCCCACTTAAATATGACTATGGTTAAGTAAATTTCATAGGACTACTCCTTAAATTCCTTGGGTTTATATTAATCTAACTAGTGGTTTCCATTTAAAAAAAGAAGAAGAGATACAAATAGGGTTTTTATCTCACTATTAGTAATATCATAATATAATTGATATATTAATATACTAGTATTGTTTCTATTTTATTAAATCTTAGCGAAATTGATATGTTACTAATCTTACATATATATATAATTATACAATTATAGTTATTGTTATTATTATTATAATTATTAAATTATTAATAGTGAATATTATTAATAATAATAAAGATTATTATTATTATTATTATTAAAAAATATTATCAGTGTTAATATTAAAATTATTAATAGTATAACCCCTCCCCACCCCTTAAACTTGTTAATACTATCACCGGTGGGGGTTGAGCCCCCACCAAATTTCTTCAAAACAAAAAAAAACAACTCACCTACTCTCGGGGCTAATAAACTTACTCCTCCAAGCTCAGTCTGCGGGATTTTTGACGAACTGCGACCTCTCTCTCTCTCTCTCTCTCTCTCACACACACACACACACACACACACACACACACACACACACACACACACACACACACACACACACACACACACACACACACATTCATGTTCAGGGTTTAATATTTTAATTGTATTTTTATATGGGGTTTATACTTGTGTATAGATCCTAAAAATAATAATAATAATAATGGAAGTAAAAGAATGTAAATAATGCAAACAAACAACTAGATCTATTGGGCAAATGGAAAATACCCAAATGGGTATTCTATTAAATCAATCTTCTACAATAAAATGAATTTTTCTTATTCCCAAACCCTTGAATAAGGTGAATTTAGAAGGCAAGCAAGATGTAAAATAAATAAACAAGGTTGAGTGATTGTGAATCCATCCCAAGTTTTCCCCTCCTCTCCCATGGCTTCTTCCTCTTCATTCTTTCAAACAAACACAAAGAAATGAATGAAAGGGTTGATTTGAATTCCTTCATCCAAGGGCTTAGATTCGTTTCATCCAAGGGTCAAGATTTTCCCGTACAATTGTTTGGTGAGGGTAGGCGAGTTAATCATTTGGTCACATGGGTCTTCTTTTGAATGTGGCCACTTGTGTGGGTTGAAGGTTAAATGACTTATTGCTTTTGTTTTGTTTTATTTTTTTAAAATAAAATTCCTTCCTTAATAATTTAAACCCACATTTATTTTATAGAATTAAATATTTGACTTTGTGTAAATGGAAGGATTGTTTTAAAGTGGGACTTTAATTATTTAATTTTTGCTTGATCTTAGGAAACTCTATATTAAATTTATTTAGGATTATTGGAATAAAGTTTGTTAAACCTAATCATAGATTAAATCAATTCTGTTATTTAAATATTATTATTTAATAAATTTAGGAGGATCGTTTATTAACCTAGGGATTAGCTTGTCGTTGTATTCGTCATTTAACAAAGAAAAAATATTCCATAAATTTTCTAGTATAACCTATATTGCTGTTGAGTTTCGTGTGCGAATTTTTTGTGGGCATTACATAATACTTGTAAAATAATTCCATATAATGTTAAGTTGTATGACGGGGAACTCAACAAGTGTCAATTTGGGAGAACACATTTAAGACTCAAATGATTAAAAAAAGCATTAAAATTCAAATATGAAAAATGCTCAATCAAGCGAATGGCCTCATCCTTAAGAGTGAGATCACATAATAAGAAGATTTCTTTCACATGGCAGAGCCAAACCACTGTTTAGAATAGCTTGACCATCTCTACTAAACAGACAAAATCAAAAGTTACAAAGCTTTCTACCCTAATATACAAATAAATATTTCCCATACAACACTATTTTACCCACTGCTCACAGGTATACAAACTCTTCCTTACAGATATCATTCCTCACAGATAGAAGCATTAAGACCTTACAAACATTACAAACATTTTACATAAGAGATGGCATTTTACAGATGAAGGGATGGTCACGTGGTACTTTTCAGGGGTTTGAGAATGATTTAAGCTGTGGCTGTGCTCCCTTTAGGAGGGTCAGGAGTAGCTGTGACAACATGTGTGTCTTCATGAGCAAAAAATCTTCCACCGAAGAATCCAGCATGAATGAGCATCAGGTAAAACAATTTCGTTCCTGACAGAATGATTAAGAAAGACTCCAATGCTATCTGCACAACCAAAACATCAAAAAAACACATTAAAAATCTCACAGTTAACAACTCTCTTTCCTACATAAATATAGCACAATATTTGTTGAGGGTTTTGTAAATAAATTAACAAGGTAATTAGGCTTGATTGAAGGGAAAAGTAAATGATAGAGTGTTAAATCGAGGTCAGTCAATGGCACTATTCTTGAACGTGCCAGTTATTTACTTTCAACATAAAAGGGAAGGGCAAATCTCTAAGGAAAGTCCACAGAAGGCTTCATTGAAGGGAAAACTCATGATAGAGTGTTAAACCCAGGTCAGTCAATAGGAATATTTTTGAACATGCTGGTTATTTACTTTCAATATAAAGGGAAGAGGCAATCTCTAAGGAAACTCCACAGAATGCAAGCTTCCAATTACTGATGTTACACAATTTCATTAGATTTAATCTCACTGTGATACTTCACAAGATTATTTAAATGTAATCTTGTATTAAGTAGACCATTCAAGCTCATCGTAGATGGATTCTTGTGAAACACTACTAGTGAAAGATGGGTAAGGAAGATCGACTCAATATTGACATGAAACTGATTACCAGAAAATGATAGTACACAATAATGTAGTACTGCAGTAACACCTAAATATATAGAAACGAAAAATCTAGGGAACTCCAGAATAAATAGCCTACAAGACGAGTGCTTGCTGAAGATTTACAAACCCCATAACAAGCTAAACAGGGTTGACTATGCTTAAGTCTGCTTAAGAAAAAATAGCGTGGGGAAACTTTATGATTGAGCCTGCTTAAGAAACAATAGCATGGGGTAGGGTCCCCTTAACCCTTATTTTACCATCAATCAAAAAAAAAAAGAAACGATAGCATGGAAAACTTTATGATTAAGCCTTCTTAAAGCACAGTAGCTGAGTAATGACTGACCTCCAGGGAAGTCCCCATTTCTAGGAGTCAACTAATATTACATAATGACACACTGGATAAATACCAAATGCATAAAAAAACTGAGTGATTCATTATACAGCCATTTTTGTGGACTGTATCACAAAATATGGTAAAATCACATACCAATTTAGGGCTTCTGCCATGTATATGGATCTCTTTGCATGCCAACCTGCAGGTTTTGTAAGAGAATTATTAATTTAAAAAAGAAATTGGGTTCATAACTGTAAGGCACTCACTTGTTTAAAAAGTTCTCTCTTACCCATTTACATTACTATCTTCCCATTGCCATGTTTATGATACTAGATCAAATGCAACTACGAAGCTGTATTAAAATTAGAATACTTTCAGTCATACCCCATGGCCAGAAGAGTAAGACCCCAAGCTGTCATGGCAGACGAAGCACTGGAAGCCAAGCTCTCGGTGGACCACACCCGAAGATGATGGATTCCTGAGACACAGGATCCTGCCCCCACAACAGCCGCTATCAGAGAAAATATGACCAGAAAACCAGTTGCTTCATTTCCTATTGGAAAAAACATTGGAGAAAAAGAGAACCCTGTTGGCACAGTCCCATTTGATCCTGCCACAAAAATATCACATAGGTTTTTATTAAAAAAGTCAAAATAGAATTTTTGGGCGCAAAGAAAATTTGTAAAAACTTGTGGATCTAACTGCGTGTGAGTTTTTCTTTCCTATTTTTAAGTCTCATACTAGATTCATCATCAGAAAAATTTACTTCTTGACATAAATGGAGACGAACAAGATTTATCATCATAAAAAATTCCTCCCTGATGAAGACATGACCGTCATCAAAAGGAATTCCTTCCCGATGATGACATGACTGTCATCAGAAGGAATTCCTCCCTGATGATGATTGAAAGTCTAGACTCTAAAAATTTTCTTCCCTATGACAAGTCTAGTATGAGACTCTAAACATAGGAAAGAAAAACCTATACCCAATTGAATACAGAAACTTTCACAAATGTGACTTACTGCAGAAGCAAACCTCAGAACTCAAGAAAACTAACCAATAACATAACTGTGGTCGATGGCCTTATTGAGTGCCCAACCAGCAATGGCAGCCACTATGACATACATGCTAAAATTTAGCAGCAACAGAAATCCAGTCAAAGATTTCACCACTGAGAAGGCCATCTTTGGCACAAACCCAGAGTAACAGCTGACTGTTAATTTAGAGAGAACTCCAAATGGGTTGCTTACACACAAAAGCTTGCAAAGAATGATTTGGAGCAACAATACTTCTTCTTAAATAGAGATATGATATAGAAAAATAAGAGACACCTTTACTTCAAGGTAGGGTTTGTGAAAGCATTGCGCATTAAACTTTGGCTTCTTCCATTTTGTCAAGAATTTGATTTAGTTTCTGGGGCCCCATCTAGCTTTACTTTTGTATGTTGATATTCAGGACCAACCATAAACGGCCAATGTCACAGTAAAACTTACCTAAGATTGATCTTGAGCAGGCTAGGTTTAGGAATAAGGTTTGTTTTGGTTAATTACATTTTTTCAAGTTTAAATCTTTGATTATTAGGGAAATCTCTTTATAGTTACGTGTACATCAATCTTTTAACGTATTTATTGTATATGATATTTCGCCTGGATTACATTAATACAAGGATAGAAATCAAATATTCTGTTACAATCATACTTAATGTGTGTCTAATAAAATCTCAAATCCATCACCTTTACATAGACAAGTAAATTTACCCACATAAATAATTGTCAACTAAATAAAAAATGTTATAGTCTAATTAGTAATGATAATAATTTGTCATCTTATATATCAAAATATAAATTTACAATACTTAGGGGGCACTCAAGCAGAAAAAGTTGAAAACAAGCTAAACTGTCGAGGCTAACTGAAGAATTTTGTCATTTTACTTGATTTTCTAGAATTCAAGTGACTAAACTTATTTAAGGAAAATTGATTAATGCCGGCAACTAAAAGATTTTAATCAAGATAATACTGAACTTTGATTTGGGTTGATGGAAAACGACTATTAACAAGGGAAAATGAACTTTTGAGATTAATAGAAATAGACCATTAAAATGATACCAAACTTTGATCGGATTAACGGAAAATGACCATTAACAAATGATGAAGCCAAAAAAGAATTTTGATTGGGAAAATGACTATTAACAACCTGATAAGGAAAAATATTGTGAGCAAAGCAATAACTATGTGACAACTGATGTTAACCGACTGATATTACTCGTTATATTATGTGTTAATCATTTTAACAATTGCATAAACATTAGCTACCTGTGACATTAATTGTGCAGCAAACTGTTTTAGTTAACTATTGTAGATGTGGAAAGTGGTTTTTCAGTAACAGTACAATACAACTAACTAGATCACATTGCAACTTAGTTCAATGAGTATAATTCAATAAATTAGATTTAATTATATAAAGGAATATTCTTAAAATATAAATAATTTATTGTAAAGGAGATTTTATTAGTATATAGGATTATTTTTAGAATGTAAAATATTAATAAAAGGAGTTTTAGAGCGATATGTGTTTTGTCACAATTTTACAAATACAATCATCAAACATATATAATTTGGTACATGTTTAGATAATGCTTAATTAAATAAGGAAAACCCTTTTTTCGGGTATGTAGATGTGATGGAAGTTATGAGTGTTATTGGGCGTATGTGCCAGGTGCATTGGGGTGGATGCCTCCTACATCGGCCCATAATTAGAGCATTCCCCGAAAAGTGGGATCGCAAGTAACTGACCGCCGCGGCAGCATACATTTGGGATAACTCTTGAACAATCGGGTCTCAAACTTGGAGGTGGATATAAGCCGGTGCATGCATTGTCCCTGAGCATCACATGCTCAAAATAAAAAATTTCATTGGCAAAACCAATCATAGCAACATGGTTCTAATCACTGTCCAATGTGGCGTCTTTAATTACATAGCCATGTTCCTATGCTTCAGGGCTCCAAAAATGTCACTCATTTTCTAGAATTCACTATAGGTTACTGCTAAACAACTCTCTTCCTTGAAACCTTAATGTGATCATATCTTAAAAATCGATAAAAAAAAAAAAATTAAGCGAGTTGATGGAGGTACGTGTTGTCTTTTCATTATGATCAAGATCCTACGATTTTTAATGTAATTAAACATGCAATCCAATCTAATGCAAGTGTTCCAACCCTTATTGCTTTGAATTTGACATTATGAATGCAAAATGAAGTGAATGTTAGATATTCATCTCTAAATGCTTGAATTCTACTTTTCACATGGAGATGCTCTTGAAATAAATGAATTCCATACTTTTAAAATAAACTTCAATACTCTTGTAAAACCTAAGATTATATTGGTACGCATGCTAACACACAATGAGTGGAAAAATTCAAGAACAAAGAGCAAAAAATCTTTGAAAGACCCAAAACAAGGGTTAAAAGGGCCTAGAAAAAAAAATCATATCACAATTACATAGAGAGACAAGAGAAGAAAACTAGCGTAGAGAGAAAACATTCATGAGAGATAAAATAAGAAGAAAAAATATAGGAACATTTAATAAGAACCTAATTTGAACTACAATAACCCATAAACACATAAATACACTAGCACCATAGAAAATAAGTAATCTATAAACATGTATTATTAGTTATAATTAAGTGATTTGATCTCTCTAATTTAAAGATATAGTATTAAGATTTAATTATTATTAATACCATAATAGTTGATTTATTGTGGGAATTAGTAAGTTTTTTGTTTTATTCTTTCCTCTTATTTTATATTTTCATAATTTATAAATATATATTACTATTTTAAATTAAATATACCGCATCTAATAACTTCATTTCCACCTCTTTAAAAAATCATCATGATCTCATGAAATAAAAATCTATATAGATAAACTCATACCATTAATTACTTAAAATTGTATAATTACTATGATATTAAACTATATGCACTATTTGCACAATAAATTCCTATTTCAAATTATTCTTAATTTATTTTCCTTTTTCATGTGATGGGAAGAACGGTCTCTCATGATTCTTTACACCAAGGATGATTAGTTGTTTGTGGGGTCAAAGTTGGAGGAATCTTTTCATTTTCTTTCCAACTAGGGTCCACAAGACAACAAAGTGTGGGGTAAAAAATTCATGTGAGATCTTGGGTATTTGAAAACAGCGGGTCTTTGACATGTTTAATATTCCTAAGATGTCTCCCTTTATTTCTCTTTATCTAAAGAGGGGTTAATTAAAAATTCAAAAAACCTATAATGTTTTATGAATAAAGTTATTGATATGATCATTTATGTAATATGACTTAATTATGTACCATTTTTATGATTGTTGCAAGTGGTTTAGTTCATGACATTCTTTCTCCATGTCGGGATACAACGTGTATTAGGCTAGGCTGTACATTTCTTTTTCCACTCCAAGACATGCCTTTTTTATTTTATGATCACTCTCTTCTTTCCTTCTTTTTAAGTTGTAAATTATTTTGAATACAAATATCTCTTTGAGAGAAAAATGTTGATATTCATTAATGGTGAGGTGTTTATTTTAGATGTGTTATATAATTTTATGTATTAAAGTGTTTTTTTTTTTTTTTTTTTTCGGATCAACGAATATCAAATGAGTTCCGCTCTTAATATAAGGTGAGCGCCACCGATCAACCTCATATTGAAGGGTTCTACATTGGTTAATAACTCTCTCATTTAAATCAATTTTTTTGGTTGATAGGTGATGAATTGTTTCCATCTAGCCACACCACTACAGTAGGTTCAAAAAATTCTTTATAGGTACAAAAAGAGCTCCAAAATCTACGGTATGCACGATAAATTTTAATTTTCTAATTACATCTCTAAAAATGAAGAAAACTTGTTCAATAATAGCCAAATAGAAGTAAAATTCAAGGTCCGCTAATTTTATTGACAATTCCCACTATTACACTCATTTCTCCCACCCCCCTTAGTTATCATTGTAGGTTACACCTATTGGCATAGCTAGCTAAGATAACTCTTAACACTATTTTAAGTAAGCGCATGACACATTGAATTCTTATGGGTAAAATAAAGGTATTATAGTATTATTTTTAATGTTATTAATTTGTAGTTATTGACTTAAAGGGGTTACTTCTTCAAATCCTAACGAAAGCATCACAATTACTATCACCATCTCTACAACTCAGCCTTCTCTTAAAAAGGTTACTTCTTTGACTCATAATGAAATCATCATATATTCCCTTAACATCCCTTATTATGATGACAAATATTCATTAGATGATCACTTCTTGTTTACATAGGCCAAAGCCAAGATCACAGAAAATTTACGATAGTAACAATCGTTACAATCTACCTTTGACACCAGTGAATTTGATGAGCGAGAGGCCTTCATTAGTGCATCACCTTCGAAATCCCTATAGACAAAATTTAATTATAGTATTAGTACTATAAATATCATGTCTTACTTCGAATTTGAGGAATCTAAATTTGATCCCAAATATGACACATTGATTGATGATTATGATAATGTTGCCTCTCTTCTTCAACCAAATCATGAACCAGACACTACTTTGGCTCCTTTGTTTAGGTCTCCCATCAAATAAAGAATGCCTTATCCCACCATGAAATCTTCACCCTCGTTTGTTTTCACATCTACTATAGCCTCTCTTGAAGTGCGTAGACTATTTTTCACATGGCAAGATGTAGGGGTTCATAATTTTGAAGACTATTTTGCATATCGAGAGCACATGAAGTGCTTTGAAGAAAAATTGTATGAATAAGAAGTACAACGAGAAGCACTCCCCCTATATTCTTCACAACAATATTGCTCACTTCATAGTATTTTTCCCATTCTAATGTTACATGTCATGTACTCTAAAAACATCATCAGTTACACCTACTTTATCCTCCACCTCTTCTTACGGAGTTGAATTTCCCTTTAGCTTTTATCCTAGTTACTATCACATGGACCACACACCTTTATACACAAATTTTAGGCAAGACAAGGAACAACCTCATCACATCTATCATTTTAAGTTGGAGGCACAACCCCCCTTTATCACTGTTATGCCCCCTCCATTAATGATATTCATGAGGAGGTTCTCCCTTAATATGTGTGAGGGTAGATGAGACTATGATAGCAATGCGTAATTAGATGCGCCAAAAAATGTCAAAGATATTTGAAGATATCAAGAACACTATGATCTATATGAGAAATGACATTCAAGGACATGTTTACAATGTGGAAGAGGATGTTTTTAGTTCCATTACACATCTTCTACGAGTTCATTGATTACTTCTACATACTCTCATATAACCAAATTTGTTATTCTCTCTTACCTTACTTTACTACATCCCTCTTGGGTCTATATGGATGTTGTCCTCTTGTGATCCACTGCCATTTTTCCTAACTCTTATGTTTTATTAGGAATTTCTAATAAAATCTCATACACATATATTTTGTAAGTCGTATTATTGCTAAATTATAATATCTCACATGTATGGGAAAGTAGTAGTTGTCTTCAATAGAGTATCATAAATCAAGAGCATGTATAAGAGGAAAATCTATCCATTGAATATATTTTTATCAACATTTCTCAAAGGATGTTGTCCCCTTGAAGAGGCTTGTGATATTTTACAATGCAATTATGTCATTTCAATGTTTGATTGTTTCTTATTTCCATTATAGTGCATTTTCAATATACTTAATTTTTTATTATTGTGTTTTCTGAAAGTACAATAACACATAGGATCACATATCTTACTAGGTGCATTGCTACATTTGCTTCAACACTTCAAGGCTTTTTTGATTTCCCATTGTATGCTCTCACTTCACCCTTGTAAATTTTCGTGATCAGGATGTGGTAAAAGAATAAACTACATTAATATGTTTTACCCATATTTCCCATTTTTTTCTTTACAATTTTTTTTCTTAGGCTATAAACCCTATCCCAAGGGTTTTAAAATATCACATTTTTTTTTCATTTTTGGTTAAGCACGTGAGATATGTGTGTAAAGTGGCGTAGGATTCGACCCATCACCACAAAATCCTAGACAACATCTATACATGGACTTAATCTTCCATGTATCTTTACGTACATAAGAAGACCCCATAGGTTATTTATGAATCCTTGCTATAGGAAGCCTTTGATCATCTATATTATTTGTTCATCAGTACAATTTATCCCCAATAAGTTACTTGCATTACACCTCACAGACATACGAAAATGGTACTTCTAAATATAACCCTAAATGTGATAAACCTAGTGATACTTGGACTCAAAGGAATCTACCACTAATTGAATTTTATAAACAAAAACTATAGAAGAAATATGCATAGGTAGTTTCATAAAAACTATGCAGAAGATAGAGGTCAATCTTTTCGCCATTCTAAAAAAATTGATCAGGTTTTTAAAAATCTATAAAAATTACTTATTTTCCAACTATCCCAAACTGATTTTCAATTCATCTTAGCCAGTTTGGTATTAAAAAAATAGACCCCTATATGATATTCATAACCTAACCTAAAGAAACAAAGAAACTTATATCAAAGATGTATGAAATGATGACCAAAATAGAATCCCAAATCTATAGTCTCACCACACAATAGACATAAATGTGGGGTGCTATCACAGCCCTAAATAATTGTAATTTTCAGTTTGGACCTATTAGCGATTCTAAAAACATCACCAATTTAGGAAAAATGTCACATGGTCCAAAATTGGATTTTTCTATATTTGATGGTAAATATTCCACTATTTAGTAGTATAGAGCATATAAATATTTCCAAATTCACAATATCCCATACATAGACAAGGTACCAATAGCCTCTTTCAATCTAGAAATTGAATTCATCCAGTGGTATAAATGGTATGAAAAACTCACGGTGTACCATCGTGGAGATAATTCATTAAAATCTTGTTGGTTTCTGATGCAAGAGCATCTCATGGAGTCAAATCAAATTTCATTTTCTCTACAATGAGGTCAATGGGCGTATGGAGTCATGTGTGTGAGAGAGAGAGAGAGAGAGAGAGAGAGAGAGAGAGAGAGAGAGAGAGAGAGAGAGAGAGAGAGATAGAGAGAGAGAGAGAGTTGAGAATGAAGGATTTAAAACTCAAATGAGGGTTTTCCCCTCCAAAATGCAATTCAAATTATAAAGGCATATCCAAGAATGCTAAAGGTGTGTGAGGTATTGGTTAGAGTGTTCTAGGTGTATTTTTATGTAGTAAGTGTGTGCATTATGTTTATGTGTGATATTACATCAATATGATGCTTGAAATAATGTAAAAGGGCAATTACACATCTAGAAGCTAAAGGGAAGTTGAAGGGTCACTAAATTTTAGTTATGAGTCAATATGAGAATGTAAGAGGAGTTACATACAAGTATGAATTTGAATTTAGGAGGAGTTAGTGATTTTTAAATATATTTCTCATAGTAGGGGGAATAAAAAGGGAAGATCATGTTTTGTATAAAACCATAGTGATAAGGTAATATTACTCATATTTTTGTGTTTTAAGTTAATGATCAGTTTCATACCATTGAGCATAACGTTTTATTTTTAAATCCAAATGACCTGAAATTTGGACCATATAATGATCATGACCTTTTTCATATGGTTTTTCATTATTTTTCATTGATGTTTAGTAATTTTTGAGTTATGAAGTAATCTCCTCGTTGGACTGAGGATGCATGTAAACTGCTAGTTAAAATGTTTGTCATGGTAAAATTAACGTATCTCCCTTGTTTTGAGGAGTTAGGTCATGAAATTTTGAGGGTAATATTGACAATTTTTTTCAAGTTGGGTTTCAAGGGTTTTTTTTTGGATACCTTAAAATGAGATATGACTGTCAAAATGTTGTTGCAAACCATTGGTTCTTGAAAACACAAAAAAGGTAGTTTTGACAAAGGAAATGAAGGGTTGTGTTTCGATTGCTTAGAGTTAATTTATTTGATGTATATAATAGTGGTTTGAAGTGAATGAATAGTATAGGTGGTATATGAATCATTCTAGGAGCTTTTTTGACATTGTTTGCAATTTTTAGCCTTTTGGGCTTATTTTGGATCCTCTTGGCAGAGCACATGTGAAGGAAGTTGTTCAAAACCTTCTTGTTAACTGAATATAGGGTGGTATTTTATTTTTCTATGCATCATTTGGTATCAGAGCGAGAAGATCAAGGCATTTGAGGTTTGTTCTTGTTGATGAAAGAATTTATTGGTTAGTAAGAAGTCATTTTTGATACAAACATTTGTAAATATGTGATTTAAGTTGCTTGGTGAATTGTTGAAGATAACTATTGACTTCTTGTAAGAGTTTTAAATGAAGTGATAGGTTGCTCCTAGGAAAAAGAAATAAGTAAGGAAAGAAGAGATAGAGAAGAAAAGAAGAATTCAAAAGAGTAGGTGTGAAAAAGAACCTAGGTGGGGATTGGAAACAAGGTGAAATATACTTGTTTGAGAAATATGGATGAAGATAGAGTAAAGTTAGTGAAGAAATTACTCGATATTATAAGAAATGAGATTAAAGAGAAAGAGATGAGAGAGAAAAGGAGAAAATAAGAGAGAAAGAGAGAGCAAGAAAAAAGGAAGAGAGTGTGGATGGAGCAAGAAATAAGAAAATTGAGAGAAGATGTGGAGCAACTGGAAGTATTGTTGATGAAGCAAATACAAAGCATGTGAATGGTGATAAGAAAGAAGGTTAAGTGGCCACTAAGGTCACTCATGAAAAGAGAAAATAAATTGTAGATGAAAAGGAAGATAAGAGACGAGGAAAAGAAGCCAAAATGATGAATACTAAGGCAAGAAAACATATGGAAGAAGAAATCCGAGAAATAGAGAAGAAAGAGTTCATTTGTGAAGAAGAATATAAGGGAGAATATGAAAAATCTGAATTTCAGTTTGCGTAGATAATAAAAAAAAATTAGAGGATGAGTTGTGGGCACTTGAATGTGCTTTGAATAATGAAGAAGTGAAGTATAAAGAAGAAAAAGTTGAAGAGATGAAGGGAGATACTAAAAATGAAGAAGAAAGTGAAGAGGAAGCAAGTGAAGAGACACAAAAGTCTCTTGTTTTTACATATAAGGTTTTGTGTTCATGTTTGATTGTAGGTACACTAGAAGAGGAGATCAAAAGCATTGAAAGAGATCAAGTGAAGAGAAGAAGGTATGAAGACCTCATTCTTGAGGGTAAATACAAGATAAAGAAGGTGAAGAAAAAGATTGAAGATAAAATGAGGAGTGTAGCTGAGAAAAATACATGGGACCCAGGTGGATGCAAGAAAGTTGAAAACATTGGAAGCAAGAAGAAAAGACAAAGAACCAGCTATGAAGACTTGAAAAAACAAGCAAAAGTGTAGGAAAATGTTTTCCTCTACCTTGGTAGTATGATGCAGGAGCATCTTATGGAGTCCATTAAAGTATCATTTTCTCTATAATGAGGTAAAATATGTGTGTGGAGTCATGAGAGAGAGAGAGAGAGAGAGAGAGAGAGAGAGAGAGAGGGATTTGAAGATTCAAAAGAGGATTTTCCCCTCCAAAATGCAATTCAAATTGTAAAGGCATATCCAAGAATGCTAAAGGTGTGTGAGGTGTTGGTTAGAGTGTTTTAGGTGTTTTTTTTGTATGTAGTAAGGGTGTGAATTAATTTTATGTGTTCTAATGCATCATTATGATGCTTGAAATAATGTAAAAAGGGCAGTTACACATCTAGAAGCTAAAGGGGAGTTGCAAGGTTACTAAATTTCAGTTATGAGTCGTTATGGGAATGTAAGAGGAGTTACATGCAAGTATGAACTTGAATTTAGGAGGAGTTAGTGATTTTTAAAGATATTTCTCATGGTAGGAGGAAGAAAAAGGAATAGAAGATCATGTTTTGTATGAAACCATAGTGATAAGGTAATATTACTTTGTTTTTTATGTTTTAAGTTAATGATCGGTTTCATAGCAGTGAGCATAACGTTTTCGTTTTAAATCCAAATGACCTGAAATTTTTACCATGGAGGGATCATGACCGTTTTCAGATGGGTTTTCAGTATATTTCTTTGATTTTGAGTATTTTTTTATTTATGAAGTAATCTCCTCACTGGACTAAGGATGCATGTAAACTGCTCGTCAAAATGTCTGGCATGGTAAAATGCATGTATCTCTCGTGTTTTGAGTAGTTAGGTCATGAAATTTTGAGATTATATCATTGACAATATTTTTCTAGTTTTATTTCAAGGGTTTAGTTTTTTGGACACCGTAAAATGAGATATGATTGTCGGAATGTTGTTGCGGATAATTGGTTCTTGATAGCACAAAAAAAGTAGTTTTGACAAAGGAGATGAAGAGTTGTGTTTTGATTGCTTAGAGTTTATTTATTTGATGTATATAACAGTGGTTTGAAGTGAATGAATAGTGGATGTGGTATGTGAAGCATTCTAGGAGCATTTTTGACATTATTTGCAACTTTGAGTCTTTTGGGGTTTATTTTGGATTCTCTTGGCAGAGCACAGGTGAAGGAAGTTGTTTAAAACCTTATTTTTAACTGAATATATGGTGGTATTTTATTTTTCTTTGCATCAGTTTCCTTCATCCCAAGTTTGTATAAAGATTCCATGAGGGAATTAACCAATTTATGGTAGATTTTATTTATTTATTAAGAATAAAATGTAATTAAAAAAACTCACCAAGAGAATAGAGTGTATGATAGATGAATTCTTTAAAAATTGATTTGTAAGATACTTGAAAGAAGAAATTACAATAGAATTCAAAATATTTAAATCGGGGGATATGTTGGGATCTTTTGGATTGGAAAATTTAGTAGAAAATAAGTTCACATATCAGCTTTTCTTTTCTAAACCACCCCTTCTAAGGCCCAACACAAACAATACCATTTCTAAACCCTATATACAAACTATCGAAATCCTCACTGTGGAAGAGATACAAGACCTTTTATAAATATGGTTATATTATAACTATGATGAAAAGTTCACATCGATTCACTGTTGTGTGGAATAAAAATTGTACCTATTATATGTATACTTTCCTCATAATCCCACATAATGGTAACATGTATAGGAAGCCTATGAGGATAATGAAGAAGAATAATTTCTTGAAATTTCATTTCATATTTCGGACAATGTCACTAACCCACAAATAATTATGTTCAAATAGTACTTTAAAAAACACACCCCACCATCCTCATTGATTAACACAACACATATAACTTCACCAACCTTTGTTTAGCAAATATAATTGATTGTTATGTGCATCCATCTTCATTTTTTAGGTCATGATAAAAAATGGAGGAATATTAACTTGTAAAGGGGAGTTCTGTAATGTTTAAATCTTATTTGAGGATTATAATATGAGATTGTTCATTCTTTTTTAACTCTAAGAGTTTGTGATGTAAGATTAGTTGCATGACAACTATGGACATTGGGACATATCTTTTAGAACATTTCTATGGATATAATTCACATATCAGAACCATAAACACACTTTAAGAGGACTAAAACTTGGATCCACTAGCATCATTAGTTGACATCATATGTAAAACTATTTTAATAAGTTATCTCATGGGGTTATCACCCAGATCTTTGTTATATGGATCAACGAATCATGTGATCACAACAATTGGTTGAAATTGCAAGAACTATTTTCTAAGCATGTGGCACTCTTTCTTAAGCCTAAGGGGTTACTGTACGATGGAAAAGTGAAAAGCGAGCATGGGAATCTACAAGTAACTCTTCCTTGCACCCGACCTCCTGAGGTCATGCCGAGACAGCCTGTGGGGATGGAATATACGTGGGGTGCAGAAAAAATAGTTAGGCAATCTTATGTCTTCAACGTGCAAACTAATGGAATAGTGCAAAGTCTAAGGCAAAGAAGGATCTCCTAACCTGAACTGAGCATGATATATTGTTCAGCGAGGATGACTGATCGAAGGCTCTCAATCAATATTGAGCTCTGGCGTGATCCGATCTATAGGTTGTGGGATATGTGGAAGATAACCTGTGGGTGCTTTGTAGATATGTCCCTTGACAGTGGTCATGAAAATGGATGATGGATGATATAGTTGGATTTTATGGGCAATTCTTTAGTCTAGTCCATAAATCCTTAGCTTGATTGGCTGTTATGTCTAGTGAGGATAGTTGTGCGATAATGTCTGGTGGAAGTGGAGAGGATCTAAATACTAATGTGTGTAAACTAGCATCAACGTCTGATTGACCTATGGTTATGTTGTGTTGTGGGACCTGTGGATCAAAACTGTAGGTTCGTGGTCATTGTGGGCCTCCTATGGTCATATGCAGGATCAATCCTCCTAATCCCTAATATCCAGTAGTTGTATGCCTTTTCGGCCTCTATATTTAGAGCTAAAAGTTACACTAATCTTCTTAGAGTACCTTACAAGTGTTCTGGCAACCTGAATTCTTAAGCTAGTGTCTATGTCAATGAGAATGTCTAATTACATCTGGCTGTGGGGACCAAAGGATCACAACCGAACATTTTCTCTTTTTCAAGCCCTTCTACAGTCATGCTGATATTTATCTTAGGGAAATTTGTGGTTTGGGCTGGTTTGACTAAAACGTATGCGCTTTATCGTCTTCTATGTTTAATCTCTCTCGGTTGTGCAGCTGATTTCTTAGTAGGTCTATTGTTGTTCGGAAGACCTGAATTCTGAAGATTTTGGTCTATATCAGTTATTGCTGCAACAAGGTTGGGTCGAGGCACGATTGGCTCGAATATGTATTCTCTGGGCTCCCTAGGTCCCATGATTGTCATGTACAAAAGAAACAATATAAATCTAACTAAAGCACAAGTAAACTAATTATGTAACAGTATATCCACAGCATGTATAAATTCTCTTTTTTTGTATTTCTGACAGAGTTTTTAATAGAATTAAGATAACAATTATTTAATAGAATTGAAAGAGCAATTATTTAATATCTAGAAAATGACAACTAAGCTAATAACTAAATTATAAAACAGACAAAGTAGCCGAGTATAGCTACTTGTCTGTGCAGTTGTGAATCTATTCTAAATAACCAAATAATTGATCTAATCTATTTGAAAGACCCCCAATCTTACCTCAGAAGTGAGGAATGAATCATAGTTTCTTAGAAACTATCAATCCCCACAGCTTCCCCGACAATATCGAAAGCGATATTGACTGAAATGAAATGATTCACTACTCTATTTGATATATTTTAACTTAGAACAATTGATAACTTGAACTTGGATTTTGCAGAACAATGGTGAATCCGATTGTGTGTGGCTTTGTCCCCTCAGTGTGGTCTCCCTCGTTCCTTTGTGGCTCACATGAATCCAGAAAAGCATGTAATGCTAGCATCAACAGAAGTAGGTATTGGAACAATGGCAGCTTTGGATGTAGACTGGATACAATGTGAGTAGGAGAGGGATAGCACAAGAGAACAGAGCTTGGCTTATGCAATTCCTAGTGGGATTATATTGCGAGTCATGCAACACAAAACATATAGAACCTCAAACAATCCTTCTTGACGAAAAAAACCTGCAACTCTAATGGATTTAGACTAAAAATGAAACTCTCCTATCTTAATTGATTGTATGAAACAATAATAACACTAGAACAAGAAGATCATGTGGCTTCTAAACAGCAAAATAAGACTAATTATGCATGCAACAAATGAAAACTATTGAATTCCTAAGCAAGAACTGAAAGGACTAAATTATTGAAATGAGAAGATGAGGGACAATCTTTGAGGGGGCTATAATCAAACCAGCTATTCATAGAATTCCCATTCACCCCAAGGTAACTCTAACTAGAACTCTTTTACTATAAACAATGGAGAAATACTATTCCAGGGAACCAAAATCATAAATACAAGCCAAGGCGGTGGAAAAAGCTGGTAAAAAGTTGAAAATTTACGTGAGTCGGATAGTGCAAGAGAACATGCTGGAAAAATGCTTAGCTAGGGACCGCCACCCTGAGCAGGGGGGTGGTTACAGGACCACCGCCCTGCCTAAGTGGCGATCACGATTGACCGAGCCGCCCAGACAGGGTGGTAGTTTCATGCACTGAAGACAAAAAAGCAAAGGAAAAGATGGAAAGAGAGCAAGAACAAAGCACGTGGAGGCTAAGTGGGGCATGCGGGATGTTAAAGTACACTGGAGAGATTTTTTCGGATCTTGAACTACCTTGCGAGGAGACCTGTATCATCGATTGGGCATGCGTACCATCGTTCCGGTGGTACAGTACCCTTATAATTTTTGGGTACTGTACATATTTCCCCCTCGGAGAAGCGTTTTAGCCATGAAGAGGCCTAAAACGGGTGAGTCTGAGTATGGGGGGTCCCGAAAATGAAAGCTAGAAATTTTACCTAGACACGTCTGTGTGTGTCGAAATGACGCCATCCGAAAATTCCCGCTACCTGCAAAATGAAAAGAGGACTCAAGTGCAGATAGATAAAATAAATCGAAACAATAATAACTAAAATAATACGAAGTGAGGACTTACCATTTGTGTGGGGATAAGAACTTACCTCTGTCGGCACTCCAAACCTGCAAAAAGGGGCATCCAAAATGAGTCAAAATGCTATATATATAAAATGGGCCCATTTTCCTATTCATTTGCGGTTTTTGATTTGATTGATTTTGAGCTCTTGACCACGGTGACGGTTTTCAATGAGAGTATAGTTGAAACGTCTTGTGACGAGATAGTGATCTATGCATGCGCGAGCGGAACATCGACCCGCGAGATCTCAGGTTGAATTCTTCTTGATTTACCGTTTTTTATGAACTGAAATGTAATAAACTGATTGAAATCTTCACCATGAGGATGAGAGGCACTTTTTGAGGGGCCATTTTAGTTGTTAAATGTGTCCTTAGGGGGACCATGCCTATTGGGGTAGAATTCTCATTTTACCCAAAATGGTAACGTCCAACTTGTGTTGTTGAGCATCTTTTACGGCCCGTGACCTGTTTGAACAATGCGAGACACGACGACCGCCCTTGAGCACTGGAACGGCAAAATCATAAATACCGCCGCCCTAAAAGCAGATGAGAAAGCTGGTAAAAGTTGAAAAATGCTCAGGGTGGCGAGGTCGCGTTAAAAGAAAAGTGCTGGAAAATTAACATTGTTTTGAACCCATTTTTGCACTTTTAGCAAGGCCGCATATGTTTTACAGGACCGCCACCCAATGTGAAGTTGCGTGCTAGGTTACTCATTATTGCGTGTTTTTGTGTGCAAAGGAAAAGAGGGGGAAAGAGTAAAACAGATGCAGCCACGAGAGATTAAGCGGGGCATACAGGATGTCTAACACACACTTGGAGAGCACTTTCTCAGATCCCGAACACCTTACGAGGATACCTGTATCATCACTGGCCGGCATATTACGTATATCATTGGTTGCTCATGTCGCTACCTTCTACCCTACATATTTTGGGTACCTATTTTCATATTGCCCACTGCGGATCGAAGCACTTTTAGCCATAAAGAGGCGTAAAACAGTGGGTCCGAGTATGGACGGTCACCAAAATGGAGAAATTAGAAATCTATCACATCTTGACACGTCTCGATGTGTCGAAATGATGCCATCCAAAATTCTCGACAGTCCTATAAAATGAAAAGATAGACTCAAGTGCAGATAGATTAAATGGGGAGATGCCAAAAATAAATACTAAAATCAACATAAAGGGGGTGAGGGGTCCGTTACCATTCTCGGGGATAGCTTGCCTATCCCCTTGATTCGCTTAGGCCATTATGGGGTATCCTTGGCTCGAGATTGATCACAGGATAAGGGAGGGGACACCTTACTCTACTCACTGGTCCCCTATTATTGCATAGATTGAGGCACATGGCTGACGATTTATGCTTGGGGAGCCGATATAGTTGGGACAACCTACCGCGACCTATACATAGGTGGTCCGTACCTTACAGGGACACATCTTTGAGCCATCTCAACCTTGGTTATGAGTTGGGTCTATGAGTGTATCATCCCCTATGGAAGAGGTGTAGAGGTGGCGGATCCCCGGAGCCATGAGGGCAGCTAGATGGACAGAGATTTTTAGTGCTTAGAACACCCCACCAACTAGTTACCTCCTTGACTAATGATGATATGGAGGCCACACCTTATCAGGCCATGGTAGGATTGTGGGGCAAGGAGACCCTCACTTTGATTTCCTACTCTACTACCATGGTAGCTTGTGAACAGGACGGGGACAGGTACACCACCCTTTTAATCGAGTGCCTTAGCAGTTTGGCCTTGCCTATGTTGGTATGCTTCCCCCAGTGGTGCCAGTGTTCATAGATCAGTTTGGGAGGCGTAGGGGAGGTCCTAGAGGCCGGGGTTGGGACTGTTGTTATTCATAGAATCCCTATTACAGTTAGGTGGGTGGTACATGCCTTAGAGAGAGTTTGGTGCTCCTTAGGCTACCTTTACTTGTGTGATTGCCGTGGTCCTTACCCATAGCAATGATGACCCTATTGATATAGACTCTGAGTCTGAGGAGTTCACAGGGGTAGAGATGGAGGAGGAGACCAGGACATGGAGGTCAGTGAGTCAGTGGTGGAGAGGAGGATAGTGATCCCAAGTGGCATGACACTCAGGAGATCTTACAGGTTAAGATGTCGCACCAGCAGAGTGCAGAGAGGGTGACTCTAGTCTTCGTATTGGGAGGAGTTTCCCTCTCCAGGACCCTAGGTGGGAAGGATGAGTCTGTAGGATAGGACGCTATGTTGCCCTAGACATAGGGAGGAGGACATTGAGTCAGCAGGTAGCATCTGTGGTCAGGTGTTGATCCTAGGGATCCCTCATGGAGGCCCTGAGATCCGAGTGAGTTGTCACTCTTCTTTTAATCTTTGTTTTTAGATAGGATTGCCTTAGTTGTTGTCTCTCCTTTTGTTCATTTTTGTTTTTATCTTTTGATTATTTCCTAATTTGTTTTCTCCTTTGCTTGCAGAGACTGCTGATGAGTGGCAAGACTTGATTCACTGGGTATGTACTGATACCCTGATGCTCCCCATGGAGAATATTGCACCGAGTTATTGGTGGATACAGGGGAGCCTTCAGTAGCTGGTAGGCATAGTGATGTTTTTGCCCCTGTCTGGACATGTGGCCAAGATGGTGACTTCCCTCTGTACCGAGTTAGCTGGGTATATGAATACAGAGTGCCTGATGAGGAGCCACTCTCATAGCGAGGCTATAGCTACTGTTCTAGACCGTGAGCCTTCAGTGCACTCAGAGCGCCAATGTAGCCAGAGTCCTAGACATGGTCGTGCACCTTCGGAGGGATCTCATAGGGGTTGAGAGGCCACTTGGCTCTTTTTGTAGTGACTCTTACTAGACTTTTTATACAATCATTTTGTATTTTCTGGGCTCATTGAGCGTTTTGACCATGCCTAGCGCATGATGGCATTGTACACAAAACTTGATTATATATATATACTTCTTTTTGGATCAGACTCTTGGTGTCTAGGATTTTGTGATTCATTTCCACATGTATATTAGATGCTTATTAGAATTCTTGTTTTTATATGCTTTTCAGAATGTATGCAATGGAGAACAAATGACACAAATGCTTTCTTTCTTTTTGTATTTTGTGATGCTGATGTATGATAATGCAAACACAATTTGATCTTGAACTTTAGTTTCTATAAGAAATTTTTCGGTACTTCATATTTGTTTTGACAAAATGTGATGATAAATTGGTATGATGATCAGATGAACTTGCCCCACTCCTAACTCCATGTAACTAGTAAGATACAAGGGCTCACCACCGAGAGCTAGAAAGGGCACAAGCTATGAGGTGTGTTGAAATGGTAATGATGGGAGATAGACAAAGAGTTGGTGGAACCAAATTAGGACACTACAAACCTACCCTACTCAAGTGACTCCATAGTTTAGAATGTGACTTGCTTTGCAGTTTATCTAGACTTAGATCCGTAGATGGCCACTTGGTTGACAAAATCTGGTTTTCAGGGTTTTGGACTCTCTTGGAATTTTGGACATCTGATTCATTTGTTTTTGACTCAAGATTTCAAAGGTTTATTTGAACTATTTTCTTATGACCTTCAACGTTATTGTTAAGAGGACCCCCTACACCTTGCCCCATGCTACTAGTAGGAAGCATGGGCTTATCACCATGGACAAGGCATAGGCGAGTAAGGGCATTCCCATCCTTTCCCAACCCTACGTCACTAGTAAGAGACGCAAGCTCATCACCGAAGGTTGGTAGGGCAAGGAAATGTGTAAAAGTAAAATTTTTTGTTTGATCTATATTTGACTTGTTTATTTGAGAAAAATTCAGTATGTTCTTATTTCCAAATAGATCTATATACAGGATAGATGTGACACCACGAAGCTTCTAGAACAGACCATAGGCAAGATACCTATCCTAGGAAGAAACAAATAGTGAGAACAAGCATGCAGGCCTTGGTATGGCTACTGTTAAGACTTTTTCATATCTAGCTTTAATTGATGACATGATTCTGAAACAAGTTGACAATGTTATGAAAATGAAGAAGTATGATTTGAATGCTTCTACCAATACCATCAGAAGTTTACAATGAATTGCTTAAGAATAAGTCCCTTGATCACCAAAATTTACAAAATAAGTGAACAAAATGAACCTATCTAAATGAATATGCAATGTAGATATAATTGTACAAATAGTGCCGACGCTTCATGCGTAAAACCATTTAAGGTGCAAGGAATTGACAGTTTCACCAAATTCCTCACCTTCTAGTGTGCACAAGAGATACGACACCATTTCCATAGTCCTTCATGACTCGATATGGGCCCAACCACTTGGGCCAGAACTTTCTTCCTTCGCCGATTTTCTTATCGATCTGGTTGTCTAGTCTTAGAACTAGATCTCCTTCATATATTTCTTGCTCATAGACCTTTTTGTTATACTGCCGGCACATCCGGTCAGCATAGACTCTATGCCGCTATTCAACATTTAACCTAGTCTTGTCTATGCTTTCTAATTGGGAAAGGAATGCCTCTCTATAAGCTTCTTCATCCAGAATCCCTTGTAGTGAGATGCGGAGACTGGGTATTTCAACCTCAAGTGGGAGAACTACTTCTGCTCCAAATACCAATGAGAAAGGAGTTACTCTTGTTGGTGTTCTTATTGAGGTTCGATGGGCCCACAAGGCCAGATATAACTTTAAATGCCAATCTCGTTTGTTTTCTTTTACCGTTTTGAGTAGAATAGCTTTCAATGTCTTGTTTGTTGCTTCAGCCTGCCCGTTGGCTTGAGGGTAATACAGGGAGGCCGTATGATGGTTTATTTTAAATTTACTGCATAGCTCACGGACCTCGTCATTCTTAAAGGACGTGTCATTATTTGAGATAATGATTTTTGGGACATCGTACCTAAAAATGATCTAGTTCAAAATGAACTTGGCGATCATGGCACCTGGTACAGTGGTAAGAGGCATAGCCTCTACCCATTTGGTAAAATATTTGGTGGCTATGATTATGAAGTTATGGCCATCTGTTGATGAGGGAGAGAATTTCCCTATCAAATCTAGGCCCCATGTAGAAAAGGGCCATGGAGTCGCGATTGGTTGTAGAGCTTGTGACGGCATGTGAATCTCGTGGGAAAATTCTTGGCATTTATGGCATCTACGTACAAACTCTACTACGTCATGTTCGAGAGTGGGCCAAAAATAGCCCATCTCGATGTATTTTGCGAGTGGTGGCATGACCACCGAAGTGGCCTCCACATATCCCACTGTGAGATTCGTAGAGAATATTCTTGGATTCTTTTGTGTCAACACATCTTAGAAGCATTCCATCGAAAGCCTTACGATAGAGCACTTGTTCTATAATAACGTATTTAGCCACGATAATGCGTAACCACCTTCTTTGTTTTGGTGTAGCACCCTCTGGGTACGTATGGTCAATGATAAAATTGATAATATTAGTATACCAAGGACATTCAGAGATGGGAGGTCTATTTTCGATGTAATATATGCATTCATCGGGAAAATCTAGATCTACTAGATCGCCTCCGTCTAACGAGTTATCAGCTAACCAATCTGTAATGATTTGTCCCTTAACGGACTTCTGGTTTACAAAAGTTAATTTGAATTCACCCATTAAGGTTATAAAGCGTCCAACCTTTTTAGAAAAGGACCCTTAAATGGTCTATTTTTACAACAACCCTTGTTTCTTGATTTAGCATGTAATGTTTTAAGCGTTTGGTTGCAAATACTATGGCAAGGCATTCTCATTCTGCTTGCATATAATGTGTTTCATAATCGAGCAACAATCAGCTAATAAAATAGACCGCACGTTCTCATTTATCGTTGTCTTCTTGGGCCAACATACAGGCTAGCGAGACATCCGCAGCTCGTGAATATAAGATCAAAGGATGATCTAGTCTAGGTGGCATTAATGTGGGAGGAGACAGTAAGAAACGTTTAACTGCTTCGAAGGCCTCATGGCATTCCTTTGTCCAAATAATGCAGCAATCCTTTTTCAACAAATTGTTGATCGGATGAACAAAAAAAATCAAGTCTGGAATGAATCTCCAAATTACACCGATCTTTCCAAGGAACAATCTAATGCCAGAATTGTCTGATGGTGGGATCATCTCAAGAACAACCCGGATTTTGGCTGGGTCTACATCAATCCTCGTGAAGATATAATGTAACCTAGGAGTTTCCCTCCTGTCACACCAAATACACATTTTTCTGGGTTTAGTGTGACTCCATATTCGATCAAACGTGAAAGAATGATGCAGAGCACTTCCAGGTGATCACAACACTTCCTAGCCTTGGCCAACAAGTCATCTACATAGGATTCCATGATTTTATGAATAAGATCGTGAAATATGTATGTCATTGCCCACTAGTATGTAGCGTCAGCATTCTTGAGACCGAATGGCATAACAGCATAGCAATAAGTTCTCCAAGGGGTTATAAACGTGGTTTTGGCTTGGTCTTGTTCAGATATTATGATTTGATTGTATCTCGAGAACCCATCCATGAGAGACAAAAGCTCAAACCTAGCTGTTGCATCAATGATGATGTCAATGGATGGTAACGGGAAGTCATCCTTAGGGCACACCTTGTTAATGTCTCAGAATTCTATGTAGATGTGTATCTTCCCATTCTTTTTTAGAATGGGGACAATATTAGATACCCACTGAGAGTAATCCACTGGCTTGATGAACCCTACTTGGAGGATCTTCATTACTTCTTCCTTCACCATGAGAGCTAACTTGGGTTTCATTGGTCTCGATTTTTTTTTAATTGGATTTACATTTGATTTGGTGACGAGGTTATGTACCGCAATGTGCGGTGCAATTCCCGTCATTTATTTATAATTAAATGCAAAATCCTTTTGATGTTCTTTGAGGATTTGAGTGTGTATTTCTATCTCTTCTGGAGTTAACGAAGATCCTAGTTTCAAGATCTTTGGTTCTTCCTCCATTTCGATGTTAATATCAATCGTTTCTTCGATTAAAGAAGCGTTACCTTCTTCAAACTTAGGCAGGGCTAGAGGTAGTTCTAGATCTTCTCCATTCTCTACCATGTATATGTCAAGTTCCTTTTGTGGGGAAAGCTCTACCATGGGATTTCCAAAGTAAGAAGACGAATGTGGGATTAAGGAAAAATCTACCATGTGATGGGTGAGATGTAACTCTGCATAGGTGTTTAGGTAATCAAGAGTGGCTGTATCACTGTCAAAGTGACTTAAGATAGTAGATGTATTCTCAGCTATGTGTGTTAGAAGAGGGTTTGTTGACATTTTCTTTACTAACGGTTCAGTACGAAGGGATACCATGAAACGGGTGTCCTCCAACTCACTGTTTGGAGTGAAACGTGAAGCTGAGGTTGCTATTGAATATGCGAGAAGATTTTGTTCTTGTGGGATTGCTTCAATTGATATGAAGTCAAATCCTTTGCTCAAATATAATACTGCTGTTTTGTAGAGCTGTAAGTGTTCAGCTCTAGTCTCATACACCTCAGAGACTTGGTTTTCTACTAATTGTGAGTCTCCTAACACTCTGATATCATTAACACTGAGCCTCTTAGCTATGATGAGGCCAAGGAGGAGGGCTTCGTACTCAGCACCGTTGTTTGTATATTTGAAATCTAGTTTAAAGGTGAACGGTAGGATCTTTCCTTTGGGAGAAGTAAAGATCACACCTGCCCCAGCCCCATAACAACATCTAGCACCATCAAAGTGGAGAGTCCAATGTTTAATTGGGAAGATGAATGTTGGGACATTTGTTATGTCTACTTCTTCTGCTTTGGTTACTTCTACCATACAGAGTTCCTCTATTGGAAGAGAACCAACTCCTAGGGTACATCCCATACCTATGGAATCAAATGGTAGGAAAATTGGTAGATCTTGTTCTAGCAACTCAACAATTTTTGTAGTAGTTCCTAATGATACTATTTCTACAATGTTAGCCTCATCCTTGAGGGATGGGATGCTCTTGACTAGGTTCGTAATTTCTAGTTCTGTTGTAGGTATTAATTTTTCTTCTGGTTTTGAGTCGATTGGTTTGTTAAGTTGGTTTGTTGGGAGTTCAAACTCAGAGTGAACTCCTAGTCTTTTCTTCAGGTCTGCTAGGTGTATGTCGAATGGTTTCAGATCACCTTTTGCTATGAATATCTTTCCTAAGTGCAAGAATCTTATTTCCTGAAATAACGTAGAAGGGATTGCCTTCATACGGTGTATCCATGGTCGGTCGAGGATCATATTATAGTTGGTTTCCCGATCTATAATATAAAACTCAGTGAGGATTGTTTTGGGTCCTAAGGTGACTGGTAGTGTTATAGTTCCAATCGAAGTGGCTTTAAGGCTATCATAGCCTCTTAGTGTATTCCGAGTCGTGGAACAATTTGTTTCTCCATACCCTAGCTTTTGAAGGAAAGAGAAGGGAACTATGTTAACTGCTGCCCCATCATCAACCATTGCACGTTTAACGTAATTGTTATAAACCCACACTTGTAAATGCAAGGCCGGATCACCTCTACGTGTAATTTCAGCATCTGTTGGCATTTTGCTTATGTCGAATATAAACTTGGTATCCCTATCCGACTGCCCCGGAGGGTGGATATCAAAGTCTATATGGTTTACCTGTGTTTTGGGAGGAGGAGTGATGTTAATTAAATGACCTAAACCTAATGCTTCTAAAAGAGCAGCCCTATGGTCAGGAGAGTTCTTTAATAAGTCCAAAAAGGAGATGTGGGAGAAGGTCTTTGTTAAGTCATTAATTAAATCATAGACACCCACGAGTTTTACTAATGTTTGTTGAACTTTATCTAGCTCTAGTGGGTAACTTGGATTTGGCTAAGAGGAATACTCTCGTGTCCTTGTTATGGCTTCCACGTGTAGCTCAGTGTCTAACTCCACTAAACTGACTATCTTGGTTCGTGGCTGATTTCCTAATTGTGGTGCAACAGGTGGATTTAGTGAAGTCGAGGCTTCATGATCATTGTTTCTTGTCATTACACCCTTGTTTGTCCCATTTGGATTTAATTTATTGTTATTGTGATTTGGGAGTGGATCATTGAAGATCTTGAGGGGCACATTTTGAGGGGAGACTACCCTTGTGAAAGTATTTGGTGCAGGTGATGCAGGATCTGCTAAGAACATATCTATGAAAAGTTGTCTTTGTTCTTCTGGCAGACGTTGCATGAATTTATTGTAATCACGGAAAGTCCTAGTGTCATGGCCTCGAATTTTGTGGAAACCACAATACGAGTTGGGATTATAACTCCTAGGTTGTTGGTTTGGCACGTATTGTGGTCCAAAACTCTGATTAAACCGTTGATCATTAGGATTAAAGTTTTGCATTTGTTGCCTTTGGTTCTGATATCCAGTTGAGTTTTGACTTGGACCCCATGTTTGGATCTACCGTTGTTGTTGTTGTTGTTGTTGTGGATGATTAAAATCCACCGCGTTGATTGTTGGGGTAAAATTGTTGTTTCATTGATTGTTAACCGGTGGTGGAACATTTACAACATTTGCCTTTTTAGTTTGGTCAGTTACCCCATCTGTTGTTACGCCGCAATTTTTGTTAAGGATTTTAGGTCCTTGATTGGTGTTTGTGGTAGTAGGATAAGTCGTAGTATTTTGGTTGGGGATGATTAACCTCCCATTTGTCCCATATGTCTTGCGACTGCTATCTATTGCAGCTTGATCTATTCGGAGAGTGCTCTCGAGTACTTCATCATAAGTTCTTAGTGGGAACTTCTAGACTTATTCCTTTACCTATCTACTGAGAGAATGAAGGAATAAATTGCATAGTTCCATTTGATCCATGTTTGGAGCGCTTGTTGAAGAATAGAGGACTGTATGCCATCTTTGGATGAAATGAGCAACAGATTCATTGTGTTCTTGTTTAATATGCAAGAATTCCCTGATTCCTGTTCTCAATAATTTGTTCATGTCGAACGCCTTGATGAACTCTGAAACGAGTTGTTTAAATGAATGTATTGAGGCTTCAGGTATTCTGTAATACCAATCGAGGGTGATACCCTCTAAAGTTTTGGGAAATATTTTAGCAACAACTCCATCCCATGGGAGCAGTTCTTGAATGGCTGTGGCATAGGCCTTAATGTGTGCATTCGGGTCTCCCTCTCCTTTGTACTTGGGTAGATTGGGGAGAGGTCTTGGAAGCATGATGCTTCATATAGTGAAGTCTAAGGGCTCTTTCAAATACTCTAAATAAGTTCCTATCGCATAGGTTTTGACCATTGATGGTGTTTGCTGAGGGGGGGAGGTGGAATGGGTTGTTGATATGGTGTAGCATATGCATTTGTAGGGACATAAGGAAATCCCTGTGGTTGAGTGAATATGCCAGGAGAAGAGAACATATCTCCCTGTGGTGATTTGGAATACATGTTTAAGTATGGAGGAGCATTGCTTAGAAATGGATTGTTTTGTACTAAATTGGGAGGTATCATATTTTCCACTGGAGCGGTGTTAGAGAACGTGGTTCTAGTTGGAGTTTGTTGTGAATACTGAGGAGGCATGCCCAACGTGCCTGTTCCTGTGAGGAGGTCTACTTGGCTAGGATGATGTGGAGGATTATAATTTCCTGCCTGCATGAATTGAGAATTTTGATTTGCTTGAGAAAGTTCTAACCCTCTAACTTTTTCTACTAAAGTTGAGATGACTTCATTTGGTGAAGTCACAGTATTTTTCCTTAGTGGCGTTTGTTGTATACCCTGAGGTTGTATAGGCATATGGTAGCCTGCTATGAATTGATCGTTGCCCTGCCAAGTTTCACCAAGGGCATTTCCTATTGGTAGTGGCATGGAGGTGTTTTCTTGAAAAGAGACCTCATGTTGTTTTTGTAAACTTCCTATAGGTGGGTACATACTCTGAGAGCGTTTTTCACTCCTAGCATAACGCGCTAAATGTTCATCATCTAAAAATAGATATGGATTTGATTGTCTACTGATCTGCGGTCTAAGCAACACCTGAGGAGATGAACCAAATTCTCCAGTGAGTGTCATGTTGTTCGAGCCTGAAGGCTCTGGGTGTTGCATTTGAGTGAGCTGATCCAACTCCTCTATTTGGAAAGAAGAACTATATCTAGTCCTTTGAGGTGGAGTTTGTGTTAAAAACCAGTTAGTTGAATAGTTGTCACCCCATGCTGAGAGCAAGGGTGATGGCTGTCTATTCAGTTGATCGTAGTATGCTTCAAGACCTAGGAGAGGTCTGCCATATGCATCGAATCCCGACATATTCGGGGGGTATATGAATACCCACAGAATAATGGGAAAGAGCGAAGGTGGATGAAAGAATAAAAAGTGAAAACTAGTTTGTTTCACATTGGGTTCACCAATTTTGTTGGTGAAGCTGATGCGAAGGCTAACAAGGTGGAAAAGATGAAAATTTTGTTTGTTCACGTTGGGTTCACCAATTTTGTTGGTGAATATAACTCCGAAGGTAACAAGTTGGAAAAGATGAAAAGTTTTTTTGTCACGTTGGGTTCACCAATTTTGTATGATGGAAAAGTGACAAGCGAGCATGGGAATCTACAAGTAACTCTTCCTCACACCCGACCTCCCAAGGTCATGCCAAGACAGCCGGTGGGGATGGAATATACGTGGGGTGCAGACAAACTAGTTAGGCAATCTTATGTCTTTAACGCGCACTAATGGAATCTACGAATCTAAGGCAAAGAAGGCCCTTCTAACCTGAACTGGCATGATAGATCATTCAGGCGAGGATGACTGCTCGAAGGCTCCAATCAATATCAAGCTCTGGCATGATCCGATCTATAGGTTGTGGAATACATGGAAGATAACCTGTGGGTGCTTCGTATATGTCTCCCGACAGGGTCATGAAAATGGATGATGGATATATAGTGGATTCTATGGGTGATTCTTTGGTCTAGTCCAGAAATCCTTAGCTTGATTAGCTGCTACGTCTAGTGAGGATAGTTGTGTGATAATGATTGGTGGAAGTGGAGAGGATCTAAATACTAATGTGCGTAAACCAGCATCAACATCTGATTGTCCTGTGGGCCCGTTGGGTTGTGGGACCTGTGGATCACAACCATAGGTTCATGGTCGTTGTGGGCCTCCTATGGTCATGTGCAGAATCAATCCCTAATCCCTAATATCTAGTAGTCATATGCCTTTTTGGCCTCTATGTTTAGAGCTAAAAGTTGCGTAATCTTCTCAGAGTACCTTACAGGCATTCTGGCAACTTGAATTCTTAAGCTAGTGTCTATGTCAATGAGAATGTCTCCTGTGTCTAGCTATGGGACCAAAGGATCACAACCGAATGTTTGCTCTCTTTCAAGCCCTTCTACAGTCATGCGGATATTTATCTAGGGTAATCTGTAGTTTGGTTGGTTTGACCAAAACGTATGCACTTTGTCGTCTTCTATGTTTAATCCTCTCAGCTGTGCGCTGATTTCTTGTAGGTCTGTTGTTGCTCGGAAGACCTGAATTCTGAGATTTTGGTCTATGTCAGTTATTGCTGCAACAAGATTGGGTTGAGGCATGATTGGCTCGAATACGTATTCTCTGGGCTCCCTAGGTCCCGTGATTGTCATACAAAAGAAACAATATAAATCTAACTAAAGCAAAGTAAAATAATTATGCAAAGTATATCCACAACATATATAAATTCTCTATTTTTGTATTTTTGACAGAATATTTAACAGAATTAAGATAACAACTATTTAATAGAATTGAAAGAGCAATTATTTAATATCTAGGAAATGACAACTAAGGTAATAAAAGAATTTAAAACAAACAAAGTAGCTGAGTGTAGCCACCTGCCTATGCAGTTGTGAATCTATTCTAAATAACCAAATAACTGATCTAATCTATTTGAAAGACCCCCGATTTTACCTCAGAAGTGAGGAATGAATCATAGTTTCTCAAAAACTATCAATCCCCACAACTTCCTCGACAATATCGAAAGTGAGATTAACTGAAATGAAATGATTTACTACTCTATTTGATATGTTTTAACTAGAACTTTGATAGCTTGAACCTGGATTTTGCAGAACAGTGGCGAATCCGATTGTGTGTGGCTTTGTCCCCTCAGTTTGGTCTCCTCGTTCCTTCGTGCTCACGTGAATCCAGAAAAGCATGTAATGCTAGCATCAACAGAAGTAGGTATTGGAACAATGGCAGCTTTGGATGTAGACTGAATACAATGTGAGTAGGAGAGGGATAGTGCAAGAGAACAGAGCTTGGCTTATGCAATTCCTAGTGGGATTTATTGCGATTCATGCAACACAAAACATCCAGAACCTGAAACTATCCTTCTTGACGAACAAAACCTGCAACTCTAATGGCTTCAGACTGAAAATGAAACTATCCTATCTCAATTGATTGTATGAAACAATAATAACACTAGAACAAGAAGATCATGTGGCTTCTAAACAGCAAAATAAGACTAACTATGCATGCAACAAATGAAAACTATTGAATTCCTAAGCAAGAACTGAAAGACTAAATTATTGAAATGAGAAGATGAGGGACAATTTTGAGGGGCCATTTGCTTGTAATCAAACCAGCTATTTATAGAATTCCCATTCACCCCAAGGTAACTCCAACTAGAACTCTTTTACTATAAACAATGGAGAAACACTATTCCAGGGAACCAAAATCATAAATACAAGCCAAGGTGGTGGAAAAAGCTGGTAAAAGTTGAAAATTTACGCGAGTCACGATCAAAAGAACATGCTGGAAAAATGCGTGCAGGACTGCCACCCTGAGCAGGGGGCAGTTACAGGACCGCCGCCCAGACAGGACGGCGGTTTCGTCACTGAAGACAAAAAAGCAAAGGAAAAGAGGGGGAAAGAGTAAAACAGAGCATGTGGAGGCTAAGCGGGGCATGTGGGATGTTAATGTACACTTGGAGAGCTTTTCCGGATCCCGAACACCTTGTGAGGAGACCTGTATCATCATTGGGGCATGTGTAACATCATTCCGGTGGTACAATACCCTTATAATTTTGGGTACATACAGTTACCTCCATAATGACCTAAGTATCCTTTTTTTCAACTTATTATGGTATGTGTGCATGTTAATGTTCATCTTTATCATACCTGTTTCTATAAAAAAATAGAAAAAGAGAAAATGGTGCAAGAAGTTTTGTAGGAAAGAGTCACTATACCAACCATAAACATGCAATCTTCCCTAGTCTATTGGTATGAAAAATATATGGGACCTATAAATGTGTATTGATTTTTTAAATAAAATCACCATCAATAATTAATTCCCCATTTTTGTGATCGATGTAATCATGAATGAACAACATGGATCCCACTTTTTATCAAGGAATAAACTAAGGTCAGACAATCATAAAACTCACATTAAAGAGGAATATGTTCCTAATACAACCTTATGAACTCATGAAGGCCACTAAATTTTTTATGTTCATGTTATTCAATCTCACTAATGTGATGTTAACATTCTAGGGCCTGATAAATAATATCT
Source organism: Taxus chinensis (assembly GCA_019776745.2). Lineage (NCBI taxonomy): Eukaryota > Viridiplantae > Streptophyta > Pinopsida > Cupressales > Taxaceae > Taxus > Taxus chinensis. Next base: position 68,329,322 of record CM034153.1, on the reverse strand, counting down.
TCAAAATGTTTCTCATCAATTTCATCTTATTCTTCTTTTAAATACAATCCTTGTTTATATCCAAACATGGGATGAACATTTTATGCACCTAGAAAAACCTTCAAAATTCTTGTAGATAACTAGTTATGGATCAAATTGTTGAATTTCTCTTTTAGTAAGAAAAATCAAGTATATAGGGCACACGTCTCTAAGGATTGAGCTAAGTTAAATAAAAAAATGAGGCCATGAAATTTTTTCCTAAACCAAAAACTCTCAAGAATCTTCATGTATTTTTTAGCATCATGTAATGGTACCATAAATCTATCAAGGCCCATTGGAAAATTATATTACCCTTGAAATCCCCAAGGTAAAAAAGGATTCTTAATAGGTCAGAGATGGAGGAAATTACCTTTGAACTTCTCAAGAATACTATGTTTGTTATACAATATTTTTCTATGTCATACTTCTCCTAACCGTTTTCATTGAAATTGATGCTTCACCTATTGGAATTAGAATATACTTAATACTATAAGAAGGCCCATAACATTCATTAGCAAGGAAATTATGTTGAGAAAATTCACCCACTCCACATATGAGAAGGAAATGTTAACCATTCTTCATACCCTGAATAAATAGTGGCCATATCTTTTTTGGATACACTTCTACATTAAAATTGATCATCATAGTTTGAAGTAATTCTTGGAAGAAAGATTCACTTCTCCCAAATAACATAAATGGGTGATAAATTTGATAGGATATGACTATGAGATTACCTATAAACAATATTAGGAACTTTTTTTCATTTTTACAATGTCTTACAAGTATGAAGAAAAGACAACCAAGATTCCCAACTTCATTGGCTCATCCAAAAGTTTTAAAATAATCTAGATTATTATTTAAGTCCTCTTGGGAGTGGTACTCCTTACAATAAAAATTCCATCTTGTTTTGGATCCCAAATTGTCACTACAAAAAGAATTTTCCTTAACTACTTACATCACCATTAGTTGATCACTCTATTTTTTTGAAAACTTGTGAACTAGTCCACATAATCTTTGTTTGGGAGGGAATACAAAAATAATTAAAAACATATGCATCATAATGTGAGATATAATAGTTCAACAAAGGTGACACAGTCTTAACCCTTGGAACAACACTTCATCCATTACCTATCCCCATATGGGTATAGATAGGAATTTCCATAGATTTCAATAAATAGTTACCAAAATTTGGGGTAAATAAAATGTTTTTGGTTGTTGTATTTCCTCTGTCCATTTCTCTCTTACCCACCCCTTCAAATCCTCCAATGTTTCTTGTGTCTTTATTAGCCAGATATTTATCCTCCATGTGATAAAAACTTTCATTTTTTGACCATAGTTCCATTTTCACTAGAAATTTTGGCAAGAAATTTTCCATAGATATGGTACTCAACTTAATATTATCTCATCCTACCATCCACAAACAAATGGTACAACATAAATTGTCAAAAAATGCTTTTATAAATATTTGTGTTGCTTCATCTCCCATCAACAACATCATTGGGTCAAATGGTTACTATTTTTGGAATGGTGGTACGCGACTGCTTATCACATGGCAACCAATATTTGATACCATATGAATCCATATATGGGAAAAAACATTGTAAATTAAATCATACATCTAAATTATTTATAAGGTATACATAGTATATTCCACACTCAACATGTACAAAAATATCCTTCATAATATCAAGGATAATTTTCATACTATACAAAACCATATGAAGTAGTAGGTTAGTCAACAAGGTTCTAAATATTGCTTCTATAGTGTGGAAATTTTTTTCTCTACCTAAAAAATCTATAAGTAGTCCTTCTTGAAAATGAAAGGTTTCCAAGAACTACTCCACAAGTTCTACGACCCTTATTAATCCCTCTAAAATATTGATCCTTTATCATAAAATTTATAGCTACCTTCCTCCAATATCCATATTTTCTTTCATATCTCATGTTTAAACAAGGTCATCAATCAACATGTTCAAGTTCATAATACACTACATGAGCTTAATATTGAAGGGTCTAATTTCATAGAGCTAGAGTATATCCTAGATAGGTGACCATGACAGTTGGAACTTGCACTATCACTATGGTTATAATACAATGACACAAAATAATAATATAAGACATATCATGTGAAACCCTACTCCAATTGCAATGATATTTTTTTCATCTCAATATTTTAAAAAATTATATATTTTAAAGGGGGGAGGCATGTTAGGATCTCCCTTTTTCATAAATATTATCTTTGTATTAGGAGTTATTAATAAAATCTTGGATGCATATGCTTTTTAATTCATTTAATTAAAAGATTACAATTATCCATTGAATATTTTGTATTTATAGAGTAGCGTAAATGTAGAGCATACGTAAGAGGAAAAGGCATCCATTGAATATTTTGTATTTATAATTGCTTACAGGAGGTTTCCTTCTCAAGGAGATTTGTGATATTTTGTAATTCAATTCTATCATTTCAATAGTATATTATTTATTATTTATATTTCAATGTGTGTGTGTGTGTGGATTAATTAATTATTAGGAATGATCATAACAACTACTTTGGTAATACTTATTTATAAACATTTCCTTCTTGGGTTTATACAACCACTATCCCCTTTCAAGCTACTTTAGTAATTTCATTTTACAACCTTATCCCTTTTAGGTTTATATGGCCATTTTTCTCTTTTAAGATATTTTGGTAATTTATTTTTTCCAACCTTTTCCATCTTTTAATATCCATATATTTTCCTCTTTCAAGCTAATTTGGTAATTTGCAAACATTTACAACATCCCCGCTCTTGATTTTTTTATTATTCTTAGGATATGTTTGTATGATTTGATCACTTTTATTGACCCTTTCCCCCTTAAGTTTTAAAACTCTTTGTGCATTTTTTGGGCCTATCAGAGACCTTCACACTCTTATCGTAAGACATTTATAGTGATCTACAATTATGTACACTACATAACTCATATCTTATCAAATTCATTATCTTTGAATAAAAATTATTTTGTGGTTAGTTATTATCCTTACCCTTCATTGCACTACTCTCCATCTCTCTCTCCCTTGAGGAAAACTTGGGTTGGAGATGAGATGTCGTTTGTTCCTTAGGGTAAGTCTAAAGGTACCTAAGCATCTTTGATCTGAAAACAATGAATTTTAACTTACTCAATTTTCCCACTTTTATGGATAATTATTGAAATTTCTCAAATTATACATTAAATTTGGCACTTAAAAACTCTAAAAGTGAAGTGTAATCAATAAATTTAACCTATATTCCCAATTCCACATTTATTCTCTCCATTTCTCAAATTCTCGTAAAATATGTAATTACATTAATTATTGACATATAAACCTAAAATAATATCAAAACCGATTTAAAATTACATAATAATGAAGGAAATTAGAGACACAAAAACTCAAAAGTTGATAACAGATTTCGTTCATGAGGGACCACATCTTCGGGTTTGCAAATACGACGAACTAATCATATTAATGATGTAAAATAAACACAATTTATTATTACATCAAAATATCCAAAATAGAAAAATATGACCTGTAAGTATCTCATACCACTTCTATAAAGTCTCCACAACCAACTCTCATCTTTATAGTGTCATCTTCCTACACAAAAATGGTCTCCACCTACATTTTTTCTATTTAAAAAGGCATATTCTCTCTCTAAATGAGGTGAAAGTTATCCAACTTGGGAAAATATGTCTCTGCTATGTCACTACTACATTATTCCTGTATAAAAAATTACATATCATAAAAAAAATATATCCTTTTTTGGCTAAATCTCCATATAAATGGTCTAGGACTTCCAGAGTCCTATAATGTATTTTTTAAATAAAAAATCACTCCTTATATAACATTTCAAAGCTTTCGGCCCAACAGTTGGGTCTCATATTATTTTGAACCGAGGTGCATGGATTGAATCCCTTCTAGAACCTTGCATTTTTCTTTTCAACCAACCTAAGATAATATTTGAATGAATTTTTTTTGGTGGTTTATTCAAACATTAGGCTTAAAGCCCAATGGTATGACCTATTTTAAGGACATGAAAAGTGGTTAAGTTTGATCCTAAATGATCTCTTTTTGGGTGAGGAATATTTTTTGGTGGGGATAATCCCATATCAGTCAGGTTTCTAACATCTTAAGACTTTAAAAAGTCTTATTCGTCCTAATAGATTCATGTTTACGACCACATCATGCTTTTTTTGTTCACCAAGACTGGGAACTCACTACTAATCTTGACACTTAGACTTGGTTTGCATTGATCTATGAAAATTTGATTTAGTGGTTATAAGTTGTGTGCTGCAACTTATCTTGGGTTCTCTCTCAAAATTGTCATATAACTTAGCTTCAAACCATGGTGAATTGGTTGATCTCACCTAAGTTTGTGTGGTTAGTTGCATGTTTTTTCAGGGTCGCCACCTAACTTGAAATTATATATTGATCTTGATATTCACTCAGGCTTGATGCCTTTTGTTGATCCATCCATTAAACTTGGCATGGATCTCAGACTTGATTGAGATATTAACAGTGTGATTCACTCACGTGAAAAATATGGAAATGTGACAAGGATCTCTGTTAACTCGACCCTTGATTCACTCACCAACTTGATCTCTAACTCACTAAGTTGGTTGATAAATTTGGAAATATTTAGATTTTTAATCTCACATTGATGGTGGGAAGGCTCTATGAAGGATTTATATACAAATTCGCATACCATGTATAGTGAAGAAGAGTGACAAGGCCCCCCTCCAGAAAATGATTGGATCGCACTGGCTACTAGGCCCCCAGTTGACATAATATGTTGGATCCATCTCGATTGTCGAAGAATGAATGATACAAACCTTATTTTTTCTTTGAAAAAATATGACGCTTTTCACACCCACATTATTCCATTTGGCATGTTCTCATTCTACCACATTACCATTGTACAAATTTTACTTTTTTTCTAGTTGATCCTGAACTTCAGCAGACGATATCTTCCACATATGGTGTTTTTTCCTCCATTCAGAGTTGTTGGAAATATCCTTGTGAGATATTCTGTAAAAAACCAATTTTGAGAATTTTAGGGAATATTGGAACTGTGAATATCCTTCAGATCACACCTTCCCAATGAAAAAAAATTGTACCAAAAAACATTTCCTCTCTCAGAAAATATCTAAATGTACAATTCCTTAATTTTTGACTTTTCCATCTCTTATGTGAATTAAACTATCTTCCTCTATATTGTTAAGTACTCAAGAGGAAAACATCATTAAAAGGAAAATTTAAAATTCTCACCTTGATTAACTATCACTGGAAGCTATCTCTCTCTATATGAGTTTGTCTCTCTTGGTATGAGGCTATCTCTCCTAATAGGGATATTTATTCCATCATGGAGTTGTCTCTTCCATATAGATTGATATCTCCCAATAAGGGGGTGTCTCTTCCATTATAGAGTGGTATTTCCCAATAGGGGCTATGTTTCGGAATATACCGGTAAGTATTATGTCTATTAGTTTTCATAGACTCACTACCCAAACAAGTGATGAATAAGTTTCACAAACTCTCTCCTTTATCTTCCATCTGAACCATTGCACTTAAGATGTCTCAGTCTTTTTTAGTGGTTTCTCTTAGCCATTTCACTACTAGAGGCTAAAAAGGATGATTTATATTATCCTTGTTCTAACATTTTTATCAACAAAGGAAAAAAAATACATGGAAATAAAACCAGTTACTTTATGAATTTATGTTGGATCCTTAACTTAACTTTGGAATCTAATTGTACAATTTTCCCTTCAACGGGGTATTATTGTAAATTACAAATAGACACGGATTTTTAGAACTCTTCCATTACAAACATTTCCTGATATAGGGTCTTACTAAAGTGAATTCATATCATTGCACATGTATCTCAAGTACAATTTTAAATGGAAGGAAATAATTCCAATGTACATTTAGAAAAAACCAATGCTTATATACCTTAAACACTTATATGGATAATCTATTTACCCATCTATGTCACTTCTATACGAAAGGTAAGCAAGCATGCAGATTTTAACATGAATATGAGAAGGAAAATAAAATTACCAAACTTGTAACCAGTTGTTGATATAGTCTCTTCCTAACGGGTGTCTCGATTGATTTTTACCTTCTCATTTAACTCTAGTAATGAATTAGTTTCCTTTATTAAAAATGACACAACTTGTAACTAATTGTTTATACAAGTCTCTTCCTAATTAGGTGTCTTAATTGATTTTTACCTCCTCATTTAACTATAATAATGAGTTAGTTTCCTTTATTAAAATGTGAATATGAGGTGAAAAATTTAAACATGCCAAATAAATTTCAGCTATGTGATTGTGTTATCCATAAATCTAAGCAATATCTTAACGAACCCATTTCATGGATGATTCTCTATGTGGTTTTCAAAAGATAGTCTAGTTGTATATATGAGATTGGATTATTTATTTATGTTCCACTTTCTATCCCTAAAAATATAAGGGTGGATTTTCCAACGTTTCTCAATCCAATGTCCACTTATCTCAAAATGATTATAGTACTTTTTTTCTATTTCCATGTATCTTGTTTCAGGAGAGTAGCTCTTTGTCTAATCCTTCTTTCTAAGGATTTACTCTTCCAACACATGGCCACACAGTGGTTGCTTAATCCAAAAAATGTGCATGGAAATGAATACCAAAAATTGGTGTTATCATGACCATGCTTCACATAGTCAAAAGTGCACGTTGGAGTATTTACCTTGCCCAGCCTTTTAGGACTTTTTTCTTGTGTAAGATTTCCAAAGTGAAATTATTTTTTGTCCTCTTTTGGAAAGTTCACCTTTTTTATAAGGTTGTTCCTTCCTTAACTTCCACTCACTGACATAATAAATTTATGAGGCCTAACCAATATTCAGATAAACATCATCCTCATTAGTAGGATTATAAAAAAAATATTCTTTTTACCTTGAATAGATTGATTTTGATGTTTTAGTGGTATAAGATCTTCTCTTGAAGCATGTCTAGCTTCAGTTAATTTGGTGTTTTCCCCAATTTCTATTTTACCACTATTGTATCACAACCCCGGATAATGATGTCTTTCCTCTACTTGTATTAGTAATAACTTGTACATTTATTTCAAGCACTTTCCATCAAAACCCATTCTATTTAGTAATTTGGCTCCAATATCGTTAGTATGACTCCCAAATTTAACAAAATCAACATCTAATTTATGATGGTAGAAAAGAATACATGTTAATTCACTTACAATGCATACACCTATAGTATAGGGTTATGTTTGTCTGACAACAATTTATGTCTCCACTTTCTCACCAATTTGATATCTTTCCAAGATCTTATCTTTTTCTTGCAGTTAAAATTGCAATGTTTTAATAACACCCAAAAATATTTCTCCATGTCTTGTCAATTTCTCTTAGAGATCCAAATTTTCATTCTTCAAGGAATTCCATCTTATTCTCAGCTCATAATTCTCTTCCTGAATCTGGAAGCTAATGACTTCCAGATCCTCAAATTTCATATCCTTTTTCATGGTTTTCCTATTGCAACCTATCTCCAACTAAAAAATAAAAAAGTAATAATATCAAGTGGAAAATTGTTAACACTGATTCATAAACCCTACTCTGATACCAAACATGATTTGAAAATGATGAATTTTAACTAACTCATTTTTCCTATTTTTGTGGATACTTATTGAAATTTCTCAAATTAACGTACTGCATTAAATTTTACACTTAAAACTTTAAAATTGAAGTGTAATTAGTAAATTTAACCGATACCCACAATTCTTCATTCATTCTCTTCATTTCTCAATTTCTTGTAAAATGTGTAAATTACATTAAATTCACTTATAACTTAAAAATCAGATCATAACTGATTGAAACAACACTAAATGAAGGAAAATAAAAGATAAGAAACTCCAAAGTTGATAAGGGAGTTCTTTTGTGAGTGACTACATCTCTAGGTTCGCAAATATGACGAACTAATCCTATTAATGATGTAAAATAAGCACCAATCTTACATAAAATTCTCTAAAATGAGAAATAGGACTTGTAAGTGTCTCACACCAAATCTAGGAAGTCTCCACAAAGATCTCTCAGATTTACAGTGGCATCTTCTCACACAAAAATGGCCTCCACCTATATTTTCTCTCTTTATAAAGGCATAATCATCTCTTTAGAAATCCATATTATCTCTCCAAAATGGGATAAACTCTTGAATTTGGGAAAATGTATCTCTGGTATCTCTTTACAACATCACCATTACATTAAAGTTTGATAGCAGGAAATAACTATCCTTGAAAGAGATCCCTCTCCTTCAAAATGGGCCTAGGACTTAACATTATCATACAACATGTGCTCTTCAAATACTAACAATATTTTTTATACCATTTCTGAGCTCGTGGTGTAATGATCAGTAACTTTTATTTGTACACCAAGGTGCAAGGCTCAAATCACTCTTTCTTTTCCACCACTTTGCACTGTCTATGTGGGGTGGGTTAATCCCACATTGAGTGGGATTCTACTAAATTAGACCTTTAAAAAGGTTTGATGGTGAGGTTTTTCACATGATTTTAGCCACTTATTACTTTGTTTTGTTGGATAAGACAATAACTCGTTTCCTATCTTTCTAGGGTGATTTGGTCGGTAGAGGTGGCTCCATGAACTAGTTTTTTATTAGCTTGTTTCTTGAGCTTGGTGGTTGCATTGAATACATGCTTGCCACCCAAATCAATGGAAAATTTTGAGGTATCTCTAAATCACTTTCTTGATGAGTTGGTTCAATTATGATTAACCCTTGAGACTTACCGGTGGTTGTGATGACTATTAAGTGTAATGAGGAGCTAGGTCATCTTTCCCTATAGCTCATGCATTGGCTCAGTATTTATCTTTCTCCTTGTCTCGATCTCGAGCTCAATCCCAACTCAAAAAGTTAGACTGAGAAATTTGAAAAACTTGATACTTAGTCCCACATGCATGAAAATGTGGATCTTAATGAGGTTGATAATTAAAATCACATGCACTAGGATGTGAATAAATGTGGTAGGGTTCCCCTCCTAAAAATTAGTGAACCCCACCAATTATTAGGCCCCCAGTTGACATAATATAAGGGACCCACCTCCACCATCAAAGACTAAAGGCTGCAAACCAATATTTTTCTCATACAAACAATATTTTTCTCCCACATTTTCCCACTTGGAGAATTCTCATTCTACCATATCAATGTTGTGAAAATTCACTTTTTTATTTTTACCAATTGAATATGAGCTTCGATAGATTATATCTTCCCCATATAGTGTCTGTTTTCCTCCATTCAAAAGGCATTGCAAATATCTCGACAATGTCGTCCATAAACAACTAGTTTTGGGAATTTTAGGAAACATTAGACCCATCAATCCTCTAGATCAATCTTGATTGTATGTTTTCCTCTATAATGGTAAATTATAAGATATCTAACATTTTCATCTTTCATACCTATTTGACCAATCTTTTGAACATGTATGAAGGGGAAATATAAAATTCCGAAAATTAAAAAATCCATAAGATTAAAATAAAAATAAAACAAAATAAATATAAAAAGGTAAACTATTAAGTCAAAAATTGATCACAAACAAAAACAACATGATATCATTGGTATGCCCCACACCCTATTTGAAATATCAAACTCCACATTTAGCCTCATTCTAGATCCTAAGTTCATTTAAGGTGTATTATGTTTTCTTACTAGTGTAGAAGGCCATATATCTATCATTTGTACCCTTTCATTTTCACATAAGAACATAACCCTCATAATGTACCTATAACTCCTTAATTGGGTCTTGAGGAATGTGGAACACATTATGGGAAGAATGAAACTTTAATTTTCTTGAATCACATAAACTAACATGGGATATATTTATATCTCACCAATTATCTAATTTGAAGGAGATTGATTTGGCTACTTCATACCTTGATGGTGAAAACCTTTATCCATGTCATATTCATTAGTGTATCTCATCCTCTATTGATGATGTTGTATCATCATTATAACATATCATTTCATTTTTCCAATCTCACTCCTTTTATCCACTTGAAAAATATTCTTGGTAACTGACAATGTCCCCACTCTTTTGACATCCTCTTCTCTATTCTCCTTCATATATTTACTTTAATTGAGGTTAGATTCAGTAAAATATTCGTGAGTTTAAGATTCTAAGACCTTGGGGAATCAACCAAGATGTCCTCAAAATTATTCTCTTTACATTCATACCATCTCATCCATCCTATTCATGACATTATATGGTTATGTATTACCCTCCATGAAAATATAGCACAAGCATTGATTTGTTCTTACTCATTTCTTTCCTTTCTTTTTATCACAGCTTTTGTGGTCTTCTATTTTTCATTCTTAGATTGCATTGAATGTTCATTTTAACCTTTCTAAAAATTTTGTTAATTAGATTTACCATATTTTTAATTTATATGTCCTTTATATGTTATCATTTATTTTGACACATTTTTTTTTATCTTCTTTGATTTATCTTAGATTTTTCAAATGGCATTAGTTCTTACTTATACTAACACATTATTTGGTTATTGTATTCGTTACCATTTTACATTATATTTTTTTCCCTACTTATACTAATACATCTTTTATCCTATTAGTTTTATTAATATATATTTTTCATTATATGTCTTATCTTACCTTCTTTTTACATATGAATTTTACATTTTAATCATACATGTTATCCTATTTTTGCAATAGAACAACATGTGTTACATGTACAACATCCAAGATAACATTCAAATCCATGCACATTAAGTCAAATTTGTTGTCATATATATATAGTATGTCAAGTACATCATTATGTACCAATCACACCTAGAGATTGTTGGCATAATATGGTGAGCTCTAAAATAGTAAAGATATGTAACACCAAAGTGATAAATGAATACATTGGCCTTTTATTTATAGGTTTCAAACCAAAATTTTATTTTTTCAAAAACATACACCTAAATTTTATAAAAATGTCATATCCTTGCAATTATATCTCCTAGAGACGAACCAAAAGAAGTATTATGAATGTGGTTTCACTGGGAAGTTTACTTTATATCAAAAAAATTATGTAAAAATTCAACAATAAACTATTTTTCATGCCTATGGCACTGATATAATTATTCATATTCACCCCACATGCATTCTATCATCCTTATGTTTCCTCTTTATAGAAATGTTATCATGGTTATATATTGTCAATAAAACCTACATCACTTCTTAGGTTTCTTAGGCCTAATTTACCCTCCCTTTATAGGCTTTGTGGACTTATCCTAGTCCTATTTATGACCTCTTTATATTTTTTTTAATACCTAAATTATCCTTAATTTATATAGGACCATGTCATCAAATTTCTATACCTAAACTAGTCCTATCATCCACACCTATCATACAGGTCCACTTACTACCTACCATTGGTTATCCGTACTAGACCTAGATCTCTTATTTTTATTTATTTTAATACCCTCCTATAAGTTATATTTATATATTTTTCACTTACTTATTCACTAATTTATTTCTACTATTTTTTCTCCAATATGGTATCATTAAATTTCACTAACAACCTCTACACCCTCCAATGTTGAGACATGAGATCCATCATACATCCCAATTCAAGGGAAGGTAAGTTCGGGTAGGTATATTTTGTTTGATTGAGTTTATATTTATCATTTTCAATAGTAGTGATGTTATTTACTTTGGTGTGCTATGATTCATTTCCAAATACCATCTCACATTAAACTATTGTGTCATCCGATGATATTCATTTGTATCATATCTAGATACACCTTATCTTTCACATTTACTAATGATATCTATTTACATGTTGTTGAAATATTACTACCTTTGAGTTTATTCCTTAAGGGGTGTATTGGGAACAATGTTTTTCTAGTTGGAAGTACCTTGTGAGATATTATTAGTGAGACTATTTATAGCTTATCCTATCTCACCTTCATACTACCAGTTTACAACCACTTGATATCCTCATTATTACCACATTCACATCATCTTCATATAGTATATTGAGACTACCTTCATACCTACTCCAAGTATATACTTTGTCTTAATTCTTTCTCCTCCACTTATATTTTCATATGATTTTTGGCACCTAACTCCATCGACCATGGTTGATGCACTCTAGTAAACATTCTTACTATGTTAACTACTATGATTGTGTTCAATATCATCAATTATGTTGAGTGATGACTTCAAGTTATATTTTGTTATAAATAGGAGTAATTTTTGTCATTTATCAAAGATATCATCACATAGTCTATTCTACCTTCACTTATAAATATCATCTTAAAGGTTTTATAAGTTTACAATCTTAGTAGATCTTATAATTAGAGGAAATCATTAGAGCATTGGGTTAATAGGAGCCATAAGAAAATAGTTTTCACTAGTAAGGTCTACTTAATTATTTGGAGTCCCTATATTTTGTATTATTATGCACTCTATTATCCCTCTTGTGATCTTCCCATACAAATTCTCTTATAAGGTGTAACTAACCCTTGAGGGTTTTAATACAAAACTATTGTCTTCACAACAATATGTATCTCTTTCCTTCATAATGAAAAACTTCCCCAAGGTTCCATTTTCTAGAATAAATTGATTCAAGTCAGGAATTTCATCAAGCAAGGATGTAAATGGAAAGTGGGAAATGGCAAAGACATCAATTTTTGGGGGGATAATTGGTCTAATTTCAGCCTCAATGACAAATTTGATGCAGTCAAAGATAGCCTTGAACATAAGTATGGTACTAAGGTCATTGATTACATGGAAATTGATGGTAACAAGGAGAGATGGAAATAAATACCGATGGATAGGAATGCACTGAACTCCTTGATGTCCTCTCTACAGGAACAACTAGACCTCATTTCCTTAAATCAATTGGAAGTTAAGGATGATATTGTCTGGCACAATTCTAGAGATGGAGATTACATAGTCAATTATGGTTATAACTCTTACTTTGAAAATATCCAGAGTGAGTTTAATTGGAGCAAGATTTGGATGACTGAAATAAACCCTAAAATTATTTTTTTATTTTGGCTTGTTCTCAGAGAACCTAGCTGAACCTAGCTGCAAAAAAGAGTCCACTAATGACAACCTGATGAAGAAAGGATTCATAATGCCAAATAGATGTCACCTTTGCAAAAAAGAGTCTAAGGATATTAAGCATCTTTTTATCCACTATGAGTATGCTTCAATGATTTGGAGTTATGCCTTTTCTAAATTCAATGTTTTCTGGACTGTGCCAAAGGATTTCATCCAGTTTTGGACCCAATAGAATCCTCCTTTTAAGCATTGTGTTGTGAGATGACTTTGGAAACTGGCCATGCCCCATATTATCTAGAGGATCTGGAAAGATAGAAATGACATCATTTTCAGAAAAAATAAACAACATTGGAAGATTACATTTGTTAAGATTGCTCATGTTATTAATTAAAATATTGAGAGATTCAAACTTCCCAAGAATAAGAAATATCCTGAGAATCAAGAATATATTCTTTCCAACTGAAAGATTTGAGTTGTAAATCTACAGATTAGGAATACTTCAAACATTGATAGGTCTTTGATTCATTGGATCCCTCCTAATATTAACTAGCATAAACTAAACTTTGATGGTGCCTCCAAGGGTAATCCTGGGATTTCTGTAGGGGAGGTGTAATTTGTGATCATAAAGGATGTTTAGTTGTTTCCTATGCATGTAAAATGGGGATTTAGACAAATCATTATACAGAAGCCCTAGCTACTCTATGGGGGCTAAAGGTTACTAAGGATTATAACATACAAAACATCATTTTAGAAGGAGATTCACTAAACATTATCAATCACCTCAAACAACTTTCTCCTCCTAGCTAGACTATTAAGGACTTTATTATGGAATCCTTAAATATTTGTCAAAATTTTAAGAATATCATCATTAGGCATACTTATAAGGAGGGGAATAAGGTAGCAGATACCTTGGCCAATTTTGGCATCAATAATAATCTAACCATTTGGGATAATGAAAATTACATCCCTAAGGAGGTACATAATAACATTAATGTGAATAAATATGGGAAATCATGCATGGAGTAGGAATTATAATGAAATGGCGTGGGATTTAGCGGGTGTGAAAGATCACACATGTGAGAAATATCATCCTAACTATGGCAATAATAGCTCCCATGATTCTTGAACAAATGGTTAGGTTCTCAAAAACTGGGACATACACAAGGAAAGTAACGATTCAAATGATGGTTTCAAGCAAAAAAATTGTAGGAGTAGCAGGGAGAAGGAGATGGGAGGTTCCCCATGCCAACTAGAGCCCTGTAATGATCTGACTTGGAAGAACAATGAGGAACTATGGAACCTCCTTTAAAAGGGAGGCATTTCCAACTTCATATAATGCATTCAAGGGCATGACCAAAATATTTCGGTTCATTTCCCAATGGACTGGAAGGACAAAAAGGTGGAGTATGGTGGTCACTTAGTAATTATAAATGAAGAATTGATAGCTGAGGAAACAGGCCTCGAGTTGGAGGGATATCATTTTTTCAACAAAAGGATTGATAGGACCGCCAAGGCAAAGAAATTCTTTGATGATGGTGAGGAGCTAGAATTTGTTTCTACGGGTGTTAGGGTAAGTTCTAGCTCCAATCCTTTTGATGAGGTTACAAAACTGATGGTTAGGTACATTTCTCTAGAAAGGTGCTAAAAAATAGTTCATGTCAAGCACCAGTCTTTCTTAACCACTTTAGAAGACAATTTACTGTCTGCTTCTCGTATTACTTGTTAAATACCCTTCAACACTCCATTTTAGTATTCCAGAAGCACTCTCATGCCATCCCTCTTCACCAAGGCCTTATCTTTCAGCTCCATAAGCACTGTGTCTCTAATTTCCATGACTTCCCACCATCTCCCAATGATCTGCACATCCCTACCTTCACTACTCCCACTTCCATCCTGAACACCTCTTCCAAACCCAAGACTAAGAACCCAAATCTTCCCAAAATTGACATCCCTCACTCTGCCCGAGTTCTTAAAAGCACCAAAGAGCTAGAAGTTGTGAATAATTTGTTGTATATTGGTAATGTTGGCTAGGATATCGCCTTAAAATAGGAGGGAAATAATATTCCTAATAGGTTGGATTCTTTGGAAAATGAGATGACGACGTTAAAGAAGGACTTGCAACATATGGCCAAATAGAAGGGAAAAAGAAATGTTGATGATGATACTGATAATTGGAATGATCAGATTGTAGACATCTATAATAAATTGAACTCTTTGGACAATAGATTGGGGAGAGCCAAAGACAGACATGATTATAACATGGCTATCTTCAATTCCATTAGTGACATCTTGGAACGACATGTTCGTAACATTTCCATGCTTAGTGGGGTCCCTGAAACTATCTAGGGGACTGACAAGGAGAGAAGTCAGACCACATTGAAGTTGAATTCAAGTGACACCACATACATCACCACTTTGGCGTTGTTCACTTCACTACAAAAAATCAAATCCAGGACTGACTGAGCTTCCAAGAAATAATCTCGCTCGAGATGGAGGGCTTCGTTCTAGATGTTGTTATATTTTGGTCTTTTCGTTGTTTTTCTGCTATTGTTTTGATGTCTTATTGCAGTTTCTGTTCTATTTAGCTTTCTACTAGTAACTATCTTTTGGTTACTGTTAGACATAATGCTTTATCTAGATTTTGATCCTATTTTGTTGTCCCTCTATAGCTCTATTTGGCTGTTGAGCCCTTATTGTAACAGGGTATAGTCCCTTCAAAACTATTTACCAACAATAATAAAAAACAATATGTATCTCTAACCTTGATTGTTCCCTTTATGTTATTTGATTTATTATGTTGATGTATCATGGATTTTACTAGAATAGTGTAACATATCTTTTTCTGTTACATTATTGTTCCCATTTAAAGTACACTCTTGCCACCAAATAACATTACAAATCTTAGTATAGGATTATCCTTTTCTTATTATCTTAAATATTACAATCCTTGGTATTTTATTAAGACATCATCCCCATATATTAGTTATATGTTTGAATACCTATACCTTTAATATAATCATTATACCTCTAGGATATATCTTCGTATTTTGTGTTGGCCCTAGTTCATTCTTATACTTATGTCATAATTTGTATTATTTAAGAGAGAGAGGATAATCATATTGATGATCTAGCTATATTATAATTATTTTTTCATATTTACTTGTACTTATATGTGTTTACTTATCATGTAAAAGGAATGATAACACCACGATAAATAAGATGAAAGCAACTCGTTAGAATAATTTGACATAAAACCTTTGCAAAAAATGAGCAGCAATGTTGTATATTATTATGGAACTCAATGAAATACAATGAAAATGTTCCTTGCTTATATAGGTAAGGAATAACAATATAAGAACCACTCAAGGTCATAGATCAAACCCTAAATAAAGGAAAGAAATAATCATCAAAGAGCTAGTCAAGACCATAGATTTAGGAAAGAACTAGACATCAATGATCTAGTTAATATCATAGATCAAGGAAATAACTATACCTAACAACTAGATAATATCCCCCTAATATCTAAATAAGGTAAAAGAAGTATCCAAACACATAAGTGGGTGATGATAAATATAATAAAGATAAATAAAGTACCTAGGTGAACATGAGCTAAGGTAAATACCTACTCTAACACCCCCCTCAAGTGAAGCTAGGGGCCTAAAAAAAGTGTCATAACCACAATATGAGTCTCGATAACTAGGCCTAATGAGGTACTCATGTACAATAACTAGGAAAAAGGGATGTCGCAAGGTACCCAAAACCAGTAACAACAAATTAGACAGAGAAAAAACCCACTATAAGGCATCCCAAGAATCTCGGCTCAAAAAACTCATATAATGCTAAATAATTTTGGTGTGCACTGTGGTCTGAATCCACCGCTCGATCACAAAACTCAAAAACAACTAACACCGGGCTTCACCAGAATAGCTCCATACAAGGAGAATGTCAACAGAGTGATGTTGAAAGTGCAAAAAACACCAAACGTAATTTGATAAAATACTACAAATAGGTATGCTACGATCCAAGAAAAATAAACAAAGTAATAAGGAAAGGACACAAAATCCAAACTGTCACAATCCAAGAAAAACCAAGGTAACAAGGCAAGGACACAAAACCTAAAGAAGCAAGATCAACACCACACCCTCTCATACTATTGAATGGGTGAAGTGACACTACAAATCTATATGAGTTTTCAAAACAACTACTCGAACACTAAAAAACTAACATTGGGATTTTCCATAATATCTCCCCCACAAGAGAGACTATCAACATGCCAAAAGTGTTGAAAATATAGATACCAAATATCTCAATAAACAAGAGAGATACACTACACCTTCTAAATAAAAATTATCAATATAAGGTGTATTACAATATAGAAGGTATAGAAAGTAGCATAAGAGGCCAAATGGTGGAGGATCCACATCTGTAGCGTCCTCTCAATGAATTACTATTTCACCGCCATAAGTGATCAGATATCCAACCCAAATCAACACAGATGGATGAAGAAGATGCCTACATATGACTTGGTGCAAAATGCACAATGGGTGCATGTAAAGGAAAATCAGAATGTGTGTCAAGTTGATCATGTCTGAAAACTAAAATCTCAAGTTTATCAAGCCTAAGTAAAGGTTCAGAACTCATGTGTTTCTCATAATCCTTAGAAAGAATTGATCAAAAATAAATAGAAGCTCTTTCAATGTGTGATCCCAATGAAGTACCTACTCGAAAAACAATGCCATGATGAGAATTTGACTTAACATGTGGAATAGGGGAAACAATACCTTGTGAATGTCTGTCAATACCTCCACTAGTGAAACCCATAAAAAGGAGTATGCGAGAACTGAATGCAGTGGTATGCTTCTCAAAAGAGCCATGTGTGTTAGAAGAAGGATCTGATGTGGGATACTTAGAGTGTGTAACTACAATAGGCATAGATGTAGAAGAATATGTAGTAACGAGCCTAATAGGCTTAGGAGCATAAGGAGCAGGAGAAGGAGAAGGAGTAGGAGCAGGAGCAGAATCAGGAGTAGGAGTAGGAGTAGGAGTAGGAGCAGGAGCTGGAGCATGAGCAAGAGTAGGAGCAATAGTAGGAGAAAGAGAAACAACAAGAGAAAGAGTAGGAGCAGGAGTAGGAGGATCAGGAGAAGGATCAGGAGCAGGAGTAGGGTAGGAGCAGGAGCAGGAGCAGGAGCAGGAGCAAGAGCAGGAGCAGGAGCAGGAGCAGGAGCAAGAGAGGAACAGGAGCAAGAGCATGAGTAGGAGCAGGAGAAGGAGCAGGAGTAGGAGCAGGAGCAAGAGTAGGAGCAGGAGTAGGAGCAGGAGCAGGAGTAGGAGTAGGAGCAAGAGTAGGAGAAGGAACAGGAGCAGGAGCAGGAGCAGGAGCAAGATTAGGAACAAGCTCAAAAAATGACAGATCAAGGTCAGTGGGTGCAGGAGCAATAACTACAAGTGGACTAGGAGCATGGATATGACTTTCCATAATATGATGGTGATGTTGTAGGCTAGCAAATTTTTTCTATAGGGAGTGTATTAGTGTATCCTTATCGTGAATGAGTGTTTGTAGAAGAAAATTTCACTTCTTGAGTGATCTATTTTCTTCCACAAATTTTAAAATATCCTTCTGAAGTTCACACACTTTAGAAAAAATCATATCATTCTTATAATCCATGATAGATACAATAATGAAACTCCCAAAATTTTAGGACGTTGGGCTTAGCCGAAATTGTGTCCACAAGTGATTATAACACCCCTCCATATTTAACACTTTATAATGAGTGTGTGTTACAATATGACGCTTTAAAATTATAGTGTGGTTCTTAAAATAAATATTTCCAATGAAAAGAGCACAAAAAACAAGTACTTTTGCAAAAAATGGCACGCAAAACTGAGTTGCTGATCAAAAGATGCTTTACAAGTTTATGCTCTGCTATTTATTTTAGTTACCATCAAAACAAAACAAAATTTTCTTGCCTTTACCACATAAATAAAATGAAAGGGGGATGGAGTTAAGCACCTACTAGTAGGAATCACAAGATTAATCCCTCATATGACAAGGGGCTAAGGATTTCATTGGGCTTATATGTTACTTACATTTGAGTGAATTTCTTTGTTGTATCAATATTTTTTCTCTATGGTTACATACTTGTATATGTTTATGTATGCTTGACTATACTAGGTGATATTACTATATCTATTGGCATGATATAATTTATACATACTACTATACTATGTATAATACATTTGATGACTACATTTTCATGGTTCTTACCATGCATTGATGGGGGCACACTACTATCTCATGTCTCATGATCATACCTATCATGACTTAGTAATTTTATATTATGCATACGTATGTTCCAATTGGGCATTATTAGGGGAATAGACCTATTATGGTCCTTATATTGATACATATACTTATATGATGGAATGACTATATTATGATCCTAACTAATTCATATTATCATCTGGAACCAAACCTTATTATGATTTTGTATTGCTATATTCACCCATTTTGTGGCATGACCATTTTACACACAAACATATACTATGATATCTTAACTATTTTGCGATATATTGTTACATTGGGGAACATTGTTTGCACCCTTGCTACTTACAATAATTACCATATTTAAACATTAACATTTGGTTCATAACACACCACATACCCATATGTATTACATTTCTTATAACATGACAAGCTCTTGATCGACATATATCTAGCCGACATTGGTACTTACACCATTTGATAAATTTATTCCTATATCTTACCTATATTGAGGCATATTACACACCTATCACCACTCAATGTGTATTTTAATCTCTTGTTGAGGACTATACTTATAATGGGGCATAACATGATTTTTCACTTTTACTATCACAACACACTGATATTTCATTATCATTTTTTCCCTATAGGTACATATTATGTGACATATTTATATATACGAGCTACATGATTTCAAGTATTTTATATTTCAATTGATCACACTTACACCAATCTTATAACTACACCTTTGATTCATATAGATATATTTATGAACACATTTCCTTCAGTAATGTTTCACACACATCAATTTATTGTTTATTTTATCAACATACAAGCATTATGTGTCTCACCATATACATTTTTTTAACTTAGGAGTACCACTATTAGTACTTATACAAGGATATCTTATGATACTATCTTATACACTCACACTTTCCCACTAGGAACATGAGCCTATCTCTCAAGCCTTACATTGATATATAAACCAGTTTGGGAACATAACTTTACATTTTAAATTGCATGTTAGGAAAGCTACGATTTATCCTAATACACCTAAAATTTTATTATTATAAAGATTGATATTGTAATAAGTTATGTTACTCATGATTTCATAAACTAAAATTATGATTAGGTTATGGATCATGCACACTAAAAAACAAAAAACATAAGACAAGATATAGTTCTCAAGTTGTGTACAAAATTATACTACACATTCTCCAAGGTACTCAATATTTTGTAAAACCTAAAAATGTAATTTGGAATAGTTTGTATAGTGTTGGAAAATACTATAAATGAAATTTTCATAAAGGGTTGCAAACATTTATTTTAGGATTTTATACTTGTTAACACTTTCTGTGTAGGATCACTTGTGTATGCACCTATAAATTTAAGATGTGGAATCATACAATGAATAGAATTGAATCAGATATTATATTTGTATTAATTTAAACCCTAACTCTTGTCCTCTTGACGTAAAAAATTGGGTTGGCATGATTGGCCTGGAATACCTCACCAAACCCTTGTTAATGTGAAGATAATTTTCTACATACCACGATTCTAAAGAGGGATCAAGCCACATGTATTTATTTCAAACATGTGATGAGACATCATAGAATATATAATTGAGAATGAGTTCTTGATTTAAGCCTAACACTTGGAAACATATTATTTTGATTTTATAATTCAAGTTTAATCTTAGTATGTGCTAGGGAAGAACTTACATGAATTCATATTCATAGCTTGTTATTTTGATGATCTTATCTAAGGAATAGGATGATTCTATTTTTATCATAGACCTCCTATATACCTCTTAAAAGGGTAAGGTTTATTTCTATTTATAGATGAAATTTCATTAGTTTTCCCACTCAATCAACCCTAAAGTCCCACCTAGGTCAACTCGGCCAAGTCACCCATGTGAAATTTTGACTATTAGAGACCAAAAGAATGGGTCTATCGAAGATAGATAGTACTAGGATTATGTAATGAAAAATTACTTAGATAGACCTGAATATCAATAGTAATAGAACACTAAAATATAGATAAATTATCACAATATCCAAGAAGAATGACTCATCCATTTCAAGTGGGAAACATTTAAGCCATACGATAAAAATCAAGTGCTTAATATGATAATCAAGCACTAGTCACTACCTCATATATATGCCATACTTATGTTAATCTACATAGGCCTACCTATTAAGCATTTGAAATCATAAATAAATGTGATATACCATGATAAGATATTATGTTAGCCGCATTTGTGGTGAGTCATCTTTGTATGATCAATCAACTATATTCTCTAAAAAAGATCCCTAGAATCGGATCGGATCATAATCCAATTCTTCTTGATTTGGGGATGAATCAATCAAAAAAAGCTAGACCTTTCAGATTTGAAAAGATTTGGTTAGATCACTCTAATATTTTCAATAGAATTCAAGAATGGTGGGATATTCAGGTTCATGGGGTTCCTAGTTTCAGATTGTGTTTTAAACTGAAACATATTAAAAATAACCTTAAAAGGTGAAATAAGGAGACTTTTGGAAATTATTTCTAGGAAAAAAGTAGAATTTCTGAGGTTTTAAGAAATATTGAGGAACTTATGGAGAATTATGGTCTTAATACAGTTCTCAAGGATCAAGAACAAAAATTCATGCCTGAGTACCATGAGATTCTCACTAAAGAAGAGGTTTATTGGAGAAAAAAATCTAGAGTAAAATGGCTTAAGGAGGGTGATAGGAATACTAAATTACTCCATTTATTTTCCACTTCTAGAGCTAACCTCCTAAAGATTAATGAGATAAGAAGTGAGAATGGTGAGATCTACTCAGAAATTAAGGATATCAATGTTACTATAATAAATTACTTCAAGGATATTTTTAAACAAGGGTAGAGGGCGGAGGAGCTGGTTCAGAATAAAGTCTTGGATATTTTCCAGAATATTATCACCCCTCTTGAAAATAGAGATCTCTTAAGGAGTCCCTCGAAGGAGGAAATTCGTTTTGCGGTCTTTGATATGGAATCACTCCTCTTGAAAATAGAGATCTCTTAAGGAGTCCCTCGTAGGAGGAAATTCAGACCTATAAGTTTGTGTAACACTAGTTATAAATTACTGACTAAAATCATAGTTGGGAGGATTATAATGGTTCTTCCAAACTTCATTTTTGGAAATCAAGGAGATTTTGTTCCAGGAAGGAAAATTACAAAAAATATTATTGTGATTCAAGAAGCCATACATTCCATTGAAAGCTATGGAAGATCGGTAATGTTTCCTAAGTTGGATATGCTTAAAGCCTATGAGAGGATAATGTGGTCCTTCCTCCAGGAGATCCTGTTAAAGGTTGGTTTTGATAACTTTCTGGTAAATATGATAATGACCTACATATCCACTGCTAGTTATTCAGTTTTGGTTGATGGAAAACTGAAAGGTTTTTTCCAAGCAGGTAGAGGGTTGAGACAAGGTGATCCTCTTTCACCTTTCCTTTATATTATAATGGTTGAATATTTGAGTAGAATCTATCAACAAGCTATGCTTTCAAACTGTATCCAGGGTATAAAAATCTCTAATAGTCTTCCCTCTATCTTCCTCAATCATTTTGTGGATGATAACTTTATGATGGGTAAGGCCTCTGTCCATGAAGCCTCCAATTTTAAGGTGGTTCTTAATGATTATGAATTGGTTTCGAGAAAGATGGTTAATTTCCATAAAAGTGTTGTTTTTTTCATTAATGTGGAGAATCAGGTTTAAGCCAAATTAGCACACATCTTGGGGTGTAGGATTAAGAATTTTCTAGATTCTTATTTGGGTATGCCCTTGATCCAAAAGAAGCTTGACATATCAGTTTGGAATGATCTGCTGGAAAGAGTAAATAGTAAACTTTCATCTTGGAAGGGTCTCTTGCTTTCTCAAGTTGGTAAGATTCAATTTCTCCAAAGCTCCCTTCAAGGTAGTCCCATTTATGTGATGTAACTTTTTAAGCTCCCTGCTAAAATTATTGGGTCCCTGGAGAAAATCCACAAGAGATTACTTTGGATGGGAGCTGTAGAGAAGTTTAAATTCCCTCTTGTGGCCTGGGAAAAATTCACTAAACCAAATATTTGTGGGGGTTTGGGGTTACAAAATATTTTTCTTATGAATGAGGTCTTGATTGTTAAAGCTGGTTGGAGGATTGCTAAAGAGGAAGGTATTTGGGTGGAAATCATAAAGATGAAATATTTGCGGAATATAGGAAGAGCAGAATCCTTTTTTCATCAATATAATCTTCCAAGAGGGTCTTCTTTTTGGAACTCTTTTATGGCCTCCAAATAAATCTTAACCAAAGGTACAATGTGGGAGATATGTAAAGGTACTAGAATCAGTTTTCAGTATGATAGTTGGATCAAGGATTCCCCCTTAGCCAACCTATAAATATTGAAAAGGGTTGCTCAATTCTATGAGGAAAAAGGAAAAAGTTGGATAAGAGATTTCTGGATCTAGGAGGATACTATTAGGTGGGAAACCATTGATCCTCCTCTATATTTTGATGGATATATCCAACCCTTTCGGGCTCTCAACAAGAAATTAAGGGATTTCTACATCCCCATTTTCTAGACCAAAGAGGATTCCATTAAATGGAAAGAGGAAGATTAAGGAATTTTCTTGGTAAAATTTTCCTATATGTTAAATTCAAGGATGATATGAAAAATGATTATTGGGGTAAGCTTTGGGTGAAGGATCTTATCCCAAAGGTTAATATATTTTATTGGTTGGCTATCCAAAATAGAATTCTAACTATGGATAAAAGGAGAATGAAGCTTCCCAATAGATGTTCTCTTTGTAGGAAAGATGAGGAAAATGTCAGCCATCTCCTCCTTCATTGCTCCTTTTCCCATGATGTGTTTTATTCCATTCTGGATCTATTCAATATCCAATGGATTTTGCCCTTGGATATTGAGGACTGTTGTTTTTTAGTGGGAGAGTCCCTTCTATTTTCCCATCTTGGTCTGGGCCTGGAATATTGCCCTCCCTCATTTTTTGGGGGGTTTATGGAAGGCTAGGAGTGATTGTATATTCTAGGACTAGAAAGATCTTCTCTTGAAAGTTAGAAGAATTTTTTTGGCTGCCATTAAGGAAAATATCAAACTCTTTATAGGAAAGGCAAAGAAACCTTGCCTGAAAAGGGAGAAGAAAGTTCTTGATAAGTTTTCCCTTGGACCGATGGAATTACACAAACCAAAAAATAACTTGATTTGGATCAATCACGAGGAAAATGTTGTTAAGTTAAATTTTTATGGGGTGTCAAAAGGGAATCCAGGTCTAGCTGGGGGAGGTGGAATTTTAAGAAACAGTGAAGGTGATTAGTTGTTTGTTTATGCTGGTCCGTTAGGTTGGAAAATAAACAATATCTATCAGAAGCTAGAGCTCTCCTTTGGGGGGTTTTGTTGGAAAAAGAAAAAGGTTTAAAGGACATCTAGATTGTGGATGATTCACTCATCATTATTAATGCTCTTAACAATCAAGGTTCCATTAATTGGCCCTTAAGAAATATCCTCAATGATGTTAAGAAAAATTTAAAATGTTTTGTAAAGGTTCCTTATAATCATACTTTGCGTCAAGGGAACAAGTGTGCAGATAAGATGGCTAATTACGGAGCTCTTAGTGATGATTATAAGATCTGGTGTAAAGGAGATGATTTACCCATGGACATTAATAAAACCATTATTAGAGATAAAGGGAACTAAGTTTGATGATGTTGGCACGAGTGAGCTCCAAGTGTTTGATAGCTTACTTAATAAGTTGTATTCCTCAGTTTGTGTTTGTGTGAAAGGGGGTATGATTTTGAGAAGTTTTAGAAAACAAGGGAAGTTTGGTTTTATGAAGATGGGTGGTGATAGAGTCAAGGTTGAACTAGATAGCCAGAACATTGAAGATTTTAATCAACATTTGTGGAACAAGCTTAAGATTGGGGGTTTCAGTAATTTCATTGCTAAATTACATGGTCATGACCCCTCCATGTCAAAGGATTTTGGTAAATCTTGAAAAGAGGGAAATTTCAAGGTTAGAGGAATAGAAATTGAGGTTTTAGAGTTCACCATTTCCCTTGCGACTGAGATGAAAATGGACGGGCTCAAAAATTTTAAGGATAGAACCTGCAGAGAGCATAAAATTGATTTTTTCTTCGTGGGTAAGGAAAGGTGATCTTTCTTTACTAATGGTATATCTAAGTCATGTATCTCAGGAATATGGAGAGATGTTTTCCTTTAAATCATGAAGTATATCACTCTGGAAGGAAAATACCAAAAAATCTATACTCATCATATGACCCTTCTAAATATGTTCCGCCATAAGGTCATGGTGAGAATTCCTTTCTTTCTGTTTATGTATTTAACAAAATATTTGATGACATTCCAGTAGCAAAAGGTAGAGATGCCTTTGCATGAAGGGCTCATCCTTCGGTTGTTTGAAAATGGGAAACCTATTCTGAATTCTTCTCTGAAAGATATGATGGAAGAGGATGATATCACTCTTGTATAATGCCTTACTAAGATGAAGGCTGGGAAATATAAAAATGTGGGGGAGGATTCTGAAAAAAGAGAAGAGTGAGGAAGGTCATGGTGAAGCGAGCACCTTAAGAAAGAGGGGTTGGGATGGTAATTTTAAGGGTTTCAAGGATTGGAGTACAAAGGTTCAGTATTTAGAGGGAGTGCTTCAGGAAATGGGGGAAACCAATGTTGGTCAAAGGGAAACCATGTTGGATTTCATTAATGTTTCTAAGCAAATTGTCTTTTCCCAGATGAAGTCCAAACAGAAGGTTTTGGAGTTGGAGTATCAGGTCAAAAATTTGAGTGATAGGTTAGAAGGGATGGAGGAAGGCACCAAAAGGAGGCATTTAAATTTGCACATCAGTAGTTCCAAGGACGAGCTAGAGGAAGACATGAATGTCAAGGGTGCTGAGATCAAAGGTAGTCATATTGGTAGTAGTGAAGTTTTTCCTATAAATTAGCTGGGTTTTTTGGATTGTTGGCATAATTTTGGTGAACTTATGTAGTTTTAATGGTTTAGTGCCAGTTTTCTTTTCTGTATTTTTCTCTCTTTGGTTAAATTCATGATCTTCATTGTAAGAGTTAAGCTTGTTTAACTCCTTTTGTGGATTTTTCTATTTCTTTCTTTCTCGTTGGTTTTTTGTTCCTCCTTTTATAAGGCCCTTGGGAGCCAAATCTAATAAAAAATTATGTTAGCCGCATTTCAGATATACATATTTGATATATGATCCAAGATTAAGGGTATAACATGATCTTCCCCTTTAAAGAAACATTTTCCTTGATGTTAACATTTTTTTGGTGTTGTTTCACATAAGCATAATACTCAATGTTGATGATGTTTAGATGTTGGTACAAGAAATATTCTTCCTCCCATGTTGTCACTACACTGTCTTGATTTTTTCACTAGATTTTATTATCAATGATTACCTTATTTTTTTTTGTTCCCATTGTGTTCCTTCATTAATTGAACCTTTGGGATTATCTTGGAGGTTGAGATGGTGGATAAAATTTATCTCATGGGTGTATTGGATAATGGCATATCCTTAGTTCAATAACTAATTATTATTCCCTCTTTTCTTGATAATCTGATGGCATGTAGGATAGAGACTATTTTCTTCCACTATAAAGAATTATGATTTAGGGGCCTTGATTATCTGCATTTGATGATATATCACCATTTGAGGTGACTTTACACATAACCCTGTCAACTCAAATATATTTCCTTGTGAAACAAAATCATGATTAATTCCTTTAAGTTCATTTCAATTTTCGCCAAGGTTGTGAGCCATTGGACTCCCAAAATTGTATGTAATTTATCCATAGGAATAGTAAACATAATGTAATCTAGCTTGTAGTCTCCCATGTTAATGTTTACACTATGACATTTTAGTGAATATATAACTATACCTACATTTGAAACTATTACCTTAAATCCCGAGGATGGATAAATAAAACCATTTAGACATGCTACCAACTTATTATCGATAAAATTATGTGTGCTCTTTGAGTCAATCAATATTTTTAACTTATGTTCCTTTAAAATACCCCTGATCTTAAGGGTCTATATGGAGATAACACCTAGAATTGTATGGAAAGAAATAATAGGTTGGGAATATCCAATCCTTAGTTTATACATAACCTCTACTTTTTTTTCTTCATATTTGACTTCATCATTAATGGCCTCCATGTAAAAGAACTTATTTTTCAAAATATCTGTCCTTTATTTTATTTTTTTTATCACAATTGAAGAATAATCCTTTTTCATATTTCTCTTCAATTTGTTAAAGAGTCAAGGTAGTAATCTAAGGGAATGATTGCAATGGAATGTTATGATTTTTGAATTTATTTCTTCCATTAAAAAGGTTTTTTTTCTCTTCTATATGTTCCATGATAATAAAATTAGAGACATTATCTTGATCAATCATTTGTACCTCATGTTGGATGTAATCCTTGATATTATCCAAGAAATAATCATTTATACTATCATCTATAATTATATCCGCACACAAGGAAAATATGTAGAATTGTTGAATATAATCATTTACTGACCCTTTTTTCCACAACTTTTCCAAATGGCTGAAGTAATTCTTGTCTACACTACTATTATAGTGTGTTTGTAGCTACTCCGTAAAAATTAACTAAGTGAAATTTATAGCCTTATTCATTTTTTGAGCATGTAACCAATGATACCAATTGAATTATTCTGTAATTATATATATTGATTCCATAGTATCTTTTTTCCACTTGGGATTTGATGTAGATCAAATAAATTATCCATTTGGGTGATCCAATTGAGTGGGTCCTTTCCATCAAAATTATGCATGTCCACCTTTAGGATTATGTTCCATGTACTAGAATCAATTCTCACTCTAGAGGAGTGCAATGAAGTTTGAATCATAATTTTTATATATGTTAAATCTACCTTGAGTTGTTTGAGAGGCTAAAAACTCAATATTTTAATATATCCTATTCATATCTCCTTTCAGTGCCTCCACTCCCTTCAAGTATTATGTGTTATCCACTAGGGGTTAGATTTTCATCCACCAAGGAATACATAGCACCAAAATATCCACTCCATTCCACATTTGAATCATCCTCCTCAATGTTATGAGTTTTACCTAGAGTAATAGAAAAAATTTCTTGGCCTCTAGTTGATATCCCCATTATGGTGATTAAGTTTTAAGCTTTGTTGATTTTTTGGAAAGATATATGAACAACTTAAGAACAATCCCTAATTTAATTTTAGAGATATATCTAAAATTGGAAATAATTTATAAAAATTCCACAAGTTACAGCCTAGGGAGAGAATTTGTGAAAAAAAACTAAAATTGCAATAAATTACACAAAATTAATTAGAATCGGTTGAAATTTGGAGGGTAGATTTTTCTTCTGATATCACAAGTCCAATAAAACAATTTTAAAAAATGGAAATAATATTGATATATAAGTGTGTCCTTAAAATTAGGATCTCTACTTGATTATATCCTGAATCGAAAATATTATACCACTTGTAACGAAATTACTTAGATAGATAGGAATATTAGCAACAAAATAACACCAAACAACACCAAAATATAGATAAATTATCACAATATGCAATTAGAATGGCTTATCCCTTTTAAGGGGAAAACCTCCAAACTATATAATAAGACTCAAGTTCTCAATATGAATTTCAAGTACTAATTACTACCTCGTATATATACCCTACTTATGATATGTAATCTACCTAGGCCAACCTACTAAGCATATGTAAGAATAAACAAATGTGATATGACATGATAAGAGATTATGATAGCTATAGGTTGGTTATACATATCTAATATATACCTAAGATTAAGGGAATAAAAGACTAGGATTGTCTAATATCTATGAAATTTGTGTAGCACTGACAAAAATTTGGATCAAGACAAGGATAGTTTTGTATAGGTGTTCAATATAATTTTAAATGATTTCTATTTATTAAAATTGAAGGAGGGATATTTTCTAGTGGTTTAGAGGATGTGGGAGGAGAATAAAGATAAATAGAATTGGTCAAGTGTCTATAAATGGAATATATATATATAACTAGAAAATATACCATTTCCAAGTGATCAAACCTAATTTAGGGTACTACACATTGTCTCTCTTTTAATCTAGAATTTATAAATGCAAACCTTGTGAATCTCAATCATAGGATGGTAGTAAAAAAATCTTGGGTGCCTTTTTCAATCCGCCTAAGAATTTTGTTGACATAATGAAAATTTATATAAAGTTGTAATTTAAATTTTTCTAACAATTAAATTTTTTGTATTTAAAACTTACAATAAAATGAAATATGTGCAATAATGAATATGATTGTTGGTTATGTTACAATATGTTATCAATATGTTTAATTCTATAGAGTACCATGGGTGAACCTTCCCCATGTGAAGAAGGGCAAACTTTCTTAACAAGACCGAACATTTGAACTAATATGGCAAGTAATATCAATAGAATGAATCTAAATTAGAGCCAAATATCAACATTTTAGGCTCTTGAGGTTGATTCCATTTTTTTAGGCCAAGGGATATTAATGTAGATAAATAAAGCCAAAGTATACAACCATTCTATTAAAATATTTCTAACTTAATATCCTTTTCGATAGTGTATAATCCCATTGAAGAACAATTTTTTAAATACTTCCCAACTCAAAAGCATTTTTAGTAGTATAAAATTCCATAGAATTTTCTTTTGCTAAAATAATCTTAACCAAATATCCTATTTAATAGCTTAGTAATGTCATAGAATCTTATCATGGTGTAACTAGTGTATCTAAATAAATATGTCTAAAAAATATTATTTTTTCCTCTCCCTTTATGGATATGAATGAATATGTGTGACCTCATTTGAAATATGTGTGAACATTTGAAAAATCTCACAATATGCCCCTTTTGAGATAAAATATGTCAAATGTATCACTCGTCTCAATAGAAAATTGGATATATGCACCTTTTGTAAAAAGTATATAAATATAGATTATGTATACTAAGAATCGTTGGATAAGTCATCCTAAAGATGATATGATTTTTATAATAAAATTATAAATTATGTTATCTAACAAATAATCATATGTAAACTCTATTAGAAATGTAAATAAATTATCAACCAAAACACCACAATGAATACCATAGAACTACACTAGCAACATGGATCAACGTGAAAGATTCTTCAACACACCTAACAAGACATGATGACACATGACATGATGGGTCCTATCAAAAAATATTTGACCAAATTTAGAACTTGATCCATATGAAAACTTAACAATATGACGAATAAAACAACACTTATATTAGTAACAAGTATGCATAAAGCATATATCACACAAGAATCACAAAACATACATAGAATAATAGAGGTAAAAATAGTCATGGATAAATTATATTAGTATAAAGAAAACACAATTCATTGATATCACATATAATCATAGAGTAAACAATAATCATAGATCGTCTATAGAATAATAGGAAAAACAATGAGTCTTATAGTACACATAGAAAATAGAGAAAAAATAATCACGGATCATATCGAGAAAATGTGAACCATGAAATCATACCATAGAAATCAGCATTGAAGCATACACAAACATATGTAATCAATTAGCATATGTAGAAACAAATCATAATTTGAGAGTATTAAGCAATATCATTATATATAAGCAAGTAATGTCATCATTAAGTAAAGCATATACAATATATGTAGCAAGACACATGTCACAAATTATAATATAGTAAAATTAAGTATGGAAGTAGTTATATATTTCTAATCAAAAATATAAAATGAAATATATAACCTAAAAAAATATTGTGTGAGTATTTCCTATGTGTAGGCATGCCCACAATTTGGATAAGCTTACTCATGGGTGTAGGAATAGCTTGAATGTCATGTATTTAACTTATGCATATCATTAAAATATAGTTCATAAGGAAGTAGATATGTAGAGTGCTAAAGCATGGTAAATAAAAATGTATTTGTCAAAAAAACAAGTTACATGCAGGTTTTGGATTTTCACAATATTTGAATGTTTTTAGATTTTGATATATTTGATTTTTTTCATGGTTGAATAAGTGCACATAGTATATAAATCTTGAATAAAACACACAAGAGGCTAATGGTCATATTCAGCCATAATAAAATAATGGTGGATAGTTATAAGTAAAGTATGGTTCCCTTAATAATAAAATCAAACCCACGTATGCTCTGCATCATTGGGTAATGTGTAATTGTCTATAGTAGGATATTTGATCAGTTCACAACTCAAGTAATTTAATAATGATAAATGTTTAAACAAGTGAAACATATTTATGTTGAGATAAATAATGCCAAAGATAACAACCAACAGAATAAGGTGATGATAAAAAATAAAATTATAGGGGTGTTATCGTATGATATCATTAATGGGATGATGATCATGTGAGACTCCTAGAGCATCTAGAAAAAATATGACAAATTATGGTAGAGGATTAGTGGAAGTAACTAAATCAGTTTCAAAATTAAATAAATGATCACATGTTTTATATTAATCTAAATCATAGGTGTTAATAATATGCTCAGGGATAAGCCACAAGTTGTTAGTTTTCATACTAACATGTTTCCTTTGCATTATGTTGAGAGAATGAATCATTTCCCCTTATAAAAAATATCACAATTTCTTTATAAGACTGTTGTGCATCAAATGTATATAGGTAATAAATAATGAGATAAAGTAGG
This sequence comes from Taxus chinensis, assembly GCA_019776745.2. Lineage (NCBI taxonomy): Eukaryota > Viridiplantae > Streptophyta > Pinopsida > Cupressales > Taxaceae > Taxus > Taxus chinensis. The sequence goes on along the minus strand of CM034153.1, from coordinate 68,297,206 downwards.
AGAATATGGTAAGGGTTGGACCCAAATAGTCTGTATTAGTGAATGTTGTGAAAAAATTTAATAAATAAATTCAAATGTGCATTAAGATTGAGGTTGGAAAGGCTACAAGAATGCAATAGGAAGTCCAAAAATAATGTAAACATGATGCATTGGTTTAATATCTCATTCAAAAACTCACAAATAATCCTACAAATAAGAAGGGATACTCTTGGTATGGTATTTTCTCACATTATTATGGCTAACTAGCACTTTCTACAAAGTGTCATTTTCAAGAGAAACTATTGAAGGAACTATATGTATTGTCTTATGCAAGTATTATAGTTTTTGTAGACCATAAACATGTCAAAAAAACTTATATTGAATGACATGAAACAATATATCAAAAAATGTGTGGCAAAATGTGATAAATATCAATGTAAAAAAGGAGAGACTGTCTCGATTCTTGATACCCTATAGCCATTACCAATTCCCATTGTAATGTGGATGGATGTCTCTATAGACTTAATCAATGGTTTTCCTAATATTTGTGGGAAATAAGCTATAATTTTATGGTTGAGAACCTATCCAAATATACACCTTTTTCCTCACTCAACCATCTTTTCAATGCTTCCATAGTGACATAAATTTGCATTGATCAATTTTTTTGCATTTATGGTAAGCGCTCTTTAAATTTTTTAGATCATGATTCCATTTGATTATCAATTTTTTACAGAATTTATTTAAATAGTATAGGACACAAGTCAAAATTATCTCATCATTCCACCCTAAAATAGATGGATGAATAGAGATTGTCAATAAATTCTTGGAAGAACATTTGCATTGGTTTTCCTCATAAGAATAGACTCATAGGGTTAAGTGGCCCCATCTAGTTAAATTTTGGTAAAATACCTCTTACCACACTTTTACTAAGATGAATCCTAATGAAGTTGTATATGTATAATATTCGCCATCTGTCATATCCTACCTTACAGGTAGCTCCAAGGTGTAAGTAAATGATTTAATCATATATCACTATGAAACTCTACCATGGGATCTAAAGGATAACTTGGTATAGGATCATAACTAGATGAAGAAGAAAGCATATCAACATAATTTAAAATGTGAGTTTTTTGTTGACGACATGGTTTTTTCCACTTCAATCATACAAACATACTTCCTTGAATCTTAAATACAATCATAAGTTAACATCAAAATTCTATTAACAATATTTAGTGTTACAAAAACATTGATAATATAATGTATAAATTGTACTTAGCCATATATTTTATTATTCATCTTATTTTTCACGTATCTTATTTGAAAAAATCCTTGGATAGGTATTTCTTAAGAAAAATACTCTCCCAAAGTTGGATGAAGAGAGATTCGTTGTCTTATAACCTGAGGATATGTTTCCAAACAAATATGCATTAAATATAACCATACTGTCACTAATTTTTTTTTCCAATGGTAGGGCATGCAACTTGGGAATATATTTAGAAAATTTCACAATTATCTCTATAGCTCAATATTTGTGAAGTATTTCCAAAGTATAAGACAATATATGGACCCTAGTTTCCTTACCACTTATTATTTTTGCATTGTAATAGTCACAATTTTCTTATTTTCTTAGGTTATTGCGTATATGGAGTTGAATCTTGAGCATTAGGGTTAGTATATAAAATGTATCTCGAGTGAATATGTGTTTTTATATTTACCATTGAGAATTCAGGTTAGGGTTATAATGATTATATATTTCCACTTTAAGTGAGAGATGTGATATTTTTTTGTATTTTAGATGATATCTACTTGAAAAGAGGATTCCCCCTTGAAAAGGCTGGTGATATATATATATTTTTATTGATAAGGTGGGCTAAAGGGACCCATTCCCTATTAATAAAGTAGAGGCCAGATCCTCTAGAAAGCAACAGGCTTTAAAAGCTAGAGGTAAACAACAACTACAACTGAACACCAACTTCCAAAAAGCATTAGAATAACCAAAAAAACCTAAACAAAACTTACTTCCCACCATGCGATGGAAAATAATCCTCAATGCTACCCATTCGACCCTTTTTTCACTTTTTTACTTCTAACCACTTGCCTTGGTTTGTCGCGGTAACCAGCACAAGGTCACTATAAATTGCCGAAGCAATCATTTTATCTGACATGGAATCCCGATCTGATTCTAAAATTTCTGAAGTATGTCCCCTTTTCGTTCCACCTACTACCATGTGATTTTCCGAAGTTCCCATCTCAATATCCTCCTTCTCTATGGCTACTTTATTCATAGGGGTCAGATTATTTAGAACATCCTTAAAATTCAAAGAGGATACCAAATTCGGGTTAACAGAGCCCCATCCACTTGAAGAAGTCGATCCATTCTTTTTTTATATTTTTGGTTTTTATTGATGGGACAAGAAGCTTGTAGATGACCCATTTTTCTGCATAATCAACATTAGAATGCAGTAATCTCATAGTCTAATATCTGGATATGCTAAAAATTACCAAATCTAAGATTGATCTGATCTGGTAATACCTTTCTCAAATTGATTTCAACACATATACGGGAAAACAAACACAGACCCAAATGCATTCTATCCAAGTCTTCTTTGATAAAATTTCCCAACCCGTTACCAATATCCTCTAAGGTATATCGTAGATGCAAGGGGAGGTTAGGGAGATTGACCTAAATGGGTGTTTTGGCAATTGAATATGTGTTCGGATCGAAATATAGAAACCATGGACTTATAAATAAACCCGCATGTCCCCAAAACCAAATACCATATGTTAGACATCACTGATAGTCTTCAGCTTTTCTAAAATGTACAATGAAAAAACCCTTAGAACAGAGGGATATTTCAAACTTATTGGTCCAAGTTTCTAATACCCACTGGTACAGTGGAGAGGAGGAAGGCCAAAACCCATTAAATCTATCAATCACTGCATCCCGAGATAAATTTTTGAAATATTCTTCCACTTCGGGGTTATCAATGGTAATAGAGGGAATATCCTTAGCCATATCAAACAAATATGTCAGATTACTTGTTTTTTGTGAGCGGCTGTTACTTTTTTCCAGTATGTCTTTGAAAGAAGTTGTCTTCCGGGGGTGTTCTGGACTACAATAGCTTGTAGCACCGCCGCCAATGCTCTTTTTTATTTTCTTTTTTTTTCCCACCAATCCCCAATGAAATCTCGACACTTTTTGGAACCCTAGGGTTAGGGATCTGATCCTCCACCTTCTTATCCCATCCACCATTACCGCGCTCACCTCAACTAGCCCGAAAACCCCCCGTGGCCAGACCATGACCAATCTTTCCCTCTACTATGTCCTGCGAGCCCTCTCGGCTTCTATCTACAGCCTTTCCAATACTCATTGCCTTCGTAAATTTTCCCTCCATTCTCCCACCCACCCTCACATCAACCAACAAATCCTACATTAGAAATTTGAAAATTTAGGCTAAGGATGTATTCCCTAGGTGGCATGTAAATACCCTGCTCCACATGTTGCGTGTAAATCAAGATCTAAAATCCTGGGGGCTGGGTTTGAACCTAGGTTGTTGGCTCTACATGATAAGCACCCCACTAGTTCACCACAAGGTCATCCCCAAGGCTTTTGATATTTTAGTACAATCAAGATCAAACTTATTTACTGAGTTTATTTAACATTATAATTTTATTACAATCTTTTATTTCCATTTTCACTAGTACTAACCCAATTCAATGATAACACACCATTTGCACTTATAGATCTACCTTAAATACCCAAATTTTATTGATCAAAAAATAAAATAATAGTGATATTATAAATCATATGGTATTTTTGACTATTCAAATATTATAAATATAACAAGGTAAACTAAATTTTTTAAAAATATTTGGTAAATTGAGACTCAGTTGGTCCCTCATCTATTCATTAATTTATAAAAATATGCATACATAAGGCCCAATGTGAGCAACTAGTAAAAAAAAAATTATAATAAGATATAATGTAGCATCTTAAGTTGATGCCTTCTTCTGATTGGATCTAAGATTCATATGCCTAAAATGTTTTTTAAAGAGATATGAAGGAATCCAATCAATATGATCTTTTGAATTAATAACTACATAAGAGCGTATCATAAAACAAGAATAAAAATAACCATGTAATATCAAAATAAGAGGGAATATTAAAAATAATTACAACTTATGCAACTAAATAAAGAGAAAATAATTCTTCCTAGTCTTGTGAAAAAATATTACTTTTATCATAAAACATGTTAAATGAATTGAAATGATTATTTTTTTCCCTTTAGATATATCTTATCCTTTTGAATTCTTGAATTTTAGATAGAACATATTATACTTTGATTTCATTTAGGTTCACATCTACCTCTACATATTTAATCTCTTCGCCCCACTAAACCAACATTTCTAAAATTAGTAGCGAAAGGAAAACCCAAATCCTCACATGGAAATAGATGGAAAACCCCAAACACGACCAAATCTGAAAGACATGAAGAGAAATACGATTTACAAAAACTAAATAAAAAACTAATGTTGTATAAATAAAATCACATATGGTATTTTAAGAACAAAAAACAAACATGGGAAAAAGATAATCATTCATTTCCATGGAAAAAATAGCAAGGGTTCAAAATCATGAATCAAGTGATCAAAATAGAATAATTAATGACACTCTAAATGAACTCGAATCCATGGTTGTGATTAACTAAAATCTGATATTTTTACTGTTAATCTAAGTAGTACGGTCATGTAATAATTTTCTAAACTAAATAAGAAAAGTGACCCAAACAACTAAGAAAGTAGAAATGTAAAACGCTAAATGTGTAAAGATAGTTAGAAAGAACTCAGTTGATTCGATGAGCTTGCTAGACTATGTCGTAGAACTGACTGAAGAAACAGGAGGATAAAATGACTTTGTTGAGGCCCAAAAAGGTATAAATATGAGCAGTCTAGGTGGAATAGGGTTCCTAGGGTACCCTAGTCTAAGTTCTTGGGTGCCATGTTCTGTGCAGGAGGTCCAAAAACTAGATTTGCATGGTTGCAAGGTAATGTGAAGCCTTCATTATATGTCACAATAATATTTTTGAGATGCATTGTATGTCATTGATAATACATGATGAAGAAAAGACTTGTAAAACCCCAAACCCAACATTTAAAACCTAAAAAAATAAAGATACAAATGAAGGGTTCAGACTGTCCTCAGCGGCCACAATGGTGGATTTACTAACTGAGCATTGCACTACATTTTAGATCCAAATGTAGTTTTAGGTGTGTGTGTGCATATTGTGCGCTAGGTTCTCTTGTGTCAGTCACACTTAATGAAGTAGCAAGCTATGACTAAATTTAGAATAAAATGGTGGATGAAATAGAATAAAATTCGCTCATATGTAGTGTGATGCAGATGAACCAACCTTGTCCCTTGTGATGGAACTAGATGGATGCAAATGGAGCCTTGTATGGATGCAACCTTAGGTGATGATAGTAGTGACTAGTTTTTGGTCCCTTTTATGGTCTCATAACTTTATATTTATATGGTTATCTTGATCTAATTTCGTAATTAACCTTGAAGAGGCCGACCACCAAAAATATAGAATTTCCAAACGGCTAAAAAGTGCCTAAAAGATGGAGGTAAAGTGGGAAAAATATCATGTTTCCCCGAATGGTACCATGGCACCTAGGGTGCCCCAGTCATAGGTATAATGACGCAAAATGACAAAAAATGACTGGGAATTTATGTGTTGAAGGTCATAAATGATGATAGAAAGTAAAGTAAAATGGCCAGAAGATGGGGATTAATTAGTACTTTCTTCACTCAAAAACCATATGAATAATAGTATGATATTAGGACTAAATAATACCCAAAGTGTGTGTTTTTGTGTCTACATTTTCCCCCACTTTATGTTGGTGAGTAGAATGCTCGGTAACATAAAGTAGATAGAGATGCGTACTTGATGTCCATGTAGAGTGATGTAGAAATCATGCTGAAGGACTAGACAAAGCGTGGAGTGATGAAAATATGGAGCATGGAGACCAAATATGCAAAAGAGAAAAATGTGATGAGAGTGAACCTAGGGCAGAAAAGTGTGTGTAGTTACCGATGTATGTGATGTACCTACATGTTATCATGAGTTGTGTGCTACTACATAATGTTTTATTCTCCATTGTTTTTTATTGTTGACTACTTGCTTCTCATATGGTCGGACCTATAAGGATAAGATGATCAAGTAGTCAAATATCCATGTATATATGTTAAAAATGCATGTAAACACACATGTATATAGTAAAAATCATGTAATGGAAATGAAAAATTTAAAAGGAAAATGTTCACCTGATTCATGATGAGAGAAAAGGGTGTAGAAGGATATCCTGTACTGCGATTTTTTTGGGTGATCTCACACCTCCCTAGAAAAATAAGTGTAGGGAGAGAGCTACATTATTCTCTAACCTGTAATTGCTTCCCTGAAGATATGTGAAAATATCTCTGTACTACCTAGTTTTTTTGGTGATCAAACACCACTAGATGAAGTAGTGTAGAGAGGAAATTTGTTGTATCCTCTAATATGTAACTATTCCCCTAAATACTAAGGACAACCATGTCCTGTAAAATTTTCTATGTACGGGGTTCCTAGACTAGTTTGAACCCACTCACTATATAATCCACAATCTCAAGTATAAAAATTGAACTGAACTGTAATGGTAGAAAGTGTTGTATAATGTGTAAAACCCCAAATGATGCCCCACTCTTTTGGGGCACACACGATGTCCCTTATAGGAGAATGTGGCCCCAAAAGAGGACGAACCACATAAACTGTGACCTACAGGGGGAAGGTAATGTGCTTGGTAGAAACAAAGGTACACACAAACAAGTGGCTAGAAAATAAGTGTTAGTACAAACAAGCATGCATGTAAAAGATTATTGGATGCCATGCAGACAATATAGAAGCTATAAAGAAAGTAAACACACAATAATATAATAATAGACCGCGAAAGGTGGGTTATAAACATGGGACATCACTCACAATTTTGCAAGACACTCAAGGCCATAATGGTCGCATACAAAAATACAAGTGTGCACAACAAACAAAGGGCAAGACCCACATACAAGAACAAGAAATAACAAACACTATAAAAAAAAATTATGGAAGCAAATGTCTCTACATAACAACTGTTGCACACAAAGCACCCTTTAACATGTGAAAAATATAACTGGTATATCAAAATCATGTATGACCAAGTAATGTAAAGTGCTAAGTATAAAATGAAACAATATCACCTATAGTGTACGAATGTGGATGCCCCTAGCGACTGTTGTAGGAGTGGTAAAAGGCGAGCATCCATGTTATTTGTAAGAGACCTGTATCTACGATCACAACTAGATAAATACATGAATGCACATGTATGGATGGTATAGATAATGACAAACAAGAGACCTGACTAGCATGTATAATAAGATGACCATGTAAAAGAAAATGCAAGCAGGAGTAAATGTGATCAAGATATGTAATATGTTATGGATGGAAGGAATGGAATGCAAGATGGATAGTAGGAGTCACATGCCCATGAGTGAAAGGAGTTGTATATAGTGAAGTTCATTTTATTTTCCCCCTCAGTGGTCAAGAATGAACCATAAATGAGAGTGCATCATCAAGAAATGGTTGAAGCGTGTGTTGTTTCTAACATGTTGTGATGAGTGTGTATGCATGATGATGATATACGACCTAGAGATGATGTGTTTGTGATCCTTATAGCCAAAGTGTATATCATGAAAAGATGATCAAAAGAGTGATGATGTAGCCTAAATCGAATATCACTATAAGATGAAGGAAGAGGTGATCATTTAGCCTATAGCCTATGTCACTAACCTAGTAATTTGACATGATAGAAGGTCGAATGATGAACGTGTGAGTATGATAAGGTCCATTTGATTTGTAAACCCTCAGTAGTCGAGTATGGACCGAGGAACTAGAGTGCGTCATAGGGTAGTGAGTGCATCACGTAGAAGAAGATGTAGTATATGTGATTGTTGGACCCCAATCATTTTCAGTGGTGTTGTCATTGATGTCAGGTGGCATTAATGGCAAAATAGTGTCTTCTGAGGATGAATGGAGCTCACAGAAAGAGTTCAGGATGGTTTCAGTGCTATGTAGCCTTGAATATTGTGGTAGTAACCCATTGGAAGTATGGAAATGGCATGTATGGATGGTGAAAATGAGATACAGGTCAGGCATGATGGTGTAAGCATGATAACAAACTCTCATAGTGAGTATCAGGTCAGTTGGTGGAAGTCTCAGGTTAAATTGGTTCATTTAGGTCTATTTCTAGAGACTAATGAGGTCTGAAAGTATGGAAAAGGTCATGAAAAGACCATGAGAGCATGGAAGTAGCCTAGTAATGTTGTATAGGTCATATTTGAGCAAAACAAAGGCTTGGTTTAGGTCCTGAAGGCAAAATTCAACAGTCATCCATAGTTGCCTTGGAGAAATCAGTTGTTCTAACTTGCAAATGAGGTTGGTCAGATTCCCACAGTAAAAAATATGGCTAACCAATACTTGGAGTGTGTAGAGGGATGTCTTTCAATGCTCCATGTCAAATTTCATCAGATTTTTTAATGGGGTTTTTAGTTATTCAAGTTTTTCTAAATCAACCTTCTTGAAAAATACATTTTGAGTTTCTGGCTTTTTAGGTGCCAAGAAAAAATATATTGTCTCCTTCAGATAAATCATAGAAGGAATTTTTGAATAAGATTCCAATCATGAGCTAGTTCCAAAAGTCTCAATTCATTTGGACATGTTTTTGAAAAGATATGAGCATTTTAGTGAAGCAATTTTTCTCTCTCTTGGACTGTGTCTTCAATCAATGGGAGAAAAAGGTGAAATTGACTTCAAAATTATTTATTGACCACTCCTAAAGTCTCATCACTATATTTATGATTTTCTAAAACTCATATGGAATTTTAAAGGTCAAAATATCCTAAAGTGGCATGTTTTACTTCAAGTCTTGGATCTATCCTGGATGATTGCTCCTAGTACAGCTAAGAACAAGACTTCAAAAGTGGAGAATTGGTTGTATCAAGAGTTCAAACCTACTTTATAGGTATTTTCAAGGTATTTATTTTGTTGGAATTTTTGATGGGTGAGTATCAAGGTGTAAACTTATCCTAGTATGTTGTCTTGGACTCTTAGAGTCTTGATTTACTTCCACTCAAGCATGAAACTGAGTTGCTTTCCATTGAAGGTGAAAATTTAAGTTGAAAGAAGTAATATTTCCATTTTTTTAGTTTTTATAGCTCTAATTTATCCACTCAAGATCTCGATTTCTTTGGAGAACAATTCAAGGGGCATTGGGTTAAGTTTTCTTGCTCAAACAAAGTAATTGTACAACCTTGCACTGCAATTTTAACATCTTGGAGCTAAATATGAAGAAATTAAAACTCTCACAAGGATGGAGAGATGAATTACACCCATATGGATCTAGAAGTGATTTAATTGTTTGGATTCAAATCAAAATTTTGAAAAAAACTCAACTTTATATGCTCTCGGCCTTCATTGTCCTCCTAACCCAGATTTAGGGTTTTTGCATAAATGTTTTGATCGATTCTCACAAATTCACCAATGATTATTTGTGAAACTTTGGTAAAATCTCTCTGGGATCATTCCTCAAAAATTTCAAAAATAATTTTATGTTTTCCATGAGCGAGTTAAGAGTTTTATGTAGCAGAAAATTCAAAAACGTGCACAGTTGGGGTTTTTTACAGTATGACAACTTTACATATAAATTTATCTTCTTCTGTGCAAATTCAAAAAAAAATCATGTTGTATCATGTTTAAGGTGGAAAATATTTTGAGATCGTGTTTGAGGTTGAACAAAAAATTTCATGGTTTATTAGCTCGTGCACAATCTAGTTTAGACTGTAAGTGTGTCCTGCTACGACTATCTTCAAAGACAACTCCAAGGAGGTAATTAATTAAGGTTTTCATATGTAAATGAAGTCTCAAATGTTAATGGATTTTCTTTAAAATATCTTCTTATTTGAAGATGAAATACAACCATTATTTGATCTGCATAATCATAGAGAACAATGTCAGTTCTATATGCAGACCTATAAACTCATTTTCAATATCTCCTAGCACTCATAAGTTAAAGAACTAAGTATTTTTCATGATTAAAGTGGAAGGTGTAAATCCATGAACTTGAGCTAGGAAATTGAAGAGTCATGTTAGTGCCTTGTAATGGAATGTGACAAGCTTTATTTTACATGAAAACAAGATGAACTTGGGTGAAGAATTAGGGGTATAGAGAAGATGACAAGTTCTCTTTTAAACATAATAGTTAAGATTACAAAAAGGAGAAGATGGAAAGGTGAGTAAGTGCAAAATATATATAGAGTCCCTTATATGGGTGTGTAAAAATGAAGGTTGTATCTATTAGAGAAATATTCAAGAATCATATAGTCTTGAAACAAGATGTGATGTAAGTGTGTAAACTAGATATGTGAGAGGCCAAGAAGAATAGTTCAAGGTGTATATGAAATTATATAATAATGATTTTAATTGCAGGAATATATGTAGGTGGAGTTTTGTTTGAGATGCTGACAAAGATTAATCATACATGGCATTTAAGGAAATTCAATGCATTTAGAACACTGAAATTGATTGAATAAGTAAGAAATTAGTGGGATTAAGTTGAGAATGTAAGGGAGAACATTGGCTGATGAATATCCTGAAGAAGATAGTAAGCCAAGTAGTGAAATTGAGTAAGTGAATGCATTGTACCTTGGTGAGTAGGTTGATGCTTGTGAATGTCAAGAGAGTATAATGTAGAATGATGAAGAGAATGTAGGTATAGGTGAATGAATTCAAGACAATGAAAGGATGTGAAGAAGAAAACAAAGGACTGTAGATAAAGAATGAGTGAAAACAATGAAGTGTAAAAGAGAGTTGAATAGAAATACCTCGAAAAATTTCATGAATAAGAATACTTAAACATAGTGATTCAGCAGGTGAATTCAATGTCAGTTATAAGCTTAAAACTTAGGTAAATAGATGAACTGTGATTTGTTAAATGATGTGCCATAAGGGCTCATAATCAGTTGAGTAAGCAATAGGTTCTAGATGATCAAAAAAATTATTGTATTTTTCCTAAGTGGGTGTTTGGGTTACAGGGGGTAGGAGCTCCTTACAAGTTGCAACTTGTTAAACTATCCTAGTGGGTGCTAGAAGAAATGGGAAGTGGATGATTCTCAGGTTGAGTGAGTGCTCAACCAAATTGGAAATAATTGTAAACAGGTAATTGGTGTTCCTAATAGAATATTTTATTTCAAGTGGGTTTTTTCCCTCTAAGGGTTTCCCACTATAAATTTAGTGTCCTAGGTACTTGTCCTCTTGCATGCATTATAATTTGTTCATGGTTTGAATTTTATTTCTAGTCAAGAAATTTTAAAGATTGAAAGATTTATTTCAACTAATTCACCCCCCCTATCAGTGATTGTGATATCCAATAGTTATGATGATTATGATAGACAACCATATGATGTGAAATTTATGTAATATGCTATTTATGTAATGTAATATGTGTAGGTTGACTAAAAGTGTAAAATGCACGTTATGTAGTATGTGGAATAAGTACGATGTACTGCTAGACTTGTAGACAATAGAAGTGTGACACATGTATGATGAAGATTAATATGATGTATGATGTATATATGTGCAAATGTTGAAATAATGTAGACTAAATGAAGATTTTATGATGTAAGATGTATGAAGAGTCAAAATGTGTAGTATCTATTGTGAAGTGTGTGGGGTTCATGTGTTGTATGCCCTCAACAGTCAAGTGTGAACCGAAGCACAAGAGTGTGTCATTGGGTAATGACAATGCTAAAACGTGTGATGAGTATGTGTAGGCTAGGATATTATGTATGATAATACAAAGATGAGAAATGTAATGATGTTAATATCATGAGGGGGAAATGTGTTAGATGTTATTACCCCTAATTGTGTGCCAATGAAATATTTCTATCATGTAATTTTATCTAGAAGGTCATCACTCTCAGGGTCATAGTTGAATGGATAAGCATTGGTTAATTGATAAGAACTAGTATTTGAAAGATCGCGTAATGAGCCATTGCGGCACAAATTGTACATACCAATGGCATATTCATCATCAGTAAATTAAGGAAGTAGACAACCATGTGCATACCAATGAGTGAGATTCTACATATATCCAAGAAAGAAATTATTGAAAATAAATACACGACGAAAAGGCATGGGGAAAGAGATGTCTATATGATAAGGATCAAGATTTCTCCCAATTTAATCAAGCCATGATTGTCCTAATGTAAGAAATTTAGATCGATGATCATGTGCAAGGAATATCGTGAGGTGAAAGACACATGGACCATAAGTGGTAGTGATGAAAAAAACCCATAATAAAGATGAGGAGCATATGGTGTAGGATATAGGTCCTCAAAAGAAAATCCTAGTTGATCCAAATCCTCATGTGTACATATAGTGTCATCACACGTAGGATTAAATAGAATATTTTCCTATTATGAATCATTCATGAAGAGTGTGCAAGTAAATGATGGGGTAGGTGAGACATGTGAAGGTGTAGGTGATAGAGCGATGTCCATAGACTGGACATGACCCTAATAAGGAATCTTATCAGTAGTAGTAGTAGGTGACATAGAATAAATTGCATCTATCATACAAATATCACCCTTAATTGGTGGAAAGTAAGGTGGTTCATCCATAGGTTTAGGATCATTTGTAGTATCAGTGTGTGGAATAGAAATACTAGTATTAGGAGCACAATATTGGAATGGATCACGGTCACAAAAAATAGTATACTCAATGCCTTCATGGAGAAATTTGACACAATAATGTACAATAATGGAATGAACCCATGGCATAACAATTAAATAGTTATAGGAGACTGTGAAATCAATAACGAAAAAGACATTGGGGATATTTTTTATCCCTATAGTGATAGGTAGTGTAATGTGACCAACACATGGATGAATAGAACCATCATAAACATGTAGTGAAAGACAAGATGGACTAACATCACAAGCTGAAAGACCTAGGAATTCAATGAATGACATGGGACATAAGTTAATCTCTGATCCATTGTCAATTAAAGTATGCTTGATACCTAAATTGTTAATGTGACACATGATATGCAAAGGTGGGTCATTGTCAAAAGTATCAACATCAGCAGGAGGATCAGACTTGAATGTGATTTGTTAAGAAAATGCATAAAAAAATGTTTGATAGATCGAGTCAATATGCATGTCAACACGAATATGAGTAGTAACAAGAATATGTTATACTTTCTGCCTTAGATTAGGATTTGAAAGAAATAATCATTGATTGACATACTCATGATGACTAAACCCTAAGCTGATAAGCAATGAGTAAAGGTCCTATAAGTGTGGAGATCGAGTATGGGTTCACCAAAATGATTAACAAAAATATGATATTTTTATTGTTAATCTAAGAAGTACAACCATGTAATAAATGTCTAAACTACGTGTTCACACAGGTCTGCAAGCTCTCTACAGTGCTTGGATCGGCCAGAACACTGTTGTTACAAATATTCAACAGAATATTATTTTTAGTCATCTTTCTGTGCATAGAAATATTCATATCATCCGCGTGCCCTAGCCACGCCTGCCATGGTTTCTACGCATTCACGCAGGTCTGTGAGCTCTCTACAGTGCTTGGATTGGCCAGAACACGGGAATATAGGAGACACGAACAATGAATCAAAACATGATGCCCTTCTCCTTGGCGGCGGCTTTAGGAACCTGTCCCTTGTGTGCAAAACCGATGGTGACGCCTATAAAATTGGCATGGAAAATACAACACCAATATCTTGGATTGACATGGATTTTGATGCAAATCAAGACCCCCCTTCAAAGAAAATCCGGGATAGATTTTCTCCGACCTGTCAAAAAACAGGGGGTATCTCCATTGGGACAGGTAAAGTTGGCTCAGTCTCTCCTACAAATCTCAACAATGGTAATGAATCATTTAAAAATGACGGATCTTCTTTCAAGAGCATGGATAGATCCAACTCGCTTCAAAAAAGTAGTCACACAGGAACCTCTGGTGGAGATAAGTCCACTTCTTATGCTTCAGCAGACTCCAAACAAAAGGAGAATACCATAATTGAGATCTTGAAACCCTCCCAGGAGGTCCTGACACTGAAAATCAGGGAGGATCTACTTATAAAGATTCTTAAGGAGGAGGAAAATCTCTCCCAGCTGGGTCTCATATGCAAATTCCATAAATTTTGGCCTAAGATTTCTCAGCTCCATGAATGGATAGCCCAGAGATGGAGAGAAAAAATACAAGGTAAGATTGAGCTTTATCCCTGTGCTAAAGCTTACTTCATTGTGGTCTTTGAAACCCCTGCTGACAGGGATTTAATCTTTAGCTAGCATTGGTTTTGGGGGGAACATGGGATGATGTCCAAACCATGGTATCCATCCTTCGACCCGTTAAAGGAGTCTTTTGATACCTACCCGATTTGGGTTCGTTTACCAGGACTTCCGTTACAAATTTGGAACAGATCTTGTCTCATTGCTATAGGAGATACTCTTGGCTCATGTGTGGTAGTTGATGGTAAGACCTCCATTCAAACACATACTATGTTTGCTCGAATCCTGGTTGATATTGATACCTCCAAACTCTTACCAGCAAAAATCAATCTTCAGATTGGAGAAAGGCTCTGGGTACAGAGGATTGACTATGAGAGACTTTCCTTCAGATGTCGGCGTTGCTTCCAAACTGGTCATGTTAGAAATGATTTTGAACATTCCAAACGAAAGACCAAAATTGCCTAGTGGAAGGATTCTCTTCCTGAACATCTCACAATTGACTCAGATCTAGCTGAGGATTCTAGTGCCCACTTGCAAGTTGACTCACCCGTCATGGTTGATTCACAGGCCAACATAGAGAAACTACTTACAGACTATGCTCCACAGATTGTTGCTTTAGTGTTTAAGGAAGTTTCATCCCCCCTTCCTATGGGTCACATCCACATCAAATCCATTGCAGATGCTTCGATTGCATTGGATGTAAGAAATCCTAAATGGACAGTGGTGGAGCGGAAAAAGAAGGGTAATGTCAAATCTAAACCCCCCACCACTCCGGACAAGTTTTGATTCTTGTCATTGTTAGTGCTATTATTGTTACATTTGGGAAAATGGCCAACTGCACAGTTGTTGGGCAACTATGTTGCTGTTAAGTTGTTTTTTAGCTGCTTTTGAAGCAGCTATTTTGTTTTTGCTGGTTCTTGACAGTTTTCTGTTTTTGGGCTTTCTGGGGTTAAATTTTTCTTTTGAGCACTGTTGTAAAAGGGTATAGTCCCTTTCAAAAAAATATTTACCAATAATCAAAAAAATAAATAAATGTCTAAACTAAATAAGTGACCCAAACAACTAAGAAAGTAGAAATGTAAAACTCTAAATGTGAAAAGAGAGTTAGAAAGAACTCATTTGAATCGACGAGCGTGTTGGATTGTGTTGTAGAACTAGATGAAGAAACCAACAGAGAAAACAAATGTGCCGAGGACCATAAAGTTATGGATTTGAGTGGAGTGGAGTGCATGGGAGAGGATCAGGGTTCCTAGGGCGCCCTAGTCTAAGTTTTTGGTGCCTTGATCTATGCAGGAGGTCCACAAACCATATTTATAGGGTTGTAAGGTAATGTGAAGCCTTCATTGTCTGTCACATCAATATTGCTTAGTTGAATTGTATGTCGTTGATTATCAATGATGAAGAAAATACCTGCAAAACCCCAAACCCAACATTAAAACCCTGAAAAAAGAAATATGAAAATTAAGGGCTCAGATTATCCTCAGTGGCCACAATGGTGGACTTACTAACTGAGAGTTGCACTACATTTCAGACCCAAACGTAATTCTAGTGTGTGTGCAAATATTTTGTCCTAGGTGCTCTTGTGTCAATCATACTTTGTGAAGTAGCGAGCTATGACTAAATTTATAAATGTAATAAAATGGTGGATGGAAAATAAACTTCCCTCCTATGCAATGTGATGCAGATGAACCAACCTTGTCCCTTGTGATGGAGCTAGATGGATACAAATGGAGCCTTGGATGGATGCAACCTTAGGTGATGATAATAGTGACTAGTACATGGTCCCTTATTATGGTCTCATAACTTTATATTTATATGGTTCTCTTGATCGAATTTCATAATTAATCCCGAAGAGGCCAACCGCCAATAATATAAAATTCCCAAATGGCTAGAAAGTTCCCAAAAGATGGAGGTAAAGTGGGAAAAGCATCAAGGCACCCTGAATGGGACCAGGTCACTTGAGGTGCCCCACGATGGGTCTAGCTACCCCAGTCATAGGTATAATGATGTAAAATGACAAAAATATATGGACATGTATGTGTTGAAGGTTGGTAGTGACGATACAAATAAAAGTAAAATGGCCAAAAGATGGGGGTTAATTAGTACTTTCTTCACTCAAAAACCATATGAATAGTAGTATGAGACCGGGACTAAATAATACCCAAAGTGTATGATTTTGTGTCTACAAGCTGCCAAAAAACTTAAAATTTTGTTGAAATAGCCATGCCATCTTCAAAGAGAAATAATATCAATTTATATGATCTTCAATAACAACATCTAGAGTTGGATAATATTTAATAACTTGTTCCTAAAATATGAATTTGGATCACAAAAACATGTCAGATAAATTGAAATGTCCATTTCCTTCATGTTGAGATATTATTTTCCCTACAAATTTTCCATATTAAGACAGAATGCATTTTTCCTTGATTTCAATAAAATTCATATCTGAATAGAACACATTTTACCTTTGATTTAATCAAATCCATATCCACCTCTGCATCAACAGTCTTTACCCCCAATAAACTAACATTTTCAATATTATAATTAGAATAAAACCCCAAATCTTCAAATGATAGTAGCTAGAAAATCCAAAAGTTATCTAAATCAGAAAGAGACATGTATCATAGGATTTAAAACAATTAAACTAAAAAAATTTAGTGTATTTAATTAACATACACTATCGTATGCGATTAAGATGCACATGGAATATTAATTGTAATTTAAATGTGGATAATTCACCCATTGATGCACACTTGTACACATCTATTAATAGATAAGATTATCAACCAATATATTAACATTATTAACTTCCACTATTAATATATTAAAGAAAACTCGATTTGTAAGAAACTACTCTCCAACCCTAATAGTAACCTTTACTTTTTGTAAAAGGCTAGAGAGCTAGTGATAGTAGATCATATTGTGAAATATAATTATTCATATGTTGACATGATAAAATTATAACATGTAAAATTGAAATTTTTGGCCATGACAACTATGCCCCCACTTGAAAATTTCCTCTCCCAGTCCCTGTGACCCCTTCCTCTAGCCAACCTATTAACTCACGCAACCCCTTCCAAGTCTCTTTCACCCTCATTCTAGTCGAGAGGAAAGTGATAACGAAATTTTAAAGTGTGTTACATGTGCAGGGATGTATGATTCACTAAGATCCAAAGTAGAATAACTACCCCCAGAGGCCTAGAAAGGGCCATTTTGCAACTAGTAAACACCCTCTAAAAGATTCTAGGGAAGATCTAAACCATCTATGAGCTTTATATGACATTAATGAAGTTTTCTAAGGCATTTTAGGGAACTTATATGGAGATAATTGATGATGGTAACAAGTTAAGAAAAACCAGGTCATTTTAGGCACAAGGAATGAAAGCTCTAACAAAGAAATTCAACTTGTTTAGAATATTATGGGAGATCCAGGAGGATTTGGAAACTCATAATATACTCAATGCAAATAACTTGGAATTATCCACATTATGGAAACGTAAAAAAAATCCTAAGCCTTTAATATTTTTTGTGATAGCTCAAGTCATTGTTACTTCTCCTTCATACTAAAAAGGTGAATGGTGCCAAATTTAAAATTTTATGAATAATTGGCTCTTGATCATTTATAAGATGATCTAAACAGGTTAAATGGAGTCAAAATCATATAAATTTTGACCCCAAAACACTCTAGCATGCTCTTGTGTCAAAAAAAACACTCTCGGTGTCCCAAAATGCACTCAGCAGGTGACATCAGCATTATAAAACTCATTTGTCATAAATTTCCACCCTGAAGGTGCAAAGGGGACAAGGGGGAAACAAAAGTGCAGCCCCCTATGGATGTTATTTTTTCATCACTTAAAACTTGTGACTTGAATGGTTAGGTGAGCACAAGTCAAATTTTGACCACATTTTCATGATAGATGACCCCTTGGTCTCAATGTTTCACTCCTTGTGTCCCTATTATGACCCCCAAGGTGTAAAGGGGATAAGGGTGACACAAAAGTGTGACCCCCTCTCTCAGCTAGCCCCCGGACACATGTAAAACCTAATTTCATCTCCTAAGTGCTAATTTATAGCCTCGTGCATGTCACTCACATGAAACCAAAAGGTGATACTTGTCACCATCTAGTGTAAAGTGTAATTTTGTGTCCCTTGTGTCCCCTTTGTCCCATTTTCCCCTATTTTCACCTATTTTTAGGGCACAACTCCACTTTAACCATCATTCAACTCAGGTTAATCCTATTTGAGTAAAACTTGAGTTAAGGTGTACAAGTGAGAATTAAAAGCTTCATGTTCAAAAATTTCTCAATTTTTATTGTTAAATCTTAATTTTTCCTCCTAAAATATCTCTTTCTTGATCTTATGCTACTAAAAAATATGCTAGAGACCTCATGTGCTAGAAATAGAAAGTTGTTCATATCTCCCGAACCCCTGGTTTGATCCCCATAAGATTTTAAAATATCCTTCTAAAAAATCCATTTAAATGAATTCAACCTTGCATCCAGTGGTTTTCATAATTAATTTTAATAGCCAAACAAAGTTTCCAAAACTCAAAAATCATTTTTCATATCTATGGAGTTATGGCAATTGAAATCCTCCAAAAATTGGAGCAAAGAATCCTTATGAAATTACAAAAATTTTGAGACCAATTTCATTCCATTCCAACTCTGGGAATACCCACTTCTAAAAATAGTAATCCTTCTTACGTATGAATTTCTATAAATAGTAAGTACTAAAAATAGTTCATTCTCAGAGTTGGCATTTCCCCTTGCACACCAAGGAAACTCAAAAAATATAAATTAAGAAACTGATAACTAAATTGGACTTCTCAAAATAAGGTTTACTAAAAATAGTAAATGTTAGGATATTGGTCAAGAAACAAAGATGTTGAGTCACCCATACTAACGAAAGGGCACATGGATGTGTTTGTAAAATATAAAAAACATCACAGTGACGTGAAAAATTCACGATTTCATGCTATGTAATTTTAGTTGAATGAATGATACATTCTTCTATTTGGAGGAGAAACCCCTTTTCCAATGGGTAAAAAATGTTCAAGAATGTATTTAAGCATCTTGAAGTTGTTTCCATTCAAAAATATTAAGTCTTTTGAAATGTGAATTTTGAGGAGGTCACGAGGAGTAAGGTGATGATCATCATATCCCAACTCTGATCTTGTACTCAAATATATTTCCAAGAGAAGGGACATTATGTGACTCGCATTAGGCTAAGGAACAAGTTAGGGTGAACTAGAAAGGATACCAAGGTACCCATGGCCACCAAGAATTCATCACAGGTTAGTTGGTGTAAGTTTCACATCAATGTTTTTGAACACTTATTTAGTGCTTTTGAGTATGCTTACATCTCACTAAAGAAGGAGATTATACCATAATGTTTATTTCCAAAAATATATCAAAAACAGGGAATTCCACTTAAGTAGTAATCCTTCTATCATAAGGAGACACCTTTGTGATAAAAAAGGATCATCATGTTTATATCTCAATGAATATCTCATAACAGTGTTTTTGAACACTTATTTAATACTTTGGGATGTGACCACAACTTGTAGAAGAAATATTTTGCAATCTAATTGTTCCAATTCAATAGGTGGTCAAAGGAAAGAAACTTCATTCAATATCCATCAGAAGCAATATACTTCATCAACAAGATGTTTTTCAATCTTTGGATCATCACTTCTCTTTCTTCTTATCTCTATGTCTCTCCCTCTCTAACATTTTATTCCTTCATTTAGAGTGTACTTTTTCACTCTTTTCAACCTTGTGCCTTGATGATGGAGCTATGTGGATGTAAATACAATAGATGGATGCAACTCTAGATGAGTGATAGTAGTAGATAATGCTAGGTCACTCATTATGGTCTCATAACTATATATTCATAGGGTTATCTTGATTTGATTTCCTAATTAACCCTGAAAAGGCCGACTGGGAAAAAGATAAGAAGAAGAAACATATAGAAAGAAGCCAAAATGTGGCGGGAAAGTAGAAAAAGGATCAGGGTGTCCCTAGTGGGACTAGGGCACTGATGGGCACCCCAGTACTACCCTGGGCACCCAAAACTAGGCTAAAATTGCATGAAAATGTCAAAACAAACTAGACATATAGATAAAAATGTGTGGAAATGACGAAATAAAAGTAAAATAAGATGGCCAAAAGATGGGGTTAGTTGGTACTTTCTTCACTCAAGAAACTTCTAAATAATAGTATAAGATTGGGACAAATAAATGTCTAAATTGCATAATTTTGTGACTATATTTGTCCCCCACTTTATTTTGGTGAGCTAAAAGCTCAGTAACATAAAGTACATAGAAGTACATAACTAATTTCCATGAAGTGTGTAGTAGAAATACGTCAAAGTACTAGACAAAATTGTGGAATAAAAGAAAGATAGAGGAGTGTGGAAACTAAATATGAAAAATGTGTAAATAAAAAGTGATGAAAGTGAACCTAGGGTGGAATGCATGTGTAGCTGTTGTGGTGTATAGTATACCTGCATAGTTAGTAAAGAATCTACTGTCATATAATGTTGTTGTTGACATTATTGTTATTGTTGCCCCCAATTTGACTACTTGTTTCTCATACGGCCAGACGTGCAAGGAGAAAACGATCAAGTAGTCAAATATGTATGTATATAAGTGTAAAAACACTATGAAAAATACACATGTATATGAAAGTGTAAAATACTCAAATGTAAAGTACACAAAAATAAAAGTGTAAATGGAACATGTGCACTTG
Organism: Taxus chinensis; assembly: GCA_019776745.2. Taxonomy (NCBI): domain Eukaryota; kingdom Viridiplantae; phylum Streptophyta; class Pinopsida; order Cupressales; family Taxaceae; genus Taxus; species Taxus chinensis. The sequence goes on along the minus strand of CM034153.1, from coordinate 68,276,095 downwards.
ATCCATGTTGAGAGGAGGAGTGTAGAATGATATCTTATACTATGAGTTTTTTGGGTGATCTCACACCACCATGGCTGAATAAGTGTAAGGAGGAAATGCTCTGTCCTCCAAGTTCTAACTGCTTCTGCTGAAATATGTGTGAAGAGATCTATGTATTGTCTTATTTTTTTGGGTGATCTGATTCCACTGACTGAACTAGTGTCGAGAGGCACACCCATGGTAACCACCAAGCATGTAACTAATTCCTATAAATGCTAAGTACATCATGTGCTATAAAATATGTTGTTTATGGGGTTTGTATACTGGTCTGAACCCACTCACTATAGAAGATTGAACTATGCCAGTGTAGAATATTTGTGTTAGTATGTAAAACCCCCAAATTATGCCCCCCTCTTTGGGGGTGCATATGATATCGTTTTTAGGAGAATGTGGCTCCAAAAGAGGACAAACCATAATCGGAACTGTGTACACTAGAAAGTGCTTAGTAGAAACCAAGCTACGCATAAACAAGAAGGCTACCAAAATACAAGTGTAAACAAACAATGCACACATATATAAAACATGTGTAAGCTACGTAGACAATGTAGTAAATGAAAATACAAAATAAAGCAAGTAAGTTACACAAAGTAGGTTGCAGACATGGGGCATCACTCACAATGTCGTATCTTGACACGTAAGCCTATCATGGCCGCAAAAAACAAGCTAGTGTGCACACAAACATAGGGAAAAGCCTGCATACAATGGAAAATAATGACAGACAAGTACAAACAAGAAAATAAGTAGTCATGGAAACATGTAATCCTGTAAAACAAGTGTTGCACATGGAAATCCCATTAGAATGTTAGAGGAATAACCAATATATCAAAGCATGAATAATAAAGTAATGTAAAGTGCTAAGTACAAAATGAAACAATATCACCTAAAAGAGATGAGTGTGGATACCCCCAGTGACCAAAATAGGAAGGGTAGAAGGAAATAATCTATTCCATGTGTAAGAGACCTATATCTATGATCACACTAAACAAATACATGAATGCACATGTGTGTATGGTATATATAATGACATATAAGAAATAAAGCTAACATGTGTAGTAAAGTGATCATGTAAAACACTAATAAACAAGATTAAATGCTCCAAGAAAATGCACTGTGTTTTGGGTGGATGAAATGGAATGAAAATTGGAATGGTAAGGAGCCACATGCCTCCCAAGTGAAAGGAATTATATGCAATGAGGTTCATTTCATTTTCCCCCTCAGTGGTCAACAATGAACTGTAAATGAGAGTATGTTTTCTGGAAATGGTTGGGGAGTGTTTATGTCTAACGCATTGTGATGAATTTGTATGTGTAGTGATGAAGTGCAAAATATAGAAAGGATGTGCATGAACCCTATAGCCAAAGTTTATATCATGACTTGAGGAATAGAAAAGTGATGATTTAACCTAAGAATATATCACTATAAGATGAAATAACAAGTGATTATTTAGCACTAAGCGTATTTCACTATAAGATGAAAGGACGATTTACGATTTAGCCCTAAGTGTATATCACTATATGATGAATGGATGCGTGATGATTTAGCACTAACCATATATCACTATATGTTGGATGGACAAGGGGTAGTGATGTAACCCAAGGACAAAAGGATATAACAGAGGTGGTGATCTAGCCTAAAGAGTATACCACTACTAGATAGAAAGAGTACGTGACGATTTCTAGCCTAAAGCATATGTCACTAGCCTAGGAATGCCGCATGATGAAATGTCGCGTGATGAAATGTCACATGGTGAGTGTAAGGTCCATTTGATTTGTAAACCCTTGGTAATTGAGTATGGACCAAGGAACTAAATTTCATCATAGGATGGTGAGTGCAGTGCATAAAATATAATGTAGTATGTGTAATGATGAAATGACCATGAGGTGAGTATGGTTTGTACATGCACGGTGTGTAGAATGTGATGCTAAAGGTAAACTATATGTAATGTATAATACCTGATGTAACATGTGTAGTAATGTAGGGATGAAATGGAATGCTAGAATCATATGTAATGTAACTTAGTGTAGTATGTAAAATTTTTATGATGTAGGTATGTGAAATGTATGGTTGGACTATGTACGTAGATAGCCTAATAATGTAGGTAATGTGTAGGATGAATAGGATATTATCCTAGACATGTATATGACAACAATATTGGGAAATTATAAATATGTGATGGATGAATGTGTGAATGTCAAAAGGTTGTAGACAAAATGTAAAATATTTTGTGTATGACACGTGAGTATGTGTGATGAAAGGAAATGTATAATACCTATAGTATGATGTGTGGGGTTCAGTGTAATGGTAATCCCTCAATAGTCAAGTGTGGACCGAAGCACAAGAGTGCATCGTTAGGTAAAAATGGTACTAAAATGGGTGATGAAAGATGAAAATGAAAATATTATAGATATGGTGATGACATAAGGTGAGGGGGGGTATGTATTAGGTGTTATGACCCCCAAGTATATAGAAATGATTAAACTAACCAATGATAGTGAAAGTTGAAGGTCCTCCACCTAATTTTTGTGAGGATGAAAGTGTAGGACTACAATCTAATAGTGGTGGTATAGTAGAAAAATGTTAGGCCGGTGAATGAATCCTATGTGCATGGGATGGATGAATATACAATGAATATGGAGGCATGGTAAAATATGTCAGAAATGGATATCTACGTGATACACAGGGAAAAGGTGATGAATAAGTATGAGGAAAAAATTGAGGTGGTGATCGACGTCGAGATGCAGTGATTGTCCTATGGATAGGTCTATGCCGATGTGAAGGACTAACAGAATCATTGAGTCACATAGACAATACTCGAGTAGGTGAACTAGGAGTATACCATGCTTTTGGTAACACAAAATGAGTCGTGTTAGAAGGATTAGATGACACACGAGCAATTGTATGAGGATATGGTGACAGTGGAGGAGATGGAGGAACACCGTTGATATAAATGACTTGCATTTTGTGAATTAATTTGAGTTGAAAGTGATTCATAGATATGATATATTAAGAGTGACGAATCCAATTAAGTCCTAGAAGTAGGTCACATCCCTCAACTATGTTTCCAAAAAGGAAAGGGACAAGCATGGTAAGAGGGTCAGTTATGATGTGTAAATTAACAACACCAAATTTTTTGTGAATGGGATACTCAATTTTCGGTGGAGGGTAACCGATAGCCTTAAGGAGGGCCATAAAACATGCACTAAAGGGACATTATGGGTCAACCTTAGTATTGTTGATATAGATCAAGACAATAGATGTATGGATGTGTAAATGTAGCATGATAATCAACATTGGAAGAAGAAATGACTAGTGGCATAACTTCAGTGTTAGTAACTAAGAAATCAACAGATCCTAATTCTGTAGGTGATATTGCATGATATGTATGATTAGCAGAAGATTCCACTGTCATTTTGACATGTTGTTGAGAGTCATTATTAAATAAATTGAGTTTACCCTTTTCATTGGTTGTGGCAGAGCTAGCAGACTCTGGGAATTTGAGTTTATTGTTATCAATTAGATCTTGGATAATGATTTGGAGTTTTAGAGATATATTTGTAGAATGTCCCACACAAGGATGATAATCACAACAGAATTGTTCATTGTATTTCCTACCTTTGGGTCGTGATTGGTATAACTTTTGTGGTGGAGGCAGGGTAATAAGGTTGATGTCAAGAAGTTTCTTTAATATAAGATGTGGATCCATTTGAAGTTTGTTAAACGTGCATCTAGATGGTTTTAATTGAACTTATTTAGAGGGATTACTTACATTAACGGTAATTTTAGCGTTAGTTGGCTTAGATGTAGATGGTTTGAATGGTGCCTTTCTTTGAAAATGAGTGGAGGGCGAAGCTTATTCCTGATATTTAAGCTTGCCTATGGATAAAATTTTAGAGTCACGAATGTTAAGAGTATGAAAAATTTTATTGAATAAAAGAGAGGTATCAAAGAGAACACTTTCTTTGAGAGGTGGTAAAAAGACTTCGAATAAATAGGTCCCGAAGCTTAGGATCCGTAAGCACATTTTTCATTTTAGCATGATTGTTCTTATACCTTAAAATTTAGTTTGATAAATGTTCATTGGATCCCTATTTACGTTGTACGAGTTGAGCATAAGAAATCTTAGAGCTGATATTAATGGAGAAATGTGTAATAAAGGCATCGGCTAGATACATAAATTAATTTTCTGAGTGAACAGGTAAGTCATAGAACAAAGGCATCACATAATCATGGAGGCTACAAGGAAATATTTTACCTAAGAGAATATGATCATCAAAAAAATATAGATAAGCTACATGAAAGGCTCTAAGATGCTCCTGTGGGTCATTATGCCCATTGAAAATGGTAATCTTAGGGGTTAAAAAACTTGGATGAAGTAAATAAGTAGAGATAGTAGGTGTAAATGGAGTATGTAATAATAATTTAGAATCTAAAGATGGAGAGGTTTGCAAATTAGCATGCTGCAACTTACAAATTTGAGATTGAAGATCTTAATAAAGAGAATTTAACTCTTGATTGCCAACAGATGAGAATTTCCTTTCATGAGAAACTAAGGGTGGTGTAAAATTATTGGTAGGAGTAGGGACAAAAACTAGAATAGTAGAGATAGGTGGAAGAGTGGAAGCAAGTGGTTGAGTGGCAAAAATAGTTGTTAAAGCCACATAAGTATCGAGTTATGCCAAATTAGTAGCTTCTTCATGAGCCACATGTAAAAGTAAGTCTAGATCTTGAGGGTGCACAACAAGGTGATCATTGATAGCCTTAAGGTTAGATTTGGTGAATTACTCATGAGAGTGAGACATGGGAAAGGAAAATAAACCATAGAAAAGTAAGAGAGAGGATCCTAGAAGCGTATATGATCAAATACGGTTCACCAAAATTATTAACTAAAATTGGAAAATAAGAGGTAGTATGGGGTATAGTTAATCAAATATAGAAAGACATAAAACGTTGTAAATAAATACGCTAAGACAATATGTAAAGTAAATAAATAACTAAATTAATGTGATGAAGACCCTAATATGTAAGAATAAGGTAAGGAAATAACTTAGTTGATAATTGGTGACTGTCGCAGAGTGTCGTAGAGGTGACTGGAGAAAATTGGAGCAGGAACGACTGTGTAGAGGTCCTGAAAATATTGGATCTGGAGGATCTAAGTGGGGCACCCAAGGTCACTATGGTAAGAAAAATAGGCACCCTGGTCTACAAAAAATCTTTGCAACTGGTTCTCACAAGGTTGGAAGGTGGTCTAAAACTCTCACTGTGTGTCGCATCTACTTTTTTTTCCTGCGCTCGATGTTGCCAATATTTCAAGATTAAGGGAGACCTACAATAGGACAAAAAGAAGTATCAAACCATAAAAAATAAGATGCAAATGAATGGGTTGGACTAACCTCATCTGCCACAATAGTGGGCTTACTACTCCAAGCGTTGCACTACATTTTAGACCAAAATGTAGTTTTGGTGAGTGTACGTGCATGTCATTCCCTAGGTTCTATTATGTCTAGTCCCACTATTTGAAGTAGTCAATCAATAACTAAATGTAGAAAATGTTAATAGCATATGCGTATGGAATAGAATAGAATCTCTCCCCCTATGAAGTGTGTGTTGATGCAGACTTCCTAGCTCATGCCTTGATGCATGGAACTGTGTGGATGCAAGTGCAATGCAGATGGATGTAAGTATAGATGGAGTGATAGTAGTAGATGATGTTATGATCGTCATTATGGTCTCATAACTTTATATTTGTTAGGTTCTTTTGATCTAATTTCATAATTAATCCCTACATGGCCGACTAGGAAAAATATAAGGATGAAAAATGGCAAGAAGAGGTCGAAAAGTAGAAAAAGGATCAGGGAGCCCCAGGTGGGACCAGGGTGCCCAGGGAACCCTAGTACAGGTCCCAGGCACCCCCATTTTAAGGCTAAAATGATGGGAAAGTGCCGAAACAGACCGGGCATGTATATAAATATGTGTGAGAATGACGAAATAAAAGTAAAACAAGATGGCCAAAAGAGGTGGGATTAATTAGTACTTTCTTCACTCAAGAACCTTCTAAATAGTAGTATGAGATCGGGCTAAATAATGTCTAGTGTGCATGATTTTATGACTGCACATACTCTTCTAATGTATTGCAAAATTGAGTGGAACTAATTGTATGCTCAAATATGAGAGGAGAACGGAGACACATACCCCCAATGTGCCCAAAACTAAAGATAAAATTGAGCACCATGGAGAAAGAGAGAATGAAAATCTTCGTGCCCCCTATGAAGGTGACTCAAACTGAGTATGAAATTGTTAATATTCAAACTCTAAGTAACAAGTTATGAAATTCCTAAAATGAGACTGTTGAAAGATATGGAGAAAATTCCCCTAGGAAAAACCATATGATTGGGTCAGAACCATCCATACATTCCTAACCAATCTATATGGTCTTGAACTTTTATAGATTGTTCCAAATTATTTTGCTTGAGTCCAATTTTGAGGAATTTTTTTTGCCCCTACAGTATGTGATATTGACCTAGGAAAAGGATATGCTTATATTTGCTACAAATGTAGAATAAAATCCTAGACATTTTCCCCCTCTTTTGAGGGATGCATAATGAAGAATTTGAACATGCTATTAGGAAATCCATAGTTAGTACTCCACATATATGTGTGCTTTCAAAGTTGATAATGATGAAAAAGGATAATTATTACCAATCTTAATGATGTGGTGGTATGAGTTATGTCAATAAATAACTAATTACTATTGGTAATTATAAGGCTGACTGTTGGAACTGGTAAGTACAAGTGTAATACTTATGTTCAGAATGTTGTATTATGTGGTACAACTAGTTAACAAATATTGTTTTATGAGTGTCCTCATACCACTCACGTGTATAGAGTTTGGGAGATGATGATTCGTGGAAGTGATCATGAGAAGATAAACCATAAGTTTCCTAAAATATAAAAATTATATTCCTATATATATGTAAGTATTGCAATATGTAAATGAATTATGAGAAAAAAATAAATCTCCTAAAATGTGAAATTTCTTATTATTTTCATCATATAACATGAATGCCTTTGAGGATTCTCAATATCCTAAATGGATGCATTAAGAAACTTTTGTGAAGTTGAAATGGATTCCTGATTTCTCAGTTTGGAATAAATGTCATAAAGCATATAGGATTTGAAAACCCATTCGATGTCAGACTTAAGGAAGATATGAGTTCCACTACTGGTGATTACTTCATACATGAATGATTTATTTCCAGGTTTGTTGAAAAGGTTTTGATCCATTACAAAGATACACTATTGTTTGAGCTACTTCTTCCCTAAAATGAAAATTGACCACCTTTAAATACAACATTGTACAAACCATGTTCACCACAATTCTATTCATCCTCTTAGATACTCCATTTTGTTGACTACATACGACTGTTAGATAATGCTTGATCCCATTTTGCTTCAGATATGGCTTGAATTCCTTTGAAATGAATTCACCACCATTGTTAATTTCGAGCATCCTAATGTGGGATTCATCTTAATTTCAATCAAGGATTGAAACCTTTGAAAAAATTCAAGAAGGTGCTATCTGATGAGGAATTTCAAAGTAAAGGCGTATCCAAAATTTGAAGATCATTCTAAGGCTCTGTAGTGATCTCTTGAGACAACATAAAATATTTGTGACCACTACGAGAGAGAATTGGTGGAGAGAATAGATCAAACTGAACTAACAACAAATTTCTATCAAATTTCCATTCTAATGTTTAAAATGGTTCCCTTGAGTGTTTAACAAGAATACAAGCTTCAAATGAATTCAATTTTCTTGAGAAGGAAATTTGCATATCTTACACCACCATTCTTTTGATACTGTGTAAGATGTTGTCATAGTTTGTGCAGCCAAAATGCCTGAAACGGCACAAAAAAAATTGTGACTTTCCTTATTGTTATGAGATGTAGTGGATGTTCCTTAATAGGGAAAAAGAGTGCCCCTAGGAGGCCTATGAGCAGACTTTCCCTTGTCAAATCAAGTGGAGAGACAACTACTTTTTCAGCATTTTCTTATGAATTTTACTATCTCCATCATCCAACAAAATGGAGTGGCCTTGTTATCTAGGTATCTTGAACACTAGGGACAATGAGATCATTGAGCTTTTACCAAGTTAAGTGAAGGTATAGGACATTTGATGACAACATTTACAAGCTTCAGGACATTACCTAGTGACTTATAGTTGAATGGTTATCCCAATTTCTTTCCTCAATTGTTAGGTCAAGTCACTTGAAATCTATCCTACAAAGTACGTTGGACCACAAATTTATTCATTGTATTCAAAAACATCCTTTCGAAAAGTCATGTGTTGCATAGCACCAGTCTCTACGACCGTAACATCAAGACCAAGGACTGTATTTATTCAGGCATTAATGACTTCATCTAAGGGAGATGCATGATAAGCATAATCTTCACTTGTGATGAATATGTAGAGTTTGGTTCATAAGGATTTCTTCTTTTCTTTATTTGTTCACTTTTTGACCTTCTAAAGCAGTCTGAAAAAATAATATTGTGCCAAACAAATGTTTTGCATTTGTGAGTAAAATCATGCTTCCCTTTTCAACCAGAACATTTGCAAAACATGTTTTGTTTCTTATGAGGGATTTATCCTCCTACTTGATTGACCATATATCCTTGAACTAATTTTCTTATTTCAATAAACCACTTTGTATTTTCCCTTGCCTTTACTCACTAGAAGTGGAAGTCTTATTGGAAAAAGAAAACTTTTATTGAGCATAACACATACTTTAGGCTAAGGTTTCAATCCTTCTTCTCAACCAGGGATTTTCTTTTTCAACCACTCTTGTTAACCAACTTGAATCAAAAGATAGTATCTACGACAATTTTCTTCTCCTGATAAATGTTGAATAAGTATGTGAACAAGGAATTTTGAAAAGAAAGAGGAATGCACAGTATGCGCACATCATGCATGTCCATCATTTTATTATGTAAGCAGATAGTTACAAAATCGTTGCATAGCTGGTTCACATACCTTTTCAACATGAGTTAATGCATAACTAATAATGACTTACTAATAATAGTTAAGCCTTATATTATAATGCCCCCTCTTAAGGCTTACATTATAGAAAGAAACAACAAACATATTAATAGAAGATTAAAATAATAGAGCCAAACAAAACCACGCATTCTTCATCGACATGCTCATTCTTTGAAAGAATAGTTCTTAGTGCACTTTTGTAGATTTAGATCTAGGAGGTGAATATAATATATTGGTATGCTCCAACAAATGACCTACAAAAGTAGGTCAAAGGCTACTGCAGAAAACATACCTTTTATTTTCATTCCAATACAATGAGCAAGAAAACCTCATTAGAGTTTTTGAGAACTAGGCCAAAATACAAACAGTTATAATAGGTGGAAAATAATCGTGAAGCTTGTCACATACATTCCGAAAATCTATTGCACATGTAAGAAAAACTATTGTATGTTGATAAGATAAAACACTTGGTAGAACTCACACATAGAGTTCACACGGGAAAACAAGATGGGATCAAAGGCACGAAGGAATAGGATGGCGTCATGCGTGGAGGTGCAAAGACAGACTTTCAGGACTTAGCTAGTTTTTTTAGATCAGGGCTATTTTCAGAGGCTGGTGTACAGAACACACAAAGCAATGCCGAGACTTGTGTGCCATGCTTTGTCTAGATTTTTAGGATCATATCAAATCACTCTTGCATGGAGGTAATCCAAGAATAGATTCATAACTCTAGTTAATTGGAAGTGATCTATAGATAGCATACTTGCATGTATGGCTATAATTGTAATCGGTGCATGGCTATTATTAGCGTGTGACCTATTTTTGGCATAGAGTTAAGTGGTTAAGGGAAAGTTACCCACCCTATATATATGTAGATGAATCGCCTAGTAAGAGATAGACAGTGACACATACTACTTTGAAGGGTTACAGATTCATGAAGTGCATGAGATTGGATAATTGTAAAAAATCCATGTGTGCATGTCTATTATTGTATCAAGCTTCTGTTACTATTAGTATAATTTTAATATATGAAGAATATTGGTCGAACCAATAGTGTCTTCTAAGTGTTTTCATTACATACTATTGATTATCTTGATGAGTTATACTGTAAATGCACACTGCTTATAGATCTGGTATCGGTATAACTGATGTATATGATGGATTAGTTTCTACATATATGTCTGTTATACTAATTCCATCAATGCTACCATCCTGCTATAACAACCCTAAAGAGGGACTTGGTACCTTGGCGTGCTTCAGGTGAGCACTCAGCCTGTGCTGAGTGATGTGCCAGTGCAACTAGGTGTTATCTGAGAATTCTAGGCTACATGATTGGTTCTGTTGCTGGGACCTCTTTTTTAGTTGTTTTCAAAATGGTTCATGATGAAGATGTACCAGCTAAATTTGGAGAGTGTTGAAGAGTGGATTCATGATTTAGAGGAAGAATATGCACGAAGTTTTAGCACTGGATCTGGATTCAACACACACACTTGGGTAGAGTAGAATTTGTATGAAAATTTGTACGAAAGCTTCTTTGTTATCTTTCCCGTAGAATTATACGAGTGGTTGACTGCATATGCGTCTAAGCAGAATTAGAGGTATCACACACTTGTTTGGACACGGGAGGAATTTAAAACACTATATGACGCTAACTTGATATAGAATCCCTGTAATAGATACCTAGATTTCATGGTGTTCTAAACAACTATCTTCTGGAGTATTCAATTTCAAATTATTTATGCCCAAAGGTAGTGGAGTTCTAGTTCCTATAGTATCCTAGAGGGACTTATTTGCAAGGTATTCCGTTGGCAATCAAAATATTGATGGTAACGTTGAACTTGGAAGATAAACCCATAGAAAGCTAAGAATCTCCACTCACGAGGGTAGGAACAGGATCGGTGAAAGATGGTAGACCTAGCGGTAACACGATAGAGGGAAGAGAGGTGGATGAAGTATGATGAGGCGTGTAAGAGGGAAATATGGAAGAATCAAAAAGTTACAGAATGGATGGCGTTGTGTAAGGAGATGGATCGTGAAGGATTTACAGCTCATGAGGATGACGAAGAGAAAGAGCATCAGGAACTCCCCCATCTAGGAAAGCATGACAAAGAACCCTCTTCGGCCTCACATGGAAGCACACCAGTAGATATGACCTGGGCTATGGGCACGCATCTAAGCCAACCTGCTGACCTAGCCCTTGCGCTTGATTTTCCAGTATCTAGTATAACAGGTAAGCAAAGTTTTCATTTAGGAAGTGAAGGAACATAAATAAGTTGGACAGAAAGTACATCAATGACAGCACAAATAGCTTCATTATTATTTGGGGGTATGTTTTCAGGCTCATCATCTGCACAGAATATGAGTGCGTCGAGTGTTGGATTCAACTCTGGAACTGGGACTACTTCACAGACTGTAGCAGTCCAGTATAGTACCACTTTCAGGACACAGAGGAGTGCATATACGGGCTCTATTCCAAGTTCTGGAGGAGGATCGAGAGGTATGGGTAGTTCTAGTTTTGGTGGTTCAGGTGGTTTTGGAGGTAGAGGAAACCAAGGAGGTTCTGGGTCGGGTGGTCAAGGCCCATAGCAACCCCAGAACATTTATATGGAGATGTCTCTTCGTCTCCCAGAGTATAGAGTTATCGAGGATGCTGCTGAACACATTCATATGTGTGAAATATTGTGGCGAGTGAAAGGTATCATAGCTTCTTAGTGCAAGGCAAGTCAATTTGCTACTACGTTACAAGTGTGCACGTGTATAGCTAGTATAAGAAGTTTGATCCCAATCAAACTTGTATTGATTATGTAGTATTGAAAGATGCTTTCTTAAAAGAGTCCCATATCCCAGAGTTTGAGCAGAAGAGTAAAAGCGCACTTAAGGATATAAAGTAAGACACTACTGAAAGTGTAAGTGAGTATGATGCCCATTTTAAAACACTTCTATCCAAACTCTCCTAATGACATACATGCAAGTCCGGATGCACAATGGTTTGTCAAGGGATTGATTACTCCCATTTCGAAGAGCACTATTGCATAAAAATTATATCGACCCGCACGTGAACCATTGGAAGCAGCTCTACACACTGAGGTAGTTAGGAGTACTGAAACTAGTGTTATTTCATTCTTGGAGGCTTAGATAGCAAGTTATGGACAAAATAGTTAGAGAAATTATCAGACAAACTCAACTCATGAGACGCATTCAGGAATCTGGTGTACAGATTGTGAAGTAGAAGGCCACACCAAGGATAGTTTCCCTCACAGAACTATATGTTCACTGTTGTTAGACTGTGAGATTTTCCATTTGAATCGTGATGCTAGTCATGTCCCCCTACTACAATGCACGATCAAGAAGAATTTATCCTCCTTTTGTAAAATTTATAGGTCCATGACCCATGATACTGAATATTGTAGACTAATTGGCTAGATCCATGATGTCATTTATATTGGGGTGCGACAGGTGAGTGTGGTTGATAGTTCTAAAGGAAAGAATGAGCATCAGGATGGGGATTATAATCAAATGCGCTATGACAGGAATGATGGAAGGTTTGAAGGGGTTCGTGAAAGAGGAAAAGGATATCGAGGCAAATATGGAGGATGAGGATGAGGTGGAGGAAGGAGTGAATTCCCTCAAGGAACTTGCTATACATGTGGCTCACCTGACCATTATAGGCGCGAATTCCCACAGAATATTTCATGTTCATTTTGTGGAAAGGGGCATAGTTATGAAGAGTGTTCGGACTTGTATGAGCATCTCAGTAAGTAGCACAAGTAAGACAACAAAGGCATAGGGATGGTTAGAATCCAGCACACAGTAGAGAATCAGTGGATGCCCAAGTTAACACCAGAACCTGAGACAGTAACAGTCAAGATAACCACACAAACTGAGGTGGCACACGCAAGAGAGGTTTTGCAACAGAAGATGACAATCACTAGGGAGGATATTTTACATACTAGGTATTCAGATCCAACTCATCAGAAAGAATTCTATCAAGAAACTATGGAGGTCCTTAGAAGCCTTCAAGGTGAAATACATGGTTTGAAAGAGCAGTATCAGAAATTGGAGCATAAGGATACCAAAAAGACCCCGTCTGATATTAACGACATCAGACAGGTATGTAGAATGTTGCACCAAGAGAATATTATTCCTTTATTAGGAAATTGGTTGAAGGGGAATACTCTGCACATGAGAACTGAGACTAGAAGACAAATACTTCATGCAAATCTTCCCCCTGATAGTATTGACTACAACAAGGAGATCACTTTGAATGTTGTTGTGGATGGGTGGTTGTTGAGCAATATTTTGATTGACACAGGTGTGGAAGTGAATGTACTTACATTGGATGCATGGGTACAAATGGGGAGACCCCCATCACAGCCATCATCTAATGTATTGTTCATGGAAAATAGAACAAAAGCTAATCCCATAGGAGTTTTGAAGGATGCATCTATCACTATACAAGGGGCCAAGTTCACAAGAAACTTCGAAGTGTTAGCGCTTGTGGAATCAGATAGCTTCCCAACTTTTCTTGGGCGCCCTTGGTGTTATGCAAACAATGCTGATTTGAGGTTTAACAAGGGGTATATCAGATTTGAGAACAAGGAGGAAAGGGTCATAATACCCTTGAAAAATGGGAAATCCATTCCATATGTGGAACCTTTAAGTGAAGAGGACTTGAACAGAATCTATATACGCACTGTTCGGGACCCAGAGGTCAATGAATCAATCCTTCATTGGGAATATTATCAGTTAATAAGTGATACTACTAGTATTTCTTGTGATAATTGGGCTCAAGGAACTTATGAACTGGCGGGGCGCGAAGTTAAGCATGTGGTTTCTTGCAAAAAGGGTTTTCGCTCTGTCAGGTGTATAGGTTGCTCAGTACCCCGCTATACTAGATCCAAAGATTTGGCTAGATTCTTATAGGCTATGGAAGTCAACTGGGCTGACCAGCTTTAAAGATGAGATATGCTATCATATACTTTGGGTGGGACAACAGTGCGCTGGTGGGTGGTCCATAGGGATAATCTCTTAGAATGGGGAAAGATTGGGACCACCTTATCAAACAAGTTTTTAAGAAGTAATGCACCTAAAAAAAATTACCCTTATCATGGTGATCAACCTGCTTAGCATCATATCCAACAGTGTGAGAGACTCTAGATAGTAAGACAGGAAGCATTACCACCCTCACTTTGGGTGCATTATTTTTATTCTACTCTATAAGGTTGTGTGCGTGTTTGGTATATATATGTTGAATTACATCGCGACACTGGAAATTTGAAAAAATTGACTGCAAGGATGATCCAAAATTTTGAATTCTTTTCATCTACGCCACCAATGAACAAATCTTTAAGCTTTATCAAGTGCTTAACCATGGGAGACAGTGGGAAAGTGGAAGAAATTATTTAGGAATTATTTGGTGAGACAGAGACAGGGGTACGTTTTGAGGATGAAGAAGATGATATCATACTACTTGAGCACACTTCTCTAGAAAAAGACAAGGGGAAGTTGGTTTACATAATTAATGATGAGGAAGTTGAGCACTTGGAATTGGATCATTCACATGGAGCATGTGAAGTGTTAGCCAGTGCGGATGTAGATGTACGCACATATCATGAACCTATGAAGACAACAAAGGTAAATATAGGCACAAAAGTTGAACCTAAGGAGGTGATAATTGGGGATTACTGGTCAGAATCAGAAGTAGTAATGATCATAGAGTTACTTAGAGGCTATGAGGACTTATTCCCAAGAGGATACTATGAACTTAAAGGCATGCATAAATCACTTGGAGAAATGAAGTTAAAGCTCAAGGAATGTGTGCACCCTGTTAGGAAGTGACCTTATCGAATGAATCCCAATTTGCATGAGAATGTAAAGGATGAAATTGACAAGATGTTGAAATCTGGGATCATTCAACCATTGGATGAATCAGAATGGGTCAGTCCTATGGTGATAAGCATAAAAAGGGATGGACAACAAAGGTAAATATAGGCACAGAAGCTGAACCTAAGGAGGTGATAATTGGGGATTACTAGTCAAAATCAGAAGTAGCAAAGATCACAGAGTTACTTAGAGACTATGAGGAATTATTCCCAAGACGATACCATGAACTTAAAGGCGTGTATAAATCACTTGGAGAAATGAAGATAAAGCTCAAGGAAGGTGTACACCCTCTTAGGAAGTGACCTTATCGAATGAATCCCAATTTGCGTGAGAAAGTAAAGGAGGAAATTTATAGGATGTTGAAATCTGGGATCATTCAACCGGTGGATGAATTAGAATGGGTCAGTCCTATGGTGATAAGCATAAAAAAGGAATGGTAGGATTCGAGATTTTTGTTGATTATAGAGAGTTAAATGCAGCATGTGTTATAGATCCCTTTCCTACGCCATTCACAGAGGAAATATTAGAAGGAGTGGTTGGGGTGCGAGATATATTCATTTACTGATGGGTTCTCAGGATATCATCAGGTTAGGATTGTCTTGGAAGATCAAAAGAAGACCACCTTCACTACTAAATGGGGAAGCTTTACCTATACTGTGATTCCCTTTGGATTTGAAGAATGTACCTACTGTATTTTCAAGGATAGTAGTACACGCATTCAAGGATTTTATTCACAACTTCTTACATGTCTATCTTAATGATTGGATCATTTATGGGATAATTAAGGATCATTGTGACAATCTGTGCTTAATGTTTGAAAGATGTAGACAGTTGAGTATCTCATTAAACATCAAGAAGTGCATCTTTTCTACTCCCTTTGGCATACTTTTAGGACACATTATCTGCAAGGAAGGGTTGTTGGTCGATCTAACTAAAGTTGCAATCATTTTAGACTTGAAAGCACCCTCCAGTTAGAGAGAGGTGCATGCGTATTTTTGGGTCATATAGGGTATTAAAGGAATTTTATAAAAGGGTATACAAAAGTTGCTACACCCTTGGAATACTTACTCAAGCAAAAAATTACACTCTATTTGAGGGAAGCACAACAACGCACGTTCAAGATATTGAAGGATAGGCTTACTACCGCACCTATCTTGCACTTTCCTTCATGGGATAAACCTTTTCATGTTCATGTGGATGCCTATGGCATGGCCATTAGTGTTGTTTTAGGTCAACCTAGTGAAGGTATAGTTGATCATCCCATTTGTTTTTCTAGAAGAAATTTGACCCCTTTCGAATAGAATTATACCACTTCAGAGCACGAAGCTTTGTCCATGATCTATGCCTTACATAAATTTCGTCAGTATTTTTTGGCAACACCATTTTTGTTTTATATAGATCACATGACATTAAAGTATTTGAGTGAACAATCCCGTTTTATAGGGGTGCATATGCCGATGGATACTCTTATTTCAAGATTTTGACTTTACAATTGTGGTAAAACTAGGAAAAATAAATTCTGGACTGAATCACTTGTCTCAAAATTCAATCAGGAGAAGAGGCACAAACAATAGAAGAGACCATGCATGATGCACAGCTGTATGGGTTACAACACGCATGCCATCAAAATTAGAGGACATTGTTGTCTTTCTAAGGATTGGTATGGCACTAGAAGGCATGAAAGCTTTAGAGAAGAAGTAACTTGCTATATGTGCAGCACCATTCATGTTAATCAATGGTGATTTGTAAAAATTAGGCAGAGAGAGGTGTTACACCATTATGTATTGGAGCATGAATGAAAGGATATAATGGAAGAAGCACATGGTGGTATTGTAGGTGGCCACTATGTAGGTGATACAACATCACGTAAGATCATAGTTGCTGGTTTCTGGTGGGAAACATTGTAAAAGGATTGTAAAGAGTATCGTAAGGCATGTGACCATTTTCAATGTCTAGGTCAACCAGGACAAAGGGATGAGATGCCTTTACGACTACATTACAAGTGTAGAAACATTTGAGAAATGGGTGATTGAATTTTTTGGTCCTATTTCATTAGCCGTGCGCAGGACTGGATCGTACTATATCATCTCTTGTAAAAATTATCTTACAGGATGGGCAGAAGCAGCACCTACAAAGGACTGTACAGTGGCTACATCAACAAGGTTCTTATGGGAGAATATTCTTATAAGGTATGTTTGTCCGTTAATTTTAACAAGTGATAGGGGCACACATTTTTTGAATGAGACAATAATAATTATGTTAGATGAGTTTATGGTTGCCCACCATAAGACTACACCCTATCACCCTTAGGAAAATGGAACTACTGAGGCTTTTAACAAGATTTTGAGCCACACATTGATCAAGATATTTGATGTTGGAAGGAAAGATTGGGATGATAAAGTATTTGTTTTTCTTTGGGCTTATAGAACAACATACAAGAGATTGAACAAAGCCACACACTTTCAATTGGTGTTTGGCGCAGAAGCTATTCTTCCCATTGAATTTATGTTACCTTCTTTGTGTATTGCGTGTGCTGGAGGTCTAGATGATGAGTAAGCCTTGGAAGAATGGATTGAGAAGATGGTTTAACTAGATGAGCGCCAAGCCATAGTACGCTGGAGTCAGAAATAAGATAAAGTGCGCCAAAAGGCATGGCATGATAGACATATCAGGGATAAGAAACTTGTGGTTAGACAAATGGTACTTCTATATGACTCCAAGTTTTTGTGCCATCTATGGAAGCTCAAGGTGCATTGGTTGGGGCCGTATATTATAACTCATTTACCTGAGTCAGGTGCGTTCTACTTTAGAAGCAATTGATGACACAAGGCTGCCGAGTTATTTTAATGGGAGTAATTTGAAACCCTACTATAAATAAGCCTTCTTGGTGTTTGTAATAAGGTAGTATTGCTAAATAGATTAGGTTTCCCTTTTTGCATTCCCTTAATGTGTTTCTTTCATCATCACTATGCTTTGTCAATTTAGTTCTTGTTTGTGTTTAATAAGCACACTTGCATGCATGAAGCTAACTACACTATGAAGCACGTTGATGTGCAGAGGACTGCACATACTTTTAGTGTGGGGTGGATTGTTGGTGACTCTTAGGTATATGCTGTAAAGATTTGAATGTTGCGGGTGTTGAGAAAGAAGGTTGCTAAGGGTGATTGAAGAAAATTACCTCTCAAAGACAAGCAAGGATGGAGATGAATGAGGGAAAGTATAACACGACGTAAGCGGTGGCCATGGTAACTACTAGGATATGGTGCAATAACAAGGTACTCGAGCACTAGAGTGTGTGCTGAAGAGAAGTCTTGTGACAAAGGGTAAAAAGGTACATGCTAAAAGGTTATAGCTTTTGGCACGAACATGTACCACATGGAAATGACAAAAATAGGTAATAAATGAGGAGAATTTGGTAGGTGGAGGAGTAATTAATGCAACAAAAAGTGGAAATCTATATAAGGACGGGATGTGATTTCATTTTTACCCTTGCGACTACGAGAATTTGACAAAGAGATACGTGTGAAGAGCCAAGTAAAGTGATTCAAGGTGCGAAGCAAGCGAACCAGGTGTGATCTATGTATTGGAAAGGCTTGTATCCCCGTAGGAGAAGGGTTTGAACGAAGCAGAGTGATAGAACAGAGCTAGGGCATGTGATTTCACAATTGTAAATTAGGGCACGATTGAATCGAGTTAGGGTTTGAAGGAAACTAATAAAAACTTGTAGCAGAAGGTCTAGAAAACAAAACCCAAAGAGAAGAATGGCTCCAAAGAAGAAAGCAGCACCAGTAAAGGAAAAAAAGAAGATCATAGTAGAAGAAGAGGAAGAGATGGCCCAGAAAAGTAATTTTTCAGAGATGCAGTACCCTAAGGATGTAATTATGGGCTAGGAATGGGATACCCACATACGATAGAGCAAGATAAGCGAGTATAACCACCAGACCAAGGATAACCAGAAGAAATTAGACGACTTGCTCACCTCCCAAACAAACAGACAAAATGAGGATGGCATGCCAGTATATGATGATGCTAGGGAAAGGCTACTGAAGAGGATTGGTGTCTACCAGCTGTATGAGATCCCATACTTTGGGAAATATGCACCATTGTATAGATGGCTAATGAGTTGAGTCCATGAGGAATTTTTCTATTTTGCAGGATGGAGGGTAAGATTGACACCCATTCTTATTGCCACAGTAACTAGATTAAAGGAAACAGGTGAGGATATTAAGATTGACCTAGCTGACAAGAGTGCCATTTTGGAGACACAAAAAGCGTTGGGCTACCAGAAAGGACCACAGAATGGACATTGATAAACTGCAAAATTGTCCAGTAGTACAGGCAGCAGCACACCTGATTACAAAGTTGAATGACCAAGATCGTTGGTCACAAGTTAACTCTATATGGCTTCATGTGGAAAATCCCATGTCAGAAGGAGTCACTTACAACATTGCCAACTTCTTTACAGAGAAAATAGTAGAGGAAGCGTATGCAGGAAACAAGATAAGTTTTGGCTGTGTTTTGCTAAGTTTGGTATTCATGGAGATTGGGGTACCAGATGGCCAAGAAGAGAATATATGGGAATACCCCGTGAATCACAAGTCTCCAGATAAATGATTCAGCAAGTATCTATGTAAGGGGTCTATGACGGATGAGGTAAAGGAGCGAGCAGGGATGTGGTATGACAGGCTCCACGCGGCATTTGAAGAGGAATGACGTATACCCAAGGAGTTGCCTTCAGTTCTAGGGAAGCAGGAAGAGTTTTTAGTCTACCAAAACTTTTGTATTACGTGTTTTCCAATGGTAGATGGGTCATGGAGCCCCTAGTGCAAACTTCCTTACACGTTTTCCACATGATATTTCCAAGCTTTAGTTCATCAGTTCACCGACACATGAAGGTTAGTATTTAATGTAGACAAGGTGGACTATGAATACCACACCTTGCGGAAAACATATGGATATCTAGGGAAGAATGCATACAATGAGAGTATTATCTTAGAGATTTTGAGCATTAAACTAGAGACACTTGCCATTGCAGATATCGGGGCCGCGCTGATATACCTTCAACTTAAGCTGAAAATGGAAAATAACAAGTATGTGGAAAATGAGTTCGTGCTTCTAGGGCCACCGAAGGGGAAGCATACCATGGAGAATGTCCCGGCACCTAGGCCCTCTGAACCCAAGCAAGATGATGAGGAAGAGGATGAAGAGCAGGAGGATAGTGGTGGCTTGGTGCGGAGGAGGAAGCAACCATCTGGCCAAAAGGAGAAGGAGCGCGTGACGGCTTCACAGGGAGAAGGAGTTACTGGGGAAGAGTAGGGTGACCAAATATTTAAGAAGGTATTTAAGTGCACAAGGGCGCAAGGAGAAACCCAACAAGTAAAGGAGCCAGAGGAGAAGAAAAGAAGAAAACTCAAGCTAGGCAAGGAAGCAAAAGAATCTAAGGAGAAGGTGCCCTCATCTCTAGTAGAAGAGGAGCCTCAACATGAGGAGGAGAAAATGGAATGAGGAGAAGGGGAATGGTCAGAGGCCACACAGGACAAGAGTGAGGATACATCTAGTATTCCTAACCTTGATGCAGCCATTCCAAAAGGGCCAAGGTCCCGTCAGACAAGCAAGGATGTAAGGGTGCAAACTATGGGTTATGCAGAGGACCAGGAGAATATTGTTCACACTTGGTTCCAGAGCACCATCGCGCAAAAATATTTATTTGGATGGGCACTTATGGATGAGAACAAGGTGACGTTGTGAACACGAAAACAACTTTCATGGTTGATGCATACACATATGGATGAACTAGATTTTGATGTCTGTGAAGAATCATGTGCATCTAGGTGATTGAAAAAGACACCAGAAGCCTGACACATGACAATTAAACCAACTGTTATGATGGATGAGTAGGTAAGCAATGCATTGGTAAAAGTATCTACTGAGGTAGCTAGAAGGAACATTGACAAATCTGCTACAATTAAAGCGCTTACAGAGGAGCTGAAGGTGAAGAATGTGGAAATAGTGCATTTAGTACAAGAGAGGGATCTGAGAAAAAGGAAATATGACACTTTTGTTAGTATGGTGGAGGAAATTGGAGATGATGTCCTAAAGGTATGCCTACATTTAGAATCCCAAGTACCAAATAATTTCCTTCTACAATGCACTACGTAAAGACAATGATGAAATTAGTATCGTAGGATGAAAAGGTGTGTATACCAAAACAGCTCAAGGACCTAGCAAAAGAGGTAGAGAAAGTGCAGGATGCAGTAGCAAGGAAGATTGCTACTTATGAAGGCCTACTGCAAGCCATCCGTGATGAGCTGAAGAAAGCTGATCATGCACTAATGATATGCATAGCTCTAGATGCGCTGATCATGGTAAAAACATTAGAGGAAGATAATGAAGTGCACAAAAGGCTATGAAGGATGCAACCCTAGGCTGTGCTGACTGATTAATCCCTAGTGAATTTGAAGCATGAGACACTAGCAGCGGCACATGCACCACATAAGGAAAGGTTAGGTGAACTTGGAAAGCTCATTTCTCAAAAGATGGATATATTAGAAGGGGTGCAAACCTCTAGGTCAAGGGTAATGCTTGTGATACATAATGAGTAGGGAAAGCTAACAATGGATGAGCTGGAGTCTATCATTGTAGACATTTCCAGAGAAGGCAAGAATGGTGTTGGTAGAGTGGGAGAACTTGGAAGTAAGATATAAAAGAGGAACATCTCATAGTTACTACTTCATAAGGAAATGGAGGAGCCTGAGGCCTGAACAGTTTTTGTTGTGTATACCTGATTCAAAATTCTTTATTCAACCATTCTTTATTTATCCATTCTTTGTGTAAGTTTTAGACATCACCATTTTCAGGGTGAAACAATGAGATTAGTGTGGGGTAATGTTGATTAAAGAAAACACTTAGTAGAACTCAAACATAGATTCTGTGCGGGAGAATAACACAGGAGCAAAGGCGCGAAGGTCTAGGAAGGCGATCGTGCATGGAGGTGTAAAGTCAAACTTTCAAGACTTATCTGATTTTGGAGATCATGGCTATTTTTAGAGTTTGGTGTGTGGAGCACACAAATCCAATTCTGAAGACTTGTCACGCCACTCTTCGTGGAGATTTCAAAGAGCATGTCAAATAACTCTTACGTGGACATAAGCTAAGAATATATCCACAACTATATTTAATTATCAACAATCTATAGATAACATACTTGCATGTATGGCTATAGTTATAAAAGGTGTGTCACTATTATTAGCATGTAACCTATTTTGATAGAGTTAAGTGGTGAAGGGCTAGTCCCCCACCCTATATATATATGTAATTAATTACTTAGTAAGATATAGAGAGAGACACATATTGTTTTGAAGGGTTAGAGATACATGAGTGCATGAGATTGGATGATTGTAACAGATCCATGCTGTGCATGTCTTGGTATTGTATGAATCTTTTTTTACTGTTGGTATGATGAATATATGAAGAATATTTTCCAAACAACAATGTCTGATATGATTGTCATTGTATACTATTGTTATTATGATGATTTATACTTAAGCACTTATAAATCTGGTATGGTGTAATGATGTATAGATGGACTAGTTTCTAAATATATGTTTGTTATATTACTTCATCATGCTAGCATTCTACTACAGAAACCCTAAAGATGAACCTGGTACCTTTTCATGCTTCGGGTGAGCACTCAGCCTAGGTTGAGTGATGTGCCAACGCGACTAGGTGTTATTTGAGAATTCTAGGCTGCATCATTGTATGACTTGTATAACACGTGTACCAAGTTTACCAACCATGTTCATACCTCCATTGAACTCCTACCTCACTGACCAAGCCTGCAACACACTGAAACAATCCTGAAACCATTTGGAATGCTCAATATACCACTGATAAGACACTACCAATCAAACTTCATGCCTCTGACTGAGCTTCACTTCACCACTCAATCCTTTTCCGTTAATTCCACTTTGCATAAATGAAAACACCAATGACCAAGGTTCAACAATCTCCCCCTTTTTCATTGATGGAAACAAATCAAAAACTTTGATGGATAACACACACACACCAACAACTTCAAATCACCATTCCTAGTTTCCAACAACACTCTCCATTTTTGACATCTATGAAAAAGGTTTCTTTTCCACTTGACATGAAATAGTGACAACTAAAGATGATGATGCATGAGAATAAACTTACTTGTCCCCAAGCCCCCCTAGGACTATGACCTCTACTTGACTAATCAAATCTCCCCTGGGCATAAAAAATCTTCCTTTGAAGGTAATTGACCTATCTCACCACCTTAGCTTACATAACTTCTTGATAGCTCATCATATCCACTTGGTCTTGATGATGCATGAGAATAAACTTAATTGTCCATAAGCCCCCCTAGGACTGTGACCTCTACTTGACTAATCAAACACTTAATCTCTACCCGAAACTTATATTTCAGTGTATTTTGTCTTCTTATCATACTCTTACACTAGTCAAGGTTTACCATATACTTTCCCTTGTTGCTATGTCAGCATTGTGTGATCGACCAATCTTGAGATCTTGATATATCAATTTTGATTCAAACCCAACTTGAGAGAATAGATAACAACAATTGACTTATTCTACCCTCATACACTTGATATAATATCAGTAGTATCTCCCCCTACATTAAAGCATTCATGCAGACCTGTAAATACTATTTTTTTGCTTCTTTCATAGTCCATAGTGTAAGAATCCAACATTACAAATCCCACCACATGATTCTCTTTTCATTTCAAATATTTCACCTTGTATATTAATTGTTCTCAAACCACCTTTTCTTCATTATTCTCATCACAATTTGAACCTTATTCATACCTTAAACTTGGCTGCGAAGAACATCGATCATGCACTGAGCACACAAGAACCTTGGTAAGTTAAAAACACGACTTCCTTTATAACATGTGCCACTAAGAACATTCTAACAGCTGGAACATTTTCTTTTGATGCTTAAATGCATGCATCACTCTCTCTCGGTCCTTTACTGATGGACCCTTTAATGAAATTCACAATCCCATACCGTGTCATATTCTTCTTAAAACATTACTAGGATCCATAGACCTATCATTGTCTGGTGATCAACTAAAATAACTTTCGTCATACTCTGTTATAGATTTTTTGTTAAACAAACTACAACTTCTAAGACATTCTGACCAAAGAGTGCATACCCTATATTATTCAACCTTTTGACAGAAACATAGACATGAAGCCCATGAATTCAATTGAAAACACTTATATCATACTCAAATCAAGGCATAAATTGATCATTCCAATTTTCAATATGCAATTTGGACCTCAGATACCACTTTTG
The DNA here is from genome assembly GCA_019776745.2 of Taxus chinensis. Lineage (NCBI taxonomy): Eukaryota > Viridiplantae > Streptophyta > Pinopsida > Cupressales > Taxaceae > Taxus > Taxus chinensis. The sequence continues at coordinate 68,251,801 of CM034153.1, read as the reverse complement.
AGCCTAAGACACCATTTTTATGCATTTGAAACACTATAACAGACATTTTTACAGGCTTGAGGGTTACTGTTAGTGCAAAATCATAGCACCCCTGGATGTAGATCAGGTTTCTAGGTTGATCACTTTGGCATCTAGTGTGATTGCATAACATTGAATTCTTTCTCCAAGTGTGGGACTAAAAAAAAATGAGAAAGGATTCTCCAGAGAAGGCTGGTTCCTATTCCTCTGTTCAGATGCACACAAAATATGCAGAGGGTTTTCTCAAAACCTAATCTAATCTGCCAAGGAGACAAGGTAAGAAGATGCATAAAATAAATCTAAGCTAATAGAGGTGATGCACTGAGGAATGAAGAACACCTATTTTGCCAGTAAACACAGACCATTTGAATGTGATATAAGATCATGCACAGATGACAAAACCTGTAGTGAAAGACCAGGAGGATGCAAAAAATGAACACAGAGAGGGCTGAGAATCATCCACAGACATGCATTACTTGCTCCAAAGATTGATACAATACACTACAGAATGCCATGAGGCAGAATAGTATTACAGTTCAAATGAGAGGTTCGAACTCCACAAATTCGCCTGAGGAGAAGAAGGGAGAGGCAAAACAGAAAAATGTTCGACCCTTGAAAAGAAGCTCCTCTTAACAATATATAGAAAGAATGAGAGAGGGAAGAGAGAGGGGAAAGCCAAATCTACCCCAACCACCTCCAGGTTGCACTCAATTTATCTCATTATGGCAGAAGCGGCGGATACCATATACAAAATGGCAGGCTTTCTTACAGAAGCGGCGAACTGTCTGCTGCATTAAAGTTGTTTGTTGAAGCATTACTTCTGCTTGTTATTTCAGCGCCAGATTCGTTTCTTGATTTTCTCTCTCCAAACTGAACCAAAATGCAAGATTGACCCCGGAATCGTGTAGAGAATTTCACCAGCTTTCCATTGATATAAAGAACGTGAAACTTTGAGCTTTGGATCGAAAGTTATGGCGATTCTAACCCAGATTTAGGGAAAAAACAGGCCAAAACGGGTCGGCGGGAAAATATTTGAACTTTTTCTACGCGCTCATGCCACTTGGATGACACGTGGCAGGCTCTGATTCACTAAGTAGTTCTCTCTCCATCCAATCTTTCGGTATAGATTTCCTTTGAAATACTCCTTGTTTTGCCCCTTAAACTTGGACATAGTGTAAGCACTACTTCATTAGTTCAGGTCCCAGTGCTTGAAACTTCTCCCTTTGACTTTTAAACCTATTTCTCCTTGTGACACGTGTCATGATGTGGTTGGTCAAACGGGTCTGCCGGCATCTATTCGCATCACAAGTTGTCCCATTATGTCATACCTTATACTTGTCTGGGACAAATACTTCCGATCATGCCCGAAATGGGCTTCACTTGTCCCTTATCTGCCGATGACACGTGGCGCAATCTGGTTGGCTCTCAGCTTTATTCAGCTATGCCACATCCCGCACGTTCTAACAGATTTTTCCCATTTGTCTCAGTTTGATCCTTAAATGCATGAAGTTTCTCTGTTTCAGTCCTTTACTGGCTGGTTCGCGTCCATTTAATCCCAAATGTCCCAGTGCCATACGCATGACAAATTATTCCGGTTCGCCCGATCCAACCGATTTGCGATCCTTACGTCGTGAATGTCCCAAACTGTCTGGTGATCAAACGTAAAATACCTTTTCAGCCGATCCGGGTGGTTCGCGTCCTATCGCGTACTCTTGTCCCAAACTATCCCACTCAGCAGTTAGTCGTTTTTCCTCCTTCTGTCCGAACCGAGCTTTCCGCGTGTATCCGCGTCCTATTATGTCAACCGGATGTCCCAGTTGCATCCGGACATGCCTACCGGCATGAATTCAGCCGATCCACGTCTTCCACGTATCGTTCATTCCAACTATCCCAAAGGAAACCTTGAGAAATGATCATTAGCTAATTTTCACGATTTGCAATTTCTGACCTCATATACTACTTGCTTGAGAACTGCAAGACACCATCTTTATGCATGTTATCGAAATTTTCCCTGGGGGGTGAGCATTTTTACAGGCTTGAGGGTTACTTCAAAATTTCCACATTACTCTCTTGGTCATGAAAAACACACTTAACCTTTAATTATACCTTTTAAATCCTAAGTAGATGATGATATTGTTCTTTTTCTAACATACTATGCACAATTATGTAGCTGAATATTCTTTATGTAGACCCTGAATACACATTGTGGGTCAAACCTTGAATTCTCTATCTTAGTAATTTTTTCCAAACAATCCTTGATTTATACATTTCATAGTCATTAAAGTATATTATTGCAAGAACAAAACATGGTGAACTTTTCTCATTGATAGATAAGCTACTTCAAGACATAGCTTACTCAAAAGCATCACTAATCAAAAATTCTCTGGGTCACAGCTTAGTCTCTTATAAGGTCTTCATGGAAAGATCATAGTCTTATGACTTATATCCACAATGTCAGCTCAATTTGATAGAGTACACCTTGAGCTCCACTTTGAACTTCAAAATTGAGTTACATATATCAAACAAGAATCATGCTTCTTTTGTCTTCATGAGTCTCTAAAACCCTCTATTCACTCACCTTAGCTTGATGTCTTCCAACATACAATCTTTAGTCCTAGTCTTTAAAAACATAGATTTCATCTAGCTTACTCATATACCCTAACTTCTCTCACACAGGTTGGGCTTAAGATGTCATTATTTTCATAGTTACCATCACTTTTTTACAATATGAGTAACTCTTTTTATTCCTACCTTCTATAAATAAAATTAATTCATATCTTTTCCAAGTGAGACAAATAGACTTGAAGTAACTCTTTCATGTAATTGATATTACAACTCCATTCTTAACACTTTGTGCCACTGTACCTCCTAAAGACTTTCTTGTAGATTATCACAATCACCTCTTGTAATTCATTTACTTGAAACCACTGCAACCTTGCATTAAACCATGGTTGGGTTGCTCCATTACTTGTTTCAGATTCCTTACTTCTTATTGACTTGGATCAACCATGGTAATGTTGGTCCAAAAATCTGTCTGGTGGGTAGTGTTGATGGCGGATCACAGCACCCCTGAGTGTCTGCAACTCAATGGGTTGAGACTCTCAGTGCGATTGCATAACATGGAGCTTTTCCCGAGTGTGGGACCTTGTGAATCGGGAAAACTCTCCGGATGAAGGCCAGTTCCTATTCCTCTGTTCAGATGCACACATAAAAAATGTAGAGGGTTTACTAAAAAACCTAATCTAACTTTCCAAGGAGACAGGGTAAGAAGATGCATAAAAAATAAACCTAAACTAACAAAGGTGATGCACCAAGGAATGAAGAACACCTGTCTTGCCAATATACACAAACCATTAAAATGTAATGCAAGATCATGCATAGATAACCAGATTTGCAGTGAAATATCAAGAGGATGAAAATGAAAACAAAGAGGGTTGAGAATCATCCACAGACATGCATTATTTTCTCCAAATATTGATACAATACACTACAAAATGCCAAGAGGCAAAGTTGCATTACAGTTTTAGATGGGAGGTTTGAACTCCACAAATTCACCTGTCAAAGAGAAGAAGGGAGGGGAAAAACAAGAATGTCCAAACTTTATAAAGAAGCCCCTCCTTACAATTTATAAGAAGAATGAGAGAGGGAAGAGAGAGGAAATCCAAATCTACCCCAACCACCTCTAGGTTACATTTAATTTATCTCATTATGGTGGTAGGTGAGAACCCTAACAAAACCAAAAAGTGGTGAACTGTATTTTGCATTTTTAAGAATTTTTTTCGTAGTTGGATAGAGGACCTTATAAGCTTTCCGAAAATTCTAACCTTGTACGAATCTGAGCTCCCTGTGAAAAGTTATGGCCATTTGAATATCTGGGTCAGGGTCTGCTTCCTGTCAGCGCTCAAAATGTTGCGCCTCATAAAGATGCGCCCTGGCACATCCATCCTTATGTCGACATAATCTTACGTGTGCCAAGGTGTGAATTTCTTCATGTTGACACATTATGTCATGCACCCTTTACCTGCACCAAGGCGTGAATTTATTCATGTCGACACCTTATGTCATGCGCCCTTTACCTGCGCCAAGGCGCAAATTTCTTCATGTCAACACCTTATGTCGTGTGCCCTTTACCTGCACCAAGGCATGAATTTATTCATGTCAACACCTTATGTCATGCACCCTTTACCTGCGCCAAGGTGTGAATTTCTTCATGTCGACACCTTATGTCGTGTGCCCTTTACCTACGCCAAGGCACAAATTTCTTCATGTCAACACCTTATGTCGTGCGCCCTTTACCTGCACCAAGGCGTGAATTTCTTCATGTCGACACCTTATGTCGTGTGCCCTTTACCTGCGCCAAGGCATGAATTTATTCATGTCGACACCTTATGTCGTGCGCCCTTTACCTGCGCCAAGGCATGAATTTCTTTATGTCGACACCTTATGTCATGCGCCCTTTACCTGCGCCAAGGTGTGAATTCTTGTTATTCCCATATCTACCCGAGGGGGAAGATATATACAACAATTTGGTAACTCAATGGGGTCACCTTCCTGCTAGGTAGAAGATTAGTGGCCTTTTAGCAATCCATTGGGCATGGAGTCATAAGCAATAACTTGAAACCAACTTGATCTCTGATCCTGAGCCTGATATCACAACTCCTTCCTCAAGAGCATGCTGAACTGTAGAAATTCCACCTGAGAGCAACAAAACCTATGTCGAAGCACTTATGGAAATTGAAACCTAACTACAACAAGACAATGTGCATACGTACTTAGAGAAATTGAAATCTAGGCTAATATTTACAAGGGTAAACCTTTTCCTTTTAGTAGTAATGTTTAAGATAGATTCCGTTAACCGGAATCGGGAGTTATTCTCCATCCAATGTAGAAAATTGGAAGGCATTACTACTTTTACATCCCGTGACTAGGTAGGGGCCACTCCAAATGGCATCAAACTTGGAATGCTTTCCTGGTTTTTCCTGATATGCATCCCATTTTAGAACTAGGTCCCCTTCTTGGAAGGTCTTTGCTCTTGCCTTCTTATCAAACCATCTTTTTACTAAGGCCTGATCCTTCTCAATCATTTGAACTACATATTCTCTAATTTCTTCTAATTCCATCAACTCTGCATGCCTGGCCTCCATTGGTTCAAACTCAGACAACTCCAACTGCTTCATGAGCTCCAATGCTAGCAATTCTAATGATATAGGCAATACTACCTCTTTCCCATAGACCAACTTGTAGGGATAATTACCTGTAGATCTCTTTGGTGTTATCCTGTCAGCCCATAATGTTGATTTTAGCTTGGTATGCCATGTCTTTTGGTTTTCTTCTAGAGTCCTTCTGATGATTCTTAGCAAATTCTTGTTCGTGGACTCTTCCTGTCCATTACCCTCCGGGTAATAATTTGAAGAGGTGCTCAAATAGATACCATTCTTGACAGCCCATTCTGTAATCTTGGAACCTATGAATGCCAATGCATTTTCTGATATGATAGTTTCCAGCACACCGAACCTGGTCATTATTCTTTAATAAAAGTCTAGTATGTTAGACTCATTTGCTTCCTTGAGTGCTACTGCTTCGGTCCACTTGGTGAAATAGTCCGTTGCCATGAGAATCCACTTGTGGCCTTGGCTTGAGTTTGGATTTATGACCCCAATGAATTCCAATCCCCATTGCATAAATGGTTGGTTAACCAAAATTGGGTGCAATGGAAGCGCTGCTAGTCTTTCTTTTCCTGTGAAGAGTGCACATTTCTTACACTTTCTTATTCATGTATAGCAGTCGCTGAACACTGTGGACCAATAATACCCTGCCTTCATTATCTTGAGAGCTATTATCCATGGGGAAAAATTTCCTCCAGAATCTCCATCATGAAAATCTTGTAACACCCTCTCAATTTGACCTGTAACAATGCACCTCAATAGAACTCCATTGATGTCTTTCTTAAAAAAAACACCATCAACAAGCACATATGGAATGGCTTGTAATCTGAAGTATCTCCTTTTTTCTTTGCTCAATTCTGGAGGGCATAGGCCTACCAATAGGAAGTGTATCATATTCTGAGTCCAACAAGGAGTGGGCACATCATCATTTTCCTATTCTTGACCATATTGTAGTACCAAGACAGTCTCTTTTTCATCACCTACTTCAACTTGCTGACTCAAAGCTAGTTGTTCACATAATCCCTTTCCATGGACCAACTTAGTGACCTTAATTTCGATATCATATTCCATGACACGAGTGATCCATCCTGCACGTTTCTCATTTAGATCATTGTTTATAAGGAAGTCCTTGACTCCCGCATGAGAGACCAATAATTGGATCTTGTTGTTTGAGACTAGGTGCTTGAATTTCTTTAAGCTTCTAATCACTGCAAGGACATGTTTTTCAATGAAAGAGTACCTAGTTTCGTATTCCTCCAAGCCTTGACTGAAGAAAGCGACTGGTTGTTCTAATCCTTCTTTGTTTTTTTGTACCAGGATTGTAGAAATTGTGTCTTCACCACCAAAGGAATATAGCATGAAATCCTTGGAGAAATCTGGATTGATGAGAGTCGAAGCTTGAGATATAGCCTCTTTTATTGCCTCAAAACTTGCCTTGCCTTCAGATGTCCATTTAAATGCCATGCTCTTCTTTAACATCAGTTTTATTGGCTTTATGAGAGCTGTAAAGTTTGGAACAAATCTGCGGACAAAATTGATCCTTCCCAAGAAGCTTTGAAGAGCCTTCTTATGACTTGGCAATGGCAACGCTCAAATTGCTTCAACTCTTTCTGGGTCAATTGCCAATCCCTCCTTTGAAACAATATGGCCTAGAATTTTTCCTTTGTGAGCCAAGAATATGCATTTTTTGGGATTCAATGATACCCCAAAGCTTCTACACCTCTGAAATACCTACCTCAGATGAAAGAGGTGATCCACTACATTTTTGGAGAATACAGTGATGTCATCAAGATATATTAGAACTATTTTATTGATCGACCCCTTAAATGCCATATCCATTGCCCTTTGGAAAGTGGCTCCAGCATTTGATAGCCCAAATGGCATCTTATTGTAGGCATAGGTGCCCCATTTGGTGGTGAAAGCCATCTTGAACTGGTCATCTTCTTTCACCATTACCTGATTATACCCTGAGTAGCCATCTAGGAGAGAGAATCTCTCCGAACCGGATACCACTTGCAATATTTGTTCCATTGAAGGAAGTGGGGAATGGTCTTTGAGAGATGCCCTGTTGAGGTCTCGAAAGTCTACACACAACCTGATTTCTCCACTCTTCTTCCTGACTGGAACCAAGTTTGCAACCTAACTTGAGTGCTTGATCGGGAATATAATGCTCACCTCTATTAGCTTGTTTAACTCCTTCTTCATTAGAGGCTCAATGTGGGGGTTAACTGGTCTCTGCTTCTGCCTGAAGGGCTTAGCATCTGGATCCAATTCTATGGTATGTTGTGCCAAGTTCGGATTGAATCCTCTCAAGTCTTCATAGCTCCAAGTGAAGACATGGGAATTCTTGGCAAAGCTATATGAAATCTGATTTCTCCTGCTCAGTGGCCACTTTACCAATTTGAAGTGTTCTGCCTTCCCCAACTGGAATTGGATCTAAATCTTCTCTCTTGACCTGTATGTTAGCCTTTTCCTTACGGAACTAGTCATTAGGGTTGAAGATAGACTCCAATGTCACTAAACCTTTGGGAAGCTTGTTTGTCCATAGCTGCACTACTTGATCCCCGTACTACTGCCCTAGTCTATCCTGATTCCTAGCTAAGAATTCAGCCTCTTCTTGTAAGAAATTGAAGATCTGTTGATCATTCTCAAACACCTGCCAGCTTGTGTTATTATCTGGAATTGTTGGCCTCACAATCACATGGATATGTGGTTGTGTTTTTTCCCTTTTGATGTTGTCAACCACATCAAACGTTGCTCCAACTGCTGCGAGCCTATCCGCTGCTTCATTTTTTTTTGGGTATGGACACGATTTTGAAAGCTTTGAAATCCTCAATGATGTCCCATACCCTATTCTTTTTGTTCCTCAGCAAGTCATTCTTTGTAGCATGTTTTCCCCTGACTTGGCTGACAATTAGCTCACTATATGCAAACACCTGCAAGTTCTTTATGCCCTTTTTCCTGGCCCAATGAAGTCCATGAATCAAGGCCTCATATTTAGCTGTGTTGTTTGAACAGGAAAAATGGAAACAAAAAGATGATAATATTTGATGCCTACTCCTTGATCCATCAAAAAATAACTGTCATACCTCATTGTCATCCTTATGGTCTGGTTTGGTGATGCTAGGAATAGGCTGGTTTTCTTTATGTATGCAATAGACTCCTAGCTTAGATTCTTCTATTTCTTGGTAGGGATCAAAAGCATGTACCTTACTTGCCCATTCATCCAGAGTCAAATCTGGGATGCTTCCAACTTTGGTGTCAGCTTCATCTGTGCTTGGATAATCTTCTTGATCAAATGCTGAACAGTTGGCATTGATTTGGCTTGGAGTATGAGGCTCAATATGGAAGTTTACAATTGGTTCGGATCTGATTGTGACCTTAGTACCATATCTTGTTCTGAACAACATGTGTGACCAGTCAACAGATAAGTAGCCTCCAATTCTAGCTGTGAAATCCCTTGATAAACATAGGGAAAAGAGTGGTGGCAAATCTATTACTAACACATCTTGCAAAACGGTAACATTGGGGCATGCATGCAAGATAAGATTCAAACCTTTAATCACTCCCACCATTGCTACTGTTGTCCCATCCAATTGCACTACCCCTTTAGATATGACTTCATATTGGAGACCCAACTGATCAGCGATTTGCTTGGGCATGACAGAACTACTTGCCCCAGAATCAATCATGCAATTGTGTACTAGTTTATCCCCAATGATTAATGAAATGTAGAATGGAGGGGGTTTCAAAATTTTACCTTGTTGTCCTCCATGATTCCCTTCAGGCTGAGTAGCATTTATGAGGACATTCTCTTGCATACAAACTTGCTGGTTTGAAGTTGACAATTCCTTCATGGCAGCTTGTAGAAGATCTCTTTGGCCTGGGATGGATAAAGATTCCGACATTGATATATTCACATTTGTCTTCTTCATTTGATCAATGATGCTAAATGGGTATGAAAGATCTCTTTGCTGTCCTTTAGGCTACACATTCCTTTCTTACGCATGGGCAGCAACAGTTGGCATTTGAGTTGGCTTAGAAGGTGGTTTGGGTTGTCCTTGCATGTTTGGAACTACATTTTTCTTACCAACACCTTGTGGAGTGATGGAAGGTTGTAGATCACTTGGAGCCAATGACTGCCCCTCACCAATATTTCTCTTCTTTGATCTTGTGTTAGTTGCTACACTCTGAGAAATTGTTTGATTCATGCCACAAAAATCCTCAGCTTGCCAATTCACAAGTGCAGTATCATTTGGAGCTGTGTTTTGTTGAGATGTCCCTTGTTGCTGATTTGTTTCTTGACTCACTTCACCCTCTACGCCAGTAGTTGTCACCATCAAGGCTTGGTTCAAACCACCATTGAAGCACATAGATTGGTTGTGAGGTTCATTGCATGGGAAACACCAATCATACTCTTGAGCTATGTTGTTTTGTGCTGGCACTAATGCTTTAGAAGCAGATGCAACATTGGGGCTATAGGGATGAAATGGTCTATTGGCGGGAGGCCTTACTTGGCTTTGATTTTGATTTTTAGCCTGAGCTGGTGACCTATTTTGTTGGTATGGGGGCCTAGCCTGGTACTGCACTTGAGGCTGATATGGTCTAGCACTTTGAGCTTGTTATCTTTTGATAGTCACCAACTCATTTCCAAGGTTCTGCAATTGTTTCATAACCTCTTGGAGTTCATTTGAAGCACTAGAGGATGAAGTAGAAGTTTCATTTGAACTTTGATTTCTAGGAGTGGGAATAGGAGCCAAAGTAGGTGCTTGACTAGTGCTTGAATTTTCTAAGTTTGGATACAAGGGCATGGGAGGCCTAGGAGCCAGCTTACCATCTTGAATAAGACAGTTTTCAGCCCTAATGGCAATGCTATAATTAGCAGGTAAGGTTGTGCCTCCCATAGATTAAATTAACATAGAAATATCAGAATTTAAAACTTTAAGATAGTATAGAAAAGCACCTTCAGCTATTGGCCTAACGAACACTAAAATTCTATCCCAAGACCTATGAAATCTGAAGTTGAAGTCAGTCAGCTGCTCATTGGGAGCTCTCTTGATAGTTGTCAATTGTTCTAGTAGAGACAAATTGTCTCCCTTTTCTCCAAACTGCTCATGGAGAACTATGCATAACTGATTCCAATTTTGGATAGAACTAGCTCCAAGGCTCATAAACCATTGCAATGCCTTCCCTTTGAACGAAGATGCCAAAAATTTGATAGCAACATCCATTTCATTTATCTCATGGATTGCACAAACGTTAGCAATGTCTTTAACATGATCATCAGGAGTGGTATGATTTTCTCCAGTAAAAACTGGAATGTTCTTCAATGCTGCAATTAGAACTGGATTCTGTGCATTGAGGGCAAGTGGGTTGCTGCCAATGAAGTTGACAAAAGTGTTTTGTTGCGCCATTCTGATTGGCCTGAGAACCCTTGTTGATTGGATGAAAGGTCTACCAGGTGGAGGGGTTGATAAAGTCCTGTTAGGTGGAGATGGTGATCTTTGTGGTCTTATTCCTCTCCTTCCTCTGCCTGGTGATAGTTGTAAGTGGAAAAATAACCCCTCTTCTCGAGTGTCAGACCTGATTCGAATTCTTCTCATGTGCCTGAGAAACTTTTGTTGCTACACCGCTGAATTCTATCCCTTCAGAGTCACCATGTGTGTTAGAGAACGAGCCTAAAAACGTTGGATCTGCCAAGTTACACACCAAACCTGACAATATTAAAAATAGAATTCAAAACCTTGAAGGACCCAGAAGATATAGTTCTTCAATTCAGTTATTGGGTTTTGTTGTGTAGCTACTAATCCCCAAAAGGTACAGGCAAAACTCAGGTCATGCAAGGTAACTTACAAAACTTGAAATACACCGTGTCAGAACTTGGGACATGCTCAATACCTAGGAAAACCTGAAATACTAAAAACCATGAAATTTCAAAAGTCGAAATCTCAAAAATCTAAGAATACCCTTTTGAATATTACCCCCAGATCTATCAATTGGTGAAATTTTGACTTGTTTTGAGCAATTTAAGCCCTTGAAAATTGATTTCAAAGTTCAGCCTGGAAGGTGAAAAATCTGAAATTATAAAACCTACAATTTTTTAAGTCCAAATTTCTTGAAAATTCCTTCAAATCTTGTTGAATGACCTTTTGGTCCCACTGGGCGTGCCAAAACTATTCATGGTGGATCACAGCACCCCTGAGTGTCTGCAACTCGATGGGTTGAGACTCTCAGTGTGATTTCATAACATGGAGCTTTTCCCAAGTGTGGGACCTTGTGAATCGGGAAAGCTCTCCGGATGAAGGCTGGTTCCTATTCCTCTGTTTAGATGCACACATAAAAAATGCAGAGGGTTTACTCAGAAACCTAATCTAACTTGCCAAGGAGACAGGGTATGAAGATGCATAAAAAATAAACCTAAACTAACAAAGGTGATGCACTGAGGAATGAAGAACACCTGTCTTGCCAATATACACAAACCATTAAAATGTAATGCAAGATCATACATAGATAACCATATTTGTAGTGAAAAATCAAGAGGATGCAAATGAAAACAGAGAGGGTTGAGAATCATCCACAGACATGCATTATTTTCTCCAAAGATTGATACAATACACTACAAAATGCCAAGAGGCAAAGTTGCATTATAGTTTTAGATGGGAGGTTTGAACTCCACAAATTCACTTGCCAAAGAGAAGAAGGGAGGGGAAAAACAAGAATGTCTGACCTTTAGAAAGAATCCCCTCCTTACAATTTATAGGAAGAATGAGAGAGGGAAGAGAGAGGAAATCCAAATCTACCCCAACCACCTCTAGGTTACATTTAATTTATCTCATTATGGCGGTAGGTGAGAACCCTAGAAAACCCAAAAAGTGGTGAACTGTATTTTGCATTTTTAAGAATTTTTTTGTAGTTGGACAGAGGACCTCGTAAGCTTTCCAAAAAGTCCAACCTTGCGTGAATCTGAGCTCCCTGTGAAAAGTTATGGCCATTTGAATATTTGGGTCAGGGTCTGCTTCCTGTCAGCGCTCAAAATGTTGCGCCTCCTGAAGATGCGCCCTGGCGCATCCATCCTTATGTCAACATAATCTTACGTGTGCCAAGGCATGAATTTTTTCATGTTGACACCTTATGTTGTGTGCCCTTTACCTGCACCAAGGCACGAATTTCTTCATGTCGACACCTTATGTTGTGCGCCCTTTACTTGTGCCAAGGCGCGAATACCTGTTATTCCCATATCTACTCGAGGGGGAAGATATATACAAAAATCAGATCTATGGATAGACAGGCCAACAGTGTGCAGGGCATAGCCCCTCTTTGAGACAACAAAGCAAAACTGGTTTATTGCTATTCTACCAGTAGGAATCTGTGCAAGTCTTACAGTATTCTGCCTTCAGGGGGTTTGGGATCTCATCCTAGTAGAGTTAGTTCCGACGAAGAACAAAAAGGAATGAAGGAAGGAATAGAAGAAAGATGGATTTGAAGGGAGAAAAGAAATGAATTCCAAAGTAGAAAGGTCAGAGGGTTTATGTTTTGGGCCGGTAGTAAACAGAGCCAAACTTACTCACATAAACAAACAAAGAAATACTGTTAAACAAATGACAAAAGTATAGGTGAATCCAACAGAATAAGCATGTAGATCTAACTTAAGAAAGATCTAACACATAACACAGGAATTCAGCACAAAGTCTCAATTTTTTGTATTAATATTTTGTTCTGTTACAAGAAAGCTCAAAGTATTTCTCTCCTCACTTCTATTTTTCATACAAATTTGCTCACCCTTGAATACAACAAGTGTTCAAGTATTTATAGAAGGAGGAGGAGAAAGAAGACAAAAAGGAGCCAACCACTATTTACAAAATATTTAAAAGTCAAATGTTGACTTTAGGGCAATTTGGTGGATGACAACATCCCATGGTGCAACATGGATGATGTCATCATTTGTGCCAACATACTTTTAAATACTTTTACAAAAATGGGATTAATCCCAGGAGGAAGGAGCCTATTCATCGTCATCCCTTAGCTTGAAAGGAGTGTCTTGCTTCTGCTCAGGAGAGGTGATGTGAAACTGAGCTCGATACTCCATGAACTTGCTGACCATCGCCTAAAGTTGATCCTGAGCGGGACCCTTGGTGTGATCTCTGATGACTTCACAAGTTTCTCGTTCATCTCTGAGTCTTTCAGAGAGTTTTAAGTATTCATTGCATGCCTCCATCAGGTACCCAATGAAGTCATGACAGGCCAGAAGGTTGTTGATAGATTCTACATCAAAAGTGGCCTCTGACGTGAAACCTTGCGACATGATTCCCTTGAAAAGTTGAATAGTATCATCTACCTTCCTCAAGGCATACGCTACACCGAGCAACCCTGGAGACATTCTTAAGATGATCTGCTCCATTTGATGCATGGCATCCAAAGCTTCCTCCTTGATTTTGTCTATCTTTACTAAGACAAACTCCATTTGGTCAACCCAATAGTCTAAAGCAGCAAGGAATTTTTTGGGTGTTCGTGGGTGATCAAAGACACCGAATTTCATCAAGTCATCGACTGGGTAGTTGAGCATCTTTTGGAATTTATCATGTTGTAACCTGGCATGGTCCAACTCTTCAAAGATAGGTCCTACTATTGCCTGGAGTTCCTTGTTCTCTTGATTTATATTTTGATAGAGCTTCTGTGAACTTTGTAATCACTTCCTCACTATCTTTGAGGATCTACTCTCTCCAGGAGGACACTGCTGCACCTTGCTCACCAATCTTGGCGTAATCATTTATCTTCTCCTGACTAAGAACTTTGGGAGGGTCGGCGGCAGTCATAGGAGGGGCATTGCCCATCTTTTGTAGGGCTTGGAGAAGATGCTTGTTTTTCTCTTTTAATATTCTCTTCTCTTCCTTTGCTTCTTGAAGCTTCTTGCAAAGGGCATCCACTGCAGATAAGGCCTCTCCTTGCAGGCTCTCTGATGATGTTCCCATTGTGACCTGAGTCACTGTAAAATCTGTAGGAGACAGATCTTCTTTCTTCTTTGTGGGATCAGGGTACGCGATCTCCATAACCCTTTCACCTGAAGTGCTTTGAGAGAAGCGGGTTATAGCCTTTTGCTTCTTAGGCCCTTTAGCCAGAATAATAGAGAAGTCCATAGGTGCAATAGGGACTTTCCTCTTGTGTTGGCTCAGGTGTTCAGAGATCCATTCTGGACTTAGGGGAGTGGGACCAGAGGACGAAGAGGAAACAGGGGTGGAAGGAAGAATGACTGCAGTGGACACGGGGAAGTGTGTTGAAACACTTGGTGGTGGCATGAAGAAAGGGGGCCAACACACCAATGCTCACGAGAATAGGAGTCACTACAAGAGAGGAGGCCATGGGGGTGGAAGGGATCTGCGAGATGAGGGAAGAAATTTTGGGGGACAGATCCGTGAGGGAAGAGAAGATGGAGGAAGAGGGAGAGAGAATGACAGAAGACAGAGGAGAAGACACAACCAAAGGAGCGGTTGTTTGAGTGACATGAGGAGGGGAAGGAGGAGTGAGAGAGGGAATGGTTGGTACCTCACCAGTTGTAGCAATGACAACATCCTGAGTGGATGTGTCCGTTGGAGCACTTACCACTTCTTCTTTTCCTGGGGACACTAAGTCCACAACTTGCTCCTTCTGCGGTAGAAGGAGGGCTCTTCAGGAACTTCTCTTGAGCAGTGCTTGCCTCTCCTACTTTATCCTTTCCTTTTCCCTTTAGGAAAGTGTTCTGGCCTGGATGGTGCATTACCCAAGGGAGACGTGGTAAAGTCTACCCCAAGGTAGATGATACCATTTTTCTTGCACCAATGCTCGGTTCGTTAAAGAGTGCCCTTGACCCTTTCCTCTATAGTCTGAGGGGCCTTGTTCCTATCAATTTCAACAAACAGCCAATTGTCCCCATCTGTGTCTAGATAAACTTGATCAACTTCTTGATCAGTTGCTTAGAAATCCTTTGGGACGATAGTCACACCATATTGAATGATCTCTGCCAGGGCCAGTCGGGAGTGATCCTTTCATTTGAGCTCAACTTCGTGATTTAGGTCGATGTAGATATCCTCAATCTAAGGGACATGAATTGGATCAATCCTTGCTCTTAGAAGGAAACCATGAGGATCGAAGGTTGGCCTTGCCAAGAAATTATGCTTTAGATAGAGCAATTCAATCTCTACATACATCTCTCGGGCTTTTCTCTATGAAGTGCAGGTGTATCTGCCCATGTGAGGGGGAATGGAGTTCCACCCTTCTTCCTTTTCAAACACTTCTCATGGTATGTGATGAGCTATCTAGACAGCTCCAACAGGATCAGTTTGGGTCCCGCATACCTTGGCAATCTGGTGGGCTCTCCCAAGAAGTTAGTGGCTCTAAGATAGGTGAAAATGGGGAATTGTGTGAATAATGCTCCGCACTTCTCTGTGGTGGTGATCACGCTTTTGGTCATCCGACTGCAAGTCATGTTGGGCCTCAAGAGGCAGATGACGCCATAGAAGAAGACATCATTGATTTTACTGAATTGGGCTATGTTGTTCTCCAGTCTTAACTCTGGATAGTACTCGTATATCCTGACCTTGGGGCCATATCCCACACCGATTCAATGATGGGTAGTCCCTCTCTGAGATAGCAACACATACTACATAGGAGTTCATATAGAACCTCCCAGTTGTTGAAAGTTGTTAAAGTTGCTCCGAGATTGTGCTACTGATAATCTCTCCCCAGTCAAAACGCTGATCGGGAACATTTTTATTTATTGTTTCCAAATACCTAAGCATCCACTTCTGAAAGTAGTGGGTATCAGGTAGCCCAAACACCTTGCTTAGGAAGGTGATTGTGTCACTCACCTCCTCTGAAAAGTCACTGCGATGAATGACTTAGGGCCACCTTCTTGTCACCTTCTTATTCTTGAGGTACACCTCATTCATTAACTGCATACATTTATCTTCATTTTCAATCCATGTCTTCACTCAGTCCTCCTGGCTCACTGCTACAAAATGTCTGTGGTGAGGGATACCCAACATGATCTCAAAATGTCAGGCCATGAGGTTGATTATCACCTTGCCCTTCTCATTTTCGACACATCTTGTGTCCTTATTGTAACAACGGCTCACCAACATCATAAACTCATTGTTGATTGCGCTCACTGGGAGCCCTGTAGCAAAGTGCAGACCACTGCCAACCAATTTATCCATCCATGGGCTGCCTGTGACCTTCTTGGTTCTAGCCCAGAAGTCCTCCATGTCAATGTGCCCAAGTTCTGAATCTCTGATATCAAGATCACACTCTGCAAGCGAGTCAGGCATCCTGACCCTTTGGTATTTATATTTCATTTCTTGCTCTGTTAGCTTGGCTTTACCCTTGGACTTTGTTGACTTCTTACTCGATGAAGACATGTGTGGATCTGAGTTTAGCTGTTGATCTGCAAGAAGAATCAGGGAAGTCCATCGCAGAAGGGCCATGTTAGCCGTTAAGTCATCCATAAAAGCTTACAGAATGAAAAGTTAGCAATTTATGAGCCTCTGGGCACAAGGCGCAGCTTTACTGTAGGCTGCAGGGACTTAGAAAAGCAAGGCACACTTTGGGAAAGTGTTGCATGGGAGAAAGTAGTGCCAAAAGGGGCGCGGGGATCGGAAAGGCTACACACAACATTCAGATATTGGTGTCAAGGGATATGCACTTGCGCCGTTGGAAGTCTTTTAGTGGGGCGTAGATATGATTGGTGTTACAGAGTATTATGGTGCGCTAAGGTATGGATGCAAAAGATGTAACATCAAGGTGAGGTGCGCCAAGGGGTTAAGCTTGCACGGCGTGGGAAGGGTTTACATAGCATGAAGTGTTGTTGCTATTGTAGGTGCACTCACGCCAGCTGCCTTAGGAATTTTTGCAGTTTTTTACAGGGCGCGGGAAAGGGCTTCTATTGCGTGAGTTCACAGTGTGCCTTGGCATGACTATTTATTATGCAGCATGACTAAATGGTGCTCTAAAGGGGCACGACTGCATTTAGCGCAACACGTATGAAAATTGCATCGTGGAAGACAGTAGGCCGATTCTCTTCATTTTGTGGTTTTTTACTCTCTCAGCTCAGATTTTGATAGCAAGGGGTTAACCTTGGCAAAGCAGGGGACAAAGGAGAAAAGGGGCAAGGGTCCATTCTAAGGCATAGCCTTCCAAATTTGTAGATCTGGAAGGAGAGTGAAAAATGGCTTGCAAGTGGGTTTTGCAAAATGGGTTGGGATTGTGTTATCTTCTTAGGTTCATTGTTATCATCAACAATCCTAATCACCTAACCCAACATAAAAACCACAACAAATCCACAAGAAGGGTAAGGGCCACTTACCAGGAATATATAACAATGAAGGAGATGATGTGGGGACCACGAACGCGACAAATGGCAACACGTGGGGCTGACAGGAACGCTGACAATGCACAGAGAAAAAAACTTTTCACATTTTTGTAATGTGAAAATGATAGGTCTGACGCACCTATATATAGCAAAAGGTGCAATAAATGTGCCACCAACTTTTTCCTATGGCACACTTGAGTGGATGTCAACACGAAGGGATTTGTGCCTTGGTGCAGCTTTGGGAGTGTCGACACTACGTTTTTAGCACCCACAACACACTTTAGAAAGTGATAACAAGATGGCGCTTGTGCCTTGGTGCACCTTTGAGAGGCACAACAATTGGAGTGTTGACACTCCCTAGAATGCGCCAAAGGAATAGAGGGGCACAATTTTGGTTGATGTAACGCGAATGAAAACTGTGCCCAACCCAAAAAGGTTGAAAATGACCAAGTTCTAAAAACTAGATTTTCCAAAAAGGGATTTTATGCCATTCTGAACGTTAAGAGACCTCAACGGGGGACCAAAACAGAAATTTTTGGTATGGTTACCTACAAAATTTCCCTTGTCAATTTTACAGGATAACAGGTAGAGAGATATCATCAGATGTCTTTCAACTTTTTACTTGGAGAAAACATGAAATGAGTTTGATAGTTCTTGTGACAAATCATTCCATTCATGATTCAGAAACTTGATTATTGCAGATATTTTTACTGAAATGAACGTTGATACTTAGATTTGATAAGTTGAGTTGAATTCAATGCTTGAATAGGAGTGGTTGAGACTTACACCTTTACACATTCTTTGACCTTTTAACTAAAATAACACATCTTAACATGACATACTCATAGTGGTTTTGAAAAACTACACAAGCTCATAAGGACTCTACCCTTTTTTTAATTAGACTCAATGAAGGAATATATTTATATTCAACAATTTTAGACTCTTCCTTGAGGCACATACACACTC
The DNA here is from genome assembly GCA_019776745.2 of Taxus chinensis. Lineage (NCBI taxonomy): Eukaryota > Viridiplantae > Streptophyta > Pinopsida > Cupressales > Taxaceae > Taxus > Taxus chinensis. Next base: position 68,233,312 of record CM034153.1, on the reverse strand, counting down.
ACAGATCTAGACATGACCACAACTCTTGAAAGCATACTTTGACAATATAACAACTCATTATATAAAGCTATGAAGGCTACAGATCTTACACAAGCCCTAATACACTTATCTTCAATCTAGGACTAACATGACAGGCTTTGAAATACACTATTAGACCTAGTTATAACCATAACCAATTTGGATAGACATACAAAGCAATCAGACATCTTGTGCACACTACTCATTTACGAAAACATTAGAATGAAGCCAACAACATAGCTTTTGACACTTGCTTTCTCAAAAACATCACAGAGAGGAAATTTCACTCACAGTTCTTTGTTCATGAATATATAGCTCCTAAAATCTTAGAGAAGGTATATCATGCCCCTTAGATCATGTCAAAAAAACATGATGACTTAGTCTTATCCTTTCTTGTCTTCAAAACTTTATCAATCTTCTTAGGTGCATTCCTTGGTGTTCCCACCATATCATGTAAATATTATTTTTCTAACTTGAATCCTGATAAGCATGTGTGATTTGTTGCATATATCTATTCTACCATAGCTAGAGGTAAAAATTCCTTTTAGACTTTAACATTTTGATATTTGGTTTGATCTTATTTCTCCTATAATTGTCATTTCTTATCATATGTCTTCATTATCTGCACATGTTTGTCCTTTTTCCTTCTTTACTTTTTAGGGTTGGAATTAGTGTTCTTGACTCTGTAGATGTATTATACATTCTTCCTGTCAATGCCTCTTTCAACCATGACTAACTTGAATTCATCCTTTGAACTAATTTTCACCTTAAATTTCTTTTTTCCTTGCTTATTGGGAGTATTTTGCTTGTTGTTGTATCTAGGAGACTTGTAACAATGTCTAGAAATATGTGTTTACCCTTGAAAATTGAAGCAAATAACCTAATTCTTACCATTTGAGTCTTCCCAAACCCGACTTACTGGATCTTCTAGACAATACTTAGCTATGTGTCCTTTTTCTTTACAGTTGAAACACATTATATTATTCTCATATTCAGTACTATAAGCTCTCCATGGGTGTTATTTTCAAACTTACTCATGTAGTCCCTAGCTCTATGTCTAAAAATGTTACATGAAAAACAAATTCCATAAAATTTACATGAGATATTTCTTGCATTTGGATGCCTAATGGTATTCTTGTGTTCTTTTGTTACCTCTTTTTCTCTGAACATCCTTGATAAGATGCATGGTGTAGACACCAGTTTTTGGTATTGTTCCTCCCCTTCACCCTGAGTTTTCTCTCCTTCATTAAGCTTACCCATTTGAATCCCCTTTCCCCCCTAAATTTGAATAAATCACATTTCCCACCAAAACTACATATTCAATTAATCAATCTTAACAAGTCAATTGATCCCATTTAAATCCTTAAATCTCATTATATGCTAATATCCAATTGATAATTAAATATTCTAAAGTAATTCATATCACCCCAATCATGAATTAAATAATGTAAAATAATCCACATCAAATCCAGTATTGCACCTAATCACTCAAATCATGTCCCCCCACTCACCTAATCAAAGTTACGTTTTCAAACCCAGATTAACTAATAACCCCTAAATTAACCCCATCTCCAAGATATAAATATAGGTCGTCCCCCCCTATTTCAAACAAGTAAGAAATCCTAGCAAACCTATGACATTATAGCTCTCCACTTTTCATCATATCACCACAATGCCCTTATGATGCAAATTTTATCACCATAATATCATCCTTATGCCCTTGTGGTTCTCTTAGTTTGGTTTGCTTTTATTTTGATCAGATCAGTAGCTCCTTTATACATCAGCATTTTTGGGTTATGCTATTTATCATTTTCTTTATGTTATCTATATATCTATAATTTATATCATTTTATCTTATCTAAAGGGGGTTGACATCCGTGAAAGGAAGGTAACACTTCCTGGAACCGAATTCGTTGGGTAGCTCTCGCATATACCATCTAATCAATTTTCTCTTAATTTTCTCTTTTTCATAGGTCTATCTAGCTTGCATCGAGGACATTCACTTTGCGTCCATCCATTTTTCACCATCTATTCTCAAGGTACCTTAAACCCTTGCATCTTTGAGGTTTTTTTCATTTCTTTGTTATCTAGCTCACTAATCTGGATAGGGATAAAGAAAATTTGATCAACATTCTGGCACACCCAGTGGGAATTACCCATGCTCTGTTACTATTGATTTCCCAATTAGTGGTTTTATCCATTATTTGTTTACTATTATTTGTTGTTATTATCTCCTTTTCTATGCCTTATGGTGTCATTTGGTTAACCTTCATGTTATGGGAAGTCTTTTTGTTATGCGGTGTCTTGTGGTGTGTATGTAGGTTATGGTAACAATGAATCTACAATGCTCGTCATGTATTTGACCTCCTCAATGCTCAATGTTTAGAAGAGGAAAATGCATCACTATATCCGGATACTTGTGAATCACGGTGGAAGTATTCAGTCTTATGGTATTCACAAAGGTTACATTTAGTTTGGTTTCCAATTTCTTGTTTTAAGAGGAAAATTATTTTTTTTTGTTGTCATTTTTCTTTTTTGAAGTATTCTTGCAAAATCAAATCAAATCAAATATCATATCTCATTTAATGTTTTATTGATGTTTTCTTTAAAATTCAGATCTTGAATATATAGATCCTAATTTATATATAGGTTTATTTATTTAAATAAAAACTAAAAAGAAAAAAGAAAATATTTAAACCAAATCCTAAACTTCCCACCCCGGCCAGGCCGTAACTCAGTCAATCCACATCCCTACCTAGCCTCAACACTCAACACCCATCTTCCCGTCAACCTATTAACTCAACCCATCTCCCTATCAACCTATCCACTCAGCGGAATTCTCTTGACCCAACTATCATCCCACTTCCCACCGACCCATCCCACCCAAGCTCTCCTACCCGAGCTCTTCCATCCAAGCTCTCCCATCCCCAACTCCTTTCTAAAACTCCCTCCCAATGTGGCCCCTCATCCATTCTTCCCCGAGCTCTCATCTCATTATAACCCCTTGCGCTCTTATCCCATGTAGCTCCTCGTTTGAGCTCTACCCCATATCTCCCCAAGATCATACCAATCTCCCACGTCCCTGACCCATATCGCATGCCCAATTCCTCCCAATTATGAGATTCATTCTAACTCCTCACACCAACTCTTCGACCCACGCCAACCTACACCCTCTAGATCCACGCCATAAACACCTATCTTGGAATTTGGTTATCTTATTTTGAAGCTTTCACACGCGGCTAAATTCATACAAAATTAAGTGGCCTGCATATTTTCTAGCATTCGATTAGATATCTAATGCAATCATACATAACCCATTTAATATTTTATAAATCCTCGAATGACGCCCTTATAAAATAAATGATCTCCCTGCAGATCATTGTGCCACCACTGTGGCTCTATGTGCCATATTAACATCGGCCATTTAGTTGGATAATTACCCTTCCTCTGCAGATTATGTGCTCCACCATTTACCCATCTGAATTCTCCACATATCCCTTATACCACTCTTCACGTCACACACCTCAGCTGATGTGTTTTATCCCCAACTCTGTGACTTTCAACCGATCTCCACAACCCGGTGGCGTAGGAATATAACAAATTTTTACACACAGGAAAAGATGGATATCTATTCACTGGAACATATGAAAACATCTCCCGCTTATGCTATGTAGTTTATCCGTTTCGGTCTCCACGACCCTAGCCATGGCCACGACTACGGTCACCCCCACGATCTAGCTCTGTGCTTCAATCATATCATAGTTGCTGAGATCATGTCTTAAAAGGAAAATTTATACCATGTAATGCACTACCCACGCGAATCAAATGACGACTGCAAATTTGAATTTACATAACACTCCTTCAGACAAGCCCCTACATATCCTTCCACCTTTTCCAATACATCACAAGACAACAATCCTCGTCGTCGTCAATGTGTTTTTTCTCAGATGGAGAATGCAAATTACCCATCCATTCTTATCCTGCCGAAAGGCATGGATATTGCTTTGACATTAGCAATTACATATTTGTATTGCCTCCAATAAGAATGTGCCATTTTTTTGTAAAATGTTGCTATACTAAAGTTTCAAGTTCGAATTTTTTGATTTGAAAAGTTTTCATTGGCAGTTGCCTTTATTTGCACTGTAGAGGAGAAAATGGCCTGTTACGTATGATTTGTTTTCATGCAGTTAATGCATTTGGTCTGTGCTTTGCATGGAAAAAAGGGGAGGTCCTCTCAAGGAGTGAATGCATTCACTGTGACCAATTCAATGCATTCACTGTATGAAGGGTTAGTTGATTTTGTGGGGCTCGAGGGTGGAAATATTTGATGGTTCGACTGTCTTCTTCCCTGCATTTTCGTGATTGCCCGAAGATGAACCAGCGTGAAGAACATGAAGGTGAGACTGTTTTGGCATCGGTTCTGCAGGAAATGGCTGAGTGTGCATTTTTTGAAGTTTCTCTGTTGCTGTGTAAAAACTATTAGACTCTGTGTTCATTTACCTATTACTGTTTGTCTCGTTTCATATGCAGAACTGAAAACAGTTGTCAGTGCTTCGGTGTTTGCCGCCATATGCTCGAGGCAGGGAAGTAAGTGGACAGCTTAACAGTGACATACATTATTACAGCAGGTATTATTGTGCTTCCTCCGAGTAATATTAAACAAGTAATAGTTATACTGCTATGCGTGAAGATCCTGGAATCGCTCCCAATCTCTAGGCAAGCGTTCAGAGCATAGCTCTATTTCCCTGGACCGGAGACTTGCAATGGATTTGATCTCAGAACAACAATCATTCTCAGCACAGTTTCCAACGCTGTTCCATCAGTTTACTCCTACATTCTTACTCCCTAGTTTAGCTCTTCGCTTCCTGATGACCATGTACAGGTTTCACTAAGGACTGTCACAAATTTCTATTAGTTAAAATCTTAACTGTATCCTTCTTGTACTCTTCAAAATTTGCTCCAAATGCTAGGTCTTAATCTCTCTTTCCAGATCTGTGACTGAAATGATATAAAGATTTATAACTGGAGTCCTTTTGTTGGTTTCATTCCCCTTACATGTGAATGCAAATACCTAAGGGTGATTTCTACAAAGTTTCCAACCCTGTTCCATCAGTTTACTCCTCCATTCTTACTCCCTAGTTTGGCTCTTGGCTTCCTGATCACCATCAACAGGTTTCACTAAGGACTGTCACAAATTTGTATTAGTTGGTAAGGCTCCAAAGCTTGCAAGCAAGGTGGTTCTTCAAATAAGACCTCACGCAACTTTCTTGAGAGTTACAAAGTTTTCTTCACTCTCTAGCTTCCTTTAACCACTCTTGTCCACAAAACGCTAGGTCTTTTTGCTTGTCAAAACTGTACCCTACAGGTCTCTGTACATACTCTACACGTTAAAGTTGCTGATGAAATATCCCTTCAAATTGCCCAGACCGTAATCCACCATTCAATCAGGTAGCCCAAAACAATCCGTAGCTTTAAACACTCTGCACATGGATTGTTTGAAAAATAAAAAGATCGGTAACATAAAAAATGTTCCAGCACTGCCTAGTTTTGAACATTATGCCAGATTAGGCAGAGAACATGGCCTTCCAGAGGACAGCATCACTATAGAAAAGGTTTTATGATTTTGAGCAAGTGAAGCTCTGATCTCAACTACTACCCGGCCCTTATTAGTACAGGCACAGCCAAGTTCAAATCTTAGGTGTAAAGAAATTCTCTAGTAGGGGATACAAACTGGCCGCCTACTTCTAAAATGAGAATATAATAAGAAATGCAACAGTTCATGAAGGTTGTGTAAAGAAAAAAGTTCAAATACTGCAAACATCAATATTTAAATCAGACATTAATATGTACAACACCCATAAAGTATTGAAACAACTGCATTCCCTTCCGGTTGATGGAAGGAATACAACCAGGGGAAGTGAACTTTTTATCATTTGCACATAAATGGATCTACCATCATCCAAATGGAAAGCCAAATGTGCAATGCAGGCAGATCTAAGGACTTTGACCTACAACAGAAAAAACACAACACAGCAACAGCTTACTAGTACTATAACTAACTCAAAACAAGGTCTACAATGAGAAATGAACGCATTACAGCTCTTTCATAGTAGGTTTCTCAATTCAATGGCCCAACAAACTCATTGTAGAGAGTAAAACGACAAACATCACCTACATCTGTAAATCCAAAGTTAGGCACCTCTAAGCATGTCGAAGATGCTACAATGCTGAAACTATATGATCTTCTAAGCATGTGGAACACAGTACAATGTTGATAGTATATGATCCAGCTACACCTCTAAACAGTGTAGAATATAGTACAATACGATAACAGTATGATCCAAAAACAAAAGAAAGGGAAAGCCTTTTTACCTTCAACTCCTGAATGGAAGATTCCAAGTCCAGCCCAATAAACATACCGATTCATGGGTGTGAGATCATAAACATTAAGATAAATCCCTTTTATAAACCTCTTAGAAGACACCTTAGAGAACACATTGAACCCACATTTGTTGAATCTGAGTGGCTTCACCATGTTGCAGTTCCAATCCTCGTGATTGTGTCCAGAAGGAGCTGATGACATGGATCTGCTCTTTGCAACCTTGGACTTCTGCATGTCTGTTTTCCTGTTGGGTATAAGGCTCTCAAACCAACTCTACATGACAGCAAAAGGAATCCCAATACAAAATATAGACATCCCCATCTTTGGGTATCCTTCAAAAAACTCTGAAATCAACTCTTATGTTTACAAATAGGAACCCAATTCAAATAAAAATTCCCACATCTGGGTGTCCTCCAAAAGTTCTGAGATCAGTACCTCATGACTGTAAAATGAACCCAATACAGACAAACAATTTGAGTGTCCTCCAAAAGCTTTCAGATCAGCTCTCCATGACCGTAAAGGGGAACCCAGTACCAACAAACATAAGTCCCAAGAAAGTAAGACTCATACTCCGAGTCCTAATGCTAGTGCTACTTCTATCTTTCTGCACAGCTTCTAACCTAAATAGGACTTGTTGCCAGCTCAAAACATCTTTCACATGCCATAATGCTCCAAGAAGTACATCGAAACACCAATTCAAGCCACAATTTCCTTCAATGACTCAAATTTGCATTTTGGACGGAAATAGCACAATTTGAATTTTTGAAGGACTTAAACTAAGCTAACTTACCTGATAGACCCTAGATTACCTCTAGGACCTATGATTTGCAGGAATAGCCAGTCTCATCTTTCTTATCCAGCAGCATCCCCGATTGGGGTCAAACTGGGTATGTGCATTCATCGAGTAAAATACCAAAAATTACAAAAATTTACTCTCCGAGCCAGCTATGATTGATTTGGGGTCAGCTTTACCCTCCAATTGAGACAACGAATAAAGGGTTGTTGCTGTTTCTAGTCTTCTTAGTTCTAGTGGCGCATCTAAGCTTCATCCTGTATCTCACTGTGAAAAATGCCTTCGTCCTATATCTCCCTGTAAACAATGTGGTCTCTGATTTCATCCAGCTTCTGTGAGGCATGGTCACCCTTTTTGTCATCTTCAGGTTCTATAGTTTCTAGGTTTCAAAAAACGACATTTCATTAGCAGGAAAACAAGTATACAATATCAAGAACCTATATTTTAGAACCTCCATTTCAGCGAAACGTATAAAAGAGAAGCCTCCACATATATAATGACGAGACCCTAGATGCAATGAATGTGACGTGATCCAATGAACGAATTATAAGATGGATTTAGAGAGTGTAGTTCTAAATGGTGATTTCAAGTAGTACATTTGTTCCAGTTGCAAGGATTTCATGTTAAACGATAAGAGCATCTAGCTTTTAGGTTGGCCAATACTCATTAGGCGCTTAAACAGGTCCCAAAGGCCTGGTACATAAAAATCAATACAAATCTTACAAGATCTGGATTCAAGATTGCTCCTGATATAAATATGTATGTCAGTGGGTGACAATGTAATTGAGAGGTGTGAGCAAATGACTTGATCCTGCCAACAGTCCAGCATAATACAGGAGGTAAAGTCTGTTTTGCACTCCACTTTTGAAAAGATTGTTTTGAGTATCTTACATCATGGCTTAGGGGTAATATTTTGACAAACTGATGTCAAAATTTTGCTAAATACGTTTCACAAACTGATGCCAAAATTCTGCTAAAGATGTTTCACATGAACACATGCAAACCAGCGTCTGCTACCATGTAAATTAAGCTTAAAATATCGGCTAACATAGAATCAAGAGGTCACTGGACCACTATACAGACAGTTTGAAAGGCAACATGATATAGTCTTATTTCAACTAGGCTAGTTTTAAGTTTTACAGTCGGCTACATCTTTAGGTTTTGGCAGGTTATTTTCAGGTGACAGGATGCACAGATACAGATTGGGCAGGCTCCATGAATGACAGAAAGTCCACAGTAGGTTAAACCCTAGAACAAGTATAGTTTCTTGGTTCAGTACGAAGCAGCTAACAGTACCTCTATCTTGTATTGAAGCTGCTAGCACAGCTTAGAAAGCACTTTAGTTGTGAAAATTGTGTGTAGATCTTCAAGTATAACAAACACAAGCAGTAGTGTCGAACTCTGATTATCCAAGAGTGTTAAAGCTGGACGAATCCAGTTTTGCAAATCTCAAATTAAACATGTTGCGGTGAATAATCACTACCTTCCCAAAAACTTCAAAGATGTTGAAATGAAGTGCAGTACTGTCTTTCTTTGAAGTAAACAAATATTCTCATTAAGACACTTGAACCAGATCAATACGAAAAATTTAATGAGAAACTTGGTGCGAATTCATGTATGTCCACACTGAGAAAGTAATAGCCATAATATCTTAATAATGGTGGGATTGACCCCTCTCCTTTCACCTCTGCTCTAAACACGAAGTCAAATTTAGTCTGTCCAATCATACCACACTAGAGAACTCTTTTCAGTACAGCTGGACATTTGTGCAGGCATTTCTTCTATCAATGGATTGATAAATCCAGTCACAAATACCGCCCCATTGAGAGATCAAGGAATCAGTGCAAAACTATAGGACTCGAGTGCAGCCCAAACTAGAGTGATGCTTGTGATGCTAAACTGGAGCATAGTCCAGACTAGAGTTATGCTACCAATTCCAAACTCTAAATAGTGTGGTCCAGACCATCATTATCCTTCAAACTAATGATCGAGTGCATAAAAGATCAATCAATAGGTTGTTCAACCCAGCAAAGCACAGCCACAGCCATAGAAGGTCATTTACGCACTCCTCTGGTTTATGCGCTCCATTGACAATCAGAATTGATCCCACAGAGGGTAGGGCATTTAGGCATGGCACCTACTTCTGGAAATTCATTGTTCCGTGCAAATCAACATTTATTAGCATGCTCAATAATTATGGCCTTTTATAATAGTTACTAAATATGTCCATTATTAAAATATTCACCCACTATTACCCTCCCTCGATGGTGATACAAAAAAGCAGACCAATTAAATTTCTTGAATATAGAATATGATTTGTGCTTAGTCCAGCAGCGCCACTGAGAAAAACTTCAGAAGTTATTGATATACATGCGATAGAATCTCAACAAAAAACCTTTACACAGTTGAATCCAGAAGATAGTCAAAATGTTTTCTTTTTATCTGCAGACTGTTGCTCGATGGCATACTTAATTTAAAAACTGGTTTTGTTTCTTTTCTTATGAGAGAACCCTTCTAGTTGAAAGTAGTGCTTGACAGTCAAATTGGTTCAGACTGCACAGTCAATGATAAAAAAAATTGCCTTTATCATTATGGCTTCAAGTTCTTTAGGGACTCTTTCCTAGATTACATTTACAGTCAGAAACAACTGAGTGACACACCTAAGCGAACAATGAAAATCATGTCTATCAGTCAAATTAGTGACCTATTTAATCTTTTAAAAAAATCTCTTTGTTCGAATTTTAATATTTAGTTCTGAATCTGTGTTCACATTTTCCTAGACGATTATGTATCTTCGTCTCCAATCTTCCTCATAGCCATATTCATGGTATCTGCAACGTAGACATTCCTGCTATCATCTATTGTGAATCCCTTTGGATGATTGAAGCGAGCATCTTTAGGCCTTCCATCTACATGGCCTGACTATGCTTGTCAGGAACCTGCTACTAACTATTTAGTGCCTGAAGCCATCAACCGCAGCTCATCTTAACACTTCAAAACAGTAATCATGTGAAACTTTAATGTTGCAAGAAACAACTACAGCCATTCGATTGTTGCCTGCCTCCCGTGAAATTGGGCCATGCAATTCCAGCAGACATGATTGTATATAGACATTTGAACTTCAAATGACTTTGGCTGAGGCCAGATGAAATCATGTAATCACTTCGGGATCATATCAATGGTATGCTCAAAGAGCTAGCAGTTGACACTGCACACACCTAATTGTGTGAGGTGCTGCTAGTCCTGACAGAACCTTAAGATTTGGGAAATTGCCAATATTTGCTTGGGATGATTGAATATCATGGAATCTAGCATATATCCCAAAGCAATGTCACCGGGTACACTGAATTTTATGGAAAATGTTCTAAGTTTTCCGAACTCTATCCTTGTTGAACATTTACTCGAATTTTATCTATTACTTTAACCTGCGAAGTTTTGGTTCCAATACATATACCAAGTGAAAGCAGCTACTCTGTTTCTCTAACATATTCATCAAGTTTTTAGTAAATTTAATTGATAAAAATCATTCTTTTGTTCGAACATAAAGATGTTTTTTCCCCCAGACTTAATCAATCGATAAACTTGAACCAAACTTTATCCTCATCGAACATGAATTCAAAGTGAAACCTCATGACTTAGTCCCAAAGCATCTGCTTCAATTCTGACAGGCAACTTTAAATTTGGCAATAACAATTTTGGCAGAAATAGGACCAAGTGTCGCAGAGAATGTGCACAGAGGAGTCTAATGAGGGAAAAGGTGTCGTTAAAAATATACTCGCTAAATGTACCTACTTACAGTATGAGTCAATTTCAGAACACAGGTAATCCACAAACAACAAATAAAGAAATCCGAGAGTACAGGTAAATTAGAACTGCAAATTGATAATGCTCAAACCCATCGTCCTGAGTTTCAATAAAGATGCAAGTAATGAACCAAGATGACCAGCAAAGAACATGAGATTCAGAAATTTCATCAAATACTTGGAACAAACAAATGACTTAAAACAGCGATGACATCAGTCCTTGCCTTTCATACGGCTTGTAAGCACTAAAACACACCAGATTCGCCTCTTACTGGCTACCGCTCCTCCAAGCTCCTGTACCAACCAAATCAGAAATCACATCCTATATCAAACTTTGGTCGAACTCTGTCTAGCAATGTCTTCAAAAACAAATTCATTTTCAATCCACCCCATTTCATGCCAAATGTCAATCTACAAAATTGACACACTGCATAAACCATTTGAGGCTGCCATGCAATACTCAACTGCAATTGTATTACACCATGTATAAATTACTTTAAATAAACAAAGTTTATCAACTTTCATAAATGTCTCGGCATATTAAGAATATGTTTCATTGAAAAAAAACAAATCGCCTATCACAATAACCATAATTAAATGTTAATAGTTCTCCTCACCTGTATAGCAGGTTTATGTATCGCCTTCAACAACTACACAGCTGCATCAAAGTTGAAGCCTAAATCTACAAGCAATACATAATTCAACAAGCATACTACTTGACCATTGCCTCGAATACATTATGACACGACTTCAAGATCGCACCTTCCATTGACTACAGAACAGAAGCACGTACATAAGTAACACAACATCCCGAACAAAAGAACATGAACTATTGCACTACAGCTATACTCGCACATACAATACCTCTTCTTCGATTACAATAGTTTCATCAACCTTCTTCAATTTCCTCTTCTTTTACCCAATGCAGCTTCATTGCATTGCAAAACCAATGACCACGCATAATTCAATCCATGCCAACTAAAGTACATTTGTTCTAGCCATTACATATCTTCGCCCAACACATGTTTCGCTGCTTGTTTTAGTAAAACAATGTCCATTGCCCCAACTAATCTCAACCAACCAAAATAAAACACCAAAGTGCGCTTGCACGCAACAACAAATGAACAACTTGCCTACTTCGCCGCACCCAAACAACATACCCAAACACCGTACAAGTACATTGGCCAAACACGAAGTAACATTGGCATCGGCAGGATTTGCCATATCATGGCCAAAGTTTCTTGGACACTCTCGGTCACTCTGAAGACTCTTATTGCGGCATCCACTGTGTAGTACCAAATTTGTGTACACTCCCAGTCTCTCCGACAACTCTTTTTATGATACACAGTATTGCTAGGTGAACTCCACAACATTGCAACCACAAAATTACGTCGTCAAAGATCAATTGTTCAAACCTAACACGCCACAAATCCCTTTCACCAACTCCTTCCATCATCGTGCATAGTGTAATTTTAGGGTACCCAAATGTTCCTAGTCATTAATAACCACTTTCAAACACATCATTATCTTGTGCAGACGGATAAAAAGGAAAAGCACTATCCAGGCATTTCTCACTTTTCCCTAGTTTCTCCTTGTGCATCATGATTTTCCTTTCCTAAGTGATTTTCTACATCAAACTTCACATTTGGGATTTGGTTTAAAAAGAACCTCGTATATCCTTCTTTCTATATAGCTTAAATAGGGGGTTTAACCTTATATGTCTCACGTCCTATCACACACAACCTAAAACTCACACATCTAAATAACACATCAAAACATCTCCTTATCTGATTGATTGTTGGGATTTCATCACCCAATAGGAAGTCACTTGAGACTCTCCCTAGACAAAACTACCGAAAACCAGCCTTAAACTGTCATTCCTTAGGTACCTTTGTTATCCATTGTTCTTTTATTTTCACATCTTCTAATTAATCATGATGATAAGAAACTTGTTTCATGATTTGTTTGTTAATAAATTACATAAACAAATGTTCATCTATTTCATGCCTATTGACACTGTCGAAACAAAACAACAATCCACTCCATCCAATGACATCTCTTCCCCTAATGATCTCTCCCAACAAGATTCCACACTTGAGACCACACCTTCGGTTACCCAACCCCTTGTCTCCATAGTCTCATGAGGGCCATGTTATCCAAAATTGTCCCTATCTTGAAAGCAATCCTCGTATCTCTCATCAGTCTAACCTTTCTAGACTAGATACACACCCATCTCCCGCTCCTTAGAAAATATTGGACCTCCTCCTAACCCCATATATGATTTCTTATTTTGTAACTCCCTCATAATCCTTCAATCCTATCAATATACTCAATTGGTGGATCATATTGCCCCCACGCCTATTTTTGTCAAATCTATTCCATCCGCTACTAGTATGCCTATCCAACCATTTCAACCTCTTCATACTTACATTCCTACCCACCATATGCTCCAACCATCTCGATCTCTTAACACTCATATCCCCACTTGTCATGTACCACAATAACCTACCCAATCTCAACAATCACATCATGTCTATATTTCTCAACATCAACCTATGCAACAACTTACCCAATCTCAACCCATGAAATATATTAATCCTTATCAAACAATTCCCTAAATGCCCACACATCCACAAATTAATCAGCCACCTTATCAAAAAATTCTACAAAAATCATAAGCACAAGCTTATCAACTTCCTTATCAAGTTACATTTCATGCCACACAACCAATCCAATCCCAACCTATCATCACATCGAACAATCCTATTCACACTTTTATGAATAGACTAGATAGTCTAGAAGCCATTACCTTGGCACCCAAGGTTACTTTATCCTACGAACAAATCTGTAACAAATAGATTCATTTGTCAATTCCTATAAAACCTTACCCTCCTCATTCGGAGCTTCCCAATTTCATTAAGTTCAACAGCAAGGAAGAGCCCTAGCAACATCTTCGTGCATTCAAACACACATGCTATCTTATTTCATATGATCAATACCTAATGCTTTGCACTTTCCCCATGTCCTTGTTCGGTCCCATGTTAGACGGGTACAATAGTATACCTCAATACTTGATATTTTCCTTCACCCAACTCACACAGTTGTTCTTGGAACGCTTTTTGATCAACATTGTGTCATCCGCCATCAAACAGTTTGAATACGAGTCCATCACAAACTTTGTCACATGATGGTGAAGCATTATAAACCAAATATCTTTCTCTCTTCCTCAAACTCAACTCATCAAGCTCTTCTCACGTTTATGTGCAAAGCATATATCATCTACATTGTAAATCCAATAATTCTTAACCTTTGACGAAGCCTTCACCATGGCTCACAAACTCGAAACACATGTCATTAAGCAAGGTCACCTTAAACTCAAATCGACCAAACCTAAAATTGAATTTACTAAACCATCCACACATAACGACACATTTAAGGGTGTGGCCAACACCGTGGTTATTAAGTCCTCATCCGCACCTACATCTAACACGTGGCCTAACCAACAAGCCCCTAGACCATCTCCTAACTATACCCCATTGGGAGAATCCTATAGTTCGGTATTTGAAAAGTTAATGGCAGTACACTCCATCCAACTTCCTCCCATACGACCCATGGACGACTCGCAAGCCATGCCCACTTGGTATCATGAATCCCACTATTGTAAAAAACATCAAGTTCAAGGTCATGACATTGAGAAATGTCATTCCTTCAAATATTGTTAAATCGTAGGGATATCCAAATGGACAACTACACCACTTCATCTAGACAACCCCTCAACAAAAGTATGCAACCTTTTCCTAATCAACCACAAACAAATCAATCCACCCCTTTTACATATCAACTATCAAATGCTTACACCGTCAACATCATCAATCAAGATCTCATCTCATCACCGACTCCACATGTTCCTAACTTACACATTATTCCCATTCCTTATTCAGAACCTATTATATCCACAACTATCACACCTATATCAACTTTTACTACTTTTCTTATACCTATACTTGCTCCTACCCTTACCACATCCACATCAACTTTTACTATACCATCTACTTCATCCACTTCAATCATGGCCCAATCTATCACATCAGATTCATCCTTAGCTCCTATTTCAGCCCCATTGATATACACATCTATCCCTACATCTCTCACATTTGTTCCTTCACCCACATTTACATCAAAAAAAATTATCCATACATCCACACCTACAACATCAACCCCATTCACAAACATATCATTCTCACCCCTTGAAACCTTTATGAAACAACCATTCCCACCTACTTCTACACCCGATATTACTCTTGCATTTATTGTATTACCTATGATATCTAATCCATTAGTTACCACATCCCCTTTATTAGATTTGACTACCTTACTTACACCCATTCCACCTTTACCCATTATAACATCCTTAGAGTCAATCCCATTTCCTCCTACACTTTTTTCCGTACCAACCACACCAACTACCTTTACCACATCCACATCGACTTCAACTATACATACCACTTCATCTACATATATCGTGCCCCAACCTATCATATTCGACCCCTTAATCACATCTACATCAAACATACCCATCACCACATCACTTACATCTCCAACTATCTTAATTATGCCCACCTCCCTATCCATCCCAACTACCCCTATATCTGTTATATCAACAAATCCACTTACCCCTACCTTGACATATTCGCCACCTATACCTATATCCTTGCCCAGGGACACATCACCTATTTTATCCCAATATTCTTTACTTAATCCTTATATGAAATGGACCAAATCCTCTCGATTTGTAACTCTATCAATGATACAACTTTATAAATTTATAGAACAAACACCTCCACCTGAGGAAAACATAATGGGGGTTCACAAATCAACCACTTTTACATTAATCTATCAAAAGCCTGTATAATCCACAAACCCCATAAAAACATCTCTCTCCATTAATATTCACCCCTACACCACCACCTTCAAATCCTCTAGTTGAAATTATTGTAATCCATGCCAAGAGTAAACCATCTTGATCAAAATCTATGACTGTTGGTAAGCATACCCAAAAGTCTCCAATGCATCCTTGTAAGAAATCATGTCTTCCCTCTTTTCAGTAATCCGATGTTACAACATCTATTTTAAGTCAATCCCTTCATCTAATACACCTCATAATAATAAATCCCAATCAAAACAATATAACCCTCCTCTCAAAATTGATTCATCTTTTAAGACATCTAGATCACCCATCCGATCTACGTCCACTTCTTCCCCTAACTCCAAGCCATAATATTTTACCAAAAACCACAAGAGTTTCCTTCCTCATGACACTTCGATTGGGTCCTAAGAAGATGCCCTTCGAAATTTAATTCATATATCTACCATCACCCTTCCTCCCATTAATTTTTTAATCCCTATATTCCAAATCCATTGTGGTTCAATCCCAATTGCATTTGCACTTATCATCATACTGTTATCCAAATTTCACCCCCCAGAGTTAATTTGATAACATGCATCAGAGTTTTTAGTTCCAAGCAAGTAGATTGATTCAGGAGAAAATCGTAAAATTGGCTAAGTCCCGCTCAAGACCGCCTTTGGGACAGTTGGAACAATTATACGCAGAAGGTGCGGATCGGCCAAAAAGTCTCCAGGCGGCCCAAATAGAAAAGGGACATCTGGGACAAATGGATGCGAACCAGCCGGTTCGCCCGAAAAAGAGAACTGTAGCACCGGGACAGTCGGACCAGAAGGACGCGCAGGGCGCGAGAAGCCGACTCGGCCGAAGGGAGAAGAAAACCGACCGACTGCTTTTAGGACATGTGGGACAAAGGAATGCGAACCGGCCGAATCGGACGAACTGGAAGAATTTGTCCCAGACAGCACTGGAACATTTGGGACAAATGGATGCGAACCGGCCGGTTCGGCCGAAACAGGAAACTTCAGCACAAGGACAAGTGGGACAAAGGGACGCCCGGGACGCGGATAGCTGAAGGAGCCGAAAGCCAATCAAATCACGCCACGTGTCACCGGCAGAAAAGGGACGAGGAAGCACATTTCGGGCGGATCGGAGGATTCTGTCCCGCGAAGCACTAGGACATCCGAGACAAAAAGACACGGTGGATGTGAAAATTTGGTAGGCCTGTGGACAAATCACAGCATGATGCGTGTTGCCAAGGAAAAAGGTCCAAAAAGTCAAAGGGACGAGTTTTCGATCACTGATCTGAACTAATGAAATAGTGCCACGTGTCCAAGTTTAAGGGGCCCACACAGAAAAGCCCACAAAAAGGGTGGAGAGAGGGAATTTCTTAGGGAACCAGAAGCCTGCCACGTGTTGTCCAGATGGCAAAGCACGGGAAAAGAAATTTAAAAATCCGTTTTCACCTATTTTGTGCCCTAAATCTTCAAATCATCATATCTTTCGATCAAGAGCTCGGATTTGAACGTTCTTTATATCAACGGAAAGACCTATTGAAATTTTCTACATGATTCCAGGGTCAATCTTGAACATTTTAGTGCAATTTGGAGGGAGAAAATTAATAAAACATCTCTAACATGTGGTGATAGATAGAAGTAATAGCTTCAACTACCAACTTTAATGCGGCAGACAGCTCGCCGTTCCTGTTAGACAGCGCACGCTGTTTTGCCAGAATCCACCACTTCTACCATAATGAGATGATTTTAAATGCTACCAAGAAGTGGTTGGGGCAGATTCTGGATTTCCTCTCTCTCTCCCCTCTCATTTTTCTTCATATATATTGTAAAGAGGAGCTCCTTTAACACGTCAAACATTCTTGTTTTGCATCCTCCCTTATTCCCTCACTTGCTAGAGAATTTTTGGAGCTTTCAAACCTCCCATATGGGTTGTAATTCCAGTCTTTTTTGCCTCTTGGCCACTGCAATGTACTGTATTGACTCTTGAGCAATAATATATGTGTTGTGATTGACTCTCGACCCTCTCATGTATTCATTGCTAGTCATTTTGATCTCTTATTGCAGTTTGGTTACCTGTGCATGGTGTTTGTATTGCATCTATGTGGTCTTTGTTAAATTTTCAAAATGAGTGTCTAACATTCCTCGGTGCATCACCTTTGTAGTTTAGGTTTTTATTTTATGCATTTCCTTACCCTGTCTCCTTGGCAAGTTAGAATTAGGTTTTAGCAAACCCTCTGCATTTTTTGTGTGCATCTGAATAGAGGAATAGGAACCAGCCTTCTCTGGAGAATCTTTTCTCATCTTTACAAGTCCCACGCTTGGAGAAAATATTCCATGTTGTGCAATCACACTGGATGCCTGAACATCAACCTAGAAGCCTGATTTGCATCCAGGGGTGTTGTGAGTCTACAACAATAGTTTTGGCACACTCGGGTGGGACCTAGAGGTCTCATTTTTATGTCAGAAAAGTTGATATGCATCTACTACAGTTTTCTTGCTTATAAGAGCTATTATTTACATATCTGGTGACTCCAAAAGGGAGAATCAAGTGGTTTCAGCAGTGCAGGCTTGAAAAATCATGAGAAGAATCACCACAAGGTCAAGAGTTGGAGAAGAAGAAGTGCTGTTTGAATACCTACAGTTATCTCCAAGAAAAAGGCAAAGAGGAAGAAGGATTCAAAGCTCTCCATCTCCACCAAACAGAACTCTCTCAACTCCTCCACCTGACAGGCCTTTCATTCAGTATACAAGGGTTTTAAGACCGATTAGAATGGCTCATAACAATCCCTACGTCAACTTCACAGGTATAAGCCCACTTGCTCTCAATGCACAGCATCCAGTTCCTATTGCAGCCTTGAAGAACATTCCCTACTTCACCGAAGAAAATCAGACTACTCTAGGTGATCATGTTAAAGATATTGCTAACCTTTGTGCAATCCATGAAATCAATGAAATGCAAGTGGCTGTCAAGTTACTGGCATCTTCCTTCAAGGGTAAAGCATTACAATGGTTTAGGAGCCTTGGAGCTGGTTCTATCGCAAACTGGAATCAGCTGTGTATTGCACTTCATGGAGTAATTTGGAGAGAAGGGAGACAACTTGTCTCTTTTGGAGCAGCTAACAATTATCAAGAGAGCTCTCCAACGAGCAGATGAATGAATTCAACTTTAGATTTCAAAGGTCTTGGGATAGGATTCCAGTGGCAGTCAAGCCAACAACAGAAGTTGCTTTTCTATATTACCTTAAAGCTTTGAATTCTGATATTTCTATGTTAATTCAGTCCATGGGAGGAACAACAATACTGCTATGGCTTATAGCATTTCCATTAGAGCTGAAAAATATCTTATTCAAGCTGGTAAACTGGCTCCTAGGCCTCCCATGCCCTTGTATCCAAACTTAGAAAATCCAAGCACTAGTCAAGCACCCACTTTGGCTCTTGTTCCCAGTCCTAGAAATCAGAGTTCAATTGAAGCTTCCACTTCATCTCCAAGTGCTTCGAATGAACTCCAAGAGGTCATGAAACAGTTGCAAAATTTGGGAAATGAGATGGTTACTATCAAAAGACAACAAGCTCAAAGTTTCTAGGCCGTCCTATCAGCCTCAAACACAGCCTACCAGGCTAGGCCCCCATACCAACAACAATAGGTCACCTAATCTCAGGCTGCAAATATGAATCAAAATCAAAGCCAAGTAAGGCCTCCTGCCAATAGACCATTTCAGCCCTATAATCCAAATGCCATATCTACCTCTAAGGCATTAGTGCTAACATAGAATAACATGGCCCAAGAATATGATTAGTGCTTTCCATGCAACGAGCCTCATAACCAATCCATGTGTTTCAATGGTGCTCTCAAACAAGCACTGATGGTGACAAACCATCAGTAGTGTTGCAAGAGTCCAGGGCAATCGAAGGAGACAGCCAGTAGCAAGAAGCATTCTCAGCAAGGAATCATCTCCGAATGAAACTACTCTTGGTCAATTGGCAGGCTAAAGATTTCTGTGGCATGAATCAGGCAGTTTCTCAAGGTGTTGCAGCCAACACAAGGTCAAAAAGGAGAAATTTGGGTGAAGAACAACCATTAGCCCCAGCCAATCCACAACCTTCCACGGCTCCACAAATGATTGGCAAGCAGACTCCAGTTTCAAATACACAAGGGCAACCAAGAACAACCCCTAGGCCAACTCACATGCCAGCTGTTGCTGCCCACAGTACAATGAGTAAGTGTACAAACCAAGGGACAACAAAAGGATACTTCATCCCCGTTCAGTATCATTGAACAGATGAAGAAGACTAATGTCAATATATCAATGTGGGAATCCCTATCCATCCCAGGACAAAGAGATCTTCTGCAAAGCTACCCATGAAGGATTGGACAACTTTGAATCAGCAGGTTCAGATACAAGACAAAGTGCTTACAAATGTTGCCCAGCCTGAAGGAAGCCATGGAGGGCAACAAGGTAAAATGTTGAAGCCCCCTCCTTTCTATGTTTCATTAATCATTGGGGATAAACTAGTACACAATTGCATGATTGATTCCAGGGCAAGTAGCTCAGTGATGCCCAAGCAAATAGCTAATCAGCTGGGTCTCCCAATATGAAGTAATATCTAAAGGGGTAGTGCAATTGGATGGGATAGCAATAGCAACAGTTGGAGTGATTAAAAACTTGAGTCTTACCTTGCATTCATGTCTAAATGTTGTTGTCTTACAAGATATATCAATCATAGACCTTCCACCACTCTTTGCCCTTTGCTTGTCAAGGGACTTCACAGCCAAGATTGGGGGGTATTTGTCTGTTGATTGGTCTCACATGCTGTTTAGAACAAGGTATGGAACTAAGGCTACAATTAGGTCTGAACCTATTGCAAACTTCCATATTGAGCCTTACACTCCTAGTCAGATTAATGTCAATTGCTCAGCATTTGATCAAGAAGATCACCCTAGTACTGATGAGGTTGACACCAAGGTTGGAAGTATCCTGGACCTAACTCTTGATGAATGGGAAAACAAGATACATGCTTTTGATCCCTATCAAGAAGTAGAAGAATCTGAGATGGGAGTCTATTGTATACATGAAGAAAATCAACCTGTTCCTAACATCACCAAGCCAAGCCATAATTATGACAATGAGGTATGGCAGATATTTTTTGACGGTTCAAGGAGTAGGCAAGGTGCAGGAGGTGGAGCCATGCTTGTTTCACATCAAGGCATCAAATATTATTCAGCTTTTCGTTTCCAGTTTTCTTGTTCAAACAACACAGCTGAATATGAGGCCTTGATTCATGGACTTCATTGGGCTAGGGAAAAAGGGATAAATAACTTGCAAGTGTTCGGGGATACCGAGCTAATCATCAACCAAGTAAGAGGACAACATGCTACGAAGAACGACTTGCTAAGGAGCTACAAGAATAGGGTATGGGATCTCATTGAGGAATTTTGAAGCTTTCAACATTGTGTCCATACCCAGGAAGAAAAATGAAGCCATGGATAGGCTCACAGCAGTTGGAGCAACGTTTGATCGTGGTTGAAAACATCAAAAGGGAAAAAACACAGCCACATATCCATGTGATTGTGAGGCCAGCAATTCTAGATAATAACACAAGCTGGCAGGTGTTTGAGAATGATCAACAGATCGTCAATTTTCTACAGGAAGAGGCTGAATTCTCAGCTAGAAATCAGGACAGATTAGAGCAGCAGTATGGGGATCAAGTAGTGTAGCTGTGAACAAACAAGCTTCCTAAGGGTTACATTGGAGTCTATCTTCAACCCTAACGACCAGTTCTATAAGGAAAAGGCTAACATACAGGTCAAGAGAGAAGATTCAGAGCCAATTCTGGTTGGGGAAGGCAAAATACTTCAAATTGGTAAAGTGGCCACTAAGCAAGAGAAATTAGATTTCATACAGCTTTGCCAAGAATTTTCAGATGTCTTCGCTTGGAGCTATAAAGACTTGAGAGGATTCAATCCAAAGTTGGCACAACTTACCATAGAATTGGATCCAGATGCTAAACCCATTAGGCAGAAGCAGAGACCTGTCAACCCTCACATTGAGCCTCTAATGAAGAAAGAGCTTAACAAGCTAATAGAGGCAAGCATTATATTCCCAATCAAGCACTCAAGCTGGGTTGCAAACTTGGTTCCGATCAGGAAGAAGAGTGGAGAAATCAGGTTGTGTGTACAGATTTCCGGGACCTCAATAGGGCATCTCTTAAAGACCATTACCCACTTCCTTCAATGGAACAAATATTGCAAGTAGTATCCGGTTCAGAGAGATTATCTCTCCTAGATGGCTACTCAGGGTATAATCAGGTGATGGTGAAAGAAGATGACCAATTCAAGATGACTTTCACCACCAAATGGGGAAACTATGCCTACAAGAAGATGCCATTTGGACTATAAAATGTTGGAGCCACCTTCCAAAGGGCAA
Organism: Taxus chinensis; assembly: GCA_019776745.2. Classification (NCBI taxonomy): domain Eukaryota; kingdom Viridiplantae; phylum Streptophyta; class Pinopsida; order Cupressales; family Taxaceae; genus Taxus; species Taxus chinensis. Next base: position 68,210,971 of record CM034153.1, on the reverse strand, counting down.
TGGATATGGCATTTAAGGGGTTGATCAACAAAATAGTTCTGATATATCTTGACAACATCACTGTATTCTCAAAAAATGCAGCGGATCACCTCTGTCATTTGAGTCAAGTATTTCAGAGATGTAGAAGATTTAGAGTATCATTGAATCCCAAAAAGTGTATATTCTTGGCTCACGAGGGAAAACTTCTAGGCCATATTGTTTCAAAGGAAGGGTTGACGATTGACCCAGAACGGGTTGAAGTAATTCAAGCATTTCCATTGCCAAGTCACAAGAAGGCTCTTCAAAGCTTCTTGGGAAGGATCAATTTTGTCCGTAGGTTTGTTCCAAACTTTGCAGCTCTCGTAAAGCCAATAACGTTGATGTTAAAGAAGAGCATGGCATTTAAGTGGACATCTGAAGGCAAGGCAAGTTTTGAGGAAATAAAAGAGAGCTATATCTCAAGCCCTAACTCTCGTCAATCTATACTTCTCCAAGGACTTCGTGCTATATGCCTTCGGTGGTGTAGACATAATTTCTGCAATCCTGGCACAACAAAACAAAGAAGGATTAGAACAACCAGTTGCTTTCTTCAGTCAAGGCTTGGAGGAATACGAAACTAGATACTCTTTCATTGAAAAGCATGTACTTGTAGTGATCAGGAGTTTAAATAAATTCAAGCACCTAGTCTCAAACAACAAGATCCAATTATTGGTCTCTCATGCGGGAGTCAAGGAGTTCCTTCTAAACAAGGATCTGAATGAGAAGCGTGCAAGGTGGATAACTCGTGTCATGGAATATTACATCAAGATCAAGGTCACCAAACTAGTACGTGGAAAGGGACTATGTGAACAGCTAGCCTTGAGTCAACAGGTTGAAGCAGGTGAGGAAAAAGAGACTGTCTTGGTACTACAGGATGGCCAAGAACATGAAAATGATGATGTGCCTACTCCTTGTTGGACTCAGAATATGATACACTTCCTACAGACATGACTATGCCCTCCAGAAATGAGCAAAGCAAAGAGGAGATACTTCAGATTACAAGCCATTCCATATGTGATTGTTGATGGTGTTTTGTTTAAGAAAGACATCAATGGGGTTCTATTGAGGTGCATTGGGACTGGTCAAATTGAGAGGGTGTTATGAGATTTTCACGATGGAGATTCTGGAGGACATTTTTCTCCATGAGTAATAGCTCTCAAGATAATAAAGGAAGGGTATTATTAGCCCACGGTGTTCAATGACTGCTATACATGGATAAGAAACGTGTCAAGAAATGTGCACTCTTCACAGGCAAATAAAGACTAGCAGCGCTTCTGTTGCACCCAATCTTGGTTGACCAACCATTTCTTCAATGGGGATTGGACTTCATCGAGGTCATCAACCCAAACTCAAGCCAAGGCCACAAGTGGATTCTCACGGCAACGGACTACTTCACCAAGTGGACTGAAGCAGTAGTGCTCAAAGAGGCAAATGAGTCTAATATACTAGAATTTTATGAAGGAATAGTGACCAGGTTTGGTGTGCCGACCACTATCATATCAGAACAATGCATTGGCATTTGTAGGTTCCAAGATTACAGAATGGGCTGTCAAGAATGGAATCTACTTGAGCACCTCTTCCAATTATCACCCACTGGGTAATGGAAAGGCAGAGTCCACGAACAAAAAATTGCTAAGAATCATCAGGAGGACTCTGGATGAAAATCAAAGAACATGGCATATCAAGCTAAAATCAGCATTATGGGCTGACAGAATAACACCAAAGAGGTCTACAGGTAATTTCCCTTACAAGTTGGTCTATGGAAAAGAGGCAGTATTGCCTATGTCATTAGAACTGCCTACATTGGAGTTCATGAAGCAGTTGGAGTTGGCTGAGTTTGAACTAATGGAGGCCAGGTATGCAGAGTTGATGGAACTGGAAGAAATTAGAGAACGTCCAGTTCAAACAATTGAGAAAGATTAGGCCTTAGTGAAAAGATGGTTTGATAAGAAAGCAAGAGTAAGGACCTTCCAGGAAGGGGACCTAGTTCTGAAATGGGATGGCAGATCAGGAAAAACCAAGAAGGCATTCCAAGTTTGATGCCATTTGGAGTGGCCCCTACATGGTCACGGAAGTGCAAGAGATAGCAATGCTTTCCAATTGGCCTACATTGGATGGTGAAGAATTACCGATTTCAGTAAATGTAATCTATCTCAAACATTGCTACTGAAAATAAGAGGTTTTACCCTTGTAAATATTAGCCTAGATTTCAAATTCCTCTAAGTGCGTATGCACATTGTCTTGTTGTAGTTAGGTTTTAATTTCCCTAAGTTCTTTGGCACAGGTTTTGTTGCTCCTGGGTTGGTTTTTTATAGTTCAGCGTGCTCTCAGAGAAGGAGTTATGGTATCAGGCTCGGGATCAGATATCAGGTTGGTTTCAGGTTATTGCCTATGACTCCATGCCTAATGGATTGCTAAAAGGCCACTGATCTTCTATCTAGTAGGGCAGGAGACCCCGAAAATTCACCTAATTTTTATCCAAATTTCCCCCCCAGAGTTAATTTCATAACATGCATCAGAGTTTTTTAGTTCCAAGCAAGTAGATTGATTCAGGAGAAAATTGTAAAATTGGCTAAGTCCCGCTCAAGACCGCCTTTAGGACAGTTGGAACAATTATACGCGGAAGGCACGGATCGGCCGAAAAGCCTCCAGGCGGCCACAACAGAAAAGGGACATTTGGGAAAAATGGACGCAAACCAGCCGGTTTGCCTGAAAAAGAGAACTGTAGCACCAGGACAGTCAGACCAGAAGGACGCGTAGGGCACGAGAAGCTGACTCGGCCGAAGGGAGAAGAAAACCGACCGACTGCTTTTAGGACATGTGGGACAAAGGAACGCGAATCGGCCGAATCGGACGAACCGGAAGAATTTGTCCCAGACAGCACTGGGACATTTGGGACAAATGGATGCAAACCGGCCGGTTTGGCCGAAACAAGAAACTTTAGCACAAGGAAAAGTGGGACAAAGGGACGCGTGGGACGCGGATAGCCGAAGGAGCTGAAAGCCAATCAGATCACGCCACGTGTCACCGGTAGAAAAGGGACGAGGAAGCCCATTTCAGGTGGATCAGAGGATTCTATCCCGCGAAGCACTGGGACATCCGAGACAAAAAGATGCGGTGGACACGAAAATCTGGCAGGCCCATGGACAAATCACAGCATGACGCGTGTCGCCAAGGAAAAAGGTCCAAAAAGTCAAAGGGGCAAGTTTTCGAGCACTGATCCGAACCAATGAAATAGTGCCACGTGTCCAAGTTTAAGGGGCCCACAAGAAAATCCCATGCAAAAAGGTGGAGAGAGGGAATTGCTCAGTGAACCAGAGCCTACCACGTGTCGTCCAGATGGCAGAGCGTGGGAAAAGAAATTTAAAAATCCATTTTCACCTATTTTGTGCCCTAAATCTTCAGATCATCATATCTTTCGATCCAGAGCTCGGATTTCCACATTCTTTATATCAACAGAAATATGTTGAAATTCTCTACATGATTCTGGGGTCAATATTGCATTTTGGTGTAGTTTGGAGGGATAAAATTAATAAAACGTCTCTGACGTGTGGTGATAGACAGAAGTAATGCTTCAACTACCAACTTTAATGCAGCAGACAGCTTGCCGTTCCTGTTAGACAGCCCGCCATTTTGCCAGAATCCTCCACTTCTGCCATAATGAGATGATTTTAAATGCTACCAAGAAGTGGTTGGCGTAGATTCTGGATTTCCTCTCTCTCCCCTCTCATTTTTCTTCATATATATTGTAAAGAGGAGCTCCTTTAACACGTCGGTACATTCTTGTTTTACATCCTCCCTTATTCCCTCACTTGCTAGAGAATTTGTGGAGCTTTCAAACCTCCCCTATGGGTTGTAATGCCAGTATTTTTTGCCTCTTGGCCACTGCAATGTACTGTATCGACTCTTGAGTAATTAATATATGTATTGTGATTGACTCTCAACCCTCTCATGTATTCATTGCTGTCATTTTGATCTCTTATTGCAGTTTGGTTACCTGTGCATGGTGTTTGTATTGCATCTATGTGGTCTATGTTAAATTTTAAAAATGAGTGTCTAACATTCCTTGGTGCATCACCTTTATAGTTTAGGTTTTATTCTATGCATTTCCTTACCCTATCTCCTTGGTAAGTTAGATTAGGTTTTAGAAAACCCTCTGCATTTTTTGTGTGCATCTGAACAGAGGAATAGGAACCCAGCCTTCTCTGGAGAATATTTTCTCATATTTACAAGTCCTACGCTTGGAGAAAAGATTCCATGTTGGTGTAATCATACTGGATGCCCTGAACATCAACCTAGAAGCCTGATCTGCATCCAGGGGTGCTATGAGTCTGCAACAACACATACCTCGGGCCATGACATTGAACATTGTAAGGCCTTTCAGAAAATCATCCATAACCTTATTGAGAAAGTTGATTCCCTCATTAAGGGGGAACATCCTTCTCCATCTACATCTAATCCAATTCATATCCCATCCATCAAGTTTCCCATGATTCCTCCATCCACATCATCCCTTAACATATCTCCTGCACATGACATTCCTACTACAAAAGGTCCTTCATTGTTCATTACTACTATTTATCTTGTCGATCCCCCTTGTGTTCTCTGACTTTTTATCCAATCCAAATCCAAAGTAATGCTATCTAAACTCCTTCGACATTCACTAACTCATCTACATCTAATATAATCCCCCTCGCTAAGGGGACAATCCTCCCCTCGTCCTTAACATCCCTTCTGCATCAGTTTATCTCTTATCTGTCCACAGAACTTCCTTCATGTTGGGGGGACTTCATTTTTGATATCACCTTATTTAATATCATCCAATGCATCTCATACAATCTTAAATCTGAATTAATCTTATCCAAATCTTCATCTCTTTTCAAAGCCCAGTTTTATGGCCATATTCCTTTGTCCATTGAGGGACCATGTTTTTCATTTTAATTCCACCATTGTGGCCATACGTGTTCCTTCTTCTGTGGTACCATATTTATTTCACTTCCTCAAGGATAACACATAATTTTTATCTTCGCGCATTTATATCATTGTATCCTATCATATCTTATCTTTATCCCTAAATACTTTATCCTATATTTCACTCACACTGTAGAAAGGAGCCAATGTGAAAAATTTTCTCCCAACTGGATTGGACCATACATTATCACGCATAATTATGAGTCTAGGGTCTCTCATTTGGCTTCCCTTGATGGTAAACTAGGGACATAACCTCTTAATGCATTACACTTGTGACCATTCTACTGTTAGCATACCTACCAATGAGCAGTTAGTTATATCCTTAGATCTTTCCTCCATCATGAACTTCTTCCATCTATCACTATAATTATTGGGATTTATGTGGTTTTTTGTCACTTTCCTAGTCGTGACCTTAAATAAGGGAACCATGGCTCTATCTATAGCATTGTTCTTATGGATAGGCTCTTCCTTTTTGCTGAGAACTCTGTGATCATTACAACCATCACCCTCCTATCTACATATCGAAACCACATAAAGGGTCCAAGGGTGTCACTTGTGTGTTCATCCTCCCCTCCTAAGTGGTTTACCTAGCTATACCCATCTCTTCTCCACCAAATAAAAAATAAAAAATAAAATAAAAAAGTAAAAGTAATGTATGCTTCTGTCTCATTCTATCTTATCCAAAATAGATGTATCCATCAAAGGATAGTTGTTCATAAAATAATATAATAAGTATAGACTTGCTCCCCTGAAGGACAGCTATCATGTATATCTTATCCTACCATCTAAAAATAAAAGTCAAAAATCCCAAAGCTATCATGCACATCTTATCCTGACCATACCCTTGAAGGATGACTACTCTTTTATCATGGCAGTGAAGACTTTCCCGCATTGATCAACCTTCTATTGTATTAGCATCCTCAGAAGATTCCCACTTTGATCAACTTTCTCTTAGAAAACTTCTTGCATTGATCAGTTTTCTCTCTTTCCCCTTCCCAGAGCTGAGGCATAGTCCTAGGAATACCAACCTATGGAGAACCCTCTTCTCATGTACAAGTTAAATCTAGAATCCCCTTTGTCATGTCGACATTAGGTTTATGATCATATTTCATCCATATTTCCCTCATGGTCTTTTGGTATAACTAACTATCATTGGTTATGTGTTAACACATGCTATTGGCTGCAAGTTCAATGTCCAGTGCTTCAGGAAATTTCTGTTTTTTTTTTCCAAAACAAGCCAGCATGCAGCCATCAAGCCAGACAAGCGAAAGACAGAGTCAATGCCTACCCCAATCAGGGGATTAGAAAATCAATGATCCAACAAGCCCACCCACTGTTCCAACTTCCAGTTTTGCAAACTTTCCCATCCGGTAAAGGATACTTAGTGCCCCTTCCCCCATGCCATTAAGAAGACCCACTAACATGGGTTACAGGCAGGGAAATCAAACGAAAAACTTGACAAGGTTCAGTGCTCAATATTCAAGCACAGAGAAGAAGGGACCAAAGTGACAATTTTTTATCTTTAGCAGGAATGGCTGGTCCCAAACAATCAATGTGCCAAGCTGTCATCCTCCATGAGGAAACAGGGAATGACAATGGTTTTCAACAAAGTTTCAATTTTCACGAAACATGGAAAAGTTTTCCAATCAACAATCAATTTGGAATGTTGAAAGGGAAGGGTGGGAAAAAGAGTTCAGCTAACCTTTGGGGTAGGTTTCAGGGGGGTTGATCCAATTTCGGAGCTTAAACTAAGGGGTTCCAAAGCCCAAACCAAGTAATTCCCTTAGTCCAATCAGTCATAGGCAATTTTTACTTTCCCTATAAAGTTCAACACCACCTTGGCTTCCGATGCATGCATTCAAGCTGCAAATTTGTTCAACCCTGGCTTCCCAAGGGCTCTTGTGAGCCAAGCCCTGTATCTACTTATAGCCTTCATTAGACAGCCCTAAAACTGTCTTATCAATCTGGTACAACGGCTCCCGAGGCCTCCATCCCTTGTATCCAAACTTAGAAAATCTAAGCACTAGTCAAACACCCACTTTGGCTCCTGTTCCCACTCCTAGAAATCAAAGTTCAAGTGAAGCTTCCACTTCATCTCCAAGTGCTTTGAATGAACTCCAAGAGGTCATGAAACAGTTACAAAATTTGGGAAATGAGCTGGTTACTATTAAGAGGCAACAAGCCCAAGGTTTCAGACCTTCCTATCAACCTCAAGCTTAGCCTAATAGGTAGCCATACCAACCACAAAGACCACCTAATCCAGTTGCAAATGTGAATCAAACAAGGCCTCCCTCTAATAGACCATTCCAGCCCTATAATCCAAATGCTATAGCTGCCTCTAAGGCATTAGTGCCAACACAGAACAACATTGCTCAGGAATATGATTGGTGCTTTCCATGTAACGAGCCTCGTAACCAATCCATGTGTTTCAATGGTGCTCTCAATCAAGCACTAATGGTGACAACTACTGGTGTGGAGGGTGAGGGCAATCAAGGAAATAGCCAAAAACCAGAAACATTCCAACAGCAATCAGCCCCAAATGACACCACATTGGTGAACTGGCAAGCGAAATATTTCTGTGGCATGAATCATGTAGTCTCTCAAGGTGTTGCAGCCAACACAAGGTCAAAGAGGAGAAATTTGGGTGAAGAACAGCCATTAGCCCCATCTAATCCACCACCTTCCATGGCTCCACAAATGATTGACAAGCAGAGTCCAGTTTCAAATACACAAGGGCAGCCAAGAATAGCCCCTAGGCCAACTCAAATGCCAGTTGTTGCTGCCCACGTACAAGGAGTAAGTGTACAAACCAAGGGACAACAAAAGGATACTTCATCCCCATTCAGTATCATTGAACAAATGAAGAAGACTAACGTCAATATATCAATGTGGGAATCCCTATCCATCCCAGGACAAAGAGATCTGCTACAAGCTGCCATGAAGGATTGGACAACTTCGAATCAGCAGGTTCAGATGCAAGACAAAGTGCTTACAAATGCTGCCCAACCTGATGGAAGCCATGGAGGGCAACAAGGTAAAATGTTGAAGCCCCCTCCTTTCTATGTCTCATTAATCATTGGGGATAAACTAGTACACAATTGCATGATTGATTCCGGGGCAAGTAGCTCAGTGATGCCCAAGCAAATAGCTGATCAGCTGGGTCTCCAATATGAAGTAATATCTAAAGGGGTAGTGCAATTGGATGGGACAGCAATAGCAACAGTTGGAGTGATTAAAAACTTGAGTCTTACCTTGCATGCATGGTCCAAATGTTGTTGTCTTACAAGATATATCCAATTATAGACCTTCCACCACTCTTTGCCTTTACTTGTCAAGGGACTTCATAGCCAAGATTGGGGGGTATTTGTCTGTTGATTGGTCTCACATGCTGTTTAGAACAAGGTATGGAACTAAGGCTACAATTAGGTCTGAACCTATTGCAAACTTCCATATTGAGCCTTACATTCCTAGTCAGATTAATGCCAATTGCTCAGCATTTGATCCAAAAGATCACCCTAGTACTGATGAGGCTGACACCAAGGTTAGAAGTATCTTGGACCTAACTCTCGATGAATGGGCAAACAAGATACATGCTTTTGATCCCTATCAAGAAGTATAAGAATCTGAGCTGGGAGTCTATTGTATACACGAAGAAAATCAACCTATTCCTAGCATCACCAAGCCAAGCCATAATGATGACAATGAGGTATGGCGGCTGTTTTTTGACGGATCAAGGAGTAGGCAAGGTGCAAGAGGTGGAGCCATGCTTGTTTCACATCAAGGCATCAAATGTTGTTCAACTTTTCATTTCTAGTTTTCTTGTTCAAACAACACAGCTGAATATGAGGCCTTGATTCATGGACTTCATTGGGCTAGGAAAAAAGGGATAAATAACTTGCAGGTGTTCAGGGATAGCGAGCTAATCGTCAACCAAGTTAGAGGACAACATGCTATGAAGAACGACTTGCTGAGGAGCTACAAGAATAGGGTATGGGACCTCATTGAGGATTTCGAAGCTTTCAACATTGTGTCCATACCCAAGAAGAAAAATGAAGCCGTGGATAGGCTCGCAGTGGTTGGAGCAACGTTTGATGTGGTTGACAACATCAAAAGGGAAAAAACACAGCCACATATCCATGTGATTGTGAGGCAAGCAGTTCCAGATAATAACACAAGCTGGCAGGTGTTTGAGAACGATCAACAAATCATCAATTTTCTACATGAAGAGGCTGAATTCTCAGCTATAAATCAGGACTGATTAGAGCAGCAGTATGGGGATCAAGTAGTGCAGCTGCGGACAAACAAGCTTCCTAAGGGTTTAGTAACATTGGATTCTATCTTCAACCCTAATGACCAGTTCCGTAAGGAAAAGGCTAACATACAGGTCAAGAGAGAAGATTTAGAGCCAATTCTGGTTGGGGAAGGCAAAATACTTCAAATTGGTAAAGTGGCCACTGAGCAAGAGAAATTAGATTTCATACAGCTTTGCCAAGAATTTCCAGATGTCTTCGCTTGGAGCTATGAAGACTTGAGAGGATTCAATCCGAAGTTGGCACAACATACCATAGAATTGGATCTAGATGCTAAACCCATCAGGCAGAAGCAGAGAGACCTGTCAACCCTCACATTGAGCCTCTAATGAAGAAAGAGCTTAACAAGCTAATAGAGGCAAGCATTATATTCCCGATCAAGCACTCAAGCTGGGTTGCAAACTTGGTTCTGGTCATGAAGAAGAGCGGAGAAATTAGGTTGTGTGTAGATTTCCAGGACCTCAATAGGGCATCTCTCAAAGACCATTACCCACTTCCTTCAATGGAACAAATATTGCAAGTAGTATCCGGTTCAGAGAGATTCTCTCTTCTAGATGGCTACTCAGGGTATAATCAGGTGATGGTGAAAGAAGATGACCAATTCAAGACGGCTTTCACCACCAAATGGGGGACCTATGCCTACAAGAAGATGCCATTTGGACTATCAAATGCTGGAGCCACCTTCTAAAGGGCAATGGATATGGCATTTAAGGGGTTGATCAACAAAATAGTTTTGATATATCTTGACGACATCACTGTATTCTCAAAAAATGTAGCGGATCACCTCTTTCATTTGAGGCAAGTATTTCAGAGATGTAGAAGATTTGGGGTATCATTGAATCCCAAAAAGTGCATATTCCTTGGCTCACGAGGGAAAACTTCTAGGCCATATTGTTTCAAAGGAAGGGTTGACGATTGACCCAGAACGGGTTGAAGCAATTCAAGCATTGCCATTGCCAAGTCACAAGAAGGCTCTTCAAAGCTTCTTGGGAAGGATCAATTTTGTCTGCAGGTTTGTTCCAAACTTTGCAGCTCTCGTAAAGCCAATAATGCTGATGTTAAAGAAGAGCATGGAATTTAAGTGAACATCTAAAGGCAAGGCAAGTTTTGAGGCAATAAAAGAGGCTATATCTCAAGCCCCAACTCTCGTCAATCCAGACTTCTCCAAGGACTTCGTGCTATATGCCTTTGGTGGTGGAGACACAATTTCTGCAATCTTGGCACAACAAAACAAAGAAGGATTAGAACAACCAGTTGCTTTCTTCAGTCAAGGCTTGGAGGAATATGAAACTAGATACTCTTTCATTGAAAAGCATGTACTTGCAGTGATCAGGAGTTTAAAGAAATTCAAGCACCTAGTATCAAACAACAAGATCCAATTATTGGTCTCTCATGCGGGAGTCAAGGAATTCCTTCTAAACAAGGATCTGAATGAGAAGCATGTAGGGTGGATAACTCGTGTCATGGAATATGACATCGAGATCAAGGTCACCAAACTAGTACGTGGAAAGGGACTATGTGAACAGCTAGCCTTGAGTCAACATGTTGAAGCAGGGTGATGAAAAAGAGACTGTCTTGGTACTACAGGATGGCCAAGAACATGAAAATGATGATGTGCCTACTCCTTGTTGGACTCAGAATATGATACACTTCCTACAGACAGGACTATGCCCTCCGGAAATGAGCAAAGCAAAGAGGAGATACTTCAGATTAAAAGCCATTCCATATGTGCTTGTTGATGGTGTTTTGTTTAAGAAAGACATCAATGGGGTTCTATTGAGGTGCATTGGGACTGGTCAAATTGAGAGGGTGTTACGATATTTTCACGATGGAGATTCTGGAGGACATTTTGCCCCACGAGTAACAGCTCTCAAGATAATAAAGGCAGGGTATTATTGGCCCACAGTGTTCAATGACTGCTATACATGGATAAGAAAGTGTAAGAAATGTGCACTCTTCACAGGCAAAGAAAGACTAGCAGCGCTTCCATTGCACCCAATCTTGGTTGACCAACCATTTCTGCAATGGGGATTGGACTTCATCGGGGTCATCAACCCAAACTCAAGCCAAGGCCACAAGTGGATTCTCACGGCAACGGACTACTTCACCAAGTGGACTGAAGCAGTAGCGCTCAAAGAGGCAAACGAGTCTAATATACTAGAATTTTATGAAGGAATAGTGACCAGGTTCGGTGTGCCGGCCACTATCATATCAGAAAATGCATTGGCATTCGTAGGTTCCAAGATTACAGAATGGGCTGTCAAGAATGGAATCTACTTGAGCACCCCTTCCAATTATTACCCACAGGGTAATAGACAGGCAGAGTCCATGAACAAAAATTTTCTAAGAATCATCAGGAGGACTCTGGATGAGAATCAAAGAACATGGCATACCAAGCTAAAATCAGCATTATGGGCTGATAGAATAACACCAAAGAGGTCTACAGGTAATTCCCCTTACAAGTTGGTCTATGGAAAAGAGGCAGTATTGCCTATATCATTAGAACTGCCTGCATTGGAGTTCATGAAGCAGTTGGAGTTGGCTGAGTTCGAACCAATGGAGGCCAGGTATGCAGAGTTGATGGAATTGGGAGAAATTAGAGAACGTGCAGTTCAAACAATTGAGAAAGATCAAGGCTTAGTGAAAAGATGGTTTGATAAGAAAGCAAGAGCAAGGACCTTCTAGGAAGGGGACCTAGTTCTGAAATGGGATGCAGATCGGGAAAAACCAGGAAGGCATTCCAAGTTTGATGCCATTTGAAGTGGCCCCTACATGGTCATGGAATGTAAGAATAGCAATGCCTTCCAATTGTCTACATTGGACGGAGAAGAACTCCTGATTCCGGTCAACGGAATCTATCTTAAACATTGCTACTAAAAAGAAAAAGTTTTACCCTTGTAAATATTAGCCTAGATTTAAAATCCTCTAAGTGTGTATGCACATTGTCTTGTTGTAGTTAGGTTTCAATTTCCCTAAGTGCTTCGGCACAGGTTTTGTTGCTCCTGGGTTGGTTTTCTACAGTTCAGCGTGCTCTCAGAGAAGGAGTTACGGTATCGGGCTCGGGATTAGATATCAGGTTGGTTTCAGGTTATTGCCTATGACTCCATGCCCAATGGATTGCTAAAAGGCCACTGATCTTCTACCTAGCAGGCAGGTGACCCCGAAAAGTTGCCAAATTGTTATCCAAATTTCACCCCCAGAGTTAATTTGATAACATGCATCAGATTTTTTAATTCCAAGCAAGTAGATTGATTCAGGAGAAAATCATAAAATTGGCTAAGTCCTACTCAAGGCCACCTTTGGGACAGTTGGAACAATTATACGCAGAAGTCGCGGATCGGCCGAAAAGCCTCCAGGCGGCCCAAATAGAAAAGGGACATCTAGGACAAATGGACGTGAACCGGCAGAAAAGGGATGAGGAAGCCCATTTCAGGTGGAAGGTTCTATCCCGTGAATCACTGGGACATCCGAGACAAAAAGACGTGGTGGACGTGAAAATCTGGCAGGCCCGTGGACAAATCACAGCATGACACGTGTCGCCAAGGAAAAAGGTCCAAAAAGTCAAAGGGGCAAGTTTTCGAGCACTGATCCGAACCAATGAAATAGTGCCACGTGTCCAAGTTTAAGGGGCCCACAAGAAAAGCCCGTGAAAAGGTGGAGAGAGAAAATTTCTCAGCGAACCAGAACCTGCCACGTGTCGTCCAGATGGCAGAGCGCGGGAAAAGAAATTTAAAAATCCGTTTTCACCTGTTTTGTGCCCTAAATCTTCAGATCATCATATCTTTCGATCCAGAGCTCGGATTTTCACGTTCTTTATATCAACAGAAACCTGTTGAAGTTCTCTACATGATTCTGGGGTCAATCTTGCATTTTGGTGTAGTTTGGAGGGAGAAAATTAAGAAAACATCTCTGACGTGTGGTGATAGACAGAAGTAATGCTTCAACTACCAACTTTAATGCAGCAGACAGCTCGCCGCTCTTATTAGACAGCCCACCGTTTTGCCAAAATCCACCACTTCTGCCATAATGAGATGATTTTAAATGCTACCAAGAAGTGGTTGGGGCAGATTCTAGATTTCCTCTCTCTCCCCTCTCATTTTTCTTCATATATATTGTAAAGAGGAGCTCCTTTAACAGGTCGGACATTTTTGTTTTACATCCTCCCTTATTCCCTCGCTTGCCAGAGAATTTGTGGAGCTTTCAAACCTCCCATATGGGTTGTAATGCCAGTCTTTTTTGCCTCTTGGCCACTGCAATGTACTGTATCGACTCTTGAGCAATAATATATGTGTTGTGATTGACTCTCGACCCTCTCATGTATTCATTGCTGTCATTTTGATCTCTTATTGCAGTTTGGTTACCTGTGCATGGTGTTTGTATTGCATCTATGTGGTTTGTGTTAAATTTGCAAAACGAGTGTCTAACATTCCTCAGTGCATCACCTTTGTAGTTTAGGTTTTATTCTATGCATTTCCTTACCCTGTCTCCTTGGCAAGTTAGATTAGGTTTTAGCAAACCCTCTGCATTTTTTGTGTGCATCTGAATAGAGGAATAGGAACCAGCCTTCTTTGGAGAATCTTTTCTCATCTTTACAAGTCCCATGCTTGGAGAAAAGATTCCATGTTGTGCAATCACACTGGATGCCTGAACATCAACCTAGAAGTCTGATCTGCATCCAGGGGTGCTGTGAGTCTGCAACAACACATACCTCGGGCCATGACATTGAACATTGTAAGGCCTTTCAGAAAATCATCCATAACCTTATTGAGAAAGTTGATTCCCTCATTAAGGGGGAACATCCTTCTCCATCTACATCTAATCCAATTCATATCCCATCCATCAAGTTTCCCATGATTCCTCCATCCACATCATCCATTAACATATATCCTGCACATGACATTCCTACTACAAAAGGTCCTTCATTGTTCATTAGTACTATTTATCTTGTCGATCCCCCTTGTGTTCTCTGACTTTTTATCCAATCCAAATCCAAAGTAATGCTATCTAAACTCCTTCGACATTCACTAACTCATCTACATCTAATATAATCCCCCTCGCTAAGGGGACATCCTCCCCTCGTCCTTAACATCCCTTCTGCATCAGTTTATCTCTTATCTGTCCACAGAACTTCCTTCATGTTGGGGGACTTCATTTTTGATATCACCTTATTTAATATCATCCAATGCATCTCATACAATCTTAAATCTGAATTAATCTTATCCAAATCTTCATCTCTTTTCAAAGCCCAGTTTTATGGCCATATTCCTTTGTCCATTGAGGGACCATGTTTTTCATTTTAATTCCACCATTGTGGCCATACGTGTTCCTTCTTCTGTGGTACCATATTTATTTCACTTCCTCAAGGATAACACATAATTTTTATCTTCGCGCATTTATATCATTGTATCCTATCATATCTTATCTTTATCCCTAAATACTTTATCCTATATTTCACTCACACTGTAGAAAGGAGCCAATGTGAAAAATTTTCTCCCAACTGGATTGGACCATACATTATCACGCATAATTATGAGTCTAGGGTCTCTCATTTGGCTTCCCTTGATGGTAAACTAGGGACATAACCTCTTAATGCATTACACTTGTGACCATTCTACTGTTAGCATACCTACCAATGAGCAGTTAGTTATATCCTTAGATCTTTCCTCCATCATGAACTTCTTCCATCTATCACTATAATTATTGGGATTTATGTGGTTTTTGTCACTTTCCTAGTCGTGACCTTAAATAAGGGAACCATGGCTCTATCTATAGCATTGTTCTTATGGATAGGCTCTTCCTTTTTGCTGAGAACTCTGTGATCATTACAACCATCACCCTCCTATCTACATATCGAAACCACATAAAGGGTCCAAGGGTGTCACTTGTGTGTTCATCCTCCCCTCCTAAGTGGTTTACCTAGCTATACCCATCTCTTCTCCACCAAATAAAAAATAAAAAATAAAATAAAAAGTAAAAGTAATGTATGCTTCTGTCTCATTCTATCTTATCCAAAAATAGATGTATCCATCAAAGGATAGTTGTTCATAAAAATAATATAATAAGTATAGACTGCTCCCCTGAAGGACAGCTATCATGTATATCTTATCCTACCATCTAAAAATAAAAGTCAAAAATCCCAAAGCTATCATGCACATCTTATCCTGACCATACCCTTGAAGGATGACTACTCTTTTATCATGGCAGTGAAGACTTTCCGCATTGATCAACCTTCTATTGTATTAGCATCCTCAGAAAGATTCCCACTTTGATCAACTTTCTCTTAGAAAACTTCTTGCATTGATCAGTTTTCTCTCTTTCCCCTTCCCAGAGCTGAGGCATAGTCCTAGGAACACCCACCTATGGAGAACCCTCTTCTCATGTACAAGTTACATCTAGAATCCCCTTGTCGTGTCGACATTAGGTTTATGATCATATTTCATCCATATTTCCCTCATGGTCTTTTGGTATAACTAACTATCATTGGTTATGTGTTAACACATGCTATTGGCTGCAAGTGCAATGTCATCAGTGCTTCTCTTTCTTGTTTACCTCTAATCCGGTTCAAAGCATGGTTTCCCCTTATGCCCTTTATTACGATTATGTGTCATTTATCTCAGTAAGGTCATCTTTTATCAAGACCACATTCTTACATATCTAAATTCCAACTATGCCACCTATATCCATATGTTTACCTTTAAGGATGACATATATTACAATCATCCATAATTCCATGAATTTTGTTAACATCTATGAATGCTCTCGCTAATACACTTTTCGATTTGGGAATTCTACTTTTTTCTACTTTGGAGTTTGTGAATCCTAGTTGAGGATCCCTCTCAAGGTGATTTTGTTATCCTGCAGCTTGTTATCCCCCACCATGATCAACAATTTCTTTAATCCATTAATCTTATCTCCTCATTTTCATTCATCACCACTTATCCCCACATCACCTTTATCACCATTCGTGTCCCCTTTCACCACTCTGTGTATATTCCTTTCCTTTCTTCCCAATTTTCCCTTTTCAATCTTCCACTTTTAGCTTGACAATCTTACTTAATCATACATATAGTCAGGGACTCTTAGTTGAGGTATACTTTCTTCCTTATATCCTCTCATCTCCACCATTTCCTCTTCCACCGGATGATAATCACCACCACAAACATATTTTCACTCTGCCTCTTCCACTTGAAATTATTGCATAATCACTCCCACCACATGGGCATCCCAATTAAGTATTTCCCTTACACTCTCCATCTACACTACATATATTCCTTGATCCATTCATGTCACACTCCTTTGTTCCCTTCCTTCCTTGTTATCACCTCCTTTCACCTCTTGTTCAATTTTTGCATACACCACTCACTCTATTCTCATTCTTCCTAGTATTCATCTTCTTCTTAGTAATCTTACTTACACATGCTCACAATATGAAAAATTCACTTGAGGGTTCCCCTTCATTCCATATTTTCATACCCTCGCCCCACCAACTCCATCAATCACTTACTTCTTCCCATCATTCTTCTTCTTCGGCTTGGTGATCCTACTTAACCACCCCCTTCACATGGAAATCTTACTGAAGATTCCCTCTTAAAGTTGATCTACCATCCGACTCTCCCCCATCCCATCATATTTACTCCATATTATTTCTCTTGCCCCTCTCTGTAATCATATGTTCCAACCAACCATTCCACCCCTATACTTAATACACTCTTATCTTTCACCTTCACTATCATCATTGTCAGTTATATTACTTAACCACTCTTACGGCATGTCGATCTTACTTAAGAGTCCCTATTAAGGATAATATGTCATCTTGCACTCCCCCATCACTCCACATTCTCACCATCCACATTTTCTCATCATTCCCCTTCATCACATCCTCTCACCTCCTCTTTCATTCTCACAAACACTACCTCCTGCTTGCCCACTTTTCATGTCCATCATCCCTCACTTGGAAATATTATTTAACCACTTCCGTCACATGACAGTCTTACTTAAGGGTCATCCTTAAGTTGAAATCAGCATTTTGGACTTCTCCCTTGCCTCATTCTTCATTCCCTTCATTGATCATTTCTTCCTCCTAGTCTTCCTTACCAACCACATTTTTGTCCTACCATTATCCTTTCTCAACCTATCATATCACAGAATGCATCTCCTATCTTCCACTTATCACCACGTTCCTTTCCCCCATTTTCCCCTCCTTGATCCATCATCCTTCATACCACTTCCTATCATTTTTTCATGTCTTGTTTCTTCATATTTACCTCATTCAACCTCATCCACTACATCCTCTCCTCACCTTCATCTTAGCACAAATCGGTATCCCTCCTTTCTTTACTCTTTCCACTCTATCTTCTCAAGTTCTCCTACATATCCACCCCCATGTCTAACCACCATTATTGATGGTCTTCCCCTAACATTATTTCATCATCATCTTCCATTTATGCACTAATAATTATTGGTGGAATTCTCCTAAAATCCACTCCTCCTCATTTTTCACGGCCTTGTTCACTCCTTTTGACCTCCTCCATTTTCTATACATTCCTTCCTTCCCCTGTGTACACTGATCATTGTCGGTGGACTTCTCCTAACGTCCCTTCATTGGAGTTTTCTCTTCCATTTCTCATTTAATTTTTCCCTCTTCTCAATTTTCGTCCCATCTTCCCCTACCAATCATTATCAATGGACTTATCCTAACATCCCTTCATTGGCATTGCCTTTTGTATCCCTCCTCTCTTTTTCCTCACCACCTCTCCATCTTCCATTCTTCCTTTCCAATTTATTTATTGTCTTCATCATACACCCTCTATCTATTTTCTCAGCATCCTCTTATCCTCATTTCACACATCTCCACATATTTTCCAATCCATGTCATTCCTTCTCTCTTTCTTATCTTTACGTTCCTTATACTTCCCACTCTTCACTAAACATTTCATTCTTGATTTCTTTCCTTCTGCATCATTTTATTTGTTGTCCTCTACTCCTTTCTACTCCTCATCTTAATTCATTTCCTCTGTATCATCTTCTTTCCCTTTTTACTTTGTGTTTCCTTCTTACTTCCCCATTGATACCCTGGTTCTTCAGCATTGTCCCATATTTTTTATCTTCTCACCTTCCACATGCATTTCCATGTGGTATATTCTATATTCTTTACCTTTATCTTCCTTACGAGGACCAGGTTCCTTCAATCTTCCCCCTATAATCCCTCCCTCTCATTCTCCTCTCCCTCTTTCACTCCTTTTTTCTCCTCCTCCTTCTCCATTCACTCTACTCCGTACCCTTGTCTCCTTCACCTTTGACCTTTTCTTTCCCTTCTCATAATCAGCCACTACTCCTTTTTTTCCTTTTTTCTTCTCTTGACACTCTTACTCATTACGTCCTTCCACACATCTTCACACCACTACTCAAGGTTGATTACAATATTTCCACATTTTTTCACCACCTCTCCTCTTTTAAAGATCTCTATCACCTCTTTTATTCTTGTCATCCCTCTCAAGGGGGAATCAGCATATCCATTTCTAAGATTTTTTTCCCATGGTATTTTTATCTTTGAGGATACCATAATGGCCATCCAGTACCACATTTTCCCTCGCAAGTGTCTGCTCTCCTTTTTTCTTGGAAAACATTTATCATGATCTTTCCCCCATTTCCATGAATCAACACTTGTTCTAGTTTCTTCTTCTAGTCTTTTCTTGTCGACTAAACATCTTCCTTAGGAAATATCTCTTCAATACTATCCACCTCCTTACCTGGGGCATATTATCTCACCATCCGTATTCCAACTC
Organism: Taxus chinensis; assembly: GCA_019776745.2. Classification (NCBI taxonomy): domain Eukaryota; kingdom Viridiplantae; phylum Streptophyta; class Pinopsida; order Cupressales; family Taxaceae; genus Taxus; species Taxus chinensis. The sequence continues at coordinate 68,191,887 of CM034153.1, read as the reverse complement.
ACATTTTTGGCCACTCTTTGTGTCTTGTGCTAGGACACCTTTGTTTTCATCGTCATCCTTTTGAATGCATAGATTTCACTTGATTCCTCGTGTACTAAGGATTTAACATAATTTTTGCATTTCATTTTACCTACTTTGGTGCTTTCCTATGACACGTTGGTCATCTCGGCCTGCATACATACTCTATTGGTCTTCACCCACTCACTAGTCCGTAGAACGTTATAGCCCATCTCCGTTGAGACTGCAATTATCCTCTACCAATGTGATATTGGATTCATCGCCATATTTTTCATTATTATTGTGATCCTTTTTGCAAGTTGTATCTTTCCTTGGTTATGTGTTTACCCATCTTTTCATCACCCACATGACCTTTAGCATATATCTCTTTTAAACTCAAGATTGAGTTCCTTTATGTCATCAATCCCAAGTTTGAGGTGGAACACTTAATCAATCATATTTGTGATACTTCATCATTTTTGTCTCATGACTTACCCAACGAAAACCACTCATCAAAAAGGGGAAAATGTAGACACTAGTTTTTGGTATCGTTCCTCCCCTTCACCCTGCATTTTCTCTCCTTCATTAGGCTTAAAATTTTGAATCCCTTTTCCCCCCTAAATTTGAATAAATCACATTTCCCATCAAAACTACATATTCAATTAATTAATCTTAATTGGTTAATTGATCCCCTTTAAATCCCTAAATCTCGTTATATGCTAATATCCAATTGATAATTAAATATTCTAAAATAATTCATATCACCCCACCTAATAATTAAATACCCAAAAATCATTCAAATCATGCACCCCACTCATGAATTAAATAATGTAAAATAATCCACATCAAATCCATTATTGGACCTAATCACTCAAATCATGTCCCCCCCACTCACCTAATCATCGTTACTTTTTCAAACCCGGATTACCTAATAATCCCTAAATTAACCCCATCTCTAGGTTATAAATACAGGACTTCCCCCCTCTTTCAAATAAGTAAGAAGTCATAGAAAACATATTATATTATAGTTCTCTACTTTTCATCGTATCACCACAATGTCCTTGTGATGCCACTTATATCACCATAATATCATCTTCATGCCCTTGTGGTTCTCTTATTTTGGTTTTCTTTTATTTTGATTAGATTAGTAGCTCCTTTATACATCAACATTTTCTGGTTCTATTATTTATCATTTTCTACATGTTATCTATCTATCTTTCATTTATATCATTTTCTCTTATCTAACGGGGGTTAACATCTGTGAAAAGAAGGTAACACTTCCTGGAACTGACTTCATCGGGTAGCCCTCGCATATACCATCTAATCTATTTTTCTCTTAGTTTTCTCTGTTTCGCAGGTCTACCTAGCTCACAACAAGGACATTCACTTTGCGCCCATGCATTTTTCACCATCTTCTCTCAAGCTACCTTAAACCCTTGCATCTTTGATTTTTTTTATTTCTTTGTTATCTATCTCACTAATCTGGACAAGGATGAAGAGAATTTGATCAACTTGTTTCAACCTTCAATTCCCTTTTCCTTGCCTATTCTATTTCCTCTCTAAGGTTCTTTATATCTACATTTAATCTCTCACAATATTCACTCTAGACTTAAATAGTTTCCTGACATGACTTATGATCTACTTCCCTGGACTGTGTTTGTTTTCTTTGCAATCTATCAAGTTGGTTAGTAAATTTTTGCAACTCAATCTTCAGGATTTTTAGCTCCTCTTCAAATTTAGTGCAAAAATTTTCTTTGTCTCTCAAATCCTTTGACACTTTCTCAATAAATGAAGCCATCTCATTAAGTTCTTGACCATGATTAACTTCCTTGAGCTTGATTTTTTTAAACTCTTTTATAAGAGATTGAGCAATCTCATACTTATTTTTCAACACTGATTCTGCTGATATACCCATGTTTGTGTCTCCAGGATCATCTCTAAGTTGTTAGGCTCAATTAAGGAGGACCAGCTCTGATACCAATTGTTATAAGGTAAGACACTGAGAGGGGGGGTTTAATCAGTGTCTAATTAAACTTTTGCAGACATTTCAACTTCCTTAAATTTTTCTATGATAAAAATATAGTACCATACACAAACAAACAACTGAAGAATGTACACATAGACACAAAAATTAATGTGGGAAACCCAAACTAGGAAAAAAACCCACTAAAACCAAGAACTAAGCTTAGGACATAAATTGTCTTTTAAAAGTTACATGATTTCATTGTTGAGCTCCAACTCTAAAAGTTTGACTAAACTTCAAATCATTCTTTGACAAGCTTCAACTTGTTCAGAAGCTTCAACTCCCACTTTAATTCACCTATAATTGATCTTTAGTGACCTTCAACTCTCATGGAATCTATAACCCCCCACCTGCTAAGATGTAGCTTAGACTTAATCAAAGTTTTGGCCACACTAAGTTTGTTGTCTTACACAACTAATAATGACCTCTAAATTATCTCATTCTTCTTCTTCTATCTACTACTATCTTGTCTCTCCTAATCATCTAATCAGATACAAGGTTCATTTCACAATGATATCCTTTAGTGAATTCACAATAACCTTTGTCACGCATAATCATTTCAAAATTTCATTTTATCAATATTTTCTCTGTCAATTTTCTGTATACACTCTGATTGGAAAAAACGTTTTCATACATTCATGAGATTTCTCTGTTTGTTTACACCTATTCATATATGTCTACAAGGCTTCATAGGTTATTAGCATTACATCATCTTCAGTTTCATAATATTTCATTCTTTAACATGTTCATTGTCTCCTTTTATGCTACATTGATCATTCATAACTTATCATGTTCTACATTCAAAAGGAAACAATCTTTATCTACTACCCTTGCATGTATTTTTTATTTATTCAACTATCTATATCAGATTTTTTTCAACCTACATTTTCACTTCTTCAATAATCTACACTTCACATTCACCTTCTTCTCTCGCTTATTTTTTCAATCCTTTAATCTTTCATACATTATTCACATGTTATTCTTCATAATGTTTGGACTTTTTATGCTTTTGTAGCACTCTTATGTGTAGACACCTCAAATTCACTCACCTATTCCCAATGTTATCCCAATAAACCTTTTTATTCATTAATTTGTGATTATTGATTAAATCAATTAATACAAACACATTTCACCCTTTGGATTAATTAAAATTAATCCCTAGTACCCCCTTGTGTTAAGTTAATTATCATTAATTAATTAAGTGTGTACATTCAACAACCACTTGGACTCAACTTCGCCTTCCAGTCACCTATGCTTCTAGAATCCTAGAAAGGTGGGGGAAATTGAATTACATGTATAACAACCTGTCCGGATGCAAATTTTGTAATAAAGTTATTTAATGAGCCTAAATACCCTGGAACTGCTGCAACATCCTCTAATGCTATTTTTACTATTAGCATTCACCCACTTGTAACCAATTTTCAACCACTTCTACCTCTATAAAATGCAATCCTACTCTCTGTCAAACCCTCTTCAATTCATAGTACAATAACTGTACTAAATTTCCAAGCCAAAGCCTTTATGTTTGTAGCATTGGTCAATCCACTTTGGAGGTTTTTCAAGAGCACCCACAAAACCCACACCATTGGCACTAGATAGACTCTCCTTGAGAGGTGTAAATTGACATTCAATGGTGCATGGAGGAGTGTCGTAAATATAGGAAATGATGGATGTATAATCAACATTATTCAAGGATTCACCATGTTTATGAGATTTTCCTTTTGCATCATGATTAGGTGGTAGGTATTCAACCACTATGTATCTGTTGTCAATAAGGTGTTGAATGTAGTTGTGAATTTTTTTTCATTTATCTATTTGATGAACATATATGGGATGAAAATCATAATATGTGTTAGGTTTATACCAACCTAGCTTAAGTTCTCCTTCAAGGAAGGGTTATGTGATAGGGTAAGTAACCATATTAGCACTTGTTAATATTTCTAAGATGCTTGAAATAGATTCCTCCAAATATGTATATTTTCTTCAATTTTAATCACGAGGAGGAAAGTTTTCTCATTTTGAGATGGTGATAGATGGTTTACACTTAATCTATTTTAATTGATTTTTCTATAAGTTGTGCACATTGTGATTATCTATGACACCATCATTAACAACATTGTGGTTACGGTCGATGTACCTAGGTTTATCATAAGAAGTGTTAAGGTTATTTTTATTACTATGATAATTATTATTGTTCCCATGGTATATATAATGAGGCTTATCAAGACTTTAGAAATGAGGGATTTTTCGATTTGATTTCCCTTTTCGAAAACTTCCTTAAATTTGTTGAGGCAGTGCATCCTCATGTGAAAGGATAACTCATCATTAAGGTTAGGGATGAAGATTCTAACCATCTATTTCTTAGGGAGTGAACATGGGAATCAACTTGTGATTCAGTGCCATCATTGTAAAAATTTTGCAAATCTCTCCTTTTGTCATTTTTTTGGAATTACACAAATCCCTCATGGTGATTTCAGAATCAAGGTTGAAAGAGAAGTATTCGAAAAAAATCTCTAAAAGGTCCACGAAGGTAGAAATTTATCCATTTGGAAGGTGTAAGAACCATTCCAAATCTTGTCCACCTAGACTCTTAGGAAATAGGCGCAAGAGAAATATGTCCTTATAAGTCCTTTTCGTTTGCCATGAAAATTTCCTTAACATGCTTTTTAGGATTGGTTTTTCCCTTATATTTGTCAAATTGGGTGTCTCAAAAGATTGTGATAAGGGTATGTGTAAGATGTCCATGTCAAAAGGGTAAGGACAAAATTATTCAAAATTGATTTCTTTGTGTTGTTTTTGCATACCTGAAATGGTATCCTTCATCATTTTCCACTCTTGAGAAAATGGTGAATTACTTTGTGGGATGAATGGTGATTTATCATTCGTATGATTTTATTCTTGTTATTGGTCTCAAAATGATTTTTGAATGGTTCGTCACTTTTCTTCATGTGTTTTATACCTTTGGTATCATTGTTATTGACCATGGAGGATAGGTGAGCCAATTGTTTCACCATTGCATTGATTTGATCAAGAAAGGATTTGTTGGGATTAGAGTACAAAGCATTAGATTTTCCTTTATCATTAGTGTTTTTTTTACTTGGTCCTTCACCATTATGTTTGTTTGATTTGAATGGTGGACCCTTAGGGGATTTAGGTTGAGCTTTTAAGCATTTCAATTCATCCTCATAAAAGACCAAGGGAAATATTTCTCCCATTATGAGGAGGAGAAGAAAAAATTGATCTTTTTTTTTCTGTAAAGTGGCATCGATAGAAAGGTATTTAAGTTGGTCTTCATCCTTTTCATCATAGTTTATATGGAAAGGATTCCATTCTTCCCATTGAAAAGTACTATAATCATGATGTCGTGTTCCCACCATTGTTGAAAGAGTGGAGGAACAAGAAGAGGCATTATGGAGAAATCAACCCTTAGCAAAGTAAATGCTAAGATGAAAGAGGGAAGAAGATGAAAATGATTTAACCTTAGAAAAATGAGTGATAAAAGGGAAGAATCAAAATTTTTTAGTTGATTTCCCGTCTCTTAAAAAAATCAAATTTAAGAGGAAATTTACTAAATGAGGTTAGAAGCACTCTATTCGTTAACAAATATGGATGTTAAGAGAGAAGAGGCCTTAACAAGGTAGACATGACAAAATTTTAATCAAAATGAGTGATAAGAGTGATGAAGAAGGTGGAAACTTAATAAGATGAGTGTTAAGAGAAATGAATAAGGAGTGAAAATTTAAATGTTCTCGACACTTAAAAAATGATGTTAAGGGAAAAAAGGCTTAACAAGATGAATACGATCAACTCTTTAACAAATATGAGTGATAAGAGTGATGAAAATATGTGAAAAGGGTAACCCTTAACAAGATGAGTGTTGAGAGAAATGAAAAAAGGGACATCACAACACTTAACAAAAGGAATGATGTTAAGGTGGAAGAAATATTGAAGTGTGAATAAGATCAACTCTAGTAAAAATGAGTGATAAGAGTGACAAAGAAGGTGTACTTCACAACATTTAAAAAAATGAATGATGTTAAGGTGGAAAATGGGTTGAAATGTTAATTCAGATAGTTCTTAAAAAAATGAGTGTTAAGAAATATGAAAAGGTTTGAAAGGTTTCACAACCCTTTTAAAAAGTGAACGTATGTAAAGAGGTAAGAGTGAAAGAAATTATCATGCTCAACTTGTGAAAATGTAAGTGTGACAAGAGGAGACTTAAAACATGATGGACAAAGCTCTCTTAACAAAAAATTGTTAAGGGAAGAGTCGTAGGAAAGAAGTGATGAATTTTCTTGACTTTTAACAAGATGGATGGTAAAAGGGGAGACTTAAGAAGATGATGAATAATGTCAACTCTTTACAAAAATGTGTTAAAGGATGATACAACAAAAAAGAAGTGGGAGGACTAAAAGAATGAAAAAAGGAATGTCATCACATGAAGCGAAGAAATAATGATGAGAAGGTCCGAATCTCTCAAAATTGGAGATAAGAGACAATGGGAGAAGTGAAGAAATGATGAGGATGTCGTCAATGCAACAAATTGAATACAAATTGTGACAATGTAAGAGTGATGAAAGCAAGAGATAAGAATGTTGTAAATTCAACAAAGTGAATGTGAAATGTGACGACATAAGATGATGAGAGAAAGAGATTGAAAATTTCAACAAGTCCAAAAAGTAAATGTGAAATGCGATGATGAAAGAGTGTGGAAGAAAGATAGAAGAAGATGTTGTCAATTCAGCAAATTGAATGTGCAATGCGATGACATAAGAGTGTGGAAGTGAGATAGAAGAAGATGTCATTAAATCAACAAATTTAATGTGTAATGTGATGAGGTAAGGGTGTGGAATTCTTAGAGTGCAAAAAGATAATGTTAAACTTAATATTTAAGACAATGAAAGATTGAGATGATTAAGAGGATGTTTGACTGTGATGAAGCGAGTATCACAATTTCAAGACTTAGTGAAGAAGAATGAAAGCACTCAAGTGTAGATATGGATGTCCGTAACCTAAGACTTAGACACGTTTACAAAGTGACAAGATGGATGAGAGAGAAAAATTGAATGACCAAAAGTGAAACAAAAGTGTGTAACACATGAGAAAAATGAAAAGTGGTGAAGTGAAAGTTTTGGCATATACCTTATATTGGCTTGGATATGGCGTGGCTTCTTAGGTGGTTCAATCAACTAGGTGTTAGTAGTATACCCATGTGAGTGCGGTGCTATTGTTAGTTTTCAGCTTTACTTTACCCCCTTTGAAACCCTGAGTAAAGATCTTTCTTAGAATGAATCACACTGGGGTCGTTACTAAGGAAATGTGTGACTCTAACCGACAAGGCTTTAGTAGTTAGTTGGCATAAAAGGTACATGTTTCGTCATCCAGTTCCCTTAATGTACTAACTACTTTGGGGTTCCTGTGGTAATCCTCAAAATAATTTTAGGGCTTATGCCAAGGCACTTCCCACAATTATGCAGATGGATTTTAACCCTTATATGAACCTATAAATACAGTGTGTAATAAGGTTAATTTTATCTTGTTTATCAGAAATTTCCTACACACAAGAATTATTAGTTTGAAGTGCACGAGTGAGGAAACCTGAAGTTAGTAGTTTTTAATGCTTCAACAACCTTCGTGAGAGCAGGTCCTGTAAAAGAGGGTTAGAAAGTTCTCCTGAGGTAGGTAGAGGTCAAGACGATAGAAGTGAGTCCGCATTTTTGATTTCCCAGATCGCTTAGAAAGCACAAGGAAAGAGAATACATGTAAACAAGCTTTGATTAGGTAAAAAGTGTTAATTCTGGAAAACAAAAATGAGAAACAATCATGTTTTTATTCCTAAGATCATTTAGAAAGCATGAGAGAAGAGCTTATGTGTGATAGAACAGTCCCCTCGGACTACCCACCTCATCCCCCAAGTTCCCTAGACTCAACAACCCTAACCCCCTTGTCCCCAATGTTGTCCTCACATCAAACCCTCATAAACCCCTGACCTATGGACTTACCCCACCCCAATCTTCCAGCCCCACCCTAGATAGCACCCCACCCCAAACCCGAGCGAGTAGCTCTCCCCCAACCTTGTGACTCCCCTCTCTTTGTGCCTTACCCACACCCAGCCCTACACAACAAGCCCTCCCAACCCATGTTGACCCTCAGACTCCCCCGTCGGATCTCTTCCCAGCCCATGCCAAATCCCATGAGCTCTCCACCTACCAACCCTGCACAAATCCAACCTATGAAGCCATAATACAAACCACCAAAATCACAGCCTGAGTTCACCGTCAAAAAAATGGCCCTCATACCCTTTACAATAATTAGGTTTTTTAGGTCTTGTGTCATGTCATTTAGGTTTACAATTAGGTTTGTTTCACACAATAAAACTTTATGTTCCAACTAAAGTTCTTTTTTATTCTATTTCTTAATCAACATAAGTTTACACTTAGGATTTAGATCTTTTTCTTTTTTTTGATATTATTTTTTGTTTTCCAATTCACTTAGATTAACTCTTCTTCGTTAATTTTTAGTTATTCATTAGTTCTTTTTTCTTTTTCCTTGTTTAAATTTATTTATTCATTAGTTAGTCTCATTAATTTAATTAGGCACTTTTCATCGTTTCACACACTTTAGGTTTAGCTTGTCATTTTCACTATTAGATTTTCTTGAGTTTTAACTTTGTTTTTTCCTTTATATTCTTTTATTTAGATATTTCATTAGGGTTAGCTTATTTAACTCATTAAGTTTATTTTCTTTAATTCATTTTATTCCTTAGTTAAGAATAGACCATTTAATTCATTTCCTTCTTTCATTACGTAGTTGGTTTCCTTACTTCTTTACATTTTAGTTATTAGTTTCCTTACTTTGCTAACTTTAATTCATTTAATTAGTTTAGTTAGTTCTTTCATTTAATTAGTTGCCTTAATTAGTTTTCTTCATTTGATTAGGCCTTATTAACTTTAATTAGGACCTTGAATTATTATTTTTCGTTGTTTTTCTTAACTAGACTAATCGTAAAACTTGGTTTTGTAGGGCTAGCGGGCACTTTACACTTCACTTCATTTTCGCTCCTTACAGACATTTTCTCAAATTGTCAACTCGATTTTTCCCCTTTATAATCACTTTGCCTTATATAGCTTAATCGTAAACATAACAAATTTAGAGTTATTGGACATTTCGGTCCAATTTTTCTTTCTTTTTAGCCATTATTTTACACATTTAGTCATTTTACAAACTAGACTAACACTTTTTATGGTTTTGCATGCTTTTCCTTTGTCATTTTTTTTGTTTTTGTGACACTGATAATTGTGTGATCACGTGTATGCTATTCTCTCATGCTTTCTATGTGATCTTAGGAATCAGAAACATGATCATTTATCATTTTTGTTTTCGGGAATTAACACTTTTTACTTAATTAAATCTTGTTCATAGGTATGCTCTTTCCTTAGGCTTTCTAAGCGATCTCAGAAATAAGAAACATGAACTTGCTTCTATCATATTGGCCTCTACCTACCTCAGGAGAAATTCTAACCCTCTTTTGTAGGACCCCATCTCACAAAGGTTGTTAAAACATTAAAAACTACTAACTGCAAGTTGGCTCGCTCGTGCATTTCAAACTACTAATTCTTTTGTACATGAAATTGTAGATAAACAAGATAAAATCAACCTTATTACACATTGTATTTGTAGGTTTGGAAAAGGGTTAAAACTCATCTACATAACTGTGGGAAGTGCCTTGGTATAAGCCATAAAAATATTTTGAGGATTACTATAGGAACCCAAAAGTAGTCAGCACATTGAGGGAACCAGATGACGAAATGGACACGTTTTATCCCAACTGACTAGCAAAGCCTTATGAGTTAGAGTCATGGATATCCTTAGTGGTAACCCCAGTGTGATTCATTCTGAGAAATATCTTTGCTTAGGTTTTTAAAGGGGTTAAAGTAAATTTGAAATATAGCAATAGCACCATGCTCGCTTAGGTATACCATTGACACCTAGTTGAGTGAACCACCTAGGAAGCCATACCTTGTCCAAGCCAATCTAAGGTAGAGACCAAAACTTTCTTTTCACCACTTTTCATTTTTCTCACGTGTTCACACTTTTTTTTCACTTTTTCTCATTCACATTTTCTCTCTCATCCATCTTATCTCTTTATAAATGTGTCTAAGTCTTGGGTTACGGACATCCATATTTACACTTGAGCGCTTTCATTCTTATTCACTAATTCTTGACATCGTGATACTCATTTTATCATGGTAAAGCATCCTCTTTATCATCTCAATCTTTCATTGTCATAAATCTTAAGTTTAATGTTATCTTGTTGCTTTATAAGCATTCCACACCCTTACATCGTCGCATTGCACATTCACTTTGTTGAATTGATGACATCTTCTCCTATCTCAATTCCAAACTCTTACGTTGTTGCATTATACACTCAATTTTTTGATTTGATGACAACTTCTTCTATCTTTCTTCCACACTCTTACATCATCGCATTGCACATTTACTTTGTGGAATTGTCAACATTTTTCACTCTCTTTCTCTCATCATCTTACACCATCGCTTTTCACATGAATTTTTTTGAATAGATGACATTCTTCTCTCTCACTTCCATCACTCTTATTTCATCGCACTTTACAGTCACTTTGTTGCATTAATGACATCCTCATCATTTCTGTAACGCCTTGATTTTTGTAAGTTATCATGGTAATTACTTTTCATAATGTTGTAACTGCAGAAATAAAGATAAAAATGTTAAGACACATCTTTTGATCTTAAAGGAATGTGTCGCTAATTTGGACCCTTGTTTGCTGTAATTTGTTACTTGGGACAGAAGTTATTATTGCTTGTGTGGTTGCTAATGAGACAACAGACTTGTCGTATGCTTGATGAACTCTTTTCATTGATTCACAGTACACCTTGAATCAATTGATCCAAGGTATGCTGTGGCCTTCTTGTGATCGCCTTGTCGATTTACTTCTAAACATGAATGAAGTCTGAAACCAGACTGAGGTTGATATAAAGGTTGCAGCACCTGATTACAGGTATGAATATCTGGTACGTAGATGCCAATGAAAAAGGTTTGACTCTCGAACCACACACCGTTGTAACGCTAGACCGCGTAAGGTGATAAAGGCCTGGATGCAAGTAGCACAAGTATGTGGAACATGGGACGAAACGTCCTGCATAGTGTTGAATATGACTGTCAGGCAGAAAGACTTGATTGGAAATTAATTAATTAAATATTAGGGGATTAAACCCTAACCTACCCCTAAGTTTTATCCTATACCCTAAACTACTATCCTATATGGATTTTAAATTTTATGAGGATGAAAATAGATGTGAATTCTATTAACCTAGGAACTAGGCGAATAACCTAGATGTGGACTATTAAAAATCCTAAACTATTCCTAACCTATGGAAGGGGACGTATGGACCCATGTGGATGGAAAGGATAAGGAGGGAAGGTTGGAAATTTATTAGGACAATGAATCGCATCCTTACAGGTTGCAGCGCCAAATTTGGTGGGAACATGGAAAAGTTGGAGGCATCCAACTAGCTATGAGGCTAAACTATGATTGCAAGCAAAATTTGAAATTAGAAACTCGCCAACTTGAGTCGGCGGTGGCGTAAGGAAAAAGGAAAAAGGAATGCATTCAATGCATTCAATGGCATTGGTCGTAGCGACCAGCTCACCTTGGACAGAGGATTGTGAAGGAAGTTTGTTTGTTGTTGTGTGCATTGGGTTTTTAGTTGCTCTGTATTTTGTTCTTCCCTGGTTCTGTCGAACCTGCTGTATTTTGGTTATTATCTTTGTTCTTGGAGAAGCAAGGCTATTTTTGGAGCCTGTGGAAGTTAGGGGACTGGTTGGAAAGCCTGGCCGAGGATGCCGTGGAGAGAAACAACTCCAGTGGGCACGGTTTTCTTCAAATCACAAAAAAAATACAGGCATGTTAAGCCCTTCTCCTTAAACCGCTTGCTTTTGCTTAATCGTCTCATTAAAACAACCCTACTCTTATGATGGGGGTTTTGGTTATTTGATTTGGCTGTTATGCTGAGATGATTTTGAGATTGCGTCGTTTTCTTTTGTTGTATGTGGCTTGAGCATTCTTTGCATAATGATTGAGTCGAATATACTGTCCTTGTTGTGTGGTTCGTTTCGACAGTGTTGGGTATTCGTTTTATTACCATTATGGGTTTGTGTTAATAGATACATTAGCTAAGTGAATATCACTTCTGAGTTCTGAGCATTCTTGTGAAAATGAAAGGATGAGATGATTTGTATGTCTGGTTGAACTGTCATTATAAGGATGAACACGACTTGGGTATTCTCGGGTGTTTGAAGAAAATGATTGTTCTTCTTATTGAAATTATTAATGAATTATGTTTTCTCTTTGCTGTTCTGAAATCTGAAGGTAATGGAAAGTGGATTTCATTATGCATTGTGGATGCAGTTTGATCTTCTAGTTTGAACTGTCATCATGAAAACAAACATGGCTTAGTATTTCTGTGTAAATGAATGAAACAAATGAGGTTGGGCTTGTTGTTTGAGATTGTTTTGACTGTATCTTGCTTGCGCATCTATTACCCTATACGGGTTTGCATTGATAAAGGTATTGATATGCAAATATTGTATTTCTGAGTTCAGTGTGTGGAAATGTTTGGGAAAAACAAATTTGTGATGATGTTGATAGACTATTATGCAAGTTATAATTCCTTGATGTTTTTCATTGAATAAAATACGGGTTCCCTGGGGCAGTAAGGTTATAGTAGTATCTTACTTGCTGTTCTAATTTGATATGGTATTCTGCCTGCTGGTTTTTGGTATTCATATAGGACTGTTTGGAAGGAAGTTCTAATCTGATGAGGAACAAAAAATCAATCTATATAATAGACTGAGTAGAGCATGCAAATTATATTGTCTTGCTAAACTCAAGGATATACAAATAATTATATATATATATATATATATATATATAATTTTAAGGATTGTGGACCTTTCATTGTTTTCATTAAGAGCAGAATATGAATGGATTTATTACCTTGCTGTTGGAAAGTGAATTCTCTCATTATTAGGAAGAAAGTGTGACTTGTTGTTGTTGCTGTACACTCTACATGTTATAAAGACGTAAATGTCTGTAGAGTGAATTATTTTAAAGGGAAATATATTATGCGGAATGAATCATATTGATGGATCATAGTCTGTGCTAAATAGCGGATATTTGGTTAAACAGTGCAAAGAGGTAATATGATCCTTCTTCCTTGTATTCGATTAATGATTTTGTTTTATTTCTTTTGAACTGTTACCATCGATTGGTATCACGTCTGGATAAAATTCTCAGTACAACTAAGAGAAAGGAAAAAGAGTGTGGATGGATAATTTGAATTGGTGTTCATTTCTTCTCTCATACAGTGGTAAATCTGTAACTGTTATGAAATGAATTTTGTACCGCCTTGGTTTAAGCATCTGCATTTAATTGCTATCTACTTTTCTCTTTAAGCGTTTGATTGTTGAAATTAGACAAGTAGTATGAAAGGAAAGGAAAATGGTTCTGCTGGAAGTCTGATTTAAAATCTAATTGTGAATCTTTCTCTAACTAATGTAAGGGAATGGAATTGATAGCATTTATGTTAGAACAGCAGTTTGCATAATTGTGTTTTTAGTTCTTACAAATGTTTGTAATCTGGAACTGTTGAAGGAAATTACTTCTCGTAATAATTATTTGGGAAAGAGGGCAGTAATCCTTTGTCTGATTAGGAGGGTTATTGGATGATTGAGTTGATATGTTGTTCATCCTTTTTGGTATTTAATTCTTGATTGATGTTCATATTAACGTTTCATAAAAGCAGGGTTCTTTTATTGAAACAGTTAATTAAAAGCACCTCATTTTAATGACAAGTGCTTAATATGCTCAGTTCAATGAACTGACCCGTGCAAGTAATTTTGCAGATGGAACTTGAGTATAAACGAAGACATGGTTGTTTTCTAATACTTCTTTTGATTAACTGAAGATGGATTGTATTGATAGCTATTACTCCTCCACGAGGAAATGAGAAAGGAAGAAATTACATTCTTCTATCTTTATGAGTTATAATGTTGATTTGATATAAACAAAGTCCAGTCGTTTGGACTGGCAAATGTATAGATTGTAAATCTGATGGATGAATACAAGTAAAAGTGTGATATTTTCAATGACTGTATCAGTTTGATATTGTTGAATAAGTTTGAGAATATAACATTATTCCTTCATTTGGAATTATTCAAATGTTAATGGATGGATTTAAAAGGAAATAGCATCTATTCTTTACCTGAATAGCAACTTTTACGTTGAAATGTGCAATTAGTTCATACTTGGGTTAAGATGAATTTTAAATTGACATTAAAAAGGATTTAGGTAAACATGATCTCTTAATTAAAAGGTATTCAGGATTAGCTTGAAAGCTAAGGAATATCAAATAACTTAGGAGCAGTCGAACCTTGTATTCGGACTCCGTTAATAGCCTCGAATGTTTAAATTCAGAAAATATAGATATGGGAAAACATATCTATTGTTAACAGACCTTAACAGAAGTAAGGTTAAGGAGAATAAATGAATAGGTTCATTTAGAATTAGACCTCGTTTAAATGATGTCTAATAAGATGGAATTCTAAATTTGTTTACAGTTGTGGAAAAACTTGGTTAAGTTTAATAGGTTAAACTTATTAAGTTTATCAATAATGGACTGATTAGTCCGAAGATTAAAGAAAGGAACCAAGAAGAGAATATGCAATCCTTCGGTATGAAGAAGGAGATGTATATTAAGCTAGAAGACAAATTAAGTCTCTCTTAGCTATATACAACTATAACAAGAACGAGGATAAAGGATCAGCAAGGCCGGTGAAAGTTGATCTTAAATATTAATATTACAACCAAATCACACTTGAGCTGGATGTTTACTCTCGATGAGAGGATTCCGTAGGATATTGACATACACCAACTACAATATGGTGTCTTCATGAAGGCGGGGCCTTCATGACGACACAATGTTATAGCTGACATATTACAATGCCCTCCCAAATCAAATCATCAAGTTTACATAAGCTGGATACTAAGTTCTTAGATGGGGATAGGAATGTGATCACGCATACGAAGTGACTCCAGAGGAATAAAGGTAACTAGACACACGGAGTCATTTAGGGACAACATCTTATGTCTGTGTATCTTTAGTTGCCATGAGTAACTTCCTATGCTCATTCATATTGCTAATTGGGGTTAGAGCTTGACCTTAAACGGAAGGACTGGTAAGGACCAGGAAAGACCATTCTAGATAACAGATGAAGTGAGGTGAAGGACGTATTCCAATGATGTGTATCACATCTAAGAATATGATCATGCAAAGCATGTGAAAATATTGGCCAAAGTATCGCAAGTGCTGGTTGCGTTGTCCTAATCACCTAGTTTAAGATGTAGGATGTCAAATGAATATTAGTAATAGATATTCAGATAGGCTTCTTAAATAGATCACTTCGATAACCGGAAATGGTAAGAGAACCTTGTATACTTAGTATACAATGCGTGGATTATCATGAAGGATTGGTAAGTCACCGAGTCATGAAATGAGAGATTGCTGAAACTCCGAGCCATAAAATGGGAGATCGGTAGTTCTTCGAGTCATTTACAGCAGCATATGGTATCTGTTATATGATTGAATGACACTGAATGTGTGTTCCATATTGCAATTATGTGAACAGAGAACATTGATTTTAAAAATAAATTGTGTGATCCAAATTGCATTAATTGGACAGAGAACAATTATTAAAACCTGAACGTGTCTTTGAATTGTATAATTCAATACAGAGAATGTTGCATATTAAAAAAATCCCTTATTCTAGTATCTTAAAATGGGGATGTTACATCTTGGTATCAGAACTAAAGGTTGCAGCTCTTGGACCTAATGAGTCCACAATTTAATAAGGTTTACATTTTCTTATTGAACAGAAAATGATCAGAACAAGAGGAAATGCTGTGAATGACCCGTTACCAGGTGGAGAAGCAGCTACTGCTCAAAATCTAGATGAAATCCTTGCTGCCCTACTAGATACGAGAGATTGTTTGACTGTTTTGGAACATCAGTCAATGGGCAATGAAGAGGAGGAAGAAGAAGCTGATATAAATGATCAACCACCTCCTGTGGACAACACCAATGGAGGGAATCTGGGTGTTGATAATAGTAATGTAAATGCTCCTAATCATCCTGAAAATAAAAGGGCAAGATTAGCAACTGAACTTACAAATGACATAAAGAGAATAAGTCCTCCAAATTTTGATGGAACAATGCTTGGGGACGGAGTTGAGAATTGGCTTAGTGAAATGGAGAAGTACTTTGCAATAAGAAACTTCTCCGAGGAGACCAAAGCGATATGGGGAGCATATCAGCTTTCTCATGAAGCATCATCATGGTGGGACAACCATAAGGTTGAGTTGAATATTGTCGAATCAGAAATAACTTGGGATCAATTTAAGGGTTACTTTAGGCAACGGTGGCTGCCTTAACTCTATTTTGATAAGAAAATGACTGAACTCCAAAACTGGTCGCAAGGAAGGCTGACGGTGACAGAATATTGGAAAGGGTTTACTAAACTCCTTAAGTATGTGCCACAATACCAAGCTGACGAGAAGTTCAGAATACGAAAATTCATAATGGGACTGAATCCCATCATTGGTGGTGAAGTGGATGTCCACGGTCCAACCACCATGGAAGGAGTTGTCGAAAAGGTAATAAGACAGGAACAGAAATTGAGAGCAATTTTTGCTCATAGGGAAGAGATAAGGAAGAAGATTCCCAACTCTTCTTCATCTCTCTCACCCAAAAGGGGGCCTTGGAAAAGGTTTAGTGTGAAAAACAAAATTGTTGTGGATAACAACAAAAAATCTATAATGAGTAAACCTGTAAATAATGTGCGAAACAGCTTCGTAAAAGTTAGTGGCAATGGACAAAAGTCATATGGAAGCCAGAGCGATAAATTTAAAGATGGTAAAAAATTTGAGCCTAGGAAAGGGCTAGTTGGAGGATGCTTCAACTATGGAAAGGACCATTACGTGAGTCACTGTCCTCTGAAAAAGGATGATCGAGATCAGTAGCATAGGATACACGTTGCGGTGCCTAATAGACAAGCTGAAAAGTAAGTTACACCTATAGAAGTTCCGGGTAAGTTATTCGGTACACCTGTAGTCATACTTTTTGATACTGGAGCTACTGAATGCTTTATTTATGCTAAACTTGCAATGAAATTAAAAAGGAAAGTTGAACGGATGGATAAGACATGGACAGTGCATTATGGGAATAATGTTGTCTATAAAGTCGAAATGTGCCTTTTTGGGGCAATTCTTGACTTGCCCAGTTTCTCCACCAAACTTGACCTATATGTCACTCCTTTAGGATCATATGACATCATTATTAGAGTTAATTGGTTGGTAGAACATAAGGCAAGGGTAGACTATTATGAAAAACAAATTTGTTGTTTTGATGACCTGTAGAAAGTAGCAGTCGTTCAAGGTGTAAGGCGTGAGGTTACAGTTAGGAAACTAACAGCTATGCAACTAAAAAGGGCTAAAAATAGAGGCTGCACTTTGTATACAATAAAAATGATAGAAAATGCTGAGGAAGATAATGATTTCATGGAAAGATATCCATTATTAAGGAATTTTAGAGATGTATTTCCGGAGGAATTACCAGGTCTTCCACCCAAACGAGAGTTTGACTTTGCAATAGAGATCAAGCCAGGAACTGAACCCATATCTAAGGCACCTTATAGAATGACCACCCTCGAGTTGGTGGAGCTGAAGGCTCAATTACAGGAACTTTTGGCTAAGGGGCTGATAAGACCGAGCGTCTCACCATGGGGAGTGCCGGTAATTTTTGTAAAGAAAAAGGATGGCACATTGACTGTACATTGATTACAGAATGTTGAATAAGGCAACTATTAAGAATCGATACCCACTTCCTAGGATTGATGATCTGTTTGACCAGATGCATGGAGCATCAGTTTATTCAAAAATCGATCTTCGATATGGGTATCATCAACTAAGAATAAAGGAAGAAGATATTCATAAACCAGCTTTTAGAACAAGGTACGGGCATTATGAATTCACGGTGTTACCTTTTGGGTTGACAAATGCACCTGCCGCCTTCATGAATTTGATGAATAATATTTTTTAAGAATACCTAGACAATTTTTTGCTTGTATTCTTAGACGACATTCTTATATACTCTAAAAATGTCAAAGAGCACCAAGAACATTTAAGGATAGTGCTGGAAGTTTTAAGAAAGAGCAAGTTGTATGGTAAATTGTCTAAATGTTCCTTTTATGATGCAGAGGTGCATTACTTGGGACACATTATAAGCAAGAACAGAATAGCTGTGGACCCTTCAAAGATCGCAGCTATAACCGAGTGGCCTGCGCCTAAGAACGTGCATGAAGTAAGAAGCTTCATGGGCTTGGCAGGATATTATACAAAGTTCGTTAAGGACTTTAAAAAAATTGTTGCCACAATCACTTCACTGTAAAAGAAGGATAAGAAATTTGTCTGGACTGACAAATGTGAATCTACCTTTAAAAATTTAAAGGAACAGTTAACCACAGCACCTATTTTAACTGTACCAGACCCAAATGGAAATTTTATGACTGTAACGGATGCATCGGGAGAAGGCCTTGGAGGCATTCTGTTACAGAATAACCATGTCATAGCTTATGAAAGTAAAAAGCTTAAGTTACATGAACAGAATTATGCTCCACACTACCTAGAGCTCACTGCCATTGTACATGCACTTCAAATGTGGAGGCATTACCTTTTAGGCAAACCCTTTGAGTTAAAAAATGACCATCTGGGGTTGAAGTATAATTTTACTCAACCCAATCTGAATGCAAGATAGCGAAGATGGTTAGAATTTCTATCTCAGTACGATTTTGATATAAACTACATCAAAGGCAAGGAAAATAGAGTGGCAGATGCTCTGAGTCAAAGAAAGCACATCTCTGCTCTTATAACGTTAAGAACTCAGTTTAAGGATGAGGTGAAAGATGTCTTAGAATCTGACTCTTATTTCTAGCAAGTTAAAATAGCACTTGCTACAAATCCAAAGGATGTAAGGTATAAAGGATTTCATTTTGATAGCGAAGGAATTCTAAGGTTCGAAAACAGGGTGTATATACCCTTGGCAAATGATTTAAGAAGGAAATTGCTAACTGAATTTCATAATTCACCTTTTTCTAGACACCCTAGCATTACGAAAATGCTTGTTGATCTTAAGTAGCAATACTTCTGGAAGGGAATGAAAAAGGATGTGGTGGAATTTGTAACACACTGCTTGGAATGTCAGCATGTTAAGGCGGAACATATGCATCCCACTGGATTATTGTATCCCCACAGCATTCCATAGTACAAATGGCAAGTGATAACGATGGATTTCGTTCAAGGATTACCTATGTCAAGGAATAAGCATGATATCATCCTGGTTGTCATCAAAAAATTAACCAAAGTGGCACACTTTATTGCTTGTAATTTGAAGGACGATGCACCAGTATTAGCAAGAAGATTTGTACATGAAATTTTCAGATTGCATGGAATACCCGAATTGATCATATCGGACAGAGATCTGAGGATGACATCAAGGTTTTGGCAAACGCTTAATGTGGCCTAGGGAACTAAATTAAACTTCAGCTCTACATATCATCTGGAGACAGATGGACAAACCGAGAGATTCAATCAAGTTTTAGAGGATATGTTAAGAATGTATTGCATGGACCAGTAGTATAAATGGGAGGAATACCTTCCGCTGGTTGAATTTGCCTACAATAATACATACCACACCTCTTTAAAAATGGTGCCTTTTGAAGCATTGTATGGAAGAAAATGCAGAACCCCTGTTAGCTGGGACAGCGTAGAGGACAGAGAGATAATTGGGCCAGAAATCCTCACGGAAATGGAACAACAAATCAAAATGATTCGGGAACATCTAAAGGAGGCTGCCAATAGGCAAAAGAGTTATGTAGACTTAAAGTGGGTTGATAGGAATTATAAACTGGGTGAGAAGGTCTTTCTTCGGGTTAAGCCAAAAAAGATCTCAATAACTTTTGGCAAGGCTACCAAGTTTTCACCACATTACGTGGGACCTTTTGAAATTGTTGAAATAATCAACCCTGTATCTTATCGTCTAGCATTACCTCCTGCTTTATCACAAATGCATGATGTTTTTCATATTTCTTTGCTTAAGAAATACGTAACAGATTTATCACATGTGCTGAATTGGAATTCCTTGCAGGTCCAAGACCCAGGAATAATCATGGTTAAGCCCATTCGAGTGTTGGGAACTCACCAGTTGTACTTAAGAAATCGTGAAGTGAATCAATGTAAGGTCCAGTGGGACCAGTTCAGCAAAGAAAGTGCAACTTGGGAAAATCTCAAAGAAATGAGATCTTCTTTTCCATACTTGTTTGATCAAAATTGAAATTCAAAAAATTGATAATTCTACCAAATTTAGACAATTATTAGTCTATTTTACAATTATCTTAAAACAGTGTTTTAAAGAGTGAATCTGTTTTTGGTATGAACTTATGAATGGAAGGACAATAACTGAAGTTTGTCCTAGAAACTCCTTGAATTGGTTAATTTGATCATCGGGATGATGAATCTTTAAGAAGGGAGGAATGTAACGCCTTGATTTTTGTAAGATATTATGGTAATTACTTTTCATGATGTTGTAACTACAGAAATGAAGATAAATATGTTAAGACACGTATTTTGATCTTAGAGGAATGTGTTGCTAATCTGGACCCTTATTTGCTGTAATTTGTTACTTGGGACAGAGGTTATTATGGCTTGTGTGATTGCTAATGAGACAACAGACTTGTCGTATGCTTGATGAACTCTATTCACTGATTGACAGCACACCTTGAATCAATTCCATTGATCCAAGGTATGATGTGGCCTTCTTGTGATCGCTTTGTCGATTTACTTCTAAAAATGAAGTCAGACTGAAGGTTGATATAAATGTTGCAGCACCTAATTACAGGTATGAATATCTGGTACGTAGATGCCAATGAAAAAGGTTTGACTCTCAAACCACACACTGTTGTAACGCTAGACCGCATAAGGTGATAAAGGCCTGGATGCAAGTAGCACAGGTATGTGGAACATGGGACGAAACGTCCTGCATAGTGTTGAATATGACTGTCAGGCAGAAAGACTTGATTGGAAATTAATTAATTAAATATTAGGGGATTAAACCCTAACCTACCCCTAAGTTTTATCCTATACCCTAAACTACTATCCTATATGGATTTTAAATTTCATAAGGGTGAAAATAGATGTAAATTCTATTAACCTATGAACTAGGTGAATAACCTAGATATGGACTATTAAAAATCCTAAACTATTCCTAACCTATGGAAGGGGACGTATGGACCCATGTGGATGGAAAGGATAAGGAGGGAAGGTTGGAAATTTATTAGGACAATGAATGGCGTCCTTACAGGTTGCAGTGCCAAATTTGGCAGAAATATGGAAAAGTTGGAGGCATCCAACTAGCTATGAGGCTAAACTATGATTGCAAGCAAAATTTGAAATTTGAAACTCGCTAACTTGAGTCGGCGGTGGCGTGAGGAAAAAGGAAAAAGGAATGCATTCAATGCATTCAATGGCATTGTTCTTAGCGACCAGCTCGCCTTAGATAGAGGATTGTGAAGGAAGTTTCTTTGTTGTTGTGTGCATTGGGTTTTTAGTTGCTCTGCATTTTGTTCTTCCCTAGTTCTGTCGAACCTACTGTATTTTGGTTATTATCTCTGTTCTTAGAGAAGCAAGGCTATTTTTGGAGCCTGTGGAAGTTAGGGTACTAGTTGGAAAGCCTAGCCGAGGACGCCGTGGAGAGAAACAGCTCCAGTGGGCATGGTTTTCTTCAAATCACAAAAAAAATACAATCATGTTAAGCGCTTCTCCTTAAACCGCTTGCTTTTGCTTAATCATCTCATTAGAACAACCCTGCTCTTATGATGGGGGTTTTGGTTATTTGATTTGGCTGTTATGCTAAGATGATTTTGAGATTGAGTCATTTTCTTTTGTTGTATGCGGCTTGAGCATTCTTTGCATAATGATTGAGTCGAATATATTGTCCTTACTGTGTGGTTCATTTCGACAGTGTTGGGTATTCGTTTTATTACCATCATGGGTTTGTGCTAATAGATACATTAGCTAAGTGAATATCACTTCTGAGTTCTGAGCATTCTAGTGAAAATGAAAGGATGAGATGATTTGTATGTCTGGTTGAACTGTCATTATAAGGATGAACACGACTTGGGTATTCTCGGGTGTTTGAAGAAAATGATTGTTCTTCTTATTGAAATTATTAATGAATTATGTTTTCTCTTTGCTATTCTGAAATCTAAAGGTAATGGAAAGTGGATTTCATTATGCATTGTGGATGCGGTTTGATCTTCTAGTTTGAACTATCATCATGAAAACGAACATGGCTTAGTATTTCTGTGTAAATGAATGAAACAAATGAGGTTGGGCTTACTGTTTGAGATTGTTTTGACTGTATCTTTCTTGCGCATCTATTACCCTATATGGGTTTGCATTGATAAAGGTATTGATATGTGAATATTGTATTTCTGAGTTCAGTGAGTGGAAATGTTTGGGAAAAACAAATTTATGATGATGTTGATAGACTATTATGTGAGTTATAATTCCTTGATGTTTTTCATTGCATAAAATATCGGTTCCCTGGGACAGTAAGGTTATAGTAGTATCTTACTTGTTGTTCTAATTTGATATGGTATTCTACCTGCTGGTTTTTGGTATTCATATAGGACTGTTTGGAAGGAAGTTCTAATCTGATGAGGAACAGAAAACAGTCTATATATTAGACTGAGTAGAGCATACAAATTTTACTGTGTTTTGCTGAACTCAAGGATATATATAAATGTATGTGTGTGTGTGTATATATATATAATTATATAATTTTAAGGATTGTGAACCTTTCATCATTTTCATTAGAGCAGAATATGAATGGATTTATTACTTTGCTGTTGGAAAGTGCATTCTCTCATTGTCATGATGAAAGTGTGACTTGTTGTTGTTGCTAGTACACTCTTACATGTTATATAGACGTAAATGTCTGTAGAGTGAATTATTTTCGAGGGGAAAGGATTGTGTTTAGAAGTTCTTTTGGTACTAATGCCTACGGATTAGTTGCAATGAACTCTAGTCAACTTTTTTTGGAAAGGTAATAGTGGTTTTTGAATACTGAAATATACTATTCTGAATGAATTATACTATTGGAATATGTCTGTTCTAAATAATGTGTATTTGGATAGACAATGAGAAGAGGTGATATGATCTTTCTCCCTTATATTCAATTATTGATTTTTGTTTATTTCTCTTTGGACTGTTATCATTGATTGATATTACATTTGGATTAAAATTTCTAGTGCAGTCATGAGGAAAGGAAAGAGAGTGTGGATGGATAATTTGAATTAATGTTCGTTTCTTCTCTCTTACAGTTGGAAATCTATAATTATTATGGATTAAAGTTTGTAGTGCTTTGGTTTAAACATCTGCATTAATTGATGTTTACTTTTGTCTTCTACGTTTGATTGTTTGAATTCTGATGAGTTGTATGTAAGCAAAGGAAAGTAGTTCGGTTGAATCTTCAGTTAAACTCTATCTGTTGAAATTACAACTATTGTAAGGAATGGAAATTACAACATTTATATTGGAACAACAGTATGTATGATTATGTTTTAGTTCTTACAGATGTTAATTCTGGAACTATTTAAAGGAAATTACTTCTTGTAGTAATTATTTGGGAAAGAGGGCAATAATCCTTTGTATGATTGGGATGGTAATTAGATGATTGAGTTGTTATGTTGTTCATCCTTTTCGGTACTTAATTCTTGAATGATGTTCATATTAACGTTTCATAAAAGCAGGGTTCTTTTATTGAGACAGTTAATTAAAAGCACCTCATTTTAATGACAAGTGCTTAATATGCTCAGTTCAATGAACTGGCCCGTGCAAGTAATTTTGCAGATGGAACTTGAGTATAAACGAAGACATGGTTGTTTTCTGATACTTCTTTTGATTAACTGAAGATGGATTGTATTGATAGCTATTACTCCTCTACGAGGAAATGAGAAAGGAAGAAATTACATTCTTCTATCTTTATGAGTTGTAATGTTGTTTGATATAAACAAAGTCCAGTCGTTTGGACTGGCAAATGTATAGATTGTAAGACCGATGGATGAATACAAGTAAAAGTGTGATATTTTAATGACTGTATCAGTTTGATATTGTTGAATAAGTTTGAGAATATAACATTATTCCTTGATTTGGAATTATCAAATGTTAATGGATGAATTTAAAAGGAAATAACACCTATTCTTTACTGGAATACAACTTTTTAAGTTGGAATGTGCAATTAATTCATACTTGGGTTAATTTGAATTTTAAATTGACATTAAAAAGGATTTAGGTAAACATGATCTCTTAATTGAAAGGTATTCAGGATTAGCTTGAAAGCTAAGGAATATCAAATAACTTAGGAGTAGCCGAACCTTGTATTCGGACTCCGTTAATAGCCTCGAATGTTTAAATTCAGAAAATATAGATGTGGGAAAACATATCTATTGTTAACAGACCTTAACAGAAGTAAGGTTAATGAGAATAAATGAATAGGTTCATTTAGAATTAGACCTCGTTTAAATGATGTCTAATAAGATGGAATTCTGATTTTTTTTACAGTTATGGAAAAACTTGGTTAAGTTTAATAGGTTAAACTTATTAAGTTTATCGATAATGGACTGATTAGTCCAAAGATTAAAGAAAGGAACCAAGAAGAGAATATGCAATCCTTCGGTATGAAGAAGGAGATGTATATTAAGCTATAAGACAAATTAAGTCTCTCTTAGCTACATACAACTATAACAAGAACGAGGATAAAGGATCAGCAAGGCCGGTGAAAGTTGATCTTAAATATTAATATTACAACCAAATCACACTTGAGCTGGATGTGTACTCTCGATGAGAGGATTTCGTAGGATATTGACATACGCCAACTACAATATGGTGTCTTCATGAAGGCAGGGCCTTCATGACGACACAATGTTATAGCTGACATATTACAATGCCCTCCCGAATCAAATCATCAAGTTTACATAAGCTGGATACTAAGTTCTTAGATGGGGATAGGAATGTGATCACGTATACGAAGTGACTCCGGAGGACTAAAGGTAACTAGACACACGGAGTCGTCTAGGGACGACATCTTATGTCTGCGTATCTTTAGTTGTCATGAGTAACTTCGTATGCTCGTTCATATTGCTAATTGGGGTTAGAGCTTGACCTTAAACGGAAGGACTAGTAAAGACCAGGAAAGACCATTCTAGATAACAGACGAAGTGAGGTGAAGGACGTATTCCAATGATGTGTATCACATCTAAGAATATGATCATGCAAAGCATGTGAAAATATTTGGCCAAAGTATCGCAAGTGCTGGTTGCGTTGTCCTAGTCACCTAGTTTAAGATGCAGGATGTCAGATGAATATTAGTAACAGACATTCAGATAGGCTTCTTAAATGGATCACTTCGATAACGTGAAATGGTAAGAGAACCCTATATATTCATTATACAATGCACGGATTAACATGAAGGATCGGTAAGTCGCCGAGTCATGAAATGAGAGATCGCTGAAACTCTGAGCCATAAAATGGGAGATCGGTAGTTCTTCAAGTCATTTATAGCAGCATATGCTATCTATTATATGATTGAATGGCACTGAATGTGTGTTCCATATTGCAATTATGTGAACAGAGAACATTGGTTTTAAAAAGAAATTATGTGATCTAAATTGCATTAATTGGAAAGAGAACAATTATTAAAACATGAACGTGTGTTTGAATTATATAATTCAATACAGAGAACGTTGCATATAAAAAAAAAATTCCCTTGTTCTAGTATCTTAAAATGGGGATGTTACATTTTCTTCACTTCTCCCTTTAAAACATCCATTTTTCTTTGATTTGAGATCATTAATCTGTCACTTTCCCCTTTTCTCTTATCTCCACTTTTGTGAGATTTGGACCTTCTCATCATCATTTATTCACTTCATGTGACGAAATTTATTTTTTCATTATTTTAGTCCTCCCAATTCTTTGTTGTTGTCTCATCCTTTAACACATTTTTGTTAAGAGTTGACATCATTCATCATCTTCTTAAATCTCCCCTTTTACCATCCATATTGTTAAAATTCGAGCAAGTTCATCACTTTCTTTCCTAAGTATCTTCCTTTAACACACTTTTGTTAAGAAAGATTCATCCATCATGTTTTAAGTCTCCTCTTATCACACTTACATTTTTGCAAGTTGAGCACGATAATTTATTTCACCTCTTACCTCTTTACGTTCACTTTTGTAAAGGGTTGTGAAAACTTTCAAACCTTTTCATATTTCTTAACACTCATTTTGTTAAGAATTTTCTGGACTAACATTTCAACCCATTTTCCACCTTAACGTCATTCATTTTACTAAGTGTAGCAAATTCAACCTTCTTTGTCACTCTTATCACTCATTTTGATTAGAGTTGATCTTATTCGCACTTCAATATCTCTTCCATCTTAACATCATTCCTTTTTTTAAGTGTTGTGACAACCCTTTTGTCATTTCTCTTAACACTCATCTTGTTAAGGGTTCTCCTTTTCACATCTCTTCATCACTCTTATCACTCATTATGTTTAAAGAGTTGATCGTATTCATCTTATTGAACCTTGTTTTCATTAACACTCATTTTGTTAAGTTTCAAGCACATTTAAATTTTCACCCCTTCTTCATTTCTCTTAACACTCATCTTGTTAAGCGTCCACCTTCTTTGTCACTCTTATCGTTCATTTTGATTAAGAATTTCTCGCGTTCTCCTTATCAAGGCATCTTCTCTCTTAACATCCATATTTAATAACAAATAGAGTGCATCTAACCTCATTTAGTACCTTTCCTCTCAAATTTCATTTTTTAAGAGATGGGAAATCAAATAATCATTTTCGCTTCTTCCCTTTTATCACTCATTTCACTAAGGGTCGATCCTTTTCATCTTCTTCCCTTTTCTATCTTAGCATTTACTTTGCTATGGGTTGAGTTCTCCATCATGCGTCTTCTTGTTCCTCCCCTCTTTCAACAATGGCAGAAACACAACATTGTGATTATAGTCCTTTTCAATCGGAAGAAAAAAATCCTTTCCATATTAGCTTTAATGAAGAGGATGAAGACCAACTTAAAAACATTTCTATTGATGCTACTTTACAATAAAACAAAGACCAATTTATTCTTCACCTTCTCGCAATGGGAGCAATGTTTCCCTCATAATTTGATGAGGATGAATTGAAAGCCTTAAAAGTGTAACCTAAATCCCCTAAGGGTCCACCATTCAAGTCAAAAAAACATGATGATGGAGGACCAAGTAAAACAAACACTAATGATAAAGTAAAACAAACACTAATGATAAAGGAAAATCTAATGCTTTGTCCTCTACTCCCAACCAAGCCTTACTTGATCAAATCAATGTAATGGTGAAATAATTGTCTCACTTATCTTCCACGGTCACTAAAAATGATACCAAAGTTATCAAACACACAAATGAAAGTGACGACACATTAAAAAATCATTCTGAGACAAATAAAAATAATAACATTCATATAAATGATAAATCACCATTCATCGCACAAACTAATTCACCATTTTCTCAAGAGTGGTAAATGATGAAGGATACCATTTTGGGCATGCATAAACAACGAAACAAATTCAATTTTGAAGAATTAAATGTGTCCTTACCCTTTCAACATGGACATCTTACACATACCCTTCCCTTGCTCTTTTGAGATGCCTAAGTTTGACAAATACAAGGAAAAAACCAATCCTAGAGACCATGTCAAGTAATTTTTCATGGCATGCCAAGTGGTGGGTTATAACAACATCTTTCTCTTGCATCTCTTTCCCAATATTATAGGTGGAAAGCTTTGGATTGGCTCTTACACCTTCCAAAGGGATCAATTTCTACCTTCGCGGACCTTTCAGCATGTTTCTCAATCACTTCTCTTTCAACCTTGATTCGGAAATCACCATTATGGATTTATGCAATGCCAAACAACCACAAAAATAGATCTTTACATAGTTTTTACAATGATGGCAATGAAACGCAAGTCGATTCCCTTGTTCACTCCCTAAGAAATAGATGGTTAACATCGTCATCCCTAACCTTAATGATGAGTTATAATTTCACATGTAAATGCACTACCTCAATGGATTTGAGGAAGTTATAAAAAAGGGAACTCAAATCAAAAAATTCATCATTTATAAAGGCTTTATTAACCCTCATTATAAAGACCATGGGCATAATCATAATCATCATAAAAATAACAACAACCCTAGCACTTATCACAATAAACCTAGGTACATCAACCACAATCACAACGTTGTTAATGATGGTGTCATAGATAATCACAATGTTCACAACTTATAGAATAATCAATTAAAATAGATTAATTCTAAACCATCTATCACCATATCAAAATGAGAAACCTTTCCTCCTCATGATTCCAATTGAAGACAATATACGTCTTTCGGGGAATCTCTTCCAAGAATCTTAAGACAACTGAAAAGTGCTAATATGGTCACTAACCCTATCACACAACCCTTCCCTAAATGATAACCTAAGCTAGGTTGGTATAGACCGAACACATATTTTTATTTTCATCGCATAGATGGTCATCAAATATATAAATGCAAATAACTTCACAACTACATCCAATACCTTATTGACAACGGAGACATAGTGACTAGAGGCCTACCACCTAATCATGATCCAAAGCTAAAATCTCACGAACATGGTGAATCCTCAAACAAATTTTATTATACATCCATCATTTCTTGTATTAACGATACTCCTCCATGCATTTTTGAATGTTAATTTACACCTCTTTGAGAGAGTTTATCTAGTGCCTTTCAACAATTTGTAAAGGCTAACATGATTTAATATCCACCTACAATACCCTTTTCAAATAGGGAACTCAATCCTATATTGTAAAATGCATCTAAATATTGTGATTACCATCGGATGGATTTCCATTCTACTAATAATTTTACACCTCTTTGTCATCATGTTCAAGACTTAATTGATAACAGAACCATCACTATAGAGCTCGAAAATGAAGCTCTCGCAACTGATGACACTTCAACTTCCACAACTTCATACAAAGAGTTGATTGTTATCCCCACTTTTGTGCATACTAACATTCATTGAGATCATGATGAAGTTCATTCATCTCTCCCTCATTACCAAAATCTTTCTTCTCTGGATTTTCTTCCTTCCATTCAAACAGACGTTGAACCTATTTCAAACAATCTTCTAACACCTAACGAGAGCTTGAATTTTCTTCAAGACTCTTTTTCAACTGTTGATATAATAGATGAGGGTCCATCATCAAGCACCTTTGAGCTGTATATTCTTTCCATTCCAGCTCCTACGCCTAACATCTCTAGTTTTGTTTTCAAAACACAACCACAACAAGCTTAGATACTTAAGACAACACAATATTTTATGTCCATTATAGCTCACATGATAAATCTTAGAGGTGTCTCATTAACGAGATTTCCTTCCTATCAAGACATCTACATGAGTACACTTGACAAGGTACATATACCCAAGAATATTATTTTACAACCTTTTAATTCTTTAATTGTAAATCTTACATCAAATAAACTAACTTACAACCTAGAAGGAGAAACATTAACTATTTCCTCTCTACGACCTCTAAGGAACATTAGGTATACATGTAGATATCAATATTTATTTTCTCACACTCTTTCACTCATAGGTGAATATGAATCTCAACATATTCCCCACATCAACAATTCTTTTCTAACATCACACAGGTCTTTTGATCTCATCAACGACTTATCTAATCAAACATCCCTTGGCATGGAACCTGTCTGCCTAAGTCTAGTACTTCAGAACTCATTGAATCCTTTGATTCACTCCTTTGACTTGGATATTTTCTAACCAAGTCTCATATTGTAGGCCTTATTGAAAATTTGGACTCAATCATTTGACCTGGCTCATGTTCGTCCAAGGCTCGTATTTCAAAACTTATCAAATCTTTTGATTCCCCTTCTTGACTTGGATTTCATCCACACAAATATCATATTTTAGGACCCTTCAATTTAATAAACATGGAAATTTTCTTGATGAGTCCATTTCAAATCTTCATCCACCAAAATGTTAAAAACTTAAAAATCATAAAAAGAGAATAAAACTCCATATTAGAGCAATGTTTGCTAATCAGAAATGGAAAAGTGTGTCCAAATAATGCAAAGCATTCCATCTATTGGCAGATACCTTACTCATACCATTATCATATATTCACCTTCTTCACCTATTACGATACATGTTAACCTTGTTCCTATTGGGAATTTTGTGTCTCATCCCTGTTATGGTTCTTACCATTTCAGATCTTTTCATCTACAGTTTTTTCTTGAAACTTACCGATGGAAAAATCCTCATTTCAAATAAGATTTCTTTTTAACATAACACACTAAACTTCTCTACCTGGTCCTTTTTGGCTTCCCATCTCAATCTATGATGTTGAACCCTTACGTCATACTAGTTGCATGAGGTTGAGACTTGGGGGAATAATGTTCCTTCCCAGCAAGCACACTATCAACATATAAGGCAAATTCAATTAATCTAAAAATACAAAAAAAATTATAAAATCACTACACCTTTCATCCTTTACAGTGTTCGATGATAATCCCATACTTCTTACTAGTAGTATGAGACTGGGAATGGAGAAATCCCTTACTCACCTACATTTTGTCCTTGATGTTGAGCCCTTTCCTTTTATTGATCATACGGTGCAACATATAGGGGGTCCTTCACAAAAATAAAAAATAATTAATCAATAAATCCTTTATGAAATATTAATAAAAGATCTTAATCAAAAAAATCCCTAGAAGTAATTTAGCTATTCATGTTAAAGCGAGACAACAATTCCTTAAACCAGATTTTTGTTAATCAGTAAACCATTTATGGATCTAATTCGAGTCAAAACTTATAAAGTGGAATCATCTTGGAATTAGTTAGATAATCTCAACTAGAGAAGAGTACATTTTTCTAATATGTATCTTTATTACACCTTGTTTCATTGCATCCATTATCTTCATTTTCATATCACTATTCATCTCATTTTCACGTCTTTCTTGGCTCTCAGTGATGAGCCCTCACATCTTCCTAGTTGCACGGAACCTTAAGCAGAGTGAAACACCCTATCATCTTGTCATCTACATTTCTTCTAATGGAATGGAATTCTTTTAATTATTTACACCTGATTTCAAGCAGTGTACCCTTTTTATCGAGTTGTAAAATACCAAAAACAATATAAAATTGTTCAAAACCTGAAAAACAATATAAAACTGTTCTAAAACTCCAAAACAAAATAGTTTAAAATTGTCACAATCATAACAATCAAATAATGTTTGACCAACTTTCCACCAAATTGTGTAACACAGTTCAACAATTTTTCCTTTTGACGGTGCTCCTCATGATCGTTCCAGATCATCTTTATTTACCATGGTGTATATCTATGCTCAAGGCAATCATTTACCCTTTCACAATATAACATTTCTTGGGGCACTTTTGGATTTTACATTGTAATATAATTACAGATCAAACATCAATGGGATCCAACAAGAGTATCTTTCAGAGTATCTAAGTATCACTCCACTCTTTGGCTTGATTCAATCCTCTCACGTTCTAAGTTATCACTTGGGTGCATTGAAATCTGTCTATTTCTTCTATGTGAAACACACTCAGAATGTCATTAGACATCATTTTTTCACATTGTGTTTTACTTTTCCAGTTTGTCAACATCGTGACGATGTTTTTACTTCTTTCATTTTGTTATTTTGTTGTAATTTTTTTACCTTTGTTGTAGACCAATTGTAGGAAACTTTATTCGCATCTCAATTCACATATAAGTTTGGTGTGGTTCCATTCCTGTTCATATTGGGTTTGTTTGCAATGCTTGTTTTTTGTTTTCTTGTCACATACATGTGTTGTGTTTTCCTCTTGGTTTATTTAAGCCATGGAATGCTTTCCTTTTTGTTGTTTATTCATGTCTGTTTGTAATTTTTTTCATTTTTATCTTAAACCTTTCAAAACTCACAAAAATCCAAAAATATCATATATATTTCAAAAATTTCAAACAAAGAAAAAAATTACAAAAAATGTCGAACAAACATTCACTTATCATAGAAATCCTATAATTGGAGAACCCTTGAAGTGAATTTGTCAACATCTCAATACAAACTTGATAAACGACATACCTTTATCTATTATCCTAGTGATTATTCCAATCTTACAACTATCACTTTCTTCCCTTTATGATATGTTAACTCTGTTTGGGGAAATTCACAAAATTGTTTTTCCTTTGCGATATAACTTCGCCTAGGGTAATTTATTTTCGATCATTTACTCAACGGATATAACAAGAGTGTCATAAGGAGTCACTTTAGTTATGCTCTTCTAGTCTGATCCTATTTGCACTTGGGAACATTTACATCTACTTAATCATCATTATGGCACGCATTTGGGGCATAGTTGATTGTCTTCTTTTTTGACTTTGTTTTGTATTGTTGATGTTTACTTTTTGGACCACTTTCAAGTATTGTGATTACATCTTGGTTCTTTTTATAACCCGGATTCCTACATCTATTATGTATATTTGGTTTGTTTTCCTTTTTATATTTTCTTTGTTGTGTATTTTTTTTATGAGCATCTAGGTTAACCATCTTGATTCTTTCATAATCATGGTGAAAAATCTATTGTGCAACAACAAAAATAAGGTTTCTCTAAAATTATTCTCCAAATGACACTCATGTTATGAGCACAGTCCTTTCCCATCCTCATTCTAATCCCTTGTTTTCCTTCCTTTCAAATGGTCATCCACCGTTGTTCAGTGTCACCCACCCACTTGAGGGGAATTCCTCTATTATCCTACTTATTAGGGTATCCTAATGCTTCATTTCTTTCTACTCGCTACTCTACATACGTCTACTATCTTTAAATAATTATTACTTCACAATAGAACTTTAAAGAAGGGGAAAATGTAGACACCCCAAAATCACTCACCTATTCCCAATGTTATCCCAATACATCTTGTTATTCACCCATTTGTGATTAATTAATTAAATTGATTGATTCACACATACTGCACCCTTTGGATTAATTAAAATTAATCCCTAGTACCCCCTTGTGTTAAGTTAATTATCATTTATTAATTAAATGGTTAATTAATTAAGTGTGCACATTTAACAACCACTTGGACTCCACATCCTTATCTCAGTCAAATCCACCTAGACTTCACTTCACTAGTCTAGTCAACTGCACTTCTAGAATCCTAGAAAGGTGGGGGCAATTGAATTACACGTACAACCACCTTTTCCATGCAACTACTGCAATTAATTCGTTTACTACCCCTAAATCCCCCGGAACTATTGTAACCTCCTCGAATGAAATTTTTAGCATGTGCATTCACCTGCTTGTAACCATTTTTCAACAACTTCTTCCTCTATAAAATTCAGGCCTACTCTCTATTGAACCCTCTTGGATTCCTAGTATAATAACTTTGCTAAATTTCTAAGTTGAAGTCTCTATGCTCATATCATTAGTCAATCCACTTTGGAATTCATTCAAGAGCACCCACAAATCAATTATTTTTTAAGGTTATATAGCTTCAAAATCTCTCGCAACCTACTAAGGTTTTTTTTGGAGGATTACCGTGAGGTTTGCAAGTTTTTTTCTTTACTTTCTATTCACTGTGTTTTCCATAGTTTACATTATGTTACCTCATTTTTCACACCTCTTCAACTTGAATTCACAAATATTTTCACTTCATCAGCCTGATCACTACACTTTTATATGCATTTACACCCTTCTCTTAGCATCAAAATGCATGTTTCTGCCTATATTCAAACTTGCATTCTGCACCTTCAATCCTCAAAAGGTAACGTGTATTGTTATTTTTACATGGTTTAGTTATCATTAACTAAAGAGAAAAATTACACACATATAAAGACCTCCAAATATCCTTTTTGCCTCCAAATTATATGACTCTTCACCTTCAAGGAAAATATTGGAACTTTTCATGTAATAAGGAATTAAAACAATCATCCATATAATTGTTCTCAAGGTCATTATGATCTCTATAACATTTCAATCAACTCTTCATAATATTTGAGGTAATTTAAAAGTTCCTTTATGTCTGATAAAACAAGATAAGACCTTTGAACTCCTTTTTACTTGATTTTGGTTTAAAATCACTGAAAAAATCATATTTCTTCTTGAATCATACATTGTAAAAGTCAATATTCTAACTTATCAAATCTTTGATAAGTGTTTTGGTAGTTGCAGAGTGTGAGGATCATTTACACATTACAATATGCTTGGAATTACTTCATGTTAGTTACTATGCTCTTTCTTTCTCACATGTTGTCATTCAATCTTTAGATAGGCAACCATGAATGATTTAGGAGAATAATCTGAGATTCACTGTCTTCTCCACAAGTCACAAGGTTTTTCAAGCTCATTTTTACTGTTGGTATTCGCATGACACATTTTCTCTTTAACAGAATGAGAATGAATTTTCCTTCATATGCCTTGACAAAAAAGTTCATCATGGAATGTATGGCTTAGCTCATTCAAGGTTTTGATATTCAAACCCTACTCATTAGTTACCGAGATTCTTTCACTTGAGGGGAAACATCATCAAAGCCTCCTAACATATTTTTATCTTATCTTTTACACTTTGTGATTGAATCCTTTTCTCTATTTTAGAATGAGTGCACAATCCTTTAATTGTCTCGAGAGCACATATATTTGAGAGAAAAACATCATCCACTTTATCTAAGTAATAACCCTTAGAAACTCTTAACCATTTGAATGCTCACATTACCTGATGTAATTACCATAACCAAGAATGATTTTATGAGATACATATAGATCTGAAACAATATGGACTGTCTTTTTATGCACCTCAAACACAAAAACTAGGTCACTTGAGAATTTACCAAGTTAGTGAATTATAACACTTGATCAAAAAGTTACAAAATTCATCACATTACCTTGGTCCTATAGATGGTGGTTATCACAATTTATTTCCTCAATTCATAGGTCAAGTCAATGAAATATCCTACAAGGACATGCACAACCTTCATATGAGTTACATGATTACACTTAGATGGTAAGAAAGAGAAGGACTTGAGTTTAAATCAATTAAATAAGGAAAATGCATGAGAAACCTGAGCATGGTGAGAGGACATCAACCAAAATCTATCCCATCTAATGGTTCACCTTGAGACCTTCAAAACTGACTAAAAATACAAGATTTGTAAAAGATAGCAGTATCATATAATGCAATCATGCATGATTTATAAATAATGGCATAATCTTAGCGTAGGAGGTAATTTCCACAATATTGAGTGATTTTAAAACTTTCACTAGTCATTTTAAATCAATACACCATATTTTGTGCCTACTGCTCCAAGAGGAAGACCTGGAGAGAGAAAAAAACCTGTTAGAAAAACGTGCATAGCTTATTTGTTTCTTAACCGATTTCCATCAATTTTTTTGAAAAACTTCAGGCTTGGAGTACTATTCAGAACTTCCTTCTAATATTTATTCGAATAAGGCTTGATAACTTTTTTTGGATGCTAAGAAGCCGGGATGCTCATATTGCATTCCTTAATGAACCAGTTTTAAAAAACCTTGCATAACTTTCACATACCTTTTCAAATCTTAATGAAATTTTACATGAAGCACTAAAAGACACTTATCTACACATTCCATGTGTTGGTTAGCCATAATTTTTCTTCTACATCTCAGGCCTATCTCACTAACCTTCATCTACACTATCAGTCCTTAAAGGTAATTTTAGTGCACTTTTGATTTTTGCTTCCAGGATCTGAAATAATATTTTTTTATGTTGATACATGTGCTAAGAAATGTGCCTAGGCTACTAAAATTCTTACCTGGTATTTTCATTCCCTGTAATGAGCTCTTACACCTCATTATGCTTTTAAACTAGGCCTAAATGAGCCAGTTACAACTATGACTCTCATCATGTAGCATGTTACTCATTCCAAAATATCTTACATATGATATAAAAATCATGTATGTCCTGTAGAATACCTTTACCAAGTTTACCAACTATTTCCATACCTCCAGTGAACTCCTACCTCACTGACCAAGCCTACAACACACTGAAACAATCGTAAAACCATCATGAATGCTCAATATATCACTAATAAGGCACTCCCAATCAACCTTAATATGTTTGAATGAACTTCACTTCACCAATCACTAATTTTTCATCAATTCCACTTGACATTAATGACAACACCAATGACTAGGGTTCAACACTAGCACGCTTAGGAAAAACTATGGGAGCCATGTGAGTGAGATGGTTGGGTTTGCCCAAGCAACGAAGGTGCATCAACAGGTGGTTAAACATTTTTTGAGGGAAAATAAGATGGGGCAGAGTGGACTAAATGATTGGAAGAGGAACGATTTTGATAAGTGTGAGAGTGGTTAATGTTGTCATGGATTGGGGTATTATGAATTCTTTGAGAGGGACAAGTACGAGGATATGATTCAATAACTCATAAAACCTTATGAATTCAAGGTTCATTAGCATC
Organism: Taxus chinensis; assembly: GCA_019776745.2. Lineage (NCBI taxonomy): Eukaryota > Viridiplantae > Streptophyta > Pinopsida > Cupressales > Taxaceae > Taxus > Taxus chinensis. The sequence goes on along the minus strand of CM034153.1, from coordinate 68,155,101 downwards.
AAAGTGGACTAAAACATGAGTGATACCACTTCTAATGAAACTCCTCCTACCCCAAAGCATACTAGTTCCCCTTCGGCCACCCTTAGGTGAACCTCTCTATCATTGGGAATGTCCTCAAAAATTATTGTGTCCCCATGAATGATGTGAACTTGATCATCTAGTATTACTTTGTCCATCCCAACCTAACATTGTTGTAGTAACTGAGAAGAAATGATTAAATTACTAAGAAAAATCAAATGAAGACAACTGCCCTAGTTCACATAACTATCAAGACAAGGTGAACTAAAATGACCCCATTCGTATTAAAATGACAGATCATGTGGTAGCTATTTGACAAAGGAAATTATCATTAACATCAATTGACCCACTTGGAAAAGTATTTTTAACCATTATTTCAATAATATGAACTCAAAAATTCCAAAATGTATGCAAACCTTTACCAAAATTTCAACAAAACTTCATAATCATTGTATATTTCTCTACAAAATACCATTTAAATATTTGTTTCCTCAAAACCACTTTTTACAAAATGACAACCACCCAGTTCGAGCTCAGAAAAAGAATGATTTCCTTTAATATCAAAAGATATCCATAAAAATAAATTAAACCACCATTTCCAATAAATAGTTTATATTATCATAAACCAAACAGGGTGTATTATGAAAGAAATCTCCATGTACAAAACAGATGTTTTTAGAGAAGACTGGTAAACTACAATATTGTATGCATTTTTCCTCATAACCCAAAAGAAATTCCAAAAACATTTATTCTCTCAACAGTCAACACGAAAATCATCACAAGAAGAACAATATTTTATATCCATCACTGATTCAAACTTAGAAATCTTCGACTAGTTTATTAAATCTATAAATTCATATATTCACCAAAAACGACTCATACATGCATGAAAGCTACTGCCACTATCAATAATAACTCAAGACAACCCATATTATTTATCTAGCTTGTTAGAAATCAAAGATTATATAAATCAATATAGAAGAAATTTGCATGCTTCATTTTCATTTTTCTCAGCACGACAAGGCTCAAACCAGGCTTTTAAAAACTTGCATTCCAATTACTATCGACCTCACAGCCCAAAAAAAAAATTTGCCAAACATTATTTTACCCATTTCATCATTTTCAGAGATTAGAAGTATTTTGAATGTGGGTGATAAAATAAAATATAAAAATGAGATCACAATACTCCAATATCCACAAAGCATTGGTTTTTATCAAAAATTTATGAACTCGCAGATAAAAATACACATGTATGCATGAAAACAACCCAAATTTGGGTAACTTCCTCTTGCTTTATCCAAATAATTACATACTTGTATAGTCTTTCCACATATTTACTCAAAATAGGAGGATCCAAATAGACAACACCATGACAAAGTAGCTCGATAGAGCTCCCAAACTAGAGCATGCAAATAACAAAAACTAAAAAAATACCAAACTTCAAAGTTTTGCATAGCTTTAAACCATCAACAAGGTGAAGTTAATGCAACATGTATGCATTCGATACAATTACTACAAGCTTAACCAAAACATAACTTCCAGCTATACTAACACTAATAACCCTTATCCATAATCTTTTGAAATCAGCCATATATTAGGGTTAAAAACCAAGGTGAAAAGGTCGATCAACATGGCGGCCATACCTACACCATCTAACCACTTAGCATATCATGTATCAATTAAATTTCAAAAAAATGCAAAGTGATATAACTCCCATCACTATAGGGAAACAAAAAATTCCCACTTCATGTATACATCAACCCTCGTGTTAAATGTGGTGTCAGGTGATATCATCAAAATCACATAACAAATCAACAAACTCATTAAAACAATTGAACCCAGTCACAAGCTTATTGAAATGTGTAAAGTGGTAGTCCAAAAAAATGAAATCAGAAAATTTAATGACCATTTCAAACTCACCAACACCTTCAACATGACACTTGAAAAAATTCAATTCCAAAATAGAAATAAGAGATATATCATTATCTAGGCCTGAAAATCGAAGAATGATATCACAAAATGAAGCTTGATCTCCATATTGAAAACAATGCAACCAATTTAACAAACAAGATACCATATATATTTTCACAAATCAATAATATTCTGACAGAGTATAAGAATACCATGAAACCACTTAAATTTTATATAGATTAAATAATGCATTAAAATGTAAATTGGCCACTGCCTAACTTATTATAAATGCATGCAGGTAGAATTTTGTGTAAAGAAGATAAAGAAGTTTTAAATGGTTTTTTTTTCAATAACACTAGCGACCATGTTGGCTGGCTTCTTACAACAAGTAGTTAGACTACATCAAAGATGAAAAAATTAAATCTCAAGAGTGCAACGCAAGCACGTTGTTTCTTGAGTTAATTTGTGCAAACCCCATGTTGAAAATTTTGCATTCGTGTAAATGGGAAACTCGAAACTTTTAAGTTTCTCATATTTTTCAAGTTACAGGTTTTGGGTATGCTTTGATCAGACATCTAAGAAGGGGATACAGTTTTAATTACTTGGTTTTGGACAGAATAAGAACTCTATGCATCAAATTAGCAGCTAAAAGTTTTGCCCCATAAGGCGACACTTTGCATATACCGCCTCTCTGTTGATCAACCAGACCCTAGCACTTAGCGAAGGAAATATAGAAGGTTCACATGGGAAATCAGAGTGCATTCAAAGGCACGGAAGTATTGGAAAGGATTGCGTGTGAAGAACAAAAATAGGTTCGGGACTTAGCCATTTTCACGACAAGGATCTATTTTTGGAGATAGTGTGCGGAGCACTCAAACCGATTGGAGACTTGTGCATCACGCATTGGCTATTTTTGGAGGATCAGCTACGAAGTGATTTACATGGACATAGGCCAGGAATAGATCTACTACTTTCAGTTAACTAACAATAGTCTATTGTTAGCGCACTTGCATGTGTGGCTATTTTTGTAACGGCACGTGGCTAATAATAGCATGCGACCTATTTTGGGATTAGATAAGTGGTGAAGGGAAATTCCCCACCCTTATAAATATGTAGTAAACTATGTAGTATAGATATATATATATGCATACATGATGAGATAGAGAGAGATAGATATACGTGTGAGAACTAGGGTATAGTGAGATTATGCTGCTGAATCTGTTACGTGCATGAGCGTATACTATTGGTATTGTAATGAAGCTTCTGTGTACTTATTGCATTTAATATAATGGAGGTTATGGACTGAATCAAGGTGTTAGTCATGTTTATCTGAGTTCTATTACATGCTTGATTTCATTATGGTTATCTCTTAATTCTGTTATTTTCCCTAGATATAGATCTGACTATGCACTGTATGAAAGACATATTAATAATAGATATGCATGTGTTAAAGTCTTCATCATGCTAACATCCTGCAACAATAACCCTAAGGAGGGACCTGGTACCATTGCGTGCTTTGGGTGAGCACTCAGTCTAGGCTGAGTGATGTGCCAGCGTGCATCTAGGGTCTCTATGGGTTTGTATTGCTGAATTCTAGGCTGCATCATTGGTTCCATTGTTGGGACCTCTTTTTCAGTTGTTTTCAGGATGGTTCACAATGAAGACATATCGGTTGACCTTAGCAAGTGTTGAAGAGTGGATACATGATCTGGAAGAAGAATACGCACAACGGTTCAACACTGGATCTGAGTTTAACACACGCGTGTGGGTGGAACAGAATCTGTATGATAGTTTATATGAGACCTTTTTCGCTATCTTTCCAGTAGAATTGTACGAGTGGCTGATTGCTTATGCATCTAAGTGGAATTGGAGGTATCGCACACTTGTCTGGACATAGGAAGAATTTCAGGCCCTTTATGATGCTGATCTGATTTGGACTTGAGCTGTGGATACATGGTTCCATGGTGTTTTGAACAGTTATATCTTGGAGTACTCAATTTCCACTTATTCGTGTCCAGAGGTAGCTGAATTCCAGTTTTTACGATATCCAAGGGGAACTTACCTACAAGGCATTCCACTAGCAATCAAGATCCTGATGGTAACTTTGAATTTGGAGAGTAAACTAATGGCTAACTAAACCCCACCACGTGCAGGGGTAGGAGTAGGTTTGGTGAAAGATGGAAGACCTAGCGGTAGAAAGGAAGAGAGAGGAAAGGTGGCTTAAGTATAATGAGGCATGCGAGAGGGAGATAGAGAAGAAGTGTAGAGGTTATTAGAGAAAATGGCGTTGTGGAGAAAGATAGTTCGGGAAGGATTTGAAGTTCACGCATAGAAGACATGGAACTGAACCTCAGGAACTCCCCCATTTGGAAAACATGATAGGGAACCCTCCTCGGCCTCATGTAGAAGCACACCAGTAGAGACTACCTGGGCCACGAGGGTGCACATCTGAATCCACCTGGAAACCTTGCCCTTGCGCTTGGTTTTCCAGCATCTAGTACAACAAGTAGTCAACAAGCTAATTCAAGTAGTGGAAGAGTAGGAGTGAGTCTTATAAGAGGCACAGTAATGGCAGCACAAATGGATTTGTTGTTATATGGGAGTACTTTTTTGGGTGCATCATCAGCACAGAATACAAGTGCACCAATTTTTGGACTAACTTTTGGGAGTAGTAATGCTTCACAGACTATTGGGGTACAGTTCAGTTCTACTATTGGGACATAGGGAAGTACATCTTCTGGTTTGACCCCAGCTACAGGTTTGGGATCAGGAGGCATAGGTAGCTCTAGTTTAGGTGGATCTGGAGGTTCTGGAGGTAGGGGAAACACATGAGGTTTTGGATCAGGTGGGCAAGGTCCGCACCAACCCCAAAATATTTACATGGAGATGTCTCTTTGTCTTCCAGAGTATAGGGGCATAGAAGATGTTGCTGAACATGTGCATATGTGTGAAATAATGTGGTGCGCAAAAGCAATCATGGCTTCTGAGTGTAGGGCAAGCCAATTTGCTACTACATTATAAGGGCGTGCACATAGTTGGTACATAAAATTTTGACCTTGATCAGACTTGCGTAGACTATACAACTTTAAAAGATGCATTCCTTAAAGAGTTTCACATCCCTGAGTTTGAGCAGAAGAGTATAAGTGTGCTCAAGGATATTAAGCAAGGCACTACTGAAAGTGTTAGAGAGTATGATGCATGGTTTAAAATGTTGTTATCAAGCTTTCTTATGACATACACGCAAGCCAACATGCACAATGGTTCGTTGGGGGCTTGATTACCCCTTTTAGGAGGGAATTATCACATAAGACATACACTGATCCATGCAAAGCACTTGAAGCATTTTTACGTGCTGAGGCAGTTGGAAGCATAGATACTGGAGTGAGCCCATTTTTAGAAGCATAGATTGCAGCTATGGAAAAATAGTTGGAGAAACTATCAGCAAATTCAACACATGAGACGTGCACAGGGATTTGGTGTATAGATTGTGAAGTAGAAGGTCACACAAAGGATAGTTGTCCTCATAGATCAGTATGCTCATTGCTGTTGGATTGTGAAATATGCCATTTAAACCATGATGCTAGCCATTGCCCATTATTACAATGTGATAAGGAATAACGTTTCAAGCTACTGTAAAATCTATAGGTCCACAACTCATGACATGGAGGACTGTTAGCTGATTAGACAGATCCATGATGTTATAGATATTGGTGTATGACAGACAAGTTTCAAGATAACTCTAAGGGAAAGAATGAGCATCAGGATTGGATCACAATCAGGCACACTATGATCGGAATGAAGGATGTTTCGAAGGCAGGTCATGGTAGAGGTCAGGATACCATGGTGGATTCGGAGGACGAGGCCGTGGTGGTGGAATAAGTGAGTTCCCTTGCAGAACATGCTATACATGTGGATCTCCTAACCACTACAGGCATGAATGTCCTCAGAATATTACATGTTATTTTTGTGGAAAGAACCATAGCTATGAGGAGTGCCCAGACTTGTATGAGCATCTGAGTAAGCAACATAAACAAGAAAACAAAGGCGCAGGGATGGTTAGGATACAACACGGTGTGGAAAATCAATGGATGCCTAAGTTGGCAGTAGAGTTCTAACAGTTGCAAGTGAATATTATGACCCACGCTGAGGCGGCACGTGCTAGAGAAGCATTGCAGCAGAAGCCTACCATCACTAAGGAGGAAGTTCTACATGCATGGTACCCAGATCTTACCTATCAGAAGGAGGTTTATCAGGAAACCATGGAAGTTCTCAGGAATCTTCAGGGTGAGATACAATACTTAAAAGAGCAATCACAGAAGATAGAGAAAAAGAAAGTATTAGAGACAATCCAAACTGATATAGATGACTTAAGGGAAGTGTGTAAAATGTTGCGCCAGGAAAATATCATTCCATTATTAGGGGATTGGTTAAAAGGAAACACTCCATGCGTAAGTATTGAGACTGGATGACAGATCCTACATGTGAATCTTCCCCCCATAGCCTAGATTATGACAAGGAAATCACTCTGAATGTTGTTGTGGATGGGTGGCTATTGAGTAATATACTGATTGATACATGCGCAGAAGTCAATGTTCTTACCTTAGATGCATGGGTACAAATGGGGAGACCCCCATTACAACCATCCTATAATATATTGTTCATGGCTAATAGAACTAAGGCCACTCCCATCAGAGTTTTGAAAGATACATCCATTACCATACAAGGGGCCAAGTTCACTGGAGACTTTGAAGTTTTAGCACTGGTAGAGTTAGATAGCTTTCCAAATCTATGGGTGCATCCTTGGTGCTATGAAAATAATGTTGATCTTTGTTCAACAAGGGATATATCAGTTTTGAAAACAAGGAGGAGAGAGTTATTATCCCTTTAACAAATGGAAAATTTGTGCCCTATGTTGAGCCCTTAAGTGAAGAAGATCTGAATAGGATTTATGTACACATCATCCGAGATCCAGAGATACTTGAGCCGACCAAAGAAGGACTAATTCAGTGGGAGGATGCACAGTCTATAAGTGATACTACAAGTGTTTCTTGTGATAATTGGGATCATAGCACTTATGAGTTGGTAGGGCGCGAAGTAAAGAGCATATTTCCTAGAGGCAGTAAACCATGTTATGTCAGGAGGATAGGTAACAACTCAATACCTTGTTACACCAGAGAAGGAGATCCTATGGTATTCCTGCGTGCCATGGAAGAATAGTGGATGGACCCACTGGAAAGAAGAAATATGCTAGCATATACACTACATGGAACAACAACATGACTGGTGGGTGGTCCACAAGGATAATCTTGTAGGATGGAATGAAATTAGGATTGCTCTTGCTACTAGGTTCTTCAGGAGAAATGCACCTACTCAAATCTACACTTATCACAGTAATCAACCTGTTCAACACCACGTTCAGAAGTGTGAGAGACTCTGGATAGAAGGGCAAGAAGCTTTACCACCTTCACTATGGGTGCACAAGTTTTATTCCACTTTACAAGGTTGCACGCGTGCTTGGTATGTATATGCAGAACTCCATAGAGAGACTGGAAATTGGCAGGATTTAATTACAAGAATGGCCCAGATGTTTGACTTCTTCTCTATAAAGCCTCCGGTGGAAGAAGCATTGAAAGTCATAAAGTGCTTAACTATGGGAGATAGTGCCAAGGCTGAAGAACTCCTTCAAGATTTATTCAATGAAGGAAACTCAGGAGTGCGTCTTGTTGAAGAAATAGAGGTTGATGCCATACTACTTCAACGTGCTTTCCTTGAGAAAGAAAAAGGAAAAATGGTCTACATAGTGGATGACAAAGAAGTAGAAAATCTGGATGTAAATCATTCAACAGGTAGGCGTGAGGTATTGGAAAGTGCAGATAAGACCACGCGTGCCTATCATGAACCTATGAAGACAAAGAAGGTGAATATTGGAACAGATACTGAGCCTAAGGAAGCCATAATTAGAGACTATTGGTCAGACTCTGAAGTGGCAAAAATCATAGAGTTACTAAGGGATTACCAGGACTTATTCCCTAGGGGGTACCATGAACTTAAAGGTGTGCATGAATCATTAGGGGAGATGAAGATAAAGCTTAAAGAGGGTGTGCACCCAGTTAGAAAGAGACCCTACAGGATGAACCCCAACTTGCACGAAAAGGTCAAAGAAGAGATTGATAAAATGTTGAAGTCTGGAATCATCAAACCCCTTGATGAGTCAGAATGGGTTAGTCTAATGGTGATCAATATCAAGAAGGATGGATGGATTAGAATATGTGTGGACTACATGGAGCTGAATGTTGCATGTGTAATTGATCCCTTTCCTATGCCATTCACTGAGGAAATACTAGAAGGCATTGCAGGGCACGAAATCTATTCGTTTACAGATGGGTTCTCTAGGTATCATCAGGTTAGGATTTCCCAGGAGGATCAGGAAAAGACTACGTTTACTACTGAATGGGGTAGCTTCACCTATACTGTAATGCCTTTTGGTCTGAAAAATGCACCTGCTGTATTTTTGCACATAGTTGTTCAAGCATTCAAGGAATTTATTCACAACTTCTTACAGGTCTATTTAGATGATTGGATGGTGTATGGATTAGTTAAGGATCACTGTGACAATCTGCACTTAATGTTTGAATGATGTAGAAAATTGAGTATCTCCTTAAACATCAAGAAGTGCATATTTTCGACACCATTTGGGATACTTTTAGGACACATAATCTACAAGGAAGGTTTGTTGGTTGATCCAGCCAAGGTTACAGTCATTATAGGCCTAAGGGAGCCTACCATTCAGAGTGAGGTGTGGATTTTTGGGTCATACAAAATATTACAGAAATTTTTATCAAAGGATATGCCAAATTTTCTGCACCATTGGAAGAGTTACTGAAAGGGAAAGGTATGTTCTACTAGGGAGAACCGCAATAACGCGCATTCGAGACATTAAAGGAAAAACTTACTATCGTGCCTATTCTGCATTTTCCTTCATGGGACAAACCATTTCATGTACATGTTGACACCTCTGGCATGGCCATTAGTGCATGGTGTTAGCTCAACCTGGAGAAGGTATTGTAGATCATCCTATTTATTTTTATAGTAGAAATATGACTCCTGTAGAATAAAATTACACAACTATAGAGCGTGAAGCTTTTTCAATGATCTATGCGCTACATAAATTCCACCAGTACCTACTAGCTACACCATTCGTCTTTTATACAGATCACATGGCATTGAAGTATTTGGTAAACAAGCATGTTCTCCAAGGGTGCATATGTTGATGGATGCTCTTATTTCAAGAATATGAATTCACAGTTGTGGTAAAACAAGGGAAAAGTAATTTTGGACTAGACCATCTATCAAGAATACAGTCAAGAGAAGAAGCACATGCAATTGAGGATACCATGCAGATGCACAGTTATATAGGTTACAACGTGTGCCATCAGAACTAGAGGACATTGTTGTCTTTCTATGAACAAGGATGGCACCAGAAGGAATGAAATCCTTGGAGAAGAAACAACTTGCTATACGCATCACACCCTATATGTTAATCAGTGGTGACTTGTACAAATTAGGCCAAGATGAAGTATTACATCATTGTGTATTGGAACATGAGTGCACAGATATTATGGCAGAAAATCATGGTGGAATTGTAGGTGGAAACTATGTCGGTGATGCCACTTCACGCGTAAAGATTCTACTCGTTAGATTATGGTGGGAGACCCTATATAAAGATTGTAAGGAATTTTGTAAGGCATGTGATCATTATCAACGTCTTGGAAAACTAGGTCAATGAGATGAAATTCCTCTGAGACCTATTACTAGTGACAGAACCATTTGAGAAATGGGCTATAGATTTTGTGGGTCCTATTTCACCAGCTACATGCATAAACTAGATCGTGCACTACATCATAACTTGCATAGACTATCCGACAAGGTGGGCAGAAGCAACACATATAAAGGATTTTACAACAGCTACAACAACCTGTTTCTATGGGAAAATATTATTACAAGGTATGGATGTCCTTTAAGTTTGACCAGTGATAGGGGAACACATTTTCTTAATGAGACAATCAGAATTTTATTGGATGAATTCATGATTGCACACCATAAGACTACACCCTATCATCCTCAGGAAAATGGAACTGCTGAGGCTTTCAACAAAATTTTAGGGCCAGACATTGACAAAAATATTTGATGTTGGAAGAAAGGATTGGGATGATAAAGTATTTGCAGTACTTTGGGCATATCAAACAACATATAAAAGGTTGAACAAAGCCACACCATTTCAATTAGTGTTTGGCGCAGAAGCCATTCTTCCTATGGAATTTATGTTACCTTCTTTGCGTATTGCATGCACTGCTGGAGGTCTTGCTGATGAGAAATCATTAGAAGAATGGATTGAAAAGTTAATCAAGTTGGATGAGTGACGAGCCATATCACGTTGGAGTCAAAAACAAGAGAAGGCCAGGTAGAAAGCATGGCATGACAGGCACATCAAGGATAAAAATATTGAGATAGGACAGATGGTGCTCCTTTATGATTCTAAATTTTTGTGCCATCTAGGAAAACTCAAGGTACATTGGTTGGGGCCGTATGTTATCACTCACATACTTGAAACCGGTGCTTGTCAGTTAGAGGCACTTGATGGAATGCGGTTACCCGGTTACTTCAATGGGAGTAGGCTGAAGCCCTACTATAAATAAGTCTTCTTGGTGTTTGTAATAAGGTAGTGTTTCCATTTAGATTAGGTTTCCAATTCTACATTTCCTTAATATGTTTCCTTCTTTGTCGCTATGCTTTGTCAATTTAGTTGGTGTGTTTTGTGTAATAAGTGTGTTTACGTGCCATAAGCTAATTACTATTTGAAGAATTTTTATGCACAGAGGACTGCACATACCCTTAGTGTGGGGTAGGTTGTTGATATTTAGGTACATGATTGTTGAAAATAAGTCCACATGAAAGGAACAAACTGGTACATGTGTTGTTCAAGGTTAGAGAATTGAAATAATCTAAACAGAGATTGCTTCTAGATATGGGGACCATAGAAAAATATGAATGAAGAAACAAGTATAACACGAGGTAAGTAAATGCCGGGAAGACTACCAGTGGAAGGTGCAATGATGAGGTACTCAGGCACATGGAAGTGCACTGAAGAGAAGTCTACAGCCAAAAGGTAGGAGGGCACACTAGAAGGTTATAGCTTAGGTAAAAATATGTACCACATGGAAATAATGAAAATGGTCAATTAATGAGAGGATTGTTGGTAGGTGGAGGAGAAATCAATGCACTAACTTTTGAAATTCTATATAAGGATGGGATGCGAGTTCATTTTTACCGTTGCAATTGAGAGAATTTGAAAAGGGTTAAGTGTGAATGAGCCAAGAAATCATGTTGAGGTGCAAAGAGTGTGAAACCAGATGTGAGGAGAAGGGTTGTGCATAGGAGAAGCTTGCGCTCCCATAAGAGAAGGGTTTGAGCAAAGTAGACATGTTAAAAATGAGTTAGGGCACATGATTTCCACTAGGGCACAGAGATTTGAACTAGGGTTTTGACTTGCTCGATTATAGAAAGGAAGAAAAGAGAGATTTTTCAAATGGCACCAAAGAAAGCACCCGCAGCATAGGAGATAAAGGGAAGAAGAAGGTTGAAGTGGAAGAAGAAATTTCTCCCGAGAGAAATTTTTTAGAAATGCAGTATCCAGAGGGTGTGATTGTGGGACAAGAATGGGATTCCCATATCCACTAATGTAAAATCAATGATTACAACCATCAAACTTTAGACAATAAGAAGGAGCTCGATGCATTGCTGAGCACAAAAATGAACAAGCGCATGAACAGAGGATATGCCAGTATATGATGACGCTGGGAGAGAAGTTGCTGAAGCATAATGGAGTCTACCAGTTATATGAGCTGCCATACTTTGGAAAGTATGAGCCATTATATCGGTGGTTGATGAGCAGAGTCCATGAGGACTTCTTCTACTTTTCCAGACAGAGGGTAAGAATAACAACTACCTTGATTTCAATGGTTACAGGAACAAGGGCATCAGGGTTGGATCTAAATAATGATTTAACTGATAAATCCACAATCTTGGAGATGAGGAAGGAGCTGGGGTATACCAAGGGTCTGCATAGCATGGACATTGACAAGTTGAAGAAGTACCCAGTAGTGCAGGAAGTTGCACATCTTGTGACAAAGTTGAATGACCAAGGAAGGTGGTCATAAGTAAACACAATGTGGTTGCACATCGCCAAGAAGATGTCTCAAGGAGTGGTCTACAACATTGCAGATCACATAGCAAAGACAATCATTGAAGAAGCACAGACAGGTGATAGAATAAGTTTTGGCATTGTATTATTGTCCTTAGTATTCATGGAGATTGGGGTGCCTGATGGGCCAAAGGAGAAGATTTGGGAGTACCCCATGGAACACAAGTCACCTACGGAGAGGTTTGGCAAGTACTTGTGTGATGGATCAATGAGTGGACCATTCAAGCAGAGGGCAGAGATGTGGTACGATAGAATCCACACAGCGTTCGAGGAAGAGTGGCGCATACCCAAGGATTTTCCTTCAATGGTGGGTAAGGTAGTTCAGTTTTTTGTATACCAACACTTTTGCATCACATGATTTGTGATGAAGGATGGGGCTTGGAGCCCATGGTGTAAACTTCCATATGCCTTCACAACAAGGTATTTTCAAGCATCAGTTCATCAGTTTTCAGATGTGCACCACCTAACCTTCAATGTAGACAAGGTAGATTGTGACTACCACACTCTGAGGAAGAAGTATGTATATCCAGGGCACAATGCATACATTGAAAGACTTATTTCAGATATTATAAACATGAAACATGTAAGCTTGGCAATTGGGGACACTGGAGCAATGCTTGTATACATACAACTCAAACCCAAGCTAGAGAATGCAAAATATGTGGAGAATGAGTTCGCGCTCCCAGGGCCGCCAAAGGGTAAGCATACAATGGAAAATGTTCCAACACCCAAGCCCACATAAATAGTTCAGGTTGATGATGAAGAGGAGGAGCATGAGGATAGTGGTGGTTTGGAACATAGAGGTAGAAGACATCCTCCAAATAAGGATGAAGTTGAGCACAGAACTACACCACTGCAGCCACAAGAGGAGGATGAAGAGGAATTAGGTGTGGACCAAGGAGAGCTCCAATTCAAGAGAGTGTTTAGGAGAACAAGGACCCAAGGTGCTACTCTGCAAATAGTGTGTAGATCACCTTGACTCTCTCCACAGAGGGAGACAACTGAGAAGAGAAGAAGGAAATTGAAGTTGAATGAGGAAGCGGAAGAGTCTGAGGAAAGTGTGCCCAATTCTCCTACACCTCTGGAGAACGTAGAGGAACAAAAATATGAAGAAATGAAGGATGGAGAAGAGGAAGAAAAAGGGACAGATGAGACAACAACAGAGACTGCTCAGGACATAGCCACACAAGTTCCAAATCTTGAAACCCAAGTTCCTAAGTAGCCTAGATAAAAAATAACAAGTGGGGAATACATTCCACCAGCCATGGGCTATGCCGAGGACACAGGTAAAATTTTCTACACCCATTTCTAGAGCACAATGACACAAAAGGAGTTATATGGTTGGGAGTTAATGGATGAGGATATGGCAACAATGCACACAAGGAAGCAATTGTCATGGTCGATGCACACACACATGGATGAACTAGAATTTGATGTGTGTGAGGAGTCATGCATGTCAAGGAGGTTGAAAAAGACACCTCAGGCCAGGCACATAACAGTAAAGCCTACTGTTATGTCCAATGAACAAGTAAGCAATGCTTTGGTAAAAGTCTCGACAGAAGTGGCACAACGCAATATGGATAAAGCTGCCACAATTAGGGTGTTAAGAGAAGAGATCAAGACTAAGGATGAGGAGATAGTGCACCTAAAAAAATAAAAGTACTTGGCATAGAAGAAGAACATTTTGTTTATCAGCATGGCAGAGGAAATTGGTGACAATATTGTGAAGGCTAGGCCACACTTAGAGCCAAAGGTACCCAAGACATTTCCTTCGGCGATGCATTATGTAAGTACATTGGTGGACTTAGTGCTTGAAGATGAACCTCTACGCATGCCTGAGCCAAAGGATCCAACATAAGAAGCAGAACGAGAAAAGGCTTCAGTGATGTGGAAGATTGCATCATATGAAGGATTGCTTCAGAGCTTACAGGAGGAATTGAAGAAGGCAGATCAAGCACTGAATATTTGTACAGTGCTAGAGGCTGTTATAAGGACAAAGACCATTTTAGAAGACAATGAGGTCCTGAAGGCCATGAAGGATGAGACATTGGGCCATGTGTAGAATAGTTATCACTTGTTAAGCAGAAGCGTGAGGCCCTTACAGCAGCTCAGGAACCACACAGGGAAAGGTTGGATGAGCTTGGGAAACTCATCACTCAGAAGATGGACTTGTTGGAAGGAAGAATGACTAAAATGTCCAGCATCGTGTTGGTATTATAGAATGAAAAAGGAGAGGTTGCAAGAGATGAGTTAGAATCAATTGTAGTGGATATTCCAGAGAAGGTAGAGGTCACGCTCAGTGACTGGAAGACATTAGAGGCATAAATAAAAGAGGAATATCCAGAATTGATTATTCTGGTTGCAGAAGAAGATACAGGTAAGTTGAAGGCATTATTTCATTCATCCAAATTCTTTCTATTCTTCTATTCATATTCTTTGATTCATTTTGGAGATAACCATTTCCAGGCGGTAATGAAACTAGTGTGGGGTAACGTTGACTAGCCATACTATGGCACTTAGCAAAGGATATATAGAAGGTTCATGCAGGAGAACAGAGCACATTCAAAGGCACGAAAGTATCAGAAAGGATCATGAGTAAAGAATAGAAACAAGTTTGGGACTTAGCTGTTTTCACGACAAGGATCTATTTTTGGAGATAGCATGCGGAGCACTCAAACCAAATGGATACTTGCGCATCACAAATTGGCTATTTTTGGAGGATCAGACTAGGAAGTGCTTTGCATGGACATAGGCTAGAAATAGATCTACTACTGTCAGTTAACTAACAGTACTCTATTGTTAGCGCACTTGCATGCGTGGCTATTTTTGTAACATGGCGCGTGGCTAATAATAGCATGTGACCTATTTCGGGTTTAGATAAGCAGTGAAGGGAAAGTCCCCACCCTTATAAGTATGTAGTGAACTACGTAGTAGAGGACACATGAAATAGTATTATTATGGGATGAGTAGAGAGACAAATATATGTATGTGTGCAAGGCTGGACTACTGTATCAGATTTGTGCGTGTATGGGCATAAAATTCCATTACTATAAGAATAGTATGTGTAATTGCATTTAATCTAAGTGAGGTTATGGACTGAATCAAGGTGTTATCATGTTTACAGTTCAGTATTCCATGTTTGATTTCATTATGGGTATTTGTTAAGCCTATTAGTTTCTAGATCTAATTCTGAATATGCACTATGAAAAGATATAATAAATATATTTGGATGCTTAAATTATTCATTATGCTAACATCCTACAACAGTAACCATAAGGAAGGACCTGGTACCATTGCGCACTTTGGGTGAGCGCTCAGTCTAGGCTGAGTGATATGCTAGTGTGCCTAGGTTTGTATTACTAAATTCTAGGCTGCATCACTCTTCAGTGTATCATCTTCAGCAAAATAGTGCAGTAGCCTAGGAAGATTGCTACAAGGCCTTGGTGACGATGGGAAAGATGGCATATGCAGGGTTTTACGTTCTGAAGTAGTAGTCTCAGTTGTAGGTTTGAAGCATGGAAAAGGTAGTTTTACAAGCAGTTTGCATCTCCAATGAGCATAAAAAGGTACACCTGATTTTAATTTATTTCTATGATTATGTGAATTATTTAAGTGTTTTGAGTTGTAAAATTTCATTTATTATCCATACAAATGAAGAGAGTACAGAAAAGAAAATACATAAATCTCATTACACAGAAATAGTTCATTTATTCATGAGGAATAAAAGTACAGTGAAACCACACAAGCCGTGGGATGTAACTTATCTTTACTCAAGCTAAGATGTACATATACATAAAACTGAAAGCAAAGGATTATAGGTAGAACCCATCATTTCCTTGGGTCTCATCATCTTTGTCTTCTTTAAAACACAATGTTGCATCTTTAAAATAGATTTGAAATGTTTTCTACTTTCACTATTTAATGTGGCATCAATGTTTCAAGCAAGTCTTTTTTGCAGAATGCATTTTCATAAAACACAGGGGCACAATTATAATAGATACAAAGTTTGAAACAAGAAATGAAGGCAACCAACCCTATTGAGCAAGTGAAAGGTTTGTTTCAACACCAAAATTTTAGAGAGTATAATGTGGAGTCACAATGCTTAAGGAAAGATCTATCAAAAAGAAAGCTTTGGGCTCAATTTAATTCACATAAAACCATTCAACCAGCATGAGTTGAACTAGAAAAGATATTTCATGAAGCATGGAACAATCAAATGGGGATGGATTTATCCTTGTCATTGGTATGTGAACACATATTCTATCAAGGAACAATGAACTGCAAAAGGGATAAATCTTACCCAATTTCAAGTTAGAAAATACAACAATACTCAACATGGAAATTTAACGAGCTAACAGAGCAAAGATTTTACCAATGAAAATAGTGACCCATAGGCTAATGAAAATAAGCCTAAATATATGAATCGTCAACTTGATGTTCATCTAAGTACAAAAAATCATGAGCTCAAATGTAAGCTACAAAAGAAAAGGGAACAAATTGACCTCATCGGGTCATCACAATACTAAACTCATGGCAATTTTGAGCTAAGGTGTTCCATAGACCAAGTCAAGCCATTAAAATTAGTGGTGACCTAAACAAAAATTGAGTTGGGTATTAAAAAAAAAATCAACCTTCCAATAGAGGAAAAACTTCATGATGAAGGTGAAAGTGAGAACCAAAATGCAAAAGTTCCACAATATTTTTTGAATGCTCACAAGTGAAAAACCCACATCAAAAATGGTGAAACCCTTTGCAAGATATCACGGTCTGTGAGAAAGACAAGGTGTATGAACAACCTATAAGGGAAGAAACGAGTTTTATAGCCGACACAGAGAATAATGAAGAAAATGGTGTTGAAAACCAAGGGATCTCCCTGAGTTCCCTCATAGAACACCGATACATAGGCTTGATACTAACCAATTTTCATGAACAACAAATGATGACAGCATTTTGTAGAGAAAATAGTGTTTGGTTTGTGCAAATCAATTTATCATAAGCTACTTTTATGATCAAAATGACTTATCAGAGTTAGTTTATAGATAGAAAAGTTTAGAACATCGCGTCACATACATTCTAAAGGCAGCCATTAAAAATAGAGGCTCAAATTAAAATTTTAGTACTGAGAGCCAATTCTATTGAGATTCTCAAATACCAAGCAACACAAAAGTCAAAACCCTTGCCACAAGATTCGAAATACAAATCAGAAAAATGACAAACAAAAATGACATGAGAATCCTAGAATAATGAGAAATATAGGAGAGCCATAGCCAAAAATGCACAAATAAATCTCTAGGTAGGAACAAAGTGAGCTCCAAGTCAAAGGAAAATTCACAGATCTAAAGCCTTCGGAGCTTACCAGTTTGCAATGAGCTCAAATTTTTGTTGTACACAAAGAAGAGGAGCGGTCATGGTCAGGTATGCATAGATCAAACAAATGAAATACAAAATTTTCTTCCTTACACATTGTGGTTGTCAAATCACAAACACAGAAGCTCACATAATGCAGTCCAATGGTTGTCGAAGAAAATTCAACAGGGCTTTACCTACTCTTCCAGGGTGCAATGAAAATGTGTCGAGTGTTTAAGTTTTTGGAGTTTTGTAGCTTAACCCAAAGGTGGAGTTAATCTAACTCATATCATACACAAGATATAAAGATCAATGGTTCTCAAAAAACCCCCAACTTAACCATGGTTCAGTCAAAACATGCACGTGTCAAGCAATGATGAAACCCTAATTAGGGTGTATTCATGTAATACATCATCAACAAAGCTAAGGGTCAATGCAACGTGAGGAAGGGTACCAAATTATATGCCATAAAGGAGTCAATCAAACAAATAATTGATCAATGATTATTATATATGCCATGGATAATTAAGTCTATGACCTTATTAAAAGGGTATGATGGTCAAAACAAAGGACTTATGATTATATGATTATAAACCAAATTATATGCCATGTAAATCAAAAGGGGTCTCGTGACCTATCTTTTCACAAAGGTACCATCATTGTTCGAATAAAGTAACATAGGTAAATAATACCTTAGCTTATATCAAAATAAACCAAGAGATAGGTCATATATGCCAAGTTCAATGGAGACCCCTATGAAATCAAGGAGTGCAATTCTTCATGTGACCATAAAAAGATGAAATAGATGTCTACATCAAAACCGAAGGTGGTCCCCATCAAGATAGATGCATGGGTGAATATTTTTCCAAGTATTGCAAATATAGGAATTATTTTTTCTCACACAAAGATTTATTTCTTGCATGCATCCAATGGGCAGTAAAAAGTGCTAATATTATCACAAGTGGATCAAGTTGCAAATGTCACATCATTGGCTAGAAGACAGAGATTGCATGTATTGGAAAAGACTTACTCATCAAGAAAAGGCTATTACTAGCCAAATTATTCATCCAACTTTATTAAAAATAGAACAGTCAACTGCATTTTGACTTATTTGTATTTTTGTAATCAAGGCTATTAATGTCTCATTATATTAGCATGTTTATTTTTTCCTTTAATTATTCATGATAAAGGATAAAAATAGGATGCATGGGCGAGTATAATTTTTAGTCTATTTTTAGGAAGGGTGGGATGAATAATTTTCTAATATATTGTGTGCATTGGCAAAGCACAAAGGGGGAACTTTTGGACATAGGAGTGCTAAAGAAGATTTTGCCACTTTTTCCCTTTGAATGAGAATTATATTCTACGTTTCCAATAATTTGCAGTCTTGTGTATGTCTTATTAATCCTTTTGAATGTCAAATTCCCTAGTTAATCATCCTAACTTGTTGCAAATTTAGTAATTTTTGCATGATATTAGTGTGCATGTGTATCTTAACAGTATTGTTGGGAAATTTTCCCCTAATACATCAAGTGTTTTCCTTAATATTCTGTTGAAAACTATTGGTTTGTGCATCCAGAATTCATTCTCATATCAATTGTGCATGTAATTAGTGAAAGACCTCAAACAATTTTGGTGTATCACCCCATTTTTGAATTCATTTACAGTCATATTTTTACCCTCAAACCCCAAAAAATTAGTTTAGGATACATCAAAAAAGGAACCGGCCTTGATATCGGAGACTCACCTCAAAATAGGTATACCCACAAACCTGAAGTGTTTCCATTTTATCTACAAAAAAGAGATATCCAGAACAATCTTAGAACACCTGCATTCATCTCTCTACAGGGTGCACTTTCGAGAGATAACAGTTTTTGGAACTCCCGGTGGGACACTCACAAAAATCAAAGTCCTACTTTTCGAAGGTGTTTCATCATTCAAGCAAATCAGACACCATGCATAGTAGTTTTGGATAGATCTATTATTGATGAATTAAAACAATTAAAGATTCAGATTTGAATTCATCTGGCGACTCCGTAATCTGATTTTAGACTAGTACAACACTTTTCAACTTCACCAATTTTCAGGTATTTTTCAATAAAATTAGATATGTTATTTTGTTGTTATCAGCTATCCTTTTGAGCAGCAAACATATTTTTCATAGTTTCAAAATTTTATGAGGTCCCACACCCATGAAACCTCATTTTCAGCAATATTATCATCCAAACCAGCAATATTTTTATCCACCTTCTCCTTCAAATCAATTTTATAACCCCTATCAGAATGAATATCCTTATAACCCAAACCTTTCCAATCAATATGAGGGTTATGTTGTTCAAGATCAAGGTTATGCAAAGGGTAATGTTGATTATGCATAGAAAAAAGATCATATAATTGAGTTTAATAGTTTGAAGCAGCAATATTTATTTATCAAGGAACAAATTGAGAAATCAAAAGCAGTGAAAATTGATAGGCATCAGTTTAAGGAACCCTATCAATGGGATGTTCCCACTTACCTTCCCTATCAAAATATAGTGCCTATAAATCCTCCTTTCCATCCAATGTAGCCTATTCCTCAGTTTCCTAATTATCAAGATGTTGTAATTCATGTTTTTTCTACCCTAGAATCATATACTGAAGTCAAAATTAAGTGTCCAAGTTGGCGTCTATATGTTGTTCTAAAAGTAGATCTTATACCCCAACCTCTTGTCCAAAATTTTCCAGTTAAAACTGAAATCAAGCCCACTCCTCCTTTACCTGTACTTCTAATTCGTTAAAGAGAGAACAAATATATCATCAAGGAGGAGTAGCAAATGGAAGACAACAATAGGCTGGAATTTTTATAGAATTTACATGGATGGGCATCAAATTTTCAATTTGATTTTATTCTAGAGTTGGAAAAAGAAACCATGCAAAAGGTACAACCTATTTTTTCATTAGATCAAGAGTAGTTGGAAGATGATCAACAATCTGCATATTCTAAGTGTATTGTGCATGAGGGTACTGTTATCCAAAATTCACCCCCCCAGGGTAAATTTGATAACATGCATCAAAATACTCAAGTCCCAGGCAAATAGATTGATGCAAGGAAAAAATCATGTTTCTAGGGTCCCCTCGAATTTTTTCTAACTCTCCTATCCAAGAAGAAAGGAGCAAGTTCTGAGAAAAGGTAAGAAAGTTGCAAAAAAAAAGCTTGGGCCAGGAAAAATCATGAAAATTGGCTAAGTCCTAGTCCAGTCGGCCCTTGGGACAGTTGGGACGTCGAGGCGCGAATCGGCCGAAAGGCCGCCAGGTGGTCCACAAAGCAAAGGGGCATCCAGGCCGTGAGGACGCGCGGGACACAGAAAGGTGAACCGACTGAAAGTCAGAGCAAAATCGACTAACTGTTACGCAGATAAGGTTGGGACATCTGGGCCAAAAAGACACGAAGGACACGAAAAGGTGAAGTGACCGTGAAGAGGGTCAAGGAAGCCCATTTCGGGCGGTTCGGAAGAATCTGTCCCAGACAGTCTGGGACAGTTGGGAAATAAGTACGCGGCAGACACGGGGAGCTGAAGGAGCCGAGATCCAATCAGATCACGCCACGTGTCTTCGCCTCAAGAGGGACAGGGAAGCCCATTTCGGGCAGATCAGAGGAATTTTTCCTAGATAGTTCGGGACAACTAGGACATAGGGACGCGAGGGACGTGGAAAGCTGGCAGGCCCGCGGACGAATCAGGAAACGCCACGTGTCTCAAGGGAAAACGTCCAAAATTTCAAAGGGCAAGGTTTGAAACGTTGGCCCGAGCCAATAAAAAGAGGACACGTGTCCTAAGAAGAAGGGGAGTGCAGAGCTCAGGGAGGAATTAGAGAATTTGGCAAAAGTTTTGGCCAAAAAACTAAAAAGTAAAGGATGACCCCGTACCCCTGTCCTCTAACCAGATCATGCCATGTGTCCCAAGTGGCGGGGATGCGGGGAAAAAATGGAAAATGTTCCAAAAGTTCAAAAAGTCAAAACTTTCAAGGAAAGCCCATGGGTAAGGGAAGGAGAGAGAATTGCTCATCCAATCAGTGCCTGAAACGTGTCGTCTAGGTGGCGAAGCGCGGGAAAATTTTTCAAAACCCATCTTTGCGTGTTTTGTGCCCTAAATTTTCAGATCGCCATATCTTTCGATCCAGAGCTCGGATTTTCACGTTCTTTATATCATTGGAAAGCTTATAAAATTCTCTACATGATTCCAGGTTCAATCTTGAATTTTGGTTCAGTCTAGAGAGATAAAGTTAAGAAACAGATCTGACGCGTGTTCATGGCCAGAAGTGACATTTCAGCGACCAAATTTAATACAGAATGGGTCGCATTCTCCTCCAATTCGGTAAAAAATGGTAGAGTATGGGTTTGTAAGACCCTCCATGCTGATTTAATGCATTTGTAGTCAATGAGGAATGGGCTCCCATGTTTTTGTATGTTTTCTCTCTCCTGGGCTCAACCCATGCAATGTAAAAGCCAGTTTTGGCTCATTTCTAAAGGGGTGGAACACTTTTGGCATAGCAATCTTCTTCTTTCACCTCCAGCAAGTGATTGTTAAGAAGAATTAGACCCCTTCAAATACTGTAACATCTTTTTACCTCTCTGAGGTTGTAATGTAGTGGTTTTGATATTGGAAATGATAATGCAAGCTTTGTGAATGGGTTTTAGTCCTTTGTTTGCATTATTTGCTTCATTTCAGATCCTAAATTATATCTTATCAGCCCGTGTATGTTTTATTTTGCAATCTTTGGTTTGTGTCTATTTCCATGACAAAAATATTCCCCACTCCTTTTGGTGCATCACCATCTTTAGTTAGTTTCAATTTTTGCACTTCTATCCCTATCTCCTTGCAATTTAGAGTAGGATTAGGATCTGAACCTCTATAGTTGTGCAAATATAGATCTAAATCAGAGGAGTTTGGGGAACCAGCCTCTAATCTGGAGATTCCTCTCTCAGTTTCACAAGTCTTACACTTGGAGAGGGGTTTCCATGTTGTGCAATCACACTGGATGCCTGAAACATCAACCTAAAAGCCTGATGTGCGTCCAGGGGTGCTGTGATCCTGCAACAACAGTTTTGGCACGCTTGGTGGGACCCTAGAGGTCTCATTTTTATTGCAGCAAAGTTGATGTGCATCTGCTGCAATTTTCTTGCTTGAAAAGAGCTATTATTTGCATATCTGACGATTCCAAGGGGAAGAATCAACTAGTTTCAGCAGCGCAGGCCTGAAAACTCATGAGAAGAATCACCACAAGGTCAAGAGTTAGAGAAGAAGAAGTGTTGTTTGAATATCTGCAATTATCTCCAAGAAGAAGGCAAAGAGGAAGAAGGATTCAAAGGTCTCCATCTCCACCAAACAGAACTCTCTCAACTCCTCCACCTGGTAGGCCTTTCATTCAGTCAACAAGGGTTTTAAGACCAATTAGAATGGCACAAAACAACCCCTATGTCAACTTCACAGGCAGCAGCCCACTTGCCCTCAATGCACAACATCCAATTCCTATTGCAGCCTTGAAGAACATTGGAGAAAATCAGACTACTCCAGGTGATCATGTTAAAGATATTGCTAACCTTTGTGCAATCCATGAAATCAATGAAATGCAAGTGGCTGTCAATTTGCTGGCGTCTTCATTCAAGGGTAAAGCATTGCAATGGTTTAGAAGCCTTGGATCTAGTTCTATCATAAATTGGAATCAGCTGTGTATAGCACTTCATGAGTAATTTGGAGAGAAGGGAGACAACTCGTCTCTTTTGGAGCAGCTGACAACCATCAAGAGAGCTCCCAATGAGCAGCTGACCGATTTCAACTTCAGATTTCAAAAGACTTGGGAGAGAATCCCAGTGGCAGTCAGGCCAATAGTAGAAGGTGCTTTTCTCTACTATCTCAAAGCTCTAAATTCTGATATTTCTATGTTAATTCAGTCCATGGGAGGCATAACTATCCCTATGGCTTATAGCATTGCCATTAGAGCTGAAAATTATTTGATCCAAGCTCGCAAACTTTCCCCTAGACCTCCCATGCCATTGTTTCCAAGTTTAGAGAGTCCAAACACCAATCAAGCACCTAATTTGGCTCCTTCTCCAACTCCTAGAAATTAGAGTTTAAATAAAGCTTCCACTTCATCTCCAAGTGCCCCAAATGAGCTTCAAGAAGTCATGAAGCAATTGCAAAACCTAGGCAATGAGTTGGTTACTCTCAAGAGGCAAGAAGCCCAAGGTTTTAGACCTTCTTATCAATCGCAAGCTTAGCCTAATAGGAAACCATACCAACCACAAAGACCACCTAATCCTGCTGCAAATATGAATCCAACAAGGCCTCCTGCCAATAAACCATTTCAGCCCTATAATCCAAATGCCATATCTGCCTCTAAGGCATTAGTGCCAACACAAAACAACATTTCTCAGGAGTATTATTGGTGTTTTCCATGCAACGAGCCTCATAACCAATCCATGTACTTCAATGGTGCTTTGAATCAAGCATTGATGGTGACAACTACTGGTGTGGAGGGTGAGGGCAGTCAAGGAAACAACCAACAACAAGAAACTTTCCAACAACAATCAGCCCCAAATGACACCACATTGGTAAACTGGAAAGCAGAAGATTTTTGTGGCATGAATCAAGTAGTTTCTCAAGGTGTTGCAGCCAAAACAAGGTCAAAGAGAAGGAATTTGGGTGAAGAACAGCCATTAGCCCCAACCAATCCACAACCTTCCATGGCTCCACAAATGATTGGCAAGCAAAATCTAATTTCAAATGCACAAGGGCAGCCAAGAACAGCCCCTAGGCCAACCCAAATACCAGTTGTTGCTCCCCACATGCAAGGAATGAATGTGCAAACCAAGGGACAGCAAAGAGACCCTTCATCACCATTCAATATCATTGATCAGATGAAGAAGACAAACATCAATATATCAATGTGGGAATCCCTATCTATCCCAGGCCAAAGAGATCTGCTGCAAGCTGCCATGAAGGACTGGCCAACTTCAAATCAATAGACCCAAAAGAAAGAGAAGGTACTTACAAACGCTGCCCAGCCTGAGGGAAATCATGGAAGAATCTAAGCAAGGGGTAAAATACATACATGAAGAAAATCAGCCTATTCCTATGCATCTCCAAGCCAATCCACAAGGATGACAACGAGCTATGGAAGCTATAATTTGATGGATCAAGGAGTAGACAATCTGCAGGCAAGTGAAGCCATGCTTGTAATCACCTCAAGGAGTAGAGTAGCTGATTCAGCTTTTAGATTTCAGTTTGCATGCTCAATATGAACACTGCTAAATCCATGAAGGGGTGGTGCAAGCTGGATGGGACATTGCAGTAGCAATAGTTGAGAGTGATTAGAGAACTTGGGTCTTACCTTGCATGCATAGTCCAAATTTTGATTGTAAATACAAGTCATGGGATCAGTCATAAACCTTCCACCACTCTTCTTCCCTAGGTGCTACAAGAACAAGGTGTGGGACTTCACAGCCAAGATTTTGAGGATATTTGTCATCAAATCTAATCCTAGGGAAGAGAATCAAGCTGCTGACATGCTTGTAGCAGAACGAGCAGCCTATGGACACTGTGGAAGGCTATTCAATCAGGTCAAGGTACCTATTGCAAACTTCCATGTGATTGTGAGGCCTTACACTGCCGGAGTAACAGATGTAAGTTGCCAATTGCTTGAGCATTTGATCAAGCAAGATCACCCATTTCTTGCACTGATGAAGCTGAGTTCTCAACTAAGGTTCAAGAAGCATCCCGGATCTAACAGTCTAGTGACCAGGTAGTACAGCTGGGAACTAACAAGATGCCCAAGGGACTTATGCACTTTGGAGTCCATTATCAACCCTAAGTAGGATCAATCTGAGCTAGGAGAAAGTCTATTATATACATGTCAAGAGAGAGGATTCAGTACCTATCTCGGTAGCAGTCAGAAAACCAAGACAAACCACAAGGATGAAAACTGAGGTATGGCAGCTATAAGTTCATACAACTGTGATCAAGGAGTTCCCTGACAAGGTTGCTTGGAGGTATGAAGCCATGCTTGGTTTCAATCCTCAACTTAGCTAAGCAGTACTATTCGAGATTGGATCTAGATACTCATCCTGTCATGCAGAAACAATAGACCACTCACTCCACATATGAAGCCTCTGGTGCAAGGGATGCACTAGGCAAGCTGATTGAGTCAAGGATCATATTCCCAACTTGCAAGCATTCTAGTTGGGTTGACAACTGAATTCCATTCAGAAATCAGAGTCAAGGGATCAGACTGTGTGTTGACTTCAGAGAATTGAATCTAGCCTCAGGTCTACAAGAACCAGGGTGTACCCACTCCCTTCCATGGAGCAGATTTTTGCAGGGTTGTAGCTGGCATCAGAAAGGTTCTCATTCCTATGAAAGGCTACTCAATCTACTGATCAGGCTATGCAGCAGTAGGAAGACCAGCCTTCAAGACAGTCTGTGGACAACCTATTGGGGAACTTTTGACAAGGTATAGCCAAACATTCCATGTGGGCTGTCCAACGCTGAGTGCTACCTTCCAAAGTGCCATGGATATGGCATTCAAAGGTTTGAGTTGGCAATGTGTTTGCTGAATGACCTTGATAATATCATCTATTTCTTGCAAGAATGAAGCAAACGACCTCTCTCAGCTAAGAATCAAGAAAAATTCACGATGTGCAGCAGTATGGTGACCAAGTGGTACAGCTGAGAACCTAACAAGCTGCCCAAGGGACTTATCACTTTGGAGTCCAGCTCCTTAACTCTAATGATAAGTTTCCAGAGAAGGATAAAGCAAACATTTAGGTCAAGAGAGAGGATTCAGTATCCATCTTGGTAGAAGAGCACTACCATTGCCAAGCCACAAGAAAGCCCTTCAAAGTTTCTTGGGAAGGATAAACTTTGTTCGGAGGTTTGTCCCAGAGTTTTACAGCCCTTGTCAAGCCCATCACCAAAATATTAAAGAAGAGCATGGATTACAAGTGGACAGCAGAAGGCAAGGAGAGTTTTGAAGCAATCAAAGAAGCCATCTCTCAAGCACCAACTCTCATCAACCCGGACTTCTCCAAGGATTTCATCCTCTATGCATTTGGAGGTAATGACACTATTTCTACCATTTTGGTATAGCAGAACAAGGATAATGATGAGCAGCCAATTGCCTTCTTCAGCCGGAGCCTAGATGACTATGAGGTGAGGTACTCTTTTATTGAGAAGCATGTACTTGCAGTAATCAGAAGCTTGAAGAAATTCAAGCATTTAGTCTCAAACAACAAGGTCTAGTTGTTGGTCTCACATGCTGGAGTTAAGGACTTCCTCCTCAACAAGGATTTGAATGAGAAAAGGGTAGGTTGGATCACCCGTGTCATGGAGTATGACATTGAGATCAAGATCACCAAGCTGGTAAGGGGGAAAAGATTGTGTGAGAAGCTAGTTTTGGGGAAGCAAAGAGAAGTATGCAATGAAGAAGAGGCTATTTTGATAGTCCAAGATAGCCATGAGCCAAGTGGTAATCAAGAAGAAGACAATGCTTCCCCCACTCCTTGCTGGACCTAAGGCATAATGCACTTCCTAGGCACAGGCCTATGCCCTCTAGAGATGAACAAGACCCAAAGGAGACACTTCAGATTGCAAGCTGTCCCGTATGCCATTGTTGATGGACTTTTGTTCAAGAAAGATGTGAATGGAGTGCTGCTGAGATGCATTAGCACAAATTAGATTCAAAGGGTGTTGGAAGAGTTCCATGGTGGACCAGCTGGTGGTCATTTTGTACCAAGAGTGACAGCTCTAAAATTCATGAAGGCTGGTTATTATTGGCCTAAAATCTTTAGTGATTGCTATGCATGGATCAAGAGGTGTAAGAATTGTGCATTCTTCACAGGAAAAGAGAAGCTTGCTGCCCTTCCATTACATCCAATCTCAGTTGACCAGCCATTCATGCAATGGGGTTTGGACTTCATTGGAGTCATTAATCCCAATTCAAGCCAAGGGCACAAATAGATTTTGACAGCCACAGACTACTTCACCAAATGGATAGAAGCGGTAGCACTCAAAGAGGCAAATGAGTCTAGCATCTTAGACTTTTATGAGGGGATAACAACCAGATTTGGTGTACCTGCTACAATAATTTCTGATAATGCATTGGCATTCATTGGATCTAAGGTAACTGAGTGGGCTGTCAAGAATGGTATTTACCTAAGCACTTCATCAAACTATTACCCTCAAGGTAATGGCCAGGCCAAGTCTACAAACAAGAAATTGTTGAGGATCATTAGGAGGACTCTTGACGAGAATCAGAGGTCTTGGCATACCAAACTAAAATCAGCCTTATGGGCTGATAGGATAACTCCCAAAAGATCCACAGGTAACTCTCCATTCAAACTTGTCTATGGAAGAGAGGCAATCTTGCCCATGTCACTTGAGTTGCCAACATTGGAACTCATGAAGCAGCTAGAGTTGCTAGAGTTTGAGCCCATGGAGGTGAGGTATGCAGAGTTGATGGAGCTGCAAGAGATCAGAAATCAAGCATCCCAAGCAATGGAAAAGGATCAAGCATTGATCAAGAAGACCTTCGATAGGAAGGCCAAGGATAGATCCTTCCGAGTTGGAGATCTAGTGTTGAAATGGGATGTGGACAGAGCAAAACCGAGAAGGCATTCAAAATTTGATGCCATTTGGAGTGGCCCATACATGGTCACGAAGTGCAAGAACAACAATGCTTTCCAATTGGCCTCATTGGATGGTGAAGAACTGCAGATTCCAGTAAATGGAATCTATCTCAAGTGTTGCTTCTAGAGGGAAATTCACTATCTTGTAAATATTAGATTAGATTTTCATTCCTCCAAGTGCTTGTGCACATTGTTTTGTTGTATGTTAGTTTTTTTTTCCCTAAGTGCTTTGGCATAGCTTGCTGTCCATGGAGATGTTTTATAGTCCTTGCTTCCATCAGGTGATATTCCATCTTCCTCCTTACACATTCTAAGTCAGTGGGGGTTCTAAACATAATATTTGATAACTCCATGCCCAATGGACTGCTTCAGGCAACTGGTATCTTCTACCTAGCAGGCAAGTGACCCGGCTGAGTCACCAAATTGTTATCCAAAATTCACCCCCCCAGGGTTAATTTGATAACATGCATTAGAATACTTAAGTCCCAGGCAAATAGATTGATGCAAGGCAAAAATCATGTTTCTAGGGTCCCCTCGGATTTTTTCTAACTCTCCTATCCAAGAAGAAAGGAGCAAGTTCTGAGAAAAGGTGAGAAAGTTGCAAAAAACAAGATTTGGCTAGGAAAAATCATGAAAATTGGCTAAGTCCTAGTCCAGGTGGCCCTTGGGACAGTTGGGATGTTGGGGCGCGAATCAGCCGAAAGGCCGCCAGGTGGTCCACAGAGCAAAAGGGAATCCGGGCCGTGAGGACGTGCGGGACGCGGAAAGGCGAACCGGCCGAAAGTCAGAGCAAAATTGACTAACTGTTACGCAGATAAGGTTGGGACATCTGGGCCGAAAAGACGCGAAGGATGCAAAAAGGTGAAGCAGCCGTGAAGAGGGTCAAGGAAGCCCATTTCGGGTAGTTTGGAAGAATCTGTCCTAGACAGTCTAGGACAGTTGGGACATAAGTACGCAGAGGACGCGGGGAGCTGAAGGAGCCGAGAGCCAATCAGATCACGCCACGTGTCTTCGCCTCAAGAGGGACAGGGAAGCCCATTTCGGGCGGATCGGAGGAATTTGTCCTAGACAGTTTAGGACAACTGGGACATAGGGACACGAGGGATGCGGAAAGCCGGCAGGCCCGCGGACGAATCAGGAAACGCCACGTGTCACAAGGGAAAACGTCCAAATTTTCAAAGGGCAAGGTTTGAAGCATTGGCCCAAACCAATAAAAAGAGGACACATGTCCTAAGGAGAAGGAGAGTGCGGAGCTCGGGGAGGAATTAGAGAATTTGGCAAAAGTTTTGGCCAAAAAACTAAAAAGTAAAGGATGACCCCACGCCCCTGTCCTCCAACCAGATCATGCCACGTGTCCCAAGTGGCGGGGACGCGGGGAAAAAATGGAAAATTTTCCAAAAGTTCAAAAAGTCAAAACTTTCAAGGAAAACCCATGCGTAAGGGAAGGAGAGAGAATTTATCATCCAATCAGCACCCGACACGTGTCATCCAGGTGGCGGAGCGCGGGAAAAAATTTCAAAACCCATCTTTGCCTATTTTGTGCCCTAAATCTTTAGATCGCTATATCTTTCGATCCAGAGCTCGGATTTGCACGTTCTTTATGTCATTGGAAAGCTTATAAAATTCTCTACATGATTCCAGGGTCAATCTTGAATTTTGGTTCAGTATGGAGAGAGAAAGTTAAGAAACGGCTCTGACGCGTGTTCATGGCTAGAAGTGACATTTCAGCGACAAATTTAATACAGAATGGATCGCATTCTCCTCCAATTCGGTCAAAAATGGTAGGGTATGGGTTTGTAAGGCCCTCCATGCTGATTTAATGCATTTTTAGTCAATGAGGAATGGGCTCCCACGTTTTTGTACGTTTTCTCTCTCCTTGGCTTGACCCATGCAATGTAAAAGCCAGTTTTGGCTCATTTCTAAAGGGGTGGAACACTTTTGGCATAGCAATCTTTTTCTTTCACCTCCAACAAGTGATTGTTAAGAAGAATCAGACCTCTTCAAAGACTGTAACAGATTTTTACCTCTCTAAGGTTGTAATGCAGTGGTTTTGATATTGGAAATGATAATGCAAGCTTTGTGAATGGGTTTCAGTCCTTTGTTTGCATTATTTGCTTCATTTCGGATCCTAAATTATATCTTATCAGCCTGTGTATGTTTTATGTTGCAATCTTTGGTTTGTGTCTATTTGCATGACAAAAATATTCACCACTCCTTTTGGTGCATCACCATCTTTAGTTAGTTTCAATTTTTACACTTTTATCCCTGTCTCCTTGCAATCTAGTATAAAATTAGGATCTGAACCTCTATAGTTGTGCAAATAATAGATATAATCAGAGGAGTTTGAGGAACCAGCCTCTAATCTAGAGATTCCTCTCTCATTTTTATAAGTCCCACACTTGGAGAGAGGTTTCAATGTTGTGCAATCACACTAGATGCCTAAAACATCAATTTAGAGACCTGATTTACATCCAGGGGTGTTGCTGATTTGCAACAATAGTAACCATCATTGGTTATAGAGCTTACTGGAACCTTAGTCAGAAGATGACTGGCATCAGTTAGACAAGGAGGAACTGACAGTTTGAGTTACCTGTGTGGGAGTTTGTTGCAGAGTTACACTCTTCAGGAAGTTAGATCTATTTTTTCAGTATTAAAGTAGACTGCATAGGTGAAGAGTAATTTCATGGATAAGTTCCCTAAGTTTTTAGTATCAACGTATCATAGAACATTTGATTTCTAAGGTTAGAAGTAAGAACTTGAAGAAGAACTTGCAAAGTTTGATGATTATTGTGATGAATAATCTATGAGACAGAGAATTCTTGGAGAAGAAGAAAAATCTTGAGTGTAAGAAAGTACTGTCATAATCTGAGAGGTGTGCCCAGATTGTAAATCTTCAACTGCATAAAAATGTGACAAGCTTTGGTCTAATTAGATTGGCTTGTTTCTTAGTGAACGATAGCCCACACTGGATGAACCACATTAAATTTGGTGTTAATAGCAGTTGGCTAGTTTCTAAAATGTGTTCATAGCCCACACTAGTATGTATATTTCTGGTGTTTATGTATGCTTAAGATCTGATATATTGTCTGTACAACTGATGATGCTAACCCCAACAATTTATCCATTCCATGCTCTGAGTTTATTTCTCATGTACTATATCATAATAAATAAATTTTTCAGAACATTAGAAGGTATTCCACTACGCATGTCATTACTTTGCACCTGGAGGATCTCCCCTTGATTTAGACGAAATCTAAATATTATTATTGAAAAATCTAATTTTAGTAGTCACTATAATGACTTGTATAGATAAAACAGCTCTCAATTCAGTTTCTAGTTGTGCTACAGCAGTTGGGAAATGTAAAAAAGTTTTCAAGACAACTTTATAATGAGCTTATGGATGAATATTATTTTCAAAGCATACAGTTGAGACTGAAAACAGTCATCTGATTCGAATAGGCTGGGTAGGCATATTGGATGATTCTTACACAGTTACAGAATTGCTATATCCTATAGAATTTCCTAGAGCAGGGGTTCCTGAATTAGGGGTCCTCAATAGAAAGCCTCAGATCATGTCAGAAAGACCTTAAATATGTAGGCACCTGTGACTGCATAGTTGGTCAGAATTCTTGGATTTTTCTGATGAATGTCATTAGGGTACTTCATCTTATCCTTCATCTATTGATACTCCTACTAGGTCACTAGAGCTAAATTCATGGCCTCGGTTTTCTAGATAACTTGTAAAATAGATGATGACTGCCTATTTCAAGTTGTTTTTAAACTACAATTAAATCTGGTAAAAAATAAAGATGAAAATGGGGATTTCCCTTTCAACTAACCCCAGTGGTCACCTGAACATCGCATGTTTTTCAACTTCAATGAGGTGCACTCATACATGTGATCTAGTCTAAAAATCCATGTCCAGTTCTATGTGCTTGTGTGTGTAGATAGGATAGTTCTTAGGTTTCCCTCACATACTGGTGACACCAAGCCCATAGTGGACATGTAGCTAAATAGAATGCACTATGTGTGATATGGGATTCAAAAAATCCCCCTTCATATGTAGAGTAAGCATAGTAATGATCCCAAGTTTTAGTCCATTTGCATAGTATGAGATAGATAGGCATTGATAAATTTTTCTTCCCTTATAATGGTATGTATG
The DNA here is from genome assembly GCA_019776745.2 of Taxus chinensis. Taxonomy (NCBI): domain Eukaryota; kingdom Viridiplantae; phylum Streptophyta; class Pinopsida; order Cupressales; family Taxaceae; genus Taxus; species Taxus chinensis. The sequence continues at coordinate 68,122,743 of CM034153.1, read as the reverse complement.
TTGTGTTTGTATAGGGATCTCTTGCTTTAATTTAGACACTAGTAACACAACATTATGACTAGGACCTTGGGATAGGAGTAATAAAAAGGAAAAGGATGACCAAAAATGTAAAAAATGTGAACAAGAACAGAGAGGATAAGAGTGCCCAAGTTGGACAGGAGTGCCTAGGTACTACTGTCCAGTCGTGGTTGCTAGTGTCCTGAGATAATTGATGACAAATGTGAGGAGATTGACAGATAGGGATCCTTATGACCTGACTAGCATTGGGTGTAGAAGTGATAGATGTGAGTGATAAAAAATATAAAAATAGCCAAAGAAAATAGATGGACTAGGAATTATGTCAAAAGTGAATAATTTTCTTACTCAATGATCTATATATAAAACAAAATACTTGGAATGATAGTGGCATAGTAGTATATGCGTGATTTTTTGTCTACGTTTTCCCCCTTTATGCTATTTGAATGAATTTCAAGTAGTGTAAAGGAAGTAAGGAACATACTTGTGATAAGTCCGAAGAAGCCCTGTTGCAGAAGTACACATAGAATATGAGAATATATAGTGTGGCAAACCATGGATCAGCATGTTGATTCATGTGATGTAAATAGATACAACTAACTATTGTAATGAGCACTTAAAGAACTTGATGATTTCATTTTGAGTGATTTGGAGATCTCTTTGAATTGTTATTGATGGTGATTTTGAAGGGGTGGGGAGTGATTGATTCCCAACTTGATTTTGTATGTTTGAAAAACTGAACGATTTGGGTGTCCTACCACCAGAGGAATAATGTTAGGAAGAGAGGTCTAGTTTTACACTCCAACTATGACTACATTCTCAAAATTTCCAATCATTGTAGATTTCTAGAGACCAAATTTAGCTCCATTTCGATCCATGTTAAAAAACCCATATAGGAGTAGCATAGGAAAGGAAATGATGCCTCGTTGCCCCCACTCCATAGGTTTCGCTATATGTATATTTCTAGATGGGTTCCATGTTAGGTCATCTAGAAGTGATGTAAAAATGATTCCCATGTTAGGTCATCCGGGAAAGTAGTGATTTAACTGTTATCCAAATAACTCTCCTAGTTATTTGGGTAACTTACAAACATATTATGACTCTGAGCTATTCATTGCAAGGTTATGCATGCTCAAGTTCACTTTGCACTTCCCTTGGTTGCATTTCCCTAACCTGCTTCCCCTTCTCCCCTATCCATTTTCCTTTTCCTATTTTTGCCACTCATACCTTGCACACATCCTCTATGCACTAACCTTCTTCCTACTAACTATTTTTGTCCTACATGCGTGCCTTGTGTTGTCCACTCAAAATTCCCCTGTTCTTAAGGAAGTGAAAATTTTAAAATTTTGAGTTTAAGTGTCTACTCTGTTGTACTCAATGTTAAAATTCGAGAAATTGAGAAAATCTACGTTTTTGGGTCATTTTGTGTGTTTTTCAGGCCTGTCAGACATTTTTGTCCCTCACGTCCCAAGTTCAAAAGGGCCCTCTGTTCCCCGATCGGCCGTTTTCCTCAAAGTTTGTCTCTTTTCAGACCTGTCGGAACATTATTTTTCCCGCAATGTCCCAAGTTCAATCAGGGCAAGTTGTTCCATTTTCAGCCGAAACACCCGAACCACTTACTTCACGCTTTCTTGTCCTAAGTGTCCCAGGTTAAATTGGGCAAGTTGTTCCATTTTCGGCCGATTCACCCGAACTGCGTACTTCATGTTTTTGCATCCCAAATTTCCCAAAATCTTCCAGACCCATTGTCACCTTTTCGCCCAAACCGGCCGAGCCACGTGTTTCATGCGTCTACGTCCCACGTGTCCCAAAAGGCATTTGTGTGTCTTTTCCCCGCTTCGCCCGAATCGGCCGAGCCGCGTGTTTCGCGCATTCACGTCTCACATGTCCCAAATGAACCAAGTGCCATTCGTACTTATTTTTCCCGCTCTACCCGAATATCTGCTTATTCAAATTGGTAGGTATGTATTAAATGCGCATTCATTGTCTTTCTCTCTCCTAATCGGCTATATAACGAGCATACCCACCTATGCATTTTTCACACTGCTTCCATGCTATCCTTTGCTCAAACCCTTGCAATCAGAAAACCTACGTGTGTATCCCTTCCCTTTGTAATTCCTTCCCGAGTCTAGTTTGTGGCTCTGTCCTCTGAGTTACTATCAATATGAAGATCAAGTTTCAGGGACAAGAACAAATCTCGCCACTTCAGTCTGTCCGTTCACAATATTGGGGACAATGAAGCTCGTCATCTTGACTTTCAGTGATTTTTTGGCAAGGATGGCAGATGCAAACCCTACACCAATGGTGCAGATGATTCACGACAGCGGTTTGGCTTTCCCTGGAGGTTTCTCAATCTCGGTGCAATGTACTGATACAGTGCTTTCATGCGGAGCTCACTTAGACCTTGATTCGAGTGAATTAACCAACGTACACGGGGAACTCATCACCAAGCTGGATGCTGCCGCCATTAGCACTGCACTGAGAATCCTAGAAATGGATAATGCCATAGTTGTTTCCCAGAATCAAGCACAGGCCCTGTTCAATCAAGACAGTGAAAAATACAAGGCGCGGGTGGCGAAGTCATAGCTTAAAGAACCCTAAGAAGGGAGCATCCCATCTATCCAAGACTCTTTTCTCGGGCATGATTTCAATGAAGAGTTGTCGGATTTTATAATCCTACTGGCTCAGGTTATGGGCTTACCTTCTACTAACGAATTCCATTTCTGGATGTGCCTGCTCATCAGCATGGTGTGCGAGGGAACCCAAAATATCAACTAGGTGGAAATCATCAGCATGAACTTGGCAGACCAGCTATCCAATGTACAGCAAACAAAGAAGTTCTACATGACTTCATACGTGATGTATACTCTGGCGGCATCAAGGCAATGGTTTAGTTTTTCTTACATTGATGCCCACAAGGATGATCCTGTATTTGCCTATTGCCCGTAGTTCACCCTAGAGACTAGCAATCACAATTTCCGAAGAGTAAATGATGCTTTCACCATGTACGTGGTCAGGCTACTTGAGGGTGACACTGCTAGAAGGTTTTCTAATGAAGACATGAATATGATATCGCACTACGGTGCCTATTTTATCTAATTCAGAAAATTCTCTTATATCAGGATTGCTGGCTATAAGAGCACCCCTTTGAGACTTCCCATGTTCTGTAATGATAAGATGGCCTTGATAGAAGTATGCAAGTAGTTACAAAAATTACACAGAACTTGCAGAGACAAGAATATTACTGGTTTGCACTTTCCCATCTCTTTGGGAAATTACAATTGTAAAACAGCCTTGGACGCACAGAATATAGAAAGAGCCCTGGTTCCCATCACTGTTCATTTCTTCAAGCCAAGAACTTGCTTCGACTTGAAGAACTTCATTGAAATAACATCAAGATAATATATCATCACAGGGCAGATACAGAAGACTACTAGGCTGACTGTGCAGATGATTTTGAGGCTAGAAGGAGGCACTATGGCAGGTTCTCTCTACAATTGATCCAAGAACTTGTCTTGTACCAAGTTCTTGAAGGACTCCAGGATGACAACTCTGATCTATACTCATATGAGTATGACAATGTGGTTAAGAACACTCCCTTTGGAGGACTTGGATTGGAACAAGAAAGAGAAAGATGATCTGGCCAAGATCCTAGTTCCAGTCTTAGTCAGGACTAAGGTCTAGTTTGACAGGAAAGTTTGAGAGCTCAGAAGGCACTCAGGAGAATCCTCTTCTAAGGATGTTTCAACACCAAGGAGGGAAGCATCGACTCCCATAGCTAACACACCTATGCAAACCCCTCCTGCCTCATCAACGCAAGGACCTGCAGCTTCCACTCCTTCTTCATCCACTCAAGTGTACCAAAAGAAACTCAAAGAAGTTAAGAAGGAGCCTGTGGAAAAAGATCCTCAAAGAAAGCAGGTAGAAGTGCCTTTGGGACCAGAGAACATCATTGTTCTTAGTGAAAGTGAAGAGAGTGAAATGCCAGCCCCTGCAAATGCTCCTGAAGATCCAACAGATAAAGATAAGGAAGTCCAGAGCACTGAACTTCCAAGTGCTATTGATTCCTCTACAGCAATTGTCTCCAGCGCCCCACTCACATCTCAAATTGAGACCACAGTTGTGCAAACCTTGAGCGTCATGAGCTCTATGTCTCTTGGTCCTCTTGCCACTCCTGCTGCTTCCTCTTCCTCTTTCGCATGGGTCCAACCTTTTGTTGACGGTAGAAAGAGAAAATCTTCGTCTCGGAGCTCAGGGCCAAATTTTGATGATGTGGCAGCCTTGTTAGGCACTACTCCTTATGCCAAGAAAACTAGAATCACCTCCAGAATATTGTCTGATGCTCAAGGTCAGCAATTCCTGGAGATTGCTAAGCCTACAGTAGACAAATCAGAGCAGGACTTGCAGGTATCTGACTTAGAACTCTCAAGAATTCCAATGGGAGAGTCTACTCCTGAAGGTGAGATCCACAACCTCCAGGAAACAGTCACAAGAGTCATTGGGAGGGTAGAGAAAGGGCAGAAAACTATTGAACAGTTGGAGGAACAAGCCCAGATTCTCATTGGCTTTATCAAATCTCTTTTGTCTAAGGACAAAGTTTTGGACCCTACCCCATTGACTACTCTTCCACCACCTGTAATTTTGAGCCAAGATGAAGTACAGAGTATCAAAGATATGCACAAGTATTCTGTCTATGGCAGAGCTATGGAGGCCATGGTGGAAGATATGCTTGTTGCAAGATTGAACTTCATCGATGAAGCTTTCAAACTCCACGGAAAGGTGAATAATTTGCAACAGAAGCTCTCCTCCACTATCGGGGTCATAGATAAAGAGCTCAAACTCTGGAGTAGTTGCATAGTAGACCTCCGTCTCATGGGACAGACAGATGAGAGCATTTTATTGGCAAATAAGGTTTTTGATGATGCAAAGGATAATCTGTCAAAGTCCTGGGTTTACAGCGTGGAGTGGAAGATCAAAGTCTTGGAGGAGGCTTTGGGAGAGCTGAAGAATAGCTGGCAGAAAGGTGAGGCTTTCAAGACACTGGTTGTATCTGCTTTCAAAGATATACATTGTCATCTTCAGGATGAAACTTCTAGTGTGCCTCTTTCCTTGCAAGAAATCAAAGCTCAATTTAGAGCTTTTGTCAAAAATCATCTATTTAAGGAAAGCTCCATCTCCAAAGAGAAAATGAAGGAGATTTGCACTCTTCAATCTGCCATTGAAGAAGCAAATAAAGACTATCATACTCATGTCGAGTTTGATAAGGAAATGGAGAAGTGCCTCAGATTTTGGTCTCAGTCTACAGCCAACACGTCAGTCCCCCGTGGCAGAGACATAGCCGAGGCATTGAAGAGATTCAGGCAGCGAATTTTGAAGTCAGTGGGTCCCTCCCATTCATAACCACCTATCTTCTTCTCCTTGTTCTTCTCTTCTTTTTTAATTCTTTTTCTCGGATTCATTGTAACTAAGTTGAGGTATTGCGATTGGCAATCCTTAACTAATCTTTAGTTAAAAGAAGTGGTTACAAAGAGTAACTGATTTGTAAGCTATATAATGGCCTCTCCACTCCATTTTGAGTGGAGGAATAACTTGGCTTATTTTCTGAAAGTGTAAATAGATCATAAAGAAATCAATACAGAAGGGCTTTCCATTCTTTGTCTATCTGATCTCTGTTATCCCCAAGCTTTCATTTAATTTAATTTTTGTGAAGATCATTTGTCTGTGTTATGTTAAGAAACTTTGTGTTCTAGCAGATGTTATTTACGGAACTTTGTGTCTTTAAATTCCATCTTATTTATATGATGCAAATGATCTTGTTTCAATTCACTATAATTTCGCATACATAAAGAATTACTCTGTTATCTATAATTCTGCATGTTGCTTTCTGCTCATTCTCGTACTCTCATTCCTTAGTCCTTTTGTAATTGATGATCTTTATAGGAAACACTTTCGTAATATCTAAAGTTCAACTAGAAAATCATGTTTTGTATATTTGTAAATAGATTCGTTTCTGAATAAGGGAACCTCTCCCATTAAAGAGGAGGGACTTCTTGTCCCCTGACTGTTGCTCTTCGTAAAGTCCTATTTGACGACCAACTGGATGGATATTTGAGACAGATCATTATTGCTGAGGCACATCATGCACCCTATTGCTGCCCAGGCACATCATGGCACCCTTATTCATGCCCATCCAAAGTGGTGAAGAAGATACACGCCACATTGAGATGGTTGTACTATTAGAGAGGACTACAAAGAAATGTAGTTATTTTTTTTTCTCAATGTTTGGAGTGTTAGAGGGTGAAGTTCGAGCATCAATATGCATTTTTCCTTCTCTACCCAAATGTCATACCAAAGTGGAAAGCATGGGACACCATTTCTATGGATTTTAAAGTAGGGCTACCTACGTCAAGATACCACCACAACACGATCATGGTCATGGTGAATAGATTGACAAAAGTGTTTCACTTTTCTTTGGTGAAGACCACCTATACATCTAGTGTAATGACATAAGTATATTTGGATGAGATAGTGAGGTTGCACAAGATTCTGTGGAAAATCATTTATGACCACGATATGACACCTTTCATTTTTGAAATCCATGTAGCATGCTCATCTAAGTGAAAATCAAATTCAGTATAACCTTTCACCATGAGCTCATTTTTGAGCTACCATGTAAAGGGGACATGCCTCATCGGGTCATGAAAATACTAAATTCAGTATAACCTTTCAAGCATGAGATGGATGGATAGACCAGAGTTGGTGAATAAGATTTTAAAGGACATGCTTTGGATGTACGTCATGGATCATTATTCAATATGGGAGGAGTATTTTTACTCTATTGAGTTTTCTTATAACAACAACTTTTAGAGTTCTATTGGTATGGCATCATTTCAGGTGTTATATGGCATGGAGTGCAGGAATCCACCAATTTAGGAAAGGTTAGAGGACTAGGTATCTCTTGGGCCAACTTTATTGCAGGATATGGAGCAACAGGTTGTTTTGATCATACATAGATTGTAGGTGGCTCATGATAAACAGAAGAAATGCATGTCAAAGGATAGTTGACTGAAGTTTTGATGGGCGTGAAGGTGCTTCATCGTGTTAGGATAATATCCCTCTCTATTACTGAAAAGGAATAGGCTTTGGAGGTGGGCGTGATCAACACCTATCATGGTCGTGAAAATGAGGATATCATGTAAAACATCATCCATGGCTAAAATAATGAAATTGACAGGATATCAGCATTGTCGACCTACGATTTGTGGCAAGTTCATTTCCTTTGATGATCTTCGAGTGAATCGGTCCCTTGGACCTATCATCTAACTTTTCCACCCATCTTGTCTCGCATCCACAATGTGTTTCATGGTTATGTTCTTAGGAGATACATTCCAGATCCTTCTCATGTATTGGATTTGACCGCATTGTAGGTGTAGGGGCAGGGGCAGGTGATGGTGGAGCCCATGCACATTTTAGAGCACAGGTCTGTGGGCCTTCAAGGCTAAGAGATTGATCAGGTGCATTTCCAATGGGATCGATACGATGAGACAACAACTATATGGGTGAATGCCATGCCTTTGAGAGCAAAGTTCCCACACTTGGTCCAATGTCCAAGGAAGTCAAGTCTAAGGGGAGGGGGAGGAAAGGGTGGTCAAAAAGGGACACCTTTTTCCAGAAATCAGCGAAACCTGAACTTCATCAAATGATCTTACTATGCCTATGTTGATTACTTTGGATTGGGGGCATAAGACTTTCTTATCATATATGATCATTAGACATTGATAGATGGACGTTGCTATATTTGATTAATATTTTGTTAGACATGGATAGATATTTTGAGGGTACAGATATATGGTACACACACAAAGTGTTAGGATAATAATCATGCATTGTATTTTCAAAGGCAATAATTTTTTATAACTTATTATATTGTTAAAACCATATTATTTGGCTTATTAAGTCACGTATGGTTATTGTAATATGGTTATATTTATATAACCATCTATATTGTGTTTTATTCATTATACGTAGAATAGTTTGTTGCATATTTGCAACATATTTGTTTGTACTTAATTATTGTTGCTTCCTTGATGTATTTTGGAAGCTTGTGTATTAAGGAATATTGTTGGACCTGTGCAACATCTGTATTGTTTGTATCCATCTGTCCAATACACATCCACACACACAGATATATATATATATATATATATTGTATCCTACACCTGTGTAAATGATTGATTGATTATTAATAAAATCCTACAGGCTTTCTGTCCCTAATTTACATTTGGTACCAGAGGTAGTTAATCTAGACCTATGAAGCTCATGTCAAGGTTGGAAATTTTTTTAGAGGATCAGGGGAATAAAGGAGAAGAAATCATGCTTCAACAGGAGAGCCAATGTGAAGCATCCAGCAGCTTCCCAGCCCCATCCCTGTAGTCCCACAACCTTCTATGTGATATCTAGGTAAACATAAAGCAAATATTTTTTGCATTGGTGCCACCTCTGCACCAGGGAAAATTTACTTCCTGGCACTTAAAAATAATATATAATTTTTCCCCATTAGGGGTTTTGTCTCTAAAATTTAGAGACTACTTTAGTCACAGATAATAGTATCTATTTTTCAACATTTAAGGATTGGTGGAACCAAGTTTCATCTATCCCCAAGCGAGCTACTCTCATCTATTGTTGTCATGTTACATAGGCAAGTTGGTTGTTTCGCAAGGTTGACGGGTTACAGTGCTCATCATCCGAGCCAAAAGCGGGTTGAATCTTCAACGGATCTATGTTTGGAAAGGTGGACTTATGCAGCTCCACACCATTTAAACCGAGTTGTTTTCATTTAGCACATCGAGCTTTGCATTATCCCAAGGATAGAGTTGAGCTGTCCATTCACTGGATCGATTGAGCCCCACCTTTGCATTCAACAAGGACGTCCATACCGACAAGCTTTAAAGGCATGGTTAGCAAGCCCCTTAATGATTTGTTTGGAGTGGTGAGATGAGATCTATTGCATCAGCCACAGTACCATCCTTCTAAGCCAAGCTGAATCCAACGCCTGAGATCCCTGCCCCACTGTGTCCAGATCCATTGCAAGTCCAGAACTCCTGTACAAGCCAAGAAAACTACACAAAGCTCGCCCATCGACCCTGCAACAAAAAACAGATTAGTGTTAACAAAAATAAATTCAGAGGAGAAATCAGAAAGGCCCAATAAAATGGATACAAAAATGGTGGCCTTGGGAAAAATGTAATACAGTGGTGCAAACTTCGACCTACATAATTGTAAATGATAGTGATCAAATAACAAATCAACAAAACAATCAAAATGGCACAAATACAACAAGCGAAAAAGGATGAGGAGATCAAGAAATTCAAATCCATTTTTAAGCATAAGGGAAACCCTAAATGACTCCTCCAAGCACGCAGCCACATCATCTCTTCTTTCAGTGCCATGTGGAACTTAGTCACTCCACTGCTCTTCCCCACGTCATGATGACTTTTCAAAAGGTCAGTCAAATTTTTCAATTTAAATATAATTTATTCATTTTGTGATCAAGTGCATAAGGCGCCTAGTTGGATAAGTGAAAACTTTTGGGTGGGAGGTTTGGGGTTTGACCCCACCCCCAACTTGATTTTCAAACAATTTTTCCATTTAGAGGTAAATTTGGAAAAACTGCCAACTTTGGAGGAAATTTTAGTGGTAAAATCACCTCCAAACAACTTAATCATAACAAAACAAGCCCCTAAAATTTTAGTGAGAAAAACCCTATTTTAGGGCAAAAATAAATTCTCCTAGACCTCTTATTTTTTCATTCTGAGTAACTTTTGTTAAAGGAGGTATACCTAAAAATTGCATTTTCAGCTATTTTTTGCAATTTTTTTGGCATCGAGGGTCGTATTGGGCTCTAAAGGCCACCAGGGCCCCGAAAAACAAAAAAAATTGCATGTCATTCAATTTTTCCAAATTTTTTGAATGTAATTGTATACTTCAGTGTATTATACTAATTTGTAGGTTACCATAGTCAACCGAAAACATTGTAACTGCTCAAAAATGGCACAGAATTACAATTAAAAAATAGTGAAATTTGGTTCTAAAACACTCACGAGATCCTAGATCTCATTCACAACATTCGGTATAAACAGTTCCTTTGTGAAGAACTTACAGGTAAAGTCATCATGACTACTACTACACTTAACACCTAATATAGCTATAACAACTTCGTCTAGGCATCGGCCCTTTAAATCGACAGGGAGTAATAAGGACATATTGCACACACTTTGAGCCCTCCCATCTATTTGTGAATGATTTCTCGACTTAAATCCGGAACGAGAAATTATCCGAGTATATATCAAAGTTATGCGTGTGTATTAGGATATTTCTTTGATCCGGTGTCAATAATCACACAGAACCCTTTCAATAATTTCTTGGTACCACGTATCAAATTCTTTCACGTATGTTAACGCCTCTTTCACGTACCGTCAGGTATATAGAAAGGGCGAGCTTCTTCCACGTACCAATGGGTATATCGGAAGGGCGTGTATATAGAAAGGTTTGGTATATCGGACTGACAGTATATAGATTGGGAGACCTTATACCTAGAGTGATAAGAGCCTAACCCTGTCAGTGGATTTTGCAAAATGGGCACCAATGCCCCCAAATTCTTTCTTCCAGATTCACAACTACTCAAAGGAAACAACTATGCTGCATGGAAGACAAAAATCAAGACACATCTTGAGTTTGAAGAGATCTAGTCTGTCATTAATGGTATTCTAACCAGATCAACAACTAATACAACACAACAACGGTAGTTTGATAGATCAGATCAGAAGGCCAGTATCATCATCTTGTTTAGAGTGTCTGACAATGTGCAACCCCACATTCAAGATACCAAAACATCCAAAGAAGTGTGGGATAAGTTTAGAGCACTATATACGATGCCAAAAACAAGAATGTCATTCTGAATTTACAGAGTCAGTTACACACAATAAAGTTCAAGCAAAATGAAAAAATCGAAGCTTTCTTGAGAAGAGTTGCAGAGTTGAGGGCTTCACTTCTAACCCTAGGAGAAGTGGTCACTGATGAAGCTCTCATTCCCATTGTTCTGAGAGCTCTCCCTTCTTCTTACCACATTTTTGTAACAACACTAAACTTGTCAGATACGACAGTTAGTTTTGATAAATTGGTAAATCTACTGCAACAAGAAGAAGCAATGCACAATAAAGATGATGAAGAGGAGCAGACACTTTCTTCTCATCAAAAATGGAAAGGAAAAGGAAAAGGAAAATCTAATTCCTCTCAAAAGTCCCAAAATCAGAATAAGTAATCCACAACAGGATAAGACAACAGAAGAATCAATGTATAATCTGTAAAAGAGGACATGAGTTGAAAGATTGTTGGTATAATACATACAAGAAAGGTTCATCAAGTAATTATGGACCTTAACACCAAAAAAAATCTCACAAGGTACATACGAACTACAATCAAGGGAAGAAAAAGGGGAACTGGAAAAGAAGACCCCATCATCAAGGAAATATTGTTGAACAAGAAGAAAATTCAGATAATGAAGACTACTTGTACACTGCTCAATCAAGTGAACCCTCCACGTCATCTAGTGATGTCTAGTATGTTGATTCAGGGGCCACTCGACACATCACCGGCCATAAATACTGGTTTACTTCAATGAGGGACACACCTTTGAAAAACCAAGTTTCGTTGGGTGATGATTCTTCATACATTTCAGGGAATTGAGAACATTTCTCTACCTCTTGGTTCACGCAAATGTAGAATATCAGATGTCTTATATGTCCCTGGGTTGAGTAAAAATATGCTTCCAGTCAGTTAACTCCTTGATCACAACTTAAAAATTGAATTTGATAGTCATTCCAAAAAGAAAATGTGTTTAATTCGAGACAAATCATGAGGCTCGAAAATAGTTGCAAAAGCCTCTAATGTGGGATGTATGTTCCAGCTTGATTTTTTCCACAGAGATGATCAAGCACTTATGGCTAAGAATTCTATCTCTGCACAGTTGTGGCATCAGAGACTTGGTCATGTTAGTTTCAAGTATCTCAAGACACTTCTTTGGTGCAATATGGTACATGGTTTACCATCTCTTCAGAAGGATATAGACAAGTGTCTTGACTGCCTTGTAGGAAAACAACATAGAGCTTCATTCTAGAAGAGTACTTTTTGAGCTCATTGTAAGCTTGATCTAGTTCATACTGATCTTTTCAGTCTGATGCAACCGAGTCATTCTAGATTTCAATACTTCATGCTTTATGTTGATGACTATTCGAGATAAATGTGTATTTTTGTCTTCGCAAGAAAAGTGAAGCTTTTGAAACCTTCAAAAAGTTCAAAGTAGTTATTGAGAATGAAACTGGTCATCACATCAAAACTCTCCCCTCATATTGAGGGGGGGAATTCATCTGTGATGAGTTCAAAGCCTACCTTGAAGCTCACGAGATTTGTTAACAAATGCCTCCTCCACACACACCGCAATAAAATGGTGTTCATTGAGAAAATAAATCATACTATACATGGAAATGGTGCAATGCAATGATCGATGATTCTGGACTAGAAAAGACATTTTGGGCAGAAGAAGAAAAGACAATAGTGTATTTGTTGAACAGAATGTCCTACAATTGATCTTAATGGAAGTAACGCAACATGAAGCATGGTCAAAGAAGAAACCATCTATTACACACCTCAAAGTATTCAGGTGCAAAGAGAGTATGCACATACCCAAGCAGAATATAAAGAAACTAGATATGAAATCACAAAAACTCATCTTCATTGGGTATAATGAATATACTCTTGGGTACAAAATCATGGATCCTAAGACCAAGAAAATCTACACCTAGTTCTGAGATGTTGAGTTTTTTTAGAAAAAGGAAGCATAGAATCCTCCTCTAGAATCGCCTGATGTAGATTTTTCACCAGTTTTAAAAACTGATGTCTGATGTTTCCACTGATGATAAAAGTGATGATGGGGATGATGGTGATGATATGATTGAACCATGACACACAGTGAACAGTTTAGTGTATGCCCAAGTTGTATATTAGCATGTTACGAGATGTAAAAATGGATGCTCCACCAAATACATCCACCACTAGACCACCGAACTCACAGTAAAACAAGATAAGAAGTTAATTTTTCTTTGATGAGTAGAGTTATTGAATTTGATGAGCCCTTTACAGTCTAAGTAATCCCTACAATAAAAATATTGGAAAGATGTCCCATGGATGTCTGAATATCAAATCAGTAACGAAAAACAACAGTTGGCAACTTGTCGATCTTCCACTAGGGAAGAAACCAATTAGATGTAGATGGATATTCAAAACAAAGTACAAAGTAGATTGGACAATGGACAAGTATAAAGTGAGACTAGTATCAAAGGGGTCATGCACAAAAATAAGGGATTGACTACGAGGATACATTTTCTCCCACAACTAAGAGCAAAAAAATCAGGATGATCTTTGCTCTAGCTACGTAGTTTGGTTTGAAATTCCATCAGATGGACGTAAAAAGTGCCTTTTTGAATGGATATTTACAAGAAGAAGTCTACATGACTCAACCTGAAGGATATGTTGTACCTTGTCAAGAAGAAAAGGTATGTAGACTCAAGAAATATTTGTATGGCCTCAAACAGATCCACCCCGGGTTTTGTACATCAAAATTGATGAGCATCTCATATAATATGAATTTTTTATAAATCCATACGATCCCAATCTATACCTCAAAAATCAAGAGTGGGGATATTTTTATTGTCATTGTCTGTGTCGATGATCTAGTCATCACTAGAAGTTTAGTGAGGATGATTGATGCAACAAAGAAAGATCTTAAATCGATTGTTCGACATGACAGATCTCGTGTCTGATGCACTACTGTCTTGGATTGGAAGTATGGTAGAAAGAGAATCGAACATATTTTTTTCTGAATTGAAGTATACTAAGACAATTCTCGAGAAACTTAGGATGATGTATTACACAAATATTGCTACACCTATGGAAAACAAATTGTAGTTATCTCATTTAGATCCATCTCTTGCGGTAAATGTCACTCTCGATCGACAGTTGATTGGGAGTCTCATTTTCCTCACCTACACTAGACCAGATATCAGCTTTGCAGCAAGCTATCTATCTAGGTTCATGCAAGAACCCAAATTTTTTCATTGGAAGGAAATAAGGCACATCTTGAGATATCTTAAGGGAACAGTGGATCTTGGTCTAGAATACAAGAAGAACGATAACTTCTTCTTGTCGGGATATTAGGATTCAGATCATGTAGGAAACATTGATGATAGAAAATTCTAGTTTAGGGTTTGTGTTCTTTATGGGATCTAGACCAATATCATGGGGAAGCAAGAAAAAACACTTTGTTTCTCGTTCTTCCATAGAATCTTAGTATCATGTTCTGCAAGTGATAAATTTCTTTGTGAAGCGATATGGCTACATTGCATACTTGAAGGACTTGGAATACCATAGGACAAACCGACCATCTTCTATATTGACAATGAAAGTATTCTCAAACTAGTTCACAATCCAATTTTTCATTAAAGAACAAAACACATTGAGGTACAAGTACATTTCATACACGAGCATGTCTTGAAGCACAATATACAGCTTCATTTTTTTCCAACAGCTGAACAACGAGCAGGTATCTTCACAAAGTCACTTACACGTGATAGGTTTGATATGTTCAGAGAGTTCCTCTCCTCATCCCTTGAGGCAATGCAAAATTAAGGGGGGAATGTTAGGATAATAATTATGCATTATATTTTTTTTGATACGCACACAAAGTGTTAGGATAATAATTATGCATTGTATTTTCATAGGTAATAATTTGTGATAACTTATTATATTGTTAAAACCATATTATTTGACTTATTAAGTCATGTATGGTTATTGTTATTTGGTTATGTTTTTATAACCATTATATTTGTATTATTATCTCGTAGGATTGTTTGTTGCGTAGTTGCAACTTATTTGTTTGTACTTAATTATTGTCTCTTCCCGGATGTATTTTAGAAGCTTGTGTATTAAGAATTATTGTTGGACCTGTGTAACATCTTTATTGTTTGTATATGGTTTTCCAACACACACACACACACACACATATGTTGCATAGTTGCAACTTATTTGTTTGTACTTAATTATTGTTGCTTCCCAGATGTATTTTAGAAGCTTGTGTATTAAGGATTATTGTTGGACATGTGCAACATCTTTGTTGTTTGTATATGGTTTTCCAATACATACATACATACATACATACATACATACATACATACATATATATATATATATATATATATATATATATATATATATATATATATATACTGCAGCATACACCTGTGTAAATGATTGATTGATTATTAATAAAATCCTACAGGCTTCCATCCCTGTTTTACATGAAGTATGTCTATTTTTGTGTCAAAAAGATAAAAACCAATTTTGTGTGTTCCCCCCCATTTTTTGAGTTCTATACATTTTCTTTTAAATCCCTTTATTAGAAAGTTATCTAAGACCATGTACAAGGTCCCATTAATTTTTCATATTTTTTGGATGAATATATAATTTTTTATTAATTTTCAAAGTGCACATATCCTGAAAATGAAATATTTGTGTGTGCACCCCCATAACTTTGAGAAAAAAAATCAGTTTTTAGTTTTCTTTTTTGAGTGCGTTTAGAATGGAGTTTTTTAAAAAACCACTTTTTAAAAAAAAATTGGATGAAAAAATCGTAAATTGTGCACCAAAATGTACGCATAGGTTTTTGCAAGAAAACAAGGCACTAGTAAAAGAAATTATGGATGAAAGCCTTAAACTAATCAGATTTTAGAAAAGATGATATCGTCATCAAGGTAAAATTGAGCTTTACATCAGAGTGTAATTTATTTTTGAATATTATGTTTTAATGCATGAGATATTAGGGTGTACATGTGAAATTTTGATGTTTTTCTGTTAAAGATAGTTTTAGTCACATAGGAACAGTCCAAACCTTTGGTTTGGAAATCCAAGGAAAATCCAAGCCTATGGATTGAGAATTTCAAACCCAAAAAAGATGAATTTCGAGCATGCTATAATGCACTCACGTTGTAGTGTGCTCATGTTTTAATGTGTTATGTGGTATATGTTTTTGTGGCATGCTTCTATTGACTAAAATAAATGTTTAAGTATAAGAAATAATTCAAATAATAATACTTTAAAATTATTTTATTAAATATAAGATGTTAGGATCACTCTAAACCTTATAGAACTAGTCTCACAACTCCATTTATCATGGTTTAGAAGATAGTTTTTTAGATTCTAATCTGGTTAGTACATGCGTATTTTTCAGGATTTCAGCATTCAACATTCAATCTTTTAGGGTTTAAATTATACAATTGATATTTGTTTTGTGAAAGAATATAGTCATTGTTTAGGTTTTGGGACCTTTTAGATTGGTTATTGAAATTTTTAGGAGTGTTTAGGAAGATTTAGGAAAGGTTTACTCATTCAAGGGAAATCTTCTCAGCAATGAGTCTTCTAAGTGCAGCGAACAAACACTCTAATGGTGAATTTTTACTTCTTCAGATGATTTCGGGAGCTCCGTAAGGAGTTAGGAGGAAAATAAATAGGCACCGCAAAGATATGTGAATCCTATACATGTTGGTAACATCAAGTTTTCTATAAGACTTTAAGGTTTTATGAATAATTTCAACATAATGTCACTACCCCTTTCGGTTCCAGACAAAAATGGCCTTAAATTTGTAATTACTAAAGATATGATCACCACATGGGTATAGGTTAATATTTGTACACATTAAACCCTAAACCATAAACCTTAAAAAATCAACCCATAACCCTAATACCTAAACCTTAAACCATGAGCCCTAAATGCTAAACCATAAACTTAAACCCTAGACCCTAGACCCTAAACCCTCAACACTAAATCTTAAACCCTAAATACTAAACAATAAACCTTAAACCCTGAACATTAAACCCTCAACCCTAATCCTTGAATAGTTCTAATCTAATCAAACACCCTCTAGGATAGTTCAATAAATATATTAAGCATCTAGAGGCGATGACAGAGAATCTTAGAAGTGTTGGAGGTAATTTAGGAATATTTAGAAATATATTTTAGGGCTTAGGGTTTAGGGTTTAGGGATCATGGTTTAGGGTTTAGGGTTTATGGTTTAGGACTCATGGTTCAGGGTTTAGGGTTTAGGGCTCAAGCTTTAGGGCTTAGTGTTTAGGGTTTAGGGTTTAGGGTTTATGGTGATAAAATAGGGCTTAGGTTTTAGGTTTTAAGGTTTAGGGCTCAAGGCTCATGGTTTAGGAATCAAGGTTTAGAGTTAAGGGTTTAGGGTTTAGGTTTAGGTTTTACAGTTGGGGGTTTATTGTTTAGGGTTCAGGGCTCAGGTTTTAGGGTTTCGGGCTTAGGTTTTAAGGTTTATGATTTAGGGTTTAGGGTTTAGGGTTTAAGGCTAAGGATTTAGGATTTAGGGTTTAGGGGTTAGGGTTTAGGGCTCATGTTTTAAGGCTTAGGGTTTAGGGCTCAGGGTTTAGGGTTTAATTTTTAAGGTTTAGGGTTCATATTTTAGGGTTTAGGTTTTAGGGTTTAGGGTTTAGGTTCTAGGGTTTTGGGTTTAGGGTTTATGGCTTATGGCTTATGGTTTAGGATTTAGGGTTTAGGGGTTAGGCTTTAGGGTTCAAGGTGATAAAAATAAGCTTTAGGATTTAGGGTTTAGGTATTACAGCTTAGGGCTTAGGTGTAGGATCATATGATACCTCTCCAAGTGTAGCTCCCCTCTTGAGGATCATATTCATATTTGATGTATTGCCATTGAAGAGGGAAACTCCCCTATCAAATCGTTTATTCAGTATGATGTGGAAGATGAGTAAAGAAAATGGCAGTTGGAGAATTATATTTCATTGGTAATTAGTACTAAGTATCAATGATACTAATATGGATTCCGACTACTCGAGTAGGAGGGCATGACAATATTAGGACCACATTTCCTAGTCTTGTGCCTAGGACCATCATTGAGTCTGTTTTTGTAAAATAAGCATGTCAATAGGGTGTGACTAATAACATAAAGGAGTTATCAATTTCCTAGTAAATATTTATTGTTTAGTTTTGAATGGGATTTAGTTTGTCTATGTCTTAGTGACCTTCCATTGATTGGTAATTCCTTCTATGATAAACCCATGGATGCTTTCAAAATCACCTTAAAAATGATAGTGGTAGTCAACAAGCCTAATAAAGGGTATGATGTGATGTGTAAAAACTATTTATTCACAAGAACCTCCTCTTCCTTGAATGTGCATGGTTTTTCCCAGTAATGATGTCTCCCTATATCCAAGGATTGAGGAAAACTTGGGTCTGTGGTAGGATTGGACATTCAGGAATCATCGAGTGTCTGAATCATAATGCCTTTGCATCCAAAGAAATTTTCTCAAACATTGGAGTAATGCATCTTGGAAAATAAAATTGAACCTTAGAAATCCTCTCAAATTTCCAGTCTAGGTCTTAGTCAAGGTTGTGTTCCTGGTCATGTTTCTATTTCTATTTCTGGTTTTGGTCATGGTCATTGAATATGGAAGTTTCAGGAAAGGCATCCACACTTGAATAATTATTCACATTTAGATTGTTGTTAATGCCAATAGAAGTGGTAGTGCCTATGTAAATCAGTTGGTGGAAGGCGGGGTTGTGCCCTTGTTGGTTTTTCCCCATGGCATCATAGGTATCCATTCTGTTATTATCAGAGAGAAATCCCCATTCTTGTGTGATAATTTTAAAATCTCCCTCAGCTTTTGGGAACTTATTTTTATCAAGATGTAATCACAAAGCTATTTTTAGCAAGTATTAATAAAAAAATAAAACAAATTTTACTGGAATTACTTACAAAATGCATTCCTTCGCTTCGAGCTTATCTTTATAAATGCAATTTGGCTTTCCAAGTTCTCCATATTTACTAAATTTGGTTAAAATTGACATTCTAGACCTCTGAAGGTGTGAAGAAAATGGTGAGTTCATTTCCTCCAACCTTTTTATAAGTGAATTTAAATGAAATGAAATGTGGAATTTGGAGGTGGCACGTGGTAGACATTGATTGTCCTGCCACTGATTTTGAATGATGAAACTTCTAACATGAACTTTAAACCCTAAACCCTAAACCCTAAGCCCTAAACCATAAACCGTAAACTTAAACCCTAAACCCTAAAATGTGAACCCAAAACCTAAACCCTCAACCCTTGACCCTCAACCATAAACACTAAACTATGAACCCTACCCTGAGCCCTAATTCTCAAAATTTGAGCAAACCTAAACCCTAAACCCTGATTCCCAAAATTTTGAGCACTAAACCTTAAATCCTAAACCCTGAACCTTGAACCATAAACCTCAGAGGCCTAAACCCTAAACACTCAACCCTAATCCCTTAGCCCTAAACCTTAAACCCTAAACCTTGAACCCTAAATCTTAAACACTAAACCTGAGCCCTAAACCCTAAACCCTTAACCCTAAGCCCTAAATTGTAAACCATGAACCTTAAACCCTAAATTTTAAACCTTGAACACTAAAAATTGAGCCTTGGTCCCTAGACCCTAAATCTTGAGCCTAGAGTATTGATCCCTAAACCCTAAAATGGTAACCTCGAACATCTAACCCTCAACCATAAACCTTAAACCTTGATCCCTAAACCCCAAACCCTAAACTTTAAACCCTAAACACTAAACCCTAAACCCTAAACTCCAAACTCTATTTACCCTAAACCCCAAACCCTAAACCTTAAACCATAAACCATAAAACATAAACCCTAAACCCTAGACCATGAGCCCTAAGATATGAACCATGAACCCTAAACCCTGAATACTAAACCCTAAACCCTAAATCCTAAATCCTAAATCTTAAACCCTAAACATTTAGTCTTTAACCCTAAATCATAAACCATAAACCCTAAGCACTAAATCCTAAACCCTGAGCCTTAAGCCCTAAACCCTAAGCCCTAAGCAATAAAACCTAAACCATGAACCATGAACCATGAGCCCTAAATGTTAAATCGTAAACCCTAAATTGAGAATAGCAAGTCCAGTGGTATTTTTGGGTCTGACATATTAGGATACCAAGTTAATTTTATCATTTTTAAGATCTTTTGAAAAATCCTTTCAGTTGTAAGTTGTCGAGAATGAGGATTTCACTTGAAGAACATAGCTTGATATGTCTAGTGCTTGTGTAAGTTAGAAATTTGAGAGGATTTCTAAGGTTTAATTTTCTTTTCTAAGATGAATTACTCCCGTGTTTGAAAATATTTCTCCAGATACAATGAAAATCTGATTCAAACACTCAATGATTCCTGAATGTCCAATCCTACCACAGACCCCAGTAGTCCTCGTTCCTTGGATACAGGGAGACATCATTACTGAGACAAACTAGGAAATTTCAAGGAAGAAGAGGATCTTGTGAATATATATATTTTTGACACATCTAAAACTCCTAAAAATTTCAATAACCAATCAAAAATGACCCTAAAATATTGAAGGTTGAATGTTGAAATCCTAAAAAATACCTATGTAATGACCAAATTAGAATCTGAAAAACTATATTCTAAACCGTGACAGATGGAGATGTGAGACTAGTTCCATAAGGTGCAGAGGGATCCTAACATCTTATATTTACTAAAATAAATTTTAAATTCTAAGAAATAATAAAATATAAATAATAATAATAAAAAAAAAACTTTTACTTAAACATTTATTTTAGTCAATAGCAATATTCCACAAACACATACCACATAACACATTAAAACGTGAGTGTATTATAACATGCTCACATTATGGCTTGGACTTACCAAACCATAACGCACTCACATGATAGCACAATCCTAATTTTTCTCTATCGTGTTATAACATGTCTGAGCCATAATGCTAGTGCATTATGGCAAAAATAGCCAAAAAATGGATTTGTGCATGCTTTTTTGCCCCCCATCTTTGTGCACTTTCCCCAAGTTTGGCCAAAAATGGCGCTGAAGTGATAGAATTTTTGAAATCAACAAAGGAAAAATCTACATGACATTCCCACAAAAAACCATGATTCTTTTTTAGCAAAATCTATAAGGGAGAATATTTGTCAGAAAATTCAAATACAAATTTATGTACAAAATTAATTTTTCCAAAAAATGAATGTAAACCTATCTCATTATTAAGTGGATTTAATTCTTGGATATCTTTCACCCTTTCTACGTCAATGACGATACCATTCATTCTAATAATATGACCCAATAACTTACCCTCTATAACTCCAAAAATAGATTTTTTAGATTTAGAGAAATACCAAAGTTACAGCAACGAATGAAAATTTCTCTTAAATGGTCTAAATGTTTCTTTATTTTAACAGAATATACAAACAAGTAATATAGGTAAACTTGGATAATTACTCCAATCAAATCATCAAAAGTAACATGCATTTCTCTTTTAAATGTATCACCCACATTAATTAAACCAAAAGGTGTATGATTATAAGAAAAGGTACATTTTCGTGTGGTAAAATTGGTTTTGTCCCACTCATATGGATTCACAAAAATATGATTATAACCAGAAAATCCATCTAAAAGAGACATCATTTATGAACTAGCAACCCGCTACAAGATTTTATTAATATTTGGAAAAGCAAAGATATTTGTAGTACTTCCATGATTTAAATATCTAAAATCAACACTAAGACGAATGTCTCCATTTTTCTTACGTACAGGTAATAAATTTACAACCCATTCAAAATATCTCACAGGGTAAATGACACCACCTTTAATCATTTTATCAATCTCCTTATTGATTGTTTCCTTCAATAAGGGGCTTACTCTAATAGGCTTATGACGTGTAAGTTTTATTCCAGGTTTGATAAGGATTTCATGTTTAATGATCCTTATATAATATCTCTTTAAGTATTTTTACAACCATGCTAGCACATCAATGAATTTTTTTCATAACTTCATGAAAGCATTTATCTCTTTTTTAGTTAGATAAGCACCAAGATAAACAAATTTTGGTTCTTCCCTTATACCTAGGTTAACAGCAATGGTTTCACCTATAATTATTTTATACGGTTCATCAAAAGAATAAATATTGCGTTGATTATGTGGGGAGAACATAGACTCTATACTTACTAAACCAAAAGACAATTTGTTACTGTGCAACTACAAATAATCACCACAATTGAGGACATAATCATTTGAATAAAAATAATTCCACTTAAAAAAAGCATCAATGTGTTCATCAAAAATAAAACCGTCCATTTAGTTTCAATTTCAGGGATCCTAGGCCTATATACTTCTTTGAAACTGTAGTCAAAATGATCAACACACTGTAGACACAAAATCACGCACTTTGGGTATCTATCTACTCCTAATCACATACTACTATTTATATGATTCCTAAGTAAGAAAAGTACTAATTAGCCCATGTCTTTGGCCATATTTTCTTTCTTTTTGTTGACACTTTTGGTCTTACACTCTTTCTAGCTCAATTTATCTTTTCACATCTCAGCATTTCTCATCCTGAACACCAGCGCCCAGCCAAGATGCCATTCCCAAGCACCCATGTCCCCTCTGAGAATCCCTAACTTCTTTGTACTTTGTTTGCATCTTTTGGGTCATTTCTACCTATTTGAGCATCTTATTTTTTTGTTAGTCATCCTTTTAGGGGTTAATTATGAAATGCAAGCAAGGGAATCATATAAATATAAAGTTATGTGACCATAATAAAGAACCAAGCACTAATCATTATCTATCACAACCTAAGTTTTTATCTAAAGGATTTTCAAGAGAATTCAAGCATCCATTCAAGGGAAAGGGAATGCATTCTTCTGCATACACTTCATAGGAGGTGAAGTTCATTTTATTCCATGAACACATATATTTACATCTTCTACATCTAGCTATTTTCTCGCTATCAAGTGCGACACACACAAGAGCCACCTACGGCATAATTTTACATACACACACCTAGAACTACATTGGTTCTAAAAGGTAGTGTAGCACTCAGTCGTAAGTTCACTCATTTGATAGCTAAGGACAATCTGACCCCTCATTTTCATTATTTATTTATTTTTGGATTTGATGCACTCTTGAGGATTTTACAGAATATTTCTTTATTGAAGGTTGTCATCAACATTGGTGATCATTGTGTGACATACTATTGACAATAAGTGAAGGACATTGAACATCTCATGACCCTACAAAGGAGGTTTTTTGAGGGTTTGAGTATTCATAGGTGACCAGAGTAGGTATGTGGCACCCGTAGGTGCCCCTGACCCATTCAAGGTGACCCAATCTAAGAAGATCTTTAACTCGCACATTTTTTTGAGGCTTTGTGAAAAAATTATCTCTCTCTATTCATTTGGTCAACACTTCAACATAATTCAGATTTGGTTACAAATCAGCTAAGTCTTCTTATCCCTTCTTTACAACTAGGGTTTCATATTTACTAGCTTAATTTATTTGGGTCTATTATGTACTTAATTACTTATTCATTTACTGTTACCTTCCAATCAGAATTAGGAATCTATAAATTCAATATTTACTTAATCATTTTGGTGAACCCAAAATCAATCTAAACACTCTTAGGTTCCTCATAATTTTATTGATTTTATCTTCATAGGATCCTCTCATGTTGAGTATCTCTATTAATGACTTCTTGTTCATTAATCCCAAATTAAGAGATAAAATCAGAAATCTCCTAGCTACTACTCACATTCTTGTTTATATTAATCTAGAAATGGTGTATAACACATATATAGATTCCTTTTCTTAGCACATTGCTTTTCACTCTAATCCTAATTTTGATCTTATTATTTTCAATAATGATCCACCTTTATACATCATGTTCCACATTTTTAATGTGGGTGTTAAACTCACCATTGTCAATAATGGATCGGAAATTAATATTTTCACTATGTCATTCCTTGATAATATTAGTCTTTCTACTACTAAATTTAGACCTTCATCTCTTTCTCTTTGCGTTTACGATGACTTTGTTCATCCATGTATAGGTCATATTACTTTTTCTATCACTTTTAGGCCAAAAATTGTTAATACGGTCTTCTTTGTCATTGATTTCCTAGATCGGTATAATTGTTTACTTGGTAGGCCATGACTTCATGCCATGTAATACTTTCCTTCTATGATACATTGATCTGTCAAATAATTTCATGATGGCATAGAATATACAATCCTTAGTGATTGTCACCCATTTAAATATTACAACCACGATCCCACCACCACACTTCTTACTCCAAGATATACTACCACCGATGAACCACAATTTATGGATGATCCTTCTCATTTTTCAACACTTGAAGGGGATATTTTCATGTTAGATATTGTCTCATTTGCACCATCACCTCCTCCTGTTTCTACTATTGTTATGTGTATGCATGAAAGACTAACTATGTCATAAGAATTGAAACTAATACCTAGTAGCTTCAAGACATGATTAGATAAAACAAAACATCAAGATAAGAGTTTAGACAACTAACTTCTTTGCATGTCATATGAACAAAATAAACTAACATGCTAAGCCATTTTACTCTTCGTATTGCTAACTTCATGTGAACCTAGTTAGATCCTATGGCAATCAAATTGGGTTTTTTGTTTTGCTTCAAGATGGTGAAAATATCTCTCTAAAAAATGGCTACAAGGCCATGTTAGATATTCCTCTATTAACCAAACATGAAGAATGGATGCAAGGTGAGAAAGATATTCCAACAATGGAAGTAAGGCTCAAGATCATATGTTTGATATGAGATACTATCAAAATTATGGTGTAAAATTGAAAGGGATGCACTAGGCTTGTATTTATAGGTTTCCATTTAGGAATGTTTAGAATCCTAGTGCATGTGGGACAAAAGGTAAAGCCAAAACAGAATTTTTACAAGTCAATGCACTTTTTAATTAGATTAGGAGCTAATTAATATTTTAGCATTAATTAAGGATCCTAAGTAGTCTTAGGAATCTTTTTGAGAGCATATGAAATGGGTTTGGATAGATTTTGGAAGTTTTAGAAGTGGGATTTAGCCAATAAGAAGATTTATTGGTTAAATATAAGATTAGAGGTTTAATTAACATATAATTAGCTAATTAAGAGGATTATCACTAATTAAAATGTCATTAATTGGCATCATGAGTGAATTGAAAGAATAGTTAGATAATGAAGTGTCATTATTTGACCAAAGTGAGAGGGAGTGAATATCGTTAGTGTAATTTAAGTATTAAAATTTATTTGATCAAAATCTAGATGTCTACATTTTCCCCTCTTTAGGGGTGGAATAAGTAACACCACTTCAAAGATAGTAGATAATTACATGCAAGTAAATTTTCAATGGCTAGAAGAAAAATTATTAGAATAAAGGATGCCCCCTCAAGTGTCGATGGGGTGATGAAAGAGGTCGATTGATGATCGAAAAGATGAAGAGAAAATACCGAAGAGGGGGAAAATCCTATTGCAGTGGGAGATAGATGGTGATATACCAAATATCGATATAGAGTAGAGGTGAAGGCCTTGATCCCTACATAATACTAGTATTAAATATTTTGTTGAATAAATTCATGTGGGTATTGTTGTGAAGCGCAAGATATGATTTTCTTAACATATTTGTAGAAATGATTTGTAGCAAGTGATCCATATTGCCCAAAGTGAGTTAGAAGAATAGTGTAGGATAGAAGAGAATAATATGGGAGGAAAATGAAGATGAAGAGAATGTAAATAGCTTGCATCTATCTAATGTAAATAACTTTATTTCATCATATTTCTTAGGATCTACATCATCGGCCCTTGATTATAAGATATGCATATAACGAAAGTGTAAAATAACATGAAAAGCTATAGTCCTAAAATTAGTTCATTGTTAAAGAAGCTTAACTCCATGTAACATACATAATGTAATGCAATACGAGAAAGTAAAAAAGCTAACCTAATCGGGAAAACAAGTACAAACACACATACTCAAACAAACAACATTCAAGACAGTTGTACAAATGTTTGTGTTATCAAGCTTCAATTTTGACCTGTACAAATTAACAAAAAGGGTTAAGAATAGCACCCCAGGAAAGGATACATGCTAGGTGAATAAACAAAGGATGTACAAGTCCTATGAAAAATCAATCATGCACTATAAAACTGCCCCAAGTAATGCATTCGTGGAAGGGAAGGCAGAGATATAAATTAAACTAGCTTTTATTGATGAAGGGAAGATCAAAATGATCTGTAAGTCATGCACATGAACAGGTGAGAACCAAAGAGAGATGTTTTTTTAGGACAATTTTTTTTATTGAGTACAATGCATTTGATGCAGGCTTCAGCTGTGTGCATGCCTTTTACCAATTTTGAAAAAAATTGAATTTTATAGTGTTTAGTATTTTTGTGAATTTGGTAGATGTTTGGGGTATTTTTGAAAGTTATATGAATTTT
The DNA here is from genome assembly GCA_019776745.2 of Taxus chinensis. NCBI lineage: Eukaryota > Viridiplantae > Streptophyta > Pinopsida > Cupressales > Taxaceae > Taxus > Taxus chinensis. The sequence continues at coordinate 68,096,280 of CM034153.1, read as the reverse complement.
TTTTATTTTCTATTTTTTTGTGAAACTATGTACATGAAAACAAAGAAACATGGATGCCCCCTGATAGATGAGATGTACAAGGGAAAAATTCCATGTGTATGTTCAAGATAGTGAAGATGTGATGATGGCCCCAGCGTTAAATGGGAACATACAAAGGTGAACTCTTCACATAGATACAAGAGCAGAATCATCCAGATCAAGGAGAAAGGGGATAGGTCCAACCGAGACTCTAAGATAGGCCAAAAATAGCTTAGGATAAATCAAATGTTCCTCATATAGATGAGAATGCTTGTGAAAAGTGACTCCTTTCAAGGCACCAAAAATCGGTTTTCACCCAAGGACTTGTCTAAAGTGCCACCATTGCGTGGTTTTCATATTTGGATGACCTATTTTCTCTTTACTTTTTCATTTTTTATATTTTTTTTCTTTTTTTTTAATTTTTTGAGGAACTCCATACTCAAGCATAGAACCGCTTGAGATGTATTGCACTCATGGGTTCCTTTAGTTCCTCACCATCTAAATGAGAAATTTTACAAGCCCCTGAACCATACTTAGCAACAACAACATATGGTCCTAACCAGTTTGGCTCGAACTTGCATTTCTTTTCCCGGTCTTTGGTGGCGTTAAACGGATTTTATTTTAGCACCAAGTCTCCTACCTCAAATTGATAAGTTATGATATGTTTTTTATAGCCACGGGATACTCGATTATGATACACTTTTAAGTAATTAAATGTGTGGAGGTGTATTTCATCTAACAGTTCTATCTTTGCCAGTCTAGCCACATAGCAGTATTCATCTTTTTCCAGATAGTCTCTTAAATATATCCTTAGGGAGGCAAACACAATTTCTAGGGGGATGGTGGCCTCAATGCTAAAACCTAGGGAGCAGGGTGTTACACCAGTAGTAGTGTGAATGGAATTTCTATAGGCCCAGAGGGTGGGATAGATCTGCAAGTGCCAGTTTTGATCTTTTTTTATCATCATATTTTCCATAATTAAAATAAGGGTTTTATTAGAGGCCTCCACTTGCCCATTACCTTGATGGTAATAGGAAGTAGACCACTTTAGATGAATTTGGAAGCATTGGCATAATGCCTTCACGATATTATTCTTAAAGGCTTTACCATTGTAAGTTACAATGGCTAAAGGGAATCCATAACGGCAGATAAGGTGATTCATAATGAACTTGGAGATTTGGGCACTAGTAACATACATGAGAGGGACAACTTCCACCCATTTTGTGAAGTACTCGGTGGCATTGATCATATGGGTATGGCCATTTGAGGAACTTAGAATGAGCTTCCCTATGAGATATAATCCCCATTTTGAAAATGGGCATGGCATTGTTATTGGCTACAAGGCTTGTGTTGGCACATGAATAATATTTCCATACTTCTGAGATAATGCACACTTCTTAACATAGTTACAACAATTTGATTCCATGGTAGGTCAATAGTAACCTACTCATAACAATTTCTTAGTGAGCACCATTCTGCTCATGTGAGCCCCACAAACACCTTCATGTTCCTCTTTAATAGCTTGAATTGACTCAACCAAATTAAGACAGTGCAATAAATTCCCATCATAGCCATGACAATAGAGGGTGGGTTTTAGGAGGGTATAATAAGTTATGCATCAGATAAGGTTTATTTTCTCAAGATGGGAAATGTTTGGGGTAAATTTACCATCTTGTAGGTAATTGTAAATGGGCTCATACCAGGGGGAAAGGGACCAACAACTTCACATCTCAGACATGATTACAGAATTTCATATGCATGAACTTGCAAATGTTTAACAAAGAATTGAATTTTACTCACCCTCGGTGGAATGTGAAGAAAGGATCTGAATGTGACCATGGTGTATGTCAACCGATTTTGTGCCCTTGGTATCTATTCAAAATTAACACACAAAAAATACTCCTTTAGAGTCTTAACCATCTTCTTGTATGGGATGGTCTTTTCATCCTTGATGTAACACCCTCGACAATTGATATATTCCTCTTTTGCATTCAAGTGTTGACATGTGATTTTCTAGATAAAGATGTCTTCTTTTGACTGTTGAAGATCATGCTTGATAAGGATAAATATTTTCTATTCTTAAAAATCATTAGACTAAAATTATGTGGTTGTCAAGAATTCATTTTCACTTTAGAAAGATGAGCTGCAATATGGTTTTAAGAGTTGCAGACTTATTTCTTCTTCTAACTCATCCTTGGATCAATTTCAATGATCCAAGGAATGTTTCAAGTCTTCTTCATAGACTGAATGGTAAAATTTAAATTCAGTAGTTTAAGGGACATAGAAGACTGAATTTTGTATGATACTAATTCTTGGTCTTGTTGGAACGTGTTTTCGTTCAGCTATATGTTTGTGCCCGGTTCTTTGGTGATTGATCTTGGTAGGACATTAAGGACTTAAGCAGAATGCAATTCTCTAAGGAGAAGTTCAGAGTCCTTAAAATCTAAGGACTATCCTAACGGTAACCTAAGCTAGGTAAGAACAGCTATGTCTTAGCTATGTTTACTTATTTGAATATTGTTCTAACCTAAGTGTTATGCCAAGAAAATAAGGGAAGGGTTACGAAAGTGATACTAGGCTATTTTAGCTATTACCTAATAACTAAAGGGTTATGAATTGAACCTAACCTAAGGTGGGAATTCTAATGGTTAATATTCTAAGACCTATGTTAGTAATTGTTAAACGAACCTAAGTCTATTTGAATCTAACCTAAACTATTAAAGGGAACCTAAAGGGGGTCGCATGACATAAGGGTGACGATTACAATAGCATTTAAATGATTGGAAAGGGGTTTAAATGATAAGGTACTACCAAATTTGGTAGGGGGGCAGTGGACTTGGTGGAGGCCTACGTGGAAGCTCCACTAATAGATGGAATTGTATTTTTGTGTTGATTCGGCATTCGCCAGATTTAGGAGGCGGTGGCAAGGAAATATAAGTAGAAATTTTGGATTGAATGGAATTTATGTCATTTATGAGCCTCGATCTTTGCGTGCAAACCATCTTGGAAACTTAGGAGGTAGGTTTGTAGGAGGTCATTTGGTTTTTCTTGCATGGCAGATTTTTCACTACATGGAGCTAACTGGTTCTTCAAACCAGTAGTTTGACCTTCACTTCAAAGCTATTTTTGGGTTCTTCAGCCTATTTTGATCGAAGGAAAATATATGAGGCATAGGAGGAAAATAAGTTTGATTTTTGATCTATCTTGGAGGAGAAAAAGAGTTGGAAGCTCGGTTGGAAGTCTCCTTCGATTTGGTGGAAGCACTATTAGACATGATAGGCTCTAACTATTAAAATTCTTTTCATTCTTCTAAATGAATCATTAGAACAACTCTGTTCTCATGAGATTCTTGTTTTCATGTTTTTCTGGTTAATTTTTCTTGCCGGGTTTTATGGATCCTTGTGTGTTTGATTTGAATCCATGGCAAAATAGTATTGTTTTGAAAACTGGAATTTTGTGCTAGTTTTACGACCTGTATGCAAGTAAAAATGGTATACTTGTTTTCTATCTCTGTTATGCTCTCTTGATCTTGTATTCGATGGTTATGTGCTTTGAACTAAATTTTGTAACAATAAAAGCATATGATCTTAGGGAAACTTGAGTTCTATTTTATATTGCTTCTGGGTTGCGTTCTTTGGATGCAGACTCAAGTTGAAACTTTGTGTTTTGTTTAAGCTTGTGTTGGAGCTTTGTTTGAACGGAACCACTATTTTGGAAACTTATGTATTACTGAACTATACATGGAGTTCTTACTTAACACTATACTCACATTATTTTCCTTTTGAAGTTCTAAAAGTTGTGCGTGAAGCTTGGGTTTGACACTGAACTCTGATTTAGCACTTGAGTGTTATGAGCTTATATTTTGATCGATATATTCGATTTTGTTCAGGAATTTTTGAATTAGGTTATTCTTTTGTTAAAAATTTTAGCTTATAACTCTTTATTCTTGCAACTCACTCACTAGGAGATTGGGTGAAAACTTGTTTGAGTTGTTTGAAATCTTTTGATTTTTGGAATTGGAAACATCTTAAGGAATGTTGAACTTCTATTTAGTTTTTTACTGTATCGACTTCTTGAGATAGTATGAGCGTGGGAATTGGAGGAAGTGTTATCTCCCCATTGTTTAGAAGAAACCTACATTCTCGGTTGATTGTATTAGTTTGTACTAAGGCACCACTGTCGTAATTTCATGGTTATGAAGTTCTGTTTTGATGTTCCGTTCTTGTTGCTTTGGAATTTAAGACCGAGATAGCTTCTGTATTGGGCATTTTGGGTTCTAGCTCTCCCTCTCTTTTTTCTCTTTGAATGAATCGGGTCTTAGTGGAAGATTTGGGATATAACCTTGGACACTGAAATAATTAGGAAGGATTCCTTCTCTGTTCAGTTGTATTGAGTTTGATTCTTCGAATTACGAACTACTTACATTTTTGTATTTCATGGAGAGACATTTGTAAGTCTTCAGTCTTGGGTTCTTAGGTAACTCTAAACCTTATTGTTTGTCTATCTTGGGATGTTATTCTCGACTGATACAGTGAATAAGACTTTGGTTTCTCTTTGAGAAAGAAAAGTATATATACTATATATATATATATATATATATATATATATATATATATATATATATATATATATATATATATATATATATATATATATATGTATTATTTTGTGAGTAGTATATTGGTTTGGGTTTGCAGTATGCTTTCAACCAAATTTAAATTGAAACTGGAACTCTTTTTTTAAGTTGTATGAAATGATTTATTAAATGGACCTTTCCTTAGTAGAGTGAATTTTTCTCTGTCCTTGGATAAGCTCAATGTTTGAACTTTTCTGTACTTGATTCCATTTGGAAAAACTAATTTCTCTTGGCCTGTTGGTCTACCTTGTTCAAATAATTGATTAAAATAATGTTGTGAGCTAGTAGTCAGGAAGGTTATGCTGATTAAGTACATTGATACTTATGGGTTTGACTGTTGTTGACTATTCTTGCCTAGTTTATATGGAAAGGACTAGGTTGTCTCTTGTACTCTTTATCCTTTGTGAAGAACTTGAGTAGAGATTAATTCCTCTTCGGGGCTGCTTTGTTTGTGAACATTGTTTTATGATCTTTGATTGATAATTCTTTCTTGGAAATTTGGAAATGGAGTTGTAATTGGACTAATCTGGTTTTCCTTACCTTCTTGTTTGGTTATGGAATTCTATTTTATGTATATTCTAATGATTAAATGTGTAATATTGTTATCCCAGAAAGTAACAGGTAACTCATGTTATAATTTGGTATGTTTCTCTGACGTTATAGGTTTGGGCTGAGTTTATAATGGTTTTTTATATTCCTTACTTATAATTTAGATGAATCATCCTTGAAGGAACCATGTTGTATACATTTATTCCATCTCTTAGAAAAGATAATCTTGGTATTCTATTAGGATAGAATTATGAGACAATAGGATGGCAAGATATATTGTTGTTTACAAGCCATTGATAGAATTATTATAACTTTAAGATGTTAGGTAGATATTGTTTATTACATTTTTCTTTTCTATTTAAAGTTGAGCTAGATTTATTAATGAACTATTGTATGATGGAAAAGTGACATGTGAGCATGGGAATCTACAAGTACCTCTTCTTCGTACCCAACCTCCCGATTTTGTGCCGAGACAGTCGATGAATGTTGAATATGAATGGATACAGACAAGCTAATCAGGCAATCTTATATCCTCAATACGTAATAATGGAATATGTGAATCTAAGGCGAAGAAGGCCCTCCTAACCTGAATTGCGTGTAATGGTTCGTTTGGATATAATGGCTGCTCAGAGGCTCAAATCAATATTGAGCTCTGTCGAGATCCTATTTCTTGGTTATTGGATACGTGGGAAGTGGCTTGTGGGAGCTTCATATATATCTCCAGACAAGGTCATGAAAATAGTGATAGGAGGCTTAGTGGATTTGTAGTGACCTATGGGTGATTTTCTGGTCTAGCCCAGAAAATATTAGATTGATTGGCTTCTATATTTAATACATAGAACTACATTATAATATCTAGCAAGAGTGGTGAGGATCTAAATACCAGCATTCGTAAACTAGTGTCAATGCTTAACTGATTTGCAATCCCATTGGGTTGTGGGACTTGGAGATCATAACCATGAGTTTGTGGTTATTGTGGACCTGTTATGGTCATCTGAAGAATCAATCCCTTCTTCTGACTATCCAGTAATCATACGCCTTTTCAGCCTCTATGTTTAGAACTAGAAGTTGTATAGTTTTCTTATAATACCTTACAGGTGTTCTGGAAACTTGAATGTGTAAGCTAGTATCTATGTCAATGAGGAGGTCTCCTGTGTCAAGCTATGGAATCAAAGAATCACAACCAAATACTTGTTCTCTTTTGAATCCTTATACATTCATTCAAGTATTTTATCAAGGCAATCTATAGTTAGGATGATTTGACCAAAAGGTGAATGCCTTTTTGTCTTCAATATTTAACCCTCTCAGTTGTTCACTAATTTCTTGTAGGTTTGTCATTGCTCGAAAGACCTGTATCCTAAGGTCTTGATCTATATCAGCTAATTTCATGGGTAGTTTTGGTTGAGGCACTATTGGTTCAAATATATATTCTTTAGGCTCTCTAGGTCCTATGATTGTCATACAAATGATTTAATTTTTAACTAAAATTAATAAACTGATTACGAAAGAATTATTTACACTATGCAAGCATTCTTCTATTTTTGTATTTTTGATGACGTATTTTAATGAAATTAAAGAGTAGCTATTCTAGTATATTTAGAAAAATGAACAACTAATCTAACAACAGAATTTAAACAAACAAAGTAGCCTGGTGTGGCTATTTGCCTATGTAGTTGTGATTTTATCCTAAATACCTAAGCAATTAATTATTTTGAATTGAAAGACTCTCGATCCTACCTTAGAAGTGAGGAATGAATCACAATTTTCTTAGAAACTATCAATCCCCACAGCTTCCCTAGCGATATCAAGAGTGAACTTTTGACTGAAATAAAATAATTCACTACTCTATTTGATACGTTGTAACTAGAATTTTGATAGCTCAAACCTGGGATTTACAGAAAAGTGGTAAATCCAGTTGTGTGTGATTTCATCCCCTCAATGTGACCTCCTCATTCCTTCGTGTTCTCGTGAATCCTAGAAAAGTGTGTCTATGATAGTATTAACAGAAGATGGTATGTCGAACAATGGTAGCTTTGGATATAGACTGAATATAATGCGAGTAGGAGAGGGATAGCACAAGTGAACAGAGCTTGACTATGTAATTCCTAGTGGGATTTATTGTGGGAATACAACACAAGTGTGCCGAGAGTTTTAGAATCTATCCTTGTGAAAAAATAAAAACCTGCAACTTAAATGGATTCTAATCTAAAAATGAAACTATTCTATGTTAAACTGACTTGCATGGCATAGCAATGAAGCAAGACTAAAACAAGAAGATCGAATGACCTCTAAAGGACCAACAATGGATGCAAAACATGAAACTAATAGAATTCTAAGCAAGAAATTCAAAGACTGAATAAGAGAATTGAGAAGGCAAGGGGCCATTTGTTTGAAAACAAGCTAGCTATTTATAGCAAAAGTATTTACCAGAGGGTAACTCCCAATTGAACTCTTTTACTATAAACAAAGGGAAACACTATTACCAAGGAGCCAAAAACATTAATGTAAGCCAAAGTGGTTGAAGAAAGCTTGTAAAATTGAATATTTATGTTTGATGTGATCGTCGGAAGAATCTGGAAAATGCGTACAGGACCGCCACCCAGGCAGGGCGGTAGTTTTGTCACTGAAGATAAAAATGCAAGAAGAAGGGGGGGGGGGGAGAGGGAAAAACAAAGCATGCGGAGGCCGAGCGGGGCATGTGGGATACAAACGTAAACTTGGTGAGCTTTTCTAGATTCCAAACACCTTACAAGAAGACATGTATCATCATTGGGGCATGTGTAACATCGTTCCCGCAATGTAGTACCCTACAATTTCAAGTACGTACAACTACCTTTCTTTTTGTTATCACTTATGTTGATTGTATGATGATTTAATTATCTCATTAAATCAGTGTTGCTTTAATGAAACAATTAGTGGAATGCACTTCATTTTAATGATTAGTGCTTATCATGCTCAGTTCATTGAACTGACCTGTTGGTACCCAAATTTTTTCTCCTTTTCAGTCTGAGCAGCATCAAAGATATGAAATGAAGCTTGAAGTTAGATAGATCATGATGTGTGTAATTTTTTAGCCAGGGAGGTGATCTAACTAGAACTCAGATTTGTGGAGAGATGGATAACACTTTGAAAGGATTTGATCTGACCCTCACTATTTTAGGTTATGAATTTTCAACCAAGGTAAGAGAACCTATAATGCAACCCCAAATGGTGAAGGAGATGAAGATATCCCCTAATTTGACTTTCAAAAGTTGTCAACACTCCAAATATGATCAACACTCCAATGGAAAATATGATCAACACTCCAAATCTGACTTTCACAAGTTATCACTCCCAGATCATGGAGATATTTTAAATGCAAGGCAAGGGTTACTGAAGACATTGTATAATCCTGATTTTCCTTGTGCATTTTTGTAGATGGGTTAGATCCTTTTGTTGACACACAATGCAATGCAAGGGTAGTATGGGTAGGATGGGTTGTTTAGAATGAGTTTTTGGTGGGGTATTGATGAGACAAACTAGGATATATCAGATCTTTGACAACCTCTACAATACTTGAAACAACTATCAGATAAAATGCTTCAAATAATCAGGACATTCTTTCAACCAGAAGATGCATAAATGGAAGCCCATGCACCACTCTTCACACAATCTTTGAGAACTCACCATAAAAGCTTGAAGTAAAGAACTCAATTAAACAAAAAAATCCTTGATCAAACCACGCCTAAGGTGCCCCCAAAGGCTTACAAGAAATATCTGTAGTCAAGGAAGGTAAAGTGATTTTAAATTTGTTTATCTCCTTATCAGATGAAGGCTCTTTTGAATATGAGATTGCATATGCCACTAAACTATCAACTAGAAATGGAGATCCTGTGTGATTTCTAAATACTTTCAATGCAAGATTTCAAGAAGAAAAATGAAAACTATTTACAGGCATTTAAAAACCATAACAGACATCATATTTCCTAGAAAAACATAAATTAACTCAAAAGCTTGTTAGATTCATCAACAGGGGAGATTTTCATGAAAAATATTAGAGTTGTGTGATGGCTATACACTTGTGACCAAATCACATACATGAAGATCCAACACAAAAGAAATTATCCTGGTTCTTTGGTGGGTTTCTCAGAAGATGAGCTTTTTCTCAGAATTTGCTCATGATTTTCAAATTTTTCCCCATGGGCCCTCACCTCCAATTTCTCCCTCACCACGTGTCTCCTTGTGATTTGTCATGGTCCAGCACTCCAAATTTTGATTATGAGTCTTTTTTGCAAAAGGGAAAAAATTCCCTCCTGCCTTCGCTAGCCCACCGACCTGCCTTGTCCTCTACCACATGTCGCTGGATGATTCGCTAGTGGGCCAACACTTCAAATTTTGATTTTAAGCCCTTTTTGCAAAAGGAAAAAAATCCCCTCCTACCTCCGCCGGCCCTCCTTGTCCGCTCTGCCCACCACGTGTCACTCATTGATTTGCTTGCAGGCCAGTGCTTAAAATTTTGATTTTAAGCCTTCTTTGGAAAAAAATAAAAAATCCTCATTTCCCTCCGTGGCCCGCACTTCCATCTGACCTTGTTGGACATGTGTCCACCTGTGATTTGCCATGGGGCCATGCTCCAAACTTTTAATTTTAAGCCTTCTTTTCATAAAAGGGAAAAAATTCCCTTTTGCCTCCACCGGCTCCGACCCACTCAAAATTGATGCCACGTGTCCTCCTCTGATTGGAGTAGGGAAAAAACTGATTTTGAAACTTTAGAAAAATAGAGCTAAAAAAATCTAAGTTCCCCATCAGCCCGCTCCTCCCTTTTTGGTCTTTTAGGACATGTGTCCACTCCCGATTGGTTGCGAGGCTTCGGACCATTTTGTGACTTTAACATTTTTACAAAAATAAGGTCTAAAAACCTTAAGGTAATCCGACAACTTGCCATCCCCTTGCCAATTAGAACATGCCACATAGGAAAATTAGGAAAAAATGGGTCCTTGGGCCCGAAAAAGCCCCATTTCCAAAAAAGGTGAAAAATAAAAAGTTATAACAGTTCCCCGCTTTTCCTCAGCCAATGAAAACCCACCACATTTCCAATACCTTATGAGGATGAATTTGACAGGCGAATGACAACCGTTTGACCGTTAAAATGTAAAAAATTCTAGGAATGCCCTAGAATTCAAATTTTTCACCAATGATGGTAGATTTTTTGATTCTGAATCAACTGAAGCATGATTTCTGAAAAATTTTCGATCTTGGGATAGGATTTTCAATTATAAACAAGTATTATTTGATCAATTTTGATTTTTCCATGATCTGGCAAAGGGAAAAATGACATATCCCAAAAAATTAGAAAAACTAGGGCACAAAAAAGAGCAAACTTGGATTATTCTTTCAAATTAGGGAAAAACAACAAGTTTGTGAGCATTTTTAAAGCATTTCAATTGGAGGGAAAGAATTACAGACCATCAAATCAAAGGATAAAACATTTTTTGAGTAGATAAAAAATTTGAAAATTTAGGGCAACATGGTGCAAGATCAAAAATGGCACCAACATCAACTCTTGCTTGGGGATGGGCACTCCCAGTGAGTGCCACAAGGACAAAACATAGACCAAGTGCCAAAATATTCATTAGGAAAAGGATTCAATATGTAAGGAAGTCAAAAAACTAGAAGTATCCTTCAAAAATGAGCTGAGAAACCGACCAGAATGGCTGCCAAGAATAAGGGCAAACCACACACCAACAAAACAACAAAAACAAAGCAGAAAACAAAGACTATAAAACTATACAATTGGTGTATACCTCAGATTTGGGGATTAATCCAAGAAATGCTTCAAATGTCTACCATTAACATGTAGCTCCAACAATTCCCCATCTAAGTCCTTGAGAAGAGAAGGTATGTTCACCAATTCTGATATCGATGGCATAAGGACCCATCCATAATGCATCAAATTTTCCATGCTTGCCCTTGTCTTCATGCCTACTATCCCACAAAAAAACTAGATCTCCAACATTGAAGGCTCTAGGAGTGACCTTCTTGTCAAACAATCTCTTCAATTTTTCCCTAAATCTGACATGCCTTTGATGGGATTCTCTTCTCTCCCCATCAAGCTCAATAATCTGATTGATCCGTGATTCATATGGGCCAAGCTCTTGATCTTCCAACTGTTGGGAAAAATGAAATGAAGATAATTGTAGGTGAAATGGAAGAAAATCCTGAGTTCCATACACCAATTCAAATGGGCTTTTACGAGTATCTCTTTTAGTAGTTATCCTATCAGCCCAAACTATAAATTTCAATTGCTCACCTCATTTCTTATTGTTTTTCTCCAAGGTTCTTCTAATGATATTAAAAAAATTCTTATTGTTGGAATCAGTTTGTCCATTCCCTTGGGGGTTATAGTTTGAAGAATAAGTCAGATTGATTCCATATTTATTACACATTGCCATTAAAGGTTTGTCTCTAAAGCATATGACATTATCAGCTACAATCTTGATTGGGACTCCAAATCTGCATATGATTTGATTCAACAAGAAGTTCATAACTATTTGGTGTGTTACTTTCTTGGTGGGGATTGTCTCTACCCACTTTGTAAAATAATCAGTGGCTATAAGGATCCACTTATGGCCAGCACTAGATGGATCTAAAATATCATCAATAAAGTCCATCCCCCATTGCTTGAAAGGATATTCAATTGATACAGGATGTAAAGGAAGGGATCCTAAAGCTTTCAATCTTCCAGAGAAATGTTGGCAACTATCACATTTTCTAACCAGTTGGGTTGCATCTTTGAAGAGAGTAGGCCACCAATAACCAACTCTCAAAATCTTATGTGCTGTTACTCTTCCAGAAAAGTGTCCTCCAAAAACTCCCCCATGGAAATCAACAACTATCTTGGGAGCTTCATCTTCAGTTATGCATTTCAAGAGGACACCTTCAGGGTTCTTTCAAGCCAGCCCAAGGCCTGTGATGATATATTTTTGAGAAGCCAGCTTGAGGGATATTTTCTTGATTTTTATTTAAATGATCATAACATCAAAGGTGTCTGAGGTAAAATATTATATCCTTATACCACTAAGAACTTACCAATTTCCCAATAACATCTACCCTTTCTTCTTCTACTTCATTCACTTCTATAGTCTACAGGTTACTCTCAGCCATGAGCTTAGCAAGACCCAAACCTCTTACCACCTTTGTGGTTTGGATGTCCATATCATACTCCTACAGTTTTTTCACCCATCTACATATTTTTACTTGAGATCTCCATCTATGATAAGATGTCTTTTACCATGGTGTGGGGAACATAAGAAACAACCTTTGAACTTAAAATATAAGGCCTGAAAACTTTTGTTGCTTTCACCAAGGAAAATACTTGTTTTTCCATGATTGTATACTTTAACTCAGAAGCCTGTAAATCCTTGGTAAAGAAGGAAATAGGCCTCTCAGCCCCATTCTTCATCCTTTTTCAGCAAAATAGAAGCAATGGTATACTCAGAAGCAAAGGAAAATATTTGGAAAGGCCTCTTATAGTTTGGGGCTGCTAAAATAGGTGTATGTTTAAGTGCATCCTTAATTCCTTCAAAATCTTGAATGAAAACCTCCTCCCATACCTGATAAATTGGTCCTTCTTTAGCATGCTTGTTATTGGAAGAGTCAACTCAGAAAAATTTGGAAACAAACCTTCTAATAAAATTAATTTGACCAAAGAAAGATTGGATGCCTTTCTTGGTTCTTAGGATAGGTACTTTGTTGATTGCTTCCACTCTCTTAGGGTCTATCATAACACCATCTTTAGACACAATATGTCCTAGCAACTTGGCCTTTTGCATGCCAAAATGACACTTCTTTGGATTAAGAGAAATGCCATACTCCCTACATCTGATCAACATCTTCTCTAAGTGCTACAAATGATCACCTCTCTGTCTTGAAAACATAGTCACATCATCTTGGTAAAATGCAAAGGACTCATTGATGTAACCAACAAAAGCAACATCCGTTTCTCTTTGAAAATTGGCACTATAATTCATCAAACCAAAGGAATCCTAACAAAAAAATATGTGCCCTAAGGAGTAGTGAATGTTGTCTTAGGTATTTCTGATTCTTTGACTACCACTTGATTGTATTCGGGGAAACCATCCAATGTAGAAAGCAACTCAGACCTTGTCACAAGCTGCAACATATTTTCCATATTTGGCAAGGGATAGTTTTCCTTCATGGATGCTTTGTTTAGATTTCTAAAATCCACACAAATTCTGATGTCTTTGTTCTTCTTTCTGACTGGCACAAGGTTTGCAACCCAAGATGAATATCTATTGGGCTGAATAATACCTCCATCTCTCAACTTCTTTAACTCCTCTTGCATTTTCATGGAGAGAAGTGGATTAATTGGAATTTTCCTCTGTCTGAATGGCTTATTCTTGGCCTCAAGTGGGATCTCATGTTGAAACAAGTCTTCTCTATATGCCTTTAGCTCAGAACAGGACCAAACAAGGAAGTCTTGATATTTTTTCAAGAGTTGGGCATATGACTGTTTTTCCTCTTTACTTAAATTTCTGCCCAAAAAAATATTCTTTGGTTTACCATTAGTTCCCAAGTTATGCTCTTCCACATCCCTTAAGGTAGACATGTTTCTATTTATGATGCAATTAGCATTGTTAAAATTTGACTCAAGTGCAACAAGACCTCTAGGAATGGTGTTTGTTTTCAATTGGATGATGTCTTTCTCAAAAAAACGTTTCTCTTCCTTCAGTCATGCATACCATTGGCTCCCAATCAGTATTATGATTTTCAAAATCACCTTGGTTTTACAAGAACCTTAGCTCCTAAGCATCATCATTAAAAACTTGCCAATGTTTCACATTATCAGGGACAGCTGGCCTAATTAGCACTTTAATGCTGTATTCACAATAAGGTGAAATGGTGCAATTTCCAAATATAGAACCCAACATTGCTAAATTGTTCAGTAGCAGCATTAAGACCTCTGTCATGATACATAATTTTAAAGGAATCAAACATTTCAATTATATCCCAAACTTCATGCTTATACTGTTTCATATGCTAATTTTTTTGTAGCATACAGTTTTCTTATTTGTTTGACAACCAACTCTGAGTCTCCTTTTGCTACAATATCTTTCACTCCATACTTCCATGCAATTCTTAAACCCAAAAAAATACCTCATACTCATCAATGTTGTTAGTGCATTCAAAATTAAGTTTGAAGGAAAAATCAAACTCTTCCAAACTAGGAGAAAACAGAACTATACTAGTACCATTACCAAATTTGGAGCAAGCTCCATCAAATAACAATGTCCATGGAGAACCTACCACATCAAGGAACTTTGATTTGTACCATATTATTTTCTTTGCCATCAGCAAAACCAATGAAATTCTGAGCATCTACATCAACAAATAACACTTCATAGGAAGCATTGTTGGGATCTTCGATTACGTGCAACATTTTCTTTTCTCCACAGAGCTTGACTAGGCTGCCCTCAATGGGAATGGTGGAAAAATACATATCCATTTGGAAACTCCCTCCAAAAATTGTAGCCCACTTTCTTGACAAAATCATACCCCATTTGGCATGGCAATCAACAATCACAACATCCAATTTTAAATTCCTCCCTATATAAGATGCAAGCTGCACTACTAAACCTTTCACACATCTAACAACTGACACTTCTATTGATTCCATGGTAGTACACTTTCCATAGGCTGCTATCACTTTGATGTCCAACTCATTCATGAATTCTAGAGGCATGATATTACATGATGCACTTGAATCAAACATACATTTGTGAAGTAGCTTATCCTTTATGATCAAAGTTGTGAAGAATGGATCAACATTCAATTGGGAATCAACCAAAGATGTCCCCAAATATACCTCAGGTTTCTCTCCAAGATATTCTACTACTGGTGGTGCTTCAAGGTCAACAATGATCTTAGGTGGAGTTTCAACAACATTTACATTTCTACCTGGAGTAACCTTATCTTCTTTCAATCCCAGGTACTCAAATGCTCTCTTGTTATGCTCAGGAATTCTAAGCAACTCAATGATTGGAACACTCACTTTAATTTGGATCAATACTTTGGCTATGTCGTAGGGGAAACTTTTTGGCAAAACAACATTAGAAGGGAGAAAAGAGGATTCATTAGATGGCAGTGGATTCTTGGCAGCTTGGGCATCAGGAGGACTGTAATTTTTGTTTGGAACAACAGAACTTCTAACAAGTGCTTCTCTCCTAGGAGATTCTTTTGGAATGCTTGTGAGCAAGGGTGTTTTAGGTTTGGCTTAAGGCCCAACTCCCTTAACAACTTTGCTTCTATTATTATACTCTTTCTCTTGAACAACAAAAACATTCATTAGCAATCTGTTTATCTTCCTTAAAAGGGATACCACCATCATATTTCTTAATCATCAATGCACTTAGGTATTCAAATTCATTGTTAGGAATTTCAAAAGCTTGCACTACATCAACTTTAAGAGCATGAGCGGGGAAGAAATATTTGTACTCATTTGATGCAATCCCAAAAAGTTGCAGCTATCCTAGCACTTATTACTTCAGTAGATGTTGCTCCTCCTTGTGAGCTTGAAGAATAACCCATCATGAAAATATCATCATTAGTACCATCATCAATATTAGCTTCACCTTCTTGCTGGTCTACTTCACATGGAAGATGAGGAAGAAACTATCTATCACAACAATCCATATCAGCAACTTCATCAACATCAGCAACCCTGGTAGTTAGAGGGTCATGAACCAATCTAGTTTCACGACATGCTTGGGGTTGTCTATTTCCCCCTCCCATAGGTCCTTTACCTCTATCATCTTGTCTTTGATCACCCCTAGGATGATTTCCAAATATATCATAGTTTTGTGCTCTTTTCTAACCTTTTGAACTTTGGCCAATCCCCTTCTCAGCCTAGGCTAATTTGTATGAAATTTCTTTGACAGCCCCTGCCAAAGTTTTGACAACATCCTCCAGAATCAGCACCCTTGCTAACTTGAGGTTTTTCAAGGTTTACTCAATTTTTCACCATCCCTCTTGAGATGTTTCCCAATTGGTTTGAATATTGTTCTCAATTTGAATTTCCATGGTGAAAGCTTGTCTTAGATTGGTTGGGTTCTTATCTCTTAGGTAATAGGCTGCCTTCTTATCAAATGCATTTGCATATTTGATTAGACGAGATTCATCACAAGGCCTCAAATTAACAGGAAACCTTCTCAAAGTTTTGTTAAACCTTGTGCTGAAATCATAGATTGATTCATTAGGGTTATTCTTGATATTCTCAAACTTAGATAAAATAAATCTAGGATCAGTCTTGTCACCATATTGCAACGTAAATGTATTGTTCATATCTACCCATGAGTCAATGGAATTACCAGGCAGAGCCTTGTACCAATCCCTTGCATCCTCCTCTAAGTGTGTGGATGAACAATTTTACATTACACATCTTCAAACTCTATCTCAAAGTCTTCCATCATGTTAAAAAAAAGTTTGAGATGCTGATCACCATAGTCATAGCATTGCTACCTTGAAAATTTGGTAACTTATTTCTCTCATCTCTGTGGGACAACATTTGGATAACCAACCATTCCTCTAAAATTGATGGGACCAAAGGTGTTAACAAAAAATGGAGGTCTAGGTGGAGGATGAGCCATTTTATTTTGTGCTGGTGATCTTGGAGGTGAACCAAGTTGATGAGGAGTGCAGAGATCTTTGGGGAATGGGAAGAATGTGATTCACAAGACTGAAATTCTCTTAAGTGCTGATCCTTCTTAGAAAGTCTTACTTGAAATTTAGAACAATAGAGGTGCAGATTTAGGAGCAAGGAACTTACCAATGTACATCAGAAGGACCTTCACCTAGCTGAGGCAAACAAGTTTATGAATAGGATTGTCTTGAATCAGAATCCACTTGAAGAAGAATTGATAATCTTCAATACCAAAGGATGATCTCTCTTTCAAACTCAATAGATAGGGATCTCCTTTCCTGCATGTCTGACCTTGAACAACCTTTCCAAACCTCTTCTCCCTTCCAGCTCTATGAGTTCCTTGAATCTGAAAAAAATTTCTTAGCAGAGTCTTTGATGAAGAGAGATCTTCTTCCTTCCAATTTTGTAGAGATTGAGCAACACAAAAATAAATGAAAGAGAGGTAAGACAACTGGTATTTTCAATATCAAATCAGTATGGAGTTGCCACTAAGGAATTTCACCTTAGTTGTGTAAATGCACTAAACTAATCTGTCAAATTTTTGCTAGCAATGAAAACTTTGCAAAGCCTTATAAATCAGACCTTCTTCTTCTTAAATCAATCAATCACAATGCACCCAAAGTGTATGAACTGCTAGGAAATGGAAAAAGGGCAGACAAAACTTGAAACCCTTGTTTAAAACTTACAAATCTGAAGCATAGAATGATATTTTAACAATGTAGTAGCTCAAATACTTGAATACACAAA
This sequence comes from Taxus chinensis, assembly GCA_019776745.2. Lineage (NCBI taxonomy): Eukaryota > Viridiplantae > Streptophyta > Pinopsida > Cupressales > Taxaceae > Taxus > Taxus chinensis. The sequence goes on along the minus strand of CM034153.1, from coordinate 68,078,632 downwards.
TGCTCAAACTCTTCAAACACTCCAAAAACACCAAGAATATCAAAGAAGTCCCCGACAGTGGTGCCATAAAGTGTTGGTACCCAAATTTGTTCTCCTTTTCAGTCTGAGCAGCATCAGAGATATGGCATGAAGCTTGAAGTCAAATAGATCATGATATGTGTCATTTTTTAGCCAAGGAGGTGATATAACTGGCACTCAAATTTGTGGAGAGATGGATAGAACTTTGAAAGGATTTGATCTGACCCTCACTATTTTAGGTTGTGCCTTTTCAACCAAGGTAAGAGAACCTATATTGTAACCCCAAAATGGTGAAGGAGATGAAGATATCCCTCAATTTATGCAAATAGTATGAAAAGGCCTTGGGAAAATATGATCAACACTCCAAATATGACTTTCACAAGTTGTCACTCCCAGATCATGGAGATATTTTCAATGCAAGGCAAGGGTTACTGAAGAAATTGTATAATCCTGATTTTCCTTGTGCATTTTTGTAGATGGGTTAGATCCTTTTGTTGACACACAATGCAATGCAGGGGTAGTATGGGTAGGATTATTTTGTTTGAATGAATTTTTTGGTGGGGCATTGATGAGACAAACTGGGATATATCAGATATTTGACAACCTCTACAATACTTGAACAAATATCAAGATAAAATGCTTCAAATAATCAAGATATTCTTTCAACCAGAAGAGGCATAAATGGAAGCCCAAGTTGCACTCTTCACACAATATTTGAGAATTCACCACAAAATCTTGAAGTAAAGAACTCAATTAAACACAAAAATCCTTGATCAAACCACGCCTAAGGTACCCCCAAAGGCTTACAAGCAATCTCTGCAGTCAAGGAAGGTAAAATGATTTTAAATTTGTTTATCTCTTTATCAGATGAAGGCTCTTCTGAACATGAGATTGCAAATGCCACTAAACTATCAACAAGAAATGGAGATTTTGTGTGATTTCTAAAGACTTTCAATGCAAGATTGCAACAAGAACAATGAAAACTATTTACAGGCATTTAAAAAATGATAACAAACATCATATTACCCAGAAAAACATAGATTAACTCAAAAGCTTGTTAGATTCATCAGCAGGGGAGAGTTTCATGAACAATCTCAGAGCTGTGTGATGGCTATACACTTGTAACCAACTCACATACATGAAGATCCAACACAGAAGAAATTATTTTGGTTCTTTGGTGGGTTTTTTAGAGAAAAATAAGCTTTCTCTCAGAATTTGCTTGTGATTCTCGTGATTTTTTTATTAACTTCAAAAGGGAAAAAAATTCCCTCCTACCTCCACCGGCCCGAAGACCCGCCTTGTCCTCTGCCATGTGTCGTTTGATGATTCGCTACTGGGCTAGTGCTTCAAATTTTTTATTTTAAGCCCTTTTTGCAAAAGGGAAAAAAATCCCCTCTTGCCTCCATGGCCCGCCTTGTCCACTCTACCTGCTACGTGTCACTCATTGATTTTCATGCGGGGCCAGTGCTTAAAATTTTGATTATAAGCCTTCTTTGCCAAAAAATAAAAAATATTCCATTTCCCTCCACAGCCCCGCACTTCCCTCTAACCCTGTTGGACACGTGTCCTTCTTTAATTGGCCACGGGGCCACACTTCAGAACTTTTAATAATTTAAACCTTATTTTTTGCCAAGGGGAAATAATTCCCTTTTTCCTCTACTGGCAATACCAATCCACTCAAAATTGATACCATGTGTCCTCCTCTAATTGGAGCGGGGAAAAAATTGATTCTCATGATTCACTAGAAAAATAGAGCTTCAAACAGAATCTAAGTCCCCCATCAGCCCTCTCCTCACTTTTTGGTCTTTTAGGACACTTGTCCACTCCCGATTGGCTGCGGGGCTTTAGACCATTTTGTGGACTTTGACATCATTACAAAATAAGGTCTAGATCACTTAAGGGAATCTTGGACCACCCACCATCCCCTTTCCATCATCAGAACATGCCACGTATGCAAATTTGGAAAAAACGGGTCCTTGGGCCCGAAAAATCCCCATTGCCAAAAAAGGTGAAAAATGAAAAGTTACAACACTTCTCCACTTTTCCTCTAGCTAATGAAAACCCACCTCATGTCCAATACCTTCTAAGGATGACATTTCACAGGAAAATGTTGCCATTTTTACCGTCTAAACGAAAAAAATTTCAGGGATGCCCTAAAATTCAATCTCATCATCAAGGATGGCAGATTTTTTGATTTTGAATCAACTGAAGCAGTGATTTCTGAATGATTCTTCGACATTGGAAGACCAAGATGACACAAAATACAAACTAGTATGATTTGTTGAATTTTGATTTTTCCATGATCTAACAAAGGGAAAAATGACATAGCCTGTAAAATTTAAAATCTAGGGCACAGAAAAGGGCAAACTTGGATTATTCTTTCAAATTAGGGAAAAACAACAAGTTTGTGAGAATTTTTAAAGTGTTTCAACTGGAGGGGAAGAATTACAAACCATCAAATCAAAGGATAATTTTTTTTTTTGAGCAGATACATATTTGAAAACTAAGGGAAACATGGTGCAAGCTCAAAAATGGCACCAACAGTAAATAATTATGATTCATTATTTTGTTGTATTGTAAAGAAAATTTGTATACTTTATAGAATAAGGGATGTTGTTATGCAGTTTCCTAAAGAGCATAGTCTTGTAAATTTTATAAGTTGTAATGATGAATTGTGAGTTGTGTTTTATTTGCATGGGTTGTGAAAATTATCTCATATTTTTATAAAGAAGATGAAAGTTCCATCTTGTTGATATTCTTTATATTATGCTTATCTTGTTATCTTTGGTAAAATGGATAATGGGAATTAGTTCAATTTCCCCTATAATGAAGAAACTTGTTGAGTTGCATAATATGATGTGTTTTATCTAAACAATTTAGCATAATAATGTGATGCATTATTAACATGCATTAAGAAATATGGATATTGGGAATGATATACCCTAATACTTATCATGTAGAGAAAGACTCTTGCTCTCTCTCAATTGAATATAAACCTAAAAGCTTTGGAGGTATGATTACTATTTATTATACTTCATATGGTATGAATTCTATTTTATTGGATATATGCGGTTGTTAAACCTTCCTGTAATTTAAAGTACATTTTAAATGAAACTTATGATAATGTTTTCATGTTTTGGTTAAAGTTTGGTTAAACTAGGAAAACGAACATTAAAAGCAACCATAAGTTTAACAAAGTTCTTTAATACTCGATTGATACAAGTATACAATAAGAAATTGTAGAGTGTTGGATTAGGGTTTAGCATGGTTGTTGTAATCAAGACATAATCCAAATTAACAATGTATTAACATCTCCTTGGGGTATGTACATCTCGATGAGGAAATTTCTATAGGATGTTGGCAAACACCAACTACAAGGCTGTACTTTTGAGAAAACTTTGGTCTTCTCAAGAATACAACGTTGTAGTTGACATGTGACATCACCCTTCTGCATTGATCATCCAGATCTACACACAATAGGAATTTGGACTTGAACTTAGTTGCTCTCTAGGTCAGGATAAGAGCAGATTTAGGATAGGAATTAGCTTCCAATGGCTCAGGGTACCTTGGCACATCCAATTGACTTAGGTCAACTGAGTATACCCATTTACCCTAAGCCATTGTGAGTGTCTTCCTATAATAAGTTATGTTTCTATATAGGGCTAGGGTTAAACCTGGGACAAGTGGACTGACGGTAGTCAATAAAGACCAATCAGGATAATAGAGGAGTGAGGTGAAGGACGTATTCCATTATGACGAGTATGTCGTCTAGGAATAGTGACATACACAGTATGTTGTAAATCTTTGGCCAAAGTATTGCAAGCTACTGGTTGTGTTGTCTTATGTCACCAAGTTTAAAACAACGTGATATCAGATGAATATTGGTAACAAATATTCAGATATGTTCTTTAAACAGATTACTCAATACCCGGTGTAGGGTAGGAAAACCTAGTATACGAAGTATACAATATGTATTCAATGCATAAGATAACATAAATAGATCAGTAGCTTACCGAGTTATGAAATGAATAGATTGGTGGATCACCAAGTCATTATAGCTGCATATGGTTATCTATTTGAATTCGATTGGCATGGAATGTTTGTTCTAAATAATGCTTTATTTATAACAATGAACATTATGTATTTAAAAAAAAATCCCTTGTCTCTAAAGTCTTAAAATGGGAATGTTACACTTGACCTTATACTAGTCATTGACTTGTTTGATGATCAATTTTGAATCCCCAATTATTCTTAGTTGTCTGATATTCCATCTGATAGAAATTTTCAACCTAGAAATGAGTACCTCATAGTCTATTATGTTATTGGTACATGGGAAACTCAAACGAAAAGCTTCTGGTATGAGGTCTCCTATTGGGGTGATAAGTACCACACCAGCTCCTGAACCATGGAAAGTGAATGACCCATCGAAGTTTACTTTCCATACGAAGGATTCCTCAATATACATTAGGGAGGGATATGGCAGATCCAGACAGCATTTTTTGTTTCTGGTAAGGGAGATTCAACCAATTGATTGGTAAGTACCTATCCTTTGAGTGACTTTTGTTTCCCAGATTCAACATCGAACTCACTTATCAGGATGATCCAATTTGATAGGAATTAATGAACAAATATGCGGAAACAATTCCTCAAATCACAGCAGTAGGAAACTATTTAGTAGAATTATACTTGTAGAAATATAACAGCATAAATATATATGCACAACATAATACAAGACAAGATTTAACTTGGTTCACCCAATGTGGGCTACGTCCACCAAAAAATTTCTCATATTTTATTATCAACAAGAGTAAAACAACTCTCACAGTCTTATCTCAGTTATGAACTCACAACAAAATTCCAAAGATGTTAAACCACATCTAAACCACAATTGATACCCAATTGCTCAACCTTGATCACTCTTAATCACCTCTTGATCACCGAGACTCAAGACCTCTTAAAAACTCAAGATATAGTAGGAATCCCCTAACACCTCTATTTATAGGATTACAATCCTTTTAAAAAGTTATAAAGCCAACCCTAGAAGTTTGAAAGTCATAACCTTTCAACTTCCCACTGCTGGAAAATTTGTCATGACATTGACAACCATTTAATAGCAACTTGACAGCAACATCGTAGCATGAAAAACAAAAGACAACTACAGAATGCTCTTGAAGTCTCCAAACTTAACCGTTTGAACTCTAACACTTCAATATTGATTCCAGAATACCAAAAACAGGCTCCACACAGTGAACATAGTTTTAGAAAAAAGGTACTTTAATGGATCAACTTTAGAGATAATCTTGGTCTTGTTATTCAATAGGTAATGAATAAGTTTTTGAAAGGAAAAAACCACATCTAAGCAAGAATTTTCAATTTGAGGATAATTCAGCTCATAAGAAATTAAATTCTAGCTAAGGTAATATACTGATCTTTCTTTTTTGCTTGGATCATATTGGGCTAGCAGTTCACCAATATCACATTGGGTGGCCGATATGTATAATAACATAGGCTCACCTAGGGTAGGTGGGATGAAGACAGGAGGATTAGTCAGTTATTGCTTAAGTATCTCAAAATCCTGTTGACATTCAAGGCCCTAATGGAATGTAACATTTTTCTTGAGTAGATGGGTGAAAGGATGGCACCTATCTGTGAGCTGAGAGATGAAATGGAGGATTGCCTGAATTTTTTCCTATAAGCTACGTTGTTGTTTAAGGTTCTTTTATGGAGGAATTTTGGTAATAGCTACAACCTTAGTTAGATCTACTTCAATCCCTCTTCTCAAGATAATGAATCCTAATAATTTTCCTGATTGCACGCTGAACACACACTTCTTTGGATTTAGTCTAACTTTTTAGTCGCGAAGGTGTTCAAAATATGCCTCAACACTTCTGGGTGTTCTTCGCTGGTCCTAGAATTTCCCAGGATATCATCAACATAGTCTTCCATGATGTCATTCATCATGTCATGAAATATTATTGTCATTTCTCTTTGATAGGTTACTCCAACATTTTTGAGACTTAAAGGCATTACTTGGTAGCATAACATTCCCCAAGGGATTGTAAAGGCATTTTTATATTGATCCTCCTCTAAAATCTTGATATGGTTATAACCAGAAAATCCATCCATGAGGGACAACATTTCATAACCTACGGTTAAATCGGCAATCATGTCAATGTTAGGTAAGGGAAAATGATATTTTAGGACATGCCTTATTGATATCTATGAAATCAGTGCATATCCCCATACCAACTGGTTTCTTCTATATTAGCACTATGTTGGATATCCATTCTAAATAATCACTAGGTCTAATAAAACCTACCGCCAATAATTTTTCTAGTTCTTCTTTGAATAAAAGTGCTACACGTGGGTGCATCTTCCTCAACTTTTGTTTGATAGGCTTGGCATTCGGATGCACAACAAGGTTAGGCATGACTAAGGATGGGTGAAAACTTGGCATATCCACATATGACCATGAAAATATGTCTACAAACTCTCGTAGTAGGATCAAAAAAAATTATGCTCATGTGTTGAGAGTGAAGCTCCCAGATTTACCATTTTAGGTAATCTTCTGACCCGACATTGACGTCTATGGTCTCGTCTACAAAAATTTTAGATGTTTCCTCCATATGCATAGGATCAGTAGGGAGATTGAGGTCTTCTTCAAAGGGTGACTTAATGAGACTTTCACCCTAGGTGTGGCCTCTTTTTATGTCCTTTGATTTTTCCATTTGGTTTTCTGTTAGTGCCTTAAAGAGGTTTTCACTATGCATTTTAGACTTTTGTTTTTACTGAGGATTTTTGGAATAAATTTTTCCCTCACTTTTATTTATGTTTTGTTGACCACACATCTCCGAAGTATGCACATGCATCCATATTGATGGAGAAACCATTTTTTTGGTCATCGATTAGAATGGTATCTCGAAATCCCAAGAACTTTACGATTACCTCATCATTTTCAAATAGATATATCGGTACATGAAGTTTTTGGTCCCATCTAATGAGATTGGAATATAAATGGTTTATTTGGGAATCATGAGGGGATAAGGTTAAGACAGTTGTATCCAAAAAAATGTTTTTGGAGGAAAGATCCTTGTATAGGCTAAAACAACAATATGCATCCTTATCTAAATGAGACAATCTATTCTCACATTATGAAGAGGTAGCATCAATATCTGAGGCTAGAGCTCCATGAGGCCTAATACCAAGGCCATTTTTATTTGATTTGTAACGAAGAATTGGGACATACTCTAATCTTCCTTGTCCATTTTTTCTGCACCCATATCCTTCATAACCCATGGCATACATCATCCTATGAGCTTTGGTATATTCTGGAGCTTGGTGACATGGAGATTTTATACCTTCAGGGATCTAATTTGTGTGTGAATCCATAATTTTATCGTCAGATAAGATGCTATGAGGAAAAAATTTATCAAAAGGGCTAGCACAGCTATCCTAGGAGATCTTGAATTGGAAATTTGGTCTACCCCAAATTTTGGTCGATAATGAAAGTTCGGAGACCAAAAGAGCCTATTGGAGGTTATACTCCTCAATTGGGCCAATTGGACCATTTGATAATAATTCCATCTCCCAAGGGATAAATAGAATCAAGACTGCTTTTATCACTAAAACTTAACGTGTTTGGGTCAACACGAGATTTTAGATCTTCATTTTGTAGTGGTAAAACTATATTTGCAGAAGGACATTCATATGCCACATAAGAAAAAATATGCAAGGCTCTGCAATGCATGAATGGTTCTGGATCTCCTGGAATAGTTATTGTTTGTCTACTATGATATAACTTGATAGACTGGTGAAAGGTCGAGGGTATAGCCTATAGGGCATGTATCCATGGGTGGCATAGGAGAATATTTTGAGGAAGATCCAAGTTGAGGATATGGAACTTAGTGTCATGATATGTCGGTATTACTTCCATAGGAAATACTATTATCCTGACTGACTCGTGTTCTGTGTTTTCATATGTTGTGATAGTGATGACTTGAGAATCTAAATCTACCTATGTCCGTCCCAACTGTCTAACCAACTTTAAGGTGAAAATGTTCAAACCAAACCCGTTGTGCACAAGTTCTTTCTTTATCTTTCTTTCAATAAAAAAATCCTCTAGGTATAGTGATAGGTTATGTGTATGTTTTTCATGTGGGATTTCACTTGGGTTGAAGGAAAGGTGTTCCATAGGAGCAAGGTTTGTGACCACCGCTTAGAGATGTGAAAAATCGATATCGGTTGAAACTCCTGACCCCTAAAGTGTTTTGTATAGGATGTCTATATGAATGTTTGATATCTTGAGAAGATCTAAAATTGAAATCTTAGTAGTCATCTTCTCAAGTTGTTCTAATAGATCATGTCAACCCTCCTAAGGGGGTAAGTAGAGGAGGTTTTGGAATCACGAGACAAACACGTCATTTTTCCATAGCATAATCATTCCTGATGATTCATATAGTATTAACATGCTCATCTAAGGAATGAACACAGTTGATAAGTGAATTAAATGGATTAATGGTTTGACCATAAATGTAATTGGTGGCTCTGCAATCATTGAAAGATTGGCTTTGATCTAGATTTTTCATTTCCTATCTATTATGTTTAGGAAACTATGCTTTGAATATTCCCATCTTCTGATTGGGTGTTTGATGTGGTTCACGTAAATTGACTTCAATCTCTCCACTTTCAATAAGGTCTTGGACAAAGTGTCTTAGCTTGAGGAAATTTTCCATTTTGTGTCCCTTGACACAATGATACTCACACTATTCATGGTCTTTATACCATAATGGTTTAGGTGCATCATCAACATATAGTACTATTGTGGGGTACTAGACCATGTTCACTGTGTCCAACTATTTCAGAATTGTGGACAATGAGTCTGTGAGAGAAGTGAACACTCAACATTTGACGGCAGGTTGAACCGTCCCTTTAGTGAGTTTGAAAGGATGACCAATTTGTATTTCCTAGACATTTTTAAAACACATGTTACCGTCTCCTACAACGCTTTTGTTTTTGTTGAAAAATTTAGGTTTGTCCATAGGTTTTATGGTTTCGTTATCTTTTGAAAATGGTTTTAATGTCCCTTTTGCTATTAACACCTTTTCTATTTGGGTACCATTCTCTATAACTTATTCAAATTTATTGACACAATTCATTTGTAAATGAAATACAATGTCTAGGTTTAAATTGGGTGCGGAAATTGCCAACTAATTTACTTTTCAGGGATTGAACAAGGGAAGTGGCTAGCTAACCCCTGTCCAATATTGCAAGAAACTTGAAAAAGTTTCATTAGGTTCATTTGCTTTGCACTACATATGTCTAACATAGTGGTGTTGCACTTTTGAAATTGAATGAGAAATGTCATATAAATATCTCTACTAACTCTGGCCATGTAAAGATAGACCCCTTTATGGATGTGGAGAAACCACTCCAAGGTTTGATCTTCTAAACTTCGTGGTAAGATAGGTCGTATGAGTTAATTTTCATTATAAGCCACTTCTTATCACACCATGTAGAAGTCCTTAATGTGATCACATGGGTCACCCTTCCCTTTGTACTTTTCAAACTTGGGGAAATCAAAATTCTTAGGAAACAACGTATGCATTATATCCTTTTCAAATGGATAAGGACATAGTTTTTTGAATTGATATTTTTTTCTATGTCCAACATTACTTTCTTGAAGGCTCGCAAGTATAATCTTCAATGGATTACAAATCTTGTGTGAGGAGTTGTCTCTTTAGAAGGGGAAGATGGCATGTACACCTTGTTATAATTTGATAAGTTTTCCCCTCTATCTTAGTCTTTGATATGAAGCTCACTATGTCTTAACCTTAGGTTTCTCTTGATGTGCACTGTTTATCTATGTGTCATTTTTGCACATGGGAAGCTAGACTAGCTACTTGTTTGCTAATGGTTTAGTATTTGTTGCTACATAATGACTTTCGTCATCTTTAGGTCCTTCTGAGATTTTTACGCATAGGAGGCGGATATTTGCACTTACATTATTATCCTAACTTTGCGAGGTATATTAAGAGGTGGTAATTCATAACCACTCATGTGTTTGGATACCGCGGTTTCAGCATTATTTTTTTGGTTATATGAATTAGAGGTATGTCCTTATTTTAATTCATCATTGAAGTTAATAAGAGGGCATTGTTATGCTTCTTATTCTTCGTAGGTGATATAGGTAGGTGTAACAAATTCATATTTGGGTGTCATCTTGGAAAATAACTCTACCACTCTATGTAAGCACTCCTATCCTTATTAAGATAAAGGACTTCATCCAAGTGTGTGGGATCAAACTTGAAATCATCCCAAGGCAAGTCTTCTTCATCACCACTATAAACAATTAAGTCATTTTTTTATTTTACCATAGAAAAGAGGGGTCCTAAATCATGACCAATGAAAGGATTAGACCCCAATCTATTAGATGTCATCCTCGTGATAGGGGCATACTAAGGTTCCTACAAAGGTTTTTGTCGAATGTGATTGATGATACAATAAACCTACGTTACAACATTATAATGTGACTCTCATAATGTTTGCTAAAGAATGCTTGACAATTGGTCAAAAAATGTTGAGTGAAAAAGAATAAAGAATCCAGGGATCTAACAAGTATTTCCCTAGAAAAATAAATCAATACAATGAACAAACACAAGGCACAATCATGCAAGTTTGATAAACCAATCTAACCTAAATGGATATACTCCTCATAGAAATAACACCATCAAATGGTAGGTTTAGGCACAAATATTAACAACATGGTATCACCACTTAGGTCAAGTTTGATATAAAAAGTGCCTAAGTACTTAAGAGGGTGTTGACACAATCCCCACCAAGGTATACTAAAACAATTTTCTAGAAATAAACAAATTTTGAGCTATGAAAAAGGAGGATACCAATGTGAGCAATGTAATAACATTATTTGGACACGTAAGTCAAGCCTTGTAGACAAAGGCAATATTTTTAGTATCAAAATGATGTTACTACAATGCTAGCAAAGTAACGACGTTCTCCAAAACTTAAGTCAATGTTGAGATCAAGAACTAAGTCTAAGTATAGTAATAAGTTGTTATTTATGTCAATAGTGTAACAATACAACTTTGAAACTTAAATCAAGTTTCCCAAGGAAAACAAGACATAAGTATCCAATTTGTAGTGATAAGATACGTGTAAATGTAACAACTCAAAGGAATTCAATGATGAGACTACCTAACTACAATTATAATGTGTCTCAATATGGGTTTGATACAAAGGACCAACTAGAACATGAAGACGTACCATTCACACTTTCAATGCTTGCATTCTAGCATTGCAACCTAGTCATGCAAGTAGACTACAAAAGTGGTGGACATGGTAATTTCTAGTGGTATCCATGTGTGATGTCTTCTTTTGTCCCAAAATGGGAAAAAAGAATACAAAAGAGTAAAACCAAGTGATGATGAAATAAACTAATTATAACTTTGGTGAAGTTTCACGTTTCCCTAAGACAAGTGAAAAACTAGGACAAAGTAACACGTCGTAAGTTTTGTGATGAATGACACTAAGCTCCAACTTCAATGGAGTCTCTCCTTGTTCAAAAAAAAAGGTATTGACCTAAAAAAAATTAGTGCTTCACAAAATCTCTTTAGAACACGATGTTTTGAGTTGGCCAAGTTGGCCTCAAGATAAAATGGCTTCCTATTTGGTTCTCTCAACTAGGTTATCACAAACAATCTCTGCGATAGCGGTTTGCCAAGGAATTCACAATGACTAAACCTTGGAGTATCATGGATTTACTTTACCACCTTCAATAGAATGAGCAATAAATGCATTTAATTGTATTTTCATTGTGGTCGCATAAATAAATGTTTGACACTACTCTCACAAATGTGTATTAATCAAGTAGGTAAGCAAGGCACTTCCCATTTCATCCACAAGGTTCCCTCTTGCGTGGACTACTTTGGGGTTCCTAGGAGCATCCCTTTTGTTATCTTAAGGCTTATGCCAAAGGGATATTCTCCTAGTTCAAAGTGGACGATCCGTAGCTCTTAACCAAACCCTGCATATACAGTATGTTGATTGATGAATGTGGTGTGTTTTTTATCTTTTGGATTAAGAAATGAGATTTAGCACACTATTGGAAACCTACAAAAAACATGTTAGTTTTATTTAGATCCTGATTCTTTTATGAGCATATTCTTGGTCCTTCATGTAAAGATTAGTAGTTATTCAAATGATCAAAACATCATAAAAAGAGAAGAGAACGTTGTTTCTAATTCTCGAGATTGTCATAAGACACACGAGAATAGCATATGCAACGAGGAATCCTACTATATTATGAAATGGAAAAATTTGTAACCTAAATGTACAAGCAATTATTTTTAATCAAGTTGTTTATTATTTCCCTTCAACTTAATGAAATGTTTTTTGAAAGCACAAGAAAGGTTTAGAATCATTTTTTATTCCCAAGATCACCTAGAAGATGTGAGGGAAGAGTATATGTGATCTTATCCTTATAAATAAAAATGCAACATTCATTAACTTATCCAGCTAAGTTAGATCAAAGCATGATCTTATATACCATGTAAATCAAAATTTAGTATTAAGAAACCCTAGAAGATGTTAGAAATATTTAAGATCAAATCATGCAAATGTTTTTTTATATGGGGCCAAATTTTAATAGAGCACACCTACGCACCCCTAACAACATATACGTACTCATGACCACATATACATGCCCCTACTAGTGTATGCACTCCCCCTAGAATATATGCATGTGCACCCCTTAGAGCATATGCGCACCCCTAAACTAGAAGACACACTGCAGAAAAAAAAATAGTGTGATGTATGTGCGGTCAACAAAACGTATGCGCCCCCTAGAGCGTATACATGCCCCTTAGAATATATAGGTGCCCCATAGAATGTATATGCATCCCTTCTTGTAGATCACCAAAATACAGGATTTTTGCAAAAAAAAATGTAAAAAAACTCAAAATTTGGTATTTTTGGTTAAAATATAACATCATTTTACCTCCCTTGATCCTGAAAAGAGCATCAAAACAAAGCTAATTTAAATATCATAGTTAAGTAACCTTATATCTAGCCAAAAAATAAAAAATAGGGTTAGTTCCAACAATTTGAAACTTCATGAAATCAATGGAAAATTGAGTATGTCCCACCAGGCGTGCCAAATGTATGCATGAAAGACTAAATATGTCATAAGAATTGAAACTAACACCGAGTAGCTTCAAGACATGATTAGATCAAACAAAGCATCAAGATAAGAGCTTAGAAAACTAACTTCTTTGTATGCAATATGAATAAAACAAACTAACATGCTAAGCCATTTTACTCTTCATATTTCTAATTAAATGTTAACCTAGTTAGATCCTATAGCAGGCAAATTGGTTTTGTTGTTTTGCTTCAAGATGGTGAAAGGACCTCTCTAAAAAAATGGCTACAAGGCCATGTCAGATATTCCTCTACTAACCAAACATGAATAATGAATGCAAGGTGAGCAAGCTATTCCAACAATGGAAGCAAGGCTCAAGATTATATGATACTATCAAAAGTATGGTGTAAAATTGAAAGGGATGCACTAGGATTGTATTTATAGGTTTCCATTTGGGAAAGTTTAGAATCCTAGTGCATGTGGGACAAAAGGTACAGCCAAAATAATTTTTTTACAATTCAATGCACTTTTTTATTAAATTAGGAGCTAATTAATCTTTTAGGATTAATTATCCTAAGTAGCCTTAGGAAGCTTTCTAAGAGCATCTAAAATGGGTTTGGATAGATTTTGGGAGTGTTATCCAAAACTCACCCCTCAAGTTAATTTTGATAGCAGGCATCAGATTCTTCAGTCCCGAGCAAGTAGAATTGATTCAAGGCCCAAAATCATGTTTTGGGGGTCCCTTTGGTTTCTCTCTAATTTCCCCATCCAAGGAAAAAATCCAACAAGTTAGAAAAAATTGAAAAAAATCCAAAACATGAAGTTGCGGGCTTGTTTTAATGCATTGTGGGTCTGGAGGCTACGGATCATGTCAGTGCAGATCGTACCAAGGTTCTTCATACCAAGTTTGGATCCAAAATGCAAAGGAATTGGATAAAATGGCTTTCTGTGTCCCAAACCGCACAAGTTCAACAAGGACGTGCGGGGCGCACATTGTCAAAAATGTCAAAGTCAAAGAGAAATCGGTGAATTCATAACTTTTTATCCCACGCGATCTGCGAGACAGGTGGGAAAAAAGTACGCACGGGACACACAAATGTGAAAAGGCCGTAAAAGGAACTAGGTGTTACAGAGAATGCAAAGGTCAACAGCCCTCGCAGCCTGGTCAACAGCAGACACATAAGGATAAGGAAGCCCGAATCGGGTGATGTGGAAGAATGTGTCCAAGACATCCAGGGCACACGGACCCACTTTTGCCAAAATAGCTGTAATGAAGAGAAAAACTCAATGTTTGACCTCCCGAACTTCAAATAGCCATAACTTTTGACTTTGAGCTCTGATTTTCATAAAATTGGACTTTCTAGAATGAGCACAACGTCCTCTACATCAAAAAAATTTGATTTCTTAATTTTGATGAGGGTAGATATATTAAAATAAAAGAAACATATTCAGCTCTATTCAAATAATGCTCATTCCCGTCAAATGACAGAAAATACCTGGCATACCCAAAATAGCTACTCGCAGTCAAAAGGCCATAACTTTTGAATTTCTCAATGAAATTGGTACCATTGGAATCGTGTTTCCAAGCCCAACGCACATAAATCAATAAATTCTAGATTCGATGAGGGATCGATGGATATTTTCCTGAAAACGTGGCCAAGTTCAGAATAGTGTTTTATTTGGTAGTTAGACACATTCAATGAAGCATGGGCTAATATATTTCACTGCTGCAACTCATGGGATAGTATGGGGATCCTTTTGTAAGAAACAGAACATCATTTCACTCCATTTAATACCTCTTACAAGTGGTTGAAGGATAGATTTCAGGATTTCCATTTTCCCTCTCTCTCTCTCTTCTTATTTTTCTATAAATTGGAGTGTTGGGCTCATTGTAAATGGGAGGTAGTTTTGTTGTAGCAATGTAACTTCTTGATCATGATGGTTATTATGATGACCTCCACTTTTTATATTGCAAACGTCGACATGTGATTTGTTTAAGGAAGGTGTATTCCTTTGATGTTGAAAATCATGTTTGCAATAAATGGGTTATTATTGTTTAGAATTTGTGCTTACTGTAATTCTTCTTACTTGGAAACAAGACCATTCTATTTTGTGGATAATAAGTTATAAATATGTATTATTGTTTCATAGTTTTATATGGTAACAGCACACCTTGAATCAATTCCATTGATCCGAGGTATGCTTTTTTCATTCCTCGTTGACATCTTGTTAATGAACATACTAAAGGAAACATATTAATTAACCAAGCAGAATTTTGGCATAAATCATGAAAGAACCGGCTTCAGGTATCCTTACTAACATCATGTTGCAAATTGTAAGTTTGAACCTCCTTTATTGATGTTTTGGGAATGTTGAGCAGCATGAAGAGATAAAGGATCTATTACTAAACTATGACTATTGGTTCCTAAAACTATGATACAATACCCTGCCCTATATAGAATTTAACCTTAAAGTGGGATTATGACCTAACCTAAGATGGTATGTGATATAGTTTTGGATTTGAACTAACCTAAGATAAAATTTAAAAAGACCTAAGAACTAAGATGGAAATCTACCTAATGCTAAGGTGACCTAAACTATTATTAAACCTAAAGGGGAGCTATGGGTTACGTGGTAAAAGAAAGGTCGGTGGTAGTGGCGTCTAAGGTATTAATGTGAATTGATATCTGTCCTTATAACCTAAATTTGCCAAGATTGGTGGAGGTATAAAAAGAAAGTGGGATGTCTAGTTGGCAGCATTGCTAAAATTAAAATGAATAGGAATTTTTGAAGTTTACTTCACCAAATTCAAAGTGGCGGTGGCGTAAGAAAAGAGAGGGAAAGTTGCATTCAATGCATTTAATGGCATTGGTTTCAGCGAAGAAATCACCTAGGAAAGAGAGGAAATGGGTTTTACAAAGGTTGTTGTTCATTTTGGTTTTTTCATCTACAAATTATGGTGTACTTTTGATTACATTTGGTAGAAGTTTCAGTTTTAGAGAAACTCTGATATAAAGTTGCTCCTTCTTACTCAAATTAGATAATTTCTAATTTGTTTCCTAATGGAACAGTTTCAATCCATTTTGTGTTATTCACCTGTGCATTATGATTTCCGTTGGTTGCTGATGGAGCATTTTATCTTAACCGATTAAGTTAAAATTTTGGTTTGTTTATTTCAAATAAATGAACTAATGTTGTTGGGATTGTCTTTACTGTTAAGTTGATTTTGGATCTTTACTTCTGAGTTTATACCTCTTTGTGAACCCCACTGTGATCGAACCAGGTAGGTTTTATCCCTCTTATAAAGGAGCTCTTTTCATTAGTTGGGATCTATGTCGATTTGACTGTAATCCTAGTTGGCATTCTGTAGAAGGGAGAAAACTAAACTTGAGTTGTAGTGCAGAAGCTATCAATGAGTAAGGAATTATATTTTTGGTTGTTCTTATACTCTTGGTAATAACAATGAGTTTATTATCTGAATCTTCCCTCCCCTTTTGCGTAGCTAAACCACAGCTATAGCTGCTCCTTCACGTGTTGATGGGACTGTATCCCACTTAGGTCTTTAACTTTCATGTTAATTAGACTATGCTAACCCAAATAGATTTCTGATTTAATTGTTTGATCAGAAATTGAAAGATCGTTTGTAAGATCTATATTAGTTATTTTATGTTGATATGCATAATCATTCTTAGGGAAAGAATAATATGATTTTCTCTCTCTGTAAAATATTCATTGACTATTTTATCTTCGAAAGCTGAAGAAAACTATACTATGTTTTCATTATCTGAATTGGTGGCATAATGTTGTTTTAGTGGAACTCTGAAGGATGAAAAAAGTTACTTACTTTACATTTTTTATTTTCACTATTCCCTAGTAATATGAGTTGAGGCCAAGTGATTAATTGAAGGAAAGGAATTCTCGTTTCATATTATCTTAGATCCAACATGAATTCCATTTTTAAAGGTAGAATGAATTTGGTCTTTGATGTTATATGAAGAGTTATTTTGTGTTGTGAATTGTAAATCATTATTCCTTAAACGTAATTCCTTTCTGGGAATTGTTAAGATCCCTATTTTGGGTCATTTATTGTTCTGAAACTAAAATGAACTATATGCGTTATAGTATGAAACAATTAAGTAATTGGGATGTAGTATTACTTATTTTTTGTGAATTTTCGTATGAATTTCTACTTTCTGGGTGTTGTTGGATCATGATTTTAAGTTAAAGTATTATGGGTTGCTCATTATGATCTTCCTTCTTGATCCTTGATTCTTATGTGGTATATATCTGAACTGCTTGAATGTTCCATAAAAAGTAGGGTTCTTTTAATGAGACGGTTAGTCAAAATAACATCATTTTAATGATAAGTGCTTATCATGCTCAGTTCATAGAACATACCCATGCTAGCAATTTTTGCAGATGGATTCTGTAAGTAGCAAAAGAAGACATGTTCTTTTATGATGCTTCTCTTGTTTAACTAAAATTTGGATCTTATATGAGGCATTATTATTCCTTTCAAATGTAATTAAAAAAAGGAAAAGTTGTATTTTTGTTTGAGTTTATCAATGCTGATTGGAATGAGTGAAGTCCGAATGTTTGGACTTGTAAAACGTATATATTTTACCTTGAGAAATGAGAAAAAGGATTTTGTGTTATTTTTATTTGTTGAATCATTCACTTGAGTTTTTTATAAAGGGGCTTGTAAACTTATTCCTACTCTTTTATATTTATAACTTGCTTAAATGATGGCAGTTGGACTTAAATGAAATAATAAGGAGAGAATTGATACTATATTCTTCTCTTAAATACAATTTCTAAGCTAGGTAGTACAGATGGTTACTCGTCAAATCAATATGGGCTATTAATTGACATTAATAAAATACTAAAATGCCTACAAACTTTGGTATAAGTAATAATTAGAATTAGACCCTAACTAATGAATGTTAAGGAAGGGACAATTAGTTTAGGAATAAGAATTCGTTAATACTCTTTTGGGGTGTCGTATCCAAAGGATATTTGGAAAGAGGAAATCATACCTCCTCTTAATAAACTTAAACTAAGGTAAGATAATTGAAAATAAATTGATACATGTGTATAGTAAATAGACTTCATTATAATGAAGTCTATTATAAAGAAACATGGATTTAAAACCCAACCATGAGTGAACTTGGTTAAGCTGATTTGGACTGTAAGTCTGAAACTTTAAATAATGAACCAAGAAATAATATACAATCCTTTTAAGGAGGAGTGATTGTATATTAAGCTACATGACAATTTAATTCATTCATGGCTAGCAACTGTAATGAACAAAGAGGTTAGAGAATCAGCAAGGTTGTTGAAAATTATTCTTAAACTATAAAGATAAGAAAGTGATCAACCTCTTAGCTGGATATGTACCCCTAGATGGGAGGATTCCACAGGATGTTTGTACATGCCAGCTGCAATAAGGTGTCATCATGAAGGCTAGGTCTTCATGATGACACAATGTTGTAGCTGACATGTTGCAACACCCTTTCGAATCAGATCATCTAGGTTTACATAAGCTTGGAATTGGCCTCAGTTTTACTTTGGACCAAGTTAGGAATGTGTTTGTGTACCGTTAGTCATCATGAGTGCTTCTCTATACCTTTTCGTATTGTTGACTTGGATTAAGGTTCAACCTTGGACAAGAGGACTGACAGGAGTCAGAAAATACCATTTTAGATAACAGATGAAGTGGGGTGAAGGACGTATTCCATTGATGAGTATGTCATTTAGGAATATAATCATGTTAAGCATGTGAAAATCTTTGGCCAAAGTATCACAAGTTGCTAGTTGCGTTGTCCTGGATTACCTACTTTAAGAAGTAGGATTTCAGATGGATATCGGTAACAGATATTCAAATAGGCCTCTTAAATAGAACACTTCAATACTCGAAATGGTAAAGAGAATCAGGTATACTTAGTTTACATTACATTGAATTAACATGAAGGATCAGTAAGAAGCCGAGTCATGAAATGAGAGATCGATGAAACTTCGAGCCATGAAATAGGAGATCGGTAATTCATCGACTCATTACAGCTGCATATGGTTATCTATTATGTGATTGAATGGCATGGAATGTGTGTTCCATATTATGAATATGTGAATAGAGAACATTAGTCTAAACGTAATGTGTGTTTTAAATCATAGTCATTTACAACAGAGAACATTAATTAAAACTTGGAACATGTGTTCTAAATTATAATAATTTAGAGCAGAGAACGTTATGTAAAAAAAAATCCCTTGTTCTAGAGTCATGAATGGGAATGTTACAAGTAAAGCTCTATCAAAATTTCTTTGTGAAGCCAATGAGCTGCAAGCCCTTGTAGTGGACTCCTTACATGGTGATCCAAGCCCTTATTTTGTAAGATATTGAACTATGGATATTAATGAAGCAATAAATACGAGTTCGTGGATGTATCTTCCCTTGTTGTGTTTGTTTTCCTTCTCTTTGCCCCTCCAATATCATTGCATGTATATTGTGTTTATTCATTCTCTTGTAGGGATCCATTATCATTGTGTATTTTTGAGATGTTGTTGTGAATGCATTTTTCTAGATTGTGGAGAACTGTTATCACCCCTTCTAGTGTGCACTTTTCTTCTATATTTCACACATTGGAAGACTACTCTCACTCCCTCCTCCTCTGGTGTATCACCGTTGTAGAGTAGGCTTTCATGTTTTATGAATTCTCTCTCCTTGTTCCCTTGGAAATTTACATTAGGACAGTTAGTTTTGCCTGCATTAAAGTAGATTTTGGTCGGTATTTTAAGAGTAAGAACCAGCTTTCTCTAGAGGTATATCTCAAGTAGCAAGTCCCACAACTTGGAGATAGTACCCATGTTATCCAATCACACCGTGAGCTCAAGTATATGCCCTTGTGTAAACATAAGGGTGCTATGATTCGGTGATAACAGGGAGTTTTGGAAGTGGGAATTAGCCAATAAGAAGGTTTATTGGTTAAATGCAAGATTAAAGGCTTAATTAACATATAATTAACTAATTAAGAGGATTATCACTAATCAAAATGTTGTTAATTGGCATCCTAAGTGAATTAGAAGGATGGTTAGATAACGAAGTGTCATTATTTGACCAAAGTGAGAGGGATTGAAGATTGTCAATGTAATTTAAGTATTAAAATTGCTTTGATTTAAATATAGGTGTCTACACTATGATTCTTTATCGCAGGCCTATTCAAACATCAGACATCATTCCATCTCCTTCACCCTATCAACCTCCACTAGCATGTCCTCTATTTACATGTACACTTTTCATGAATGACTCTTACTGAGAGCACATTCCATTTGATCCTACTTGCTTTGATACTATATGCATACATGATGGGTTGACTCGGCTAGGATTTACATTTGATGACATATTTCCTCCACCTCATGATCATCATTTCTACCATGGATTTGTTTGCATTATCATTGTTTATCATCTTTGAGTCTTTCATCTCACGGTATTTCTTTCATGTGTTCCCCACACTTCTCCACTTACACTCAGGTACTCTTGGCTTGATTACATTGGAGGCATGTTGACCCTGATCATACTGATACATTATTTTCCATGTCATTTGGTCATGTTTTCATTTGCAATGACTCATTTCTTGGCTATTCACAAAATATTACTCATTGGTATGAACATGGTTATCCATTTCCTTCCTTCATTGATGAATAATATGTTATGGGCATGTATAATTTACACGTCAATGGATCCTTACTCGACCAACCTGACATTATCGCTTATAAAGTCTCAGATGCTTCACCATTTGGTTTTGATCATGACAATGATGACCTCTTAGATGATATTACTTGATATATTTTATCATCACACACTTGGGGGGCATCGCACTTATTCCCCCCTCTAGCATTGACACTTGTCTTATATCATCATCATTTCACATCTAGTCTCACAAAAATAACATACACATCTTGATACATGATCGTATCATCATTACCCGATGACGTATTCTCATGCAAAAATTCACACTTGACTGCTGAGGGCATCCTATATACATGAACCTCACACACTACACACTACATTAAAAACTATATAACACACTTCACATTTCACATATTCATAACTTTCTACGTAGTATCTACTCTATGCATTCACGACATCTCTTTTTAGCACATACTTCTACACACTACGATCATTATCCTATGACACACTCTAGTTCCATGGTTCATACTCGAATTTTGAGGTTCTACATCTCAAATGTACCTTACTATACTCACTCATTCACACACCCTATATGTTATATGCTTTAATGATCATATCTTTCTAGTGCAAACATTCAAACCATTTCCTAATGGCGTACTCTTGTCTACAGTTAATTCTTGACTATTGGGGGGGCATGTAAAAATGAACCTCATCTCATACAGACACATCCACTCAAGGGGAATGTTTCTCCTTTAATTCACTCTACATTCCATTCCATCTCATTCATAGCATGTTCCATATCTTGGTCGCATTTAGTCTTGTTTGCATTTACTTGTCACACGAAAACTTTATTACACATGCTAGTCATATATTTTGTATGTCATTGTCTTTATCATATACACATGTGTGTTCACTTTATTTCTAGTTGTGATCGTAGATTCTACAGATCCACACACGCAACATGGATATTTGGTGCAATAACTATTACCAATCCCATAGTGGCCCTGGGGGCATCCACTTTCATACACTACATGTTCTATTGTTTCATTTTTCATAGCACACTACTATATCTGATTATACATGCCTTGACATACTTTTTATATTTCTAACATGCTAATGGTTGCTTCATGTGCATCATTTGCTTTGCAAGTTTCTTCCATGGTTTTATGTTACATTGTTTGACATTGTTTACTCTTATTTTCCAATGTGCACATTGTATTCTTGCATCCACTACGGACTTGATTTTATTTCGACATCGTGAGTGATGTCCCATGTTTGAAACCTACCTTTTGTGGTCTAAATTTTCTCCTTGTGTATTGTTTTTTTGTGTCTTAGCTTACACATTGTTTGTTTGTTTCCTAGCTTACATTTTACATGTGTATTTATATTTCTTGAACTAACACTTGTTTCCTAACCACTTTTTTTTGTGCCTTGGTTTCTACCAAGCACACTCCTCCCCTTATAAGGCATAGTTTCAGCATAATGTTAAGTCCTCCTTTGAGTTTCATTCTCCTTAGTGACCTCACATGCACCCTAAACAAGGGGGAATCATCTGGGTGAATCAGTCACCCCATACAGTAGTTTACAATCATCACACAACATAGCTCAGTACTGGTAAAACACAATCATCAATTTTAGACAGGGCTCATAATCTAACTTGGGTCCTTAGCATAACACAGACACTAGTGCTTAGACCAGGACAGTAATGTCTGGGTGACCCTGACCCTTTATGGATTCATGTGACTAGGGGGAAGTTACATATAATAATTCAGTATAATACAGTCTACAACACTTCACACAATGGATCTTATAAGACATACTGTCCTTAGCACTCAGCACACATGCATCATACAAAATTTTCTACTTTCGCATTGGATTGGAATTGGTTTTATTGGATCAGATTTTTGCACACCATATGTAGTGGTGTTCCATACTTTAGGAAGTAGTTAAAGGTTAGAGGGTGACACCATAATTTTCTCCCTACACTTCTTCTAGTTCTTGGGGTGAGATTTCCCAAAAGAACTTGTATTCTTTGCAGTCGGCATGAGATCACCCAAAAAACTCATTCTTCTACATCATCTATAGGATCCTTTCTACACTCTTTTTCTTGTCATAGATCAGGTGCATATGTTCCTTTTTCACATTTTACATATTGTTTACTCATGTACACGTGTATTTGACTACTTTTTCACTTTCTCTTTTGCAGGTTCATCCTTATGGGAAGCTATATTCAACATCATCCTACATCAACAACATCTACCACATCAGCATCAAAATCAACAAAAGGTATAAAGGCCAACATCTACACATGTGTTTCCACCCTATGGTCATCATTCATCATCAATTTTTGCACTTTCTCCTTGCTAGTTTCCATGCTTCACATTTTTATCACTCCACACATTATCTTGTTTCTCAGCACTTTTGCACCATAGATCTACATGGTTATCAAGAACACTTCTCTTATCTACTTTATTTTATCGACAATTTGATCAACAACATAAATTAGATCATCTGGATGTAAACCACTCAACAGGAAGGCGTGAGGTATTGGACAGCACAGATAAGACCACGTGCGCCTATCATGAACCAATGAAGACAAAGTGGATAAATATTGGAACAAATACTGAGCCTAAGGAAGCCATAATTGAAGACTATTGATTAGACTCTGAAGTGGAAAAAATCATCCAGTTACTAAGGGATTACCAGGACCTATTTCCTATGGGATACCATGAACTTAAAGGCATGCATGAATCATTAGGGGAGATAAAGATAAAGCTTAAAGAAAGTGCAAGCCCAGTTGGAAAGAGACCTTACAGAATGAACCCCAATTTATATGAAAAGGTCAAAGAAGATATTGATAACATGTTGAAATATGGAATTATCAAGCCCCTTGATGAGTAAGAATGGGTTAGTCCAATGGTGATCAGTATCAAGAAGGATGGACGGATTAGAATATGCATGGACTACAGGGAGTTAAATTTTGCATGTGTAACTAATCCATTCCCTACACCATTCATTGAGGAAATACTAGAAGGAGTTACAGGGCGTGAAATATATTTGTTTATGTTAGTGAGAAATCACAACACCCCCAAATGAGCTCTAAAAATTTGCTTTCCTAAGGCAGACTCATTTGGTGTGATTTGTGTAACATTGGATCATTCCCCAAGTTGTGGGACTTGTAAATGGGAATGATCCTCCAGAGAAGGTCGGTTCCTCTTCCTAATCCTAGCACTAAACTACTTCTAAGGAATGAAATGTGACTATCTACTCCTAATCTAAAAATTCCAAGGGACCAAGGAGAGAGAGAGAGCATGAAAATAAAGAAATCCTACACTACAAAGGTTATAGCACTGAGAAAAGGGAACTGCTGATCACAAACCCAAGTGCATGAAATGGAGAGAGGTGAGCAATGGAGAGGATGGACATATGCATCACAGATGAAGGATGAAGTTCACACATAACACCATTTCAAACCCTTTAAACACAGCTCCCAAAACATGCAATGGACATCAGAGATATGCACAGTATACCCTACAATGGTGAGAGGCAAGAAGAGACAACAAAATGAGCAAAGGATGGACAAAAATGCATCATGAAACAAATTTTATTGCTCCATGAGTTCACAAAGTACACCATTAATGGGAAAGAGGCAATAAAATGCCATTACAAAGCCAAGGGAGGTGGCTTAAAGTCCACATTTTACCCTGGAGAAGAAAGAGAGAGGGGGGTAGGGAAGAAGAATGAACAACTTTACAATGAATCATGCCCCCGTATTTATAGATTTGATCAGAGATAAGAAAGAGAGAGGGAAGCAGGAAAAGTAGGTTGAAGCTCAACCACTGTTGTTAATGCTTCTGATAAAATATGCCCCAAATCTATCTTTACTACATGATTCCTTGATTTGGTGCCTTGAAAGAAGAGGAAACGACAGAAATAGATCAAATCTGATTTTGTTGTTGAGATAGATGGATCCTACATTGAAGGCCTAAAGATGTTTCCTCCTTTTTCCTGTACCTAACCTCCTCAAATTACATTCTCAGACCTCCATGGCATAGGTAAGGCCGAGATCTTTCCAATGGTGTTAGATTTGCAATATTTTGAGCCCTGAGTCGAAAGATATGCCCCTTCAAAGTTTGTATACGATTCGTATGAATGGACAGGGAAAATAATTTGAAAAATGGGCCCCCCTTTTGGTTTGGGACATGTGGCAGCCATATTAGAACAAAAAATTGATCTTGTGGGTCTACAATTTATCTTTTTCCCTTTAAATGAAAGGCAAATTTTCACTTTTCCCTTTGACTCCCCACCTTGTCTTTGACTCGGGTTCTAACACTGAATTTTTCCTTTGCCTCATTCTGGAATGCAAGCTCGTATGTCTGAAACATTTTCCCTTCATATTTTCCTTATGTACAGGACTTTTCTTGCCCAAATTTTCTAGGGGGTGAATTTGGGATAACAATTTGGTGACTCACAGGGACATCTATCTGCTAGATGAATGGACTAGTGGCCTTTTTTACATCCATTAGGCATGGATTCCAGCCTTATAAACAGATTCTGATCTAAAATCTGAAATTTTGACCTCTGAGCCTCCTAGAAACCCACTGAAACTTGAAGTTAGACTTCACCAAAAGCCAACTGAATGCACTGTGCAGGAGCAATAGCACCAAAAACTATGTACAAACTGAAAATCATACATGCTCAAAATGGAACATGCAGAGTGTGCAAAAGAACTTCTTCTACTAAAAAAAACCTACCTACTCTACTCTAACCAAGAGCAAAGGGAACTCAAACAAAACCTATAACTGGAGGGGAGAAATAGCTTCCCTTCCTCAAAAATGGAAGCCATGCAACTGATTTAGCATTGAACATGGCTGGTTGGATGAGTGAAAAAGTAACTACAAGATGATCTTCCACCCAAATCACCAAAGTATCACCAGGAGACAAATCAAATACCTCTTTTAGTTGCTCTGCATTTGGATTGAAGAGGTATGGCAGCTGATCCTTGGTGCTTTTCATATCATCCTCATGCCCTGAAATGGACATGACTTGTTGTGGCTGCTCCTTTGGCTCCAATGAAGCCAAGTACCTAATTAGGCATGGTCTGGTCCTTTGAATGTGCCCCTTGTTCTGAGTTTCAAATCCAAGAATGGATTTCTCTTGTGTACCTTCTTGTATGAATGGTGTGGGAGAAATGGTGACATCCTCCTACCTTTTGCATTCCTCCTCTTTCAAAGAACATGGAAGATCAGTATCTTCCAACCTTGGTTCTATAGGGCCATTATGGAGTGCAGGATTTTTCACTTGAACATCCTCCTTCATGGTAGCAGGTTCATGTGCATCGAAGATGGATGGAGGAGTAAATGATATAATCTCCATGGGCTCATTTTCATCAAATAAATCTCTCAAGTCTGACAGATAGTCTACCTCCTTGTTGTCTTGTTGTAAGTGCTCTACCTCCTTCATGGTGTCCTCTTGATCTAGAACTTGCTCACCATGGCTTCTCTCTTCCTCAAACATGAAGTTTGAGAGATCAAACTCTTCTTCAACATCGGAGCTTAAAGGGGATGAAGTGGGAGGAAGAGCTAAAGGTTCCCCTATAGCTTACTCCACACTTAGAGCCTCTGGAACTATATGGTCCTCTTCCATCATGGGTTCATCAATCAAATCAAGCCTTTGAAATGAAAGAAAAAAATCTTCAATGATGCCTTCTTTATTGAGTGGCCTCAACACTGATATGATCTCTCCCAGTTGCTCCTCGTCAATGGGGCTTGAGACTGATTGCTCCTCCTCTTGTTCTTGCTCTTCTTCTGCTACAAACTCAACCTCATCCACCACTGGTTCTTCAATCTTGACCTCATCTATTGGCTTGACCATCAAGGGGATCTTTGTAAACCCAAATTTGGTATCCCAACTCTGAAGATTGTTTGTCATTTCTTTTCTGTTTGGCTCCTCTTCTTTTTGTTCTCCTTGACTGGATTCTTGAGTCTCTTCCCAACATGGGCTTGGGAAATAAAGAGGAGTGGCAAGTTGGGGTTCAACCATCTTTGTAATTGTTTGTGGTGGGAAGGGAGGTGTAACTTCTTATTTATTTAGAGGGGATGACTGTTTGGAAGGGAAAAGGACAGAAGAATTGAGATGAGGTGGAATACTAGGAGATGGAGAAATGAAATAAACACTTGGAGCAGCAAGTGAGGGGCTTGACTCTTTCCTCTGCTGAAATGATAAAGATTGAGGGAGAGAAAATGAAAGGTAAGGAGCTGGTGATTGACTTACCCATTGATAAGGTTGTCCCACACTTTGCTCATAAGCCCCAATGTCCTCAATCCACTATGTAAGTTGAGGCAACACTTCGACCATGAATTCAAGCTTCTCTTGAGGACTATAATGTCTTGGAAAAGGGCCTTCCCATGGACAAGGTACCTTGCAACCAATATTGAACGCCTTCATTCATGTTATGCCCCTTGACTGATCCATGCCAACCTCCATTTTTTTAATCTTCTCTAGTAGACCAGCATCCTCTACATAGCTATCGCCGTCATATGCGTCCCCTTGTTCTTGATAAGCTTCATAGTCAAATTGGTTTTGACACTACTCATATGGGTAAGCATAATGATCCTGGATCTTATTATAATGCTAATCTGGAGGAGTTGGGAAATACATTGGAGGTGGACTGTATTATTATAAGTGTGAGTTCCATGAAGGGAATGAAGTCGTGATTGCATAACCTCATGGAATGGGATAAAATTAAAGATATGGAAGAAGAAAATGAATGAAATGAGTGCAAATGGATGGAAAAGGTCTGCAACTCAGAGAATGGGTTTTTGACCAAATGGAGTCACTGGATGTGCCTGAAAGTGCCTCCAAAGGCTAAAATATTCACCAAGAGAACATCGAACTTGATGAAGTGAAGTGGTAAGGTGCTTCAGACCTATCCCACCAAGCATGCCAAAACTATTAGTGTGAAATCATAGCACCCCCAAATGAGCTCTAAAAATCTACTTTCCTAAGGCAAACTCATTTGGTGTGATTTTCATAACATTGGATCATTCCCCAAGCAGTGGGACTTGCAAATGGGAATGATCCTCCAGAGAAGGTCAGTTCCTCTTCCTAATCCTAGCACTAAACTACTTCTAAGGCAGGAAATGTGACTATCTACTCCTAATCTAAAAATTCCAAGGGACCAAGGAGAGAGAGAGAGAGAGAGCATAAAAATAAAGAAATCCTACACTATAAAGGTGATAGAACAGAGAAAATGGAATTTTTGATCACAAACCCAACTGCATGAAATGGAGAGAAGTGAGAAAAGGAAAGGATGGATAGATTCATCATAGACCAAGGATTAAGTTCACACATAACACCATTTCAAACCCTTTAAACGCAGCTCCCAAAACCTGCAATGGACATCAGAGATATGCACAGTATACCCTGCAATGGTGAGAGGTGAGAAGAGACAACAAAATGAGAAAAGGATGGACAAAAATGCTTCACGAAATAGATTTTATTACTCCAAGAGTTCACATGGTACACCATTAATGGGAAAGAGGAAGGAAAATTCCATTACAAATCCAAGGGAGGAGGCTTAAACTCCACATTTGACCCTAGAGAAGAAAGAGAGAGGGGGGCAGGGAAGAAGAATGAACAACAAATTTACAATGAATCCGACCCCCTTATTTATAGAATTGATCAGAGAGCAGAAAGAGAGAGGGAAGTGGGAAAATCAGGTTAAATCTCAACCACTGCTGTTAATGCTTCTGATAAAATATGCCCCAAATCTGTCTTTACTACATGATTCCTTGATTCGGTGCCTTGAAATAAGAGGAAACGGTGGAAACAAATCAAATCCGATATGGTTGTTGAGACAGATGGATCCTACATTGAAGGCCTAAAGATGTTTTCGCCATTTTCCTTTACCTAACCTCCTCAAATTAAAGTCTCAGACCTACATGCCATAGGTGAGGCCGAGATCTTTCCAATGGTGTTAGATTTACAATATTTCGAGCCCTAAGTCAAAAGATATGCCCCTTCAAAGTTTTTATTGGATCCATATGAATGGACGGAGAAAATATTTTGAAAAATGGGGCCCCCTTTTGGTTTGGTACACGTGGCAGGCAGATTAGAACAAAAAATTGGTCTTGCGGGTCCATAATTTATCTTTTTCCCTTTGAATAAAATTCAAATTTTCACTTTTCCCTCCAACTCCCCACCTTGGATTTGACTCGGTTCTAACGCTGAATTTTTCCTTTACCTCATTTTGGAATGTGAGCTCATAGATCTGAAACATTTTCCCTTCATATTTTCCTTATGTGCAAGACTTTTCTTGACCAAATTTGTTGGGGGAAAATTTGGGATAACAGTTTACAGATGGGTTCTCTAGGTATCATCAGGTTAGAATTTCCCAAAAGAATCAAGACAAGACTACATTTACTACTGAATGGGGTAGCTTCACCTATAATGTAATTCCCTTCGGTCTGAAAAAATGTGCCTATTGTATTTTCACGCATAGTTGTCCAAGAATTCAAGGAATTCACTCACAACTTCTTACAAGTACATTTAGATGATTGGATGGTGTATGGATTAGTTAAGGATCAATGTGACAACCTGCACTTAATGTTTGAACAATGTAGACAATTGAGTATCTCTTTGAACATAAAGAAATGCATATTTTCTACACCATTTGGGATACTTTTAGGACACATAATCTGTAAGGAAGGTTTTTTGGTTGATCCAACAAAGGTTGTCATCATTATATTCCTAAGGGATCCTGCTAATCAAAGTGAGGTGCACGGATTCTTGGGTCATATAGGATATTACCAAAAGTTTATCAAAGGCTATGCCAAATTTTTTGCACCATTAGAAGAGTTACTGAAAGGGAAAGGTAAGTTCTACTGGGGAGAAAAGCAACAACACGCATTCGAGACATTGAAGGAGAAACTTACTACCGCACCTATTTTGTGTTTTCCTTCATGGGACAAACCATTTCATGTACATTTTGATGCCTCTAGCATGGCTATTGGCATGGTGTTGGCCCAACCTGGAGAAGGTATTGTAGATCATCCTATATGTTTTGCTAGTAGAAAGTTGACTCCTTCATAATAGAATTACACAACTACATAGCACAAATCTTTGTCAATGATCTATGCATTGCATAAATTCCACCAGTTACTACTAGCTACACCATTCATCTTTTATATAGATCACATGGCATTGAAGTATTTGGTAAATAAACTTGTTTTACAAGGGCGCATATGTCAATGGGTGCTCTTATTTCAAGAATTTGATTTACCAAGAAAACGTAATTCTGGACTAGACCATTTATCAAGGATACATTTAGGAGAAGAATCACATGCAATTGAGGATACCATGTCAAATGCATAGTTATACAAGTTACAATGCGTGCCACCATAACTAGAGGACATTTTTGTCTTTCTACGAACAGAGATGGCACCAGAAGGAATGAAATCCTTGGAGAAGAAACAACTTTCTATATGCGTCGCACCTTATATGTTAATCAGTGGTGACTTTTACAAATTGGGCCGAGATGAATTATTGCATCATTGTGTATTAGAACATGGGCACATGGATATTATGGAAGAAGCTCATGGTGGAATTCCAGGTGGCCACTATGTAGGTGATG
This sequence comes from Taxus chinensis, assembly GCA_019776745.2. Lineage (NCBI taxonomy): Eukaryota > Viridiplantae > Streptophyta > Pinopsida > Cupressales > Taxaceae > Taxus > Taxus chinensis. The sequence goes on along the minus strand of CM034153.1, from coordinate 68,048,143 downwards.
CCACGATGCGTAAGATTCTACTCGTTGCATTATGGTGGGAGACCCTCTATAAATACTATAAGGAATTTTGTAAGGAATGTGACCATTGTCAATGTCTTGGAAGACCAGGTCAGTGAGATGAAATTCCTCTAAGACCTATTGCTAGCGCATAACCATTTGAGAAATGGGTTATAGATTTTGTGGGTCCCATTTCACCAGCTACATGCAGAACTGGATCACACTACATTATAAATTGCACATACTATCTCATAAGATGGGCAGAAATAACACCTAGCAAGGACTGTATAGTGGCTACACCAGCCCAGTTCCTATGGGAAAATATTATTACAAGGTATGGATGTCCGTTGAGTTTGACCAGTGATAGGGGAACCCATTTTCTTAATGAGACAATCAAAATTTTATTGGATGAGTTCATGATTGCACACCATAAGAATACACCCTATTATCCTTAGGAAAATGGAACTACTGAAGATTTCAACAAAAATTTGGGCCAAACATTGAAAAAAAATGTGATGTTGGAAGAAATGATTGGGATGATAAATTATATGCATTACTTTGGGCATATCGAACAACATATAAAAGGTTGAACAAAGCAACTCCATTTCAGTTAGTGTTTGGCGCAGAAACTGTTCTTCCTATGGAATTTATGTTACCTTATTTGCATATTGTGCATGTTGGAGGTCTAGCTAATGAGAAAGCTTTAGAAGAACAGATTGAAAAGATAATTCAGCTAGATGAAAGACGAGCCATAGCACGTTAGATTCAGAAGCAAGAAAAGGCCAGGCAGAAAGCATGGCATGACCAAAACATAAGGGACAAGAAGCTTGAGATTGGACAAATGGTTCTTCTATATGACTCTAAGTTCTTGTGTCATCTAGGAAAACATAAGGTACATTGGTTGGGGCCATATGTTATCACTTACATTCTTGAAACAGATGCTTTCCAGTTAAAATCACTTGATGGAACACGATTTCCCGGTTACTTTAATGGGAGTAGGTTAAAGCCGTACTATAAATAAGTCTTATTGGTGTTTTTAATAAGGTAGTATTGCCATTTAGATTAGGTTTTTAATTTTTTATTTCCTTAATGTGTTTCCTTCTTTGTTGCTATGCTTTGTAAATTTAGTTAGTGTGTTGTGAAATAAGCGTGCTTGCGTGCATGAAGCTAATTACTATTTGAAGAATTTTTATGCGCAGAGGATTGCACATATTTTTAGTGTGGGGTGGATTGTTGGTATCTAGGTACAAGATTGTGGGAATTGAAATGTGAAAGGAATAAGTTGTTATGGGTGCTCTTCAATTCAAAGGATTGCTTCTAAAAAGTGACCAAAGATGGAGATGAATGAAGGGACAATATAACGTGAGGGAAGCAAAGGCCATAACAACTACCAGTAGAAGGTGAAGTGACGAGGTACTCGGGTGCAAAGAAGCACACTGAAGAGAAGTCTATCCAGAGGGTAGGAAGGTGCGCTAGAAGGTTATAGCTAGGGCATAAATATGTAATGCATGGAAAGGATGGAATTGGTCAATTAATGAGAGGATATTTGGTAGGTGAAGGAGAAATGATTTCATCAAAAAATTTAAAATCTATATAAGGATGGGATGCGAGTTAATTTTTACCATTGCAATTAAGAGTATTTGAGAAAGAGTTAAGTGCGAAAATCCGAGTGATCAAATTAAGGTATGAAAGGTGTGTAACCAATCGTGATGAAGAGATTTGTGCATAGCAAGAACTTGCGTCCCCGGTGGTGAAGGGTTTGAGCAAATCCAGGTGACAGAGAGGAGCGAGGGCATGTGAGTTCACCTAGGGCATGCTGAATCGAGCTAGGGTTTGATTTGCAAATTGTATAATTCAAGATGTGAGGATCTACAAAGGATTGCAAGGTAGAAATGGCACCCAAGAAAGTAGTTACAGTAGGAGTGAAGAGAAAGAAGAAGGTGGTCGAAGAAGAAGAGGAGATGGCTCCCGAAAGTAATTTTTCTAAAATGCAATATCCATAGGGGGTTATCATAGGCCAGGAGTGGGATTCTCACAAAAGGAAAAGTAAGGTGAGTGAGTACAATCAACATACTACAAATAATAAGAAGGAGCTTGATGCCTTGTTGAACACAAAGACAAATAAACATGCGGCGGAAGACATGTCGATGTATGACGATGCTGGCAAGAAGATCTTGAAGAAGATTAGATTTTACCAGCTATACAAGCTCCCTTACTTTAGGAAATATGATCCCTTGTACCAGTTGCTCATGAGTATAGTGCACGAATATTTTTTCTACTTTACATGATGCAGAGCCAGAATTTCAATCGTGCTCATCTACATGGTAACAGGGTTGAAAGGCATAGGAGAATATTTGAAAGATGATTTAACAAATAAGGAAACAATATTGGAGACTAGAAAGGAGTTGGGGTACAAAAAGGGTCCCCGCAGCATGGACATTGATAAACTAAAGAATTATCTAGTTGTGCAAGTAGCCGCACATCTTGTTACAAAGCTAAATGACCAGGAAAGGTGGTCACAAGTGAATACCATGTGGTTGCACATTGCTAAAAAGATGTCTGAAGGGGTAGTCTACAACATTTCATGTTACATTACAAAAACTATCATTGAGGAAGCACGCACAGGAGGAAATATCAGCTTTGGATATTTTCTATTGTCACTGGTGTTCATGGAGATCGGAGTATCTGATGGCCCAAAAGAGAAGATATGGGAGTATCCCATGGAGCACAAGTCACCTGTAGAATGCTTCAAAAAGTACTTGTGTGAAGGATCCATGACATAACAGGTCAAGTAAAGGGCTGAGAAGTGGTATGATAAGCTTCGCGGGGCCTTTGAAGAAGAATGACGCATCCCCAAGGACTTGCCTTCGGTGACTAGAAAGGCAGTTCAGTTCGATGTATACCAGCACTTTTGCATAGTACGGTTTGCCATGAAGGATGGAGCATGGAGACCTTGGTGTAAGCATATTCCTTCACAAAAAGGTACTTACAGGCATCATTACATAGGTTCTCAGACACGCGGCACCTAACATTCAATGTGGACAAGGTAGATTGTGACTACCACACGATAAGGAAGAAATATGTGTATCTATGGTGGGGTACATATATTGACAAACTCATTTCATATGTATTGACCATTGAACCAGTGATTTTGGTTATGGGAGATATTAGAGTAGCATTGGTGTACCTCCAACTAAAGCCCAAGATGGAGAATAACAAGTATGTGGAAGATGAGTTCGAACTTTAAGAACCACCAAAGGGTAAGCATACAATGGAGAACATCCTAGTGCCTAAGCCCACAGATCCAATTAAAGTAGAGGATGAGGAGGATGAGCACGAGGATAGTGGTGGCTTCAAGCATAGAGGTAGAAGACAACCTACGAGTAAGTATGAAGCTGAGTGTGCCACTACACCACCTCGACCACAAGAGGGGGATGATGAGGACTTGGATGTAGTCTAAAGAGAGCACAGATTTAAGAGAGTGTTCAGAAGAAAAATAACCTAAGGTGCTACTCCAAAAATAGTGTGAAAATCACCCAGACTCTCTCCACAGAAGGAGACAACTACGAAAAGGAGAAGGAAGCTAAAATTGAATGAGGAGGTGGAAGAGTCAGAGGAAAGTGCACCTAATTCTCCTACACCTCTAGAGAACATAGAAGAACAAAAAGATGAGGAAATGAAGGAAGGAGAAGAGAAGGAAAAGGGAACAGATGAGACGACTACAGGAACTCTGTAGGACATGGAAACACAAGTTCCAAATCTGGACAAGTTCCTAAGCAGCTTAGGTCTAGAAGAATGAGTGGAGAGCACATTCCACCAGCCATGGGTTATGTCGAGGATACAGGTAAAAAATTTTGCACCCATTTCCATAGCACACTATCACAAAAAGACTTATATGGCTGGTAATTAATAGATGAAGATATGGCAACAGTATGCACAAGAAAGTAGTTATCATGGTCCATGCACACACACATGGATGAACCATATTTTGATGTGTGTGAGGAGTCATGTGTATCGAGAAGGTTGAAAAAGACACCTCAGGCTAGACATATGACAATAAATCCTACTGTCATGTCAGATGAATAGGTAAGCAATGCATTGGTGAAATTCTCAATAGAGGTGGTGAGGCAGAATATGGACAAGGCTGCCACAGTAAGGGCACTCAGAGAAGAGATTAAAACTAAGGATGGGGAAATAGCATGCCTAACATAGGAAAGAGACTTAGCACAGAAGAATAACTTTGTATTTATCAGCATCGTAGAGGAAATTGGTGATATTATCATAAGAGCTAGGCCACACTTCGAGCCAGAGGTTTTAAAGACGTTTCCTTTGGCAATACACTATGTAGGTACATTGGTGGCCCTCATGCTTGAAGATGAACCTCTGTGCATGCCAGCACCAAAGGATCTAGTACAAGATGTAGAACACGAGAAGGCTTCCATGATGTAAAATATTACATCATATGAAGGATTGATGCAAGCGTTGTAAGAAGAACTGAAGAAATCAGACCAATCCTTGAACATCTACACAACTCCAAAGGCACTCATCAACATAAAAACCCTGGAGGAGAACAATGAGGTCTAGAAAGTGATGAAGGATGAAACGTTGGGCCACGTAGAAATATTATCAATGGTTAAATAGAAGTGCAAGCCCCTGGCAGTAGCCCAAGAACTACACAAGAATCAATTGGAGGAGCTTGGGAAGCTCATTGTGCAGAAAATGGATTTACTAGTGTGGAGGATGACTGCAATGTCCAGCATTGTGTTGGTCTTGTAGAATGAGAAAGGAGAGATCGTGAAAGATGAACTGGAGTCCATTGATATGGAAATTCCAGAAAAAGAAAAGGAACCACTCACTGAGTGGTAGACCTTGGAGGCTGAAATAAAACAAGAATATCCTAAATTAGTTGTTCAAGTTGCAGAAGAAGAGACTACAGAGTAAAAACATTCTTTCATTCTTTCCATTCTTCTATTCTTCACTTCTTTCCATTCTTCTATTCTTTACTTCAGTTTTGGAGATGACCATTATCGAGGTGATAATGAAATTAGTGTGGGGAAAAGTTGATTAGAGAACACTTGATAGAAAGCATGCAAGAAGTCCACGCAGGAAAGCAGGTCATATTCAAATGTGTGAACAGATAGGGAGAACACACACGTGGAACAAAATTTCAGCTTTTCAGGACTTAGCCATTTCACTCATGAAGGTCTATTTTTAGAGATGGCATGCAGAGCACACAAATGAGGAAGAGACGTGTGTGCCACACATTGGCTATTTTTGGAGGATCGGATACGAAGCACTTTACATGGACACATGCTTGAAATAGATCTACTAATTTTAGTTAACTACCAGTAGTCTATTATTAGCACACTTACATGTGTTGATATTTTTGTAAATGGCATGTGGCTATTAGTAACATGCAACCTATTTTGGGAATAGATAAGCAGTGAAGGGAAAATCCCCACCCTTATAAATATGTAGTAATTTGTGTAGTAAAAGAGAGATCGACATATACAGAGATATGCATACGTAGTGAGATTATGTTGTTTAATCTATTATGCACATACTATTGTTATTGTAATGAAGCTTTTGTATACTTATTATATTGAATATAATGGAGGAAATTGGCTGAATCTAAGTGCTAGTTCTGTGTGTATCTGAATCTAGTATGTTTTCAAACTCATCATGGTTAGCACTTAATTTTATTCTCCCTTAGGTATAGATCTAGTATGCTCTGTAGAATGATGTGTTAATAATAGAACTATATATGTTAAGTATTCATCATGCTAACATCCTGTAATAGCAACTCTAAAGAGGGACCTAGTACCATTCTAGGCTTAGTGATGTGCCAACGTGACTAGGGTTTTATTTGATTTACACTACCGAATTCTAGGTTTCATCAGTCATAGTAGTTCTAAAATCACTTTGTTATGTTATTGACCATCAAGGATCCATAATAAGCCTCCAACATATATTTCTAGGTCACAATATCACTAAGAATTCACCAAAAATACATTATGTCTTCCTTTTACCATCAACTTGCTTGCTCACAGTCCATTACTCTTTCTAAATTGGATACTTTGTCTTCTTCAAGGAAGTACAAGAACATTGATTTCTTGTAGTTCATCAATATTTACACTCATATTGTAGACATGCTTTGTGAGCATCCAAACCCCTTCATGGTGACTACAGGGATCTTCACAAAATATTAAATCCATACTATAGCAATGTACACAGCTAAAGATGTCACATTATGCCTTTAAATATCTCATCAATCCTTATCATGCATTGCAAACTTGTAGCATCATGTATTGAGTTCTGGAGGCACCTTCTTGACAGTCTCGGTTCTAGATCATAGATAAATCTTATCCCTTTTCCTTTTGAATATTAAATTCTTCATTTAATCTCCTGCAAACATCTTATAACTTCTCCATTTTCATGCACAAAACTCTATTCTAGGTCCTAATGAGTCAAACATAGATAAGAAATTTTGTTTTCTCAATACCAAAATATTATAGCATGTCACCTTTTTGCTAGAAAATTGTTATATTTATTCATATCAACTTTATGAGCTTGGACTGTGATGCACATGTCAAGATATCTTAGGAACACATTTATACCTATAAACCACTTCTCATAGTCCACACACACATAGTTGGATGTAAATTTTCATACCTTGATTTCTTCTTGATTCTTGCATATAGGTTTTTTGCATATTGAGTTCTTGATCAACTCATAACTTTTGAGGTTACTCTAAGCCCTTAACATCTTCACAAACCTCATGATCACACTCAGAGGTGTAGTGCAACTTTCTACAATATTGATATCTTCCATGTATTAACAGTAAGAAATACATAGACCTGGTAGATTCATTAACAATCACCTTCTTGATGTTTTGATACTTCTTCACTCGTGATGAACAACATAGACACCTGCAACATAACATTTTTCTTTAAGGTTGATCACATACTTTGCATTGTCTTCATGAACCTGAAACATCATCCTTGAAACCTATAGGGACCTCCATACTTCATCTCACCATTATACTATCCTTTTCAGACTTTAGACTAACTCATAGCACCTTTTGATGATAACAGAGATCTCAAGGGCATACATCAATCTTGTAATGATAATTTGAATGAATCATGACATATTGTTTTCCTTCTTAGACAAGAACATGATGAATGACCTTGATAAGACTATACGATTGCAACCACAAGCTTACAGTGTATGAACACACACCATGACATCTCATTCCTCACAAACATAGTGCACTTGAGGTCAATAACATACTTCACAACCTTATACACCAATGAACACATTTTTTATGGTATGATAGATTCCATGAATTCTTTGTTAAATTATGCTACAAGTGTTATCAAAATCACTTCTCAACTTTGGCCTCAACTTTAGATACCATTCCTTGCATCAGATATTGCTTCAAATTTTGAGTCCTCTATAATATTTGAAGTAACTCTACAGGTTTCCAAGAACTCATTTACTGATTTTCTTTACTTATTATGAACTCACAAAAGCATACTTGCTTGAATGTAATCCTCAGTTCGTAGAAGACATAGTAACCTCTTTGAATGCTTGTCATAGTCTATAGAAGACATGAAAACCCTTATTTATCCTTTGCAACCTTCAAGCCTTTACTTATACTCATAATAATCTTGTATTTTCATAATTAGCTTATGTACATTGCAAAGGTATCTTCCTTTAAAATCTGATTCACCTTCAACTATGAACTCATACCATGTAATTACAGAGACAATCTGAGTCTTTAACAAACTTTGAACAAAAAATGAAGATACCACAATTTACTTCAAGACACAATGACTCAAACTTACACAAACAAACCTTTTAAGCAACTCTTGACAATTGAAAAGCATAACCTTACTATAGACTGATTTATCATGATGATACATACCAAGAGAACACTTTTCTTATCATGACACCTTTTTAAACACCTTTGATAGTGGCTGACACACATTTCATGACTATATAACACTTTAGAATGACAAGCACATACTACAGACATCAAGACAAACAACTAACCTCATATATGAATATCAGGATATGACAAACAACTCAGAAGAATCAAGAAAGACTCTTACCCATTCTAATACAATTCATACTTGACTATACACCATGATGAATAAAATACAGACATGATGATTTATACATACATCACTTAAGGCACTTGATGGTAGATATTAATTTGAAACATATTAGACTGAAATATGAATGACCTTAATGCAATATTTAGACCTAAACCTTATTTACACTTTCTTGGCACAACCAAGGACACAACATTTAGACTTGAGACCCCAACTTGACCATAACATGAGGGGCAACATATGACTCTTTTCAAGGACCAAATAATAAAAGAAATGAAATTTATAAGAATATACATACCAAACCTTGACTGTGAGGACCTTTGAGAACACCTTGGCATTATGATCTTCCAAATTTACAAGCTCTGCAGACCTTCATATACCTCTTGAAGCTTCAAACCATGTCATTTTCACCTTCTTCCATTTTTCAACAATCTTATGGTTCCTTTTTCTGACCAAGACAATATATTCATAGAGAAATCATCCATATTTTATGTGAAGACATGTGAGAGCATCAGCAATTTGTAGATTGTGCAATAGGGGTCGAAGCCTGATAATTTTTTATTAAACTCAATCAACCAAGTTACAATGGAGGGACTGCAATACGTATAGGTATTGTAAAGTCATGTGCAGAAAACAGAGAGGTTGCACAAGTACAACTAGAAATACAATAGCTTCCATAATACATTCGGGAAGCAACAAATGAATAATAACAATTTTATTGTTAAAACAATATAACAACATCCCTAATGTTTATATAAAACTAATATGGTTAATAAAACCATATAACAACATTATTTAATTAATAACATTAATTAAATAATTATATAATGCATAATTAAAATATTAGGTAAATAATAATTAACCTAACATTCCCCCCTTAACGGTGCATTGTCTCAAGGGATGAGGAGATGAACTCTCTGAACAACTCGAACTTGTCACGTGCAAGTGACTTTGTGTAGATATATGCCCATTGTTCAGTTTTTGAACAAAATTGAAGCTGGATGTTGTGCTTCAACACATGCTCGCGTATGAAATGAACCTATACCTCAATGTGCTTTGTTCTCTCATGAAAAACGGGATTGTGAACAAGTTTGAGAACACCTTCATTGTCAACATACATGGTAGTCAGTTTGTCTTGTGGTATTCCAAGTCCTTCGAGAATGCGACGTAGCCAAATTACTTCACAAACAGCTTCTCCTGCAAAAAAATACCCGGCTTCTATGGAAGAATGAGAAAAAAAGTGTTTTTTCTTACTTCCCCGTGATATTGGTCTAGATCCCATAAAGAATACAAATCTAGAAGTGGATTTTCTATCATCAATATTTCCTACATGATCTGAATCCGAATATCCAGACAAGAATAAGTTGTCATTCTTCTTGTATTCTAGACCAAGATCCACTGATCCTTTGAGATATCTCAAGATGCGCCTTGCTGCTTTCCAATGACACACTTTGGGTTCCTGCATGAACCTAGATAGATAACTTATTGCAAAGCTGATATCTGGTCTAGTGTAGATCAGGTAAATGAGACTCCCAATCAACTGTCAATAGAGAGTGGCACTTACCTCAGGAGATGGATCTGAATGAGATAACTATAATCTGTTCTCCATGGGTGTAGCAATTGGTGTGCAACCCATCATCCTAAATTTCTCGAGTGTAGTATTGGTATATTTCATCTGAGAAACAAAGATGTGATTCTCTTTCTCCCATACTTCCAATCCAAGACAATAATGCATTAGCCCGAGATCTGTCATGTCGAATGATCAATTAAGATCTTTCTTCGTTGCATCGATCATCTTCACTGAACTGCCAGTAATGACTAGATCATTGACATAGACAACGAAAATCACAATCTCCCCCCCTAATTTTTGAGGTAAATATTGGGATCGTATGGATTTCTAACAAATCCATGTTGTACGAGATGCTCATAAATTTTGATGTACCATGCCCAGGGTGTTTGTTTGAGACCATACAGAGATTTCCTAAGTCTACATACCTTTGCTTCTTGACCAGGTACTACATATCCCTCAGGTTGAGTCATGTAGACTTCTTCTTGTAAATATCCATTTAGGAAGGCACTTTTTACGTCCATCTGATGGACTTTCCAACCAAATTGTGCAGCTAGAGAAAAGATCATTTTGATCTTAGCTGTGGGAGCAAATGTCTCCTCATAGTCAATGCCTTATTTTTATGTGTACCCCTTTACTACAAGTCTCGCTTTATACTTGTCCACTATCTCATCTACTTTATACTTAATTTTGAATATCCATCTACATCCAATGGGTTTCTTCCCTGGTGGAAGATTGACAAGCTGCCAAGTGTTATTCTTCATCACTGATTGATATTCAGAATCCATGGCATCTTTCCAAGCTTTTGACTGTAGGGCTTCCTGGACTATAGAGGGCTCATCTGATTCAATAACTCTACTCATCAAAGAAAATTTAACTTCTTCTCTTGCTTTACTGTGAGTCTGTGGTCTAGGTGTGGATGTATCTGATGGAGCATCCATTCTTACATCTCGTAATGTACTTGTAAACCATTAGGCATACGCTGAACTGTTCCCATGGGTCATGGTTCTATCTGATCAACACCATCATCCCCATCATTACTTTCATCTTCTGAGGGAACATCAGCTTCAATTTTTACAATAGGTGAAAAATCTACATCTTGTGAGTCTGGAGGAGGAGTCTCTACTTCCTTCTTCTTGAAAAACTCAATATCTCTGCTAGTGTATACTTTTCTGGTCTTAGGATCCATTAATCTATACCTAAGAGTCTCTTCACTATACCCAATGAAGATGAGTTTATGTGACTTCATGTCCAATTTATTTTATTTATGTTTGGGTATGTGCATGCTTGCTTTACACCTGAATACTCTGAGGTGTGCAATAGATGGTTTCCTTTTTGACCATGCTTCTTGTGGTGTTATTCCATCAAGAGCAGTTGTGGGTGCTCTGTTCAACAAATATACAGTTGTCTTTGTTGCTTCTACCCAGAATGTCTTTGCAAGTCTGGAATCATCGATCATGCATCGCACCATTTCCATGATAGTATGATTTCTTCTCTCAACAACACCATTTTGCTGTGGTGTGTGTGGAGGAGGCATTTGTCGATGAATCCTATGAGTTTGTAGGTAGTCTCTGAACTCATCACTGGTGAATTCCCCCCCTCGATCTGAGTGGAGAGTTCTGATGTGATGACCAGTTTCTTTCTCAACTGCTACTTTGAACTTTTTGAAGGTTTCAAATGCTTCACTTTTCTTGCGAAGATAGAAAATCCACATTTTTCTCGAATAGTCGTCAACACAAAGCATGAAGTACTGGAACCCAGAATGACTTGGCTACATCGGACCACAAAGATCGGTATGAACCAGGTCAAGTTTACCATGAGCTTGAAATGTACTCCTCTGGAACGAAGCTCTATGTTGTTTTCCTGCTAGGCAGTGAGGACATTTGTTTGTATCCTTCTGAAGAGATGGTAGCCCATGTACCATATTACACCAACGAAGTGTTTCGAGATATTTGAAACTTACATGACCAAATCTTCTATGCCACAACTGTGTTGAGGTGGAGTTCTTAGCCATAAGTGCTTGATCATCTCTGTGAACAAAATCAAGTTGGAACATGCGTCCCACATTGGAGGCTTTTGCAATTATTTTTGAGCCTCTTGATTTATCTCGAATCAAACATGTTTTCTTGTCGGATTAACTATCAAAGTCAATTTTTAGGTTGTGATCTAGGAGTTGACTAACTAAAAGAAGATTCTTTGTCAACCCAGGGACATATAGGACATCTGATACTCTACATTTGCATGAACCAAGGGGTAGAGAAATGTTCCCAATCCCCTAAACTGTATATAAAGAATCATCTCCCAATGAAACATGATTTTTCGATGGCATGTCCCTCATTGAAATAAACCATTCTCTGTGGCCGGTCATGTGTCGAGTGGCTCCTGAATCAACATACCAGACATCACTAGAGGCGTGGATGGTTCACTTGATCGAGCAGTGAACAAAAAGTCTTCATTGTCTGACTATTCTTGTTGCTCAGCAATATTGCCTTACTAATGGCGTCTTCTTTTCCAATTCCCATTTTTCTATCTGTGATTGTTGTTAGAATGTCCCTTGTAAGATTGTTGTTATTGAGGTTCAGAGTTGCTGGATGAACATTTCTTGTAAGTATTGTACCAACAATCTTGTAGGTTATGTCCTCTTTTATAGATAGGACATTGCTTCTTCTGTTGTTTGTCCCCTTGATACTGATTTTGATTTTGGGACTTCTGATAGGAATTAGGTTTTCCTTTACCTTTTCCTTTCCATTTTTGATGTGAAGACAGTTCCTGCTCCTCTTCATCATCCTTATTGTGCATTACTTCCTCTTGTTGCAATAGGTTTACCAGTTTGTCAAAACCAACTGTCATATCTGACACGTTTAGTGTTGTGACAAAAATGTGGTAAGAAGAGGGGAGTGCTCTCAGAACAATGGGAATGATGGCATCATCTATGACCAGTTCTCCTAAGGCTAGAAGTGAAGCCCTTAATTCTGTAACTCTTCTTAAGAAAACTTCAATTTTCTCATTCTGCTTGAACTTCAGTGTATGTAACTGACTCTACAAATTGAGTATAACATTCTTGTTTTTGGCCTCATATACTGTGCTCAATTTATCCCATGCTTCTTTTGTTGTTTTGGCATCTTGAATGTGGGGTTGCACATCATCGAACACTCCAAACAAGATGATGAGTTTGGCCTTCTGATCTGCTTTATCAAATTGTCGATGTTGTGTTGTATCAGTGGCTGATCTGGTCAGAGTACCATTCACAGTAGGCCAAATTTCTTCAAACTCAAGTAGTGTCTTGATTTTTGTCTTCCATGCAACATAATTGTTTCCTCTGAGTAATTGTGAATCCGAAAGAAAAAATTTGGGGGCATTAGTGCCCATTTTACAGAGATCGCTGACAGGGTTTGGCTCTTATCACTCCAGGTATTAGGTCTCCCAATCTATATACCGTCAATCTGATATACCAAACCTTTCTATATACATGCCCTTCTGATATACCTAGTGGTACGTGGAAGAAGCTCGCCCTTTCTATATACACGGCGGTACGTGAAAGAGGCGTTAACGTACGTGAAAGAATTCAATACATGGTAGTAAGATAGTACTAATGGGGTCTGTGTGATTATTGACACCAGCTCAAAGAAATATCCTCATACGCTCACATAACTTCGCTATATACTCAAATAATTTCTCAATCTAGATTTATGTCGTGTAATTTTTCACAGACGAATGAGATGATTCATAGTGTGTGCACTGTGACCTTATTACTTCCCGTCAATTTATAGGGATGATGCCCAGACGACATTGTTGCAGCTATATTAGGCGTTAAGTGCAGTAGTAGTCATGATGGCTTTACCCGTAAGCACTTCCCAGAGGCACCATATATACCGAACGCTGCGAATGAGATCTAGGATCTCGTGAGTGTTACAGAACCAATTTTCACTATTTTTTCTTACAATTCTGCCAGTTTCTGAGTAGTTACAAAGTTTGCAGTTGACTATGGCAACCTGCAAATTAGTACAATATTCTGAAGTATACAAATTACATTCAAAATTTTTGAAAAATTGAATGGCATGCAAAAAAACATTTTTTTTGCGGGCCCTGGTGGCCTCCGGAGCCCAAAATGACCCAAAATGCAAAGAATTGCAAAAAACCAGCTGAAAATGCAATTTTTAGGTATCCCTCTTTTGGAGAAAGTTGCCCGGAATGAAAAAATAGGCTGAATGGGAGAAAAAAAAAATTTACCCTAAATTAGGGATTTCTCCGCTAAATTTAGTTAGTTATAACTAAATTCAAAATTTTCGCTAAAGTTAGCGGTCCTGCCAAAAAAATCCGCCAAATTCAAAAAACGGATTTTTGTGTTGGGGGTTGGATTTGAACCCCACACCTCCCGCTTCTAAGGCTATTGCGCTATCCACCAAGGCGCTTAGGCATGTTTGAATGTAAAACGCAGCAGTTTGTATTTAAATAAGAAAACAACGACTAACCTTTTTTCGTTGCTTTTATCTATTTCTCCTCCCTTTTTTTTAAATGTTTCCGCCATATTTTTTGTGTGCAGGTTCACTGGGAGGTTGATTTCTACACCATTTATTGCTTTGTGCAAGTCTGAGTCGTTGGTAGGAGAGACCACGGTGCTCGTGGAGGACAGAAATGGCGTGGAGGATGCAGTGGTTGGAGTGAAGATTTCCACAGTTGTGTGTAGGTCCCAAGCTATCCGTTGTTGAATATAATGGATTGCAGGTTTGAAAATGCATATCGCTCTTTGATGTGGATGATCCACCGATTGATGATATACCAAACTCGTGGCTCAAGTCAGTCTACAATATTGCAAAACTCATCTCAATGCCTCTGTTTGGCAGTCATCTAATCCAATGTGCACAGTGATAGCTCGTTTTCCTTTCCACACAAAATAATCTCCACTTTTTTTTTAGCACAGTCCTCTGAATGTAGAGGTCTAATAAAAAATATCAGAGGCTAAAATGCTCCTCTAAATTAGAGGTAAAACCCCTGGATGGGGGAAAATAAATTTTTTTTATATAGATTCTAAAAATGAACAGCTTCCAGATAGTAAATTTTCCTGGTGTAGAGGGCACCAAGGCAAAAAAAATTGCTTTATGTTTACCTGGAATTCACACAGGAGGTTGGGTTTGCAGGGAGATGTGGGAAGTTGCTGGAGGCTGCACTGGCTCTCTGACAAAGCATATTTCTTCTCCATGAATTCTTCTTTCTCTACAACCTTCTCCAACCTTGCCAGGAGCTTCAATTTGCTCTGGTACCAAATGTAGATTGAGCAATAGGGGCGAAACCCTGATAATTTTTTATTAAACTCAATCAACCAAGTTACAATGGAGGGACTGCAATACTTATAGGTATTGTACAGTCATGTGTAGACAAAAGAGAGGTTCCATAGGTACAACCAAAAATACAACAGCTTCCATAATACATCCGGGAAGAAACAAATGAATAATAACAATTATATTGTTAAAACAATATAACAACATCCCTAATGTTTATATAAAACAAATATGGTTAATAAAACCATATAACAACATTATTTAATTAATAACATTAATTAAATAATTATATAATGCATAATTAAAATATTAGGTAAATAATAATTAACCTAAAACAATCTTCTTTGTCAATTTTTTTTTATTTCAACCCCTTATATGTTCCCAACTCATTGAATTGCTTCTCATGAATGATGACTTCTCCCACAAGACACTTGGATCCTTTCATATGCACATTTCATGATTAGGGCTTCTTGAGATGGTGAATCTGTCATTTTAGGTTCTAATTCATCTAGAACATCCTCAACTTATTTTTCTAGGCCATCTTCGGCAACTTTACCATTATCTTTGCAGTCATAAACATAAAAATCAACTTGTAGGTCATCTTCATTATCAACTACTAGGTATTCATCCTTGTCACTTGATGGAGATGGTGTAGACACTTCATAAATGGATTGTGATATATCAAACCCTAGGTTTTTCAAGCAAACCCTCATTCTAACCAATGGATTCACTTGACCATCTACCACTTTGGGGAAATATACTTCATAATCATCATCATCTTCTTCACATGACTTGATCTTCAATTCTTCATATCTTTTTAGATCTGCATCTACTTCTTTTAGGTGAATTAAAATCCTCTTGACTTTTTCTCTTGAGATCTTCAACTTCCGGCTTACTTCTATATCCATCTTGTACTTATAGGATCTCCTTCAAGTGGGGAAACTTGCTTCTCAAGGACCTTCTCTAAAACCAATTGTTGGAAGCACAATGGATTGAGAGGGGGGTGAGTGAGTCCTTCAATTTCTTCAATCCATTTAGTATCCATACATTTACATACATTAAACCATAGAATATTAAGTGTGCATAATAAAATCAAATAACCATAACACATGCAAGAGAGCTCATAGACATAAGATATAAGTGGGAAACCCTCATGGGGAAGAAAAACCACTGAAAATCTACTTATATTACAAAAAGAAAATACATTTAGAGAAGCACCAACTTCAGAAGGAGCACCAACCCCTAATTTAGTGAGGCACCAACCCCACAAAGAGAACCAACCCTTGATTTAGTGAGGCACCAACCCCACAAGTAGCACCAACACCTAGTTTAGTAGAGCACTAACCATACAAGGAGAACCAACACTAAATTTAGTGAAGAACCCACTCCACAAGAAGGCTACAACCCCCTAGGATGACCAAGAACAAAATCTTACACCTGAATATGTTTTATCTCTTTATTTTCTTCTACCACCGCTGATGGAGATCACTTATTCAGCTCACAAACCCTAGATAAAACCCTAGGTCTTCAACCTTGCTCTATCTTCTTCCTTCTCACCTTGTCTTGATTCTAATCTCTTGCACACATGATCTCAATCATTCCTCAACATTTCATTCATCTGATCAGATATAAAAATCTTCCCTCATACCTGCAATTCACTCACCTATGGGTTGCACTCTTCACCCATGCAAGACTAGCTCACAAAATGAGCTAAAACGCCACTTTTATATGCATTTATTCTTCTTTACCCAAAGTAGGTAGGTCCCTCATAATAAATTAAACCCATGCATCATTAAAAACATCCCATAATTTTTCCACAACAGCTACATTTGACCCAAGTAGGTCGTCCTAGCAAAAACCCTTCATTTCATGATCCAAAAATCACTAAAACACATGCATTTGGATGCTAAAACTCTCCTCATTACAAAACCATGATTATTCAAGCCATAATATTCATAAAACATGATAAATACATAATTTAAACATTAACCATGGTCACAATTTTTGTTAACCAATCATATTATTTCATTTACTGGGCCCAAAACTCTTTGTTATTCTCAAAATTGTTGTTTCTTGAACCCTTCATCACCCTAGAAACTTCATTCAATTACCAAATTACTTATACTAAACCAAATCATGCTATGTGAAAACTAAAAATAAATTAAATTACCTATATAACACATACAAATAAGTTATAGCTCATGAAAAAATCACATGTTCAAACCACAGCCACTTTTTCCTTCGTCAAAACAAGCTACCCAAAAACTAGTTTTCCAAAATAAATTGATAACCACTCTTTCTCTCACTCCCTAGACCTCAAAATAGATTAAATGGATTAATAATTCACCCATATTAATTTTACAGGTGGTATAAATCATTAAATCAACTATTTACTACTCCAAACAACACGATCTCCCAAAAAGTACAATTTTATCATAGAACTGCCAAAATTATTCTTGTCAAAATAATAACCTAGAAACCTTTAAAAATGACATAATAATGATTAAAAACACGTATAAATGTATGTATCTCTTAATCCTCTTTCCAATTCAACTTTAATCACCTTAAAACTCTACTTGTAGCTCACATTATGATCATTTTACTAAAGACTACTTTTTATGGCATTCAAAACTGCCCTTTGACTAGTCCACCTGAATAGAGCTCAACTTGTACTTTTTCATCACAAATATGATCTGAAACCTTCATAGAAATCAATAAAAATTTACATGCATTCCAAAATGGAAATTTATTCCATACCTCATTTTGTAACTTTCTCCTCAAACTGGAACTCTTCATAAACAAGCATTTTCAGGTGGGGCCCACATATGACCACATGCTCAAACATACCTTTTCTAGAAATCTTGAAGTGTCCTCTACAACATATAATCACCACTTTTGAGTAAATAATCAAATCTGGGCTGCTACATGCACTTTTCTGTAAACTACTCCTAGCTAAGGTTTAGCTAGGGTTTCAAACCACTTTACCTTCTTAACGATTGTTCATAAAAAAAGTGAAGATCAAACCACCTTATTCCTTTTCTAAAAGTTTAATAATTGACCTAATAATATATTCCTAATATCTTAAGTTCCCATGAAAATCATATAATTCATAGGGAGTATCAGAAGGTCAACATTTGCACTAAAAACACATTGTAACTTACCCAGTTTCACCAAAACTTGCATAAATTCAAAAATAATCTTCATAATCACCTAAAATTTGGCATGAAGTACCATGTAAAAATTATCTAACTTCCCATTCTTTCCATCTATCTCATATAGCTCTCAAAATCTCCATCCATAGTGACTTACATGTGTTAAATTGTTTGTTTCTCATCAATAGCTTCCCAAGGACCTCAAATATGCATCTAAATTCTGAATTATGACCTAAAACTCACCATACACATCAAGTACACTACCAACATCTTGAAACCATTCTTATAAAATACTGATTAGGACCAAATATCACATCTCCACCTCATTCTTCTTGCTCCAAGGCTAGAAACAATCCTGAAATGGCCTGACTCAACCATGAAATCACATGAATTAACCATAATGAACTTGAGCAAACTCATACACACCTGTAACACACCTCATGGAATATGAATGACCTCATGAAAACATCCAACCAACACTAGTGAGCACAGACAATGATTATACTAGCCCAACCATGCACCAGGACACCATGACAACTCAACAAACCACTTGATCAACATGCATGATAGTTGAATGACATCACAAGGAGACTCATACAACACCATGACACCCTTTTCCATCAATGAGGGTTGACATCAATGACAACACATACCCAAAATGGCCAACAAAAACATGGTTTATAATTTTATTTTAGCATGCATTGTAATTGTTACTTAGGATTGTTACATATACGAAAACATTGAAAATAACTTTATGACACACCATTCTTCATCTCATACCAGGCTCATTTTTTTCTAGGATCCATCTTGGAATTTATCCTTCTCTTACATGTACATTAGGTGGGTTTAACACCATCCATCCTCCTATTACATTAGTAAGATAGAGAAACTTGGCTAGTGCAAGACTGTGACCATGAAACAATGTAATGTTTCCCATACTACTACTTCCAACAGTCATCCAGTGAAAATATATTCCCACCAAGGAACAAATATAACTAGGTTATAGGAACTCGTAAAAGACTAACCCACAAACATGGGTTATTGGGAGGATCAATTATTGAATCACTTAGATTCCTAAGGAATTCCTTCTATTTTAAATGCTAAGATTTTCTCAAAATATCCTTCATGCATGACTCTGAGCCATCTAATGGTACACAAGGAAAACAAGGTTAAAATGTCCACATATGAACATAATTTCATTTTTTTGAACAATATTTTCGTTATCCACTAAGCATTATACACCTAGTTGAGCCGAAGCGAAGGTTATAACCACAACTACAACGATGAGGAAAGAAATTTCTCTAATCATGACTATTCACATATTCACGATTGCATTTGTTCACTGTCTACTTGGGTATTAGACAGGGGTTAAAGGTAACCACAATTCTTGAGCACCAACATTCTCAAAAAAGAGATGACAATGTCAATCCGCATCCACCCAAACGTTCATATTATGATATAATTAAAATGTCAGGATTTATAAGGAATGAGTAATACACTGATTATAAATCCATAATAAATACCGAAGATTATAGATTACGATATGCAGATTACATAATGTAATAATGAGAGCTGAAAGCAAATAACAGAGAAAGAGACATAGAACACAAGATTTAAGTGGGGAAAGCTAAAGTAAAAACCCCATTGTAATAAAACATTGTTTGTATTAAGAATTCTCAAGACTTTAACCCAGTACTTCCACTTCAATCCTTGGTTACACAGGATATTGCAAAGATATTTTCATAGTAGTTCAATACTATGCAATATAGTCTCATTCTATGATCATTGAGAATGATCTTTCCAATCTAATTTCTATCTTTATATCAGTATGTACAAATTTAGTAGTTGTTAATAGCCAATCCCGAGAGGGTTCACCCAAATCAATATGGGTATGTGAATCGGTCGAGCCACTTCATTCTTAAATGAGGAATACCGTCATAATAAATTTTTATGAAAAATATTTTTAAAATAATATGGGGTGTATCACATTGGTAGATATCCCACTTGACATCAACACCTCAAACATCCCCCTTAATGTTAAGTGGGAAGAAAACAAAACAAGACATGCCATATTTACCTTTTTCTACAAAAGGATTTATAGATCCATGAATCAGTAGCAATGATTCAAGATAGCATGCAAACAAGGGAAATCATACATATCTTCCCATACAAAAATTATTAAGACAATTATTTTATATATATGAAGACTTATGTTAGATTATGGATCCTTTTTATAAACCAAGGAATTCTCATAACTAATGTTTCATTGGGATTTACAAGTAACTTCACATAGTGTGACAAATTTAATTATTACAAAATGGAGGAAGTAATGGAATTTTACAACCTCAGTTAAGAGGTGGTATTTTCATGCACACTCCCCATCAATGGAAATTCTAATAGGCTCAACAAGGCATGAAATTTGTAGAACTTAATAGAACATAGCGGCTTTGTGAATATATCTCCAACTTGATCTTCAGTTGAACAGAACTTGAGATCGATATCACCATTCTAGACTTTTTTATCGAATAAAGTGCATATGAACTTCAATATGCTTGGTCCTTTCATGTTGAACTGGATTCTTTGTAAGAGCAATGAAACTTTTTTTTCACATAGAATAGTAGTGCTTCCTTTGACGCCCATGTGCAGTTCATCCAACAGTCTTTTTAGCCACATAGATTCCTTTGCAGCTTCCATAACACTTACATACTCTGCCTCAGTAGAATATACAGACATTTTTGGTTGCTTCTTGCTACTCCAAGTGATGGAACCTACACCCAACTTGAAATCATATCCAAAATTAGATTTTATATCTACAACTTCACCGGCATGATCAAAATCACAACAGCCAAATAATTGTACATCATTAGAAGAAGAATAAAATAGAACTTAATTAACTATTCCTTTAATGTATTTCAAAATTCATTTTTTTCCATTTTCCAATAATCGTCATAAGGATCTTTCATAAATATTGAAACTACTCCTAATACATATTAAATATCAGGTCATGTAATAGTCAAATAAATTAGACTACCAACTAGTTGTCTATACAGAGTAGGATCGAATTTAGAAAAAGTTGGTTTAGGATCTAATTTGACACAAACTTCAATAGGAATGGCAACAAGCTTATAGTCAGTCATGTTAAATATTATAAGTAAATTCACAGCATATTGAGATTGCAATAATATGGACTTATGATCTTGGAATATACCATGCCAAGAAAATGATTTAGCAAACCTAAATCATTCATTTCAAACCGTTTTTTAACATTTCTTTGATTCTAACAATTAAATCTATATCACTGCTCGTAATCAAAAGATCATCTATATACAAGACAATAATGATAATATGATTGTTTTCAAGCTTTACACATAAATTATTATCAAAATAGCAGTTAGAGAAACCAAGATCCTGAAAGAAAGTATTAATTATAGTATGTCAAGCTCTAAGAGCTTGTTTAAGACCATACAAAGACTTTTTCAGCTTACAGACA
Organism: Taxus chinensis; assembly: GCA_019776745.2. Classification (NCBI taxonomy): domain Eukaryota; kingdom Viridiplantae; phylum Streptophyta; class Pinopsida; order Cupressales; family Taxaceae; genus Taxus; species Taxus chinensis. The sequence continues at coordinate 68,026,541 of CM034153.1, read as the reverse complement.
TAAATTTCTTTACCATGTTTCAAAACCTTTAGGCTGACGCATGTAGAATTCTTATTTTAAGTCATCATTTAAAAAATCATTTTTAACATCCATTTGTTGAATCTCCCAACCATATTGGGTAGCCAAATAAAGAAGAACTCTAATCGTACTCATTTTAGCTACATGAGAAAAAGTCTCAACATAGTCAAGCCCAAGTTTCTGAGTGAAACCATGAGCTACCATCATTTCCTTTAATTTATCTATTTACCCTATAGATTTATACTTGATCTCATACAACCACCTAGATCCTACAATGCTTTGTTTAGTAGGAGGAGGGACTAGTTCCCAAGTGTTATTTTTAATCAAGAAAGTGTATTCATCTTTCATATTCTAAATCCATCTATCATCTTGATAGGCTTCTTCAAAATATGGTGGTTCAACCTCATAGAGGGTCATCAAAGCATGATAATAATGTTGACTACGAGTAGCCTTTCTAAGATTAACAGGCTGAGAATCTTGAACAATACTTTAAGCCCATTTAGGAACCTTGTGATGCAAGATATTTTTTAGATGACTCCCCCTCAATCTCCATCATATATAGATCAAGATAATCATCCTCTTGAACTTTTGTTTCCATAATTCTAGGATAAATATTATCAAGATCTATCTCAAGAGAGGTAGAGGAGGGTTCATGAGAAACATCACAGAATGTTTTTTCTAATACAAGAACATTTATGTTTTCGACAATTTCATGCTTGAAAGGATCATAGACTCTTAATCCTTTAGTTTGACAACCATAACCAACAAAAATACAAGAGTAAGAGGTTAGGTTAAGATACTTCCTTTTGACTTTTGGAATGAAGATAGAAGCAGGACTACCAAATATCTTTAGGTGGGAAATATCTGGTTTTTCCTTTTTTCCATATTTTATGAGGAGTAGTTCCATGAAGGGATTTTGTAGGAACTCTATTAAGAATATAGACAGAAGTGTTCATAGCTTCTGCCCATAAAAACTTAGGCACATTAGATGCATGAATCATATTCCTAGCCATTTCTAAGGCAATCATAATCTTCTTTTCTGCAATGTCATTTTGTTGATGGGAATAGGGAGTAGTCAACTCTCTTTGAATCCCACATGACACACAAAACTCATCAAAAAATTTGCTGACATATTCACCTCCATTATCAGTCCTAATTATTTTAGTTTTCAGATTAGAATCATTTTCAACTAAAGCTTTAAATTCTTTAAATTTAGACAAGACATTAGACTTCTTCTTAATAAAATATGGCCAAGTCATCTTAGAGAAATCATCAATAAAGAAAACAACATACAAATCTCCATTGAGAGAAGGAACTTCAAGTGGACCTCTCACATCACTGTGAATCAGTTATAATAACTAAAATAATTGTGATCATGATGTTTGTGAAATGGTTTAGCATGTTGTTTACCACTCAAGAAACTTTCACATGTCTCATGATCAAATTTCATCCTAGGAAGACCAAAAACCATATTTAGTCTAGACATTTCGTACATACTTTTAAAATTTACATGACCAAGTATTTCATGTCAAATTTGAATATCATTCTTAGAAGAGGAAGAACAACAAGACTCAGAAACAAATCCATCAAAGATATATAAGCCATTTTTTTGAATACCAGAAGCAATAATATTACTAAAATTATCTTTTACATACCACTTATCTTGCAACAAAACAACTTTACAATTTTCTTTGATTAGCTAAGAGAAAGATAAAAGATTATTTTTTAGTTGAGGAACATATAAGACATTCTTAATTACTCCATTTGATAGCTAAACATTTCCACAACTTATAGATCTAATGATGGAATTATCTCCTACATATATATTTTCTTCATATTTAACAACTTCTGAGAGGATACCATGAGTAAAAATCATGCTCCTAGAGGCACCACTATTAATAATCCATTCATTTTCATTTAAAACTGAAATGGAAGTATACAGGGAAATAAACTCCTTAGCCTTATTTTCATGATTTTGTTTCTAATTTTGATCTTTCTTTTGATTTTATATTTACTAGTTTTAGTATTTTTAACAAATTTGTAGGCTTTTACACTTCAATCAGACTCTTTATGCCCAAATTTTCCACATTTGTTACATGTGCCATTAAATTTGACTTTAAAGTTTTTACATTTTTTACTAAAATTATACTTAGAATTGGATTTGAATCTTGATCTGATATTAGGCTTATGATTAGGATTACTATTTTTCTTATAATGAGTAGACTTATGATTCTGAGAGAACAAATCTTGAGAAGCAGTCTCTTTTGAATCAAAATTTTCCATTACATGTTCTTCTTGAATTAACAAAGAAGACAGAGTGTCTAAAACAAGCAAATCATTCTCATTCTGATACTTAGAGTTAAGAATTAAGATATAATTCCTAAAATTTTCATGAAAAATTATCTGAATAATGAAGTACATGATCTTATCTTAAAATAATTCATAGTTAAATCCATCTAATTAAGCTTTAATGTTCTCATCCCCCTTCATGGGAGTTGTAAACAACTCTAAAACTAGCTTAATTATTTTAAATAGATGAATTCCTTCATGCATAGTCTATAATTATTTCCATGCATCAACAGGCGACTCTATATGCACTATATGCATCAAAAATTCATCTTTTATGCTTTGCAAAAGGATGGACATAGCTTCCTGTGATCTCTAATACAAGGAGATAATATTTTCAGGTGTGTTGTTTGTCTTCCGGTGGGTCATTTTTCAACATCAGTTACAAGATCCCAAAGCTTCCTATTCATAAAACGTGCTTTTAATCAAACTCTCCAAATGTTATAATTAGTTCCATTTAATAATTGAGACATATCCAATGAAAAACTAACATAACTAACCATTTTTAATGCTCATATGGTAATGGAAATCACTGAGGAGCTCACTGTTGAGGATACAGGGTTAAGCTTAGAAGGGGTTAGATTCTTCAATAAAAGGGTCGATAAGAATGCTGAAGCCAAGAAATTCCTTATAGATGGTGAAAATCTTGAGTTTTTTGCGACAGGTATAAAAGTAACCTCCATTCCGTAACCCTTCGACAAAATAGCAAGGATGATTGTTAGGTATGTCACTTTGGAAGGCAGATATGTTACAATTCCTAATAAACATTTGGTTTTCCTAAATCATTTCAAAAGGAATTTTCATGTTATCTTTCCGCACTACCTATTAAACTCCTTGGAACGCTCTATTCTTGAGTTTTAAAACCACACTAGTCCCAACTCCGTTCACTAAGGTCTCATCTTGTTGCGTCACCATCATTTTCTTTCTCAGCATCGCTCAATCCCAGATGCCCCTACCTCCCCTCCTAAAGGGTACTTCATAGCAACAAAGAAATTGAATCAGCAAAAAATATGCTACATATTAGCAATCCTACGGATACTTATGTCAAGGAAAAGGAGGAAGGGATTCTCTTCAGAATTGATAAGTTGGAAAAGGAAGTTGGAAACCTGAAAGAAGATCTCAAACAGATTTGTAAGAGAAATGGAAAATGAAAGATGGATAATGACCCTAACAAAGACAATAGGTAGACTTTACAAATCTACAAGAAGCTCAACTCCATGGATAATAGACCAGGTAATGCAAAAGGTAGGCATGACTGTACCATTTCTATGCTCAAAGTAATTTACAACTTCATGGAGCAATATGTCAAACGTGTTTGTATGCTCAGTGACATTCCTGCCACTATCTGGGAGTTGAATTCAGCAAGGGACTTGGTTCTTTCACAACTAGATAAAAACGATCCCTCCCATGTCACAGATCTGGTATTACACCTCTCTGTAGAAGATTAAGATAAATATTGATAAAGCAGTTAACTAAAGAGGATTGTTCCTACATTCTAGTTTTTTGTTTTGATGTTGTATGGTTTTTGTTTTGATGTTGCTTTTTTGTAGATTTGGCACTTTTTGGTTCCCTATTTATAGTTTTAGTTTAAACTATAGTTGGTCCTCATGTATATCTTGTATTGTTATCCTTTTTATGATTTTACTGCACTATCTAGCTTTTGAGCCTTCTTGTAATAGGGTATAGTCGCTTCCAAACTATGAACTATTTTTTGTTGCTCTATCTGGCTTGTGAGCTTTTTGTAATAGGGTATAGTCCCTTCAAAAATATTTACCCCTAATAAAAAAAATGTTCATATGGTAATAGAGACAAATATAGCTAAAAATCAATCACGAAAGCCAAACAGAGGAAAAAGACAAGCTACAAATAATTTTAGAAAAAATACACACGTACAGCTAGCTAAAACTAAAACAAACAAGTCACAGAAGGCCGCAGAGCAAAGATCTAATCTTTTAAAATTTTAGAATCTGCGAGACAAATAAACTTAGAAAACCTACAAAACAAAAACTTTGAATGTTAGAGTAGGTATTTACCTTAGCTCATGTTCACCTAGGTACTTTATTTACCTTTATTGTATTTATCATCACCCACTTATGTGTGTGGATATTTCTTTTTATTTATTTAGATATTATGGAGATAAGGATATTATCTAGTTGTTAGTTTTTTCCTTGATCTATGGTATTGACTAAATCTTTGATGTTTAGTTCTCTACTAAATCTATGGTCTTGAATAGTTCTTTGATGACTAGTTTTTTCCTTGAATTATGGTTTGATCTACGACCTTGATTGGTCCTTAGATTGTTATTCCTTACCTATATAAGCAAGGCCCATTCTCATTGTATTTCATTGAGTTCCATAATAATATATGATATTGTTGTTCATTTGTTTGCAAAGGTTTATGTAAAGTTATTCTTGTGAATTGTTTTCATCTTATTGATCATAGTGTTTTATTATCATCCGAGTTATGGGTTTGGTATGATCTGGTTATCGTTCCTTTTATGGTATCAGAGTAGGATATTGCTATTGACATTCATCTGTAAGGTTTAATAACTTCTTTTTATATTCATATATTCAGGATTTGTTCGTATTTTGTTGTTGTGTGTGTTTTTATGTAAAAAAAAATCCTTCCAATGGATTTAGAAGGTGGCAAAACCCTAAGATCAACTGTAAAATCGATCATTTCTAGAGTCAATCGGTTTTCAAGTTTTTTTGTTATTGCAGAGGTACAAACTACTTTACTTTGTAATCTGTGCCAGTGAGGAACGAAACCCAGAAATTATTATTCTAGGTTTTGTTGGGTTTCTCGATATCGACAGTTGGGTTTTTTTTGTTGCGGTGTAGATTTTTCGGGTTACATGCCCACCCATTGAAATCCTTAGCCCATGGTCATATGAGGGCTTAAAGCTTGTGATTCCTACTAGTAGGTGCTTAACTCCAACCCCCTTTCATTTTCTCTGTGTGGTGAAGGAAAGAGCACTTTATTCTGTTTTAGTGGCAACTAAAATAAATAGTAGAGCATAATATTGAAAAGCTTGTATCTTTTTTATCGATAACTCGGTTTTGAGAGTATTTTTTGCAAAAGTGTTTTTTTTGTGCTTTTTCAATTGGAAATATTTATTTTGATAATCACACTATAATTATAAAGTGTCGTATTGTAACACGCACTCATTATAAAGTGTCAAAATCTAGGGGGGCTCTTGTTGCATTACTCAGGGGTCTTGCTGCATTGCTTAGTTCTTGCATTTATTTTGGTGATTTTTTTAGAATGGTGTCTACTTCTACATTAGATCATGTTGAGCCATTAACAACACATAATTACCACACATGGAAACTAAGAATGGAAACACTAATTAAGCAGAAAGGATTATGGGCTTTAACTTCTTCAGAACAACCAGTGTTCAGTAGAGAATATGAGAAATTTTGGTACCAGTGCAAATTTGATAAGTGTATGGGTTTGATAGGAACTTATGACAGTCTTTTGTTTCATTTGGAAAAATGTGACTCTCCTTTCAAAATATGGGAGAAATTGGAGGATTTATTTAGTAAGGTGGATAATATGAGAGCCATGCAACTTAAAATTAAGATCACCTCTCTTAATCCTGAAGATTTTCCAACAATTATAGACTACCTTACCAAGTTCAAGCATTTGTTGACACATTTGAAGGGGAGTGGAAGAGATAAGAAATATGAAGAGTGTGTTTACTTGATTCTATCCAAGTTGAGAGGACCATTTCAAATATTGTCTTCTACCTTTTTTCCTAGGGGAAAGGGAAAACCAAAAAGTAAAATAAAATTCACCCTTCTCCATCTCAAAGTGCTCCTAAACCCAACAAAAACAACTCTAAACCCAAGGAGTCTTCTAAATCCAAGGCTAATTCTAGCCTTTCATGCTCTTTTGTGGGGGTAGTGTTCATGAAGAACATAGGTTTTATAAGCAAAAGAAAACCTTAGATAATGCAGTCAAGAAACACAAATTTTATATCTCCACTCTACCTCCTTCTAATCAACATGGCAAAGCACTTAATGTTGTTAGGAGATCTTAGTCACCACTTGTAGACAGTTGGGTTATAGATTTTGGTGCTTCTCATCACATGACTTCTTCCAAGGAGTCTTTTGTTTCTCTAGGTTTGAGTTCTACTTCCAAAATTGAGGTTGGAGATTCTTCCTTTCTTTCTGTTGAGGGAAAAGATGATATACACCTTGATGGTGGAAGTATCCAAGATGCATTGTATGTTCCTAACATTTCCACAAATTTTCTTTCTGTATATCAAATTTTTCATTCTGGTCAAGAAAAATAGTGAATTTTACACCACATGGGGCAGAAGTACAAACTTTGTTAGAGCCTCATTCACTTGTTGCTAAAGGTATTGTTGATCATAATTCTAGACTATATCACTTTGAGGGTTTTTGTGACACTTCCTCTATAGGGATAGGATTGGTTTCTCATGCAGATTCAGAGAGTAAGATTTGATATGAAATATTTATACATCTCAATTATAGATATTTCAAGGAGTTGAGCACTCATGGTATGGTAGATGGTCTTCCTAGAGTTTCTTGTCTTGAGGGATTTTTTCATGGTTGTGCATTAGGGAAACAACACCAAGATCATTTTCCTAAGAATTTGTCTAAGAGAGCTTCTTCACCACTTGAGCTTGTGCATAGTGACTTGATGGTTTTTCCTACCCCCTCTTTCAATGGAGCTAAGTATGTACTTACGTTTAATGATAATTCCTCGAGGAATACTTGGGTTTATTTTCTCAAGTACAAAAGTGATGTTTTTTCACACTTCAAATTCTTTAAGGCTTTGGTTGAGAAACAATCTTCTAGTTTCACAAAGAACCTTCATACTAATAATGGGGGGGAGTACTTTAGCAATGAGTTTTCTAAATTTTTAGTAACTCAAGGCATTATTCACCAGAATTTTGTTCCTCATACTCCACAACAGAATGGCTTAGCAGAATGGAAGAATAGAACTTTGAAGGAAATGGCTAATTTTATGATGCAATCTAGATATTTACCTCCTAGCTATTGGGCAGAAATAGTTAATTGTGTTAACTAGAATTGCACACCACACAGAGCACTTGAGCATTTGACTCCAGAGGAAGCTTGGTCCAACACTAAGCCAAATGTCTCACTTTTTCGAGTCTTTGGTATCCATTCTTGGGCCTTTGTGCCAAAGAAGAAAATGAAATCTTTTGATAAGAAGAGAAAACCCTTGATCTTTGTAGGGTATTGTGAGGACATGAGAGCTTATCGACTTTTAGATCCTGATACTCATGACATTCTTTTTCGAACACATGTTTAGTTTGATGAGCATTTCACTCCTCATGATTCTTCATCTTCTTCCATGCCTCCATCTCATCTTAATGATCCTTTCTTTGAGGAGGTTGATGAGGAGGTTATAGATGTCATTGAGGATCCTATTCCCACTGATGTTGACACTATGCCTAAGTGGGATCGTACTACATTTTTTGAGGCAACACATTTCATACAAGATCTTCCACCCACTAGGCATCATCACACACATTATACAAGTTTTAGAATTTTGTGTCAGACAATTTTTGAGGATCCACAGTCCTTTTCAAAGGCTTATGGGATACAGGAGTGGGATAATGTGATGATAGTTGAGTATTCTTCTTTGATGAAGAATCATACTTGGGATTTGGTATCTCTTCCTAAAGGAAGAAATATGGTTAGGTGTAAGTGGGTATACCGAACCAAATACGCAATTGATGGGCCCATTGACAAGTATAAGGCTCATCTTGTTACAAAGGGTTTTTTACAAGTTGAAGGTATTAATTACTCTGAGACTTTTTCACCCGTTACCAAGATGGATTTTGTACGCCTTGTACTCTCTATTGTTGCATCACAAAGGTGGCCCATATACCAAATGGACATGAAGAGTGCCTTCTTACATGGAGATTTACAAGAGAAAATATACATGGAGCAACATGTTGGATTTGTTCAGGATTTTTCTCTTGTTTGTAGACTCCGAAGGTCTCTCTACGGTCTCAAACAAGCCCCGCGGGCTTGGTATGAGAAGATGGACTATTTTCTTCTATCTACTGGTTGCCTTTTTTGTCACTCCAATCATACAGTGTATCTCCAACATGTTGGTGAGGATATTTTGATACATGTCTTATATGTTGATGGTTTGTTACTTATTGGCAGCTCTTCTTCAAACATTCAGACTATTCATAGGGCTCTTTCTACATAGTTTGACATGAAAAATCTTGGGTTATTGCTTTATTTCCTTGCTTTACATATTTCTCAGACATATTTAAGTATTCATTTGAGTTAACAAAATTACACTGATGATCTTATTCAACGCTTTGATATGGCTGATTGCAAGCTAAGTCCATCTCCTTTTTAGTCTGGGATTACTCTTACTTCCACATGTACCACTCCACTTTGTGATCCTACTTTGTATAGGTAGTTGGTTATAAGTCTCATGTAATTGACCCATACTCACCCTGATATTTCATTTGCAGTAGGGCTTGTATCTCGATTTTCACATTTTCCTCATAGTAGTCACTGGCAGGGTGCTAAAAGGATTTTGCATTATTTGTAAGGCACTTCCCACTTTTTCCTACACTACACTAGGGGTTCTACTTAGTTGGTTGGGTATAAAAATTCAAATTGGGCAAGTTATATTGATGATGGGCGTTCCACTTCTGGCTATTTTTTGTCCTGGATCTTCTCCAGTTGCTTGGGCGTGCAAAAATAAACAAGTTATTGCACTTTCATCTTCAAATGCAGAGTACAAGGCAGCAGTTACAGCGAGTTAGCAGATTCTTTGTCTTCGACAGTTATTGATAGAGTTTGGATTCCCACAGGATTCACCGACTATACTTTGGTGTGACAACTAAAGTGTGATTCACATTTCTCACAACCTAGTTAAGCACTAGCGGACCAAGCATATTGAGATACACATCCACTTCATTCATCGGCACATTCAAGATGGAGTTCTTTACTTGGAGTACATTCTGACTCGGTAGCAGGTTGCGGACATATTTACGAAGTCTTTTGCATCACCTCGCTACCTTGAGTTGTGTGGCATGATTAGGGTTTAGGAATTTTTTCTTAGGGGATGTTGGTGAGAACATCTTCCTTCTTCTTCTTCTTTCTCTTTCCTTCTAACAAGATTCTTTCCTTCTTTTGGTTCAATATTTCTTCATGGATATATTGTACATGAGTACCTCATCAGGCCTAGTTTTCGGGACTTATACTATAGACATGCCACTTCTATTTTGGACATTAGATTCACTTGAGGGGGGTGTTAAAGTAGGTATTTACCTTAGCTCATGTTCACCTAGGTATTTTATTTACCTTTATTGTATTTATCATCACCCACTTATGTGTGTGGATATTTATTTTTATTTATTTAGATATTAGGGGGATATTATCTAGTTGTTAGGTGTTGGCTAGATTTTCTACATAGCACAAAACCTAGGCAGTCATGAGATAAATCTCCCTCATTTACCGGTGAGGCTCCCATGTCATATTTTTCAATTAAAGTATGTTAATATCTATATGGGGTTTTACTTTATCTACTCAGTTCATGAACCATAACTAAACAGTTCTGCAGCAAGTAAGTAACTGCTTAAGAAAGGAAATATTTGTAGAAGAAGGAAATTATGTAAACACAGAGAAGAAATGGGGAAGATGTGCATTCCAATCAATAGATAGCATGGTTGATTGCATGCACATAGAAGAAACCAATAGATATAAACACATAATTCTAAGTAAAGGTAGCTCTAGATCTAGATCTGAAATAACACAAATTCTATAAAATATCTAAGATAAAAAGTAAGAAACACAATACAGTGACACAAATTTCTCTGAAAATCTACTCCTGTATATTCCTTTGCTTCAAGTGGCTCTCTAGGGTTTCAGCATAAAGTCTGGAACACAAGAATGCTGCTTACAAATTCTGATCTCTAACCCGAAGGTTCTTCCTCTACTTATAGAATGTAGAGGGGCAATTACAAGTTAGAATCTTTTAGTTGAACTGGCACATGTGGAAGTGGGAAAGGAAACAACTGGAAATCTCCCTCCTGGAATTCCTCTTTGCATGACATGCATGATTTGCAACTGAAGATAGAACCTTCTATTTTACACATCTGCCACCTATCTCCAAGTAGTTCACTTCTTCAAGTAATGGTTTTTAAACCAATCACTTAAGTTGTATAATTTAATTGATCGCTCAATTACTTTGTCAGAGGAGAGAAGGAAGAGAAAAGTTGCAGTCTTGTCCTTTTTCATGTCTGCATGCAGCTGATTCTTTTACCTTTGATTCTCACCAAACTAGACCTGGGAGCAGCTGGATCTAGCTGGATCTAGAAGTAAGTGACCGTGGTTTTCTTGCGGTTATTGCCTTTGACATGTCTTCATTCTTATCCTTGAAGATTTTACAGTTCTTCTCATGTACATGCATCAGTGTAATGTATGTCGTAAATAACTCATCATTTTTATTTTTAATTACATATGAGTAATTAAAAATTCTGGAAAGCACTCCGAGTGAATGCAACTTCAATTAAGGATTCAACTGGAAGATTGGAAGCACATGCACAAGATCCTGGAAGAAATTTTTCATGCACTGACTTCTACATGGGCTGCATCAGAAACAAGAGGATGAAGCCTTTGTACCAAAAGCTTTTGTAATTATGAGATCTGGATCTAGATCTAGGCCTATTGACTTCAACAAATCTAGAAGCTATGCATGATTCCGTTGAGCTTTCTCTTTCGTCCCTCTTTGCCATGGCTTTGTCTATCTTTGTCTGAACAATTATTTTTCTTCTTATTTTGCCAGATTTCTTCAAAACCAGTGCAGATCTGGATAATTCTTCAGATTCAGAGGATATATTCAATGTATTGGACATTGATTAAAGCTCATTTTCTTTTGTAAAGCACCTGTAATGAATTCCTGTAATTAATTCAGACAAAGATGGCAACCGAAACATGAACAGTGAATTTTAATCATAATAATCTGCACTATTCAAGCCTCTTGCCCCAAAAATTGATGTTTTATTTACATGCAAAGTGAGCATGAATTTTTCCAACTTCACCTGAGCACCTATATCACTTATGCAAACAATTATCCAGACACAAAACAACCTCCTTCAATGCATGCGCCAAAATTGGAAGCTTTTAGCCTTGATTTCACCTTCTTTTGAGCAAAAATCCTCTTCAAATGGGGCGCACTTTTCCTCTGGGCTGCACTTCTTTACCTGTGAATTAATTAATTCATCCTTATGGCAACCCATGCTTATATAACCCTCATAGTTCTATAATTAATAATTTCTCTTCCTATTCCTGGCAATTAATTAATTAAAAATCATACTTTTCTCTTTAATTAGTGTGCTAAAATTGCATGTTTACGGACAGCCATCCAATAAATTAAATTTAATCAATTTAATCATCCACCCTTCACTCCACTTAAGCTTCACAGTGTGCTTTAACCTTAGCCACTGAAAATAGGAATTGATTCAATCATTTAATACTTTAAAACGTATTATCTCTCTCCCAAAAGGGGCATGCTTTTTGACATGAAGGGGCTGCCATTAAATAAATTTATTTATTTAATTTTAGAACAATCTATTTTCAACCAGCTTTTGTCCTTTGCCTTTGTTGACTTTTCCACAAGCCTGGGCGCCTATTTTGGGTGAATAATTAATTAAATTAATCAATTTAAAGGTTGCCTTTACTTCTCCAAAGGGGGCACACTTTTTGACATAAAGAATTCTATTTTTAAGAATCACATGACAATGGAATTTTTTACCCTACAAGGCAGCCTTGAAAATCCCATAATTCACGTAAGTCACTTGACTTTCATAATGGGATTATTTACCCTGTAAGGCAGGTAATAAAATCTCATGATTCACTTAAGTGACTTCTCTTTTATTCCACCACGGGAATTTTTACCCTGTAAGGTAGGCAATAAATTCCCGCCTGCCTGCTGCCTCTAATTTTCCCACTGCAACTTAAGTGACTTTTCTATCATGGGAAAAAGTACCCTGCTATGCAGGTACAAAATTCCCACCTACTTGTTGTTTCTAATTTTCTCATGATTCACTTCAATTCTTCTTTTTCTAAAAATGCAGTCAGCCTAGAAGAGGCTTTTTGGTGCACAACTTCGTCTTTTCCCAGTGAACCAGACCTCTGATGGCGACTTCCTTCTGGCACAACGTGCGTATGTGATCCCCAGTTACTCTAGGCCAAGAATAGGCCAAATCGAAAAAGGAATTGATCTAGAGAAATTTCACAGAAAATGAAATGGGAAAACACAAAAACACAAAAAATTGCCAAAATTCACAAATAAAGTGCAGAACTCATTCCTAGTTAAAACCCTTCTGGTATATAGGAATAATGATATGTTCGATCACAACAGGGTTAAATCGGAGCGCAAATTGCCTCAAATGGGGCTCAAAATAATTAAATACAAATTTCCCATAGACAAATCCCAACGACAAAATATAACAATTTTGGGCATTTGGGTATTTAGCAAAAATGGCTTAATATGGCTCTTTGGGAATAACTTGACACAATATAAGAACTTTCAGGGAATAAAAACACAAAATGACCCAAATCCATTATTTTAAAAGTATGAAATTTTTTCAAATAGGGTAGTCACATATTTCAGGATGAAATCTAGGGATACCATTAGGTATAGTTTTTTCCTTGATCTATGGTGTTAACTAGATCCTTGATGTCTAATTCTCTCCTAAATATATGGTCTTGACTAGTTCTTTAATGACTAGTTCTTTCCTTGATTTATGGCTTGATCTACGACCTTGACTGGTTCTTAGATTGTTATTCCTTACCTATTTAAGCAAGACCCATTCTCATTATATTTCATTGAGTTTCGTAATAATATATGATATTGCTGCTCATTTGTTTGCAAAAGTTTATGTAAAGTTATTCTAGTGAATTACTTTCATCTTAATGATCATGGTGTTTGATTAGCATCTGAATTTTTGGCTTGGTATGATCTAGTTATCGTTCCTTTTATTGAAAACTACATAATGAAGAGAATTAGAAAACTTGAGGTACAAAGAAACTTCACAATCCACAGTACACAGAAACTAGATACCCGTGAAATGAAGAAAATTTAAAATCTGTGACACTAACAAAAGAAACACGTTGCACAAGATAAGAAAACTGAAACCGCAAAAATCAGAAGACATGTGTCACTTTTCCATTAGATCACACTTCGTAGTGAAATAACCGAGTCAGAAGACAATTAATAGAAAAATAGATAGCACAATTGTATATGTGTGTCATTAGTTAATTGGTTCACTTTTTCGCACTCTGACACGATTAAAACAAACGACAAACAAAATGTGAAGGAACGTGGACACGTTCAATTGGTTTGCAACTGAAAAAGACTGATAAAGTCTTAGTCAAACAATGCCACTTGGTAATGATCTATCGACTGTCAAAAGACACTTGACGAATTTCCACCAAACTTTAAATAGATTGTTGTAGTTGGACTTAAAGTCCGTAGAATAAGTAAACTTTAAAATAAAGTTCAGGTCCAAAATCTAAAGACAGATGTCACAATCTAATTGGTTGAGCCAAAGAAAAGACTAGCACCCTGAAAGACAGAGTCTAACACTTATGAAGAATGACACAGAAGAAAATTAATATACATATCCAAATACAATTGGTTCGCACTTTGCAGTGCTACCAACATGACTAAGGAAAAATTGGACACATGTGGAGCCTTCTTAATGACTGACAAATGCAAAAAGGTGGCTAATTCGTATTGGATAAGTCATTGCCACAAAAAAAACCTGACAAGTTACAAAATGCAAAGATACTTGGAGCAAATCTATTACCTCAAACTTCACAAATGACAGAGGACGTTATCAAAATACTGAAACTACAAAAAAGAAAAGACTTGGCACTTTTCTATTGGATCAAACTTTGCGTATGTGAGAAGGAACTAACAAAGGAATGACAATGGGAAATATGGAGCAATCTTATTGGTCCGTATTTTGCAAAGGTAGAAAAATATAACAAAGGATTGACAATGTGAAATATGGAACAATTTTAATGGTTCGTATTTCACAAAGATAGAAACAAACTAATAAAATCCTGACAACATGAAATATAAAGCAACTTAGAGCTTTCTTATTGGATCAGATTTCCCAGATGACAAAGGAAAGCTTAACCCACGTCTGACAACACAAAAAACGTGTAAATCCCTTATTGGATCACGTTTTGTGACTGACAATCAAATAAATAATAAAACTGACAATGTGAAGCCAAATGGAGAAAAATGATTAGTTCGAGCTTCGCAGTAGTAGAACTTCACAGAAAGTGAAAAGATCTAATAAAAATTACCACAAAAAAGCCACTTGGCAATCAATGACTATATCGGGCTTTGTAAAAGCAAATCTAGCAAAAAATGAAGAATTATAAAGTTGGGCAGATTTAAACGCTCCGAACTAACTGGATCTAATTATATCCTTTCGCATCCACAGATAAAAATATTCCTAATGGCTATGGACGGTGTGAAAAATTAAAATAAGCTCACAGAAAATGGATTTACACCTAAAATGACTGTAACTAGATGCAGAAACACAGATCTAAGCATACACTTTCTCAAACACGGTCTAACTAGCCATTTAGATAATATTTTCAAAAAATATTTGGGCGGAAATCAAAATTTTAAACCTAGTTAGCTTGAAGATGATTGTGGAGCAACTAGGGCTTCACAGATCCGTAAATAGACTACAAGCTTCTTCACTCCATAAAATTAAAATCTTCAAATTGATCTTGCACACACATAATCAGCAGCTTTGATACCATGTCAAGATTTATAAGGAATGAGTAATACACTAATTATAAATCCATAATAAATGTCAAAGATTATAGATTATGATGTACAGATTACATAATGTAATAACAGGAGATGAAAGCAAATAACCGATACAAAGACAAAGAACACCATATTTAAGTAGGGAAACCCAAAGGAAAAACCCCACTATAATAAATCACTTTCTGTATTAAGAATTATATAGACTTTGACCCAACACTTCCACTTCACTCCTTGGTTTCACAGGATATTGCAGAGTTATTTTCACAGTAGTTCAATGCTATGCAATACAGACTCATTTTATGATCATTGAGAATGATCTTACCTATATAATGTCTATCTTGATATTAATATATACAAATGTAATCATTGTTAATAGCCAATCTCGAGAGGGATCACCCAAATCAATATGGGTGAGTGAATCGGTCGAGCCACTTCACTCTTAAATGTGGAAGACCATCATAATAAATTTTGATGGACAGACTTTTTAAAATAATATGGGGTGTACTGCAATGGTAGATATCCCACTTGACATTAACACTCCAACATCTCAATGATCATTTAATAGGAATGTATTGCATAGCATTGAACTACTGTGAAAATAGCTCTACAATATCCTGTGAAACCAAGGAGTGAAGTGAAAGTGATAGGTTAAAGTCTTGAGAATTCTTAATACAGACAATGTTTTATTATAATGGGGTTTTTCCTTCAAGTTTACCCACTTAAATATGGTGTTGTTCGTCTTTATCTCTGGTATTTTATTTCATCTCTCATTATTATATTCTTTAATCTGCACATCATAATCTATAATCTTTGGAATTTATTATGGATTTATAATCAGTGTATTACTCATTCCTTATAAATGTTGACATGGTATCAGAGCTAAGCTTTACTCATTCCTTCAACTGTAAAGGCTAATCTTTTCTCAAAATATCCTTTATGCATGACTATGAGCCATCTAATGGTATACAAGGAAAACAAGGCTCACATATGAACATAATTTCATTTGTTTGAAATATATTTTCGCTATACACTAAGCATTATACACCTAGTTAAGCCTAAGTGAAGGATATAACCACAGCTACAAGGATGGGGAAAGAAATGTCTTTAATCATGACTATTCACATATTCACGATTGTATTTTCTCAATTACTACTTGGGTATTAGACAAGGGTTAAAGGTAACCACAATTCTCAAGCACCAACATTCTCACAAAAGATACAACAATGTTAATCCACATCCACCCAGACAAACATAGTATTATACAATTAAAAGTGCTACTAGAAAGAAAAGATTAATTTCTTACGACCATTTATATAGATCCCTTGATTTACTTTTTCAACCTTACTATATTTTCTTGTGCATAAACATTGAACCTTCCCACTCACAACGTTCACCAAAACCATATGTTATCCTAAAAAATTATGAGTTTTCTCTTTTTGCTTGCATTAAGACATCAAGAGTAATTTCTTTTATTTTCATTCATATACAATATCATTTTAAGCATTTTTTTTCACTTGACATCACTAAAGGTGCATATGAATTCACATGAAAACTATATTTGAGATTCACTCCTCTAATTTTTTTGTTCTTCCTAATTAAGCGACTATCCACTACTTACTTGTGACATTTATAACCTGCCATGGGGTCATAACTAAGTTTAAATATATACCCATCCAAAAATATATATAACTAAAGTGTAGTTCCACACCATATAATGCATACAATCCCCATATGTTCACATTAATACACAATTAACAATGGGTAAAATAAACCTTAGTTTTTCACTTATATCTTCTTCTACGATGTAATATCATCATACACATACTAGTAAATCAAGTAATGTTGTTCCTTCATAATATTTCAACGATATCTTTCTTTCCATTATTCCAAACCACTGTGATATACTCTTACAATCCTACTAACACCAATATTTACAGTTGTCAAGCACTAGCTACCAAGTACTTGGGATGGAAAATAATGTCGGTTCAGAGAAACTATCTAAGAATTTATAGAGGTTCGACACCCAAAGGATTCATGAAGAGATGAGGCCACTAAAATCACCTATAAGTGGAAATACCAATCCCCACTAGTCTCTACATGAGTTAAGTAGATTTACCCATGGAGGATGGGATGGTGACCATAGCCATAGTATCATAAAATACAGTTTAAGTTGAATTTTAAGATAACCATATTCAAATCTCATTTCCAATATCGTTATAACTATTTACTATTGTAATTAACGCCCTTCCCATTTACATCTTATTGTTAGAAGTGTTAGATAAAACACTCAACAACATGGATGCATCATACTAAGGAACGTATGATTCAAATAACATGACAACCAAAGGTGAAAGGGTTTTAAGGTTGGCACAAGTTGTATTAACCACAACAACTTGTTGGGATTAGCACACCGGTTGTACAGACAATATATCATATATAAGCATACATGCAAATAAAAGTGGATATTCTACAGAAGAAATATACAAAATAAGAGACATAAGTTAACACCAAATTTAACGTGGTTCACCTAGTGTGGGCTACGTCCACCAAGAAAAAAGTCAATCTAGTATCCAAAGCTTTGACAAGATATACAATGAAGATTTACAATCTTCCACACCTCTCAGATGTTCAGTACTTTCTTCCTTCAAGCTTTTGCTTTACCACCAAGAATTCTCTCCCACCAACCTTTTTCAAGTTCTTTCTAATTCTTGTTTTTCATCTCTTCTAAACCCTAGCTTTTATGCTTATATAGTTGTTTATAGACTTAGGGCACTTAGTCATGCAATTACAATTAATAAATCTATTTTAATGCTAAAAATAGATATAATTCTGAAGAGTTAATTAAAACTTCGTTGCACAAGTAACTGATGTCAGTTCTGCCTAACTGTCACCGGTTCCTACTTGCCCTTGACCGATATCGGTCCTCCCTGACCGATGCTGGTCTGCCCTTAACCGATGTCGGTTACTGTGTTTTCCAACAAGTTCCAATTGCATGCTAAAATGAATTAATTGAGCTCCACAACTCAACAATCTCCCACTTGGAGTTTAATTACTGCACCATACCTATACAACGTCATTCTTGGATTTTTCCTTGGCTTTATTTCTTCCTCTTCAAGTCTCAAACTCGAAGACCAACAGAAGTGGAGTGTAGCTCCAACTTCTCCTTTACTAATGACTTTGTTAGGATATCCGCAGGGTTATTGCTCGTATGAATATTTACCAGATTCAATTGTCAATCCTCCAATACCTGTCATATGACTATACCTTAACTCAATGTGTTTCATTCTCGAATGAAACGCTGAGTTATTTTCCAAACAAATTACACTCTAATTGTCACTAAATAGTTTACAATCACTTTGCCCCTTTCCTAACTCTTCCATAAACCTACTCATCCATATCATCTCCTTGCTAGCCTCTGTAGATGCAACATACTATGCCTCTGTAGTAGACAAAGCCACAACCTTCTCCAATCTCAAAATCTAACTAACTTTCGTTCCACCTACTATGATAATATATCCAGTAGTGCTCCTCCTACCATCCAGATCTCCAGCCATATCCGAATCAACATAGCCACATAATGAAATATCCAAACCTCCATAGCAAGGTTGCATGCTAGATTTCCCTTTCAAATACCTGAGTATCCATTGGACTGCTTTCCAATGCTCTTTACCTAGATAGCCATATATCTACTCACAACTCCCACTTCATGTGCAATGTCTGGTCTGGTACAAACCATAGCGTATATGAGACTTCCAACTGCTAAAGCATATGGCACTTGTGTCATGTATTTGACCTCCTCATGTGATGAAGGACACTGATCTTTGCTCAATTTGAAGTGTCCAGCCATAGGTGTGCTAACAGGTTTTACATTCTGCATGTTGAACCTTTCTAACACCTTGTAGATATAATCCTCCTGAGACAAATACAATTTCTTATTTTTCCTATCTCTATGTATTTGCATGTCAAGGATTCTTTTTGCAGCTCCTAAATCCTTCATAGCAAATGTGTGAGCTAGCTTTCTCTTAAGCTCACCAATGTCCTGCATACTAGATCCTACAATAAGCATATCATCCACATACAGTAACAAAATAATATAGCTCCCATTTTCAAGCTTCTTGAAATAAACACAATGGTTAGATTCACATCTCAAGTAACCATGATCATGCATAAAATTATCAAACATCATATACCATTTCCTTGGAGCTTGCTTGAGCCCATATAGGCTCTTTTTCAACATGCACACTAATTTCTCCTTACCCTTGACTTCATATCCAAGCAGCTGCTGCATATAAATTTCTTCATCCAAATCACCATGAAGGAAATATGTCTTCACATCTAGTTGCTTTAAATGTAAATCTTTTACTACAACTAAACTCAATACAGTACGAATAGAATTCATCTTAACAACGGGAGAAAATATTTCATTAAAGGTAATACCTACTTTTTTTGTAAATCCCTTTATTACAAGCCTTTCCTTGTACCTTTTCTGTTCACCCTCTTCTTCCTTGCTTCTGTAAACCCACTTGTTCTGCAATGTTCTCTTACCTGCTGGCAACTTAACCAAATCCCAAGTCTGGTTCTGTTCCAAGGAGTCCATCTCCTCATTCATGTCATTCTCCCACTGAATGTGAGTCTTATCCTACATTGCTTCTTCAAAGCTCTCTAGTTCACCACTATTAGTCAACAATAAATAAAATAGAGAAGGTGTAAATATTTCTGGAAGTTTACTTACCCTTTGTGACCTTCTCACAGAAGTTTGGGGTACCGGAGGCTCTATCTGGGCCTCCTGAACATTAGTATCAACTTCTAATAGTGACTAACGTCGGTCACCTCTAACTGACATTTGTTCTGCTAACCGATGTCAGTTTTGATCCTCTGTAACCGTCGGTGGTTCATCTGACCGATGTCAGTCAGGGACTAACTGACCACGGTTACTGTGTATTTCTGTAGGTGTTTCTTTAAAACCCAAGAGTTCATTTTCATCAATAAACTTCTCAATTTATCATCCTTGGGTACCAAAATTTGATCCTTGTACATTCTCTTTTCATTCCATTCAACATCACGACTCCTAATAATTTTAGAATTCTCTAAATCCCAAAAATAGAAACCAAAATCACCAGATCCATAACCAATGAAAGTGCACCTCTTGGATTTTGCATCCAACTTTTTTCTATTTTCCTTATCAACATGCACAAAAGCTTCTGAACCAAAAACTTTAAGAAAAGAAAGATCTACCTCTTTTCTGGTCCAAGCTTCCTCTGGTATTCCTCCATCTAGTGAACTTGAAGGCCCACAGTTAATCAAATAAACCGTTGTATCAACTGCTTCTGCCCAAAACTAAAAGGGAAATCTAGAATGTATCCTCATACTTCTAGCACATTTCATTATTGTCCTGTTCATTCTTTCAGCAACACCATTTTCATGTGGTGTTCTTAGAACCGCTCTTTCTCTACGTATTCTCATTCATTGAACAATAATCATTGAAAGCCTTGCTACAGTATTCACCACCATTGTCAGATCTAAGGAACTTTAACTTAGAATTTGATTCATTCTCAACAAGGGTTTTCCATCTTTTAAAAGTCTCAAAAACATCAGATTTACATTTAATACAATAAACCCATACCTTTCTTGTAGCATCATCAACGAAAAGTAACATAATACTAGGATCCTCCATGAGAAGCTACCTGAGCTGGTCCCCACACATCTGAGTGTACAAGCTCCAATTTCTACTCCTTCTTAGTTGCCCCAACTTTGAGAAATCTCACTCTCTTTTTCTTTCCAAAGATACAATGCTCACAAAAATCAAGATCTAAATCTTTCAAATCTGATAACTTACCCTTAGCCTTTAATATCTGCATTCCTTTTTGACTCATATGACCCAGCCGATTATGCCACATGCATGCATCTGAATCTGAAGTAGATAATACAGAAAAGGAATCAGTAATACATGTAGATAAATATAATGTTCCTACCTTATTACCTCTTGCCACAACAAAATCACCCTTGGTGACTTTCCAAGAGTCTCCTGTAAAAGTAACCATGCAACCACATTCACCTAGTTGCCCTGCAGAAATAAGATTCCTCCTGAGGCTTGGCACATGCCTCACATCTTTCAATACCCATGTATTTCTATTCTGTAATTTTAGATGAACTTCCCCTTTACCAGTAATACTGCAAGGTTCATCATCATCCAAATAAACATGCCCAAAATTTCCCTAGACATAATTTCTGAAATAACCCTTATTAGGGGTTGCATGGAAAGAAGTTCTTGAATCTAAAACCCATGATTCAATTCTATTGTCCAAAGAAAGAATAAGAGTATCTTACATTACCTCTGATGAAGAAAGATTCGCCTCTTTACCTTTGTCTGGTTGTTGATTCTTTTTATCCTTTGACCAACAATCTCTCTTTGCATGTCTTTTCTTTCCACATTTCCAACAAGTAATTCCCTTACTTCTGGATTTAGATCTGTTTTCCCTTGACTTTGATTTCCCATTACTCTTACTCTTGGATCTCTCCTTCTGTCTGCCCCTGCTTTCTACATTCAAAGCATTTCCAGATGATGTTTCCTCTGTACTCTTCCTACGAATTTCTTCATTCAAGATTATACTAACCACATCATCAAACTTCAAAATATTATTAGCAAATGTTGTATTACTAACAGTCATTACCAAGTTGTCCCAACTATCAGACAAAGAACATAAGAATAAAAGTGTTTTTACTTCATCATCAAACGATATAACAACTGATTTTAACTGATTTACAATAGATCGGAAGTCATTCAAATGACTAGAGGCAGATTCACCTTCATGCATCTTAGAACTAAATAGTTTCTTCATCAAATAAACTTTATTTGAAGCACTAGGTTTTTCATATAAATTAGCAAGAGATTTCATTAAGTCTACCGTAGAAGAAGCTTCTGTAATATTGGAAGCCACAGGATGCTGTCAGGCTCAATCTTATAGATCCCAAATCCTTTCTGTCAAGAATCTTACATTCTTCATCAGTCATATTCATAGGTCTAGACTTCTCATCCAATGGTAAGTACAAATCTCTTTGATACAGATAATCCTCAATCTACATCTTCCATAATTGATAATTTTGGCCGTCAAATTTCTCTACCTTGTATTTATTATCTTCTACCATTGTTGTAGCTCCCACTCAATCAGAAAACCCTCTGTGAGTAAATTTGTCAACACACAAAACCCTCAAACAAAGCTCTGATACCAGTTGTTGGGGTTAGCACACCAGTTGTACAGACAATATATCATATCTAAGCATACATGCAAATAAAAGTGGATATTCTACCAAAAGAAATATACAAAACAAGAGACATAAATCAACACCATATTTAACGTGGTTCACCCAGTGTGGGCTACGTCCACCAAGAAACAAGCCAATCTATTATCCAAAGCTTTGACAAGATATACAATGAAGATTTACAATCTTCCACACCTCTCAGATGTTCAGTACTTTCTTCCTTCAAGTTTTTGCTCTACCACCAAGAATTCTCTTTCACCAACCTTTTTCAAGTTCTTTCTAATTCTTGTTTTTCATCTCTTATAAACCCAAGTTTTTGTGCTTATATAGTCGTTTATAGATTTAGGGCACTTAGCCATGCAATTGCAATCAATAAATCTATTTTAATACTAAAAATAGATATAATTCCTGAGAGTTAATTAAAACTTCATCACACAGGTAACCAACACCGGTTCTACCTACCCGTCATTAGTTCCTACTTGCCCTTGACCGATGTCGGTCTTCCCTGACCGATGACAGTCTGCCCTTAACCGATGTCGGTTACTGTGTTTTCCAGCAAGTTCCAATTACATGCTAAAATGAAGTAATTGAGCTCCACAACTCAACAATATGTGGAAATACCAATCCCCACTAGTCTCTACATGAGTTAAGTAGATTTACCCATGGAGGATGGGATGGTGACCATAGCCATAATATCATAAAATACAGTTTAAGTTAAATTTTAAGATAACCATATTCAAATCTCATTTCCAATAGCGTTATAACTATTTACTATTGTAATTAACCCCCTTCCCATTTACATCTTACTGTTATAAGTGTTAGATAAAACACTAAACAAAATGGATGCATCATACTAGGGAACATATGATTCAAATAACATGACAACCAAAGGTGAACGGGTTTTAAGGTTGGCACAAGTTGTATTAACCACAACTATATTACTTTTCAAATTTACGACACACGACGGGTGCAAAGTTAAGTTCTCTAACACATAATCCAACCAATTGAAAGAAAATAACATTTTTAACCTAATAAACTTCTTCAATATTATGGAATCTACTAAATGCAATGCAAAATATTTACAACTCAATCATTTCCACACATGTATAAGAAGATGAAATCCTTTTTTTAAATATAACAATTGCAATAATTGATAAATAGTCTTTAAAAGCATCTTTATATGATTATTCAGACACTTAATAATTATTCCCATACTTCGGTTCTCTATTACAAATAAAACTAAGTCAACTTCTTTTATTATACAAACCATACAGTAGTACATTTAGATAAGAAATTAATACATTTTCTCCACTACCAAAGTAACATGTTAGAAGACCATGTACAAAGCTAACATTCAATTTTTTCTTTTATCAAACAAAGAATTTCATTTCGCCACCCGCAACTTGTAAAACCATTTAACCATGGGTCAGCGACACACATTGGCATGGACACACCCCTCCCATCTAACTCGCTAACCGAAATCCATGTCAATACAAAGTTAGAGAGAGATAGAAACATTCTTTCCACATACTTATTTAAATCAAACAATTCCAAATTTTAGAGAGAGTTAGAAGGAGAGATACACTCATTCATTTTAAGCAGTGAACCAAAACATTTTCAGAACCAAAGCAGGGGAGATATAACACAAACAATATTTGATTCATTAAACTCAAGTTTCATAATATTTTCAAGGTAACATCAAGTTCCACGACCTCTAGTAGGTTTTTTTTATGTTGTCAATAGAGGGATTTAGATCAATATGCCAGATTACGCGTTTTCAATGTTCCAATTGTGATGTTGTTTTAAGCTAACAAAATCTCATATTTCTAGTCAACATACATAATTCCAACCATAACATCAGTTTTATGCATAGTATGAACCTCAAAGAGACAACACGAGTGTATAGACCCTTATTGCGTTGTTGTACAAACTAGCCGAAGTATCCACGGAATGGTCCTCCAAAATGGTGTGGGGCTCTCAAATATAATGTCTAAAAGCTCTACATTATTCTCTTATATATAGAGAATCACTAGAAACTTACGGAATCAAAAACCGAGCATCAAGGCTCAAACTACAATGACATTTTGGAGCCAGTTGGCTAAAAATGACCATTTTCTCACCAACAAACTACGCCCAATGGCCTCCGAGATGAGTGCACAAAAATGTGTTTTTGAAGGTAACGGGTAAAACGAATTGCGCTAGGATATTCTTCATATAACAATGAAGAGGTATGTGGTGTCTAATTTTTCTTCTAGGTACCTTAGGCATAAAATATGACCTAGTTTCTGGAGGTTTTGGTTGTAGGCGAACAGTTGCTCCTAAAAAACCGTTTTTCGAAGTGGACAAAAACCCACTTCCCAGATACGATCTTCAAGTGTTTAGGAAATTTTTATAGGTTGTATTGGGTCACTATAAAGAAAATAATAAGTTATGATAGCTCACCAATGAAAGAGAGGCGCAGAGGTGCTTCTTGCACGTCAGTTTTGGGAGACATTTGGCACAAATTGATCTTGATTTAAAATTACTAGTTTGTGTTGTATAGCGTGCTTGTCAACCAGTTCAACTATCACATGGTGTGTGCTAATGAATCATACAATATATGTTCATATTGGTTTAGTTGAGTAAGGTGTTTTGGCACGCCCTCCAAGATGATTGTCCTCGACATTAGTTTTATATGATACACAAATGTGTTATAAATAGATATCTTAACATAACATTCAAATAATATGATCTTAAAACCATATTTACATTTAAACTTTTTATAAAAGAGAGAAAACAAAAGCAAGTAAAAGAAGGAGGAGTGAATCTATGCCTGTAAATCAACGAACGTGGATACAAGGGGCGATCCAGGCAACTCCATACACATTCCAAGAGACCACATTTCTCCTAATCCAAAATTTCCATTTTGACATCTAGTGCAACCATTACATTCGATGAAACCATGATTCTTTGTGGCATCTTGTGGCTTCTAACCTTTCACATCTTGTGGCTTCTAACCTTTCATTTGCCATTGTATATTTTTTTTAAAAAATTTAAACAAATGTTCCCAAGGCCTTCTTAGCAAGCTTCTTGTATGAATATTTTGTAGTCATTGATTTCCATTCTACCCCTTCATTGACACAATCTTTCGAACAATTATCATGCCTAAATTTTCCCCCACAACCAAATCCACACCACCACGGCCGGTTTTCTTGACATGTTGAAGCTTAAATTTAGAGTTTCCTTAAGATAGCTAATGTTGCCACGCAGCCCCCAAGCCAACAAATCATCGTATTCACCACAAGTTTAATTGGCAGAGATATGGTAAATTTTAAAGTTTCCTCGAGATAACAAGGGCTTCCAGAAAATTCAACCAAGTACAAAACTAAATAAACCATTATTATTCCCCCTAATAACAAAGGCACCTAATCCATTTGGGTATTCAAAGTCCTCAACAAACCTGCATAGCGACCTGCTATGGTAAAAAACAAAAATAATGAAGCTTATATGAGCAGGACGTGCTCCATGACACCACATTTATCTTAGACATTTGTCAAATGGTTCATGTGCCATGTCAATGCTTCCATATTTTGCATATGTATCTAGCACACTGAAATCTTTTCTAGGAATCCACAGTTTTGTAATTAAACATACCAAAAACCTTCTTCTTCCTGTCTGACAGACATCCATACACGTATTCCAAGATCCTATTTCGCACAGCAGAATGAATTTTGATAAAAACAACTGGAAGAAAACGTTAAGCAGGGTCATTACAGCTACAAAATTGAAAAAGTGCTCTGATGGATGTATATATCCTGTTCCAAATGCGTCCATAACATGGTAACAAAAGCTCCCTTTTTGGCGTTGGATAGGGAAACATCTACACTTGTTAAATCTCAAAACAACTTAATGCACAACCCAACCGGTGTCTACTCTCTAAGCCTCAGGCATTCTTAATGGCAAGCCATACATTCTCGAGAAGAACACCCACCAGAGAAGCGTACATTTTAAGACAGGTCAAGATTAATACCCTTATTGGCGCTCAATCTGCATCCATTAAATCCATAGTGGTCCACACATTCCTTTGTGACATTTGTCAAACATTTACTTGTAACTTGCAATGCTAATTTTCAATGAGGCATTTACTACACTCCTGCAATCTGTGTTGTCAGTTTCTTTTAGTTATTTGTAAGTTTTTCACATATTTGTATTTGTTGAATATATGTAGGCATCTAAAAAGGGGAGGGAAGGGGAGGGGAGGGCACTACAAATCCAAAATGAAAATGATGAGGAATCCTATGAGATGATCTCTAACCACAGATTTTGCATGATTCTTCACAATTCTTCTCTACAGATTCATAAGATCACTTGAACAATAAAAATGTACACGCTTGAATATTTATAATAATTAAGATTCCAAGATACATTTTAGATTGTAGTGACACTTCTTTTGGTTTAGGCTCTATGACCTTAGGTAATTATAGTTAAATGTTTTAAAAAGTAGTGTAAATATTTAAGTGAGGCACCACACAATATCAACATGGTCAGAATCACAATAACTAAATAAATTTGCATCATCACAAGAATAATAATACAAACCATAATTGATTGTACCTTTGATATACCTTAGAATCTGTTTTTTCATTTTCCAATGGTCCTCATAAGGATTGTGCATAAATCTAGAAACAATTCCAATTGCATAGGATATATCATCTCCAATGATAGTTAACTAAATCAAACTACAAACAAGTTGTTTATATAAAGTAGGATTAAAATTATCACAAACAGGGTTTGGATCTAATTTAACTCCAACTCTCATAAGAATAGAGATACGCTTACAATCATTCATTTTAAATATTATAAGAAGGTTAGAAGCATACTCTGCTCGAGATGCAACAATAGATTTGTGATTTTGATAAATAATCATGCCTAAAAAATAATTTAATAGTCATAAATCAGTCATTTCAAAACATTGTCTTAGCTTCTCTTTGATTCTGAGAATTAGATTATTATCACGACTAGTAATCAAGAAATCATCACCATATAAAACAATAATAATATAATTGTTTTCAAATTTTACAAACAAATCATTGTTAGCAAAACAATTTTTGAAACCAGACTCTTGAAAGAAACTATTTATCTTAGCATACCAAGCTCTATGAGCTTTTTTAAAACCATACAAAGATTTTTTAAGCTTGCACACATATAATTTCTTACCAAGTTCTTCAAACTCTCTAAGTTGATGCATGTAAATTTCTTCTTCCAAATCACTATTTAAAAAAAAAAATCATATCTATTTGATGAATCTTCCATCTATGTTGAGCAACTAGAGCTAAAAAAATTATAACTATGTTCATTTTGCCAATAGGAGAAAGGGTTTCAAAATAATCTAAACCGGGTTTCTGAGTAAACCCTCTAGCAACTAATTTTGCCTTGAATCTTTCAATATTACCAGTAGAGTTATACTTAATTTTATACAGCCATCTAGATTCTATAATGTTTCTTTTATGAGGAAGAGGGACTAATTCTCACGTTTTATTTTTTATTAGAGCATTGTATTCAACTTTCATAGCATTAATCCACTTTTCATTTAGGTGGGCTTCTTAAAAAGATTGAGGTTCAACCTTATACAAATTTGACAAGGCATGATAAGAATGTTGACTGTGGATCATCTTTCTCATATTAGTAGACTGAGAATTAAAAATCAAATTTTGAGCCTGCTTAGGAATTATAGACTAAGACATAGATTGAGAAGATTCCCCTCAATATCTACATCCATCGTATTAGTAGAAGGATGATCAACCTCTTGGAAATCAATTTTCATATTGTCTAAAGAAATATTATCAAATTGAAGAGTTTCATACTCGAGAAATGCAGAAGAGGAAAGAGAGGAAGATCCAAAAAATGGTTTCTCTAGAACATGAACATTCATATTCTCTATAATCACATGTTTGACTAGATCATACACTCTTAATCATTTTGTGCAACTGGCATACCCAACAAAAATGCAAGAGCACGGCATAGGATCAAGTTTTTGTCTTTTAATTTTAAGAATGAAAAGAGAAGCATAAATACTAAGTGTCTTTAAATGACAGATATCTTGTTTTTGTTTGGTCCAGACTTCATGAGGTGTGGTTTGATGCAAAGCTTTAGTAGGAACTACGTTTAGTATATGGACAACATTGTTCATAATTTCAGCCCAAAATAACTTTAGGCACTTTAGATGTATGAAGCATGGTCTTATCCATTTCTATTATGGTTTTATTCTTCTTTTCAGTTATGTCGTTTTTCTATGGAGAATATGGAGTTATTACCTCTATCTGAATTCCACAAGACATAAAAACTCATCAAACTTCATATTGACATATTCACCTCTATTATCAAGTTTTTATTCTCTTGATTTTCATATTAGTCGTGTTTTCAACCAAGGCTTTAAACTCTTGAAACTTAGAAAGAACATCAGACTTTTTCTTAATGTAATAAGACCAAGTCATTCTAGAAAAGTCATCAATGAAACTTATAGCATTCAAGGCTCCACTAAGAGAAGAAACTTCCAAGGGACCACTTACACCACTATGGATTAATTCAAACAAGATAGATGAATTAGACTCGTGGTTTTTATGAAATGATTCGACATGTTGTTTACCATGCAAGCAACTTTCACAAGATACATGGTCAGATTTCAACTTAGGGAGACATATAACAAGGTTAAGGTGGGATATTTCAAATAATTTTTTGAAGTTCACATGTCCAATCCTTTCATGCCATAAGTGAACTTCATTACAACAAGAAGAAGAAAGTCAAGATTCAACAACAAATCCTTTAAATATATACAAGTCATCTTCTAAAAACCAGCAACAATAATCTTACCAAGCTCATTTTTTACAAATTATTTATCTTTTAATAGCACAACTTTGCAAAAAAAAATTAGTTAATTGAGAACAATATAAAAAAAATCTTTAAGTTAAGAATAAATAAAATATTACTAATGGTTTCATTTGCTAACTTAACATTACCACAACCTTCAAACCTAATGACAGAATTATCACGTAGATATATATTCTCATGACATTCTACGATATCGGAAATTATTTCATGAATATATGTCATATGCCTAAGTGCACCACTATCTAAAAGATCCATTCATTGTCATTAAAGGTTAAGAGAGCGGTATAAAGAGCAATAGATTGCTCAGCATTATTTCCTTGATTTTTAAATCGATTGTGATTTTTATTCTTCTTTCTATTGTTGAAGTTCTTATTTTTAGTTTTATTATTAACCTTATTAACTTTAGAATAGCAATCGGTTGCTTTAAGACCAAATTTACCACATTTGGTACATTTAGATTTAAAGTTTGATTGAATTTAAATCGTAAGAATAACAACAATTCTAATCAAGAATTTAGATTTAAAGTTTGATTGTTGGGTAGAATTGTTGTTATTTTTATTTTTAAAATGATTTCTAATTTTGGGAGAACGATGTATGAAGGACATTCTCTTTTGAGTTAAAGTTCTCCATTACTCTTTCTTCTTGAATCAGTAGAGAAGACAATGTATTCAGGTCAGGTAAATCAGATTCATTTTGATACTTCGAATTCAAAATATAAATATAATTTCTGAATTTTTCATGTATATTAATCTGAAGAATAAAATACAACTTATCTTAAAATAATTCACAGTTACAACCATCTAACTGGGTCTTAATGTTCTTAATCTTAGTTAGATAATTGACTATTTCTTCATATCATTTTATTGGAGTTGTAAACAGTTATGTGATTAGTTTTATTATCTTAGAAAGGTGAATACCTTCATACATAGTTTGCAATAAAATTCATGTAGCAGCTGGAGAGTACATGTGTCCTACATGCAACAAGAATTCATCTTTGATACTTTGCAATAAGATGGACATGGTCTCTTTAGATTTTTGGGAGAAACTCAAGTTTTCAGGTGAAACTTGTCTCCTAGTGGGTCTCTTTTCAACACCACTAACTAGATCCCAAAGCTTTATTGTCAAAACGATGACTTTAAGCCTAATTCTCCAAATATTATAGTTAGTACCATTTAACAATTGAAATGTATCCATAGAGATTAGATGAACTAGCCATAGAAAAAAACTTAGCAAATTTTTTTTTTAAATAAGTGTTATGTGAGATTTAAAAGTTGCTGATATTCACGGTTAGAAAAAAGTAAACTTCTGTAGATTTGAAACCAATACATGCAACTAAACACACTCAACAATGTATAAGAACCAAGAAGGGAGGCCACAAAATACAAAGAACAAACTGTGAGAGGCTACAAGGCAATAAATAATAAAATATAGTTTTTTTTTTTAAAAAAATTCGCGAAACAAAGAAACAATGTTTCGCTGATTTTTAACTTTTAGTGTTATGTGAAACAAAAATGCAAAAGTCGCAAAACCAAGGAATGCCACAGGACAAGAAAAACAGTTACCTGCGGACTTGAAGAAATGAAGTTTTTTGTTGAAAAAAACTTTTAAAATATATGGACCAAGGAGAAGTTGCAAAGCACGAAAATTATGTTGTGAGGACATGTGAGGCAACACACAAGGAGTTATAACTTATCCAAGTTCAAAAGTTGCGGACCAAAGTAGTGTTTCGTGGGTTTTTAAATTTTTAGTGTTCCACATATCAGTGAGGTAAAAGCCACGGAACAAGGGTAAGCCCGTGGAACAAAGGACCTTGCAACTAGTAGAAATGCCGCAAAATACTTAAATAAGCCGCACAACACACAAATAAGCCGCGCAACATTTAAATGAGTCGTGAAGCTAAGAAAAGGCCACCAAGCTAGGAAAGTCCACACAATAGAATGTCGTGGAGCAAAGAAAAAACTATGTAAAGCACAAAAATAGCACTAGACACAACATAAAAATATGAAAGACTGGAAAACACTAAGAAAGGTCATGGATGACCAAAAGCCACAATTCCAATCACTCAAGAAGGTTGCAGGAGAATGGAACACAAGTACACCCTTGATTTTGATCTTCCACACTTAATTTGATCTTTCAAAACTTCCAATATTAATTAACTTAACAGGGAATTGGAGTTTTACAACTGCAGTCTTTGAAAAAATTTGCAAATGTTCAAAATTAGGGTTTCACATGTTTTAAAAACTTCAAGCTATCTTCTTCAAACCAATCTACAAATAATTGCAACTACAAAATAAATTTATCCTACACAACCATAAACATATTGCTTTGATACCATGTTAGGAAAACACGGGCATAATTAATATCACAGATTTAAATATCCACCAAAATAAATAGCCAAGGATTATAGTTTATGAACATACAGTAATTTATTATGAATTATACTACATAATAAATTAGATATTAGATTTTTTGCATGAATAAGAAAATAAATAAACACAAGACGCAAGATTTAAGTAGGAAAATCTTTTGCTAAAAACCGACTAAAAAATCACTTAGCTTTATTGAGAATATGTATTTCACCCAGCACTCCTATTTTTGGTGAACCCCTGCACTTACACCTACTAAAAGGAATTGCACACTATCAACAACATTCGCTCAAATGCAAAGATTAAGCTCGCATCGATTACATCATATTTCATGCATTTGCTTGCATTGTTCGCATATTTGGCATGTGTGTGTTACTTGTCGTAACCAATCTCAAATGAGATCAACTTGTTTTATACAGCGCAAGTGGCTTGTTGCATGGGTCACTCTTATAATTCAAATTTAAATATTCGTCGACACGGTATGTGATCCACCACCTTATGTTTTAAACATAAGTTATAAGCCAAGACCTTTAGTCTTTGGTGGGTTTCTATTAAGTATGTTTCCTGCTTAATATTACAAACCCGACACGCACAACATTGACATTGCACCATAGCCTTGTGCACAACACCAACACATAATACAACACTAGTACTTTGCACCCCACCAACAACACATTTTCTTCACAACACGGTCTGCTAACAACTTGTAAAATAGATTGCAACGCAGCTGATTCTAACTATTTAGATTGTTTTTTTATTTATCCAGGATTGCCTGTGAACCTAGATGCTCCTACATCTTGTGGGAATTTCAAGGTTTACAATCTAGGCTTTAAGGTTAGGGTTTAGACTTTAGATTTTATGGTTTGGTGTGTAAGATAAGCAAATAAAGGCTTGTAGTACGACCTGCCAACAAAAAAAAATGCAATGCAAATGAATCTAATTGTTCATAATGGTTTTTGTTGATCTAAGATTTCCTATGACTCCAGATGCTCGTGCATCAACTTGTAGGAATTTTAGGGTTTACAATCTAGGCTTTAAGGTTAGGGGTTATATATTAAAGTTTATGGTTCGGTATGTGGTATACAAAAATAAAGGCTTTGTGGTTCAAGATTTGGTCTAGCATTAAGGGAACAAACCCTAAATCCAAACTCTAACCACCCCCAAACCATAAATTCTAATGTTCCACCAAACTATAAATCATTGTTTCCTATGACTTTCAACCCTAGGAGATTTAAACATCTACTAAATTTAGCCACAAATATTAGACCTAGATGAAGTTGTTTGCATTGACATTCATAACTGTAACATTTATTTCCCTCTTAGAGACGAAGTTGTTTAAACACAAAATGCCCCCTATATTTGCGATTAAACAAACCTGAACATGCTACAATCATAAGGGGTCACTTAATTAAAAAACGTTTAAAATTACATCTGATCATGGGAATCTAAATGTCCCCTTATCTTGAGGATTTACCACCACATTTGGCAATCTTGGGGCCCCTTTTACCCTACTACTATTGTTTCTCAACAAAGTGGTGCAAAATTTATAAATAAAAATTACCCCCTCTACAATCAAGTGTTACTTACCATCGTACCAAGGTGACACCCCCACGGCTACAATACGGTCCCCAAATTGGTTTTCCCAAGGACAATTACCACAAAACATAAAAGATCCAAAATGGGGCTTTGGTATAACCTAGAGTTAGTGCCTACCACCATCCTTAGCTTATAGAGGTTAAGTGATGAATATAAAGATAAACTCAAAGAGAAGGTGGGCCACAAATGGTATGCAAATTACTTTGGGAAACAATATACATTTACACCAAATGGTATCATTGAGCATGAAGATTCGTACTTCATAAATTGAACCCATTTCATATGTCCAAGACTCAACTTCAAATATCTAAACAATAAAGAAGTGTAGGTATAATTAGTGAATAGAAGTGGCTTTTTGTGGATAAAGTTTCCTTTAAAACGAGTCTTAACAATCAATGATGATGTGTAACCCTTGCACGCCCAATGTCAGATTGTATGTTTCAACGTAATGAAAAGGTCTACAAAAAATGTTTCGAGGTTGAGTGCACAATATTACATGATGGTTGAGTTTTTTAGGTCTACCAAGTATATGCCTTCAGCGTCAAACATTTAGAGTGTCCTTCGATTCATAAGCACATAAACAAGCCTTAAAGAGGATGAAAGTGATCTATGATGCTTAAACATGCATGGCTAATATAACAAGGTGGTAGTTAATTAATATCACAACCTACTAATTCAAATACACTTATTATAGTTGAATTGTTATCCTAGCTATTTAATTAAATTTACTAAGCAGTAAGGTTCCTCAATTCCCTCATTAAGCAATCATTAAAATTAATGACTAAAGTAAATAAACATCCAAACTAGGATCTACAATTTTCTACCTCTTAATACCTATCTTAGTGACCATCATGTACTGACCTACAAAAAAAGAAATGAAGCATAGAGGGCTTCCTTGGTAGTTGATGAAAGTAAATTTCTTGATTAGGCCAAAATTCACAAGTTCACAAAACAAATGAACAAGTTGCATTCTTAACTTGCTTTTTGAAAAGGATGCAATTTCTCCCTAACAAGCAAACTCTACTTGAACAAGAAGATTGTTAGGTCTCCTATGATAAATTGCTAAGTTTACAAATATATATCCTAGGAAAGGTTTAACAAAAATGGCACTTCTTCATCCGAGTAATTCTATATTTGTTACATCATTTGTGATCCCATCCATGTCTTGAAATGGCCAAGAAAAAGGTTATTGAGCACACCCAAAGCACATAACGGCTCAAAACAAAAGGAAATGGCTGATTAGTAATTATATGATACATTGCCTAAATGTCACCCTTGTTGCCAATTAACATCTTCTACAACAATTTGTCAATGGCAATCAATATAAAATTGTATGCAAATAGCAGCAACGCTCTGCATGCAAATAGGTGCAGATGAACATGAATCTCCTAGACAATTAGGACATACTAATCACCAAATACTTCCTCTCTAACATTTAAAGGACAAATAGAGCATATTCCATGTTTTTCAAAAAGAAATAGAATAATGGAGAACCTGAATATTTAGATCGATGATATAAAAAAACTCTTATTGAGATAGTTTACCGTGCACGTGCATAGCTCACATACCTTTGCCTTGTGATTTAAGTGTAAAACGAATGTATAAAAATAGACCATCAATAATGGTACGATTTGCATGTCATCTTGCCCTGTTAATAAGTGTATCCACAATAAACTCCAATTAATGCTGTGTACTTCATAATCCAATGCATTATAAGGTACTGTTTTGTATTTTTCATTTAGAATGCCCTTTGTTCTCTATAAAAGATCAGTAGTTCTTAGGTTGTGTGTTTTCGAGTCCATTAGTTATTTTTTTGAAGAACCTATCCTATTATAAGCACAATAGTTACACTATTACACTAAAATAAATCATTCCGCAAGCAATAGTTTAACTACCATGCTAAAACAAATCATTCCGCAAGCAATAGTTTAACTACCATGCTAAAACAAATCATTCCATGAGCAATAGTTTGAACTGCTATGCTAAAACAAATTATGCCGCAAGTAATTGTTTTACTGTTATGTAAAAAATATCAGGAGGCCTAGGGTTCTGACTTTTTAACTCCAATAATTATGTGCTTGAATGATCACAAACAACAAAAATTTAACTATTATGCTAAAAGTAGTCATGCAGCAAAATATGATCAGTTCATACTGATTTGTCATTTACAAATTATTATAAAAGCAGTATCAAACAGAGCACCACTGAATGTATAATAAATAATTGATGATCTCTCCCATGTGGACCTGTTGTAGTAAGTGAAAAACCTTGCCAATGGCTCGTCCATTTATTATGAATACATTTTACCTGATGGCTTAATCCACCACACGAATCCATTGCTGAATTGAACTTACTAATATTAGACTCAGATATCATGAAGAAATATTTATCCAGGACAAGATTAAGGCATCGTTTCCTTAGTTGTTTGATCGGAGACATTGCATATCAAAGGGGTGTCTAATTTCAATTTGTACTTTAATTCAAAATTGACAAGTAGAAACAGATAAGTGAGAAAGTGATTTAAACTGCATATGTAAGCATTTCACAGAATTCCTAAAATGGGTGGGGAAGAGGATAGACTTTCAATCCACGGGGCATTTGCCATGCTTTGCAATACTTGATCAGATCAGAAAGCCAAGAAAGGCTTCAACCTCAGAAGGACTTTAGTTACTTGCAAACTAAAACCTGCCTGATGATAGGACCTATATTATTGGTCCAGGATTTAAGGAGCATTTTCACATTGGTGCATAAATAGAACTCCGAGAGCCAATCAAGTAATGGAGAAGAATTTTGAGCCTACAGTTTTGTCATACAACACTTGTGATTGAAAGAGATCCATATACAATGGGAAGAAGATGTAACTTCATTCACAAAACATCTTTACATAAAAATGTCTGCGTGAGTTTACCCATCCAAGCAGAAATCCACCACTCCTGTGTAGCCATCTGCCCTCTTACACTCATGTGCTTGCCCTTTCATAACCGACCTGCATTAGCTACAATGATAATCAGTCAACCTTAATAGATTCATCATGAACTTCTGTAATATATTCTTGCTTGCATCATGAAACTGACTGATTCACCATGGAGTATCAATTAGAAATAATTATAGAGTATGAAAATGCCAGCGTC
Organism: Taxus chinensis; assembly: GCA_019776745.2. Classification (NCBI taxonomy): domain Eukaryota; kingdom Viridiplantae; phylum Streptophyta; class Pinopsida; order Cupressales; family Taxaceae; genus Taxus; species Taxus chinensis. Next base: position 67,990,132 of record CM034153.1, on the reverse strand, counting down.
AGTCACCATAAGATGCAGGTTTTTAAACTCTCCAAAGAATTCCGTAGATCAGAAGCCCTAATTATCTTAAAGTATTAAAAACTAAATTTAAAAAACAAATTAAGAGTAAGTGCCTAGTGCTAGTACAAAATGCCTGCAGCAATGTTCAAAACATAATTCTCAAGAATTCCCCAAATTGGTAAGGCAGAAAAATAAGATGCACCCAACCACACAGTAAGAATATGCAAAAGCTACGGGAGAACTAAAAGTGAAAGTTTTATCTAATACTGCAGTAGAACTCTAAACACTAAGCGACCTCATAAACTTAAAGAGTAAAGATTTAGGAAATTCTGCTCCATGTGAGAACTTGCCTTAAGAGAAAAGGTGGACAAGTTACCAAGACAATATATAGTTAAGGGCCAAACTAAATAAAAGTTTCTGACATAGAGATTCAAAAAAGCATGTACAATCTAAGTAGGCCTGATGGTGAATGTGTGTATCCTCCATAAAGGAGATCACATTTCTGAATCCTAAGTAGGGTAGGGTTGTACACTCAGTTAAACACTATATAAGGTAAATGTAAAAACAATCCCCGTGTGGGTTTCCACAAGGGTCCCATGCACCAAATTGGTGACTCACTTGACGGTGACTATATAGAAAGGCAGAAAACACAAGCAAAACCAGAAAGGTCGAAAAGAAGTTTTTTTTCTTATAGATCAATTGTGCAAGAGTGAAACGCTGCCATGACTTTCAATGGAATTTGTGAGACAAAATAGATAATCCCAATAGTTTCAGATTAGGATTTCTAGGAGTAACAAGACCTAAGAACATGGAATGTTCATATAAATTTGCAAAACTTAACATTGTTTTGAAATGAGAAAGCAAAAGCATACCTGCATGATATAAATGATGGAGTCACTTGACTTCACTATCCTGTCCGACAGGTTAAAATAGCACCCAAATAGAAGCAAGTTGAACTGATATTTTGGTATCTATTAACCTGCTCTCAAGAAATGATATAAGCATTCTTATAAAAACACAATTAGTCCTAGGAGTGTATGTACACGTTATCCCCAAAATAAACCTCCTGTATGCACAGTTCAATCAATGCCTTCCACAGCAAGAAACTACAGACAGGTAATTTAAATTCCTTTGGCTTTAAGCCAATAAACTGTACACAATTTTGTAGGCTGCCATTTTCAAGCCCAGAGTATGTAATGCCACTTATTTTCACTAAGATCCTCAATAATACCAAATGATTGTGTACATATTAGCATAATCTCAAAAAAGAAATAAAAATATTTGTCAACCACCATCCAAATGAGATAGATGATCGGCATTTTCACAAAAGGAGGATTCGCTGGAATTCTTGACAATTGTGCGGATTCTCAGACTTCACAGAATCAAGCACGAATTCAATGGTTTTGAAGAACATACAGCATAGAAGAGACAATCCCTGACTGGAAATTTCAGTGGCTCCAAATACTTCTTCCAAGAGGTGCACTGCTTGAGCTTCTGATGAACTTGTCAAATCCAGCCATAAATAATATAAATGCAAGATGAAGTCCGTCCGTTCCCATTTCTACGAGGCAACCTAGGTTCCTTGTTTAGAGGGTTCAGATCATTTCTCTAAAAATTTGTTTAGAACACTTTTTCTTGTAGGAGCTTCATCCTCTTCATCTTTTTCAGGTTTCTGATCTTCCAGAAGTGCCGAACGTGTGACAGAATTCACAACCTTGCGCAATTGAGCGTTATCGATGAAAATATCCGTCAACATCTTGCATACCATGGCCTCACTGGCAACTGCTTCTGTGCCAACCGCACCATATTTTCTTTCCAATCTCAACTTATTACCATTTCCATGGAGTCCAATATTTGTTTGATTCGCAACTTCTTGCTCAGCTATACAAGAGTCATCTTCAGCCTGTTGTGCGAGAAGCTGAGCCTGCAGATATAACATAAATTATAAATTATTCAAATTATATTAAACATAAATTAAATACTAGTCAAATTAATCCTCACTAGTCATCCATGTCATTTCTATTCCCACCCCATTAAGTACCGTGTATGTCCTTTATAGTCACTTCAGACACACCTTAAATTTAGTTTCCACAGATTATTAATTACAGAATCTCCAGAATTCATAAAATTTTAGACAGGCTCCTCTCAGTAGATTGGTACTTTTGGTTAGTTGCTCATTCGCAGACTCGTCTTGTATGCACCACTCCTTAGAATGAAAGAAAGTAAATTGGCTAGATACTCTCTAGATTCATGCCAAGAAAGATGAATGTAAGCCACACCCCAAATATATATACTCAGAAGTAAGTTGCCATAAGGGAAAGAAATGGAAGGATATAGATATAAAATAAGTTCATTAGAGAGGCTACTTACATCCAAAGCACTGCACCAACAAACTACAAACAATAAACAAATGAATCTAACTGAACAATGATAAATTATGAGGAACGATGATAAAATATGAGTGATCTGATAGAAATTGTCCAGGTTTCAAGAAGAGAAAATAAACAAAACTAGAGACAGAACAAGACAAGGAACGACACTTAGACAAATGCAATTGTGCACTTTCTACAATAATCACACAGAAACCAAGAAAGCATCTGCAAATAGAATTGCAAATATAAGAAAGAACAATAAATAAATTTCAAGAAACAAAAGTAGAAGGAACAAGACAAGGAACATCAGCAACATGACACTGACATAACTAAGAGAACTAAATATTTAAATACAGCATGAAAATAAGACAACGCTGAGGTGCAGACTGATCCAAGTTATAATGTCATTAAAGTAGAAGATTAGCAATAAAACTCCAGCTACAACCACAAGAACAAAGGTCCAACAGTTTTACAGCTAAACTTGGGCATCATACTCTCTATGTTTAGCATAAATTGCTGTATAGTTGAAACTTTTTCTTTTATCTCCTAATATCTGCAAACTTTTGTACGATTTAGTTGTTTTCTGCTCCCAAAACATGATTTTGGATGACATGGATCAAAAATTAGCCTCATTAAACTGTGTTTTGAGTTTAAAATTCTCTAACCCCAAAAGGAAAAACATCGACACCAATACATAAAGTAGAATTATTTTATAGGTTAAGTAAGGTCTGCTTTAAGTATTAGTAATTTATTAAGATGTTCAAACCACAAAAACCAGAAATTCACTTCTCATTGAATCTCCATTACCTCCGCAAGCAGTAGCCCAATCCGGTTATCAGATGTTCTAAGGAGATCTAAAGCCTCTGCGATTGAAGAAGCATTTACAGTGTACTTATCTCCTCCTTTTGAAAGAATATCCACACTACATTCTTGAAGCCGCTGACGAAGAATTGCAGCTTCATGCAGCAGTTTAGCTCTTGCCGCAGTAGCTTGTTCTTGCTTTTGTCTCTCCTTTTGAAGAATTGCCTGGAAAAGAACAGATATGAGTAAAAAAACATATAAGAAGAATAAATGCTAAGTGCATATTTAGCTTAATAAGGGAAATTTGCAGCAATTGTCCTCAACATTCTGCAACTCGAGCAAAAACAATAATGATAAGAATCAACAGCATCTATTAGAAAAATCCAATTCTTTTAATTCATGTACATTTGTGTCAAACATAGAAGCACTGATATCTGTGTTGAAAGACACCTCCTTTGAGTTTACAAGTATGGGCATTACATCCATACGGCTCCTCTTTTGGGTCAAGGGATAGAAATCCCCGACCAGAGACAAACATCCTAGGGCTATCTCCAGTGTTTCTCAGATGCCAGAGGATGTCTCCGTTGCATCTTCAATGCCATAAGTGTGAGGAAAACAGAAAACAAATCCCCCATCTCTGGGGATGCATACCAATGTAAAACTTCATTTTGGTGTACCCATTTCCATGTCTAGAATCATCCATTCAAGCACTCAAAGCTATTCTGCATTACCAAGTGTAAATTCTTTCATTTCACACTCATTCTGTTTTGGGTTTCCTAGTCATGCTTCATCTCCTCTAGGTGAATGGGATTAAAAGCATAGCTCTGATAAAATGTGATAGCTCCAGCTCTATAACTAAAACAAACAAAAAAAAAAAGCTTTGTTTTATCAGCAATATAATAGTTTAGGTTGAGCACTCAACCATTCATTCTCAAACGGTATAAGCACTTCCCCAACCCATATATAGATAGGGGGGGGCCTCTCTTCTCTCTCCTATCGATATGTGGCGCTGGGGTTGGGAGTAGGGGTGGCAGTGGGATGGCCAGGGTCCCTCTCCCAATCACCAATCAATACGCTTGTGGTTGTTCTATTATTTATATGGATGTGTTCATGCTAGAGTACAATGCATATTTGCATATTATGAAATAGTTACCTAAATCCCGCACCATTAGAGAAGGTTTAAAGATCATCACCAGGCCTCCTACATCTATGGTCAGGATCAGTTAAAGATCATCAAGAGCCCACAGCAAACGAGCTCATCATGGCTCCAGTCACTTCATTATAACACGACAGACGCATCTTTAGTGATTCACAGAATTTTCCAATTTGATAGAACTTAAAAGTTTGTTAAAGCTCTTCTTAGTTTCTGATTAAGGTTTTCTTTATACATGTTCCATTCTCATCAAATGCATTCCCAAGGAAGTGGAAACAGTTTCTGAAGATCAAAAATCTAGAGTTGCTATAATTTGGTGTTCATGCAATTCAATCATTTTCACAGCATTTGTCACCTTTCCATATTGCATTTCACTCTGAAGGCAATAACATTTTACTTCTGACAGACAATTGACCACAGTTAGCTCTACATGAAAATTTAATTTGAGTTGGCTTTGTCAAATGGCAATAGTCCTTACTTTAGCATTGGATTGAACAGGCTGTGTGAGTTGTTTCCCATGCAAATCACCCCTCTAACAATAAACTATGAGAAAATACCCAATTATGAATCACCATATCACCCTAACTGAAAAAGGCAAGCAGCCATCCTCTTGCATTAACAAATATGAAATATACAGTCAATAACTGCACCATATGATGGTCAACTAAGACCACCAATGTTGCAAAAGGCATTAAAATCGTCATAGAAACTCAATAGAAGCATAAATTTTACTGCTCAAAAATTATCAACATCACGTGGGCGTAGCTCACGTTGTGGCTCCAGACATTTCATCATAACAAAATGCGCACATGAAGACCATGATTGGGCCAGAAGTCAGCAACATGCTCTTATTTCAGACTAATAAAAAGATAAGTGTGGCTCTTCTCTACCCTTGAGTAAAGTTTTTGTATTAGCCAAAGTCCCGAATTACTTTCTTTATATCAAATACAAAATAGAAGATTCCAATAAAAATATTAGCGTGGTTCTTTCCTTCCCCTTAACTTTTTTTAAAGACCAGGTTCCCGAATTACTTTCTTTATATCAAATACAAAATAGAAGATTCCAATCAAAATATTAGCGTGGTTCTTTCCTTCCCCTTAACTTTTTTTAAAGACCAGGTTCTTTATTATTTTCTTTTCATCAAATACATAAGAAGAGGTCCCACCCATAACCTAGTATGTATGAAATGACCCTATAACTAGTACAGACATCTTAAATACATCTTCTCTGAAATACACCGAGAGATATATAGTTGAAGAATCTTATGCTGTATTTTCCAAATAGCACATGGACTAAAACTAAATTACATTGTCTACCAATTTCCCATTGAGTGGTGATAAATGGCATCAATCTAGCTGCACCATTGTGTCAATCTTGAAATAATATATATGGCAAAAAGGGGCCCCAAAATCTTTCACATGGTCTAGTATTACTATTTTTTGATCAACTTCTCAAACAAAAAGAAAAAACACACTTCTTAGTGAAAATCAAATAGACGTCAAATTTAAGCATAAATTGCTTGTGACGATCGAATGGATGTCAAATTTAATAGTGAGAATAAAAGTGAACCATGCATGCCATTTCAGCCCTGGCTGCCACTGTAGGAATGCCTCCCAGCATTATGAATGAATCAAGCTGATTAGTTTTTGATAAACCCTGGAGAATGTAAAAGAAATAGTAGTTTTTTTGGTCAGCAGCAAGCAAGACACCGATTTGATGAATGAGACCCCACTTGTGGAAGCTTGCAATGGAATTGTTTTTTCCACTTGCCTTACATATTGCTCAACAAGGTGTGGTAAATGCATATACAGCTTCACCAAACCCATCCCAATTCCCCTCCAGATTCGAACATGTGACCTCTATAGAGCACCCACACCTTCACCATCATACACACTAAACTTGTAAGCATACCATAATAAAGTTATGGCAAAATGCAATTAGCTTTACCTTCTGTCACGTACCAACTAGGTATATACATGATAAATATGTATTATTTACATCCTGGGTATGGTATAAAATATAGAATATCAAATATGTGAGTATGAAAGATAGGGTGATTGAATATACATATACATATACATATATGTATGTGTGTATGTATTAAAGAACATGTACCGTGAAGCGATAGGTCACGTCGCTTAAGTATTTAACATGCTCTCCTATGTTGAAAAGGCTTCAACTTCGAAGCACATGTCGAATACTTGGATACCTGGAAATGCCAACTAGGGAAGTGTGCCCAAGTGATGACGTGTTGGGTATCAGTACTCACCTGAAACATTTCCGAAACTCCAAAACAGTCTCGGGTACGGTTCTACCATACCCAGACCATACCTGAGACATTTATGTACCATTTCATGCCGTACCTAGGATGTTTTCGTATCGTTTCAACAGTGCTAGTTTTTAAATGCCAAAAACAAAAATAAAAACACTGGATACTTCTGTTTCAGCAGTACTCAAGGAAAATCTAAATGATATATTCTAGAATCTAGATTATAATTATGTACTGTAAATTTGGTTTTGGATGCAAACAGAATTCCATTCAATAATACTTCATTCCTCATTCAATAAACAGTCATTATTGTTCAATACATACGGGAATACATATTTATAGGGACATGATCTCCTACAAACAAGGAGATACATTTTAACCATAATCCTAACTTTTCTCTTAAGCTCCTATTATGCGTGCATGGTTATAACTTATAACCACGACTATTCACGTAGAACTCGCTCATACTTTATTATTACTAATGAGTTGTTTTACAACAACTCATTATAATAATAATACCTTGTTCCATGGAGTCTCAAAACGGGGGGGAGGGGGTGTGCAACGGGTCTTGGAGACGGGGGGACCAAGGGACTAGGTTTGGGGACGGCGGCAATGGGGTGGCGGGGCGAAGGGATGGTGGTGCAAATATATATAGTACTTGAAAACTTAGTTATAAAAAATTGTATAAGGAACAACAGATGAAACTTTGAAATATTAAACACATTGCATTGAACAGTGAAAATGCCAAATATTAATATTCAAAATGATGATTACATTCAAGATTCAAATACAATTGGCCAGTGGCTCAATGCAATGGAGACTTGGCACTTGCTCTAACTCTTGTTGTTACTTGTTGCTAATGTTTTCCCTCTTCCTTGGAGAATGACAATAAAGACATTGAAGACTAAGACCTCATGTGCGGTAGCAAACATATCTATATCATTTTCTCTAAATCATTGATGTAGAGTCTAAAAATGTGTAGGAGAGAGTAAGTAACCTCCTTTAACACCTCTGGTACTCTAGACATCCTCTCGCCAACCCCCATTGATAAAATTGCCAACAATAGTCTTTTAAGTATCATAACAAGCGAAACCACCAAGGGTGTAAGACTCGTTTAGCCTTAACCTTGTCAACTAGTATGTATTGTAGCCTTGTAGGGATATGTATATATGTGTGTGTGTGTCAGGAACATGTACAATAAATAGGTCATGTCACTACAAAGAGATAGTTCACATGTATTCATATTGATGCTTGGTAACTAATGACAATTGGAAGCAAAACACTATCTACATGGCCCGCTGCACATAAACCTTGTGTAACTACACGCAAAATAGACTAAGAAAGATGTTTTTTTAACTTTTTGTAGGTGTTTGGTCTTATCCACTAAGCATGCACCATTGTCTTTGTTCATCTATTTAATCCACCATAATGAAGAGGGTAAAGTAATCAATATTTGGCAGCCATCTCTTTGTTTTCTTTGTTAGAGATGAAATATACCAACAATACATCCAAGTCACTCAGACCTTTCCCCCACAACCTCACAGCCCAAAAAGGGCCTTCCATGCAAAGCATTTCTTACAAATCATGGATGGCACCATTGATCAGCCTGGCTTAAGTATAATGCTTCGCCAATTGAGGGTGTGCTTCCGTCAGTTATGAGTTGAGACAAATCACCATACCATGCATAGTAAGAGGACATGTCATTGTTCACTCCAAGAGGTGGAGCATAAGGAGCACTTTATTTTTAGGTGTCATGTATACTATGTGATTTGGGGGAGGTTTCATTGTTTGTTTAGAGATTCATTTTTCCACAACCCTAATCGTAAACATTTTTTCCTCTTCCTTCAAAATGTCACTTTGAGGCATAGGACCTTACAAGGGACCCCTAGAGCTATTAGGCTAATTACCTCCTTTCATTCCACCGACAAAGCTAATGCGGGCACTAAGCATCTTTTGAATGTTATTGATTAGCATATAGAGTGAGACCAAGCAGTGGGGGACTCAACCTTCTTTCATTCTAGGTGTCACAAATATACCTTATTTTGGCATCAGGGGTCTTCTAACCCCCTGGCCCACAATCAAGGTCATGGGAGCAGGGATACAATGTTTTTCATCTTGGTCACATGTTTTGATCTTACTTGGCTCCATGCTTCATTGGGGCCTCCTAAAATCACTTGGTTAACTAATATTTTGGTTTGGGGGTTCAAACCATATTTGGTTTATGATCTCTTATCTGGTTTCTATGCTTTTGTTTTTGTGCTTTTCTGTTTAGCCATTATTATAGCCTAGGATCTTCTTACCCTATTTCTTCACTATTGTAACCAGCTAAACTTTCAAGTCCCTTCTTTGCTCATTTGAAGGCATTGCTATAATTTATTTATTTCTGTTGTTTGTGCTTACTGCTTTCTTCAGCAAGAATTGAGAGGCCATGTCAGTATCAAATCCTGACCATCGGCCCTCTTCTGCACTACTGAGGTTTTGGTTCCTCTTTGGCACAATAACACCTAACTCAAGCTGTTCTATTTGTACCTGCACTTTGCTACATAACCTCCATTCTCCATAAATCTGCTTTTATTGAATCCCCTTTCTGCTATTTCTTCCTTGTCTGTTCTTGGTTTTTCTTTTGCAAATTACGGGTATACAAATATTCAGACCAGGACCATGACTCTTGTAAATCATCTCTCGTTTCTATCATAAGTTCAAGGATTATCTGTAGGCATCCCTATAGGGCTTCTAATTTTGTAGATTTTTAATCCTCCCTTCTTGTAGGCAGCCTACTTTTCCTGCTGCATTTCTCAATTATTGGCTTTTCATCTACCAATAGATTTCTGTTCGAGGGTTCATCATTGCTTGATCGTGGATGGCTCCTTTTCCATATCATCACGCCCCACAAACCTATGTGTGAATCCTTACAGACTATCCACCTCTCAGCAAACTATTTTGGTTGCAAGTTTTTCTTGTTTATGCAAAGCTTTTTCCCTTTTTTGGACAAGCACATTTTTCTTATTTTTCTTGTGCAAGCTAGCTAAGTTACTAGGGTACAAATACAGATATAGATTTGCACGTGCGGATAAGGCAATTTTCAAGGACCACCAAATCCCATACAGCACAGATATGCCTGTAAAAATGTGTTTGTATATATATATATATATATATATATATATATATTTGTGTGTATGACCTGAGTACACCATTAAATATTCAGATCAATGTTTTAAAAATCAGAACCGGACTCAAAACTGATTGAGCGTTGGACCGGAACAGAACCAGAATCAGACCAGTTTAAAATTTATGAACCAGATTACTAAAAAATACATAAAATATTACAATTTTAATGAAAACAATATATTTTAAAGATGTTAAACCATGATTACAAACAATTAGAGACAATATTTAAATATGCAAAGTTTGCGCATGTATATACCAGTGTTACGCGGGGACACGTCCCGGAGGTTTTCATCACGTCCGGGACGTCTCGGGGACTTGGGGACGGGGACGGGACGTTTCCCTGCCGTCCCCATTTTCCAAAAAATAAGGGGGACGTCCCCTGAAAACTAAGAACGCACCCAGGACGTCCCGGGTGCAAAAACTGTTTGGGGACTTCATTGGGGACGTCGTGACGTCCCCAACGTATTTCACGTTGCGCCAAAGGTAAACCAAGTTTTATTTTATCATTTTTATGTTTTTTAAAATCTTTTTTTAAACTTTTAATGCTTTCTAATTAAAACTAACATGACCTAACCCTAAAAACAACAAAAAAGCTTATAAAAAGAGCATTTCATAATCATTCTAATCACACCAAGCAAGAGCAAAAACAAGAGGAGCAAGAGTAAAAAAAGAGAAGGCAAGAGCAAAAAGCAAGGAGCAAGGTGCAAAGAGCAAGAGCAAGAGCAAGAGGTATGTACATACATTACTAATTTACTACCATTCTTTGTTTTGTTTTTTTAATTTCCAAATGCAAAGTTGAAAGTAAAGGCATTGCATTTGCTTGTATTTTTTTTCCTATTTGGATTAGCAAGTGATGGAATGAGAAAGCATAAAGGGAGGGCATTTTTATTGTTTGTTTTTTTAATTTTTAAATTATTCATCACTGTTTTTTTTTTTAATTTTTAAATGTATTTATCGCCGTTTTTTTATTTTATTTTTTAATGTATTCAAAAATTGTATTCATTGTTTTATTGTATTGTATAGTTATATTGTTTTGTATTTGAATTATTGCAGCTTCAAAATGAGTTCCGATAGTGATTATCAAGCTGAATACGAGGTTGAAATGGGTGTGCAAGGAGAAGGAACACAATCAAAAACACCTAATACTGCTACTAGTTCACAAGGGAGTGTGGCCAAGTTCAGTTGCCCCTCAAAAATGTTGAAAAAGTATGCTTAGAGGCCTTTTGATAAGAAAAAATCTTTGAAACAATTTGGTCAAATTATGCAGGGTCCTCGATCAAACATTTCAGGGGGCACTAAAATATGGAAATGCAATATTTGCTCATTATCTTGGTCAGGCAGCATTACTAGGTTGAATGCACATTTATTGCACATTGCGGGGAAAGGTGTAGGCATGTGTGGACAGCTATCACTTGAAGAGAGGGCAGAAATGGTGAGGTTGTATAATGGAGATATGGTGGAAAAGGTTCCAAAAGTTCATGGCCGTCATGTTAGTGGCTTTGGCACCCCTTCTAGTTCTGTGAGAATTAATACCGGTAGTGTTATAGGTGCATCTTATGAGGTGTCTGAATTGGATGCTTTTGGTAGTAGTAGGGGGAAGAGGAAGGTTGTGACCTCCAATCCAGTTGTTGAAATGTATGATACAAAGGCTAGAGAAGACGCTGATGATGCCATTGGCAAATTCTTTTTTGCTACTGGCATTCCATTTCATGTTGCTCGCTCTTCTTATTTCAAGGAGGCTGTAGCTAAGATAGCCAAAGCAGGTGTGAGTTATGTGCCCCCAAGAGACACGAAGTTGAGAACCACAATCTTGGATAAGAACTATTCCAAGGTTAATTTATCGATAGAGGAAATGAGGTGCACATGGGTCTCTCACGGTTGCAGCATCATCATGGATGGGTTGACAAATATCAGACACCACCCACTCATAAATATCATTGTTTCATGCAGAGAGGGTCCTTACTTTTTGAGGGAAGTTGATTGTTCAGGGAAGAAGAAGGGTGCAGATTTCCAATTCACCATTTTGCGAGATGCTATTGAGGAGGTTGGCCCTGCCAACATTGTGCAGGTTATTACAGATGCAGCATATGTGTGTAGGGCAGCAGGTAACCTTGTCAAGGATCATTACCAACATATATATTGGACCCCATGTTGTGTGCATGCCATGAACAATGCACTAAAAGATATTGGAAAAATTGATTGGGTCAAAAAATGTAGTGGCTGATGCTAGAGATGTGCAGATGTTCATATGCAACCACCATACGTCATTGGCACTCTTCCGTAGCTTTTCGAGGAAGGAATTCCTCAAGCTAGTGGACACGTTTTGCATCGTATTTTATTTTGTTGGATAGGATGGCTGAGTTGTAGGAATCATTACAATGCATGGTCATGACATCAGAATGGTCTAGGTGGGATGGGTCGAAGACAGCAGGGGAAGAAGGTGAAAGCAATTGTGGTGAATGAAACATTTTGGATAGATGTGAGATATATCACATCCATAATATCTCCAGTTTTCAGTGTGATAAAATATGGGGATTCTGAGAGCCCTAGCCTTGGTGAGATATACGAATGTATTGATAGTATGCTTGGCCAGATGAAGGCTATTGTTCGAGCAAGGGACCCCACCTTGGAGTTCTACCATCACCATATTCAGCCTATCATTGAGCGGAGATGGGAGAAGTTGAACACTCCTTTACACATGGTTGCATATGCACTAAATCTGAAGTGGTATGTTGAGAGGCCTGACAGAGTTCTCCCAATAGATGATGAGGAGGTGAGGAAGGGTTTCTTGAAAGCCCTAAAAAAATGTATAATGTAGAGGATGCTTCACGAGTCAGAACTGATTGGCTCAAGTTCACTTATCTGGATGGCTACAAAAAATTCTACGTACACTTGTTATTCGTCTTCTTTCTCGGGTTTCTAGTTCCTCTACTTCTGAGAGGAATTGGTCAACATATGGGTGGATCCACTCTCTTAAGAGGAATAGACTTACCTCTAAGAGAGCAGAGAAACTTGTTGCTGTACATAGTGCATTGCGTCTCATGGATCGCAAGACACCTACATACAAGGAGAGCCCAACATTGCGGTGGGATGTGGATCCTGAGGATGCAAGGCAGGTTGATGAAGATCAGGAGCAGCGAGGACTGGTTGATATCTCCTTTGCAGATGCAAATGACGTTGATACAGATACTCCTAGTGAAGAGGAGCAGTTTGCAACTGTTCCTTCAGAGGGCTCTGATAGGGATTTTTGAGTTGTACTTGTCACTTGCCATTTTGGTTATGTAATGTCATTTTGGTTATGAGACATGACATAATATTTCATAGCATATGTAATGTGGGTGTAGTTGTACTCTTCTCATGTTGATTATTGAAGAGTAAGACTAAGACTTGTTTTAGATTTTCAGCTTTACTATTTACTATTTAGTCTTTCATTGTCATGTTGAAGTTTTGAACATTGAATATAATATATATAGTTGTAGCATTTTGGGCCTTGGTTTATGTGATGAATAATTGGATTAATCATTAGTGGTTTCAATCTTCAAACTTTCAATTTTAAGTCTTAGGTTATTGAATTATTCATGTTATATTTGTAAAATTAATAAATTATATATATTTTTATATATTTTTTATTAGCCATCCCCTTGCCGTCCCCCCACCGTCCCAGTAACCCCGTCCCGCTGTCCGGTCGTCCCGGAGTCTTAGGTAACTATGGTATATACCCATGTAAGAGTAAATACAGCAAAATGGCACCAAGTGCACTACATATCCGAAACCAAATGGCCTAAAGAATCCAAAAACCAATATGCTACAAGCTACTACATGTTTGATATCAATCATCAAACTCAGCATCACTGCTAAGAATGGGATCCTCACCCTCATCAATGTCATCATGTTCCTCTGGCTCGGATAGATCGAACTCCTCAAAGACATTTGTAGTAGCTACAGTAGCATATGGCTAGTGTTTGCCATGTCTGGTACTACTAATGGTTCAACATCCAAAGTCATCCACCCCAAGTCATCAGGATCAAATTCTGTCGGGTGATTCTCCTCTACCCATTATGAGGTTAGAGCAATATCATCCTAGCCAATGGGATCTATATCGGGTCTTCTATTTTGTAATTGGTTGTGCCTTAGCTTGAGGTTGTATTGCACAAAGACAAGATCATTTAACCATTGTTGTTCCAAATGCAGTTTATATAATGTCATTTTAGGGTTAGGGTTGGAAACAAGTAATTTAAAAGTTAAAAATTGGAAAATAAAAACATTTAAAGGCAAAAATCATTGCCCAACTAGTCTAGACCGGTCCAGTACGGAACCGGCCAGTTCCATACGAAACAGATCACTGGTTCGGTCTTTCAACCGGTTTGCAAATTTTTTTAATGAATCGGTCAAACTAGAACCTGTACCGGCCGGTTTTTAAAGCACTGATTTAGATATGGCCTAGATACAACATTAAATACGATCTGAATACCGCAGTGTCATATCTAGATATGTCACGACGCATCTGGATGTATTTGATGCATATTTATGCCTATTCCCATATTGCATACAGCACCCAAAGCATATTCAAAAACTTGGAACCTAAGCTTTTCATGTTTTTCCAATGCATACAAGCTTTATTGTGCATGTGGTATCTTGCTTTTAGTGATATTTTCTTGCAAGTTTATTATTGTTTACACAAACATCGTGAACTTTTCTGGCAGGTACAACATTCCCTCAAGATTAACCCAATGACTTGTCTTGGTCCAACAACATCATTATGAAATTTAAAACTCGTGTATCAAATGACAAATATGTTCTAACAACTCATTGGTCAACAACAGACCTCCAAATTTATTTCTCCTACCACCCTGATTTCCCAACCTTCTTTCAAGCTGGACGTTGATATTTGTCACCCACTTAAATTGCGCGCTCACTGGGACAACATGGATGCTTGGATCGGTAGTTTGAAGTTGTATTTCAAGACAAACAGAGCTAACCAAGAAACAACAAATAATTATAGCTAAGGTTCATATGGATAATTGAGAGTTAACACGGTGCCAATCTCATCCCCAAATTATGTCTGCATCAAATCAGTAAACCATGGTTGGAAATTCTTCAAATGATTATCATGAAGCACTTTTGCCCATTCGAGTATAAAGAGGAATTATCGGCACGATGGCTCCATCTTTTCCAACGATCTAGAATCGACCAATTCAATCACCTCTCTATCAAGTTAGAGGTGCAATACGCTTATGAGATCCTTCATCCTTCACATAAAATTCGTCTTAGACGTGTTTGCTTTGAAGATGGAAGCCAAGCAACCAAAAGGATGTTTGAAGCCTAACCAATCTTTTTCATCTCAAAAGAACAGCACTTCTTCTATCCCTGCCAACTAATCATCAAAGGAAGTGAAAACTTCACAAAGTGGTTCAACTAATTGTTTGCCTCTTTCATCTAGCAATGGGAATAATTTTTGTTTTCATCAAAAATGTTGTGGGCATTCAACAAAATTATGTTAAATCCTTTAATCGATGAGGCAGAGGCCCTTCTAGCTAAGCAAAAGTTGCGGCCTAGAGATTTAGAGATTCAAGTATCCAATCCCATCACTTCTAACCCTCAACCTACTCTTGTCAACAACAGCTACACTAACAATTGAAAAGTTGTATTCACTTTTATCCTTCGACAACAACAGACCAAAAAACCCAACTTTGGAGAAGTTTCTAAACAAACTTCAATTGCCAACTACAGTGCATCCACACCCATACTAATTGGGATATGTCAAGGAGGATCCACACTTGTGTCCTGTAAGTGGTTCTCGCATTTTCAATTGAGCCATTCTAGGTGAAAAAAGATGATGACATCCAATTGCTGTAAATTGATACTTGGAGAATCTTATTGATATGATCGCAAGGTGATCTTTGATGGCTTTTACGAGACCTATCAAGTGCAGAAGCTAAAGTGCATAAACTCACTACTTGTCTTAGTTTTTGGCTCCCCTCTAGGCCAACAATTGAACATGTCAATTTGCATAAATTGCTTAATCTTTGCATCATTCAAGAGGCTAAGGCAAACAACGTTGATAAGTTTCCATTGTCGCCAACCAAATCTCTTGCTAACGTGAATTCTAATATTTGATGGGCCATGAGGACTTCCTCCTTTGATGTTTATTCAGCAGCATTCTATTGAACTTGCGCTAGGATCTCTACTGCCCGATCAACTACCATATCACACTACACCTATTAAGTGTTGAGATAAAGTGCCAAATTAAGCACTTGATAAAAGAATGCAAGATGTGGCCCAACCCTTTCTTTTCCTTTTGTATCTCTTGCTTTAATAGTGTTGAAGAAAAAACATAATATGTGGCATTAGGTTAAAGATTAAAATGCTCTCAACATCCAAGAGAGGCATAGTGAGCTGACAAACTGAAGGGGTGAGTTGCAGGCAACGTGGGCAGCAAGAGGCACCGGCAAAGGCATTTATACACAACAGGGCATAAACATTCAGGTGAGAGGACATTGCATGAGTTTGCAGGGCAGAGATGTTTAGAGAGCGGTTATTAAAGATCTGATTCCTCTGCTTCAAACCTGAGCAGAGACCAAAGATTCGCTTTGCTTACCCAATAGCGCATGTGGTGATTTTTGCTGCATGTAACTGAGTTTACATGCATGGACACCAGCATGCATGTCTCCAAGCTTGCATGCTTTGATCTGATCTTGCATGTGCTAATCTTGATATGGAAAATAAATATCTAGACGATCTTAAAACCATGCATGTAACAATCCTTAGGCTTTCTCTTGGAATTAATTCCCTAGAAGGCTAGAAGCAAATCTGACAGAAAAGCAAAGTTCGTGAAGACAATACCTCCATTGTACACAACAACAGGTACAGATTAAAATGTTCCAAGGAAAAGATCATCTCAATTCCTTCAGATGATTCATCATCTTAAGTACAGGCAATGATTGAAGATGTAAAAACCCAGCAAGCTGTCCTCCTCTCCACACAAAAGACTGCATCATGAAGCCATTGACAAGTAAAATGTATTTCAAACGCAGCTAGATGAAAATAAATCTTGGGTTCAAGTTGGGAAGAGCAAGAACTCGAGACCCGTTGTGGAAATGGTGATTTGACCCAAATTTGAGGAAGAAAGAGCACAAGAGAACAAGCGCCTTACTATTCAATTCAGATTTGAGAGAACTTAATATTCAAGAATCAATACTACACAATAATCTCACGTTCTTATTCAATCTCAAACAATTAAACATGATATACATATATAGGATTTTTACCTTCAACAACTCACTTACATATTACTAATATGATTTGTTATATAATAAGTTATTTACATATAACATATGTGAGTTGTTTCTAACAACTCACTAATATTAATATTATTCTCACACTACTTAACTATATTCTCTCATTAATGTGAGCACTAAACATGATAATTCCTAACACCTTAATCTCTGTGTACATGGTCTTCCCAAGTAAGCCAATCCTTAAGATGACGGAAACCAATTTCTTCATTAAAATAGTGCGGATTATAGACACTCAACTTGATAGAGCTTTGACCCTTGCAGGCAATACTTTGATTATTCAGTTCCACTCCAAGGGTGATTGCTGAGAGCACTCAATCCAGAAATAAATCATTTTTCCTACAATCTGTTTCTTGTTGAGGATCTTATTCGTCTTCAAGTAGAAGAGTTGAAGAAAACATGAAAACAAGTGGTGGCTGTTAGGAAGGAGATCAAATGCGCAGTTATTCACAATTTAAGGGCAGCCATTCATCGCTCCCATTAAAGTTGGGCTCATACTAAATGACGGGAGGCATGCGGATGAGGGGGGCATACAGAAATCTCTATCACATGTTCTGCAATATTCTGTGATGCTTGAACTCAGGATAACCAAAATCATTCAAGAATCCCAGTTTTACTTCATCCAGATCATAAGTACCCCTGTGGGGTTGAATCTAGCATACCAATCCTGTGCGTGCACTCAAATTTTCTGCAAACAATTATATCTTTCAAATTGAGTCCTTGAAATTCTTGGCACACCATGCAATATCATAGACCTGCTAGTATTGTGCTCCATCTTCTACGCCCAAAAACGTTTTTTTAGATAATCATGAAGGCTCGTAGATGCTGTACTAATCGGGCCTTATTGTCCACCTGAGCCATCGCCATGTCCACCCGATCTGCCAAATTGTCTCTCCAGATCCACCGCCACCAAGAGGGGGACTGCCACCTCCATCACTAGAGGTCTCTCACCCCCTTGGAGATTATACCCAGTTCCGTCACCAGTGGCGCAATCTCCCGTTACACGAGGGTTGGAGCAACCTGTTGTTATGGTAGCCAGATTAGCAGATTGCAAGTTGTTCTTGGGTCCCAACACGTTCCCAATAGTACGAGCTAATACCTTCTCGGCTGCACTCATTTTTCTAGCAGTGAAATCTTCTAGCCCCTGACTCTACCTAAGCACAAAACCTGAAAATTGCTCAAGTTGTCAATCCCATGTCTACCAATTCTTCAATAATAATGATTACGCTACCTAATACTAATTGTTCTTCTACCGACTCCACCAACTACCACGACCCTATCGTGATCACTTAATTATATCTCAAGCATTCTCATCCCGCACTAGGTTCCAACTTAGGTAGGAAGATGGCTGGTTCACTGCCATCCAATTTGGTTTCTTCTATATATTCAATATACACAAGTAGACCCCACACCATTTTGCCACTCTTCATATGGTCTGTCAATTGTTGTGCACAATCATCAGTGCAAACTCATGATGTCTCCTCCTGCCCCTAATTCACAACTAAATCATATTTGTGAATCTGAGCCCATCTTTCATGCTGCTACATTTTGGGATCTACCTCTTTCAATACTCTCTTCTTCAGATCTTGACCACTATTAACCTTTGAGTGCCCCCAAACTCCTACCTTACCCAAACCGCTCCACTTGCTTGTCTACGCAGGTATATGTAATCACTGTGAACTCAAAGATAAAGCTTTCTCCTGCTCCCTTCACAAATATATCCATAGCGGACATCCCATGGTATCCTGTCTTCTCAATGATTTAAGGTTTTCAAGTGTCCATTTGATCTCTTGGTTATGCATAGCAGATTGCAGCTTCAAGTCCATTTGATCTCTTGATTTCGTAGAGCAGATCGCACCTTCAACCATGCAAAAATCCAAGCGAACAGATGGTTCGATAGCTCCGAGAAGAATACCTCATATAAACAATCACATAAATAAGTGTCTCCATACATCCAAATCAACTCCAACAAGCACCTCGTGTTTAGAAAACTCTAGGGTCTAGTGATCTACAAATGCATTGATTTGTCTAATACCCAATCAATTAACATCACCCTGTGCTGGCTTATCAAATTCAAAGAAGCTACACCTGAGGTGCGCATCAGGTTGCTTCATACCCTCAAGGCCTAAGCGCTTGCAAATTTATTCCAAGAGCGAAGATGAAACCAAACAAGATGAAATCGACATAATACCCACAACACAAGCCTATTCTAAGAGAACATGCTAACAATGATTTGCACAAAGAGCAGATTTCATTATATCATCAATAAAATGGTTACATATGTGAATATAGTACCTCTCCCTACCATACGTCCCAATGCCCTCTACGTAGGTGTGGGCTTAGTACATCACAGGGCGATTAGATAAACCCAACTACCTACTCTACCTACTACATAACTGAGCCCTACCTAAAATGGCATGACATTCTAGCAACAAGGCCCGAATGCCAAAAGGGATCCTATGTCCCTTATACATCGTTACTAACTAGTGCAACCATGTTTATAAAAAATAAACAAAATTATTGGTAGTGGCATATGGCGCCAACAACTACAATCAAGCTAACCATATCTTAACAGACCATTGTTTGTTATAACTTATGACCTTTGGCACCTTATGAGATTTTGGTTGCACTTTAGCTCCAGCTATGTTCACCAATTAAAAGGCTCAAGACAAAGCTTCTTTTCTTGTGCAAGATTTTGATTAGTTTCATGCCGAAATTCGAGACATTTTTCAAAAGACTAAAGGCCAAATTCAAGGTGATACACAACTATCATCAAGTAACTCATTCTTTCCAAGTTGGATATTGCATTTAGCTTATGTTTGATAAGCATAGGTTTCACAACAAACATTTAAAGCCCATCAAATATGGGCCTTACACTAACCTCCAAACACTCGGGCATGTTTCCTTTTGCCTATATCTTCCAACTGAGCCTGGTATCCATGATGATGTTAATGTGAGTGAACTCAAGCAATGGATGTGGCATCTTTGTGGAAGAGATTTTCGTTACTCATTTTGAGACTACCATTATGAGTTTTAAACAATAAAAGCGTAAGAATACATTGCTCACACTCACAACAACCAAAAGAAGCAAACTCGTACTTACCTAATTGAACACACAAGTTTTCTACCAACACAAGCCAAATGGCTATTTGAACCGCTTTTGTGCAAGCTTGGGACAACTGCTCCTCAACGGAGAGGAAATCATGAGAATCGCTCTCTTGTAAATATTTACATCCTTTTAATTAACTTTCCCTTCTACATAGCCCACTTCACTAGGACCTTTTCTAAGTACATGTACGATAAAGTAAGAAAGATGACTTTTACATTTGGCATGTGTTTGGCCTTATCCAACAAACAACACAATCATCCACAATACAAGCCTATTGTGAGAGAACATCACTGATCGGATTTCATTATATCAACATAATGGATGCACAGGTGAATACAACGGGGTGAATATAGTATATCTCCCTACCATACATCCCAATGCCCTCATTATATCAACATAACGGATACATAGGTGAATACAAAGGGGTGAATATAGTATTTCTCCCTACCATATATCCCAATGCCATATAGGTACAAGCTTAGCACATCACGTAGCAATTAGAAAAACCCAACTACCCACTCTACCTACTACATTGTCAAAGCCCCAGCTAACATGGCATGACATTTTAGGAACAAGGCTCGAATGCTAAAAGGGGTACCATGTCCCTAATACATCATTATTACTAACTAGTGCAACCATGTTTATAAAAAATTATCATGAGTGGTGGCACCAACAAAAACTACAATGAAGCTACCCATATCTCAACAAATTATCGTTTGTTATAACCTTTGGCAACTTATGAGATTTTGGTTGCACTTCTAGCAATAGCTATGCTCCACCATTAAAAGGCTTAAGACAAAGCTTCTTCTGTTGTGCAAAATTTTGCCTAGCTTCAAGTCAAAATTCAGGACATTCTTCAAAACACTAAAGGCCAAACTCAAGGCACCACACAACTATCATCAAGTACCACATTCTTTCAAAGTTAGATATTGTGTTTAGCTTCTCTTTGATAAGCAGAGATTTCACAAAAGACTTCTTCACAAGCTGAAGCCCATCAAATAAGGACTTTACACTATCTTCCAAGCACTCCGGCCTAACGCCTTCTGCCTAGATCTTCCAAAAAAACTCGGTATCCATGATGTTTTCAATGTGAGCGAACTCAAGCTATAAGATGTGGCATCTTTGTGGAGGAAGTTTCCATCACTCATCTTGAGGCTACCATTATGAATATTAAACGATCGATGGGCAATGATACATCGGTTGATGTTCACACTCACAACAACCAAAAGAAGCAAATTTGAACTTACCTAGTTCAACACACAAGTTCTTTGCCAAAACAAGCCAAGTGACTATTTGAATCACTATCGTACAGGCTCGGGACAATTGCCTCTCAACAGGGAGGAAATGATGCAAATCACTCACTTGTAAATATTTATATCCTTGTAATTAGCTTGCCCTTTTACATGGCGCAGATTGCTAGAGACTTTTCTAAGCATAAGATAAAGTAAGAACTAAGATGCCTTTTTTTGGGGCACGTACTCGGCCTTATCGAACAAATGCACGCCATCTTTTCTAGTTGTTTAAAGTAAGAACTAAGAGGCCAAATCAGTTACTTAAATATGTAGACTAGTCCACATTTTGGATTCCACCATGCATGGTAAGGACCTCTTGCTCACAAAAATGAAGTGTCATTTATTGTGGGGAGTACAAAGTAGTGCTTTAAAATGCCAAGACATCCATATTAAGACAGCTTATCTTCTCAAGGCTCACGAGATAATTCTATTAGGCTTGTATTGTTCACTAGACAGTGAGTTCCATAAAGATTTAGTGCAATTCCCAAGTCGCCAAGGTTGTATTGACTCTTAACCATAGTTCGCAAACTTGGACTTGGCAAATACGTAGCACACCCAAAAAAAATTGACTCAGAAAAATACTCAACAAAATTTGATAAATACTCTTAAAATATACTTAAATTTCTTTTAAAACATAAACTTTATAAGAAATACAACGACCAAATGTATTAAATGATTCTATAAAACATTGGAGTAGTGTTTTCTACTAGATTTTAATACAAATAGAGTATATGTTAATTAACAATCTCTCTTGCAAGACTCGTCAACACATCAATCTCCCTAAATGCATGTCCAAAGGAGAGTATTAGGAAACGGGTGGGGTCGGCTCATGGTATTTTAGGAGAGATGTCCATATAATTTTCTGATAAACCTACCTATTCCTTCAGACTTTCATACCTCCTATGATGTCTCCTTGAAATCATGAAACCATGAGATGTCCTTATAAGTCTAAAATCTGATAGGATCCTCCAAAACCTAGAATTTGTATTATAGCTCCTAGATATCTGAAACCACTCTCAAGCATCTTGAAAGTATATATATAAAATATAACTTAAAGAATAAGGTTACATTTAGATATGGACATTTACTTTTTTATACTTAAATGTTTATTTTATGTATATATTAGCACGGATTCGTAGAGTACTCGCACCAAGAGTCTCGATGGTGAGTATATTAAAAAAATACTCATTTTCCAAAAACATTTGCAAGTACTCAACAAGTTTTCGAACTATGGTCTTAACCATGGTTCAAAAACTTGTACTCGACAATTACTCGACAACCCAAAATTTTGACTTGTACTTGGGAGTTTCTCGGCAATTACTTAGCATTGCTTGGCAACTTTATTACTACTTAAAAAGCATATAAACTCATAAAATAAACTTTAAAAAAATGTAAACCATTGTTAAATGAATGAAGAGAGCGCACAGGTATATTTTCTATTAATTTTCGACCAAAAAAAGTACGAAGTTACAAACCACAATACTCGTAGAATGACATAAAATATCAATTATACATATTACATTTTATCCCTAACACCTAGTCCTACAATAAGTCTATTACAATTGCCTCATGTAAGTGGAAGGTAAAGCTTCCTCCTTTGCAAAGATATCATCGAGATCCTCACCAAGCATTCCAACTATTGTTTTTTCTTCCTCCCTCCAAATTTGTTATCTCCTCTCTCGTAAACATGGGCTCCACATCATCAACAGTCTAGTCAACATATGGATCAAACTCATCAGAGTAAATTGCATCATAACTCTCTGCTACCTCCACTTGTCTCACGTGAAGAGAGATTGTATCGCACAAAAACAAGGTCATTGAGGCATGTTGTCAACATGTTGACTTTTTTATATGAACATCTTCGAAAGTGCTCCAATTACGTTCCCACCCAAAAAAGTAACACAACTGGCACAAAATGTGAATCGCATAGCAAAACTAAAAAGTAAAAAACAAATAACTTAATTTGTTTTTACTTGGCTTAGAGATGTTTCTTTTTTTAACACAGAGTTGAATAAAAGAGTCTTCACATTGCACTCTTGTAAATTTGCAACTCTTCAATAGTTGCATCTCTAGTGTCATCATCAAGGATCATCCTCTCTATGCATGTATTGAGGCCATCCATATCCTCTTAATCAGCCTTACATGAATTGGAATAAACTTAGGATTCTTCCAATATCATGCTACTGCATCAATATTTGACATCTTTTTCTATATCCAATCAATTATGCATCAAATGGATTTATATTTTCTTTAATTTTGCCCATAATATTTGGCTATGGCCTCTTCGGCCATGTTCGTGGACTCATACACAAACCATTGGGCTACTCTCCCCACCCACCAACCACAGAACTAAAACCAAAGGCTCTGACACCTAAATCAAAATAATAAACAAATTTAAAATCAAAATTTACGGAAGACACTTATAACAAATAAATGATAAGTTAAAAAAATAAAGTTTAAGGGTACCTTAATGATTTTCTCAGCGCACTTTACAAACACATCATCACCTTCAAACTTCCTAGCATAGGAAGACTCCAACCAGCATGTGCTCACAAATGTTTGTTAAAGAGATGTTAATGGGATTGCAATGTGAATTTTGTGGCAAATTGTGCAACTCCAAATCACACAAGCTCATTTCTATTAGTTTGCTCTCTCATCAAGTATAGCAACCAAGTGTGATTGTAGATAAGCTTGGTGATATTTCTTGCCTCTTCAACCACATTTTTCACCCATGAGATCTTTCATTTGTCCTCAAGTAGGAGATCAATGCAATGGGTTGCACAAGGGGTCTAAAAAGAGTAGGGCACCTCTCCTCAAGAAGTCTCCCTATTGCTACATAAGCTACCATGTTGTGTGTCAAAACTTAAATGACATTCTGCATAGCCACTTCCACCACCACCTCATCCAGCACATCACGGACTTTTTATATGGTGGGAGGCATCAACTGACTTCAAACATCTGCTTAAGAGATGTTAGTGAGGTTGTAATGTGATGAAATTTGCGTCAAATCATGTGACTCTTGATCACACAAGTTCCTTTCTTTTAGTCTATTCTCTCATCAAGTTTAGCACCCAAGTGTGATTGTAGATGAGTTTGATCGTATTTCTTGCCTCTTCAACCACATTTTTCATCCGTGAGAATTTTCCTACGTCCTTGAGTAGGAGATCGATGAAATGGGTTGCACGTGGGGTCCAAATTAGTGTAGGGCACCTCAAAGTCTCCCTAATGCTACATATGCTACCGCATTGTCAATCACAACTTGAACAACATTCTAAACACCCACTTTCATCACCGCCTCATCCACCATATCACACACTTTTTACTTGGTGGGAGGCATCCACTGACTTCAAGAAGACCAGTTGCTCGCTTGAAGCCATTAGAAAGTTAATCAATGTGTGGGTTGTTTCAATCCATCCAAGCATTCAAACAAAATGGTAGCCCTTTTTTGTCATACTTTATTTTTCTCTTCTACAATAGCTAGCGTATGTTTGACAAAATCATTCTCTAACGGGCCACTCAAATCATGAATAGAAGCCTAGAACACCTTCCTGACAACGGTGAATGCAGTGGCCATATTCTCCCAATATGGGCTTTTTGCCACATTGAAAGGAATGTTGTAGTATCAACAATTTTCAACGATTATCCTTGTTTCATTGTGCACTTCCCAATTTTAAGCAATACCTTCAAGTGAAGGTTATGACCCAAGACTACTTTAAGAAAACAAAAAAGTAGTTGAACTATCTTCAATGGATGAGCCCCATCCCCATCCCTGAACCCCTAGAGTTGGGGCAATAGAAGAAGCCTCAATGTCATAATCATTCTCCACTACCCTCTCATTCACTAAAGCTGCAAGAGCATCAACATTCCTCTTTCTCCACATAGGCCACACAGAAAGAAGCCATCTCTTTAGCCCCAAGTGGTGTATGTGCACATTACCACATCATTTCCTGGTAGTTGTGTGATGTGGTATTTAGGGATCATCTCGTAATAATTGCATATAACAACACAATTGCCCCATCCCGGCGATTAAAAATACTTCCATAAAGGGTCATTGGACTTACGCTTAGAACAGGTAACTAAACCGGATGTCGATGTCAATCTTAAACAACAAGCTTAAACCATATAAAACCAAAAATTAGAAGCTAACCCTAGCTCCTACTTAAAGGAAGAAGTAGAAGATGGAGTAGATATCATGATTCATATTACATACTAGAAAGATAATGAAAAATATAATAGATACTTGTAAGTTGTTTGTTTTAGGTTGTGTGATTGTGTTTTCAACATTTCCTTGAGGCTTAAAAATGGAGTTTAAAAAGCAATAGGAATCTGTATGTATTCCTTGAGGCAGGCTTGAAGTAACAATGAAAACCAAAGGAAGAGTAATATCGCAAATGCCAAACTCAAAGAAATGAATCCGCGTCTTTGTCCTCACTCCTCACTGTTCAGACCTCAAGTATTAAATTTGGTCTATTGTTATTAACTTGTATGCGAACAAGATTCATAAATAGCAAAATCCTAAGCATGCACTGTATTCTTGAATGGAAAGGAAAAACATAAAGAGAATAAAAATATTCATTTTCTAATTTTTTTTCTATATGGCCTTGTATCCATCAAAGGGCAATAAAGTCACGAAATTTTACGAGTAATGACAAAGATTACTCAGCAAAAATCAGAGATTACTCTTCAGAAATCTTCTAGCAATTTCTCATCAGATTTCACATTAAACCTTAACTCATGATTTCTTGCAATTATTGGCAATTTTTGAAACCATGTTCTTAACAACAGCTGGTGCATTCCCCCCCAGCCATGTTTTGTGCATTATGGCATTTCAGCCATGAGTCTCACTGACTCAAAATCAAATCTTCGCAACCCTCCAAATCTATGATAGCAAGCACAGTTATGAATCACATACACACCAGGAAGCTGAAAAGAATCCCTTTTTCCAAATGTGATGCTTTAAATCACGTTGCCCTTCACATGACAAGAATCGACATCTGTTATAATTGTCATGGCTGTCGCAAATGATGTTAAATGACAATGGGGGGTGTCTTTCATAATATGGTATACTCATCCCCTCTTTGCTTCAGACAATCACATGCATTTCTTATTCAAGAAAAAGGTCGCATCAAAGACTATTCTTATCCTACTAATGACAGTTTGTACTAATGTCGTCTTGCATGGCTACCTAAGCTCCCTGGAAGATTCTTTGCAATATTCACGAGTATATTGAGTCCACAAGATACACAAGGTTTCCCCTCACTAGTTGCACCTTTCATGCTGATATACTTTTCAGTTCCATCAATTGCTTTTTCTCACTTAAGGACAATAATATAGTTCCAAACTTCCAATTAAATATAAGACTTGTTTTGCATTGGTATTGGAACAGAAATTACTTCAAATTTGTTAAATACATGATTGAATGAAGCTTCAATTTTATTACTACCTTTTCCATACTAAATTCATATGTCCATATCCACATAGAGCTTGTCTCTTGGGTTTTCTTTTTAAGCAAGACGGAAACCTGTTATTTAAATTTAATGAATAGTCAAGATAATTTTGAAGGCACCCATGATACAGATCTTTCAGGATATATTGTAAGATTCAAGAACAATATACTAATAACAATCCTCTTTGTGCTGTCTTCCTAAAAGTGAATTCCCAATAAAAGAACATAGAAGGGCAATATTATTAGTCAATCTTCAACCAGCAAAAATGTTAGTAGCAAGTAAAATGCCATAGCAGATGTGCTGTATAGAATACCACAACTAAGCATTGCCAACAATATTCAAGTAGCTTGCAAAATGTGAGTGAAGATGGCACTAAAAACAACAGAAATAAATTCAACAGGAATTCTTAGAAATTGAAAACTGCCAACAATCACTGGAATTTGTTTTTGCTCAGTAATTCTATTTCTTCTAGTTTGGTAATAGAATTCCCTTATTCAAAAATTCTTAAATCAAAGGTAACCATCGTAGGCGTACATGATACCTAAATTGTAGGCACACAGCCTGAATGTTCATGACACCTAAAAGGCAGAGGCGTGTCCTAAATTTTAAGTGCAGAACTAGGTAAAAACATGGCTATGAACAGCTAGCTTGCCATTCATCGTGCCTTGACTCTTGGTTCTTTTATCACTTCACCCAATTTTCCATTCTACCAACCCTGCAGAGTACCTTATAAAATCTCGAGATACAACCCTCCTGCTTTAGGAAAAAGACAACAGATACTTTTACTTGATTTAATAAAATGGCATGTGTAGATGGTTGGCAATAATACCTCCAATTCTGATTTTGCATTCGTTGCATGCTGTAATTCTCGTTTGAGTTCTGGCTGAGATTTTCGTAGCAACTTCAACTCTTTTGCTAAAAATTTCATTTCTGCCTTTGTTTTGGCCTCTGCATTGTCACGATCCTTCTGAAAACTCTGAAGCTTTTCGCTCATTTCATCCAACTCATGTTGTACTCTTTCGCTATCTAACTCTGCTTCCTGCATTCTTGCCTCAGCATGAACCCTCGCAGCCTGAAAGACCATGTTATAGTATAGTTAGCATGCCATGGCAACCAATGTTTCCAACTGGGAGCCTAGAGTCCATAATGTGAAATATTCCATTCTCTATGAATAAAATATTATAACCATGAAAGATCTAGAAAGTCTTACGCTTGAAAATTCAAGAGCATGATAAACACCGGCAAAATAAATAATATTTTAATTTAAAAGCTTATCCCAGTATTTCAATAAAAAATTAAAGAAAGAAATTATATTAATTTCCGTGAGTGACCAAAGCAGGCAAATGGAACTCAAAAGTACACCCAGTAACAATTGCTTGTGGGATCCAAAAAGAACTCAAATAAGCAATGAAAGTGAAGAAAAAAATCTGCAGAAGTTTTCTACCTGCTCCAATTTGTAATTTTCTTCCGTCTCAAAGACTTTTCTACGAAGTTCCTCCAAGTCCCATTGCAGTTGGGTAACTCGTTCTCGCTCCAGCAAGACTGCTTGGTTCAGAGTCTCCCTGCTTTTATGCCTGTAATTTTCAAGCTCACCATCCAGGTCTTTAACCTTGAAAAGAAAAAAATCATGACATTATTTTACTACCAATCATTTTTAACATGGGCCATAACAATTCTACAGCTAACTTCTTACTAAAATATTACAAGGATTATATTGAAATACACTTAAGACCATATCCTACAAAATCTTCTCCCAAGTAAGGAGAGAAGCAACCTAGCACACTTCATTTTTTTCTTAAAATACCGTTTCAGCTCATCAGATATTGCTATCAACAAACTTTTTGTATACAGTGATGCCATCATATGGGAAAGCCTAGTTTTATATCACATGGGATATCATGAGACCTGGTTATTACCTGTATGGTAATCTTAGAATAGAAAACTTTGGATGAAGAGTTAGCTAAATCGAGTAACAATATAATAGAATTACTAAATGTATGAAAAATAATGCGCAAAAGACAAAAAAAAGCTTTTTAAGTTATCCCAAATTTGATGCAAAAGGTTGTACAAACATAAATAACTCCAAATAGGCCCTTAAGAATTAGGATTAGTAAAATGTTTTGGTGAATGACTTTGTGCGAGTAGTTTGTGAAAGACTAAGCTTTTGGTCAAGAATCAACCATGCTACTCTCAAAGAATCTACTTAGCCTAAGTTGGCATCCATTCCTTCTTCTAAAACTTTTTTCATCTTATATGCCACAGAATTTTATTCTAGTACAGTAGAAGTTCAGTTTAGAGGTACTTTTTAAATATATTCGGTTGGTTTTTCAGTGTTGTTTGAAAAGACAAGATTTCTTCTAAAATTTTAGATTTTCTACATTATATTTTTCGATTTCATTATTTTCAGCTGTAGGGTTCAGAAAAATTAATTTTTCCAAAATCTCGGTATTACAGGTATGGGGTTTCGAAGAATTTCAGATTTTTGCAGATAAATTTCAGAAATTTAGAAATAGAGTTCAAAAAATCAGATTTTAGTTTTCCGAATTCAGTTTTCAGATGTAGCTTTAAACTTTTCAGCTTCCATGTTTTAGCTACACATTTTGAGATCTCACCATTTCACTTGCATGATTTTCATATCTAAAGGTTTTCAATTTTTAAAAGCCGGATATCAGATCTGGGTTTAATACAAGCGGTATAGTTCCATTGTCATGAAGCCTTTAAAAATTAGTGTTTTGATGTCTGGATCTGCAAATCTCAGTTGCAATTATTTTTCTGATGTTCGTATCTGATAATCCTGAGATTCAAAAACCTCAGTTGTATTTATACTTTTCAGATGTCAGAATTTGGAATGCTAGATATTAGATTCGGGATTATATCAGGGCCTACAAGAACAGTAAGACCATTCTGTTAAAATATAGAGCTATAGAGCTTTATATAGCATGTAATGTAGTTATGCAGTTGTTCAGTTGGTAACTGTTCAACCAATATGTACCTCTCTCATAATAAATATGAATCATTTGAGCAGTGCAGTTTTCCTTCTCAAAATTCTTTCTTCTCTTTACATATACTAACATTGGTATCAGAGCGATTTGCCCGAGGAAGGCCTTGGAGGATACGGGAGATTGACACAAAATTCAAGGAAGCCCTAACAGGGAACGAATTGGAGGGAGGTTAGGATATTTGAGGGCAGAGAAGGAAGGCAGTCCTCCATTCGTGGCAGGACAGAAGCAATTGTTTGAAGGAGAAACGAATAACCATTTGTGAGGCCCAAAGGAAGTGGTTCGAGGGCAGTCGAACCAGTCGAGGCTGTGGGCACAGAAATTGTGCAAGGGGCAGAACAAGGGAAAAAACATGAGGGCAAATACGTTGGACAAAGTCGTGGTTGCTCAGAAAAACGTGGCGCTAGAAGGCACAGCAAATCCACCATTCGACAAGGGCAAACACAGTCACCATAAAAGGTCATCAAAAGCTCCATTTCAAGAAATCGTGGAAACCCAAGGTATGGCAGAGGCAAAGTCGTGAAGGGTGAAGAAAGGAGTTGAATATTCTTGAAGGGTTCGAGGGCATTATTTGTTTTCTTTCATCAACAAAGGTATTCACATTGCTTTTGAATAATCAAATTCGGAGAATTAAGTAATAATATTTTTAATATAAGCAAATATAGTTGGAGGGGTGATTTGCATAATTAAATAATATTTGCTGGAAAAAGTAATATTGTTTTATTAAGTGTGGGCAAAACTTTGTTTTATTATCTCCGTTATTTTGGAATAATAAAATGGCAAATATTTCACACTTGCCTTTGCCAGAGACACAAAAATTAAGAGGCACTAATTTTAATGTTTGGAGCCATAAGATTTTAACACTTGCGGAGTTTCGTGATTGTGATAAAATAATCACGGGTAGTGAAAATCGACCAGCGATGAACTTCACGGATTATGACAAACGTCATAAGGAAGCGTTATTGCTTCTCAAGTTGTCGGTGTCCGGATGATATGATACCGGAAGTGTGGAATGCCACTATGGAAAGCACATTATTTGCCAATCTGAGGGATAAATATCAGACATCAGAAAAGACTCAAGTTTTATACCTGAAGAATATGCTCTTTTCTGTAATGTTACAAGAAGGTGGATCGTTGTTTGAGCACCTACTTCGGATGAAAGACCTCCGAGACTAGATCTTCCATCAACAAAAAGGTGGACGACGATGATATGGTGGCTCTGGTTCTGAACAGCTTACCTTCTTCATATGAGTCATTTGTGGAGGCACTCCATTTAATGGCTGAAAATCAAACACTCATGTTTGACAAGGTGAGTTCCTAACTGTTGCAAAAGGAGCAGAGACAAATTCAAGCAGAATCTAATTGTGACCATTCAGAGAGTGCTCTTGTCACTCAATCAAAGGGAAAGTGGAAATGTCAGTCTGGTGAGTCTTCCACTCGATATCAGGTCACATGCTATTACTGTCACAAGGTTGGGCACCTTAAGAAGGATTGCCAGAAGCGAAAATATGATCTTTCGCAACAAAACAAAAAGCCATGTGATGAGGAACATGTGGCCGCAGTTGCAGAAGAACGGGATTCAGATGACAGGCATGCTCTTTATTGTCTTACGACATCATGCTTGCATGATAGTGGTACTAGTTAGATCATTGACTCCGGTGCGTCCACACACTTTTCATGTCGCAAGGACTGGTATGTTTCATTTACTGCAAATATTTGTTTTTAATCAATAGTACTAGCATATGGTTAATCACTTGCAGTAGAAGGGATAGGAGATATATGCATTGTATTGAATAATGCTCATAAATTGTTGGTACAGAATGTTAGATATATACCTTCTCTACAAAAGAATCTTCTATCCATTCGTCAATTAATTGAAAATCTCAATATTTTTGTGGATTTCTGTGGGAGGAAGTGTGTTGTCTTTGATGTGAAACATAGATAGATAATTGCCCTTGGTCTTGGGGAAGATGGTCAGTATCGGCTCGTTGATCCTGATATGATCAACATAAGTACACGTGTGGAGGACAACTCCACCATACAGGATGTGCAAGAGGTTGCAATGCCTTGGGAGGAAGCCATTCCTCACAGATCTGTTGACTTGGATACAATCAACCTACATGCACCTATTGTGGAGGGAGTATCCACTATATCAGATGTACAAGAGGCAGACATGCCTTGGGAGGATGGATTTCCTCATTTAGAAGAACAGTTTGTTGTGGATGGAGACTACACTATTCCAAATGCATTGACAATGCATGGTGAGATGGCATGCCCAACCACTCACTCAGAAGTACTTGCTCGAAGGGCAGTAGACCATGAACAGTTTGCTCATTGTGTTGTGAAAGATTTTTCCCAACAGAGGGGGATAGATGAGCAAACAGCTGAGGAGTTCGTTCTCACTCCTACTGCGGAGATGGTTATTTCTCCCACTATTGAGACGGAGATGGTTATTTCTCCCACTGCTGCGACGGAGATGGTTATTTCTCCTACTATTGCAGAGTTGGTTCTAACTCCTACTGCACAAATAGTCACATTTCTCTTATTGAGAAAGTTGGATGAGCACTACATGGTGTTGCAAGGACATGATCAAGGTGACTTCGATTGCAGGATAACTAAGTCTCTGTACAGACTCCAGCAAGATACACAAGCCTGGAATAGATTTTTCAATCCACCTCTCCAAGGTTCTGATTTCAGCACTCTAGAGATGGGGTTGACACTCTCAGCCATTGGCGATTCATCACTGGTCAATGAATCACGTAAAAAAGAACCGATGGACCACTTGCCATATTCTTTGTTCATGGGACCAGATTTTTGTTTTGTGGTTCTTCTCCATTCGACAACTGCATCACAATCATGGACTGCTGATTTTGAAGTACAACCTATGGCACAATCTGTAGATGTAATGACTAAACATATGGGTTTTAGGAAATTTGTAAAATTGCATGACAAACTTGGTATTTTTCCGGTTTAGTCATTAAGAGGGTGTGTTAAAATATAGAGCTATAGGCCTTTATATAGCATGTAATGTAGTTATGTAGTTGTTCGGTTGGTAACTGTTCAACCAATATGTAACTACCTCTCTCATAATAAATACACCCTGCCTTTTATTTCAAAACTTGCTTTTCCTATCTCGCTTAATTTAGTGTTGGCATTTCTTTTTGGCTAGAAACAACACAAATCTTCAGATCAAATGAAATTATATTTTGTGCAATATTCTCAACAATAAGGAAAATAGGGTATCGCTCTAAAAAGTAAACAAGGTAAAGATACACACCTTAGCCGCGAGGAATTCTTTTGCAGCTACTTCCTGATTCAATCTTGCAATAAGATCCTCCATATCTGTTTTGGCAGTGACCAATTGTCGCTGTAAAATGTTGAGCACTCTCTTCATTTTCCCACGTTCGTGCAAAGGCAATACTGCCTGCACGTCGTTTGGAAAATTCAAATCAATGCTACTCAAGTCATCTGTACCATGTTCCACACCTCCATGAAATGAGACAAGACCATCAGTAACCGAAGTAAAAGTACCTACATTTGATATTTCGCTTCCTCTAATAGAACTGGCCTCACTCCCATTGCTATCAAGAGAGAATTTACGCTCATGCCAAGATTGAAATTCTGTTCCACCATCCACATAAGCCATTTCTTTGCTGTTAAAGAGTGATTTTCTCCCTCTTATATGCGAAGGGCCTTGTTCATCTTCGAATAACCCATTTTTCATCTCTCCGTTAATAATCAAATCTTTCTCTGTTGCAGTATCTTCAATATCAATTTCTGATTCATGATCTCTTGCCTGCCGTGGAGTTCCTATGTCAGAAGCTTCATAGACAGTGTCACTTCCATCATCTACAGTAGATGGCGATACTCCAGATGAAACTAATGCATGACCAGCAACAGAAGAAACACTTGAGCCAATGTTGAGATCCATTGAAGAATTGAACCCACTGATAGTAAAACTTGTACTAGAAGACTCTTGAGATTCATTGATTTCCGTAATGGCTGCACAGATAAAGCCAAAAAACAGTTATATGGCCACATATTTTTGCAACACGCCAAATAAATGCATGGAAATTCTTACGAACTCGCTGACTTCCACCTCAAAAGAAAATGCTGCAATAGTGGGTAAGAAGCCACTAATTACTAAGAAGATAGACTTTCAATAATCACCCCTAAATTCAACATGTTCAAAAACATTATTTGCATGCAACTATACTTTCCTATGTACATGGAAAAACTAGGGTTTAAGATATGTTTCTTCAGCAAGAACAAACTGCCTAACTTCAATCAGATTGTACTAAATTGCTTAAAAGAAGCAACAAAACATATTTGCATGTAGATAATTAATACAAGCTCAAATCAACTACCTGTTTTCTGAAACATGACATTTGACAGGTTCCACACAAATAAGACATCAATGCCTACTAGTTTTATAAAGATAACTTACAATAAAATAACTAAATTCCAAAAATGTAGAGAGACAATGTCAAAATCTATGATTGATGGAAGAACAAAATAATTTGAATGTTTTGCGAGTTGATTGAAAGAGAAGCTGTACAATGGCATACAAGTTTCAAAGAAATGGTTTCAGATCACATAATATAAAGGCCTACTGTTGGGATAGAGAGAAGTAGAAAAAAAAATTAATAAGATAGAACTAATTGCACAAATTAGACATGTTTTTATAGTGATGTCCCTGAGCTCGCAGATATAGCCCATTGGAAAATAATAGTGAGACTAACGCAATCCTGATTGTAATTTTAGTGAAGCCTAGGAAAAAGTCAAAACATGAGAAAATGTAAACTTAAACAAGAAAATCTAGATATGCTATAGTGGGTTGCGAACTATATATACAAAGAATGAAAGAAAGAAAGAAATTATATTAATGTCCATGAATGACTAGAAGTTGGTCAATGGGACTCGAGAATACATCTAATTACATTACAAAGTGCTACTGTAAAAGGACCCTAGGACTAAAGATTAACTAAAGCACTGAAAATAAACAAGGGGTAAAAATCCAAGGCAGTAAAGCCCCAACCCATGTGGTTTAGGTACCAATACAAATAGCCATGTAGGGAAACAAGAACCCCCAATGAGTATGAAATTTGGAAAGACTAGATGCTAGTCCAATCAATCATCTTTTGGGATGCCCGAAACAGAGGAATCATTTGTGTCACCATCTATCTCTGTGAAAGGGCCAATGCAAGATCAGATAATGCTCATTGTGGCAGGGATCTTCATCAAAGTTAGAATGATCATAGAATATACCGCAGACGCCCCATACATTCTGCAGCATCAGCTACAATTGCAGACAGCATAACAGAGTAGATTACTTACTGGACTTGTGTGGCATCGTATGGCACTTTGCGGCAACATTGAAGACTTTGAGTGAATAGTAGACGTGTTTTTTGATATTGTAATGTATGTAGGCGATACTTTTACTGCAACTAGGATGGATTGTAAAGGAACACAAAGAAAGGATAAAGAGTACAGAGATTTGTGTGCACCAGAAAATAGAGTGAATATACATAATTGCGAAGGGAAATAGAATCTGAGAACATTTGAGTGTTATACTGTGTGAATGTAGTAAAGTAGAATAACCACTTCATTTTTCTATTTAATCAGATAATCAATTACCTATTCTCTCTTGTGCAATATCAACTCTAGCTGGGACCTACAAACTGAATAAGCTATTACATAGTACTAAGTTTATGTCAACATTTGGTGTTGCCTAAGTCCTTCCTAACTAATGTCCAAGCGAGAATACCCAACTATTCTAGAAGTCGGAGTTAACAAATTGGAAAATTGGTGAAAAGAAAGGCTCAAATAAAAATCAAGGAGAAGCTAAGCGGATCAGAAAACCTTTTTCATTAATAACGGAAGAAATCTTCTGAGCCTCTACATTCCCAACCCTTCTTTGGCCTTGGGTTCTAAAATGAGCAAAGGCAGCATAGGGAGCAGTCTTTGAATCCATAAACATAGTCAGTCAATTAAGGATAAATGACAAGAACTTGAGGAGTTAGATGAGCTTAAGGATTATTGGTTTGAGACAACTTTGGACTCAGGTTGGATTAGCTTTGAAACCAAGAAGGCTGAATTTATAAGAAGACCAAACGATTGTTTCTCCTCACTTGTGTCACTCCTTTTCTGCATACTCTTCGTGGAGAAGGGGCTGGCGAAGATTGGTAAGAAGTTCCTTTAGGGGCCAAGGCACATAAGGGAGAGTAGCGGGTGAAAAAGGGGGGATCCTAAAAGATGTAATTCTTGATAAATCTGGCATGTCTGTGGGGGAAGATAAATGAGAGAGAAAACTTAGAGATGGGACTAGAGAAAGGAGAGAATCAAACATGAGTTTGAAGAAGGAGAAGATGGGGGAAGCATCAATTAGTACTGTTCCTGCAAACCTAGTAATAGGGAACCTGGGTCCCACGGACATTACAAAGGGAACCCGAGACATCACGATGAAACAAAGAACATATCTACACTTGTACAATCGAATGACACAAAACCCAAACAGCTAGCTATGATGCCCTAGCCATAAACAGAAAGAAGTAGAGAGAGATACATATTAGAATATAAGGCCTACCTTTTATAATAATTCACTATTAGTTACGTATTAGCTAATGTTCGTTAGTAGCCTCCTCCACCATTTTGTAACTATCTCTTGTATGATAGAATGATCGACACAAAATCTACGAAGTGTGCATTCCGATTTCTCTTCATTATTTCTCTATTTACATCTTCTAACATTGGTATCATAGTCATTGGTGCTCGGTATGGTTCGCAGTTTGAGGAAGCTCGTGGAATCGAGTACGAACAATTGAGGAGAAGGTTGTGAAGATCAAAAAGAATTTGTTTCTGAAGGAAGAACTGAAGATACAGTTGCAAGGGCATGGGATGTAATTAAAACACAAGGAAAACAGACTGCATAATCATTGTTTTAAAGGATCGCAAGTGTATTTAAAGATTGTTAGTTGCAAATACAAAAAAAAAATAGTTAATTAGGGAAAATTCGAAGGCAAAACACCAGCTAGTTCAATAACTTCTAGGCGGGCGACTCTCTGTGGTATAGTCAACACTCCCCCAGTGTTTACAGTCTAGTCACAAAACATGCCATTATAGGGTTAAAATATAGTCGAGAATCATGAGTTTGGGCGAGGGCACATGAGAGGAAAAATACAGTCGCATATTCAATCAAAAAACGTGAGGGCATCTACCTAGTTCGTCTAATTTTTTTCTTGTAGATTACGGCCAAAACATACGTGAATCAGGTCATTTGCAATTTCTAGAAAAGGAGAGTCGCTAGGGCATGACAGGATTTGATTTCTGATATACCATTTGAAGACTTTTCCATGGTATCTTATTTATTTTGTATTATTTTTTGGCGAAACCACACTTAAATGTACGGCTACACTGCAACACAACAATTTCTTGTGTTTTTAGCTGAATTTGAGGGGATTTCAAAGTGCTAGGGCAAAAAAAATACAGCCGATTTCAGTGGCCAAAATGTGGACATCAAAAGTTATTTGCATTGATTTCCGGGTAAAAATCCGCATACAATACTTTTTGTTGCATAGATTTCTAAGGGTTTTTTAGAATGGAAATTCCATTAGACAAATATTCTAGCCTAGGCGAGCCTATATCCATCTGGCCCCCTCCACCTTACTCAGCCCTTAATTCTATATAAGCGGGATAAGGAGGATCGGATAGGCTGGGCTGGGATGCAATTTTAAACATGAGGGTTCATTATACTCAAGAAACTATCGTAGATGATCAGATAAAGGCAAAGGGAAGCTTGAATGTTATTCTTGCAAGAAAAGAGAGGTCACACATTGTGGATCTGAAGAATTCAAGCCAATGATGTTCTCAAGGGAAAAATCAAAGACAAACCAATTGAAGTTTATATAGCCATTTTTGAAGATCTACTAGATGTTGATAGTGGTGAAGAATTCATTAATTAAAGAATGTGCATTTTAAGAAGCCTGCACCTTGGAGACAGGAAGGGGTCAAGTGTAGATGAAGCCCAGCATAGATGGTTGCCCAGTTAGTTCAAGAGTTTGTGTATCTTGGGAACTATACGCTTACAAGAGCCGTGAGACAGCTTGATGGAGCATTGTGGATGTAGCTCAACATGGATGGCTGTCCAATAATTCAGGAGGATCATATTTCAAGAGTTTGGGGAAGTGGAATCTAGGAACTCAAGAATTTAGCTCGGGAGCTACACCATTAGAAAGGTTACGAGGCAGCTTGATGGAGTTCTACCTAGTCCAAGAGTTATTTTCAAAAAAAAAGCTTTTGAAGGATATATACATCTAGTTGGCTTTAATGTTTTTAGTTTTCAATTAGTGTGTTCGTATGTTTTGCTTTTAGTTCAATAAGCCTTAGGAGGGTGTATTAGAATATAAGGACCTTTTTATAAGTAAGTCAGTATTAGTTATGTATTAACTAATGTTCAGTTGTAACCTTCTCAACCATTTTGTAACTATCTTTTGCATAGTAAGATGATGGAGACAATCTAAACAATGTGCATTCTAATTCCTCTTCATTATTTTTTTGTTCACGTCTTCTAACAATATATAGGAAGACAGTTGTTAATAGACACAACATGGCTAGAGGAAGCGAATTCAGCAAAGAAAATGTTGACAGAAGAGATGAAAGGAAAGTAGAAAGAATGAAGAGAGAGTATCATAGCGGACTTCTCAAACATTGGAAGTGGAAGACGAAGGGGAACAAGAATCTGGCTCAAGGAGATTAAGTGTAACCACAAGAGGAGAGGAAGAAAAAGTAGAAGATAAGATAAAAGATAATGCAGATAACAGTGAAGATGAGAATGTAGAAGGAAACATAGACGATAATGTAGATGAAGGGAGAGATGAGGATGTAGAAGATAAGATGAAAGGAGAAGTAAATGCATGGAAGAGAGTAAGCAATGACAATGACGAATTAGAAAGAGAAGAAGTACAAATAGAAGTCAATAATAAATAGATTAGAGAGGATTAAGAAATTAGTTATACAGAAAAAAGAAGAGTTAGTGAGGATGATTATGACATGTAGGGGGAAAAGATAAGAAAGACGGTAGCAAATAGGGGGTTATTCATCAGGTTTATCTCAAGGACGAGACAGAGCAAAGTCAAGGGATTATGTTGGCAAGGTTCTTCACTAAAGTTAGAATGATCGTAGAATATACCTCAGAGGGCCTCCTACATGTCGCAACATCAACTACAATAATAAGCAGAAATTATATGGTTCCTTCCTAGACCTGTGTGGCATCTACATCGCTTCACCACATTGAGGACTCAGGGGATTTAGTAGACATGTCCTTTTATATTCTAGCATATGTAGGCAGTACTTATACCGCAACTAGAATGGATTGTAAAGGGGCACACATAGAAGATAAGAGTACAGAGGGTTGTGTGTGGAATATATGTAACTACGGAATGAGATAAGAGATTAGAATTATTGAGTATTGTAATATTAAGATTAATAAATAAAATGAGATAGTTTAGGGAATATACTTTGTTATGTGTGTGAGTAAAGTAAAGTAGAGTACCCACTTCATTTTTTTGTTAAATTGGATAATCAATAATCTTTTCTCTTTGGCAATATCAGCTCTAGATGGGACCTACAAATTGAATAAGCTAGCACATGGTACTCAATTTATGTCAACACTAAATGGGGGGGTGTCTAGGGCTGATGGGGCCTAAGCTACGTAATCGTAAGAGAAAGCAAAGCACCCCCCCTAAAATATACCCTAACATCTTGTTGGAGCTCAAAATTGCACCCTGCCTTGAATCAATATGATCCAGGATTTTGAGGCAACATGGGACTGTCTCCAAGTGTGGGACTTACAGCTTGAGACAGATCTCCAGAGAAGGTCGGCTTCCTTGTTACGCGAGTTTCTGAAAACCCACATAACACAATCTACTTCTAATATGAAAATTACTCTTACAGCTAATTCCTACTCTAGCAATTCCAAGGGATCACAAGAGAGAGAGAGAGAGATGCATGAAATAAAATCTAGGCTAAGGGGCGATGATAACACCAAAAGAAGGTGGAACTTTTCCCAAATCTTAATGACGCAGATGAAAGAAACACAAGGCTAGGATCGTAAAAATGAACTCAGTTCAAATGGAGAGAAAAAGAAGAACATGAAATGTGCAAGGGGGCAGAATATTCACATCAAACACAGCGTATTTGAAGGAGATAGTTAACCACACTTGCATAATCAATCTTCAAAAGCTTACATACAGAGTCGAGGCAAGAAAATCACCAATCGCAAGTTACTGAGTTCGACAACAAGAAGTTTTGAGTTTGATAAAGGAGCTCAAAAATATGCTTACGAAGGAAAGAGGGAGAAGAACCCTTACAAAGTGCACAAGCACTTGTATTTATACAATTTGTGGAATGGAGAAAGGGAGGGAAGAGGGAGGGAAGGACCGCCGAGCCGACACTAACCTTTCTGAAAAATGCATTGAATAAGTGTGTGGACCATGAAATCTTGCATAGGTTGCTTGTAGTATAGGCATGGACGCTTCCAATTTCAACCAACAACCACAACATGACCCTTGAGTCCATCGCACATCATCAGACAGCACAGAACGGCACCATCCTTCATTAAATTCCAGTGGTTGGGGTGGTTGGATTTCTGGTTTGAAGCCCAACACAGCTTTGAGGTCTTTTGCGGCTTCTACTATGTCCCACGGATCTCACCATGGTATTTCAAATTTTCTTATTTCACAAATCTTCACAACTTTTCTCCACCTAATACCTTGACGAGTGGAACCACTTCACTCCACCTGTGAGGGTCTAACTCTTTCATCTACAGCTTTTAACCTTTTGGCTATTTATTTTTGTTCCACGAGCTTGAGAAAACCCACACGACATTACAATTTGGTAAACCTACAGAACACTGAG
Source organism: Taxus chinensis (assembly GCA_019776745.2). Taxonomy (NCBI): domain Eukaryota; kingdom Viridiplantae; phylum Streptophyta; class Pinopsida; order Cupressales; family Taxaceae; genus Taxus; species Taxus chinensis. Next base: position 67,949,313 of record CM034153.1, on the reverse strand, counting down.
TTATTGTTCTACGTTTTTTTGAACTTAGCCGATTTTCTTGATTCCTCTGTGGATAAGTAACTCTGCAGTACTATGTCTAACTTCACCTGCAAGGGACTTACTTCCTTAGTGTTACAAAAGGGACACAGAACACTAAAACTCATCAATTCCGCCCAAGTCCCTAAACTGCTCATTCCTTTGTTCCGCAGGTTAGGAGAAAACTGCGGAACACTAAATTCCTGCATTCCGCGGTAGACTAAACTAGTCTCCTGTGGCTTTTCTAGAGCATGAAAATGGTAAGTCCTTTACATGAGTTGTTCAAAATTACAAGGGGTGTAGTTTTGGACAACACATCCAAGGCTGAAGAATCTCACATGGAAAAGAAGAAACTCATAACATGTGCATGTCCTTGCAATCCGAGAAGCAGTCAAGCAGATCCACGATGCCTAGAAGTAGCGGACCCAAAACATTAAGGATGAGCACATCCACATTGCCAAGAGGTAGCGTGTTGGGGCACCTTAGTGGTAGTGTTGTGCAAAGATGAGTGTCGCTCCATTAACCTACCCCCTTAATGTATGAAGCACTAGCATCCAAAGAGTGCTTAATGTAGCTAACCTCAATGGGGCCGAAAGAAAAAAGGGAAGACCCTAGGGAATCTAGGTGCTCCCTGCAAGGAACTAAGGAGAAAAGTAAAAATCTCTTGAAGAAAAAGGGCACAACATCATTGGTCCACCTACCACAAAAACTGGATAGTCACCCAAGTCTTTGTAAGGCAATGGTACCTCCCCCAAATCTCATAATATATGGGGCATCTAAAAGATGGGGGAACAAAGACAATAGATATGGTGCAATAAGATGATCAATTGGTGCAAGGACACTCTCAATTGGCTGAGGGGAAACCTCAATCCATGATACCAATGATGATGGAGATAGTTAGAATGACAAACAACACCATCCTCCGCCCACAAGAAACACTCAACGTAAAAGGAAAGCCTGGGGATTAGTGGCAAAGGAAGAGAGATACAAGTGATCTGGATGTAATGCCTGTAGATATATCCTCTCTAAACACTCTAATGATTCCCTTATTTGAGAGAAGAAGCCAAGGAGGGGCATCTAAAGAGTACCTAAAAGAAGGTAATTGATCAATAGAGATGTCACAGACTGGAAGACCAACAAATCTTAAAATACCAACGCAAAAGGCTAGGTATGGATACGTCTCAAGGCCTCAAGTTAAATCTCCCATAGTTTCGAGTATGTGAATGTTGAAAGTACAACTAAAGTAGTCTCAAGGTGCAAACGTTGGGTACAAAACTCAAGTTGGGCAATGCATTGAGGAATAGCCCATTTCCAATGGATCATACATTATATCACAAAAATAGACCCTCTCAATATGAGCCCAATTAACAGATCCAAAACTAGGTCCTCAAACCTCAGACCCATATAGAACCACAATCTAGATGACTATATCGAAGATATACATCTTCAAAGGGATATCTTGTAAATGGATTTGAAAGCAATAGCACTACAAGAAATAAAAGGAGGCATATCCCTTACAATGGCTTGACCGAGAGTCGGGCTTCATACTAAAAGACAATCTGGAAAATTGGACCCCCAAGGAACTAGAACCGAGAAAGAGAACATTTGGAAGTGTGGAATATCGCGACCTTAGTTTTGCTAAGGTTGAGCACCAGTTGGTAAAGCTCACAAAAACAAGCAACATCAAGTTTTTTTGTACCATCGACAAAATGAGAGAACATCATCAATGAAAAGAAGTATGGCTATCACCATATTACGTAAAATGAAACCATCATATGCATGGATATGTTGTTGAAGAAAATCCTCTAGCTCATTGATGTAAATGTTGAAGAGGGTCAATGAAAGTGGACATCCCTACTTGACCCTGATGGTACTTTTCACAAAGCTAGCAAGGTCATGCAAAGTACAAAACTGCCCGACAATTGTCTCATAGAACCACCATGCATCGAAAATGAAAGAATTTGGAATGCCAATATCATGCAACTCTTGAAAAGGAAAATGTCTCAAAGTCCAATGAAAGGCCTTTTGTAAGTCTGCAAAACAACAAAAAAGTTTGGAAGATTGATCCACAGCCTCATCAATAGTAGCATGGAATGCAAAGATGTGGTCAATAGTCACGTATTCTCTCCTAAAGTCAACCCATCCCCTCTCTAATATCACCTCTCTCAAGTGCTCTAAAAGTCGCATGTCTAACATAATGGCATGAAATTTGGAAAACATTTGCCCAATTACAATGGTCTTGTAATTGTTAGGGTTAAAGTTATCCCTAGAATTATGAATGTGATGGATTATCTGTTGGTAGCAAGAACAAGGAAAACCTAAGGAAATAACCTCATGAAAGAGTTTTTCCATATTTGAGGAACTCACCTTAAAGGCCCTCATAATCTACTACTTTGTTGGTATATAAATTTTGAATAGCCCTCTTGATTGTACTTGCAAAGAAAACAATTGAAAATGGTGGTGAAGGAGAGACAATGACAATATTGGGATGCTTAGGGATGTCGTAATGAGAACTAGCGTAGGAAACCCATGCCTAAGGGTTGATGTCAAAAATATAGGTTTTCCTCAGGAGGAGAATGCGCCAAAAGATCATAGGGGAATGGTCGAGTGCAACATGGAGAGAAAGGTGTCTAGACATACGAAACTCATGTTTCTTCTGTCAAAGAAGACATCAACACCCTATATGATTAAAGGGTATAAAAGGAGGTTCGTCGACCAATGAAAAACAAAGTCTCCAATGCAAAGAAATCAAAGAAAATCCTCCATCTCATCGATGTAAATGTTGAAGAGAGCCAATGAGAGAGGGCATCCTTACTTGACCCCAATGGTTCTCTTCCCAAAGCTAGCAAGGCCATGAGAAGTATAAAACTACCCAATAGCTATCTCATAGAGCCTCCAAGCGGTGGAAATGAAAGAATTTGGAGTGCCAATATCATGTAACTTTTGGAAAAGTGTCTCAATGTCGAGTCAAAGACCTTATAGACATCTACAAAACAACAATAAAAATTAGAAGATAGATGCCCAGCCTCGTCAATAATAGCACGAAATGTAAAGATATGGTCAATACTCTAACATTCTCTCCTAAACTCAGCCTATTCCTCTTTAAGATTACCTCTCTAAAGTGTTATGCAAGTTACATGTCTAACATAGTGGCAAGAAGTTTAGAAAACATATGCCCAATTATAATGGTCTTGTAATTGCTAAGGTTAACAATCCCTGAAATTAAGAACGCGATGGATTATGTGTTGGAACTGAGAACAAGGAAAACTGGAGCAAACAACCTCATTAAAGAGATTTTCTGAATTTGAGGAACTCGGCTTGAAGGCCCTTGCAATTTGTTGCTTTGTTGGTATATAATTTCTAAACAGCCCTTTTGACTATACTTGCAGACAAAATAATAGAAGATGGTGATGAAGGGTAGACGATAACAATAGGTTACTCAAGGATGTCATAAAGAGAACTAGCATAGGCAACCCATGCCTAAGGGTTGATGTTAGGAGAAAAGGTTTTCCTTGGGAGGAGTGTGCACCAAAAGGTGTTAGGGGAATTGGTTGAGTGCAGCATGGAGCGAAATTTCTCTAGACATAAGAAACTCATGTTTCTATTGTAAAAGAAGACATCAATAATCTATACAAGTATAGGGTATGTAGGGAGGGTCGTCTTCCAAGAAAAACAAAGTCTCCAATTCAAGGATACATACTCATCATCATACCAATAGATCACAGGCCAAGACCCATTGGGGATGAGGTGAGCTCAAGTACTGCATTATGTGGGGACAAGAGCCAAGATTGCACCCCGGAGGACATGACATAAAAACTCATAAATAGACTTTGTGTTGGGAAGGGAAAAAGAACAGTATCTAGACATAAGTTGGGAGAGCTAGGTAGTATAGTCAATGTTGTATTCATCATCGAGTGTTGGAGGCGCAATGGGAGGCAGTGAGGAATAGAAGTGATGAGTGGCATGGAAGGTAAAAGTCATGGCAGCATGGTGGGCAAGTAGGAGCTAATGGGAAATAAAGAAATCACGAATGTGGGGGATGAGGGATCTGCAAGTGATAACATAATCCACTAAGCTTGCTCCCCTCACATGGGGGAAACAAGTGAATCTACTAGAATCAAGGGAACAAGGAAGCTCATTGAGAAAGCGGAGACACTATGATTCTCCCATCTAGAGAAGGTGCCTCCCATAGGCTGCGACAAAATTGTTTCCATCTGTTCAATATTTTGTATACCAAACTCCTCAAGCTCTGCGTCTTTAAGGCATAGCTCCTCATGTACAAGCATTGAATTCGTCTAGAAGAATATTGGAAGATCTTCAAATAAAGGTCAACGTACAGGTACCCATCAACATGCACAACATGTACCCAGAATGGACAGTAGAATCTGCCAACAATACTCTAGACCAAAAGTTGTCAGAAATGAGGCAAGCTACTGCACCTGAACCACGAATGCTACCAGATCTATGGGTATTGCACCGATAGGCCAAGACCCAAGTATAACCTGTGACTAGAGGGAGGGCCATCTCAAAGCTCTCAGTAACAAAGATGATATCTTGTGAAGCAACATCTTGGAGGGTAACTGGTGAAGACCATAAGGTATCATTGCAATTCCAATAGACAAAGGAGATGCCACCATTGCCTACTCAAACACAAGGTCGCCATCATGCTGACAGTCTAGAGTGTGGCCACCCAAGGGGGAGAATCACAAACAATAACCCTACAATATAGATAACAACTCACTAGTTTTGTTTCTGCCTAGTCAAACACAAGGCCACCATCTTGCCAACAGTCAAGAGCATGGCCACCCAAAAGGGGGAAAATCACAACTGATAACCCTACAATCTCAGACAACAGCCCACTTGTTTTCTTTTCATGAAGCTACAACTTAACTACAAGCTTTCCACGTAACGTACTATCAGATCTGTATCTAAATATAGTTTTCAAGGGAGAGATACAAGTTTCTTTTGCAGTTCGGCGTTGGATAACAAGGGCGTTGTCCAACAATGTCCAAGCTCTGTTAACGGAAATATCCTTTAAGTCTAAAGATTCACACAAGAATGCATAACATGCTTGTAAGGGATCACAAAGCCTAGAGAGGCCTTGATTTGTCATGCCTTCTTTTCTTCAAAATTGCTTGGAACCACTTGCACCCACGGATTTTGTTCCTCGAGCTGTGTTTAAATAGAATTTTGTTGGGCTGTGGTTTCATTTTTTATGTGCTTGTGTTGAAAGGTTATCTCTGATTGCTTGTCCTTAATTTCTGAAACCACTTCATTAAGTTGCTGAAAGCATGGAGAATTAGCGAGGGTGGCTTGGACCTGCTCAAGTTTAGCAATTCTTGCCTGCATATCAGCAATAATACCATCTTTCTTCTGTAACTGTTTCTGGAACAGCGATAAAAGATCTCAAAGTTTGGATCCTAATGTCTCAATTCCAGATATCCAGCTGCAAAGACTGGTTTGCTTTTTGTTTTGGTGACAAAACCCTTTGAAGGCAAGAAGTTTTAAACTCCTACGTTATTTGAGAGAACTCTGCGTGGAATACAGTCTTTGTTTTCTGTAGAAACATGCAGACTGCAAACTGTCCACACATACTGTTCATGAGTGCAGAATCAGAATTGGTGGTGGTTTTGCTTTGATTGATCCTTGCATATGTACCTAAAGGGTGGCAAGCTTTAATAAGATGTCCAAGATAGCAACATATTGTTTGGCCAAAGGTCGGAGCCACTATGATGCCCGTGCAATTCCTCTGATTCTATGCATTACCTTAATTGAAAATGGGTCTGACTAGAGAGAGAGCTCCAAGTGTTAAAAGAAGCTAGAACACATTGTAATGATCCCAGCTAAAATCTGAGGATAAAACCGAACTCCAATCTCAAACACAACGGCAATCTTCAATGTAATCCAGAATGAGTTCTCCCTTGAATTTTCAATTTTACCTATTAAGCTTCAAGCAATCTAAGCATACTAGAAAAAGTATTACCAGTCACAGAGCACTTCAGAGGTACCACAGGGAGCAAAACTGGCTAGTTGGTTGGCATAGAGAAAACATATAATTATGTTTGGGAGAGAGAGAATTTCAGGTGTTTACAAATGAAGAACATAAGAAATTGGTTTGATTGATCCTTACATATGTACCCCAAAAGTGGCAAAGTTTTAGTAAGATGTCCAAGATAGCAACATATTGTTTGGCCAAAGGTCGGAGCCACTATGATTCCCGTGCAATTCGTCTGATTCCATGCATCACCGTAATTGAATATGGGTTGACTGGGGAGAGAGCTTCAAGTGGTAAAAGAAGATAGAACACATTGTAATTATCCCAGCTAAAATCTGAGCATAAAACTGAACTCTGATCTCAAACACAACAGCAATCTTCAATGTAATCAATAAAGCATTCTCCCTCAAATATTCACTTTTACCTATTAAGCTTCAGCCAGTCTAAGCGGACTAGAAAAAGTATCACCGGTCGCACAGCAATTCAGAGGTCCAACAAATAGTAAAACTGGCTAGTTGGTTAGTGTAGAGAAAACATATACTTATGTTAGGGGGAGAGAGAGAGAGAGAGAGAGAGAGAATTTGAAGTGTTGACAAACAAAGAACATAAGGAATTGAAGAGGATGCTTACAATACTAATAAATGAGAAACTGTATAAGAAAAAAATCCTGAAAGGAATATTCATCAAGGATGAGATCAAACACTTGCAAACAAATCCTTTCAACTAAAGGATTTTGATATTAAGGCCATTAATGGTGGGAAAACAATTACCCACATTAATAAACACGCATGATTTCAAAAGGTTTTAGAGGTTAAGAAGCTTCCCAATAAGACTTGGTTTGAATTTCTCCCAAAACTTGGCAATTCCACATCATTTTATATGCATGAAGCAATTCAATCAGTTTCAGCAAACGTATGAGAGGGTGAACATTTATATAATTCCCAACATCATCCAGTTTTAGCTGCTGGGATCAAATTTACGATTAAAATTCAACTGGGAGTTATGGTTTTCTTTACACAAATACATTACCAAAGGGCTTTCCACCTGCTCTTCTTTAAGACTAAATCCCTGACTAAGTTGGGCATATTGAGAAGACAACTAACACATACCTGACCTTGCAGCAGCCTCAAGCTCAATGAAGGATGCAACTGCAACACTTCGCGATATATCAATATCTGAAAGTAGCTGCTCCATCCATTCTTCTAATGCACGTCGTCTCTGCAGTAATTTCAACCCAGTGAAATTAGGCATCATTGACTTTGTTTCTCAATTTGTTAAAACTAAGATACAACACCTTACATCAAAGTCAAGTGTATAAATTTGAAACAAAATCCTATCAAATGTAGTTAGGAATAACCAGTACAGAATATTTTCATCATTTGTTTGTTTGCAGGATTTTTTTCCATTTTTCATCATACTAGGCAAATTGTCAAAAGAATCCATCTTAACCAATTAAGAAAAAAAACAAGAAAACACAAATTTTCACCAATTTGTAAATAAAGTTCTCATGATAAGCACTCAAAGTATCATACGGATAACCTTCCATCTAGGACTCATTAAGAATCTTTCAAGCAGATAACCTCCTATGAACAAATTCAATGTGGGTTAGACAGGTGCACAAACAACAAAAAAGAGTCAGTGGATGCCACAAACCAAAGGGTGAACATGACTACTGCAGTTGCTGGACTGTCAGCTTATCCACCTAATGACTGGATTCCCAACTAGCTCAGAGAAGAATTTACAGAAAAGGGCAGTAGTGAAGCTTGCATTTCAAAGAATAAAAAAGCTCGGTAAAATACATAGTACTTACAGACTCAGAAAAACCAATTATGTTTGAAAAGAGACGAAGGGAAGTTCATATAAAGTAGTTGTTAGCATTTTACTTGTGATTGCTCTGCTGTTGTTCCCCTCAACATGGTGCACTCAGCAAATTCAAAAGAGCAGTTTAATAGGCATATAGTGTTATTATTAGACATTCTAAATTTAGAGGAGTTGTTATTATTAGACATGCTTTTCAGATCTAGAGGAATTAATATTAGAATGTTTCAACAGGACTACAGGGTTTGCAGTAGGCATAGAGCACAAAAGGTCAGGCTGTGGGGAAAGCAGTAGACATGTCAACACTGGTTGATCAGTACCAAAGGTACAAACGGCCAAGTGGCAGGTTGCGGCAGGTGTTGTTAGATAACTTGGCAGTTATTTTCTCTAAGTCATCTTTTGGTCTCCTTTGGATCAAGGGGGTTTGATAGGTTGTGTAATCCAAATATTGTTAGTTTGTTTGTTATTAGTTTGGACTATGCATCTCCTGTGTGAGACACCCCTTTTATGTTATTTAGATTTATCTTACTTTAGCATTAGATAGTTATTAATGCTAGTCATTAATTACTTTGTTAATAATGTTAATGTGGATAATGTACGCACCCCATTTTGCACAGAGCCAAAGTTAAAATACTCAATGATGATAACGAGGATCTCCAAAAACATGACGAGATGTTTTAAAAAGTTCAAAACCATGGCCGAGCTCCTTCTTGACCCTTCAGCCTCCATTGCACCTCTTTTTGGTCCTTATGAGCTCTCCCGAGACTTTGTTTTCTTCTTTCTTCCCTTCCATACTCCCTTTTGTTTAACCCAGGACACAACCGCCAGAGCGATTACAAAACTGCCTTCCCCCCAACTGCCGTGGCAGTTACATAACCACCACAGCAGTTTTTTCTTCCTTACCGGCAGTTATGTATATTGCCGCCTGCAGGAACCGGTTGTTCCATCACAATTATAACTTAAGTCAAACTCTCACTTCCAATGCATGAAATTTTTTTCTTTTTTTTTACCTATGAGTGCATTTTACTTTATTTTTATCGCCCAATTCACTCCACCTTTTCCCTAGCACTTGACTTTACTCCCTAAGTGATTCAATCTAAGCCTTCGATATAGTTTTGATCTCTAGTTAGGATTGAAAACACCTAGAGGTTGGCTATTAAGCAAAATTGTACGCTCATTTGTTGCTCCCCCAGATTTTTGAAGCTACTTCTGCCAGAGAGTATTTTTTGTTGTGGCATTAATCCATAGAGAGAAACCAAGCCCAAAGGAGACCGCTTCAAATAGAAAGCATCTTAAAGACTGGATTGTTGTTGCTACCCAAAAAGAGAACACAATAGCCACCAAATCAGACTTTTGTCTTCCCTTGAACCAGCCTCGAATCAGTTGTTTGTTCTTCTTCCCATGTGTATCAAGCTCTTTTATCTCTTGATTGAACATATCAACCACAAACCGGTTTTCGATGAGCTCAAATGGAGTAGTTGGCTGAGGGTACAAACACAAAGTTCAGATCAGCCTCATTTCAATCACAGGAAAAAGGTTGGATCTAAGCAAAGTCGTTTATTTTCATAATTAGAATAATTTTGAAAGCAATTCTTCAATAGTAATTAGAAAATCATCAAAGGATAGAGGCAATAAAGAGACTAGATTAAATTTGTTTTGTGTAACTTTCATGTTAGTAGATTAAAGGTTTGAAATCATCTTGGTCTAGGCTTTTCCCATTTATGGGATCAGACTCTAGGTGTTAGAATAGGAAAGTGATTCGTTTGTTAGGTCTAGAGTACTTTAGTTTCAGCTGTTTAGATTTTTGGTTTACATTTGTTCATAGATTGAGGAAAATCCAATTGCAAAATAGATTAAACTGAATTTAGATCATAGATCTTAGTTTACATAACTCTTATTTTCCAAACCAGTTCTTAGATCAGAAAATTTTCAGCTAAACAATGTATAGGTCTTAGATCTGAAACTAATAGGCTCTTCAAGGATACTATTACTCTTAATTATTTGCTTTGTAGAATGTTTCTTTTCAATAGAGACATCCTTAGTTTGCTGCTGTAATTTGTTGCTTTTCATACATTCATTGTAACTTATAAAATTTAGAAAAAACTCCAAAAACATTGTTTAAATTCCCACTGAATCGAGTATCACAATTGGAGTATTAACGGTTGAAACTCTCGTGTAAACAATCTGAATTTGACTTTTAAAAACTCCATTGCCAGCAAATACTTAGTTTTATTGTATCACATTCAAACGTGCTTTTAACAACCTTCAAAAACTTTAGACAAAGCAAATAGAAACAGCGACCTTAAACTTGAGTTGAACACACATACAGGACAGCTTTTAGACCCAAAATAGCTCAAAGACATTCACACTCAAGCTTGCAACAAGTACAATACACAACCGTGTTATTTTGAATGCAAGATATGCCATAACCCAAACAAGGACGCTTGCTGATCCGCAGGATAGCAACCAACACTTTTATTCAAACAACCTCAAAGAGCATCCCTTAGGCTTTAGTTCTAGCCCGGGATCACCTTAATACAGCCTCTCATTACAGGTTTCCTTCATGCTTTGATCACGGTCATCGAAAGCACCACACAGTGATCGTTGTCCCTCTACCGTGGATGACTCTGAATAGCCAAATATTCCCCAGAAGAGTTGGACACTTTCCTCGAGTCCCCACTCCGCTAGAAAACCAAAATATCTAGGATGACATCTTGTCCAAGCTCAGGTTGAAAGGTCCCCAATAGATCTTTTTGCCCAAAATGAATTTTTCTCCAATCACAAATATAAAAACATACTTTTTGATAGCTATGACAATAAAGCTAGGGCAAATATGATTTAAATAGAGAAAATGCGACTAGGGTTTGGATGAGAAACCAATGCAAATCACTCTCAAAAATTTATATTCTTTTCACAAACTAATTGTCATATTTTTTGAAGCCCAAAATCAGAATTTTTAGAAGCCACCAATGATCAAAAATCAGATCTGAAATCTGATTATAAAACTACTTGAAAACCACTGTGAAAACCCTCTAAAAATTACAAAATTGTTTTGTTTCACTTCACAAAAATCTATAGATGATTTGACAATAGAAATCAGATTTAAATACCTCAAAGAACATGCCAAATCAGTCCCAAACTGGGTCGATCCAATAGAAGAATTGCTGCAATTTATTTTCCAAAATACCCTCAAAATACACTGTTGGAAATTATTGAAAATAACTCTGAAAATCTCTAATTACAATCAATGGGAATTTCTGAGTGAAAAACCCTCTCAAACTCTTGGGGTTTTCGTCCACAAGAGGTAGAATTCACAAGGGGTTTCGTCCTTGGAATTTTTTTTGCAAAAGCTTAGAGCTCAAATGCAAGAGAAATATCATTTAAAAATCTGGATAATGGAAGAGGCAAGTCAACTTCCCTTTTAAAGGAAAAGGACCAACAACCAACCTCCAAACCAGCCAATGAGATCACATGATTTTCCCTATGCAAACATTTAATATTTTCCCATATCAAATGTTTTTCCCAACAACATTTCCCTTCTAGTGCAAGTCTCATTTCTCTAGGGGAAATACATAAATTATGTTTTTATCTTTCTTAAGCTTCATTACTCCCCTTTCACCCAAGTCGCCATTATCCTTTCTAGGAGGAATAAAATATAATAAATCCCTTTACAATGACTTTTGCCCCTTAAGGCAAATCGTATTTTCCATAGGGATTACAGTTTATTTTTATTAAGCTAAATAAATTAATATAAGTGCTTTAATAATTTTATTTTATTTTTTATAGCACTCTATAATAATTTATTATAACTTAAGTCACCCTTATATTTTTCCTTTGGCCGTCGGGTTGACAAAATGGGCCAAAGGTCTTCGATTGGAAAAGGGGACATTACACAGGTGAGAGGTGTGTCGTTCTTCGCCATCCCCAACACAAAGCATCCCAAAATTAGTTGTTTTTTTACAATGAAGCCCCCAAGACAACAACCATATCCACCACCTTATCAAACACCTATTTACCATTACAAATTTGGACCCTCTTGGCTTGTTCACTATCCGCCATTATCCTGTCCCACATGACCTTGTCTGACCAAGACCGATCCACATCCAACGATCATTTCACCAGAGTAGCGCAACCAAACATCCCTCCTTTCACTGACCAAGATATAGACCTAGGGCTCTGTGTCACCATTATTCTCAGCTGCACCATCAACTGCGATCAAGTCTGTAGGAGTATCGTTGTCCTCGACAAGCAAGTTTTGTTTTCCCGATAGTACAGGTAGAGATATTTCTTTTCCGGCTTGTTTGTATTCCTATACCCCCACTCTTACCAATCTCGCACCATCTATAGCCCTAATCCAATATCATCATATCATCATTTACGTCGATTGCCTTGGCCCATACTCACAAGGAGTCGAGTGCACACAAAAAAGCCCCTCCACTTTTTGGTGTGTACAGTTAACTATACGAGTAGGAGGTCAGTTGGTAATTTGGAGTCTTGGACTATTGGGTCTCATATGCAAAAGCTTACAAAAGCTTGAGGATGTATGTAGTTTATAACTTGCTCGTTTTAGAAGTATGTAAGCTTTATTTCTATTCAATAAATACAATTCTTCCATTTATCAATCTGTGTATGATTTTAGAGCAATGGTATCAGGCTTACATGAAAATGGTCCATGAGACCTAGAAGGATGAGAAGAAGCTTATGGGTGAAGGACATGTGAAGAGCATCATAAAAACAGTTTTTTATTTTGAGAGAAAAGTTCATTTTACTTATTTTGTTGTGAATGATTTGATTTTGCCCGTGAGGAAGAAGTTGGAGAATTAGTTTGCAAATGTTGGTTAATGTTTTGAAGGCCGTATATTGCAGATATGTGGATATTGTTTTGTTAAGCATATTATTTTAAGGTCTTGAAGAACCGTATAGTGCTAATAAAGCTTGTACAAAGGAAGCAAAGTTTGCACAGATATAGAAATAAATATATGTTGTGAGGTATTTTTGTCTAAGAGATGTTTATTTCTTGTATTGCTTGGGTATACAAACATATCTTTCAAAGATTCATATAAGTCTGAAAAATTCCTTGGAATCCATTGGAATCAATCCCTGAGGCGTGGGAAATTATCTAGAAACGGCACTTTATGCCCGGTATCTGCTATGAGAATGTTGATTTTTCCTGAAACGGTGGGTCTTCTACCTTCGCGTGAGTGTTTTTATCACTGAAGTTGTTGCATGAAAAAATGTTTGGGAGAACTAATAACTAGCAATCGCATGTGTACAATGCAATGTGAACGCAGAACGGTATAAGTTATATGATTTAGAGGGGTAGTTATTACTTTTGCAATTGAATTTGATTAGGGGTGTGATTGATTTTGGTTGTGTAGAAATATAGATGAACCACTTCATTTAAAAAGTGCAAACATGATGCCCAACCCTTAAAACAATTCAATATGCAAAAAAGTGATAAAATGTATAAAGCTTTGGATGGAGACAACTATAAATTGCATGGTTCTTTCTCATAATTTTAAAACTATAGGTGTTTGTATGCAGATATAATGAAGAAGAGATTAAAAATGCGTTGTTGCTGGTTTGCATAAAGAAGCGAGCAATAGTAAAAAAGAAAAATTGAACGTGTCTGTTGAAAAGTGTTATTTTGTAAGTGTAGAAATATAGATGAACCACTTCATTAAAGGTATCATCTCTTCAATTCAAATTTGTTACAAATTCGTACATATACAATTTCAAATCTTATATCATGAGTGGTAGCGTTTTGTGGACTATTTTATTTGAACTTAACATGAATACATGAAGGCTTTCGTGCATGTGCAGATTTTATATCATGGGTGGTAGTCGTTTGTAGCCAATTTTTTCACTCTAAACGTGAATACATTTGACACCGTTTTGGATAGTTAATTACTTTTGTAGTTGACGTGGTTTGCATTTATTTCAGGGTAATTGTGTTAGTGTTGCATCAGTTGTTTGGTTGGTCTTTTGCTGAAAAAACATTTTTTGTACACTCGATAAAGTGTGTGATTGATAGTGGTAGTGTAGGAATATAGATGAAACATTACATTGAAAAGTTGTATGTATACATTTAAATTTGTTACAAATTCGTACGTATAAAGTTGTAAATCTTATATCACGACATATGAACTAAACACGTACATTTGCAAAATTTATATCATGAATGGTAACCTTTTGTGGGCAATTTTATTTTCAGTAAACATGAATACATTTGATACCCCTTGAACGCCAATGTCGCTTTGTAGACAAGAAGTGTTGAGTAAAGTAATAGTGAAGGTGCTATCAAAGTAGAGGGTATTATTTACGAAGGGTTGAGGGATAATAGCCTTGACTCCTCCTTTCTTCTTGCTCCGAGTGTTGGTACGTGTGCCATTTTATAGTACCTTTCGAATGGAAAATGAGGTGAATTTTCCTGATTTTCCTGAACTGGAAGAGCTCCTTGCTCAGGACGGTCAGGGGCAAGCGCAATCTTCGGGAATCACCCCTCGACTTCAGATTATGACTCTGATCTTGCACACAACAGTGAAACCTGATCTCTATTACCTCCCTGCGGAGTAACATACATCATTTGTTGTATGCAATTAGCAAACGAGGGAACTCTGGAGAAAGTTGTGAATGTCAAAACCTTCCTTTCGGTGGTTCTAATGTCGACAATTGCTCTATGCAAAGTCCCTGGGACTTGTGGATAGTTAATCCCCATGCCATTTTAATCGGCAATGTTCTTCGATTCCCTCTCAAAATAGGGGGTATCGAAATATGTAACGGGTTAGAGGGATCCCAACATGTGTCATTGTATCTATAAAATTTGACAACAAATAAAGGTAATGATGGTCGTGGCATTGATGCGTCGTAGACAATGTCGGTGATTGTTCTTGTAGCACCATTTACAAGGCCTGCGTCAACCCACGAATCCAACAGGAACCACTGAGATGAAGCTGATGGTCGCTTTGTGACGGAATTTAACTCCATACGGTCAATAGCCCAAGTCAAAGCAATGAAGCCCCTATCGATATAAATATTTATATATTACCACAAACTAAACCAACTAATATTTTATTAATTTTTTTTGGTTAAACATTAATTAGTTTGCTTTTACTTGCACAAAAGAAATAAAACTATGATAAAGATGACGCGGGGAAGCTTTGCTCCGAGTCACTACAGCGATATCGCATTGCAAATTTATTCATTCCGTAGGAGACAGGTGTGTCTCCTTATTAGATTTAAAAAAAAGGATAACCCTCATCCGAATGGAGAGAGAGAAAATATCTAATCATAAAATATCAAAGGAAAACCCGGACGCTAGATATTTTCCGAATCACTCACCACCTGTCCGACTCGTCATCACCCTTTTCCTTGTCCATTTACGAGCTCTCCATTTTCATATAAGTAACACAGCTCAGATACCAACTTTCAGTTAATTCCATTCCTTTGCTTTTCTTTCTGATAATATTCAACCATACGTCCTAAGTTTGAATCCTCAAGCCTTTATTTCTTCAACCATACATCTTGAGTCATGTGTCATTGTACTCGCACCTTCAAATTGCTTCCTCCTTTAATGCGTGTTCCTTTGCTTTCTTCCCTTCATTTCATGGTCACTACCCCACCCTAAGTAGAGACTTCCACCAGCAATTGAAACCAACATAATTACTACCATTGCAACAAATTTACAAAGAATCCACGAGGATTTATGCTCCAGACCTAACATGATAGTAGGGGCATCGAAGGAGTCTTGTTTAACTGGTATTACCACTGTCTCTGCATTCAAATGGACTTGTTGGGATTCCATCATTTCTCGAGAGGAGGAATGTGAGCCCTCTGATACATTCTCTTCAGAAAATGTTGAATCCTCCTTATTTTCTACTACCATATGATCATGCACTTCTTGATAACCACGATTTTTTGCATTAATGGTAGAATGGTCAGTTTCGAGAATGAAATCAGTTTGTCTGGTGGGTGAATTCCCCTGAGTTCCTTGTTTGGTTTCTTGTTCGCTGACCTGGTTATCCACCACAGGGGCAGAATTATTAATACTAGATTCCATTGGGTAGCTAGTATTCATAGGGTCTGCAATTTTGTTGGAATTATAAGATTTGCACAATCCCTGAATTGCATGTGCTGTAGAGTTCATGCTGACCAGCAGATCTTGGTATAGGAAATCCAGTAAATTACCCAGGAACCTTCTGCAAACATTGATGAAATTGCCACAAACTTCCTCTGTCATGTATCCTGTGCAAGACTTGACATAGGAGAAAGTAGAACCAGAGCAAAGATAGAACGAGTCTAAAAATTTACCCACAACTGTGCGTGATGAATTTTTGAGTCGACCCATGTATTCAGAATGCAATACAGGTTCCAATAACCAGGAGGAGAACTCTTCGATTTTTGTGATGGACTCAATCTTTCCCCAACTGGCAAAGAATACATGTGGGGCTTGTGATCCTGTGCATTCTTGGCACCGCCATAGCTAGTATTCAGAAAACCAAATCCGGGGTAGGCAGTGGCTAATGCAAGAAACAGAAAAAGAGGTAACATAATCATGCAAAGCGCTGGCCTAGCTGTTTTGTAGTTGTTTTTGTTAATGCTGTAATCGATCAGTGAATTGGATTTGTTCTCCATTGGATCATCAGATCCTGCACACTCTTGAGGTTGCTCTGCATCTTCAAAGGTGAATAGAAGTACAGACCCTGGCCTTCCCAAACGACTGTGGTGAATTGGAATTAAATTTCATTAGCCTCTCCATTGAACAAGACCCTTTTTCAGGGCGATTCTCCAAGATCTTAGGCGTGTTCTTCTTTGATTCATTTACTGTATGCACATCCAACCATTCCTCTGTAGCATATATTTTACATGGCTTTTGCAACAGGATTGACAAAAACACTAATCTTTATCCGTCTAGAGCAAGAAGGCAGCGCAAAAAAATTGTTAATAACAAAAAACGTCCAGATGGCCATCAAACCATCAAATTTAATACAGTCGCAGAAACGTCCGCAAGGGCCATTCCCATAAGGGGAACACCTTTTGCGTAATTATTTGGGAGCGTCACAAACTTCCTAGAAGCGTGGCATTTGTTGAGGGTGCAAACATGATGAAAAGGCAATGGAAAGAGAAAATAAAAATAAAAAATCTGACATCTGACATTAATCAATGGTGTTTTAATACTGCTTGGGTGTGATATATACCTTCAAAATTATTTGCTGGCATTTCCTTTTGCCTGAAAACGAAGCAGAAGTGTCCTTGGTGCTGAAAATGGCATGTTTTTGCCTAAGAAAGTGTTAAAAAGGCAAAAACAAAAAAGAATGCTTCATATGCTGTTGGGCATCATGAAGGAGACATTTCTTATTGCTGCTATGATGATACAAGCTACAAATCCATACAAGAAAACGGCCTTTGAAAAATATTAGAAATGTTTTTTCTCAAGTCTAAAATCATTGGATTAAGAAAGGGTAGATATGCTGTCTGTACACTTCTTGTTGGGTACATAAGAGAAACCACTTGAACCAAGATTTCTGTTTTTTATAAAAAAATTAGAAGGGAGGGTTGGGTATTGCTGTCAGCCAAGCGCCCATGGCCCTGACAAAGTTACCTTTGATTCTTATCTAGACCTTGCTCCACTGCCAGCCAGGTATCCACAAGCCCTAATGGAGATCACCTGAATTACCCGTGGACCTTGGATTTCCTTATGATTTCCTCTAGGGATCTTGGGGGAACCGAGTTATCTCAAACTACTGACAGTTAGCAATGCAAATCCAATCTAACTCTAATCTATTCAAAGCAAACTATTCTATGAAAGGATAAGCAAACATCACCTGTGACAACTTAACAGCCTTACAAGACAGAATTTATATCACTAAAACTTATCTGCCTTACCTCTTGTAGGAATGGCCGGGAATTGTTTCTCAAAAATGAATGCTTTGGGGGAACTGGAGGAACTCTTTTCTTTGGAAATGTGCGCCTAATCTGCAATTATTAGTAGAAAGAAACATAATTAATGTTTTAAATAGTAAAATTATTTTCTATATCGATCAATATAATTTTGTTCCACATAATTGTCAATTTGACAAACTATCTATCTTTCACTAATATTTACCTCTGTTAAAACAGTGTATGATGTCTCAAGCACGTCAATAGAGTGCCAAACATTTTCAAGCAATTAAAGCTACATTAGCTTGAATTAATAATTTTAGTCTTCATTAGAGTCCTAAATACAGTAAACATTAAAAAAATGTTGTCCAATTTTGGTAAGGTGTTTATGAAGGAAGCAATAAAACAAACATTTTAACAGTGGTCATATTTTTTTCTTAGGAGAATTACATAGCAATAGAGCAGGAACATTGACCCTTGGGAATTAGGAAAACCAATTTACATCATCATTCAATCAGAGTAAAGTGGGTTTCAGTCAGTAACAGGAATTCAAAAGGACTTTTTCTTGCATGGTGATGAAATTGTCGCTTCATGTAAAGCACCAGTTGTGCAACTGCCAGTATCTGTGGAGCAGCGGGTTCATCACCGCCACCCCTCATTGCGACCATACACATATAGTGATAGCATGGAAAGATGTCTCTTCAATTTCCAAGATAGTTGGGGATCCTTTGGTGCACAACAGGACATTCTAGAGCATGTTAAAAAAGAGACACGAGCTTAGAGATGGCATCAATCAGAGTGTTGGTGACAGAGTGGTGATCAGTTAGTTGTAGAGAGGATTGGAGAAATCAGAGCCGAGTGAAAAAAATAGTATGATGCTTTTTGTACTTGTTCTATCGAACTCTTTCTTATTCCCATAAGAAGATTAAGGGGAAGCTTGGGAATTGCAACTTCCAACTTGTTTTCCCCGCCTTGGGGTTTTTCAAACAATAATCCTTGTTTCCTTCTTGTTTTCATGGTTCATGCATACTAGTAATGTTGATTTTTTCAGTTCTGCATGAACTATTTATGTACCTAATAACAAACCACACTAAATTCTAAGCTCATTAAGCATTCCAAAAGGTCATTTTGAAGTGGACATGAGTAGAAGAGCACTCTTGTGATCAGTATATTCTATCAAGTCATAGCAACTTGAGAGTTTACAGATTGATTTGGTATCAAAGCTAATTAGTCTTTGGGGATTGTAAAAAGTTTTTTTGACTATTTTGTATAATAGTGACATGATCAAAAAAAGAAGAGTTGCTACCTTGCGATCCTAAGATTTCTACAAGAACTGTTTATGTACCTAATAGCACACCACACTAAATTTTTTAAGTTCATTAAACATTCCAAAATGTACTTTTGAAGTGAACTTGGAGTAGAACAGCAATCTTGTGATTCTGTAAATTCTATCGAGTCATACTAACTTAGGAGTTTACATATCATTTTGGTATCAGAGTTAATCAGTCTTTGGGTATTGTGAAAATAGTTTATTGACTAATTTGTATGACGGTGACAAGATCAAAGAATGAAGATTGCTACTCGTACGATTTCTACAAAAAGGTGGACTCAAAAGGTGGAAGAAATGGCAAAAGAAGGAGAAGAACATCTTGCCAAAGAGTTGCCACATTAGAGTCACACATGGAAAGCATTATGAAGTCACAAGATACTAGAATCAAACAACAAGAGCTCACAACTAGGAACCTGTTAGAATATGCAAAGAGAAGAAAGAACTCAGAGAAGGCAAACTGCACTGATGAAATGACACAGGCAGACATTTATTTATTATAGGAAGAGGTAGTTACATTTAGTTACATTTGGTTGTTTGGTTACAAACTCTTCAACTGCTAGGAACCGCATTACATTCTATATAATGTTCTATAGCTCCATATTTTAACACCCCCTATAAATGACTAAACCGGAAACAATACCAAGTTCATCTCGAAATTTTACAAATTTCCTAAAGCGCATATGTTTAGTCATTAAATCTACAGACTGTGCCATAGGTTGGACTTCAAAATCAGCAGTCCATGACTGTGTTGTGGTTGGTCGAATGAAGAAGAAACCACGTGAAACAAAAAACTGGTCCCATGAACAAAGGATATGACAAGTGGTCCATTGGTTCTTTGTTACGTGATTCATTGACCAGTGATTAATCACCAATGGCTGGGAGTGTTAGCACCCATCTCTAGAGTGCTGAAATCAGAACCTCGGAGATGATGGATTGAAAAATATGTTCCAGGCTTGTGTAGCCTGTTGGAGTCTGTACAGAGACTCAATTATCCTGCAATCAAAGTCACCTCGATCATGTCCTTTGCAACACCGTGTAGTGCTCATCCAACTTTCTCAATAAGAGAAATGTGACCATCTGTGCAGTAGGAGTTAGAATCAACTCCGCAATAGTAGGAGAAATAACCATTTCCGTCTCAGCGGTGGTCTCCATCTTAGTAGTGGTAGGAGTGAGAATAAACTGCGTCATCTATTTGCTCATCTATCGCCCTCTGTTGGGAAAGATCCTTCACAACACAATGAGCAAATTGTTCATGCTCTACTGTCCTTTCGAGCAAAGACCTCTGAGTGTGTGGTTGGGCATGCCATCTCACCATACACCGTCAGTGCATTTGGAATAGTGGAGTCTTCTGTCCACAACAAACTGTTCTTTAGCATGAGGAAATCCATCCTCCTAAGGCATGTCCGCCTCCCGTACATCTGGTACAATGGATACTCCCTCCACAATAGGTGCATGTAGGTTGACTGTATCCAATGTCAACAGATTTGTGAGGAATGACTTCCTCCCAAGGCATTGTGGCCTCTTGCACATCCTGAATGGTGGAGCTGTCCCTCCACAACGTGCATTCATGTTGATTGCAGCCAGATCAACAAGCCGATACTCGGCCACCTTCCCCAATACCAAGGGCAATTATCCGTCTTTGTTTCACATCAGAGATAACGCACTTCTTTCCCACAAAAATCATAGAAATAGTGGGATTTTCAGTCAATTGACAAATAGATAGAAGATTCTTTTGTAAAGAAGGTACATATCTAACATTCCGTACCAACAATTTATGAACATTATTCAACTGTACACTGCATATATCTCCTATCCCTTCTACTGCAAGTGATTCTCCATCAGCTAACACTATTGATTCAAAACAGATATTTGCAGTAAATGAAACATACCAGTCCCTACGACATGAAAAATGTGTAGATGCACCAGAGTCAATGATCCAAAAACTGGTACCCAGTGTCATTCGAACATGATGTCGTAAGACAATAAAGAGCATCGCCCGTCATCCGAATCCCGTTCTTCTGCAACTGCTGCCAAATGTGTCTCGTCACATGGCTTGTTGTTTTGTTACGAAAGATCATACTTCCGCTTCCGACAATCCTTCTTGAGGTGCCTAACCTTGTGACAGTAATAGCATGTGACTTGATACCGAGTGGAAGACTCACTAGATTGACGTTTCCACTTTCCCTTTGACTAAGTGACAAGAGCACTCTCTGAATGGTCACAATTAGATTCTGTCTTGAAGTTGTCTCCGCTCCTTTTGCAACAGGTAGGAACCTCACCTTGTCAAACGTGAGTGTTTGACTTTCAGCCATTAAATGGAGTGCCTCCACAAATGACTCATACGAAGAAGGTAAGTTGTTCAAAACCAGAGCCACCATATCATCGTCGTCCACCTTTTTGTTCATGGAAAATAATTGGTCTTGGAGGTCTTTCATCCGAAGTAGGGTGCTTAGACAGCGATCCACCTTCTTGTAACTTTACGGAAAAGAGCATATTCTTCAGGTATAAAACCTGACTCTTTTCCGACGTATGATATTTATCCTTCAGACTAGTCCCACAACGTGCTTGCCACAGTGACATTCCGCACTTCCGGTATCATAGTCATCCGACACCGATAACTTGAGGAGCGAATAACGCTTCCTTACGACGTTTGTCATAATCCTCGAAGCTTCGTCGTTGGTTCGACTTTCACCACCCGTGATTATTTTATCGCAATCACGAAACTCCACAAGCGTTAAAATCTTATGACTCCATACATTAAAATTAATGCCCGTTAATTTTTGTGTCTCCGGCAAAGTCAAGTGTGATATATTTGCCATGTTATTATTCCAAAGTAACATAAATAATAAAATAAAATTTTGCTGCACCACTTAATAAAATATTACTTTTTCCAGCAAATATTATTTAATTATGCAAAACACCCCTCCAACTATATTAGCTTATATTAAACAATATTATTACTTATTCCTCCCCAAATATGATTATCAAAAGCAAGGTGAATACCTTTGTTGGAAAAAGTGAATATTAATCAGCCCAAATATTATTATCTTGCCCTCACGACTTTGCTTATGCCTCGACGACTGTTCATGTTTTTGTTAGGTCTGGCCACACAACTCTACGTTTGAAATCTATTGCGTGCAACAGGATTTGCGATTGGGGGTTTCATCCACGACTTTGCTACTGTTATCATCCTCGAAAAACAATCTTGAATGGTTCGACAAAGCCACAAATGTTGCCTTCTAACTGCCCACGAATTGTGCAAACCAATGACTGGTACTTTGTCTCCTCAAATGGCTTCACGAATCTGTTATTGGCGAACTGGTTCAACGATTTTGCTCTCTCCAGGACTATGTGGATCTACTTGGCCTTCGAACGATAGTTAAAAAGCTTGCATGATTTCTGTGCCCTCGTTTTTCTTTCTCCACGACTTCTACAGCGACGACCGTTCTCCTTTCACTGGACGTTTGCCCTAGTTTTCCTTTGCAAACAGTGTACTGCCCACAAATGGAGGAATTTCTTCCTTCTTTGTGCTAGCGTTTGGTATTTTTCTCAAATACCTTCATGTTTTGCCAAATTCGTGCCTTGTTAGGGCTTCCTCAAATTTTCAGTTTGTGCCTCTTGAAGGCTTCCTCGAACTGCAACCTTGGATGCACTGATACCAATGTTAGAATATGCAAAAGAAGAAAGAACTCAGTGAAGGCAAACTGCACTGCTCACAAATGACACAGGCAGGGTGAATTTATCATAGGAAGAGGTAGTTACATTTAGTTACATTTGGTTGTTTGGTTACAACATCTTCAACTACTAGGAACCGCATTACATTCTATATAATGCTCTATAGCTCTATATTTTAACAGAACCAAGAATCCATGGACATGGTGATGTATGCTCTAGCCAAGAAATATGTAATGTCCCCTCTACCTGCGTGAGCCTGGGCGAAGACCTTTGGCCCTTTATGTCTACCCGACGGCCAAAGGGAAGTTTTAGGGTGACTTATCTTTATTATTTTATTATAATGTGCTATTGTTTCAAAAAATAATAATATCATGAAAAAGCACATATAATAAATAATAAAGTATAATGGTGAATTAAAATGTCAAAAATACAATTAAAAATAATTGTATTAGAAAAGAGAAAGTGCGACTTACCTTAGGGAGTCAAATTTTGGGAAATGTGCCAATCAGCCCAAAAGGGAAAATGCGCCCAACATAAGAGAATGAAACAATTTTTATTGGCTGATTTGGGGGTGGTGGTTGGCTGATCTCCCTTTAAATAAACAAGTCGACTTGTAGAGAGACATCCAGATTTTTATTATCATCTATTGCATTGCTAAGAGCTTTGAGCTTTTACCAGAAATTCCAAGGACGAAAACCCTTGTGAATCTATCTCTTGCGGACGAAAACCCCAAGAGATTGAGAGGGGATTTCACTTAGAAATTCCTAGTGTTCTTCATCAGACTTCCAGGTTCAGTTCAGCCATGTGTGGAAAGGGATTTGAAGGTTTTCCAGTGATTTTGCAACCAGCAGTTGGATCAGTCCCTTGTAAACAGTCTGGCAGCGAATTCAGAGGTATTTTCATCTGAAAATATTTGTCAAATAATTGCCATCATTCTGTAATCCGATCACTGTAGTTTTTTATCATTTCTGAAGTGTATTTTGAAGATTTTCAAGCTGAATAATAACAGGCCTCAGAACTGATTTTCTGGGTTATTTTGGGACTGTATTAAGTTCAGTTTTTATATAAATCTGTCCCCTAATATCTGAACAGTCATTAGATATCAGAAGTAATTTTATTTGGCATGATTTATACCGTTTTCTCTCTTCAACCCTAGTCACATTTTTCAAATCTGCACTAGGAGCTTGACATAAAATACACAGAAAACTGTATTTGCTGTTTTTGATTGATTAAAATCAGTTTAGTGTAAGAAAGATCCATCTAGGGATCCTTCAGTGGTATCAGAGCATCAACCCTCCCACCTGGAGGGTTTGTTTTGTATCTGTTTATGCAGCCTACAGAAGTTGGGCCACACCGATATTATACAAGGAGTCAGGCACGTCTGAATATTGAAGGTATCATGGGTAGAGCACACACTCCTCCACGGCGTGAGCAGCCTGATCCGGATGCCCTTTTTAGCGGAATGATCGATTCCCATCAAGAAATGATTCAGACCATGAGACAGCTGATGGAGAATTTGACTGTGGATAGGGCAAGAAATCGGCATGATAGAAGGGAAAGATCTGCATCCATAGCCAGCAGCTACCGAAGGCACAGCCGGGTTCCTACAGAAGCGGGCAGCGTAAGAGGTTCCCCTCCGCGAGATAGGAGACATACAGAGGAAAGAAGACTCACGAGGACTGCAAATCGACCTATGCAGCCTAGATTCCTACCAAGGGAGGAGCCGCCACTAGTTGAGGACCCACTTGAAGACATAGCCTTTCAAGATAATGTAATGGTAGCTCATGATGAGTGGAGAGCACTACCAGAAGAGGTGCGAAACGCCTTTCCCCTCCACCAATATTGTATGCAGAAAAGGGAGAGCTTGAAAGCTAGGCAAGCACAGAGGCCTAGGACCCAGCGAAACAGAGAATTGAAGCAAGTTACCAATAAGGTGACCCTTTCCACCTTCGATGGCAGTGGGAAGATTAGTGCCAGGGCATGGATTCACAAGCTTGATACATACCTCACTCTCAAACCTATGCAGGAACAGGAGGCTATTCAGTTTGCTACTCTTCACTTGGAGGGAGTGGCATATGATTGGTGGCACCATGGGCTTATCACACAGAGACATGACTTACTACGGTCATATAGGGAGTTTAGTGAGAAGTTGATTGCCAGATTTGACCGCAAAGATGTGGAGCTATATTACAGGGATTTGGCACAGCTACGACAGAGTGGGCACGTTAATTCTTACATCAACGAATTTCAGCGGATTGCAGTAATGGTCCCCGAGATGCCTGAGAGACGTGTGGTAATGCTTTTTATTGAGGGCCTGCATGACAGGTTAAGAGGGTTGGTCAAGGCCCTTAGGCCTACTACATTACATGATGCTATCCAGACAGCATTGGATTTGGAGACCACTCCCACTTCTTACCAGCCTAGTAAGAAGCCCTTCACAAGCTCCAAGCCGGTTCAGCGTTCCACTACTCAGCAAAGGAGTGTACCCCCTCCTAGGATGGATCAGGAAACTCGGAATGAGTTGAGAAGAAAGAAACTTTGTTTCCATTGCAAAGATCACTGGGAGCCTGGACACAACTGCCTTGGGAAAGGCAAGGTGCATCTTATTGAGGTTATCTCGGATGCAGAGGCAGATTCTTCAGCAGATACAGATACAGAAGACAGTGGTCAGGGTGCACATGAGGAGCAGCCCGAGGTAAGAGTTAGGAGATGGAGATGCATCAGGCTCAGGTACTATTGCTTCACTTTCTGGAGTCCCTAGGTATCATCCATTTCAGGTGAAAGGAGTACTTAAGGGCCAACGAGTTGTTTGCTTGATTGATAGTGGTGCTACGCACAATTTCCTTGATGAGGGATTTGTGATGAAGCGGGGATTACAGGTGGAAGAATTTGAGGGGTTTAGTGTACGAGTGGCAGATAGCTTTGCTCTAAGCTGCACTAGACGAATTCCACAGCTTAGTATTCAGCTAGGAGACTACACACTGACAGATGATTTTTACATAGTTGGACTTGGAGAGATAGACGCAGTTTTGGGGATTCAGTGGCTTCAGTCTCTGGGGAGATATGTGCAGGATTTCAAACGAATGGAGATAGAGTTTATGTCAGAGGGGAAGAAGATTGTGCTACAAGCTCTTTCGGATGGTGGGCCTAGAGTTGTTTCAGCACATAGGATGGAATCTATTATCAGTCATGGAGAGGTTGCATGGGCAGCCCAATGTTTCATTTCATCCAAATCTTCTCCAGATGGTGGACAGCAGTTGCATGCAGATATTCAGACCGTAATAGATAGGCACGGTCAAGTTTTTGGTGATATTCCTCCAGGGAGACCACCAGACAAAGGGTTTGAGCATGTCATAGAGTTGGAGGAGGGTGCCAAGCCTGTGATCACTACACCCTACCGTCATCCTAAGAAATTTAAGGATGAGATAGAGAGGACCATCAGAGAGCTTCTTGACATGGGGCATATCCGTCCTAGTTCTAGCCCATTTGCTTCTTCGGTGGTGTTGGTGAAGAAGAAGGACGGGACGATGAGAATGTGCATCGACTACAGGGCCCTCAACAAGAAGACCATCAAAAACAGGTATCCCATTCCCCATATTGATGAGCTTTTGGATGAATTGCATGGAGCCATTTATTTTTCGAAGATTGATCTTCGATCGGGATACCATCAGATTCAGGTCCGAGAGGAGGATATCCTCAAGACAGCATTCAGATGTCATTATGGGCATTACGAGTTCTTGGTGATGCCATTTGGTCTCACTAATGCACCTGCCACTTTTCAGTCATGCATGAACCATCTCTTCAACAAGCAGTTGAGGAAGTTCGTGCTAGTTTTCTTTGATGACATCTTGATCTACAGCAGGTCATGGGAGGATCATTTGAGGCATTTAGATGAGGTACTTGGCATTATGGAGATTCAGTCTCTATTTGCTAAGATGTCCAAATGCGAGTTTGGACTTACTGAGATACTGTATCTGGGACATGTCATTGGGGCCAATGGGGTCAAGGTCCATCAGGAGAAGATACAGGCTATGCAGGATTGGCCTCCACCCAGGAACATATCAGAGTTGTGGGGATTCCTAGGGTTATGCGGATATTATTGGAGATTTGTGAGGGGTTATTCAGATATTGCTGCACCATTGACAGATCTCACAAGGAAAGGCGCATTTAGATGGACAGAGGAGGCACAGAGAGTATTTGATGAGCTCAAGATGGTGATGAGCACATGTCCAGTCCTTGCTCTTCCAGACTTCTCCAAACCATTCATCTTAGAGTGTGATGCTTCGGGCTCAGGTATTGGTGCAGTCTTGATGCAGGACCGTCATCCCATTGCCTATGAGAGTAGAAAATTGAGGGAGAACGAGAGATTGTATTCCACCTATGACAAGGAGATGCTCGCCATCATGCATGCATTGGCGAAGTTCAGACAATATTTGGTGGGAGGAAAGTTTATAGTGAGGACCGACCATAACAACTTGAGGTACTTCTTGGAGCAGAAGGAACTCAATGAGAGGCAGCAGAAATGGGTCAGCAGGATTCAGGCCTATGATTTTGACATTGAGTATGTCAAAGGAAAAAGGAATGTTGTGGCAGATGCACTATCGAGGAGACCCCATGTTGCTGTCCTATATTCTATGAGTGAAATTACTGCAGATTGGAAGTCTCAATTGCTGGTTGAGTATTCAAAGAACACCTTAGCATGTGAGATCATGGACGGCAAAATTCAGGATGGGCGCTACCAGGTAATTTCTGATTTGATTTATTATAAGGGTAGGATTTATTTGGTACCTGAATCTAAGCTCAAGGGGAAGATTCTACATGCACTCCATGATGCACCATTAGCAGGACATCCAGGGTATTTCAAGACATATAGGTAAGTTAGAGAGAGATTCTCTTGGAAGGGTCTCAAGGAGGATGTTCTACAGTATATTCGAGAGTGTGTGACTTGTCAGCAAAACAAGTCCGAGCATACTTTCCCTGCAGGCTTATTACAGCCCTTACCTATTCCAGAGCAGAGGTGGGAAAGTATATCCATGGATTTCATTGCAAGACTACCAGTTGTGCAGGGCTATGATCGCATTTATGCGATAGTTGACAGGTTGACTAAGTATGGACACTTCTTTGCCATCCCCACGAGTTTTAAGGCACCACAGGTGGCTGATTTATTCTTTAGGGAGGTATTCAGGTTACATGGGCTTCCGAAGAATATTGTTAGCGATAGGGGACAGCAGGTTTATGAGCACATTTTTGGCAGGAACTCTTCAGGTTGGCAGGCACTGAGTTGACTCCAAGCACTAGCTATCATCCACAGACAGATGGGCAGACGGAGATTGTGAATAAGTGGATTGAGGGGTACCTGCGCAACTATGTTTCAGGGCAGCAGAGAGCATGGGTCAAGCAACTTTATTTGTGCGAGTATTGTTACAATACTACGTACCACATGTCCATTGGGATGACCCCTTTTCGAGCTTTGTACGGTTATGACGCGAGATCCTTCGTGGATATGGCGTTTGGAGATAGCAAAGCTCCTAAGGCTCGAGAGTGTTTACAAGACAGCCAGGATATCCTTAAAACCCTTAAGGACAATATGCAGCACGCCCAAAATCAGCAAAAGATGTATGCAGACAGGCACAGGATTGAGCGATCATTTGAGGTAGGGGATATGGTCTTTTTGCGACTCCAGCCTTACAGACAGAGTACTCTTAAGAAGAGTGGAGCGGAGAAGCTTAAGCCTCGCTTCTATGGTCCATACAGGGTAGTGAGCAGAGTTGGACAGGTAGCTTAAGAGTTGGAGTTACCTTCTAAAAGTAAGATACACAATGTTTTTCATGTATCTTGCTTAAAGAAGGCATTGGGACAGCATGTGACCTCTTCAGTAGAGTTACCCCCTTTGGATGATGAGGGAAGACTGGATTTGGTTCCTGAGGGACTTCTGGATTGGAGGGAGAGAAGATTGCGGAACAAGGTGATACGGGAGTACCTGGTTCGTTGGAAAGATTTACCCTTGGAGGATGCCACTTGGGAGGGTGAGTCTATTCTTCAGCACCCCGCGTTGCTACAGTTGCTTGTGGGCAAGCAACTCCGGGGAGGGAGGACTGTAATGTCCCCTCTACCTTGCGTGAGCCTGGGCGAAGACCTTTGGCCCTTTATGTCTACCCGACGGCCAAAGGGAAGTTTTAGGGTGACTTATCTTTATTATTTTATTATAATGTGCTATTGTTTCAAAAAATAATAATATCATGAAAAAACACATATAATAAATAATAAAGTATAATGGTGAATTAAAATGTCAAAAATACAATTAAAAATAATTGTATTAGAAAAGAGAAAGTGCGACTTACCTTAGGGAGTCAAATTTTGGGAAATGTGCCAATCAGCCCAAAAGGGAAAATGCGCCCAGCATAAGAGAATGAAAACAATTTTTATTGGCTGATTTGGGGGTGGTGGTTGGCTGATCTCCCTTTAAATAAACAAGTCGACTTGTAGAGAGACATCCAGATTTTTATTATCATCTATTGCATTGCTAAGAGCTCTGAGCTTTTACCAGAAATTCCAAGGACGAAAACCCTTGTGAATCTATCTCTTGCAGACAAAAACCCCAAGAGATTGAGAGGGGATTTCACTCAGAAATTCCTCGTGTTCTTCATCAGACTTCCAGGGTCAGTTCAGCCATGTGTGGAAAGGGATTTGAAGGTATTTTCCAGTGATTTTGCAACCAGCAGTTGGATCAGTCCCTTGTAAACAGTCTGGCAGCGAATTCAGAGGTATTTTCATCTGAAAATATTTGTCAAATAATTGCCATCATTCTGTAATCCGATCGCTGTACTTTTTTATCATTTCTGAAGTGTATTTTGAAGATTTTCAAGCTGAATAATAACAGGCCTCAGAACTGATTTTCTGGGTTATTTTGGGACTGTATTAAGTTCAGTTTTTATATAAATCTGTCCCCTAATATCTGAACAGTCATTAGATATCAGAAGTAATTTTATTTGGCATGATTTATACCGTTTTCTCTCTTCAACCCTAGTCGCATTTTTCAGATCTGCACTAGGAGCTTGACATAAAATACACAGAAAACTGTATTTGCTGTTTTTGATTGATTAAAATCAGTTTAGTGTAAGAAAGATCCATCTAGGGATCTTTCAAAATATGGCATGGGAGAAGAAGAGTTCCATGATGAGAAAGAATGGTCCATTGATAAACATGAGCAGCCTCCAAAGGACAAAAGTAGCTAAGGTAAAATCATCTGATTGTACTCCTTTCAAAATTGAAACCAAAATTGTGAATAGATATTTTGACGAAAAAATAGTTGAAACAAATGGAGGTATATTTTCGTGTGCATAAAGTTACTAAGGACAAAAGATTTATTTTGCACATCTCAAAATCGAACGTCATGCTCTAATTTGATAAGAAAGTTATCTAGCATCTTTTGAAAAGAAGTCATTTGTGGCTAGATGGGATGAATTCGAAGAATTGTTGCATAAAAACTTTTATCCTCTTGGATATAAAATTGATCTGAAAATCAAATGGCAATATTTCACACAAGTGATCAAATTGTGCAGGACTATAACATGGAATTCCGTAGACAAGCTACATTGATAAGCTTGGACTTGGAGGATGAACACAACTTGACAAAGTACTTGGGAGGTCTCCATAAACATCTAAGAAGATGGGCCATCTCAAATAGGCCAAAGGACCATGATGAGGCATGCGCACATGTATACTCCAATGAGGAAGAAAAAAGGCAAGGAGACCTGACTAATCAAATTGATAAAGAGAAAAATCAGCCTTACAAGAAGGGCAAATGGAAAGTTAAGAGGAATGTCACTACTTTACATAATTGTAAGGATCTAAAGAGCTATTGTTGCCATTGTGTTATAAATGGACTTGGAAGTTATGGCATCCCAAGAATTATTCCAAGGAGGATTCCAAAAAGTCGATGGCTTTTTGATAAAAAAAATCGAAGGTAAAGATAGAGGACATTTTGGACATTAATGAGAAACTAGATTGTACCGCCATCAACAGGAACAACAAGGAACAAGAGAAAAGAAATGAGCAAGTTTTTCTAGATCAAGATCCCAATCAAGAAAACCAAAGGTAAGTTTAGTTGATATTGGTTTCTAATCCAACTTGATTTCAGAAGAAATTGTTAAGAAGCTTGGCTTGCAAACATGTGATTATGCTCATCTATACCCTTTGGATTGGGAGAAGAAGGGTGTCGAGACTCAAGTAACTAGGAAATGCGTATTTAAATTTATTATCAACACAAAATACATGTATAAGGTAGAAGCATAAGTGATTCCTCTTGATGAATTTTATGTGGGTTTGGTAGTCCTTACTTGTATCTTCAGGATGTTATTTTTATGAGGGCTAACAAATACAAAAGGCTCAAGGATGGGATCAACTATATAATCAATCCACATCAAAGCAAGCCCAAGCTTGCCCTAAAAAATGTCAACCAAGCAAAGAGCATCAAACAAAATAAACAATTTTGTTTACTTCTTTTGAAGGATAAGTTAATCTCTAAAATTAAGTGTGATAACCAAGGATTTTAAGATTTGGATGAATTATTGCATTCTTTTCTAGTAATGTTTCAAACTCCTAAAAAAATTCACTATAAAGGGAAGTAAAGAATGAGATTTAATTGCTTCCCGAATCTCTTTTACCTCACTTGGTTTGTACTAACAATCGCTTTAGAGAGTAACGAAGTGAATAACCACCTTCAAGAGTTTTTGGAACAAAAAGCCATATGCCTTAGTAGTTCACCATGTGAGTCACCTATTGTGATGGTATAATAACAAGGATTGCCATAAAGAATAGATTTCCACTTTTGCACATTAATGACTTGATGGACCAACTTCAACATGTTGACTACTTCAAAAATTTGGATTTCAAATCCATGTACTATTATTAAATCCATATAAGGAGCATGTATAGAAGACAAAATAGGCTTTGTATGAATGGTTGATACTTCCATTTGGTTTATGTTATAGACCTGCTATGAGAAGGATGAATGATGTATTGAGACCTTTCGTAGACACGTGTCATATTGTATCAAGCTGATATTTTGGTTTTTAGTGCTATGTGGAAAGAACATCTAGCTCATTTGAAGCAAACTTTGCAAGTGTTGAAAGAAAAACAACAGTTGTGCAATATAAGAAATAGGTGGTTACAAAATAATCGCTAGTCTATTTGGAGCATGTGGTTGGAGGAGGAGAACTGAGAGTGGATCCAGAAACGATTATGGCTATCACAAATTGGCCCACACCTAGGAATACCATAGACCAGGTTTTATGTTGGAGCAGTACACAGCATGAGGAAGTTCGTTCCAGGTTTCTCCACCATTGCAACGCCTCTACATACAATTGTAGTATGTGATACAAGATTTCATTGGGGTAATGAGCATGATGGTGCTTTTGATGCTTTGCAATATAAAATCAGACATGCACCAGTGCTTGCTCTTCCTAATTTACAGCAGCCATTCAAAGTTGAAATGAATGCAAGTGAATATGCTATGTGGGCAGTTTTGTTGCAAGGAGGTAAACTAGTTTACTATCAATCAGAGTTATTCACTTCAATGGTAAGAGGGTGCCTTATATTTAATAAAGAAATGTATGCACTAGTTCAAGCAATTAAAAAAAGGAAAGTTTAATTGTTGGGTAAAGAAACTATTGTGCATACTAACCACAAACCTCTTCAATATTTGCAAGCACAAAAATAAATTGCAGGAAACAAGACGCCACAAATGGATGTGTTTTCTTCAACAATTTCATTAGAAAATCAACTACAAGAAGGAAAGCGCTTTGTGGCATTTATGTTATCTAGGAAGTGGTCCTTAAATTTTACATGCAAGAGGAAACCCTAAATGGGTGTCAGGAAAAGCTTTTACTTCAAGGGGTAAGTGAATATAATCTAAGTTACAAGAAGGAAACCACCCAGACAGGACTGGTAGGAGAATAACCAGTCAAGGAGGAAGGATAGTGGAAAAGGCAGTTACATGAAGAGTGAGGTCACCAAGTTTTGCATGCACCGTCTCAGGGGAAAAGGGTGCTGAGAAGTGGTAATGGTTGGCTTGGAGGCATTACAGTGGACTCTAATCATGAAGTGACTAAATACCATGTTTCTTGAGCCTCAAGAAAGACAGTTCAGTGAAGGAAAGGTGAAGTGGACTTTTGTTTGATTTTCAGTCCACATGATGGTGGTAATAGCTTAATTGAAACACCAAGGGCATGAGAAGATGGTTGTATGAGTTCAATAAGACCAGTACTCAAAGACTCTACTAGGTTTGAAGACTCTTTCTTAAGAAGAAATGTGCCAATTTGAGCCATGTAAGACTGAGTTGGGGTATAAAACAGAGCAAGTAATGATTCTTGGGTAGAGAGTAACTTCAAGAAGGTGGATATGATATTGAGGAAGAAAGATATGTAAGTAGGTGGTCAGAATTGAGGGATTTGACATGTAAAAGCTCCAAAATCTTGCTTACTAGAGGTTGTTCCTTAAAGGCAGTTCAGGGCACATTTCAGGTATAGTAAGATTATTTGTATTTATTGTGGTTAATAATCATTTTGATTGATGTCATACCATTGATTGAAGTCAGTTAAATAAGATCACCTCATTGTAAGGAGTGATTTAAATGCGAAAGTCCCAGTTTGTGGGTTCAAGCTTGAAAATTGATTAAATTAGGGGGCTGAAGAGGCAGAGTTGTGGTAGCTTGTAGATAAGAGTCTCTTGAATGCATGAAATTGAATATTGCTCTGCATAACTTAACTACAGGCCACCTATGTCTAATGGGTCAAAAGCATACCGAATGCCATAACTTTCAGCTGACATGTCAGAATCCTTAGTAAAGAGGACAATATTACATCTCTAGTGTAGTTTTGGTTATTGATGATATCTAATCGCTACAAACACCACAAAAAACAATATGATGCAGTTTTTATTGAGCAGAGATTGCCAACTTGAAAGTATTTCATTGAGAAAAAATCATCACATAATTGCAAAAAGATAAATAAACTGTATTATTTTCCAAAAAAATCTTAGTCACCACAGTTTTGTAACGGTTTCATAGGCCAAACCACATTACATTACGATTTTTAGTCATGGTTAGAGTTGTCCTAGCTTTTCTGTAGACTTTATGGAGAGCAGTGCATCCCCAAACATTAACAGGACAATGAAATAGCAATACAAGGCCATGATTATAGATGGATTAAAGATGAATAGCACTAGTGACTTAGATTAAGTTCCTCTATTCTTTGCGGAGAATTCCATAATTATGCAATGCATGATTACTACCTTTTGCAAGTCAAATAATGTTCCTTTTCTAATTATTCAACTACAAATCCCTTGAACCTTATTGCATTATTAAGAAAATGAACATCTTTGTACATATATGAGAAATAATTTGATTTTAAAAGAGAATTTCAAAGGCTTGGGCACTAACACAAGGCAACACATTTTCCTTTAGGTCATTGTTTGTGTCATTCCAGACTTTCCATAAGTTTTTTAATTGAATAATTGCAATGATTTCAAAACAAACGGTCAAATCATCACTACTTTGGGTCTCTACTATCTACAACATAACCACATCCCAGACCTCAAAAATATGGTCTCTTCTTCCAAACTGCAGCAATAACCAATCTTAATCAAGACGATAGATTACTCAATTGGTTATGTTTGCCTTGTAGGAGATGCATTGCATTAAGGTAAACTTTAAGCTTTAGAAATAAATTGTTTATAATGAAAAGTACGAGTGAATCAACTGAATTATCATCTGCACGTCAAGCTATGTTGTATTCACACTAAGTCCATGGGAAAAGAAACCTCCCATTAAAATAACTTCTAGATGAAAAACTGAAGCCCAACATCAACCTACATTTCATCAATCCTATAAGAACGCAATATAATTGTTGGACTTTATTCACATGATAGGCACTAATCATAATTTATAATAGGTAAGAATTTCAAAGAAGGATCTAGATGAGAAAAACATTATATGCAATTGACAATAGAATGAGAGATCCGACTAGATCTTGGATATGAGATTGAGCAAGTCTAAAGACCCATATTTTCAGTTTCTCTGGATGTGATCATCAAAAAATAACATTGCCCATAAGAAAATATTCCCCAAATATATATAGCGAGAATTTTCATGAAGCGGGCACTTGAGTATGAACAAAATTCACAATTGGCACGAGCTGCACTAATCCTTTAATTAAGTTCGTGTAAATATAAATAATCAGAGCATAATTTTCCAGTATAAGTAAATGGTCCCTGTTGCACAGCCACAAATTACTATACTTCTCCGTTAGCCAAGAGCATTTTTAATTTTCAAGTGCTAAAAGCATACAAATAAAACAAAGAAACAAAAGAAGAGTTCTGCACTTACAGTGGAATAAAGCTTTAGGAAGTCGCTAAATCTTCGAAGAATCCCCCGGGCAGCAGTGATGCCATTTGGAGATTGAATGCCAATTTGTACCTTGTAGAACTGTTCCATTTTAGAAATCAGATAGGCTCCCCATAAACTTGGAGAGTTATTTTCAACAAATGCATTCCTTGATTATAGAACATAAATGGGTGGTAAACTTAGACAAACAACTTCACAATTTTAGAAGTAAACACCTTTGAGAGCAATGAATATGAAAAAGTTTCTATCGATAGAACTTGTAAAAAAAATCATTTGCATACTATACAGATCAGACCTCAACTAATCCTCTAATAAATTAGTTTATATTTGTAGCTTAAGACAACTTCAAGTCTCTACTTTGAACATAATGAGAAATTATAGTTTGCTGTAGCAACTGGGAACATTCAGTTAAAATAAAGACATAAGAAACAAGCATAAAAGAAATAAATTACATCAACATCCACATATGGCCAACAGAGGGTACTCAAATGTAGAACTAAGAATGACAACAACAAAAGGAAGGCCATAAAGTATCTCCCACCTAAGAAAGAAAAAATGGGGGTTTACCAACAAAGTGTAAAACCTAGAATAAAAAAGAACCCAAAAGAATACAATGCAGCAGCAAAATTGACATAGGCTCCAGAAGCCACAATAAAATTCCCCCTGAAGAGGAAGTACCCTTCAAACTTCAAAGTTATCTCCTGCAATATTGAAATTGCAAAATTTATTTTTCTAATAGTTTCAAGCAAACCATGTACCACACTAAGCATGATCGATTCAGCTGTAAAACATCTCAATACAGTATGCATATCAGTTCAGTACCTTAGAGTGACATGTCAATACAGCTATAATTTTTTATTGATGGTTCACACTTCATATTGTACATTTTGTTTGGTCCACCCAATCTGACTTATGTTACCCATAAATTATTTAAGATTGAGCAACGATATTGTTACAACACAAGATTACTTTGATGCGCTTATATTTTAAGTAGAATTGTCGCAAGAAGAATCCTCAAAATATATTTGTAATTAGATGTAGGTGACTATTTCTAACATGTTAGCTTGATATGGACAAATGTGCCATCCAGCTTTGTCAATCTCGGCCAGTTGCATGTTTATACATTCCCTGCATTTTATACATTTATTCTTCGAGTGTAGATCAGACCTTTGAAATTTAGCAATTGATTTATGTCTGTGGATGTCCATATGATGTCTCGTAGTTATAACTTCTCAATGGAGTAGTAAATTAAGGTTTAAGGTTTAATCCTACTCTCCTACTGCCATAATATTTTAGGCTTTTGGCCAATGGGGTTTGGGTGGATCGGTTAAGACGGACGGTTGTGTCCGGATCCACCCAGGTTCAAATCCCGTTGGGCGCAATCCCTTCGGGGTGGTTTACCGGTGGTTACGGCTGGCGGTTATTCTCGGCGGTGACAGACTTTGCATCGTCAGCATTGGCGTTTCACGGCGGCTGGTGACTCTAAAAACAGCGGTGGCGGAAAACTTGCATCGTCGGTGCGGCTCAGTGGTCGCAGTTTGTAATGGATTAATTGTAATATCTCGTCTAAGGACGTTGTTAAAGGAGGACGTTGTTAAGGGAGGGGATCCAAGAACCCCCCGGTTCTAAGCTCCGGTCAAAAGCGTTAAACTATCTCAAAAATATATATATATTTTAGACTTTTGCACCTAAACATGGTTTAGTCACTGATGTACATGATTGACAAAGGTATTCAATGATTGACAAAAGTATGCAAACCAGAAGTATGGAATTGTCAATTAATTATAAGGGTGAATGAATGATAAAGCCAAGTGAATGATAAAGCTATCAACAGTGTTACACATAGTATCAGTTCACATTTAAGATCCTAATGACCAATTTGTGAACTGGCTAAAAACGGCAATGCCCTATTCAAAGACTACACCACTTGTCAATGCATTCATATGTTAGTTCTCCCATTATTTCTTTCAAATAAGTACAGGGTTTTCCCCATTACTTCATAAGTTAAAAGCAAAAAAAAATGCCTCCTTGCTTGGCAATTGTTGACAAAGTGCGTTTTATCAAGTTTCAATAAAAAAATTAATGTCAAGAAGGAAACAAAGCTCACCACTGTGGGATTAATGTCTGTTCCATCCACAGTTCTTGCTTCAGGAATGACAAGCCATGAAGGAATCATCACACAGAAACTCCATCCAGATCGTGGATCATGTGGCCAAATTGTATCGCGTCCAGTCTACCAAAGTAGCAAACAGCAAATTCAGCCATTATGGTATATCTTGAAAAAATTAGGGAGATATCTTATTCCAATCATAAATTACACAGCCAGTATCTGATTTGCATTTAAACTAGAATTCAGTTAAACAAAAATTGCAAAACTTTACCAAAGGAAAATATAGAGGATAGAATTTGTGATTAGGTTTGAAAAAAGAATTAGAATTTTTTAAAATTTATTATAAATCTAAGTTCTTCACAAACATAAATGTTTCT
This sequence comes from Taxus chinensis, assembly GCA_019776745.2. Taxonomy (NCBI): domain Eukaryota; kingdom Viridiplantae; phylum Streptophyta; class Pinopsida; order Cupressales; family Taxaceae; genus Taxus; species Taxus chinensis. The sequence continues at coordinate 67,911,711 of CM034153.1, read as the reverse complement.
AAAAATTAGTGAAATCTCATCAATTTAATATCATACCATTAAAAGTTACTGTTAAAGAAATGCCTTAATCGGTGCCATTTATTAAATGAAATTTTGAAAATCTGTTGAGACGAATTGTTATATAGGACATTCAAAATGCTAACATTTAATTGCATACATCTTTTAACTTATTGTGAACCATATTATAATATACATCTTTCAACTAGTCATGTACCATATTATCATATACTATTGCTCTCATATTAAGTGGATATCTATAAGCAAGAAATCATTGCACGCCACACCCACTTGCCAACAAGGAACCAAGCCTTTTTACATAGATTATATCCCTTTTTTGATGAGTATAATTTTGAGCAAAATATTCCCCATCATGAATAATCCACAACTATCAAGTCCTTTCAAGGATGAATTCGAAATGAGATTTGAACTTGATCCATGAGATGACCCTATGTGAAATGTCTCTTAAAATTCTTCTCGTCATCCTCATTGGGAATCCTTCCATAGTGAACCTCTGCCCTGCCCTTTTCTCAAGATCTCATAACACTATCCACCTACATAATTCATAGAAATAAAAAGCAAGGAGACTCCAAGAAGCCAAAAGACATGAGCCCAAAAGTGAAATGGTGTCAAAAAACCCTCAGCAGCTGATTCGGGTCTAAAGTTCTAAACAACTACCATTCATCATCTTTTTGGTTGTGGTTGGCTGGCAGTAAATACCACTTGTCAACCATTCTTCTACTGGTTTCAATAGCAAAGGGAAGAAACTGGTAGAAAAACCGGCTAGGTGACCAGTTCTGGTCTAAACCGCTACTGAACCAGTCTGTGCCAGAATAAGCAGCAATCTGACATTTAAAACACTTTTTCTTTTAAATCCAACTTTCTAGTTGGCTTTATTCTAGTTTGATGATCGATAATTTGATCATTGATATCAGACATGTTGTAGCTTGTAGCGCATTGTTTTTTGGACTCTAGGAGTCTAGAGGCCATTTAGAGCCTCAATGTTTATGTATTTTGTTTCGGATATGAATTGCACTTGGTGTCATTTTGTTATATTTAACCTTACATGGTATATACATGAGCAAAATTTGCATAGTTTATCTCTAATTGTTTGTGATCATGGTTTGGAATCTTTAAAATATATTGTTTTCATTAAAATTGTAATATTTCATGTATTGTTTAGTAAACCAGTTTATAAATTTTAAACCAGTCGAATTCTAGTTCAGTTCCGATCTATAAAACATTGCTACATATACAAACCAAATTTGCAATTAGACAGACCTACAACAGGAATTTTCGCCAAATTACTTAAAACAAGTAAAAACATTCTGAAATTCATTTTTCTTGTTTTCAATTTATCTCTTCTAATTGAGCATTGATTGCATATGCAAATCAAATTTACAACAAAAAACCTCAAACACAAGATTTCCATTAAATTTCTGCAAAGCACAAAATATTCTGAAAATCAAAGGATAATTTGTCTCACTGTCTGTTTGTCTCTTCTAATCAAACATCCATTACATACACAAATCAAAAACTGCATTATCAAAAACCTTTAAACGGGAAAATTTTCATAAAATTTCCACAAGCAAGCATAATTTATTGAAAATCACATGATAATTTTTCCACTTTCAGTTTATCTCTTCCAAACACAAGTCAGCTTTGCAGTAGCAAAACCCTAATCACCGAAAAATTCCATTGAATTTCTGCAAATAAGTAGAATCTTATGAAAGTCAAAAGATTATTTTTTTATTTTTTTGGTTAACTGCGGAATTGGAAGCCCAGCGACCTGGAAGGAGTGTACAAAATTAATGTCTCCTTGTGTCATATGGATTCCAGACATTCATGAAATGGATGATTTCGTTTACCATACTACAGTATTGGGTTAACTCCTTGGAGATCCGCCGCTGATGGATGAAGATGAGGAAGAATCCATACAACAAAATATTGTTGTTATTGCCCTTATTTTCCAATACCTTACCTTTTTGAAAGGGGGACTTCAAATCCCCCTAAATCAAGTGATAAAGCAGGGGACTCAAAATTCCCCAAATCAAGATCTAATTGATCTGGGGATGGCGACATAGCCAAGTGGGTTATTCCTATTTTTTTACAAGAGAGACAGGATGGAATATCAGTCTTTGCTTACAAGCCATATGAAAAAATTGAATCTATATAGAATATACTAATATATTCTATTCGCACGAATGGATTTCGTTTGCCTGTAAAAGAGGTTTTTTTCGTTCCAATCTTTCGAACAGGACTGGTAGAGATTAATCATTGTTAAATTCAATGATCTCGTATTTATTAGTTTATAATAATATTAGTTTATATTTAAAAAACTACGTTTTCTAATTTGTAATTTGCCGAGTGGGTTACACAATTGGCATTTATTTTATTCATGGGTTGCTCAATATCAATAAATTTGAGGATTTTATTAACGCACCCTCGCTGACTCTAAACCACAGGGCAAGCCCCCCTATAACCCCAGGCGACACGTTTTTTCCACACGTCACATGTTGTGGATAAATCAAGAACTGAACTCAAGAGATGGGCAACCTAAGTGGTATGTCCCATCCACTCCAGCCAGCCTGGGGGGGGGGAGGGGCTAGTTCAAAGGATATTTTTTATAATCAGAAATTGTTTACATCTAAAAATTTTGTAAACAAGCACAAAAGCTAACACACACACACAAAAAAAAATTCAACAAACAAGCACAAAATCTTGTGAAATTAAAGTTGAAAGGCTGTTTTTCTCACTTTCCTTTTATCTCTTCCAATCAAACATTGATTACATGTACATATTAAATTTTGAAATTTACAATTAAAAAGACCTAAAACATGCAAAAACGCCATTAAATTTCTGCAAGCAAGCATAAAAGCTTCTGAAGGATAATTTCCCCAACGTCCATTTATCTCTTCCGTTGCATATACAAATCACATTTGCAATAATGAAAACCTAGAACACGGAAAATTTCTCCAATTATCTGCAAACAATCAGAAATTTCTGAAATTCAACGGATATTTTTCCCACTCTCCATTCAGTAACATTTTTTTAAAAATGGAATATTTCCATTTTATTTCCGCAATCGTGCACAAATACTAACACACATGAAACTTTCACCAAAATTCTGCAAACAAGCAGACATTTCTGAAACTCAAATGACAACTTTTCTCACTTTTGGTTTATCTTTTGTAATCAAAAATCATTTACATACACACATCAAATTTGCAGTTACATAACCCTAAAGCATGAAAAAGTTCCATCAAATTTCTGCAAACATGCCCAAAATTTTCTGCTATTTGTATCATTCTAATTAAGATGCCAACATTGTTTTCGCCAAATTTCTGAAAATAAGCTAAATTTTCTTGATTTCAAAGGATTTTTTTCCTCATCATACATCCATTTAATATACACATCAAGTTTGCAATCGCAGAAGCCTAAAATGCAGAAAAATTCCTTTAAATTTCTGCAAACACGCACAAACCTAGAACATGTAAAATTTTCACCAAATTCCTACAGATAAGCAATAATTCTCTCAAAATCATGGGATATTTTTTCTCAAATTTCAGTTTATCTCTTCCAATCAATAATCAATTACATACACAACTCGAAGTTTGCTAATTAAAAACACCTAAAGTGCACAAAATTCCATTAAATTTCTGCAAACAAGCATAAAATTTTCTGAAAACATAATCTTTCTCACTGTCCCTTTATCTCTTCTTATCAAACATTTATTACATTACAATAAATCATGTTTGCAAATAAAACCTAAAACATAGAAAATTTTCGGTTAATTTTTGCAAAACAGAAGATTTTTCTGGAATATAAAGAATTATTTTTCTCTCGTTCCACTTGGTAACAAAAACCTTAAACATGGAAAATGTTTACCAAATTTCCACAAACATGCATAATTATCTCAAATTCAAAGGATAACTTTCCTCACTTCCTCTTCTGCCAAACATTGATTATGTACAAAGATCAAATTTGCAGTAACAAGACCCTAAAACACGGAAGCTTTTCACCAAATTTCTGCAAACAAACAGATTCTCTCAAATTCAAAGGATAACTTCTCGCTTTCAGTTTATCTCTTCTAGTTATACATTCAAAAATCAAATTCGCAATAACAAAACCCTAAAACACGGAAAATTTCCATCGAATTTCCGCAAACAAGTACAAAAATGTCTGAAGCTCACATCATTCGAAATAAGAAATAAGCAGAAATTCCACCAAAATTATGAAATTAAAAGGATGAGTTGCCTAATCAAACATTGTTTAAAGATACAAATCAAAATTGCGATATCAAAACTCTACAACTTGAAAAATTCCATTAAACTACTGCAAGCAAGCACAAAAACCTAAAACACGCTAAATTTCTGCAAACAAGCACAAGATTCTTTGAAATTCATTTCAATTTCATCAAGAAACAGGCGAAGTGTTACCCATTTTCGAGGCGGAGGGCTCCAGTCCATTCCAAGAGGCAATGGCGACGTTCCATCATGCCGATGCTTCGGAGGGCTCCGTGCATTATTCATTTTTGTATTTGCAGGGCCTTAATCGACCCTAAAATGATTCGCGTGTTTCGATTGTTGACTCGGGAAAAAAACAATAAAATCGATCCAGAGAAAATAAATATCAAGTTCAATTACCTGAATCCCGTTATTAATTGGGGATTTTGGACTGACTGTGTCAAATTTTCGATCTAGAGATTTAGTGAAAATCGATGTTATGTACAACAAAAAAGATCCGATCGCCACGGAAAGATCGACGTATATGACAAGGTGGTTTTGGTCTGAACAAACCCTTACAAATTTTGCAGGTTTCTTGGGACATCTGGGCGAAAAAAATTCACGTATTTTTTCCCTCTGCCGTGAAAATTGTCTGCATTTTCACTATTTAAGTATAGTTGTATAGTATTTAAGTATTTCCTTTTTAATATAGGTAAAAAAAAGTGTATGTATACAAAGAGAATAGTTTAGGGATGTGTAGTTCCTTATGTATGTCCAAATTTTAAAGCAAACTACGCTATTTTGTTAGGGCGTGACATGTGGTGTTTGGGAGACGGTTAAGGACCCAAAGGTGATGGGTAAGTTTTACATTTTCTACAATGTGGGTCAATAACGATGAGGACCTATCTTTAATTTAAAACTCACTATGTTGATGTATAGATATTTTATTTACGTAATATTTTTATATGTCGTAGATTTAAAGGTTGGGTTTCCAAACTATATATAGAGTAAAGACCCTGACACTCTATATAGATAGTTTAGTGAGGGTCGAGGAGATTTAGTTCTTTGTTTATGTGTTTTATTTCTCATATGCGTGTCAAGGGTTGAGGGGATTTAGTTCTTGTTTAAATGTGTTTTGTTTCTCACAAGGTTAGTAAGTGTCAATGAACTTCGTGATCATAAGGTAGAGTGCAAGGAGAATCCCTCTCTGAATAATAAGTGTAAACGAAAAAAAAAAAAACTTCAATAAATAGGAGAATCAACAATGCCTTCAAATTATAAGAAACTAAGAAGTGGGTGTTTGAACTTGTTGGTTGGTTAGTAAGTGTCAATGAACTTCGTGATCATAAGGTAGAGTTCAAGGAGTGCCTCCAAGGATATATATATAAGAGTATTCAAATTATAAGAAGCTAAGAAGTGGGTGTTTGAACTTGTTGGTTGGTGTGCTTAGGAAAATTCAAGGACTCCAACTTATCACTTTGGTCATCAAGGGAAAAGTGTGATCTTGAATTAGAAGGGGAAAGAATGAAGAAGCAGACACTCAAACTTATGCACTCGTCTTGATCCACTTATTATGTACTTATCTTTTTTATCTTAGTTTGAGTCTTACGATTGTCAAAACTACCAAACATGTACGAGTTCATCTTATTTATTTTTGTGAATTCAAGCTTTGCTACAATAAGAGATATGCACCAATTGCTATCTACATACACGACAATAATGCTTTCAATTTGATTCGATGTTGGATGTTGAATGTTGATACAAAAAGCTCGTCTAAACAAAAACTTTTAAAGGTACTTTTATGTTTGAATTTTTTTTGTCTAAGATAAAAATATATATGTAGGTTGGGCAAACTCCGGATAAGTCAAACAGACATAAAACATTTATAGCTTGTTGGTCTTATTAGAAAATCTAGAAAACAAAAGACAACAAAGTAATTATTGTGGATCTTATCCAAAGACTCGTTAGACAACAAGTACACAATTTTTCAAAGGCAATGTAGACTATGCCACTATCATCGTGTTAAATTCAAGGGAAAGTGTGGACCTTGTTTTTCATGTGTGTATATTCACGTTTTGAATCTACTAATTGAAATTGTCTAATGTTAACACTGTAACACACCATGTAATATCCTCTTAACATATCGACACTATTTCAACAACAGTCATGTGTTCATATAATTTACTTGGTTAGTAGGGTCATTCTGCAACAACATAATTTAAATCTAATATACGATTATCCTTATGCTCAAAAGGTGGTGCCACAATGTAAGTGTCCCTCTTATTAATATAAAGGTAGCTTGGTTGGAGGATGAGTATATTTATTTGCTTTACCTTCCCTTATTCTCTTTTATGACTACATAATCTCAAAAAAAGAGTTTTAAAAAAAATTAAATATATCTTTACTATCTCTATTAGATACACTTTTTCAATATAATTTTCAAATTATTTTTACAATTTCAAAATTCCCATTTAATCATTTAACCATCCACCTATATGTTGTAAGAACAGTAGGTGATGGTATATGAGTTATCAAACATATACAAACAAGGCCATGATATGGCAAATACTGCCGAAGGTGATTATTTTGGCAATGTGGAGGAGAATTATATACAAAATTATGAATTAAATGCGAAAACAATGCCCCTAAAATTTTGATTTGTGAAGTGAAGTGAATACCTTGCATGCACCAAAGTGTCATGAGGACAAGTTAGAAGTTTTAACAAATGTAGTCATGTGTGATCAGGTAGATTTATGCAAAGTCTGGAAGCATGAAATTAAAATGTAAACTATTTGAGCATGTGTTACAACAATGGTCATTGGCATGAACATCCTTTTTCTAATTGCAACATGTAGATGGCTAAACTCATGCCATTGCCGAAAAGTAATTATACAACATTGTTTGATTATTACATACACAAAATCAATGATGTAAATGAATTTATTTACATTTGTTGCTGCAGATTAAGAATCCAACGAAAGAAATATAAATCATCAATTCTACTTACCCTGAAAAATTGATGCCCTCGAAGTCATTTTTACAATTGTATAAGATGGGTAACATATTTAGGCAAAATTTAACAATTATAGAGTAGAAGAAGAGAGACCCTAAGAACTCATCAACAATAATTTAAATTCCTGTCCATACAATGAAATAAAAACTTTTACATAACTGTGACACATGTGAAACCATTTCTTTTGATTATTTTGCAATATCTCCGAGTTAGATTAAAATTTAAAAAACAAACAATGATAAAATACATGTTCAGGTGCTTTTACGAAATTGCAATGGAAAAAAAATCTTAGAATATAATCAAATACAACTAAAAATGCACATAACTAAAGAAGAATGCATTAGCATAGATTACTTCAATTCACTGGAGAAGTGACTTATTAAAGCAATTGCTTCCATTTTCTTTCGATACTTCATCCACAACTTCCTAATAAGGTTCACAAGAATATAAGTATCACAAGTTACTAACTACAACAATCCTACATTACAGTGGCAGTAAATACTTTGTTCCCGTCATGCCCAATCTTCCTCCTTTTAATGATACTCCCACTGCATATAAATTATGTTTCTAACTGAAAATCTTGTTTCCCTCAGTCCCACAGACTGTCGATGAATAAGTGGTGATAATAGAGGGCTATGGAATCGTAAGTTGTCCTACCAATAGTTGTCAGTGGGTGAACAATGTCAAAGCGGCTGGAAGGCTTAATAATATCTCATTTTGCAGACCATTTGTTGATATATTATAGGCCTATTACTTTGGCATCGATGGAGCTTTTACCAGAGAGTTCCCAAAAAATCTGCCCTTGAAGTTTAATTACATCCAACAAAATCTGTCGTCGACGCCACTGCCGTGTTTTTGGAACACATGATCGAGCACCAGAATAAAAGTTCTAAAATTCAATAGCAAGATGCAAATAGTTTTTTCAGAATACCATCATTGTATTTATATAAAACTATCCCATATTACACCTTAACGGCCATGATTTTTATGTTGTTGGGAAAGGGATCGGGAAGTACAACCCTTAAACAGATCATGCTAATTTTAATCTGGTATATGGAACACCATTGGAGTTCCCACTGGCTGGTGGTCCTGAAACATTTCCTAACCTGGGAAACCTAGCTATCTCATATCATGCTGCTCTCATGTCGTTCATGACATTTTAACTGGGTACTCATGGCATTCAGAAGGGGCAAGCTTCAAGCAGACCAGAAAAAACATGGAATTCGGGTTAAAACATGACAACGAATTATTACATTTTGACCGCCGTAAGCATAAGGGAAAAAATTTATTACCCAGCGTATTAGGGTTGACTGGAAAGGATTCGTGAGGCCAAAGTTTTGTATTTTCTTTCTTGAACTTGTAGGGTACTGAGAAGAATTCCATTTAAATACATAAAAAATTCTTCAGTAGTGCACTGAAAAATAAAGATACGAGATTTATAGTTGTCCTTAAAGTTACAGCATCTGATACCCACAAGAAAATTTTCATTACAAATCGATTCTAATGCCCTATATATGGAATTCTGCTCAAATTATTTCCAATCTGTAATTTTCCTCAATGGGATGGCAAAAAACCTGGTTTTTAGCAACCCCTTTTAATGTATACGGTCTTGCGAAAAAAAGCCATCTAGGGCAATCTCTAGACCCAATTCCTAACCCTAAACCTGTTGCCTAGTTTTATAGCAGAAATAGACATTCTTAATGGTGGATTGACTCGGGTCATTGCAAGAACTGCCAATCCATCTGATTCAGGAAATATTGAACAACGAACAATTAAGTGCTGCAGATTTGGTGAGATTGGAGGCTTTGTGCTATACGTTCAGGGCGTCGTATGGTTTTTTGCCTTGCAAATTCAAGTCCATGCCGGAGATTGCCACGTTTTAGTCATGTGTTGTCGATGCCATGATCTCTGCAATGTCGTTGCTATGCCAAACGGAGCTTCTTAACCGGTGCATAGGTAATTGGAAACTTGTCCCGAGGTTCTTGCAATCTATGCGCCAGGCTTTTGGCGCCGTGGAGACTTCAAAAGGCAATGCACTACCTAGCTATCTCATATCCTACTGCTCTCACGTCGTCCATGACCTTTTAATTGGGTACTCGTGGCATTCAGAAGGGGCAGGTGAAGGGTCATTCAAAAAATAAATATCAATACTATTTGTACCAAAGGAAAATATCAGCAACCTTCCAAACTCAGACCCTGACATGACATAACAATGTGTTGATGAGACAAACATTAAATATTATGTAGTTTTTTCATCAAAGTTATAGTTAGAAAGTAAAAATTGTGGAATATTCTTTAATAAAGGGAAGTGGAATATTCTCAAAAAATTATGTAAAACTTTACAAAAAACAATTATCTGAACACATGGCATATTGCTATTGATGAAGAAAATAGAATTAATAGTCAAGGTGAAAACTATATACTTGCCTTCGCGCAGTATAATAAAATTGGTATAGGACCCCTTACATTTACCTCTATATTAATGAGAGCCCCGAGGTAAAAATGTGAACTCTCGTGGTAAGGCACGTTAAGTAGTAGGGAAATCTACTTAACAATAAAAAATAAAAATTCAAAAAATTAATGAACCAATAGTAGCGTTACTCCAATTTCAAACGAATTAATTTATTGAGACAAGATGCGGGCATTTTGAAGGTTGGTAGTCACCCGAACCTTTGAGAGGGGCGGTATCCTTTTCTAGTGCTAACTAGCTTTGCCCCCATTTAAAATGAATTTTGTTTTTTACATGGTTGGATGTTTCACGGGGAAGGAGACTTGTTCACATATTTGTCTTATTTCTTGGACTAGTAGTTGTGGCACCAACATGTAAAAGGATAATGGAAGTTTTCAAGTGTTTTTTTTGGGATAGCGTATTGGTTCTCCAATTATCCTCTATTTGTTAAAAATAAATTAAAAATCATTTACCCTCTTTTAAATTTAGGCTAAGAGCATAAGGTAACATTTGTTTCATCCTAGGAAAATATGCTCGATGAAAGTAAGTTAATTAGAGGGAAACGTAGAGTGTTTTTTAATTGATTTAAAAGAGTATTTTTTAATTAATTTTAAATCAGTGAGGCCTTGAAATGGTAAACCGTGTTGGAATTGGTGTGTATTATTTCAAATTTGTTTTATTAAAATGATAGCTATATTTTAATAAATGATCATATAAGTAGTTTTGGATTTGATTTTTTAAGTATTAATTTATTTTTTATTTTTGATGAAAAAAGATCTTATATTATATTAAAAGAAACATGATACAAGATTTTTCTAACAAAAAAGTAGGTGGTATGAGAGCACGCCCCAAAGCCACGAGCACACTAGGCCACATCAAGGAATACATCAAAATCAACCTGAGAGACACCGAAATCAAGCAGTTGCAGCAAAAAGACCAACAGACGGGGGATCGTGATCATATGGCTAGCCATGACCAAGAAGGTCTTTGCCAGTGTTCGGCACATCCCAGCCCAAGCACAGGGGGTGTTCTTCCTTATTGTCAACAACCCACGTGGGAGAGATGGCAAGGGCCATCCAAGGGGACTCATTCAACGATAGCGGAGGCGAAGGTGGCAGGCTCCACCCATCTTGGGTGCGTGGCTCAGGAGCCACATGCGAACCCCAACCAAACTGACGAGCAAGTGGGGGGAGCCCCAACCCTGATGGCGAGTTGGTGGAGATAGCGCGTTGGTTCTCCAATTATCCTTTATTTGTTAAATAAATAGCATATACACACGATGGATTTAAATTAGGATTTAAATTAGGCTAAAAGCATAAGGTAACGTTTGTTTCATCCTACAGGAAAAATGCTTGATGCAAGTAAGTTAATTAGAGGGAAACATATTGTTTTTTAATTAATTTTTAAATCAGTGAGGCCGTGAAATGGTAAACAATGTTGAAGTTGGTGTGTATTATTTCAAATTTGTTTTATTAACTAGCAATCGCATGTCTACAATGCAATGTGAACGTCGAACGATATATGTTATTTGATTTAAAGGGATTGTTATTGCTTTTGTAGTTGATGTTGATAAGGGATGTGATTGATTTTCTAAGTGTAAGTTGGAAAAGAAAAACAAGAACCTTTGGATTGGTCACCAGTAGACCATCCCTTCACAGTTCTAAATAAGTGTATGATTGATATTTCCCTAAACCTTTGACTCCATGCAACCATATCAAATCTTAGGCATAAGGAAATTGAATGTTTCCACTCAATCAAACACCCCTTTGTCATTATATAAGAATGAAAAACACATACCCCATGACCCAATGGGTATGGGCATTATTTTCTAGTTCTTGTCACATGTTAAAAGGATAACTTGTTTCTTCTTTAGACAAAAACAATCAATTTACCTTCAGTTCCGAAAGTTATTCAAATATATTGTTTACATGCAAGCAGTTGATTCTACCTCCAGTTCTTAATTCTGCAGATGAAGTTTTCTTGTTGGCATTATTGTTCTAGAAAGATTCCTTTCAAAGGAACTCATTCTCTCACAATTGGTGAGCTTAATTGGACAAATTACATATAGAGCTATTCAAAAAGTATTTTTTTCACCGTCTATTCAACGAGGTTGACAAGTAGAAAAATAAATGCAAGAAGTTGACATCAAAATGCTTAGACGAACAAACAATATGTAGTACTCTAAAACAACATCCAGAGATTGTGGTACCTTCAAAATCATCAGTCTATCTCTGCTAGATGTATGAATTCTACAGTGGTGTAAGGGAATATGGGACATGGTGCCATTCATATGATTGCCAAACCTTATGCAGGTTACATTGATAGATTCCTCAAGGTTCCAAACACCTACACGCCACACCAGATGATGCCACCAGGGGATGGCAACAATATGGCCTCCATTCTGACAGGAAAAGCACCAACACGAGTCAAGGGGTTCCCCTTGAAGTCCCAAAAATTTCCAACCATCAAAATTTTCACTTAAATGAGCTCAACCAACAGAAGGCACGAGTCACACATGGAAGCTCAACTGTTTCGACTTCCATAATGATTTTTCATGCCTTTGCAATCTTGTAATCAATGGATACATATCTGTAGCATTAGATAGCGAGTAGATAGTAGACATCTCAGAGCATAGACAACCAAACATCTTTCTCAAGTGTAATCCATGTACAAAATTCACATATTAAAATACTTTTCTTCTTTTTCGGTTCAAATATATTTTTCACACGTTTTCGTCTAAATGTTCATATATGAATAATTCATTCATATTGCTTCCATATATGCATATAAGTTAACACATGTAGAATCTTATTTAGAGTGTTGTCCCCCTGACCTCTTGGGATGCGGTACAGAAATTGGTTGCTAGAGGCTGAAATTGATCTAAAGGAAGAAATGGGATGAAAATGATTTTACAGAAAAGAGTAGATCTTAACTTGCTAATATGGCGCATGATCATATGGATGCCTAGCATCTCACAACCTCCTTATTTTTGCATACACGAAGTGTTGAAAGTGGGGGATGGACTATAACTTACTTGAGAATTTTGGGCATCTCTACCCCATCTATCCACATTTTATTCTAAGAAAAAAAGTATTTTAATTTTAGGGAAAATAACATAACAAAACTTTCTTAGTTTTAGGATATTAGGGTACATAGGTTTTGGGGAAATTTTTTGTAGAATAAGATTTTACTGCTTTTCTTTTTCTAAGCATGGGACTCTCTCTGGATAGGTGCGTAAAAGGACATAGAAAACAGGGCATTAGAGACTGTTTTGTTTGTATTTTTTGATATAAATTGTAAATCAAGTTTTTGACTTGCTCATTGTTCTGTCATTTCGTTAGATTCGGGTTGAATTTCACTATTAAGGGCACAGTTTCGATTAGTGTGAATCCCAATAACCATCAGCAGTGACCCAGACATGAGCATGTAGCATGATCTAATTAAGATTGACAAATGATAATATCAGACATCAAAATAAAAGGTTTATAAACAACTCGCTACATATTTGTTGTGTATCATAAATTTACATTGATTCAGTTACTAAAAAATACTAGGGAAATAAATCTCAATAAATCAACAAAAGTGAGACTTTTCCACCAACAATTATGGTTGTACATCAATTTTGTCCATGTGAAGTCCAAATTGTATAGTACAGAAGAAAATCGACATCTCTCCATTTTGACAACTATACAGACACAGAACTTGAAAATCTTAATATCATAGAACTTTGTTAGTTAAAACATGATGGATCCTGTCCATGTGAAGCCCAAATTGTACAGTACAAAAGAAAATCGACATCTCTCACTTCTGAGAACTATACAAACACAAAACTTGAAAATCTTAATATCATAGAACTTTGTTAGTTAAAACATGATGGATCTTGTCCATGTGAAGCCCAAATTGTATGGTATAGAAGAAAATCGACATCTCTCACTTCTGAGAACTATACAGACATAAAAATTGAACGTCTTAATATCATATAACTTTGTTAGTTAAAACATGATGGATCCTGCTGAAACAAAAACATAGTTACATCTAGCGTAGGTATTTTTCCTTCAAAACCCTTGTGCAATTTGTTTTCTTCAAAATCTCTTGTGGTTGTTTTCTTCAAAATATGTAGACCCCTGTGTAGGTGTTTTTTACTCAATTATGACAGATGTTGTTGTAGGAAGTGTAATAGTTGATGTATATTCCAAGCATGGGGATGTAGATGATGCCAAGAAAGTGTTTGATAGAATTCGTCAACTAAATGTGGTTTCCTAGAATTCAATGATAGGGTTTTATTCTTGGAGTTAGTGACATTAAATGGATGAAAGGAATTGTGCAGCCTATTCTACCCTCCCCTCCTGAGACATCCTTAGCATTTTTCCATCCTATTCTGCCTATTTTCTTAGATCCCCATCTAGAGGTCTCATTTCCACAGTTTTGCCATGTTGAGTATTTTTCCTCCTCACAAGATGTCCATCATGAGCCTACAACTGCCACATTATATCCATTTTGAGTTTTATCTCCCCAACCTATGTTTACAACTTGCTTGACTTAGCATCTCCAGTAATCTCCATATGAACATTGTCCTTTCTTTAAATGATGGAACCAGTTCGTATCTCTCAGAATGTTTTCTCATGTAACAATCTCTGAGATAAACTTGCTTGGATGTAATGTGGTAGTCAACACACTTGAAGGTTCTTGATGGATATTATAATTGTTCTAGGGGATGTGGTCAATAATCCAACTGCAATTTCCAACTTCTCACTATGGTGACATAGGAAAAAATATTTTTTCTCCTCCAAATCACTCAGGACATGTCTTGAATATGGAAAATAACCTACTTTTGTCAACTACCAAGGAAATTTCTATAGTGTTTCTGGGAGTGTTCTGTCTCCTACACAAAATACATGTAGCATTTTATGCAATATAATCCAACTACTTCCAGGAATATTTTTAATTCCACTATCTTTCATTAGTCTCCTTACCTGTTAACATCACCCCACATGCCCACTTCTGCATAGATGTTTGACAGAAGAACATACGGTGTGGCATTTTTAGTATCCAACTCAATAACAAGAGTTACTATAAATACTCCGAGCCCTATATTCTTATGTGATCTACAAGTGCTGAGAAAACACATCCATAAAATCACCACATGTTTAATTGGAATTTTTATGATTAAGTTTAGAGCTTCTTCAAGACACCCTGCACGACCAAGAATGTTAATCATGCATCGATAATGGCCCAATTGTAGGCATGATGCAATAAGAGTCACCCATTCCATTTAAGTATTTATAGCCCTCATCCACTAAACATGCGTGGTTACATGGAAATAAAACACAAAGGAAGCTTAGATGGTCTGGATATGTTCCATATTTCTTCATTTGTTCAAAGAGTTTGAGAGCATCTTCACAAAAACCGTGCATTGCATATCGTGCAATCATCATATTCCATAAGACTGCATCTTGTTGAGAATTTTTTTCAAATATTTCACGTGCCTCGTGTATGTTTCCACATTTTTCATACATGTCTATTAGGTCACTTGCGACTACAACATCTGACAAAAATCCACTTTCTATTGTCCTTTGATGGATGTGAATTCCCTATTCCAAAGATCCCATTTTGGCACAAGCTGGCAGAATACTGTCAAAGGTAAACTGATCGGTTTGGACCCCTGCCAACTACATTTGTTTAAAACTCTCTGAGACCTTTTCGATAAGTCCATTTTGCGCATACCCTATAATCATTGTAGTCCATGTGACTACATCTTGTTGAGGCATTTCTTTGAAAAGCCTTAAATCCTTGTCACGAATCCCATCTTGTGAATATCCTGTAATCATCACATTCCATAAGACTACGTCTTGATGGGACATTTTATTAAACATTTCACATGCCTTTATGTATACTCCCACATTTTGCATACATATATACTAGGGAACTTGGAAGTATAACATCTAATAAAAATTTGTTTTCTATTATACTTCGATGGATGTCCATACCTAATCCTAGAGCTCCCTCTTTGGCACATGCTGGGAGGATGCCAGCAAAGGTTGTGGAGTTTGGATTTTCACTTGCCAATTGCATTTGCCTAAAAGTCTCCAAGGCCTTTTCATCTAACCCATTTTGTGCATATCCTGCAATCATCACATTCTATGAGACTACATCTTGTCTAGCCATTTCTTTGAAAAAATTTAAGGCCTCATCAAGAACACCATTTTGTGTATATCCTACAATTATAACATTCCATGAGACAACATCTTGTTGAGACATTTTATCAAAAAAAAAATTGTGCCTTATGTAAGATTCCACATTTTGCATACATGTCTATGAGGCCACTGGAAATCACAGAATCTAAGAAAAATCTACTTTCCATTATTCTTTTATGGATATCCATACCTTGTTCCAAAACTCCCATTTTTGCACAGGCTGAAAGTATAAACACAAAGGTTGTAGAGTTTGGGTGCACTTGCCAATTGCATTTGTTTAAAAGTTTCCAAGGCCTTTACAACAAGTCCATTTTGTGCATATCTTGTAATCATGGTATTCCATGAGACCACATCTTGTTGTGGCATTTATTTGAAAAGCCTTAAAGCCTCGTGAAGAACATTGTTTTGTGCATATCCTGAAATCATCACATTCCATGAGACCACATATCTTAGACGTATGTTGTCAAACATTTACCTTTCCTTTTGTTTGCTTCCATGTTTTGCATACATGTCTATCAGGGAACTCACAACCACAACATCTTACAAAAGACCATTTTCTATTATATTTTGATGGATTTCCATACCCTATTCCATAGCTCCTATTTTGGCACATTCTAGGAGAATGATTGCAACATGAACTGATCCGATTGAACATATGTTTGTTGCATTTGGTGAAATAGTGTCAATGCTTTTTCGACAAGCCCATTTTTTGCATAGCCTGTAATCATAACATTCCATGAGACCACATTTCTTTGAGGCGTGTCTTTGAAAATCTCTAAAGCTTTGTCAAGAACACCAATTTTTACATATCCCGAAATCATTGCATTCCATGACACCATATTTCTTTGAGACATATTATTAAACAGTTCACGTGCCTTGTGTATACTTCCACTTTTTTCATACATGTCTATTAGGGCACTTGCAACTACAACATCTGACAAAAAATTACTTTCTATTATGCTTTGATGGATGTTCATACCTTGATCCGAAGCTTGTATTTTTACATAAGCTGAGAGAATGTAGGAAAAGGTGAACTCATCTGGTTGGACATTTGTTCGTTGCATTTGGTGAAATAGTGTCAATGCGTCGTGAGGCCATCTGTGTCTTTGGTAAGCTGCAATCAATATATTCCATGAGAAAATGTCTCATTCTTTCATTTTGTCAAACACTTTATCAGCATCCATCAAAATACTACATTTGACATACATGTCGATAAGCTTATTTTGTTAAAAATGTGGGAAGAGAAAATTTGAGTCTCCTATGCGTGATGAGAGAATGGACTTGCTTACGTTGTGAAATGGAATCCTTGGTGATGCATGCATTCACAGATTTTTGTGTGGTACCCATAGTGCACATATTTGTGTGTAGTACCCGCAGTGCACAGATTTGTGTGTAGTACCCACAATGTGTAGTGTATCCGTTAACTGACTTTCTCTACCCAATGCTCACATATTTATATTGAGATTGAGATGGAAATGGGTTGGGGATGGCATTGTATGATTTCAATTGAAGCTTGTATTGTTATTCATTCTAAAACTATTTATACTGTAAGGACAATAGAACATTGTTTACATCCTCAAAGATGGATTGTAGATTATCTTGCAACAAAACTTACAAAGCTTTGTATTGAAAAGAAAGCCTTTTCATCTGATCCCTAAACCCCCAAAAATGGTATTACCACTTTGTGGAGTCCAAAATTTATTTTGCTTTTAGTGTATGCCTTGTCTATTGCTGCTAAAAGTAAGAGTATTTTGGAAAAATAAAAACATATGGGAGGAGGACCATTAGGGTAGTACATATCCTTTAGATTCAATCCCAATCCAACAAAACCTTGTGCTTCCCAAAAATTTCTTGGTCCATAATTTCATTGCCAGGAATTCATATACCAGAAGCAACTCGCCTTTCTCATGGCACCATTTGAGAAAATACGAAAAAACCAAAGTATTAAAAATAGCCTGGAAAAGCAAAAACATCAAATAGGTTGTCATAGCCGTCAAAACAACCAAAAACAAAAAAACGGGCATCAAATTTAACTTAGTGTCCGAAACAACCGGAAGGGCCTTTCCCATAGGAGGTACGCCTTGAGCGTAAATATAAGTGGCTTTGGATTTGAGTTTTTAAGAATTAATTTATGATAATACCATTTATCACAAAACAATTAAATTTTCTTATGAGCAAAATAAATAAATTTGAAATTATTTAAAATCTAAATCTAATGACCTTTAAATTATGAACTTCAAGCTAATGATCTCTATTGTTGGTTTTTTGTTCAAAGAAAAATATAAAATCTAGATAATAAGAAGATTGGATGACATTTTAGTGCAACACAAAATACGTATTCTTGTAATAACTTCAATCTAAGGGAGGAGGAAGAGATGTATTCTACGAATAATGGAGAACTCATAGAATTTGTTCGTTACAATCTTTATGGAATCCAACAACATGAATTGAAACAAAAAGTTATGGATCTCGGTATAGTGAATATTTAAAACTCGTATATACTTGAATTTCTTAGAGTTTTCTTTACATTTTTTAATATTAGTGATTATCATAAAGGGAAGTTTTTGCATTCATGACCTACAATGTGGTGTGGGGCTTTTGCATTCCACTCCAAAATTTGATCATTGATGCTCTAGAAGTTAATCAACGGTGTGCTAAAGCTTCACATTTTCAAATAGTTGGGTATTTGTCAATCCCTCAAGACTACCAAAAAGAGTTCTTAAAAGTTTTACTTGAATTTGATGTAAGGTGTAAAGTACTACATTTAGTAAATTCGTAATTAATATTAACTGTTTTCATTACATTGATGTCTTGAATATTTTAGAATGTTTATTTTTTGAAAATTTAAATTAGAAAAAAGCTTAAACAAGAATCATAAATGTGCTTCCATCATTTTTTGAAGCACATGAAAGTTGGAGTAAGAATCCAAATTTATTAATAATCACATTAAAAATAAATAAACAAGGTCGTGAGATAATAAATCCATAATTCGTGAAAAGAAGAAAAACCTGTATGTTTGTTTAATGACTTTTTTGTCAAGTCAAATTTCAATAATATCCTAGTAAAATGTTAACGACCCATAAGAAAGTCAAATCTATCAAATGATAAAAATAAAATGGAATATAAACTTTTATGAATTGTTATGTAGATTGTTGAAATCTTTATGTCGAAGGTGTTATTATATTGGAGTATGGATGGCTCATTTTGACACCAGTCAGAGCATGAAAGGGTTTGGGATCTAATTTGGGTGGACATTAACAAGTTGGTGTAATCTTCTCTATCCACATATTTGCTAAGTCCCAATAGAACAAGCATGATGGTTACAATGTTTTTCCAACAACATATACCGTTGACCTAGCTTGTCACATTGAAGATACCGAACAATATGGTTGTAGACACCTATAGTTTAATCAATACACTATTATTTCTAATGGTGCACTAATGCTTCTTCCTCTTGCAGATTGACGACACGCCGCCGGTTAGGCCTATCTAACTCCCTTCCTATGACACCCTTTTGGTCATTTTTCCTGTTATAAACCATTTAAACAGGCAATTATAGCCTTGTTATAACTATATTAGCTTCTTATTCACTTCTAACTCGCTTCTATTAGATCCCCGAAAGATCAATCCAGTTCATTGGATTGATTAAGCCCTTAAGAACCCTTCCAAAACCCTAATTACCCTCTAAGAGAGATTAATTAGTCTAACCTAGGTTAATTACCCTCTAACATAGTCAAATCACACTTTGACTTGCTAAAAGTGCTTTTTGGACTTTAGCCTTTTTCCCACGTGCACCCAAATCTCCCTTTTCTTCCAAACCAAAAACTATAAATAGGGCTATACCCCCTCCCTCATTTTCCTAAGAATTATCTCTTCTTCCTAACACAAATTATAGCAATTTGATTAGGCTTTAGTTTGTATTTCATTTTCTTTCATTTGAGCTAAAAGCATTTAATCTTGTATTTCATAGCATTAACATAGAGTAAAAGGGAAGATCCATTGGCTTTGAAGCCATTAATGGGGGGATCTCTTTCTCTTAACACATAAACTAAATGCTTAGATCCTCTTAGGTTCATTATTTCAAGTTTTCAAAGAATAGAGATTAACTTCATTTTCTTAGTTTGCATGTTTATTTCTAATTAATGTATGCAAAGAAGGAAACCTTGCTCATTTCTTATCACATGGTCCATTGATCAGATTGTCAAAAGCCTTTGGGGTTTCTTTAGAGATTCTTACCCCAAATCCATGGCTTTTACAACTTTTCATTGAACACAATGGTCATGATCCTTAACCAATTCACCTTGTTGTGACACATGCTCAACATGTTAGAGTTGGTGTCTATCATGTATTGAACAACCTCTAAGAGAAATGGTGACTTGGAGCGGGATTACCTTAGGGCAACTATTGTTAGGGTGATGTTTCTTAACATGTCATGTTGGTTCAAAGTCAATAGGTAGAGATAGTGCAATTTGGATAACAGAACATGTACCCTTGTAAAATGTTTAATAATGACAATCACAATCATTGAATCGTGAGCTCAATTTCCCCCATTTTTTAACTCCCATGGCAAATAGAACTAGGAGAGGCTATGAATTTGTGTAGACCTTATTGCTCTGCAACGTTAAGCTCAGGGTTTTAACCTTTCAGATCTTGTGGTCGCGTTTCACATTTTTTCCAGCGACAATATTGAATATGTGTTAGTAGTCTAAAACCGTATGGTGAGGACCTTGCATGGGTTGCGGACCTGCCACGTGTATTTCTCGTTCCACCTTAGATTAAATATTTTTGTGAATGTTCTAGTTTAAACCCATATTTGCATGTGTTTGGTGATGTAGTACAATTTGGTTGTTCCTTGACTGCCCTTTTTGCATAGATAAGATATTTTTTAGGTTAATGATTCGCAACTCATGAACGCCCAATGATGGTTTCCATAGTTGGTGAGCATTCAATCGCAGGTTGATGTTGTCATGGGCAGCCTCATCCATGACATGGTAACCCCCATCAAAACAAATCCTAAAATGATTTTTTCCATTATGGACTATTCTTTCATTGTTTGTTGCTCCATGGGCTTTGTCAAGATTGAACTATCCAAAACTCGCCATGCAATGATTGGCTCACCTTTTGATGGAGGCAAGCAACATAGTTGTGTGGTCAAGGATTTCAAGTGTCTTATTGCTCATATGACCAACTGTTGGAGGGACTTGATTATTATTGATTGTTCATGCATCACATGTTTTTCTAGAGTTATTTGAGCTTAAAACTAAAAGGGGGGCCACAAAGTGCTATGAGAAACCAACATTGTAGTTGGGTTTCGAACCTAGAAACTTTTTTATTTTTGATTGTGGTCCCTTTAAGCAAAATTTGCACTCACGTAAATAACATGGGAATGATCGAGACAATAAAGTGGAGCTCAAATAAGAGGACTGATTTGGGTGGGAAAAATCTCATTTATGGAATAGGTATCGTACATACAGGCATTTAATTCCCCATTTTTCTTTCCAACTTTCATTTCATGTTTTCACCTTATCTAAGAAATTAAATGTCACCCAATCGCAAATGTTAATGTGTAAAAATAAAAATAATAAAGTCTATTTTCCCCATATTTTCTCCAAAAAAATGTTT
Organism: Taxus chinensis; assembly: GCA_019776745.2. Classification (NCBI taxonomy): domain Eukaryota; kingdom Viridiplantae; phylum Streptophyta; class Pinopsida; order Cupressales; family Taxaceae; genus Taxus; species Taxus chinensis. Next base: position 67,890,210 of record CM034153.1, on the reverse strand, counting down.
CTATCAGTTGTGTAAGGGTTAGTTGTCAATGCCCTAAAACTAATGGACAAGTTAAAGATGGTGACTGAGTGACCCCTTTAAATGGCTAAAAAAAGTAGTATGACATTATTCTTGAGCTCAATACTATTTCTGATTAAGTTGACTCATGTTACTCTATACTTATTTCATTGTATCTGTGCACTACCCTCAAAAAATTATCTCCTTATTTTCTCCTTTATGTGGAAAATACTAATCAAAATATCAAGATATATGTCAAAATATTTTTACAAATTTTTCGCCACTCAAAAATTAAAAAAATATAAAACAAGAACAAGCTATAAAAGTTAGCATAAGAAAAAGAGTTTCGGTTCTACCTATGTTGGAACTAGCTAATCCTTTATAAACCATGGAAAGGTTGCCCTATCTATCTTTCCTCTTTTGGAGAAGAGTTGCTACCATGAAAAAGGTAATGCCTAACATTAATACTTTTCCCACATTTAGCTCATTTATCTTTATCATCTCATATTTATAACGTGTGGAATTTTTTTCGTATTTGGTGCTACATGGATATCTCATGAACCACTTCATTATTGACTTTCTAAAATAATGTAGAAGTTATAGTTGAAGGATTGAATGTGAAACATTAAACAGGGGAAGAGTCGTGATAAAGAAAGCGTTTGCGGGAGGAGAATTTTTGGGTTAGGGAATCTATTGGAGGGAACATATGTGATCCTCTTATTTCTACCAACAAGTCATAGATGGACTACATATCACTTTTTCTTACCACCACCACATTATCTATTTAATGTAATGTTTCTTGAATATTAAATCTATCTTAATAGCTGCTAACTTTAAAATACCCATTTTTATTGGGTTTGTAACTTATAGGGAAAATTGTAATCACATTGTTACGTTCTTTAATAATATAAGTGTGGACAGGACACAAAAATGGTAAACACAAGTGAAAACGTATATATACTATGTGAAAGAGAAGTGACTCAAGGGATTAGAAATTTTGGAGTCATGTTAGACATTTTGGAGTCATGTTATACATTTTGAGACTATATTGCCTCCTCTACCATGTTTCATTTGTTTCATGTTGTTCTGTAATGTGATTTCATTTGATCCTTTTCGAACCTATGCCACCACCCTCCTAATAGGGCAAAAGTGGGAGTTTAGAGCAGAACATAGGCAATAATCAAAGCTTAATGGAAGGAGGATTTTATAGATTGAGTTGTCAAAATGGGAGTTTAGACAAAGGAATAGGAAATAATCGAAGCTTAATGGAAGCTAGGGTTGGAAAGACCCTAGGTGCCAATCTTTTATTCTGAAACATACCACTCATCGTAGAATAATAGAAATAAACCCACAAATCAAAAATCCTCCATTGCATTGACGAAATGCATATTGTAAAAGTAGACACCATCACTTATATATACATAAAAAAGATAGGACTTGACGATAAATTATCCACAAACTTCACGATACAAGTTTTTGAGTTTGTAATGTTAATAAGTAATTATGTTGATAGTCATTTTTCTAAGTTAGCCCAATGTGAACAAATTCTGACAAGGCACAAAATTTCAATGACTCTGGCTTCTTTGGTGGTTGTCATACGACATATTAGTGTCATCCCTATGAATTTGGTTCTCCTTGGTCACACAAATTCTTCTCGCAATCATGTGCTCTAGCCATCTATCACAGTAATAGGCTTGCATCTAATGTTTTGAAGGAAAAACAAGTTATAGGCAATAGGATCTGTTGCTCCACCAACTTACATCGTCTCAATTTTTGTGTTGTCTACTCATTCACTACTAAATGCCCAACTTAAGGTAGATGATAAATGGAAGAAGTTGTTAAGATTTTAAATTTAAAATACACGTGGTATGTGGAAGGTATGGGAGAGTGCATAAAAGTGTGTGCCTGGCCAACACCATGTCAAAAATGGGAAGAGTGTATCTTATTTCAATGTCCATGACCGATACGTGTCATTTTCTTTCGTCAAATTGAGCAGTCATTATCAAGACTATCTATTGAATGGTTTGAGAGATATTTTCATTTACGATAAAAGGTTCCACAGAAGGGTCTTGTGCTCCTCCTTCCACCTTGGAATGCACCTTTTATTATCTTTCTTCACTTATTCTCCTCCTTGAACCCCTATAAAGTGAATGCCTCATTCTCCCCTGCGCTTCGTTTGACTTTGTGTTTGCATCATCATTGTGCTATCATCGAGCTTTTCTTGATCCCTCAACTTCGATCTGTATTGGATTTACATTTGGTTTTGGGATCAACATATCAGATACGTGTACCATATATGCTTAGTCATAAGAAAGAGGATTTTAGCATAGGTTCCCCAACATTTTCCACACCCCAAGACTTCCACTCCCTCAATCTCCATCTTCATGACCCATCTTCCACCTCTAATATTTATCTGCTTCAAGTTTAAATTCTTCCTTCAATGCATTCCCTATGATATCTTCGTTACACATTTTGCATGCAATTGCTAGAAAATGGTGATAGCTCACAACGATGACAACTTATGTGACAACACTTCCATGCTCGTTCCAAATAGGTGCCACATCTATAAGAAATTAAATTATTTTATTTTAGGAAAATATTACATTTTTGCATGGGAAAGATTTGTAAAGGAGACATCAATTCCCGAAGGAAAACTAGACGGTATTATGAATCATAACAAAAGAAGATAATGACAAAATATGTAAGAGTCGCAAACTTTGTGCATTGCTACAATTTTAATTTTTATGAAGTCTTTCATTGAAATTTGTTCTCTCCTTTTCCTTTAGCTTACAAAGAATTGTGTAGACTAATTCCAATGTAAAAATAGATTTCAGCTCTTTATAACTACCATACTATTAAAATGCAAAAGTAGTACTTCTTGCTGAAATCCTTATGCTATATTTTTATTCCCACTAGGAATCCTGTAACTATTACCTAATGAAGTCCAAATGAATTTCACTTGATTCATATTGTCCTAAAAAAATTAATTAGTAATCTAAATATGTAACCTTCTTATCAAAATCTACAACCCGTGTATGTGTATTGTGCATCATTTACCATCTTTAGGGATACAAATATATTGAGCTCTATCGTGCATCCTACCTTATTCAGTAGTGTCATTGAATCAGAGATGGTATGCACTTTTTCTTTTAGCTTTACCTAGTCTTTCTCTTTAACATTGTACAATATTGATTTTTATCAAAACACTTGTCATATATAATAGTTATATGCCCTACAAAGATTTCTATTCTTTATTCTTATACCTATGTTTTTGGTTGGCTCAAGTTTGGTTGATATTACTTAGCCTTCCCTACTATGATTTCTATTCTTTATTATTCTACATATGTTTTTGGTTGGCTCGAGCTTGGCTGATACCACTCAACCTAAACATCACATGAGTTTGCAAGGTTATTTGGTCAACTAGCCTATGATAAATCCACCCCAAAAAGTGGTAAAAATCCCATTGGTTGGTTCACTAATCAGCCTTGCAAACTCATTTGATGGACAGGCTCTTCTGGTTGATACAAATCATTGACCATTAAAATACCAAGTCCTGCTGAGTCAAATTTTCATTTCCAATGTATGTGATGGAAAATATAATGGCATCCCATGGGTCTATTTTGGCCTTCAAATCCTAAATACTTTCACAAATTATTTTTTCTCCCAACCGATGCCTTTCAAATTAGTCACCATGTAAACCATTTTTCTTATATAAGAAAGACTCACCTTATGTTGTTGACATTCACATCATTCTTCATATTATCTTCAGTTATTTCACTTCAAATTAGCATCATCGCAAGATTATTAATGTTATCGACTTATTCTCTAATCCATGTTGTTTGGCTCCGTATTTTGTTCGTGTTGCTGATACTGACCATTATAATGCACAACAAATAATAATTTATAAGCCATTAATTTAAATAGAATATAATTAAAACTCTAAAATGAGATAAATTTAAAAATACGTTCCTTTTGTTTTGTAGTGTCAACAAAAACAACAAATTATTAGGTTAAAACAATATAATCAAGCATGTAAAAAAATTACCTTTTTATTTACTCTTTCATGTTGCCTTCTTTAAAGAAATTTCTCAACTCTTGAATGGAAATTTTGTTTTGAAAAATGTCATAAAATTTTACTTGACGAAGAATGAAGGAGAAACTCTCAATTTCATGTGATTTAAGTGAGGAAGAGGAGAGGAAGAAGAGACGATGCGAAACGATTATGCATGTGGAAATATCTCAGCTTAAGAAGTAAGTAAACATTGAATATATGCATTGTTTATAACTACATCTACCTATTTATTCTCATTAAAATTCTTGTGTTTTGTATTTACTAACAGGTATTGTACACAATGACAAATATAATTGAATGGTTAACAACAACTCTCTCACGAGGTGTTACTAACCTTAGAGATTAATGTACCAACGTTATCTTCACGAAGGTAAGTATCCATAACCCTTTCATTTTTTTTATGTTTATGTAGACACATAAATTTGTTAACTTATCCTTTGGAAATGACAAGTTTGATTTTATTCCCATGTTAAGACAAATACTTGGCATTCTCATATCACATTTTTATCTCTCATGACTTGCTCATATCTACACTTTACTTAATTGTCCATCCACGAAACATTAATTATCCAAATCAATAATGCATCTATAGGCATCATTCCCAAACTTTGGATTTTTCTTCACTAATTGGTTGTTCGATACCATAAACACATGTATGGGGGTCGTACCATGGTCTTGACAGACATGTACGGTCCTAAACCCTCTCATCTAATGAGTATTTATCTAATTTGAATATTTTATATGTTTCGTTTCATGTTCCCTAGGTCGTCCTTAGTACGAAATCTAACCTACATAAGCCTATATAAGTAATTCAATTACACTTCATAATTCACCTGACATTCTCATAAACTCATATTTCAAATATTAACACTAAAGCATGTTGAGATGTGGAGCTCAATTACTTCAGTTTAGCATGTTATATCAAACTTGTTAGAAAACACAATAACTGACACTGGTTATGAAGGGACCGACATTGGTCACTTATGACCAACATCGGTCAAGCAAGTAGGAACCGACATCGGTTACCTGTGTGTGAGTGTTTTATTTAACTTATGGAAATTAGATCTAATTTTAGTATTAAAGCAGATCTATTGATTGTAATTGCATGGCTTAGTGCCCTAAGTTCGTATAAGGTATTTATAAGCTAAAAGCTAGGATTAGAAGAGAGAGTTGATGATTATTGTGAAAATAACTGTGAGAGAGAATTATTGGAGAAGAAGGAAAAGTTTGAGAGAAAGGAAGTATTGTACTTCTTGAGAGGTTTGGAAGATTGTAAATCTTCATTGTATATCTTATGAAAACTTTGGATAATATATTAACTCGTTTCTTTGTGGATGTAGCCCACACTAGGTGAACCACATTAAATTTGGTGTTGATTTATAGCTCTTGTTTTGTATATTTATTCTGGTAGAATATCCACTTTTATTGCATGTATTCTTAGATTTGATATATTATTTGTACAACCGTTGTGCTAACTTGAACAACTGGTATCTGAGCTTTGTTTGAGGGTTTTGTGTGTTGACAGATTTACTCACAGAGGTTTTTTTGATTGAGTGGGAGCTATAACAATGACAGAAGAAAACAAATACAAGGTAGAGAAGTTTGAAGATTGAAATTATCAATTATGGAAGAAGCAGATTGAGGATTATCTGAATTAAAGAGATTTATACTTACTGTTAGATGAAAATTCTAGATCTACAAAGATGACTAATGAAGAATGAAATATTCTTGACAGAAAGGCTTTGAGATCTATAATATTGAGCCTAACAACACTCATGGCTTCCAATATTACAGAAGCGACATCTACGGTAGAGTTTATGAAATCTCTTGCTAATTTATATGAAAAATCTAGTGCTTCAAATAAAGTTTATTTGATTAAGAAACTATTTAGTTTTAAGATGCATGAAGGTGGATCTGAATCTAGTCATTTGAATGATTTTTGATCTATTGTAAATAAGTTAAAATTAGTTGATATTCTATTTGATGATGAAGTGAAAGCACTCTTATTCTTATGTTCTTTGCTTGATAGTTGGGACAACTTGGTAATGGTTAGTAATATGGCATTTGCTAATAATATTTTGAAGTTTGATGATGTGGTTAGTATAATCTTGAATGAAAAAAATTGCAGGAAAAGTACAAAGGAATCATAATTTGGGAATGCTTTGAATGTAGAAAGCAGAAGCAGGAAAAAGGAGATATCCAAGAGTAAGAATAATGAGAAAACAAAGTCAAGGGATGGTTGATCTAAATCTAGAGTTAAGGGAATCACATGTTGGAAATGTGGAAAGAAAGGACATACAAAGAAAGATTGTTGGTCAAAGGATAAAGAGAACCAACACACAGACAAAGGTAAAGAGGCAAATATTGTAGCAGAGGTAATGCGAGATGTTCTTATTATTTCTCTAGATAATAAAATAGAATCATGGTTTTTCGATTCAGGAGTTTCTTTCCATGTAACCCCTAATAAGGGTTATTTCAGAAATTATGTCCATGGCAATTTTGGGGATGTTTATTTGGGTGATGATGAACCTTGCAATATTATCGGTAAAGGGGAAGTTCATCTAAAATTGTAAAATTGAAATACATGGGTATTGAAAGATGTGAGGCATGTGCTAAGCCTCGAGAGGAATCTTATTTCTATAGGGCAACTAAGTGAAGCTGGTTGCATGGTTACATTCACAACAAACTCTTAGAAAGTCACCAAGGGTGCTTTTGTAGCAAGAGGTAAGAAGGTAGGAACATTATATTTATCTACCTCTGTTACTGATTCTTTTGTTGTATTGTCTACTTTAGATTTAGATGCATGCATGTGGCATAATCGATTGGGCCATATGAGTTAAAAAGGAATGCAAATCTTAAAGGCTAAAGGTAAGTTATCAAATTTGAAATATTTATATCTTGATTTCTATGAGCACTGTGACTTTGGAAAGAAAAATAGAGTGAGATTTCTTAAAATTGGGGTAGCTAACAAGGAGAAGAAATTAGATTTTGTACACTCATATGTGTGGGGACTAGCTCAGGTAGCTTCTCATGGAGGATCCTAGTATTATGTTACTTTCATTAATGATGCTACAAGAAAGGTATGTGTTTATTGTATTAAACATAAATTTGATGTTTCTAAGAATTTTAAAGGATGGAAAGCCCTTGTTGAGAATGAATCAAATTCAAAGTTAAAGTGTCTTAGATCTAAGAATGGTGGTGAAAATTTAGCAAGACTTTCAATGATTATTGTTCAGTGAATGAAATACATAGAAAAAGGATGCTTCCAAGAAAACCACAAGAGAATGGTGTTACATAAATAATGAACAAGACAATTATGGACCATGCTAGAAGTATGAGGATACGTGTTAGTTTGCCCTTGCATTTTTGGGCAGAAGCAGTTGATATATTGGTTTATTTGATTAACTGTGGGCCTTCAAGTTCATTAGATGGAGGAATACCAGAGGAATCTTGGACCGGAAAAGAGGTAGATCTTTCTTTTCTTAAAGTTTTTTGTTCAGATTTTTTTGTGTATATTGATAAGGAAAATAGGAAAAATTTGGATGCAAAATCCAAGAGATGCATTTTCATTGGTTATGGATCTAGTGATGTCGGATTCCGTTTTTAGGATTTAGAGATTTATAAAATCATCAGGACTTGTGACATTGAATGTAATGAAAAGAGAATGTACATGGATCAAATTTTAGTACCCAAGGATGAACTGGTCGAGAAGTTTATGAATGAAAATGAACTCTCGAATTTAAAATTCATACCTACAAGGTTACACAGTAACCGGTGTTGGTTGACCCCTGACCAACATCGGTCAGCTAAACTGGTATCAGCTATAGAAGAGCCAAACCAACATTAGTTATCAGAATCGATGTTGGTTACAAGTGACTAGCATTGGTCACTATTAGAATTAGATACAAATTTCTAAGAGGTCTAGAATAAGCCTCCGATACCCCAAACTCATGTGAGAAGGTCACAAAGGGTATGTAAACCTCCAAAAATATTTACACCTTCTCGATCTTATTTATTATTGATTGATAATGGTGAACCAATTTTTTTTTGAAGAAGCAATGCATGATGAGACCCATGTACTATGGGAGCATGACATGGATGAGAAGATGGACTCCTTAGAACAAAACCAGACTTGGGATTTGGTTAAGTTACCAGCAAGTAAGAGGACATTGTAGAACAAGTGGGTTTACAGGATCAAGGAAGAAGAGGGTGGATATAAAAGGTACAAGCAAAGACTTGTAGTAAATGGATTTGCACAGAAATCACTTATTGACTTTGGTGAAATATGTTTTCCTGTTGTAAATATGACTTTTATTCATACTATATTGAGTTTAGTTGCAGTAGAGGATTTGCATCTAAAACAAGTTGATGTCAAGACAACTTTCCTTCATGGTGATTTGGATGAAGAGATTTATATGTAACAACCACTTGGGTATGAAGTCAAGGGTAAGGAGAAACTTGTGTGCAGGTTGAAAAAGATCCCATATGGGCTCAAGCAAGCTCTAAGGTAATGGTACACGAGGTTTGATAGTTTCATGTAGAAGCATGGTTACTTGAGATTTGAATATGATCATTGTGTTTATTTCAAGAAACTTGAAAATGGGAGCTATATTATTTTGTTACTATATGTGGATGATATGCTTATTGCAGGATCTAGTATGTAGGACATTGGTGAGCTTAAGGGAAAGTTAACTCACACATTTGCTATGAAGGATTTAGGAGCTGCAAAAAGAATCCTTGGCATGCAAATACACAGAAACATGAAGAACAAGAAATTTTATTTGTCTCAGGAGGATTATATTTAGAAGGTGTTAGAAAGGTTTAAAATGTAGAATTCAAAACCTGTAAGTACACATATGGCTGGACATTTCAAATTGAACAAAGATCAATGTCTTTCATCACATGAGGAGGTCAAATACATGACACGAGTACCATATGCTTCAGCAGTTGGGAGTCTGGTGTATGTTATGGTTTGTACCAGACTAGACATTGCACAGGTAGTGGGAGTTGTGAGTAGATTTATGACCAATCCAAGTAAAGAGAATTCAAAAGTAGTCTAATGGATACTCAAGTATTTGAGAGGGACATATAACATGTAGTTATGTTATGGAGGTTCGGATATTTCTTTATATGGCTATGTTGATTCAAATATGGCTGGAGATTCGGATGGTAGAAGGATCACTACTGGATATATTTTCATAGTAGGTGGGACGATAGTTAGCTAGATTTCGAGATTGCATAAGGTTGTGGATTTTTCTACTACAGGGGCAAAGTATGTTGCAACTACAGAGGCTAGCAAAGAGATGATATGGATGAACAAGTTCAAGGAAGAGTTGGGAAAGGAGCAAGATGATTGCAAATTGTTTAGTGATAGTTAGAGTGGAATTCATTTGGCAAAGAACTCAACGTTTCATTCTAAAATGAAACAAATTAAGTTGAGATATCACTTCATACGACAGGTATTGGAGGATGGGCAGTTGAAACTGGAGAAGATTCATACGAGTAAAAACCATGCGGATATGCTAACGAAGCCATTAGAAAAAGAGAAGTTGGAGCTACACTCCAATTTTGTTGGTATTCAAGTTTAAGACTTGAAGAGGAAGAAACAAAGCTAAGGAAAGGATCCAAGAATGACATTGTACAGGTATAGTGCAGTAATTTATCTCCAAGTGGGAGATTGTTGAGATGTGGAGCTCAATTACTTCAGTTTAGCATGATATATTAAACTTTCTGGAAACCACAATAATCGACATCAATTATGAAGGGGACCGACATCGGTCACCTGTGACTGACATTGGTTAGGGCTAACCGACATCGGTTACCTGTGTGTGAGTGTTTTATTTAACTCACGGGAATTAGATCTAATTTTAGTATTAAAGCAAATCTATTGATTGTAATTGCATGGCTAAGTGCCCTAAGTTTGTATAAGGTATTTATAAGCTAGAAATCTAGGGTTAGAAGAGAGAGTTGATGATTATTGTGAAAATAATTTTAAGAGAGAGAATTCTTGGAGAGGAAGGAGAAGCTTGAGAGAAAGAAATTATTGTACATCTTGAGAGGTGTGGAAGATTGTAAATATTTGTTGTATATCTTCTGAAAGCTTTGGATAATAGATTGGCTTGTTTCTTGGTAGATGTAGCCCACACTGGGTGAACCACTTTAAATATGGTGTTGATTTATATCTCTTGTTTTGTATATTTCTTCTCGTACAATATCCACTTTTATTGCATATATGCTTAGATTTGATATATTATCTGTACAATTGGTGTGCTAACCCCAACAAAGCACTCAAGGATTTTCTAAAATAATATTCCTACGATAGTTGCAAATACTTTAGAGCATCCACCAAATAGATATAAAGCAATCAAACTAGTTTTAAGATTCTAACCTCCTCAATTTCCAAGCATGCAAAGGTCCTGGAGCCATGTCTTAGCAAGAGCAAGTCACTCTAAGCATTGTCAAAGTTATTAAAGGGAAAAAAAAGATTATTCTAAGTATTTGGAGCACACCACATCACACTACTACCATGTTAGGTATATTCGCTACTCTATATTTATCCTAGTATCTTTATAACAAGAGACACGAGGGCATACACAGAGGGTTGACTTAGATTGAATACACTACTTGAACCTATACTGGGAAAACTACACAAGGCATACTCTCACTATAAAGAATGTAGTGCAATACTTAGATTACTTCAGAAGGGGTTGACCACCAAGGGTAGCCTGGCCTCACCCACACATTGATTTCTCATTTTGTTATCTAATGCTTTCGTGATTTTTTTTATAAGTGTCTAGGATTTATATTTGTTGTAGGCCATTGTAGGTGGTGTTAAACCAATGTGAAGCCTATCAATAGACAACAAAACTCATTTCTAGACAAGAAAAGGGTAGGTGAAGTTTTAGATCCCACAATGTATAGGTCAAAAACTGTATAATCCATACTAGAACCATATTGTACCCTGGACTGAGTTGTATGGTCTAGTACAAGAGTAGTTTCCAGTTCTAGATCTAGAGATGTAGCATTTCTAAATTCAAAATAGCTCTTTTACTTAGTCTACACACCAAGATCATTTTTTTACCATATTGTGAAACTAAGTAGTTATCCCTTTATGTGTTTTGAGCAAACATCATATCAGTTTATCATAGTTGCAAATATTAAAAACTTTAATCTGAAGCATATGGTTAATGTTTATTAATTTATTTAGAATAACCAACATGTAACATTATCTTATGTTTTTCTAATTTATCCTTATCATTTATCTTATTTTTAGGAATTTTTTAAAACATTTTGTGAAATAATCATTGATTGAATACCTTATTTCCTTAGAGTTTTATATTTTTCAAACATCTTAGGGTTTGTATTCAGATTTCTATCTATTTTTCATTTCCAATAAAAATTTTCCCTTGGTTTCCATGTTTAGGTATCTTTCTAGGGTTTCATAACCACAAAATCATTTTTTGGGGTATACTCCTCTTGTATGTTGCATCATTATCTTTCTAGCCCTAAGTTTGGTTATCCCTTGTGCTCCTACAACTTCATCCAATGGTCCCACTTTATCTTTCAATGAGTTCCTTAGCTTAATCTCGCATGTAAGGATATTGTTTGCAAGGCCTTTTGGTCCACACAAGTCTATCATAACACATCCTTTGCATACATAACATTTGTTCTCACCAAAAGCTTGCACTTTATTGGTAAAACTATTGCAATCACAAATGATATACTTGAATGTCCATCTTATGCTTCTACTATTGTTGTGAATAACATTCCAATTGAATGTGCCACATTTTTTATTCCTAGTAATACTGAACATGTTTTGGATGATAATAACACTTAATTTTTCTCCCTTTAAAATTTTTGCAATGGATGTTTTTACTCCTGATGTTATTGAAACTATTGCACATGATTTGTCTCTCACCCTTTCAAGTGGTGTTATACCCCTCATTTATAAGCATATATCTTGTGTTCCCTATCTTAAGGATATGACTATTATCACTACATCTATGGTGCCTATATCTTTGGGGGTAGCCTATATCCCCTTTCAAAATATTACAATGTATATGGCCTTTAAATTTGTTACTTCACGTTAAAGTATTATTATACCTCTAATGACATTGATGATGTTACCATTGCTTTAAATGAGCTCACAAATACTTCAGATGATGAACTTGATTTGTGTGATGCTTGTTTAGGTGAATCTTTAGACATCATATAAGGACAGTCATATAATTCTATATCTCCCTCCAATGAATAGTTCTTCAACTATGGATAAACCTCTTACTGCTACATCTATTATACCTCTATCTTCAGGGGAAACCAATCCCCCCACTATGTTACTATGTTTATTTTTATGGCTTCCACTACACCTACATATGATATTTCATGTAAGTCTATGACTCTCCTACTAAATCCAATGGTAAATTATTTCAATACTTTCGCTAGTAGATGACTGTATATCTCTCTTCCTAAGGTTGATATAAGCAGACACCTTGACACTCTATCTTTTACGTGTGCTTCTCATTTATGGTTCCATACTTTTCCTTTGGCTCCTATTTTTGTGATATAATATTATGGGCTATGTCTCCAACACTTACCATATTTCCTCCTTATCACTATATTTAGTAGCTCCTCTACCACCTCCTCACATGTACATAGTTGTTTTTAAAATATAAAAACATTTAAATAATCACATACTACAAAAACATCCAAATATTTATAAAAATACAGAATTACAACCTACACGTGACTTTATTTGCTAGCTTGAACTTTACATATGTTGCTTATCATATTGGTTTGTTTGATAACATAATTTTCTATATCCTCTTTACACAAATGCATTCATGAGGTATGTTGAGCTTGATATAGGACATACATAGATTAATACACAATGACAGGTGTCATCCTTGTCTCTTCACAAAGAAATTAATCATTTGGGCCATATCCCACACTACACACATGATTTTATTTCATTATAATTCCTTTCACTTCCTAATGATGCTCAATTACCTATATTGTGTATATGATATCTTTTGGACTAACAAGACTAACACATGTGTATCTTGCAACACTAACCTATCTTGATTTTCTATACTTGATTACTATATTCCAAGTTATTGCTTGATTTCTTTATTACTTGATTGTTTATTGTATATGGCTTGGGTGCTTTGATTATCTTGTAACACCATAAGTGTCCCATGTTTGTGACTCTATGCATATCTTCTATGTGTGTGCTTACTTATTTATATGTGGGTTGTGTTCTTTCATTATAATTGTATTGTGACACTATGGGTGTCCCATGTTTTTAGCTCTATGCGTTGATATGACTATTTTACATACTATTACTTATGTTGGCTTGGTTGGATATTACTTTTCCTCTATGTTTTCTTCTTTAACACATGAACTATATTGATCTATTAGTGTTTTTGCTTGCTGCATGTTGCATCCTTTGTGTGTCATGGTCTCCACAACACACACTCCCTTTTACATGAACATGATCCTAATAGTGGCAACCACAATAGCATTCTATGTGATCTAACACAAATTATTATATTTATCTGATGCAGGTACACACAATTTATTTTGTGTCGCACGCTCAAATGTTTTATCACACATGCCTTAAAATAAGTGATATTCATTAGGATATATTATACATCTACACCTAGTGTAAACATATTAGAAGACACAAATGTAGGTTCATATAGGGTCTAAATCCTGATGAATAAATACAAAAAGTGAAAAAAAATCACATCGGTACAAAACCGTCCATCGAGGACAAGAATGTAGTATGGCCTAGCCCCTTACTAGATGTTTCCATCATGTGGGAAAATTTAAAAATTTCTACATTCTCATAATCTTACGGGAATTTACAAAATTCTAGTACAAATTCATACACAAATGACATAGTTCAAAGAATAATACATGGGACATGAGTGCTTCATTCCTTCTTTATTACACTACTCAACTACACTTACATATATAGGGTTTGGGGCATGGGCATTCTTTTCCTTTGTGTTACTCGCAATTTACATAATTAGACTCAATTATATGACAGAATGGGGGCATGGGCCATCCATTACTTTTCTACCTTGTGTCATATGTACAAAATTGGTTCTAGATCCATTTATAGTGGTGTGGTTTGTGGGGTTGGATGATGCCAAGGTGACTAAAACTTCATAGGATGTTATTCCTTCTTCTATCTATTTGTGTGGGAAAATATTAAGGGGATAGATACTCTAAACATTTTTATTCCTTGTTAGTATAGCTCTTTGGTACCTTTACTCTTTGGTATTGGGACGTGCATGCTCAAATCCATATCCTATTTCAATTTCTCCATCAACAAAATTTGGGGATTGATCACCCTCAATTGTTTAAAGCTCAATGATAAATTATCATCTCCAAACTACAAAAAGAACATGAGCTTATCACTCCATAAAATGAATAGGTGTATTCCTTCCATGTTTTGCATCACTTGTATACTATACACAAGTTCACATTTTCAAAGTTATAAGCATTATTTGTACTTGAGTTACAATTCAATTTATTCTATGGACATTGACTGCACTTTGTGTTACAAATTGTTTCACAATGGAATTTGCCAAGACCATTGCAAAGGACAACAAATATCAAGAAAAGAAAAAGTGTGTGCACTCTTAGGTATGTTTTTCCCTTTAAGTATGTAATTTTCAATTCCACACTTAAATGGGGGAAATTATAGAAACTCAAATTTGGTTACTTATCCTCTAGAAATGAAAAGTTTGGTTTTGTTCCCATGCTTAGAAAAATGCTTGCATTCTAAGATCATCTTCCTAACTCTCCCATGACTTACTCATCCAAAAACTATGTTATTTTGTTCATCTAGGAATATTAATGATCTAAAACTAGTAATCCATCTATAAACATCATTTATGGACTCTAGCTCCTTCTTCAATAATTTTCTATTTAGGACCATACAACACAGGTCTAGGCCATACTACGGTACTAACAAACCTATACGATCCCAAACCCTCTCATCTAAGACTCTTTTTCTAATTTCATTATCTTATGTGTGTCATTTCATATTCCCTATCTTAGCCATTGTGTGACATCTAATATGTGGAAGCTTATATAAGCAAGTCAATTGCACTTCATATCTCACCTGACATTTTTATGAGCTCTTATTGCAAATATCAACACCAAAGCACCTAGGGATCTCCTAATTCTTACTAAGCTAGTTACACACCATATAGAAAATCCACCACACATGTCTAAACCACTAAAAATATGTTCACGAGTCTATATTCCTCCATGTCAAAGCATGCAAATGTCCTAAAGCCATGTCTTAGCAATATTAAGTCACTCCGAGAATTGTCAAAGGTCTCTGAGAAATAAAGAGGATTAGTCTAAGTATTTTAAGAGCACTATATCACACTACTAATGTGTTATATATATCCTCTACTCTATAGACTGTATTTGTACTGAGAGACACAAAGGAATATACATGGGGTTGGCTTATATTACATACATTACTTGTACCTACACCAGTAGAACTACATACGACATGTTATCACTTGAGTGGATTACATAATGTAGCACTTAAATTCATTTAGTAAGGGTTGAATGGAAAAGGTACTTTGGCCTCACTCAGAAACTATTGTCCACTTATTTATCTAATGTTTCCATGAATTTCATTACAACTTTCTACAATTTCTATTTGTTGCAGGTCATTATAGGTGGTGTCAAAGCTATGTGATCCCTAACGATAAATATTAAACTTATTTGTGGAGAGGTAAGGGTAGGTTAAGTTATTTTTTATACCCTAATTAATTTTTGTGTGTTGTTAACGTACAACAAATAAGAAGGATTAAGGGTTTGCAACAAATATATTATTCTTATATAATTAACTTCCAACATCAATTATACATAATCGAAATAATGCATTCAAACATGAAATGATTGAAATAATTGATAAATGATAACTAAATAATTCTAATACACAAAAGGAGATATAAACTTAGTTCTTCATGATGGTTTAAGAATGGTCTTGATGTGTAGGAAATTGAAACGGGAGGATCTAGAACTGTAGATTCTGCATTGGTGGCTCTAGAACTATAGATTGAGTAAGGGTAGGACTATATAACTATTGTACAATCCAAACTTGAACTATATAGTCATAACTTGGAGATGTATAGTTTCAGACCCTTTGATAGCCTGAATCTAGACTTTTTTGTGTGTTTGCTTGTCTGGAAATGATCTTTGATATATATAACTCTTACTTGTGTAGTTTAAGGATGACCTTAATAACCTATAACAAAGTAGAAACCCGAGAAACATGCAAAACCATTCATTAAACCATTAAAATAAAAGGAGAAAAACATGTGTGTTTAAAGTTAGACTACCCTTGACATCCAAACTTCTAATTGTTGACCCAATCAAAGTGTTGTACTACATGCCCTCGTTGTAGGATTGAACCTCATGTATTTCTCCTAGGTACTTGTCCAAGTGTGTAATTCTAATCAACCCCCCTAGGGGTGACCTCATGTCTCTTAACACCAAGATAGTGGGCTAAATACGTAATATAAAATGTACCTAGTGTATTAGTAGTGAGATGTGGCATGTCTCAATTACGTGACCTAACCCTTTGTTGATGGAAACCTTTGTGCGATGTGTGGAGTGACTTTTCTCTTGATAATACATGGCTCTATCAAATTCATATGCTTGGAAATAAATGAAGCTAGATTATTTGACCTGGTTGAGTGCTTCAAACTTGTAGTAAGGAATTTTCTAGATGATATGTAGTTGATTTAGGAAAATTTAGGAACCCTTTGATTTTTTTTGGAGTGATCTTTGTAGTAGTAGCTTATAGAAATTCGAGTGAGTAATGATAATGGATTTCTTATATAGCCTTCTATAGGTTAAATATTCTAATAAGGCAGATTATAAGAAGATGAAACATACCAAAGAATGATTTGAAATTGAAATCAAAGTCAGTGATTGTTAAGGGGCAGGATGATGTAAGTCAACCAAGACAAAACCCTACATCCCAACCCTTCTGAACATTTTCGAACTAGAGAGATGACAAGATAAACTGAAAGTTATGTCATGAATATCAAATGTTTTATGTTCATATGATAAAATAATATTTCCATAATTAATGACAACACAGTGTGAAAATATAAGTAAGTTGTAGAATGGCTAGAGAGATGAGGGGATTGGAATTAGAAGGTGAACATTTTTACTAACAAGGATACATGGTCAAACGTGGCATTACACAAGGATAAGTTACTCGATTTTAATGTCTATAGTTGTAGAGCACCACTATGTACAAGTCCAAGACTATGTAGTTTATGATAAAACCATAATATGCCCTATACTAAGTTGTATGGCCCTACACAAGAGCAGTTTACAAATTCTTTATCTCATTATCATAAAAAAATTGACAAGAGGATATTCCCTTTACCGTAGTTGAAGATACACAAGAGGACTTTCCCATTTCTTATCACTTTTTCATGTTTAAAGATCCAAATAACGATCTTCACACATATGACCCCTTACAGTATGAACTACATAACTTTACCTTGATATTAGTTATGAAATGTCATATTTTAACCCTCCCTTCCACCATTTATTAGAAACCACCAATAGGGTAATTAAAAAAATCAATTTTTTTCTCTTAATTCAAAACATTAAAAAATGATGCCACTGTCCATCCTACTAAAAAACATAATGTTCTACAAAAAATCAACTCTACAAACCATATTGAACTAGTTCCCAAAAAATAAATGCAATAATAAATAATATTGTTACAGGTATCTACATCACTCACCTTGAATTTTACATCATGGTTAATGTCATTTAGAAGTTTTTTATTTCTGACTCCAGATCTTCCTACATAATATTTAATTTTCAAGCCCCTGATTTTAGCCAAATTCATGTATTGAGTCAATATGCTAAGCAAAAATGTGTGGATCTCAAACATGACGTTATCTACAATTTTATGTTACCTCGCAATTTTGACATCTCTTGGATCACACCCTCCTCTTCCATCATATTCAAGGGCATTTTTTGATTCCCAACCTTCTCTTCATTCACATTTTGGGGAACCTATCAATAGACTTCCTTCCATTAATTGATCCTTTGGGGCATCTTATGGTTCCTATTCTCTCCCATCCTTTATCTTGGGGGCATATTATGATGCATTTCATCTCCCAATCCCTTTTAAATCCAAAAATAAACTTATAACCATTAGATCATACTCCAAAAAATATTTAAAGGATAACATCTTCTCTCCCAAAGCATACCCCACCAAAGGGTATGTTCTCCTTTTGCAATTAGATATACATATCGTAACCACTTACACTATCCTCTTATCATATTTATTTATTTATTTTCTTACTTGACCTAATTTTTACTTCCTATCTTTAAATACTACATAATTGCATATGCTTCATAGACTTAACGTATTAGTATAACTTTATACCTCTTGGTTTCAGATGCTTCATAGTTTTAGCTTATTGTATTCTTTACCTCATTGGGTACATATGACCATTCTACTTATCTAATATCTTTTGTATTTTATCTTTGGAAATATAATTTAATATGTTTCATAAATTTGACATTTTATTCCCCATTGGGTTTATGCAATCATCAATATCTTAATTGAGAACTTTGTTGGTTAATTTCTAACTTATTTCATAACTTTCCCTCGACACCTTCCCTCTTGGGCACATACGGCCACCATCCTCTTTTTAAACACTATGATATTTTATTTTTTACAACAAATTCTATATGCTTCACAACTTTTACATCTTAACCATGTGGGTTTATATGACCATTAAACTATTAATTGAGAACTTTGGTAGTTTCTGTTATCCAATTTCATCCCCCGGGTGAAATTTGACAACAAGAAAGCTTGCATTAAGGCAATTGCAAAGGAACCCAATCTCAGGAAAAATGGAAAAAATCCAATAATTTGTTCGGGATCGCTTCCAAGTATTTCATGAGACCCCTTGAAATACTGAAAAATCCTAAAAATGTATAAAACTAGGAAGGGATAGTTAAAGGGGTTTAAAATAACCATCTTGGTCTTAGGGGAGTTGGTGAGGTGGTGACTGAGCTACTAAAGCTCTTCGAGTTACTCCAAGGCCATCGAGCTCACAATTTGCATTGTCGAGCTAAACCGAGTTGCATGGGAAAGCCCACTGAGTTGTTTTGTAAATGGGCCCAAGCTCTTTTCATTACTCACTGAGTCATTGTTTAAGAAAGGGTGAGCTATGCAAATTACCACCGAGCTATATATTGTGGAAGGGCATTGAATCCATAGTAAAGAAGGTTGAGCTATATATTGTGGAAGGGCATTGAATCCATAGTAAAGAAGGTTGAGCTATATAATGCATAGGGGTTGAGCTAGCTGAAGGTAAAGGGCATAGGGGTCGGGCTAGCTGAAGGTAATGAGTTGAGCTATATGCAAAGGATCGAGCTACCTTTGTGGGTCGAGTTAACTCCTAACTACAAATGGGACCGAGTTCATGCGATGGAGCAGTGAGCTAGCTTGATCGAGTTGCATTTAGGCCTCTGGTGGGTGAATGGAGCCATTTAAGTGGACAAAGTCTGAGTTACAAACAATAACAACCATGGAAATCATCAAGCCAACATTGGTTGGGGACTAACCAGTGCGAATTGGCCTGCCATAGATATTTGTTAATATGTATACAGGTGGCTCATTGCACATCTTTAATGAAGTTGAGTTGGAATCATTACAAATGCCCATATTGTGTTGAGCTATGCATCACAAAGGAGCCTAGGCCAAATCATTTTAGAATCCCAACCGAGCAATGCAAGGGTTTGAATTATGCACCAATTACAAAGAGGAATCATGAAGGGTAGTTACAACCAATGCATGGCAAGCTCATACCACAGGTGTTCAAGGTGACATGGTGATGCATTTGCAGAGTTAATCGAGTTATGGTTCGAGGCACATCAAGTTGGAGCAAGTCACTTTGTGACCAATTCGAGTCATTTTTATTACATAAAGGCTAAGTTATTTTCCATGGGACACCAAGTCGAGCCATACATGATAGAGTGAGTTGTCGCAGAGTAAAAGAAATGGAGGCTCAGACACACTTAGTAACAAATGGCGAAGGGATTGAGTTGGCTCGCCGAGCCAACTCAGGGAACCCGACGAGTTTAGAGCCAGATTCTTGCGGCTGAAGTGGGAAAACATGGCCAAGGTAACTTGGTTGAATGTGGGACACACCTACGGCCAAAGCCTAAAATCACCACACAACGAGGAACTCGGTGGCCTTGCGACAAATGTGGAAGTTGGGAACCCAGGTGGCCTGTGGGAAAGTTGTGCATCGAAGGCCCAAAATTGTTGCATCTAATGTATCACATAGAAGGTGCGGGTCAACAAACCAAGTGGCCCGATCAACTCAATAAACTCAGGAGCCCAAATCAGGTGACACAGAGTTTGACGACCCAAGCGGCCCAGACCGCCAGGAGTTAGGTTTGTTGCGAGGTGCATCATCCCGCAATCCATTAACGTAGATGTTGAGCCCAATGCACCGAGGTGGCAATAAAATAACACAACATTGTGTTTGATGGCATAAATGGCACCAAGTTGGGAGATATAAGGAGGTCAGTGGTGTGAGGTGAGTGCATGTGGCGTCAAGTTAGAAGGGTAAGGTGGTTGATCCAATGCAACAAACACTCGACATGTGGATATAAGAGAGGTCAACGCCAAAGAAAAATGATGGGTAAGGAAATAAAATAAGGGGTCATCATGGCATTTGTAAATGGCTCGATGCATGGCCAATGTGAGTGCTCAGAAAGGTAAAGATAAAGCCAACTCGGACAAGTTGGCCGAGCTGGCACATACAATGTTTTAAATAATCACCCCCTCCATATGAAGACATAGAGAATGAAATTAAGGGCCCCATCATGTTTTAAAATCCCAAAGAATTTTAACTGATGTGAGAACATTAGAAAGGAGAAGAATTAATTTAAATGTCATTTTCCAACTAGAATTAATTGCTCGGTCTCGTAACAATGAAGCAAGCTTGACAAGACCAAAAGTAGCTGCCTCTGCTCAGAAGCTCATAACTTGAGCATTTCTTAATGGAATTGCACAAAATTGGTCTCATTGGAATCGTGGTTCTAAGTCCTACACACATCAGTTAAGAAATTTAAAAATTGATGAAGTTTCAGAGGATAAATTTATAGAGAACGGATCCAGTTCCAAACATAGACCTTCAAAGTGGTTGGAAGTGCAATTAATGGACATGCACATCATATTCTTCAACTAAAGGTTATGTGATAACATGAGGGATATTTTGCAAATTAAATATCATCATTTTCCATCATTTATGGTAGGTTGCAAGTGGTTGGAGAGTAAATTTTGGGAATGCATTGTCTCTCTTTTTCCCATTCTATAAATTGTAATGAGGGGCTCATTTGCAAGGGAGTTAGTCATTTTTCCTTTTTTCCCCCTTTCTCTTTCTTCTCTGCTAGGTTGAATGTGGAGTTTTAAGCCTCCTCTCCAAGATTTGTAATGGCATTTTCTTGCCTCTTTCCCACTAATGATGTACTATGCATACTTTTAATGGAGCAATAGACTCTGTTTTGTGATGCATTTGTCCATCCTTTGCATATTTTGTTGTCTCTACTTGCCTCTCTTCATTGCAGGGTATACAATGCATATCATTGGTGTTTATTGTAGATTTTGGGAGATGTGTTTAATGGGAAATAAATGGTGTTATGTGTGAATCCCTCTTTGGTATGTGGTACATCTTGTCCACCCTCTCCATTGCTCACCTCTCTCCATTTCAGGCAGTTGGATAGTGATTGATGCAACATAGAATTCACTAGTAAAATCCCAGGCACGTTGGCACATCACTCAGCCTAGACTGAGTGCTTTCCTGAAGCGTGCAAAGGTACCAGGCCCCTCTTTAGGGTTACTATTGCAGGATGTTAGCATGATGAAGACTTAAAGCATTTAGATCTATGACTAATATATCATTCTATAGTGCATGTTCAAATCTAGATCTAGAGCATAACAAACTTAAATAATAACCATGATGAAATCAAGCGTGCAAGAACTAATTATACTCAAGATTTGATACTCTATTTCAGCCAATACACTCTATTGCATTTAAACATGATAAATACACAGAAGCCTATTACAATAGATACTGTCATAGTTTATGCACGCATCAGATTTGGCAGCATAACTTCACAATAACTCAGTTCTTACATACCATTCTCACACACCTATACTACGTAGTTCATTACATATTTATAAGGGGTGGGGAATTACGCTTCACTACTTATCCAATCCCAAAATAGGTCACATGCTATTATTAGCCACGCGCCATTACAATAATAGCCACACATACAAGTGCGCTAACAATATAATTCTTCTAGTTAACTGTCAGTAGTAAATCTATTCTCAGCATGTACTCATTCAAAGTGCTTCGTAGCCGATCCTCCAAAAATAGCCAATGCGTGTCGTACAAGTCTTTAACTAGTTTGTGTGTTCGACACGCTATCTCCAAAAGTAGCTCCTCATTGTGAAAACGGATAAGTCCCGAATCTATCTTTGTCCTCAACACGTGATTCCTTACCGATCCTCCCACACATTTGAATGTGCTCTGCTCTTCTGTGCAAGCCTTCTGTATGTTTTTTGCTAAGTGCCAGATTTTGTCTAACCAACAGTGATTAACAACCTCCTTTTCTGGTGTATCACCACTCTTAGTGTAGTTTTATTTTCGTGTAATCTCTCTCCCTGTCTCCTTGGAATATTAGAATAGGACTAGGTAGTTTTCTTACCTGCATTAGGAGTAGTTTGTGGTAGGTAGGGTTAGGAGTAAGAATCAACTTTCTCTATAGGGTTATCTCAAGCCCACAAGTCCCACAACTTGAGAGATAACCCAATGTTACAAAAATTACACCGAATGCCCCATCCATCAAACTGTCTCATTCGGGGGGTGTTGTAACTTGGTGATAATAGTTTCTTTTCACTTTATTTTGTAACCTAGCTTTAATTCCAAAATTCTTGAGTTCATATGGTCGTTGATATCTTTATGAGAACTTTGATGGTTTATTTTGCTATATTTACATTTTGTCTTTAATAGCTTATCCCTCTTGGATTCATACAACCATTTTCCTCTTTATGAACTACTTTGGTAATTTATTTACTTGTAAACTATTTTTGTAACTTGCCTTTGATATCTTTATAACTTGGGTTTGTTCTGACATTTTCTTCCTCTTAGGATATTTAGTACAATTATATCACATTTATGACACTCGTTTCTAATTTTATTTTATCATTCAATACTTTTGAAGGACATATGATAGGTTCATACCCGCTTTTATGACATATTTAGTAATATACAATTACTACACTGGCTTGTTCATTATCTTTTTCATCCTTCATTCCCTATGAAGAAAAAACTCTCTTTGCAGTCAAATAATATATTTATCCTTCATGTTCCCTTTTGAAGAAAAAACTTTCTTTGTAGTCAAATAATAACTTTATCCTTCATCCTCACTTTTCATTGTATTTTTCATTTTTTCTACTCCTTTTCTCACTTGAGGCACACCTAATTTTGAGACAAGATCGCCATTTTTCCTTAGGGTGGTTCTAGAAATATCTATGAATCTTGGTTACAACATGTTTTCATCTATATTGGTTATGTGTAAGCTCTCTAGCATTCTTATCTTTTAAATGTATTTGATTATCCTTTCAAATCCTATGGAGGAGGAACTAAAAAATCAAAAATAGTAAAAATTCATAATATCAAAAGAAAAATCAAGCATAAGAAAATAATTATAAGTACAAAAGGTAATCAAAAATTAAAAAAACATGATATCGTTTGGCTTGCCCCCTATCCTAATTGAAAACTAAAACTCCATAGTTTGACTCATCACAAAGACTGAGGTCTTTTGGGGTATAGTACATTTTCTAACTAGGATAAGAGGTTACATTTATATCATTCCAACGCCTACTCTTTATAGTAGGACTATGGATCATTAAACCAGTTCCCTGGGAATGGGGAACACACCTGGGAAGGTAGGAAAAATTTATTTCTATTGTTTATCAAAGACTTATATGGGATATATTTATGCATTATTTTTCTTAATATGAATCTACATACTTGGGTTCCTTCATACCTTGATGACGAAAACCTCTAGTCAAGTTATATTGATTATATTGTCTCATTCTCTACTAAGGAACTCGTATTTTCATTATGGCACCTTAATTCATGTTTATGTGATCACTCCTTTTATCCACTTCATGGATATTATTGACAGTTGACCACTGATTTAACCAAAATCTGAATAATATAAAGTGGGGTGATTATCCTAATTAGGTTAAAATTCTAGAGACTAATGCTCAATAAGATTTTATAAATAAATATAATGACGTTAAAATTCAATAGAACGTAAATGTAATAAAGAATATTTATTTGATTAAGTACGTGCTACAATACAGTAATACACAAGAAAATAGATTGAGTTAGCTTTTTGTATGTCTTACAAATGTTGCCAATTTGGAATTAGGGAAAGCAAATTATAACAGGATGAACTTACTTTTGTCTTGGATTTTGGACCCTAAATCCTCTCTAAACATTAGCATCAAACTATGACATAGGCACCAAGTGTTATTATCCTATTTGGTGTTGTTTCTTAACTTCTAATAAAACTAGGTTTCTTCATCACTGAATGTGTTTAACCCTTAATTAAATTTTAGGGAAATTTAATTAGGTTTGGATTAGATTAGATTGTTTGATATCCATCAATGTCTGATAGTCTTTTGTTTTGTGTGTTATGACCTTGGAAAACTAACATACAACATTTTGAGGGTGCATTATATAATGTTGTAGCAAAGGGGAGTTGTTAACTACGTGTCTAAAATTTTTACACACATCACAATATTTGTTTTGACCTCTAGCTTTTATATAGCGGCATTCATTCTTATGATGTCCTTCCTCCCCACAATTTGCACACCATATATATTGAGTCGAGGCTTCTTTCTTTCCTATAATTCCTCTAGTTTTTGCATCACTAGTGATCCAGAGGATCCTTACTGAGAAACATAGGTCTACGATCTTCCATAATTCTTTTGTAATCAGTTGCACTACATACAACAAATCAAGAGCTTTCCGCTGAAAACAAAGGCCATATATAGAAGGTATTGCACGCTATAATTTTTGGCAATTTGGCAAAAATAAAAGACTGCGCGGAGGTTTGTGATGACATGGATGTGTGTACATTTTCCATGTGGACCAATGAAACATTGACAAGCGGCAAGCTGATATTGATTAAAAAAATTGTTTTGCATCTCTAGTCTTTAAAACTTATTATCAAATGGGTGGGCCCCGCTATTTGTCGGTTGGGGCCCCTCATCCAGGGTCAACACACTCTTTTTGCAGAGAGGTGTCTTTGCCTTTGTTTCTTGATATCACTATATTGAAGATTTTGTATATAATTGTTTTTTTATTCAACACACGGTGAACGTGGGATATATTATGCATTGTATTGTAAGTTTCATTATTGCAGGACAAAGTTGTATTGGGTACTAACCCGACTCGGCGAGTCGAGCTCATTCTATCTCAGATGACTGAGCTAACCTAACCACCACCAGCTCTGCCTCCAATTCACCTCTCTTGCCGACTTGCTCAACCCTTTAAGTCGACTCGCCACCTAGCCTGTCATCTCCTCATTGCACCGCCCAACATCTCCTTAAATCAAACTGATTCCACCTCATTCCGTCGAGCCAGACTTAGCCTTCATTGACTCTTCATAACCAAAAATTGCCCCAACTTAGCACAACACCCTCTAACCGATCCACGTGGCCTAGGGAAAAGTGGTCCTAATACCTATGAAACATATCAACTGGTTAATTTTAAACCCATCAACCTTCCACCATGCAAAGAATGTGGGATCCTTCCCCACCTTGGTAAATAAAGTGGTAGAGGAGGTTAAGGGGGATTAAACCCTTAACCAACTGGATAATAAAAATATATGTGATCATTGGGGTATGGACGGTAAACAAGTTATAAAATGGAGGAGTTGATATTTGAATAATTAATCTTGCAGGTTTGTGTAATCCTATACGACAATATTGGGAGTTAGAGACATTTTCAGAGAAAGATTCCAAAGGAGACCAGGGTTTATTTTTCTTGAGGGTTATTGTGATAGGTTGAAGAAGGTATAAATCACTTTGTACACCATTTGTAAGTTTTATTTAAAGGTGATTTTAATATATCAGTCTATTACTATGGACCAAGAGATGTAGGCTTTACGTTGAACTCCGTTATTAACAGATTGTGTCATTGTTCCTTGCATTTTCTTCTGGTTTTTCTGATTCCAGAGTCTACTTGAAAATTTTAAATAATTATTAAAATTAAAAAAAATTCATAATGTTAAAATTACATCCAAAAAGCATATATTTAAAAGTAATTTTTGGTGTGTGTTTGTAAATTTCTTATGATTATGGATCATTTAGTATTGGAGCTGGTCTATGATCAGTTTAACATTCGCTTTCAATTGCAAGTTTGTGTTGAATGTTGACAAGGTCGTGCTCTAGCAATGATGAAGGAGAATTGGCAGGTGTTAATCCATAAATTAGGTTGAGATGGTCATGAAGCACAGAGATGGCCAAAGACAGAAAAGAAGAATTTCGTCAATCCTTCATGCAAATGCAAGAAATGGTGGAGGAATTGTACCGGGATGGGAAAAGAAAGATGGAAAGAGAATCCAATAAAGGTAAAAATAAAGAATATTTGTCTTCTCCATGTGAATTTGATTCTCTAACTTCAAAAAGTGGTAAATGAAAATTTGATTTTCTTCATTTATTAAAATTGGATATTAAGTTTGATTTGTCAATGTATAATGGAGAGCTTAATGCAGAAAAGTTGGATAACTAGATCAAGCATAATGAAGTATAGTGAAAGGTTCAGAAACTTGTTGATGATGAACCAAAAACTCATCTAGAAACTCTTCAAATAGGTAGCACAACACTCATTTGGTGGGAATGTAAGATACAAGAGGTTGATGAGAAAAAAAGGTAATGCAATGTCTTCTTGGAATGATTTTGTTTATGATATAAGAATGATTTTATCCTTTAAGTTATGTGAAACAAGTTATGATGGATTGGAAAATTTTAAGGCAAACTAAGGGACAACGTGTTTAGGATTATACACAGGATCTTAGAAAAAGGGATTTCATTTTGGGTATTTCTCTCCATACACAAGAAACACTATTGAAATATATTGGTGGATTACATAGTTATTTAAGACATATAATTCTCATGTTTAATCCTATTAACCGTGATGTGTTGTGTGTATAAACTACTCATTTGGAAGCAAGAGGGAAAATGACCAAAGAGTCTTCCTCCTCGAAACACAAGAACAAACAATCTGACAGTAAAGAGAAAGGTTTGAAATAAACAGGTAAATGAGAGGGTAAGCAAAAGAATAATGCTACTGTTAATAAATAAGATGATAAACCATTTTACAATCATTGTAAAAAGAATCATGATGAATCTAAGTGTTGGAAGTTACATCTGGAACTAAAGCCTAAATGGTTTAATAATAAGAAAGGAAAAGAGAAGAAAACCAACACTATGGTGTATGATCTTGGATCTGATTCCAGTGATGAGAGAAATATCATGGCCATGGGTTTATAAGGTTGTAATTCCTCCTCTTCTTTTAGCACTAGTTCATATAACGTTGCATCTTTTTCTAAACAACAATCTATACATAATGAAAAGAAAAGAAATTAGTTTTTCCACCTTAGAGTTGTTTCTAAACATACTAAAATAGACACTATATTTGATAGTGGATCTCAAGATAATTTGATTTCAGAGGAGGTTGTGAAGAAACTAGGACTCCAAACCAAACCACATCCTAAACCTTATCCTTTGGGTTTGGTTTGTGATGATGCAAAATTACAGGTAAAAAAACTTGTAGATTTAGATTTACCATTACTGAAAAGTTCATTGATGAGGTTGAATTAGATGTTGTTCCTTTAGACATTTGTGGTGTGGTTTTGGGAAGTTCTTATCTTTATGGCTGTAATGAAATATTCAATAAGGAAGAGAATAAGTACTTGCTTGTTAAAGATGGGATTGAATAAATTTTTAGAGCTCATCATGTGAAAACAAGTCTTTCTTTGGTTACTGTAGGGCAGATGAAAAGGCTTGTAAATTCAAGTAAGAATTTTGTACTTGTGGCAATCAAAGCCAAAGAGAAAGAACATGACAAGGCTTTTGAAGATTGTGATCCTAAACATTGTAATGCATTGATTAATATTGTTTCTAACTATGATGATGTTTTTCAGGATCCATAGGGTCTACCTCCTAAAAGAGGGGTTCGACATGAGATATAGTTATTGCATGATGCACCTCTTCCTAACTTTGGTAGGTATGGATTGCTCGTGGTTGAAATAAGTGGACTGTTGGAAAAAGGATTTATCCGTCCAAGTTAATCTCCTTGTGGTTTACCTATTATTTTGGTGACTAAGAAAAATGGTACATGGTGGATGTGTGCTGATTTTCATGCCTTGAATAAGATCATGATGAAAAATCATTACCCTCTTCCTCACATTGATGATTTATTGGATTTGTTGAAAAATGTTGTTTATTTCACTAAGTTAGACTTAAGAAGTGGTTATCATCAGGTGAGAATCCATGAAGGCGATATCTAGAAAATTGATTTAAAAAAAAAACCACAGTTTGTTTGAATGAATTTTTATGCCTTTTGGATAGTGCAATGCATCAACTACATTCATGTGTGGTATGAATGATGTTTTAAGGTCATTCATTGATGATTTTGTGACAGTCTACTTAGATGATATTCTGATTTTGAGTAAATCATGGGACGATCATGTCATTCATATTTAGAAAGTCTTAGATGCTTCGAGAAAGGAGAAACTATATCTGAAGATGTCTAAATGTGAATTCGGGAAAACATCTTTGGTTTATTTGGGTTATGGTGTGGGACATGGTAAATTGAAAATTGATCCTACAAAAGTTGAGGTCATTGTTAACTGTCCTAAACCCAATAATGTAATAGAGGTTAGGAGTTTTCTTGGTGCATGTCAATATTGGAGAAAGTTAATAACTAACTTCTCATTTATTGCATCTCTTTTGCATTCTTTGACTATCATTAAACAGGTCTTTCAGTGGGGAGGAAAACATCAAAGATATTTTGATACGCTGAAAGAGAAAATAAGTACCACTAATGTCTTAGCACTTCCATATTTACAACAGTCATTTGAGATCGAGATAGATGTCAATGAATATGCAATGGGGGTTGTCTTGATGTAGAACATGAAACCTATTTGTTACCATTCTGAAACCTTCACGAGTGCAGTAAGAAACTATCTAACCTATGATAAATAGTTGTATGCTTTGGTATAGAGTGTGAAAAAATAGAAACACTACTTGATGGGTAAGGAAACAATAATTCATACAGATCATCAGCCCATCCAGTATCTCTAATCATAGACCAAGCTGTAACAATCTAGAGACTTTCGTTGGATGAGTTTCCTATAACAGTTACATCTCGTGATCAACTATAAGAAAGGTATACAAAATAAGGTTTTTGATATGCTATCTAGACCTCCAGTTGTTATTTCATATGTTCTTTTACAACATAGTTCTTTGGCTCATAATAGTTATAAAGAACAATATGTTAATGATGTTGATTTGAAAGAAGTGTATGAAGACTTGATGAGTGGTAAATAGGTAGGAGAATTGGATTATCATGTGTATGATGGAATCTTGTATCATTTTGGTAAGATTTTCATTCTATAGGATGAAAGAGTGCATATGATTAGGGAAGCCCATGTCGGGGTTAACCATATAACTATGTTGCACAGATCTATAATCAGATAAGCATACAAGCAATGAATTCGGAAATAAACTAGAAGATAAAATAAATAAGAGAAAGATAACACTAGATTTAACATGGTTCACCCAATGTGGGCTACATCCACCAAGAAATGACCAATATTATTATTCAGTGCTTTACAGAGGAAATACAATGAAGATCTATTGTCTTACAACACCTCACATGATGTTCAATGCTTTTCCCTCACTCAGCTACTCTTTCTTGCTCACCAAGAAAACTTACATGCAAACAATTTTTATTTTCTTCTCTCATACCCTCATACAATGCATACATGCATATATAACTATTATGGGCAACTAACTATGCTTTTAAAAACAAGAAATCATCTTTAAAGAAAAATATTTATTCTAGTTCTCATAAAAAAATAAAGCACTGTCGCACAGGTAGCTGTCGCCGGTCACTGCTTGACCGTCGTCAGTCACTTCATGACTTATGCTGGTTGATGACTGAACATCGTCACTCACTGCCTAACCACCACCGGTCACTTCATGACCATTGTCAGTTACTTCTTGAATGTCTTCGGTTACTTCCTGACCGGGTCACTGTCAAAACCAGTAACATGTAAAAGTAAGTTTCTTGTGAAGCAATTAAGCTCCATACTCAACAATCTCCCACTTGGAGATCAATTGCTCCACTGTATTGTATATCACCATCCTTGGTTCCTTTTCCTTTGCCTGTTTCTTCCTCTTCAAGTCTCAAACTCTAATACCGATAGAAATGGAGTGACGCTCCAACTTCTCCT
Source organism: Taxus chinensis (assembly GCA_019776745.2). Lineage (NCBI taxonomy): Eukaryota > Viridiplantae > Streptophyta > Pinopsida > Cupressales > Taxaceae > Taxus > Taxus chinensis. Next base: position 67,859,507 of record CM034153.1, on the reverse strand, counting down.
TTACCAATGGCTTCATTAGCATGTCTGTAGGGTTCTCATACATATGGATTTTCTCTAACTTCAGTTGTCCATCCTCCAACACCTGTCGTATGAAGTGATACCTCAAATGAATGTGTTTCGTTCTTGAATGAAATGCTGAGTTATTTTCCAGATGAATCACACTCTGACTATCATTGTATAATCTACAATCATCTTGCTCGTTACCCAACTCTTTCATGAACCTACTCATCCATATCATCTCCTTCATGATACCTATTTCTCATCCATATCAATAATGTATAGTACTCCTTGTTATGGTAAAAAATAAATATTTGTCGTAAGTGGTCTAGTTAAAATGTCTTTTAGTAAGTAGAGAGGGTCTACATGATTATAGCTATTATATTAGTAATAAGGACAAGGAGTGAGGTCATACTCTGCCTCTATAGTAGAGTAAAGCCACAACCTTATGCAATCTTGAAAATCCAGCTAATTGTCATTCCACCTACCTGTGAAAACATCTCCAGTGGTGCTCCTCCCACCATCCAAATCTCCAACCATATCTGAATCAACATATCTGACAAAGCCACAACCTTATGCAATAAAGAAGTATCTGACCCTCCATAAATCATAACTCCATGCCAGATGTCCCTCTCAAATACTTGAGAATCCATTGGACTGCTTTCAAATGTTCTTTACTTGGATTAGCCATAAATCTACTCACAAGTACCACTGCATGTGCAATGTCTAGTCTAGTACAAACCATGACATACATAAGACTTCCTACTGCTGAAGCATAGGGAACATGTGCCATGTACTCAACCTCCTCGTGTGATGAAGGACACTGATCTTTGCTCAATTTGAAGTGTCCATCCATAGGTGTACTAACAGGTTTTGAATTTTGCATATTAAACCTTTCCAACACCTTATTGATATAAGCCTCCTGAGACAAATACAACTTCTTATTTTTCATGTCTCGGTGAATTTGCATGCCAAGGATTTTCTTTGCAACTCCTAAATCCTTCATTGAAAATGTGTGAGCTAACATTTCTTTAAGTTTACCAATGTCCTGCATACTAGATCCTGCAATCAACATATCATCCACATACAATAACAAAATAACATAGCTCCCATTTTCAAGCTTCTTAAAATAAACACAATGGTCAAATTCACATCTCATATAACCATGCTAATTCATAAAACTTTCAAATCTCAAATACCATTGCCTTGGGGCTTGCTTGAGCCCATACAGGCTCTTGTTCAATCTGCACATAAGTTTCTCCTTACCCTTGACTTCAAAACCAAGTGACTGTTGCATATAAATCTCTTCCTCCAAATCACCATGAAGAAAAGTCATCTTAACATCAAGATGTTCTAAATACAAATCTTCTATTGCAACCAAACTTAGAACAATAGGAATAGAAGTCATCTTAACTATAGGAGAAAAAATCTCATCAAAGTCAATACCTGCTTTTTGTGCGAATCCCTTTACCACAAGTCTCGCCTTAAACTTGTACCTTTTCAGTTCATCCTCTTCTTGATCTTATAAACCCACTTGTTCTATAGAGTTTTCTTACCTGCTGGAAACTTGACCAAATCCCATGTCTGATTTTGTTCCAAGGATTCCATCTCCTCATCCATGTCATGCTCCCACTACTCATGGGTATCTACCTGCATTGCTTCTTTAAAGATTCTTGGTTCACCACTATCAGTCAATAATAAATAAGAACATGAAGGTGAGAATCTCTCTAGAGGTCTACTTACTCTTTGTGACCTTCTCACTGAGATCTGGGGTGTCTAAGGCTCATTATGTTCCTATTGGACATTCATGTCAATCTTTGTTAGTGACAGACATTGGTCACCTGTAACCGACCGTGGTTCTGTAACCAACCAGAGTTCCTCTACCTGTTGATTGACTGTGGTTGCCTTACCGACATTGGTTCTAGGAGTATCGACACTGGTTCCTGTAGTTGACTTCTCTGAACCTAATCCTGTCATCTGATGCCAATTAGCCTAGCCGACATCAGTTTCTGTAGAACTGACATTGGTGTTTGTGGATGTCTGCTTTAGGTCCGAAAATTGATTTTCCTTTGAAATATCATTAACTTGATCATGTTTAGGCACCAAAACCTGATCCATGTACATTCCTTTTTCATTCCAATTAACATCATGAATCTTAACAATCTTAGAATCTTCTAAATCCTAAAATCGATTTCCGAAATCACCAGATCCATAACCAATGAAAGTACATCTCTTAGATTTAGCATCCAACTTCTTCCTATTTTCTCTATCAACATGCACAAAAGCTTATGAGCCAAAAACTCTAAGAAAAGAAAAATCTACCTCTTTTCCAGACCAAGTTTCTTCTGGTATTCTACCATCCAGTGATGTTGAAGGCCCATAGTTGATCAAATACACCACTGTATCCACTACTTTTGTCTAAAACTTCAAAGGCAAGTCGATATGTATCTTCATGCTTCTAGCACGTTCTACGATTGTCCTGTTCATTCTTTCTGCAACTCCATTCTCTTGAGGAGTTCTAGTAACCATTATTTCTCTTTGTATTCCATTCACTGAATAATAATCATTAAAAGCCTTGGTGCAATACTCACCACCATTTTCAGATCTAAGGAAATTCAATTTTAAGTTTGCTTCATTTTCTACAATGGCTTTCCATCTTTTAAAAGTTTCAAAAACATCAGATTTACACTTAATACAATAGATCCAACCTTCCTTGCGGTATCATCAATGAAAGTCACATAGGGATCCTCCAATAGAAGCTACCTGGGCTAGTCCCTACACATATGAGTGTACAAGGTCTAATTTTTTCTCCTTCTTTGTTGACCCAACCTTGAGAAATATCACTCTCTTCTACTTTCCAAATATGCAATGCTCTCATAATTCAAGATCTAATTGTTTCAAATCTGATAACTTACCCTTAGCCTTTAAGATCTACATTCCTTTTTCACTCATATGGCCTAGCCAATTATGCCACATGTTTGCATCTGAATCTGTAGTAGATAGCATAGAAAAGGAATTAGTAATACAGGTAGACATATATAAAGTTCCTACCTTCTTACCTCTTGCCATAACAAGAGATCCCTTAGTAACCTTCCAAGAATCTGCTGTGAATGTAACCACACATCTAGATTCACCTGATTGCCATACAGATATTAGATTTCTCTTGAGGCTTGGCACATGCCTCACATATTTCAATACCCATGGGTTTCCATTCTACAACTTTAGACAAACATCACCTTTACTAGTAATATTGCATGGTTCATCATCACCTAAATAAACTTGTCGAAAATCACCCTGAACATAATTTTTGAAATAACCCTTATTAAGGGTAGTACGGAAAGAAGATCCAGAATCTAACACCTAAGATTTTATTTTATTATCCAAGGAGAGAATAAGGGAATCTTTCTTTATCTCACTTGTAACATTTTCCTCTTTACCTTTGTCTGATATAATCTCTTTGTTTTCCTTGGACCAACACTCCTTCTTTACGTGCCCTCTCTTTCCACAATTCCAACAAAGTAAATATTTTTACCCTGATCTAGATCTACCATGTCTTGACTTTGATCTCCCATTCTTCTTACTCTTTGATGATATCTCCTTAGATCTTCCCCTGCTTTCTATAGTTAAAGTGTTTCCAGATGATGCTTCTCCTGAGCTTTTCATGCGTATTTCCTCATTAAGGATTACATTAAGCACATCATAAAATTTCAAACCTTTAGAAGCAGTCGTTGTATTACTAACATCCATTACCAAGTCATCCTAACTATCTGACAAAGAGCATAAGAATAAAATTTCTTTCACTTCATCATCAAACAAAATTTCTACCGATTTTAATTGATTTACAATAGACCATACATCATTCAAATGATTAGATACAAATCCAACTTCTTGCATCTTAGAATTAAACATTTTTTTCATCAAATAAACTTTGTTCGAAGCACTAGGAGTTTCATACAAATTTGCTAAAGATTTCATCAACTCTACCGTGGTTTTTACATCTGTAAAATTTGAAGCCACCAATGCTGTTAGGCTCAATATTATAGATCCCAGAGCCTTTCTGTCAAGAACCTTCCATTCTTCATCAGTCATCGTGCTTGGTTGTCCATGATCATCCAACGACAAGTATAGATCTTTCTAATACAAATAATTCCCCACCTGCATCTTCCATAGTTGATAATTACGACCATCAAATTTCTCTACTTGGTATCTACTATCTTATGTCATTGCTCTACTCCCACTCAATCAGAAAACCCTCTATGAGTAAATCTTGTCAACACACAAAACCTCCAAAACAAAGCTTTCATACGAATTATTGGGGTTAACTATATATCAATGTTGCACAAATATATAATCAGATAAGCATACAAGTAATGAATGTAGAAGTAAGCCAGAAGATAAAATAAACAAGAGAAAGATAACACAAGATTTAACGTGGTTCACCCAGTGTGGGCTACGTCCACCAAGAATCGACCAATATTATTATTCAGTGTTTTACAGAGGAAATATGATGAAGATCTACTATCTTTTAACACCTCACAAGATGTTCATTACTTTTCCCTCACTTAGCTACTCTTTCTTGCTCACTAAGAAAACTTACATACAAAAAAATTCTATTTTCTTCTCTCATACCCTCATACAATACATACATGTATATATAGCTATTTTGGGAAACTAACTATGCTTTTACAATCAATAAATCATCTTTAAAGCAAAAGATTTATTCTAATTCTCGTCAAAAAACAAAGCATCGTTGCACAGGTAACCATCGTCAGTCACTACCTGACTGTCGTCAGTCACTTCCTGACTGTCTTCGGTCACTGCCTAACTATCGCTGGTCACTTCCTGACCATTTCTGGTTACTTCCTGACCGTCACCAGTCACTATCAAAACCAGTAACAAGTAAAAGCAAGTTTCTTATGAAGCAAGTAAGCTCCATACTCAACAACCCATGCTTCTCTTATATCTGATCATTTTTGTGTTGGTAAAATAGTTGAACATTTACAAATATATTTTTATTGGCCTCGCATGCAAGAACATGTAACCAAGTATATAAAAGGATGTGTTTTTTGTGCCACGAATAAGCCTGGCAATAGGAAGTTAGGAATTTACACTCCTCTTCTTATCCCTACACGTCCTTGATAAAGTACTTTCATGGATTTTGTAGGAGGTTTTCCCATGTCATCAAGGAAACATAACTATTTATATGTGGTTCTGGATAGATTTAGCAAAATGTGTGTGTTGATTAATTGTAATAAACAAATTACTGGTGAAGAGACTGCACACTTATTCTTTCAGTATGTATGGGTTCATTTTGATTTTCCCACTTCTATTGCTTCTAATTGGGATTCCAGTTTTCTTAGGGACTTTTGGTCAACTTTGTCGGATTTAATGGACACCAAGCTAAAGAAAAGCACTACTTTTCTTCCACAAATTGATGGTCAAAAAAAGGTTGTAAACCACATAATAGTACATGTACTCAAGGGTTATTGTGGTAACCATCTTAAGCTGTGGGATGAAAATTTGTATTATGTGCAACAAGTTTATAACCACGCACTTCATTCTTCTACTATGAAGTCTCTTTTTGAAAATTTGTTTGGTTATCTACCTAAATATCCATTAGATTTCTCTTTTGGACAAGAATATGTTGTTAATGGACATAATGATACTGACAAAACTAAGAAGTTTTTGTAGAAGATACAACTAGTCCATCAATTTTTCTAAGAATAATTAGAGAAAAGTCAAGCAAAATACAAGGCTAAGCACGATAAACATCGAACTGGTCACAAATTCCAAGTGGGTGATTCAGTTTGGCTTCACATTAGCAAGGAAAGTCTGACAAGTAAAGGTAAAAAGTTGAAACCAATTCGGTATGGTCCATTCTAAATCTTGGAAAAAAATGGTAATAAAGCTTTCCGGTAAGATTTACCTCCCTATATGCAAATTTATTCAGTTGTGAATGTTGAAAATCTGAAGATGTATGAGCCTCCTATGATCATTGATCATGATGATATCATTTCAGTACCTTGATGATTTTTCTCCTGGGTATTTGGATGAGTTATAGGAAGATATCATTCTAGACGGGAAGGTGAGAACCTCACGAAGGGCAATTTTGAATATCTTCATGTGGGTTTGAAGGGAATGCATGTAAAAAAGGAGAAATGGATGGAAACCAGAAAGGTGAGGGAGAAGTTCCCTCACCTCATTACCAATTAAAAATACTTTTGGATGTCCAAAAGTTTCTCAATGGGGAGGTATGATCTAGAGGATCCTTACTAACAAACATTGGTCTATGATATTACCTAAATTTGTTGTAATTAGTTGCACTGTGTAGAGTAGATCAATATCTTTTCAACAATATCTTGAACGTTGAAAATAGAGGTCGTATGCAAAAGTTATTACATGCTGAAATTTTTGGCAATCTAGAAATAATAAAGGATTACACGGAGGTTCGTAATGACATGGACAATGCACACCTGCCATGTGGACCAATGAAAAATTGACAAGTGGTAAGGTGATATTGAGCAAAAATTCTTCAACACTCATTATTAGATGGGTTGGCCCCACTATTTGTTGGTTGAGGGCCCTCAGCCAGGGTCAACACACTATTTGTATAAAGGGGTGCCTTTGCCTCCATTTCTTCATATTAATATATTGAAGCTTATGTATATAATATATTTTGTTATTCAACACACAGTGAATGTGGGATATATTATGTATTGTATTGTAAGTGTTGTGTATTGCTCGAAAAAGTTGTATTGGGTACCAGCCCGACTCGGTGAGTTAAGCTCATTATAGCTCAACCTACCAAGCCAACCTAACAACCACCAACTCACCCCACTTGCCGAATCGCTCGGCCCGCCAAGCTGACCTACCACCTAGCTTGCCAGCTCCTTACAACACTGCATGTTATCTCCTTAACTCCCTTTAACTCTACCTCACACCGCCGAGCCAAACTTAGCCCCCATTGACTTCTCATAACCAAACACCACCCCAACTTAGCACAACACCCACCAGATGATCCACGTGGCCCAAACAAAAGCATTCTTAAGACCAACATAACATATCAAATACCTAATTTTAAACCCACCGCCCTTCCACCATGCGAAGAATGTGGGATATTTCCCCACTTTGGTAAATAAAGCAGTGAAGGAGGTTAAGGGGGATTGACCCCTTAACTAACCAAATAGTAAAAAGATATGTGACGATTGGGATATGGGCAGAATACAAGTCATAAAATGGAGGAGTTGGTATTTGAATAATTAATCTTACAGGTATGTGTAAGCCTAAAAGGCAATATTGTGAGTTAGAGACATTTTTGGAGAAAGATACGAAAGGAGACCATGGTTTCTTTTGCATGAGGATTATTGTGATAGGTTGAAGAAAATGTGAATCAATTTGTACACCATTTGTAAGTGTTTTCAAAGATGATTTTAATAGATGGGTCCCTTAATATGGACCCAAAGACGTAGGCTTTATGTCGAACTCTGTTATCACAAAATTGTGTCATTGTTTCTTGCATTTTATTCTAGTTTTTCTGATTCCATAGTCTATTTGTAGATATTAAATAATTATTAAAATTGTAACAAATTCATAATGTTAAAATTACACCCGAAAAATCATAGATTTTAAAGCAACTTTTGGTGTGTGTTTGTAAATTGTTTATGATTATAGATCAACTACATCGAGCTCTGCTTCTGTTTCAAAACCCAAATTACTACTATCTCCATAATCTTCATTTTTTTCCACTCTTATAGCCGCTTCAATGGCTTCTATTTTATTTGAAAAAAAAATTGTGCAATAACAAACTGGATTTTACCGCATAATCCTTCTATAAACCACACAATTTTATTTGACTCATCAAAATTGAAATTTGTTTCATTCATGACATCTGAGAATCTGAGATCATATTCTATGACCGTTTCTCCCATCCTCTGTTTTATTTCTTTTAGCTCCTAAATTGTCTCCCCAATACACTTGTTTCTTTTGAATTCTTGAGTTAACACATTGTAGATGTCTTGCAAATTATTTGAACTCAATTATCTTGAGTAAATGAATTTTAAGGATCTTCTTTATTGTGCACCTATTAGTTCACATTTCTTGGTATTGTCATTCGGTGACTCCTTTTACACCCCATCACATGTCACATGTCAACAAGTAATGTTCAGGGTCAGTAGTTCCTGATTTAATTTAATTTGAATTAAATCTAATTGTAGAGTAACTATTAAAATAAATGATGTATAGATGATAAAGTACAATAATGCCACAAGAAAATTAAGACTTAAAGTATAAAACCCTAAGAAAGGAAGAGAGATGGAAGACTTAGCTGATATTTGAATGGACAGGAAGTGATATGGGCAGGTGCGACTAATGAACATATTACAAACATGGTCGTCACTAGTCACTGAAATATTTCTAGTGCAATAACATAGCTAGACACGGGTGCCCATAGCAGGACAAAGGTGCCTGGGCACTGGTGATTACTCATGGGAGATGGTGACTGCGTAGGGGCTTGGAATCTACTTTTTGTAGTGTCAAAAGGGTTTCACATTTTCTCTTTGTTGATCACCTGATGTTCACACTATGATTTCCAATGATAGTTGTAACTTGCAAAAGAGAAGTTCACTTACACAAGCCCATAAACCACATCAAACCTAAAAAGGAAAATATAGAATGGGGAGTCAAACTGACCCCGACGGTCACCCTAAGAGTGAACTTATGATCAAGTGTTGCACTACATCTCAGACTCCATGTAGTTCTTGTGTGTTCGTGTGTAAGAATGATGCCCTTGCGCAAGTTGAACTTGATAACAGGTTATAACTTAGAATGTAGCAATGTAATAGTATGAGTAGATGGAATAGAATAGATTTCCCCTTACTATGTAGTGTATGCAGAGTTGATGCAACCCTTATTTCTTGAATGGATGCTAGATGGATGCCTTTTGAGTGCTTTAGTGCCTTTAGAATGCAAGCTTAGGTGATGATAGTAATGTTTAATGCTTGGATCCTTATTTTGAAAACATAACCATGTATTTATATGGTTCTCTTGTTTGAATTTTGTAATTGACAATTGAAATGCCGACCCATAAGTGAAAAAAGATGCCCAAAAGATAAAAGAGAAAAAGGAGTGAGTAAGATAAGAAAGGGCCAGGGGTGCCCATAAGGGACAGGATCGCTTGGGCGCTAGTGTCCGAATCCATGAAAGTTAAAAAAGTAAAGTTCCCACTGGGTTGTAGGGTGTGCAAAGCCAAATAGAAAACAAGAGACAAAGAAAAGAGGCCAAAGATAGTTCTCAAGTACTAGTTTTCTTGCTTAGGAATCATGTAAATGCTAACATGATTTTTGGACCTAGAAATGTACCCAAGTCCATGATTTCGTGTCTACAGTTCCATCATATGGTTGTAATCTTGTAAATGGATTAGAGTCACGAGCCATTATGCATCGTAGTCCCAACTGGTATCTTGGTTGAATTTTCACAATTGAAAAACTCAAATTCTAACTTGAATTTAAGTGTGTTTCATATTGTGAATGGTTCACTCCAATACTTGTACTGGCCACACTATATTCAATTTTTTATTCTTTTGACTCTTTTGACTCTAGAAAACGAGCCCTATATTTTGGGTTAGTATAACTATTATTACTACCTCCCCTCTTTGTCTTATAATTTCCCCTTAGTGCAATTCTCCACAGTGAAAAATCTACTTCTCTTGTGACTTATCTTATACCAATTTTTTCTATCCTTGACTTTAATAGTGATTTTGTTTCATATTTCTATTCTAGTCTCCTTCGTAGTTCTTGTAGAATTTCAAAATTTTCAATGTCATTTAGGCAACCCAAGTAATGAATTCTCTATCTGGGTCCTGGGATATATATCCTAGAAGAGAGGTACTATCATCTTCTATGAGCCTATGAGGGTCATGTTGCATTCTTTCCTCGTATTCTATGTTTTCTTGATTCTCATAATACCAAGTTTTCCATGATGGTTTCTCTGGGTTCAACATCCAATGTTTACTAAATCTACTCATAACTAATTCTAATATGTTTTACTCTTTTTCCTTTTCTTTTTCCTCGATTTCTCCTTCAACTTGTGTTCTCAGTTCCTTAATTTCTTTCCTTGTTTCCTCTTCAGGGTCCACATCTCGCCATGCAACCTCTCAACCACTTCAACTCTTTTCTTCCTCAGTTCCTTCAGTCTCTAGAGGATGCTTTGTTCCCCCTTCTGCAACTACTCTTCCTATCTTACTCTTACTCATAATTGTTTTTTATTTCCCCTAGAATTATTTCCACTTCCCTGTCTATTACAAAGTCTTATTTCTCTCTACAACCTTTCTAATCTCCTTTTTAATTCATTTTGATCATTATCAGACCCTTCCATATTGCTCTTTATCTCTAACCCCTTCCCATTCCTCTTCATCTTCTAGAATTACATCCCCATACCACCTACCTGACTACTCCATACTACATGAAATCGACGCCATGGCCTTTTCCATAGCCAATATTTTGACAAAAAATGATAAATTTCTTACAAATTTTTCACTTAGTCCAAATAGAAAGTGTGTTTCAACATAATCAAACAAGCAAAATTTTTAAACAATAGCTTTAGTTACATATCTATGAATAGTATTTTTTATCCAATGATCAACAACACATGTCCACATAACATCCTAATTACTCAATATTTCATCTTTTTCCTCCATCCATTTGTATTCATACTTAGGCTCATGTAAAAATAAAATTAAATAGAGCTATGTCAGAATACATATGGGAAAATAAATAATATCGATGCACTTTCTATTATGATCCAAGATCAACCTCTTTCAACTCAAATTACATAGCTTTATACAAAATGTGATGATTGTTGAATTACCAGTCCTTTCATCTTCTTCTCTTCTCTTCAGAGGCTTTTTGTATTCTCTACCAATGAATAAATAATATATAAATTTGACTCCATGGGTCACAATTCTTGAATGATGTGAGCGTAGGCCGGTGGAGGGATGGAGAGTTGCATTAGCAAAAATTGTAAATTATGTGAAAATCATGAAAATAGTGAAATTCGTGAAATCTACGAAAAGGGAAAAAAGTATGATTTTTAAAAAAACAAGGTAGTGGTGGGAGATGGGGTTTCCACACCGGGCGTCGGGGTCCTCACTGGTGCGAACATGATCCCAGTGGGAAGTGGTAGGAGTGAAGGCTCCCGAGGCTTAGCTCGTGAACTTAAAGTGAAAATGGCAGTGTCTGAATTGGTCAGACAATTTGGCGCTTGCTTGGTTATTAAATCTCTAGTTTACTTGTTAGGGGATTTAGTGCTGGAGAACCTGGCTACGGATAAATGTCTAATGCAAGTTGTGCCCCTCGAGGGGGTGCCACAGGAGGTCCCTTTCAGTCTAATTCCAGGTGTGCCTCTTGGGCTGAAGAGCTCAGATGACTTCAAGGTTGGAGGAATCAATTTCAAAATTGATGTAGAGAGCTTACAACTATCGATGCCTCCACCCTACAAGGATGACTTTTCAGATCCTGGGGTGAAAAGGGCAATTTGCTACAAGTTTTTCGGATCCCATTTCTCTTGGAGAAGGATTTTAAGCTGGGTGGTGCAGTTCTGGGGCACAAAAGCTAAACCGAAATTCAGCTTCCTTTCCAATGGTTTTTTCTAGGTTAGTTTTCCTTCCCCTGATCTGCTGAATCTGGTGCTTAAAGATGGACCTTGGTTCATGAATTCCTCCAGCCTATTCTTTCCCCCTTGGTCACCAAATTTTTATCCCTGGAAGGAAAAAATCTCCAAGGCCCCGCTTTGGCTAAGCATTCATGGTCTACCTGCGGACTTCCACAAATGGTCTATTCTAAAGCCAATTGCGAACTCTCTAGGGGTCTTCATGCCCATTCATAATCCTTCCTTGATTTTTTCGAGAAAAAGCTCAGTGCATCTTTGTGTGGAGATGGACCTAACTACCCCTTTGCCGCCGTCTTTGAATTTCCAAACTAAATTTGTCCCTAAGTGGTTTGCCATTGAGTATGAGGGTTCTAATGTAAAGAGTTTTTACTACGGGCAATTAAGACATCTAATTAAGGCCTGCTCTTTGAAACTGGCTAAGGACTCCAAGGAGTTGGACTCCTAGAAGGCTGCTTCTAAGGTAGAGGGGCTGGTGGAGAGATATATGGATCCTTCCTTGGTAGGTGATCTATTCCCTCTTTCTTTGCTAAAAGAAACTGAAGAAGTGCATAAAAAATTTGGGGAACTAATTTCCCTTATTAAGGAAGGGATCAATCAAGGGAAAGTGGTTTCTCCGAATTTGCTTCAATCTTGGCTTTCAGATAAAGTTGAGGAAAATAAGCTTCAGTCCCTTTTGGGTGGTGGTGTCTTAGAGGAAGGGGAATTTGAGACGGATTTGCTGGTACTGGCTATAGTCCCTTCAAAATTGGCATCTGTCCAGGCAGGGTTGAAGGAGGCCAATTGTGGTTCAGCCGGCAAGAAAGGCAAAAAATCTAAGCAAGATTTGGCATTGAAGGAAGTGGATGTGGGAAAATAAAGTGTCCTAAACTTTGTCAAAGTTGTGTTTGGGGGTGACTGCCCTTCCCTATCCTAAATGAAAATTCTCTCTTGGAATATCAAGGGTCTCAACACCCCTAAAAAAAAACTCTTGTTCAAGCGTTATCTTTTTTCTTCGGAGGTGAGTGTGGTGTTGCTTCAAGAAACCAAGATGGTTGCTGTGGAGGCAGCTGTGCTTTGGGGGAATTCAGTTAAGGGCTAGAAGTACTAATTTTCAGATGATTTCGGGGCCTCTAGGGGCTTAGGATTCTGGTAGGAGTGTCAGGTATAGCTTGATCTTATCTTCTAGAATCACAAGTGGCAGTTAAGATGGGTCTAACCTAAAAATTCTCAATCAGTCTTCTACCTCCTCAATGTGTATATTTTAAATAGTATAATTGGTAAAAGAGAGGTTTGGCTGGACATCTCTAGGTCTTTACTCCCCCTTGAAGATCAATTGATCCTTATTTGAGGTGAATTCAATGCTATTACCTCGAAGAAAGATAAAAAAGGTGGTATTATAAGGAATCGATAGTCCCAGGTTGATTTTTGTTCCTTTATCTCTGATAACTCTCTTCTTGATATTGAGCCCAAGCTAGGTTGGTTCACCTGGAGAAATCGTAAGAAGGGCTTTAGTAATATTGTTGAGAGACTTGATAGGTTCTTAGCTGGACCCAAGTGGTCTTTGAATAATGTTATTTTAGAATGCTCGATTTTGCCTTGGTCTAGCTCAAACCACTTTCCGGTTTCCCTTTCAGTTAATATCGACTTTGCCCCTCATAAATCCCCATTTAAGTTTGAGCTTATGTGGTTGAGGGATGCCTCTCTGGAAAACAACATTTCACAATGGTGGAATTCCTATAAGCTTTAAGGTTCATAGATGTTTTTGCTTGCACAAAAACTTAAATTTCTCAAAGGGGACCTGAGGATTTGGAATAAGTCTTGTTTTACAAATATCTTTGAGGAAAAGGCTAGAGTGGAAGTGGAGTTGAAAGCTATGAATGAGATAATTTTTGTTTCCGGCATGGGCGAGGTAGAGTTTCTCCAAGATAATTCTTTACTGACCGAGCTTGGCGAGATGCTTCTAAGAGAGGAGGATTATTAGAAACAAAAATCGAGGGAAATATGGCTCAAGGGAGGGGACAGGAATATAAAGTTCTTTCATCCAACTGTTAAAGCTAGGCAGAGCTCGAATTTCATCTTCAAGATAAAGAGTTGCGATGGTAATGTCCTCTCTGATCAAAAACAAATTTATGATGAAGGGGTTCAGTTTTTTACCTCTTTTCTTAGAGGTGATATCACATCCTTTGAATAAGATCAATCCTCTTTCCTTGACAATATTCCAAGGTTGATCACTGATGCTCAATATGTGGCCCTTCTTAAGCCTCTCTCTATGAGCGAAGTGGAGAAAATGGTTTTCTCCATGACCAAGAACAAATCTCTGGGCCTAGATGGTTTTTTAGGTTGATTTCTTTTAGAAATTTTGGAACATCGTTGACTATGATGTTTGGGCGGATGTGGAAGAATCCCGTAGATCTCGATCTGTGCTTGAATCATTGAATTGTACCTTTATAAGTATCTTCCCGAAGTTACCTCAGCCCTCTACATTCATGGATTTCAGGTTGGTTTCTTTGTGCAATACTTCTTACAAAATCATCTCAAAAGCCATTGCTTCTAGACTCAAAGGGTTGTTGGATCCTCTTGTTTCTCTGCAGCAATCTGGGTTCCTATCGAGGAGGTTGATTTTTTATGGTATTTTTATTTCTCGTGAACTTATTCATTCTCTCTCCAGTAATAAGTCTCTCGGGTATGTTTCTAAAACTGAATATCAGTAAGGCCTTTGACAAGATTAATTGGCGTTTTCTAATTAGGGTTCTTAGAAAGTTTGGTTTTTCAGAACAATTTTTAAACTAGGTGTTCAGCTGCATTGTTGGGCCTAATTTCTCTGTGTTAATCAATGGTAGTGCTGAAGGTTTCTTTGAAGGTAATTGGGGTATAAGATAGGGAGACCCTCTTTCCTCCTTCCTATATATTTTAGTGGCTAATTCTTTGAGTAGGGCCATTTGCAATAGAGTTAGGGAAGGAAAATTATAGGGATTAAGAATTACAGAGGGGGTGAATCCTATCTCACACTAGAAATTCACGGATGACACTTTCCTATTGTTATGTTTGTGGAGCCTATTTGCATGTTAGAATGTGGTACACCTTCTATGTGTTACAGTCGGGTATGGAAAGCAAATTTTCATGGGTGGTTTATTAACCCATGGGTAATGGGTAACCATTATGGGTTGTTTTTGGGCCCATGGTTTTTTCGGTTTTTGCCCATTGTTTTTATACCCACAATTTTGCCCTTGGTTTTGATACCCACGGTTTTGTATCAAACTGCTTAAGAAATTGTCTATTTATATGGTCTTATGTATATGATAAATCTACAAGCAAATGTATTGCAGATGTGTTTTGAATTCGGGTGTGAATTCTGTAGAGTTTGTTAAGCATAGCTCCAAATGGATCTGGGTATTGTATTGAGAGAGTGGAGGCTTGTAATAAAATTTGAGCAAGTGATTCTTGGTGGACGTAACCCAAATTGGGTGAACCACATTAAATCTTGTCTCTCTATGTTGTGTTATTTATTCTGCACTTTTATTTGAGATCTATAATATTTTCTGCATATTAGTTTCTACTGTTGCGATTCTATAAGGGATTATTCCGCATATTTTATCTCTTATTTCCTAACACCTATTTACCAAAGCCAACATTTAGAAGGCCAAAGAACTTAAGGGGGTTGCCAGATGCTTATGCAGTCATAGCTAGACAAGAGGTCAACCTTGCTAAATCCTTCATCTTCTTTTTTAATGTCCCCCCTCCTCTAGAAGCTATAATTTTAAGAATTTTTGGTTTCAAAAAAGGATCCCTTCCGGTCAAATATCTTGGTGTGCCCTTGTTTGGTGGCTTAGGTAGGACCTTGATGTGGAATGATCTCCTTTCTTCGGTTAATTCAAAGCTAAATTCCTGGAAAGGGAGATGGTTATCACTAGCTGGGAGATTGATTCTCATCAAATATGTTCTCAGTGCCTCCCCTTTATACATGCTTTCCATTTTAAAAATCCCCAAAGGTGTTCTAGCAAAGCTTACTGGGATCATGAGAAGATTCCTTTGGTAAGGATCCTCTGCAAAAAGGAAAATCCCTTTGATTACCTGGGAAACTTTTTCCAAACCCAAAGAATTAGGCAGGGTTGGAATCCTCAATTTGGGTCTTCAAAACTTGGCCCTGGGTGCCAAACTATTTGGAATCTCCTCACAAAACCATTGAGTCTTTGCAGTCAAGTGGTGGGGAAAAAAATATTCAGGGGCTCATATTCTGGAATCGATTCTCCGTATAGCTAACCCTCCATGTGGTTCTCATATATGGAATTTCTTGGTTGAATGTAAACATCTCTTCTTATTCAATGCGGCCTAGAAAATTGAAAAAGGCGATAAGGTGTTATTATGGGATGATCCTTGGAATGGTTTTCCCATGCTTGGGGATAACCCTGAGTTTAGGAAATCAAGAGGCTTTTGGTGGGAGAATGGGGACCATATGTTTCCAACTATGGGCTAATTCTTGAAAATACCCCCACATTATTGGAATGGAAAAGTATTGATCACCTAAATCTCTCTTTAGAAACTAAGGCTAGCTTTCATTCGGTCGTCCAAGAAAGACATATTATGATTTCTGGGGGTAATGATGAAATTTTGGACCGCGGCCTCTTCTAGGAAATATTCCCCAAGCTGTGGTTACAAATTGTTGCATGTTGAGCATGATGCAAAGATTCTGATCTAGAAGGCCTGTTGGTCCCCCTCGTGTCCTCCTAAAGCTGGCCTTTTCACTTGGATGGATTTTACAGGAAAAATACTTACTCAGGAAAGAAGGAAAAGGTTCAGGTTTCATAGACCCTCAATGTTCTTTCTATGTGCGAAGTATGAGGAGGATCGTGACCACCTATTGTGACATTGCTCCTTCACAACAGAGTGCTAGAGTTGGTTGTGTGCTAGGCTCAATCTTCTATGGATTCAACCATCTACTCCTCCTAAAGCTATTTTGGCATGGCCTGTTAATCTTCATTCTGGTGCTCTCTCCTCGATTTGGTTGTGTGGTATGGTGCTACTAAACTGGCACATCTGGTGGGAGCATAAAAAAAGAATTTTTAGGGAGGAAAAGAACTCTATGGAAAGGGTCATTCTCAGGTTGGAATGGGCTATTTCTAAGGTGGTTTCTACTAATTGGTCTCGCTTCCACCACTTCTCCAATAATGACAGGGAAATTGAGCAGTGGTGGCCAAGAATCGTCAAGCCCGGGGCAGGTGCTCAGCCTCCTGTGATATCTTTTGCCTCGCTCCGTAGGTTGGTCCATTGGTACCCTCCCCTCCTGGGTTTCCTCGAGCTAAATTTTGATGGAGCGACCAGAGGTAATATGGGCACCTCAAGTGTTGGCTGCATTGTAAGAAACAAAAAGGGATTATTGGTGGAAGTAGCTTCCTTTAAACTCAGGGAAGGCACATTTAATTCAACTGAACTCTAGGCTCTGAGCAAAGGTCTAGAATTAGTGGCCTCCTTAAAGGTGGATAAATTGGAAATATAAGGGGATTCACTAGTAATTATGAATGCCATAATTAAAAATAAAGCTCTGTCTTGGAAACTGGACCTAGGAATCAAAAAGGTCCTTTGGCAACTCGGGAAATTCAGTGCTTGGAACATTAAGCATGTGTTTCAGGAAAGTAATCATTGCGCAGACAACATGGCGAATGTGGGGATCGAATAAGCACAACAGGAGAAAGTGGCCTTCAATGCCAAAGTGTGGGAAGGACTGGAGTTATTGGTCTCACGTGAGGAGGAATCAAGTGTTTCCACCGCCTAGCGATGTGCTTGTGTGAAGCGTTCGGTCTATTTAAAGCTATGTATAAGGGTCTCTCCTTTCACCCATTCCTCCCTCCTTTTGTTGGATATGGCTGCCCCACGCCTGCCGCATATTGCTTTGAGTTGTGAACTATGTGAGATGGTGTTTTGGTCTAGGATAATGGATAAGCGGTTAAAAAGGATTTTTCATTTTTTGTATGTAGAAGAGATGGAAGCCATGAAAGATATCTTGAGTGGTGATTTCCTATCTACGGAAGGTTGGCCATGTGTCAACAGTGGCATTGCCTCTGTGTTCATGAAGAACTTTCTGATTATTTGTCCTTCAAAGGTGGATGTGGTGAATTTGGATTTACACTAGCTGCAACCTGTGTTTTGTGGAAACTTAGCCTCTAAAGTGGCAAATTGTTGCCTGACATTTTGGCCTGTGGAGGAATCGATGTATGGTGCATCGGGGGTGGATGTGGGTGTCTTCAAAGAACTTGAAAAATGGTTCAATATTCTACTGACCTTCACTGAGCGGTTGGTGGTGTATGCCCGGGACCGTGCTGTCAACCGTGCCCACCTTGTGCTCCCTAATGTGAAGGCCCTATGTGCTCCGCTGGAACCTATCCTGCCTGGGTGGGCCAAGATGTGGCTATCTACGGTGGGGGCGTATGAATTTCTCTAGTTGGGTTGGGTGAATGCTGAAGTGAAGGTTGAACTGGAGGAAGAAGACAACTCGGGTCGGGTGTCTCTGGCTTCTAGTGTTGTTGTCTCTTTGGAGACTGGGGAGTAATTCCTCTCATACCTAGCACTATAGATATAGTATAATTTTAGATAATGTTGGTCTATGTTCGTGTATATCCAACTGTTCTTTTGGGATTTTGTTGTTTTTTATTTGAACTCTCGAGGCTTGGCCTTTATTAATGTAAATAAGGAACCAGTCCCTTCAACCCATTTTAACTATCAAAGAAATAATAATATATAAATTCTATATTTTTTCTTATATTACTATATACATACAAAAAGATTGCAAAATCATGAACTATATCCATTTTGGCTTACTATCACATTTTACTATCCAACATATGCCTTCTTAGGCCACCATTACCACTATACCTATTTCACAAACCCTCTTTGGGGTGAATTATCTAGAGGAAAATTTTATTATGCTTGAAAGTAAAACTATACTCCACTGCTCTTGAATTTCATCCCCTTCAAAAGATAGAGAATATGTCCAAGAGAAGTAACTGAATTTTCAAGTGCTTGTTATCATGCCACTTATCCAAAGGAAATTTTCTTATGCTAATAATTTTTGTGCCCTCGAAATTATAGATCATGAGGGTTTTCATACACCTCAATGTTTCTTAATGATTTTCTACTCTTAGAATGTACATGGCCTCGCAAAACTGATTGTCAATACATGATTAATGATAGTTGTCTTAATTTTCATAGTATGAAATTTGTATGCATGCATGAAGTTAAAATATTTGGGTTTCTCCTCAAGTCTACTACACACACTATTTGTGTAGGAATTATATGTTAGATTTCAAATCATGAGCTTGGTTGTGAAGGGTTCATCATGTTTCTTGTGCTAAAGATATCTCATAATATCATCTTTTGGGGATTTGACCCAACCTATAGGATCGTGTGGACCCTTTTTTATTTTGACGAACATATCCTTGGTTGGATAACATGTATGCCTCCAATGACACCATTAAACAATCCCTTTTTATGACATTGGATGATTGATCTTCTTCGTGATGCCCATTGGAATTTATGCGGAGATTTTAACATGGTGCAATCTAATGAAGACAAAGAAGGTCACCTGCTAATGTAATAGTTTGCAAGAGAGTAGGAAACCTAGTTTTACATGAGGAATAGGTTGGGATTATTTGATCTAAATCACAATCATATGAAATAATATATTCCTACATGGTTCACTTAGTCTAACTTTATACTTAGTCAAGATCGAGTCGTCAAAATATTAGGTCATGGTCATCATGGAAAATGAGATATTTTATCCTTCTCCCCCATGACCATTAGACATGTTACCGTGATTGAAAATTTATTTTTCTCAGACCATCATTCTATATGATTTTGTATGAATACCACTCACCTCAAAAGTAATAAAATTTGATTCCACCTCAATACTGCCCATCTCCGGCATGAGAGGACTTTAGGGCACATTAAATTGATTTATATTTTTTTTCTAGATCCATAAGGAATATAAGATGGATAGAGTGATGGACCACAATTATTCAAATAAATACCACCTTTATTATAAGTTATGGTAAGCAAGCTACCATATTTATGTAAAGGGCATGTGAGGCTTCATACAATGAATTCCAAAGAGTACTTATGAGCTTGATAATTCTCTATTGTAGACATTAAATCACACACTTTGGATACATTTCTAGGTCCTGATCAAACACTTACATTCATATGATTCCTAAACAAGAAAAGAAATAATTGACCACTCATTGTCTTTAGCCTCTTTTCCTTCTTTCGGGTTTCCTTCTTGGCATTACTCACCCTATTGCCTAATTTGACTTTTGACACTTCATATTTTTTGAGTCTGGATACCAACGCCCAGCCAGGATGTCAGCGCCTAGGTGCCCGTGGCCTCTTTGTTTCTTGCTCGTCTCTTTTGGGCATCTTCTATCCATTGGGCATCTTATTTTCTTATGGGTCAGACTTTTAATGGTTAGTTACAGAATTCAAATAAAGGAATCATATAAATACAATGCTATTTTATCATAATAAAGGACCAAGCTCTAAGAATTTACTATCAACACCTGAGGTTGCATTCAAAGGCATTCTAAGAGCATCAAAGAATCCATCTCACTATTATTCAAGTGACAAGAGACTGCATTCTTTTGAATATAATTCATAGGAGGGTAAGTTCATTTTGACATTCACACATCTAATTACATTGCTACATCTAGCTATTGCTCATTATTCAAGTGTGTCTGGCACAAGAGCCACCTAGGGCACAATTCTTTACACACACACACAAAACTACATGGAGTCTGAAATGTAGTGCAACACCCAGATCATAAGTTCACTCTGTCATGTGACAACTAGGGTCAATCTGACTCCCCATGTGGTTTTAGGATTTTATGTGTTTTAGGCGTTTTGTAGGTGTTATTTCTCTTTGCAGGTTACAAGTGAACTCGATGATCTTCCAATGATCTACACGTCATCAACAATAAGGTTTAGTGACATCAGTGTGACACAACAAAAATATTTTTTTGAGGTTCTATGTAGTCACGGGTACCCATCAGTGGTCTACAATGCCCAGGTGCCCCAGTCTAGCATGTTCAGGAAGTTCTGTGAATTTTTAGGTGCGGTTGCGACATATTCCTCCTCTTATTCAACAGTTTTCCAATTCGGCACAACTCAGGATCAATTTCAAAATTAGCCGAGTCTCTTTTTCAATCTCTTGTACTTAGGGTTTTAATTTCCATTTTCTTATTGCTTAATTTCCATTGTATATTATTTTGTTGTGACTCTGCAATTAGGGTTTAACATATTTTCAATTTTTTAAAAATCATTTGGTGAACTCATCTCATTCGAACACTCTCGGGTCTTCATTTCATCACTTCTTGCATTTTTTGCAGATCCTCTCATCATGAATATTTCTATTCATGATTTCTTGCTAGCCAATCCTAATTGTCGAGCTAAAATCATCACTCGCTTGGCTAATACTCATATTCCCTCTACTACTCATTCAGACATTGTTTATAACACATTTGTAGATGCTTTTGTTGATATGATTCTACTATGAGATTCTACTATGCACCCATGCATAGGCACTATTACTTTTCCCATCGCAGTTGGCCCAAAAACAATTCATACAATATTCTTTGATATTGATATCCCAATTCTATATGATTGTTTACTTGGTAGGCCATGACTTCAAAAATGTAAGCAATGTCTTCTACAGTTCACCGATATGTCAAATTCTTACATGAGGGCTTTGAATATACAGTTCCCGCTAATAGTAACCCATTCCAATATTTTTGCCTAGATCCAACTACTACATTTCCTATTCCCACTTTTGCTACTATGCATCTTGTTGTTGATCCGTGACCCATGAACTATCCAAATAACTTGCCTCCACTCAAAGGAACTCTTTATGCATTATATATTGTTCCTTCCGCTTTAATATCTCCCCTCCTACTAACGCTATGGTACTTTATCAGGGGTAAAACCATACATTTGATACCATACCACCTTCCTCATATTCTCATGAGTAATCCAAAAATGTGCTTTCTCCTTTCACATGAACACTTTTCATGAATAACTCTTATTGGGATCACATTCCATTCGATCCCACTTATTATGAGACTATTTGCACATATGATGGCTTGGCTTGACTTGGATTCACACTGGAGGATCTCATCCCTCCATTTTGTTCTCTACATATATATCATGTATATGTTTACAACATTTCTGCTTATGGCCTCTGCATCTTCCATCTATCAGTTTGTGTTGGATGCACTCTTGATTAATCAATATTAAAATAAATAGATGCCTAATTCTAAATATGTAACAACGCTAAATATAAACAATTTAAGTACAGATTTGATCCAAGAAAGATAAGATAGAAAGTATAAAACCCTAGTTGTAGATGAAGGGATAGAGTACTTAGCGGATTCACAATGACATTGAAGGTGTGTTGAGTTGGAAAACTACCAGAACCATGAGGCAGGATGTTGCAATTAGACCCATAAAAATTGTAGAGATGTCAAAAGTGCTAGGACTGGGGTATTTGTGGAGGGTCAGGGGCACTAGAGACCTATTTTGGGTACCTGTGACTACTCAAAAGTTGTGGAACTCAATTTTGTAGGGTCACAAGATGTTCGCTGCTTGTCACCTTTGATCTCATGTATATTGCTAGACTTCATTGTTATTTACATAAAACCTGCAATCATAAAGAAACACATGTAAAACCCTCAAACCACATCAAATTCTAAAAAGAAAGATGTAAAATGAGGGGTCAGACTATCCTCAACTATCAAAAAAGTGAACTTACTTCCAAGTGCTACACTACATCTCAAACCCAATTTAGTTTTGTGTGTGTGTGTGTCGAAATCGTGCCCTAGGTGGCTCTTTTGTGTGTCACACTTGATAGTGAGCAAGTATCTAGATGTAGAAAATGTAGATAGATGTGTGCATGCAAGAATGAACTTCCCCTCCTATGAAGTGTATGAAAAAATGGCAGTCCCTTGTCCCTTGTGTGGGGCTAGAGGATGCTTGAATTTTCTTTGAATGCAACCTTAGGTGGTGATAACTAACGTTTAGTGCTTGGTCCTTTATTATGGTCACATACCTTTATATTTATACGATTTCCTTGTTTGAATTTCTTAATTAACCACAAAAATGTTGACTAGTAAAAATCTAGATGCCCAAATGGCTACAAAGGACCCAAAAGATGTGAACAAAGTACAAAGAGGTTGGGGGCATCTAGAGGGGATGGGGGCACTTGGCACTGGCGTCCTGGTTGGGAATTGGTGTCTAGAATGAGAAATGTTGAACTATGAAAAGACAATCTAGGCCAGAATGAGTGTAAAACCTAGAGAGAAAATAAAAAGCAAACAAAGATGGCCAAAGACAGTGGCCAATTATTACTTTTCTTGCTCATGAATCATATGAATAGTGGTATATGATTAGGATTATAAATATAACCAAAGTGTGTGATTTAATGTCTACATTTCCCCCCACTTTATGTTGTTGAGTGAATGCTCAATAAAAAAAAGTAGATAAGAGATGCGTACCTGATAACCATGTATATCAATGACGAAAAGCATGTTGGGAGAGACAAGAAAAAGCGTGGAGTGATAAAAATGTGAAGCGTGGAAGCTAGAGAAGAGGAAGTGAAAATGGTGATAATGACCCTAGGGTGAGAGCGTATGTGTAGATGTTGCATTTGTACCTATTGTTGATGTTGATTATTGTGTGATTGATGATGTGTGATGTGACTACTACTTCCCATAAGGATGAACTTGTAAAAGAGAAGAACGAACAAGTAGTGAAATACACGTATATATGATCAAAACATGTAAAAAGTGTGTAAAAAATGAAAAAGGAACATGCGCACCTGATCCATGATGAGTGAAAAGTGATAGAAAGGATCCTGAAGATTTTATAGAAGAGCGAGCTTTTTGGCGATCTCACGCTAGTGAGTTTTTTGGGTGATCTCACGCCAGTTGTGATGAGTATGAATTTTTTGGGCGATCTCACGCCAAGTGCGGAAGAAGTGTAGGGAGAAAGGTCTAGTGTTATTCTCCAACCTTTGATTTATTCCTGAAGTGTAAAAACCACTACAGATGGTGTGTAAAAATTTGATCGAATTTGATCTAATGCAAAAGTAGAAAAGAAATTTTAGTGCATGCATGTCGAGTGCTAAATGATTGTGTGTCCTGTAAAATCCGTTATGTAAAATTCCAAAAAATGTACTGAACCAAGAAAAAATATGTAGTTGCCCCTGGTCACAGGCATCCAGGAAGGGTCAGGGGCACCAAAGCACTACTGTCTGGTGTTGGGCGCTGGAGACTGTGTTGTACTGAGGACCCAAGTTAGGATCTGGGCCATTGTTGAGACTGAAGACAATACTGTGTGTTGAACTGTGACTATAGACTACTGAAAGGGGTGACTGATTCACCTGATAGATACCCCCCTCATTTAGGGTGTATGTAATGTCGTAAGGAGTATGCGGCCCAAATGAGGACCGAGCACTAAATTGAAATGGATGCCCTCTAGGGGGAGGGAGTGTGTTTGGTAAAAACCAAGGCGCACACAAACAAAATGGTTGAAAATGAGTGTTAATGCAAACAAATTAAACATTAATGTAGAAGACAAGATGCAAGCTAAGCATGCAAGAAGACAATGTAAACACGTAAAAGTGCAGACATAATAGAATGTGAAAGGCGGGTTTCAAACATGGGAAATCACTCATGATGTCGCAAGACAATCAAGTTTATAGAGATCAAAAGCATACAAGTAATACGAGAACAAACAAGACATAAGGCAAAGCCCACAAACAATGGAAAACAAATGCAAACATTAGCAAATAGAGAATCAGACAACCATGGAAGTAAGTAGACCCGCGAGATAAATGTTGCACACAAAGCACTTGTTATCAGGTTAGAAAGATAAAAAGTATGTCAAAGTGGTATAATCTGATAGAATAATGTGCTATGAAAAAATGAAACAATAACACCCGTAATGTATGAAAGTGGATGCCCACAAGAGCTGTTGTGGTACTGGTAAGAGGTATTGCGATAAACATGTGTGTTGTGTGTATTGATATGTATGAAAGCTACATCCACAACCAGAAGACAAGTGAATACACATGTGTATAGAAAGATAATGACATATGATATATTTGTCTAGCATGTGTAAAAAGTGTACATGTAACAAGTAAAAAGAGTACTAAGTGCGACCAAGATATGCAATATGTTGAGGATGAGATGGAATGAAATAAAATGTGACTGTGATAGGAGAAATGTGCCCCCCCTGAGTGAGTGTGAACGAATATGTATGAGATGAGGTTCATTGATAAAATACCCCTCACCAGTCAAGAATGAATCATAGAGCAAGAGTGTACATCAGGAAATGGTTTGAACGTGTGCATTAGAAAGATGTGATTGATAAAGCATAGAGCATTGAGAGTGCGAGTGAATATGGTGAGGTTCATTTTAGATTGAGACCCTCAACAATTGAGTATGAACCATGGAGCTAGAGTGTGTCATAGGGTAATGAGTGCAACATGTAAATGTAGATGTTAGAAAGATATGTAGTGAATGTAATGAGCATACAGTGGGTATGATGTATAATAAAAGTTCCAAGAAAGAGATATAATGAATGCATGATGGGTGAAAAATGTAGTGTGTGAGGTTCATGTGTATAGTATGCCCTCAACAGTCAAGTGTGAACCATAACACGAGAGTGCATCATTGGGGAATGACAATACAAATTTATCAAGATGTGTAAGAGGTGTGTGAGAGACTAGATGCGAAGTGTAGAGTGAACAAGTTGAAAAGTAATACAATTGGTAGTACTAGATGCGGGGAAGAACACACATGGTGCCCCCAAGTGTATGATGATGAGGATGATCAAGTAACATCATCTAAAAGATCATCATTATCATGGTCAAAACTGAAAGGTGATGCATCTGAGACCTAGTAAGCTATAGTTTGTGGTTGATCAAGTAAAGAGCCATTACGGTGTAGGTTGTACATGATCATGGTGTATTCTTTATCGGTGAAAGGTTTTGGTGGACATCCATGT
Organism: Taxus chinensis; assembly: GCA_019776745.2. Taxonomy (NCBI): domain Eukaryota; kingdom Viridiplantae; phylum Streptophyta; class Pinopsida; order Cupressales; family Taxaceae; genus Taxus; species Taxus chinensis. The sequence goes on along the minus strand of CM034153.1, from coordinate 67,833,821 downwards.
GCATACCAAGTAAGATTTTGTGAATAGCCGAGAAATTAATTGTTGTAGATAGAAACATGGCCAAAGGGCATAGGATACGTGATACTAGTATGATTAGAGTCTAAAGTACCCCCAATGTAATCAAGCCAAGACTGCCCAAGTGTCAATGGAGAAGTGCGAGGAGCATGTGAAACAAATACTGTGAGATAGATGATACGAAGACCATAGATAACCATAATACTAACATATCCTTGATAGAGATGGGTGAATGAGGTGGCGGTAAGAGATCATCGAATGTGAAACCAACCCGAGTCAGGCCATCACATGTGTAAACAATGTCAGAGCAAGTAGGATCAAATGGAACATTATGCTAATAAGAGTTATTCATGAAAAGTATGCATGTGAAGGGAGGAAGTGTAGATACATATTGTCCCAAAGATGGTGAAGAAGGTGAAACGACGTCCAAAGTATGGATAGACCCCCGATAAAGTACCATAGTATTAGTATGAGGGGGTTGTTTGAATTGATATTCACTAGGTCCAACAACAATGAAAGTGTCATTGAAATATGAATCATATACCTCAATAGGAGTGAAATTAAGATTGCCCAATTTTTCATCAGTGAGCTCAACTGTATCGGCCTCATCATCAGAATCATCAGTGTGAACATTGTCATGATGGATAGAAGTATCGAGGATGTTGGTAGGACATTAGCTAGTTGTAGGAGCGATAGGAGCATCAGTAAGTGGATTAGTATTATTGATTAGAGTAGACACAGTGGATGAAATGATAATAGTAGTATGAGTGGAAACATATAGAGTGTTCAGAGTGGTCGAAGAAGGTGATGAAGCACTAGATTGGCCGATGTCATATGTTTAAATATTGTTATATGGAATAGGCTGTGATGGAGGGCTAGGTATAGCATTGACGAGGTCTATGCGAAAAAACTTAAATGGATCAAGTTTGTAGTAATTGTATGTTCATAGCCATCATGTAAGAATTTGATGCATCGATGAACAATGGATGTGACCACGTGCATTGCATGAATCTAGGGTGTACCAAAAGGAGATTGAATTGAAACGAGGCATCGGTGACAAAGAATTCAGCAAGGAAAATTTTAAGCCCAACTTGTATAGGTAATGTGATAGTGCCTAAGCATGTCTGAGTAGTTGAATCATACCCATGAATGAGAGTGGAATTCTTAGAAATTATATTATCTGTAATGCCAATTTTCTTTAAGAGGGAATGATCACATAAATTAACAATAGATCCATTATCGATGAGCACACATTTGATACAAATAGTGCCAAACATAACAGTAATAAGCAAAGGGGCACATGGATTGTCAAAAATAGATGATGATATGTCCTCATCAGTAAAAGATATAACATGTGGCAATTTTTTGAGAGATTGAATGAGGTGTGTGAATTCCATCAAAGAATTATCAATTTCAATGTGAATAGAATGAAGGGCGGCCTCTAGTATACGACAGACAATTAGGAGCATTGCGCAATACGCCATAGAGTGATATTTTAGTTGGTGTAATCTTAGGTTTCTTAAGATATCTTAGCCCTTAGAAACAAAAGGAGGATCCGTAGAAGTGATAGTCAGTGGGATAGAAACGGGTGGAGCCATAGGGGGATGAGTGTGGTAAGTAGTTACTACATTGATAGTAGGATTAACCATAGGCATAATAAAGTGAGTAGGATGTTAAGTACGAATTTGCATGAAATCAACAATAGTAGTAAAAATGCCAAAAAATTTAGTTGGATTAAAAGAAGGATAAGAAGAGTAATCCATGACTCGATAAGATGAAGACATACTCAAAAGGAAGATTTTGAATCGTCGGGCTCACCAAATGATTAAACAAATATTAAAATAAATAGATGCCTAATTCTAAATATCTAAGAGTGCTGAAAATAAATAATTTAAGTACAAATTCGATCCAAGAAAGATAATCTAGAAAGTATAAAACCCTAGTTGCAAATGAAGGGATAGAGTACTTAGATTATTTGCAGTGATGCAGAAGGTGTGATGAGTTAGAAAACTGTTGGAACCATGAGGTGGGATATTGTAATCAGACCCAAAAAATTGTAGATATGTCATGAGTTCCAAGACTAGGGTGCCTGTGGAGGGTCAGGGGCGCCAGATACCTATTCTGGGAGCATGTCGTTGCTCAGAAGCTGCGAAACTCAGTTTCACAGGGTCACAAGATGTTCATTTTTTTTCTCCTTTGATCACCTATATGCCATTGGACTTCACTATTATTCACCTAAAACCTGTAACCAGAAAGAAACACCTGCAAAACCCTTAAACCACATCAAATGCTAAAAAGAAAGATGCAAAATGAGGGGTCATATTGTCCTCAGCTGTCAACAAAGTGAACTTACTATCAAGCATTGCATTACATCTCAGACCCAATGTATTTGTGTGTTTTAAAATCGTGCCCTAGGTGGATTTTGTGCGTGTCACACTTGATAGCGAGCAAGTAGCTAGATGTAGAAAATGTAGATAGATGTGTGCATGAAAGAATGAACTTCCCCTCCTATGAAGTGTATGCAGAAATAATAGTCCCTTGTGTGGAGCTAGATGGCTGTTTAAATGCTCGTAGAATTCTCTTTGAATGGAACCTTAGGCGGTGATAGCCAATGCTTAGTGCTTGGTCCTTTATTATGGTCACATAACTTTATATTAATATAATTCCCTTGTTTGAATTTCAAAATTAACCACTAAAATGTTGACTAATAAAAACAACATTCCCAAATGACTATAAAGGATCCAAAATATGTGACCAAAGTACAAAGAGGTTAGGGCACCCAGAGGGGATGGGGGCGCTAGGCGTTAACGTCTTAGTTCGGTGCTGGTGTCCAGAATGAGAAATGTTGAAGTATGAAAAGACAGACTAGGCCAAAAGGAGTGTAAGACCAAGAGAGAAAACATAAAACAAGCAAAGATGGCCAAAGACAGTGGTTAATTAGTACTTTTCTCGCTCATGAATCATATGAATAGTGGTATGTGATCAAGACTAGAAATATACCCAAACTGCATGATTTAGTGTCTAACACTCATCACATTTCTCCACTCACTCTAGGGAAATCTTTGCTTGACTAAATTGGAGGCACTTTGGATCCTGACTATATTAACATTTAATTTCCCATGCCCTTCGGCCGTGTTTTTATTTACAATGATTCATTTCTCAGTTATTCACAAAATCTTACTCGTTGGTATGCACATAGATGTCCACATACACCTTTCACCAATGAAGAGTACTCAATGGGCATGTACAATCTACGCTGCACTGGCTCCTTAATTGAATAATCTCATGCTTTAGCTTACCAAGTCTATGACGCATCTCCATTTGACTTCAACCATGAAAATGACAATCTCTTAGATGACGTTACTTGATCATTCTTATCATCACACACTTGGGGGGATAATGCTTACTCTTCTCCCCTTCTAGCATTGTCAAATGTCTCAAATTTATACTATTTCACTTCATACTTCGGATCTATTCTTTCACACGCATCTCACACATCTTGATACACTTGTATCATCACTACCCTATGACGCACTCTAGTTCCACGATTCATACTTGATTGTTGATGGTATAAATCTAAAATGAACCTCATCACTCTCATTGAATCTTTATACTCCACACTTTGATGATCATATCTTTCTAGCGCACACAATTCAAACCATTACCCTATGACGCACTCTAGTTCAACGGTTCATACTCAATTACTAAGGGTCTAAATCTGAAATGAACCTTACCACACTCATGCACTCTTTATGCTCTACGATCTACGCTTTGTCGATCATATCTTTCTAGCACATAATTCAAACCATTTCCTGATGACACACTCTTGTTCTATGGTTCATTCTTGACTATTGAGGGGGAATTTATAAATGAACCTCATCGCCTGTATACTCATTTGCATCCACTCAAGGGGCACACTGATCCTATCACATTCACTTTGCATTCCATTCCATACTCATTCACATAATATTGCATATCTTAGTCACATTTATTATTGCTTACTTATGCTTACATGTGCACTTTTCTTCCTATGTTAGACAAATACTTTGTATGCCATTATATTTCTATATATATATATACACATGCACGTTCACTCGCTTTCTAGTTGTGAATGCAACCTTTGCACAAATTTTACACGCAGCACAAATGCTTGGCACTGTACCTCTTACCAGTCCCATAGCAGCTCTTGGGGGCATCTACTTTCATACTCATCACAGGTGCTATTATTTTGTTTTATACCACTTCCTATTCTTATTAGCACAATGCTTTACATCAAATCATATATGTTTTGACATACTTTTTATCTTTCTAACGTGCTAACATGTGTTCCATGCACAACATTTGCTTTGTAGGACTATTTTCCACCATGGTTGTTTGTTCCTTTACTTGCTATTGTTTGTCATTGTTTACGATTGTTTGTTATTGTTTATGTTCGGGTTAGCACATCGGTTGTATAGATATATTAATCAGATCTAAGCATAAAACAATTAATATGGAAATAAACAAGAGGAAACAATACACAAGATTTAACGTGGTTCACTCAGTGTGGGCTACATCCACCAAGAAAGAACCAATTTATCATCACATAGGAAATACAATGAAGATTTTTAATCTTCCACACCTTCTTGGATGTCCTGTACTTTCTTCTATACAAATTTCTTGTTTTTCTCTCAAAAGGAAACTTCTCTCTATTCTCAATTGAATTCTACCTTATAAACCCTAACTTTATGCTTATGTATGCATCTATAATCTTAGGGAAATTTTATGCAATTACAACCATTAGATTCACTTTACAACTAAAGATAGATCTAATTCCCGCAACTTAATTATAATAGTCACGCACAAGAAACCGATGCCAATTAGCCCTAACTGATGTCGATTCCTCCTTTCCTGACCAATAACGGTCCATGGGTGACTGATGACAGTTCATCAACCGACATCGGTTACTGTTTATTCCAATAAGTTTGTAAAAGCATGTCAGAGAAGTGATCAAGCTCCACAACTCAACAATCTCCCACTTGGAGATAAATTGTTGCATTGTGTTGGTCGTCAAATAGGACTTTTAAGAAGAGCAACAGTCAGGGGACAAGAAGTCCCTCCTCTTTAATGGGAGAGGTTCCCTTATTTAGAAACGAACTTATTTACAAATATACAGGACATGATTTGTTGGTTAAACTTGGATACCACGAAAGTGTTTTCTATGAAGGTCGTCAATTACAAAAGGACTGAGGAAATGAGAGTGTGGGAAAAGAGCAGAAAAGAAAACATGCAGAATTATAGATATCAGAGTAATTCTTTATGTATGCGAAGTCACAGTGAATTGAAAACAAGATCATTCGTATCGGACAAATAAGATGGAATTTAAAGACACAAAGTTCTGTAAATAACATCTGCCAGAACACAAAGTTTCTTAACGTAACACAGATTTATTAATCAAGGACACAAAGTTCCTTCTTGGTTATACAAGATCACCGTGCTTGCAATATTTTAAAAGTATGCAATCGACTGAGACTAACGAATTTGAGATAAATGATCTTCACAAAGAAAATAAATGAAAGCTTAGAGATAACGGAGATCAGATAGACAAAGAATAGGAAACCCCTTTTGTATTGATTTCTTTATGATCTATTTACACTTTCAGAAAATATGCCAAGTTCTTCCTCCCCTCAAAATGGCGCAAAGAAGGCCATTATATAGCTTACAATTCGGTTACTCTTCGTAACCGTTTCTTTTAACTAACGGATAGTCAAGGACCGCCAATCGCAATACCTTAACTAATTACAAGAAATACGAAAGGAATAGGAAGAAGAGAAAAGAATGAAGAAGGAGACAGGTGGACAGTCACTGAGAGGGACCCACCATCATTCGGAAACCGCTGCTTGAATTTTCTTCCACGTATCAGCTATGTCCTTGCCACAAGGGACACACCAAAATTTTCATATTGAGGATGGCAATGAATATCTTTGAAAACTGATGTAACCAGCATCTTGAGAGCTTCGTCCTTCTGCCAGCTGTCCTTGAAATTTGATCTTCAGATTGATAGCATCAGAGCCGCAACTTAAATTCATATTTTAGCATATTCGGGTCGAGCGGGAAAAACTAAGTATGAATTGCATTAGGTTCACTTGGGACATGTGAGACGCAAATGCGTGAAACACGCGGCTCGGCCGATTCGGGTGAAACAGGGAGAAGACGCACAAATGCATTTTGGGACATTTGGGACGAAAACGCGCGAAGGACGCGGTTCGGGTGTTTCGGCCGAAATTGGAACAGTTTGCATTTTTTTGATTTGGGACAAAGAGCTCTGAGGTACGCGACTCGGGAGTTTCGGCCGATCGGGGAACAGAGAGCAATTTGGAACTCGGGACAGTTGGGACAAAATTGCGCGAAGGACGCGGTTCGGGTGAATCGGCCGAAAATGGAACAGTTTGCCCGATTAACTTTGGGACATTTGGGACATGAAAGCACGGTTCGGGTGAATCGGCCGAAAAATGGAACAAAAGGCCCGTTTGAACTTGGGACATTTGAGACAAAAAGTTCCGGAGTACGCGACTCGGCCGGTTCGGGCGAAAATGGAACAACTCGCACTTTTTGATTTGGGACATTTGGAACAAGAAAGTGTGAAGTACGCGGTTCGGGTGATTCGGCCGAAATTGAAACAACTTGCACAATAATTTTTGGGACACTTAGGACAAAAAGTTCCGACGGGCCCGAAAATGGAACAGTTTCGGGGATTTCGGCCGATCGGGGAACAGAATGCACTTTCGTACTTGGGACAGGCGGGACAAAAATGTCCGACAGGCCCGAAATACATACAAAATGACCCGAAACACAGATTTTCTCAATTTTCATGACTTAGGCACTTTAGAGGAAAACACTCATAACTCAAAATTTTGAAATTTTACTTTCATTAGGGCAGGGAATTTTGAGTGGACAACAGCTGGCTCCTTCTGGGGATGACTTGGTATAAATTCAAGGAATGAGGCAAGGCAAGAACTTAGACAAACTCAGGAAAAGCAGACCAGTGCCTTATCCATTGGGCCACGGAGTCAAAAAGAACACCAATACAGAGGGCAACACACCAGAACAACAAAAGGAAAACACACCAAAAGTAGAGAAGCAAAAACACTGTACAGAATATACAAGGGACTCCCTAATCACCTAGGACTTGAACAACTTGAGGTACTGCCCACTATAAGGAAGTGGGAGGGGGGAACCATCCATGTAATCAAGATAGAAAGAATTCTTACCAGCAAAGTGCCTGATCTTGAAAGGCCCGAGCCAAAGGGAATCAAACTTTCCATGGCTGCCACGAGGTTCATGTCTTTTATCCCATAGCAACACAGTGTCTCCAACTTGGAAATCTCTGAACCTAGCTTTCTTGTCAAACAGGGCCTTTACCTTTTGCTGGTGAATAGATATCCTATCAGCAACCATCAATCTGTCCTCATTCAGTTTATGCAGGTACATAATCCTCTTGTCCAGGGCATCACTGAAACTAGTATCCTCAATGGCCTTCATTAGGTGCAAGGCTGGTAGTTCCACTGTCACTGGCAATTGAGCTTCTGCTCCATATATCACTTGAAAAGGAGACATTCCAATGGCTCTCTTTGGTGTAATTCTGTCTGCCCAAAGGGCATCATAGAGCTTCTTGTGCCAGTTTTGTTGAGACTCATTGACCAACTTCCTTATGATAGTCACCAGATTTTTGTTAGTGGACTCTGCCTGCCCATTTCCCTGGGGGTAGTAATCTGAAGAATGAGCCAGGGAGATGCCATATCCGTAGCAGAAGTCCATTATCTCAGCTGAAGAGAAATTCAAGGCATTATCTGTTACAATCTTGTTAGGTACACCATACCTTACCAAGATATTCTCCTTGATGAAGTTGCAAACCACTTCGGAAGTAGTGCTCTTAACTGGAATAGCTTCCACCCATTTGGTGAAGTAGTCAGTGGTAGTTAGCACATGAGTGTGACCAGCACTAGAAGCAGGATTGAGTGCACCAATGAAGTCCAAACCCCACTGTTGAAATGGTTCCTCAATCACAACTGGCTTGAGAGGCAAAGAAGCCAATTTAGGTCTTCCCACAAAAGTCTGACAAGCCTCACATTTCTCCACCCACTTGGATGCATCTCTGAACAAAGAAGGCCAGTAGTACCCTCCACGGAGTATCTTATGTGCTGTGACCGTTGATGAATAGTTCCCTCCACATGCTTGATCATGAAAAGCTGAGAGCAATTTTCTCTGTTGTTCCTTGTCCACACACTTCAAAAATCTCCCATCTAAGCCACGCTTGAACAAAGCATTTTCCCATAATACATATTGTACTGATCTCAATTTAACAGTCCTCTTTTCTTTGGCAGTTAAATGAGAGGGGCATTCCCCATAGGTGAGAAAATGGGTGATGTCAGCATACCATTCGTCAACTGAACTAAGGAACAGAACAGTAGGAAGGTCAACTTTCTTTTCCAGCAACTCATGTTTAGCTCCTTCAGCAATGAGCTCACAAAGACCTTTTCCACGAACCAGCTTGGTCGGCTTAATGTCAATGTCATACTCTTGGACCTTAGCAACCCAATTCCCTCTCTTGGATCCAAATTCTTGTTGTGTGAGAATTGACTTAACAGTGGTATCTGGAACCAACACCATGGAGTGAGAGTTGAGGATGTAAAAGTGAAACTGCTTGACAGCTTTGACCACTGCAAAAGCATGCTTCTCCATCATGGTGTATTTTAACTCATGATCCTTCAGAATATAGCTCATGAACGCAATTGGTAGCTCATGCTCATCAGAGTCTTCTTGAGTTAACACAGCAGCCAAGGTATTATCTGTAGCATAGCAATAGATGATGAAATCTTTGCTGAAATCAGGACAGGCTAAAACTGGAGTTTTAGCGATAGCTCTCTTGATACCCTCAAAGGATTCCTTTCCTTCAGAAGACCAACCAAATGTTTGCTTCCCTTTCATCATCTGAGAAATATTCAAAGTTAATTCAGCAAAATCAGGGATGAACCTTCTTAAAAAGTTGATCTTACCGAAGAAGGAGTGCACGCCCTTTTTACTGGTTGGGAGAGGAATTTGCTGGATGGCTTGAACTCGTTCAGGATCAATCTTAATACCATCCTTGGAGACAATGTGCCCTAATAGTTTTCCCTCTGTAACACAGAAGACAGATTTTTTAGGATTCAAAGAAATCCCATGCTCTCGGCATCTCAGCAGAACTGTCTCTAGGTGATCAAAATGATCCGCTCTTGTCTTGGAAAACACTGTCAGGTCATCAAGGTAGATGACAATACACTTCCCTTTTAAGCTTCCAAAAGCCAGATCCATAGCTCTCTGGAAAGTGGCACCAGCATTAATAAGCCCAAAAGGCATTCTCTTGTAGGCAAAGGTACCCCAAGGAGTAGTGAAAGCTGTTTTGTGTTGATCTACAGTATCCACCTCTACCTGATTATATCCAGAAAATCCATCAAGCATAGATAACATTTCAGATCCTGTTACTGCTTGCAATACTTGATCCATCATAGGCAAAGGGTAATTATCCTTTAGAGAAGCCCGATTCAGGTTTCTGAAATCAACACAGATGCGGATCTCACCATTCTTCTTTCTGACAGGCACAATATTTGCAATCCATGTTGAATGGTGAATAGGAAAGATAATTTTAGCTTTCAACAACTTCTGTATCTCCTGAAAGATGGTGTCAGCTACTTTGGGGTTGTATTGTCTCTGTTTCTGCTTGAAAGGCTTAATTCCAGGCTTGAGGGGAATAGAGTGCTGCATATCTTTTGGTTTGAAAGCTTTCAAATATTCATAAGAGTAAGCGAGAACATCTTTATACCTTTTTAGAAGATCAATTGCTTTTCTCCTCTCATCTGCTGTGCAACATTTTCCAATGTTCACGAGCTTGAGGTCAGTAGAACTCCCAATATCAATCTTATCATACTCAGCTGATTGCTGAGGCCCAGAAGAAGCTCTAGATTTCACATACCTGTCATGCTTATCAAATAGTTCCTCCAAACTCACCAGCCCTTTAGGAATCTTGTTTCCTTTGAGTTTAATGCACCCTTCCTGATCTGTTTCTTCTCCTTGGGTGACAGCTTGGCCAAAGGACACACTTTCACGAGGCAGGTTGTCACTTCCCTCAAAATACAGTTGTTCAAAATTACCTTTGAGTTCCAGGAAGGAAAGAAAATGTTGATCATTATTGAAAACCTGCCAGTTATTGGTGTTGTCAGGTACACTAGGCTGATGGACCATTTCAATGGTGAATTTGTCCTGAGAGAAATCAGGATGAGGAATCAGCAGTGACCCTGAGACAGCTAGTGAATCAGCCCTGCTGTTCTTTTCCCTAGGTACTGCTTCAATAGAGAAAGCATCAAGGAATTCAATGGAATCCCAAACCTGATTCCGGTAATGCTTCAGCCTCCCATTTTTTACCTGAAAAAGGCTTCTGACCTGCTTTACAATCAATTCTGCATCACCACGAGCCAGAAGATTCTTCACACCTTGTTCTTTGGCCACCTGCAATCCGAGAATGAGAGCCTCATACTCTGCTGTGTTATTAGTGTTTTCGAACTGCAACTTAAATGAAAAAGGATGAAGGACACCTTCCGGTGACACCAGCAGAACACCAGCTCCAGAACCAGCCGAGGAACAACTTCCATCAAATTCTAAAATCCAAACCCCGTTAGGATATCTAGGAGACACTTTGGGGGGTGGGATTTCGTCAGGGGACATAATCATGTAGTTGCCATGACCCATATCCTCATAGAGTATTTGTGCTCTAGGATCATCCGTTTTCTGCACAATATACTCAGACTGCTTCTTCAGGCAACAACTTCTTCATTTGTCCATTGACAGGCACGAGTGCATGCGACCAGTCCATTTGGATTTCCCCACCTACATCTTTGCAGAAGTTCCTACTTAGCAACATCCCGTATGAAGGAGGGATATCTGCTACTAGGATGGTAGCCAACACTTTCTTTTCAGGAAAGGCAGAAAAAGCCACTTGCGCATCTTTAATTCTCCCAACCAGGGGCACTTCTTTACTTTCCATGGAGTAACAGGATCCATAAGTGCGAGTGAGGGTCAGGCCTAAAGCATGAGCTACTTTAGCAGGCATTACATTATCTGAAGCTCCTGAGTCTATGAAACAATTACTGAGCCTATGGCCAGCTATTAGGAGCGTTACATAAAATGGTTTAATTTTGTCACCAGGCGAGGTGACAGCAGCTACCAGACTGGGCTGTGGTGCAGAAGGAGGAGTAGGTAGAAGGCCTTTAGAAGTGGTCTTAGAGTTGGAATTAACAAAGTGGATCATTTTGGCAAAAGGCTTTGGGATGGGTTTGATAGTACTCAGCTTCTGAGATTTGTACCTTGGTCTTTTTCAGGTGATCAACAATATCAAAGGATCCAGAAGTGGACGGGCCATCATCATTTGGAATTCTAGGCTTATCAACTTTAGGAGAAAAAGAAGAAGCAACTTTGGTAGTTGGATTGATAGGACTCACCTTTGGTGTAGACGAAGTAGGGATAGGAGATCCTCTTCTTGCAATTACAGGGATAGTTGCCGACTGCTCCTTGGATTTCTTAGGTGGCTGGGTCACCTTCTCCCTCTGCTTTGTCTGTTCTCGAGTCATGACAGCAAAAGATTCGCTGTTCATGTCTGCTACCACTTCATCATAATCATCAATGCCCTCAGTGGTAAAGAAATTCACTCGAGACCCCTCAAGTTCCTCTGCCTCATCATCAAATTCTCTCGCAAACTCTTCGCAAGCTTCGTTATCTTCATCATCATCTGGTTCTTCCACCTCGCAGGTCGCATTGACAGGGACTCTAACAGGAGGTCCTTCAAGTGCTAATCTTGTTTGAGAAGCAGGCAAACGATTCCTGGGCTGGAAATTTCTCCTCGGAACGTCTGCATAAGGAGCGTGCTGAGCCAGTTGTTTCTTTATAGCGATAAGATCATTTGCAAGTTTCTGAACTAATGGATCAGTGTTAGGTCCAGGAGTGGAGGAGGAAGAAGCAACAGACTTAGATTTGGGAGGGTCTCTTCTCAACTTCCCTGACATGATCAAGTCATCCTCGACACTAACAGCCAGAGTCTTGATCCTCGAGCTAACGTTCCGAGATTAGCCCTTCTTAGTGCATAACTAACTTTAGGTGATTGGGCATTTAGAAAGAAACATTTTTGAATCCGATCAACAGGTCGAGTGTTTGTTGGAATTTTATTGATCAGTCTGTTGAATCAGGCCACAAACTCTCTCATAGGTTCTTGCGAATCTTTCTTTATCTGAGAAATTTGGGCAAGCAAAGCATGCACATCTTCTACCGGCTTGAAACGGTTTTCGAACTGAGTTCTCATTGTGGTCCAGTCGGTGATAGCGTTAGCCAGAAGGTGGTAGAACCAATCAGCAGCATTGTCTTGTAACGTCTCAACGAACAGCCTTATGGAGACGTCTTCATGTTCGACTCCCAGAACTCCACATGCAACAATGAAGGCTGCGATGTGTTCGTCAGGATGCACTTTGCCATCGCCTTTGAATTTGGGGAAGTTCTTCCGGTTACCTCTGGGTAACTCATGCAGCGGCTGAGCAAGGGCCAGGGGCCCGACACGATGACCCCAAGGTAATGGTGCCACCATTCTTTGAAAAACGGCTTGGAGAGGAACTGTAACACCAGCAAGAATCAAAGCTTGAAGATTAGGGCTAGCTGGCTCTGAAGGAATACCACCCGCAGGACTTCTTTCTTGAACAGGTGGTGTGCTTGTCGAACGAGTCCTTCTATTTCTTGTGGAAGGAAGAGGAAAACCCTGCTGCTCCAAAAGCTGAAACTGAGAGTCTTCAATACCAAGGGTCCTTCTCCCTCGAGTAAAACGCGGGAGTCGCCAGATCAAAAGATGATCGAAAATTACAGAGCTGGAATGTGATTCTCTCCAGCTGAGTCGCCAAAAACTGTTGGTCGTCAAATAGGACTTTTAAGAAGAGCAACAGTCAGGGGACAAGAAGTCCCTCCTCTTTAATGGGAGAGGTTCCCTTATTAAGAAACGAACTTATTTACAAATATACAAAACATGATTTTATGGTTGAACTTGGATACCACGAAAGTGTTTTCTATGAAGGTCATCAATTACAAAAGGACTGAGGAAATGAGAATGTGAGGAAAAGCAGAAAGGCAACATGTAGAATTATAGATATCAGAGTAATTCTTTATGTATGCGAAGTCACAGTGAATTGAAACAAGATCATTCGCATTGGATGAATAAGATGGAATTACCAGACACAAAGTTTTGTAAATAACATCTGCCAGAACACAAAGTTTCTTAACGTAACACAGATTTATTAATCAAGGACACAAAGTTCCTTCTTGGTTATACAAGATCACCGTGCTTGCAAAGTATTTGAAAATATGCAATCAGTGAGACTAACGAACCAGAAGAACGAAATGATCTTCACAAAGAAAATAAATGAAAACTCAGAGATAACAGAGATCAGATAGACAAAGAAATGAAAGCCCTTCTGTATTGATTTCTTTATGATCTATTTACACTTTCAGAAAATATGCCAAGTTCTTCCTCCTCTCAAAATGGCGCAAAGAAGGCCATTATATAGCTTACAATTCGGTTACTCTTCGTAACCGTTTCTTTTAACTAACGGATAGTCAAGGACCGCCAATCGCAATACCTTAACTAATTACAAGAAATACGAAAGGAATAGGAAGAAGAGAAAAGAATGAAGAAGGAGACAGGTGGACAGTCACTGAGAGGGACCCACCGTCATTCGGAAACCGCTGCTTGAATTTTCTTCCACGTATCAGCTATGTCCTTGCCACAAGGGACACACCAGAATTTTCATATTGAGGATGACAATGAATATCTTTGAAAACTGATGTAACCAGCATCTTGAGAGCTTCGTCCTTCTGCCAGCTGTCCTTGAAATTTGATCTTCGGATTGATAGCATCAGAGCCGCAACTTAAATTCATATTTTAGCATATTCGGGTCGAGCGGGAAAAACTAAGTATGAATTGCATTAGGTTCACTTGGGACATGTGAGACGCGAATGCGCGAAACATGCGGCTCGGCCGATTCGGGTGAAACAGGGAGAAGACGCACAAATGCATTTTGGGACATTTGGGACGAAAACGTGTGAAGGACACGGTTCGGGTGTTTCGGCCGAAATTGGAACAGTTTGCATTTTTTGATTTGGGATAAAGAGCTCTGAGGTACGCGACTCGGGAGTTTCGGCCGATCAGTGGAACAGAGAGCAATTTGGAACTCGGGACAGTTGGGACAAAATTGCACGAAGGACGCGGTTCGGGTGAATCGGCCGAAAATGGAATAATTTTCCCGATTAACTTTGGGACATTTGGGACATGAAAGCGCGGTTCGGGCGAATCGGCCGAAAATGGAACAAAAGGCCCGTTTGAACTTGGGACATTTGAGACAAAAATTTCCGGAGTACGCGACTCGGCCGGTTCGGGCGTGAAAATGGAACAACTCACACTTTTTGATTTGGGACATTTGGAACAAGAAAGTGCGAAGTACGCGGTTCGGGTGATTCGGCCGAAATTGAAACAACTTGCACAATAATTTTTGGGACACTTGGGACAAAAAGTTCCGACGGGCCCGAAAAATGGAACAACTTCGGGGATTTCGGCCGATCGGGGAACAGAATGCACTTTCGTACTTGGGACAGGTGGGACAAAAATGTCCGACAGGCCCGAAATACATACAAAATGACCCGAAACATAGATTTTCTCAATTTTCACGACTTAGGCACTTTAGAGGAAAACACTCATAACTCAAAATTTTGAAATTTTACTTTCATTAGGGCAGGGAATTTTGAGTGGACAACACATTGTACCATACAGATCCATACTTTGATCCTTTTCTTTGGCTTGTTTCTCCCTCTTCAAGTTTAAAACTCGAAGACCAACAAAAGTGGAGTGTAGCTCCAACTTATCTTTTTCCAACGACTTCATTAGCATATCTACAGGGTTCTCCTTTATATGAATTTTCTCTAACTTCAGCTGCCCATCCTCCAATACCTGCCATATGAAGTGATATCTCAACTGAATGTGTTTTGTTATAGAATGAAACACTAATTTATTTTCCAGATGAATTACACTTTAACTATCATTGTACAATCTACAATCCTCTTGCTCTTTTCCTAACTCTTTCATGAACCTACTCATCCATATCATCTCCTTGCTAGCTTCTGTAGCTACAACATACTCCGCCTCTGTAGTAGACAGGGCCACAACCTTCTACAATCTAGAAAGCTAGCTAACTGATGTGCCACCTACTGTGAAAACATATCTAGTTTTGTTCCTCCTGCCATACAAATCACCAGCCATGTCTGAATCCTCATAACCACGTAAAGAAGTATTTGACCCTCCACAACATAACTACATAATAGATGTCCCTATCAAATACTTGAGAATCCATTAAACTACTTTCCAATGCTCTTTACCTGGATTAGCTATATATCTACTCAAAACTCCCACTACATGTGCAATGTATCGTCTAGTACAAACCATAACATACATCAAGCTCCCAACTGTTGAAGCATACAGAACTCATGCCATGCATCCAACCTCCTCGTGTAATGTAGGACATTGATCTTTGCTCAATTTGAAGTGTCCAACCATATGTGTACTTACAGGTTTTGAATTTTGCAAATTAAACCTTTCTAACACCTTATTGATATAATGCTCTTAAGACAAATACAACTTCATGTTTTTCTTGTCTCTGTGAATTTACATGTCAAGGATTCTCTTTGCAACTCCCAAATCATCCATTGCAAATGTGTGAGCTAGATTTTTTTTAATCTCACCAATGTCCTCCATACTAGATCTTGCAATAAGCATATCATCCCATTCAATAACAAAATAATATATCTCCCACTTCCAAGCATCTTGAAATAAGCACAATGGTCAGATTCACACCTCAAATAACCATGCTCTTGCATGAAACTATCAAACCTCATATACCATTATATTGGAGCTTGTTTGAGCCCATATAAGCTTTTTTTCAATCTGCACACAAGTTTCTCCTTACCCTTGACTTCATATTCAAGCAAATGATTCATATAAATCTCTTCCTATAAATCACCATGAAGAAATGTCGTCTTAACATCAAGTTTCTCTAAATGCAAATCCTCTACTACAACTAGACTCAATATAATACAAATAGAAGCCATCTTAACAATAGGAGAAAAGATTTCACCAAAATCAATACCTAATTTCTATGCAAATTCCTTTACTACAAGCCTTGCCTTGTATCTCTTTTGTCCACCCTCTTATTCCTTGATCCTGTAAACCTTTTTGTCCTACAATTATCTTTTACCTGCTGACAACTTAACCAAATTCCATGTCTGGATCTACTCTAAGGAGTCCATCTCCTTATTCATGTCATGTTCCCACTGCTTGTGGGATTTATCTTGCATTAGTTTTTCAAAGCTTTCTGGTTCACCACTATCAGTCAATAATAAATAAGATAAGGTGAAAATATTTCTAGAGGTTTACTTACCCTTTGTGATCTTCTCACTGAGATTTGGGGTTTTGAAGGATCAACCTGCTCTTCATGTAGATTTGTATCTACTTCTGACAGTGACCGACGCCAATCACCTTCTACCGATGTTGGTTTAGCTAATCGATGCTAGTATGTACCTTCTGTAACTGACACTGGTACAAGGGACCGATGCTGGTCAAGGGTAAACTAATACTAGTTAATGTGTAAACCTGTAGGTGTTAATTTTGAATCCGAGAGTTCATTTTCATCCACAAACTTCTCCACCGATTCACCTTTAGGTACCAAAACTTGATCCCTGTACATTCTCTTTTCATTCCAATCAATGTCACAACTCCTAAGTATCTTAGAACCTTCTAGTTCCCAAAATTGTAATCCGAAATCACTAGAACCATAACCAATGAAAGTACATCTTTTGGAGTTAGAATCTAATTTATTTCTATTTTCCTTATCAATATGCACAAAATCTTCTGAGCCAAATACTCTAAGAAAGTAAATATCTACCTCTTTTCCAGTCTAAGCTTTTTCTGGTATTCCTCCATTTTGTGCACTTGAAAGTCCAAGGTTAATCAAATAAATTGTCGTGTCTACTGCTTCTGCCCAAAACTGTAAGGGCAATCCAACATGTATCCTCATGCTTCTAGAATGCTCCATGATTGTCATGTTGATTCTCTCTGCAACACCATTCTCCTGTGGTGTTCTAGTAACCATCCTTTCTCTACGTATTCCATTTACTGAACAATAATCATTGAAAGCCTTGCTGTAGTACTCACCACCATTATCAGATCTAAGACACTTTAACTTTGAATTTGATTCATTTTCCACAAGGGCTTTCCATCTTTTAAAAGTTTCAAAAAAATTAGATTTACGATCAATACAATAAACCCATACCTTTCTCATGGCATCATCAATGAAAGTAACATAGTATTGGAATCCACCATGAGAAGCTACCTAGGATGGTCCCCACACATTTGAGTGTACAAGCTCCAATTTATGCTTCTTATTTATTGCCCCAACTTTGAGAAATCTCACTCTCTTCTGATTTCCAAAAATATAATGCTCACAGAAATCAAGATCTACATGTTTCAGATCTGATAACTTACCCTTTTTCTTTAAGATATGCATTCCCTTTTCACTCATATGGCCTAGCCGATTGTGCCACATGCTTGTATCTGAATCTGAAGTAGATAGAACATAAAAGGAATTAGTAATACATGTAGACAAATACAATGATCCTACCTTCTTGCCTCTTACTACAACAAGAGATCCCTTGGTAACTTTCCAAGATTCAGCTGTGAGTGTAACCATGCAACCAATTTCACATAATTATCTTGCAGAAATTAGATTTCTCTTCAGGCTTGGAACATGCCTCACATCTTTTAATATCCATGTATTTTCATTCTGTAATTTAGAGATGAACATCACCTTTTACCAGTAATATTACATGGTTCATCATCTCCTAAATAAACATGCCCAAAATTGCCCTAGACATAATTTATGAAATAACCCTTATTAGGGGTTGCATGGAAAGAAGCTCCTGAATCTAAAACCCATGACACAATTTTATTATCCAAGGAGATAATTAAGGCATCTTGCATTACCTCTTTTGAAACAACATTTGCCTCTTTACCTTTCTCTGGTACATTCTCTTTGTTTTCCTTGAACCAACAATCCTTCTTTGCATGACCTTTCTTTCCACAATTCCAGCAGATTATACTTCTACCTCTGGATTTAGATCTGTCATTCTTAGACTTTGATTTCCCATTATTCTTGGTCTTGGATCTCTCCTTCTGCCTTCCCATGATTTCTACATTCAAAACATTCCCAGATGATGATTCTCTTGTACTTTTCCTACGTATTTCTTCATTTAGGATTATATTAAGCACATCATCAAACTTTAAAACATTAGTAGCAGACGTTGTATTACTAAAAACCATTACCAAGTTATCCCAACTATCTGGAAAAGAACATAATAGTAAAAGTGCTTTCATTTCATCCTCAAATGGAATACTAACTGATTTTAATTGATTTACAATAGACCGGAAATCATTCAAACGACTTGATGCAGATCCACATTTTTTTATGAAATGAACTTTATTTAAAGCACTAGGTTTTTCATATAGATTTGCTAAAGATTTTATTAACTTTACCATAGATGTTGTTAGGCTCAATCTGATAGATCCCAGAGCCTTTCTATCAAGAATTTTCCATTCTTCAACAATCATATTTGCAGGTCTTGCCTTCTCATCCAACGGTAAGTATATATCTTTTTGATATAAATAATCCTCCACATGCACCTTCCATAATAGATAGTCATGACCATCAAATTTATCTAATCTAAATTTTCCTTCTTCTCCCATTGCTTTGCTCCCACTCAATCAGAAATCCCTCTGTGAGTAAATCTGTCAACACACGCAACCCTCAAACAAAGATGCTATGATACCAGTTATTAGGGTTAGCACACCAGTTGTACAAATATATTAATCAAATATAAGCATTAAACAATCAATACAGAAATAAACAAGAAGAAACAATACACAAGATTTAATGTGGTTCACCCAGTGTGGGCTACATCCACCAAGAAACAACCAATTTATTATCACAGAGGAAATACAATGAAGATTTGCAATCTTCCACACCTTTTTGGATGTTCTGTACTTTCTTCTCTACAAATTTCTCTTTTTTCTCTCAAAAGGAAACTTCTCTATATTCTCAATTAAATTCTACCTTCTAAACCCTAGCTTTATGCTTATATATGCATCTACAATCTTAGGGCATTTTATCTATGCAACTACAACCATTAGATTTACTTTACAACTAAAGATAGATCTAATTCTCACAACTTAATTATAATAGTCACGCATAGGCAACTGATGTCGGTTAGCCTTAACCGATGTCTGTTATCCCTAACCAATGTCTATTCCTCCTTGCCTGACCGATACTGGTCCATGGGTGATCGACGACAGTTCGTCAACCAACACGTGTTACTGTGTATTTCAGTAAGTCTATAAAATCATACCAGTGAAGTGATTAACCTCCACAACTCAATTGTTTGTGGGCTTTACCCTTTGTCTTGTGTGCACACTGTATGTTTCTGGTTGCTTCGGTCCTGATTATCTTGCAACATTATGAGCGATGTCCCATGTTTGAAACCATCTTTTCAGAGTCTACATTATCTTCTTGCTAGCTAGATTACACATTTTCTTATATTTACGTATTTGTCTTGTTTGCACTAACACATGTTGCCAGCCAATTTGCTTGCATGTGCCTTGGTTTCTACCAAGCACATTCCCTCCCCCTGCAGAGCTACAATTTCATATCAACGTCCAGTCCTCCTTTGGGATGCATACTCCTAATGACGTCACATGTACCCCAAATTAGGGGGGGCATACATTGGATGAATCAGTCACCATATTTAACAGTTCATAGTCACAGTACATCACAATTCAGTACCAATAACACACAGTTAACATTATCATAAATGACCCAGAATCTGACTTGGGTCTTCAGCACAACACATACACCAACACCCAAATATAGACATGAGCGCCTAGGTGCCCCTAACCCTTCCTGGGTGCCTATGACTAGGGGTATTTATATAATTTTTCTCAGATTGGTACAGTTTACACAACGTTTTTCACCAAATAGGCACAGTCCTCCAGTAATCAACATGCATGCTTTCTCCCTTTTTCTATTTTTGTTGGATTAAACTGGATGGAAATGATTCTAACTTGAAAAAAACATGAATACACCATCTGTAGTGGTGTATAAATCATCATGAAGTATTCAAAAGATCGAGAATAACACTAGACCTTTATCCCTACACTTCTTTTGCCATGGCATGAGATTACCCAAAAAATTCACACTTGGAATGAGATTGCCCGAAAAACTCGCTCTTGGTGTGAGATCGCCCAAAAAACTCACTCTTCTACAACATCTTTAGGACACTTTTTATCCCTCTTATTATCACGGATCAAGTGCACATGTTCCTTTTCACATTTTTACATACTTTTGCATACTTTTCATGTACTTGGATCGAATGTTTCATACACACATATTTGACTACTCTTTTGCTCCTCTCTTTTGCAGGTTTGTCCTTATGGGAAGCAACATTCATCATCAAGCATTAAGCGACATCAACAACAAGTACAACACGACATGATACACTCATACACTTTCACCCCTAGGGTCACTTCATCCACTCTAGCTTCCATGCTTCATTTTTATCACTCCACGCTTTTTCTTGTCTCTCGGCACACTTTCATCATCAATCTACATAGTTATCAGGTACACATATTCTATCTACTTTATGTTATCGATTATTCACTCAACAACATAAAGTGAGGGCAAATGTAGACACTAAATCACACACTTTGGGTACATTTCTAGGTGCTAACCACACACTTATATTTATATGATTCCTAAGCGAGAAAATTACTAATGAACCACTATCTTTGGCCTCTTTGCCTTCTTTCGGGTTTCCTTTTTGGCCTTACACACCCTATTGCTCAGTCTAACTTTCGACACTTCAGCTTTTCTGAGTCAGGACACCTGCGCCCAGCTAGGACGTCAGTTCCCAAACACCCTCATCCCCTCTAGGCATCCCGACCTCTTTGTATCTTACTTGCCTCTTTTGGGCCTCTTCTAGTCGTTGTAGACAATAAATCACACACTTTGGGTAATATTAAGTCCTAGTCTCATACTACTATTTAGAAGGTTTTAGAGTGAAGAGAGTACTAATTAACTCCCGTCTCTTGGCCATTTTAATTTAATTTCTATCATCATTCCTGACCTCCACTGCACACATGGCCAGTTAATTTTCATCATTTCTCATCATTTTAGCTTTGACTGGGGCATGTAGGCTGGTAATGGGATGCCCTGATCCTTTTGGAACTTTCCTGCCACTTTTTGGACTCTTTCTAGCCATTTCAACTTTCTAGATTTTTAATGGTGGATGCCCAATTCCCAATTGGGAGGCATAAGTAGCTTCCCTCATAGGCCTTACTCCTTTGGCTTGCATGATCAAGCCTAAGTTCTATTTTGGAATGTCTTCAAATGCAGTTGTGAACTGTTGTTTTGTGTTGAATTGTGTTTTAATTTGTGATGTGTATGTTGAAAGAATGTTGTGTGTTGTGGAAGCCTGTTGTTGCCATGGGTTGATATCCATTTCTTATTGCATTTTGGTTGGGGCTCGGGGTCAAATGATGAAGGATGGCTTCTCCTTTTATTGGACTTCTTGGTTGGGTGAAGAGTGTTGCCTTTCCCCCACTTTTGTTGTTATCAAATTGGAAGAAAAAGGGAACTTTGCAGGTTGTTGTTATGGAGCAGAGGAGAAAGACATTTGATTTTCCCTTTTGAAATATATTTTATTGTAACCTTTCCCACTTTGAAGTGGATGAAATTGTAATGTATTTTGTGAAGAAAATATGTATGTAATTAGTTATGAAAGTTGTATATTCGAAATGTGAAGGATATTTATACTCTGTTCTGTTTATTGGAAAGAAAGAAATAGAAATCTATTATTTACATTCTAACATTTGAAAGATGTAAAGTTGTATAATTAAAATCAATAAAAGATTGTACTACCTTATCAATTTACATTGTTGTATTAAAATTGTATCATCTTGCCTTGTTTAAAATATATGATTTTGGGAAAAGATAGAAACTGGATTCTTATTTTAATGTTTGATTGAAGAAGGAAAACATTTAAGGCTAGCATGGAATGAATTCAATGTTTCATTATATGGAAAAAGAGATAGTTAGTCCTTGTTTGGAAAGGAAGAAATGTATGCGGTAATAATACAGTATTTTGTATCTTTTGGAAAAGTGTAAAATTGAATTCAGTATTGCATTTTGATTTAGAATGGTTTGTTTAAATCACTTAAATGTATTAGATTGGAAAGGAAATGAACTTCCATACTTGGAAGAAGAAATGGCAAATAGATCCCTCAAGATTTGATCTTTGGCTTAAATTTTAAAACTGGAAAATAATTTAATTAAAATGCACAGTTCAAGCCTGCACATAATAATCAACCTTGAGACAATAAAATTTAGAATGCTATAATATCAATGAACTCATTTGACAAAAACACTTAAGGAAATCATTTAAAACATTGCAAAAATCGGGCCTAAACCTTTCAAAGTCATTTTGCAGCCTTTTTCTGTCAATTGTTGGGAAAATTCAAATTGGAAATCAATTGAGCAAATTTACCTTCCTAAAACATCCTAAATACTTCTCATAATAATCTTCTATGTATGTTGGGCATGTTGAGTGAAGGAGAATATCAAATTGAACCAAATCTATAAGTTAAAAATGTCCAGTCGGCTTTTTAAAAGCCTATAGAATGTTTTCTTCAAATTGACCCCTTAAACTTTTCAAAATCTAAAATTTATGTTTTTTGGGCAAAGAGGGCGTTGAGAGATTTCCTAAAATTCTTCGTTTTCCCAAAACTGAGCTTCCTAGCAAAATTTATGGCCTTCTAAAGATTTCCTTCCTTGGCAGGAAAATTTGAGAAAATTTTCCCCTGGCAGGCCCGCAGCCCAAAATTTTCCCTTAGAAAAAAATTTTGGTTACAAAAAAAAATTTAAAAATTTTGCGGAAAATTTTTTGAATTTCCCCCCACCACCCCACAGCCAATTAGAGGCTACCATGTGGCACGATGGAGGGGTGGAACCCTCACAAACTTTGTCTCTTTTGAAATTTTGTTTTGGAAAATTTTTAAAAGAACCCCCGCGGCCCCACACTCTCGCCCTCGCCTTGGTGAGGTCAACTCTGCATTCGCGCAAACCCGCACATCAAAATTCTCCTTTTTCCCTCCCTTTGGCAAATTTTTCCAACTTTCTCTACCGCCTGCCCTTCCCTCATCCTCTCCCCGCCTGGGCTTAGAGCCCGACACGTGTTTTAGGAGGACCTACGGAGGCGTAAGAGAAATGTCGACTTTACACCCCACACGGGGAAAATTTCCAAACACTGCCCTGTGACCCGCCAACCCAAATAAACAAAAGTGCAATTGCCCCCGCTCGACATGTGTCCCTTTTGGGAAAATTTCCACCTCAGGGCCCGTCGGCCCATAACTGGAGTTTTACAAGGAGTTAGGAGGACTTCTTTATATCGTTAGAAAGGGGAGAAAAATTCCTATCCAATGAAATGATTTAGGTAAATTTTGAATGCATTAAGTGTGATAAAAATATAGTTTAAACTCTAATCTTGTTTGAGAGTGGGTATGGTGTTAATTTACCCCCTGAACCTAACTGAAACTTCTAACCCTAGAATTTGGACCTTGTGACCTCTGATTAATATAAATAAAAGAGAAGTATTTTCTAGTAGATTAAAATTGTTCTAGAACCTGTTAGTGACAACTATTTTCTTGCAACATGGTTGTTGGTTCCTTCAAACAAAAAAAAATATTCCATAATTTTCCTAACCCACCCTAGGTTGTTTCTTGGGTCTAAAGTGGGTTGTTTTAGCGGGCATCACACTTGGTATCAGAGCGGTGGTTCAAAAGCTTGGACCATTGGGCACACTAGAAAACTTGGGACATGAAACTTAAACCTAGCACACTTTTAAATCTATAAAACAACTTAGTATAGAAATTGCAATATTTTAGTAAACATGGAAAACTTAGTAAAACTTAGAAAAAATGAACTAACTCTCGCTTTGGTCTATGTAAGAGTTGCAGATGGGGCGAGGGGACTTTTCACACAAACTCAAACTTACCACCACCACCACTGCCACCAAATCAAGGTGTAGTAGCCATCCTACCCCAAATTTTACAACTCTTCAGGATGTTAATGTCGCTCTACCCAGAGGATTAGGAGGAGGACATGCAGCCAGCCATGATAGAGCCCCTTCCATTGAGGTTCAGGTATCTCCTCGACTCAGTGAGGAGCATAGAGGAGAGAAATTCCATGCGGAGTCATCCAGAGTAGAGCTACCACTGAGGGGACATGGTGACCAAGTTTCAAAGCATAGGGAGAGGTCTCGGAGCCCTAGGCTAACGGATGAGCATGTAGAGAGACCTAGAGGCCATCAGACCATAGTTGCAGATCACATCAGGGAGATCCTGAAGCTTTGGCCATCACATTACTCAGGTGACATGGGTGGATTTCAGGTAGAGGCATGGCTAGTGAGCTTGAGCGGTTGGTTTAAGCTTTTTCCTTATTCTAGCAACATGAAAGCTCGTGTTGCTATCCATCTACTGA
Organism: Taxus chinensis; assembly: GCA_019776745.2. Lineage (NCBI taxonomy): Eukaryota > Viridiplantae > Streptophyta > Pinopsida > Cupressales > Taxaceae > Taxus > Taxus chinensis. The sequence continues at coordinate 67,809,075 of CM034153.1, read as the reverse complement.
GGGATGGAACAGGAGTATGGTGGAGGATAGAGGAGCAAAAGCTCCATGTTAATTCTAAGATAGTGACCTGGGAGCTATTTGAGGAGAGATTCAAAAGCTGATATTTATCACGGAGGTTCATACAGCAGCGGATAGATGAGTTTCATGACCTTCGACAGGCATCTCTTTCAGTAGCAAAGTATGAGAGTAGGTTTTTGGACCTACTCTAGTATGTTGAGTACATGCAGGATGAGCAGGTGCAGATTCATAGGTTCATCCGGGGCCTGAATTTAGATATTGGAGGTGTAGTGCAGATCCACTACCCAAAAACTTTAACTGAGGCCATTGAGAAGGCCTATATAGTAGAGGAGACTCAGGGAAATACCCAGCAAGCTAGAGACCAAGTCCGGAGCTGTATATAGCAGATGCAGCACAGTAGATTGAGGGGGTCAGTACCCCTTCCTCGTGGTGGATAGGGTTCAGCACAGTCATCCTTTAGGCAGTAGTAGCAGTAGTCTCGCCCACCTCATTGACCTCCACAAAGAGCTGACGTACAGATAGGTTGGAGTATGGGGCCTCTTCTTAGGGGTTCCATCAAGACATAGGGTGGACCTAGAGCTCAGTCAGTGGGAGCTCGCCAGTAGAGACCTCAGCAAACCATAGCTGGATCATCAAGATCCATGCCATAGACTTCTAGAACACATTCTGGAGGTGCTACTCATTGGGGAGGATCAGGAGGATGTTTTAGTTGTGGAGTTACTGGACACTTTTGGAGAGACTACCCACAAGAACCCTAACAACAAGGGTAAAACACAGATCTCAAAGCCGAATGTTGGTAACATGGGACGCAGCCACAGGATTTACGTAACAGTCAAGAACCACTAGGCAGTGCATCATAGCATAGTCATTGAGACTATAGGTAGCATTGGGGGTATTCCTAGCTCTATATTGTTTGATTTTGCATCTTCTGATTCTTTTATTGTACCATCTTCAGTAGAGCGATGTAGGCTATTGGCAGTTAGGCAGGGTCTTAACTGGGTTGTTGAGATGGCTTCTGGAGCCAAGATATTTGTATACTCCTTAGTTAAGGAGTGTGTAGTGGATTTGGGACCTTTCACCACTACCTCAGATCTTTGTATCCTTCCTTTGGGCTCAGGGTATGGATTGGTTATCTACACACAAGGCTAGGATGGATAGTTATCACAAGACTATATCTTGTGCAGATGATTTGGGAGTTGAGTCGGTGATTTTAGGGGTCAGGAGACATGTTTCTATTCACACCATCTCTGTTATGTAGCTTAAGCGCTGTGTGTGACGAGGTTATCAAATGTATGTTGTTACAGTTAGTGACAGATCTGAGGATGGGTCTAATGGACCTGTCGACACTAAAATTTTCCTCCGTAATTTCTATTTCATTAATGTAAGTATTAGGAATATGATGTTGTTAAGTATAATTAGTAGTAGCGTCTGATAGAAGATAACGGTGCCGTCAGTACGGTGCCGACAATAATGTGGAGTACGGTAACAGTCAAAGTACAATAGGAATGTTGTAAAAAGTAAATATTTGTCCAGTAATGTTAAAATGTCAAAGTTTGGGTAATTAGAGAAGTAGGGTCTACGTGATTAGGAATTAGAAATATTATATTGGTAATAAGGACAAGGAGTGAGGTCATAAATATTTTGTATATTTTATTTGTAAAAAGTCTAAAAATGTGGAACCCATGTAAAATGATAAGGTTTATCTTATCTTAAAAGATAAGCTTACATGTACATATAAGAGTTAAGGTATGGAATATGATTTGTCAGAGTGGATTTCTTATCCTATCTTAGAGATAAGATGGATAAGCCTGGAAGTTCTATAAATAGAGAGGCCATCCCCCCTCATTTAGCATAGAAGGAAGTAGTGAGAAATATTGTAGGAAGTGTGCGAAGGAAGCCATCAGTTTAAAGGTGTGTTAAAGAAGCCATTAAGAGGTGTAATTGTAAAGTTTCTCCCATAGTCTTGGTGAAAGGCAAGTGAAGTCAATAACACTTGAAGTACCTCATGGGTGAGATTGTAACAGTTTCATGTTAATATTATAATTTATTTTGATATTTCAGATTTGTCATCATTCTGTCTTATCATAGTCGATGGTATTCTTGTGTTATGTTGTTGTTTTGTTTCCAGATTACATCCACCAAACTAAAGGCTGTGCATTACTAAATAATCATAGCACGAGGAGTTCCTGGTGAAGAATTATCATAGTGCCGGATTGGTGATGACATTTTGGTTCCGTTGCCGGGACCATTCCTCGTTGGTGGATTTTCTGGAGAGATATTCCCACTTAGTCAAAAATCAATTGGAGGGTAATCTTGTTTTTACTGTGCATAGTAGTTACCATGGTAAAGCCATTTTTGCCATGAATAGTAGTTACCATGGTAAAGTCATTTTCAGTGGGAATAGTATTTACCGCAATAAAGTCACTTTTTACCGTGAATAGTATTTACCGCAGTAACTTCACTTTTTACCGTGAATAGTATTTACCGCAATAACTTCACTTTTTACCATGAATAGTGTTTACCACAGTAAAGTCAGTTTTTACCGCAATAAGTCAAGTTTTACCATAGTTTACCGTGGTCATTTCTATTTTACTGTAGAAAGGTGTAAAGTCACTTTCTAGTATAATGATTCTAATTATTTGTGCACATAAGTCTTGTTGATTGTACTTGTGGGTTGGTATTTCACGGTGGTTACTTTTGAAAATGGGAAAGATTCCTGTTTTTTTAGCTCAATCTAATGAAGATGCTTCTTCTTTCATTCAAGAGTTTAAACGATCTTGTATCTGTAATGGCCTCATAAGAAGGGAACAATGGACTGAATTTTTTCCTACCTTTTTGGATGGTTCAGCACTTAGGTGGTTTGAAACACTAGGTGATAATGTGAAAAATTCATGGGATTTATTAACTGAAATTTTTCTTGAAGAATTTGGTGAACAGAAATATGCAGATCTCATGATCGAGATCACAAAGCTATCCCAAGGAGAGAAGGAGAAGATAAGGGATTATCATGCTCGTGTTCTAGAGCTAAGGAGGAAGCTCGATGCCCAGATCCGGAAGGAAGGATTAGCGGATGGGTTGATGAAGGGCGTGGATAATCTCCTCTATAAGCACTTCATTCTTGGGATGAAGCCAGAGATCAGACAACGAGTGAAGTATGACCGCCCAGCTACCATTGAACAAGCAAAGGAGTTTGCAAGAAGGTAAGAAGAAAGCATGGAAGAGGAGCCCAAAGAAATTGTTGCTAAAGTAGAGCCTACACCAGCACCTTTGGTCCAGAATCCACAACCACTCCCAGTGAGCACAAATATTTCTCCTAGTACATCTACTGAGTATGAAGATCTGCTCAAAAATATGGGTCAGTTAACTATTAATCTTCTTCAAGGAAAGGAATTTAGTTCTCAGGGAGGAGATAGAGGTCCAAAAAGAAATATTTCTGAAGTTGTTTGTTATGGTTGTTATAAAAAGGGTCATAATAAGTATAATTATCCAGATAGAGCTTCTACATCTGGTAAAGGAGATAATGATAAAGGAAAAGCACCTGTGAATTCTTTTGATGTAGTAGATAAGAGTAGAAATAATGAAGTAGATGTGTTTGTAACAAAAAGAAAGAAAGAAAAAGATAATCAAGATGGAAATGATCCCAAGAAGATGAAAGAAGAAACTAGTAAGAAACATAGGAGAAGAAAGTTAGGTGTGCAGGATTTTTTGATTTCACAGGGGCAAGGACCATACTCCATCCTGGAAGATCTGTCCAAAAGGCCTGTAAATATTACATATGGTCAACTCTTGGCTATGTCTTCTGAGAAGAGACGGGAGCTGCGAAGTGGACTCAATGCTCGACGAAGAAAGGAGGTTGAGGTCCCTGTTTTGGAGGCAGAGGCAGATCCCTATGCTCCACAAGCTGAGGTATTATGTAATGGTATTTCAATTCATGATGTCTTAGTTGATGGAGGTGCTGCAGTTAATGTAATGACCGAGTCTGTAATGAATATGTTGGGTTTAAAAATTGATCGCCCTTCAACACTTATGTTAAGGTCATTAAATAAAGGAAAAACTAAACCAGAAGGTGTAGTTTCAAATGTGGCAATATCTGTTATGGGTGTTGTATGTGTGGTAGACTTTCAGGTGATGAAAAATGGTACTTTTGCGTACCCAATGCTGCTGGGAAGACCATGGCTAAGGAGAGTTCATGCAAGAAACTACTGGAATGAAGGTTTCATGACACTTGGACGTGGTAGAGAGAGGGTGAAGATAAATGTGATCCCTCGACATCATAAGGCAGAACCTGTGGATTCAAGTGATGAAACTGATGATTTGACATCCTCTTATTACTCTAGTACCAGTGAAGTGGACACTGAAGATGAAGAAAGCAAGGTGGATGTTTCAGTCATGGATATCCTTCCAATCACACAAACTCATGACCCCATAAAATTATCTGAAGAAGAAGTTGATGATCGTCTCCAACAAATAAAGATTGGTGATGATGTGATGGAGAGTGAGAAGGAATCCTACCTCCAGCTCTTTCGAGGGTACATACATCTATTCACTTTTGATTACAAGGAACTCCGTCAAGTAAGTTGGGTAGAACACTCTATTGAGCTGGTAGATGGTGCTAAGCCCATAAAGTAAATGCCATATAGAATGAATCCTAATTTTTCCAAGACTGTAAAAGAAGAAATAGATAAGTTGCTTGATGTAGGATTCATATTTGCTGTGGAGAATTCAGAATGGGTTTCTCCCATTGTGATCTCAATAAAAAATAATGGGAAGCTATGCATTTGTGTTGATTACAGGAAGCTCAATAAGGCAACAAAGAAGGATCGTTACCCTCTTCCATTTTCAGATCAGATCTTGGACAAAGTAGCTGGCCAGGAGTGCTATAGTTTTGCTGATGGATATAGCGGCTACAACCAAGTTTGTATAGCAGAGAAAGATCAGCTGAAGACCACGTTCACCACTCCTTGGGGAACATTTGCTTATAGAGTTATTCCTTTTGGGTTGTGTAATGCTCCAGCAACATTCCAGCGTTTGATGAATAGGGTGTTCGAACCCTACATTGGGACCTTCATCAGAGTATTTCTGGATGATTTTTACATCTATGGGAGCAAGTTGGACCACCTGCACCAAATGGAGACAGCATTTCAAAGGTTAGATGAAGCACAAGCCTCGCTAAACCCTACAAAGTGTGTCTTTGGATGTTCTAAAGGCGTTTTGTTAGGGCATGTTGTATCCAGAGATGGTATTGGTACTGATCCTGATAAAGTTTCAAAAATCAAAGATTTACCATTTCCTATTAATAGAAGTAAGTTGAGATCATTTTTAGGCCATGTGGGTTACTATAGAAGGTTCATCAAGAATTTCTCAAAGATTACACAGCCACTAACCTAGTTCTTGAAGAAGGATGTTACTTATGAACCAGGAAATAAGGTGCATGATAGCTTTTGGACAACTGAAGGTAGCCCTGGTGTCTTCACCTATTTTGAAGAATCCAGATTGGAGCAAGCCATTCATTGTGTACACGGATGCCTCAGATGCAGCACTAGGAAGTACTTTGAGCCAAAAGGATGAAAATGGGAATGAACATCCAATTTACTTTAGGAGCAGACAAATGAGTAGTGCTGAGGTAAATTATACTGTAACTGAAAAAGAGGCTCTGGCTATCATTTTTTCTGTAAAGAAGTTTAGAAATTACTTGCTAGGGAAAAAATTTCTAGTTGTAACAAATCATCAGGCTCTAAAATATATTGTGAATAAGCCTAACCCATCAGGGAGGATAGCAAGATGGATAATTTTGCTACAAGAATTTGAATTTGATACTATAGATAGGCCAGGAAAGAAGCATGTCAATGCAGATGCACTCTCTCGAGCCTATGATGGTTTAGGATCATCTTGTGATGATGATGATTTCCCTGGTGCAGCATTGTTATCCCTTGACACAATCCCTAGTGAATACATAGATATTTGGAATTATCTGAATGAATTCAAGTTTCCTGATGGTGCCAATGCAAAGAATAAGAGAAAGATTACTCAAGCCAGTCATCCATATTCTATTCTACATGGAGTATTATTTCGAATAGGACCTGATGGACAGTACAAGAGGGTAGTTGGACGTGATCAAGGGAAGGAACTACTAGAAGAATTCCACAATGGTACATGTGGAGGGCACTTCTCTGGACAACTTACAGCAAGAAGGATCTTGGATGCAGGTTATTACCGGCCCACTCTTTTTAAAGATTGTTATAATTATTGTAAGACATGTGATATTTGTCAAACACATGGTAACTATAAGACTTCATTAGCTCCATTATGCCCTATTCTTCCGCTTGGTCCCTTTGAAAAGTGGGGAATAGACATTGTAGGTCCACTTCCAACTACCTCACGCCAAAATAAGTATATTGTAGTTGCCACAGATTATTTAACCAAGTGGGTTGAAGCTAGGCCATTGAAAACAGCTTCCATGGATGAAGTGGCAAGGTTCATATATGAACGCATTGTCACCAGATTTGGTTACCCATTAGAAATTGTAATAGATCAAGGAAGCCACTTCATTAATGAGGTGGTCGAAGCCCTAGTCAACAATTTTTCTATTAAGCATAGGAAGGCAACAACATACAAGCCAAGCACAAATAGACAGGTGCAACGAACAAATTTTTGTGTTGTGTCAAATTCTAGCAAAAGATGCAGCCTTGCAGGTACATAAGTGGGATAAAAGGATTCATGCAGCATTGTGGGCATATAGGGAAACATCAAAGTCAGCAACAGGATACTCCCCATTTTAGTTGGCCTATGGCATTGATCCAGTTCTTCCTATTGAGTTTGATATTCCCACTGTGAGAGTTATGAAAAATCAAAGGATGGATGAAAGTGATTCAGTAAAAGAAAGGTTGGTACATCTTCATTTGCTGGAGGAAATGAGAGAAATAGCAAAGGATACAAGCCATAAGAAGAAAATTAAGCAGAAGGAATACTTTGATCAAAAGATCCGGTGGTCTCCATTTCATGTGAATGACTTGGTTCTAGTATATAATTCCAGATCCAAAAAAAGAAGACAGAGAAAATTTCTTCCAAAATGGATGGGGCCCTACAAAATAGCAGTTGTGTATGAAAATGGTACATACCGACTGGAGGAATTGGATGGCACTCCCATTATGAAATGGGTCAACCATGACAAGTTGAAGATTTTCCAAGCACCAGAATAGTCTACTCCGAGGACGGAGTAGGAAGCTAGGAAGGGGGTAAGATGTCGACACTAAAATTTTCCTCCATAATTTCTATTTCATTAATGTATGTATTAGAAATAGGATGTTGTTAAGTATAATTAGTAGTAGTATCTGATAGAAGATAACAGCGCCGGTCAGTATGGTGCCGCCAATAATGTGGAGTATGGTAACCGTAAAAGTACAATAGGAATGTTGTAAAAAGTAAATATTTGTCGTAAGTGGTCCGGTAATGTTAAAATTTCAAAGTTTAGGTAATTTGTCGTAAGTAGGTTCTGTCTTATCGTGAGTCGATGGTATTCTTGAAATGTTATGTTGTTGTTTTAAGTTTCCAGGATTGACATCCAACAAACTATTTTGTGCTATTTTATTAGTAAATAAGTCTATAGCACGAGGAGTTACCGGTGTAAGAATTATCATAGTGCCAGATCTGGTGATGACAGAGCATCAGATAGGAGGACATACATGTACCAGACATAATAGAGCCCCTTCCATTGAGGGTCAGGGATCTCTTCGACCCAGTCGAGGAGAATGGAGGAGAGAAATCCCATGTAGATTCAGCCAGGGTAGAGTCACCACAGAAGTGACACATCCTGGACCAAGTTCTCAGGACATAGAGAGAGGTATCAGAGTCCTCAGGCTTAGGGATGAGCATTTAGAGAGGCCTAGAGGCCGTTAGATCACAACTGAAGATCACATCAGGGAGATCTGCGAAGCTTTGACCATCACATTAGTTCTAGTGACTTAGGTGTGATTTCAAGTAGAGGCCTGGTTGGTGAGCTGTGAATGGATGCTTCAAGCTTCTATCCTTAGTTCTATGGTGAACATGAAAGCTTGAAGTTTATATCCATCTACCGAGGGATGGAGCTGGTGTCTGGTGGAGGAAAGTAGGAGCAAAAGCTCCATGTTAATATCTGATACAGTTACCTGGGATCTCTTTGAGGAGCATTTCTATAGTAGATATTTTTCACGGAGATTCATATAGCAACGGATAGTTGAATTTTATGACCTCTAACAGGCATCTTTTATAGTGGCTAAGTAGGAGAGTAGATTTTTAGATCTACTCCAGTATGTTGATTACATGCAGGATGAGACTAAATGTGGATCCATAGTGATCATCTAGGGCCTGAATCATAGACATTGGAGGTGTAGTGTGGATCCATTACCCACAGACATTAGCTTAGTGCCATCTAGATTGGCCTATATAGAAGAGCAGACCCGTCAAGGAAAGACTCAGCAGGCTAGAGACCTAGAGTCCGAAGCCGCATACAGTGGGGAGTTCAGGACAATAGATCAAGAGGCTGTCAGTAATAGACTACTTCCTCGTGGATCATTAGGATCCAGCACCAGTCAGTCTTCCAGGGCACCTATAATGGTAGTCCCGCCCACCTTATAGACCTCCTTGGAGATTTGGATGCACATAGTGGTTACTTTAGTATGTGGCCTCCTCCTAGGGGTCCCATCAAGACACAGGGTGCCTAGAGAGATTGCCCTTAAAAGGAGCTCACTAGGAAAGACGTTAGCAAGGCACATCTGGATCATTTAGAGCCACACCATAGACTTCCAAAGGTACCAACTGGGACCTACTAGCCATAGGATTTATGTAGCGGTTCAGGCGGTTGTACCAGGTTGTGGAGCATACATAGACATTTTTGGAGATACTACCCACAGAGACCCTACAGGTAGCATTGGTAAGACACAGATTTCTACCTCAGAGTATTGTTGTTGGTGATATGGGGCAGTTCTTCTTAAGATGTTTCAAGTGATCGAGAACTACATCTTTAGCAGAGCGATGTAAGCTAGTGGCAGTTATTGAGACCACAGGTAGCATTAGGTGGGATTCTTCACCTCCATCTTGTTTGATTCTGGAGTTCTTCAAGATCTCTGTCATTGCTCCATATAGTAGTAGAGTGATACATGCTAGTGGCAGTTAGGTAGGGTATATTTGGGATGTTGAGATGGCTTATGGAGCCAAGATCTCTATAGACTCCTTAGTTAAGGATTGTGTGGTGGATTTGGGACCTTTCACCACTACCTTAGATCTTTGTATCCTTCATTTAGGCTCATATGGAGTCATCTTGGGTATGGATTGGTTGTCTGCACACAAGGCCAAAGTGGATTGTTACCACAAGATTATATCTTGTGCAAATGATTTGGGGAGTGGAGTCGGTGATCTCGGGGTCAGGGGTCCGGAGATCCTATTTCTATTCACACCATCTCTGATATGCATAGCTTAAGCGGTGTGTGTGATAGGGTTTCCAAGATGTATGTCTGTTACAATCAGTGATAGATCAGAGGATGGGTCTAGTGGACCATTGCTAGATGATCATCCCATTTTGAGAGAGTTTTTAGATGTCTTCCTAGGGAAGCTACCAAGGTTACCACCCCCACGTGAGATTGATTTTCATATAGAACTAGTTCCTGGAGAAGAGCCTATCTCATGAGAACCTTATCGGATGACCACCCTAGAGCTCTGTGAGCTCAAGTTGCAGCTTGAGGGCCTTTTGTAGAGAAGGGCCTTATCCATCCTAGTGTATCCCCTTGGGGTGCACCGGTGATCTTTGTGAAGAAGAAGGATGGATCCTTACGGTTGTGTATTGATTACCGCCAGCTCTGAACAAGGTAACGATCAAGAATCGTTATCCTCTTCCTCACTATTGATGACTTGTTTGATCAGATGAAGGGAGCCACATTTTTCTCTAAGATTGATCTTAAGTCAGGCTACCATCAGCTGAGGATTTCGGAGGCAGACATTCATAAGACTACCTTTCGTACACAGATATGACCACTATGAGTTCACAGTGGTGCCTTTTGGTTTGACTAATGCCCCCGTAGTGTTTATGAGTTTGATGAATGGGGTATTCAGAACCTTCTTAGATCACTTCGTGCTCATCTTCCTTGATGAATTTTGATATACTCACGTACGCATGAGGAGCACGAGGGGCACCTTTGCCAGGTTCTTCAATGTCTTTGGGAGCAGCAACTTTACGGGAACTTGGAGAAGTGTTCTTTCTTTCAGACAGAGGTCAATATTTGGGTCATATCATTTCTGGGGAAGGTATCACATCGATCCTTCCAAGATTAGAGCCATTATGGATTGGCCAGCACCCACTATGGTGACCGAGGTGCGCATACTTCATGGGATTAGCTAGGTTACTACCAGAGATTTGTTCTGGACTTCTCTCGGATTGCACACCCTATCACTTCCCTTCAGAGGAAAGGAAAGAAGTTTGTTTGGTCAGATAGATGTGAGCAAGCCTTCAAGACACTGAAGGAGTGCCTCACTACAACACCCATTCTTGCAGTGCGGATCCACAGGGTGAGTTCTTCATTTGCACAGATGCTTCTTTAGCAAGAATTGGAGATGTGTTGATGTAGGAGGGAAAAGTAGTGGCTTTTGAGTCTCACAAACTCAAGGATCATGAGCTTAATTATCCAACCCATGATCTTGAGCTTGTAGCAGTTGTGCATGCCTTGGTTCAATGGAGAAATTTTCTTCTTGGTTAGGAGATTCACACTTAGGACTAGATCATTTGAGTCTTCGCCACCTCTTCACGCCAGCCCAATCTCAACGCTTCGTCAGCAGCGTTGGATGGAGTTGCTTTGTGAGTATCGATATGGAGATCAAGCATGTGAAAGGGAAGGAGAATGTGGTAGTAGAGACACTCTCAGTAGACGAAGACATGTGGCTATGGCCACCTCAGTGAGCACAGATTTGTGGAGCAGGATTCTTCAGTAGCTTCCTCTTGATAGCTTCTACATTGCAGTACGAGCAGAGATTGAGTCACAGAGACCCCTTGAGGGGAAGTTTAATGGTTTTTCCTTAGAGACAGATGGTCTTCTCAGGCACAAAGGCTGGATATATGTTCCTAGAGATGGAGGCTTGAGGTAGGACATCTTGGTAGAGGCACATCATGCACCCTATTCAACCCATCCCGGGGTGAAGAAGATGCACGCCACCTTGAGATAGTTGTATCATTGGAGAGGAATTCAGAGAGACGTGGCCCAGTTTGTGTCACGATGTTTAGAGTGCCAGAGAGTTAAGGTCAAGCATCAACATCCAACAGGCCTTCTCTATCCTCATGCTATACCGGAATGGAAGTGGGACACCATTTCCATGGATTTCATTATTGGGCTACCGATGTCGAAGATATCACCATGACGCCATCATGGTCATGGTTGATAAGTTGAAAAAAGTGGCTAACTTTTCTCCAGTGAATACCACTTATACAGCTAGAGCAGTGGCACGAGTATATTTGGATGAGATTGTCAGGTTACACGGGATTCTGCAGAAGATCATTTGTGACCGCGATCCTTTGTACACTTCACATTTTGGACTACCATGCAGTATGTCCTCGGGACGAGGATCAACTTCAACACAACATATCACCCTGAGACAGATGGATAGACTGAGCGGGTGAATCAGATTTTAGAGGACATGCTCAAGATGTATGTGATGGATCAACAGTCTAAATGGGAGGAGTACCTGTACTTAGTGGAGTTTTCCTACAATAATAGTTTTCAGAGTTCTATAGGCATGACTCCTTTTCAGGATTTGTATGGTAGAGAGTGTAGGACACCTCTTAGCTAGGATAGATTAAAGGACAGAGTATCTCTTGGACCAGCTCTTTTGTAGGACATGGAAGCAGTAGGTGGTTTTGATCAGGTAGAGATTGCAGGAGGCATAGGACAAGCAGAAGAAGTATGCGTAGATCAGCATAGGATTGACTACATAGCTTTGATGTGGGCATGAAGGTGTTCCTTCGTGTCAGGCCACACAAGAGCCCTATCCATTATGGAAAAGGTTCTAAGTTAGCTCCTATATTTGTTAGACCTTTTGAGATCTTAGAGCGTATCGGCCCTTTGGCCTACCGTCTAGCATTGCCACCTAGCTTGTCTCGTGTACATGATGTGTTTCATGTTTCAGTTCTTAGGAGATATATTGCAGATCCTTCTCATGTGTTAGATTGGACATCATTGCAGGTGCAAGATCAAGGGTAGGTGATGGTGGAGCCCATTCACATCCTAGATCGCAGGACCTTGGGCCTTCGAGGTAGAGAGGTTGATCAGGTTCGGGTGCAGTGGGATAGATATGATGAGATTGCAGCTACATGGGAGGATGCTTCTTCATTACGAGTTCAGTTTCCACATTTGTTCTAGTCACTTCCAGAGGAAGTTGAGTCTAAGGGGAGGGGGATGTAGTGCCCACTTCCCTTTGACACCTACTTGATACTAATTCATGATACTACTTGATTAGATTATCAACATAATTATGAACCTTGATTATAGTATGCTGTTAGACATGTTAGATCATGGATTATTGTTGATCTTGATTTGAGTTATGATGCATGATGATTATTAGAGACATTTTATATGTTGATGATGTTATACTGTTTGCACATGGATGTTATATGATGGATGTTGTTCGGATATTTTTCATATTTGGATATTGTGAGTAGGCCTAGAAAATGGATAATTATATAGATGATGATATAGTTGTTTGTATAAAACTATAAATGATATTGTTAGATTACTTTGATGTTGTTGTGATTCATATATCTAAATGATTTTGGGTTTTTAATTTATATTTATATTATTTTGGACGTTCTGATATGGCCATGAGGCCGAAGGAGGTATTTGTATTTTTGCAGGTTAAAAATTACAACAAACATCAGGGGATCGGAGACCAACCAAAATGGAATTCTAGGTGAATTCGAAAAGGTCACCATGGCAACTTGTTTTATTGTGTTATGTGTTGTTTTGTTAGGGATTCCCAGGGGGGGTTACCTTTATATGTGACCATGGGTATTATGTATTTTATTGATGTGGTTAATTTTTTTATTATTGTTGTATGTATTTTATTAGTAACATGTTCCCTTTTCTTTTGATTAATTAAAATGTGGTAGATTAATGTGAGAAATCATATGGTTAAAATTTAAAATAAATAAGATTGGGATATGGGAAAATATTAATGGAAGTTGTTGGTTATTTATATTAAATATGTAAGGGATGTGTAAGTTGTGTAAGAGTTGTGTAAGTCTGATTTTGGAGTATGAAATACTCCACCTCCATGGAAATTTGAATTTGTCCTTGGGGGTTGTTTTAGGAGGCTTGTGGGACAAGTAAAACTTGTCCCATAGCTCTAAATTTAATTTACCAACCATACTTATGGTTGGAGAGGTGATTTTAGGCTTTTATAATGCATTTTATTAATCATGTAGCTTGTTTTGGATTGCACTCTCTTAAATGTTATTTATTTTGTTGTCCCTTGAGGTGTGGGCCTTTTGGAGTGTGCAAGTAAATTGTCATATTTTCACCCACCTCTTTATTGTGGTTGGGAGAATGAAATTTTATCTTTTGTGTTTGAATTTGAGGATGTGTGATGTGGCATCCTACATGGATCCACGTCATCCTCTCTTCTTCCCTCTTCTATATAATTCAAATTCTTTACTTTTTTGGGGTTGTAGAATCATTTTGCAACTTCCTTGGGGCTCATTTTTCTTGTGTTGGAGCTCTTGCTTTTGGAAGGATCTTGGAGAAATCTTTGCATACTTGGGAGATTGATGTTTGGACCTGTGTTTTTGATTTTGAAAGCTGGATGTTTGGAAGCAAAAGCTACCATGGAGAGGTAGGAGTCTTATCCATCTTTTATATTGTTATTTTTCTTGTTGTTGTGTGAATGGTGTATGTTTTGTTTTATTTATTGGCTGGTTGGGTAGACTGCCATAAGGATGGTGTAGGAGAAGGCTATGAGGAATTCATGTGGGGGGGAATAAGGAATGCCATTGGCATTAGAAATTTTGTGGAGGGACTTTGGGTTTGGGATCCACCATGGAAAAGAAATAGCTTGCATTTCTTACTTTGGGGGGCGCATAAGGAAATCTGTGGGGGGGCATAAGGATGTGTGTGGGATGAATTTGTTTGGCGGGTTGTTCTGGTGGATGCCCAATTCCCAATTGGGAGGCATAAGTAGCTCGCCCCATATGCCTTGCTCCTTTGGCTTGCATGATCAAGCCTGAGTTCTATTTTGGAATGTCTTCACATGTAGTTGTGAACTGCTATTTTATGTTTTAATTTGTGATGTGTATGTTAAAAAAATGTTGTGTGTTGTGGAAATCAATTGTTGCCATGGGTTGAATTACGCCTCTTATTGTATTTTGGTTGGGGCTCATGGGCCAATGATGAAGGAAGGATTCTCCTTTCATTGGATGTCTTGGTTGGGTGGAGAGCGTTGCCTTCCCCCCACTTTTGTTGTGATCAACTTGGAGAAAAAGGAAACTTGCATGTTGCTTTCCTGGAGCAAAGGAAAATGTAGTTTTGACATTCCTTTGAGAAACAAATTGATTTCATTGTAACCTTTCCTGCTATGTTGTGGATGAAATTGTAATGTATACTTGTGAAGAAATGATGTTGTAATTGATTATGAAAGTTGTACATTCGAATATGAAGGCAATTATGCTCTATTCTGGTTATTGGAAAGAAAAGAATAGAAATGTGTTGTTTGCATTCAAAACATGGAAATATGTAAAGATTTATTCCCTTTTGGATTAATAAAGAATTGCAAGATCTTATCTCATTGGCATTGTTGTGTGAATTGGAATGTCAAATTGTGATTGGAATCTCTGTCTAGAAAATTGGAAGAAGAAGAAATATGTACGAGGGAATTATATTGCCTTGTTTATTTTTGAAATATATTAAAGTGGAAATTAGATTTGCAATTTAGCTTTGAAATGGTTTGTTTATAAACAACTGAATGTATTGGATTAGTTTATAAATGAAATGCCACACTTGAATGATGAAAAGTTAGATAGATCTCTTGTAAATATTTTAAAACCGAAAAATTTAATCAAAATATATAGTTTGAACCTGCATTCAATAATCAAATTGAAAATGATATATTTTAGTATGCTGAGATATCAAGGAACTCAAATTGACAAAGAACACTTAAGAAGACAAGTTAAAATATTGCAAAATCGATTCCAATCCCTTTAACAGTCGTTTTTCTGTCAATTGTTGGAAAAATACAAATTGAAATCAATTGAACAAATTTACCTTCCTAAAACACTTTAAACCATCCCTAGATAAATTCTCCATGTTTGTTTGGCATGTTGAGTGAAGGAGGAGATCCAATTTAATCAAATTTGAAAGTTGGAAATTACCAGTTGACTTTTTAAAAGCCTGCAGATCCTTTTTGCAAAACTGACCCCTTAAAATTTATCAAAATGTAAAATTTATATTTTTTGTGGAAAGAGGGCATTGATATCTTTCTATAAAGTCCTCGTTTTCCCAAAACTGATCTTTCTAGCAAAAGTTATGGCACTTTGAAGTTTTTCTGCCTTGGCAGGAAAATTTGGGAAAATTTTCCCTGACAGCCCGCGGCCCGAAAAATTCCCGTTAAAATCCTTAGGAAAAATTTAAATTTTGGTTCGGGAAAATTTTTGAATTTTCCTTCACCAGCCCGCAGCCAATCATAGGCTGCCACATGTCTTCACGGGGTAGCAGTGGAGGCGCAACATCATTTCTACCCTTAGACCTTTTAAAAATTTTGGAAATTTTTTCCATTTCTCCCTGTTGGTCCGTGGCCTATCACAGGCTGCCACGTGGCAGCTTGCGGTGCTAGTGGAGGGGGCAGAACCCTCGCGACCCCCTTTTTCCTTTAAAAATTTTGATTTGGAAATTTTTTTTGTTTCCTCCCGCGGCTCCGCACTTCTGCCCTCGCCATGGGAAATTCCATCTACAGGCGCACGAACTTGCGCGTCCAACCTTCCCCTTATCTCCCCTTTGGAAAAATTCACCATATCTCCCCACTGCTCCACATGTCTCCCTCTCCCTTCTCCCTGTGGTGAATTTTGGAGTGCCACGTGTCCCTGGCGGACCCACGGGCGCGTGGACGCTAATTTGACTTTTCTTCCCGTTTGGCGAAATTGCCACAAGACTCCCACCGCTCTGCCCTTCCCTTGTTTTCCCGGCGATGACTCTGAGGCCACCACGTGTCCCTAGAGGACCCGCGGAGGCACGGGCACAAATGGGAATTTTCTCCCATGCAAGGAAAAGTTCCAAATGCCGCCCCATGACCCGCTAACCCGAAATTTGCTCTTCAGCCCTACTTGACACGTGTCCCCTTGGGGAAAATTTGATCCCTAAAGTCCGCTTGTCCATATCTTGAGTTTCTGAAGGACTTAGGAGGACTTCTTTATATCATCAGAAAGGTGAGAAAATTTCCTATCCAATGGGAATGATGTAGGGAAATTTTGGAAGCATTAAGTGTGAGGAAAATAAAGTTGAAACTCTGAGCCTGTTAGAGAGTGGGTATGGGGATAAATTACTCCTTGAACCTAACTGGAACTTATAACCCTTGAGTTTAGGACCTTGTGAGTCTGATGATTGTTGATAAATGAAAAGTATGTTCTAGTGAAGCTGAATTGTTTCAGAGCCTATTAGTGTCAACTGTTGTCCTACAACTTGGTTGTGGACACTTCTAATAAAAAAAAATTATTCCATAATTTTCTAACTAACCCTAGGTTGTTTCTTGGGTCTCAAGTGGGTTGTTTTAACTGGGCATCACACTATCATACGCATTTTTATTTTTTTAGGGATTGTTGCTTGTTTAGGGTTTTGCAGGTCTTTCTTTAATTTTTGATTATTAGTGACTTCTGACACAGTGTAGCGAATCTGATGTGAAAAACGAGGGTTTCAGACCATCTTCCGAACTTGTGAAATTTAGTTCTGGAGCTTTTGCACAGACCAGGGCACCCATTCTACATACCAAAGTGCCCATAGGCACCCCAGTGCAGAGAATCGGTCCAAATTTTTTTTTTTAGGACTTATACACATTCATTCCTACTTCTAGATTCTCCAGTTACTTTTACACTACAATCCCACAAGTTCATCAAATCAGCTAAGTCATTTCCATACTTCTCTTGCATATTAGGGTTTCTACTTTCATTACATTATTTGCTTGGGTCACTTTCCATAGTTAGTTATTGCATTTATTTACTGTATTTACATGTTATTTCTAGATTAGATTAACTATCATTATCCTCCATTTTAATTCATTTTAGTTAACCAATCATTTGGCATCTTGTTTTCTTATGGGTTGGCCTTTTAGTGGTTAATTACAAAATTCAAACAAGGGAATCACATAAATACAATGTTATGTGATCATAATAAAGAATCAAGCTCTAAGCATTTACTATCGCCACCTAAGGTTACATTCAAAGTCATTTTAAGAGCATCAAAGCATCCATCTAGCTATCATTCAAGGGACTATATTCTTTTGCATACACTTCATAGGAGGGAAAGTTCATTTTGACATCCACACATCTACTTACATTGCTACATCCAGCTATTTCTTGTTATTCAAGTGCGTGTGACACAAGAGCCACCTAGGGCACGATTCTTCACACACACACACATAGAACTACATAGAGTCTGAAATGTAGTTTAGCACTCGGATCATAAGTTCACTCTTTTGGGTGATTGTCGGGGTCAGTCCGACTCCCCACTTGCATCTTTTTCTTTTTAGGATTTGATGTGTTTTGGGGTTTTGTAGGTGCTCTTTCTCCTTACAGGTACAACCGAACTCAATGTTCTTCCAACAATCTACATCCAATCAATGAGGGTTAGCGATATTGGTGTGACACAACAAAATCATTTTTTGAGGTTCTGCATAGTCACGATCGCCTAGTAGTGGTCTACAGGGCCCAAGTGCCCCTGACCTAATCCAGGAACCCCAGTCCATCATGTTCCGATAGTTTTGTAAATTTATGTGTGTGGTTGTGACATATTCCTCATGTTCACCAGTTTTCTAGTATGTCACAACTCAAGATCAATTACAAAATCAGCTAAGTCTCTTATTCCATCTCTTGCACTTACAAGTTTAATTTCCTTCTGCTTATTGCTTATGTTAGAGTTGTACTTCATTATTTATTATTTCGTTGTGACTCTGCTATTAGGGTTTAACATATTTTCAATTTTTGATAAATCATCCATTTAATATTCCCCTGCAAAATAAAGTTGTTCACTAGAGACACAAAATCAAAATTGAGGAAGCATATAAATCCATAGGGGCATCAATTCAAGATTCAAATTGCATTGACTTCATGGACTAGTGACAAAACTTCTAAATTATTATTTTCTCTTCCTCCATTCCAGACAATCCATTGCTAATAGGATACAGAGCCAATAAAAACATCAATAGTCAAAACTCACCAAATTGCCTAACATCTTGTAGGCGTTTGTGCATCACTACCATGGTGTGTTCGTTGTTTCAACCTTCATCCCCTTGAAAGAGAAGATACCCTTGTGAAGTGGCTTCGAATTTGTTCTTTGTAATATCTCCCAAGCCCAAAGAGTCACTTGTCACAGACCCCTCTCTATGTTGATGATCTCAAAGAGGTGGCCATGCAAATGGCTTCTGATTAGGCCCCTGGACATTGATGGCTTTCCTTGTCAATTCTACCAGATCCGGTTGGGTTATTATGGCTGGACTTGATCTGCACAAAGTCTACTCTAAAGCTATGTTTTGTCTAACTTCTCTAGGAGATCTCATAAATTAAGGGAACATCATTAAGTTCATTCCTAAAGTTGGAGACCCTAAGCAGATTTCCAAGTTGGAGATATATTACTCTTCTCAATGTCTCCTATAAAATCATTGCCAAATGCCCTAACGCTCAAGACTCTAATATTTTCTTCCCCTCGTTGTCAGAAATTGAGACAAATTGGTTTCATTCAATATAGGCACATTCTTAACAATGTTATTGTTGTTTAGGAAGGAATGGAATGGCCAAGGGTTTCTAGATCAGAAAGCCCTTTTTGTAAAGATTGATTTCGAGAAATCCTAAGACAAGATTGAATGGATCTTTCATAATTGATATGCTGACAAGCTCAGGGGATTTGGCTGTCTTGCCTTGTCCACACCATCAACATGCTATTTCAAGATGTTGGAGCTTATATCTACAATCAATGGTGCTCAATCTACCAGGTTTGGGCTACATGAGATTCAATTAGGACAAGGATTTCGCTTTGGCCCCCTCCCTCTATGTGCTTGCTGCAAAAGAATTTAGTTGATTTATGGTGTCAGGAATTATTCTTGAGGCTTGGTGAAAGGCATCTTTGTCCCCCACTTTGATCCAATAGCTCATTAATCGAAATTTTGTAGATGACTCTTTTCTCTCTCTTGCTAGAAGAGGAAGATTTTGTCAATAAATGTCATGGAATGCCTAGATATATTGTTTCCTTGCTTTACGGATCTTCTATACAATGAAAAAAGACTCAATGTTATATACAATCTCTCTCCCCCAAACCTCCTTGGTTGGAAGAATTTCAATGTCAGCGGGTCATATGGTGTCTAAAAGGCAGAGAAAAATTGATTATTGTATCACTAAGCCTCTTTTTCTTACATGGAAATTTCAAATATGCTATAAAGTGTTGATAACCACTCATGTTTATTGCACATCTTATTGGGACCCCTCTAAGGTTGCCCATGCTAGGTTGGAAAAGCTTATTAGAGATTTATGATGGGCTAATTTTGAGGGATATAAATATTTCCATAGGTTGGCTTGGGAATTTTGTTGACGACCTAAATAAAGAGGGGGAATGGTTGTTAGATATCAAACTATAAGGGAATGCTCTCGGTGTCAAATGGATAATATGAATTCTTGAAGGTTATGAAGCTTGGATAATTCTACTCCACCATTGCATCACTCAGGGAACTCCTACAAGCTGACAATCCTATAAGGGTTTGGGGTTTCAAAGTCTTATTCTATCGCCCATGCCTATGAAGATTAATGTCACTTTTGTAGCTAAAAGCGTATGAAATGCATGCGACCTTCTCAAACCAAATCTCATTTAGTTTGGGGAGGGCTTCAAATATGGACTCTCAATTAATTCTCTCTCTTTATGGTGGTATCCCATTCTCAATTTTCATAATGTCCCATTTTCTATGCTCTCTTGGATTAAAGGCCTTACACTTTTCAAAAAGGGAATTAAAGTTGTTGATGACTTGTTTTGTAAGGCTTCTTATATGTGGTTACCATGAGATTCTCTTAAAGCTAAATTTCAGCTTAAGAATGATGATGCAGATTCCATTTCTAAAATTCAAAATTCCATACTTGATGATTGCCCGCACAAAATTGGAATTTCCTCTAGTGTACCCCAGTGGAGAGATTGAAATTAGTCAACACCCACCCTTATTTGTTGGTACAAACCCTGAATTGGATACCATCTTCTTGTTACACAACATGAACTAGATGATTCTCTTAATAACCCTTGAAACATTAGATCCCATGATGCAGTTTGGTCCAGAATGTTTTCCAACCCATGGAAAAATCACATCAAGCCTACAAAATCCCACTTTCTTTGGTGTCTCATTTATTAGGGCCTCCCTATTAGATACAAGGCTAAGCACATGGGGGTTTTAAACTCTACCTACCCTACTTGCCAACAACCAAAGTATGTTAAACACCTTTGTTGGTTATGCCCTCATGCTCAATCTGCATGAAAATGGATTTATGCCCTTTTCCAGCCTTTCATCCTTCCATTTTTCACTTAGAAAGTGGTTATGCTAAGGGACTTGTCCATGTTTCCTACAAAATACAATGATTATTGGCAAAAAAATTGTGTTGATATTCTTTTTCATATATGGAAAGACATACATTTTGCTCTTTTTAACAACACAAATATGGATAAAGACTTCTTTGTGACTAATAAAGTTACTGTGATCTCTAACGTGTTACTTCAGATCCATCTTTAAGTAGAGAAATTTCACTTGGAATTGGAGCATTTGTAATCTCTACTCTTGCATTGGGGTAATGCCCTTTGTACTATCAATCATGTCCTCTAGATTTTTTGCGTCGATGCTCCCCTATTCAGGTCCGTGGCTGAGGGTTTCATAGACGTTCCACTAATCGATGGAGTTTCTCTCCCTGTCATCATGGATCTCCACCCATATCTCAACACCCTTCACTCACTCATAGTGGTGACATTTTTTACCACGTGGTGGTAGTGGTTGGGATGCTCACCTGTAAGGGGAATTCCTACCATTGGATTTAACCATTTCTCCCTGGTGCCAAACTAAGTAAGAAGAAGAACAACAAAAAAATGATGAATGTGACCTCATCTTGAACACAACTAATCCCTTTGACATTAGTCGCTTGGGGATAAGCATGATAGCCCTTCGCCTCTGCCTCCGCTAGCTGTCATGTTTGTTGTTACAACATAATTCTCTTGTTTTTTTGTGCTCTAGTGCTTTAATTTTCTACACCTTTTTGATTAAAAATTACACTTTTATTTTCTTAATCCAACTTTACGGATGCTTTTTTGAGGTGAGTTAGTTTATTTCTCTGAGGTAAGCTAACCTTTTCCTTAAGGCCTACTTGACTCGATATACTTAAGATTTTGGGGTGTGGCATTTTCCACCCATCTTATACTACTAGCAATCGCATATGTAAAATGCAATGTGAACGCCAAATGGTATATGTTATTTGGTTTAGAGGGATAGTTATTACTTTCGTAGTTGATGTTGATAAGGGGTGTGATTGATTTTATAAGTGTAGGAATATAGATGAAGCATTACATTTTAAGGTTCTATCTCTACATTTCAAATTTGTTACAAATTTGTACATATACATTTGCAAATATTATATCATGACTGGTAGTGTTTTGTGGACTATTTTATTTGGCATTAAACATGAATACATGAAGACTTCACTATAGTTATTCCAAATGTTAAAAGCTTGTGTCATAATGCTTGCATAGAAAGTAATGGGCTAACAGTTTCAACCACTAGTCAGAAAAGTCCATATCCATCTTCCTAATTTTACAATTGCCATAAGATTCCCTCATTCATCTAAACGTAAAATAAACATGGGTAGGATGATATCCAAGTGATTCATTCAACATATTGAGATATGAATATTTATGAATAAGCCTATGTAGAATTCATTAATGTACCATAGATGTTGATGATTGAATTGTAATAATATATTTAAAAAAAAATTAAAAGTAAACATGAATGCAATTGATACATTTGATACCGCTTTGGATTGTGACCATATTTCCTTTAAGAATTTTGTCAAACATTTCACATGCCTTTGCATGCTTCCCCGTTTTACATACATATATGTCACTAGAAAGATGCTTCAACATTTTGTAATGACATTGAAGACCGAGTACTAATACGAATAATAAGAACCCATAAAAAATATAGAAATAACAGGCTTATGAAACCTTGCATAGTTATAGCTTTGTACCGTTCAAATCATCCAAAGGCATTTACGAAAGGCTATATTTATTGAGTTTTTAATCTCTATTGATAATATTCCTCCATGACATGCAAAAGTTGAATCAACAATCATGGTCATAAAAAATAGGCAAGGAAAAGACCAATCCACGAGTTTCTCTCCTCGGTGGTTGGTGAAGTGGGAGCACTCCCCTCATTCCATTGATCCATAACCTCTCCATCCTCTACACCCATAACATTGTGGGTAGTTGAGCCACATATTTCACATGTTTTGCATAATCAAATGTTTTATAGATCAATAAGCTTATAAGTGTCTGGAATGGCCCATAGAATCTTATAACAAAATTTTAGCTACCCAAAGATTTAGAGGAGTGAGGAGTGGTTTATAAGGTTTAAAATGGACCCAATGATTGAAATATATTAGCTCAGCATAGACTTCAATTATAAGAACAAATCTAGTGAAAGGAAATGTTATATGTAAGAGGACCAAGCATGATATACATATTTGAGACTACCGACGAATAAAACACTAATGAATCATAATGTGTCAATAGGATAAAATAATAATAAGAGAGCATTACATTAATGTAATCTTCTCGACATTATAAAACAAGAATCACTAAAACACAAATAGTTCCAATGAGTGTGTATCTATTAACTGACTTTACCCACATACTAAACTTATAAAATAATAAATAATAGGAAAAGAAACATAGAAATAACAAGAAATAAGCATTGTGCATACAAAAAGACACCAATCTGCAAATAAATCTGAGGAGAACAGGTCATAAGCATCGCATAAGGGTGAGACACTAGGAGATAATAACAACCATTGACAAAATAGAAACTATAACAGACTCAAGAAAGAGAATGGGCATCAAAACATAAGAGGAATATTTTGATTGGACATAAAATGGGCCAAACACGTTGATGTAAATGCCCAAATCAAACCCCAACTTCTTGGGTGTGAATAATTCCAATTTACAACAGAAATGCTTAAGGATTATTCTCCTCCTTAAGAATTTGAGGTTAACGGAGACTGTGCCATCCTGTTCCGCACATTAATGAAATAAAGGATCATTATTATAGTCATCAGACAGGTGAACAACAGAACACTGAAAAGGACCGAAATAATGAACAATCCAAGATCCTTCAATTTAGATAATATTGTGCACTGTGAGGAGGATAATAGGGGAAATACCTCCCCAGAGAATACTCACAAAAATAACAAGTTGCTCATTGTGATTGATTACCTAAAACAAACCAAATCTGTAACTTGAAATAAGTAAAACTACAGTTCCAAATGGTCTATGCCAATATGATGATGAAAATGAAATGTTGCTACGATTTTGCTTTCCTACCAAAAAGTAAATTGCATGGTGCAAAAACCCCTTAAGAAAAAAAAGTTCATAGTCTAACGAACGTTGACATCAAAAGCAACCCAGACAACCCACCTTTTATATTCCAAAAAGGATTGTAAATCCAGTCCACTCCAATCATATATTGGACTTCATAAGCCACTTCTCCAACTACAGGTTCTCAACAAAAAAATGTAATTGCAGTTCATAAAGACTCAAGAGTTAATGGGAATTAAGATGTTAAGCATACATTTCACAAGTTATTTAATATGAGAGTTAGTGAGAGGCTATAAGAGGATCAATAAGAGGAAAACATCTGAAAAAATGTATAATGCAGATATTTTTTTTAATGGACCAATTTGGCTAGCAGGAAAAACCATCTCCAAAGGTTAGGAAACATGCTCACCGAAAATATTTACATGATGCCAAATATAATACTTCTACAGATGGATGCATGAACATTTTCCAACAAACTAAAATTATATTTTTTTTTCAGCAACTTCATCGATTTTAGAAGAGCATTTCAAAGGAAATACTCATAAAAACAAGCCCATTTTCACATTTCTACTTCTCCATAAAAACTACTATCATGGATAACCATATTTAAAACCTTAAAATTTTGAGCTTGCTCCGGAACATTGAAAAATTCCCATCAAAGTCCTAGAACAATGTCTCTTTGTGCCATTCCATAAAAACTTTAATGTTGCCATTTTGCTTTATGTTTTCATAAAAAAATAGTGTTGCTACTTCTACATTCATATTTGAACTTAACTGCACCTCTATACCCAGTCTCATGCAACTTGAGCTTCAAATGAATGAAGGATTTTTCTTACCGAATCCATGTGTAACTCATTTTTGCAAATAATTACAACCTCTTCATTTGAGTCATACTCCCAAATACTTTTCACCCTTTGCCTACTCCTACAAATACATTTGCTACAATCCAAATGGTTGTCCCTTGGTAAAATCAATTCTGATTTCATTGGCTTCATTCCCCAATATTGATCTAAAATATCCTGAAGATAGACTGCAAATGGTCTGTATAGTGACTCTCTAGTATCCTTTGTGATCGTGTATAAAATAATGAAATTATTAAATGTTTTGTTATATAAAAAATTAGGATAAAAAACCTTGAATTAATATGTTTCAACATTTGTGAAAAAGATATGTTAATATGACACAAAAGGTTTAACACTTAATTGTTCATATTCATAATATAAATGCAAATGTCATGAATATTGCTTGCTTTATTGGAGTCAAAATATTATCACCCGTTGAGCCCACAAAATTTTGACAATTTATAATTTATGATCTTGGTACCAAAAGGGGTTCCCTGATAAGTTCTATTTTTGTGAAATTATCATGTTTTTCATAGTTGAAAAAAGGAGGACAAAAAGAAAGCAACATGAAGAGCTGCTCGTTAAACATGATTGTGTGTTCTTTCATCCTCAAATATTCACCACAACAGTCTCCTACTGATAAGTTACATTAGATTTGGTCTTCGCTGGTCAAAGGGTTGATTGTGATTACTGCATTTATGTTTATATACCCTTTTATAATTGTGAATTAGATTCAAGATAATGTGGTGGTATATATATTAGTGTTAGTATCCATTTCCACAGTATAGAGAAAGTGTTTACCTTGGTGATGTAGGGAACAAGGCAGCGCAACTCATAAAGCCTTTCATTTAGCTTCCTGCGTCTCTTCTTCTCTGAAACCACATTCTTGGTCGCTGCCAAAAAAAACACCAGGCCTCATGCTAATATTGTTTAATCACCGCTTAAGTTTTACAATACCAAGAAGATGGGCCTTGACAATAGAAGCTTTGGGAGTTGGATTCCAGTCAATTTTTGTATTGGAAAAAACACTTGTATCCCTTGAAAAAATTATGGAACAAGGGCCTGCTAAAATAGAGGAATCGAAAACCTGAATAGGATCCCACAAAACTAAAAGATTGAACAAAAGCCAACAAAAATAATGTTTCTTCTTTGTCAATTCCATTGACAGAACAGGGGCGACCATACTTACCTGACCTATATACCTCATGGACAGGACTTAAATATCCTGTAACATCCACGACAATAAACATGGTCTGTGACTCTGTACACAAATAAAAGGGCAATATCCCTACCATCGGCAACGAAAAATGGAGATGGGGTTTTCTGGGATTACAGTTTACTGTTCCTATCCTTAACGATGGTACCCACCATTCTGTCCACTACAAATTTTTTATTTGAAGAAGCTCACATTATTGTTACAGGAAACAAACCTATTCATCAAAACGTTATTCACCCGATTATTGTTGGGATTCCCTTGTTTGAGACGGATGCCCCCCATTTTTCAGGGGAGGTGTTTTATTTATAAACCCGGGGCTGATAACTGCTGCCATTTAAGTCTTGTTTTACTGGAAGGGTTTGATGTGTGGTTTGCACGAACCTAGAAGAATCACTGATTACAGTCGTGAAATTACGCTACTGTAGATTTTTGTGAGAGGCATAGCAACAAGCCTTTGTTTGCAAATCCATTCTCCATGATCACAACACTGAAGGCGTTTTTCAAGGCGTGAATCGGATTTACTGTATAGTAAATGTGACAGAGGAAGGAGTCGGCTTAATTAAAAGGATGCTTAGAATTTCAATATAATGCTGATCTGGGGCAGATAATGGGGCTCAACTGATTTAAGCAAGGACCCAAATAATTAAATGTCATAGGTGCAAGGGTTTACCTCCAGTAGCTAGCTGACAGGACTGTGCTCAGAGATACGATGTCAAAATACAGAGGCACAATGTCAGAACCCTTCACCATCAAATGCATATGAACAAAACCCAAGATCGAAGATGAATAGAGCTCGAGCATGAGCCAATAATAACATCCGTGAATATTGAAAAACCAGGAAAAAAATTAGACAGAGTAAGCGGTTTGAAAAACGAAAAAGCAACTACTAAAAACAGCCCGAAAAAGCACTTGAACGTCAAAACGGCCATCAAACTGTCAAATTTAATACAGTTGTAGAAACGTCTGGAAATGCCTTTCCCATAGGAGAAATGCCTTCGGCGTAATTAATGTTGTACTATATTTTTTTATAAATAAAAATGCGCTTTTAAATTAAAAAATCAGACTTCTATTAATTATACTTAAAAATACAACACTAAGTGTTAAAAAAAACAAACGGGTGGATTGAAAAAACTAAAATAAAATCAAAATGATCCCTTAAAACCAATTGGTGGCTAGAAAATAACCCTGGCCTCTACCCATAAG
The DNA here is from genome assembly GCA_019776745.2 of Taxus chinensis. NCBI lineage: Eukaryota > Viridiplantae > Streptophyta > Pinopsida > Cupressales > Taxaceae > Taxus > Taxus chinensis. The sequence goes on along the minus strand of CM034153.1, from coordinate 67,781,983 downwards.
ACCCCATCCTCATGAGAATCGGTTGCTAGATTCCTATATTTGTCCTCCCTTGGACTAAAATTAATTCTCCTCTTGATAATTCCTTATTTGAGCGTGAAATTTCCAAAATTTGAATCTTAATTTGAATTGTTTTTCTGGGTAATATCTTTACGAATTGCTCTGGCTTCAAGCAAAAACGCACATTTTCGGATTTGAGGCGGTGATTCTTCCTGCGAGTAGATTCCATATTCATAAACCTCGTTGTACCAAGAAACAGAGGGCCTAAATCCAGCCAGCTTTGTGTCGAGGTCAGTAACCTAGCTTTGTTTTTTTTCTTTATTGGATCTGAGTCCTCTGTATTCATCAACAATGTCAATTTCTCATTTATTAGGGTCGTCGCTGAGGATATCATCTGGAGCACCCATCTATTTGAGAAATCCCAATTTAAAGAAAAATCTCAATTTCAGAAATCTCAGTTTTAGTAAAATATCCATTCATACAAATTCTCCTACTTTTAGAATTAAATGCGTTCAAGCTGTTGATCAGCTTCCCCCAAAGCTCCAAAACATTGTAAAATTGTTTGAGGCAGTTTCTGAACCTCGTTCAAAATACGAGCAGCTCATGCATTATGGTAAAAAATTAAATCCTCTGGCCAAAGAATTCCAGACTAGGGAGAACAAAGTTGAAGGGTGTGTTTCCCAAGTGTGGGTCAGGGCCTTCCTTGATGATAATAAAGTATATTTTGAGGCAGAGTCTGACTCTGTTTTGACTAAGGGGTTGGCTGCCCTTTTGGTTGAGGGTCTATCTGGGTGTTCCCCGGCTGAAATTCTGGGTGTGCCCCCTGATTTTGTACATAGGTTGGGTCTTCAACAGAGCTTGACACCTTCTCGCAACAATAGGGTTTTTGAATATGCTCAAACTAATGCAGAGGAAGGCACTTCATCTTTACATGGAGGTGGAAAGTGTAAGGAGTTCAAAGGATTTTCACCCCAATGACCTGGATGTCAATGGAGTTCATGTTGTTGAGGAGGTAGAAAAAGAACCTTCTTCTGTTGGGGTTGAGGAAAAAGATAATGCTTTTGATGGAACAGCTGTGAATTCTAGAGTGGACAGAACAAGGCAGAAATTGGAAACAGAGTTGGAGCCCATGGTGTTGGAGATAGAGGACGTTTCGCATCAACATGCAGGTCATGCGGCAGTGCAGGATCAAGCGAAGGAGACTCATTTCAATGTCAAGATTGTTTCGGCCAAATTTGAAGGAAGGACTCTCGTGAAACGTCAATCGGCTTGTTTACGAACTATTGCAGGAAGAGCTGCAAAGTGGATTGCATGCTCTATCTATTATAGCGAAAACCCCGGCTGAAATGGAGAGTATGTAACTGTCTGTGGGTACAGTGAGCAGATGGCTTGGGGAGGCTTTCTTGTGGCCTTTATGAGAATGAAGAAATGCCATCCTAAGAAAACACGCTTGTTTCTACAACTCTTGCATTACCACCTAACAGATGGTTTTCCATGCACCGGAGAGTATGTATTATATAGCAGTGCTTCTTCTAGTTTCATTAAGATGTTTTATGATTTTCTAAGGAAGAAGAGCATGCATTTTCATCCAAATTAATTCTATTGCATCATGGAATCTATTTGTCACGAGCTAAGCAAGTTGTTGAGGCAAAATTGTCAATGGTGGCCAATTCATACAGAAATGCCATACCCTCTCATTTGCCGGCAACTCAGGTGTTTATCTTTTAGAGTCTTATCTTCAAATACTCTTGCATATATATGTCTCAACTCCATTTATTGTACTTTAGAATCCATTTATTTTGGGTGATGAAAATTGGATTGACAAACATCCATTTCAAGTTGAGACTCGTAAGGTGTTGTTCTTTATGCATAAGAGGTAAAGCTGGCATATATATATATATATATATATATATATATATATATATGCACACATACATACAGGTAAGATCACTTAACCGTCTTACTTAAGTTCTGGAGAATTGATAAAGTATGCCAACAATGGCAAATATAGTCAATGTATTTTGACTGACAATAATATTGTAGCTGCAGAGCTACCTAATTTTTTTGTGATGAAAATTGGTAGTGACCAATGAAATTTGAAATTGCATTACGTGTTTAATACAATTATAAGGATAATGTAAGTTGTTTTGATTGAATGTTGATTATGTGTTGAGCATCAATTCTCATTTCTGATTTCTAAATAGTTTTTAATGTAATTGTTTAATCACTCAGTATATGATCTTTTACTTTTTCTTAGAGTGAAAAAATTGGATGTTTTCTTCTGTTTTCTATCCTTCGTCTCCCAGTTTCTTCAGTTGTGCAGAAATTGAAGTATTAAATTGAAATACAACCTTCCATTGTCTCTTAAGATAATCTCTATCCTCTTTTAAAGCCCAGGTGAATTGGGATGTTGTCAGACTCCATCATACTTCATTGATTTTCTTCAAATCAGATGTTATCATCTTATTGGTCCTACCATTCATTCCATTTTTTGAGCATGCAATATGCTTCCCAGGCAATTTACATCTCAGCATGAAAAAATGATCATTCTCTGCATGCAAAATTCATCATGAAAAATTAATCAAAGTGAATGATCTTCATCGCTACTTTTGTGTACAGCCCTAATGCTGTAGAAAACGGGTTGAAATGATTTTATAAATATTTCACAGCAGAATTTGATACGAATTCATTTTTAGTGTCTTAAGTTCCTATGCATTTTACCAAGGAATTGGCATAATGGGAAATCAAATGTTCAATGACACGTGAGGATGCATCTTACAAATCCATAAAATGGCAGGGATGGAAATCAGAGAAAATGTTTGGATGTAAACACATGCCTCAGACGTCAGTCACAAATAGTTTATCAGGGCCAATTATATTGAATCCCAGGCTAAAAGAAAAAAAAAACATTATGTGCTTTTTGTAGAACACTTGCTGTCAGTTGATGAGAAAGCGCCCATTCCAAAGTAATACTGACTTGGATGTCTGTGCTTGGTGGGCATAGTAGTATAAGCTGAGGAAAACAACCAATGGTGCCAAATTGTTACTACTAATTGAGAAACAGGGATAAATACCCTCATACTTCCTCCATATGGTATAAGCACATTATTTTGTGTAAGAGAGCATATGTACTGGTTTGTGGTAGTTTGATCGCATTATTGAATACATTTATCATAGACTTAGCATCTATCACTGTCAAACGCCACAGCAGCCAAATCAGTTTTTAGACTGTACTGTTCCACTTAATATATTTACGACTCATGTTATAAGGTACAATACAGTATTACAGGTACAAAAGTATATATACTTTATAGCTGACAGTCTTTATGGTAATTATCACAAGTGTTTTCTTGAAATCATAAATTATCTTACTTTCTGAACCACTTGGGTAGGGAGAAATACATACAGTAGCCCAAAACAACCATAAATCATCATTTTGCTAAGTTATGTTCAACATGTAGTGAACAACAAACAGTACTCATTAGGCATGATTTCGTACATGGTGGGAAGGTTTTTAATAACAAAGGTCGCATAGCGATTAGTTCCTGCCTTTAAATTGTAAATGCGGGATTGCAATAGATGAAGATTAGTCTTGCGATAGACGAGGATATGCCTTAAACTTCTGCTGTTCGCTTCAATCTTTCAACCATGCATTAGTCCACACAAGCATATGCTGTTAATAGACATATTTATTTCTACCTTTATCCACAACACCAAAAGCACGATGTAACTGCTTTTTTTTTGTTAGTGCTTATTAAATTTTTCAGAAATACAATGCAATTAAGAGACCGTCTATAAGTTTTAGAAAAAGAAAGAATTAATTGCTAGCAGACATTTGAGTTATTACTAAAACTTCAACCATAAACATATTATACCAGTAAAAAATAACACAATGTTTCTTTGGGTTTATTAGGATCTATTATACTTCTTGTGGTATGTTCACGGATCTTTGCATGTGTTTTGTGTGGATAGTGAAAGTATGTCTGAATTATACCACCAGAGTTATTGTTTTTTTTGTCGGCCAAATACAAGAAGCTTCTGATGGTTTAGCTAAAGGCATCATTCCAAGAACTACAATATTTTGACTTTCTTCATGGCATTGCATTATGAAATCATTAAAATATTAGAAACTAAAAGATTTGTCCATTTGTTATGATTGGAGACTATGCTGATGTTTTTAATTCTTATATGCTGCAAATGCCAATATTTCTTGCGTGGCTTTGCTAAGCTTGGACCTGCTCTTCTGTCCCTGGTCTCAACACATATTACAAACACTTCAAACAAAGCACTTAACACCAGATTCTTGAAAACAGAGTACATAAGGGTTGGAGTTTGTCTTTGATGTTAATGAACCGATAATGATAACAATGAATGAACATGCAGAAAGCAAATAGAGGTAGACAGTTGTACTTATCAGCATTTACAGTGGAAGCACCCTATTTTCAGAAGTTTAGGCTAGGTGATATGAAGGCACAGTTCATGAGTTCACACATTTATAGTTTGCAGGAAAGTACCAGATTAATAGTGAAAATAGTAGGAGAGAGTGTATTCTTGAAAATTGGCACAATGAGCATTTATGCCTTGTGCTTCACACACGAGTTCAATTTGCAAATACATTTGTTGCAGACATGTTCTTATTTGTGAGATGTGAGATGTACTTTTATATAACTGAAAATGTGGTCAGAAGCCATCTATGCTAAATTCATTTGTAAATGCTTAAATCTCCCTTGCCTACAGCTACAACTTGAGTCTCATTGTCAACAGTGATATATTTTCTAGTATGAAGGAGCCAACCTTAAATTGTCAGTCATCTATTATGCAGCTTTGAGGTTCATGCATGCGATAAAAATTCTCTTTCTTGCTTGGCAATATTCATTAACATCGGTTTGTAACATTTAAGCCTTTGCAAATGTTCTCCTTGAGTGTACCAAAATTACAAGTGCAATAGAAATGTCAACTACCTCTGGCTCCAGATTGTTGTACTTGTGACTGCACCAATAAGCTGCATGTATTGAAAATGTCTAAGCATAATCTGTTTAACAACATGTCCTGTTTCATAGAATAAGCTGATTGTATGATATGCCCAATATGAACTTGTTGATAAAGCTTATGATATTTTTAAGGAAATGCAAGTTACAAAGGGTAGAGCCAAGCTCGCGAACGATTGATAGTATCCTCACAGTGTGCGAGTAAATTAGAACTTTGGAACAGGTTATAGATGTCAATACCATAATAATTGGAAGCCGATTTTGTGGGGATTTATTGCTCTGCGAGAGAGAATGCATAAAGAAACAATTGCAAATATAGAAATAATCAGGTCCAGAGTATTGTGTAAGGCTGTAAGCATATGCACAAAATCACTAAAGAAGCATGTAGCCTATAAGAATCACTACATTGTATCCCTACTTATTCTCAAGCAAATACTCTACTACATTGTCTCTAATTCTGTGCAAGAAACTGCAATGTACGTCAACAACTGTTGGAAAAATGTGCATATAGAAGAGATTGGATTTATACAGAGCTTCAAAAGTTGGTCTGCGACTACCTTTGTGGGCTTGGGGAAAAGCTAATGGTGCAGTTTTGTGCAAGAAGTCACTTATACTATGCCATTTTTAGCTGAGTCTCAACAATGGCAACAAAGGACATGAAAGGTGGTTACAGCTCTTCCCAGAATATGGCCCACGTACTTGACTCGAAACCATGCAACTGAATTCAAAAAAACCATCACAAATAGAATATCATGCTTTTCAATTAGGTGGAATTAGGATTAAGATCCCTAGGAACATACACGTAAAATTTGACTTTTGAGTAATTTATATTTGAAATATGAATAAATTATGCAGAGGATGATAAATGCAGACTTAAGCTTTTCAAAGGGATTCTCAGTGTGAAGAAATTCAAGTGCCGCAGCAGCCTATAAATTTGAGGCAGAGGGTGGCAACGACTACCACAAGCTTCAATCTAATTGTAATATCTCATTTATGTCCAATTTGCTCTAATGGCTTTACCCTCTCCCCCTTTCCCCGCACTAATAACAGGTGGACTGACTCAGTCCATGCTCATGCCAATGCTATTCACAATTTTCTTCCCTTGGGTTTTGTACAAATTGTTAGGAACACACAGAAAAAATGCAAATGCATCAAGATTGCCCCCTGGTCCATCTCCATGACAGATCATAGGAAATATGCATCAATTGGGGGAGCTTCCTCACTGTGCTCTTCGTGATCTTGCTAAGTAATACGGTCCTATCATGTACCTATGGCTATAATTAGGCTCTGCTCCTACTGTGGTGGTCTCTTCCCCTGACATGGCCAAAGAGTTCCTAAGCAAGTATGATTTAGTTTTTGCTAACATGCCTGCATCAGTTCCTTCCAAATATGTAGCTTATGATGAAAAGAATGTAGGATTGGCTCTTTATGGAGATTACTGGAGAAACCAGGAAATTGTGTGTCATGGAATTGCTGAGTGCGAAAAGTATTGAGAGCTTCAGGTCTGTGAGAGAGGAAGAGGTTTCTGTGGCAGTGAATACCATTAGGGAGAAGCGCCAACATGGCACAATTTGCTGTAAATGTAATGAAGAGGGTAGCATCCCTCATCTCTTCTATAATCTGGAGAACCCTGGCATGCACTAAATTTTCAGAAGACAATGATTAAGTAGAGAAGGAGCTGAATCAAATGGTGCACCATGTCACAAATATGCTTGGAGCTTTGAACGGTGGAGATTTTATTCATTACATAGCTAGGATTGACAAATTCGTGTGAAGGGGCGTCTGAAGAAGACCCACAATTTCTTTGATGCAGTTGAAAAGATAATAGAAGAGCATATGGAAGAGAGCAAGCACAGGGGAAACTAGGACTATCATAGGCGGCACTAAGGATTTGGTTGAAGCGCTACTGGGGGTGGCTGAGAATACTACCTGACATGAATATCACACAACACATCAAAACAACAATTTTTGTATGCACGTACCCCTTTACATTGTGATCTAATCTACTCTCTTTCTATTATTACTTTGTTCATTTATTTTTTGATGCGTTTGACTGGAGCTATGAACTGGTACTAGAAAATTGTTAAGCGGGGATGCGTCCCGGCTATTTTTCCTCATGTCCCGGACGTCCGGGACGTCCCGGGGACTTGGGGATGGGAACGGGACGTTTCCCTGCCGTCCCTAATTTCTAGAAAAAAAGGGGGACATCCCCTACAAACCAGAAACGCACCCGGGACGTCCCGGGTGCAAAGGGCCTTTGGGGACTTCGTGACGTCCCCAAGACGTCTCGGGGACTTCATGACGTCCCTGAGATGTCCCGGGGACTTCACGACGTCCCCAACGAAATCTGCACTTTTCCAACATTAAAACATGTCGAATTTCAGTTTTATAATACTTTTATAATATTTTTAAAAACTTTTAATACATTCTAGTAAAAAACATGCAGATTTCTCATAATTGCCATAAACTACAGAAGTATTGTTGCTCCTCCATGTTATGTCTGATGATACGAAGTAATGGTCACAGGTTGAGTTTTATAAATTTGAAGTCATACACTATACAACTAGTGTTTGTTAATTCTTCGTCGTTGGTAATCTGGAGATAGTTTATGGTTCTTTCTGTTTTAGTGATAGGACATTTTGTTTGTTTGCTGCATATTTAAGATTTTATATATCGCAGAAGTTTTTGCTTTAGACCCATCTGCGTGTAGCAAGGATCAAAATGTATGTAATCCTATTCTCAAATATAAAATATAATAGTCACAATTTTTAAAAAAAGGAAAAAGTAAAGATTATAGTTTGTACAATGTTGTGGCATTCAGAAAAATGAGTAATCTTTATGCTTGCTTAATTTTCTATAAAGATATTGTAGTTTTCTGTGGACTTGCAGCAGACACTAACTAGATATAGCTAGCTTAGTCGAGTGTTAGCATTTGAAAATCATGAGAATAGTGTAACAGTTACTCTTGTTCTTGTTATGTTCTAATCAGTGGCTTTGTAATAGGTATGTCAACCACATATAGATGCAATTACCCATGTAGTAGTGGATGAAATCACCTTACAAACGTATTAATTTTCAAAACATATAGATCTATTTAAATGGGAAGCAGAAAAAAGTAAAATGAAAAACCTCAAATAAAGACTCTTACCTCTTAAATCCCCGTCGAAATCTTTTGAAGTTGATGCAGATGAATCATTGGATTAATCATTAATGGTTTCAATCTTCAAACTTTCAATTTTAAGTCTTAGTTTATTGAATTATTCTTGTTATATTTGTAAAATTAATAAATTATATATATTTTTACATATTTTTTATTTTCCGTCCCCTTGCCGTCCCCCCGCCGTCCCCAAATTTTCAAAAAAATTTGCCGTCCCGGAAACCTCGTCCCGACATCCCGACGTCTTAGGTAACTATGCAGTAGTAGAAATTGGTCGCACTTGACACACTGCCATCCGTCATGCTAGATGATTTGGATGAAGGCTCAGGACGACGGATTGAGAACATAGGATGCCCCTGTTTCCTTGCATGTTAACTAGGAGCAAGTTATGCCTGAGGTAGGGAGTGCCTCTTTCTGGCCACCCATTAGCTACACCTTTTAGTTGATACTAAGAAGTTTTTGATGAAAGATCATCCACTCTTGTGCATAGAAGATGTTTTACAAGAAGGGAACATTGAAATGCTATTGTCTGTAGGCATATGCTGAATTTGGAGCAGGGTAAGAGGTTAACTTATCGCATTGATACCCTAGTTATAATTAGAAGTGTACTTTGAACTTCTTGAACACAACAAGGCCATGTTACCTATATAGGTAACTAGGAAGAATTATCTGGATATCGTTTAGCAAGAATTGAAGAAAGTTCATGTCAGAGGATGGTTCTTGCTAGCTATTCGTTTTATAAACACGCTAAGAGGATACTAAAAGTACATTGAACCAGTTGTCAAACTGGTTATCCTTTCCCATCCCAGAATCTGACTATGCATTATTTTATCAAGTTCAGACTTTGCTGAGAGCCTGAGAACTGTAAGTAGGATACAGACATGAAGCATACAGGTCATTGTAAATAGGTCATATGTGTGTTGGCTTCCCACAGGTTATTGCAAAAGCAGGGTTTGATGCAGTTCAGAAAAAGCATCAAGGTCATCCCTTAGCATACCCAAGTCTTAGATAGGGTAACAAAAAGTCTCGAGTATTTAAATGCTTCCTATTTCAGGCTAAAGTTTGCAACCAATGGGAAGTCAATTTAATGTTGTTCACTTAACATGCATGCTCGTCTCTGCCAGGTGCTTTTACTAATAACAATTAACAACAAAAACCGTTTTTTAAAGGAAAATTTAAGTTTTTATTTGAGACATGCAGAACAACTATGAATGCAAATAGATAGCAAATGTAAATTTCTATAAAATTGATGGTTGATTCTGGATGTAACGTGAACAGAAATAAGTCCGAAAGGTCACCAGAAAGAGAAGATCTTGGATGAAACGGGCGACACAACTTCAAAATATATTAGCACAGTTAGAGTCTACAATGCCTTGTAGGCAACTGTACAAGATCTCAAAATAAACTAAGCATAAACATTATCCCTTAACCCCTTATTACGCCGAAAGGCGTTGTTCCAGTTGGGCGGGTGTGGAGGGTCTCTGATGCCTGTCAGAAGCTTGGACGGTTGTGATTAGCAGGCAGAGGATGACGAATACAGTTGAATCGGGGCCCTTGATTTCTGACAAACCCTAATACACCGGCGTTTGTGCATTGCAGGCATGTACTATGTGTATTGCAGCCTGCAGGATATGCGTGTTGCTGAGTGAGGGAAATTGTATGTTTGCCTTGAGCGTGGGCAGAGGCTATCATATGTCAACTGCGGAAATGTCCTCCAAAAATAAAAATAGAGGTGCATATATTGTATCCGTATCACTAAATATTTTTTAGGCCAAATCAGTCTCAGAAACCCTATAACAAAGAGTACAGAGCGGAAAAATATTCTGCTGCACAACATGTATGATAATGTGCATCTTTCCCAGTGCTATCTTCTGTTGTGGCCGTTGTCTTCACGTATCCAGAGTAGCCCACTATCCTCCCTCGCAGACTGTCATTGGTTTGTAAATCCTTCTTCTGAAGCTTATTTTCTGTATTGTTGTTGAAAATTATGTTTGTAAATCCATTCTTCAAGCAAGTAAACCGGACAACGCTTTTTCCATTGCTTTCCAACCAATTTCATTTAAACACACCATTCTTAGCTAGGCTCAAATCGGTTTGCCCTTCTCACTTCAGAAAGCTGCCTTACATTTCAGTAATGGGAGAGCTTGGTCAAGAAGACCATGAAAGTGTAAGTCCCCAACAGCAGACGGGGGTTATTCTGCCGGTCACGGAAAATCACGTGAAAAAAGCGGTGGAGGCACTCAGAGCTGGGAAGGTGATTGTTGTACCCACTTATACTCTTTATGGACTTGCCTGTGATGCTTGGTAAGAACCCCTCTCTATTTTTTACTCTTACCCATTTTTTAAAAACAAGTTGTGGAATTAGAACTTCTGCCTGTTTTTTCCTTACAACCATTTTTTTTCTTTTCAAAAAACCAGTTTTGGCACGGGAATGGAGTGAATATACAGGAATGATCTCTTTTTTCTTTTCAACCATTTTTTTAAAGCAAGTTTTGGCATGGATATAGAACGAAGACAGAAATACGAAGATCTATTTAACTCCGTATAAACCCAAATCGTCCATTATTGGACTACCACGGAGCTACTTGTTCATCTGGGGTACAGAGTGTGAATTGTTCTTCCATCAATCATTATCTTAGAGGTATGTGATACAACGAGTACATACCTATCTTAACTCAAACCTGAGATACCCATAGAGAATTGACTATCCAGGGACCAGTACTGTAGGCACACTATACTGAGAAATGCAGATTCATTCCAATCACTTTGAAGTTTATTCACTTGGACTGTTCTGTACAAAAGTATGAGCATTCCACCATTCTTTCTAGAAAACTGGGATTATTTGCAACAGATTCCTCCCTCAACTAAACAAAAAAAGAAATAATGAAAATGAAAAAACCTACGCAACCACGGATAAAGGGGACTCACTCCGGCCTCCATCCTAACTCCTCGAATGAGAAGAAAATTAGAAAATCAAAACATTATATAATATATTCCACTGGTGTATACTTTTACAGGTCTGTACTTATCCTCACTGTCTTCACTTAGAGTTTATTAATTCAAAGCATTTACTACCAACTAGTAGCAAGCATTTGGTTAGTTTTTTTTCCAAGTCTTTCACACTCTCAAGGGACATTTAGCACAAGTTAGAAAATGCGGGAAAGGGTCAACGAGTCTTGCTTTATGGTTGTCACTTGCATTTTCTTAAAGACCTCCAAGGCTTTGTCAACAAGTACTTTTTGTGCATATTTTGCACTCCCTGAGGCCACACCGGAATGAGGCTTTTTGTTAAATAATATATGGCGTTCTATATGCAGGATGGGCACAACCATAATACTGAGAAAACTTGATTTTAATTTTTTTTGAAGATCTCCATACCCTGATCCAAGGTTCTGAATGTGGAACCTGTTGTGGGAGGATGAAGGCTAAGGTTGCTGAGATTAGCATTACACATGCCAATTGCATTTGCTTAAAACAACTTGTCAAATTTGTGCATATCTAACAATGATTGCATGCAATGAGACCACAACATGGATGATTTCTGTCTTCCAGACCTCTAAGTTTTGCATAAGGTGGAAGATGCTGGGAAAGGTAGATGGATATGGATTTGCACCTGGAAAAACCCCCATTCTATGCATATCAGACAATGATAAAAGATCATGCGGCCACATCTGGTGGAAACATTTTATCAAACAATTCAAGTGCCCTATGTATTTTCCACACCTTACACACATGTCAATCAGGCTGTCTATACTACAAACTTTGACCAAAGTTAGCAGTCAGTTATTGTTTTTTTTTACTTCCATACCTTGTCCAAAGCTTCCACTTTGAGACTTTGAGTCGCGTTGGAAGGAAAAAGCCAAAGGTTGATGTGTAAACAGTCAAATTTCTATCTCCGCGGAGGTAATGTAGCAGGTTATGTTTAGAAGTAGAGAGCATTTACCAGAGTTTCCACCCAACATTATTAAACTTCTTGAGCTACTGCTTCAAATGAGGACTCTTATTCGCTTTGTTTGGGACTCGCATGTATGTAATAAGATGATAGCTTTGTGACAAAGTCCACAAAGTTAGGCTGCATTATGTTTTCTATAATGCTGATTGGCGAAGTCACAAGGTTCAATTTTGAGTTCGTGTTCGATGAGGATAAAGTTTAGTTCAAGTTCACCTAGGGATAAAGTTAGAGAAAAAAAATGTCTTTGAGTTCTAACAAAGCATTTTTTTCTCTTTTTTGTTTTCTGAAAGATGCATAAATATGTCAGAGGGATAGATTGGAGAGAGCTTTTTGTGCTATGCTTTTAGTTGGTATATGTATATATATACACACATTTATAAAATAATGCAAAATCATGTCAAAAAAATTTCGTGCAAAAATAATGGATAAATTTCAAGTTCATATTCGGCAAGAATAAATTTAGGCGAAATCTGAACTTTTTCGATAAAATTCATGCACCTTGTGACATAGCTGAACAATGTGAAACATTGAACCAAGGACTGTTCTGTATCCAGGAGCTTTAGCAATTCGAAGCATGTTTTATATCGTTTATGAACCCCTTTTGTGTCACGTTACAGGAGATCAGTCCTGCATGGAGATACTGCAACAAAAACCAAGGGATACTAACATTCTAACCAATTTGATCCACATTGATTACTTAAAAAAGAATCCATCTTGTAACTTCAACATTCAAGATTATGATTGATGCTTATGTGAGCCCCATTAGGAATTAAGTTTTGATCATCCAACCTTTGGCTGTACCCACCTAACCAGGCTTATAGCCTCCCTTCTTTCCACCTTCCCATTAGCAGGAAGAATAATTGGAGATTTTATGAGCCAAAGAAAAGTAAAATATTCTAGTCAAACAAACACCATGTATTCAGTGATACTTCTTGAAAAATATTAGCGCTCTTAAATAGAACACATAAATTCAAATACTGTTTTTGATCTATTTCTTATTCTGCTCTACTAAATCAAAGAATACAATATTTATAAAATAACAGTAAACAAAGTCTTATTCAAATTCACTCAAAATACCCTATCTCTACTCTTCAACCTATAGATGGACAACATTACCAGCACATACACATATCATCTAATGTGCTGTCTAATACAAAACAAATTCCCTAAATGCTAACTACAGAATCCCTAAATATTCGGCTCTAATTTCTACATGTCTGACACTCCCACTTAGCCAAATATTTGTCAACCAGCTTGTATCACATCGAATCCTTATTTGTAAAACTCAAACTTATTTCTTGGTAATGCCTTTGTCAATGCATCCGCCACCATCATTTCAGCTGCACAGTACTCCATTTTGATAGTGTTGTTCTCAATTTGTTCACGGATGAAATGGTATTGTATCCCTATATGTTTAACTCTCCCATGATACTTCAAATTCTTCTTCATGGCTATGCAACTTTGACTGTCACACTTTAATATTGTTGGTTTGGGACTAAGTAACCTCGATGTCCTGCAACAATCTTCTCAACCAAATCAATTCTTTTGCAGCTTGACATGCTGCTATATATTCTGCTTCTGCACTGGAGAGAGAAACAGTTTGTTGTTTCTTACTTGCCCACGAAACTGCACCTCCACTAAGGATAAAACAAAAGCCTGAAGTTGATCTCTTACTATCAACGTCCCTTGCCCATTCTGCATCACAATATCCAGTAAGTTGCAGAGATTTTTTTGAACTCCCACTAAATCTTATTCCATGTTTAGTTGTTCCTTGTAGATATCTAAAGATTCTTTTAACTACTGCCCAATGTTGTGGTCCAAGATTGCTAGAATATTGGCTCACAATGCTTACAACGTGTGCAATATCAGGTCTACTAGAAACCATTGCATACATTAGGCTCCCAACAACATTCTTATATGGAACCATACTCATATAACTTTCCTCTTCTTGTGTTTTGGGACACATGTCCAGTGAAAGTTTGTTTCCTACTTCCATTGGAGTACTTACTGGTTTGCAATTTTCCATCCCAAATTTATTTAGAATGTTCCTAATGTACCTCTCTTGGCTAAGATGGATTTTCCTCTTCTCCCTATCTCTTAAAATTTGAATGCCCAAGCAATAATGAATCTCACCATGATCAGTCATCTCAAATTCTGCAGCTAATTGAGACTTAAACAAGCCTAACATCTTAAAATCATTACTCATAATGATGGTGTCATCAACATATTAGGCTAAAATGACTATAGACTCACCAATATGCTTTATGTAGACATTTGACTCAACATTGCAACTTACATATCCTTCATTTTGGAGAAACCCATCAATACGCTCATACCATACTCTTGAAGACTGTTTCAGTCCATACAATGTTTTCTGAAGCTTGCATACTAACTGATCCTTTCCTTCTTGTGTGTAGCCTTCTAGTTGTTCCATATAAACTTCTTCCTTTAAGATTCCATTTAAAAATGCAGTTTTTATATCTAGCTAATGTACATGAAGATCCAAGGTTGCTGCCACTGCTAAAAGAATCCTGATGGATGTTATTTTGACTACAGGAGAAAAAGTGTCATGATAATCCAAACCTGCAATTTGGGTGTAACCTTTTGCCACCAAACGAGCCTTGTAGCGGTCTATCAACCCATCAGACTTGTATTTTTGTTTGAATAACCACTTGCACCCAACCACTCTCCTTCCAGGTGGAAGAATTGTGAGTTTCCATGTCTGATTTTTTATGAGCAATTCATATTCAGCATCCATTGCTTGCCTCCAATCTATTGCATAAATACTTTGAAGTGCTTCTTGAACATTGAGTGGTTCATCAAACTCTACATTAAGTGCATATGATTCATATGCCTTTTGAGTGGGTTTTTGTAGTCTTGTTGATCTACGAAGTTGCTACTTTCCTTGGACATCTCCTATGGGTTGTGTGGCTGCAACTTGTAATGGTCTTGCTGGAGTAGAATTCTCATGCTCAGATTCTTCATCAGATCCAAGATTATAAGGCCTTGTTTTTGAATCCTTAGCATTTTCCATCTCTGCTGATTTGTGCAAAACTGGATTTTCATCAAAAATGACGTCTCTTCTGACTAGAATCTCATGTGTTATAGGATCATAAATTCGATATCCCTTTGAATTCAAACAGTATCCAACCATTATACACTTCTTGCTTTTGTCATCTAGATTATTTCTTTCTTTCTTCATCTGGTATATGTGCATATGCTATGCAACCAAAAATTCTTAAATCATTGACACTTGGCTTGCTTCCATGCCATGCCTCATAAGGTGTCTTTGCTATGTACCTTGGGATATAATATTATAATGTATATGGGTTGATGGAGATGCCGACATGTGGCACACATCCCCTTATCTTATTATATCATTCATTTATGATTTATTATGCTTAGGAGGTCAGCCTCAGTATTGGCCATAGGTTAGAATGGTATATATAGGGGTTAGAAGGTTGTAGTTAATCATCATATTGAGTATTGGAGTGTTATTGTATGGTTTGGAGGTTACCCCCTCGAAGTGGTATTGGAGGTTTCCCCCTCGAAGTGGCAAGGCTATTATATGAGCATATTGTCATAATTTATCTATATTTTGGTGCTCTCTCATGTTATTCTACTGTATATCTTGTGATTTATACAAGTAATATCCTTACAAGTGGTATCAGAGCAGCGATTTCGGCCAAAATTAGGGCAAAAACCCTAATTTTTTGTTTCAAGTATATCTTGAAGAGGGTATCGAATTTTTCCCAATTTTTGCAACATAATTTGGAAAAAATATAAGTCAGAATCTCTAAAAAATTCAGCTCCATTAAATCTGTTTTGCGGAAGTTATTGGTGTTTTAATTTTTTTCATAAATTCGTTTTTCGGGAAGCAAATTGTAGTATTTTTTAGAAAAATTTATATTTTCGGAAAGCTCTTGAAATTTCAATGAGGGTTTGTTTTTTGTGTTTTTATCCATCTGCCGAAATATTTTCAGAATTCCGAAAACCCTAGTTTTGTGGATCATGGGGATGGTAGCTTTTTTTAGAGATGACAGGATTGATGCTAGAGAATGGTGGAACAAATTCAGGGATAAATTCTCTAAACCATAAGATATTTGGTTATTCAAGTTATGGATTAGTGGCCCTACACAGATTTTCTTTTCTAAGTTAGAAAAAGAAAAGTCTAATTGGTCTTTGCAGGAACTGGAATAAGTTTTCATGGACAGATGGGCAACAAAAGAAGAAGAAGACGAAGCAGAAGAAGAAGAAGAAAAAGAGAAAGAAAAAGAAGTAGAAGAAGAAGAATCAGAAGCAAAAGCAACATCAGAAGAAGGATAAGAAGAAGAAGAAGAAGATGTTGATGATGAAGCTGCTACACAGGATATGATTTCATATGGTGGTTGGATGATCGAGCTTGGCGACAAGTGTGCAATAATTTAAAGCACACTCATTATATGGCTTCTTCTTATGTTTCGGGGACAAAACATGTCAAAGAGGGAGGCAATGCTATGTACCTTGGGATATAATATTATAATGTATATGGGTTGATGGAGATGCCGACATGTGGCACACATCCCCTTATCTTATTATATCATTCATTTATGATTTATTATGCTTAGGAGGTCAACCTCAGTATTGGCCATAGGTTAGAATGGTATATATAGGGGTTAGAAGGTTGTAGTTAATCATCATATTGAGTAATGGAGTGTTATTGTATGGTTTGGAGGTTACCCCCTCGAAGTGGTATTGGAGGTTGCCCCCTCGAAGTGAAAAGGCTATTATATGAGCATATTGTCATAATTTATCTATATTTTGGTGTTCTCTCATGTTATTCTACTGTATATCTTGTGATTTATACAAGTAATATCCTTACAGTCTTCTTATGCAATGCAGTAGTTGGAAACCTGTTTTGTATATATGCTGCACTGGAGACTGCTTCAACCCAAAAGACATTAGATAATCCACTACTCTTAAGCATGCATCTAGCACTTTCAACAAGAGTCATATTCCTTCTTTCAACGACACCATTCTATTGCGGTGAATAAGGAACAATATACTCAAGTTTGATACCTTCTTTTGCACATAAGATTTTGAAAGCATTTGAGGTATATTCACCCCCATTATCACATGTAAGTCGTTTCAAAGGTTTTTCTGACTGCTTCTCACCAAATGCTTTAAAAATCTTAAACATTTCTAATGCACATGATTTATTTTTGATAAAATAAACAAAGGTCATTCTAGAGGAATCGTCAATAAAGGTAATAAAATACCTTGCCCCGTTGTGTGATATTGTTTGCATTGCACCGCAAATATCTGAATGTACAAGTTCTATTTGCTCCTTAGCTCGTGTTGCTTCTTTCTTTGGGAAGGGGAATCTATGTTGCTTTCTTAAACAACAACCTTCACACACTCCCAACTCAACTGGTAGATGCAAATTAAAATCTTCCACAAGCTGCTCTAATTTTAATATTCTAAGCGAGTGAGTATTTGCATGTCCAAATCTATGATGCCAAAGAATTGAATCAGATATTTCATTATTTGTTGTTGTTAACACTACATCAGGTACTGCTGCACATAACTTGTACAGATTGCCATCTCTGATTCCCTTAGCAATAATTACTCCTTCAACATCCTTTAGGACACATTCCTTGTTGTCAAACTGTGTAATTATGCCAGCATTGGTAATCTTGCTCACCGATAAAAGACTTTTTACTAGAGCAGGTACATACCATACGTTCTGGATTTTCTTGTATCCACCATCCGACATTTGCAATGGGATATCTCCAATTCCGATCATCTCACATTTGCTATCATCTCCAAGATTGACAATCTTACTTTTGGGTGCTTCTGTATATGCCATAAACCAACCTCTCTTAGGTGTCATATGCTGAGTTGCTCCTGAATCTACATACCACCAATTTGAAACACCAGAACTTGGGGTTGTGACGATCGAAAACAAATTTTCTTGGTCATTGCTTGAGGTCATGTTAGCTTTAGCAATCTTCCTTTTCTTTACCTCTTCTACCCATGCTAACCACTTTCGACATTGCTTCTCAAAATTCCCAGGAGCTCCACAATGAAGGAATTTCCCTTATTTTTCTCCTCCTTTGTGTCTTTACCATTCTTTGAGACATTGGACTGGGAGGGATGGGATTTGTTGTCACTCTTCCTTTTTGCTTTGCCCTTATATCCTGCTGAAAACAGTGCTGTAGGATTCTCATCATTCAGGCCCCCATCCTTCCTTCTGATTTCTTCTTGAACTAGTGCTGCTATTACTTTTGTCAAATCCAAATTAGCTTGGGTGCTTAGTGCTACTACCAGTCCAGAATAGGATTCTGACAAACTCCCAAGAAACGACATAACATCTTTTTCTGCAATTACTGATCCACATGCTGCCAATTGATTTTTGAGAGATTTAAACTGATTTGTGAAATCTGATATCTTTTGTGTTTCCTGCATCTTTAACTGAAAAAATCTTCTTCTAAGATATAATCTTGTGCTAACATCATTTGATTCATATAACTTGATTAATTGATCCCAAGATTCCTTTGCTGATTTTGCCCCACTTACATGTAAAAGCACATTATCACTCAAACTTAAAAGTATACATGAACGAGCCCTACCTTCCTTTGACTCCCACTTACTGATCATATCTGCATCCTGGGTGGGTTTGGTCTCAGTCCCTTCAACTATATTGAGTAGATCCTTGTTCAGCAGCAACATCTTCATTATGAGCTTCCAGAGATTAAATCCAATGCCATCAAATCGTTCTACCATCCTGTGAGGATCTCCTGCAACAAATGTGGCCATCTCTCTGTCTTAAACTTCTGATACTTCTCTGCAACAACACTTCACCAACACTGCTCTGATACCATGAAAAATATTAGCACTCTTAAATAGAACGCATAAATTCAAATACTGTTTTGATCTATTTCTTATTCTACTTTGCTAAATCAGAGAATACAATATTTATAAAATAACAGTAAACAAAGTCTTATTCAAACTCAAACTTAAAATACCCTATCTTTGCTCTTCAACCTACAGATGGACAACATTACCAACACGTACACATATCATCTAATGTGTTGTCTAATACAAAACAAATTCCCCAAATGCTAACTACATAATCCCTAAATATTTGGCTATAATTTCTGCATGTCTGACACTTCTAGCCACAATTCTTAGATTTATATATTAATTTTAATGCTGTACATAATATGTGGTATTCTTTCTTGCATTTGTTAAAGACTTTTAAAATGTGCCATATGAGTATCCATGGAAAAACATGACAATGAAAATAAATAAAAGTAGTAGCTATCCTTACTTTCTTGTAGTGCAAGTTTTGTATTAAGGAGGCCAGACATATATCACCGTCGTCGAAGTTGCTCAGGTGCGAGATACAAGCACATGTCTTGCTGTCTGGATTTAATTGTATTTTGCCTTCAAATACAGATGGGTAATGAGTTAAATATGGAAAGTGTAGGAGGGGTCTTCGAATTGGAAATACTTGACTCGCAACCACGGTGCGGTTTGGATTGCAGGAGAGGGATGAATGGAAGAAAATAAGGGAAAAAGCGATCATAATGCCAAACTGATTTTCTGGCAAGGTAGTTAAGTAAATATTATTTACTCTTTTGTATTGCTTCATTCTTAAAGAAGGGTTAGGAACTTTAGCTCCCTTATGTTTCATGGGCTATGAATGTGATTTTTTAAATTTGTAAGCAAGATTTATAAGTGGTTTGTGGGTTCGAAGTGGTTACTGGGAAGTTTAATGAATGTTTTAATAATTTTTCGACCCATCCATATTTAGCTGGTTTTTCATCACGATTCAACATTCAATTTATTAATTCATACAATTTTCTAGATTTTAGAAATTCTATTTTTTGTTGTTTATTCATCATGATTAAGCATTTAATTCATTTATTTGTATCCTTTTCTAGGTTTCAAATATTTGTTAGGCATAATCTAGTGTTCACATTATTAATTAAACATTAGTTATATATATTTGTTATAACACTATATAATTTGTTACACCCGTATTGTTAGAAACAGGTAATTTGTTCCCTAATTTGTAGGAGGTTGTTTTGCCTACCTTCGTGGCTATATAATAGCCATTATATTGTGCTGCAATATGATTATGATGTGAATAATATATATTGTGTTTCTGTGCAAATTAGTGTGTTTTAATGATTTGGTATCAGAGTAGATGAGATTCGTGTAAGAGTCTATGAGGGGCTGTGTTCATCCTTTGAAATTGCCCCGTCTAATGAGTAGATTAATGCTTTGGTTTTATAATAGCTACGTAACTAGGTTTTTTGTGATGTTGTTCGTATAGATCTAATCTATGTGCATCAATTAAAGCATTCTGGTTGGGTATTTATTTCTAGATCTGGACGTGTATATATTCTATTATTCTGGGTGGTCTCTATGTTGTCAGCTGAAGTATTTAATCAATTTTGATATGTATTCCACACGACTGTCAATTATTGTTATCACAATTGTGTGTATAGACATACTAAACTTCTCCGATCGATCCATTGTTTAATGAAATCCATTTGCAATTATAGATACCAGATCTATAAAAAAAATGGTGATCAATTTGAGCGTGGAAAGTTCCTACACTCAAGGATTATAAACTTTCCTAGCTCCGAGCTACAACAAGTGGATTCATTAGCGAGAAATTTGTATTTGACAGCGGCCAAAAAGCTTTGTATATAGTGTTTAAAGGAGGATAAAAAAACAATTGTTGCATCGCTATTAAACGCTTTCCAAAACAGTTATGGATGGATACCAAACATTTTTCAGGTGAACTAGCCTGCGTCAGAAGAGTTTAACACAAAAGACTGCTATTTTGAAGGACGTGAATGCGTATTGGTTGCATAATATATGCTAAATGATACGCTGTCTAAGCATCTCTTTCATTGTGAGAAGTGATCACTGCCTTGGGCGATGCGAATGAGGGGTGCACAACCACTAGACCCTACATCGATGAACTCAACGCTTGTATTGAGGAACATGATGATGCATAACAAAGAACTTGTGTATATGAATGTTAACTACCTTCCAAATTTGGCTCAGATCCGTATAATGCAAACCGCAAAAAGTGCATGCAAGTCTCCACAACTGATCAAATTGGAAGTAGGGGATATGGAGGACTGTCGATGAAGCCACGCGGAGCCTTTCCTTTGTAAGTTGTATGTATGGTTTATCATGCCGCAACCACAAGTCTTGTTTCGTAGTTTTTTTCCTTTTAGTTGTTACATGGGCTGAACTGTAATTCATACATATCTACATATTGGTGTTTGGTTTTTTGACTTGTATTTAGTGGTCATATGTAGGATCAAGTCTTGTCTTGCCATTGGTCAAAAGACAAAAGTCTTTGTTAATAATAGTGTCCTTAGTTATGTCCATGAGTGTATTTGTGTCGATAAAGTCTCATATTAAGAGCTATTGTCATTTGTAAACATCAATTTTTGTGTTGTCCTTTATAGTTATATGGTCAAGGTCAAAGTCAAAGTGTTGTGTTATTCAAATTGTTGTTCTATAATATAAGGTGTAAAAGTCTAAAATTGAAGCCAAGTCTAAATTTTGAGTCATATATGTGATTTTAAGTTTTATTTTTAATAGTTATTTTGTAAGTTGTCATCACGAGTCAGAGTCAAAATAAAAAGAAATTTGCCTCATGGACGCATTTTCACTGGAACACAACGTCTAATATGTAAATTTGAGCTTCATGTTCACATTCCCCTGAGCTAGCAGCGTCACATTGGAGGATGGAGGCAAATGGAGGTTGGAGGTCGATCAACGACCTCTTATCAGTTGCCAACGATGGGGCCACACAAATGATTTGGTGACATTTTTTTTTAGTTGTGTGTGTTTCAGTGTTCCTATTTTTTCAGTGTGTTGGTTTTTTGAATAAACCCCTTTTCAAAATTTTGGGGAGGAGTCATGTTTTTAGAATACTCACTTTTGGGGAGTAGGAGAAGATTTCGAGGTAGACTCAAGGGATGGTTATCCAGGTAGTGTGAAGCTTGTGGATCTTGGAGATTTAGAATTCAGGCGCCCAGGGAGGAAGGGAAAGTCCCACAGGAACCCAAAGAGGAAGGGAACATTCCTGTATAATTCGGCTAGACACTACACATTTACGAGGGTAAAGAGATAATCTATGGAGTTTGTACCTGGTCTAAGCAGTGCTTTTAGAAGGTGGTTCAACTTCTTCGAATATGGTTCTTCGTCGTGTTCACATTAAGGGGGTGAATAGTGAGAATTAATAATGTTCACACTAAGGGGGTGAATGTTAGGAATACTCTAGTGTTCACATTATTAATTAAACATTAGTCGTATATATTTTTTACAGCGCTATATAATTTGTTACACCCATTTTGTTAGAAATAGACAATTTGTTCCCTAATTTGTAGGAGGTTGTTTTGCCTACCTCAGTGGCTATATAATAGCCATTATATTGTGCTGCAATATGATTATGATGTGAATAATATATAATGTGTTTATGTGCGAATTAGTCTGTTTTTATGAATATTTTGAGATTCAATTTTGCTTTGCTGAAGATTCTTCTTCTTTTCTGGATGCTTTTACCTCTTGAGTATTGTAAGTGCAATATTTGAGATTATTATCGTGTCTTTTTATTAGAGTAGAATATAATGTTGAATTTTTTTGAGAAAAATGTTTAGATATGTGGATCTTCTTGGTTAGTGGTTTTGAGTTTTGCTTAAAATTTTGTATGTACCACTTTATATGCTTGAATCTTTTCAGGTTTATATAATTACAATAACTTTATTTGATTTTCACCACTGTGAAAACTTGCTTTTTGAACTTGTGCTCATTCTCTTATGCTCATGCTTTTAGATGAATAAATAGTGAAATAGTTTCTACATGAACATATTTGTCTGAAGGTTCTTCTTTACTCATATGAAATTCACTCAAATAGTAATGAAAGATAAACAAACAATAATGCAAACCTCCATGTAATTCCTTCAATGCAAACCTCAGTAAGGTTGTGGAGACCTTGTTTGTGGAATCTTGCAAATGAATGTGGGTGCTCTTGAATACTCTCCAAATATGAGTGCAAATGCTACAAACACAAATGTTTTGACTCAGGAAATTTTAACAGAGTGATTGTACTTAAAATTCAAGAGGGATTTGTAAGAGGGTAAACCTGCAATTTATAGAGGCAGAAGTAGTTAGAAATTGGTTACATACGGTTGAATGCATATGCTAAAAATAACATTGGAGGAAGTTATAGTAGTGTTGGGGCATTTAAGGGCAGTAAATGAATTAATTGCAAAAAGCTGCATCCGGAAAGGTGGTTGTATGTGCAATTCAATTTCCCCCACCTTTCTAGGATTCTAGAAGTGCAGTTAACTAGGATAAGGATAAGGAGTCCAAGTGGAGTCTAGGTGGATGTTGATCAAGTGGCAGTTGATTAGGATGTGCACACATTTAATTAATCAATTATTTAATTAATAAATAATAATTAACTTAGCTAAAGAGGTACTAAGGATACATGCGATTAATTTAAGTAATCTAAAAGGGTATAATGTGTATGAATTAATTAATTTAATCAATTAATCACAAATGGGTGAATAACAAAGTGTACTAAGATAACACCGGGAACAGGTGGAAGCAAGTGCGTAAGTTTGGGGTGTCTACATTTTGCCCCTCTTTAAAGTGTTATTGTAAAGTAATAGTGCTTTATAGATAGTAGACGCATGCAGATCGGCGAGCAAAAATGAAGTGAAGCATTGGGATGCCCCGGTAAGCAATGAAGCATTAAGATGCCCCAGTGGTTAGAATGGTAGAGGAATGCCCCCTCAAGTGGGTGGATGACGCAACAAGGCAGTGGAAAACTGCTTGATAGGAAGGAAAAACAAGGATTGGAATAAGGATGAGAAAAAGACTATGCTCATAGCATGAACATCATTTGGAGAGTAATTTTTAGAGCAACTTAATTTTTGCTGTTGCACAATAGAGTTATCACCATGATTAGGAAAGAATTAATATGGTTAACCCAGATGCACGTAAACAAACACACACAACAAAGAAAAGATAAAAAGGAAAACAAACCCAAAATACATAGTAGGTGTCGATACCAAGGTTATAAAGAAACCAAGATGTGATCACACTACTCGTAAGTGGTCAAAAAAGAGTAAACATCAACAATGCAACACAAAGTTGAAAAAGAAGACAATCAACTATGCCCCTAATGTGTGCCACAATGATGATTAAGTAGATACAAATGCTCCTAAGTGGGAATAGGATCAGACTGGAAGAGCGGAGTTAAAGTGAATCCTTATGACACTCTTGTTGGATCCATTGTGCAAATGATCAAAGTTGAAATTGTCCCAGACAAAGTTATATCACGAAGGAAAAACAATTTTGTGACTTGCCCCAAGCAGAGTTAGCATATCATGCAAAGGGAAGAAAGTGATAGTTGTAAGATTGACACGATCACTAGGGTAATAGATAAAAGTATGATATTTATCAAGATTGTATTGAGATGTTGAATGATTCACTTTAAGGGTTTTCCAATTGTAGGATTTCTGTGATAAGTGAATGTTTGTTCGAAAGTTTTGTAATTTTTTTTTTTTTTGGATTTTTGAAATATATGTTTTTTTTTTAAATTTTGAAAAATATTTGATTTTTTTTTTGGAATTTTTGAAGTTTTGAAATACAAAGGAAAACAAACATGAATAACAATAAAAAGGAAAAATGCTCCATGTCTTAAATAAGCCAGGAGAAAAACACAATATATGCAAGCGACAAGAAAGCACGTAACAAGCATTGAAAACAAACCCAATATGAATAGGAAGGAAGAACACCAGAGTTATATGTGAACTAAGATGTAAATAATTTTTCTGCAATTGGTCCATGAGCACATTCTAGAGACATAAAGTACTGGTTATTCTAACTAACGAACATAAGAGAGTAAGCTAAGAATATACAAGACAACATTCCATATGTACAAACTTTAAACAAGCAAATACAATAAACAAGCTAGTGAACAAAACACACCAATGTGAAATACTAATAAGTAAGCAAAAATATACAAATGTCAAGTTGCCGCCAAGAGAAAGCCAAAGCCAAGTGATGTCCCTAAGCAAAGTTACATTGCAAAGAGTGGCTTGATTGATTGGAAAAGATGATTGGGAACAATCCGACGAAGAAAATGGTGAATGAAATTACATAGTTGCGAGTGTTTTCTTTTCTTTTTTTAATTTTTGAAAAGCATTTTCGATGCATTTTGTATTTTTTTTCTTCGTATTTTCTGAATAATTTTATATTGTTTTTTGTGATTTTGAACAATTTTATATTATTTTTGAAGTTTTTGTGAAACACTATTTGAATGTTTTTGGTCTTTTTGGAATTTTGAACCACATGCCAAAGAAGAGGGAAAGGAAATTCCCAAGTCAAAACCAACATGCTAAATGGAAGGTGAACAATAGTGGTAGACAATGGGCATGACAACCTAACAAGGAAAACATGCGACACACGACGAGGTGAAAAGTTACAAGCGGGAAACAAAGTGAAATGACGAAACAGGTGGATGCACTGATATGCCCCCAGTACAAGGGTTACTCTTCGGAGACTCAGGAGTAGAAATTATTCAGATGAATGAAATTCATAGGCTCTTTCAACTCTTTTCCATCCTCAGTCGACAATTTATATGCACTAAATCTGAATTTAATAGCTATACCATAAGGACCCAACCAATTAGGCTCAAATTTGCCTTGTTTTTCTCATGGTTTAGTTATGTTCTTTTGATTTTCCTTTAGGACCAAATCACCAATTTCAAACTGTCGAGGTTTGATCTTATGATTATAATTACGACACAATCTATTCTGATATACCTACATATGGTCTAAGATGCAAAGCCATTTCTCATCCAGTAATTCTAGCTCTGCAAGGCGTGCAACACGGTAATCCTCTTCATGAATGAGATGTTGGAGGGAGACACGAAGTGAAGGCAGTTCAACTTTGATAGGTAATATGGCTTCAGAGCCATATACTAGGGAAAATGGAGTAGCTCCTATAGGAGTACAGAAGGAAGTGCGGTAGGCCCAGACGGTGTAATATAACTGCGTATGCCAATTACGTCCATGTTTATTGACTGTCTTTTCTAGAATGGATTTGATAGTCTTGTTTGACGCTTCAGATTGGCCATTACATTGTGGATAGTAGGGTGTAGCCCATTTTAGGTAGATATTATATTTTTTAGCTAGGGCCTTGAGATCCTTATTTTTGAAAGAACCACCATTGTCAGTGACAATAGCAACGAGGATGCCAAAATGATAGATAATATGGTTGAAAATGAATTTAGAAATATTGCACCTAGTAACATTGGTAAGAGGCATAGCCTCAACCCACTTGGTGAAATACTCAGTGGCAGTTATAATAAATGTGTGGCCATCAAAAGATGTGGGCTTTATTTTTCCAATTAAATCGAGTCCCCATTTTGAAAAAGGCCAAGGTGAAGTAATGGGTTGCAAGGCTTGGGATGGTGCATGAATGAGATTACAGTGTTTTTGGCAAGCCTGACATTTCTTCACAAAGTTACATGCATCTTCCTCCATTGTGGGCCAGTAGTATCCAATGTCACAATAATCTTCTTTGCAAGGACCATTCCACTAGTATGGGCACCACAAATACCTGAATGTACTTAAGCTAGCATCTGATTAGCTTCATCCTGATTGAGCCATCTTAAGAGAGTCCCATCATAACCTCTTCAATACAAGCTGTCAACAAGAAGGGAGTAACATGAAACACGTTGTGCTAAGGCTCTTTTATTAGTTGAATTAAAACTAGGAGGATAGACTTTAGTTTGAATGAAGGTATATATATCGTGGTACTAGGGATGATCAGGACCAACAATCTCACAAATCATGGTGGACTCCGACATTTTGTATGCGGGGCACCAAAATATGTTCAACGAGGTACTCGTTGTGAGTTTGATTAGTGTCAAATGAAAGAAGGGAGGTGATAGTTTCCATGGCATCCATTGCTTTGTTTTGTATGTGAGGAACTTGTTCAAAATTGATAATCCAGAAATACCCTCTAAGGCTATCAACCATTCTTTTATAGGGTAAGATATTTTCATCTTTTACTTGATACTCTCCATTAACTTGATTAATGACAAGAAGAGAATCACCAAGAACTATCAATTCTTGCAGGCGCCATGAGATAACAAACCCTAAGCTTGCTATCAATGCTTCATACTCTGCTATGTTATTTGTGCAAGGGAAGCTGATACAATAAGATTTAGGTATGAGGTCTCCATCTGGTGTACGCAAGATAATTCCTGCTCCAGAACCATGGATGTTGCAAGATCCATCAAAGAATAATGTCCATAAGGGTGTTGCTTCTATGTACAAAAGGTCTTCATCTGGAAATTCAAAATTTAGCTTGTGAACCAGGCAGTGGTGTTGTGGCCAGTTGATCTACCAGTGCTCGACCTTTGATAGATTTTTGATTGACAATTTCAATATCAAATTCATCTAAGTAGTGCAATCTAGCTAGACATTCGTCCTGTTATGACTGGTCTCGAAAGTAGATACTTAAGAGGACCAACCCTTGAAATTAGCTTTACAGTGGTAACTGATTTATTAGATAGTGTCAGAACTTTGATTTCAGAAAGTATAAGACAACCTACTAAACAAGCCTTTTCAACAATCTTGCAAGAAATGACTTGGTCTCATGTTCAAGGAGAGTTCTTCTCAAGTAATACATTAGAAGTTGGAATTCTTGACCCTTATCATTGTTGCACCAATAATGCCCTTTTTAGATGGCATGCATTGTTGCAAATGTATACACAACACTCTCTAGTGCCTCCATGAGTTTGTCAGGATGTATTCGCTTGGTCATGCGTACAAAGGAGATGCCCGAGTTTATTCTTTCTTTTTCAAGAGGCGTCTTGTAGTGCCCCATTTGAATTGGACATCCTTTCACTTAAGCAGATGGTTGAAATGATGGTTTACTTATTGCCAATTGGATTAGAGATGAAGCTACAAATAGAATTATTTTTCCTTGTAGGCCCCTTAGTTGGTCATAATTTGAAAAGGTACTCAGGAGCCCCAAGGCATATCTATTATGGCCTCATCATTTTGACCTTAGAAGGATCCACTGGAATTCCATCTTCGTGAGATTGATGAATCCCAGAGGTTTTCCTGACAGTGACACCAAAGACACATCTTTTTTGGATTAAGGCGAACCTTTGCCTACTCCCTTAACGACTCAAATGTACACCTAAGAACTATGGATGATCCACTCTAGTCTTTGATTTAACAAGAATATACATCGACATAATCCTCCATTATGTTGTGAAGAAGGTCATAAAACAACTAACAGTCATGGGGAACATTTTGTGACAAGTTGCACTTTTGGTTTTTAAGGCTAAAAGTTGCATGCAACTTGTCAACGTGCCATTATTCTTATGGGCCAAAAGGCATGTTGTAATAAAATTCCATGGGGTTGTTCAAATTTGTTTTATGTTGGTATTCTTCTAAATTTCAATTTGGTTATAGTGGATTCAAACCATCCATAAAGGATAGCATCTCATGGCCCGTAGTATAATCAAGATGTCAATATTAGGCAAAGGAAATGTCATCCTTAGGACATGTCCTTAGGGATAATGCCACAGAAGTCATTGTCTGAGAAATACAGATTCCAGGGGTCTTCTTCACAACTGGTCACCATATTAGATATCCACTCCATGAGTAGTCAATGCACCGTAAGAAGCCTTATCCAGAATGCATTTTTGTAGTTCAAGCCTTTATCTCAAGCAATGCGACCTTGGGATGCATTTTAGACTGTAGGTTTTGCTTAATAGGTTTTGCAATCTGGGTGCACCAGAATGTGATGACACCACAAGATTCTTTAAGGAATCAAGGGCTTGGAATATCTTTGTAAGTACTCAAGTCACCTATACATCCTGGGTTAACTATGGTTGTTGAATACAATATGAACAGATGGCTTTGATTTCAGTTTCTGATAAATTGGCACCTAATTGTAACAATTTTGGTTGGTCTTTAGTTCCAATGTTAATGTATTCACTTGAGTCAGTCTCTTCTACCAACAACTTAGAAGTGTCATTATCTTGAAATGATTTATGCCTTATGTAGATTGTCTGATATTTTTGGATCTGCACATCTCCTCTCTCTAGTCAACCCAAAGGTTTTCACTAGGAGATGTGCATCCTTTTGCTTTCTTTTTCTTTTTCATTTTTTTCTTCTTGTATAATGCCTCAGAAAGGTTTTCACTACTCAGTGAGATATAATGATTTCTTTTATTGTGTTTAATTTATTTTTCTTTAGGACTGGAGATATCAACAAGTCATCTTTGCATAACTGGGAACTGACACTGGTAGTAGCCAACAAGGTTTCATCGATCAAACCCCTTCGTGTCATCTGACAAGGGAAAAGGGTCTCGAGCTTCGATGAACTCCTGGATGGCCTCATCGTTTTGAAAGAGGTCCATGGAAATATGACACTATTTGTCCTGATCAATGAGGGAAGGATAAACAACATCAAGGGTTTGAATGGATAAGTATTTGAGGAAAAGTGTAGTTTCAGCTAGGTCTTCGAAGAGGCTATGTGTGGAACTGGTCTCAACTTCAGAATCTGAGTCCTCATCACTAGGTAATACATCAAAGACTATAGGCCTCTTCTCATATGTCTCATATCCTAGACCATATGTGTAAAGATTAGACTTGATATTCATAGGTTCAAGAACACCATGCTCTTGTAGGCCAAGGCCTCTTCCTTTCCGGTTCAGGTTTTTCATCATTTTATGGCCCTTTGGTGTAATCAATGGATTTTTAGCATTTTTCCATCCTGTCTTCATATAGCCAAGAGTCGTCAGAGATTGGAATATGTTCATCTTCTAGATATCCATATCGTCTCCAAAGAGTGTTTCATTGAGATAGTAAGCTGGAGGTTCTTGTAGATGAGGAGCGTTAGGATGCCCATAACTGTGAGGTGAATAATGGGAGTTTTCTAACAAGAAATGTATTGTCAAGTGTGTACTTGCATAAGCCTTTATGAGAGAATTTAACTTCAGGTGACACCTTAGATGTAGATGCTTCAAGAGGAGATGCATGAGGAATATCCGTCAGGTGGAGATGTAGATTCTTCAGAAGAAGACATGGAAGCATGAGGGCTCAATATTACATCAGGGTCAATATGGTTGGTAACAATAGGAGTTGTGCTAGATCTAGTTGTGCTATCAACAGATGGACAATAATTTGCCTTTTTGTACCTTTCTTTGAAAAACTTACAGTATTCAAAGGGGTCAGTATCACCACACAAGGTGAACTCTCTGCTTGTTATGTGGAAACTTTATGCATTGATGGAAGGTGGAAGGTACTACATGCATCGCATGTATCCAAGGTCTTACCCAAAAGAAGGTTATATGAACATTTCTGTGTCAACTACATGACATACAATGTCAAGGAGCTGCGGGCCTACTTGTATGGGAAGAGTGATGGTACCACATGACTGGCGCTCAATATTATCATAACCATGAATGGTAATGATATTAACATCTAAGTCATCTATTGTATGACCAAGGCAACGAAGCATTTTTATAGAACAGATGTTAAGAGCCGCTCCATTGTCGATAAGAACTCTCTTGACCTTATGGTCTGTAACGTAGGATTCGATGTACAAGGAGTTATTGTTAATCATATTTGGGTTCAACATATCTTGAGGGCCAAAAGATAGGATAGGAGTTTCAGGTGTAAGGTTTGCGATCATAGCCTGAAACTGTTGAACATTGAGAGTATGAGGAACATGTGATTCATTTAGAGCACGAGTGAGAATATCTTGAAAGCTAGGTGACTCTTTTAACAATTCCATTAGAGAGATATGTACTGGCATGGTTGCTAATTGTTTGATGAAGTCATATTGACCCAGAGTGGGAGATTTGGCATTAGAGTTTGAATTTTGATTCAAAGAAGCTGTTGGTTTAGACGTTTGAGGTTCTGTAGAAGACGTAGAAGGTTGGTTTGCCGCAGGAACCCATATCTTCCGTTGGCATGTGGTCACAACATTACTCAAAGGTTTGAATTTAATGGTCGCCATTGTAGATGGTACTTCCTCAATAAATGAGATAATTGAACTGAAATCAACGTTATTGGTAGAGGGACCTTTTTCAACATTTTTACTGTCACGCCATGTTTGGGAAATGGGTTTGAGAACACCTTGAGATTGTCTTTGGGTGTTTTATTTGGTGATGGTTCTTCAATAGTGATATCTCCACTATCAATGAGGTCTTGGAAAAAGTGACGTAAGTGAAAGCATCGATTAGTTGGGTGACCGTTAATGCGATGAAAATCACAATAAGTATCAACTTTATACCAAGTATGCTTGGGTTTTCCCTCAACCCAAGGTCCTGGTGATGGGATAAGTAACCATGTTTGCATTAACAATTTGTTGAAGGACATTTGATAGAGGTTCTCCCAAAGGAGTGAAATGACGTCACTTAGAATCAGGAGAGGAGGAAACCTCTTTGCTAGAAACAACAAGAGGTTGTTTACCTTTGTTTGGTCTAGTCTGAGTGTTTTGGATGTTGTGGACATTGCGATTGTCTATAATACCATCATTGACCATATTACAATTGCGGTTAACATGTTTAGATTTGTCTTGGTGAGAGCTATTAGGATGGTTACTATGTTTCCCATTGTCTTTTGAATGAGGTTTAATCAAACCTTTTGTGACAAGGGATTTTTCAATCTGCGATCCTTTCTCAATGACTTCTTCAAAAGTATTAAGGCAATGCATTTACATGTGAAAGGATAGCTCACTATTGAGATTAGGTACAAAGATGCTCACAAGTTGTTTCTTAGGCATGGAGCATGGGAAACGACTAGCAATCCCATGCCATCTTTGTAGGAATTGTGCAAAGGTTTCATTTGTTCATTGTTTGGCATTACACAAATCCATCATTGTAATTTCAGAGTCTAGGTTGAATGAGAAATGTTTTAACGAACTTCTTTGAGAGGTCCGCGAAAGTTTGTATAGATCCCTTGGGGAGGTGTAGAAACCAATCCAAGGCTTGTCCTCCTAGACTTCGTGGAAAGAGATGCATTAAGAAGACATCACTATAGGCCACCTCTTGGAAAGCCATATAAAACTCCTTGATATGCTCTCTAGGATCATTCTTGCCCTTGTATTTGTTCAAATTTGGGCGTCTCAAAAGATTTTGGAAAAGGGACACACAAAATGTCCTTATCGAAGGGGTAAGGACACAATTCTTCAAAGTTGAATTGTTTGTGTTGATGTTGCATACCTGAGATGGTGTCCTTCATCATTTTCCATTCTTGGGAAAATGGTGAGTTGTTCTGTAAGAAAGATAAGGAACCACCACTTGTAGAGTTGTTGTTATCTTTGGTGTGCGCGGTATGACTCTTAAATGAAGCATCACTAGTTTTCTTTGGTGCCTCATTATCATGGGATTCATTGGTGACTTTGGAATTTAAGATAGACAAGTTGCTTAGCCATGTCATTAATTTGATTCATGAGGGATTGAGTAGGATCGGTGGCTGAATCAATTGATTTTCCTTTGTTCCTTTCATCAGATTTGTCCTTGTTTGATTCATCACTTTTGGTGTTGTTCAAGGTGGACTTGTTTCGATCATCAATGTTCGTGTGATTAGGGCTTGCCTCATCATCATTGTTGGTCACAAAAGGTTCACCCTTGTTAGGTGGTGGTTTTCCAAGTAATGTTTGTATACTATCCTCATCGAAATCAGAGGTTAATTTTTCTCCCATCTCAAGGAGACGAAGAAAAAATTGGTCTTTATTCATATGTAAGATATTTTCAAAGTGGGATTGTTCTTCGAGTGAGATGTCATTCTTATCATCCTCAGAGTTTTGTTCATTGTCACTATCAAAATTTCCAAAAGGATTTTGATGTCGTTCGACCCTTCCAAAAGGACTATAATCTCTGTGTCGTGTTCCCACCATTTTTAAAAGAGGGGAGGAACAAAAGAGAGATGTGAAAGATAACTCAACCTGTAGCAAAGTGAATGCGACGATGGAAGAGAGGTGTGCGATTAAGTTTGGTAATAACTTGTCCCTTAACAAAGTGAATGCTAAGATGAACAAGAAGTTTGGAAGATATGAATGATGTAACCCTTAACAAAGTGAATGTCAAGATGGAAGTGTGTGAAAGTGTTTGATAAACTCAACCCTTGACAAAGTGAATGCCAAGATGGAAGAGTGGTTTGATGTGGTGAAGGTTCTCGTCCTCTAACAAAGTGAATGCTAGAATGGAGGAGAGTTATAGTGAAAAAAGTCCAAATGTGCTCAACCTCTAACAATGTGAATGCTAGAGTGGAGGAGTGAGGATAGATTGATTGCAAATGCACTCTACCACTTAGCAAAAGTGAATGCTAGATGGGAAGAGGGTATGAAAAAGGAGTCAAATCGTATGCGATGTGCTCAACCCTCAACAAGAATTAGTTAAGAAGGAAGAGGCTAATGAAAGGATAAGACTCAAATATTGATAACGTAAGCATTGGAAAAGAAGATATGATGAAGTGTCTAAAACACAACAAATGTTTTGTCAAGCTAGAGACGTGAAGAAAGAAACATGTATACCTTTAACAATGATGATGTCAAACTAAAGGATGCAAGAAGAGAATGAAGATAAGAGCTGATGAAATTGAGTTGTGACAAAGTGGAACACAACACCATTAAGATGTGAGTCGTAAGATGAAAGTGCTTGAGCGAGGACATGGATATCCACAACTCAAGACTTGATGTTGAAAAGAAGATGAAAACTTAAACTTTGGGAAATGTAATCCAAATGTTTAAGTGTTGAATGAAATGGGAGATAAACTCAAAATGAGGTGAATACGAAAGATAGAAGGAATTTGATGATTGAAAAAGGGGAAGACTCAAATAAATGAAAGAGAACTCTAAATGAATGAAAGAAGATCAAATGGAGAAGGAAATGAGGATGAAAAGATTGAAAGAATGAAAAGAGAGATGAAAGTTTCCGAAAAGGGGAATAACCCAAGAGTAAAATGAAAGTAGTGAATGAATGACAATGAAGAGGAAAGATGATGAAAAGAGATGAAACGAGAATGAAAGTAGAATCCAAACAAGGAGTGTTTGGAAAATGAAAAAAAGATAAGAAAAGTGAAAGATGGATCCCAAACAAGGAGTGTTTGGGAAAAAACCCAAGAGTGTGGAACAAGCGAGTACTACTTAAAAAATAAATAAATACAAAAGAAGAAAATAGAAAGTACAAGTTTTTGTTTGACTATTTGTTTGTGGCCTCTACCTTACATTGGCTTGGAAAATGTTTGGCTTCCTAGGTGGCTCTCTCAACTAGGTGTCAACAGTATATCTGAGCGAGCGTGACACTATTGCTAGCTGACAACTTTACTTTACCCCCTTTGAAACCCTGAGCAAAGATCTTGCTTAGAATGAATCACACTGGGGTCGCCACTAAGGATATCCGTGACTCTAACTCACAAGGATTTACTAGTCAAGTAGGATAAAAAGGTTTCCATTTCGTCCACCATTTCTCTCAAGGTGTGGACTACTTTAGGGTTTTTAGAATGACCCCTTTTGTTGTAGCTCAAGGCTTATGCCAAGGGGGTTATGTTCTAGTTAAGAAGTCGATCTGTAGCTCTTAACCGAACCTGCAAATACAATGTTTTGAATGTGGTGTATTTTTTAATCTTTTGATATTAATGTGGTTTGGTTGTACATCGTTTGACAACATGCAATTAGTAGTTTGTGAGTTTTGTATCCACAGTGAGAGTGGGTCCTGCAAGAAAAGATTAGAAAGTTTTCCTGGAATGAGGTAAAAGACAAAACAAAAAATAAGACAATAAATGTGAACCCATGCATTTCTGATTTCCAAGATCACTTAAAAAGCGCAAGGAAAGAGCATACAGTTGCCAATAAGCTTTGATTAAGTGAAAACAAATGTTAATTCCCCAAAAACAAAAGAAATGACCACGTTTTTGATTCCCAAGATCGCTTAAAAAGCACGAGGAAGAGCATACGTACATGATTGTGTCATGGTTAGTCTCACAAAAACAAAAGTTAACGATAAATGAGAAGCATGCAAAAACAACAAGTTAGATTACGTTAGGGAAGAGACAATGTGACTAAACGTGTACTAGGATGGCTAAAAATAAAGCAAGACCATAATTGGACCGATAACGTCCAGTAACATTAGAAAATTGCATTTTTCCATTGTTAGTCCGAGATCTTTTCAATACCTTATCGTAAAAGAACAATGAAAAGTCACCCTATAGGTCAGGAGAAAAACCGTTATGGCTTCTTGCAAGCATGGGTCTATTTAAAATTTAGTTTTAATTTTTGCTTTATTTTTGTGTGCCGGTAGTACAACAGGAAGAGAAAGTGGCAAGAGAATAAAACCTACAAACCTGCAACAAAGAAGAACTATAAACAATTGTTTTTTTCAAAAAGAACACTGTAAATCAACAACAGTAAATATGTTTTTTTTTTTGCTTTTGAGTTGGAAAATTGTTGCCTTACTTCCAAACTTACACAACAACACAAAAAGAAAGAGTTAACACTCACAAGAACAATTAACTGAAACATGAAATGAAAGAGGATGTGGGTGCGAGTCCCATTGGGCGTGCTAAAATGTAAAGAGTGAAAAAAACTACAGTAATGAAAGATAAACAAATAACAATGCAAACCTTCATGTAATCCTTCAAAGCAAACCTCAGTAAGGTTGTGGAGACTTTGTCTGTGGAACCTTGCAAATGAATGTGGGGTGTTCTTGAATATTCTCCAAATATGAGTGCAAAATGTTACAAACATAGATACCTTGGCTTAGGAAATTTTAGAAGAATAATTGTACTTAAAGTCCCAGAGGGATTTATAAGAGGGTAAGCCTGCAATTTATAGAGGAAAAAGTAGTTAGAAATTGGTTACATATAGTTGAATGCATATGCTAAAAATAAAAATTGGAGGAAATTACAACAGTGCCGGGGCATTTAGGGGGCAGTAAATGAAATTAATTTTAGAAAACTACATCTACGGAAAGGTGGTTGTACGTGCAATTCAATTGCCCCCATCTTTATAGGATTCTATAAGTGTAATTAACTAGGATAAGGATAGGGAGTCCAAGTGGAGTCTAAGTGGAGTCTAGGGTGGATGTTGATCAAGTGGCAGTTGACTAGGATGTGCACACACTTAATTAATTAATAAATAATAATTAACTTAGCGAAAGGGGTACTAAGGATACATGAGATTAATTTAATTAATCCAAAATGGTACAATGTATATGAATTAATTAATTTAATCAATTAATCACAAATGGGTGAATAACAGGGTGTACTAAGATAACACTGGGAACATGTGTGTAAGTTTGGGGTGTCTTCATATTTTACTCCTTTTATATATTACAAACGATCCTCCTACTCCCTCTCTACGTTTCAAAACCATTATACTTTGTATTTATTTGCGTCCTATATAGTTTGCAACTTTATTCAATGGAAAGACACAATTTTATTATTTTTGACATTATTGTTGCTCATGTATAAATGTAGATGTGTTTTTTATGCTAGACTTATCTTTAGGGATTCGAATTCAAATTCAAATAAGATCAGAATTGATTTACAACAACTGTTAAAAATATATAGCCCTGTTTATATATATTTGAAGTTATGGGTGTCATAAAGTTTTGATTTTGAGTTTATGGGCGTCTATAATTTGGGTTTATGGGAATTTTAAAGATAAAAAGTGAGTATATATTATTAAATTTTAATTTTTAAGATATGAGGTTCCCACCTAGCTTCCCGCATGTTGCCTTGTGCGGATGCAAGAGATCTAGGGCAATCAGGGTTTTGTTTTCGCGTTTCTTTGGAATTTGGTAATAAGTAGGTTTATGTGTGCGGATGAAGTAGATTTCACTGCCGGATCAATAATTTTGTGTGGACAATTTTTTTGTTTCATTGGTTGATGTTGCGGTGATTGTTATGATATGGAGTTGTCTATGCGGCTTTTCTCAATACAGGGTTCTGAAGAAGGTAACACAAATATTGTTTTTGGTATTTACTATTAATTTCAGAAATTTTCCTTTTAGTTACTTTTAGGGGCTATCGGATATGTTTTGTCGGGTTATCGCTTCATTGGTCATACCTATCAACATAAAGAATAGTGAATACCCATAATCAAAATCGATATTGGTTTGTTCTTTTTATTAATGAATATCCTCTAACAGATGTATGAAAATACATGCAAAACATGACAAAGAGACGAATTTGTTATCAATATCAAAAGTTTTTATACCATGACGTTTTTGGCAATTGCAACTTGATGTTATTGACGTATAAGTTTACAATGTATGCAACAATATTGGAATTGTTATGCAATATGTAATCGTCCATGTTAAAAAAACCAAATGTATTGAATGCGATAACTTGGGAGCTATAGAGTAACATTTCATATAAGTGAAAAAATTGTTGCTTACATTAGATGTTGATACGTTAGCTGCTTAATGTTACAGTTCCATTTAGTTCATGGTATGCAAAATGTCGATAATGAGAATACTATTATATATTTTATGTTTTGGTGCAATTATCAGATTTGGATTAAAAGACACATTGTTAAAGAGCTGTCAATTATCATGTTTACATTGAGAACGTTCATGCCCGAATTTACCTAGTTTTAAAGGTCAACAGTCTCACATGACATTGTTTATTACATTTGAGCCTTAGAAAATAAAATATAGGTTTGTGTTTCATTTCATGATTTACATTAGACAATATATATATGAGAAATATTACTATATATGCATATATAATGTTAAATCTATGCTTCTATCTGATTTCACGATTTACATAACATATTATTCAGCAGCGAGAGGAGCAGCCACGACCGCAGCGAGAGGAGCAACAACCATATAATTAAAGAAGTAATGTATGTGCATATATTCCATTCATTTATTTGTTGTAATGTTATTTGCATGTTTCATTTTTGAGCCTTAGAAAAGAAAATATGGGTTTTTGTTTCATTTCATGATTTACATTAGACATTATATATATGGGAAATATTACTATATATGTATATATAATGTTAAATCTATGCTTCTATTTGATTTCACGATTTACATAACATATTATATATATTAAAGAAGTAATGTACGTGCATATATTCCATTCATTTATTTGTTGTAATGTTATTTGCATCTCTTTGCATGTTTTTATCTTTGTTATTAAACCCTCCTTTCATATGCAAATAAGCTAGAAAAATAAAACAATGCTTTCAACACCATTTTGATTTATTTTCATAGTTACTAGGTAATTCAATATTAAAATCATATATTCATTCATTCATATATATCCATACCTGGGTCCCTCTTTTTCTTCTTCGTTGTTTATTGAGAGGCATTTCAGATAACCATGACATATAAAAGCAATATCTCATTAAAAAAATACTTATAATTATTTAGATTTAAACATCTTCGTTGAAGATGAGTGCAACAAGTTTTTGTTGTTTTTTTGACCAATCGTATTTTAAGTGTAAACAAAAATATGTTTTTCTTCTTTCATGTTTCGTTAAATTGTTTTATAGATGCTTATTCAAATACAAGGCCTTCTTTGGTGTCTTCAAATGCTTATTGATACAATTATGAGATGCTTGGAATTATGTGCTTCAAAATAGAGTAAGGATTAATTTGCGGTGTTTGTGCAGAATAATAAGGTGGTGGTTATGTAAAATTATTGATGTACATAAATTAGTTATATATTTGGCCAAAG
The DNA here is from genome assembly GCA_019776745.2 of Taxus chinensis. Taxonomy (NCBI): domain Eukaryota; kingdom Viridiplantae; phylum Streptophyta; class Pinopsida; order Cupressales; family Taxaceae; genus Taxus; species Taxus chinensis. Next base: position 67,743,137 of record CM034153.1, on the reverse strand, counting down.
TATGATATTGTCACTCAACTTCAGTATCTCAACACAATGCTTGGGCTTCTTAAGAAGACAAATCATAAAATTTGCACTGCTGAATGAATTTAGGCAGAGCATAACTTTTTGTGGTCTTTTCCAACCAAAAAGAAAATCACGGTCATTACAATTCAAGATATTTGTAATGCTTATATGTTGAGGACTAGGCTTCAAATTCTTGACTGCCAAATGGCCTAAGCCAAAGCATTAATTTTTCTGCCCTCTTCTAACGAAAAAAATTATTGCATATCCACGTTACTGTCCTTATAGTAGATACATTATATTTTCCATTTTAACTTGTTGCAACAATTTCTATCGACAACCGTCTTTGCTGAGATGATGAATATAATGCAAATATTGCTTGTTTTATGGTTCAAATGTATGTATTCACTTTGTCTAAGGGTTAGATTTATTGAATGGAAAGAGTGAAATAGTCTTTTTCTCTCAGAAAATAGGTCTTTTTTCAACAATAAAAAAGATCAACTATTTGCCAAAGTTTTGCTACTTGCAAATGATATTGAGAAGGAAAATGTTGATGTTGTGGTGCAAACCATAAAAAGTAATAGGGAATGGTTAGAAGATGAAGTGATGACAAACAATGCTTTGTTTTTTTAGAAAATTTGTTGTGAAAGTCTACTATTGATTTCAAGGCAGTTGTTCATGCCTTTTCATGGGAACAACCTTACATAAATTCGAAACATTTACGTTATGTAAACTACAATTTTTAGCGTAAATGTTTATAGTGCAGTCTTCATTAATAATGACCAAGACATATTTGCATAGAATTATAGTCTTAGCTAAAAATTGACAAGGAAAACTCTTGAAAATGATAGTCTAGAAGATCATGCAAAATGGCATAAGATAATGGTCTAAAAAGACGACACAAAACCACATGATCGGAACTATATTTTTTGGTCATCAAATTTAACAACTGCAATGACTTGACTTGGAATGATGAGTCCACACCACATATCTCCATCTCTAAAGTGTACTATTAGGACAATCGATGGCTTGAGATGATATCACCTATTCTGGAAACATCGGCCATGAAAATTTGTTTTCTAATCAGCTCCATTAACTACATGGTTACATTAGGGAGGAAGCTCATGACCACCCAATACCATGTTTTCACATTCGCCCATCAATTGCAGACAAGAATCGTAAGTTTTAATCATAGATAGCGGTTTGCACATTTCTTGCTTTCCTACATTTACTCAACCTTACAATTGAAAGGGGGGAAATCAACGAGCAAGCATTGTGGCTGGGTATTGAATGAAAAACCTATTAGATTTCCCACATTTTATTTTTAACTCTATAAGCTCAACTTGCACTCACATGAATGATGCAAGTGAGATGTTGACAATAATGTGAAGTGCATATTTAACAAATATTATTTTGGTAAGAAAAATTGCAACCATGTAATAGGTGTGGGACATGCAAGTATTTAATTACAACCTTATTTCCAACTTTTCATTCGTGTGTTTCTCTTATCTAATAGATTGAACACCTTCCAATTGCATTCCTTGACTCTGATGCCTGTTGATAGATGAAACCATGAGGACTATTGATGAGGGAACTCTTAATCATTACCTTTATAGCTAGTCTATGAATCACAACCGTTGTGCACCATGTATGGTCAACATCTCTTTGTCTCTAAATTGTCTGTTCAGACACACATGTGAATTAATATTACATGTATGTTTTCTAAGTACCCATAAAACAAAAGGATTGAAATTGCAAGCAACTATTTACCTTAGCATTTTTTATCAACCACTCTATTTTTTCATATATCTTCACAATACATTTCCTTAATGACTATGCAATTGGTCCTTATCCCTTAAAAATATTTGCAAATATGTCATGTGATTGTAGGAAACTAGAGTTTCGCAATATTTCTTCAAACCCCTCTACCAAGTACGAGTGGATACCTATAGATCTAGAAGAGAGCATACCATACAAATTCACCCTCGTCTCCCACTTTCAATTCTCCCTCACATCCTTGTTGTAAAGATGTTTTTCTTGGTGTCCATATCGTGGAAATTTGCTTCTCTTGTTCCCCACCATTTTTGATTCTTTTCATAAAAATATTCTTCATGTAAACTACATTTTCTACAAAATTTTCCCATTCTCTTCACTTGCATTTCAGATACAATCCTTTAAACATCATCATAAATATTTAATCCCCTCTAACATTACCACTCATTACACCACCACCCTCCGACCTACTTCTAAATTTTATTTCACTCTGTCTTACTCCACATAACTGACACATCAAATATCTTAACAAACACAACTACGCTTCTCATTTTACTTCCCTTTTCAACATTTATTTCTTCCATTGCATCCCTTCCGACGTTCACATCGTGCTTTGCGCATGCGATTGCTAGTATCTATCTCCTCTACAATGCTCGGCCAATCTCAAAACTTATTATACGCTGTAGAAGACCCTTTTCCCTGCATGATGAGACCGAGTAGTCAAGTGTTGAACTGTGCCAAAATTATGGACCGCACCGCTCATTTCCTATTATGTTGTGATGGAAAAGTTAATTATTGTCCCATCTAAAATGTAAAGAGGAGGATGAAAATTTGCATTAGGATGTTTAAATAAAGTTACATTGCACAAGTAATTACGTAAGAAATGGTCCCGTACAACTATCTAGCTGACAAGATAGCATACTGGATACATATGTACCATATAAAACCATCATACATGATGGTGGGTCCTACTACAAATATCACTTGTTCGTAGATATATACAAAATTTAAGGACCAATTTTTAAGAAATGGTGTAGAGCAATCAATAAAACATTGCAACTGGAAATAGGAGGTCGCGAGTTCAATTCATAAGACTTTTGGTAAACACATTAATAAACACCCAACAAGGGTTGATAAACACACACAATGTGTTTATTAAAAAACCAAGAAAAATTCCAAGTATAAAAACATGTGTTTATCAAAAGGAATGATATGGATGACATGCGAATGTGCCCATGAGATGGGTTAGTGCTATCCTATAGGTTGGATAGGAATTGCCTTACGTGTCTATAGAGTGGATAGACATCGCTATATGTGTAATGGAAATGGATTTTTTTTTGTTGCCAGAGTGGGATTGCAAGAACACAAAAGGTAAACGATGCGGGAAAAAAAAATGAAGCAAGTATTTTTTAAGTAAGAAGAATCACATAGGTTGGATAATTAGTTTGAAAAGGTCACCTTAATTGTTCTTTGGTAGATCGACATATCAACATGTATAATGATGTTGCTTTGTTTAAAGTTAATTCAAGAGAAAAGGTCAAGAGAGTTGTGTTTCAAATGTGATAACAAGTATAGCTAAGGACGTAAATGTGATAAGAAGAATTTGGTCTACATTGAAGGAGCATATGAAAAAGAGGATCATAAAGTTTTAGGTGAGTTTTAGCAGGATCTTGAGGAAAGTTTTGAAGATTCCCAACCATTTCTTCCCGTGCACTTTCAGGAATTAACATTCAACAAACCCTAAAGGTGGTGGGTTTTCTAAAGAAACAAAGGGTGACAATGTTAATTGTATTGGAGAATACGCATAACTTCATCAACAACAAGTTTTCAACATGCTTGAATTGCTTTATTTATCTAGCCCAAGAATTTCAGGTCATCACTCCAAATGGGTGCATAATCAATTGTTTAGGGAAAAGATATAGCATTAAGATTTCCATAGATGAATACAAGGTAGAATTTTCTAAATTTTCCATTTCGATGGGGGGAACAAACATAATTTTGGGAGTCCAACATCTCACAACATTGGGAACGATCGAGAAAAATATCTAGGAGTTGTTCATACACTCTCATTTTAAAAAAATACCCACAATTGGTTGGTTCTCACAAGATGTTAAAGATTCTCAAAAAAGGAGTAGAGGGTTTGTTGCACAATAGTTTTCATCAGAAGCACATCCAAAAAAGATGTCTACGCTACCAGAGTTGCAGATGATTGTTGATACCCACTAAATTATTTTTGGAGTGATTCCAAAAGAACTACCATAAAAAAGAGGTCACGATCTTGCCATTCAATTGAAACTAGGGCATCAACCACCCAACATCTGCCCTTATAGGTGCCCATATGTCCAATAGAGTGAGATTGAGAAGATAATATAGGAGATGTTGGACCCAAGTATTATGTAACATAACCAGAGTGCGTATTCCTCTCCAGTAGTAATGGTGAAATAAGAAATATGATATCTAGAGGATGAGTCCCGATTACAAAGAACTCAACAAGTACACCATCAAAGATACATTTTCCATTCCAGTAATTGATGAATTACATTATGTTTTTTAACTGTTCTAAACTTGATATTTGCTTGGGCTACCATCAATTCTAGATCAAAGATGAGGATATACATAAAATAACATTAAAATCCATGAGGGCCACTATGAATTTCTAGTGACGCCTTTTGGTCCCACAAGTGCACCATTTACATTTTAGAGTTTGATGAAAAATGTATTTCATTACCTTGGTAATTTTTGATGAAATATTGATATACAACAAGACATGGGAAGAACACTTGCAACATGTGGACTGCGTGTTAATAACTCTGAAACAATATCAACTTCTTGTCAAGCATTCCAAGTGTGCTTTTGGAGTTAAAGAAGTGGACTTGGGTCACATTGTTTTGCAATAAGGTGTAAGATTGGACTCCCAAAAGATCAAGGCCATGGTAGAATAGAGAGCTCCCAAAACCCTCAAGAACCTCTGGGGCTTCCTAGGTTTGGCAAGTTCCTATTGCCATTTTGTGAAATATTATGGTAGCATAACAACACCAATCACATCATTGTTGAAGGAATCCTTACATTATAAGGAAACGGTTGGCCCCAAAATTTGGACAAATAGTGGAGTGCACATAAAATGCACAAGTATGTAGGGCACAATCACTTAGATCATATTAGGTGGCGTGCATGAAGAAAGATGTAGAATAATTGAAACCTTTCATGGTACACAATCAAGTGGTAAATCAATGTCATTCATGGAGTGCAAAGTAAGGGAGACAACAAACAAACATCAAAGGAGAACTAAGAGTTGAGACACTAAAATAGGAGTTGTTGAAAAACTCATGAATTAACTCCTAGTTATTAGCTTATTTGTTGGGACAAGATGTTGCTTATTTTTGTATAAAAGCACACCTTGAGCCCATTGTAGAGGGAGCACGATTTGAAAGTAATGTTACATTGTTGACTTGATTAATGAATGTAACCGCTCTTTAATGAGAACATTGTAACCATTTTGTGGAAGAATATAGGCAGGTCATTAATTGATTGGTTTTGTGTTGTTCTATTATATTTTCCTACATGTGTTCTTAACAAAATATTTGAATGGATGTTAATCATTGATATTCTATTGTACTGGTCACGGATTTTTTATATGAATAAGATAGATAGATCTAGTATTATACATGCTTGGATGAGATATAAGTTGCCATCACAATGTTACAACTTGAACTAGAAGGCACTTGATAATCTCTTATTATCCTAGATGGGCACAACGTTATAACCTGAACTAGAAGGAACTTGATAATATCTTATTGCCTTGGATAGGTGCTTGGGGATTAACCTCAGGGGAAATGAAAACATTGAGAATGAAGGGTATATGTTAGGGTAGTGTTTGGGGTGCATATATTCAAGTTGGTAGAGAATCTAGAAGAACCCCAACATTTAGTTGACACCTCATTAATTGTTGTGATGGACTTGTTTACACCCTAATTAGTTTCCAATGTTATGTAAATGCACAAAAATAAGAGGGATGTAAGGTATGTTATAGGGGGTTATTATGATTAATTAAATTCCAAAATTAATTTTGCAATATCATAACACATTAATATTTGTGACTAGTGATAATGATATGTTATAAGCTCAAAAACACCAGGGGAGAGATGTACTAGCTATTCAAAGTGAAATATGGGAGATTTGGGTACATAGATTGGATAAACTAAGACTACTAAAATTGAGGATGCCACACTTTTGAAACTATAGCTGGAAAATGCCTTGGCTCGGAATTGTACAACTCTGCCAAGATCGATTATATGGTCTTGGACCTTTTGTACAATTTTGGACTTGCTCAAAGTGTGGCCATGTAACTTCATGTGCCCTTAAGTTGCTTGGAATTATTTTTTGTTGTCAAACCTTGAATGTTGCATAATTGTAAAACCATCGAAATAATATGAATCGAACTCAAACCCTAACCATGGGTAGAAGACCCTACAAGAAGGTTAGTGTTTGGATTGAAGTGTAATTAGTGCATCACCTACGTCAACACTACTTCGAAGAGGACTCAAACCGTACATAGTTCTCCACCTAACACGTAATATCTATATGGATGTAGCTAGATTGAAAACTTGAACCCCTTTAGCAATGTTTGAGATAATTTTTACTCTTGCTAAAACATTGAATATGGATTTTGGATGCTTGGAAACGAGGGAAGTTAAACTCCTTGACCTAGTTGAGTGCTTCAGAATTGTAGTAGTGACTGTCCCAATGGATGTGCATGAAATTTAGGAATATTTAGGGAGCCTTAAGTTATTTTTGTATTAGTATTTACAATGAGATCTCATAAGAGTGCTAGGTCAATAAATGGGGTGATATTAATTAGCTTATATAGGGTTCTGAAGGTAATTTGTTATGACAAGGACAACCCAGGAGGATAAAATGACCCAACAAAGATAATATAATCGAAATAAAAGTTGAAGTATGTGTTGGTCCAAGACCATAAAGGTCGGCCAAGACTAAATATTACATGCTGACCATATTGTATGGTTTTGGATAGGGAGACTATAAATGCAATCTAAAAGATGCATCGAGATAAACAAAGGTTAAATACTAATTTTGTGCATTTATATTCAACATGTGATGACAAAATGTTTGGAAATAAGCAAGTTGGGAGAGAGATGGTAATATGTACTAAACGGAGATAGAATGTGGACATTTGTCTTAGGAGATGAACATTATCACAACAAACATTGTCAAAACGATAAATTGCCAAATTTGAGTGTCTATATTTTCCATCCCTTTAAATATGAAATGAAAATTACACACTTATAGAAAAATGATACTTGAATATGTAGACACATGTATCTTTTCTTGGATTTTTTTTATCGTTCATATGTGTTGGTGTTGGCATGATCCACGATGAAACTTACAACAAAGAGTGTAGTCAATGTCCACAATATAAATTAAACTGTAAATCAAATGTAAATATAGAATTTAAACTTACACAAAGTGAAATAAAAGAGATGCAAAACATGGAAAGAATACACCTGCTTGTTATGTGGAAGGAAGAGGTCCCATTTTTTTCTTGCACTTGGAGATTCGTATTGTATTGTTTAACTTGCCAAATAATTTGGGGATCAGCCTGCAATTGTGCCAAAGGAGAAGTTGTAGTCATAAAATCACACACTTACTATTACATTTATACCACCAAAACATGCTAGTTTATATATGGATCTTGCGTAAGAAAAGTATTCACTAATGACCTATCCCCTAGTCATGTCGTCAGTTAGTTGGTCATTGTCATCATTTGTCTTACACAGTCATCAGTTGTTTACACAATTTTGGCCATCTTTTAGGTAGTCTCATGTGTTTTTATTTGGCCGTTCTTCATCTCTAGTCCTTGACTAGGGCACCTAGGGTAGTACTGGGGAGCCCATGAGTGCCCTGGTCCTTACTTTTAGGCACCCTGGTCCCGACATCACTTATATATAACTTATTTGTTCGATGTTAGTCTTTTTCATCCTCTCTCTTTCCCCTAGGTATTAGTTGGCAAGTCGGGTCATTAGTGTCGAAATTTGAGCAAGAGATCCATATATGAACATAACATACTTACTATTTTATGGGAAAACTATCTACCATTAAGGGTTAGTTATCTATTAAGGCAAGAAATGCATTTGGGCATCATTGCATCACACACACTACATAAGAATGGTTGTATTCATTATATTCCATCCACCAGTTGCATTTTACATCTAGTCATTGCTCCCTATCTATGCGTCATTGGCGCTAGGGAACCCTAGACACACAATTTCACACACAAGCACACAAAACTACATTGGGTCTAGAATGTAGTGCAACGCTTAGTTGTAAGTCCACCATTGTGGCAGCTAAGGTCAATCCGATTCCTTCAAATGCATCTTTATTTTTTAGGGATTTGATGCTTTGTATGGGGTTTTGTAGGTAAATATTCATTGCAGGTTTTACGACATCATCAGCGAGGATATTGCGACACTCACACGACAAAGGTTTAGATATTGCGAAGATCTAGTGATACTGTCTTCAGATCTTGACTTATTCAGTACACTAGAGCACCTATACTATAGACCAAGGTGCCCACATGCGCCCTAGTCCTCCTCTAGGCGCCCTAGTCTGGGAAAATAACCACCTGCTGCATTTCTTTATGTTGTTCCTTCACACTGTTCCTCGTCCACACATCATTCTGTTTAGTCCCAACACAAATGAGGTAAGTCATTTTTAGGTTAGTACATTATCCCTTCCATTTCAATTATTTCACTTCATTTAAATATCAAAATAAATTATCTAACATTTACATTTCAGTTCATATCATATATTGCATTTCTGTACCTACTTAGATTAACTATAGATATAGATCTAAATTTCATATTTTATTTAATAATTTTGGTGAACTTGTACTTTATGATATTTTTACCTAGGATCCGTTTCCAACCCTTATGGCTAAGGATAGTTCATCTTTTTCGGCCATCATGTCTCATTTTAGTGTTAACCCTATCTATGATGAGGATACCATCGCTGAGTTCACGACTCTCTATGGTAATCCTACTGGTATGCTAGATCTTATCAGAAAACAACTTCTAGATGGTTAACAATATGTGCCTACTCATTTTGAAGATTCTCCCCTTTGCATTAGTATTGTTTAGAATCCGATAACATTCACTCGTTATACGCCATGTTATACAACTACTTGTGATCCTCCTCCTGATCTTTCTAAGGAAATTCTAGATGATTCTCTTATCGATTACTTGCTTGGTATTGATAATCATTCAAATATGCATACTTATTCTCCTGGTTAGGCCACTACTACAGTTCCTTCTCATGATTCTCCTACTTCCGATATTGCTTCTCATGATACATCTCATACTAGCTTGCATACTCCTTCATGTTATGTTGATGATCCTATTGATAGCATCCTTAGCGACATTCTCATTTCCAAGTATCTATCTGATACTGGTGAGGCAGTGGATAGCCATGGTTCTCCTTCTTTTCATACTACCGAGTGTGAATCTCCTATTCCATCATTACCTTCTCTAGATATTGCATCTAGCACCATGCGTGAGTCACCTCCATCTATCACTTATTCTTATCCTATTATTTCATCTCCTCTCAGCACATCATCTACGCCTATTAGTTCATCTTCTCCTATAGATGTGTCTCCATCGGTAACTTCATCTCCTAGGGATGTTTCTGATGCTACTCCTACCACTGCTATGGATATTCCACCTATATCACCTATTATAGATTCCTCGACACCTACTATTAGTGTTCCCTTAGCATCAGAATCTCCCTTATCATCTCTTAATATTCCTATGATCACTCAAAATGTCAAATTATAACCTCTTAATATGTTATTGCCATCTTCCAATATTCCTTCATCGTATATTATCTCTCTCATGCATGTCGTAGGTCAATTATAATCTCAGGTTCAGTATTTTATTCTAGAAAGTAGGGCCTACTATGCTTCTATTGATAACAACTCATTACATGGTAACCCTGTCCCTAAGAAGATTTATAATTATGCGTTTCCTAAGGAATTTATCATGCCTACATTCACATGTTTTTATGGTACTAGTGACCCTCATGCTCATCTTCTACATTATTGTATGCTTATGACCCCTTATTCTAATGATAGATTATTGCTTAAGGCCTTTCGATCCATTCTTATTGATGAGGCGTTACAATGGTACACTCATCTTCCATTCTTGTCCATTAGTACTTTCTACGACTAGGAGGATGACTTCCTCCATCGATTTATCATCAACAATGGCCATAAAGTTACTTATAACCTCTTACCTACCCTACATTAGGGCTCATCCGAACCGATCATGTATTACATTCTACAATTCAATGTTTGTATACATCAACTAATTTTCCAACCCATAGATCTAGATAAACAATTCATTTTCTATCATGGTTTGATTCCCACACTTAAGCAAACAATATGATACATGTGAGTCTTTCATTCTTCTATGCTACAAATTTATCGACCTAGAACAAAATCTTCTCTCGACCCACATTATAGATCCTCCACACATCTCTGCTATTGTTGGCTCATCTTGTTATCCTCCAGTGACATCGGTTGAGTTTCCTCCAAAGTCTCCACCTTTGCCTCATAATCAAGGTAAATAAGCTCAACCTACTCCACCACCACAACGTACCTCTTTTCCTCCTTCATGATAGGCCACTTCTCCTTCTACTCCATATATGTTGCGTGAGCCATTACATTTCTCTCATCATGCTCAAATCTCACGATGTACTATGTGTTCCTTACTTGAAAAGAATCTAATTCACTTACCATCCACCATCACCATCATCCACAACATAAGCTTATAACGTCAACGTGATCAAACCATACTATAATTATCATCACATAAATGGCCATAGGGACAATGGTTTTCTTTCCCTTCATGATCAAATTGCAACAATTAGAGGAAAATGACATCATCTCCTTTGTCTCTCGCTCACATGAGTGAGTCTATTTCTCCTCTACCTCCACAAGAGGGTTTCTACTCTAGCTCGAGTCTTCTTCTCCATCTAGTGTTTTCAAGCCATAGTTCATCCATCACCGCCATATATCACTCATGCACACTCTCCTGCCAAATCCATCCACCACTGCATACTATCACATCCATCGCATTCACGTTCATCCACCGCATCCATACTACTTCTACACATTGGTTTCCACCACATCACACTACTCCGTCATTTTTCGCATTCAATCAACAAATCCATATGAAATTCTAGTTTGGCACATATTTGCATCGATGCTTCCATCCCACATGCTTCCACCACTACTAGGATGCCTTGGTCCCTGGTAGGTGATGCTTGTCACCTTACTTCCTGATGATGCACTTGTGTTCGTCATGGGTCATCTAGCACACTAACTGTTGAGGGTTTTTCTCGATGACACACTCTTTCTTCATGTGGCTCCGTTATTGATCTAACAAAGGCAATCATTTCCCAACTAACGCACTCTTGCTATCCGTGGTTCATACTTGACTGCTGAGGGGTACCACTAATATCAATCCCCCCTTAGTCATTCATCATACTAGGGGCCATCGTTACGATTACCCCCACATTATAATTCATCACTGACATATTAGTTTTGCAGTTATACACTTTTTTCATTTATCTTACTATCGACATTACATTAATTATGCGTTACAAACTCCATTTAATTCGACTCGTTCAACCACATTACATGTTGTCATATATTTTCATTATTCACTCGGACATCATTTATATCTATCGTTACTAACATTATAATGCAAATTCTACCTCAATTAAACACCACCACATACACTACGACAACACATAAACATCAAATCCCATACACGAATCAGCCGCATTCATGACTCATGATATACACAACAAAATAACCTCATCATATATACCATAACATGCATCCACACATATATAGATAGAATACAAATAATCATTACAAAACAAATGTCATCATCAGTAGGGGGAAACGCCCCCACATCATATACACTAGTACAAGTCAAATCTCATCATCACTATAGCTCTCGAGTACTGCGAGAGCCCTAGAACTAGACGTTTCACCACCAACACAACGCCGTTGTTCAGTGGCCTTGAGTACCTCTTCAATCTGCCTATGCAAAATATGTGTAATGTCGTATCACCTACTCCGAACACTGACGTTGCAAATCCACGTATTGTGCGAAAACACATCCTGTGCCAAGGGACCACCTCCTTCAACACCTCTGCGGGGTCATCGAGTCTCCTTGTGTGCCTCGTCCCTCTCACCTAGTAATACCGTACATGTTGCTGCTGCTACGGGCACTGGCTCAAATAAATGGGCATGCTCTCCTACAATATCATCCACTCACTCAAGTATACCTCCATCAAGTACATCGGTCAGCACATTCCGCGTTAATGTGCGGATGGATGTATCTACTTTCAAGGACCAATACTGCATCAGCTACAAAACAAATAACACAACGCATTAGAAAACCATTGTTATCACATAAGCCAACAACAACACACACACAACATAGCTATCTATAGATACTCACGCTCAGCTATAACTGCTACTACATTATCGGGGGCATGAGCTTCCCCCTCTCCTCCTCCTCCATGTGGTAACCTCGCTAGACATTGCAAATAATGGGAACAACAATACCCACTGATGTGCCACCCACCATGCGTACGATACTCGCTCCATACAACCCACATTGTTTGAGTCTATCGGCTCTATAGCTGCATCCACCTCATCTGGCCCTGGTGGAACTAGTTGTTGTACTGTGGGCCCTGGTCTAGCTCCAGCCCTCCTAGGTGCTCTGATGGCTCTCAACCATATATATGGCTCTTGGGGGCACATCCTGAGCCATGTTGAACTGTCATGATACTCTCTCCACCTAAAAAATCTTGGCCACACCTGGGAATCGATCCTCTAACCACATAGTCCTCCGAATACACCGCAACTCTACAGCATCCTCGGGCCATCCCCCATAGTCATGGTATGGCCTCCATGTAACATCCTCGGGCCCCATCCTATCTATCAATGCCCTATAGGTATCGGTATCCATCCTACAACCATGAATATTAATCCACCTCCTCGTATATATCTCTAGCCTAGCCCACTCTCCTCGTGGACCTCCAACTAGTCTCAACACGACTATATGCTCCTAAGCCCATGCGTGCAATAGTGTAGTGGATTCCTATCCCACTACCATGCTCATCGTGAGTAAATCAATATATATCTATGTATAGGTGGGCCAACACACACCGTGCACATGCGTATCTAGTACCCTCCTCCTCTGTCTGCCGACATATATCATGCATCTTATAAAATATGCCTACACCTCCTCCCTCCACTACTATAGATGAAACAATCACAACTGCTATGAAATTCCGCAAGCGCGGAACCCCAGACCGTAAGATAACATCCAGACTGATATGGGCATCGACAGGTACTCAAGTCCCCACAAAATATCATCTCGCAACACGCATCTTTATCTCCATATCCTCCAATAGAATCACCTGTACTCTCTCTCCAACAACCGGCAACCGCAATATATGATACACATCCTCCAAAGTAATAATCATCTTCCCTGTAGAAAGCCAAAATGTACACATGTCCGTGCATGACCTCTCATACAATGTCAGTCAATATGGACATATTATGGGGTACATCCCCCATCTGTGCTCTGTTTCGCATGTTGGCACTGTCCATCATATCCCCAATCATCATCTAATAGGCCCCAATCCAAGCAAAGTACTCATGTGATGCCCATCGCGATAACTCCCCTTGAGTGAATGTATCTCTGCATAACACAAACATAGACAACAAAACCCAACGTTAGAAATGCATTATAAGTACATATAGAACTCACTCATCACATTACTATACATCAAAAATCACACTTATACCATTCCAAACTAAATACACACATTCTGAACCAAGGCACCCCAGGTGCAGGTTTGGGGTGCTCAGGAGCAGGACAATAACACCCAAATTTGAGTGGCGCTATTGTCCAAGAGGTGACTAGCACACCTCACTGCTCTTGTTTAGGCCTAACACGTTGTGAAAATAAAAAATATCAAAATTGCAAAAAATTCACCACAAACACGACTACTACACCATACATTTTTCCTTGAAAAACCAACACACATATCAACATCCGTGGTTGTTCATGACGTTACAACGGTTTGCCTCCATCTCAAACCGACTAGGATGTGCTTGCTCTCACTTGTGAAAAATTTTTAATCACTTAACGCTCAATCTCGCAATCACACAAAAGATAAAAATGAAGTGATTAAGCACTTTTTCACTTCACTACTTATAGTTAATTTTTCATCACCTTCTTTACTCGTAGTCATTATTTCGTGCTTTTTAACAGAACTAATACACACCACATTATTTTTATTATATATTGAGCGTTTCTACTATGCTTTACACCCTGTTTGTGGCATTCTTTTTAGATTCTTTCCTACTACCATATTGGACACAATCTGTGCACGTATTATCTCTCTTCGGCATAGTTTTCCACTCAAATTATCCACATTTTTTTGTGATTTTTTTACCACTTTATATTTATATCGTGCCTTACTTTCGGCTTAGCGTTCATTTTTATCATCACTCCCCCCTTTCTCCGAAAGTGAGGGAATATCATTTAGGTCATTATATAATCTCCTCTTACATTACCATGATATTAATCAACACTATCTATTCAACAATTTCAAACATTTACTAATTCACTGAGTTAACATTTCTCCATTAATTTCCCCCTAATGACCCTAATCTGGGGGGGAACAAACATAGACAAATTTCTTCTATGCGGCATTCCATAAATTCTCCCTAATGAAATAACCTAGGGGATAGGATGCGTTGAAATATTTTCATACAATTATTTCACTGATTTATATCAATTTTCCCCTAATGACCTAACATGAGGGCAACCAATGTAATATATCTCTACAAGTAATAAATCAAATTGAATCAATTAATCAATTAATCAATCAACGATGTTTCACAATTTATAACAATCAAAATCATATCATCAATACAGAATTCAATACAACTGGCAACATCCTAGATGACCTAACTTGTGGAGATTACATCCGTTACTTTCCCATATGTCCTAACTTGGGAAGTTCTTCTACATTTTGTGCTTGCTTACTAGATAACATAACTTGGAAGCTATCATTTATCATTTATGCGCTTGCTTCAAGATGACATAACTCGGAAGCCATCATCCATTTCACGTTTGCTTCTAGATGACCTAAGTTGGAATCCATCACATTGTGGTAGACACCCCATGGAGTGGGGGAAAGGGTGCCTTTCCTATACCACGCCTATATGCGTCACCAATTTGATCGAAATTATTTGGATCTAAAAACCAAAAAAAAATTGATTTCAGTCCGAGTCTGCAGCGGCTACACTGTGGCTAGATCTTGAGGTTGTAGTTAGAGATTGGATAATAACACACTTTTCTCTCTATGCTCTTCCTTTGGCAGCAGGATGCACCCAAATCCTTCTGGTTGATTTATTCGTAGTACATGCACATTCAAGATTAGGAGCCGATCTCTCCCTACCCCATCAAATCATCATCACACACATTCAAAAATTGTCATATCATAGCAAAATTTCTATCACCACTTCGCATTTAGTTTCACTTCATTATGACTATTATGCTTTTCGTTACATCGCATGGATCAAACACATTGATCCATGGTTTGACACGCTATTATGGTTCTTTCGGCAGAATTTTAATACCACATATAACGTGTTCTACAACATCACGGGCTTCTCCATATTCTCTCTCAGGTATGCATCTCTATCTACTTTATGTTACCAAGATTTCCACTCACCAACATAAAGTGGGTTGCAAAATGTAGTAAAAAAATCACGCAAACTTACTATTAAAATCATATTGCCAAGTATGTTGTTATATATACAAAATATCTCATGTAAGAAGAGTATTCACTAATGACCTGTCCCCTAGTCATGTCGTCAGTTAGTTGGTCGTCGTCATCATTTGTCTTGGCATAATCTTTCAGGTTGATTTGTACAGTTCTGGTCGTCTTGCATGGAGTCTCAGGTGTCGTTTTTTTGTCATTTTTCATTTCTCCAGTCTTTGGAATAGGGTGCCTAGGGTAGTGCTGGGGTGCACCATGTGGTGCACCCCGGTCCCTTAATTTTAATCGGCTTGGTCACTGACATTACTTAGATATAATTTATTTGTTTCAAGATCAGACTTTTTCATTTTCCCCTTTCATTCTCCTAGGTACTAGTCGACATGTCGATTCATTAGTATCAAAATTTGAAACAAGAGATCCATATATAAACATAGTATACCTACTATTTTATGTGTGGCAGACTATCTACTACCAAGGGGCTAGCTATCTGCTAAGGCAAGGGACTGCATTTGGTCATCATTACACCACACACACTACATAGGAAGGGTTGCATTCATTTTATTCCATCCACCATTTACATTTTATATCTAACTATTTCCCCCCTATCTTTGCGTCCTTTGGCGTTAGGGCCACCCTAGGCACACAATTGCACACACAAGCACACAAAGAACCTACATTGGGTCTAGAATATAGTACAACGCTTAGTTATGATTCCACCATTATGACAACTAAGGTTAGTTTTGACCCCTTCATATGCATATTTTATTTTTTAGAGATTTGATTCTTTGTATGGGGTTTTGCAGGTAAATATTAATTGTAGGTTTTACGACGTCACCAGCGAGGATATTGTGACACTCATGCGACACAAGGGTCAAAATATTGCGAAGATCTAACGACATTGTCAAATTCAGATCTTGAGCTATTTGACAGACCAGAATCACCCCATGTTGTCAGAACCTGGGCACCCATAGGCACCCCAGTGCTCCTCCTGGTGCCACAGTCTATTCAAATCACCATCTTTTGCAGGTAAATATTAATTGCATGTTTTACAATATCACTAGCTGAGGATATTGCGACACTCAAGCAACAAGGGTTCAAGATATTGCGAAGATCTAGTGACATTGTTCAAATTCAGATCCTGAGCTATTCGGAAGACCAAATCTCCCATACTTCATAACAGGGTGCCCATACACACCCCAGTCCTCCTCCTGGTGCCCCAGTCTGTGTAAATACACCATCTTTTGTAATTTTTTGGGCTGTTCCGTCATAATGTCCTTCATCTGCACATCATTTTGTTTGGTCTTGAAACACATCAAGGTTTATTTATGGTTTAGTATGCTACCCCTTTTACTTCAATTCATTTAAATATCAAAATAAATTATCTAGCATTTACATTTCAGTTCATATCATATACTGAATTTTTGTACCTACGTAGATTAACTATAGATATACATCTAAATTTCATATTCTAGTTAATTAGAAGCTATAATATTGGGTGGATGCAATCCAACACCAAATAGAAGGTAAAGATAGAAAAAGAGAAAGGTATAGAAGCACCCTGTGAAAGAAGAAGACCATGTATCAAAGTTTTTAGTAACCTTGATAGCTTCCCCTTTAAGAGGATAGGAAGGACCATCTGCAAAGAACTTAATTGCTTTGATACCTTCCATAACATCATGGAGCACACCATTGTAGATAGATCCAGGACCTATCTTGTATATATAAACATATTATAAAAGAGAATCAGTGCCTCATTTTCCTCCCATGTGCCACACAACTGAGTAGGAGTGTGTAATATGCTGAGATGATGACTGAGAAGAGGACCCATGACCCTAAAATCACATACTCATAACTAAAATCAAGTACTAAAATAGAGGAGTGAAATATTCATCTCCCTATAAACTACTCTAAAATATGTTAACCAAGTATCAAATTATTCCAAAAACTTGCATCTGTAAGTATAACTATGAAACTGTAGAAAAATCCAGTGTAACTTCCCTAAGGGTAAAAACTTATGAGAGGGTTAGGAAAGTTTGTACGGTCCTAACTATTCTATACATTTTTTAACTTATGCCCAATTTCTATATCTAGAGATGTTTCTAAGGATCCAAGCCTAATGAAAACCTGTACCTAAACTCAGAAACCTGTCTACATATGTAGAATATACCCTAATGAATGCCCCCTCTTTTGAGGCTTGTGTGATAAATAGTTTGAGTGAGTGTCTTAAAATAAAATGTGTATTCCTATCTGATAAATATGATAACATACATAAGATCACATAGAAGGTTGATTTAGTGGCCACCTCTGAGAACCTATACCTGCAAAATGGGTTGTACATGGTGGCAACAATGGTGCACAAAAATCAAGCAACAACAACAATAATATCAATAGTAACAACAATAACATTTGTAACAACTTATGTTTGATATAAAGTTTTTAGAGATATATCAATATTAAACTAAGCAAACAAAAACATAAAAGAGTTACATCAAGGCATAGATCCCAAAACATGGGACACCCACGATGTCATAAAATCAAGGCACTTAGCTCTTATACAAGAGAAACAATGTCACGTAAGAAAGACATATAGAAAAAAACATGGGACACCCACAATGTCACAAGACAATCAAGGCACTCAAGCCGCATACAACGAAGTCGACAAGTAGTAACATAAACAAGTGTAAATATGTATAGTGAACAATGATGTGAAATCATGATAAAAACATCGTAGAAACTAGTAACGGAGCACATAAAGGTAGATATGTCAACATTGCACTGTAGACCCTCAAATTTGGTAATTTACTCTCTAACAATGTTGGTTTTGACAATGCACTCTTGCTAAGACAAAAAAAATATTTTTGTTCCCGCTTAACACATCTCGATGTCTCTTGTCCAACTTATTTATCCTTACTAATATGTCACCAACTTATGAGAACTATATGCATTAAATCCACATACTAAGTTAGCCTACCAAGATGCACACCTCAGTTTGCATGTTTTTCATCCTTGGACAAGGACATATAGTTTGGCCAGGAATTTATGTTTGGTCTTGACCTATTTGTATGATTTTTCACCTGTATATCCTTCGTCTTTGCTTTTATTTCTACATTCTACGATGGATCCTATTATCCATCTGGGTTGACATTTCTTTGATAATTTACCTTCGTAACACTATATAAGCAAGTTAACACTATCTCATTTTATAACCTAGAAATACTATGGCGCTACATTTATACAATCACTTTCAACACTTGTAAAAGGCACCACAAGCTCCCTAAATCTCACAAAATTTCATGCACATTCATTAGGGAAACAACCACAACAGGTCTGAAGATTCTTACCAGGTCAATGAATCAACCTCTCTCATCTACAAACACGCGACCATCCTCATCCCAAGTATTAAAAAGATCCAACTCAAACCAAGCATTATCAAAGAGTTCTCAACTTCCTAATATAGTTGCATTCATTCAAATATCACATAATAGGTGGAGAATGATGTTCGGTTTGAGGCATTTTCGAAGTAGTGTCAACATCGATGGTGCACAAGGTTCCCAAAACCTAACTAATATTAATTTAATAGGGTCTCCCACCCATGATTATGGTTTGAGAACTCACTTAAGATGTATATAGAGCTTCACAACATTACCAATAACTATGGTTTGAAAACAATAGATGTTTGTAGGTAGGAAACCATCCCAGGAAGTAATAGAGCTAGGTTTTGAGTAGGTTCAAAACTGTACAGTAGGTTCAAGAATGTAATGATGGTCCTGACAGATTTGTACCAGGAATGAAGCATCATCATTCTCAAATAGCCTAATTCCAACAATCTACACACTTATAACTTCTCAGATCCATATGTAAATAGTTAAGTGCGCTCATCCTTTTGAGTTTTTAAGTTCATATCTTGTTTCATACATTATTCACCAATATTAATGTGTTGTTTTGATATAAGATAATTAATATTGGAAGTTAATTAATAAAAATAACCTCATGTATCTCTCTTTTACATCCTTTAGTGTACCTAAATGTTGACATGGTTCTTCATCAATTTGAGAACAATTCACAAAAGGAAGAAAGGACGAAGAATATAGGAGAATCTGTGTATAAAAGGAAAACTCGCAAAAGTATGAACGAGGCCACATAGCACTAAGAATAGCCAAGGAAGATTGTGAAAACCGCTAAAGACTACATAAAGCCTCATAAATCTATCAGAAACCACAACACAAAGAAGACCAGAATAGAATGTAGACTTAGCCGACAAAGTCACGTCCAAAAGAAGTGTCTTTTGACTAATTTATAGAACATGATATTTATCGTACTTAATCAAAAAAGTGATTGTGTGAGTGAGAATTTATGAGTGATAATATGTGAGCGAGAATGTGTGGGTGAGAATAAGAGAGTAAGTGCCTATCAAGGTGTATATATCTATATGAATGTAAGTAGATATTTGTGTATGAATGAATGAGAGTAAGAGAGTGTGTGAGATGGATGGATTAATGTAATAACTTTGAGAAATTATTATAAAAGGATGGTTGGTGTTATATATGGCATTTAATATATTTAATTATACTCTTTTTGTTCATTGGATAAAATCTAAATATCACTCCTAGTACACCCTTAACAAAAGGGAAAAATTCTTAACCCTCACGCTATTATCGAGGCTTAAGGTCAACACCAATTCACTAATTTAGATTTTACATAATCTAATAAGGGTGTAAACATGTACAAGCCACATGTGTTAGTCCTGTTAGTGTAAATGATAACGTGTACACAATATTTAATCAAGCGTAATGAGGAATTATAAATGAACTACGATGAAACAATAAGACATGTATATAATGTGTAGGAGATGCCCCTAGATAATCCTGGTACCTGAGAAGGGCTATGCCAACACCTATCATCATCTAACATTTTGTGTGTGTCCTAAATCAATCTTAATATACCTCATGAACGCATTTTTGTAAAGAGCATATAGGGAAAATATGTTATCTATCAAACCATAGTGATAAACAACATATGTAATGTAAAGTGTTAACAATTCAAGCTATGTGTATAGGTTATAGTTTTGTATTTTTTGCAAATATTTGAATGTTTTTGTATTTTTTACTTTAAATATGTACATGGGGAGGGGTAACACAAGAGCTACTTGAAGAGAGCCTCATGAAGAGGTGAATCAGATCCTAAATAAAAGGGAGGCTCAAGGCTCAAATGTGCCAAATAATGATTCTCAAGTGCAAGTGGTGAAAAAGTGATGATACACGTTGTATAAGTCATGAGAGGAGAATCAAGTGGAATAGATCCACAAGAAGCAATGTGTGTAATAAAATACTTATGGGGGGGACTAGAAGAGTGATAGACACTAGAAATAATGCGAGCAATTGAAGACCTATGAGGAATCCTAGGAGGCTGATATCTACTAGAGATATCACGTGAAGTAGATGGCCTATCTGGATACTAAGCAGTAGGGATAAAAAATATTGAAGTGTGAATAGGAAACCTAGGAAGAGGAGCCTAAAAGGGAATAATTTGAAGTGTGACAACTTTTTTCTGATGAATAAACTTGACACATTGGTGTATTATAGGTGGAACAACCCTAAGAGAATGTAACTGAGGAAGTCCTAAACACAATTCAATTGAGCTAAGAGTGAATGCCAATATGAATGGGACATTATGTTGTAACAAAGTTGACAGTAATAGGTAGAAAAATATGCCCAAATTTGATATTAGAACCACATACAATTTGCTTCTTATTATAGCCAATAGAATGAAGTAACTTGAGAGTACATAGATTTTTTTTTATGCGGATCAACCAAAACATTTTGTATAGGTACTTGATCAATAGATGCATGGATATACAAAGAATAAAAGACAATAGTATCATTCATATTAGAGTCACCAAAATTAATAACCGGTGGAGAATATGACATAGGAGTGACAATGCCAATCATTGCATCTAATGGGTGATCATAAGAAGGAAAAGTGGTATCGTATGATGAGCATTATGTACTTTCAAAGTATATATTTTTTGTGTTAAGATTAAGAAGTAGATCATTAAATATTTACATCTTGGTGTTATCATTAGTTGGCTTATATGATTTAGTAGGCTTATCCCATCCAATTGCATTTTTATTAATAACACTTGTATAACATGACAAAGCTTTATACATTGATCGATGCATTGACTAATACATTTATGATAGTCACAATAAACATTAACAACAAACCTCTTACCATGAGGATTTTTGACATCAACCTCAAGCGGTGGAGGGAGACATGATATTGCACTCAAGTAATTGTTTAAGCTTGATGTGTGGAGCATAAGGTAAATGTGTAAATTGCCTTCAATGTAGAACAAAAGAACGTGATATAGGGTGATCTTGAACCAAGGTCTTTAATTTTGGAGAACAATATCAAAAAGGGGTGGGATATCTTGATAAAATAGGATAGCCTTGAAGAGGGAATCATAAACCAACAGACTCAAGGGTGATACTCATAGCATGTAACCAAGGTTTCCCTAAGAGAATATTGTCATGAGGATTATATGACATAACATAACATCAGGTGTCAAGGGTCTTAGGAATGATAGTAATGGGTAGGGTGATTTGGTCAAGTATTTGATGAAGTGCATTTTCAAATCCACATATGTGTATAGTAAAAGGGGATATATCCATTGTAGATATGCCTAATCGACGGAGAAAATTGTAGAGTTTTGAGTTGATAAACAAATAAACAAGAAGTTATACTTAAAAAAATATTCAAGATAAACAAAAAAATGGCATACATAAGATAATATAATATTTATCAAGGAAAACCATTTCGCGAAAAAACCCAACGCAATAACTTCTCTCTCGTATTCCATTAACTTAACCATTTACAATAAAATAATGTACTTACAAGTTTTGTTCCACCCTAGTGCATGTCTAAATATATGTAATAACATCAGTTGGTAACTGCCAAAGTGGTTTTACAATACAATGGGTACCAAAACCATAGGATAAGAAAAAAACCCATAATGGACACCGCCCATATACATGTATAGATAAAAAAATCCACATATCTATACTCCCAAGAAAACAGGGATCCCAAAATTTCCTCCAGGTAATGCTCATAGCAGAGGTGTACAGTACTCATAGATGTACAATATGCAAAATATATAACATATTCTAATAATTGTTTGTACAAAAATTAATACTTGATCCATTAATAAGAACATTCTTCACTAATGTATTATGCACAATGACTTGAACATATAGGGGAAGTCTACTATCAATAACATCTTAGGGAGGAGTGACAATAGAACCACCATCACTATCAAAAGAGAAGGTTACTTGAAGGATTTATCCAACATAGTAATAAGATGTGTGAGAATGAATATGAGCATTTTGAAGACCTTGTAGACAATATCCTTACACGAGGGATTGAGTTGAATGAAATCCATAAGGGATATGGTGGAACCATGAGAAAAATCCAATAATGTGCCCAAAACTATAAGAAGGAATCCTAGGAAAACAAAAAGAATCATACACCAAGAGGGAAGGAGAAAACCTAGGGTTTTATCAAAAATATTTGAGTCACGAGTCAAGTTCACAAAATTTTTACACCCTAATTAATTTCTAATGTTTTTAAAATACACAACAATAAGATGAATTAATTTATATAAGGTTTATTATAGGGAGTTATTCTGGTTAATTAACTTCCAACATAAATCATGCAATATCAAAATAATGATTTAATACTTGCAATTAGTGATAACAATATGATCTAAGCACAAAAACACAAGGGGAGATATTAGTTGTTCAAAGTGAAATAGGAGATATTTGGGTGCAAAAATTGGATAAAATAGGAGTATTGAACTTGAGGATTCTTCACTTTTGAGACTATAGCTAGAAAATGCCCTGGTTCATAACTGTATAACTTTGTTAGGATTAATTATATGGACTTGGATATTTTGTACGGTTTCAAACCTGCTTAGAGTTTGGCTCATTACTTCATGTGCCCTTCGGTTTCCTAGAACTATGTGTCATTGTCAACCCTAAATGTCACACATTTGCAAAATCATCTAAATAATATGAATCAAAATAAAACCTTAACCATGGATATAAGACCCTAAAATAAGGTTAGTTTTTGGGTTGAAATGCAATATGTGCATCATCTATGTCGGCACTAATATGAAGAGGCCTCAAACCACATGTAGTTCTCTACCTAACATGTGATATCTATATAAATGCAACTAAATTGGAAACTTGAACCACTTTGACAATGTTTTGGACAATTTTAGCTCTTGCTAAAATATTGGATTGGGATCTTTGGATGCTTGGAAACGAGGGAATTCAAACTCCTTGACCTAAATTTGTGCTTCAAAAATGTAGTAGTGACTACCCTAATGGATGTGCATTTGATTTAGGAAGATTTAGGGAGCCTTGAGTGCATTTTGTGTTTGTATTTGCAATGAAATTTCATAACAGTGTCATGTGAATAAATGGGGTGATATTAACTTGCTTATATATGCTTTTGAAGGTTGAGATAGGAGGATAAAATGACCCAAAAAAAGATAATAGAATTGAAATCGATGTTGGAGTACGTGTCAATCCAAGACCGTATATGTTGGCCATGACTGGATTACATCTTGACCATATTATACGGTTGAGATAGGAGGATAAAATGACCCAAAAAAGATAATAGAATTGAAATCGATGTTGGAGTATGTGTCAATCCAAGACCGTATATGTTGGCCATGACTGGATTACATCTTGACCATATTATATGGTTTTGGACAGGGAGATTGTGAATGCAATCTAAAAGATGCATCAGGATAAGCAAAGGTTAAATATTGATTTTGTGCATTTATATTCAGAATATGTCTACACATTAGTGTATAGAAATAATAAATTTGAGAGAGAGATAATAAGATGTATTGAGTAGGGATAAAATGTAGATATTTGTCTTAACAAAGGAGCATTCTCACAACCACAATGTCAAAAGGTTAAGTTGTCAATTTGAGTGTCTACAAAACTTTACATGCAGTGTTAGAAATGGTCTTTTTACAACAATTTGAGGAATGGTTTAAATAGTAAGAGATCGTGTTTGGGAGGAAGAATTTTTCTGTGAGACGGGATACCTAAAATAAAGGGTGGAAGATGTTATATAAGGTTAATTCTACAAGGTATTCACTTGTTGAATCCTTGAGCACATCTATGCATGGATAATGGCCTACATACTTGAAAGAAATATAAAATTTGGATGTAACTATCCTAGAATGACATAGTGCATGACTAGTTACGATGCACATATTAAACTTGGATGTGTGCAAATGGTGTTTGGTGGAGATGTGTGTTAAGAAGATACTTTCTAGAATTTTTAATCTCAACTTACTTGTGCCTAGAAGAGGAAAAGTACCAGTTTATGTGTAACTTGTAAGGAGCCTGTATTCAATCCATTCTATTGAAAATTAATATCACAGTAGATTGGAGAACCAAAAACTTACCCATAAGGGGGAAAAACCCTTTTGTGTATAGACAAATGAATGGTGTGAAGGAAGGGGAGCGCGAAAGGATTGGAATTGAGGGAAAGGGGGCACCAACATAACATAGATGGAGAATCCTGACAAAAGTGAGCTCCAAATACCAAATCTAAGATCCTAGACATGGCCTTAATGAGAATTGCAATGGAAAGGAGAGACAAAGGGAAATAATGTTACAAGGACCCCATTAGTAGTAGGAAGGGATGCACTCATCACTAGTGCAACCAATACTGACCCTAGTGGTTTAATCCAAAATGAATAAATACTAAATAAGTGTTGGATGATGTTTTCCTATTTATATCTTTTGATTAGGGTTAGAAACATGAGATATATTCATATTAATTAATTTAATAGTAATTTTCATATCATAATAAACCTATATTAGCAATATGTAAGAGATATCAATCAAAACTAGTGCTAAATATAACACGACATAAGAAAAGAGGTGTACATAGAATTTATGTTTCTCTCGAAGTTGATTAGACAATGGAAAAATATGAAATGATTGTAAATGAGATAAAGACACCTCATTTTTTATTATGAGAGCACATGATAAGTAGGAGTGAAACAGTCTGATTTATATGAAATCATTTGGTGGTTTCATGTGGTGAACAAATGACGTTCTCCAACTTTCTATGCATGTGCAATAAACTTAATATGCTTCATTTTGAAACCCTAGGTGTCACACATATGTGAAACCATCTATATGCCCTGTAATAGCTTCAAATCCTAACCATGGCTAGGAGACCCTGCAAAAATATTAGTGGTTGGATTGAGGTGCAATATGTACACCACTTACATTGGCACTTCTCCAAAGAGACCTCAAACTACACATAGTTCTCCACCTAGAGATGTGATATCTATATGGATGCAACTATCTTAGGCAAAGTACACTTGATAATGCTTTATAAATTTCTTGGTGTTCTTTTACTTGACTTGGAATTGAAAGCTTCTAACTAGGAAAGATAGACTCTTGAACCTGGTTGGAAGTGCTTCAAATCCTGTGTGGGGCATGCTCATAATGTGTGTTGTTGCTTTAGGTTAATTTAGGAGAGATTTGAGTGATTTTAGAATTATATTTGCAAGTGAAGCTCTTGAATGTGTAAGGTGAGTAAATGAGTACATTTGACTCGTTTATATTTAGGTTTGTAGGTATAATTTTGCATAAAGTCCAACCCATGAGGAAAATACCAACCCTTAAAATGATATCAATTTGAGAAAATGACCATAGAGTGGTTTGGGATGAAACCACCAATTTTGGACCAAATTGTTTGATAGTTTGGTCCCATACAGGTAGGGAGTGAGTTGTTGAAACTTTTGGACACAACACTTACAGGTGATAGAGTGTTGTGGACGGATGTAAGAAACTTTGTGAGTGACTGAGTAGTGAAAATGATGAGACCAAGTCATACGACGAGGATATGGATAGATAATTTAGCCAATTCATGGTTTAGGGATTGAACCAATACTTACATTATCAAGTGATAAATTACCAAATTTACGTGTCTACATTTACCTCCCCAAAGCTAGGAAATTAATTTTGTTTTCTTAATGGCAAAAGTATCTAAGTGTGTGGACACACTTTGTATTCACTTGAGGTGTTTGATTCACTTGATTGTTGACATGATTTATTTAGTGAAACCTGCAACATATAGTGTATTCAATGTTCTTAAAATGAAATGATATTTATCTCATATTTGAAGCTTGTAAATTGAAATTGTAACTTGAAAATTTGAAAGATAAATAAAGCAATGAAAGAGTACACCTATTTGTCTTATCAAAGGATAAGCTCCTTGATGAAGTTTTTAGAGATATGGATTGGAGCTTAGCATTGTAGGATTGGGGGTGATCACTCCCCAATTTTTTGAAGGAAAAATTGGAGCCAAAATGGAATTGGGTGTCACTTGATAAAAAAAATTAAAGAGGGGTATCACAAGACTTTCTAGTTTTCACAAAGAACTTTCTAAAAGAGAAAGGTGTCACATGATGTCTAACCATCCCAAAAAATCTCCCAAAAGAGTGAGAATAAGAGTTTTGTGGGGATTTTTAAATACCCAAAAATATTCTATCCACAAACCACACCATTGTAGATGGATCTAGGTCCCAAATAGGTAAAATAATGCAATGTTGAAAGGGAATGAAGTATACTCGTGCCCCCATTATGAAATTTCACAATGTATAAAGTATGTATTTTTGAATAAAAGAGGAGGCCACATGCCCCTATACCATGTATTACAAATGGGTTAAATATGCACAAATTTTAAAGGGAATGAAGTGCTCATGCCTCCCTTCCCCGCCTCCCCCCACATTCCATGCAGAAATATAGTAAATATTTCTCTTGATTGTGCCAACTGTCCCTGAATATGTATTAGAAACCTATATGAATTTATATGTTCCAAAAAATTCTGAATTTACTACTGAGAAATTACAAAGTACAAAACTGTCGATTTTGAACAGTAACGTATGACATTTTCATCCAATATTAGATGGTTTCGTCCCTTTTATAAATCATGACCCTAATCTATAAATGTTTTCTTGTTATTGTGTACTTATAAGTATTTCCATTCCATTATGAATTATACATTTTGTATGCATGCCTTAATTGCATAGATGTATGTGTAATGAACCAATAAACGCCCCCTCTTTTGAGGTGGGTAATATGTGAAATTGATCTGGAGGTCATTTTAGGCGAATAAATGTTCCCAACTTTTCTGAGTACCTGTTCCTTACAGAAGATCTTAGAGTGAGATTTCTGTCACATTTTAAACAAGGTAAAATGGATACTGTATGCACAAAGTACATCCCGCGCACTATTAGCAGACAGATGACAAGTGCAGGTACCTTGACAAGCACAGTGAACAACATATCAACCTATTAGAAGTCAACAAGTGGCAGTATGCAAGTAAAGAAAATAAAATAATGTTGAGTTTTGTGTTCCAATCTACGAGTGTGTACAAAAATTTGGATTTCAAATGTGGGGTCTACTCTCATATTGGGAGGAGACCTGAATTCCGTATTATTATTGGTGTTGTTAGTTTTCCCATTTAGACTATGTTAATTTGGTGCATTTTCCAGTTGACACATGGAAGGCTCGAAGGAGGACAAGTGACACTTCATTGGTAAGCTACATTTCACATTATCCAAGCAGCACCTAGCCAAGACACATCATACAAACCAAATGTTCCAAGTTAACATGCACAACTATCTAACTCGGCGATACAATGCAACAGTTACCGCAACTGAGCCACATACAATATCCACCAAATCACCCAAACAACCGAGTCATAGGCTGAGCCAGGTGGGCTCGCATGTCCCTAACCTACCAATCGAGCGAAGCAGGGTGTCAACCCGACTGTTGGAAAAATAAATGGGGATGTGGCTAAAGCCATGTTTGAACATAGCCATAAATAGGATATTTAAATCCTTACCATAGCCTCCACACACCAAATGTGGGATAAATCCCATCCCATAAGTGCAGCGAAAGGCCATTTTGGGGATTCTAACCCCTCACAATGAGGCAAAAATATAAGCAACCCAACTAACTCCCCTGAGAGATACAAGTGAGGATAATGGGGCAAAATGCTATTTAAACATGGTCAATTTTTGACTGTGTATTATTATTTTTAAAGGGGCATATTGTATATTTAGGCATTTTTATCCTATTTGGAGGTATTTTCAGGATTTTAATAGGTCTCAAAATTTGTTTAAAATTTAGATACGATCAGCCCGAGCCTATTGTAATTCAAAATTTTTATGTTCATTTCCCGTTTGAAGAGTAAATTTATCTTTATTTTCCAAAGAACCTCGTCGGAAGCCTTATTGAGAAGCAAACATTGTGATTGAGGCATTGTTGCCCAATGCAGAGTTGTTTTGAGTCGCATTTCTCTCCATTTACAAGTTTAAGGTCCATTATTATTTGTACTTATAAATTAATTTTTAATGGATTGGATTGCATTATATTGTAATAAATCATGGAGACGTAGCCTAAACAACAGGTGAACTCCGTTATCACATTGGTGTCGTGTGTTTCAGCTTTGCATTAGTATTTTTTGCTTTTTAAGGAAAATCTAAATCAATATTTAATCGATTTTGATTTAATAATCACACTTTTACAACATTTACTGGAAATCGTATTTGATCATTTTGAATGTGCAAATAAAAACAAATGAGTTTATAATAACTTAAAATCAGTTTCGATTTAGTTTTCAAACACATTTAAATCAGTTTGGATCAAAATTTTAATCAATTCCTATTCACTAAAATTAGGAAAATTATTATTTAAAGTATCTATAATTAACCACAATATTTAACAATGGGAACTAATTACTGTTTACGGATCATATTTTGGTATCAGAGCAATTCATCAATGTGATTTAACAATATTGTTTTCTAGTGGTTAACAATTTGGTTTTACAAATATTGTAGTTGGTTTAGTTATGTGTATAAGAACAAGCGAACTATAGGTAAGTTGTCAAAGTAAGAGAACCTTGATGAGCTTGACGCATGTAATCGCCAGATCTAGGAAGAGAAATATTTCTTGATATCAAATTTTTACTCCTTGGAAGAGGAGATTGTCATATTGGAATTTGATTTGTAAGGTTGTCACATTGAAATCTGATTTGCAGGCCAGTGAGGAGCTCTTGGAAAAACTATAGAATGGTGTACAAATGAAGGATTTTCCTTCCACATTAGATGCATAAACCATGATGGATGAATGCACTATAAGTAAGTCACTATGTAGTACTTCCTCTCATTCAGTGTAATACTCTGATTTTGTATGTTAACTTGGTGAATGTTTTACATACTGTTATAGCTTTTGGAATGAAAGCAAATATGTTAAGATATGTTTTGATCTTAAGAGAATGTGTTGCTAAATTTGGATTCTTGCATACTGTGATTTATTGCATGGGACAACGAACACTGTACTTGTGTGTTTGCTGATGTGACGACAGATTGTCGTATAATTGCTTGCTTTTGTGCTGATTGACAGCATACCTCGAATCAATTCCATTGATCCAAGTATGCTGAGGTCCTTTTGTGTTTCCTATGTTAATTCACACTTGAACTGGACTAGGATTATTATAAGAGTGCAGTGCCTGATTACAGACGTGAACAGCTAGCACGTAGATGCCAACGACAGGGGTTCGATTCTTGAACCCTGCACTGTCAAAGTCGGGACCTTGTGGGGCGAGAAACGCCTGGACACGGGTGGCCTTGGCATGTAATCGGAAGGACGGAACGCCCTGCTTTGTGTTAACATGGATGTTAGTAGGGGCGGGATGGAAATTGTTAGTGTTAGTGGTTAGTGTGGATTAAACCTAAACTAATCCTAAGTCCTAACATGCATCCTACATTATTAATCCTAAATGGATTTTTAAATATAAAAAAATAAAAAAAAGGGGAAAATAAAAACCTAAGACTAAACTAAGGCCTAGGTTGAACACACATGCCACCTAAACTAATCCTAATCTAAAAAGGGCGCGCAGACCCTTGGAAGGAGAGGATAAGGATGGAGGGGAGTATTCATTAGCATTAATTTAAAAGTCCATACGTGGACAGCGCCAGTTTTGGCGGGGCAGGTAAGAAATAGAGGTATCTATTTGGAATTTTGGCTAAATTTAGTTTGCTTGGAAAATTTGGAAGTTGGAGACTTGCCAACCCAAGTGGAGGTGACGTGGAAAATGAGGAGAAAGGCAAGCCTTTAATGCATTAATTGTTTTTGGGTCCTTGCGACCAACTTGCCTTGGAAACAGCATGAGGGAATTTTGATTTTCATTTTTGTTCATTCGAGCTTTTGCAAAGTTGCTCTGCATTCGGTTTCTTGGTCTGGTTCAGTCGAACCAGCTCTTGCATTTGACATTCTCTTGGAGGTTTTGAGGCTGTTGATCAGCCAAGAAGAAGGAAGAAAGTGCCGGGAATATTGTGTTGCCGTTGTGGAAGAAAAACGCGGCAAAACGAAGCTTTCTTCGAGTTCTGGAAAAGAGATTACAGGCATGTTAAGCCCTTCTCTTTAAAATCTTTGCTTGATTTAAATGTTTCATTAAAACAACCCTGCTCTTGGGTTGGGATTGCTTGATTGTTTTTGAGGTTGATTTGGAAATGGATTTGTTGATTCATGCCTTCCTTTTTTCTTGAAAAATGATAAGAAACGGCCCTGGTTGCTCGGCATTGATTTGTTGTTGTTTAAATTTGGTTGGAATGGGAAATTCCGTTGTGGTTGCTGACAGTGTTGTAGAAAGGAATAAACCTTTTCTCCCTTTATACATGTGGTATGGAGTGGACAGGCTGTTAAAACTTTTCCTTATAGTGTAATCGTTCTCCTTGATGTTGTGCTTGGAACTGCTATTACATGTGAAGAGAAAGATAGAATTTCAGTCGTGTTTTGTTGCTATGATATGGGTTTCCTTCCTTTCTTGCTGTCATTTTTGGAAATAACGGGGTACAGTCGTCCCCTTGCTGTTGTGGATAATCCGTCCTTGCATTGAATGGTTGGAAACACTTCCACGACGTGCTGGTTTGTTGACAGTATGGTGTTTGAAATAGATGTTTTATAGGATCAGTACAGGCAGTATGAATTGTTTGTTGTTGTGTGATTGTCTTTTGTCACATGAACTTTTGAGATAAAATGGTGAAGGCTGTGTGAGCGGCTTGACGTTGTTTCTGTACTGAAGTTTCATTGAAGGAAATAAGATCTTTTTGTTTGCTATATGCTGTTCTGAATTAAAAGGAATACCATTTCTTTTGGGCTTCATGGAATGGGTATTCACTGTTTAGAATTTTATATCCTGAACCGGTAGGCTGAATGGTTGTTTTCACCACTATGATAATGCTCTTGTCATATGGTCTTTCGTGATATGGTGGTACAGGGTGTATGAGAAGTTTAAGGTCGTTCTATACTGAAACTTATTTTGAAAAGGAAATAAATTCTTTTTCTCTCTCTGCTGTGTTGATTATTGTGAATACAACATTGTTTTCTTTATAAGCACACGAATAGCCTTGGGAAAAGGAAAGATAACACGTTTTGGCTGTTCATTTTCTTCTTGCTTAAAAGGGATAAGATTACTCTCTCTCCCCTTGCTATTTCGGATTATGAAGAAATGGTATCTTGTATTTTAAGGGAATGAACATTAAAATTTTATATGAATGTTCGTGAGAAGTTGGAAAAAGGAATAGTTTTTCCTTCTGAACTCCTTAATGAAGTATGACTCTCTTACGATGTAGATAAGATGGATTCATTGTGTTTTCTTGATACTGTTCGGCCTTCTTAATCAGACTATTGACGCAATTATAAACTAGTTTGTATTCTGTGCAATGAATGATTATAAATTCCTCATGCTGTAATGAAGGTTGATTCCATTGCGTCTAGCAGTCAAAGTTTGACCTTCTGATATTATTATTTTTTTTACTATCTTGTGAATGCAAACTTGGCTGGATTGTTCATTGCTGTAGCTCGTTGGATTGCAGCTATACTAGTTATGTGAGATGCTTATCAATGAGAACGTTTACTCTGTTATCTTTCTAAGTTGAGTTGTCTTGCTTAGAAAAACGTGATTGAATGTTTTTACTTCATTCGGAATATAATGATTATTCTTAATGAAATAGTAGAGAATGAGTTCTTCTCTTTTCGTTATTT
This sequence comes from Taxus chinensis, assembly GCA_019776745.2. NCBI lineage: Eukaryota > Viridiplantae > Streptophyta > Pinopsida > Cupressales > Taxaceae > Taxus > Taxus chinensis. The sequence goes on along the minus strand of CM034153.1, from coordinate 67,710,315 downwards.
GGGATTCTGAAAGTGACATTGGAATTATAGTGTCTAAGACACGGTCTTGCTGTAGGTAACAGCCATGTACCATTTGCTAGTAAGAACTATATGTGTTCAGAGGCATAAAAGATTATATGGATATATATACTTGCGTGGTTGCAAATTTGTTGTTGGTTAGCTATACAGTGTAAGAAGTAGGGAATCTTCTAGTATAGCAAATACCTAGTATACATATTGATATGGTTTGCTCCACGATAAATATAATGTCTTACTAACCTGTTTGGCATTCATATGAACTGGAAGTAAATGAAATTATTCTTGCTGCCATAAAGGGAATTCCGAGTGGATTTTGTAAGTTTCACTCTGAACTGTTATGTTGATTTGTCTTTCGTCTGAATTCCACGGTTAGGACAGTCATGCGGAAAGAAATAGAGATATGAATTAATGTTTTAGAAAAATGATCTTTTTCTTTCATTAAGTTGGAAATCTGGAATTTGTGAATGATGAATTTTATAGTGCTTAGATGGGAGCTACTATATGCATTGTTGTTCGCTTTCTTGTTGTACTTGAATGCTTTAAATTTAACATGCTTCATGAACGGAAAGGAAAGTGATGGATTTATATTCAGTTAGTTTCATCCTTTGCAATTGTATTAATGAAAGGCGTGGAAAGGATAACTGTATGCTATATAGGCAGCAAGCTACTTGTATTCCTAGCTTTACAAATTTTGTAAATTGATACTTGCAAGATTATGTGGAAACGGGACAGCAGTCCCTTGGCTGATTGTGATGATATTTTTGATAGTTCAGTGGTTATGCTGATCTCTCCTTTGTGCCTATTTTGAGATTGATGTTTTGCTGTCGTTTCATAAAAGCAGGGTTCTTTTATTGAAACAGTTAGTTGAAGCATCTTATTTTAAGGATAAGTGCTTAATGTGCTCAGTTCATTGAACTGACCCGTGCAATTCATTTTGCAGATGGAATTTGATTAGAATGAAGACTTGGCTGTTTTCTGATGTCTCTTGATTCAATGTAAATTAAATTGTAACTGTTGCTTTTATTCCTCTTTGAGGAATTGTGAAAAAAGAAAATATATTCTTCTGTCCATGAGTTGTATGGAGGCTTTGTATAAGTTATACCCAATCAGTTGGATTGGCAAATGTACAAATTATGACTTGAAATATTGAATACAGTTACAAGTGTGATATTTTCAATAATTATATCAGTTTGATATTGTTATATAAATTGGGAATAAGATGTTAATTCTTGATTTGGAATCGTTTCATAATCCTTGGATGGATGCTGAATTGAAACTGATATCTATTCTTACTTAAATACAACCTTTAAGTTGAACAATGCAATTAATTCATACTTGGGTAAAGATGAATTATGAATTGACATTAAAAAGGATTAAGAAGAATATGATTTTATAATCAGAGGGTATTCAGGATTAGCTTAGGAGCTAAGGAATATCAATTTAAATTGGGAGAATTCGAACTTCGTTTTCGAACCTCATTAATGATCCCGTTTGATAAAATTCAGAATAAAAGTTATAGGATACATATATCCATAACTAATGATCCTTAACTATATAACGTTAAGGGGAAACAAATGAATTCATTTCTCGAAGATTAGACCTCGTTTGAATGACGTCTAATAATTTAATATTCTGAAATTAGTTGCAGTTGGAAACATCTTGGTTAAGTTTAATAGGTTAAACTTATTATGTTCGTTGGTACGGACCGCTTAATCTAATGATTAAGAAATTAACCAAGTAAGGAAATGTAGCCCTTCGATACGAAGGAGATGATACATAACGAACTAATGGACAGTTTAGTCCCTTTTAGTTATATGCAACTGCAACGAAAACGAGAATCAAGGGATCAGCGTGGATGCTGAAAATTGCTTTAACTACTAACTCGTGGCTAAGTCACTTGGGCAGGATGTGTACCCTCGATGGGAGAATTCTGCAGGACATTGGCGTACGCCAGCTACAGCAAGGTGTCTTCATGAAGACGGGGTCTTCATGGCGACACATTGTTGCAGCTGACATATAGCAATGCCCTCCCGAATTAAAACATTGAGAATACATAGGCTGAAAGTGTAGATCTTAGCTGGGGTGGAAATAGGGTATGATCTGGTATACGGAGTGACTCCGGAATACTAAAGATAATCAGACACACGGAGTCGTGGGGTAACGACACCGTATGTCTGCGTATCTTTAGTTACCAGGAGTGCCTTCCTATACCCGCTCATACTACTGGCTGGAATCGAAGGTTTAAAACGGAACTTAAACGATGAGGACTGGTAGGAACTAGGAAAGACCATTCTAGATAACAGGTGAAGTGAAGTGAAGGACGTATTCCGTAGATGTGTATCACATTCAGGAATATGATCATGCAAAGCATGTGAAAATCTTTGGCCAAAGTATCGCAATTGCTGGTTGCGTTGTCCTTATCACTTAATTTAAGATGCAGGATGTCAGATGAATATCAGTAACAGATATTCAGATAGGCTTCTTAAATGGATCACTTCGATAACCGGGGAAGGTTATGAGAACAAGTATATAAAATATACTATGCATAAACAAACATGAAGGATCGGTTGTTGCCGAGTCATGTACATGAAGGATCGGTTGTTGCCGAGTCATGAAATGAAGGATCGTTGAAACTCCGAGCCATGAAAATGGAAGATCGGCAGTTCATCGAGTCATTTACAGCAGCATATAGAATCTGTTATAAGATTGAATGGCATTGAATGTGTGTTCCATATTGTAAATATGTGAGTAGGGAACATTCGTTTTAAAAAGAAATTGTATGATCCAAACTGGGTTGTTTGGGCAGAGAACAATTATTAAATCTTGAACGTGTGTTTGAATTTTACAATTCATAGCAGAGAACGTTATATGTATATATATATATATATATATATATATATATATATATATATATATATATATATATATATATAATTTCCCTTGTTCTGGTGTTTTAAAATGGGGATGTTACATTCAGTTATAGATATTTCTTTTGGTAATTTTGAACAACACGCTAAGGGCATTGGATCTAAACTGTTATTTAAAATGGGATTTGGAGGAAGAGGCCTTGGTAATAATGTCCAACGTATTGTTAACCCAATACAGGTAGAGGATTGACCTCAATGTACATGTTTGGGTTATGCTAGTGTGCGAATGGAAATTGGAGAGTTCCAAATCTGCTGAAGGAAGATAAGCTTCCAACAACCAAATTTTTATGCCACTAGATTTGCAGGATTCCTCCATTCAGAGGAATAAATCATCACATGTTGATGAGAAGTCTAAGCATACCGAAAGAAGAGGTAATGAAATACCACATCCTCATACTTACACTAAAAACAACACCATAAATTTTGTAATTTTTAATCCTCTCTTTCAGTTTGAACAATATGGTTATGATATAAAGAAGATATTGCATGCTTTTCCTTGTAATTTTTGTGGGTTAAGTAATCATTATGTTGCTTATTGTTTGAAGATAAAATATTTTAGTAAGAATTCGTTGCCTTTTGTGAAAAGTAAGGCAGGTGTTAAAAATCAATCTCATCATTCATAGGGAAGAAATGAAAAACATGTTTCTAGGTCCCAGAAGGACAAAAGGAAATTTTGTACTCATTGTCAAGTGAGTGGAAATCCAGTTGAAAATGTTGGAAAATTCATCCATCACACCATCTTGGAAAAAGGTAAGGAGAAGATGGATTATAAACGTAGGTTTAAGGTTAAAATTAATTAATTTGTTATTAAATCAACCCATAATCTATCTATAGACAATTCATAGATGAGTCCATTCAGTTTTGGTTTGGATGGTAACAAATCATTGGTTTTTATGGATAGAATGTTTTGCATAGATGAAATGGTGAATTAACATGCATGTTTCAAAGCTCTTTTGGGATTCCTGTCGTATGATAATAAAGAAAATTTACCCATGGTTAAGATTTGGAATAATATTTTGAGCTACCAGTAGAGATAAAAACTTCAAGACATGTTTATCATTCGTAGTATTTCTTCTCGCGCTTATGGTATTACTAAGCTCTATTTTGAATCTCTTGATTCACTTTTGAGTTTCCTGATGCATTTGGTAAAGGAATTTAACTCATGTTTTAAGCTAGGAGATTTTGGTACGAGTTCACACAAGTTATTGGGACATGATTCAATTTTCCTAATATTGAATACTTGTATTCAGAAAATCTGTTGTTATGAGATGCATCTATTTTGGGCATATATATGTTGGATGAATTTTTAAGAACCATATTGGGAAATGTTTGTAATCGTAAACATATTTCAATTTTTTCATTGTTACCATAATTGTTGGTGGTGCAAATTAACTTGTAGCAATTAGTATGTTGATCACTAATCCACAATCATTTATTCATCAAACCTAGGGACGTAGACTTTCAACACTACCAATGTTGTATACACAGTTACGAGTGTTCAAGAGATATAACTAAAGGATTTTTGTCACAATAAATGGAAAATATAATGCTGGAACTAAACTAGGTTGTAGATAAAAATAAATACTACAGCTAATGAATAAAATAGGTAAAAACGACTCATAAGTAAAGAAATGATTTGCTGTAACTCTAATCTACTCATGCAAAAAACTTAAAACAACAAAGAAAAAGGAAAGAGGTTTAGCGAACCACAAGTGGGCCCTACCTTGGGTGATATCCCTTCTTAAGGCTTGTGTCTACAGCAAGATGATAGAACCCAGATTTTTATTCACCAGCATGAAGATTACAGAATACAACTTACAACAATTTCCTTCATATGGATCGATATCTACTACAGTCTTATCATTCTCTTTATATTTAGCAGAGACATGAAGAGACCCCTTCAACTAGTAGTTACATTTTGATTAAATACCAGATCACTCCCAAGAAATCTATAGATTCTTATGCATGCAATCGGAAGTGAAGAAAAGTGTTCTAATACATCAACATAACTAAATATTCGTTCAAACAACCAGCTGTAAAATTAAATCAACTAGTTCCAAGTTGTAGTTGCAGAGAATAACTAGGCATTGGCGTGAGATACGCTCTTGTTGTCATAACTACTTTTTTACTAGTAGGTGTGAACTCAAGTGAATCATCCTTGTTGATCAAGTTTCCAATAATCATGGTTTTTTATATGTGTGTTATTCTTTGACTACATGTGCCTTGTTGTGTACGAGTCCCAGTTGCTGCGGATGAATCCTCCTTGCTTTGTTACAGAGTTTCTTTGGATGCATGTTAGTGAAAATACATAACAACTCCTTGCAACAAGTATGACATTCAAATAAAGCACTAATAATCATTCATTACATCAAAGAGATTAAAATGCACATTCAAAATCCATGAAATAGAGTAACTTAATAATAGTTATACTACTTAATATATAAGTGCCATAAACTTAAGTTCAGGTGGGAATGTCTGACAGGATGACTAGAATAACAAAGTGCAAGGGTATAGAAAATATGACAAACTATAGCATATGAGACAATGAAAACAATAATTAAAGGGTCTCATCACTTGTTTAGCACATTTTGAAGACCCACACTTGGGAAGTGTTTTTTAAAGATGGTCACAACATAGATTGCATGTTGTTTACACTAACAAACATGTTTGCAGTTGCATTGGGGGCCAATATCATTGTTTTAAATGTAACTTTAAGTAGACAAATTTGTTTCTATCCTATTTTCCTCACAAAATGTGGGGAAAGATATTTTATTTTTAGTAACAATTTCACATGGATTCAGTTTGCCTCTTACCTCTTCATAAGGCAATGTGTAGTCTATTACATAATGATATTTTATAACGATTTGACAATTTCACAGGGTGAGTTGGATAACTTGTTGTATGGTATTGTGTTGTCTATTATATAGTGATATGTTTTGGGTGAGATTGTGCATTTAGATTTATGGGCCGAATCACAAGGATTTAGTTGGACACTTGCTGAGAAGAATTTTGTTGTCTATTATATATTAATCCAATTTTTATGGCATTGGATAACTTGCAATAATTTTTATCTCTGATATTATTTCCTCCTGTATGTTTTTGTTGTGCATAGAGATGTTTTGGGTAGAGAATAAGAATGGAAACCTTACAGAGGGGTGCCAAGTACCTTCGTTTATTCAATTTCAATTTGGGAATTAGACTTTTGGAGACCATAAGCCTTCCTCATGGGGAGGAGTGATCTAGAGGTCATTTTAGGTGAACAAATCTTCCCAAAATTTACCAGTACCTATTCCTTACAGAAGAGCTCAGAGTAAGCTTTTTGTCACATTTTAAATGGGCTAAAACAAATATTGTATTAGCAAAGTACATCTTGTGCACGATTATCAGAAAGATGACAAGCATAGGTACCTCGAAAAGCACAGTGAACAACAGATCGACCTATCAGAAGTCGACAAGTGACAATATGTAAGCAAAGAAGGGAAAAAATAATGTTGAGTTTTTATACCCTGGTCTTCGACGGGTGTGTTTAAAAATTTGGGTTGTAACAGTGGGGTCTATTCTAGTTTCAGAAGGATACTCGGCCTCCGTATTATTATTGGTGGTGTTAGTTTTCCCATTTGCACTATGTTAATTTGGTGTATTTTCTATTTGAAACATGACAGGATCGAAGGAGGACAAGTGGCACTTCATAGGTAAGCCACATTTCACATCCTCTATGCACCACCTAGCTAGGACACATTGTACAAACCGAATGTTCAATTCAACATGCACAACCATCCAACTCGGAGATACAATGCAATAATCACCACATTAGAGCCACATACTATATCCACCAACTCGCCCGAGAAACTGAGTCATAGGTCGAGCTAGGAAGGCTCCAACTATCCCCAACCTACTAACCAAGCAGAGCGGGGTGACAACCCAATTGTTGGAGAAACAAATGGGGATGTGGCTGAAGCCACGTCTGAACATAGCCGGAAACATGTTATTTAAAGCCTTAGTGTAGCCTCTGCCACCAAATGTGGGATAAACCCCATCCCATAAGCGCAACGAAAGGCCACTTTGGGGGATTCAAACCCCGCACAATGGGGCAAAAAGATAAGTAACCCAAGTGAGGATAATGGGGAAAAATGCTATTTTAATAGGGTTGATTTCTGACTGTGTATTATTATTTTTAAAGGGGATGGTTGTATATTTAGGTTGGAGGCATTTTTCAAGATTTTGACCGGTATGGAAAGCAAAATTAAGAGGCGATCAACTTGAGCCTATTATAATTCCAAAATTTGATGTTCATTTCTTGTTTAAAGAGTAATTTTCTCTCGATTTGCTGGAGAACCTCATCGAAAGCCTTGTGGAGAAGAGAACATTGCGGAATGAGGCATTGTTGCCCAGTGTAGAGTTGTTCTGAGTCACATTTCTCTCCATTTGCAGGTTTGAGTTCATTATTATTTGTAATTGAAAATCAATTTTTAATGGATCAGATTACATTATAAGCAATCTCGAAGATGTATCCTGAACATCGAGTGAACTCTATTATCACATTGGTGTTGTGAGTTTCAGTTTTGCATCAGTATTTTTCTAATTTTAAGGAAGATTTAAATCAGTCTTTAATCGATTTTGATGCAATAATCATAATTTTACAACATTTACGGGAAATCACATTTGATCAGTTTGAATGTGTAAATAGAAATGAATGAGTTTATAATCACTTGAAATTAGTTTCAATTCAGTTTTCAAACAAGGAGCTTCTCCCCTCCACCCTCATCCCACCACAAGGGATGGGTTGCCCCTCCACCACCTAGTTAGCTCAATTGGGGCTCGTCTCTTGCCTTTGAACTGCGTACTCATGACTGTTGGAGCCTTTTTCCCCCACTCGAAAAAGTTCCTCGACTGTCTCTTACCATTTCGTCCACTTGATCCACTACCGAAGACACTAAAGAAGGAAACCAACTTGGATCTAGTTGGGCAGTGCCAGATAGCAACAAGGACCTGCCTGTCTTTGGCTGACATGATCAAGATTCACCCCATGCTGGTAACCAATTCGTGGTTGTGGCTTAACTTCTTTTGCTTCTCTGTCTTGTGATGTTTTGTAATTAGATGTACTTCTGAGTTGTTTGTTTTCCTAGTTTGAGCTTGCGGCTTTGGGGCGCACTTCCATACCGTCCAATTTTTTGTGAATAATATTATATCATTTTACTTGTTAATATAATATAAGATCATATTCATACAAAAAATTGTCTCCACAATCCGCCTTTACACTATGATGTCACTTGTCAGATATCATGTTTCGTCGAAGTATTTATCTTGAAACTTTCTGCTATGAAATAGGTAACGTTCATAAACTGTTTGCCTTATTTTCTTGAGAATTTAAAAGTAAGAATTCATATGTATATAAATATTATATGTGTACGATCTCTAGTACATGTGGGATTAAAACCCGCAATTGTATCAATATTTTTCTGCTTTCGAAACTCCTCTTTTTTTTCATTTTTCAAAATTCAATTTTTGTCTTATTATTTTTAGAAGATTTTTTTAAAAATTAATTTTTGATTAAAAAATAAAGAATAAAATTATATTTTCTATATATACTTAGAAATTTTCATTTGTGTTTTTTCTTGAAAATATATCTAATGCGTGCTCTAGTTTTTTATAGCAAAATTATAGTTTCTTTTGTAATTAAATTTATATGTCTTTCTATTGAAAATAATATGGATTTTTCAAACAATTTATCTATTGATAAATCAAGATGCTAAATGGAATCATTTATAACATTTGGAAAATAATAATTAAAGCATAATTCATGGCTAGAAAATTATCGTCCATTGGAAATGGGATTAAAAAAATTCCTACTGAAAAACAAACAATTGTTGATAACTCAAATGCTTTGCCAATAGAGATCTCAAGAAGCCATTTCCATCATCCTGTTGAATTCCTTCTCCACATTGAAAATTTGAGAATCTATAAGTGAAACTTGGAAAAAATTGGAAATAATGCATGAAGGTACTAGAGTGTCGAAAATTATCGAACTCGTTCCTGAACTGATGATTGGTCCTATGAAGGGAGATGATTTTTTTTAAATTACCTTGTTAAAATCAAGAAGAGAAATTCTCAAATGGGTGGTTACAACTACAATTTGATACAAGATCAACTTATTTGTTTTGTCATACAAATGATTATTCATGAGAATTTTAGAAACTCCATCTTCATCCTTAATTCCAAATATCATAATGAACAAGACATTCCTAATTTAACAACACTATTTTCTCTTCTTATCCAACATGAAAAGATGATGAATTTTTTTGATTTCAAAGACAATGCAACCTAGGCCCTTCTCACCAAAAAAAACATTAAAACCGTATTTCTAAAAATATTGGCAGTTATAATATTAAATCAAATTTTAAATTTTCTTATAACTATGCAAATAATTTTAGGAGTAAGAAAAACTTTAATATAAACTACAAAATTACATTTAATGGGAACAACGATAAATGTGGAAAATTTGGTCATCGAGGAAGATTGTTATCAAAACAAGAAAGGGTAAAATGGCAAAAAATAAATAAAATAACAAAGGGAATTTATTTTCTAATAACAATCAAAAGAAAAATAAAATTCAAAACACAAACAAAAATATTGTTCGTTACACTACACTTTCTATTTTAAATGACAATGAACGGATCTTAGATAGTGTTTACTCAAGACACGCGACTTACATGTGTGATATTATAGAATAGGGCAAATAATTTTTTTGAAGGGTCTATCTAAGAGATATCTCAGTCATCAAAACAAGAATTGAAACCCAATATGGTTGGGAAATAGACCAAACAGATGTTAAGAATGCATTCTTGAAGAAGAAATTTACGTAACTCAACCTTAAGGATTTGAAGATCTTAATAAAGAGCATTGTGTTTGTAGATTACAAAAATATATTTATGGTGTAAAACAAGCTCCTAGAGTTTGATAGTCAAAGATAAATAATTATTTTAAAACTCTAGGATTTACTAATTGTTACTTGGATAATAATATTTTTGTAAAAGTAGAAGATAATGAGGTCATTTTCATTGTACTTTAAGTAGATTATCTTCTCATAATCAACAGTTAGACTTGCTTAGTTCATAAAAAGCAATCTTGATTAAGTCAATACTTTGAGGTGGTTGATCTAGGTATGTCTAACTTTCTTAGCATGGCTATATTCCAAGATGAGAAATCAATTATATTATCTTAATCACAATATGCATATATAATCTATTAAGTTTAACAGGATTGATTGTAAACTTGTTTCTATACCTATTAAAGTTGGTATCAAACTTAATACAAACCTTGAATGTAAAAATGTAAATCCTACATTATGGAGTTAACTAGTTGGAAGTCTAATTTGGCTAAATATTATTGAGCCAAATATTGTTTATGTTATGGGTGTTGCTTCATATTCATGCAAGATCACTATCTTGATCATTGGAAAATGGCAAAAATAATATTAAGGCATAGAAAAAGGTACAATTAATTATGGTCTTTATTATTCTTAGACAAATGATGCTAAGTTATTTATTTATTGTGATGTTGACCATGATGGTGATACTACAAGATAGAAAATTTAATTTTGGATATGTATTAAAGTTTGGTACATGTATCAAATGGAGCAACAATAAATAATCTACAATTTCTATCTCATCTATAGGAACTGACTATAAAATTGCAATGGAAGTTTCCAAAGAAGCAATGTTGCTTTGAAGATTATTGGAAGAAATCCATGTTAATACAAATAAAAGTACCACATTGCTTTGTAACATCAAAAGTTGCATAACTCTAACAAGTGGTCCAATTCAACATCAAAGAGCAAATCATATTGAAATACATATGCACTTCATCTGATAAAAAGTCTTAATGAAGATATTAATCTTAATTTTTTTCCAACATATGATCAAGTGGTAGATATCTTCATTAAACCTCTTTGTATAACCCATTTCCACCGTCTCATCAACCCCCCAAATTGGTGGAGGAGATAACTTCTTCATCCATGGTTCAATTAATACAATAAATGGATGTTATTGTAAACATCATCCTATATGAGTTTACAAAGAACCCAAAGAAATATTGTGTAATGGAGATTCTTTGTATAATATAAAAGGCTCCAAAAATTTATATAAGGCTTCATGTATGTAATCCATGAGAAACTTAAGGATTTTATTTGCTAGTTAAATACCACTAACATGCTAAACTAAACCTTCCTATATGATTCATGTTTTTAATTCCTTGTATAAATGAATTAATGGCATGTATCCCCACTAAATGTTGGAGAAAATAATATCTATGGAGATACACAAGTATTATGGCCCCTTAATATTAAATAAGTCTCTATACTATAAAGCTCGGCTTTATATTAAGATAATCTCTTAAAATATATTTAACAAATAACAAATAACTATTTTCAAGTGTTTATGATTGAAAAGGTATAACCATTCATGGTTAGTGCCCAATCATCTTATATATTTAGGATCTCTTGTGGGGGAGATTATATATATATATATATATATATATATATATATATATATATATATATATATATATATATATATATATATATATATATATATATATATATATATATATATATATATATATAAAGGTTGTGGTTACATTAAAATAGGTGCAAAGAAATTGTAATAGAAAAAGTGAGAATAAGATATTGTTACCGAATTCTATAAGTCTTAGTCCCTGTAAACCATATTGTTGTAAGCTCTCTTTTATTATGGTCATAATAAATGGATAGTACGTTTATTTGTGGGATTTTTTAGGCTGTAAAATTTTTCCCACATAAATATTTATGGTATGCATGTATGTATTTTCTATTTCTACATAATAGATTCAAATATCAACAATTTGTTATAATAATATTTCTGCTCTTTAATTTCCTTGTCAAGACTATTAAAACAATAAATTATAAATGATCCTAACTATCCCTCACAATTCCTATCTAAATGTTTAACCTGTAGTATTATACTCCATCTAGATCACTCGTAATAATTCTATAAATCTTGGCTCCAAGAGCGTTGTTTATTAGATAAGTCTCATAAGCTTTTGGATAAACAAATCATATTCATGCAACCATCAAATTTTATTTGTGTTCTCCTACCACTCAAAGTAAAGTGTCTTTTAACAATTTTGTGACACTATTGATGGGTGATAAGTAATTGTGACACACTTTAGGTTGACACAAAGATGACACAATGTACATTTAAGCATAAATCTAGAAAAAATAATATTAATTTTTATATAATATTATTGGGTTTGCACCCAAATGATCATACCCAGAATCTCGAAAAGGCACATCCTATTAGTAGGATGGCTTGAAGTGAAGATTGAATTAGATGCCACAAAAAAATAGGCAAAAGAAAAACATTTATTTGTGACAATATTACAATCAACGATAGAAATCATATAGTTTTAGTCTATGTGATGGTGTTTTGGTAGTCTCCCAACATTTTGTTATGGATAAAGTTATTTGAGGCAGCTACAACAACATAATATTTTTCGGGAATGACAATGTGGATTGAATTTTTTTTTGTCATATAAGTAATCTAAAAATTACATTATTGTTTTTCTTTTCATGTTATATATTTCATTTTTTTTGTAGATAGATGGATTCATACTTAATAACGTGACTTGGAATTCTCTGGTGTAGTAAGGATTTTGAGGATCTGCAAGCAACTTGCAATTCAAACCTATAGGATGACGTTTGAATTTGGGAGCAATGATGCAAGGAGGAATCGTGACATGTTATCAAAGGAAAGACAGGTCTCCATCATGAATTTTAGACTAAATTGGAATCAATAGTTAGCATTCCTTTTGTATGCTTTCACATTTTGTGAATATGTATGTAATGGGGAATTTGTAAACATTTCTAAAAAAAAATTATATTATTTGAGATTTCTCTTTAATCACATGTATTAGTGCTTCTATTGAAACCTAGATTCAAAAATATCATATTCTAATAATTGGATTTAGTGTTGTAAAATTGTATCCCCTCAGTCAGTCATATGTTCAATAAGCACCCCATTATTATGATTTTGTGACTAATCTTTTGTTTACTCCTTATTTGATTTTAATTCCATAAATTTTACAACATTAAACAAATATCTACCTTTTTTTAATCCTCAAAAAGGTGGGAAATAGAGACTTCTATAAAAACATCACAAATAATTGTGTTTAACTAACAATACCAAACAAACACGCACTGGTAATGTTAGGGAGAAAAAAATGCAACAAGTTGCAACCTTGAGATTTCCCTAAAAAATTATAACAAAGTCACAATTATGTTCATAGGTTGGTGTGTGTGTTTTTATTGATAGAGAAATCCACTTTTCTTTTTAATTGTAAATTTTGGTCTGAAGTATATGTCAAAGGACTAGTCACCATACACTAGTAGTTTCCCTTCAATCAAATGCCAAGATAACTTGAATTTTTTTCCACAAATTGTTGGGGGCATTTAGAAAATAAATTTTGAGCTTATCACAGTGTACTTCATAGTCTACAACCATCTTGTATTTTGAAATGATGTCCTTCAATATGCTTCTCTCTTCCACTTTTGGGGTTCTCATCATACAATATCATCCACAAATTGAATACGTGAATGTGCTAGAGTGTTGGAAAGCATTTTGAACCCCTTTCAAACTTCCCAAAATAACTTCTTTCGTAATCCTCCTACCAATCAAGATGATGGTTAGGTATGGGAATATTGGATCTCCTTGCTATAATCCCATGGATGCAAGAAAATGTCACGTTTGAATTTCATTTGTACTACAACTGAAAAAATGCAAGTAAATATGTTGTTAGACATATTTTCTCCAATCTATTAAAAATCCAAGTTTTTCCATAACTTTGATTTAAAATGACAAGTTCACTTCCTCATAGGCCTTATTCATGTCCACTTTAAATATTGTCTCAACATTTTTTCTATGCCCTAAAGTGTGGACATCTCAATGTCCCATTGTTATTCCATCCCATCCCTTATTTTTCAGTTACAAAACCATGGTGCTCTCCAAACATTACATTCTTTAATAATTATATTCAAAGGGTCATCACTTTTATTACAACCTTGTATATTATATTGCAAAGAGAAATTGATGCAAAGGTGTCAAATTACCCAATATTCTTTTTTTAGGATAAGTGACAAAAAATATGTTATGCTCATTTAAAGATGATCTATTCCTTCAAGATTCCTCTATTACTTCAATTACACCAGTTCTAACAATATGCCATAACTTTTTGTAGAATCCAATCTTAGTATATTTTCTATACTGAGTGCACAGATAGATCTCCTTACTTCCTCTTCACGGATAGACTTCATCATTGCCTCATTATCTACCTCTTTAATTATAGTATAAATATTCTAGTTGGGATCCTCTAATGCCTCTGATCTATATTTTTCCTCTTCCAACATTTAATTCTTAGATAAATCCTTTATTTCTCTTCATATCTCCTCATTATCATCAATTTTTTTTAATTCTTCTTCATTGTATGGAGGTGAAAGAACTTCGTATTTTTGTCTCCTTTCAACCATTTTACACTTGATGTCTACTTCTAATGTAATTCATCCACTTTTAGGACCTGCTAAAAGTATCTTATACAATTTTTATCCTTTTCTACTAACTCCTAGTTCACTCCCGATTTTTCTATTTTTCCTTTTAATCATGCATGTATCCACAAAAATAGAATATTATTATTGAAAATGTTTCCAAAATTCTTATTGATGTAAGATCTTTACCCTCTTATGAAAATTTTCAAGTTGCATGAATAGATAAATCTCTTTGATCCTTTCTCTGAGATTTCCCCCATTGCTTCAAGTTTTCTTCAAATTATGGATCATGAAACCACATGAATTCCATCTTGAATGGGATTACATGTGTATTTTTATCTTCCTCTAACCTAAAATTGATTAGTAAGTTATCTTATTCTACAAAACACTTGGTCCCCCTTCTAAATTGGTCAAGAACTTGTCCTATCTTTCCAATATTATTTAATCATCTTGCATTTGATCATTCCATAGGTAAATCCGTTCTTTTAGTTCTATATCTAAGAGGTCACAAATTTTAAAAAATAAAAATAAAAACCAATGGTACTTTGGAAATTTGAGGTATTTTCACCAATTTCCCCCCTTGAAAATTACATTAAAATCCCTCGAAAGATTAGATAATGATCTTGTTGTAATATGTCTTTAACTTTTTCCAAAAAAAAAAATCTTATCATCCAAACCCATAGTTTCATATATATTAGAAAAACCAAATGGTGAATTACCTATTAAATCTTTCATGAGAAAAATACATACAAAAGGTGGATTGATAGTGAACCATGCTCTTAAAACCTTTTGGGTTCCACATTGAGACTACTAAACCTCCTATGTTCCCAGTGCTTCCACCATTTCCCATGCAAATATCTTCCATAATCCATTTGATATAATAGAAACATTTTTCTTGTTGCTCTTCAATAAGTTGCTTACTAAGCAACGTTTGTCAAAAAGGCATTAAGGCCTGTACCATTCCAACGAAAGACGTCCATGGTACTTTGGTGAGAGGTTACTCCAAAGAAATA
Source organism: Taxus chinensis (assembly GCA_019776745.2). NCBI lineage: Eukaryota > Viridiplantae > Streptophyta > Pinopsida > Cupressales > Taxaceae > Taxus > Taxus chinensis. Next base: position 67,694,785 of record CM034153.1, on the reverse strand, counting down.
TTAAAACTATGATCGCTATTATTATCAATTTCCATCTCTATTTTTCGTGGAATAAGGTTTCCTTACATTGACCACACAAGTCCATATATTTGGCTACATCTTATCATCTAGCACATTGAAAAAATCTTACTTATATTCCATTGAGCCTTCCTTTTCACTACTAGAAACTTTGTTTAATACACCTCTTCTTGAATTTTTAGAAGTAAAATAGCATATTAACTACCTCGCAAGTTTTATGAACCATCCACTAAAATCTCATCATGTGAGCCTAAATATTTCATCCATTAAGGATTGCACTTTCAATAAGATTTATTATTTCCTCATCACTTGCCTAAAGAACTTCTCTTTTTCCTTCTATATTATGTAATAAGCTCACCTTTATCATGTGATATGCATGTGCCCAAACTTCCTCTAATTCATTAGGGTTTATTTCATGTATCTAATCAAATAACTCGCCACTTCTATCCTATATATTCACTACATTCTCATTTATTTGTTTGTCAAAATTGATTCGTCATGATTTATCCATCGAACCATTTTTTACACTTATATTGTTTTCTTCGGCCTCTTTTGCCAAAATTATATTTCAATTTATAAAGTTAATTTTCCTTTGATAGTCATTTCTTTGTGTTAAGAAATTTGAAAACTTCCAAGGAAAATTTTACACCATATGCATAATTCAGAAAGTACTCAGAATCTAGTGTTTGACTTCATACTTCCACAAAAAAAATGAGTAAACTAATGTATGATTCATGAATTTACTTTATACCCTAGTAATTATAGATTACTTTACTCTCAATGGCATGCCACACATATCAAATTGTTAATGTTCCTAACCACTTGAGCTAGGATTTTCTCATCTCGTAATTTTAGAGGGGGCGTGCAACATCTAAAAAGTCACTCTTCCTCTACATGAAAGAGACGGGTCCATTAATGTCTTAAATGCATACTGACATTATCAAGAAGATCAATGCATTTTGGAAATTCATTAGAAAATATCCCTTACCTAAAAAATATAACTTCTGGTCTTCAACACGCCTATTGTTTTTTCCCTGGTCCACTTATTCGAATTCTCCACACATGGCCAAGATCCAAAAATTTGCAAATTAGGGGTTTACATTCAATTGTAAGTTGTCTTGTCAAAAAAAAATTCCTTGATCAAGGATATTCTCCACTATATGCATCGATGGATCAAGTAATCAAATGATTTGGATGGGTTCATCTTGAGGGTTTGCATATTAGCCAATGTGTCAGCCATCTCCCATCTTGTGAAGATCTCAAATTGTTAATGCATTCTTGAAAGCCCTCTTATGTTTTTGCATCTTATTGCCTCATTTCATTAATACTTGCACCAAATTTTCTGGCTTCTATCTTCTCAAATCTTGAAAAGTTTGAGAATGTATCAATCTCCAAATTGACATTGAATTCTTCATGAATGTCCTTTACCAAAATCTATGTTTCACTATCATACTTATCCCCAACTCACCCTTCGCATTTTTTTCAGCTTTATATTATTCTCAACCCAATCAATTGTCTTGCTCCATAACTCACTACTAATCACATTCCATCTATCAACCTTTTTAAACAAAACTAATTAAAACTACATATTATAGTAAATATAAGTTTTGTTTGTTTTCTTTTCCTTGTCATTAACAATGTTAACTCACCCACCTTAGTTTAGTTTCTTAGTCAATGTTCTAATCTGAACCACCTTACTTTAATGGGACTTCAAAGTAGCCCATCAAAGATTGAACCCAATACCTTAACCCACTGAAAGCCCCTTACAAGTTGTCTTGGCCTAGAGATATGATTAATATTGTTTTATTACTTTATTATTTTATATTATTGTAATAATAATTTGCTTAAGGCAATGTTATGACATTCAATTGCACATCATTGAACTTCAAACTCAACACAGATCCTCAACTTAAATAAGGAATGGGGATCATCCACTTGTCAATTTTGTTGCATCAACATTTCCTAACGTTGAACAAATCTCTACAAAAAATCATTGTATTCAATGAAGTGTTATTTAGAAAATAATATAACACTTTATCTTTGTGTTAATAATGGGTGTTTTCATTTGCTAACTTTCTATGGCAAAACTCAACAAACCTTAACATAGAATTTGTAGGTATGAGACCCAATCTTAAGAAACTAAAGAAATAACAAATACACATATTGCACATTTTCTAGTGCTACTAACCTCAGACTCCTCCATGATTTAATGTTTTCTATTTTTTCTATTTTCTTTTTCCAATTCAACCATTCACAATCATTGCAAAACAAAGGGCAAAATTATGCACCTATGTTGTTTTTTTAAAAATTGGTTTGATAACCTTGCAGTACTACCATGTCTACGCTGCATTTTTTATGTTGTCTAGCACTCATATGATACATAATTAGCATGTCATATAATTAACATGTGTATTTCGAGTGTCTTAAGCCCCTTATCTGTACCCATGGTCATTATTCGCCACTATGCATATGATTCAAAATATTATGCAGTTCTAAGATTGTTTTCTATTTTTTTATTTTTTAAAGTATTACACACTTATATCAAGAATGGAAAAATATTTGTCATTTGAAAGCAAGCAACCTGTTAACCAAAAAGAGCTCCCTACCCAATTTTGTTAACTTTGTTCTTTTAAAGGATCAAGACCCTGAGTACTCCTCTTTTAGTGAAGTTGGCAGCATTTTCTTCACTCTATGGGCCATTAACTAGTATGTATCACCGCACATCACTATCATGCTCCTGTTGAGGCCCCTTCACACCGCATCTTACTGTAGCAAGCCACATACCATTGTGTAATTTTACTGAGCCTTATTCAAGCCGCAAAATACATGACACCGTAGTGCATGCTTTTTGTGCCTTGCAGCCCACACACAACTTAATTGCTCCAACTCGCTCACCTGCACCAAGCTTGTAACTGTGTAAACCATGAACCTTAGAGTGATAATTCATTTCCCTTGCATGCTTCATTCCCTTCTTCCACTTTTATTCCAACCTTTCTCTCCCCATCTTCATTTATCACTTTCCACATCTTCCCATCGCAATGTGTTCTCAACCCGCATAATGCCATGAAGTTGTGCACTCAGACATGTTCCTCCATGAGCATTGTTCTCAGTAGCTTCTAGATCAATTAATACCTCAAGTTGCTCCTACACCGTAGAAACTTAATAATAGTGTTGGAACTCGTTATCTTAACTGGACTGGTTGCAGAATTTAATGTTTTGACCCAATTTCATGCAAGTGGGACAATAGCATGAACACTTGCCGTCAAAGGATCCAATGGCCACTAAAGTCCAAAATTGAAGGCCCGATCTCATAAGCATGGATTTTCAATAGTAAAAGGTGATCCGCCACTTTTCACTCTGACATCTTGACTTCATCTCTAAGTCTTATCCCTCCATCTTTCTTTTATATAAGAAGATTAAAAATTTCAATTGTTCTCAAGTGTTTTTTTACCTTCAAACTTTTGGTCCCTAGTCCTCTCGTTTTTTCTTCTTTCTCCTTTAGAACTCGCTTGAGTTCTCATTTTGTTTGTGTGATGTCTTAGCCTCTATGTTGATGAATGTAATGTGCCCAAGGCCTCTTTTTCAGTTTAATATAGTTGTGTGAATTTGAGCAATAGTTGAGTTAGGGTTTGGAGATTCATATTGCAAATGGAATATTATGATACGTTTTTTAGATTTATTACATGAAGTTTTTTAATTCTAACGTTTTGAGTCCAATATTGGCCCTGTCATCAAGGAGAAAAAGATTAAGCTTGAGAATGGTTTAGTTTAGACCTTTTAAATATAAATATTCAAATATTGCAATTATGTAAATATTGGCAAACATGGTGAGGGGGTTAAATATGAAATGACATAGGTTATGACTTAAGCTTTTATGAAACGATGGATAATTACTTTTTATTTATTGATAAAGCGGGTTGAAGGGACCCGTTCCCTATTAATAAAACAGAGGCCAGATCCTCTGGAAGGCAACAGGGTTTAAAAGCCAAAAGTAAACAACTACAACTGAACACCAACTTCCAAAAGCATTTAGAATAACCAAAACAGCCTAAACAAAAAATTACTTCCCACCATGCGATGGAAAATAGTCCTCAATGTTGCCCATTCGACCTTTTTTGTTTCTTCATTTTTTTACTTCGAACCACTTGTCTTGGTCAGTCGAGATAACCAGCGCAAGGTCACTAGAAATTATTGAAGCAATCATTTTATCTGACACGAAATCCCAATCTGATTATGAACTTTTTGAAGTATGTCCCCTTTTCGTTCTACCTACTATCATGTGATCTTCTGGAGTTCCCATCTCAATATCTTCCTTCTCTATGGCTACTTTATTCGTGGGGGTTGGATTATTCAGAACATCCTTAAAATTCGAAGCGGATACCAAATCCAGGTTAACAGAGCCCCATCTGCTTGAAGAAGTCGATCCATTCTTTTTTGTAGATTTCTGGTTTTTATTGACGGGACAAGAAGCTTGTAGATGACCCATTTTTCTGCATAATCTACATCTGAATGCAGTATTCTCATAGTCTAATATCTGGATATTCTGAAAATTGCCAAATTTAAGACTAATCTGATCCGGTAATCCCTTGCTCAAATCGATTTCAACGCATATACGGGCAAACGAACACAAATCCAAATGTATTCTATCCAAGTCTTCTTTGATGAACTTGCCCAAACCGTTACCAGTATCCTCCAAGGCGTACCATAGATGCAAGGGGAGGTTAGGGAGCCTAACCCAAACAGGTGTTTTGGCAATCGAATATGTGTTCGGATCGAAATCTGGAAACCATGGAGTTATTAATAACCTGCATGTCCCCAGACCATCTGTTAGACATTGCTGATAGTCTTCAGCTTCTTTGAAATGTACAATGAAAATCCCTTAGAACAAAGGGATATTTCACACTTATTGGTCCAAGTTTCGAATACCCACTGGTATAGTGCAGAGGAAGGCCATAACCCATTAAACCTACCAATCACTGCATCCCAAGATAAATTTTTGAAGTATTCCTCCACTTCAAGGTTCTCAATGATAATAGAGGGAATATCCTCGGCCAGATTGACTAGATAGGCCGGATTACTTGTTGTTTGTTTACCCAAGGAGCGGCCACTATTGTTTTCCAGTATGTCTTCGAAAGAAGAAGTCTTTTGGGGATGTTCTGGGCCATAATGGCCAGTAGCACCGCCACCAATGCTCCTGTTATTTTCTTTGTTTTGCCCACCCATCCCCATCGAAATCCTGATGGATTTTTGGAACCCTAGGATTAGGGTTCTGCGCCTCCACCTTCTTATCCCATCCACCATTGCCAAACTCACCCTCGCCAGCCCGGAAACCCCCCACGGCCAGGCCGTGACCAGTCTTTCCCTCTGTTGTGTCTTACGAGCCCTCTTGGTTTCTGTCCACGGCCTTACCAGTGATCGCTACCTTCACAAATTTTCCCTCCATTTTCCCCCAAACTCACAAAAAACGCCTTTTCGTAATATGTCTCTCGGACTATTACTTAATAACATACATAATTGCTTAAATATATATGATTAGTGAATTAGTTACTGAGTTAATGGATTATATTAGAGCAATGAATATGTCTTTATCTCGTGAAATGAGGATGGCTCACTGGCTCGCCAAGTCTATAAAAAGAAAACTCACACATACATGTACATTAAAGCATACACACCACCATCATCCATACTAGAAGGGAAGGGTCCTCAACACTCTCTTTACAAGAGCTTCGAGGATCTCATATAATATGTCTACATTCTGAATTAGAAGAAAAACATCTAACTAAAGTTTTAAAAAGGAATGGATATGTGGCAAATCAAGGTGACCACCCAAAGAGATGAGAATGGCCCTAAGAGTGGAATTAAACATGAGATCCTAAATGGAGGTCAAGAAATGAAAGCTTTTCTCTCATACATTTAGGGGACCTTAGACAAAATTGTTAGAATCTTAAGGAAGGGCTTCAAGATATGTTTAAAGACAATAAATGCCATCAAGAATAGGCTTAAGAAACCAAAGGATTCCATTTGTTCAAAACTAAGAAAGGGTGTTTATTCTATACCATGTGTTTGCAGAAAAAACTTACATTGGTGAAACGGGTTTCTCGTTACAAACAAGATTATAAGAACATTGTAAGGACTTGGAGCATACCAGGATCAATAAATCATCCCTGGACGAGCATGAAGAAAACACAAAACACTTTATTTGCATTAACGACACAAAATTACTTGCAATGGAGAGCTACTGCAATAATAGAAAATCAACGAAGTTGTAGAAATTGAGAAACACCCTAATAATCTTAATCAGGATTCAAGGCTAGTGATTCATCATTATTTCTCAAGATTAGGACATCATTATTACTCTAATATAATTAATTAACTAATCATATATAATTATGTAATCATGCACGTTATTAAGTAGTTATGTTAACTAAGTAATTATCCCTCACTTCATAAGTGCTTAGGTCATAACCCTTCTCATGTTATATTTAACCCCTCTCGATGTGTTTGCTGACATTTACATAACTGCAATTTTTGAATATTTATATTTGAAAGGTCTAAACTAAACTATTCTCAAGCTTAAGCTTCTTCTTCCTGATGATGGGTCTTGTATAGAACTCGAAACATTGAAATTAAAAACCTCTACGTAGTAAATCCAAAAAACATATCATAATAGTTGAGTTGTTGTGGCTTAAATATTTCCCACTCTTGTCTTTTGTCTCTTTGATCTCTTGCAAATCGTCTTGCCTATTTTTTGAGTTGTGATAAATGTGTGTGGATTATATTTGCATTTTTTTAATATATTGTGTGATTCTCCAACACATCGTGGAAAGAAGATCCATATTTCTCTCTTGGAGCACCAGATTTCTTTTTATGGTGGTTCTATCCCTTTTCCCATGTAAGTGTTAAGTTAGGTAGATTAGTGATAGCGGTAAACCTAAAAATAGATGAGAACTAACTCTCGCTTGAGGTATGCTTCACTGCACAAGTCCCACAATTGTGAAGCAAAGTCGTGTTGTGTTATTAGTGAAACAAGTTACACAAACAAACACTTTCAACCGTCAACAATTTTGGCACGCCCAATGCGACAAAAGTTGTCATTGAAAACCTTGTGTAAAGCCCTTGTTTTAAACTTCCAAATAAGATTTTGATGAGAATCTTGACTTCACCTACTTTTTAAAACACCGATCTATCATCTGACAATTCCACTCTTTCAAGAACCCATCCTTTTAGATACATACAATGCCTTTACATTTCAATGGCATCCACTCTTTTATTGCTCTTCCCAGAGATCTTCCATTTTATCATTGGAATTTTGGTTACCCCCTTCATTTGCAGTAGTGGGGTGTTATTCCCGAAGTAACCCTCAAATCATTGCCCCTCTTTTTATGGAAATAATTCAATGAGCCTCATTGACCCTATCCAAGATGTAGTCAATCTATGTGCAGTGAATAACATTACAAAGGAGAATGTAACCCTCAAGTTGTTTGCCTCTTCTTTTAAAGAAAAAGCTCTAGATTGGTACAGGACCTTGGGCACACAATCGATCTCTTCATGGGATCAACTGAGAGAAAAGTTGAACAACCAGTTTAAGGAGATCACATACATTCTCTCTCTTGAAACACCTCAGCACCATAAAAAGGGCCCCCATATAGTATGTTATGGACTTCAACATCAGATTCATAAAGACTTGGGATAAAATTCCCCAAGAATACAAACCCCTACCATGTATGGCATTCTTATTCTACTTGAGATCCTTTGATCTTGATCTTGTTGTCGTGATTCAATCTCTTTGAAGGAATGCTCTTCCTCAAGCCTTTGACGTAGATATTCAGGCAGAGAAGAGCCTCATTGAAGCTGGTGTCAAAAATATCATCTATGTTTCCCACCTCCTTCCCATGTATTGTGACCTTCACTTAGTTTTCTATGCCCATGTTGAGCCCTCTTCCAACCCACCTCATGTGTAAAACTGCTACGCCCTTAATCATATATCTTATATTGGATGTATATAGCTGACTTGTGGCTATCATAACTTCTTATCATCATGTATCTCCTTCATATATGTTATATTTTCATTAGTGGGTCGGCCTTGGTGTTGGCCATAGCATAGGAATAATATATATAGGGGTTAGTAGGTAGTAGTTGATCATCATATTCAACATTTGAGTCTTATTGTTTGGTTTGGAGGTTGCCCCCTCAAAGTGGTTAAGCTATTCTACTTGCACATTGAGATCATTTATTTGAAATATTATGTTCATTGGTGTTATATTTATGCTAATAATCAGATTTATACAATTAATTCCATTACAAGTGGTATCTGAGCTTGAACTCGGCCAGCACTGCGTCAAACCCTAATTGTGAAGGTTCGTCCATATCTCAAAATAGGTAGCGAATCTTTCTGCAATTTTTTTTAGTGTGGAGAAATCAGTAAAGTAAGCTCCCTTCCAAAGTTTAAGAATTTTTGAATTGGTTTGCAAAAGTTATAGCAGTTTTATGTTTTTTCATAATTCAGCTACCTAGTTTGAGTTCGTTCTTTGTGTTTTATAAAATTTGGCCGAATTCCTATTGAAATCCCAAACCTTAAATTTAGACCTTGATCCTTAAATCTTACCATTTTGGGGCATCATGACTGGGCCTTCGACAAGAGGCAAAAAGAATCCCATCACTTCGAGTAAAACCCATGATAAGGATGAGATAATAGTTGAGGAGTTAGAGTTAGAAGGGGTATCTATAGAGTCCTCAAGGTTAGGGTCAGCTATCTTGAGTTAGAGTTGTGAAACCTCGAGGGTAGAGTGGCCAACAAAGAAGATGTAGACAAGATTAGACAACGATTGGAGGATTTCATTCACCAATTTAGTTACAATATCATGGCTCATCATATCCTTCCTAATCAGCCACAACTCAATCATACTCATATTAACCAGGGTGGATCTTCAGGTAAAAGTAATAGACAAACTAGCCAGGGTGGATCTGCAAACATGAACAATCCAAATACAAACACTCTGCAAGCCTGTAACATGATTCCAAAAGTGGAAATGCGTAAGTTTGATGGAAAGGATCCACTCAATTGGATTAACCAGATGGGAAATTTCTTTGATCTTCATCATATTCCATTGGGACAAATGGTTACCACTGGCAGAATGGTGGTATAAACCTCCTTTCATACTTCATCTAAAATGTCTCCTTTCTTGGCATTATATGGGTACCATCCACCATCTATCACTTCATCTTTGAGAGTCCAGCCAAGGGTTCGAGCAGTTGAAGAACATATTCAACACCAACAAGAGGTGCTTTCTAGTCTTAGGGAGAATTTGGCCATGTCACAAAATCGCATGAAGCAGCAGGCAGACCAACATCGCAGTGAAAGACATTTTGAAGTTGGTGATTGAGTTTTTTTGCGTTTGCAACCATATAAGCAAATGTCCTTAAAACAACAGAAAAAGGATAACAAGCTTTCACCTAAGTATTATGGCCCTTATCAAGTGTTACAGAAGATTGGCAATGTAGCATACAAACTGGAACTATCTCCGGCTACTCGAATTCATCCAGTCTTCCATGTATCTTGCCTAAAGAAGGTAATTGGACATACAATATCAACCCAGACAATGTTACCCGAGCTTGATGAAGAGAGCAGAATCATCCTGGAACTAGAATGCATCTTTCAGACACGCACTAAGCGATTGAGGACAAGGGTCATCACTGAGTATTTGATCAAGTGGAAAAATCTAGACAATGAAGACACAACTTTGGAGGATGCAAACTTCTTGCAGCAACATCTGGATCTTCTCAATATTTGGGACAATGTTTCTTCGAAGGGGAGGGGCATGCTACGCCCTTAATCATATATCTTATATTGGATGTATATAGCCAACTTGTGGCTATCATAACTTCTTATCATTATGTATCTCTTTCATAAATGTTATATTTTCATTAGTGGGTTGGCCTTGGTGTTGGCCATAGCATAAGAATAATATATATAGGGGTTAGTAGGTAGTAGTTGATCATCATATTCAACATTTGAGTCTTATTGTTTGGTTTGGAGGTTGCCCCCTTGAAGTGGCTACACTATTCTACTTGCACATTGAGATCATTTATCTGAAATATTGTGTTCATTGGTGTTATATTGCTGCTAATAATCAGATTTATACAAGTAATTCCATTACAAAAACCCTCTTGTTGTCCCAATCATCCCTTTTTTCATGCAGAAGACTCCCATATCTCCGCCTAAAGCATTTCCCACCCCCAAACCTTTCATCGTGAAATGATGGGAGCCCACAACAACTTGCAAGCTTACCCAATTCAGTTCCCAGCTATGTTTAGACTTGGACATGAGCCAAGGGTGGTAAATGGTGGTATTTTACATTTCCACGATGAGGAGGACATCTTGCAAAGCATCATGCAACACTCCAAGCCAACTGCAACATTTGAACATTCAATCAACTTAGAGAATTTCCACGAGCAAGAGAAATCAAGTGTAATTTCTTGAGTACACTACATTTACATGGCAAGGATGCCTCAAGGAGGAACAACTACAAAGTTTGGAGAGGAAAATCGTGGAGGTGGAACCCAAGTAAACCCTTCCTGGAGAGATGGGATGGAACAAGCCCTTTGTTGGTACTTTATAGCTTGTTGAGACAAGCTTCATCACTAAAGGGCAAGAATTAACAATATCATATTGGATTGATTCTAATCGTGATGACAAAGTCTCATCTCCATCTAGAAAAAGGGTCCTTGATGTCAAGTATGATCAAATAAAGCCATGATATACTGAGGATTGCATGCACGATGTTGTTGAAGACCTTGTGTTTCCAAGCCACATTAGGGAGGAGCTTGTCAAGATGAGAGACATTGATGGCCTTGTGCTTTTTATAGGCGATGACTACAAGGAGACCTTGTCTCCACTTGAAGAGCTTGCATGGAAATATATCATTGTGGATCCATTAGAGCCCAAAACCAAGAAAAGGATGACATTTCCAAAGGCCTTGTTGATGGAGCCTAGCACAGGGACGACCTTTCCAAAGAGGTGGTTGTCTAATTAAACACCAGCGCATCTCAAAGCTTGACCCGAAGTTTCCACTTGTTATATTCATCATAGAGCATGAAGGAGAACTTCAATAGACCGAAAGTTGGTTGGTAAACCCTCTAAAGCAAAGCACAAATGAAGAAGGGGTGTATCTTGTGAGCAAGGTTGATATTTCGAAGGAGAAAGAGCACAAGGCATGTGGGTGTTCCTATCATTTGTCATGATTGTCACAAAACTCATCATATGGCTGCACATTGTCAGAAAAGGAAACTACTTCTCCCAACCAATTTATGGCTTTGTGTGCACTTCTGCTATGCATTGTTTGAGTAGGTTTATTTTCTACATAATAAGTGTTTTGCACACCTTGCATTTTCCACTTGGAACATGTATGTGTTTCTCTATTTTGTATATAATTTTTGACGCCCTTTCGAGGATGTTGATTCATAAAGGAGTGGAAATGAAGCATTCTCATGTAGACTCTATGCCCAATGGATGATTGAAGGTTACTAGTTCTTCACATTTAGCAAGCATCTCTAAGAGTCACTAAAAATGTTAACCAAATGAGCCTCCTTGCCCATTTTGTTAACATTGTGTTCTTAAAGGATCAAGACCCCGAGCACTTGTCTCTTTTTGGTGAAGCTAGCGGCACTTTCTTCAATTCGCAAGCCAAGAACTACTACACATTGTTGGGCATCACTATCGTGCTCCCGTCAAAGCCCCTTCATACCACGACTTATTGTAGCAAACTACGAGCCATAACACCAAACCGCCAAGCCTTAGGCAAGCCGCAAATACACGACTATGTTACAGTGCATGCCTTTTGTGCCTTGCAACCTGTGCACCACTGAATTGCCCCAACTCAATCACTCGCACTAAGTCTGTAGTTACGCAAGCCATGAACCCTTGCTCCCAACCTTAGAGTAATCGTTCATTGCTCTTACATGCTCCCTCCCCTTCTTCCGTTCTAATCTCTCTCCCTTTCTTCTTTTATTGTTTTCCATTTCTTCCCACCGCGTTGTGTTGTCAATCTGCGAAATGTCGCAAAGTAATGTTAAAGTTGTGGATGCTTGCATAAAGTCATGATGTTCTAACAAAGCCATGAAACATTGTTCAAAGTTGTGGTTCCCACCATGTTATGTTGTCAACCTACGGAATGTCGTAAAGTAATGATGAAGTCGTGGATGCTTACACAATGTCGTGATGTTCTAACTAAGCCACGAAACATTGTTCAAAGCTACGGAGCACTACATTTTTACGTAGGAGACTTTTGAAGCAGCACATAACCTTCTAGGCCACAAACCACTTGCAAACCATTGTATGGGCACCACCAAGTGCTTATCTCGGGCCGCGCCACCTTGTTAACACCTGTGATGCTCTTTTCATTTCACGGTATACTACATTTTTTCACAACACTCTTCTCTTTGACTCCCCAACAATATGACGAGCCACATTTGATTATTTTGGTTGCATTTTGGTGCCACATTGCCTTCCATGCATTATTCTACTCATTCGATGGCCCTACAAAGATTCTCTTTAGTTCACCGTGTTTTTCCATTTCTCACAAGCCATAAAACATTGTCATCAATAGCTACCAAATCAATTAATGTCTCAAGTTGCTACTATGTCACAAGAACTTCGCGATAGTCTATCAGCTTGTCTTAATTCGAGTGGTTACAAAATATAATGTTTCGACCCAATGCCATGCAAGTGGGACAATAGCATGAACTCTCACCGCCAAAGTATCCAACTTCCACTCAAGTCCAAAATTTAAGGTCTAATCTTAGAATCCCAAATTTTCTAAACCAAAGGACAATTAGCCACATTTCAGTCTAACATCATGACTTCATCTCCAAGTCTTCTTCCCTCCATCTTTTTTCTATAAAGAACTTAATTCTTAAGTGCTTTTTTGACCTTGGAACTTTTAATCCTTAGTGCTAACCGTTTCGTATTTCCCCTTTGGAACTCGCTCGAGTTCTCACTTTCTTTGTATGATGTCTTAGCCTCTATGTTTATGAACATAATGCGTTCAAGGCCTTTAAAAACAATACGAACAAAAAATATTTCAAAAGAAAAATATTTGTACAATTTCAATTATGCCAGCCCTGGAAACTATTAGTCCAATCCTGAGCATTATAAAACAAACCAAACTTAATACAGATTATGAGGGATAGTCAAGTTTCACAATAGCTCTCATATCTTCCTGATCTCATTGAAGCCACCACCGAGGAGGGTCTCCATAACAACCGATGTCATGATTATCCAAAGCCCAATTTGCTAAAGCATTTGCCACTTGATTTTTCTGCCTCAAAATATGACTAATTTGCATCCACTGAAACTTATCCTACAAACCTTTGATTTTACTTATTTATCTTGCAATCTGCCAATTTGAGCTCCCATGTTTCTCTGTAGTAGTCAGCATCCTAACAATAATCTTGGAATTAGATTCCACCTGCACCTAAGTCCACCCACACTTAATGGCCTCTTGCAAACCTCTGTAGATAGGTTTGACCTCAACAATATTATTGGTAGTGGTTCCCAGATTTTCAGCAAACATGAAAGTAACTTTCTCATCATAAGTTCTTTCAATCTCCCCATCGCCGGATTCCCCCTGGAAGCCCCATCCATATTCAATTTACCAAACTACATAAAAGGAACCCATTTTTGTTGTTCATCTTCTCTTTTTTATTTTAAAGGCCGGAAGAGTGGAGCTAGTAGATTGTACTGATAGTTGATTACATATATTAACCCATTTCAGAGTAAGAGTAGAGGGAAGGGAAACTTTTTGCTTTTTAGTTTATGCCATATTAATTATAGTCTTTTGCCATACATACCCTCTCTCTGTAATCTCTTGCTTAAAAATTCTTTTATTCCTTTCCTTCATATGTTCAAGGCTTTTTTTTTGCAATTTAATACAATTGTGTGAATTTGAGCAATAATTGAGTTGTAGCTTATATTTGTCCTACTCTTGTCGTTTGTCTCTTTAATCTTTACAAATCTTCTTGCCGACTTTCTAAGTTGTGATAAATGTGTAGATTACATTTACATTTTCTTAATACATTGTGTTATTCTCCAACATAGAGTGGAAGGAAGATTCATATTTCTCTCTTGGCACATTGTCTTTCATTTTATGTTCTCCATTTTCCCCTGCAAATGTTAAATTGGGTAGATTCGTGATAGCGTGACTAGAAATAGATGAAAACTTGCTCTTTCTGGAGGTTTGCTTCACAAGATGTCCCACACTTGTGAAGCAATTCCATGTTCTGTTAGCAAAACAAGTTTCACAAATGGACACTTACAACGACCAACACAACTAGAGATTAATGACCAAATACTTCATGCCCTTGCCTTACGAGCAATTTGATTGGCAATAGTTTGCATAATGAAGTACCATTATAAGCTTGAGATCATGATGAGGGAAGCATTATGTGGTATGCTCCAATCCATGTAGATCAACCTCCGATGGTATCAATGATACCATATACTCGTAAGGAAATTCAAAGAGTGCTTGTTTGTGAATACAATGAACTTATCCTTTGTATTCAGTATCATCAAAAGAAAAAGTAATATGCAGAGCTCAAAGTGCAGACAAAACAGATATAGCTTTCAAAAAATGGGAACTGTTGGGCACGGTTAACAAATAGCTTAATACTGATAGATGCCATTTCAGTTGCTGTGTACCAATGGCCCTGGCGTAGAAACGATAAAAAATGAGCAAAGAGTGCAGAATATGCCCACTAGAGCCACACCATAATTCTCCGAAGAACAATTGCAGACTCTGCCAATGTGAGCTGATCAAGCTGGATATTCAGGAATGTTCATGTGCATGTAGAGCAACAGGGTTTTGTGCCATCTAATAGATTTTTTTTAGTCGTATCTTTGTTTTCTGTTCTAAAGCCGTGTTTGCTGATTTTACTTAATTTTGAAGTCCAATGTGGGTGTACTAATTTTCAAGATGTATATGGATAAATAATTATAATTTTGCACTATGTTTGTAAGGCTTGTTGCCACTGTGGGGGCATGATTTATGGCTTTTGGAGGCTTGGGCGGTACTCTTCAAGTACAGAAATCAGCCAAAGTGCTAGGTGTTTTGGTTTGTCCCACTACCAAGGAATCATATACAAATAGTATGTCTCACTTGATGTGCAGATGGAGATGAACATCCTCTTTAGCAATTAACATTTATTCTTCATTTGTGCCTACTATGTGCAAAGTACACCGCATTATATTTGCTCTATACTGCTATGCATGTTGAAATGATGCACTGTATAACCTATTTAGATTGCTTCCACCACCTGCTGGTTTAATACATCAGATGGATGATACTTTGTGCGCTTGACAAAACAAAGGTTGCATGCTGCCTATTAGTATAATTACTTTTAACTGCCTTATTACATGTCGCCAATTAGGGAAGATTTAAGTGATTTGTTCGTTACCAGAGCTACCGGCAGAGGGTTATCCATTATATATTTATTATACTAAATATACAACTTCGTGTCTAAAAAAGAGAGTTTTGCAGTCTGAATGTTTAAGACTTTTTACCCTGACTCTGGTTTTCAGCTACTATACTGCAAGAATGGAATATCTATCTACATTCTAGTTCTATAGAATTGAGGTTGAGGGTGGGAAGGATTGGTAAGAGAAGGAGAGGAGGGTGGAAGGAAGTGAGGGAGAGAGGGAGGAGGCAATGGAGAGGGAGAGGGGAGGTAGGGTAGAGAGGTGCGGGACAGGGTGGTGGTGGAGAGGGGGTTGGGGAGAGAATAATTTGACTTTGTAGGAACTAATCAAAGAAACGAAAATGAGTTAGCAAGGAAAGCGCAATAATATGTGGAACATTTAGCTAATTTTCTCAGGTAGTTCACTATCAGTCTTATTAAAGAAGCAGGCATACTTGAAGAAATTGACAGAAAAAGGAGCTAAGGTCCAACTTGACCAACTTCTCAGAAGCTTACCACTCTTAAATACCCCTGAACCGAAAATGACAAGGTTTCTTTTACCGTCTTTAAGGTTCTAGTTAGAGCTGTGTTTTAAAATATGGGTTTTCAGGTTGTGGCTGCATGTTACATACAACATACAATCCAGGAATTTAATGATTTTACTCAACATGTGGATGTCTTGGAATATAAAATGAATTTTCTTATGGGTTGAATAGAACTCTTGCGTACATTCTAAGAAATACCTCATGCATGATTTCTAGACAAAAGGACTCTGTAACAGTGCATTTTCAGAAATCACAATATTTCAAGACATGGTATCTTGAGAACATAGGAGATAGAGAGCGCGAGTCTCACTTTAAAACAGTGTTAGTTCCATCAGTGGATTCATCAACACAGCAAACGGTTACCGTTGCAATATATGACAGCACAGTGTGAAGCAATGCACTTAAGGCATCGCAAAGCCAGTAAAGAATAAACTGCATTTCATATATATGCAAGTTCATATATGCTTGTACATCCACAAACCATATTGAGGTGCAATGGTATATTATAAAATTTTCAAAACTATTCAGTGCCAAATACACGAAAACAAGATATCCGCAATAGCTGTACATGCAGACAGAGCAGTAAAACAAACGGCAGTGTTACACATATATTAATCATGATTTTTCTGCCTAATGGTGATTTTGGCACCAAAATCCTTTGAGGATATATCAATTATTTGCCATTCATGATTTGGGTAACATTCCAAAGAAAGCCAAAGTCAGACATATAAAAGAAACAATGCTGAAAGAAATTCAATATATCACATGTACACATCAAATACCCATGATCTACACATCAAATACCCGTGATCTATCAGCAGGGCCTGTGCCATATTAAGGGTCAGCAAGCAATTATAATTGAAATAGGGAAGAAATCGATTTGTTAGTGAAGATGCCTAAGGAAACACATGTAATTAGTTGCACAAAACATCAGAATGTTCATCTCTTGTTCACAAATTACTGATTTTCAGAAATATATGAAGTCCATTACATCCAAAATGCCATCCATAGATCCAGACATAACCAAGCCTACCCGATCACAAATAGATATCATGTATGATTGCCAACTGGGTATGCATGGAATGAACACATTTCACAGAGGGGCGAGGAACAAAACAATTATCATGTATGTTTGCCAACTGGGTATTCATGGAATGAACACATTTCACAAAGAGGAGAAGAACAATCATCATGTATGTTTGTCAACTGGGTATGCATGAAATGAGCATCTTTCACAAAGTTGAGAAGAACAAAACAATTATCATTAAGGTTTGTCAACTGGGTATGCTTTGAATGAGCGCATTTCACAAAGAGGGTGACAAAATAAAAGAAAATTTGTGTTCCAAATTGAGTGAGATGAATGGAAAACCCACTTATAAAATATTGGGCAGCATCTACCTCCAAGCAAGTTTACTGTGCCAGGGCTTGAGGCTCTTTCCAGGCTTAGCCTTTTCCGGCTCAGGCTTAAACTTATCATCATCAAGCCAATGGGTTGGCTTCATATTCATGTCCACATTTCCTTCCTCCCTCTGCTTTCTAGCCTCCTTCTCCTCTTGTAAAGTATTAATGGGGAAGAGGTTGGGTGGTAGAGAAATAGGATTCTTGAGGGTAACGTAAGCCTTCTTGTAATCGGGCTTGTAATACACAATCCCTCCTCTGCGCTTCTGCTTGCCTTGCATGTTGAGGGTCTGTACTTTCTCCACCTCAAACCCATATAAGGACTCCAATATCCTCTTGATCTCGATCTATCAGCAGTCAGCACAACCTCAAGGCATTTCAACGTTTTTTAGAGAAAACAGAAATAGAAAGGAAAGAGATATGAAAGGGTAATTAATTACCTTGGAGGCACAAGGAATGGTTTTGAATGCTATCTCTTTTATGTTTTCCAGTGAAGAGGGCATCACAAGCTTCAGAGGCAAATTAGCGAAGTGTATCACTCTCCTCCTCAAGCTGCTCGCCATTTCCCTGATAAACAAAAATACTAAATCCAAAAGGACAACCAACTTTATAAGAGGTTTCTAAAATTTCAAACTAAAATTTAATGAGCCCCATCAGAATGTGTGATACCATCCATCCAAATGAGTCATCCATTATGATGTATATTACAATATTCTTAAGAACATTATAGACAGCATTGTATATAGCATCATAAATACATGGCACTTGACAAAATTTTACTCAGTACTGCTTCTTATGTGGTAGCTGATTTATCTCAACAACCTCTCCTAATTAATCTCCTTAATTGTTGTTGGCACCTTAATCAAATGACCATGTGTGGGGCAAGAATAACAGCAGAGACCATATCAACAATCTTAAGACATATTTCAGATTTAGATATCAAACTGGATTATTCGTGGATTACGTATAATAGCTACTGGTAAATGTGTTTTCAGAGTTTGATTTTTAAACCGATTATAAGTGGCTGATTTGTTGTTTAAAATAAAAGGTATGAGCATCCATTCAATTATTTTAATATTATTTTTTGTAAATGACTTCTTGTTGTGGGTAGTGCTGGATATTCTTTCGCTCCAGATGTTTTTCACTGAACTGAAACAAGACAATGTGTTTTTCACTATACATATTACACTATGTTCGTTTCACACACTATTTTACACTGTTTATTCTCATGTTATGTAATTATATTTGCAAAACGCAGAACGCAACATTTAAGTGAATAGCACACCATGTTTACACCATATATAAGGTTAAAAATATATTTTTGGGGCGTGGGCCTGGAAGCTAAGTAGCCGATATGTTTTGGATATAGGTACAGGTACGGAGTATCCAATACGCGGATATGGCAAAAAACAATTTGGCCCCGGATACGGCATTGGATACAGCAGTACAAAAAATATATAAAAATTAAATTAGAACCTAATAATAAAATAAAATTAAACCACTTTAGATTAAATAAATTAGATCCTAAGATATTATATTAAAAAAAGGACCAAATCTATATACCATAAACGCTTACCTTAATATTAAAGTAAAGCCCACTTTAATATAACAACCACTACCATAATACGGCAGGGTAGAGGGCCTATCCACGAGCATATTATGTATTATGAATTATCCAAAAAAAACTCATTGATACACTTTTAATATGTTTTAAACTGCTCCATATGTTTTAAACTCCACGAGCATATATGTATTAAACCGCACCACTTTTAATATATAAACGCAGCTTTTAAAAAACCACGGAAATGCACGCAGGGCACAGCACGTCTTCGCGGAGCAGCAGAGAGGTTGGAAATGGATGGCACGTCTTCACAGGGCAGCAGAGAGCAAATACAGTGCAAGCAAATACCACGGCCGTATCATGCCCGCTCCCAAGCACGTTTCCGTGCCGTATCCGTACCGGATACATTTTGTACCGGTTTCCAGGCCCTAAACCCTGCAGTATCGGTATCCTAGCTGGAAAGTCATTGCCTTAAATTTTCATTGATCGACAGAGCTGTTTGTGATTATGTTCCTACTATCTCTTGAGGCATATTGTGTTGGTCAAAATAATAGTGTTTTATAATAATATGGCTGGGCATATTGGATTTGCTTCCCGGAGACTGGTTGAACCATTTTCTCAAACAATTCACAGGGAGTCTGTAATATTATAGTCAATAATATTAGATAGTTCGAACTTGGAGATAGATAGCAGGGAGTGATATAAAAGAGAGTTTTTGTCTTGTATTTCAAACTTGAAGAGTTCCTGTAGGGAGTTGAAGAGTCATCTTGGAATGTCAGGTGAACAGCCATTCTTTGGTTTATTTACTTGTAATCTTCTTCATTCATTTGAAAATCAGTGAGAATACAATTTCGGTTTGTATCTTATTATTGTTCGTTACCATTCCATTATACCTGGCCTGACATTCATATCAGAGCTTAGGATATTTTTAAATTTTTCTTATCCTCCGTTCTTTTCCTGCCACTGTGAATTCTCATCCCAAGCCATACTAATTTCCTGCCGGCTGTAATGCCACATGTATTTTTGTTGTCATGCCAGACTTTCTGGGAAGGAGTAATTTCTAATTAACGGGGGTTTTTGCTGCCAATGAGGATGTTAGTACATGCCGAGTTTTAAGGTTGTGGAGTGGATGAAAACAGACTTTGGCAAGGAGACCTCAGTGCATGACTGGTGAAATCACTTTGAGCAGGGGCTGGCTGTGGTTAATTTGGCAAATTTGACCTAACATTGGCATTATATGCCCAGCTTTGATAATGTGCCCCTGTTGATTGACAAAAAAGGCTTCGAAATGAGGGAAAATGCCATTACATAGCTTTCACTGCAAAATCTCTTAGGCTGTACAGTGCTGCAGCAGACTCGACCACCACAGTATCTCACACTAATTGAAGTGTTGGGACTGTGTGTTGACTGTTCTGACTCTCCTCCTACACAGCCATGTTTCCATACAAAAACTAAGTCCTTTTAATTTTGGGAATCCTTTTAATTTTGGGAACTTCACTCTTTACAAGCTTTTATGTGAGAAAGCATATATTCTTTTTGGAGGTTTTTCCCAAAATAACAAAATATTTTGACTTATTAAAAACAATCAATTCCAAAGCATTTATATTTTTCAAAATCAATTAATTTTTGAAAAACAAATCAAATTCTGCAAATTTAAATCAATAGCAACATTCTGTATTAATGATGTCTCTGGTTTGCACTTACGAGTAATGTCATCGCGATCAAACTATTGCATATGTAGCCTAATATAGCTGCAACAACGGCATTTGTGGCATTGTCCCTATAAATTGCCAACAAGAAATAAGGAAACATTTATTTTCACCATCAACCGTTCGCATCTATCGTTTGGCGTGAATCCCGAAAACAAGGAAAACTGAGTATATAGGGAAGCTGCACCCATGTATGAGGTTTTCTGGTAAAGCAGGTGTCATTGACAGAGCGAATACTTTTCACAAACCACCTAGGTACCACGTACCATTCTGCTCATGTACCTTATCACCTGTTTTCACGTATCAATGCATATATCGAAAGAACGAGCTTCTTCCATGTACCAATGGCTATATAGGAAAGATAGGTATATCAAGAGGTCCGGTCAATAGTGTATCAAAAGGGAACTTGTTGAAGTGACAAGGAACCCCTCCATCTCCTTGGTACAAAATAAATTCAATAAAGTCAATTGTTGGCACAACTTTGACCGGCAAAGGTACCTAGTTAGTGTAATATCCTTGAAAAATACTTTTAACAAATCAATGTTTGAATACAATGGTATGGAGCTGAATTGGCGAAACACTTGCACCCTAAATTGTCATTGCGACCCCTGAATGTAATTGCCAAGCTCAGATGTGAGGGTTTTCGTCCCCAAACCTATATGCAAATGAGGGATTTCGGCCTCTATTGCTATTGCAGAAGCCACTTGCAGACAAAGAAAATAATTGATGAATTTCCAAGATGTGTTACAATGAACCCCCAAGTCTGCCTTTATAACTTTTAAACACTCTAAAGTGGGCATTTCCCTTTTTAAACTTCCATGCACAAGCTTGGAATTATTAAAAATAATAAATCCCTCCTCCATGTTGGCGCCCCATCCAAAAATAGGATTAAACACTTTTAAATAATCTTTTATTCACCTCCATGTTGGCGCCCCATCCTAATAATAGGAATAACGTATTTAAATAATATTTTTGTCATCCCTTAACCTATAATTAGGAGTTACAATAGCATGCAACTCTCTCTTCAACTTTGGTGCCCCCACCGCACCCCCCCCCCTTATTTATTTATTAATTCTAACTAAGAGCCTAATAATAGAAGTCAACCTTCTATTATTATTTTATTTTGACGAATGCTTTTTGAATTAAAAATTTAATTTAAGCATCCTTTTCCAATTAAAATATAAAATATCTTTGGACCGCTTGAATTAATTTATTTTCCTCTTTCAATTTCCCCTTAGCCTACGAAAAATAATAAAAATAGGCTTCAGGTATCCAGAAGTAATTAATTCCAAAAAGGGAATATTATAGTCCGCCCTTCTCGGAATTGCTTTCCCTCAAACAATCACATGTTGGGATGCTTAAGAATTTCAGCACCCTCCCAAGTAGCATCTTTTGTAGGTAAATCCTTCTATCGTACCAGATACTCAGTGATAACCGTGTTCCTTAATTTCTTCTCCCTGAAATCCAAAATTACTTCAGGAACCAACACAAGTTTTCCTTCATCATCTAAAGGAGACAACTCAATAGAAGGAACAATATGTTGTCCTAAAGCCTTTTTGAGCCATGAGACATGGAAAACATTATGTATCTTCTTACTTTGCTCTGGTAAATCCAACTCATAGGCAACCTCTCCTATCCTCTGCTTGATCTTGTATGGTCCATAGAAACGGGGTTTGAGCTTTTCAACTCTGCTCTTCCTCAGAGACGACTGTCTATAGGGTTTTAGGAAAACCATGTCAACAACCTTAAAATTCCTCTACGCGGTGCTTATCTACATAATTTTTTTGTTGGTTTTGTGCAAGTTGGATTTCTCTTTGAGCATTCTTAAGATATCTTGGCTTTGTGCAACAAAGGCTTTTGCCCCCGGCACTCTACTATCTACAACTACTAAATCCACAAAGAAAAGAGCATCATAACCATATAAAGCTCTGAAGGGTGTCATACCTATGGACATGTGATGAGTGGTATTGTAGCAATGCTCTCCCATATAGAGCCATTTGACCCAAGCTGACTGTTGTCCTGCCACATAATTCCATAAATATCCCTCAATCCACTTGTTCACAAACCTTGTGTTGTCTGTGGATGATAGTTGGTACTCGGAGTTAACTTTGTTCCTGTCAAGCAGAAGGGCTCTTACCAAAACAAACTAAGGAACCTGCTATCTTTGTCACATACAATATTTTTAGGCAATCTGTGTAGCCTGAATACCTCTCTAAAAAATAAATCAGCAACCTGTGGCCTTAAATTCGCTAGGAATAGCAAAGAAGTGAGCATATTTAGTGAGTCTATCAACCACTGCAAAAAAACAATTCTTACCCTGAACATTGGGAAGATTTGTGAAGAAATTTATTGATATACTTTCCCATTTTTGGTTGGGAATAGGTAAGGACTACAATAAACCTGTTGGAAAAGAATGATCCGCCTTGTATTGTTGGCACACAATACACTCTCTGATGTATTGGAGGACCTCTCTACCTTAAGTCCCTTCCAAGAGAATTGATCTTTGATCTACTTGTATGTCTTAAAATACCCCAGATGACCAACCAATGGTGTATCATGGACAGCCCTCAAGATTTTGCTTTTTATCTTGGATTTAGGTACCAAATAGATTCTATTCTTGTAGAGGATAAGATCATCAACCACCCGGTACCTGTTGTCTTGTATTTTGCCCTCAAGGATGATCTCGTTAGTGTAATCATTCTTCACATACTCAAAAATTATTAAAGCTTGCCAATCAGAAGAGATTTTAGAAATAGAACATAGAAAAGGTTTTCAAGATAGAGAAGCTACAACATTATTCTTTCCTTCAACATACTTTATGTCAAAATTATAAGCTTGGAGCTTACTACCTACTTTTGTTGCTTGTCATTCAAATCCTTTTGACCAAGAAAGAACTTCAAACTGTTGTGATCAGTTTTGACCAAAAACCAGATATTGCCAGAATTTTGCCAGAGCATGCATGATGGCCAACATCTCTTTGTCATAGATAGAGAATCCACGCTCTACCTCACTAAGTTTCCAGCTTTTAAAGACTATTGGATGCCCCTTTTGTATTAAAACAACCCCTACTCCTTCCCCTGATGCATCACATTCTAACACGAAAGGAATAGAAAAATCAGGAACAACCAATACTGGACAAGAACTCATTACCTTTTTAAGTTTTTCAAAGGTTGTTTGGGTTGTTTCAGACCAGCGGAAAGTTCTTTTCTTTGTCAAATCAATCAATGGGATAGCTAGTTGTGAAAACCCTCTCACAAACCGTCTATAATAACTGCAAAGACCAAAGAATCCCATCAATTGTGTCAAAGTGGTAGGTGGAGGCCAATTCAACATTGCTTGGATCTTCTTTTGATCAACCTGTACTCCTTGGGTATTGATGACATGTCCCAAGTACAAAATTTCAGTCATTTTAAATTCACATTTATATTCTTCGGCAAAAAGAACTTGTTGTTCCAAAATTTCCAGCACTATATCCGAGTGTTTTAAGTGCTCTTCCCAAGTTTTACTATACACCAAAATGTCATCAAAGAATACTAAAACAAATTTCTTCAAGTGTTCCCTAAAAACATGGTTCATGCATGATTGGAAAGTAGCGGGAGCATTGGTTAAACTAAAAGGTATTACCAAGAATTTGAAATGTCCAAAATGACAACGACAAGTTGTTTTGTGCACATCTTCATCCCTTACCTTAATTTGGTGATAACCAAATCTCAAATCAATTTTGGAAAAATACACTACTCCATGTTACTCATCTATCAATTCAACAATCATGGGTATTGGGTACCTATTTTTGATAGTCTTCTTATTCAAAGCATGGTAATCAATGCACATCCTCATTGTCCCATCCTTCTTCACCAAAACAACAAAAGAAGCAAAAGGGCTAGAATTAGGCCTGATATGCCCCATCTTCAAGAGCTCTTTGATTGTCTTCTCAATTTCCTTTTTGTAAACTCTAGGATGGCGGTAAGGAGTAATCCTAACAAGTTTAGAACCTGTTTCCAGCTCTATGATGTGTTGGAATCCCCTATTTGATGGCAATCCTGAAAGTAGATCACTGAATATTGTACTATGCCTGTCCAAAATAGATTGTCCACATGATAAGATCTATCATCAGTACTAGAAGTGGCAATACTTACCAAACAATGGGCTGCCCATGCTACTTGCCCCTTACAAAAAGCTCTTTCCATCCGCTTTGTTGTGATAACCCTAGGTGGTCCATTGGCCATACCATGAAGTACAACTTCTCCTTCCTCGGTTTTGAATTTCAATTCCAGAGTTTGATAGTTCTGTGTGATTTCTCCAAGTGAATGTAGCCATTGCACTCCCAAAACCACATTGGTTTCTCTGCTAATGGTCAATGTTGTGAGATCACGTAAAAATCATCACAAACCTATGTGTTTTCCGAGAGTAATTTCCAACCCCCTCTCGGTGCATGGAATAGTAAAGCCATCTGCTATTGTAACATTGAAACCTTGGAATTCCTCTGTTTTCAAACCTCTTTGAGCTACCAAACTCTCATCAATAAAGTTGTGGGTTGCCCCACTATCAATCAAAATAGTCACCTTATGTCCATGTAGTACTCCATGTACTCTGAAAGGATGATACCTGGGTGCACCTGAAAGTGCAGCAAGAGTGCCATCTACAGTCTTTTCTTTACCTTTATCTTTGTCCACTTCTATTTCCTCTTCTTCTCCTTCATCGTCAGATATCACCTCTATGTAATGTACCTATCCCTTGGAAAGACATCTGTGACCGGGTCCCGACGATTCTCTGCAAGTGAAACACAACTTCTTCCTTCTAAGTTCATTTCTTGTTTCCATCTCTTTATTGGTTTTAGGCAGCTCCTTTTGTTGATGATCGGGTCCCCACGAGTTCTCTGGCAATGAACCACAAGCTGGTGCATTTCTGGTTTTGGTTTTACGCAGCCCATAAGGTGTTGGTTTTGGCTGTAGGTTGTCCTATAGGCTAATATCTCCCTTCGAGAGCTGTAGTTTCCAAATCCAAAGCCTTCTTTTATATATTTTTTAATTTTTATATAGATGGCTCCTTGTAGAGAAGTAGGGCTGAAAGCTTTCATTAAAACCCTAAGAGATTTAGTTAAACGTTCCATGAACAAAACAACCAATCTTCTCTCTGTTACATCAGGTACCATGACAAAAAGCTTCTAAAATTCAACTATATAGTCGCTTACTAAATGTAATTGTTTTAGTTGAGCTAATTCCCGGAAATGAATTTTTGGAACTACTGTATCAAATCTTTCTATCAACCTATCACTGAAATCAGCATATGAGTGAATGAGATTATGTCCCTGTGTGATTAGCCCATGGTGCCACCACTCATGTGCTATCCCTTCTAAATGAAGGGTTGCAAATTTGGGCTTCCTCTTCTATCATTGGCCTAAGGGATGGGAAGGTATCCAGCTTTTTTATCCATGCACGATCGGTACTCTTGCCAGAGCTGCCAAAAGTAGAGAGTGATAACTTCCCTCGTGTTTGTTGCAAGTCTCTTTGAGTAAACTGTGGTCTCGAATCAGCTCTTGGTCCACTCCTTTTTTTCTTCAGATTGATGAAATTAGTGAGTGATACAGCCTCTCTAATCTCACCTCGAAGTACCTGTATTCTGCATAGCTAGCAGCAATATCATCTGCAATCAATGGCTGAGTTTCAACCTCTGTAACTGCTTCCTCACTGTAGAGGAATTCAGGTTGGAAGGGCCTAGCAATAGATCTAGTGTTCGTCATCCAAGTGTGTTGGTTATTGTTCCCCCTGAAGAACTTCCCTCGTCGTGGGGAGTCCTTTGCACATTTGTGCCCTGCATAACTTGGATCGATTGACCCATCATATCAGCTAACTTGTCTTGTCCCTAAATAATCTTGTCAAAACGTGTCTCGTTTGGGTCCCAGTTTTCCATGACTTTTGGTTGTTCTGAAGCTTTCTTCTTTTCCCTTTGCTGGTATCTGATTTCTCTTTCACTAACCTGCATGAAGTTCAAAGCCGCAATTTTTTTTGCTTTTCCTCTATTGTTTTATTCCCTTTCACCAGTTGGGAGGAAATTCGCTCTAATACCACTGGAATATCCCTAAAAAATACTTTCTACCAAATCAGTGTTTGAATACAGTGGTATGGAGTTGAACTGGCGGAAGACTTGCACCCTGAATTGTCACTGCAACCCCTGAATGTAATTGCCAAGCTCAGATGTGAGGGTTTTCGTCCCCAAACCTGTATGCAAATGAGAGATTTCGTCCTCTATTGCTCTTGCAGAAGTTGGAGCCACTTGTAGACAAAGAAAATAATTGATGAATTTCCAAGATGTGTTACAATGAACCCCAAAGTCTGCCTTTATAACTTTCAGACACTCTAAAGTGGGTGTTTCCCTTTTTAAACTTCCATGCACAAGCTTGGAATTATTAAAAATAATAAATCCCTCCTCCATGTTGGTGCCCCATCCAAAAATAGGATTAAACACTTTTAAATAATCTTTTATTCACCTCCATGTTGGCGCCCCATCCTAATAATAGGATTAACGTATTTAAATAATACTTTTGTCATCCGTCTCTTCAATTTTGGCGTGCAGCTCTCTCTTCAACTTTGGATTAACAAAAGCATGCAGCTCTCCCTTCAACTTTGGTGTGCCCCCTTATTTATTTATTAATTCTAACTAAGAGCCTAATAATAGAGGTCAACCTTCTATTATTATTTTATTCTAACAATGCATTTTGAATTAAAAATATAATTTAAGCGTCCTTTTCCAATTAATATATAGAATATCTTTGGACCACTTGAATTAATTTATTTTCCTCTCTCAATTTCCCCTTAGCCTACGGAAAATAATAAAAAATAGGCTTCAGGTATCCAGAAGTAATTAATTTCAAAAAGGGGACATTATAGTTAGAGTGGTCTTGACAAGTGGAGAACACACTCATCTTCAATGATCTATGGTTTGACAATTGTGTCAGAGACACAAAGCCAACATTGCCTACAGATGCAAAAGAAACCAATATTTGGAAGCAAAAGAGTTTGAAAGCATTGGCCTTAATAAGGGCCTTAATTGATGTAGAAGATTTTCGTCACATTCAGGGTGTGATACTCCATGTGAAGCATTCAATAAGTTGAAGGACTTATAATTCTCACTTAAAGTTGGAATTCATATAGTTGCAGTTCAAATTGTTCCACCTTGAGTTGAAGAATGGTGATGTCATGAGTTTGGACTTGGGAATTCGTGTAGTCAAGCGTGATGTAGAAGCCACTGGTGTACAAATTGGCATATATATGATTGCTTTCATAAAGGCCCTTCTTCTTACTTACTCAATCTAGTTGGAGTCATTACAAACAAGGAATCAGTTGAAGACTCTAAATTTTGATCAATTGGTTACAAAGATAGACAAAAGGGAAAAGGATTTTCGAACAAAAACTGACTCCACGAGAAAGCATTTCCTATGCCCATCAAAAGGACAACTCTTGCAAGACTTCTTCCCTCAATAACGCTTCGTCCTCCAAAAATGATGACAAAGGGAAGAATAAGTGTAAAGGAGGCAAATATAATATGAACGGTGGACAAAAATAGAATAATAAACAACAATTGTTCTGCAAACAGTGAGGTAAAAAGGGAGCCATGAGGCTCATGAATGCAAAATTTCATAGGAGAAGATTGAAGCTTATCGCAAACAGAAAGAAGAAAAGAAGGCCATTAAAGAACCAGACTCCACTCAATTCACAAGTGAATATGTGCTCTCAAATATAGATGAGGAAGCAAATAATGTGTCATTGAATTTGACATGGTTTGATACTTGGGTCCGTGACACTGGTGCCACCCAACATAGGACTTTTCAAAAGGACTTCTTTGAGGAATCATGAGGAATGTTGTGGCCCAATATATCTGGCAAATGGATCAAGTTTGCAACCAGAAGGAAAGGGTACAATCCAACTCAAATGTCAAGGGCTTCCAAATTTCCTTTTTAAAATTGTCATCTACCTTCCTCAATTGAAAAGAAACTTCTTGTTTTTGGTGTTCATTCGTCAACAAGGGCACTCCATTTTACTGGACAATGGGTAAGTCACTAGCAAAATAAAAAGTGACAATGTAGTTGTATTGACTAGATGTGAGAAAGGCAAATTAATAAAACTCGGGGGGTGAGCCATCAATTTCATTGAATTTTGTTCATCTCGTTGAAGACAAAATGTCTCCAAGTATGTTGTGTCATGCGAGATTTAGGCACTCCAATCATGACTGCATTTTGTGTATTTCAAATAGAATGGTGTAGTAGAATTGCCCACCTTGCTCACAAAATCTAAGAAATGTGAAGCCTTCATTTTAGCAAAACACTCAAGAGGACCTTTTTAGAAGTCGGAATGGAAAGCCGACAAAAAGTTGGAATTGGTCCACCTTGACTTGTGTTCTCTTCCAATTCAATCAGGTGGTTGTCACAAGTACTTCATGTTTTTCATCAACCACTAGAGCAAAATGACATGGCTCTATTTCCTCAAACAAAATCCATAAGCCTCTGAAACATTCCAACAGTTTCAAACTATGGTGGAAAATGAAGCTAAAACCTGCATTGGGACACTCAAGAATGATAATGGTGGTGAGTACACTTCAAAGGCATTTGAAACCTATCTCAAGAAAAATGGGATCAAACACCATCTTACAGTTCCTCACAATCAACAAAATGGGGTAGTTGAGAGGATAATAACACAATGATGAATATGGTTCATGCAATGTTATATTTAAAGAAGGTAAATCTACAATTCTAGGCAGAGGCAGCACAAACAACAGTGTACCTATGAAACAAATCACCATCAACAGGACTTCCATCGAAGGCTTCATATGAAATATGTGGTGGTCATCTTTATTTAGTGTGCCATCTAGAGGGTTTTGGATCCACCTAAGGAGAAAAGGAATAAGTCAGACCACATGAGTCACAAATGCAATCACTTGGATACTCTGAATCCTCCAAGGCATACAAATTATACAATGAGAAAAACGAGAAAAACAAGAAGTTTCTTGTCATAAAAGATGTGGTCTTTTGTGAAACTGCAAAGGATGAAGCCAACATTGATCGACGATGTTGTTGACTTGAAATATATGCAAATTTTGATGTCTACAAGGAGAGTGATTTGGAAATTCCAAACATTGAGGGGGGGCATGCAGTTGGGAGTCATTTGATTCCATATTATCTCCTATAACAAAGATTGAAACTTTTTGTAAAGAAGAAAAAAAACTTCATCAAAAAATGAACAAGTGGCACAAGAACAAAGGGCAAAAAGTGAAGGAACTTTATATCATGAGATTGAGACACCACAACTACAAAAGAAGATGCCTAAATGGGCAAGACAGACATTGACAGATGTCCATCCTCGTGAAGTTGGAAAAACACAAAGTGTACATGCAAACGCACAACCAACAGAAAATGCCCTAGAAGAAATTCAAAACAAGATTGAACAACTCACCTCGAATGATTCTCTAGAAGAACTCAATGTTGCATTTGATTAGGACCAACCTCTTTCAAACAAGTTGAAAAGGATGAGTCCTAGAGAAAAACCAAGAGCGATGAGTATGACGCATTGGTGAAAAATGGGACTTGGAAGATAGTTGATCCTCCACTAGGTTGTAAACCAATTGGCTGCAAGTGCGTCTTCCACAACAAATACAAGGTTGATGACTCCATTGGCTGCAAAGGGTTGTGCTCAAAAGGAAGGAATAGACTACAATGAGACCTTTGCACCTGAAACAAAGTGGACAACTACTCAGACTTTGTTGACTTTAGCACCACAAAATGGATGGAAAATTCATCAAATGGACATAAAGACTGCATTTGTCAATGGTGATCTATAAGAATCAATGTACATGACTCAGCCTGAAGGGTTTGCAATGAACAACCAAGAGCACAAAGTATGCAAACTTGAAAAAGCGTTCTATAGTTTGAAACAGCCCCACATGCATGGTATGAAAAGCTTATCGAGCATCTTTTGAACATGAATTTCAAGCAAATTTGATTTTGAAGATGCAACTCTTTCTCTCAAAACAATTGACAAAATAGTTGTATTTTTGGTGGTGTACGCGGATGATCTGCTCATAACAAGGAATAATGACAAATATATAGCAAATATCAAAATAGAGTTGATGAAAGGGTTTGGAATGACAAATTTGAGCTATTTTCATTACTATTTTGGGTATTGAATTGCTTCATAAATCAAAGTCAATCTTCATAACTCAACTGAAGTGTATTCATGAAATTCTGAGCAAATTCGGAATGATAGATTGTAAGCCTCTCAATACACCCATGGAACAGAATCTGAACTGAAATTGACATCAGAAGGTTACATTGATTTGGTAAATGCATCCAAAAACGAACTCAATCAAAGTCTAATCTATGTGACCACAACTAGACAACATATTTCTTTTGTTGTTGTTTTGTCTAGATTCATGCAACAACCCAGAGAAAGACACTGGATAGCAGCAAAAAGAGTCCTTCGATATCTCAAAGGAACACACAATTTTGGGCTCAAATACTCTAGGGCAGAAGATTTCAAACTGGTTGGATATTCAGATTCTGACTATGCTGGTGATTTTGAAGATGGGAAATATGCATCAAATTTTCTATTGATTTGGGAATAGTTGTCAATTGGAAATCAAAGAAGCAACTAGTGTCAACAATTTCTTTAGTGGAAGCAAAATACATGGCCGCTTCACAGGCAATGAGAGAGATTTTGTGGCTCAAAAGGGTTCTTTCAGACTTGTAAAAACAACAAATTTCATCAACACCATTGATGGTTAACAACACATCTACAATTCAAAAGGCAAAGAGTCTAATCTTTCACGACCAAACCAAGCACATCAATACAAAATTCCACTTGATTCGACATCATGTGAAAGAATGCAGTGTCAACTTGCTCCATTGTCCTACTGCAGAGCAACTAGTAGACATCTTGACAAAATCACTTGGAAAGAAAAATTTGAGAAAGTTCAGAGGTGTGCTTGGCCTCACCATAGCCCTTGCGGATTTAGGGGTGGTGTAATAATATTATACATAATATTAGATAATCCTAAGTGTTATTTAGGAAAGTTTTTGTCTTGTAGTTGGAACTTGAAGAGTTCCAGTAGGTAGTTGAAGAGTCGTCTTACAATGTCAAGTGAACAGTCATTCTTTGGCTTATTTATTTGTAATATCCTTCATTCATTTGAAGATCAATGTGAATAAAATTTTGGTTTTGCACCTTATTATTGTTCATTATCACTCCATTATACCTGGCTTGACAATCCATATGCTTCACCATTTTTCATGCATTTCACTTTATGGTTCAAATTATCTGAGTTTCACTATTTTTGTATTTGACATGACTGTTGTCACCCAAAAGTTGCACCCTGATAGAGAATGGTGTGTGTACTCCCTCTCTCTCATGTTGACAAAATTGGAACACCTCAAGGTTGTGGATAACCTATGTCTGAGGTGAGCCTCTAGAGAGGGTTGGTTCCCTTGTGAATCATCTAAAAACTAAAACTTTGACAAGGAAAAGGGAGAAGGAATTTGAGAAAAGGGAAATAAGGGTGATACACCGATAATTTAACACATGCATGTAACTCTGCACATAGGGAAAACAAAGATCCACACACCTGCACAACTCTAAACAATTTTGCAAAATTAATTCAAGGGTTTAGGAGGAAGGACAACAATAGAGGGATTAAATTCCACACTATGGCAATACAATACCCTGTTAAACACAATGAAAACTCAGAAAACAACAATATGAGAGGGCAAAAAATGGATTTTATTACTCAGAGGTGTAAGTACAAAACCTCTATAACCAGAGCTCAACAGTTGCAAGTGTCTAATTAATTCTTTACAATGCAAAAATCATTTCCGATCAAACTCGATTGCTACTATTAATAATAGATTGTTGTCTATTATTAATTTATTTAATAATCCTCACGTGCTGCTATGCCAAAACCTGTATGATTGTTACATGTTTCTTACTTTTATTTATTATTTTCTCCTTATGTTGTTGCGCCAACAAGGACTGTGACTGTTGCATGTAGTTAGTTAACTCTTCTATTTATTTATTGCCATACTTCTCCTACATGTTATTTTCCTGACTTATCAATAAATTTTTCTCCCATCCTTTTGGCAGCAATACTATATAGGAACAACAGTTGCTTTTATCAATAAAAGCCCTTCACCTTTGGCGCCAATCTCTATTTAGAGAACAACAGTTGCTTTAATTAATTAAAAGCATGCTAATTTTATTAAAAGCACTCTCTTTTCCCTTCACCTTTGACGCATAGAGCTTTTCTAAAAATAGGACCTGAGTTTGCTTCTTAATTTATCTTCCTTTGACACATGGAGCTTTTATCTTTAGCCAAGTGCTATTTTTAGCGCCAACTACTTTTAGCAAGTGTTATGTTTAGCGAATGCTATTTCAGCCAATCTTCCACTTCAATTGCTATTTTAGCAAACTTCTATTTTTAGCCACACTATTTTTAGCCAAAGCTAAAAATAGCCATCTTCCAAAAATAGTCAATCCTTTGCATGAAAAATATGGTGATATTTTGGGAACATCACAAGATTGTTTGCCTGCTAAACAAAAAGATTAGTAGCCTTCTGCATCCATTGGGCTACGGAGTCACATACTTTTGTCAATAACTTGTATCCTCTGAAACAAAACCACTGAAATACTCTCTCCAACAAAAGAAAACATGTGCATGCAAACACTTTATTGAAAGGACAACTAACTAAGAAAACTGGAAAAACAATGTGAATGCAAGCACTTATTATGCAAGAAACAAACCTAAACTACTCCTAACCTAAACAAGGAGAAAGTAAAGCTAAACAAAACCACATACTGGTTGGGAGAAATAGTTTCCTTTTCTCAGAATGTACGGCCATGAGATCAATTTGGCAACTAGATCACATGGTATAAGTGCAGACATGGTTTGCACTATTAATTTGCTCAAAATATCAGCCCAGAAAAGAATGAACACCACTGTAGAATATGTACTTTGTCTTTGTAGATATTGGGGCTGATTTTTGGCAATTTGAAGCTCTTTTTTATGTTCTGAAACAAGCACGACTCATGGCAACTCCTTATGTGGCTCTAAACTAGCCAAATACCTGATTGGACATGGTTTTCTCATAGTTGATAAACTAATTTTTCTGATCTACCCCTCTTCTTTGTGTGTAATATCTTCATCTGGAGTACTTAAGTCCCTTCCCTAATCATATTGGATACTTGTAGACTGGTGATGCAGGAGCATCAAGAAGGAGAGTCAATTTTTGAGCAAAAGGCGTCTTGGTCATGATTAGAGAAGTTAAGGGGTCAATTAGAATGGGTTTGAGTCATTTAGAGGTCATTAGAATTCATGACATGTTGAGTTGTGGTGTCTAGTATTAATTTTTTTTGAAATAATGGCTTTTCCCTCCAAAAGAGGTATTTTGAAATTGTGAGTTATTCTAAACCATTGTGGACTTGTTTATGATGTGTTTTGTGGTATTAGGTGTTGAGGGTGTAGTTTAAGTCAATAAATGTCTAAAATGTTGAGGATGATGATATTATGCCTATAATGGCCATGTGTGAGCAATGAAAGCCTAGTGAAGTTAGTTAGGGTTATGTAAAGAGTCAAAAAAATGGGATAAATTTCGAGGAAAAGTTAGTTGTAGACACATTCCCTCGAGGAAGAGAGGAAGAAAATCAAGGAGATTGGAATTTTGGCAATGAAATATGGTTTTGTATGTGATACTTTGTTCTTGCAGGAACAAATGCCTTGAATCTTGATAATACAATGCATTTAAGTGTGGAATAAGCTTAAGAATTACCTTCTCATTTGAATACAGAGGCCCTTTCATGCTTTTCTGTCGTCAAACATGTGTATGGAAGTATGATATTGTTGAGGTAATCTCTGAAAGTAAGTAGAAATCTGATAAGGTAGATTATGTCTGAGAATGCTCTGCGTTATGGTTGTTTTAGCAAGTTTTGAGGTGGATATATCTTGTGATGTGATTGTTAAGCATTTTGTTTGGAGTGATATGATAAGATCACAGTAGAGTTTTGGTTAGTGTTTGAACAGGGTTTTCAAGTGCATGATCACCAAACCCTAAGTAAACCAAACTGTGAATAGAGATTGGGAAAAGTTGACTTATTTCTTGGAAAACAAGACCTGGGAATTGATCATATGAGACTTGAGAATCCTTCAGGGAGATACATTGATAACTAAAAGGAATAATGATTCTTGTCAAAACCTCTGTGCTTGAGAAGACTGAGAGTAGGAGAGAGAAAATCCTGATTCCTTACAAGCCGTAACTGTACCTCTGTGATTTCATCGAATTTTGAGTGGTTGGCATTGTGTTAGGTGAATGAGATATAAGTCATCTTCATGGAGGTCACAAAGGAAACGGAATAGTGACTCAGACTAAGGACAATTTTCCTTCAAACATGTTTGATTTCTCTAATCTAGCAATTGAGGGTTTCTAATTCTCTGTTTTCTAACAAGCATGTACAGTTTGGAAAAGTGGAAAATACCTATATTAGTTTGGAATATGCCTCACTGCTAACTCAGTCACATTTGATAGATAGAGATACACATATAAGTGAAGTTTGGAGCTTGAATGACAAGAAAAGAAAAAGTTATGAAGGTTTGAGTGTCTCACGGGTTATGCACAGACATACAGCTAGGGCATGATGGAAACTAGGTTTTGATGGCCTTAAACTTTGAATTTTGGATTGAGATTTATATCTTACCTTGTGGGAAGGTTCTTTAAAGGATGGAAAAGGAATTTTAGAAAAACATTGGACGAAATGCATTTTATACATGACAGTTTGGAGGAAGGTTATTCACAGTTTTTAGGGTTAATGAAAGGATGTCATGTTACAAAGCAAGTATGTGACAGAAGAAAGATATCTTCTTGAAACTTAGGAGGCAGGGGAAATGCAATAATGGGTGCCTAAAAAACATGCACAATACACCTTGACACCTCATACAAAGAAAATTATGCATGCCAGAAGCCTATAGCAGACCTAGTGAGGGTCTAGAAAGCAAAAACCCAAAAGGTGGTGTATAGGGAATTGTGTAGGGAGATGGTCTACGAAATTTTAGGAGCATTTCAATATAGCCTAAAGTGAACTAAAGAAGCTATCAGAGCTTTCTAGGTACTTGTAGAAGTATGAATGCAAGGTTAGAGCAGAGTGCATGGTCTTAAGGGGCTTATAAGGACAGTTTGAGGACATTGAAGAAAAGGTGGAGTTTTGAACATTGGGTATGCATTGAGATGAATGATATAGCATCGTAAAAGGAGAAGGACATAGGTGAAGTGTTGACCAAGACCAAGCTAAAGTATAAGCCAAATTTGGGGCTAGATTTGCTTAAGACTTTTGTGGACAAGAAGTGGGAAACAAGGCAAAAGAAGAAGCTTAAGTCAAGATTCTTGAATTCAGAGATAATGATGATGATGAAGGCTTAAAATGGGATCAGAGATGGGTTGAATAGTGCAGGAAGGAGCCAAATGACCTACTAAAATCAAATTGACAACTAGACAAGCTTTACAAACATGATAATTAATGCTTGAAGTGATAGATTTTTGGTTCTTGTTTTGATGTTTAGATGAAATTGACATGGTCCTCTCCATCAACTGGTCTGAAACATTTCCTACCTCATCCTTTGCAAACAATCCCATATTTGGCTCATTTTAAAGCTCAAAAGAAGATGTAATAACAATAGAGTCTTTATTGAAAAAGATAGATGATGGAGGTGGAATACTTACAATTGCAATTGGCTCTTCCTCATCATCGGAATCTTTTAATTCTGATAAAACCTCATCCTCTTTATTGTTCATGCTTGAGGAAAACTCCTTTTGAATTTGAATTTCTTCGTTGATTTCCTCCTCTGTATGACAGTTTGCAAGCTGATTTGAATGTGATAAAGGCTTAAGATTGCTGATATGATCCTTACAAACATTCATATGCTCCTTCAAGACATTATCTTTACATTGTATCTCAAGAGATTTGAGAAAACTTTGTCTAACCTTTGCTTGTTGGTCATATTCCTCTTGTTGCTCTGTAACTTCAACCACTTTCATGCACTCTTCTATTGTAGGCTTGAACAACCATGGAATTTGTTTGTCCTTAAAATGTAAGCTCCATTTTGTTAGATCTTGCCTGAGAACTTCTTCACTTGGCTCTTTAGTTGGCTGCTCTTCCAAACTGATTTGCCGATTAGTTTTATTCCAGAATGGATTTGGGAATATGAGGGGAGGGGTGGGTTGGGTTGCTAACTGATTTTGCAATGGTTGAGATGATTGGAGAGGTGTAAGATCTTGTGGAGGAGAAGCTTTAAGAAAGCTAAGAATTTGGGACTTGGGCTTCGGTTGAAGTGGTTGGAAAGTAGTAGGAGGGCTGCATAATGATAGTGAAGAATTACCCCATTGACAGGGTTTCTCAACACTAGATTGGTAAGCTTCCATCTCTTCATTCCACTATGATATTTGTGGTATTAATTCAAACACAAAGTCTATCTTTTCTTGAGGGTTATACCAGTTTGGCATATGACTGACCCATGAATAAGGTACCTTGAATCCAAGCTTGGTTGCCTTGATGGTACTTGTTGCCCTCATTTGTACCATTTTTATCTCCAAGTGTTGTACCTGCATATGAAAATCTACATATTCCTGCTCCTAAAAAACATGCTTATTAGGATAACCATACAAATTGTTTGGATCATGGGCATATTCATTATGATAGGGTTTATAATACTGATCTCGAGGAGGATTTTGAAACTGGGAATCCCAATGAGGAATTGAAGTCATGATTGCACAACCTCATAAAAAGATGGAAAGATGGAGGAAATGGTTTACTGATTGAGAAAAAGGGATCTTTGGGCCAATGGCATCGCCAGATGTTAAATATTTGTCTGAAACACTGATATTTGCTAAAATCAACATCAACTTCTTTAGCAAATTTTTGTACTGTCCCACCGAAAGTGCCAAAAATTGTTGTCATCTAGAAGTTGCACCCTAATAGAGAATGGTGTGTGTACTCTCTTTCCTGTTGAAAAAATTGGAACACCTTAAGGCTGTGGGTAACCTAGGTCTAAGGTGAACCTCCAGAGAGGGTTGGTTTCCTTGTGAATCACCTAAAAATTAAAACTTTGACAAGGAAAAGGGAAAAGGAATGCGGGAAAAGGGAAATAAGGGTGATACACCAATAATTTAACACATGCATGTAACTCTGCACAGAGGGAAAACAAAGATCCACACACCTGCACAACTCTAAGCAATTTTGCAAAATTAATTCAAGGGTTTAGGAGAAAGGACAGTGGTAGAGGGATTAAATTCCACACTAAGGCAATACAATACCCTGTTAAACATGATGAAAACTCAAAAAACAACAGTATGAAAGGCAAGAAATGGATTTTATTACTTGGAGGTGCAAGTACAAAAGCTCTAAAACCATAGCTAAACAGATGCAAGTGTCTAATGAATTCTTTACAGTGCAAAAATCCTTTTCTATCAAACTTGACTGCTACTGTTAATAATAGACTGTTGTTTGTTATTAATTTATTTGATAATCCTCCCATGCTGCTGCGCAAAAACCTGTATCATTGTTGCATGTTTCTTCCTTTTATTTGGTATTTTCTCCTTATGTTGTTGCGCCAACAAGAACCGTGACTGCTGCATGTAATTAGTTAACTCTTCTATTTATTTATTGCCAGACTTCTCCTGCATGCTGTTGTTTTCCTAATTTATTAATAAACTTTTCTCCCATCCTTTTGGCACCAACACTATACAGGAACAACAGTTGCTTTTATCAATAACAGTCCTTCAGCTTTGGCGCCAATCTCTATTTGGAGAACAACAATTGCTTTAATTAATTAAAAGCATGCTAATTTTATTAAAAGCATTATCTTTCCTCTTCACTTTTAGCGCATGGAGCTTTCCTAAAAATAGGACCTGAGTTTACTTCTTAATTTGTCTTCCTTTGACGCATGGAGCTTTTAACTTTACCCAAGTGTTATTTTTAGCGCCAACTACTTTTAGCAAGTGCTATTTTTAGCAAATTCTATTTTAGTCAATCTTCCACTTCAATTGCTATTTTTAGCAAACTTCTATTTTTAGTCAAACACTATTTTTAGCAAAGCTAAAAAATAGCCATCTTCCAAAAATAGCCAGTCCTTTTCGTGAAAAATATGGTAACAATGACCAAAGTAAATTACTTTATTCTCTATTCATACACATTCTTCTACACAGCATAACAATGAATGAAATAACACATTGTTTTTCACCAAAACATATTCCTCTAAAATCTCTATTCATAGACACCTTGCTACACAAGCAATACAAAACTATCATGTCACTTTATGGTTAAGATTTTTGTATGTATTTCACTATTTTAATATTCAACCAATCAATATGTGCTGATCCATAATGGAAAACCTTGCCAATCTTTCTATCCATAATGGTAAGACCATTATAGAGTACATAATACTTGCTCAAAAGTATGACAATTCATATGCTAATTATAGGCATCATCGTGTATGATCAGCATATGAAAAAACTTACTAATATTTGTGTTCATAAACGTAAAACCACTAAATGGTACACAACACCTGCACAAAAGTCGAACAATTCAAATGCAATCATATGCATCATCAAGCATACAATTAGCAAATGCATTGTCACATGTTTGAGCAGGCATATTGGAGTGGTCATGATAATAGGGTTTTTCATAATTGAGTAAAAAACCCGCTGTCTTTTTCAACAAAACACATTACTTTATGCTTTGTTTGTACACCTCTGCTGCACATCACATCATTGAACTGAATAACACACTCTTTTTCACCAAAACATATTACTCTATGTTTTGTAGTCACACACACCTTTGACAACATTGAGTCAAAATCAGTCTTTTCTGGAAAAACGTAGCTCTGTTCATACACCATGTGCTACACAACACAACATTGACCTGATACCACAATGTTTTTCACCAAAACATATTACTCTATGTTAAGTATTCATACACATAGTTCAAAGAATTGGGTAAATACCCGAGATTTTCATGAAAGCATGTTACTCAATGCTTTGTTTATACACTCTCTGCTGCACAGCAAACCATTCAACATAATACCACAATTTGTTTATCACCAAAACATATTACTCTATGTTCTATTCATAGACACATTGTTGCATGAGCAATACAAAACTATTAAATGAATTTATGGTTCAAATTTATGGGCATATTGAAGTGGTCATATTTTATTTTTTTCAACATTGAGTGAGAAACACACTTACATTTTCACCAAAAAATGTTACTCTATGCTCT
This sequence comes from Taxus chinensis, assembly GCA_019776745.2. Taxonomy (NCBI): domain Eukaryota; kingdom Viridiplantae; phylum Streptophyta; class Pinopsida; order Cupressales; family Taxaceae; genus Taxus; species Taxus chinensis. Next base: position 67,654,803 of record CM034153.1, on the reverse strand, counting down.
GTTCATACACAGTTTGTTGCATAACACAACAATAAACTGAATAACACATTGTTTATTTTCACCAAAACATATTACTCTATATTTTGTATTCATAAATAGCCTGGACGACATTGAGTGAAAAAAACAGTGTGCTTTTCAGCAAAATTATATTAGTCTATGATATGTTCTTACAACCTCTGCTACAAGGTACAACATTCAATAAAATAACTCATTGTTTTTCACCAAAACATATTACTCTATTTTCTCCCAACAAAACAATATTTTAGTTGAATCTCTTAAAACCTACATTGTTCATACAACCACTGCTGTACATTACATCATTCAACAGAATAATACATTGCATTTTTCACCAAAACATATTACTTTATGTTCTCCCAACATAACAGTATTTTAGTTGATGTTGACAGGGTTTTTCATATTATGAAGCTTCTTTACGATGTTTGCGGGATTTATATGAACATTATAATATACCATGGAAGCCATAAACATATAAAAATAATAATAATGAAGAATATATAATAGTTTACAAGGAAAATGCATAAACATCAAGGAGTATATGTAAATATCCACTAATTAGTAGTTAAGAATGTAAATAAGAGTTAAGCAATGGTTATCACGAGTCATTATGAGTGAAAAGACATAACTTTTGCCTTTTAAAGGTTTTACAATGATGAAAAATGAGGGAGGAAGTGGATATCACGAAAATGAGTGAGAAAAGATTATATAATCATGAAGAACAAAGAAAGAAATCAATGTAAGAAGTGAGGGATATAAATATAATCAATTAAAACATATATTTCTGAATTTTATGTAATTGTGATCAATGTGTATGTGATATTTGTTTTTTGAGCCATTCACGAGTCAAGTATTATGTTTATTCATGTTTAATAAAGGATAATTGTTACTTTAAAAGAGATAGCTATCCTCTTGGTGATGTTAGCTCTAGTTGGGATAAACGAACTACTTAACCCTCACATTCACGTTGAGGCTTAAGGTCAACAGTTGAATATCCTAAATCCTATGTTGTTCATACAACTACTGCTGAACATTACAACATTCAATGGAATAACACAGAATTTTTCACCCAAAAAAATAACTCTATGTTCTCCGAACAATACATTGTTTTAGTTGAATCTCTTAAAATCTGCATTGTTTCGAAGGATTCAAAACATTTATAAGTTACACATAGATTCCTCGGTATATGTTGTGAAGTTTGACACTAACTTTATACATTTTCATGCAACATCATTAATTCAATTCATATTCCACACAATGAAAAGACAGACTAAATGGGAGCATATGATATGTCTAGAGGACCAAAATGTGGGTAATGTGAATCCCTTTTTATCAAGCAAGGATTTGGAATGGACCTCAACTAGGGAAGAAAATGAGGAGATTGATTTACATGCAGCAATTCCTCTTGTCAACGTTGAAGCCTTTGTAAAAGGTGAAAGTTTGCATGATGGTACAAAGAGAATATTTTTTTACAAGTTGCATAGGAAATATAAATTTTTTGACTACGCGGACTATATGACAAAGATATACTTGAGGTTTCCAGCATGATTTGATTATTTTCATGTTGAATGTCGTTAATACAGTTTTATGATCTTTGACACAAATATTATATTTTTCTTGAATAGGGTTTGTATTTAAATATTGTGATAACTTTAGTCTCATGTTGCTACTGCTATTGGTGTGCATATGGTTCCCAAGAAAATTTAAAAAGGAACAAAACCCCAACATGAGAGAGAATTAGAAGGTTTCAAAAAAATTAATGGTTGCTAGACCCACTTTCTGTTTGGATGATGTATGGCAAACCTCAAGTTATAGCAGTGTTACGCGGGGACGCATCCCGCCCTGTTTTGACACGTCCCGGACGTCCCGGACGTCTTGGGGACGCGGGGACGTGGGGGAAACGTTTCCCCCACGTTTCCTTTTTTTTTTCTAGGAAACGTCCTGGGGACGTCTGAAAACATTGGGAAACGTCCCGGGGACAGGGAAACGTGGGGGGGACGTCCAGACGTCCCCCACGAATTTATTTCCTTTTTTGGCATTTTTTTGCTTTTTGGTGAAAAAATCACAAGCATAGAAAAAAAATTGCCATTTTTGGAAAGGGTCCGGGAAGATGTAATAGCAAAAACTTGCATGTGCCATAACTTTCATTCTGTGGCTCCGTTTCAGGTGTCGTTTTCTCTAAAAGTGCATATTTTATTGCACTCTATGCATTGATGGCAATAATTTTCTTATTTTCATAAAATCAATTTTTGCGCCTTTTTGGACCAAGCAACTTCTTGCAAACTTCTGAAAGAATCATGAGTATTAAGGAATGTATTTGATGTTTATGAGTTCAAGTTTCACCTTATTTAAATCTCAAATGGTTTTATTTCAGCTTATTTATATAATTTAGTCACTATATCTTTATATTTTAAATATTTATATATTTTTTAATTAGCCGTCCCCCCGCCGTCCCCAAAATTTAGAAATTCTTTGCCGTCCCGGAAACCCCGTCCCGTTGTCCCCCCGTCCCCCCGTCTCAGGTAACTATGAGTTATAGTGATTACCTATGATGAAAAGAGTTACTTTGACTCCAATGGTGAGTTTTGCCATGGCATCAATGACACTAGTAATGAGCCATGACGTGCATTTGCACCAAATTTGTCTCGTGAATGAAAAGATTATATTAAGTCCATACTGTTGATGGGTGTCCTCATTGACACAATTTACAAAAAACACTACATAAATTATGGATTGGTTGAGCTCCTAGATAAGATGTATGGATCCTTGTTGAGGAGGGATGTGTTGAACGCATGGAATAAGATATAGTCCATCCACTCTCAAAAACACAATGATGATGTCGTAGTGTGAATTTGTGGCATATAAGAAGTGAGGAAGAGTTTTTCCCTTTGATTGGAGGCCCAATAGAAGGGATGTTCCATTTATCATAGTGATTCAAACACCTTGGATACATGAGATAATGGTCAAGCACTCACATAATTCCATAATTGCAATGGGTTCAATGTTCTCTTGGCATAAGTGAAGAATTTGTGGTTTCATATGTCTATTAGAATTTGTTGGGCATAATTTGGGTGACTACGACTGTCTAATGTTTGTAATCCATTATGTAAATGAATTCATGATTATGTTACCAATGTGTTGTCCCCAATTTTGAACTCAAGCAAAATTTAAAGTACACCAATCAAATTTGGTCACAATTGATCAAATCCAATCAAATGAAAGAGTTGAACTGAATTTAATAAGCGTACAGGGTTAAAGAGATCAGCAATTTGTTTAAGTGTTCAAAAACTAGAGTGTGTTGGACTTTCAAACTTTTGGTGCACGCTTGCAATTTGCATGCAAGTTGCGTCCGAACCTCTAATTCCCTGATTTGCTCTTCCCCCTTTGTTGATTAGACTTTTGACTTGCACGAGCAGGCCAAAAGTCCATTCCCTTTATTGTTCAGACATTTAGAAGTTTCTATGGCATGCAAATCGACTTTGTCAATTTGCAAGTTGCAAATCAACTTTGTCAATTCACAAGTTACAAATCGTCTTTGTCAATTCGCAAGTTCTAAATTGTCTTTGTCAAATCACAAGTTCCTATCTTGTGCAAATTGACTTTGTCAAGCTTACATGTAGTTGAAAAATAAGGAGATCTCTCTTATAAGTATGTATTTGTAAATCATTCGAAATAACTTTTACCAATTGGATATTTTTACTTGGAGAGGCCACTTTGAGAGACTTTCTGAAGAGATTTCTTCACAGATATGTGGAGAGACCTTTGGTTGTCTAGGATATTATAAAAGGACATTTCATCATTTCTTGAGGGGATTAGAATTGCTAGAGACATGGAAAGATTTTTCGCTAGACTTTGTGTTTCCCGTGATTTTGTACAAGATCTTGTATGAGAAGAAAGTGTATGAGATTGTGTTCATCTTTGTGAAGAAATAAAAAGAGATTTGTTGAACTTTGTGTCACGATTTATTTGGCAATAGTATGTTTTCTTACGTCATGTGGTCATCCTTCTTCATTCCTTTCATGTATGTAGAATCCTCATCAAATTGTTTCTTATATTAAATGATTGCTTGCAAACTAAAATAATATTTGCGTGTGCTTATTTGAAATGCAAGTTTTCCTTTCTTTCTCTCTGAATTCCCCATTCCTTTCTTCTTGCCTTTCAGGTTATATTCTTTTCTCAGGAGTAAAATCTCATCCCCGCAAGTTATTTCATGTGAATATTTTACATATCCTTTCTTACTCGTTATGGATTTCAATAAAGGGCATCTCCCCTCACAATAGAGGAGGGACTTTATCCCACACAATGCCAACACGATGCTCATTTTTTTATGCAAGTAGAATCACATTCACCACAATAGAGTATATAATGTTCAGTGATTTATGCTTTCACAGTCCATAAAATGAGATAAAGTTTTTTGGATAAAACTGTGTGTGAGCTTTTCTTATCTTGTGTGAGATACGAAAAGCTCACACATGGTTTAATCCAAAAAACTTCGTCTCGTCCACGATGTAGTTTATATCCAAGGAGATGTTGTAGACGCCACACACCTTTGCAGCCATACTTCCATGAGGATGCTGTAGATGCTAGACAAATAACTTTGGAGCCTTACTTCCACAAAGATGTTGAAGGTGCCACACAAACACCTTTGAAGCCTTTCTTCCATGACTTTTGGTCTGCTAGAACACATGTTTCAGGTTTGTGCTCAACACAATTACATTGTGGTCCATTGTCAACGTTGTACAATTACTTATATGACTATTTCTAATGTTTTCCATGTCTAGTACTGTATTTCTTCCTGTTGTGTTTGTAACTGCAAACATTATAATCCTCAATGAGGATGGACAAGAAATTGAAGTGGTAACTATTTGTATCATTAAGTAAATCCTAATTCATTTCAATAATTGTAGTATAACTATATACAAATTAAATGACAAAATACCTATGTTCCACCAAGTTTCCGGGACGGGGACGGCAGGGAACAGAGGGATGTGTTTCCGGGACAGATTTTTTTGGAGGCCTTTTTTAAGTGGACGACTAGGGGATAGCTAAGGGAAAATATAAGGGAAAATATAGGAAATTTCAAATATTCATATGGTAACATTGATAAAGCATTCATTGCACGTATTATAGGACCTTAATACATAAAATTGGAGCTGAATTGAGATTTCAGATAAGATTCAAGTTTCAATTACAATAATAATTACAATGAAACGCCCAAGGGCTTCAAGTTTCAATTGCAATAATAATTACAATGAAATGACCAAGGGCTTCAAGTTTCAAGTAGTCACTATAATATGTCTGAATCATAGACAAAGCATATAGTACACAAGACCTGCACAAAAGTCTAACAATTCAAATGCAATCATGTGCATCATCAAACATACAATTAGCAAATACATTGTCACACTTTTGAGCAGGCATATTAGAGCAGTCATGATAATAGGGTTTTTCATAAATGAATAAAAAACCCGCTATTTTTTTCTAGCAAAACATATTACTTTATGCTCTGTTCATACACCTTTCCTGCACAACACAACATTGAATTGAATAACACACTCTTTTTCAATAAAACATTTTACTCAATGTTTTGTAGTCTCACACACCTTTCACAACATTGAGTTAAAAACTTTTTTTTTGGAAAACATGTTAGTATTACTCTATGCTCTGTTCGTACACCTTGTGTTGCACAACACAACATTGAACTAATACCACAATGTTTTCACCAAAACACATTACTCTGCATTATGTATTCATACACATAGTTCAAAGAATTGGGTAAATACCCCTGTGTTTTTCATGAAAACATATTACTCAATGCTCTGTTTATACACCCTCTGCTGCACAACAAACAATTCAACATAATAACACAATTTGTTTATCACCAAAACTTATTACTCTTTGTTCTCTATTCATAGACATGTTGTTGCATGAGCAATACAAAAGTATTAAATGAATTCACAGTAGAATATTGCTCTCTTGCCTTCTTCTCACTATTGTTCTCTTTTCTTCTCTCTGTTGTTTTCTTTTTGTCTTCTCCTTCACATATGGGAAATGACAAAAACAAGTTTTTTTATTTTGTTTTAGTTGTAAGAGAGGTTTTAGGTATAGTTTAGTTAGGAATGAGTGTGGGGGGCTCACATTCCTTTTTAAAAAATTAACTTTGTGTTTTTAAAAAAAAATTAACTTTACCTTTGTTGGGACGTAGGGGATGCCCAGACGTCCCCGGTACGATCAAGGGACTTGTAGACGTCCCTTGCCGTCCCCTGCTCAAATTTTGACGTCTCGGGGACGTCCCCGATTTTTTTAGCAGATTGGGGTTGGGTAGGGGATGTTTCCTACCCGTCCCCGAGTTTCCAAAATGTCCCTGGTACGGGGACGAGCCTAAAAAGGCAAGGGCTTGTCCCCGTGGAACATAGCAAAATACATTATTTATGAATTTGTGAACAATCAAAATACATGAGGGAGTTATTGATGAATTTGTGAAGACTATTTTTTATGAAATAATTCTGATATGCCCTAACAATAATCAGTTGGCATTTATTAATCAGAGAATTCATCTGGGTATGGACTCCAATGAAACATGACATTGATAGTCTTTTCAAATTTATGTGATTTTATTTACATTGTGAAGTTTAAATTGAGTGTACTTCTGAATGCAGTGACTGTTGTATGGGGAAGCATAGGAGAGGGCAGAGTATTTGGGAGTTGTCATGTTCTTACAAACCTTTTTTATAGAACTTGAGATTATCTGCAATCTGGCTTGCCAGAAATGTTTACCCTGTTTTGCATTGTTGTTGTCTGATTTCAAAATGGAAACATAATAATATCTCTGAAACTGTCTGTTAATCAAGCGTCGGGGAAATCAAGAAACTTTACCTAAACTGTGTCTTCAAGGAAATCAAATTCTGCCTCCTTTTGGAAACAGCAAAGTCAGCTTCTTAGAAGCTTGATCCCTGTAAGAAAAATATGATAAAAGGATGTTAGCAGAGGGTAAAGTAAATATGTTTTGTGCATGTTTTGAAATAGTGAAATACATAAACAAATCTGAACCATGGAGTAATGTCAACTGTAGTGGGAGAAGTGGATTTAACCACAATAGAGCAATAGGATTGTTGTGAGGAAGAAGATATTGTGAAAATATGCAAGGAAAACAAAGACTCTGAAAATACATATCTTTATGGTAACCAATCCAATATGTCCAAAAATGCCTTGGCCACATTCTCAAAAATGTGTTAATTCTTATGCTAATCATGTGCTTGATGATGCCCATAATTATTAGCATGTGAATTGTCATACTTTTGAGCAGGTGTTGTGTACCCTAAAATGGTTTTACTATTATGAGCAGAAAGATTTGCAAGGTTCCCGATTAAGGATCAACCATATTGGATTGGTCAAATATTAAAATAGTGAAACAAATAGGTAAATCTGAACCATAAAGTCATGCAATTGTGGTATTGTCCGTGAATCAGGGTGTCTATGAATCAGAACATGGCGTAATATGTTTTGGTAGAAAAACAGACTACAATGTGTTATTCCAATCAATGTCGTGGTGTGAGGAGGGTGTATGAACACGGCATAGACTAATATGTTTTGCTCATGTCAAAAATGAAAAATAATGAAATATATAGAGAAATTTGAATCATAAAGAGTGAAGACTTTTCAGGCCAAACCCAGAAAATATGTTTTTGACCATATGTGTGGTATAAACATAGTGTGTTATTCAGTTAAATGTTGTGCTAGGTTTTTTGCTAAAACAGTGCAGCAGGGGAGTGTGAATGAAGAGAATATGGTGTAATATGCTTGGTGAAAATCACGGTGTCTTGTTTGAGTTCAATGTTGAGCTCTTCACGTTGCAAAAAGCAGAGCTTAACATTGAACTGAAACAACACACTATAGTGTGAGGGGTAGGTATTCATGATTCTAATCCACTGCTCAGTACATATTTGTTGTTGATTTTTCACTGTTATTAGCATTGTGTGGATTTTTGAATTTTTATGATTTAGAAGCGAAAACTATTGGTATAAGGTATACACTATACAGAGCTCTGTATACTCTCTGTATAACTGCATACCTTTGCAAAATGTTGGCAGAGAACTTTATACAGAGAGTATACGCAGCTAATTGTTTTAGTTTAATAGACAAGGTTATATTCAGCTCATCTCCCTTACAAATCAAAGTCAAAAACTGGCTTTTTAACATCATCAAACCTCTTTATAAGATTACCGTCAAAATAATAATGGATGAAAACACATTTTACAGTAGTTATTACATGTGATCCACATTTAATCTGTTTAATATGGCAAAAACAAGACTCGACTGTCATTATCTAAATCTGAAAAATGGTCTAACATAATATGGTGGTATGGTCTGCTACGTTTGTTTCCATATTAAAAGTTTAAAAAACCAACAATTTTTTTTATGTATTTCTAGGGTTTCATTTGACGAACACAAAAACTGCTAATTACAGCTTATTAAAAAAATTAAGGAAAAAAATAAACCACAATATTCACGGATATTCTCTATACAGTGGATTAAGAACATGAATACCTACCTCAATATGCACGGATTTGGGCAGAGATAAATGGCACTGACACCCGTGAGCTTCGATAAAGATGTACCTTTAAAAAGACTCACAAAAATCAGGAGAATGGATTAAACCACGTTTAACAGAAACTACTCAATTTTTTTAATACAAAAACTACCTAAATACCTGCAAAATGGCAGTGGAAATGGCCCTCGAATCACAGCGAAAATAACACAAATTGCGTTTCAAATAAGCTCTGCTAAAAAAAGTCTTTTCAAATTAGGTCTGCAAACCCTAGCCGCAATGGCAGCAAGGAATGGCGTTATGAGAACGCTGGTCCAAAGATGTGTTCGCAGCGACGACATTCATGAAATGGCAGCACAGGCTTCCGAATGAGAACAACTCCTCGAAAATGAACTCGCCATCACCTCCGAAACGATGCTGACGTGGCATGTAAGTAGAAAACGGGTTGGGACTCTCTATAATATTTTAATAATGTCCACGAGACTAAAAGAGTTTGGGTACCTAAGGTGATGGTTCCATGGAGTTTCATCGCTTAAAAAGTTGAGCGGTTATTGCTGAGATAAATCACGACAAATTTAGAGAGGTGCGGTCCTATGGACATTAAAACTAGCAATTGCACATGAGTTGCAAGCTACGCTGGATGTGCACAAATTTTGTTTGCCAATGAGGAATATTAAAAAAGAAAAAATAAAAAACATGTGTTGTAAACAACAAAACGGCTGGAATAGGGTAGCCGAAAAAAGCTCACCGGAATTTGACACTATCCAGCAAGGGCATCCTCAAAAAGAGACACCTCCGGTGTAATTATATTTGCTGGAAAAATTCATGGGTATTAATTACTAAAAAAATAAATAAACATTATTGATTAATTTTGATGTAGGCCATATATTTTGGAGCAAACCAAATGCAAATATGCCATGTGGCAGAAAAAAAATGAAAAAAGTTTAAGCATGTAGAATTTTTTTTTAATCCTCACTATTTGCCTGGGGTGGAAAATCTCAGAAATTTCTTAAAGATTTTCTCTCAAGGAGCAACAATACATATTTCATTTTCATGGGACCATATTTACCAAAATTATAGGAGCAGTAGCCCTCGGCATGGGACCCCTACCTAAGAAACAAAAACATAATCAAGGGATTGGAGAAGCTACAAAAGATTGGTGGTTACATCCTAGTTCAAAAATCTTGCAACTATTCTAACTCTGAAGTTTCATTCTCTTAATATAGATCTTGGTCAGAAATTTTTTGTTTTTACTAATACTTTTTGTTTCAAATATAGGCAAGTCATCTAAGTGTCTAGCCCAAATGTTTTCATTAGCGAAGCACTCCATGTTATAGTGTCATTTTGTCTCAACCCTACCTGATGTGTAAAAAATACGTATCGGCCCTTCCCACTTTTCTTTCGTGATCTTCCACATACCTGTCTCACAATGGAGTTAGTGTGATCCCGTTCTCAATTGACTAATGAGCATATTCATTCTCCATTTCATTTTTGCATGTGTAAGTTTTTTGATCATGCTCGTACACGAGGTTAAACTCCATTATGTAATATTGGCTTTTCCTCACTATTGTTTGGGTCCACATGCCTAATTTAAACTTTTCCCTCGTACATTTATTTATCTTTTGGTTGATCGTTGGGTCTTCATGTATTTTTGTATCCCACTTATCCATCCATACTTTGTTTTGTTCATCACACCTTATTTCTTCTACTCAACTCTTCTTTTATTGTTACCTTTGGCTACATATCCTCCTTCATGCCCTCTATTTTTTTATGTAGTTGCTATCCAATTTTGCCCACAGGGAAAATTTGATCAAACGTGACCTTGCACAGGAGGAAATGGAGAGGTTGTTTCAGTCATGCAAGCTTACATTTCAATTCCGAAAATTAGGTTGCAGGCATGCTCGACAATGGAAATGCAAGGTCGACAAATGAATGGCCAAAGGAACATTGAAGGAGATCAGAGCTCAAGTGGAAGAATGGAGAAAGGCTCGAAGTATTTAGACTTCACATTTTCGGCATTTCAGAGACAAGGCGGGAAAAAAATTGAAAATTTTGAAAGAGGAAAAAGCTCGAAATCCAAAATTCCAGAATTTCAGACTTTCGGGTTTCAGGGTTTCGGAGAAAGAGAATGGCCAATCGGAAAAAACCAAGCAAAAAACCCGAAATCCAAAACTACAAAAGTCTGAAATTTCAGACTTTCGGGATTCGAAGTTTCGAAGATTTTGGTGGGTGTGAAGGAATGAATAGTGAAAAAAGTCTGAAAGAAAAATGTTTGAAATCTCGAAACTCTGAAACTCGAAAGGTTTCAGATTTCGAAAAGTCCAACTTGGTTCGAGGTCAACGTGGCTGCATTTTTAGAGTTTCGGAGATGTGGAATTCAAAGTTTTGAATTCTTCGGCGGCAAAATAGGAAAAGCGACCAAAAATGTCCGAAATCCTAAAAGTTTGAAACCCAAAAGGTTTCAGATTTTGAAAATTCAAACTTGGTTTGGGGTCAACGCGGTGGCATTTTTAGAGTTTCGGAGATTCGGGTTTCAGAGTTTCAGAACTCCCATGTCAATTTTTTGATGAAAAGTAACCTGAATTCCTAAACCAAAATGTCTGAAAGTCTGAATTTCGGGATTTCAGAGGTTGCATGCATTTCGGACTCCGAAAAAGGAAGATCAAGAACTTGCATTTTTATAGAATGACACCCTGACCTTCATATGGCCATAAATTTTGACTGGGAGCTCGGATTTGCACAAGAAAGGACTTTTTGGAAAGCTTACAGTCTCCTCTACGCAACTACAACTAGTTATCTTAATTTAAGTGAGACTAAGTTATTCAAAATGAAGAAATACAGTCCACCATTTTTTAGGGTGTCAGGCTTCTCACCTACCAAAATAATGAAGTATGGGCTTCCTTTCTTGCCCAACAAGGCATAGTACATGGAGGCATGGGTTTTGCAGTAGAACCCATCATTGTTGCAGGTAAATTCAATGCATTCTAGGGTGGTTGAAGCAAGAACTTGAATTCTTCTCTCCCCTTCTCTCATTCTTCCTATATATTGTAAGGAGGGGCATTTTTCAAAAGGTTGGACGATTTTACTTTGCACCCTCTCTTTTTCTCTTATCTGTAAGTGAATTTGTGGAGTTCAAACGTCCCATCTAAATTGTAAAATACAAGCTTTCCTCTTGGCCATTGTAATGCACTGTATCATCTTTAGAGCAATAATAAAATTCTTTGCGTGATTTTCAACCCTTTCTAAAGCTCATTCCATATTCCTCGTATCTCATTGCAATCTTGGTTATCTGTGCATGATGGTTGTATTGACATTTTTATGGTTTGTGTTTGATGGAAAAGTAGGTGTTCAACATTCCTTTGGTGTATCAGCTCTATTAGTTTAGGTTTAATTTCTTGCAATATTCTTAACCTTGTCTCCTTGGAAAGATTAAAGTATATTTTAGAGTAGATCCTCTACAATTTGGATGTGTGCATAAGAATAAACGAATAGGAACCAACACTTCATCCGGAGAGATATTTCTTGGATCGTAAATTCCTCGCACTTTGGGAAAAGCTCCATGTTATGCAATCACATTGAAAGTTTCAACCCATCGAGTTGCAGACATTCAGGGGTGATGTGATTACGCATCAACAATAACTTAAGAGATGAATCATAGCAGTAACTTCTATTGGGAAAATCCATGTTTTGGTAGGATTATTTCATATGGTACTGGTGTTTTAACCTTGGAGATACTCGTAATTAGACATTTTTGTATTCTCTCAGTTTGCCTCAACTTTAGACCCATCATACCATTGGCCCAAATTTCACATATGTAGAGTACTATGGAACTGCTAGTAAGCTAAATAGGACCTTACTAGTCTTTCAATACCACAAATCAACATCCTTGCAGTTGTTTTGAAGACAATACAATACTCTCCACCATCCTTAGATTCTCTTCACTATGCATGTTTCCCAAATTAGTTTATTAGTGAAACCAAGCTCTTAGTACTTATATTATAAGACTATCTTGAGCGGGGTTCCCTAAAATATGAATATTATATGCTTCTTTTCTTTTCGATGTGAGAAGATCATGATCTTAGTTTTACTAATGTTAACTTATATCATGACCTCTTTGCAAAAAACTTGTAAGGTTTTTAGATGATCTTTTAGGCTTTGAGTTATGACAGGAAAAATAAGATCATCAACATATAGGAGTTTTATCACATGCCTACTATGTAAACTCCATTGCTCCCCAGTTGATATATTCATTCTTCCAATTTTTTAATATAGAGACCAAATAGGGTGGATGACAAAGGACATCCTTGTTTAACTCTATTGTCACTACTGAAGGTTTCCGATAAACCTTTGTGCATTTTGATCTTGGCTCTAACTTGTTAATATACTTGATGAACAACTCCCTTATATTCTTTTACAATTTTAAGTTCCTCCTTCTGGCCACATAGTTTGTCTTTAGGGGACATGTCAAACGCTTTCTAAAAGTCCATGAAGCAACAAAAGACTTCTTCTCTTTAATCATTCCATATATTTTTTGATGAAAAGCCTAAGAGTGATGCAATGATCTATCGTTGAATATTTTAATCTAAAACATGTTTTCCCCTTTGCTCTCTTTCCCTATTTTTTAGCACATTTTTCAATTTTGTGTTTAACAATGCTTCCAAAAAACTTTGCTATGAGAAGATTGATCATAATAGTTATGTAGTTGGATGGGTTGTTAACCTCTCCACTTTTGAAAAGAGGTATGATTGGACTAGTGGTCCACTTTGTGAGGAAGCAATCTCAAGCAATATTGTTGAATGTATCTTATGTGAGGTGTTAAAATATCGATCCCCATTCTAAATATTCAGCATGTAACATTTTAGTGTATTTAATTAACCATACACTATTATATGTGATTACGATGCACTTGTAATATTAATTATAACTTAATATATGGACAACTCACCCATTGATGTACACTTATCCACATCTATTAATCAATAAGAGTATTAACCAAGTTATTGACTTGATTAACTTCCACTATTAATAGATTAAGGCAAACTTACTTTAAAAGCAACTATTTTCCAACCCTATAGTCTCTACTCATTTTTATAAAAGCATAAAGAGTTAGTGTTAGTGTATCGTAACGTGGAAAAGAGTTATTCTTCCTCTAGCGAATTTGAGTCAAAGCTTCTTAATAAAATTGTGGTGGTCATGTGACCCTTAGTAATTTTGTGTTATGTTTTTACTTTAAGTTTTCGTTAATTTATTATGTATGTATGTTTGTGGGTGTTTGTCTTATAGTTGTTTACAACGATTCTAAAGAGTACTTCATACTTTAACATAATATCATAGAAATATAAGTTTTGTCTCATGTTGCATGCAACATTATAGATCAAATTTATAGTTTTTCAATCTTTTCTGAAACTACCCAAATCAAATATGTAGTTTTTCATAAAATTTTCCGCAAGCATATACATTATTGCAATTTTTTAGTGTTTTTCTACAATTACTATCTAAATCTAGCAACTTATTACATTTAACCAATCTTATGCTCTCATCTTTCCCTTTGTGGGATCCAGGTTGATCAGAAATTGGTGAAAATGGTGGGTTACTTATGGTTTATATTTGGGTATTTTTTATATATTCCCCTATGTAGAACTATGTTCTAGTGGTTTAAAACCGCAAGAGTTTTCATTATGGAAAAATTGGTTATCAATTTTATTTGAGTTGTGGTATGAGGGGTACTGACACAATACTCAAGCCATTAGACAACAATGTGTATAGATTTTAGCTTCCACGTACTTCACAATATATGAGAAGCACCAAAGTTTTTTCTTTTTGATAATATGAATCATTTTAACCATTTATTTCTATGGTGCACTGATAAGAAATTAGCCATAGGAAGTTACTCTCTACCTACCTCAAAAAATTGTATAGTTTGGGTACGGGAATATTGGAATCCTCTATAGTCAATGACCTAAAACATTGATATGGTTTGTTATTTACAAACAAGATAAGTATATCAGAGAGCCTCTACAACAAATACATCGTAACCTAATGAATCCCTTGGGTTTATCTGCCATTTTGACACATTATTTTTCGGATGTAGTATTTCAGTTACAACATTGGCTCAAATTTTTATGATAGTTTTAGTAGAGAACCCTAGTCATACACATTACAAGTTCTTAGTTTCAATTTTAGTTCAGGTCCTCTATTTAGTTACAATACATATTATGTCATAGTTTCAGTTCATAATTTTGTGCATGGATGGTTTAGATCTATTTTTTTGTAGAACCCTAATTCCAAGTGTAGTTGGAAATAGAGAGCAGACTGTGTGCATGATCATGTTTGACAGAGAAGAAAATAAGTGCATGGCATGTTTGAATCAGAGTAGAATTTTTGTATCTTTTGACCGGATTTTGAACCGTAGAATTTTTTGATTTTGACTGGATTTTGAACCCTATTTACACCTTGCTTAAATTAATAAAATTATTTGAAAGTGTAGTCACGAAATCACACACTTTCTATTTAAATCTAGCCTTTAAGTATGTCATTATATACATGATTCCTAAGTGAGAAAACTAGATGTTAACATCACGTGTTTTACTTTTACATTGTTTTATCCTCTTACACACTTTTCTTATTTACTTTTCTGGAATGACCAATTTACTCTTAGACATTAAACAACATATGACCCAACTATGTATTTACTATTATATCCTCCTAACATCCTAGATAGTACCACCCATTAGGGATAGGAGCACCCATGCGCTACTATCCCCTTTGGGTGCTTATGTCCTTTTCCCTTTTCCTGATTTTCAAATGTCACATCATTTGGTACCTTTTCTAAAATCTTTCTTATTCCTTTGGTTGGATTTTAATATTGTTAATGAAAAAATTCAAACAAGGGAATCATATATATATATATATATATATATATATACACACATGACTTACTATCATTAAGAGTTGGACAATCTTGGGGCTAATACTTACTATCTACTATTTGGGCAAGAGCAACATTCAAAGACTACATTTGGGCTACATCATTCACTACATGGGAGGGTTTATTTTGAATTCCATCTCTCGCATTCATCTTAGGGGAAAATTAGTTGTAGCCCGTTATCTTGGTGTGATTAGCACAAGGAAAACCTAGCTTCAAGGGACACACAAGAACTACATAGAGTCTAAAATGTAGTGCAACACTTAGTGACAATCACATTTGGGTGGCCACCGAGGTTAGTCTGACTCAAGCATATGCATTATTTATTCCATACAATGTTTGTTTAAGCCTTATGCAGATAGCTAGGGTTTATTTTACAGGTACATGTGTGACACAAGAACCCTATAACATATATGATGTGAAAAACAATGAAAGGAAGAAGCTAAGTTTAGATCTTGAAAATATCAAAAGAAGAGTTATTTCCTGGACACTATCTCTCATTTCAAACAGTAGCACCCGGGCGGTCTTGTCTAAATAGGCCATAGATCTTAGCTTTCCAAACATAGCTTACACAGTCCAAATCTAGCATGTTCAAGTCATTTTCAGCCCAAAATTAGCCCAGATATATCAATACAAGCTAAATCATTTTCATCTCCTATCTTGCACATTTGTTTGTACCTTACATGTTAGATCTTGTTTTCACCGCTATATTCATTTGATCTCAGTCCTCTGATAAATATTTAAATTTATTTAAATCATTTGGTGAACCTGATCTTAACACGTCCATTCTCATATATTTCTATATTCTATCATGGCTAGCACCTCACACAAGTTTACCATTGGAAATCTTAATGACCTAAATATGTACCTTGTTGATCATCCTAAAATATTGATCTTTTGCTCGTTGTTGCTCACAAAGAATCCCAATGGATCTCTACCTCTGCTCCTCTAGATACCATCATTATCCCCACTATGTCCCCCACATCTTCAATTCCACTCTCCTCCCCTCTTCTCAATACGGGGTCTTCTACTAGCCATATTCCTATTTCTGCACCTAACACTCATCTTTATTTTCATCTCATTTATCACATCCAACCTATCACTTCTTTAGGCACCCATGCCTTAGACTCTTTGTATCATGATTTACAAGTTCAAATTCTTCAATTGTAATAGGTCTCCTCTTCTTCTTCCTCTTCATCTCTTGATTCTTCATTTCTTCTTCATAGTCCTCTTGCACCCGAGGTTTCTTCTCATCCATTTCCTCCCAACTTTGCCTCACCTAAATTTTATCTCTTTGACGGTCATGGAGACCCCCACGAGCACCTTCAATCATTTCATGTCACATGTTTAGATTATGCTTGTGATAACACACTCTTGACCAAGTTGTTTCCTATGAGTTTACAAGATTATGCCTTACGATGGTTTTGTGATTTGCCTTTGTATTTTATTTGATCGTTTACTCTTACAAATTTGTTTCTAGCTCACTTTTCTATGAATATTGTCATGAAGATATCATATGCACAAATGGCCAAAATGAAGCAAGGAACTAATGAGCATTTTAGTGACTATGTGTTGCATTATAAGATTAATATTGCTTTTCCTCCAACGCTTATTACCACCTTTACAAGAGTGTGTACTCTTTGATTATTTTCACTCCTTTAATCAATGATTTCATACTTTGAAAAGTTGTGAGATCAAGTTAATTTCTCTGGTTAAATTTAAATATGGTGTTAATTTTCTCGATGCTTCTACCAACAAGTTCCCAAGTAAATATGCCTTCAAGGGTAAGCCTATTATCAATGTTATATCTCAACCTATAAAGTTATAATTGTGGCCTACATGTTGCACTGTTACTCCATTGTCACACCCACCATATATGTTGTTGTATAAACCCCTTGAAAGTTATCTGATTTGTCTTCCACCACCTCTTGAACTAGATCCTAATATGCCTCGCGGAAACAAATTTGATGAACATGCATATTGTGATTATTATAGATGCAATGGTCATTCTATTGATAAGTATTTTACACTTAGACATGTCATTCAAGATCTGATTGACAATGATGACATTGAATTTCCTAAATCTACTATTCTTATTCCTAAATCTAGTAACAACAATGAAAAGCTTAAAATTTTCAATGATCCACTACCTAAGCATTAAAAATCAGCTCTTGAATCCTCTTTAAATCATGTTTATCATAATGTTCCTCCTCCTCCATCTTCATATCATCCTCTTGGATTTTTTGTTAGTACTATTGATATTCCTTCACTTATCACTACTTTTATTGATTTTATTTTTCATGCCTCTATTTCATCACATAGATTACACATTGATGCTTGTATTGGTCTTCGTGCTATTAACAATGCTATGATACATCCTACTTATAAGCACAATACATGTTCTATATATTTTTTGAAAGCTATCATATTTCCACTATTTTAGATGACCCTTAGGTATCCTACTTCTCATGGGCATGTCACTCTTCCTATCATGTTGGGCCTCTCACTATCTTTATGTCATTCAATGTTAGATCTATAGTTGCACATTATGACATGGTCTTATGACTCCCTTGGATTCGGGCTGCCAAATTTCTACCATCCATAGTTCACCTATGCATCAAGTTCGAACATGAAAGTTGATGTATCACTATCGAGGCATCCCATCCCACAGTCTTTTTTATTTTCCTCCTCGTATGACCACACTTTCAGTTACTTCTATCACTAGCACACCTACTTCTACATATTTTTAGGATGACCCAATGACTTTGGCACATACTCCTCTAGAATCTAGAGCCCTTACAAGTCCTACCGTTAATATTATACATATGCCTAGATCTCCTCCTCACACAACTTCTACTTCTTTCTCACGATGGATACATCAGTCTTATAGTCCACCTAATATGAACACGTCTCTTCACATTACACAAGTTACCCATAGTACATATAGGACCATTTTGTGGTCTTTTTCTCCATATGCACTCCCTTGTGTCCATAGAGTCTTTGATCATGATCACATGTGTACTACCTTCACACTAACAGATAGTGGGCCCTCGTCCCCTATCATTATTAGATAGATAATCATGGAATTCACACTTGGGGGCATACTCTCCCCCCACCCCCATGCGTCGCCGCTACTCGATGACGCACTCTTGTTCTAGGTTCAAAAACAAATGTTATGGGCGCATTTACTTACATGGACCTCACTTTGTACACATATATTAGGGGGAAACCTTATTCCCCTCCCCAATTTGTTCCATTTCACGTTCACATATTGACAAAAATACAAAAATACTAGCTTAGATATTGATTGGATGTATCTTTGCTTGATCATTATATTCTATGTTGCACATTACTTATTATGTTACTTGGATTCATAGTATTCCCTATCATTTTTCCATACACATGTGTGTTCACATGGTACTCTTTGAGACCTGAATGTAGATCGCTTATAGATTTCTACATGATGTATAATGTTTGGCATTATACCATACTAGTCCTACTAAGGCTCCTAGGGCATCTACCTTTTAAATTTCTCTATACTTAGGTGTTACATTGCAATATATACTACTTTCATTGCTATTTCTAGTTGTATACACTGTGACATACTATCAATTTTTCCTAACATTCTAATAGGTGATTCATGCATAACATTTGT
This sequence comes from Taxus chinensis, assembly GCA_019776745.2. NCBI lineage: Eukaryota > Viridiplantae > Streptophyta > Pinopsida > Cupressales > Taxaceae > Taxus > Taxus chinensis. The sequence continues at coordinate 67,635,660 of CM034153.1, read as the reverse complement.
ATTGCAGACCTACTTTTAATCATGGTTCTCTTATTTGCTTATATTTTGTCTTTTTTTCTTGTATCTTAATTGTCATTGTTTGCATGTTATGCACCCTGGTTCATTGTTTGTTTGCTCGTATCACCTTGAAGGCTTCGAGTGTCTTGTGACATCTTGATTGGTGTCCCATGTATTCAACCAACTACTCATTGGGTCTTTTTCCATGTTACTATGTGTTTTGACTTGTTTCTATTGTATCACATATACTTGTTTGTGACTAACACTTTTGGCTAGTCTTTTTCCCATTTGTTTGCATACGTCATGGTTGTTACCATGTGTATTCCATATCCCCCCTATAGGAGTTTTATTTCAGATATGCACATCAATTTTAGTTTTCCTCATTTAGGTCATGTTCGCCTTTGTTCATCTCACACACCCTAAATGAGTGGGGGCAATAATCAAATGACAATTTCACCCTCTCAGTAGTTCATAGACCAGACACAAAATGATAAACAACAAAATTAGGATAAAAAAGAAATAATACTCATGTTCAAAATCAGAATTGGGCCTAAAATTAATGTAGGATAGAAGTGCCCAACACAAATAGGAATGGTGGACACTAGTGTCCCACCTTAACATTCCTTTCCTGGGGGTAAACACAACTACAATACAAAATCAACAAGTTCTCAGTGACAATCTCTTCCAATTTCCAACAACACATTCTCGTTTTCATGTTACTATCATGAACAACACGAATAAAATTAGTAACACATTACACACTTTATACAATGGAACTAATTACTTCATTTTTCTCGGTAACCAGTTTCTATTGGGTTTGTGACCATCTACATGGAACTTATTCATGGGGAAACATTAATTTTTGGAGGGAAAAGATATCCACTCTCTTAATACTCTTCCCTTTGCGGTAGGATGTTTGAATCCTTAGTTTAGAGACATGACACTCAAATCCATAGGTTGGTGATAGGACACCCAAATCCACAGTTTGGCAACAAGATGCTTAAATCAATTATATCTTTAAGGAAAAAAATATACATGAACAATTATATTTCTTCTCTTACGACATATAAGTGTATTCTATCTTTGATTCACTTGTTTTTCAATACCCATTTCTATTTTTACATGTAATAAGTTAAAGTTCAATTTCATTTATCATGAACATTGACTACATTTATTTTCTTTTGTTAGTCCGACCTTACTCTGACAAAAAGGGAAACACACAAATGGAACAAGGAACAATCTCAAGCACAAGATACTCTTGAAAAGACAATATCCGAGGAACACATGCATACATCAATTCTACTATGCACGCAAGGTCACCCTTAGGATACTTATCATCTCTTCTAGATTCCATGACACACACTTCACAATCTCCATTTGGCATGACATCAAGCACATTCCTCATTCGACACGCTATTGGTTACAACTCACTTCAAATCTCTACAAGGTAAGCTCTTCTTATCTACTTTATACTACTGATTATTCATTCACCAACATAAAATGGGGGAAAATATAGTCATGAAATCACACATTTTCTATTTACATCAGGCCTCTAAGTATGTCATTATATGCGTAATTCTTAAGCGAGAAAACTAGATGTTAACAACATGTGTCTTGCTTTTACATTGCTTTATCCTCTTACACATGTGAACATAATAAACTTGCAAAGCTAATTTAAAATACTAACTCCTAGTAGTCTAAAAGCTAAGCTGAATCTACAATATAACCATTAATATAAGAGCTTAAGGGAAAACGACTTCTTCAATGCATAATCATGATTAAACCATTAAATGCCAAGCCATTCCTACTCTTTGTGATTGCTACCTAGAGAATGAACCTAATTAGATCACCTAACAATCAAATTGGTGTTGTTTGCCTCAAGAATTGAGAATGAGATCTCACCAAGAAATGGATACAAGGCCATCTTTGGATCTTCCCATGATCCTCAATTTGAGAGAATGGATGCAAGATGGAGAAGATATTTCCAACAATGGAGAATGGCTCAAGATCAAAATGCCTATAGTTTTCAGTAGTGCAAATGATGAGTAAGAAGAAAGGGAAGGAGGAGGGTTCTTTATATAGCTTGCATGTTTGGGCAAGGCTATAAATTTGATGGATGTGGGATAAAGCCCAAAGAGGAAATGCAAAAGATATGCATGGTTAATAAAGGATGTGCACTTTACTGGGAATTGAAAGGGGTTTAATTAATCAAATGTGATTAATTAATAGGTAGGGATAAGCTTGTAGAAACTATTTAGGGGGTATTTAGAGGAAAATTAGCCTAATACAAAGGATGTAAGAGAGGAATTTAATCAATAAAAGGGGTTTATTGATTAAATCAGAAGGTGTAATTAAATAATAATGTTTAAATAATCACTTAGAAGTGGATTATAATTAGCGAAAAGTCGTTAATTGACATCTAGAATGGGGGAAGGGTTAATTAATTAAAGAAAGGCTGTTAATTAACAAATAAGAAGGGGAATGTTCGCTAATTAGCAAAAAAATGCTAATTACTACAGAAATGACGGGAAAGAGGATAGTTAGCGCAATTTTAGTATTAAAACTACGCAAGTGGATTTTAGGTGACTACAACACACTCTTCTTATTTACTTTTCTGGAGTGACCACTTTCCTCTTAAACATTAGACAACATATGATCCAAATTTTTATTTACAATTATATCCTTTGAACATCCCAAACAGTACTGCCCATTAGGGACAAGAGTACCCATTCTCTACTATCCCCTTTGGGCACTTCTGTTCTTTTCCCTCATTTTCTTGATTTTTAAATGTCACATTATTTGGTAATTTTCTAAAATCTTTCTTATTACTTTGGGTCATATTTTCTTGTTGTTAATGGAGAAATTTAGGCAAGGGAATCATATATATACACGACATATTGTCATTAGGGGTTGGACAATCTTGGGGCTGATACTTGGTATCTACTATTTGGGCAAGTGAAACATTCAAATATTACATTTTGGCTACGTCATTCACTGCATAGAAGGATTTATTTTGAATTCCATCTCACACATTCATCTTGGGGGCTAAGTAGTTGTAGCCTGTTATCTTGGTAAGAATGACACAAGGATAACCTAACTTCGAGGGACACAATTCAAATTACACACACACAAGAACTACATAATTTTAAATGTAGAGCAACACATAATGAAAATCACATTGGGGTGATTGTTGAGGTCATTTTGACTCAAGCATATACATTTTTTATTCCATCTAATATTTTTTTAATCCTTGTGTAAATATCTAGGGGTTTTTTACAGGTCTAAGTGTGACACAAGAACCATGCAGTAGATCTGATGTGACAAAAAGAAAAAGGAAGAAGCTAAGTTAAGAAATTTAAAAGATTAGAAGGAGAGATGTTGCTTAGACACTAGCACCAATTTCAAACAACAACACATGGGCAATCTTGTCCTCATTTGAAAGATCCTATATGAAAAGGTTCCAGATTTCAGTTTTCCAAATAGAGCTTATACAGTCCAGATCCAACGTTTTCCAGTCATTTATCATCCCAAATCTGCCAATATAAGCTAAGTCACTATCATCTCCTATCTTGCACACTTACTTGTACTTTGCATGCTAGATCTTGTTTGTCACTATTTAATTCATTTAATCTCATTCCTTTGATAAATATTTAATTTTCTTTAAATCAAAAAGGAACTAAACGACGATGTAATATTTTTTATAAGGGGTTATTCTGATTAGCTAACTTCTAACATTAATCATTCAATATCAAAACAACACATTAATGTTTTCAACTAGTGATAATGATAGGTTACAAACTCAAAAATATAAGAGGAGAAATGCACTTAGTTGTACAAAGTGAAATAAGAGATATATGGATGCACAAACTAGATAAACTGAGAGTATTGAACCTGAGGATGCTTCATTTTTTAGACTATTGGTACGGAACAATAGTATTATGCCAGGAAATTTTTCCTTCACTTGTTTGTAAATGTATGTTGCTATCAAACCATAAGTGTCCAATAATTGTGAACCCATTTAAATATAACTCAAACCCTAACCATGGGTGGAAAACCCTTTAAGAAGTTTAATGTTTAGGTTGATGTGTAATATATGCACTACCTACATCGACACTACTTTGAAGAGGCCTCAAACCACACATAGTTCTCCACCTATCATGTGATATATATATAGATGTAGATAGATTGGCAACTTGAACCACTTTGGCAATGCTTGGGATGATTTTCTCTTGTTAAGACATTGAATTGGGATCCTTAGATGTTTGGGAATGAGAGAAGTTAAAATCCTTGATTTCATTGAGTTCTTTAGAATTGAAATAGTGACTTCCCTAATGGATGTGCATCAGTTTTGGGGATATTTAGGGAGTCTTGAGTGCCTTTAGTGTTACTATTTGCAATGAGAGCTCGCAAGAGTGTTAGGTAAGTAAATGAAGTGATATCATCTTGTTTATATAGGTTTCTAAAGGTAATTTGGTATGAAAAATATGATCTAGAAGGATAAAATTATCCATCAAAGATAATAAAATTGAAAGAAAAGTTGGAAAATGTGTTGGTCCAAGACTAAACAGGTCGGTCAGGACTAGATTTCGCATCCTTACCAAATCATATGGTTTTGGGCAAGGTGACAATGCATGTGGTCTGAAATAAACAAATATAAAATATTGGTTTTATGCAATTATATTCAGAATGTGATGACACATCAGTGTGTAGAACTAATGGGAGAGAGACAGTAAGATGTACTGAGCGAGGATAAAATGTTGATATTTTCTTAGTAAATGAGAAATATTACAACTATTGTATCAAAGGGTAAATTACCAAATTTGAGTGTCTACATTCCCCCCCTTTAATTATGAAATGAAAATTACATGCTTAAAGGAAAAATATACCTGAGTGTGTAGAAACACTTTGTCTTTGCTAATAGTTTTTGTTGTCCAAATGTGTTGGTGTTAGCATGCTCTATAGTGAAACTTGCAACATAAAGTGTAGTCAATATTATACTAGAAATCAAATTGTAACTCAAATGTAAATATAGAATTTACACTTGCACAAAGTGTAATAAAGAGATACAAAACATAGAAGGAATAAACATGTTTACTCTACAGAGGAAGAAGCTCCCATTATTTTCTTACACTTGGAGATTCAGATTGTATTATTGAACTAACTGAAGGATTGGGGTGATCAGTCCCTAATTGTAATGAATGAGAAACTAGAGTATTATGTGTATGCAACCCAACACTGAATAAAAGACGAAGAGAGAAGAAGACATAGGTATTAAAGCACCTTGAAAAGGAAGAAGACATGTATAATTTTTTAGTAACCCTAATATCTTCCCCTTTAAGAGGATATGAAGGACTTCCTACAAAAAACTTAGTTTCTTTGATACCTTTCATAGCTCCAAGATGTGCAACTATGTTTCATAAGTCTGATAATCTATGTAGGAACACATAAAAGGCTGTATTGGTAGCCTTCGACGAGATGTCATTCCTATAAAGGATATGCACATGGTGGATACCATGACATGTAAAAAACAAGAAATAATAGTAACAATAGTAGTAGTATCAAAAAGTCATGTATAATACAACAATCTTAGAGATATTACAATAGTCAAATGATCCCTTGTGGGCTGAATGATCCAACAATCTTAGAGATATAGATAAGTACCTTGTGGGTTGAATGATCCCTCCATCTCTCAACTTCTTCAATTCTTCTTGCATCTTCAAAGAAAGGAGCGGATTGATGGGCCTCTGTGTTTGCCTGAAAGGCTTGGCATTAGATTCAAGAGGAATCTCATGTTGGAACAAATATTCCTTGTATGCCTTTAACTCAGAGCAAGACCAAGCTAGGCAGTCTTGATATTTCTTCAGCAATTGAACATAGGACTGCTTCTCTTCCTTGCTGAGGTTGCTTCCTAACCAGATTTTACGTGGTTTTTCCTTTGTGCCTAGGTCGTACTCTTCCACATCTCTTGAAACTGACATACTTCTTTTAATAATGCAATCAACATTATCAAATTTTGACTCAAGTGCCACCAAACCTCTGGGATTCGTGTTTGTCTTTAGTTGGATGATGTCTTTGCCAAATAAAGTTTTCTTTCCTTTAGTAACACACACCATTGGTTCCTAATCTATATTTTGGTCGGAAAACTCACCTTGGTTCTGTAGAAACCATTTCACCTGGGCATCATCATCAAACACTTGCCAATTTTTAACGTTATCAGGGACAGATGGACTTGTTAGTATTTCAACATCATACTCACAAAATGGAGACACTGTACAATTCCCAAATATGGATCCTAGCACTGCTAACTTGTCTACAACAACATTAAAATTTCTATCATGGTGCACAATATTAAAAGAGTCAAACATTTCAATCAAATCCCAAACTACATGCTTGTATTGTTTCATTCTCTGATTTTTAGTAGCATACAGTTTTCTAATTTGCTTGACAATCAATTCAGAATCCCCTTTGACAATGATATCCTTTATACCATATTTCCATGCAATTCTCAATCCTAATAACAATGCTTCATATTCAGCAATGTTGTTAGTGCATTCAAAGTTAAGTTTGAAAGAAAAGGACAATCTCTTCTTGGCCTGGAGAAATAAGAACAATGCCAACACCATTTCCAAACTTGGAACAAGCTCCATCGAATAACAATGTCCAAGGTAAACCTACTTGTTCAAGACATTTACATTGATCAATCTTATGCTCTTTGCCATCAGAAAACCCTACAAAGTTATCCATGCATCGACATCAACATACAACACTTCATAAGAAGCATTATTGGGATCTTCAATAAGGTGCAACATCTTCTTGTCTCCATATAGCTTTACAAGGCTGCCTTCAATTAGAATGGTGGAAAAGACATATCCATCTGAACACTTCCACCAACACTTGCAACCCACTTTCTTGATAACAACATGCCCCATTTGGCAGGGAAATCAACAATGACAACATCAAGTTTCAAGTTCTTACCCAGATAAGCTGCAAGTTGTACCACCAAACCTTTTACACATCCTACAACAGGCACCTCTCTAGAATCCATTATAGTACACTTGCCATAGGATGTTGTCACTTTAATGTTCAATTCATTCATGACTTCTAGAGGCATAACATTGAATGATGCTCTGGAATCAAACATACAATTTTGTAGAAGTCTATCTTTAATAATCAATGTTGTAAAAAATGGATCAACATTTAATTGAGACTCAACCAAATATGTTCCCAAGTAAACTTCAAGTGGTTCACCTATCTCCTCTAATGTTGGTGGTTTTTTTAGGTCTGCAATGGTTGGAGGATCATTATTTATATTTCTACCTTGGGTGACTCCTATCTTCTCCAATCCCAAATACTCAAAATCCTCTTGTTCTTGTGCTTAGGAATCCTAAGCAGTTCCTCAATTGGGACAAAAATCTTGATCTGACTCAAGACTTGGGAAATGTCATAGGGAATGTATTTGGGTAAAGCAACATTTGGAGAAAGATTGACAAACTCATCTGATGGCACAAGATTTTTCACATTTTGGGCATGGGTGGGAACACCAGTTCTACTTGAGACAACAAGGCCTTTTTCAGATGCATCTTTCTTTGGAGTTTCTTTTGGGACATTGGTGAGAACTGGGGTCTTTGGTTTGACTTGAGGCCCTGCCCCTTTGACAACTTTACTATTTGTGCTATACTCCTTTTCTTGGGCCAACAACAACATTCATTAAAAGTTGTCTATCCTCTTCTGATGGGATTCCTCCATCATACTTCTTAATCATTAGAGCTCTTAGGTACTCAAAATCATTATTAGGAAGTTCAAATGCTTGTACCATATCTATTTCTAAAGCATGAGAGGGAGGAAGAAGAGGTACCTGGTGAATGCAGTCCCAAAAACTTGCAGTAGTTCTTGCACTTATTACCTCAGTTGAAGTTTCTCCTTGTTATGAGCTTGTAGAGCAGTCCACGATGCATGCATCATCATCAGTGTTATCATCATCATCAGCTTCTTCAACTTGTTGATCTATTTCACATGGAGGGTGGGGTAAGAAATATTTGTCACACCAATCCATTTGATTTGTCTCTTCAACAAAACAAAACTCTGGCATTTAGAGGATCAGGCACTACTCTATTTTCCCTAGCTTGGGGTTGTCTAGCTCCCATGGGTCCTTTACCTCTGTCATCAGACCTCTGATCATTTCTAGGATGATTTACAAGTCTGTCTTGTCCTTGTTGCCTATGTTGACCCTGAGAACCTTATCCAATTCCTTTCTCTGCCTTGGCCAGCTTGTAAGAGATTTCTTTGACAACCCTGGCCAAAGTCCTTACAACTTCCTCAAGATCCATAGCCTTACTTGATTAAGGCTTCTCAGGGTTGATCAGTTTAACACCCTCCCTCTTAGGAGGTTTTCCAACTGCTTTAATGTTGTTCTCAATTTGCAGAGCCATGGTAAAGGCCTGCCTCAAAGTCCCAGGGTTCTTATCCCTCAAATAGTAAGCAACTTTCTTATCAAATGCATCTGAATACTTTATCAGACATGATTCATCACATGGCCTCAAATTAACAGGAAGTCTTCTCAATGTTTTGTTAAATCTAGTATTGAAATCATGCACTAATTCATTAGGATTCTTTTTTATATTTTCAAACTCTGATAAAAGAAACCTAGGGTCTATTTTATCACCATACTACATTCTAAAATCATTCTTCATCTCTATCCAGGAGTCAATGGAATTATCTAGTAGAGATTTATACCAGTCCCTTACATCTTCTTCTAGAGTATGGATAAATAATTTAATGTATACATCCTCAAACTCTATTTCAAGTCCTCCATCATATTGACAAAGAGTTTCAAGTGTTGATCACCAGTTATTGCATTATTTCCTTGAAACTTAGGAAATCTATTTCTTACATCTTGTGGCACAACATTTGGATAGCCAGCCATACCTCTAAAACTGATGGGACCAAAAGTATTAACAAAAAATGGAGGTCTGGGTGGAGGCTGAGCCATATTATTTTGAGGAGGTGATCTTACAGGAGAGACAAAATGATGAGGAGTGAGGGGTCTGTGTGGTACAGGGATGTAATTTTCAGAATGAATACCCTCTAAAGGCTTTGTTTCTTGGAAAACTCTATTAGATTTTGAAAATACATAAGCAGATTGAGAAGAAAATGTTTCAAATACAAATGAAGGAACTTCTACAGATGGAGAATTCAATTCAACAAAGAGACTACCTGATTCAGAAGCACTTGAGGAAGTATTGCAATCTTCAATCACAGGCTGATCAGTTTCACCAATGGAGATCTCTTTTCTTGATGCTTGATCTCCAACAACCTTCCAAATTCTTCTTCCTTCTGAATTAGACTTTCCTAACTCTTGAAACAACCTTCTACTAGGGTCCTTGGCGAAGAAAGATCTTCTTCCTTCCAGCTTTGTAGATATTAATGACAAATCTTACTTGATATATGTTAAGACATTGGTATTTATAAAGAATTTAAACAACATGGAGTCGCCACTAAGGATTTTCACCTTAGTTTGTGCAAATGCACTATGAAAGACCTATCAAATGTCTATCAATACCAGATTCATGCAAAGCTTACAAGATCTACTCTTCTTTTACCCAAATTTATCAATGATGATACAAATTTAGTGCAATAACTGTATAAGCTGGAAATATTGCACTCAGAACTCACAAATTTGAATAATTCTTACAGATCTGAATAGATAATGATGTTTTAGAAATGTATTTGCACTTTAAAATCTGTAAAAAGCATTACCAAGGTCTGTACATGTACACCTTTGTAAATACTTCAAAGAGTCACAACGACACCACTTGTTCAAATACTTCAAAGAGTCCCCCTCGGCAATGGCACCACTACAAATGGATATGAACTGACAACAAATCAACAAATCCCCGGAAATCCACTAGAGTGTTGGTATCCAAATTTGTTCTCCCTTTCAAGCTGAGTAGCAACACAGATTGGACATGGAGCTTAGAGACAGATAGATCATAGTGTGTGTCATTTTGTAGCCGGGATGAGATCTAACTGGCCCTTTGTCACTCAGATTTGTGGAGAGATGGATAACACCTTCAAGAGGATTTGACTTTTCCTCACTACTTTAGGCTGTGCCTCTTCAACTAGTGTGAGAGGACCCTTAGTGTAACCTCTGTTTGATGAAGGAGATGGAGATATCCTTCTTTTGCACAAATTTTATGAAGAAAACCTTGGGAAAATATGGTCAATACTCCATAATTTAACTCTTAAGAGTTGTCACTTCTAAAAGATGGAGATACTTTCAACAAAATGCTAAGGTTATTGAAGACATTAAGAAATCCTGACTGTTCTGCATATTTTAGTAAGTAGATTTTGTTCCTTTTTTGCTATGCAGGGAAAACCAGGGTAGTTCAGGATGGATTCATGGTTTTTGAATAATTTTGGTGGGAGATGAAGCAGGATAAAGTTGATTATACCAAATCTTTGAGGGACTTCACAACAATGGACAACTCAACAACAGAAAGCTTCAGAATAGTTAAGACATTCCTTCAACCAGAAGGTGTGCTTCAATGGAGGCCCAGATCAGCACATTTTCACACAATCTTTGAGACTCTAACACGAAGGCTCAAATTGAAAGACTCAATTAAACACCAAAATCTCTGATCAATCATGCCTAAGGTACACCCAAAGACTTACAGACAATATTTATCAACAAATGACAGTGAATTGATTTTAAATTTGTTTATCTCATCACAAGATGAAGGCTCTTCTTGAAATGAAATTGCAAATACCACTAAAATGTCATAGGGATGAGATCCTGTGTGATTTCACAAATATTTCAATGTAAGATTGTAATAGGAACAAAAGAAACTATTTGCAGACATTCTGAAACAAAGAAGACACAAATTGCTAGAGATTGGACACAAATTAATTTCAAAATTGCTTAGATTCATCAGCAGGGGAAAGCTTCCAGAGCAATCTCAGTGCTCATCAATGGCTATACATCTGCAACCAACTTGACATGATAGAAAATCTAACACAGAAGAAAATAACAGGTTATCTCGGCTTGGTCTCTCAGGAAGATGACTTTCTCAAATTTTCTCTTAAGAATTCAACCCCCGACCATTTGCAAGAGTATTCTCATTGCATTTATACATTTCACTCACTCAATTTTCCCCCCAAAAGAGAAGAATATTCAAGGGACCTTTGCTTGTTACCAATTTTCCTCAGAAAGTGACATTTAACAAATTTACATCCGAAAGCTGCCAGGTGGACCAATTGTGAACTGATCACATTTCTTGGGCCCTTGACTAATGACTAGGATGCCATGCCACAACTTTTTGGGAATCCTTCTAATCATTCTGATTCTTTCATGTGAGAAATCCCCTTTTTAATCATTTTTTGGAGGCTCTGCATAGCTGGATCTGACAGGTAATCCTTTTCACTCTCGAGGAAACACCTTTTTCATCTTTTGCACCTGCACTTTCATCATTTCATCCTTTTCCCTCTCTTTCCTCTGCAATTCTGCCCCGCATCCATCTCCTCTGGTAATTCCCATTTTTGCAAGTTCCTGAGCAATTCCAACTTCAAAATATTGACCTTAACAATCCTTGGACTCATAAATTAAGTTCTGAATCCATCAAATGGCACTTTACAGATAGAGACGACAAGGAATTTCATCAAAGAATGATGAAAAATAGTGCGTATTCACGTCTCCAGGAGTCTTGGAGAAAAAATGGTGGAAAAATAGATGCAATACACAACAACCATTGATTCTACCCCTTTTCTACTTTATATCATAGCCATCCACATGTTTCCTTGGTGCAACTACAAAGGAGAAGCACAGAGGCAAGTCCCAAACAAGTGTGGGCCTTCCATGTGCCCTTGGGCCCAAAAAAACACTTTTGGCCTTTGAAAAGTCTCAGTGTAAAAAGGAGCCAGCGGAAGCCTCCATGTGTCTCAATGGCACATTTTGAGATGGTCCCCAAAAATAGAGACCCCAAACAAGTGTGGGCTCAACACATGCCTCATTCTGAAGAATTTTTTTAAAAAAGTTGAAGGTTCAGTGGAAGGCACCATGTGTCTAGGGTCAGAGACATTTTTCTTTGGCCATTGAAAATTCCAAGCAAAGGGAAGAGTGAGCAGAAGCCTCCAAGTGTCCTCCTGGCACTTCTTCAAAATAAAAATTAGGGGCTCAGTCCCCAAATAGGCACGGTCCCTCCACGTGTCCCAAGCCTTTCAAAATTGCTTTGAAAATTTTAAGTATAGAGCGGAGCCGACGGAAGCCTCCACATGTCTCCATGTCACAATTGTTAAGGTGGGACCTAAGGTGGATCCTCAAATGAGCGCCTACCCTCCATGTGTTCATGGTCTGCCAAAATTGTACTCGACATGAAAAATTTGTCTAAGTCTAGGCAAGGCAGTGGAAATCTCCACGTGTCTCCCTGACACAACTCTAAGGCCAAACCAAAAGGTGAATTTTCAAATGAGCGTCGTTCCTCCACGTGGACAAGTTTTGAGTTGAAGTGAGCCTTAGAGTTTTTAAAGTGCCCCACCAAGCTGCATCCAACCAAAAAGGGCCACATTTCCACTGATGCTGAGAAGTAAATTTGACCAGGAAAAATACACCCGTCAAACCGTAAAATGCAGGAAAATCACCATTTGAGCCCAGAAATGAATCTTTCTTCAAGGACAGAGAATTTGGAAATGTTATAAGGCCCAAATGTGATCCTCTAAGCTGCATCCAATCACGTTTCCACAGATATTTGGGACAAAAATGACAGGGACAACAAAACGTGACTGTGGAAAATGGAAGGAAAGGAAAAACCTGAGTTTTACACCCAAGTTACAGACTCTTTCATATGGACAGAGGAACGAAAAAAAATTCTAGACTTTTAAGTGATCCTCGACCAAGGAAGGGACTGATCATGGCAACCAAATGGAGGACAAAGTTTTTATGCATCAATATAGGGAGATAGAAAACATGACAGAGCCCGCAAACTGAAGAATTTCAATGACAAACAGGGTGAGACTAATTTGAGCACTACCTTGGTAAGGGAAAATAGAGGCACTAATAATAGTCCCTATGTAACCAAGTACTTGTGATGGAGAGGTTGATATAGAGGTGAACCACTATCGCACATGGAATTGTAAGCACTGTAAATAGAGCCAATCATACGAGTGGTACTCCAATGGAAATTTTCTGGATGGTCATAATCATTTTTCTACTAGTACGATGTACACTTGCAGAGAAGTCCAAATGGATCCCTTAAGGATTGCATGTTTCTTAGGTCTAAGTAGGATTGTATTGTTAGAAAATTCTTAGCTTGACAACTTCTCTATAATCCTATTTTATAACATGTGCTTATGAATGGTGTGCTCATTAGATACAAGACAACAAACTATTCCTAATGACATGGTACATTTTAGGTATAGGAGGTCAAATTCTACCCAGTAGTGTGGTTTCTATTTGTTATCCCGTAAAATTGACAAGGGCAATTTTACAGATAACCCTACCAAAATTTTTTTCCAATCCCTCGTTAGGGATTTCTTGCGTTCGGAACGTTGCAAAATCCCTTCCCGGGAAATCTAGTTTTCCGAACTTAGCTGTTTTTGGTCTTTTTTGGCCGGGCGCATATAATCACTATGCAACATCAAATGTTCATGCGCCCCCTTTAAAGCCTTTGGCGCATGTTTTCTTGTGTCAACAGGTGTTTTGGTGCACCTCTCTGTGTTGAGTCTTCCCTGCATGTGCCAAGGCGCGTGCGCCTTCCTGTCAACATATCTTTTGTTGCGCCCCTTTTCGGTGTGCCAAAGGGCGCATGTATTCCTCTGTCGACAGCTCTTTTGGTGCGCCATTTGAAAAGTTAGTGGCACATTTATTACTACCTCGCTTATATATAGGTGCGCCTGCAATGTCATTATCACCAAAGCTATCACGTGATTAATTTTATTATTCTCTCTGAGCCTGTCAGCGCACCTGCCCTGTCACTTTCGATCACGTCGTGGACCCGTTTTCACGCTTTTTCATTGTTTAAATCCGGGTAAGTGGCCTTCTTTCTTTTGTGTGTTTTGTATTTGAGGTTTTTGGATGCTATCTAGTTCAGTTTGGATTGGAAAAAATAAGAAATCATGTTTTTCCCCCCTTGCTGCTCTCTTTTTCGTTCTTCCTCATGTTCTCCTCCCCTCTTTCCAGATCTACTGGGAAGGGGACTCTGTCCCAAGTGACTGCTTAAAACTCTTTGGTATTAAGCCTCTTTATCACCTAGAACACCCTGCAGAAGAAGCTAAACCACAAAGAAATCCCTCACAGAGAGAATTAGACCTTAAAAGGAAAACTGTATTTTTCTTATTCTCCTTTGGCGCATTAGCACACCCTGCAACATGAAAAACAGTTGTGCCAATGGCACATTTTTCCTAACTGCTGTATAATGAGAAGTTACACCCTCATGGTACACTTCTCTCTCTCTGGTTACAAACGCTTCCCGTGCGCCCTCTTGGTGCACCAAACTTGAGTGTAACATTACAAAAACCTGCGCCCTGTGGCGCACCCCGCAAGTGTGCAACATAAAAATTATCCGCGCCAAGTTCAAAGCTTCAAACGGCGCAGGCACATCCATCATTGCAACAACAACATGTCACGCATTCCTTCCATGTGCCGCGCCAAGTTCCCTTTAGTGCACAAAAATCATATGTTACACAAACCTTAGATGCGCCTTTGGCGAACCAAAGTTCCATGTAACATAAAGGATCCATGCGCCCTTTATAAAATGCTTCCAAACGGCGCAGGCACACTTGTGCTTACAACAACAAAGAATGTAGCCTGCAGTATTCATGCGCCATGCGCCCTGAGGCCTTTAAATTACTAACTCTTTCTTCTGTCAACATTTCAATGGAAAATCAGGCAGCTGACATGGCTTTCTTGCGTTGGGTTTCACTTCTTATTCTTGCAGATCAACAACTAAGTTCAGAAGAACATATGTCTACATCGAGCAGGAAACCTATCAAATCTAAAGGCAAGGCCAAGCTCACAGAAGAAGAAATGAAGTATAAGTATCAGAGGGTCAGAATGCCCGAGTCCAAAGCAGAGTGTGACCTAGACATCAGAGACTCAGAGCTGGGTCATATTGACATGGAAGATTTCTGGGCCAGAACCCAGAGGGTCACAAGAAGTCCATGGATGGACAAGCTGATAGGCAGTGCCCTGCACTTTGCTGGTGGGATCCCAGTTAGTGCCGTAAACAACAAATTTATGATGGTGGTAGCCCGATGCTACAACAAGGACACAAGATGTGTTCATGCTGAGAAGGGCGAGGTTATAATTAACCTCACTGCCCGGCACTTTGAAATGATGCTCGGCATTCCTCATCACTGGCACTTTGTGGCCGTCAGCCAGCAAGATTGCATCAAGGCCTGGGACGACAATGAAGATCAGTGCATGCAGCTGATGAATGAGGTTTATCTCAAGAACAAAAAAGTAGTGACTCGGTGGCCACAAGTCATTCATCGCAGTGACTTTTCAGAGGAACTCAACGACACCATTACTTTCCTGAGCAGAGTCTTTGGGATTCCTGACGCCCATTATTTTCACAAGTGGATGCTGCGGTACCTTGAAACAATGAACAAGAATGTGCCCGATCAACGCTTTGAATGGGCAGAAATTATAAGCAGCACAATCTCTGAGCAGTTACAACAACTCAACACAATGGGGAGGTTCTATATGAACTCCTACATTGTTTATGTTGCAGCTTCAGAAAGGGACTACCCATCTTTGATGCGGTGTGGGGTTTGGCCCCAAGTCAAAATCTATGAATACTATCCAGAGCTAAAGCTAGAAAATAGCATCCCCCAATTCACAAAGATCAATGATGCATTCTTCTACTTCAACATCTACCTGTTGAGGTCGAATATGACCCACGGTCATACGACCAAGAGCATAGTAGCAGTTACTAAGAAGTGGGGGGACCTATTCACTCAGTTCCCCACATTCACCTATCTGAGGGCAGCTAATTTCTTGGGGGAACCGACCAGACTGCCAAGGTATGCCGGGCCTAAATTAATCCTGTTGGAGTTGTCAAGGTAGCTTGTTACTTACCATGAAAGGTGCCTAAAGAGAAAGAAGGGTGGAACTCCTTTCCCCCTCACAATGGGTAGGTATACATGTCTCACTCACCACAAGGCAAAAGAGATGTTTGCAGAACTGGAACTGCTGAATCTGAAACATGACTTCCTAGCAAGGCCCACCTTCGACCCGAGAAATTGTCTGCCTAGGGCTAAGCTCGATCCGATCCATATCCCTCAGATTGAGGATATCTACATCGAAATATATCACGAGGTTGAGCTCAGAAGGAAGGATCATTCTTGCATGGCCTTAGCAGAAATCATCCAGTACGGGGTAGCCATCGTCCCCAAAGGCTACCAAACTATTGAGGAGGAAGTGGATCAAGTGTATCTTGACACAGGTGGGGACGATTGGCCTTTTGCGTTAATTGATAGAACCAAAGCACCTTAGACAATTGAGGAAAGGGTCAAGGAAACTCTGCGTAGAACAGAGCATTGGTGCCGAATGAACGGGCTCGTCTACCTTGGGGTCGATTTCACAACCTCTCCATTGGGCAACGCACCTCTTCGATCAAAACAGCTGCCAAAGGGCAAAGGAAAAGGTAAAGAGGGTGAATCCAGCTCCACCCAAGAGGAAGCTCCTGTAAGTCCTCCTTCCGCTGTACCTGAACAAGTTGTAACTCTGGCTTCCCCAGAGAAAGAAACAGTGGAGGAAGATATCCCAATAGGCCCATCTACTCAAGATGTCGCCACTGCTACAACAATTGAGGTCCCTTCTATCCCTTCTTCTCCCCCTCCTTCCCTTCCTCGAGTGACTCAAGCGACCATTCCTTTGGTCGTGTCCTCTCCCCCTTCTTCTACTATTCCTCCCGCTTCTTCGTCCATCTTCTCTTCTCTCGCGGATCTGTCCCCCTCCATTTCTTCCCTCATCTCTGAGCTCCCTTCCCTTCCTATGTCTTCCTCTCCTGCAGTATCCTTCCTCCCGTGAGCACTTCCTCGGCCTCCCTCTCGATGCCGCCTCCAAGTGTCTCCACGTTTTTCCCTTCTACTACTGCAACTACCCCCTTCTCTGTTTCTGGACCTTCTCCCATAAGTCCAGCTTGGATCTCCCAGCACCTGAGTCAGCAGAAAAGGAAAGTTCCCATCGCACCGATGGACTTCTCCATGATCCCGTCAAAAGGGGTAAAGAAGTAGAAGCCCATCACACGCTTCTCTCAGAGTGCTTCGGGAGAGAGGGTAATGGAGATCGCATACCCCAATCCTCTGAAGGATAAAAAGGATCTGTCCTTGACAGATTACATAGTGACTCAAGTCACAATGGGTATGTCTTCTGAAAGCCTTCAGGGAGAGGCCCTATTTGCAGTTAACGCCATCTGCAAGAAGCTTCAAGAAGCAAAAGAAGAGAAAAGGCTACTGAAAGAGCAAAATAGACATCTGCTCCAAGCCTTATAGAAGATGGGCAGTGCACCTCCCACAATTGCCGCCGAGACTCCTGAGCCTCTGAGCCAAGATAAAATTGATGAATATGCAAAGATCGGCGAGCAGGGTATGGCCGTTTCCGCCTGGAGGAGCCAAATCCTCAAGGATAGTGAAAAAGTGATCGCCAAGTTCACCGATTTGTACCTGAACATCGACAAGGCGAACAAAGAACTCCAGGCATTAGCAGGACCCATATCAGAAGAGTTGGACCATGCTAGGCTGCAACGTGAGACCTTTCAAAGAATGTTCGACTGTTCAGTCGAACATCTGGTCAAGTTCGGTGTTTTCAGTCATCCCAGGGCCCTCAATAAAGTCCTTTCTACCTTGGATTACCGGATGGATCAACTGGAATTTGTCCTTGGAAAGATCGATAAGGTAAAGGAAGAAGCCCTAGACGCGATGCACCAAATGGAGCAAATCGTTCTCACAATGTCTCCAGGGTTGCTTACTCCTTCCGTCGCCTTAAGAAAAGTTGATGAAACCATCCAGATCTTCAAGGAGATCGTTTCGCAAGGGCTGGGGCTAGAGGTCACTTTTGACACAGAGTCCATCAATAATCTGCTGGCCTGTTGGGACTTCATCGGGTTCCTCATAGAAGCAGAGAAAGAATATTCCAAACTCCCAGAGAAGCTCATAGACGAGTGGGAGACTTGCGAGGCGATCAGCGAGCAACACAAGGATCCTTCCCAGGATCAACTAGAGCCCATGATCAGCAAGTTCATGGAATACCGTGCCCAATTCCACATCTCGTCACCCGAACAACAACAACAGGATATCCCCTTTCAGCCGTGGGACGACGACGATGAATAATAACTTCTCTCTTCTTCGGCTTTCTTTTTGTAAATGTCTAAAGTATGTTGGCACAAATGATGACATCATCTATGTTGCACCATGGGATGATGTCATCCATCAAGTTGTCAAAAGTCAACATGACTTTGAGATATTTTGTAGATATTTTGTAAATAGGTGGTTGGTTCCTTTTTGCCTTCCTTCTTCTCCTTCTTCTATAAATACTCAAATAATTGTTGTATTTGAAAGGTGGATATCTTTTAGATGAAAAATAGAAGTGAGGAGAAAAGACTTTGAGCTTTTTGTAACAGAAAGGAATATTAATACAAATATTTAGACTTTGTGCTGAATACATGTGTTATTTGCATTAGATCTTTCTTATGTCAGATCTATGTGTTTATTCTGTTGAATTTACTTCTGTTTTGTTGTCATTTATTCATCAGTATTGCTTTTTTCGTTTATGCAAGTAGGTTTGGCTCTGTTTACTACCAATCCCAATACATAAACCCTCTGACCTTTCTGCTTTGGAATTCATTTCTTTTCTTCCTTCAGACCTGATCTCTCTTCATCCTCTCTTTCATTCCTTTCTTTCCGTAGTCGAAAACACCCCTACTGGGATGAGATCCCAAGACCTCGAAGGCAAAATATTGTGAGACTTGCACAGATTCTTGCTGGTAGAATAGCAATAAACCAGTTTCGCTTTGCTGACTCAAAGAGGGGCTATGCCCTGCACACTGTTGGCCCGTCTATCCATAAATCTGCCCATTCGACAGATTTTCGCGCCAACACTATTCTACCAAGTTGTTCAAGAAATATTTTGTCTTAAGTAAGGTATGCTAATTCTATTATTTCAATAGTAGGGGACCTAGTTTTAGCTACAAAATCCATAACACATAAAGAAAGAGAACAAGAATTTATACAGAGGGAGGGAAAACATACATAGTATATAAACATCGAGAGGAGCCACCAAAATGTGATGAGGGCGGTGTTGATACACATTATTGGTAAAAATAATGATTAAACTTGAAGAGAGTCCAATCTTTCATGAATTTCCTTCAACATTAATGCAAATAAATCCTCGTCATCATCAATTTCCATACTCTCACGTTCTATAACAAATGTAGCATGATTGGACTCCCAATCAATTTCCATACTCTCCCATTTTGAAACGGATGTCGCATGATTGGACTCATTCATTATATAGTAACTAACCCTTCACATGATATTCTCAAAATATTTTAAGGTTTTTTTCACTTGAGGGCACTTGCTCTGTTAGACAGAAAATGGTTGACAAATAAAATTTGAGAAGAAGTGACTGACTTTCACAACCATGAGGTAGATAAAGTTCAAAGCAATTGCATGATGATGGCTGAATGACATTGTCTGTACTATTGTCTGAACATTGCTTTTTCTGAAGAAAATTATCCTTAATGATAATTTCAGCACCATTTATGTCTGAAATCCTAGAGACGAAACCACTAATTACTAGATTATCTAATGGAAAATCCAAGTGAAGAGAAGCAAAGAAAATATGTAAAGGGTCACATACACTCATAGTACTAAGAGAATCCACCTCTTTAATAATATTAGATTCCATGATTTGCAAGTAATTCAACTGGCCTTCTTGCATTTCAATAAAATCACTAAATGACAATCTTGAATTTTGATCAGATCACTAGATGATGATCTTTAAATTTAATTAGATCACTAGATGACAAATCTTCGTGTAGTTCTAAAGAAAGACTAAGTAATTCTACAATCTGACCATTTTCCCACTGTATGCTACTTATATTAATGTCACTTGGATCATCATTAAACTCAAAACTTCAGCTTTTGTTATATCATACACATTTCGCACCTATTCTACATGGACAAGTTTCAATTTGTCTATGTTATTAATGAAAAACAGTAATAGGTCCTTGTTCAGCTTATAACTTCTTAGATATTCAACCACCTGTATGTAATTCAATTTATCCCTCCCAAAGGGTTCCCATATAAACCAAAAAACAATAAAAAACATGGAGATTTACACCCAGATTGATCTTTACAGTATGACCTTGAACCATTTTTTTGATCTTTGTTTCTATAGTAATGAGGTTGCTTGGAATAAGTTCATGCCATGTTATCCTGAAATGTCTAACTTGTCCAGTGTATATTTCAAGATCATGAGTCCAACCGCTACATTCCTTAACCTGGATGGGGATAACATAAAACTTCCATGTACAAGAGTTTCCTTTAAAAGCAGAGTGATGTTTAAATGGTGTGCAAATTTTCACTGCAGAGTGAACATCATTTTTAAAATATCCAGGATTGATACAAAACATACAACAAGAATATATGTCTGAAGTATTACCTTATTTTTGCAATTGCCTCATCATTTACAAGGCACTAACATCATTCTCATCATTGTAAGGCTCTAAACAACATCCAATCTTGGCAGGCTCATTTTTAAGATAACACAGATAACCAATTTAAGGAATCACCTTTAAAATCACTTGAAGTCTTGGCCTTCCCTGGTGCAATCCAATTATGAACAACACCTATGTTGTTGGTTTTAGGACAATCTGTGGAATCTTTGACAGAAATAACTTGGTAGTATAGTTGTTTCTCTGTTGACATATGATTTGTAGAAATATCGATTGTCAAACCAGATTCACATACCACTTTCCTTTTGTGACCTTCAATTCCTTTCTCCCACTCAAGCACATGTGAATTTTTCATTTCACTGTTTCTTTCTGACTCACCTATGTTGCTTTCTACATAAGGCATTTGATAGGTATCCGTTTGAATGCTTCTTGCAGGAGACCATTCTCAATAAAAAACACAAAAAATAGTTTATCCCCAACAATCTATCTAGATGGCAAAAAAGAAAATTTTGCTCCTGCCCAAGATTTTTGTATAGATTATGAAGTTAGGAATAAATTAGTTTATCCTACATATTTCCACTTAACTTTTTCCAAATATTCTTCAATCATTGGGTTTACTGTAGTTTGTATGACATTCACTAATGAGAGTTTGTCATTGTAGCTCTGATCAAAATTCACACACTCTTGGATGGCCAAGATTGTTTCTTTCAACTGACAAAACTAAAATCCTATTCAAGCCTTCATTCATGATGAAGCCTATGTAGTAAGTTGTGCATAGAAGCGATCTCCTACCGTGATGAGCTTCACCTCTAAACCTGGTGCCATCAATGTGACCAGAGCCGAGCTTCTCCTGTACCTTATGCATCTACCGGCTAAGTGGTCCATCTTCCACGACGAATTCTGCGTGGCTTGGCTCAAACGGCGAGCCACTATCGGTGATGTCATCATGTCTACATGGCTTTCATCCATCTTGATTTCATGAGATCACCGTCCATGGCTTGCATTATTGATCACACTGTTGATTCCACAGATCCCTGATTTCTACGATCTCATCATTCGTTGATCTCATTTGTTTTACCTAACCACGAGTTACTCTGTTTGGGTTTCTGCGAGACATATATCCCTATCAACTCGGTGGTTTATTTACACTCTACCACTCCAACAACTCGGCCCCCTAATCTACCTCGCAAAATGATGAACCCAACATGTAACCCAATGTCTCCTCAGCATCGGACTCGGGCCTCCTTCTGACTCGGTGATAGACTCGCACCTTACCTCGACACTCCTCAACTTCTGATCCCTAAAAACATTATCTCTGAATCCCAAAAAGTGAAAACTTTGAAATTTGAAGTTTTAGAATTTCGGGCTTTGGAGATTTTTGACTTGCCCAAACGTCCTCAAGCCCAAAATTATCTAAATTTCCAAAATGAATAACTCCAAATAAAAAATCTAAAAATGTGACTCATTTCCAATTTCAGACTTCGAAACAATTTGATTTTGGTTAATGTTTCCCAGGCTCACTGTGTCATCAAAATTTTATTCTGAGTCAATCCACCGAGTCGAGGATCCTCCCAACACCATTCACAGACGTGGCTCGTGGTATACACTCGAATCAATCCCGATTTGACTCATTGTTATCCTTGATGGATTCAAACTGAAATCAATGCCCTAATTTGAGTTGTACATCATCTAGTTGTCCATGATTCGGGCTTCTGTGTCGAACTCATCTAATATGTTCATTTCATTTCCTAGAACAACTTGACTCTCCTTTGGCTCGATCTGATGAGTTGTTTTTGAACTCAATCTTCCAAACCCGTATCATCCCACAATCACCTAATTAGAAGTCAGAGAAATCTCATCTCGTGCCAATGCCAAGTTTGAACCAACGTGTACCTATTTCCATGTCTTGATTGTGGCTCGATAACCGAGATGAGCTCTTCTAACCCTGCGACCATATTGAGTTACACCGACTATCATTCTCCTTTGCATCACATTAAACTTGTCCTCGCCGAGCTCTATCACAGAGTCGAGACCACTGCTAATCTGACTTCCATTACTGAGACCCAAGTTCCTTGCTTTGAGTGATCTTCCCCCAAATTATAATGAGTTTAGCGGGTTCTACAACTCGGCACAACATTGAGCTCACCCTGACTCAATCCTCTTATGAGTATCTCTCAGTAAGTTGACTGAACTCTTATTTTCTACAACCTAATGCTTGTAACTCTAAATTTTTATAGTGAGTTGTTCATCTTGATTGGTCAGAGCTCGGCTGAGCCCTTTCTTTTGCATTATGAGCCCCATATGACTCCATGAGCGCCTCTCCGTGTCTTCTTGAATGGAAACTCTTGTGCCAGATTCATCTTATGCCTCCGAGCCAATCCACGAGCTCAAACCCTTGACCTATTTTTATTTGTACAAGCAAGTTAGGTCAATGTGTTATTTAACCGAGCCCCTCCGCTTGTGGCTCTAAGATTTCCTTTGCATCGAGACCACCGAGCCATGATTTTCCTTCACTACTGAGCTTGTCATTAAATGATCTTATCCTCATTTTTGACCTTCTAGGGCTACTTTAGCTAACCTAGAGGTAGCAAAACACAATATGACCCCTTGAGAAATGATTTATTAGTTCGATCATTTTTATTCCTGCAATGACTAAAAAATGGCTTATAGGGTATTGTCAAATTTTTGTCCATGAGGGTAAAAATTCACAACACGTATATATATATTTAGGAATTTTAATAGCTACATAATTTATCTTTTATATGATGTATCTACTCTTATAGACACATATTGTGCACTCAATTTTTATTAGAAAATATTAAAATCAATATAATTGACTTTTTGATTGCAAAACAATTCTCTATTAATAAAATAGACATCATATAATGTTAATAATGTAAAAAATAGATGGTATGACAGGGTAAGTGCATGAAGTTGGAGGTCCAAAAAGTGGACAAGTATCCGAGAAAAAGTAAAACACATATGCGTTTTGCAAAAACATGCTCGCATTTTAATTTTTTTGGCTCGGGAATCACCGAACCTATAATGCGTACACGTTATAATATGTATAAGTATAAGATTTCTTTTATTATTTCTTATACTTTAAATTTTTTTTTCGTAAACATAATAAATTAGGGTCACTCTGCACCTTATGGAAGTGGTCTTGTAGCTACAATAATTATAATCTAGAAGATCAGTTTTTCAAAATCTAATTTGGTTAGTACTTACTCATTTTCAGGATTTCAACAAACAACCTAAAACTTACAGGGCATATATATTGTAGTTAGTCTTTATTTTGGGAAAGCATATAGTCATTTTTAAGTTTTTTTGACCTTCTAAAATGGATTTTAGCCATACCACTACTTGAATTGGTACTAATTTTTAAATTTGGTCCATAATTCACTTTAGTGACCATGAATTAACTCTATGATGTTTGTCTACTTCTTACTAAAAAGAGATCCTCACTTTGTAGATAGAGGATTGTTCCCTGAATGGGATTCCTGTCCTATAGACAAAATGAGGTGATTGTAATCTTCCTCCTCCTTAAGGTGTGATAACACTACTAGGTGTTGAATGAGTTGTTACAAATAGTACCAAGTGAATTGCATCAAGTGAACTCAGATGATTTCTCATTCTTAGAAACATGGTGCTCCATATAAAGATCATCCCCTCAGCTTTCCTAGCTCTAAAAGCATCCTTTCATGGAATAAAATTCATGATTATCATACATTCTTTTGCTCATATGTCTCTTATGGAGACAAACGATGCCTTAATACTTCACAAATAATGGTCCTTGATAACTCGGTGACATGACTAGCTCATTTTAGCTTGTTCTGAAGGGTGTTCAATTAACTACAAAATGGCCAAAAATGCCTTTTTAGGCCTTCAAAGGAAGTAGTCTCTCATAAAAACTAAATGAGTCGATCCGATCACCTTAAACACTATTCCCTTACACACTGAAACACGTTGAATGATCTTTTTAGGACTTTCCTTTGGGTGAGGGTTTATGATTTAGGTTTTAGGGTTTAGGGCTAAGGGGTTAGGACTCAAGGTTTAGAGTTTAGGGTTTAAGGTTTAGTGTTTAAGGCTCACAGTTCAGATTTTAGGGTTTAGGGTTTAGGGCTTAGGGCTTAGGGTTCATGGTTTAGGGTTTAGGGTTTAGGGTTTTGAGTTTAGGGTTTATGGTTTAGGGTTAAGGGTTAAGGGTTTAGGGTTTAGGGCTCAAGGTTCAAGGTTTAGGGTTTAGGGGTCAAGGTTGAGGGTTTAGGGTTTATGGCTCAAGGTTCAGGGTTTAGGGTTTAAGGAGTTTAGGATTTAAAGTTGAGAGTTGAGGATTCAGGGTTTAAGGTTCAGGCTTTAGTTTTTAGGGTTTAGGGTTTAGGGTTTATGGTTGAGGGTTTAATGTTTATGGTTTTAGTCTCAAGGCTTAGGGTTAGGGCCTAGGGTTTAGGGGTTAAGGTTTAGGGTTTAGGGTCTTCAAGGTTTAGGGTTTAGGGTTCAATGGGTTTAGGGTTCAGGGTTTAGGTTTTAGGGTTTAGGGTTTATGATTTAGGGTTAGGGTTTAGGGTTTAGGGTTTATGGTTTAGTGGTTTAGGGTTTAGGGTTTATGGTTGAGGGTTTATAGTTTAGGGTTAAGGTTCAGGGTTTAGGAGTTAGGGCTTATGGTTTAGGCTTGAGGATTTAGGGTTTAGGGTTTAGGGTTAGGGTTTAGGGTTTAAAGGTCAGGGTTCAAGGTTTAGGGTTTCAGGGTTTAGGTTATAGGTTTTAGGGTGTATGAGTTAGGGTTTAGGGTTTAGGATTTAGGGTCTTAGGGTTTAGGGTTTAGGGCTTAATTTTTAGGGTTTATGTTTAAGGGTTCAAGGTTTAGGGTTTTTGCTTAGGGCCTAGGTTCAGGGCTTAGGGTTTATGGTTTAAGGCTCAAGGTTTAGGGTTTAGGGGTCAAGGTTTAGGTTTAGGTTTTATGGTTTAGGGTTTAGGAGTTAGGGTTTAAGGTTTAAAGGTCAAGGTTTAGGGTTTAGGGTAAAGGGCTCAGGGTTTAATTTAGGGATTACAATTTAGGGTTTAGGGTTTAAGGTTTAAAGGTTAGGGTTAAGGGTTTAGGGTAAAGGGTTCAGGGTTTATGGTTGAAGGCTCGAGGTTTTAGGGATTATTTCACAGAGTTTAGGGTTTAGGGTTTAGGGTTTTAGGGCTTATTTAGGGATTAGGGTTTAAGATTTAGGGTTTAGTGCTTAGGGTTTAGTGTTTACTATTTAGGGTTTAGAGTTTAGGGTTTAGGGTTTATGATTTAGTTTTTAGGGTTTAGGGTTTAGGGTTTAGGGACCTTTAGGATTTAACATTTAGGCCTTAAGGTTTAGGGTTTACAGTTTAGGGCTCAAGGCTCAGGGTTTAGGCTTTAGGGGTTAGGGTGCATGGTTTAAGGTTTACGACTCAGGGTTCGGGGTTCATAGTTATGGGTTTAAGGTTTAGGGGTTAGTTATGGGTTTAAGATTTAGGGGTTAGAAATTAGGGCTCTAGATTTAGGGTTTAGGGCTCAGGGTTTAAGGTTTAGGGTTTAGGGCTCAAGGATTAGGGTGTAGGGTTCATAGGACTTAAGGTTTAGGGTTTATGGTTTAGGGATTAGGGTTTAAGGTTCATGGTTTATGGATTAAGGTTTGGGGTTCAGAGTTACTAGTTTAAGGTTTAAGGGTTAGAGATCGGGGCTATAGATTTAGTATTTATGGTTTAGGGCTTAGGGTCTACGGTCAAGGGTTTAGGGTTATGGGTTTAGGGTTTAGGTTTTAGGGTTTAGTATTTAGTGTTTAGGGTTTAGGATTTATTATTTCAGTTTTACAAGTTTAGGGTTTAGGTCTCATGTTTAAGGGTTAAGGTTTTAGGTCACAGAGTTCAGGGTTCATCGAATTTGTAGGCATAACATTCAAAGAGAGTCATCAAAATTTTATGTTTTTCATCTGTTGATATTTTGAAGGCGGGAAATGTCATATTCCTGACTATCTAATCCTTCTAAAGACCCCAATAGTCCTCAATCCTTGGATGTACAGGGAGACACTGTTACTTGGCTTCCATTTATAATGATAGAGATATTTGTAAATTCATGTTATGACCTCTAAATCTATATGAATTTCAAGTTTCTTGGAAATCACATCACACCCTTCACTAGGATGGATGACTACCCCTATCTTTTTGTTTAGGGGATTTTTAAAACATTCATGGGTTTATCATATAAGGAATTATCAATGAATGGAAGGTCACTAAGTCGTAGGCTAGGTAACTCCCATTTAGAACTAAACAAGAAAGATTTACTAGGCAAATTAATAACCCCTTGGTGTTCTTAGCCATTCCCATGTTTCTATGCTTGTTTTGAACACTTTAGGAAGTTCTGTCAAATTTACTATCCATTCCAGTAGAACACTTGAACTTTATCTTTCTTTGGAGGAGAGGATACTACAGGAAATTCAATTATGATCCTACACCTCTGCATTGATATCTTCTCTATGTTTCTTTTGTTTCCTTTAAGATTAATTTTATTGTTGTGATGGTTATTTTTTCCAGCTTCCAATGGGTCATCCTATCTTGCATAATACCATACATGGAAATATGAGAAATGTGAAATTTGTTTCAGAGTGTGAATAAATTTACATTCACGAGCGCAAGTACATGTGGGAGAAACAAGTTTGGAAGAGATGTGTAATATATGCATTGCAAGGCACAACGTAGATGTCATATCCATTTAGTTACTTGTCCCACCTCTCATAAACAAGGTAGTTTTATAAGCAGAATCAATGATGGTTCTAAGCATGAGACTAGGAAATATTGATGAAATATGGTTTATGAGTTTAGGGTTCAGTGTTTAGGGTTTAGGGTTTATGTATTAGGGTTTAGGGCATTAAGGCTTTAGGGTTTAGGGGTTTATGATTTAATAAGGGCTGAATGTTTAGGGTTTAGGTTTAGGGTCTAGGGTTTAGGGTTTAAGGTTTAGGGTTTAGGGCTTAGGGCTAAGGTCTACAGTTTAGAGTTTAGGTTTATGGCTCATGAATAAGGGTGTCAATTGTAAGGTTTAACGATTTAGGAAAGTGTTTAAGGTTGAATGGTTTAGGGTTAGTTTTTAGGTCATTTAGGGCTACCTATGGGATCATGGTTTAGGGTTTAGGGTTTAGGGCTTATGGCTTAGGGTTTAGGGCTAAAGGCTCAGGGTTTAGGGCTCATGGGTAAGGGCTGAATGTTTAAGGTTTATGGTTTAGGGTTTAAGGCTCAAGGTTTATAGTTGAGTGTTTAGGTTTATGGCCTATGATTTAGGGTTTCGATTGTAGAAGTTAAACACTAAAAGATTTATGCTGAATGTTGAAATCCTAAAAAATTACCTATGTAGTAATCAGATTATACTTTAAAAAACTATCTCCTAAACCAGGACTCATGGAGCTGTAAGACTATCCCATAACGTGTATAGAGTGACCCTAATTTCTTATATTTACATAAATAAATTTAAAGTATAAGTTTTTCAAACATTTATTTAAGCAAATGGAAGCATGCCAAAAGCATGCATAATAGTTTATACAACACAGAACGCGTACTTACACTTAACGTGTAACACGTTATAACGCGTATGCGTTTTGTGTTTTCTATTTTCCCAAGCCATGCCTCAAGGCTTGGGATCCGGTTTGGATCCCCAAACTTGAGGCATGGACTTGCACAAACACATCAAACATCGTATTTTTTACAATAAAATGTAAAAATTCCATTTCCTCTATGGTAAATCAAAATAAAACAATTGATCCATTTAAAAAAAAATAACACCACGACGTAGAGTAGAGTCTCTTCTTTCTAAAAATATAATTTTTCAAATTTTCTGACTGATATAAGGTTTCCATATTATTTTTTTTCTAACTATGCCTTTTAATAGCTAATTTTTTGAACTGTAAATATGTCTATGTTTCATGGTGTATATTTTTTTTTGGGTGATCAATTTTTTTAAAAAATTATACTAGCCCAAAATAGGCATAATTCTATAACGTATTCAAAAAAAAAATCTAAATTTTGATATTTTTTGAAGTAGTTAGGGGGGGGTGCACAGTCAGAAGCTCTATTATTTTTCAAAACATAACATTTTTGTTCTAGAAAAATCATAACTAAATAAAAAATTTGGCAAAAAAAAAATCTTTAAAAAAGTGGATCCCAAACTAGATACTCTTAACTATCTTTCTACCAAATGGTTTTTAAAAAATACTAAATGGTGCTCAAAAAATGGCGGGGGGGCACAAAAGTCACTATATTATGTTTTTTTAACAAAAACAAGAGCATATGTTGGTATATTTAAGTTGTTTGACCCACTTAAAACTTATACTGTTTTCAATAAAATTTAGTAGCTTAAAAACTAGACTCAAAATTCTATGATTCATATTTCTACAACATCTTCCAATTTTGAGTGTAACTATTTTGAAAAACTCGTACAAGTTGAAGTTTTTTTTTCTTCAGAAAAATGCGTCCACTTAAGACCCCCTTTTGGCCCCCCAACTTGGTGGACTCACCCCCCCCACCCCACACACACACGATATATTCAAAATTGCGATGGTGCTTGTTGTGTACTATGTAGTGTGTTATAAAATATTACAAGACGTTTTTAAATTAATAATAAACAAAAGTAATAATAACAGAAGTTTGAGATCCGCCTTTATAAATTTTATATTTTTCTTAATTTTTGATCTACCTTCATTAAATTTTTGAATTTTTCCGTAATATATTATTTAAATCTTGAAAAATACATTGTTTGATAAGGTGGATTGAAAAACCCACAAAAATAAGAAAATTTTCATAGAATCCACAGTATTTGGTAACTATGGAAAAAGGAAACACATAACCAGAGGCTGTTTGGATCTTTGTTAACCTCAAACAGGACTGAGGTGTTAAGGGAAAACAAAGAATGAACAATCACTACTGGTGGAAAAGAAGTTGCTAGATGTGAAATGACAACAGATACCTGATCAGATTATTGTTCAAGCTTTCTCCAAATTTCTATGGAAAATAATGATGACGCTTGTTCCACTTGTATTTTTCCTCCAAAGGCAGTTCATAATTGTTTGAACGGATTTTCTTAAGCATGGAAAATCATAGATTTTAAGTGTGATTCAACCAACACTTATCGATGTACTTAAGTGTGAATCGTGCCCCTTTCTTTGTTCTTTATTCCAAAGTTGAGTTTGGTCTACGAAGTGAGTTACATGGGACGAGTGTGGGTGCCCCAATTCTTTCTTCCCACTTTTTTTTGGGCAATTTTAACCTCTTTTTTTTAATTTGATTTAATAATTTTTAATAATCATTAATAAAAATAACAGGTTTTAAATAAAAAATTACAAAAGAACAAGCTTTACAAAGCTCACACACCTAACTAAATAAAATAATATCGAAGTACTGACACACTTTCGACTATTCTAATCGAATTTACTTTTAATTAGCAATTGTATTCAAATGGTGTAATAGATATATTAATATACAGGTGGTGAAGAGGTTAAAATGGAAGGAGCTAACATGAAATAGTGTAGGAGGAAGATGGGTGATGAATTAGGGGAGACTTAGAGAAAATTACAAAGCAATGGAAACTCTTGGAGGGAACATAGTCAATTGTCTTCTTTCTTTTGGTAAGTCACATATGGATTATATGTCGTTCATGAGAACTGCTCAAAAGAGAAAGGAGGTGCGATGTGTAAATCCTTAAAACAACTTACTCCAGAGATAGCTCAATGCTCTTATTTCTCGTGTTAATGTTGTAATTGTAACGAGGGATTGTGTACACACAAAAATAGAAAAGGCGTGGATGTCATCTACAGATAAGGGCATATAGAACATGTTGTTGACCTTGATATCAATCATCCATATCTTAGACATTATCATTTTTCCTTCCAACAATAAATAACAAAATGGATTCAATGTGATTGAATTTGAATGATATTCAACAAATCAAATAAAAATAGATCATTAGCTCAACTGAAAGCCCTAGTAACTCAAATCCCTCCACCATCTCTTTAATCCCACATAAACATATCATCCTCAAGAGAATAAACACATACATAAGAGTTGTAAGATTATTAATACATTTGTACACTTAACAATAAAAAATAAATCTTCAAAATGGATTAAAAATAAATAATTTTAGTTTTATGCAATTAAAAATCTATCAAGCTTTACAAACAAATACAAATTCAAAAACAAAAAATATGAAGACAAAAACACATTAAATCAAAAGAGGTGTACTGACAATAAATTAAATTATGTGTCAATAGACTAATAATATAAAATTAATCAAATCGTAAACTGAGTTAAAAAACAATGACTTAATTGTTACCATCACTTTATTGTCTTAGTCGTATTATAATAAACTTGGATATACATTTTATTTTAATAGTCACTCAACTATAAACATGAGTTTTAACAATCAAAAACATAAAAAATTTATTGAAAAATTATATAAACAAGCAAAAACATTACCACAACCTAGATATAAATCTCATCTAAATTGTAATGGGGTCATAAAACTTCATGTCTTTGTTACCATTTTACCTTTTCTATTTCAGCTGATTTTGGTTCTAGCTAGCCATTGTCATGTTCATGTGCAAACTAATATTTATATTGAAATTAATTCGTAGCTATTTCATTATAAACATATACATTAATAATTAAATTAAATTATTGTCCTATTTAATGCAAAAAAAAAATAGTAATAAATATGTCTTGATAAGCATCAACCTAAGAAGCCTTACTTTTTAATGGATTTGCAATGTTATGGGATTATCACAGTTACATTATTATGTGTTTTAATAATATAAGCATTGAACTATAATATGTAAATGCAATGAACATAAAAAAATAGATTCAACACGAGTGGATTCAAATGTGATCCAACAATTGAAACAAATGGAGGTGGTTAGCCTAATTGAAAGCCCCCAACAACTCAAATCCATCCTCCACCATCTATCAAAGACCACATAAACACATCATCCTCAAAAGAATACATTAACACTATATAGTGTGCGTACAATATCCTTGTAGCATAACATCCAATTCTAGTATTTGTTTAATAATTGTTTAGTGCACCCAACACATGTTTGTTCGATGGTGGATTATCCCATCTAGTTCACATCTTCAAGGATAGATTAGCATGTCCTCTTCAACATTTATCGTACATAGGCACCTCATCAAAATTAATTTTGTAGACCTATTTATAAATTTTAACATCATATTTTATACACTTTACCTAAATTGAACTTAAGGGGGTATTGGTGTAATATTCGGAATACTCTTTATTTTTAATTTTACTTAGGTTAGTAATAACTTAGGTTGATTTATATTCCATTATTTGGAAACATATGGATATTAATGTAACCAATATGGGAATCTCCACTTGCATGTGAAAGAAAAAGTTGTTGTTTCACATATGTTTGGTTTCTTTTTCCACATGGATCATTTGGCCACACGGGGTCTACTATAAATCTAGCAACTAAACTTTTTTTACATTTTCAAATGTTATACAATTCTTAACACTCATATCTTATATATAAGAGACATTTCTAAGTGTAAGAGATGTCAAAGAGTGGAGTGTTATATATAAGAGACATTTCTAAGTGTAAGAGATGTTTAAGAGTGTGAGATAATGTATAAGCCATAAGTGCATTTTATTCTCATTAATAATTCAATGTTAAGTTTTCTCTCAATATGTCTTGGGTTATATTTTATCTCGAACTCTATATGAATTTCAACAATCCTCTCTGAATCAACATCTTCCATCCTTATTTATTTAATTTTAGATTAAATAAAATAATACCCTAAAGGTTAAATATAACCTTCATAGAGCTCTTTCCCACGTATATGTTTCTTTCCTATACATGTAAATGATCAAATATTGTCATGTTTATCTATAATACCCTCCTAGGTCAGCCTTAGTGTAAAATTATATCAGGTAGAATGGTGTAAATACAATTTAAATATGCTCATTTTCTCATCCAACATTTACCTAACATTCTCAAGAGATCCTTTACAAATAGCTATCAAATATTTAGTAAATTTGTTACAGTATTCTCTAAATCAAGAGTATATATTAACAGTAGCTTATATGTAAGTTTGAAGCACTGAAAAATACGATAAGATATCACAAAGCTGATTTAAAATCCTCTCGATTTAATATGAGAGTGATATGAAACTGTCTACACATAAGCACTTCTTCAAAAATCATTACATAAGGTTACTTTAGTAAATATCAATCTATAAATTTTTTTATGCATCATTCTATTTGACATTATACTAGGCATTTAAGAGGGTGCATCTAAATTATATCTAGCTAGCCCACTATTGGTGTCAAAACATAAGCTAAATCATAGGGAGGGTACTTTATACTTAGCATTCACTCTTTCATTTTTATTAGGAGAACTACATGGAGTTTGAGCCCTTCATTTATTCAATGTAGTGGAATTTTTGGCCACAATTAAGAATGGATTTTCTTGGTAAGGGAAGACAAACTCGACCACACACCCATTTTTGTTATCTAAGGTATACTTGAGTGCTAGTACACAAAATTAGGGTTTGATTATTACAAGAGTATGCACGAGCATTATAGAACAAGTCAAAGTATAAGAGGGCATTAAAGATGAATATGAAGCACACATATCAACACAATTGTGTAGAATATAGCAAGACATAATTGTACAATTGGACATGGTTGTTATATGTTAGTGTCAAAACACGGTACTAGTTTTCCTAAGAGTTTGAGAACCTCATTTATGATATAAAACATCTTCAAACTTTTCATAACCTATTTTTCCTAGATTTAGATCGAGATTAATTAGTGAAGCATTAGAAAAAAATTGGATTTCCCCTCTTGTATTTGACTATATTTAATATGTAATTAATTTATTAAATCATTCTCAATTATTTTATATGTTCATATATGTATGTGAATGCTTACTTGAATAATCTAAATATGCATTGTATGTAGATTTCCAATCCTAAATTAAGGGATTTAATAAACCCTTTGTAATTTCAAGGTTAAATCCCTATATAAAGTGCTTGTGGGAAGAACCTCAAATATCTATGAGCACATGTCATCATAAGAGAAATTCAACTTTTCTCTAAAAATGGTTGTCACCAAATTAGTATACAAATGATAATATCACATATATGTCAGATAAACAATCATAAAATTACCTCCAAAAGACAATTAAAAATGACTCTAAAAACTTATTTCTCTTTTTATTATAAAGTTTAGACATGATAAAGAAACTATTTAAAAAAAAAAACATAAAGATGCCAATTGATGTGATGTTAATTTATATAGTATTAGTTTATTCAATATGAAAAATAGAATATTCTAAAATATGACTCTAAAAGAATATTCCATTTCATTCTAATATCAAAATCTAAAATTATCGAAACATAGAGAGATACTAATATATGATTGATTGAAAACTTGAAATTATTACATCCAATTAATGTAATAATAAACACATTAATATACACTAATACCATTTCAGAAAATTACTAATATATGCAATTGAAACTAATAATAATATATATTCAAAATATCATTTTTACACAAACAAATTAAAATAACACATTCCCCACAATATACTTTACACTTTATGATAATTGTTACTTACACACTACAATATTATTGACAATAATAAATATTATATGGAGCTTGTTAAAAAAAATAGAATGAAATATGTCATTTTTATCATTAAGTTATGTTGTATTTAATTAATTTGATTTATACAAATAACTAGAAATTGTACACAGTAAAGATGATGGAGACATTGATAAGGGTAGTAATGAATGTTGAAAAATGAAAAAATATGTGGAAGAGAAACTTGATGAGTGGAAAAGTTATCTATGAATGGATATGAGTTGTAAATGTCTAGGAGGAGAAATCATGGGGCGTTTGTATGTGAACCTATTTTATTTTACTAAGTTTAACATACCATCCCAAAGCCACATATGGGTAGTGTTGGAACAAGAAAGGTGAGAAAATATAAAGACTTTCAAGGTAGTAGATTCTATGGATAGATGTGATGTGAGATCTTTCCATTCAACACCTCCAATATATATAACTTATTTTTATAATGTCAGACCTCAATGCTTTTGCATTGTTCCATTGGGTCAAAATCTTGTTGTTCCATAGGAATATTTAAAGAAAAGTTACTTTTGTTTGAAATATTCTCCAATGCACAACATAAAAAGGTATATAATTTACAAGATGCATTGGATCAAGTCATCTATGAGAATGATAGACATGTTATTGAAAGACACCATTTTATGATGGGAGAAAGACACTTGTAGATGCAAGTTAACAAGGGTATGTAATATGGGGTCAAATGTCAGGGAGACATCAAAGTTGTTAGAGTGGAAGGAGTGAGGGTGAAAAAGTGGAATAGGAAGAGGGGTGATGAAGATGTGTCTTGGGTTATGTGAGAACACAACAAGATTTGGGACACATTTATGACCCCAAATAATTCCGATGAATCCATCGAAGAAAAAAAGTAAAAATTAAGAAAAAAGAAACAATTTTTCTAAGGAGTTCGACATATGACACCAAATTTATTGGCAATAGGTTTGAGAATTCTGACCTTGTACTATATTTCAAATGAATCCTCATGCGTGCCACAAGGTGTGCAAAATACAAGTGGAGTTGAATGGAATACAACAAATGAAGTAAAAATAAATGGTATGCCCAGATAAAAGCCCCCAACAACTTTATTCCCCCTCCACCATTTATGATCCTTTTCTTTATTCTTGTAATTCATGCATGGACTATGCATCATTTTTTCAAAGTCCTCAATTGAGAAAAAGGGCACATACTATGTGTAGGACATATGGAAAAATTTGTTGAATGGTCCATAATTTATACACCATAATTTTTCCTTGTGACAATCAATGTCAAAAATGCATTCATTATAACTCTAATTAATAATGATACTAGTTGACATTCAAACAAAGGAATTTATCATACGAAGCCATTTTTGATAAAGGACTTAAAATTTTATGGAGTCGTGATTTCATCGTAGGATCTCAAATCGTATAACAAGATTTTTCAGAAAAATATAGTTACCCAAAATTTTGATATGTGAAACAAAATTTTAGGAACTTGACTAAAAAATATTTTAAAAATGATGGCATTTACCTAATCAGGTTATTGTCTAGTTGTTGGTGTTAAAATGTGCACCCATGTATTAGATTTGAAGAGATGAGTTATTTGAGAAAACAATGGAACCATCTCCAAGCTGTGGGACCTTACGCACTTGAGACAAATCTTCAGAGAATGTCAGTTCCTTTACCTATTTCTACTACTACTGTTACTCCTTATGCTAAAAACAAAACCTAAGCTAACAATGTTAATGGACTAAGGATAAAAGGATAACAAAAAGGTAAACTAAACTAAGGGAGGAGATAGCACCAGAAAAGTGAGATGACCACTATCTGTTCTGAGTGAAAACGAAGGATAAAACATGAGGGGAGGCTAGGCACGCATAGCATAAACCAAAACACATTTACATCATCGATTTCATGAAACATAACTAGAAATAGGAGTTCTAGGGAACTGAAAGTGACACAACAAGCACACAATGCAAAGAGAGAAAAGAGAGAAGAACATAAACATGTTAAGGCAGAAGATAGCCACAAAATGATGCTTTTATTACTTATATGCATGCATAGTTGATTACAATGGCATTTGAAGGCTGATATCCACATGAAAGAGCCATATCTAAATGTCTGTAACTCAAAATAAAAAGATATGGATTCTTTAGCAAACATGAAGGGATCCAAAATGTCCAACCCTTTACAATGAGATGATCTTTTTACATTTATAGATGAATCGATGAGAGAAAAGAAGAGGAGGGAAAATCAGATTTGAAAACTCAACCACCAGCAATGAATGCCTGAAAATTGTCAAATGTACATCTCCAAGTCTATTTAGTGTGTAGGAGAAGGAAGGAGGCGAGATTCATATCAAATCAGGTGGTTAGAGAAATTAGATCTACTCATTAATGGCGTGAAAGATGTTTTCCCATTTCTCACCTACTAAATCCCACTGAAAATTGAATTTGAATATCCTACATTGTCAATGACATCAACAACTTTGCAAAAAGGTTGAGTACGCGAGGATCTGAAGACTGGATTAGAAGTTATGATTATGAGAAGATCTACAGTACTAACTGGGCATGAAAGACACATGGCACATGTTGATTGAGAGAAAGATTTGCCAACTGTACATTTGCTTTTTCATTTTTGTCAAGTTTCACTAAGAAGTTCATTGTAAGGATTTGGCTCCCTATTGGTACGCTTTGGTTGGTTATGTGTAGCACACTCAAGGCCTGACATGTGCCACATGGCACATACGAGTGTAGAAGAAGGCATAAAGGCATGTGCATGGAAGAGTGGGGCATGGGAGAAAAATAGAGGAAGGGCACGCACAATAGTGACACGCGTGGGAGAAATGTATGGTCAAGGCCCAACTATTACAAAGTAGTGTGCGGTAGTAAGAAAGAAATCCATGTGAGGAAGCCAAGGAATTAGCTGATTTGGGAAGAAAATCAAGGTGTGTGCGAAGGATGCATGATCTGTTGGGAAGAAGTTGGATGGTCATGAGGAAAAAATAGAATAGAGAGTAAAAGGAAAAGAAGGGACGAAGGAAAGGAGGGGCGAGCACAAATGTGCGAGGAAATGCCACGAGCCAGAAAGATGACTGAAGTGTGTGAAACCTGCAATCTGGAACCACAGAGTTAGAATGTGAACATAAGTTGTCCAAATAACTAGGGAGTTATTTGGATAACAGTTTTGGTGACTTTCGGGGCCATCTTCCTGCTAGATGAAGGAGATCAGTAGCCTAGAGCATCCATTAGGCATGAAGTCTTCTATGTAATCATGAAATTATAATTTTGAACCTTGATAATTCCCTTGAAGTCACTTGATGAAATATTTCTAAACTCTATCCTAAATCATACAAAATTGCTGAAAATTGTTGGAAGGTAACTGACAACCTAGAAGCAACAAAAGAGCACACATGAAGAAAGAACTATATACAAACAAAATAATGTGTGCACAATGAACTTAGAGGAATTGAAACTACTCTAATATATACAATGATACAAAAGAAACTCAATGGAAGTGTTTGAGATAGATCTCATTGACTGGGATTTGTAGCGCGCCTCCATCCGGATGAGATAACTCAAAATATTTAGCCTCCTTGCATGAATTGACGATGTATGGGCCACTCCAAAGTGCATCAAACTTTCAATGGCGCTCTGGTTTAGCTCTGTTAGCATCCCATTTTTTGATCAAGTCCCCAAATTTTAAATCTTGAGGCCTAGCCTATCTGTCAAACCACTTCTTTGTTGATTGTTGATGTTGTTCTAGCTTGATCATGGTAGAGTTTCTTGACTCTTCAAGTTCAACCAAGTCTATCATTTTGATTTCTCTCTGGTCCACACCTTTGAATTCCAACTGTTGGGAAAGTGATAACGAATTCAACTCAAGTATCAAAGGAAGTGTAACCTCCTTGCCATAGACAAGCTTATAGGGAGAAGTTCCCATTTCCTTTTTCATTGTGATTTTGTCTACCCACAATGCATGTGATACCTTTGTATGCCACTACCTTTGGCTGATATTCATTGTTAGCTTAATGATTCTGATCAGGTTCTTATTTATTGACTCTACCATGCCATTTCCCTAAGTGTAATAGTTAGAAGAAGTCTTAAAATATATGCCAAGTCTCAACTCCCAATCAATGATTTTGGTACCAAGGAAGGATTTTGTATTATCAGAGATAACAGTTTTAGGAACACCAAACCTTGTCACCATGCCCTTAAGAAATTCAAGGATGACTAACTCTATTGATTCCTTGAGCACAACAGCTTCTGTCCATTTTGTGAAGTAGTCTGTAGTTATCAGCACCCACTTGTGGCCTGCACTTGAAGGAGGATTGATCATACTTATGAATTCAAGAATCCATTGTGTGAAAGGATGATCCACTTGGATTGGTCAGAGGGGAAGCGCTGTCAATCTTTTCTTACTTGCAAAGAAAGCACATTATTTGCATTTCACGATCCACTTGTGCACGTCCACGAATAGAGTAGGCCATTATGATCTTCATTGTTGTAGTCTTGGTAGAGAAGTTTCCACCAAAGAATCCATTGTGAAATTTTACTAACATCTTTTCTAGTCTGTGCATTGTCGATACACCTTAGCAGCACACCATCAAGATTCTTCTTGAATAGAAGACCATCAATCAGAACATACGGAGTATATTGAATCCGTATATGTCTTCTCTTTTCCTTATTTAAACTAGGAGGGTATGCGCCCTTGGAAAGGAATTTGATCATGTCTTTCATCTAGTTGTGCACGCCAAGGTATTCATTCTGTTTAGGTTCTGCGCATGGGAGATCTTCATCCAAAAAAAATGAAGTCTTGGGTTCATTTTGTGTGTCCTCGACAAATTGTTTGCAAAGTGCACTGCCCTGACCAACTTTGTGGCTTTGATAGTCACATCATACTCCATGATTTTTTTCACTCATCTTGCTCTCTTTTCGTTGATTTATGCTCCTATGATGAAGTCTTGAACACTAGAGTAGGAGACTAACACCTTGATGTGATTTGTGGTGAGCATGCTCTTGAAATTCTTGAGCATGCACATGATGGTGTAGACCTATTTCTTCATGTGATTGTATCTTAATTCATAATCCTTTAGTGTCTGACTGAAGAAACACTGGTTGTTCCAACCCTTATTCATTTTCCTATGCCAAGACAACAACAACACTTGCATATGCGCTATAAGAATAAAGGATAAAATCCTTTGAGTAGTTCAGATTAATGAGTGTTGGAGTGCAAGAAATCTCTTGCTTGATCTTATTGAAGCTCTCTTTTCCTTTTGCTGTCCACCTGAAGGTTGTATCCTTTTGAGCATGAGGGTAATGGGCTTGACCAGTCCTACAAAATAAGGAATGAATCTCCTAACAAAATTCATTTTGCCAAGGAAGGGCTGCAAGGATTTCTTATGCACGGGAAGGGAGAGGGCCAAGATGGTTGAAACATGCTTAGGATTAATTTTGATGTCATCTTTTGAGACCACATGGCCTAGAAGCTTTCCCTGTGCCATAACAAAATTTCACTTCTTGGAGTTAAGAGATACCCCAAAATTTCTACATCTCTCAAAGACTTTTTCTAGGTGCACCATGTGATCCACGCTCTGCTATGAGAAGATAGTGATGTCATCAAGGTAAACCAAATTGAATTCATTTATGTATCCTTTGAATGTAATATCCATGGTGCACTGAAATGGTGCGCATGCGCTTGACAAACCAAAGGGCATATTTTGATATGCATATGTCCCCCACTTGGTTGTAAATGTTGTTTTGTATTGATCCTCTTCCTTGACCAGGATCTTATTGAAGCCAGGATACCCATCCAACATTGAAAATATTTGCTCGCTAGCCACAGTCTGTAAAATCTACTCCATAGAAGGCAAAGGATAATGATTCTTTAATGATGCCTTGTTTAAATCCCTAAAATCAACACAGAGTTTAATTTCACCATTCTTCTTCTATACTGGAACAATATTTGCAACCCATTTAGAGTACTTGATTGGAAATATTATCTTCGCCTTGATGAGTTTAGATAATTCCTTCCTCGTGAGAGGCTCTATTTTTGAGTTGATACACCGTTGTTGTATTATAATGGGTTTGATACTAAGATCGAGGTCAATGGAGTGTTGAGCAATATAGTGCCACCATAAATAATATTAAAATCATATTGAATTATAATTTTTTTTTAAAAAGAGGGAAAGAAATGAATGCGGTTAGCGAGGATTTGATTGTAGCCTGTATGAAATGATGGGAGAAGTTCTAGATTTGGTGGTGCTAGAAGTGGAGGTTGGTGTGTGGATGAGATTTGGAAGACACATGGGAACCCTCCCATCCATTAACACTTGTCATGTCCCTGGAATAATAATTCAACCACACAAAAACCCAAGAAAACATTGTAAATTAAAAAAAATGGATAGTTACATCTAGATTTAATAAATAGAATATTGCATGAAGTTGTGCAAACAAGCTCTCACCCCTGGCCATCCTAAAATCATTTCCATTGTAAGTTAGATATCCTACACATGGAGATAATTATGTAACCTCAATATTTTCTCATTTTTTTTCTTTACACAAATTGATTTATCTGGATATGTATCCGTATTAAAGTGGGTTCATTGTCCCTGAGAGCAAGGAAAGTGATTGTTTACTGTTGTTTTGTTTGTTGTGTGCTGGAAAAGAAGAAGAAGATTAAGGATTAGGAAGACCTTCTTTCGGGAATCTCACCGAACATTGATGTTGCTATAGTGTTTGACCAAATGAAAGAACGAGACAACTTCTCCTGTAATATGGTTCAACATTATACATTAATTGAAAGAAATAAACATGGACTACTTCTGATACTTTCCTTCACATTTTATGCTTTGGTGCCAACAGGCCAAAAATTCCTCTTAACGTTTTGGATTGAGATCTCTGACACCCATATGCTCTAGCAGGATGTGGATGGGACTATGTTAGGTGGGGATTAGCAATGAGAATTGTTTTTCAAGTCGAAAGGAAGGGAAGATATCATAGCATTTCCCAGAGGTTTTACTATGATGAGAGCTCCTTGAAGAAGACATCTCTCTATGATTTTCATTTCGAAAATGGGGGCAAAATGGTTCCCTCTACAGGGTGGAGCATGCCTCTCCAGTATAAGGATTCCATAATGGAATCCATCATTAAATGTAGGAGTAATGGGATCCTTTTTTATGTATCTCATATGTGTGGATTGAGTCTCAAAGGGAAAGAGTGCATTCCCTTCCTTGAGAAGTTGGTGGTTGCAGATGTAGCTAGATTGCCTCCTTCATCCAGAACTCTCACCATTTTACAAATGAGAAAGGAGGAACTATTGATGATTCATTTGTCACCAAATTCAATGACCAACATATATATGTGTATGTATATATATATATATATATATATATATATATATATATATATATATATATATATATATATATATATATATATAGTGGTGAATACAAGATGCAAAGATAAGGATTTAACACACATCAAGTCCGATATGAAAAATTTCAAGGTGCATAGAGGTGATGTTAACTGGCACATACATGATGAGAGATCTCTGTTAGCACTTCATGTAAGTGTTTTACTCAGATAGTATTTTTCCAAGAGTAGTGTGGGCATAAGATCATAATGAAGTGCATATTGGTTAAATGGATGCCTAGCCACTAGAAAGTGGCAACGAAAAACTATATGCATGCTTGTTCTGGTGTGGTATTATTAAGTACCACTATTATCGACTAAGCTACCCATGTTAGCCATATGTTAGGGAAATGGGAAATTCAACTAGGTTGAGAGAAAGTATGTGCATATGAGCACAACCTTACATTCTTTATCCCTGTGGGAAGGGACTCAAATTCATTAAGGATATTCATGTTCTGCCTATATATAGTGAAGGATATTTGGAGTCTCATGAAATGCTGATGGACCTAAGGGGAGCCCCCCTTTCACCATGTCGTTCATGGACAGGCATGGTCTCCTTACCTTATCTTTTATAATTTTTGTATGATTTGGTTCTTCATTGCAATGTAATAGAAATAATAAAACGTTGGATAAGTATACAATTGAGTGTTTTAATTAGAATTTTAGTGTGAAACAATAAAACTCTACCTAGTCATCTACGTTACCAGTTTATAAATTGACCATAAATTATTGTATGTGCT
Organism: Taxus chinensis; assembly: GCA_019776745.2. Classification (NCBI taxonomy): domain Eukaryota; kingdom Viridiplantae; phylum Streptophyta; class Pinopsida; order Cupressales; family Taxaceae; genus Taxus; species Taxus chinensis. Next base: position 67,593,216 of record CM034153.1, on the reverse strand, counting down.
AGACTCATGGTATCAAAATTAGGTGCTCGTGTCCATTGGTTTTGGGTGAGAGCTAGATTAGTTAACTAAACCAACCATCTGATATTCATTGTAAAGTTAGAAAAAAACGCTATTTCAGAGACTTGCAAAATAACACTCTGAGTCCTATAAAAGAGATGTCAAGTGCTGTCTGTGCTCCCTGTTATGTAGAGAGTCGCATAAAACATTATCTCAACCTCATTTTACCATTTGAATTCTCTTAGTCCCTCCTCTAGGAGCCATGTTACCTCGTTTTGCACTTTTAGGAAGTTGTTAAAATTGAAAAGTTGGGTTTCGTATCGGCTCGCCTTTTGGACCCTGAACAACAAAATGATTTTCTATCTTCACAAACCTCTAATAGTTTTACTAGAAAATTTCTTGGAACCTTTAGTTTGGGGAAAACATTCTTCTTGATAGTTTTGCAAAGTCATTTTGTAGGCCTCTAATTGTAAATTGAGTAGGTCAAACTGGACCAATTACGACTGGTGGCTCTAAAAAACCCGTCGCTGATTGAAAGCCATTTGTTAGTTCTCAGTCCTGTCGAATATGATGAATTATCTATATATAGGGGAAATTTTAGGAAATTTATCTTTGCGCATTCATCCATCTAACATTAGTTTTGGAGGTGGTTTTATGAGCCCCTGATCTATCTTTTGATCATTTACAACTAGGACAATTATGACCAATGACCTCGGAAACTGGTCGCCAATCGTAAACCGTTCACCAATTTTGAATTCTGTTAGTTCCTGTGAATTCTTAGTGTATAGGAAGATACGTATAAATTTACCTATGGTGTGTGTTCTCATTGGAAGATGACATTTGAAATTTGTTTCTTAGCCTCAGAGCCTAAATTGAATGTTTTTGCAACTAGCAGGAAAACATAAAAAAGAAAGTTGTAGAACCCTAGTCGAGTTACTAAACTAAAGTGGAAACTTTTTGACACTTGTAAATAACGGTGTGAAACTCTACCATGTGACTTGTTTAGAATTGAACTTTTGGCAAAATAGTGTTTCTCTTTCTCTCCCTATCTCTTTCTCTCTCCTTGGTTAAGAAATGAAGTGAAATGAAATGAAATTAATACATGTATTTAACCCTCTCCTATCGAATGCAAATTATCATTCTTATGTAAATGGAAACTAAAAACATTAATTATGGTAGTTCTAGGTGGATTTCATGCCAATGATTTATCGTTGATTTCATGCACACATGGTTTTGCAGGATGTGAGAAAGATGGTAGAAAGGCGCCGTGTAATTCATTGTTTATTATTCTAATTTATATATGTTATTGGAAAATGTATATAAGTATAATGTATTGCCATGTTATAGAATATTTATATTTGAAAGTTGGCAATATGTATTAGATGTTAGTTTTAGGGATGTCATGGGAAATGTGCATTTAATCATAGGTGCAATTTTAATTCAAATTTATGTATGGTAAAAAGGTTGGATATATATATATATATATATATATATATATATATATATATATATATATATATATATATAATGTTAAATGAATTTGAATTTAATATCTTGTAGTGCTTTTCCAGTGTGCTATAGACGATTAAATAATTAGTGTGTTGTATTTTTTACCTTGAAAATGTAGTAAAGAAATCTAACCACAACATGTAACCTTAGTTTAAAACTAGTGTGTATCTACCTTCTCATATGATCTTTCTTATCACAGAAGAAATTGAAACCATAGAATGAACTTAAAATTTACACTCGATGACACCTCCTAGTTTAGATAAATAAGAGCCCAAGATTGAGTTTATCGTCATAGTTAGTATGTTTAGTGACATTGTCGTAAACCAAACGGTTAGGAATAACATGGTCAAACTTTATCTGGAGTAAGTAGAACTAATGCTTCCTTAGTATCCTAGTGGACTACCAAGTCTTGCGAAGTTAGATCTAGAAATTAACTTCATCATTGAATGAATTCCTTGTGGGATCCAGATGACACAAGTGGAGTTAGTGAAATAGTTGTACTATGACTTAAACTCTTGTTAATGATATCTTTAGTTCCTCACAGCTATATGTGTTACCTAGGCTAGTGCCAATATAATGCCTCGGTCTTTTTTAGAGGCTTTATAGGGTAAATATGTATATTTATATTCATACATACATGTGTGTATGTGCATGTATATGTATACGTATGTATAAATAAGTATTCGAGTATGTATCACAACAGTAGATTCCTTGACTTCCCAACAAAGTGAAGAGTATAGACAATTTTGTTTTCTCTATTATGTGGTATAAACACAGTGTGTATACCACGTACAACACTACCTTATGGCATATGATAATAGCAGACATGTACATATACATACATACATACATACATACATATATATATATATATACACACACACACACACACACACACACACACACACACACACACATATGAATGTGTGTGTGTGTATACTCATACATACGTGTGTGTATGTGCGTGCATATGTATATGTATGTATTCAAGTTTGTATCACAACAACAATTTCCTTGAGTGCCCAGCAAAGCAAAGAGTAAAGACAAAAAAATCTCGGTTATGTGGTATACAAACAGTGTTTCTACCACGTACAACATTACCATATGATAATACAAGGCATGCAAGACACGTACATATACATATGTATATGTATACTCATACATACGTGTGTGTATGTGCATGCATATGTATACGTATGTGTCACAACAACAAATTCCTTGACTTCCCAATAAAATGAAGAGTTTACGCATTTTTTTTCTCTATTATGTGGTATACACACATTGTGTATACCACATACGAAATTTCCATATGATAATACAAGGTATGTGAGACATATACATGCACATATGTATATGTATACTTGGACATATGTGGGTGTATGTACATGTATATACATCTACATATGTACTCAATAACGTATCACATCATATTTCTTGTCTACCCAACAAATTGAAGAGTATAGATTGTTTTTTCTCAGCGGGACAAATACATGTACATATGTATATGTATACTCATATATACGTGTGTGTATGTGTGTGTATACGTGTACGGGATCACATGGCCCTCACCTATGTTGATGATGACCCCCCCATATGCCCAAAGCACATCCCTCATGCTTTTCTGAGAGTCTCATGCCAGCTTGGACCATCGCCGGACGGAAATAAATTGTTGTCATCGGGTTTCAATGAGGTGGCACATGTTTTTCCAAGCTCATTAGGTAGAGGAAAAGGATGCCGCCATACAAAACTACCATATGATAATATAGGGTATGTGGGACATATACATGTACATATGCATTGTATATGTATACGTGGAAAAACGTGGGTGTATGTACGTGTATATATATACATATGTATTCAAGAAGGTACCACATGATACATCATATTTCTTGGTTGCCCAACAAATTGAAGAGTATAAATAATTTTTTTCTCAGTGGGACATATACATGTATATATGTATATGTATACTTGTACATAGATGTGTGTATGTGCGTGTATATGTATGTATTCAAATTTATATCACAACAACATATTCCTTGACTTCACAACAAATTGAAGAGTATAGACAATGTTTTTTCTCTGTTGTGGGGTATACACAGTGTGTATACCACATACAACACTACCCTATGATAATATAGGGTATGTGGGACACGTACATAAAGATATGTACGTGTATATGTGTGTGTATTTAGGTGTATATATATACGTATGTATTCAATCAGGGATCACATCATATTCTTTGACTACCCAACAAATTGAAGAGTATAGATAGTGTTTTTTCTCTATTGGGTGGTATAAATGCATTATGTATACCACATACAACACTACCCTATGACAATATAGGGTATGTGGGACACGTACTTATACATATGTACATATATACACGTACATATGTGTGTATGTATAAGTATGTATACTTGTACATACTTGTGTGTATGTATTCAAGTATGTATCACAATAGAATATTCTTTGTGTGCTAGCAAATTGAAGAGTAGAGACAGTTTATTTTCTCTGTTATGTGGTATACACACATTGTGTATACCACATACAACACTACGCTATGACAATACAAGGTATGTGGGACACGTAACTATACATATGTACATGTATACTTGTACATATGTGTGTGTATGTACACGTATATGTACATGCATGTGTATAATTATTTATGATTATAACAGTCACACTTTTTATTTTGTATGTGTCATTTGGTAGCACAATGACAACAACAAGTAATAATCACATCTTCTCCCCACTTTCTTCAACCATCACGCGAACTAGAAAAATTCTTACCATGTGAACTATTTATTTCCTCTATTTATAACAACAGACTAACCCCTTTCTTTATTTGTATTGCAGGAAAAACAAACCAAAGATCTAGAAATGTAGCGAGAGAATGGAGTAGGTAAGCATAAGAAAAATTAAAATCCCTCTTTTTAGTATGGTAAGTAAGTAATAGGTCTAGCATGTCTGTCATAGTATTTTTCCTCTGTTATGTGATATACACATTCTATGTATACCACATACAACACTACCATATGTACACGGTATGTGATAATAGACTACACTTTGAAGCAAGTAGAATACATTCCGAAGCAAGTAGAGTAAAATACAAAGCAAGTAGACTACACTTTGAAGCAAGTAGGCTACACTCCGAAGTAAGTAGAGTACACTTGTAATTAATGAACCAAAAGTATTAAACAATTAAGGTGATAATATGCTAGATATAGAGGGAATTGATGAACCACTTGTCATGTATGATATTACAATAAATTTCATGCGGAGGATTTAAGTCTACAAAGATAGCAAATAGTTTGAAGGGAAAAAGAAACATATTGATCAAGAACCTAATACTCATAATAAAAAAGGAATAAGGTTAATAAGCCCACAATTTGATTTTCCCAAAAGGTCTGAAATAAGTTCTCCTCCACTTTCAATTGGGGAAAAAGTTTAGAAACGTAATATTTACAATTAATTAACATATAAGTATCTTAATTGAATAAAAATAGAAACCTCGGTTTGATTTTGGCTTGCTATTATTGTTTTGATAGAATATTGAAGCCTACAAGCATGTAAGGGGATGAAATGAAGAGTGATTAGGTTTCTTAGGTCATCAGGCTATGCAAAGTGTGATATCAGATGATTGTGCTATGTGAAATGAGTTAGCTGAGATCATATTTGCAAGAGTTTGTGAAAGTTTCTCATTGTGCCATAAACAAATATTATCAAGGGTTACCATTAGGTCCAAAGAACGAGACACAAGATTCTAACTCTTATGTTTGAATCTTTTTCGGGATTCAACATTCACAAGAAGAAAAAATTATTTGAATACGTTAATGGTTGGATGAGAACAGAGGCTCCAAATAAAATTGTTTTAATTAGCAATTTTAATCATCCATGGAGGATTATAAACCCTTCAACCCTTGACAAATTAAACCTAAAAATTAGTATGGAAAAAAATCATCTTTTACAACTAGAAAGATGAAAAATTTAAAGAACACAACTAAAAATATGAAAAACATGTAAATGGTTGTCAAATTCGAAATGTGAGGGACTATTTCCTAAAAACAAAATCAAACAAACAATAAACAAAAATATTTATCATACCTTGCTAGAGATTTTTCCTTGACAAAAGGTGTAGTTTATCTTATAACTAGAAAGGATGATTTTTGAGTCACGGATGAGAATGAAAGAGGGTTCAAAACCTAAAATGTGAGAATCACAAGGGACAACATGCACATCAATGGATGTGCACGAACAGAAACACGAAGAGATCTCAAGAGGAGTGAGCATCAACCGAATGTGCATGTAAGGATTCAAAACACGAGAAGATTACAATCCACAAACTCTCTTTATCTCATAGATCCAAAGGGGTGTACATACAGGAGGTGTTGAGTAACCCCCAATGCTGCAATCATGACAACTTGAGTGGAGAGGGGGAGTTACATTCCCTTAATAGAAGTGTGACTCCCAATGACGCATATGATGCACTGATGCGTAAGATAATATCATAATGACCCCTAAGTGACATGTGGACCTACGATCTCACCTAAGTGAGATGACTCACCTAATGATGTGGGAAATAACACACACCACCACCCCCCCTTCATCGTAACTTAGGATGAGGCAACAAGTCAGAAACGAGAAATGGGTCCCAACACAAACCCTGATGAGGTACCCATGCACAACAAATAGATCCCAAGCAGTGAAGGAAAATCAAGTGGGAAAAACATCCACCACAAGAGAAGAACACACTCTCTAATCTAAGAAAGATGCCAAAGATGGGTTCCAGTCATAGACCAATCCTGAAAAGGTACCCATGTAGAAAAGGGTAATCTCTCGAAAAGAAGAAGAAGAGAGAAGAAGAGGGAGACAAGAGGAATGCAGAAGATGCCATGGATGGATCTGAACTATGTAGCTTTAGGATGTGTCCCAGAAGAATGCCAATGATAAGATCCTCTGCTTCTGGACTGAAGAAGAGCCACCCACATCGAACTATGTGTCTGCCCTTAGGAAGGAAATAAATGATGTGGTGAAAGTCCGCCTACTCCACAAATGAAACTAAAGGCAACAACGCGATGAACTCTGAGTCTGGTCCATGAAAGTGTGACATAGGTATAACAAGGGAGTGTCAGGGAGCCAAAGGTAATGTCACGAGTGTAGAACTGTCAAAGTATGAAGGGTGAACACCTATAGAAAGGATGTTAAACTGATGTGAAGGCAACAAAACAACCCCCACAATAGAAAAGGGATCCACAAGAGAGGGTGGATCAATGTAGAATTCCGGAAAGGTGTAAGTGATAAGAGTCCCATAAGGGGCACTCCCAACAACGGAGATGATGAACTCCTCCAAGGCACCTATAGAATGATGAGGAACCTGTAGTGCATCACAAGTGGACTCTGTGCGAAAATATGACCAAGGTCGGGAAGATACTCATCCCAATGAGGGGGCTCGACAAAGAGAAGAGCAATGTTGGATAGGTATAAGTCATCTAATGAAGGTAGAGGAGTGGAATGGGCCTCACACACTGAAAGTGGAAAGGAGACGAGTGCAATGACTGTATGAGGCTGAGTATGGGACTGCTCAATGTCTAATGAGATAGGAGGGGTAACAAAACTCTCTGGAATAGTGAGAGGAGGAGATAATTATTCTGTAGTACTCTCGACATCAGAATTGGGTGCACAATCCTCATCATCCGAAGTAGAACCAAGTAAATTTGTGTCAGCGGAACTACCATCACATGAAGAAGAAGAAGATGATACCATTGGATCAATATCAACAAAAATGGTGGTAGTATGTGAATGGTCTCCGTAGAGTGACTGAAAGATGCTCCGGATGCAGTGGGGAGGATCTGAGTTTGCCACGTGAAAGTGGAGAGGTTTGGAGACATGCATCATCAAGTGACCAAAAACATGGTCGCAAGTGCTGAGAAAGTCCTCCAAATGATGATGATCGGTGGGTGCAGGAATTGGCCCAAGAAAAAAGTGTGAAAGACCCTCGTGGGAGAAGTAGCATTCTATGGAAGCACGCCAAGATGAATAGTTCTCTCTCCCAGTAAGAAGTGGCGGAGGTTGTAACATGATCCTATGCTGCTCTAGTTTGGATATAACATCCTCCATGAAGCAGAAGCAAGAAGTGTAAGGTGCAATAAAAGAAGAGGGTGTAAGAATGTAAGACATCAGACTCAGTCGATAATGTGTCTGTAACCAATATAACACTTGACATCATTAGTAACCCCCATGAATGTGGAACTTTATAAAGTAGCATGTTTACAAAATTGATAATCCCATCACGTAGTGTGTGAAAAATCATGCAACTTTGAATAAATAAGTGCTAAAAAACGAGCAGCAAGTCAAAAGTTATTGAAAAAAATAATTCCTGCAACTGATGGAAAAAACCAATAAACTCTACAAACGGATTTAAAAAGTGCCCGAAACACGTGCAAAGAGTTTCGTATGGGTACTCGTTAGAAACAACATCAAATTTTAGGTACATTTTGTTTTTCTTGTGAGGGCGGATTAGTCTCCTGCCAACCCCAGACATCGCCCTCCATCTTTAACACTCAAAGGAAGGACATAGTTAGCAAGCAAAAAAGCCCAAAAATAATTACAATGCCAAGAATGAATTTTTTTAACCTTAAAACATTAGAAATGAAATGATTTGGACCAAGATGCCTCACTTGATCGAGCTAACTCAGTTGGGTTGTGGAATGACACGCCGAGTTGAGGATTTGTAAATGCACTGGGTCATATTATGCTACATCGAGCCCAAGTGGACATGCCTAAGCCAAGTCAAAGTGAAAAGTGCCGAGTTGAGATTTAATAGGCCCGAGTTGGAGAAAGGTCGATGGTCTAAGTGGGATTTGAGACATGTGGCACAATCTGGGGACGCCAAGTGTCCGGGTGTGGAAACCAAGTCACCGAGAGTAGATCAAGTCACCGAAAAGTGACGAGCCAAACAATCAAGCTAGGAGTTGGTGGGTACTCGCGAGTTGAATGATCTGGTCGGCGTCGTGCTAGTGGCGACTGGGTTGGTTCGTGGAAAGCACCATGAACACCGAATAGAATACCACAAGATGACTGTTGCAGCAGGTGAAAAATGCGTTGAGCTGAAAAATTAGGTCAGGGTGGCGGTGAGAGCGAGTTGACAACGCGAATCATGAAGATGCCGATGCGTTAACCAATGAAGCTCAAGGCACATAATAGAAATGACGCCAAGGCCAGCAACCAGTGCTAGCAGAGTTGAACAGGGCACCAAATAGACCTCAGGCAGTAAGCAGACTAGAGAACTTGGGAACACAGATACAAAAAGGGAGAAGCTCGACAACCAGACAGTGCAGGGAAAATGAGAGGGGAGTCTGAATGTGGAGAGGTCGAGTCTCGCTTGAGCACCTCAAGAGAGTGAAAACCAATACAAAGGACTCCACGCAGAAGCAACAGCAAGCTAGGGGAAAAGAGTGAGCTTGGAAGGTAATGCAAGGGTGAAAGCGAACTCGGGAGCAACAACCACGAGTAGAGGCAGAAACAAGAGGGTTGAGCCGATCGATAGCCAATGGTGAACTGGGCAATAAACAAGAGGCAACATAGTAAAATGAATGGTCAAAGCTCTGTAAAACACAAAACCCGTGGTAACCGAGTTGAGGCAAGTGCGAGGAAGGGTGGTCGAACTGGGGGGAGCCAACTCGGTGAGCTGGGGCAGAGTTGGGCTTAAGGGTAGCTCAATAGACCTTCAAAAAATGCACAACCAATCCCTTCAAACTATGGAATGAAACTCCGAACTACAACCAATATTGCAAATCACTTCTGAAAACCGCATGTAAACCCAAAAATGCACAAACACCCAGAACAAGAGGTCTAAAAGCCTGGAATCAGTGCAACTAAAGCACAGTAGGAATATCCATTACAACACACGCAACAAAATCTGAAGATCATGCTAGAAAGCCAGAAAATCCATGAAAACGTCAAAGAGTGCACGGATCCACAAGATCCGCTCTGATACCATGAAAGAGGGTTCGGAACCCAAAACGCAAGGATCACGAGGGACGATGTGCACATCAATATACATGTGAATGGAAACACGAAGAGATCTCGGGAGGAGCAAACATCAATCGAATGTGCATGCAAGGATTCAAAACACAAGAAAAACCTCGTTACAATCCACAAACTCTCTCTATCTCATAGATTCAAAGCGGTGTACGTATAGGAGGTGATGAGTAACGCCCAGTGCTGTAATCACGACAACTCGAGTGGAGATGGGGAGTTAGATTCTCAGAATAGAAGTGTAACTCCTAATGACGCATATGACGCATAAGAGAATCTCATAATGACCCCTAAATGACACATGGACCTACGATCTCACCTAAGTGAGATGAATCACCTAATGATGTGGAAAATAACACATGTCAATAGAGAATGACATAAATTTAAGAAATTGTCGTAAGAAATCAAACTTTTTTCAGATATTTTGGGAAGATCAAACTACTCGTACAAAAGAATCCTTGAAAACAAGAGGCGGGTTTTATGTTTTTTTTTTATAAAAAATTTACAATTGGGATTCATTGTGAATGGCGCCAAAACCCTACACTCTGCAACTTTATTCACTATGGACAAGCCCAATGCATTAGGGTTTCGAAAATCAGTGCTCACTCGATCCATTTTTTTCTTCTATTTTTTATTCATACCATTTCAATATATGTCACCAAAAACAAGGGATAAAGTTTTAAACATGCTTCAATTCACCAAAAAACCTGAACTCTAAAAGATTTATTTGCAAAAGATAGACACGAAAAAACGAATCTTGGTATAAATTTTAAGCATAAACACCAAAAGAATTTCAATCTTGAATGAAAAGGCGCAAAAAAAGGAGCATAAATACACGTATTCGAATCTAGAAACGAGCTTTTGCTTGCATGAGGGAAGAACGAGCTTTTACTTACGTGAGGGACAAGCAAAAATGCAAGGAGAAATGGAATTCAAATTGGGGGAAACATAAGGATGGATGCCCCTTAATTATGAGTTTATAGGAGGAAGGTGGCGGCGTCCTTTGCCTCCACCGAACATGCTTAGGAAAACATGTGCCACCTCAACTATACCCAACGACGATAAAGAAATTCCGACTGACAATGGTCCATGCTGGCATGAGGCTCTCCGGAAAAGTGTGACGAATGTACATGGGACATATGGGAGGTCATCATCAACATACGTTGGGCCTAACGATTTTGTCACCAAGATAGCCACATGGTCGCTCATGTAGACATCAGAAAACACAAAATATTTCAAATGCTAAAACAAGGTCAAGACTATTCCAAAGGAATCTTTCAGATTCAAGTATGGGAAAAGTTTAAAAAAACCCAAATCTACAAAAAAAAACTATGAAACAATGGTGGAAAATATTTGCAATTGTGCTTCATTGATAAGATATTTGCATATAATAAACAAATAATCTGAAGTAGATAACACAACACAAGATATATGAGAGGGCCAAGATGCCCAAATATTCAATATATGCAGAATAATACCCTTAAAGTAGGGCAACACCATACAATGCTCCTTAAGGAAGGAGTAACTCCACAATATATCTCTACTAAGTAGAAGACTCAACTCATACATCCCTCCTCTCATAATGATACTCACCCCCCTAATATAGACATGTGTTACTCTTAATAGATGGGTAACACCTAATCCTAATGTAGGCTTAATCGTTACCCAATATAACTAATTCCTATGTGAACCCATATAACTAACTAAGGGGATGTGTGCCACATGTCAGCATCTCCATCAACCCATATACATTATAATATCATATCCCAAGGTACATAGCATTCATAAATATTTACGGTCTCTTATATCCATTACTGAAGTCAAATCTACCGTTAATATATTTTATTGGCTCATGTATATCTATGGTCTTATCATAATTTTACCTCCTAGATAAAATACCAAAATAAATGCCACAGCCTCTCATTTTCGAGGCCTGATATTTTGAATAATACTGCGATGAGAATTCTAGAACAGGAATAGGAATGAGGACAAGGCCGAGTGCGGTGATGGAAATGGAGCACACCATGATGGCTAACCACAAACATTTTGGTGCCACCATTACGTACACCCCTGTACCAAATGATACCACCGTTGGGAAGAGTGCAAGCACGATTAGGCAGGCCCCAAGTGACGATGAGGTTTCCAATTGCTTACGCCCACCACGCTTTAATGGTCCAGTCAGCAAGCTGGTCGCCACAGGGACAAACAGTAGAGTAAACAAGGCTCCCATGGAGAGACACATAGATAACGTGTCCGATATTATAAACACCTTCAGTGCAAGGGCATGCATCAGCACGGGAATGCCTTTGCTGTTCAATCCCCCTGGAATTGTGAAGGCAGCTGCATAACTAACAGTAGTAAGGAGAACTGCAATCAAGGAAAGCGTTTCATTTTGCTTTTGTAAGGCTTCATCCGCCATTTTAGAATTAGAGCCAGCAATATTGCTGTCATTTCGTTTCTGCAACTTATTCTCTCCTCTTTTAGAAATTAAATCTGTAGTCTTGAGAAATGGCGCAAGAAATACAGTAAAATAATGAAACCATCCTTTCATATCTATGAGATCCAAGAAAGTATTGCCTTCCACATTCATCGCATTCACATTCCCCGCGGATAGTGTCACCATTTTTGACAGCACCTGGAAACATGATTAGAGTAATTCAACTCTCTTTCATATTATGTACAATTTGAAGGAATGGATAGACCAACTTACTTTTTCTTACATATCAAGCATTCTAAACGATATAACAGATTGCAATAGATTACAATGGAGTTCATAATAGAGTAACTAGAGACCTAGTAGATTTTCAGTTTCTTACCTGGCGCTCGCGGGAAAAGACAACGCTCCTAAGGAATAACCGGGGACGGTATTGTGTAGCAAATGTGTGCAGCGGTGTGTTTCCTTCATTGTCACCTTCCTTCACTAAAAACGCAGCGTCCACATCATCATTCTGGAGCACACATTGTAAAGCCAGCCAGCCTATAATGTTCATTTTCCAGAGCGAAGTGCAACACATTCTTATTTTCCTTATCCAACACGTGTATACAATCTGGCGAGCTACCAATCAAACACTTGATCATATCCACGAAACCCTTGCGCCGCAATATGAATTGAGGCCATTCCATCGTTATTCACTCGGTAACACGTGTCTGAATTTGTTTCTACTAATTTTCTCACAAGTTGCAATTCTCCATACATGGTTGCTAGATGCAGTGGTAAATTGCCTGAGCCATCAGCTTTTTCCACGAGTTGCTTTCTTTCAATTATCAGCAACTTGGCATTTTCCACAATTTGATTTCTTTTTTTCTCAATTAGAAACTTGTTCACAGGGCTAAATAAATCAATATGAGCGTGCAGACATGTTCGGCCGTCTCCTCTTGAATCCGGAACAGAAGCACTAGAATCTACGTGGAGAATCTTCATGGCTACATCCGAATGGCCTTCCTCACAAGCCGTGTAAACCGGAGGTTCCTTGGCATTATTACAAATAAACGCAATGCCCTGCACCTTCTCCAATAGAGCTCCAACAATCTCTGCATCACCACATTTCGCAGCGTAATGCAACGCCGTTTCATTCTCATTGTTCCCAGCCAGCCAGACTGACTGAGTGTGAACAGAACGAGCACCTGCTTCTAAATCAAATGCACACTCCAATTGGCTTGGACAACTGAGTAAAAAATTTACCGCTTCTTTGTGTCGAGCAGCTACAACTTCGTGAAGTACAGTCTCTCCCTTACCATTGCTGGTTAACAACATGTAGGGTTTGAGCGAAAGCAACTCGTTCAGAATCTCAACATTGCCCACGCTACCTGCCAAATGCAGAGCTGTGTCTCCATTTGGCGTGAGCGTTTTCAGACTGTGGGGACTATCTCTTACAAAATTTCGGACTGATTCACAATTCTGTTGAGCAATAATAGCATTATACAGCCCTTTATCCATTCTCTGGACTGTCGCCATTCTTCTTTCACAATAACAATTAAATCAAACGCACGTTAATGGAAAGAGCAGGCATGACGTGCATCTATATATCAACCCTTCTTTGCCCTTTATTCCTTGATTAAGAATTTCATGGTGACCATAGCCTTTGGGACAAGGACGAGACAAGTTCGACTGATGGCAATTCTTGTTTTTTTATTTTTGTGGGCCTAAATTTTTGGAATTGCAAATTGTATTTTAATATTACTGGAATTCAAGTTTTATTGATACTTTCTACTGATAAATTGTTAAAATAATAGTTCCGCCGTCTTACCCAAAATGGGAACACATCGCCGAAATCCAAATTGAAGCAAAATGAGACGAGCAAAATGATCAGAAAAAGTAACGAGACAATCAAAAGCCTGTACTGTTACTACGTAATCGCTCAACTTTAATCTCCATCCCGACTTTAGGGCGATTTTTTCAATGCAATTTCAATTTCATTCTAGTTCTTTGTCTTTTTCTTTATAATATGCTTACTTTTTCTTTTCTTCAAATAATTACTAACCACGTTAGCATTTATTCTATGCCTTATGATAGCTCATTGGCTGCCACGAATCCTGATGCATTCTTATCAATGGCGCGTGCTTTACTTTTTTAAACACCTGGGAAAATTCTAATATAAATTTGTTGATTATTAGTTTATTTTATTTATCCTTTAATTTTTTAAAAGATCTTCCTTTTGCTGTAAATTTTATTGTATTTACGTGTATATTGATTTTTGGTTCAAATAATTATTTTGGGTATAATACAAATATATTAATTATGGTCCTTTATTTTGTATTTTATGTTATATAAATTTTTGTTTTTTTTAAGTATTTCCTTTATAACATAATAGGTATGTATGTTAATAAAATTCTACTTTAAATTTAAGAAGTCTATAAATATATAGGTGTACTAATGTATTTAAAATAACAAAAAAATGATAGGAATCAAGTCAAGAATAAATTATCATTTTGCATCATAGAGGAGCATCTCCATCCGAAAAAAATAATTGTCATGATTTAAAGCAACATCCAAACCTTCAAAAAAAAAAATGTAACAATTATTGTCTAAATAGATTACTTCATTGAAATTGGTAAGGGTTTAAGGATTATATTACATCAGAGTATTTGTGCAATTGTGTTGTTTCAAATAAATCTTTTCTTTTTAAGGTCCTACTAACAATAGAGGGATAACACAACCCTACCAAAATATCCTATGTCATTTACTTTTTTACAAGGTTTTCTTACCACATTAGAGTTTCAAAGAAGGATAGAGTTATTTAGAGAGCCACATAAAATTTTATATGGAAAGCATTATTTAAAGCGCAAAAATGGGGAAACATAGTCTTCAAGTCACATTTTACATCCATCGTTAGCTTCTAGAAAAATATTACAGTTTTAATAAATCAATTATTTTATAAAATAGTACGATTTTATTTAGATTACTCCATTCATAGTGATATATGGGTCTTCTTCACTATTTGTTTCTAATGATCACATCTCTATAATTAAAACAATTCAAATATCACTCTAAAATCTACTCTTGTCAATTATATAAATTCCTAAAATATTCTTTTATACAATTATATCTAATCTAGTGAATGATGTTTATCTAAATATGAAATATAACGCATGGTTGGTTGGATTGCATTATTAATGTAAAAACCATATTCGACACATTTACATGCTCATATTCAATTGTATATTTACAACTAAGTTGTTTTTCTTTTTAAAAATACATGAAAAGTGAGTTTCATTTGATGGTTAAACTAATATTTTTATGCTACATGTATTAATATTCTTATATCTATAGATATGATATTATTCCACATATCTTATTCTTTACATTTAAATTTGAGATGTTGAATTTGATGTCTATGTGCCTATCATTTATAAGTTTACCTCTTTACTTGATAATTCGATAAACAAATCATGGTATTTTTACCATATAGTAAAATATGGAGCCCCATTTTCTGTGAGAACATTTATTTAAACTTGATATTGTGGAGGGTGGATGTACAAAGATGGGGGATAATTTAGCATCCATTTTTGTTAATTTTCAAAAAGGGAGTATGCCCTTATAAAAGTGCATACACCCTTTCAAAATTGAACAGGCTCAAAACATACAAGACAAAAGGACATATGCCTTGTGGAATATAAAGCATATATGTTCTTTGTAATTCATTGGGTGTATGCCCTTTTTCTCAATTTTATATAAACTAAAAACATAGTAAATAAGATGTAAACTCTTTTTACCATGAAGGTATACACCCTTTGTATTACTAAAGGCATGTGCCGAAGTTGCAAAACTCTAAACAAAAATAATAAGCCTATCATTCTAAAAAACTTGTGAATTATGTACCCTCTTTTCATCCCCAATTCCTATTCCTACATTCTTCGTCTCAAAAACTCTGGCATGTGCTTAAGTGAGTTAATTCAATCATTTTGCATTTTTAATTGGTTTAAAATGGTTTATTTAAATATATTATAGTTTTGGAAATATTTTCAATTTTAATTTTAGTGGAGGCATTGACTCAAAAAATCAACAAGAAATGCAGAAGAAAATGATAATAATCCACAATAGAACTCACTAGATAACCGTTCAAGTCCATAAGAGGTCAATATAAATGAAGAAGTGGGATGTTTTCAATAATATAATACAAACTGCAAACAAATATATTTCATTTTTAATAATTTGTTTGATTCCTTGATAAACAATGTACGTAATGCACTTACAAATATTATGTTGAAAATATTTGCAAGGAAATAACCAGAAATATCTCAAGGTAATTTGATGTAATGAAAACTATAATAGAATCATTGAAAGAATTGTCGACCGATCCACAATTGTATTGAACAATAATAGCATCATACATCTCTGTATCCATTCTCTGGATTGTTACCATTTTATTTTAGCAGTAACAATTAACCACCCTTCTTTACTCTTTCTATGTATAAAAATAAATATACATACAATTATATCTTCAAAAATAAATATACATACAAAAATATACAAATAAATATACATACAAAGAGCAATACATAAATATACATACAGAGAGCAATACAAAGAGCAAATAAGGGTATTTAATTGTTACTGAGAAAACAAAATGGCGACAATCTAGAGAATAGATAAAGAGTTGTATACCCTACTTTGTTCTTTATTCTTTCATTAAGAATTTCATGGTGACCATAGCCTTTGGGACAAGGACGAGACAAGTTTGACGAATGGAAATTCTTGTTTTCCTTTTTTTTTGGGCTAAACTTTTGAAATTGCAAACGCCTTTAAAATAAACAAATTATATTTTAATATTATTGGAATTCAAGTTTTATTTAAAATTTTAGTGGATACTTTCTAGTAATCATTTGTTAAAATAATACCTAGTTCCACGGTCTTACCCAAAACCAGAAAGACATCGCCAAAATCTAAATTGAAGCATTAAAATGAGACAGAAAAAGTAATAAGACAAAAATGAAATGATCAAAAGTACTATTCTCCATCCCAAATTTAGGACCTTTTTTTATTTTATTTTATTTTTTGTTTTAAATTTATATTAATATTTGGTTCAAATAATGATTTTGGTTATGACAAAAAAATATTAATTATGACCTTTTATTTTGTGTTTTTTATGTCTTTTAAAATTTTGTAGTCTTTTTTATTAGTACTTCTTTTATAATATAGTAGGTATGCACACCAAATGTTTATTATAATTTAATAAGTCTATAAATATATAGGTGTAATAATGTATTTAAGATAACAAAAAATAATAATAAGCAATTAAGCGAGGAATGAATTATTATTTTGTGTGATGGAGGAGCATCTTTATGCTAAAAAAATAACTGTTAGCATTTAAAGCAACGTTAAAGCCTTCAAAGTAGAGCATGTAAAAATTATTGCTTAAATAGATTACTTTGTTGAAAATGGTAAGGTTTAAGGATTACATTACATTGCTCAATTATATTATACTTAGTGTGTTGGTTTCAAATAAATATTTTCGATAACACAACATTATCAAAATATCCTATGTCATTTACTTTTTTGCAAGGTTTTATTACCACATTAGAGTTTCAAGGAAGGATACAAGTTAATTAAAGACCCGCATAAAATTTTACATGGAAACCTTTATTTGGAGCTCAAAAGTGGGGAAACATGGTCTTCAAGTAACATTTTAAACTCATCAAGTCAATTTCTAGAAAAGTTCATGGTTTTAATAAATCAATTATTGCAAAAAATAGTACGATTTGCTCAGATTGCTCCATTCATAGTGATATATGGGTCTTCTTCACTATTTATTTCTAATGATCATATCTATATAATTAAAACAAATCAAATATCACTGTAAAATCTAATCTTGTCAATTATATACATTTTAAAAATATTCCTTTACACAATTATATCTAATTTAGTGAATAAGGATTATTTAAATATGAAATATAACCAAAGTGGTTGGTTGTGTTTCATTGTTAATGTAAAACCATTTGACACATTTACATGCTTATATTCAATTTTATAAAATTAAAACTAAGTTGTTTATCCTTTTGGAAATACAGGGAAATAATTTATTTTATGGTTAAAACAATATGATTATGCATGCATTATTATTTTGTTTATGGATATGATAATATTATTTGACATGTATTATTCCTCGTATTAATTTGAGATGTTGAATTTGATGTCTATGCTACTATCATTTAAATTTTTACCTCTTTGGTTCATAATTTAATAACCAAATCATAATATTTTGGCCATACATTAGAGTTTGGAGCCCCATTTTTTTGTGAGAATATTTCTTTAAACTTGAAAGAGTGGTGGGTGGATGTACAAATATGGGGGGTAATTTACTAGCCATTTTGTTAGTTTTTAAAAATGGGATATGCCCTCATAAAAAGTACATACACATTTTTAAAAATATGTGTATGATGTTAGGAAACCATAGAATTTGCAACGATGAATGAGGAAAAAGTTGAATAATATTTTTTTTTTTACAGAGATAGCTCGATTAAAGTAATATATAAAATACCAACATGCAAGAGACGAACACCAGATTTATTTGGTAAAAACCCAGTTACATGCCTAACAAAATCTCCATGATGCAAGGTATCAATCCTTTATTAACTCAAGTTGAATAGATTACATGCAAACTCATTATCAGCTACATTGGATCTCCACAAAAATAAATACTCCTAATTGGTAAAGTACAATTAGGATTCCTCCTCCTAAAAAAGACTGGAACCTTCGTAAAAAATTGAATTTAGTTGAATTCATCTTTATATAAATAAAGGATTTCCTCCTTAATTTCTAGCGCCCTGTTGGACCCCCTTATGACAAGATTGGGGGAAATCCTCCCACACCCCCCTTTGGAAAGTGAGCTACAAATCGTTCCGCAAAGGGATGTAAAACTTAACTTAATCATAACATATCTAATGAATTCCACGTTGATAAAAAATCCGCTTGATATCTTACATGACCAACTCATCACCTTTTCTGCAAGCCAAGAGAAGTCAAACACCATTTTATCTTCTCTAATAATACTGGTCTTGTTAACATATCAACAAAAAATTCTGTGGTGTATACCTTTTCTAATGTTAATGTTCCTTCATCAATAACATGTCTAACAAAATGATACTTAGCTATAATATGATTTTTCAATAACATGTTCCTTCATGAATGCAGATGCCCCAAGTGACTAATGTAGGAAGAGTAGAAGGTGACCATCCGTGTTGTATGTAAGAGACCTATATATGTGATAACAACTAGAAAAAGACGTGAACATGCATGTGTGGATGGTATAGATAAATGACATACAAGTAATCAAACTAGCATGTGTAATAAAGTGACCATGAACAAGCAAAAGTAAGAAAGAGAAAAGCAACCATAATATGTAGTATGTTGTGGATGGATGGAATGGAATGAAATATAGATGGAAGGAGCCACATTCCCCCTAAGTAAATGGAAATGTATGAAGTGAGGTTCATTTGGTTTGCCCCCTTAGCATTAAAAAATGAACCATAAATGAGAGTGCGTCATAGGGAAATGGTCGAAATGTGTGTGTTGTGTCTAATGCACTATGATGAGTGTGTATGCATAGTGATGATGATATGCGACATGTAGAAGAGACATGCATGAACCTCATAGCCGAAGCATATATATCATGACAA
The DNA here is from genome assembly GCA_019776745.2 of Taxus chinensis. Classification (NCBI taxonomy): domain Eukaryota; kingdom Viridiplantae; phylum Streptophyta; class Pinopsida; order Cupressales; family Taxaceae; genus Taxus; species Taxus chinensis. The sequence continues at coordinate 67,573,554 of CM034153.1, read as the reverse complement.
GATGGATACATGAGTGATGATTTATCCCTAAAGTGTGTATCACTACAAGATTAATAGTAAGGAGTGGTGATGTAGCTTAAAGTGTATACCATCATAAAAAGAATAATAAGGAGTGATGATGTAGATTAAAGCATATACCACTACAAGATGATAGAGTAAGTGACCATTTAGCCTATAACATATGTCACTAACCTAGCAATGTCGCATGATGAAAGGTGGAATGATAAACGCGTGAAGAATTTAAGGTCCATTTGATTTGTAAACCCTCAGTAGTTGAGTATGGACAGAGGAAATAAAGTGTGTCATAGGGTAATGAGTGTAGCACGTACAAGACAATGCAATATGTGTGATGAAAATAGACGACCATGTGATGAGTAGAAATGTGTAATGTATAATGTAATGCAAGATGTAGTGTATGATGTGTATAATGTATAGATGCACATAGTTAGACTAAATGTAATATGTATGACACGAGATGTATGATGAAATGTAATGCATGGCATCTATATTGCAGTGTGTTGGGTTCATGTGTAGTAAACCCTCAACAATCAAGTGTGAACTGAAGCACAAGAGTGTGTCATCGGGTAATGATGACATTAAAGTACGAATGAGTATGTGTATGTTAGGAAATTAATGTATGAGAATGTTGAGTTATAGAGCTTAATTGCTTCACTGACATATTTTTTATAGACTTGCTGGAAAAAACAGTAACTGACATTGGTTGACAAACCAACGTTAGTCACCCATAGACCAGTATCGGTCAGGCAAGTAGGAACCGACATCAATTAAGGCTAACCAACATCAGTTTCCTGTGCATGACTAATTTATTTAAGTCATGGGAAATTAGATCTATCTTTAGTTATAAATTGAATCTAATGGTTGCATTTACATATTTAAAGTTTCATAAGATTGTAGATGCATAAAGCTAGGGTTAGAAGAGATAGAGAGAACTCATTGAGAATTAAGAGAAGTTTTCTTTCGAGAGAAATTTATAGAAAATAAAGTACAGGCATCCAAGAAGGTGTGGAAGATTGAAAATATTCATTGTATTTCCTTTGTGATAATAAATTGATTGTTTCTTGGTGGACATAGCCCACACTGGGTGAACCACGTTAAATCTTGTGTATTATTTCTTCTAATTTTATTTTCATGCTTATTGCTTGTATATTTAGATATGATTAATATATTGGTACAACATGTATGGTATAACTCCAACAACTAGTATCATAGCTTTGTTTGGAGGTTTTGTGTGTTGATAGATTACTCACAGAGGGGTTTTTCATTGAGTGGGAGAACAAAAATGGTAGAAGAAAGAAAATTCGGAGTAGAGAAATTTTACGGTTGTGATTACCTATTATGGAAGATGTAGGTGAAGGATTATCTATATCAGAGATATCTATACTTACCATTGGATGAGAAGGCAAGACCTGCAAATATGACTGATGAAGAATGGAAAATTCTTGACAGAAAGGATTTGGGATCTATAAGATTGAGACTAACAACATCTATGGCTTCAAATATTACCGAAGCAGGATCTACGGTAGAGTTGATGAAATCTTTAGTAATTCTATATGGAAAACCTAGTGCTTCAAATAAAGTTTATTTGATGAAAAAATTGTTTAATTTAAAGATGCAAGAAGGTGGATTTTCTTCATGTCATTTCAATGATTTCCAGTCTATTATAAATCAATTAAAATCATTTAGTATTCCATTTGAAGATGAATTGAAATCACTTTTATTATTATTATCTTTTCTAGATAGTTGGGATAACTTGGTAATGGATGTTAGCAATACAACATATGCTACTAATGTTTTAAAGTTTGATGATGTGGTTAGTATAATCTTAAATGAAGAAATATGCATGAAAAATACAGGAGAATCATCATCAGGGAATGTTTTGAATGTAGAAAGTAGGGGAAGGTAGAAGGAAATATCCAAGAGTAAGAATAATGGGAAATCAATGTCTAAAAATGGCAGATCTAAATCTAGAGGTAGAGGTATAATCTGCTGAATTGTGGAAAGAAAGGTCATACAAAGAAGGATTGTTGGTTCAAGGAAAACAAAGAGAATTTACCATACAAAGGTAAAGAGGCCAATGTTTTTGCAAAATAGGTAATGCAAGATGCCCTAATTCTCTCTTGGGATAATAAAATTGAATCATGTGGGTTTTAGATTCAGGAGTCTCTTTCCATGCAATCCCCAATAAGGGTTGTTTTAGAAATTATGTCTAGGGTAATTTTGGGCATGCTTATTTAGGAGATGATGAATTATGTAATATTATTGGTAAAGGTGAAGTTCATCTTAAATTGTAGAATGTAAATACATGTATATTGAGATATGTGAGGCATGTTTCAAGCCTCAAAAGAAATCTAATTTCTGCAGGACAATTGTATGAAACTGTTTACATGGTTACACTCATAGCCGAATCTTGGAAAGTTACCAAGGGATCTCTTTTTGTAACAAGAGTCAAGAAGGTAGGATCATTGTATTTATCTACTTGTAGTACTTATTCCTTTTCTATTCTATCTACTTCATATTTAGACACAAACATGTGGCACAATTGACTAGGCCATATGAGTGAAAAGGTAATGCAAATATTAAAGGCAAAGGATAAGTTATCAGATTTGAAATGTGTAGATCTTGATTTCCGCGAGCATTGTATTTTTGAAAATCAGAAGAGAGTGAGATTTCTCAAATTTGGGGAAACAAAGAAGAAGCCTAAATTGGATCTTGTACACTCAGGTGTGTGGGGACCAACCTAGATAGCTTCTCATGGAGGATCTCAATACTATGTCACTTTCATTGATGATGTCACAAGAAAGTTATGGGTTTATTGTATTATACATAAATATTATGTTTTTGAAACTTTTGAAAGATGGAAATCCCTTGTGGAAAATGAATCAAATTCAAAATTAAAGTGCCTTAGATCCAACAATGGTGGTGAGTACTGTAGCAAGTCTTTCGATGATTATTGCTCAATAATTGGAATACACAAAGAAAGAACGGTTCCTAGAACACCACATGAGAATGGTTTTACAGAGAGAATGAATAGGACAATCATGGAACGTGCTAGAAGTATGAGGATGCATGTTGGATTTCCCTTACAATTTTGTGAAGAAGTAGTAGACATGACAGTTTATTTAATTAACCGTGGATCTTTAAGAGCATTGGATGGTGAAATACCAGAAGAAGCTTAGACTGGAAAAGAGGTAGATGTTTCTTTTCTTAGAGTATTTGGCTCATAAGCTTTTGTGCATATTGATAAGGAAAATAGAAAGAAATTAGATGCTAAATCCAAAATATGTACTTTCATTGGTTATAGCTCTAGTGATTTCAAATTTCAGTTTTGGGATTTAAAAGGTTCTAAGATAATTAGGAGTTGTGATATTAACTAGAAAAAGGAGAATGTACAGGGATTAGTTTTTGGTACCCAAAGGTGAATTGTTGGAGAATTTTTTGGATGAAAATGAACTCTTAGATTTAAAATTAACACCTACATGTTTACACAGTAATCGGGATTGGTTTACCCCTGACTGACATTAGTCCCGTGCATCGATGTCTATTACAGAAGAGTCAAATCGGCGTTGGTCACTGTTAGAAGTAGATACAAATTTACAGGATGAGAAAATTGAGCCTCTGACACCCCAAATCTCAGTGAGAAAGTCACAAAGGGTAAGTAGACCTCCAGAAATATTTCCACCTTCTTTTTCTTATTTATTATTGACTGAAAGTGGTGAACCAGAAAGCTTTGAAGAAGCAATGCAAGATAAAGCCCACAAGCAGTGGGAGCATGGTATGGATGAGGAGATGGAATCCTTAGAACAGAACCAGACATGGGATTTGATTAAGTTTCCAGCAGGTAAAATATAATATCAAAATAAGTGGGTTTACAGGATCAAGGAAGAAGAGGATGGACATAAGAGATACAAGGAAAAACTTGTAGTAAAGGGATTTGCACAGAAAGTGGGCATTGAATTTGGTGAAATATTTTCTCCTATTTTTAAGACGACTTATATTCGTACTGTGTTGATTTTAGTTGTAGTAGAGGATTTGCATTTGTTGGGGATAACACAAGGTTATACAGATAATATATCAGATCTAAGCGTACATGCAATAAAAGTAGATATTCTACTAGAAGAAATATACAAAACAAGAGATATAAATCAACACCAAATTTAACGTGGTTCACCCAGTGTGGGCTACATCCACCAAGAAACAAGCCTATCTATTATCCAAAGATTTCAGAAGATATACAATTAAAGATCTACAATCTTCCACACTCCTCTCAGATGTATAGTACTTTCTTTCTCTCAATATTTTCTTTCTTCTCCAAGAATTCTCTCTCTCACAATAATCTATTAACACATCAATCCTCTTCCTTTTAAACCCTATATTTTATGCTTATATAGGCATATTCAAGATTAGGGCACTTAGCCATGCAATTTACAATCAATAGATTTGTTTTAATACTAAAATTAGATCTGATTCTCGAGAGTTAAATAAAAACATTCCCACACATAGGTAACCAATGCCATTTAGCCATAACCAATGTTGGTTCCTCCTTTCCTGACCAATGTTGGTCATATGTGACCAATGCCAGTTCCTTTCATAACCGATGTCGATTATTTTGTAATCCTGCAAGTTTAATATAGCATGCTAATCTTAAGTAATTGATCTCCATAACTCAAAAATCTCCCACTTGGAGATAAATTACTACACTATACCTATATAGTGCCATTATTCAATACTTTCCTTAGCTTTGTTTCTTCCTCTTCAAGTCTCAAACTTGAAGACCAATAGAATTGGAGTGTAGCTCCAGCTTCTCTTTTGCTAATGGATTTGTTAGCATATCTGCAGGGTTTTCACTCATATGAATCTTCTCCAATTTCTAGCTTCCCATTGTCCAATACCTACCATATGAAGTGATACCTCAACTGAAAGTGTTTCATTCTAGAATGAAACATTGAGTTCTTTGCAAAATTCAAATTACACTCTGACTGTCACTGAACAATTTGTAATCATATTTCTTCTTTCCCAACTCTTCCATGAACTTTCTCATCCATATCATCTCTTTGCTAGCCTTTGTAGTTGCAACATACTCTACCTGTGTAGTATAAAAAGCCACAACCTTATGCAATCTTGAAATTCAACTAATTGTCATCCCACTTACTATGAAAATATATCCAGGAGTAACTCCTTTTACCATCCATATCTCCAGCCATATCTGAATCAACATAGTCATGTAATGAAATATTTAGAACCTCCATAGCATAAATGCATGCTAGATGTCCCTCTCATATACCCTAAGAATCCATTGAACTACTTTCCAATGCTATTTACCTGGATTATCCATAAATCTACTCATAACTCCCACCTGCATGTACGCAATGTTTGGTCTGGTAAAAACCATAGCATACACGAGACTCCCAACTACTGAAGTATATGGTACTCATGTCATGTATTTGACCTCCTCATGTGATGAAGTACATTGATATTTTCTCAATTTGAAGTTTCCTATCCATATGTGTACTTACAGGTTTTGAATCTTACATGTTAAACCTTTCCAACACCGTATTGATATAAGCCCTCCCGAGACAAATACAATTTTTTGTTCTTCATGTTTCTGTGTATTTACATGCCAAAGATTATTTTTGTAGCTCCTAAATCCTTCATAGTAAATGTGTGAGCTAGCTTTTTCTTAAGATCACCAATGTCATGCATACTAGATCCTGCAATAATAATATCCTCCATATACAGTAACAAATTAATGCAGCTCTCATTTCCAAGCTTCTTGAAATAATCACAATGGTCATATCCACATCTCAAATAACCATACAAATGCATAAAACTATAAAACCTCATGTACCATTGTCCTTGGAGCTTGTTTGAGCCCATATAGGCCCTATTTTTCAACCTGCACACTAATTTCTTCTTACCCTTGATTTCATACCCAAGCGAGTTGTTGCATAAAAATCTCTTCATCCAAATCACCATGAAAGAAAATTTGTCTTCAAATCTAGTTGCTCTAAATGCAAATCATGTACTATAACTATACTTAACACAGTACGTATGGAAGTCATTTTAACAACAAGAGAAAATATTTCACCAAAGTCAATACCTGCTTTTTTGTGCAAATCCTTTTACTAAAAGCCTTTCCTTGTATATTTTTTGTCCACCCTCTTCTTCCTTGATCATGTAAACCCACTTGTGTTTGCAATGTCCTCTTACTTGCTTGGAAGCTTAACCAAATCCCAAGTTTGGTTTTGTTCCAAGGAGTCCATCTTCTCATATATTCCATGCTCCTAGTGCATGTGGATCTTATCCTACATTGTTTCTTCAATACTTTTCTGGTTCACTATTATCAGTCAATAATAAAGAAAATAGAGAATGTGTGCAAATCTTTCTAGAGGTTTGCTTACCCTTTGTGACCTTCTCACATAATTTTAGGGTACCAGAGGCTCATTTTGGACCTCCTGGACATTTGTTTCCAATTCTAACAGTGACTGACAATACTCACCTATAATTGATGTCAATTCTTCTAACCGATGTCGGTTTGTCTCTTCTATAACTGATACTAGTTTAGTTGACATATTTCAGTTAGGGGTCAACCGACACCAGTTACTGTGTAACCCTGTCAGGTTATTATTTTTAAATCCAAGAGTTCATTATTCATTCACAAACTTCTTAACCAATTCATCCTTGGGTACCAAATTTTGATCCCTATACATTCTCTTTTCATTCCGTGTCAATGTCACAACTCCTAATAATTTTAGAATTCTCTAAATTCCAAAAACATGGAATATGAAATCACCAGTATCCATAACCAATGAAAGTGCATCTCTTGGATTTTGTATCCAATTTTTTTCTGATTTTCCTTATCAATATGCACAAAATCTTCTGAACCAAAAAACTTTAAGAAAATATAGATCTACCTCTTTTTTGGTCCAAGCTTCCTCTAGTATTCCTCCATTTAGTGAATTTGAAGGCCCGCGGTTAATCAAATAAATTTTTGTATCAACTACTTCTACCCAAAACTACAAAGGAAATCCAAAATGTATCCTCATACTTCTAGCACATTCCATGATTGTCCTATTCATTATTTTTGCAAGACCATTCTCTTGTGGTGTTTCTTGGAACCATCCTTTCTCTATGTATTCCATTCACAGAATAATAACCATTGAAATCCTTGCTACAGTATTCATCACCATTGTCAAATCTAAGGCACTTTAACTTTGAATCTGATTCATTCTCTACAAGGGCTTTCCATCTTTTAAAATTATCAAAAACATCATATTTACGTTTAATATAATGAACCCATACATTTCTTGTAGCATCATCAATGAAAGTAACATAATACAGGGATCCTCCATGAGAAGCTACTTGGGGCTAGTCCCCACACATCTGCAGTGTACAAGCTCCAATTTCTACTCTTTCTTAGTTGCACTCAACTTTGAGAAATCTCACTCTCTTTTGCTTTCCAAACATACAATGCTCACAGAAAATCAAGATCTAAATCTTTCAAATATAATAACTTACCCTTACCCTTTAAGATTTGCTATTCCTTTTTGACTCATATGGCCCAACCGATTATACCACATGTATGCATCTGAATCTGAAGTAGATAACACAAAAAAGGAATCAATAACATAGGTAGATAAATATAACATTACTATCTTCTTACCTCTTGCCACAAAAAAATCACACCTTAATGAATTTCCTAGAGTCTGTTGTGAATGTAACCATGCAACCAACTTCACCTAGTTTCCCTAGCAGAAATATAGATTCCTCTTGAGGCTTGGCACATGCCTCACATATTTCAATACCCATGTATTTTCCATTCTACAATTTTAGATGAACTTCCCCTTTACCAGTAATACTACAAGGTTCATCATCACCCCAAATATACATGCCCAAAATTTCCCTAGACATAATTTCTGAAATAACTCATTATTATGGGTTGCATGGAAAGAAGATCCTGAATCTAAAACCCATGATTCTATTCTATTATCCAAAGAAAGAATAAGAGAATATTGCATTATCTCTGCTACAATATTTTCCTCTTTCTTTGACTCTTTACCTTTGTCTGGGTGTTGGTTCTTTTTATCCTTTGACCATTACAGTCTTTCTTTGTATGTCCTTTCTTTCCACATTTCCAACAGGTAACTCCCTTACCTCTAGATTTAGACATTGCCATCCCTTGACTTTGATTTCCCATTATTCTTAACTCTTGGATCTCTCCTTCTTCCATGTGTCTTTGCTTTTTGCATTCAAAGCATTCCCAGATGATGATTCCTCTGTACTTTTCCTATGAATTTCTTCATTCAAGATTATACTAACCACATCATAAAAATTCAAAATATTATTAGCAGATGTTGTATTACTAACGTCATGTTACCAATTTATCCCAACTATCAAGCAAATAACATAAGAATAAGATTGTAATTTCACTTCATCATCAAACGGAATATCAACCTGATTTTAACTGATTTACAATAGATCAAAAATCATTTAAATGACTAGATGCAGATCCACCTTCATGCATCTTAGAAATAAATAGTTTCTTCATCAAATAAAATTTATTTAAAGCACTAGGATTTTCATATAAATTAGCAAGAGATTTCATTAACTCTACCGTAGAATTTCACTTCTATAATATTGGAAGCCACGGATGTTTTCAAGCTCAATCTTATAGATCCCAAATCATTTCTATCAAAAATATTCCATTCTTCATTAGTCATCTTCATAGGTATAGAATTTTCATCCAACAGTAAATAAAAATCTCTTTGATACAGATAATCCTCAATCTACATCTTCCATAATTGATAATTTTGGTCGTCAAACGTCTCTACCTTGTATTTATTTTCTTCTTCCATTGTTGTAGCTCCCACTCAATCAGAAAAACCATCTATGAGTAAATTTTTCAACACATAAAACCCTCAAACAAAGCTCTAATAGTCATTTGTTTAGGTTAGCACAAGGTTTTACAGATAATATATCAGATCTAAGCATACATGTAATAAAAGCAAATATTCTTTCAGAAGAAATATATAAAACATATATATATAAATCAACACCAGATTTAACATGGTTCACCCAGTGTGGGATACATCCACCAAGAAACAAGTCATATATATTATCCAAAGCTTTCAGAAGATATACAATTGAAGATCTACAATCTTCCACACCTCTCAGATGTACAATACTTTCTTTCTCTCAAGCTTTTCTTTCTTCTCCAAGAATTCTCTCTCTCATAATTATTCTCACAATCAATCATTAACATACAATCTTCTTACATTCTAAACCCTATCTTTTATGCTTATATAAGTCATATAGAAAGTTAGGTCACTTAGCCATGTAATTACAATCAATAGATTTTTTATAATGTTAAACTTAGATCTAATTCCCAAGAGTTAAATAAAACACTCCCACACATAGGTAATTGACGTCAGTTAGCCATAACCGATGTCGAGTTCCTCCTTATCTGATTGATGCCGGTCATATGTGATCTGATGTCGGTTCCATCCATAACCGATGTCGAGTTACTTGTGTAATCATGTAAGTTTAATATAACATGCTGATCTAAAGTAATTGAGCTCCACAAGTCAACAACATTTAGAGCAACTTGATGTCAAGAGAAAATTTCTTTATGGTGATTTAGAGGAAGAGATTTATATGAATTAGCCGATTGGGTATGAAGTCAAGGGTAATGAGAAATTTGTGTGTAGATTAAAAAAGAGCTTTTATGGGATCAAGCAATCTCCAAGGCAATGATATATGAGGTTTGATAGTTTCATGCAAGAGCATGGTTATTTGAGATGTGAATCTGACTATTGTGTTTATTTCAATATGTTTGGAAATAGGAGCTATATTATTTTGTTACTGTATGTGGATGATATGCTTATTGCATGATCTAGTACGCCAGACATTGGTGAGCTTCAAGAAAAAAGCTGGCTCACACATTTGCAATGAAGGATTTGGGAGTTGCAAAGAGAATCCTTGACATGCAAATTCATAGAGAAAAGAAAAATAAGAAGTTATATTTTTCTCAGGATCATTATATCAATAAGGTGTTGGAAAGGTTTAATTTCTAAAATTCAAAACCTGTAAGTAAACCTATGGCGGGCCACTTAAAATTGAGAAAAGATCAGTGTCCTACATCACATGAGGAGGTTGAGTACATGGCACGAGTTCTGTATGCTTCAACATTTTTGACCTTGATGTATGTTATGGTTTGTAGCAGACCAGACATTGCACAAGCAATGAGAGTTGTGAGTAGGTTTATGGATAATCTAGGTAAAGAGCATTGGAAAGTAGTCCAATGGATTCTCAGGTATTTGAGAGGGACATATGGCATGCAGTTATGTTATGGAGGGTCAGATACTTCTTTACATGGCTATGTGCATTTAGACATGGCTGTGTGCATTTAGACATGGCTAGTGATTTGGATGGCAAGAGGAGCACCACTGGATATGTTTTCACAGTAGGTGGCACGACAGTTAGCTAGATTTCTAGATTTCAAAAGGTTATGGCCATGTCTACTACAGAGGATGAGTATGTTGCAGCCACAGAAGCTAGCAAAGAAATGATATGGATGACCAAGTTCATGAAGGAGTTGGGAAAGGAGAAAGATGATTACAAATTGTACAGTGAAAGTCAAAGTGCAATTCATAAGGAAAATAAATTAGCTTTTCATTCTAGAATGAAACACATTAAGTTGAGATATCACTTCATACAGTAGGTGTTGGAGGATGGGAAACTGAAGTTGAAGAAAATTCATACAAAGGAGAATCTTGTGGATATGCTAACGAAGTCGTTGGTAAAGGAGAATTCGGAGCTACACTCCACTTTTGTTGGTCTTCGAGTTTGAGATTTGAAGAGGGAGAAACATGCCAAGGAAAGGATCAAAGGAAGGAGTTGTACGGTACAATACAAAAATTTATCTCCAAGTGGGATATTGTTGAGTTATGGAGCTTAATTGCTTCACTGGCATGTTTTTTACAGACTTGCTAGAAAACACAGTGACTGACATCGGTTGACGAATTGGTGTTGGTCACCTAGGGACTAGTATCCGTAAGAAAAGTAGGAACTGACATTGGTTAAGGCTAACTGGCATCAATTTCCTATGTGTGACTGTTGATGTAAAATTACAACACCCCTCGAATGGCCTGATTTTGGATGGGGCATCTTGTGTAATCTGCATAACATTAGACCATCTCTCAAGTTGTGGGACTTGCGAACTTGAGATGGTCCTCCAGAGAAGGCCGTCTTCCTCTACCTAATCCTAATGCTAAACTACTTCTAAGGAAGTAAATGCTACTATCTACTCCAAATATAACAATGCCAAGGAGACAGGGAGAGAGAGAGAGAGCATGGAAATAAAGAAATCCTACACTACAAAGGTGATAACACCAAGAAAAGGGGGTTGTTAATCAAAATCTCAGCTACTTGAAATGGAGAGAGGTGAGCAATGGAGAGGATGGACAAGATGCATAACAGACCAAAGATAAATTTCACACAGAACACCACTTCAAACCCATTAAACACAGCTCTCAAAACCTGTAATAGACATTAGGAATATGCACAGTATACATGTTATCACTATTTTGTCCCCCGAAAAAATTGATCAACCATGACCCTGCATAGAAGGAACTAGAGAAATCACATTCAAATCCTACAAACAAGTTACAGAGGGGACTCTACAATGGAGTGATGCGTGGTCTGCGAAAGATCAAACGACCCCGTGTAAGAATAAATTCAAGAAATGACTCTATCGAGTGAACTCGTGCTTCAAATCTAGCAAACAAATTACAGGCGGGCTCGGAAATGGAATAGCAGGGTTAGGGAAGGAGAAGACAGTGTCAAAAGAAGCCAGAGGCTCAAAGAGAAGAAACAGATGAAAGTTCGAAGTCTTCGAGCTCTGAAATAGTTTAGAACGAGCCCAAAAAATGACTAAGTATGGAGGAGACAATGGATGCTACCAAGTGTCCAAACAACGCACCTCCAAAGATTGAATCCAAAAGGGGAGGCTCAAACAAGTGCCAAGCCCTCAAGTGTCCTAGGCCCAAAGAGGAGGCAGAGTCAACAACTAAAATTCAAAAGGTGGACAGGGTGGGCCTCAAAAAATACTAAGCTTAGAAGTGCTAGTGAAAGCCTCACGTGTCAGCTTGGCACATCCCCAAAGGTAAATCCAAAAGTGGAGACCCAAATGAGAGCGGGCTCGCCACGTAGTCCAAGTTGAAAAATAGGACAGAGCAGGCCCAAAAAAATGAAGTATGGAGAATGAGCGCCAGCTCGCCACGTGTTTAGGGTCCGAAAAGGTAAAAGAGGCTGTTGAAAAGTCCAAGAGCCTGTGGAGGATTCCACGTGTCAACCTGATGTGCCTTCAAAGGAAAAATCATGAGCGGGTTTCTAAGTGAGCATGAAGCCTCCACGCGTCCAAATTCATAAAGGGACAGGGTCAGGGTTGAATAGTCAAAGCATTGAGACAGGCCAGTGGAGGGTGCCAAGTGTCAGCACGACGCTAATTCAAGAATAAAATTGGGGAAGGTTTCCAAACAAGTGCCAGGACCGCCACGTGTCCCCAGTCAGATATATGACCCGCACTGAGAAAAAGACTTAGCCAAAAACATGAAGAAATTGAGCAAGCTGCAAAAGAAGCCACTTGTCAGCCCGGTGCAACTCCAAAAGCAAAATACAAAGGCTGCCCTCAGACATGCGCCAACCCTCCACGTGTCCGGTTTCAAAAGGGGGCCCATTTTGGTAGCTGGTTCCTGCTATTTTGTATGGACTCGATTCAAATTTCAAATGGGCATATCTTTTGACTCGGTGCTCAAAATCCAACAAATCTGGCACCGTTGGGAAGATCTCGGCCTCGTCTATGCCATGGAGATATTAAACTTTAAGTTTGGAGAGGTTAGGTAGGAAAAATGAAGAAATGTATTTGGGCCATTAATACAGGATCTATTTGCCCCCAACAACCATATCAGATTTGATCTGATCCACCGTTTCCTCCTCCTTCGAGGCACCGAACAAGTAGTTGATGCATGCACGACAGATTTGGGGTGGATTTTGCAGGAGGCATTGATGGCAGTGGTTGATCTTTGAACGGGTTTTCCCGCTTCTCTCTCCTTCTTCTCTCAGTGCTGAATCTATAAAGGTAAGGTCAGGGCTCATTGTAAAAGGTTGGACATTTTTGTTTTGTGCCCCTCCCTTCTTCTTTTGGTCATAAAAGGATTTGTGGAGATTTTATAACCTATCCTTTGGATTGTAATGCAAGTTTTACCCTCTTGGCTACTGCAATATACTGTATCAAATCTTGAGAAATAATATATATGTCTGTGGATGTTTCTCGACCCTCTCATGTATTCGTTATTATCTCCCTGATCTTTTATTGTGATTTGGTTATCTGTGCATAGTTGTTTGTATTACATTTTGTGGTCTATGTTAAACTACAAAATGAGCATCTAACATTCCTTTGGTGTATCACCTTGCTAGCTTAGGTTTATTTTCTTGCATCCTCTAACCCTGTCTCCTTGGTAGATAGAATAGACTTAGAATAAGATCCTTTGCAATTTGTTTGTATACACCTGAACAGAGGGATAGGAACCGGCCTCAATCCGGAGAGCTCTCTCAACTCGCAAGGTCCCACACCTTGAGAGATGCTCCATGTTGTAAAATCACACTGAGAGTCTCAACCCATCTGGTTGTAGACATTTAGGGGTGTTGTGATTCTGCACTAACAGTTTTGGCATGCCCGGTGGGACCAAAGAAGTCTCCATCTTTATTACAGTAAGATTGATGTGCACTTGTTGTGATTCTAGATTTTAAGAAGCTTTAAAACTTCACATCTGATAACTCCAAAAGGGACAAAATCCACTAGTTTCAGCAGTCCAAGCTTGCCAAGTTCATGAGAAGAATACAAACAAGGTCAAGAACCAGAGAAGAGGGACATATTTTTCACCTGCACTTGTCTCTAGACAGAAGGAGAAGGGGGAGAAGAGCCCATAGGTCTCCATCTCCACCAAATAGAGCCTTATCAACACCTCCTCCTAGTAGGCCGTTCTTTCAACCAAGAAGGGTCCTCAGGCCGATCAGAATGACACAACCACCAAATCCTTATGTTAATTTCACTGGCAGCAACCCACTCGCTCTTAATGCACAAAATCTAGTCCCAATGGTAGCATTAAAGAGCATCCCATATTTCACTGGAGAGAACCAAACTTCTCCTATTGACCACATTCAAGACATTGCAAATGTCTGTGCAATCCATGAGATCACTGAGATGGACATTGTAGTCAAGTTGTTAGCCTCTTCATTTAAGGGAAAAGCTTGACAACGGTTCAGGAGACTAGCAGTAGGCTCTATTAAAAATTGGGACCATCTGTGCAGAGCTCTTTATGACCAATTTGGAGAAAAAGGAGATAACTTGTCCTTGTTGGAGCAACTGACAATGATCAAAAGAGCTCCTAACGAGCAGTTGATAGATTTCAACCTCAGATTTCAAAGGACTTGGGACAGAGTTCCATTGGCTGTAAGGCCCACTGGTGAAGGTGCTTTCTTATACTTTCTTAGAGCTCTAAATTATGATATTGCTTTAATGATTCAGTCAATGGGAGGCACAACCTTACCTGCAACTTATAACATTTCAATAGGAGCTGAAAATTGTTTAATTCAGGCTGGAAAACTTGCTCCTAGGCCACCCATGCCTCTATACCCAGAATTAGGAAACCCAAGCACTAGCCAGACACCCACATTAGCTCCTATACCTACTCCTAGGAACCAGAGTTTAGCTGAAGCCTCCACCTCATCCTCTAGCACCTCAAATGAGCTTCAAGAGGTTATGAAACAACTTCAGAACCTAGGGAATGAGTTAGTAACTATCAAGAGGCAACAGGCTCAGAGCTCTAGGCCATATCAGCCTCAAGCTTAGTATTAGGCTAGACCCCTATGTATCAGCAAAATAGACCACCAGCTCAGGCTGTAAATCAGAGTCAAAACCAAGGACAACCTCAAGCTGGTAGACCTTTTAGGTCATATGATCCAAATACAACTTCAACATCAAGGGAATTAGTTCCATCACAAAACAACATGACACAAGAATATGATTGGTGTTTCCCATGCAATCAGCCACATAATCAATCAATGTGCTTCAATGGTGCACTAAACCAAGCCTTGATGGTACAGACCATTGGTGTGTCACAAGAGTCTAGCCAAGAAGAAAATTAGTAGCAAGGAACTTAACAAGAGGAATCTCTAAGTGAAACTATGCTTGTCAATTGGCAAGCTGAAGACTTCTGTGGAATGAATCAGGCCCTTTCTCAAAGTGTAGCTGCCAATACATAGTCCAAGGAGAGAAATATTGGAGAAGGACGATCACCAAACTACGTTAATCCTCAATCCTCCATTACTCCACAAGGTATTGGCACTCAAAATGTAACTCCCAATATGCAGAGTCAGTCCAAGCCACCTTCCAAATCTACTCAGGCACCAGTTGTAACAACCCATGTGCAAGAGAAAAATGTGCCAGGGAAGGGGCAACAGAAGGATAGCTCATTTAATATCATTGAGCAAATGAAGAAGACAAATGTGAACATTTCATTATGGGAGTCACTGGCCATTCCAGGACAGAGGGATCTATTGCAGACTGCCATGGCCAATTGGTCAAGCCTAAATAAGCCCCCTAGCCAGCAAGAGAAAGTGTTTTCCAATACAGCTCAACCTGAGGGAAACCATGGAGGACAACAAGGTAAGAATATGAAGCCTCCTCCATTCTATGTTTCATTGATCATTGGGGAAAAATTGGTACATAATTGCATGATTGATTCGGGGGAAAGTAGTTCTGTAATGCCCAAACAAATAGTAGATCAACTGGGTCTTCAATACAAAGTCATCTCTGAAGGGGTAGTGCAATTGGATGGGACAACAATGGAAACTATTGGAGTCATCAAAGATTTGAGCCTCACACTACATGCCTGCCCTAATGTGACTGTATTGTAGAACATACCAGTCATAGACTTGGCACCACATTTTGCATTGTGTTTGTCCAGGGAATTCACTGCCAAAATTGGAGGCTATTTGTCTATTGATTGGTCGCATATGCTTTTTAGAACAAGGTATGGAGCTAAGGCCATAATCAGATCTGAGCCCATAGCAGATTACCATATTGAGTCTTATGTACCCAACCCAATCAATGCCAATTGTTCAACCTTTGATCAAGATGACCTCCTAAGCACTTGTGAAGTAGATACCAAGGTGGGGTGTATCCCAGACTTGAATATTGATGAATGGGAGAACAAAAGACATGATTTTGACCACCTATAAGGAGATGGAGGAATCTGAGCTAGGAGTCTACTATCTACATGAGGAGAATCATCCTCTTCCTAACATCATTAAGCCAGAACACAAATATGACAATGAAGTATGACAATTTTTCTTTGATGGCTCAATAAATAGGCAAGGATCCGGAGGAGGAGCTATGCTTGTTTCCCCCTAATGTATGAAATACTACTCAACTTTCAATTTCCAATTTTCCTATTCAAATAACACAACAAAATATGAAGGCTTTTGTTCATGGATTGCATTGGGAAAGGAAGTGAGGAATCAAGAACTTGTAAGTGTTTGGCAACAGTGAACTAGTTGCTAATCAGGTCATAGGAAAAAATACTATCAAGAACAACCTGTTAAAGAGTTACAATAACTAGGTATGGGACCTCATTGAGGATTTTGAGGCATTCAGCATCAGCTCCATCCCCAAGAAGAAAAATGAAGTAGCAGCCATAACTGGCAACAGTTGGGGCAATATTTTACGTTGTGGGGAGTATCAAGAATGATAAGCATCAACCCCATATCAAGTTGGTTGTAAGACCAGTTGTCCTAGACAACAACATAAGTTGGCAAGTCTTTGAAATTGATCAACAAATTGTCCAACTTTCTACTAGAGGAAGCTGATTTCTCTTCCAAGAATCAAGACATATTGGAGCAACAGTATGGTGATCATAGTGGTACAGCTGAGGACCAACAAACTACCAAAGGGTCTTGTCACTTTAGAATCAATCTTCAACCCAAATGACCAATTCCAAAAAGAGAAGGAAAATATATAGGTAAATGGTGAATATTGAAAAACTATTTTTATAGAGGGAGGTAAAACATTGCAGATTGGCAGAGTAAGCACTCAACAAGAAAAATCTGAATTTTTTCAACTCTGTCAAGAATTCCCAGATGTCTTTGCTTGGAATTATAAAGATTTAAGAGGTTTCAACCTAAAGCTAGAACAACATACCATCAAGCTAGATCCAGGAGCCAAGCCTTTCAGACAGAAGAAAAGGCTAATAAATCCCCACATTAAGCCTCTCATGAGGAAAGAATTGAACAAATTAATTGAGGCTAGTATCATCTTTCCTATCAAGAATTCGAGTTGGGTTGTTAACTTGGTGCCTGTGAGGAAGAAAAATGGAGAAATCAGGTTGTGTGTGGACTTTCGTGATCTAAAGAGAGCATCACTTAAGGATCACTACCCACTTCCATCAATGGAACAGATCCTACAAGTTGTAGCTGGTTCTGAGAGGTTTTCATTGTTAGATGGATACTCAGGATTATAACCAGATAACTGGTGAAGGAGGAAGATCAATTCAAGACAGCCTTCACCACCAAATGGGGAACCTATGCTTATAAGAAGATGCCATTTGGACTATCAAATGTTGGAGCAACATTTCAGAGAGCTATGGACATGGCATTCAAAGGCTTAATTAACAACATAGTCCTGATATATCTTGATGATATCATTGTTTTCTCCAAGAATGTTGAAGATCATCTCTTTCACCTTAGACAGGTATTCTAGAGATGTAGGAGGTTCGGGGTGTCATTAAACCCAAAAAAGTGTGTTCCTGGCTCATGAAGGGAAATTTCTGGGCCACATTGTCTCAAGGAAGGGGTTTACAATTGATCCTAAAAGGGTTGAAGCCATCAGGCCACTTCCATTACCACAACAAAAAAGGTCTCTTCAAAGCTTCTTGGGGAGGATAAACTTTGTTTGTAGGTTTATACCTAACTTTGCTACTCTTTTGAAGCCTTTAACAATGATGTTAAAGAAGAGTCTTGCATTTAAATGGACAACAGAAGGCAAAGAGAGTTTTGAGGCCATCAAGCTCGCAATATCACAGGCTCCAACTCTCATTAACCCAAACTT
This sequence comes from Taxus chinensis, assembly GCA_019776745.2. NCBI lineage: Eukaryota > Viridiplantae > Streptophyta > Pinopsida > Cupressales > Taxaceae > Taxus > Taxus chinensis. Next base: position 67,555,370 of record CM034153.1, on the reverse strand, counting down.
CTCAAAAGACTTCATGCTATATGATTTTGGAGGGTCAGACACCATCTCAACCATCTTGGTCCAGCCCAACAATGAAGGTTCAGAGAAACCCATAGCTTTCTTCAGCCAGAGCTTGGAGGACTACGAGGTAAAATACTCTTTCATTGAAAAATAGGTCCTTGTTGTTATTAGGAGCTTAAAGAAGTTCAGATACTTGGTCTCAAATAATAAGATTCAACTGCTAGTATCTCATGTTGGTGTTAAGGATTTGAATGAGAAGAGGGTAGGTTAGATCACCTAGGTAATGGAATATGACATTGAGATCAAGGTGACCAAACTGGTTAGAGGCAAGGGACTGTGTGAATAGCTCACCTCTAAGCAACAAGATGAGTCAATGGGTGAAAAGGAGGCTGTCCTATTTCTACAAGAGTGATCAAGAACAATCAGCTAATGATGCACCTACTCCATGTTAGACCCAAGATTTGGTGAATTACCTTCAAACAGGTTGTGCCCTCTAGAATGGAACAAGGCAAAGAGAAGATACTTCAGACTACAAGCTATCCCTTATGTGCTTGTTGGTGGTGTCTTGTTTAAGAAGGATATCAATGGTATTATATTGAGGTGCATTGAGACATGCCAAATTGAGAGAGTGTTGCATGAATTCCATGATGGAGAAGCAGGAGGTCACTTTGCCCCTCGAGCAACAACTCTCAAGATCATGAAGGCTGGTTATTATTGGCCTACAGTGTTCAGGGACTGCTACTCATGGGTCAAGAAGTGTAAAAAATGTGCATTCTTCACAGGAAAAGAGAAGCTAGCAGCCCTGCCCCTTCATCCCATTTTAGTGAATCAGCCATTCATGCAATGGGGGCTAGACTTCATTGGGGTGATTAACCCAAATTCAAGCCAAGGCCACAAGTGGATACTTACAGCCACAGATTATTTCACCAAGTGGACTGAAGTAGTGGCACTAAAAGAAGAAAATGAATCCAACATCTTGGATTTTTTATGAAGGAATAGCCACCAGGTTTGGAGTCCCTGCCACTATTATATCAAATAATGCATTGGCATTCCTTGGTACAAGGATCATTGAATGGGCAATTAAGAATGGTGTGTATCTCAACACCTCATCAAATTATTACCCTCAGGGTAATGGCCAAGAAGATTCTACAAATAAGAACCTATTAAGGATTATCAGAAGGAATCTGGATGAAAATTAGAGGACTTGGCATACAAGGCTCAAATCAGCTCTATGGGCTAATAGGATCACATCAAAGAGGTCCACAGGTAGCTCACCTTACAAACTTATATATGGAAAGGAGGTAGTATTTCCCATCTCATTGGAGTTTCCCACTTTGGAACTCATGAAACAGTTAGAGCTAGTTGAGTTTGAACCCATGACAATCAGATATGTAGAGTTGATGGAGGTAGGAGAGATAAGAGAGCATGCAATGGAAGGTCATGGAAAAGGATCAGGCATTGATAAAAAAGAGTTTTGATAAGAAGGCAAGGATGAGGACCTTTCAGGAAGGAGACTTAGTCCTAAAGTGGGATGTAGATCGGGAAAAGCCAGGAAAACACTCCAAATTTGATGCTATCTGGAGTGGCCCTTACATGATCACAGAGTGCAAGAGTAGCAATGCCTTCCAGCTGGCTAAATTGGATGGCGAAGAATTACAAATCCTAGTAAATGGGATCCATCTCAAACATTGCTACTAAATGAGAAGTTTCCACCCCTATAAATATTAGCATAGGATTTTAATTTCCCTTAGTGCGTTTGCACGTTTTTTTTGTTGTAGTGTAGTTGTTGTTTCCCTAAGTGTTATGGCACATGTTCTTTGTTGCTCTAGGTTACGTCGTTACACAGCCCAATGTGCCTCCAAGTGGACGTGTTATCCCTTTTAGTATTCATGACAGGGAAACTCATAGTTTCCTGTAATAGTTGTTATCTTCAAAATAAAACAAATGCAGAGCAACTAAAAATCCGTCTTCAAAACAGTCCATTTAGGGACAGATGAAATCCCCAGGTCAAGACAATTTTCTACTCTCAGAAACCTTGTTTCGAGATTTCTTATGAAAATTGAGAGTGCAAACGGTCGGCTCACGGATCAAAAGCAGGATTAGTATTAGGCCATCATTCTTGACTCCATGCCCAATGGATGCTTCAAGGCTACTGGTCCCTTTATCTAGCAGGCAGATGCCCCTACAAGTCACCAAATTCTTATCACTATTTTGTCCCCCGATAAAATTGATCAACCACAACCCCGCAAAGAAGGAACTAGAGAAATCACGTTCAAATCTTGCAAACAGGTTGCAGAGGGACTCTACAATGGAGTGGTGGGGCCTGCGAAAGAGAAAACAGCCCCGTGCAAGAAGAAATTCAAGAAAAACATCTCCATCGAGCAAATCCGTGCTTCAAATCCAACAAATAGATTACAGGTGGGCTCGGAAATGGAATAGCAGGGTCGAGGAAGGAGAAGAATAGTGTCAAAAGAAGCCAAAGGCTCAAAGAGAAGGAATGGTGAAGGTTCGAAGTCTTCAGGGCTCTGAAATAGTTCAGAACGAGCCCAAAAAATGACTAAGTATGGAGGAGACAGCGGACATTGCCAAGTGTCCAAACGAATGTGCACTCCAAAGATTGAATCCAAAAGGGGAGACTCGAACAAGTGCATCAGGCCCCATGTGTCCTAGACCCAAAGAGAGGCAGAGTCAACAACTAAAATTCAAAAGGTGGACATGGCAAGCCTCAAAAAGGACCAAGTATAGAAGTGCTAGTGGAGCTGCCATCGCGCATCAGCTTGGCGCATTCCGAAAGGTAAATCCAAAAGTGGAGACCCAAATGAGCGTGGGCTCGCCACGTAGTCCAAGTTGAAAAATAGGATAGAGTGGGCCCAAAAACAACTAACTATGGAGAATGAGTGACATCTCACCATGTGTTCAGGATCTGAAAAGGTGAGAGAAGTCATTGAAAACTTCAAGAGCCTGTGGAGGCCTCCACGTGTCAAACTAATGCTCCTTCAAAGGAAAAATCCTGAGCGGGTTTCTAAGTGAGTGCGGAGCTTCCATGCATCCGGTTTCATAAAGGGATAGGATCGGAGTTGAATAGTCAAAGCATTGAGATAGGCCGAAAGAGGGTGCTAAGTGTTAACATGGTGCTAATTTAAGAGAAAAATTTGGGAAGGGTTTCAAAACAAGCGCTAGGTTTCCGCGTGTCCTCGGTCAGATATATGACCCCATCGAGTAAAAGACTTAGCCAAAAAAACATGAAGAAATTGAGCAAGCCGTGGAAGAAGCCACGTGTTAGCCCAGCGCAACTCCAAAAGTAAAATACAAAGGCTACCCTCAGACATGCGCCAACCCTCCACGTGTCTGGTTTCAAAAGGGGGCCCATTTTGGTAGTTGGTTCCCACCATTTTGTATGGACCAGATTCAAATTTCAAATGGGCATATCTTTCGACTCGGGGCTTGAAATCCAACAAATCTTGCACCATTGGAAATATCTCGGCCTCGTCTATGCCATGGAGATCTAAAACTTTAAGTTTGGAGAGGTTAGGTGGGGAAAAAATGAAGAAACATCTTCGGGCCATTAATACAGGATCTATTTGCCCCAATAACCAGATCAGATTCGATCTGATCCGCCGTTTCCTCCTCCTTCGAGGTGCCAAACAAGTAATTGATGCAGGCATGACATATTTGGGGCAGATTTTGCAGGAGGCATTGATGGCAGTGGTTGAGCTTCAAACTAGTTTTCCCGCTTCTCTCTCCTTCTTCCCTCTGTGCTGAATCTATAAAGGCAAGGTTAGGGCTCATTGTAAAAGGTTGGACATTTCTGTTTTGTGCCCTCCCTTCTTCTTTTGTTCACAGAAGGATTTGTGGAGTTTTTCTAACCTCTCCTTCAGGTTGTAATGAAATTTTTCCTCTTGGCTACTGCAATATATTGTATCGATTCCTGAGCGATAATATATATGTCTGTGTATGTTTCCTGACCCTCTCATGTATTCGTTATTGTCTCTCTGATCTCTTATTGCATGATTTGGTCATCTGTGCATAGTTGTTTGTATTACATTCTTGTGGTCTGTGTTAAACTACAAAACGAGTGTCTAACATTCCTTTGGTGTATCACCTCGTTAGCTTAGGTTTATTTTCTTGCATCTCTCTAACCCTGTCTCCTTGGTAGATAGAATAGACTTAGAATAGATCCTCTGTAATTTTTTTGTATACACCTGAACAGAGGGATAGGAACCGCCTTAATCCGGAGAGCTCTCTCAACTCACAAGACCCCACACCTTGAGAGATGATCCATGTTGTGTAATCACATTGAGAGTCTCAACCCATTTGGTTGCAAACATTCAGGGGTGTTTGGTGTAATCTACATAACATTGGACCATCTCTCAAGCTGTGGTACTTGTGAAATTGAGATGGTCCTCTAGAGAAGGTTGTCTTCCTCCACCTAATCCTAATGCTAAACTACTTCTAAGGAAGGAAATGAAACTATCTACTCCTAATCTATCAATTCCAAGGAGATAGGGAGAGAGAGAGCATGGAAATAAAGAAATCCTACACTATAGAGGTGATAACACCAAGAAAAAGGGGTTTTTGATCACAATCTCAGCTACTTGAAATGGAGAGGGGTGAGTAATGGAGAGGATGGACAAGATGCATCATAGACCAAAGATAAAGTTCACACAGAACACCACTTCAAACCCATTAAACATAGCTCTCAAAACCTGCAATAGACATCAGGAATATGCACAATATACCCTGTAATGGTGAGAGGAAATAAGAGACAATAAAATAAGCAAAGGATGGAAAAAATGCATCACAAAACATATTTTATTGCTCCATGATTTCACATAGTAAATCATTAGTGGGCAAGAGGCAAGAAAATGCCATTACAAAGAAAAGAGAGGAGGGTTGAACTCCACATTCAACCCTAGGGAAGAAAGAGGGAGGGGGACAAGAGAGAAATAATGAGCAACTTGTTAAAATTTTTTCCCCTTTACAATATATAGAAGAATGAGAGAAGGAGAGAGGGAGAATTTTGAAATCCTACTCCAACGACCCAAGAAAGTGCATTGAACTCACCTACTCCAACCACCCAAGAAATGCATTGAACTCAACTGTAAAAATGATGAGTTCCACTACAAAACCCATGCTTCTATGTGTTATTCCTAGATAGGCAAGAAAGGAAACCCATACTTCATTACGGTGGTAGGTGAGAAGCCTAACAACCTTTAATTGAGTAGCAGACATCAAGAGATTTCCAAAAAGTCCTCTCTTGCTTAAATATGAGCTTCCAGTCGAAAGTTATGATCATCTCCAAACTTCTTTGGGTTTGGAGTCTATCTGTGTAAGATCCACCTGGAAGCCCCACACATTCTTAAGATTTTGCTTCCTTTTAGTTTCCTGAGAATGTGACGTGCCAACACTTGGCACTGTCCATGAACATACTTCTTCGTTCCCTCAAGTGAGTAAAGTTCCCCACTATATATAATGTCAAAACCCCTTTTCGGGTGAGACCTTTGTAGTTAGCTCCACATGGAAACCTTGCGGGATTCCAAGACTTACCCCCTCCTTTCACTCTTGAAGTTGTGACGGTTGGACACATGGCATCATCTGCAATCCTACTTTGCTTTCCTTTGTGTTTTGGTTAAGTCCATTCTACCTATTTAGAAGCAACTATATTGGACCCTGGACACGAGAAGGGCCTGCGCTTGTTTAGGGAATGCCTTTGAATTTTACCATTGAAGTTGCACTGATGAGGCACGTGGAGGCTTCCACTGGCTCTTAGAATTTTCAATGGCCAACTATGCCTTTTCGGGCTCTGACCACGTGGCGAGTCTTCACTCATTTGGGCACCCCGCATTTGGAGCATCATACCAAAACTACACCGAAGAGACACGTGGAACATTCCATGATTATGTTGCTATGTTTCAAGGGAAATGCCTTCCTATTAGGCACATAGCTGGAAGAGTTTCTCTTTCACTTAGCCCCTATTCTTCAAGACTAGGGAGATAGCTGCAAGGCCTCCTTAAGGCTGGGTGGAAGAATAACGGTGTTCACCAGGAGAATTCCCTAGAGACTCGTACTGGTATGGTGGTGTCAGAATTACTAATTGTATACAATAGATGATGTATGTTACTCAACAGGGAGGTAACAGAGATCAGGTTTCATTGTTGTGTGCAAGATCAAAGTCGTAATTTGAAGTCGAGGGGTGATTCCCAAAGACTACACTTATCCCTGACCATCCTAAGCAAGGAACTCTTCCAGTTCAGGGAAATCAAGAAATTTCAAGTCGACTCACTCTAGGCTCGATCTTCTTCAACATTTCCATTAGCCAATCATTTCCTATTCCTACTTCTCCATTGTCAAGTTTGCCTGCCACTTGATTTTTTAGGATCGAATGTGAGCTCGTACAAATGAACCAGCCTTTATGTTCTCCTAATGTGCAAGGTTGTGTGTGATCAAACTTTTACCGAGAGGAAAAATTTGATAACACTCCAGTTCTCCATTTTACCAAAGGGGGGTAAAAATTGGATAACAATTTGGCGACTCATGGGGACACCTTCCTCCTACTTGATGGAGTGATTGGTTGGCCTTGTTGTATCCATTGGGCAGGGAGTCATGAATGATAACCTGATATTGATCTTGTGCTTAAAACCTAAACTCAACTGCTTGTACTCTAGTGATCTTGAGCTTGTCCCTGATGTCTTGCACTTTAAATTTTCATAAGAAAATCTTGAAGATGATATTTATTAGGGTAGAAAATTTTCATGACCTAGGACTTCACCTGCTTCTAGAAATGGATTGTTACGACAAGCAAATTTTAGTTTCTCTGAAACACACTATCTTAGAAAAAACAAAAACTCACATGCAACTATGAGGTTCAAGTGGTAAAAACTAAAGAGAACGATGAACAAGCACTAACTGTTAGCTATACAAAACAAAACCTAAACTAACCACAACTAATCAGAGATCATAGGGGTGCCCCAAGTGGAACCTACAACCGGTAGGACAGAAGTAGCTTCCCTTCCTGCACAAATTGTGATCTACGTACTCGATTCGGCATGGAGAAATGGTCAAAAATGAGAATCAAACAAATCTTGGACCTTGTAAGGATGGTGTAGCTTCCCCTCCTCACAGTATCAAAAAACCATGTGTATGACCTCCTAGCAGTTGTTCATACGATTACATTATTATGAGTGAAAAACCAACAAGTGGTACCTTCTTGGCACGCTAAAGCTCTATCTCAAGGCTCTCAACATCAGTCATGAATATCTGGCATTAAGCGGATTGGCATTAGATCTCAGCTAGCCAGCTATCTGATGGTAACACACTTGGATCCATTGTATAGTTTTCCTCATTGCTCTAAAATTAATATGACAAAAATGGGACTTCGTCCCTACAGACTCCAATCCGAAGCCATGTACCTGATTAGCCACTGATCTGATCATGAGAAGTGATTCCCATTGCTCAAAAATTGCAATGATTCTGCAAAATAGCTTATTCCTGTAATCCTTCCTGGGTGGATGGTGTCGGAGAGATGCAATCCAGGTGCTCATCTTTCCTTCCCTTCCTCCTAAGGATAACATGGAAGAGTCATTTATGTTCCAACCTTGGTTCTAGAGGGTCATTTGTGAAATGTAGGTTGTTGCACTTGAATGCTTTCCTTTGTGATAGTACGCTGTTGTGCCTGGAAGGTGGATGATGGAGGAGAAAATGATGTGATCTCCTCGGGATCCTCTCCATCAAATCAATACTCTAAGTTAGATAGGTAATATTGCCTCCTCGTTGTCCTGTACTGCACGTTTGTTCGACATCCTTCATGGTGTCTTTCCTGATCTATAAATTGATCACCATGGTTCCCCTCATTTTAAAACGTGAAGTCTGAAAGCTCAAACTCTTCTTCGACATTAGAGTCTTGAAGGGGATGAAGTGGAAGGAAGAACTTGAAGGTTCCTCTATGGCATGATCTGTACTTAAAACCTCTAGGAAATGTATAGTTTCTCCTCCAAAACTATAATACACTCCTCCTCTTTTGGATTTGGAGTACCCCCTTCTTCCCTTGCTTGTGCTGCAGGTGAAGCTTCCACCACTTGTTGGTTGACATCAGGCTTCTCTAAGTGCATGGCCATAAAGTGGATTTTATCAATCTCGAACCTAATATCCAATCTCGCCATGAATTCTAATCATTTCTTCTTTTCTTGTCTCTGCTTCTTTTTTCTCTCCTTGATCTATATTTTTGAGTTTCTTTTCGACTTGGGCTCGAGAAAGTAGGCAGAGTAGTTGGTGTGGTCTGCACTAGTTTTTTCTTTATTTTTGGTGGAGGGGAAGATATTTCTTTTTGCTATTATGGAGGGCACTTGGATTTGGAAAGGGAAAAGGGTAGAGAAATTAAGAAAGGATGCGAGGACTAGAAGATGGAGAAGGGATAATTCAACACTACGGGAAGCAAGTGAGATATTAGACTCATGACACTAGTTGTGATGATAATGATTGAGAAAGAGGAAAAGAAATGCTATGAGGTGGTGGAATTTACCCTTTGATAAGGTTATCTTGGCGCCAAGATCGTAGGCCTCTATTTCCTTAGTCCACTGTGTAATTTGAGGCAGCATTTCAAGCATGAATTCAAGCTTTTCCTACAGACTATAGTGTCTTGCAAAAGGGCCTTCCCATAGACAAGATTCCCTATAACCAATTTTGAATGCCTTCATTTCTACTTGTAGCTCCTTGACTAAACCATGTTAACCTGCATCCTTTAAATATTTTCTAGCAAGTTAGCATTCTCCATGTATGAACTGTTGTTATTGTATGCATATCCTTGTCTCATGATATGTTTCATAGCCAATATAGTTTTGACATTTCTCATGTCGGTAAACATAATGGTTTTAAATCTGATCACAATGCTGATTTGGAGGACTTGAGAAATACATCGGAGGTGGATTATATCATTGTTGATGTGAATTGTGAATTCCAAGATGTGAATGAAGTGATGATTACATGACTTCATGGAATGGAAGAAAATGAGAGATGATGGAACATAAGAATGGGATAAAAATGAATGAGACAGGAAGGTTCTACAACTCAGAGAATGGGTTGTTGACCAGATGGAGTCGCTAGATGTGCTTGAAAGTGCCTCCAAAGGCTAGAAATATTCACCAAGAGCATATCGAACCTGATGAAGTGAAGTGGTAAGGTGCTTCAAATCTATCCCACCAGGATGTGCCAAAACTATTGATGTGAAATTACAGCACCTCCCGAATGGCCTTATATTTGATTGGGGCATCCAGTGTAATCTGCATAACATGGGACCATCTCTCAAGCTGTGGGACTTATGAACTTGAGATGGTCCTATCAGAGAAGGCCAGTCTTCCTCTTCCTAATCCTAATGCTAAACTACTTCTAAGGAAGGAAATATGACTATCTACTCCTAATCTAACAATGCCAAGGAGACAGGGAGAGAGAGAACATGAAAATAAAGAAATCCTACACTACAGAGGTGATAGCACCAAGAAAAGGGAGGTTGCTGATCACAATCTCAGCTACCTGAAATGGAGAGAGGTGAGCAATGGAGAGGATGGACAAGATGCATCACAGACCAAAGATAAAGTTCACACAAAAAACCACTTCAAACCCATTAAACATAACTCTCAAAACATACAATAGACATCAGAGATATACACAATATACCCTACAATGTTGAGATGCAAGAAGAGACAATAAAATAAGCAAAGGATGGACAAAATGCATCACAAAAAATATTTTATTGTTTCATGAATTCACACAGTGCATCATCATTGAGCAAGAGGAAAGAAAATGCCATTACAAAGCAATGAGAGGAGGATTAAGCTCCACATTCAACCCTAGAGAAGAAAGAGGGAGAAAGGGGGGCAGGAAAGAAAAAATGACCAACCTTTTAGAAAAATGCCCCTCCTTACAATATATAGGAAAGAATTAGAAAAGGAGATGAGAAGAGATTTTGAGAATCCTACTCCAACCACCCAAGAAAGTACATTGACACTCACCTACTCCAACCACCCCAAAAATGCATTGAACTCAGGTTGCAATAATGAAGGGTTCCACTACAAAAATCCAAGTGCCTTCATGTGATGTTCCTTGTTGGGACAAGAAAGGAAGTCTCATACTTCATTAATGGTGGTAGGTGAGAATCCTTACAGCCTTCAAAAAATGGTGGGCTGTATTTATATTTCTTGGTTGGATTCATGATTCATCTGTGAATGAATTGAGCTTCAGCCAGATGTCGAGAGCTTTCCAAACTACTTTGGTTCTAGAGTCTATCCATGCAAGATCCACATGGAATCTTCCAGTCATTATTAAGATTATGATCTATCTTTTAGGGTCCTGGTAATGCATCATGCCGATACTTGGCACCATGTGCGAACTTGAGACTTTTTTCCCTTGGGTGAGTAAAGGGCTGCCACTATGTATAATATCAAAACCTACCTTTTCCGATGGGACCTTTATAGTTAGCATCGACGTGGAGACACGTGAAGGCTTCTTATTGACATTTCCCCCTCCTTTATACTTTTCAAGTGGCCACGGATTGCAAATTTGGCATTGTCCAAGAGCCTACTATGGTTTCTTTGTGTGAGTAAAGGGCCTGTCCTCATTTTAAGGAAACCCTGAAGTTGAGCACCATACCAAAAGTGCAGTGCGAAGAGACACATTTGAGGACCTACCTGTTGGCCTATTTTATACTTAGACTTTTCACTGAGATTACAAATCGAGTGCTTCTACTGCCTACTTCATTCCTTTCAACGGGTGATGTAAATTTTTTGGGCCCTTAGACTATATATAGATGCCAAAACCCCTTTTCAGGTGGACCCCACCTTTGTAGTTAGCTCACACATGGAAACCCTGTTGGGCTGATCCAGACACTCTGGACCCTTCCTGCTGTTCACTCTTTAGAGTTTTCAACAGATCGGTTGTAACTTTCTTGGGCCATTGTTTAGGGAAGCCTGCTATGTGCTGAGATCCATCATGCGGGGTCAAGCACATCCCTAGAGGTCTTCCACAGTAATTTTTTGCTTTCCCTTTCACTTTTTATAAGTGCGCTGATCTAACACATGACACCATCCGATAGCTCTTTTTCTTTGCTTCAAGTTGACTCATATGTGAACTTGGCTCGATTTAAACTTACCTGTTGAGCTCTAGATTTCCTTCAATAATTTCTATTGGCCATTCATTTTCCAACCCTACTTCACCATCATGTAATCCCACCTACACAACTTGATTTTTTGGGATCGAATGTGAGCTCGTACGACTGAACTAGCCTCTCCATTTCTCTTGTTAAAGGTTTTGTTCAATCAATTTTGCCTGAGGGGGAAAAACTTGATAACATTGACTACTTTATTTAAGTCAGGGGAAACTAGATCTCTCTTTAGTTATAAAGTGAATCTAATGGTTGTAATTGCATAGCTAAAGTGCCCTAATATTGTAGATGCATATATATGCATAAAGCTAGGGTTAGAAGAGATAGAGAGAACTCATTGAGAATTAAGAGTATTTTCCTTTTGAGAGAAAAAAGATAAATTTGTATAGAAGAAAGTACAAGACATCCAAAAAGGTGTGGAAGATTGCAAATCTTCATTGTATTTCCTCTATGATAATAAATTGGTTGTTTTTTGGTGGACGTAGCCCAAACTGGGCGAACCACGTTAAATCTTGTGTATTGTTTCTTTTGATTTTATTTTCATGTTTATTGCTTGTATGCTTAGATCTGATTAATATATTTGTACAACTTGTATGGTCTAACCCTAAGAGAGAATGTAAAGATGAGATATGTGTAAACACTACGATGATGTATGCGTAAATGCTAAGGGTGTTATGTATTTTTATGTAAGGATGCTAGAATGGTGAGGAGGAGTTTGTTAGGTGTTATGCCCCCAAGTGTAATGAGACAAAAGATGAATATGTGTCACTATCAAGGAGATCATCGTTTTCATGATCGAAACCTACTAGAGCTGCATTGGAAACCTGATAAGCTATAGAGTGAGGAGAGTCATGCAAGGACCAATATGGTGGAGTGGGTATACATTCATTGCATATTCCTCATCAGTGAAGGTGATTGGTGGACAACCGTGAGCATGCCAACGAGATATATTTGGAGCATAAGCGGGAAAGGAATCATTATGGATAGAGATACTTCCAAAAGGCATAGGAAATGTGAGTGAAGAGTGATCAACATATATTATACCGCCAATATAGTCAAGCAAGGACTGCTCGAGTGTGAGTGGAGAATCAAGAGGAGTGCGTGCAATAAAAACTGTCAAATGAAAGACACGTAAGCCATAAACTGTTGTAATGTGGAAATAGCCATGATAAATATGTGGTGAATGGAGAGGTGGTAAGATGTCATTAAGTGTCATGCCAAACCTAACTAAACTGTCACATTTTCAAATAGTTTCTAAGCAAGTACAATCGATAGGGATGTGTTACCAAAAGGACTTGTTGAAAACTAGTGTGTATGTGAAAGAAGGCAATGGAGTTGCAACTCGTGGAGGAGAAGATGAAATAGCGTCCACACTATTTACAAACCTCCGATAGAGTACCATAGCATTAGTAGAGGGAGGGGTATTGAACCTATATTCATGTGGGCCATCAACCATAAAGGTTTCTTCAAAATAAGAGTTGTCTACGCCAAGAGGGAGTAAAATCAATCTTTCTTAATGTTGCATCCATAAGTTTGATAGCGTCAACTTTGTCATCAGAATCGTCAGAATCATTGGTGTGAACATCATCATGTCGTATAACACTATCAAGTATGTTAGTAGGTGGCATTGAAGATAGGGTAATAGAGGGTGTCACAATAGGTGGAGAAGGGACATTAATAAGATCTGATACAATAGGTGAAATAATAGTTGTAGTGTGAGTAGAGATAGCTAGAGCATTTATAGTGGTAGTAGGAGAGGGTAAAGTGCTAGACTGGCCAATGTCATATGTGTCAAGGTTTTTATATGGAGTATGTTGCAAAGGTGATATGGACATAGAAGTAATGGGATCTATACGACAATATTTGAATGGTTTTGAATTAGCAGTGATAGTATGTTCATATCCATCATGCAAGAACTTGGCACATTGATGAAGAGTAGATGAAACCATGTGCATTGCGTGAATCCAAGGCCTTTCTAACAAGATATTAAAATGAAAGGAGGCATCGATAACATAGAATTTAGTGAGAACATTCTTAGGCCCAACACGAATATGTAATGAGATAGTCCCTAGACATGATCAAGTGGTAGAATCATAACCGCGAGTGAGGGTAGAATTCTTAGAAATCAAATTATCGTTAATACCTAGTTATTTTAAAAGAGAATGAGTGCATAAATTGAAATTTGATCCATTATCAATGAGGACTCATTTGATGCAAGTAGTGTTAATGACAACAGTAATGAGAAAAGGAGCACATGAATTGATTTTAGAAAAAGTTGACAGATCCTCATCAGTGAAACATATAACATGTGGTAAATTACAAAGAGACTGTATGAAATATGCAAAGGCCGCCGCATAATTATCAATTTCAATATGAATGGCATGAAGGGAAGCTTTGAGTGTGTTATGAAAATCTGGTGCATTACACAATAAATCATATAGAGAGATCTTAGCGGGTGTATTTTTAAGTTTTTCAATGACGTCATAGCCCTTAGAAGCAGTGGAAAGAGAAACCAAATTAATGGGCAGAGGAATAGATGTGGGTAGAGCCATAGGTGGATTGGGATGAGTATGGTGAGTAGTAACTACATTGATGGATGGATCAGCCCTAGGTGCAAAAAAGCGAGGAGGATGATGGGTGCGGACATGCATAAAAGCAGTAGCAGTAATAACTATGCCTGAGACCTCAATTGTTGCAAAGGTAGGATAAGAATATTGAGCCATTACTTGATAAGGAGATGACATGGTCAAAGGGAAGTTTCGAAACATGGGGTTCACCAAAATTATTAACTAAAATTTGGAATATGGGGGTAGTTTAATCTAATCTAGAATGACATGTAAATACAATAAATGAATGAAGTAAACGACTCTATAAAATAACCCAAACAACTAATCTAATGAATGTAGAATCCCTAATATGTAAGAAAAGTATGGAAAAGACTTAGATGATTCAAAGGAAGATCTAAAATGTGTCACACAGTGAATAGAAGAACATAGAAGTAGGAATGACTATGCAGAGGTCTCGAAAAGGATGGAATCGAGCTATCTAGCTAGACTAGAGTGCTTGTAAAGAGACTGGGGTGCCTAAAGGTGCTCTGGTATGCAGAATGGGCGTCTTGGTTTGTGAAAAAGGTCCATAACTAAAAAAAGGTACAAAAAATTTGAAACCATACAAACATACATACATATATGCATGCGGAGGTTATTTCATTATGTTTATATAATCTAGAAAATTGTATTAGATTCGGATAGATGGCTATTTTTCCTTACGGAAATCAAAACGAACCATTTTTTAGAAATTTTAATTGGTTTGGCTCTTCATTAGGATTGTTGATGGATGAAGTGGTGAATGAGATAGTTGTGTTGTGAAGGATGGCATATATTATTTGTTGGTGCAAAATATAAGATTATATTGTATAAGCATAGTCGGAAATTTTTGGCCAAGGTAATGTATCTAGTTGTATGCATTTCCAATTCATCTATCCTTATTCTGTACAGTCAAGAATCATATGATAATATTATTTTTTGTGATCATATGATGGGCTAAATTTTTAGAATTTAGGTATATTACATTTGGTTCTCAGTTTACTATTATTTTTTTATAGTTAGATATCTCTATCGGCCTTTCTCGTGAAGATTCAGGCCCCTCTTGCTTACAAGAAACATGTGTCGGATAACCAAAAGGTTTTGCGGTTGGATGAGTAGCACTCCAATGATGCTCTTCCAATGCTACAATTACACATTTGATATATACATGTACATAGGAAATTCTGAAAGGAATGAATTATAGTTATCACTATTACATGTACCTAACTTATGAATACAATGTTGTACATCACTAGGGACAAGCTTGTTGTCTCATGTATCTGGTTTAGAATATGAATTAAATCTTATATTGATTATTATATTAGGAAATGATTCTCGATGAATCTTTGTACGACAAAATTATGGATACAATGTATTAAGTTTAAATGTTAGCTAATTGATCAAACTACTATTGAACTCTTGGAAATGTGGATGATGTTTAATCTTCAGGTTATTTAGCAGTATCATTGTAATATTTAATTATATGTGTGGAAAGTTATTTTTAAGTTAATTAATAGAATGTTTAAACAATTTTTTTTTTTTAAAAGTTTGTGATAACGTATGGGAATGTTACAAATATAGATTTAACATAGTTCTAAAATGTATTATCTCTCATCAAAACCCAAGCTCATTGCAATATAATAATGTGGTCATAATAAGGGATATTGTTTTTTAGATCCTTCCAAATAATACCTCCACCATTTATAACTGTAACTGAGAATCTGTGCTAACAATCTCCATGATAGATTGTGCAAAACAAAGGTACCATACTAAACTTACCAAGCACTAGTTTATATAGAGAAATATTAATAGAATAAGGTGAGTTGTCAACTCTTCAAAGGTGCATAAATATTATATCACACTCTTGATCATCGCAATGAAAAGATTCATCCACAGTATTGATAAGTATAAACATGTCAGATGTCATAAAAAAGGGAATGAAAATAATATTTTTTTTCTAAACCGAATTTCCCCACATCAAATGTCCCTATAATGTGTCTTGTAACCTAAGCATGAAGAATATGTTTACACTAAGGAATATCCATATCAACCAACATGCATAAAAAATGTAATAAGTATCTTTTAGACCAACAATAAATATTTCTTATTTAATCTCATATATTATACAAACATGACTTTCAACCCTCCAATACCCCCAAAATAAACTAGCTAGGCACCTCTAGAAGTATTCTTAATAGGATCTTCACGGTCCAAAGGATAAATACATGATGAAAATTGACACACAATTGTAGACAATGAAGGCATGTGGAGAAAAATCATGAGTTACTATAGTTACACATGTGGGTCCTTTAATCATACCTTGGATAGTTTCACTCAACTAAGCATGATGAAAAAATCATGGCACATTCTCATTTCCAATTCATGTTTTAGGGAGCCAAATTTATGTAGTAGATCAAGACCATTTTGATTAAAATAGAAAATCAATGAAGTTTTTTGGCCATGTATAGAAGCATTGTTAAGTGCAGCCTCATGGTCTTTATAATTAATTTTTGCATGTACATAGCCAATGTCATTTAGATATGTTGGAAGGATATAACAAGGTCCTTCTAGCATATTTACGCCCATCTAGACATGTTGGTAAATGGGTTTTGTCAATTAGAACTCCAATAAGCGTTTTCTC
Organism: Taxus chinensis; assembly: GCA_019776745.2. NCBI lineage: Eukaryota > Viridiplantae > Streptophyta > Pinopsida > Cupressales > Taxaceae > Taxus > Taxus chinensis. The sequence goes on along the minus strand of CM034153.1, from coordinate 67,538,992 downwards.
GATCTCTTGAGAAACTTTCTCTCTGTAAAACACAAATTAGCCATGAGAGAATACATGTTGCAAGTTTCACATCATGCTAACTTGAGATAATTCATTTGGGCCATTATTACAGGAACCACATATGAAATCATAGGATATCAAGGTTCATCTCCATGTGTCTCGATTTCTATACAATAATGTGTTGTTGTTTTTCATGGATTTGTCTTTCAGATTGAAAAGCTTTACTCAAGAACGCTTCTAGATGTGAATAGTCAGCATAGTTTGGAGGCGTTGACGGTCTATAGAACAATTCATTTAGCATATTTACACCCCTTCAAACATTATGAAATATTTAGTTCATTAATTTGATGTTATGATTATGATTTTCTAAATCTATTAACTAACTTAGATCAGTAAACCATGAATTGATAGCAAGAGAAAATGTTCTACCATTTTTATGTCATGTTGACTTGAGAGAAACCATTTAGAGAATGATTAGAAGAAACATGGATATAATTTTAATAACTCATAGTTTATCTCCACTGACTTAGTTTGTGTACACTAGCATGCCAAATTTTATAGTGGATTTGGCCTTTAGACCATAAAGATTCTCTTCAGTATGCCTCTAGAAGCAACTAGCTAGCATTATCCATGAGAATTAGTGAGCTAGAGGAAGCTTTTTCTAGTGTACATATGCCCATTTGGATGTATTGGTGAAGTTGGTTCATTGATTTAGTACTAAATGGTTAAAAAACCTTAATATGTTGAGTAACATAGATTTCATAAACCATGAGTTATTGGCAAGAAAAATGTCTCTCCATTTTTATGTCACATCGACTCGAGTAAACCCCTCCATACCATGATTAGAAGAATCATGCATACAACTATACGAACTCACAATTCATATTCATATGTCTCAATTCACGTACTTGAATGTGTCAAAGTTTATCATGAGTTTGGCCTTTGGATTGAAGATTTTTTCTTTTGTATTTTAGACACAACTAACTAATATTGTTCAAAGGTATTAAGGGACCAAAAATCATTGTCATACCATATAGAAAGTGAAATGAAAATGGATTCTTATAGACACAACATATTACATGTTTGGGAGACACCAAATTTGAAGAATTATAAATAAATTTAATATAAAACTATATTTTCCAATTTTATTGGAGTTCAAATTTAATTTGATACTTTCTAATATTTAGGATTAAAATAAAAATTATTTTCTATAGAAAACACCTAACAAAAACCAAAAAAATTATTAAAGATTTCAAAGGCATCACCAAAATCTAGATGGAAGTAAAATGAGACAGAAACAAAATGATCAAAATCTAATTCGGTCTAACATGTGGCCCAACATCCAAGATCATTCTTTTCTAAAGTTAAATTAGTATTCTATTCGACGATTGATGTTTCTCCTACCAACATACAGGTCTTATCATGTTTAATACGCAAATTCTTCTTTGTTCTAATGTATTTATATATTTGTCTATTAATGGTTTAGTTTGAGTTTTATTTCGTCAGTGTTATATTTATTTTTATGTTGTTTCTCCATTTTGTAATGTTGCCTTTTACTTCTCTTTTATGGTTTTTCATTTGTCATTTTTCTGAATACCGTCTCTACTCACCTCTTTTTTCTGAATACGGTTTTTGTTTGGAATAATGGTTTTTGTTATAATTAAAAATATTTTACTTATGGTTTTTTTGGTTTTGTGTGGGTTTTCAATTTTTATTTTTGATTTTTTAAGGTCTGGTTATTTTTTCGCATTGTAATCTGTATATATTGATTGTAATCTGTATATCTGGTTATTTTTTCACATTGTATATATATATATACACACAGATTACAATGTGAAAAAATAACCAGATATACAGATTACAATCAATATATACAGATTACAATGCGAAAAAATAACCAGACCTTAAAAAATCAATATATATATATATATATATATATATAATATATATATATATATATATATATAAATAAATAACCAGATATACAGATTACAATGCGAAAAAATAACCAGACCTTAAAAAATTGTATCTGTATATCTGGTTATTTTTTCACATTGTAATCTGTATATCTGGTTATATATATATATATATATATATATATATATATATATATAAAATTTAAATATAAATTTAAAAAGTTTATAAATATATAATTTTATTAGTATATTTTAGACAATAAAACACTAATAACAAATTAAGTGAGAAATGAATGATTGATTTAAAAGAATTTTTGTGACAAGAATATATCTCACTATTTAAAGCAACATTTTAAGCATTCAAAGAAGTGCATATAAAAATTATTGCTTAAATAAAATAGGTAATTAAAAATGATAAGTGTTCAACACATAAATTATATTCTATTACTTGTTTAATTGGATTATATGTGATGTGTCTTCTTTGAAGCAACAATTCATTTTTAGGGCCTCAATATTAATAGAGGAATAAAAAACCCTCTTAAAATACCGTTTATTTTATACTTTCTTACAAATTTTCCCTGGCACATTAAGATTCTAAAGACAAATACCATTTTCTTAGAAACCCATATAAATTTTTAGAGAAACATGCAAAGTTTTGGGAAAGCAGGGGCAAGAAAACATGGTCTTGAAGTCAAATTTAAAATTAATTAAATTTTTGGGAACTCAGGGGCAAACATTGTGATCTCTTTCAACATGCATGAGGAGCGGGATGAGTGGGAATAAGCATTTCAAAATGCGTCGGTGGGATCATGGTCATGTTTTGTTGGACCATGAGGGCTCAGTGGAGGAGGATAGTGGCATGGAACCACAATTGATGTGGGCTGAGTGCCTCTTTACTACCCAGAAGAAGGATGATCCTTTCCATTTGACCCCCGTTTGGTCGGATGTTGTTCCTTCACTAATTGTTCCTGATGCGATATTCGTGAGATCCCAAAAAAGATACACATCTTCTTTGAAAAGTAGTCTATCTTGTTTATGTCCTAAGATTGATTTTGTGAGAGCATGGGCCAATAGAAAATGGAAGCCTTCTGGGCATATGGACATTGTGGCCCTCTCCAATGGCTCTTTACTGTTTATATTTCTGCTAGAAGAGGATCTCCTTCATGTTATACAGAGAGGACCATGGCTCTGTGGAAAAACAATTTTATCCCTTTGTAGATGGCAACACGTACCCATGCTCTAGTTAATTCAGTTTTTCCCAATTTGGGTTAGGCTACCGGCTTTACCTCTGGAATTTTGGGAAATAAACATTGTTTTGGGCATTGACAAAGCTCTAGAAAGATTTCCTGATGTGGACTCCACTACTTTGGTGTGCACAAGGTTGATATCTGCTATAATATTTGTTTAATGCAGTTCCTGGGAAGCCTCTCCCTCCTTTTACTCACATGGTCTCCAAATTTGGGGCCTGGGAGCAACCGTTAGAATATGAAGACTCCCTTATTTATTTTTGCTAAATGCATGAATGTTTCCCACATCTTGGAGGTCTACAAGTACCCTTTTCAAACTTGTAAAAATAAGGGACATAAGGTGTGTGTCAACATTGTTTCACAAGATCTGGTGCCCCTACCTCAGCCTGATAGTGGCATTCAGCCTAATGTGGATTTGGACTCTTGCAAAGGGGCGGTTCATTTTGATTTTTTCCCTGTTTTTGGTTGTAGATTTGTTGGGGATTGTTTGTGGAATGTTGGAAAACCTGGTGACAACAAGATGGTGATTGAGGAGAAGCTAACAAGGAAAAAGGAGTAAATGCATGAGTTGGAGCCGATTAAAGGGCTTGTGCTTGTTGTTTCCCCTGTGTCACTATTTGATGTTTTTTCTGCCACTATTCGGGAAGATTTAAAGTTTGGTATGGGGGTCAATCATCCCAATCTAGAGGAAGGAAAAATACATTAGAACATGTGGAGGCCTCTATCACTACCATTATAGATAATGTCTTGAGCGAAAAGAATGGACAAATGGATAATGTGAAGTATGAGACATTAGAAGGGAAACCTATTGACACTTTTAATGGGATTTTAGAAATATTGCTAAACATTGAGAAGGAAACTATGCACGGATCCATTGGGCCTTTTAACTTAAAAAATTTGCAAAGGATTGGTCCTTGCGACCCCAATGGTCTTAAAATTCTTAATTTCTGGGAGGGCTCTAGTTATAAGGATTTTGTCAGGAAAATTTTTGGTCCCCTGGGACGAGAAGGGATATTTTTGAAGGATTTTGAGGATGATGATTAGACCTGAGTCGCGAAAAGAAAATATAGGCATAAAATTTTCCATCATTCTGGTTGATGTATGAATATGTTGAAAATAGGGAAATCACAAGATATTTACTCATATGAAAATGTTGAAAATAGAAGATGCTTAAGGAAAAGATATACACAATCCATATGATTGTTGTTCTCATAATAAACAACATTGACATGGAAGTGCTATCCAATTTTCCCCCTTGAAAAAATTGGCTAACTTCAAAAAAATGGACTTGGAAAATTTGATGGAGTCTTGGTCAAGAATCTACAATTTCAGGTATTTTTTCTGTTTTGGACACTTGGAACCATTTGGATGTATTTCAATTCTCTCTAGGCTTCAAGTTCAGCTCTTAGACAAAAATCTGGAAAGGTGGTCAAATCATATAAATTGGCTTTGGGACACTCCTCTTCTTTTTCCAACTCCTCAACTCTCCACATGGTCTAACAGTTAGAAAAATTTGGACAACTTTGAGAAAAATGGACTTTAGTGTATTGCGGGTGAAGGAGGTGCGGGTGGAACCATTTCTCCAAAAACCATAGTTCCTTGTAGATGGTGTGGATTCATGGGGAAAATGATCAAGAGTGGTGCGAAAATATGGTTCAAGGAAGGAACTCGGGGAACAAGTTTCCGCAGGCCATTGGATCATCGCATCCCTAAAATTGTTAAAAATCGAGAAGTGAAGTATAATGTGGGCTAGAAAAAGGTGTGGAGAACAACTGTGAATGGGGAATGGTTCTCAAGAATGAGTAGTTCCCCACATCGGCTTGGGATTCATAGATCGAAGGGAGCACTGGAGGCATAATGTTATGAGGATCTTTTGAGTGCGAAGAGAATAGGGTTGTAGGGAGCATGTTCCCTATGGAGGCTTGGAACCCACAAAACAAAGGGCAAGGGTGTAATGCAGAATATCGGGGACTTGCGGGCACCAAAGGCCAGGGTGGAATAGTTCCTAAATTCCACCCGCGGCCCAAATATCCAACTTAAACAAAAACTCTAACCCACAATTCAATGTCGCCAATGCGGAGGACAAAGACACAAATGGAAATGTTCCCTCCTTCCTCCATTTCCCTGAAAACAAAAATTATCCACACCAAGGGAGGAAAAAGGGCATTTAATGCAAAATGTTCATCCGACTAGGGAACCCCGTGCTCCTCCCTACCCCTCCAGATCGGCATGACCATATCTTTTCACCAGATACTCCAAATTGAATAAATTATATATTGTTGGGAAGGTATCTTCATGCCCTACACCATGAAAACTGAAAATCTTAAGATTGGTGAGAGTAGATGGGTGAAAAAGAGGAAAACATCCCCAACATTAAAGATGCATAATTCCAGGTAGTTGAATAACCAACTCTGATATGATATGGTGCCTTTTCTTCTCTTCCAAACAAAAGATCATAAAGGGGTTGATTTGGCAGGCTGTCCATGCCCCTTTTCAGACATTTAATACATGTTGTTGGTGGGTGGGGGAAAAATTTCGAGTTTCTTTTTTCCCTCTCTTTTCTCACTCTTCTATACATTGTTAAAACCTCTCATTCGAGAGGGGGGATGTTCTAAAATGTAATGGAACTCTGTCAAAATTGTTCTAGGGAAGTGGTGAGTTATAGGCCTCAAATTTGGACATATTGCATGGTGATCCTTTCCTCTTCTCCTTCAATGTAATGGATTGTGCATACTTGAAGCAATGAAATTCATGGTTTGTGGCTATCTTCTGCCCTATCTGTGCTCTATTGCATTTTCTTTCCTTTCATTGCATCTACAGGTGTTTTGTGCATCTTTGTTCACCTTACAAGATCTCAAATGTGTTGTTCTCCATGGACATGGTGGTTTGAATGTTTTTTTTGGACTATGACACTCAATTCTTCCCTCTCCTTCATCATTTCTTCCATTTCCACTCACCTGAGAGTGTCTCCACCTCTTTTCTTGGTGTTATCACCTCTGTTAGTGTAGGATTTCCATTTATGCATCTCCTTCTCTCCCTGGCCCCTTAGATTGTTAGAGTAGAGTTAATAGTTGCATTTTAATTCCTAGAAGTAGTTTAGCATTAGGATTAGGTAGAGGAACCAACCTTATCTAGATGTTTGTCTCAAGTATCAAGTCCCACAACATGAGATATAATCCTATGTTACCCAAAAACATTGATTGTTCATCTACACATACATGAGATATTAGAGGGTACTATTTTTTGGTGATAACATGAAGATCTAAAAGACCTTAATCCTAAGTTATAACATCCAAGATCTCAAAGGAAACTATAATATTTATTGAATACCTCATTATATCACTGAGACTTAAAATAATTATGTAAATTGTTGGTCAGAAAACCCTTGATCAAAGCCTAGAATTTATTAGGAAAGGATTTCCCAAAATGTAGATAAAATGAAATAGTAACATCTAAGAGAGGACAATAATTTACAAAATTATTGCACACTACCATTACTTATAACTACAATAATATGATCTTATACAAACCCTGTATTATGCATCATAATAACTTGCCACAAAACATCAAGATATTGATATTGAAAAAAATTATAGAAAACATAGAGAGATAATGTCATATGAGCATTTTATAAATCAATAGATATATATGTCTAAAAGCCACGGCTATCTCATTACCAAATAATGATCTTCATATTCAAGGTTTTTTAGCATATCTATACAACATTTTTTTAACATTATGTGACAATTACACTATGGACTAGAAATATTATCAGTAAAAATTACATAAATTTACAAGAAACATTATGTTATTTTAGGAATAGATTATCTAATGAGACAAAAGACAAAGATGGAGGATTTTTCCTTTAATTTATAGTATTTCCTTTTGTATAAAGTTTTAGAAGTGGAAATAAAATTTACTTAGAATATTCTTGATAAAGAATCAAAGGCCGAGAATGATCTACTTGTCATCCCTATTAGAGGTCAAATAATCCACCAATGAATAAAGAAATGGAGTATTCTGGATCACTCAAGATTCTCAATACCAAATCAAAGTGGAGGGAAATAGAATTTTTTTCTTAGAAAAAATATACTCCAAATTAAATCCCCTAGAAAACACAAATTATTCAATAGGAATGAAGTGTTTCCACAACTATGAAATCATAGGACTAGGGGGATCTAGAATTTTTACTTGTCTACGAAATCATAGGAATGGGGGGAATTTGGAGAAATTTATCTTTAAATCATGGATTATTTAACTTACCAAATATTTTTGTGGGAAGTCAAAGGGAATATACATTATGGGAGTATTTTTGCAAGAAGATAAAATATCTTAGGAACAACTATAAATGACATGGGTCCTGGAAAGAGACTTGAAATGTTGGACACAATTAATGTCCCGAAGTTGTATCCAGAATTTCCACACAATAATTGACATTGTCTCACTTAGAAATAAAAATATAAATTATTCAGAGGCTTTACAAATATCTCAGGAAAAATAATAAATTATTTGGAGGCTTTATACAATTTTACCTCACTCTTGTTGGTGTGTGTGACATGCCTAGTCATCATCCACATCACCTGATGAGTCATCTCGCCTTGCAAGAGTCATAGGTATTAGGAATTCAAATGACAAGTGTCAGATTCTGTCATAGCATCTGTCATTATCATTTATGTCAGTGCGTCATAGGAGTTACATTCCTTATTCGGAATTGTAACTCCTTCTTTAGTGGCATCATATGCGTTAGTCGCGTCATATGCATCAGTGGTGTCATTGATATTATTTCCTTGTTTAGGCATGGGGGTTACACAACACCCCTATTTGTACTTCCTTTTTTCGATCTATGAGGATGAACATATCTGTTTTATTATTTGCATATTATTTCCATTGTTTGAATCTTGCTTAGTGCGTTAGAGCTTGACGTTACCATCGGAGTGCAACTTCGTTGTGGTGCATTGTTTTCGACATCGGTTCCTGCAAGTCCCTCTTTCATGGTATCAGAGATGGTTTCGGTAAAACATGTAATCTTTGTTTATCAAGTTGTTTATTACTTCTGCTTTCTTCTTATTTCCTCATGCAAGTTTTTTTGATTATTATTTTGGAATTGTATTGCCCACCTCACGTTAAGGTGTTTCAGCAGTTGCAAGTTTGAAAGTATTTGGTTGGTTTGCTTTATCATGTTGCTGAGTTCGTGATTACTTATCTTCTCGTGAGCTCATTTTTCCCTTGGCATAGACCTTTGGTTCATTGTTGTGATTTTGAATTACCTGCTCGTGTATCGGTATACTCTACATTACATTGGTTTCATTGCTTGTTCCATTGGCTTGTGCACTTGGTTACTGCATGTTCTACGTTGGCCTGTGCATTGATCTACCATTCGGATAAGTTTTTTGGAACTTCTTTGGCTGGTTCTGACTGGAACGTGGTTTACTTTGTTTTTTCATGAACTTAGTCTACATGCATCCATTCATTCCACATCTCTTCTGTTTTCCTTGGCTCACGTACTGTGCCTGGATTTTTAGCAGTTCAGTTTCTGTTGAAATAACAAGCTCGTATTTGGACAATGTGTTTGCTTTGGCCAAGTTTCTATATTTAATGTGCCCTATAATTCTGCTACAACATGCTCGTGGTCAACCTTGGCTTTTTTTTGGCTCGAAGCCTATCTGTTGCATCTCAGACCGAAACCTATTTGTTTGGTACCATTTCTACCGTGGGTGTTTTGGATTGTTCAAACTTGTACTGGTTCAATATTTCTACATTGGTTGAGGGATCTTTACCTCTTACAGCTTGAGTCCTCCTTCTCTGGTTCGTGTCGTGCTTTCCTTTCTGGTTCACTGTGCTCCTATTCTTTCAGCCCGTAGAATCTCTGCACAGTCGTGTGCTGCCCCGTTGCACTCTGCTGGAGCCGTTATAGCCTACCTATAATCTCACCTGCATATAATCTTGGAATAACGGTTAATATTCAAACAACGGTTATAGTCTACAAGTGGACCTAGTCACTGTTGGACCGTTTCATTTACCTACAGCGGTTATCACCAACAATGGTTACACTTGACCATGTTTCATTTACTTGATCACGGATTACCTGTAGCGGATTGCACTTGACCACGTGGGGTTTTCTTGTCTCGGTCAACGCTGCCTTAGCTTAGGTGATATCATTGCCTTTCCTTTTAGAATTATTTGAAGGTAAAACTAATCTCACCTTTAAGATTTTAAGGTGTAAAAATTTAATATGGAGGGTGAGGTCCAAGGTTGGAAGGAGGTTAATGCCCCCTCGCAATAAAAACAAACCCTATCTAAAATTTGATTCCATTTCCAACAAACATATATACGAAACCCTTTGTATGCATTTAGGGTAGTTTTTAAATCCGTTTGCAGGCTTATTAGCCTTTTTCCATTAGTTACGGGAATTGTTTTTTGTTATAACTTTTGACTCATTGCTCGGTTTTGAGCACTTCTTTAGTCAAAGTTGCATGTTTTTTCACACTCTAGATTATGGGATTATAATTTTTGTAAAATCACTATTTTATAAAGTGCCGCACTTTGGGGGGTGTCTTTTTATTGCTTAATTCAACTCATTTTTTGAATCATCTTGAGCTTTGTTCTATCCATTTTATTGCTCGTGGACTTGTGAGCGTGTCCACGACAGTATTACAACAAAGTGATTCTTTTGTGTGATGTGAGACACTATTTATCACAAGGCCTTCTCTTCCCCTTCTTTTTTCACTTGTTCTTGTGCTTGCTTATGGTGTCGAAATTTTGTGCCCAACAAATGTTGATTGTTGTCTCCACTCTTGCGCGTTATTACGCTGATTGCAAGGTGAGTGAAAAACTGGTTCTCGACACACCGTCGCATCTGATTGTAATCAATGCACTAAACTATAAAGTTCCAAACTTAGGGGGTGTGATATTGTTTTAGGGTGGTTGTTTCCTTTCTCTCTGCTTCCTTCTTCCTCACTTAGTTCTATCTCTTCATTATGGATATCTCTAAATTACCGGTGCTCACACCTTTTAATTTCTTCGAATGGAAATCTAAAATTATATTGGTTTTGTGAAGTAAAGGGTTATACCGTGTCACCATGGGGAGAGACCAAACCTAATGATGAACCCAAAAAATCTAAGTGGTTCAACCATTGTGATGAAGCCTTAGGTCTTCTCTGTATGTCCGTCTCTCCCGACTTTCTCTCCCACATCGAAACTTCCTCGAATCCTAATGCAATGTGAAAAATGCTCGACGATATGTTTAGGAAGCAAGATGACATGAGAGCACATGAGTTGGAGAACAAACCACTAGGTTTAAATATTAGTGACTTTGAAAACCTGCAGGCCTTCTTGTCAAATTTTATCCACACTAGACTGCTTCTAAAGGAATGTAAAGTGGAAAAGAAAGACTCTCAATTGATCTTTTCGATTCTTTCTAAGTTAGGTCCTGAATACTCTATCTTCGTTTCAACTTTCCATGCCATGAAAGCTGCCTTGGGTAGTGCTTGGAAAATTCCCTCCTTTGACAGTTTTTCGTCCCAACTCATTCAAGAACAGGACAAAATCATTCAAATGGGGACTCTAAAATCCAAGTCACATGCCCTTGTGGCGAATAAGGGCAAGAAAAATGAAAAGAAGAAAGAAACAAAGGACCAACCTAAGAAAGAAACCAAGACCAACCAACCCCCAGCTAAGCCCAACACTAACACTTCGACTTCTGAGCCTAAAGCAAAGAAGGAAAAGTTTAAATGCTCCTATTGTAAGAATTCTGGCCACAATGAGCATCATTGTTTTTAGAAACAAATTGATCACTTAACTAATTTTGTTGAGAAGAATAAAATAAGTGTTCCTGAATTTGTTAAACAAAATGCTCAGAAGGGTGAGTCTTCTAAAGCAAAGGAGTCTAAAAATGAAAGGAAGAAAGGTAAGGCCCTCGTAGCTAGATCAGCTCCATCAAATTGGATTATCGATTTCGGTGCCTCGCACCACATGGCTTCTTTAGAGGTTGAATTCTATAGCATTGAACCATGTGGCATGCCCCAAATCATGTTGGGTGATGGTAATCACGTGTCAGTTTCTGGTAGTGGATCGGTAGAGATAGAAGGTGGAACATTTAACCAAGTTTTGAGTGTTCCAAATATCTCTACCAATATCATATCGGTTTACCAAATCACCCACCTTAGTGAAGGAATGCGAGTGGAATTTGGTCCTAACTTGGTGATCATTCGTGAACTTAACTTTGACTACACTATGGCTAAGGGAAAGGCGGATCATCGTTCACGGTTGTATACCTTTTCCCACTTCTCTTCTGATTTGACGCCCAATCCCTTGCTCACTCATGCAAATGAGATTAGTAAGCTATGGCACGAGCATTTTAGGCATCTAAATTATTGTTACCTTGAACAATTGATCCAAAATGAAATGGTCAATGGGTTACCCCGAGTTAAGTTTTCTAAAGGTCTTTGTGAGGGTTGCACCCTTAGAGAGCACCTTGGAAAAAAATTTGATAAGGGAAAATCTTGGAGAGCTACTCATCCCTTGGATTTTGTTCATAGTGATGTTTTGGCCCCTTTCCATCTCCTTATTTCACTAGAGATCTATATATACTAACCTTCATTGATGAATTTTCACGTTACACTTGGGTATATTTTCTTAATATTAAGTTTGAAGTCTTTTAGCATTTTCAAAACTTTAAGGCTCTTACTGAGAAACAAGTGGAACGGTCTATCAAGGTTCTTCGAAACAAAAATGGAGGCAAGTATGTGAGCAATAGGTTTGAGGATTTCTACACTTCTGAGGGTATTGCTTTGTAGCATACAGTTGCTTACAGCCCTTCCCAAAATGGAGTTGCAGAAAGAAAGAATCGAAATCTAAAGGAGATGGTTACTTGTATGGTTCACTCGAAGTCCCTTCCTCCGTAGAATTGGGCTAAAGCAGTGAATTGTGCTTGTTACATTTAGAATTGTGTTCCACACAAGGCAGTAAGAGGGATGACACCCTTTGAAACTTGGTTTGGAAAAAATCCTAATGTTGAGCACTTTCGAGTCTTCAGATCCAAGGCTATGGCTCAGATTCCCAAGAAGAAACACAAGGAATTGGATCCAAAATCCAAACCTTGTATCTTTGTCAGGTATCCTGATGGTGTGAAGGGATATCGATTATTGAACCCTACTACCCATGAGCTCTATATTGAGAGGAGTGTGAAGTTTGATGAGTCATCCTTGAATTTTACTTCCACTGAGGTTATTTTGCCCATTGATTCAAATTTTGACTCATCAGATGATGATGTTGTTGAGCGAGTTCCTCCTCTCCCTACTCCTCCCGATCCTCAAACTTCTAAGTATTTAGATTCTGATAGTAGTGATGATGAGGATTATGTCCCTTGTCACTCGAGTGAAGAATCTTCCGACTCTGAGATTGAACCTTCGGGACCTCTTTGGGCCAGGAAAAATTTACAGAGTGCTGGAGATTTAGTTAGAGATCCTTCAGATGAGAGACTTACTCGAGTTTCGTTGGACGCCACTCCTTCTTCACCTCTGCTTCGGATCCACCATCTTTCCAGGAAGCTTATGGGATTCCTGAGTGGGATTCTTCTATGGATGAGGAGTATTCCTCACTCATAAATAATGACACTTGGGATCTTACCCCTCTTCTAAAAGGAAGAAAATTCATTCGATGTAGGTGGATATATCTAACAAAGTATGGAGCCAATAGAGAAGTCGAGAAGTATAAAGCACGAATTGTAGTTAAGGGTTTCTCCCAGGTAGATGGGGTTGATTACTCAGAAACATTTGCTCCTGTTGTGAAGATGACTTCCATTCAATTGACCCTTGCCATCGCTTCCTCTATCAGATGGGAAGTCCACTAGATAGATGTTAAGAGTGCCTTCCTTCATGGGGACCTAGAGGAAGAGATCTATATGGAACAACCTTTGGGTTATGTCCATGATCCATCCCTCATTTGCAAGTTAAAGAAGTCTCTCTACAGCCTTAAACAAGCCCCTTGGGCTTGATATGCCAATATGGAGTCCTTTCTACTTGCATCTGGGTTCACTCAGTGTCACTCTGACCCAAATGTGTATATTCTGTTGTAGGATGACTCCATGCTTATTCTTTTTCTCTATGTTGATGACTTTTTCATCACGGGTAGCTCTTCATCTATCATTGATTCTATGAAGATCTCCTTGGCCAATAAGTTCTCCATGTCTGACTTATGATTTCTTCATTACTTTTTTGGGATCTAGATTTCACAATCTAACTCGGGAATTATGATCTCGTAGCCTAAGTACTCTCTTGATTTTCTTGCTGGGTTTCACATGTCTGATTGCAAGTCCTCACCTACTCCTTTTATTTCTTGGGTCGAGTTGGTTTCTAATTGCTCTCCCCCCTTGGTTGACGGTACCCTTCATCGGCAGTTGGTGGAGAGCTTGATCTACCTTACTCACACTCAGCCAGATCTATCATATGCTGTTAGGATCGTGTCCATATTTATGTAGGAGCCTCATGAGCTGCATTTAAAATAAGAAAAGTGGATCCTTCACTATGTTCATGGCACTCACACAGATGGTATTCATTACTTAGGAGGGACTGAGATTGACTTGGTTGGATTTACAGACTTAGATTGGGCCAGAAATCTAGATCATCAGAAGTCTACCCCAGGCTACAGTTTCAGTCTTGGTTCAGGTCCTATCAGTTGGTCCAGCAAGAAGAAAAAATACATTTCCATATCATTGACAGAAGTAGAGTACAAAGGAGTAGTTAATGCTTTGATAAAATCTATTTGGTTACAGGGTATCTTGACAGAGTTTGGCATCCACTTTCAGTGGCCTACCATTATCTACTGTGACAACATGAGCACTATCTTGATTTTTAGAAATCCAATTTAACATCAGTGGATGAAGCACATTGATATTCACATGCACTTCATATGAGAGATGATACATGAAAACATCATCGACATACAATATGTTCAGACAACTGATTAGGTTGCAGACATATTCACCAAGCCTTTCACTAAGGTGAATTTTTTTCACTTGCAGTCTCTTATTGGGGTGAGGTCTGCTGCATCTGCCCATATTCTTCGGGCTATATAGTCATCCTTCTTCGCCTCTTCTTCTTTCCAGGAAGATTTTTTTTTTATATGGGCACCTTATCAGGCCTTTAGTTGCCGGGCCTCATTGACACATCTTTCTTAGTTGTCTAGGGGAGTATTCTTTTCTATTTTAGATTACCATGGCCTCTTCCTTGGTTTCGGTGAAGGGGGGGTGCTGGTGTGTGTGACATGCCTAGTCATCATCCACATCACCTGGTGAGTCATCTCACCTTGCGAGAGTCATATGTCTTAGGAAGTCAAATGACAAGTTTCAGATTTTGTCATAGAAGCTGTCATTGTCATTTGTGTTGTTGCATCATAGGAGTTACATTCCTTATTTGGAATTGTAACTCCTCCTTTAGTGGTGTCATATGCATCAATCAACTCATATGCATCAGTGGCGCCATTAATATTCTTTCCTTGTTTAGGCATGGGGGTTACACAACACCCCTATTTGTAATTTATTTTTTTGATCTATGAGGATGAGCAGACCTGTTTTCTTATTTGCATATTCTTTCAATTGTTCGAATCTTGCTTATTGTGTTGGATCTTGACATTATCATCAGAGTGCAACTTCATTGCGGTGCATTGTTTTCGACATCGATTCTTGTGAATCCCTCTTTCAACTCTAAGACAAAAAAAATCCATAACTTTTATCATTAACTATTCACAAACCTCTCAACTATTTCTCCCAAAATTATAATCATTGCAAATATTTATGAATAATATTTCCAATTCCACCTATAATTTGTAAAATGGATCTTCTAATCATACCATCCATGCAAATTAGCCTACATAATTAAAAATCATGCAAAGTCTTAGTTCTTCAACTATAGTTCATTTTGTATTTATCTCATTTTTCCATTTGTCTCTATCACATTGGCTCTTTAAAAATCCATATGGCAATATCAAATTACATTATTTTTAAATAAAGAATCTCAAAATACTTCACACATAATCTACCCAGAATTAAACCTCCACCATTGATCTTTTATTGTGACACATGGCATCATCTAATCCATTTTCCCTTAGAGTTATTTTTTATCCCCTTTCATCTCCTTCTAGTTCTATTCTTGTTATATTGTGGCATGTGGTTCCATCTAGGATCTCTAGAAAATCCTCACAATCACCTGACCACCCTATAAATCCTAGGCTCCAAAATTTATGAACTCATAAGATTAGAGTTCCTCCTATTAAGTCCCATAACCTTTCCCTTCTTAATTTTTTCTCCACATGTTCTTAAGAACACTAGATTGTGACACACGTCACAATTTAATAGCTTATAGTCCTCTAGTTCAACCTCAACCTTAGCAAGATTTGCATTTTCCTTTTGATTGTGAGGAGCTACTAGATTGAGCCATATGGCACAATCTAGTAATCTTGGGCCTTATTCAATTTTTGGACCAGGCCTTCAACTCTTCAAATAATTAGAACCTCACTAAATCATTCCATATTGCATGATCTAATAGATTCTCAAAAATTTCATGCCTTAGAGCATTTATCAATTTAATCTTGTTAGCTTAACACTTTCACCAAAATTCTGGTTAAATGTTTTAGAGACTTCTTGCTCCACTTCAATATACCAATGCACCCATATAAAAAACATTAAGTGTGCCCATTTTGATGTGAAAGTGGGATACATCCCCATATGAAAACAATGTGGTCAATGGAATCAAATATGGTTGATGTCATCTACCATCCTATTTCAAATGAAATCATTCCCATTTTACTGTTGCATAACCAAATCAAAAAATTATTTCATGCCTATGAATAATCATAAGGATTAGTGCATTACATTGAAGAACTTATAATTTATTTCTAGGCTCTCAAAATTTTATCCTAAGGCCCTAAAAGTGCCAAGGGGTAATTTTAGATGCTAGCATGAATGCAATATTTCTAGACTTATTATGAATTTCATCCCTTTATGAGGTCACTAAATCTTGCCACGTGGTAGGATCTAGCAGCCCCTCAAATCCTTCCTCTTTCCTTAGAAACTTTTCCAATTTATTTTCTTCACAATCTTAACACTTCACTCAAAAGTGAGTCAAGTGATTAATGATAGTGAAGCACTGATAATTAAGTGTCTACAAAGATGGTTAATAAACTGAATTTGTAAAAGGTAAGTCATCCAACTCCTTACAAAGTGTCTTAGATACAAAAGGATCATCAAATTATTATAAATGAGCAGTGTAAAGTTGAATTTCATATAGGAAGCTACAAGGATGAGGTTATATGTGATGTGATACCCATAGATGTGTGTGATGTTATCCTAGAAGAACTTGGCAATAGAATAGAAGGGAAATACATGATGGTAAGTAAAACACTTTTAATTTTGAAAAAGATGGTAAGAAACATGTTGTAATTCCATTGAAAGAAAAATGTGCAGCTATAGAAGGAAGTTATAAAGTGTTAGTAACTGATGGTAAATAATTTATACAATAAATCAAGAAGGATGAGGGTAGCTATACAATCATTGGTAAGCCAAAAAATTATCATTACTACCACAAAATTGAATGAGATTCCTATAGAAATTCAAAATTTGTTGAATGAGTTCGTTGACATTGTTGCGGATGGTTTTCCCAATGAATTACCTCCTACGAGAAGAATTATCCATCATATTGATCTCATACTAGGATCAAACCTTCCAAATAAAGTAGCTTATAGGCTAACTCCACAATATAAAGAATAAATCAAACGATAAGTCCAAGAACTTTTGGATAAAGGATTGGTAAGAGAAATTTTTAGTCCTTGTGCAGTTCTAACTTTCCTTTCACAAAATAAGGATGGAGGAAGGAGAATGTGCATTGATTCAAGGGCCATAAAAAAGATCACTATCATGTATAGATTTTCTTTACCAAGAATAGATTGTTTAAGTGGTGCTAGGTACTTCTCCAAGATAGATCTAAAAAGTGGATATCATCATATTAGAATAAGGGAAGGAGATGAGTGGAAAAAAAATTTCAAAACAAATGATGGTTTTTATGAATGGTTGGTAATTCCCTTTAGATTGAAAAATACTCTAAGTACTTTTATGAGATTGATGAATGAGGTTATTAAACCATTCATAGGTAAGTTTGTTATTGTTTATCTTGATGACATTTTGGTTTATAGTAAAACAAAAGAAGAACATTTTGAGCACTTGAGGATGGTTTTGAGGAAATGAAAAGAAGAAATATTGTTGATCAACCTCAAAAATAGTTCATTTTTTAAAACATAGTTGGTTTATTTAGGTTTTGGTATCTCACTAGAAGGATTGAAGATGGATAAGGACAAGGTTAAATCTATAGAAAAATGGCCTACCCTCATGAATCCATTTGAGGTAAGATTTTTTCATGGTCTTGTTTCACACAGAATTTTGTTCCAGAATAGAGTTATTTCTATCTTTTCATTCTCTTGAGAAACAGATAAGGGTTAGGGCTAGGAGTAATACCTATTGAATTTTGGGAAGGTTTGCGTGTACCATAGAGAGATCAGACCGATTGTGAAGAGCTCCTTTTTGTCTGGGAAGGACTACCTGTGAATAAGAATGCAAGACCACCAGATTTTCATTAAACAATAAGTGAGGGAACTGCCTTGGGCCCAGGAAATATTAGACTTCCTTTCGAAGGTGGTCAGTTACCTTTTAATACAAATTAATGCAAATGATAATAAAGAAGCTATTGCAAAATCACGATTTAGATACCTTGTTACTAAAAGCAATAGAGACTAAACTACCAATAATAAAATGTCATGCTGTTTGTTTGGTCAATGGTTATTGATACATTCAGATCAAGTTACAGGGATAGACAAGTCTGGATATGAGATTGTTTGGAGGTAAATAGATGAAAGGTTGGTTTTTGGTATAAGTCACAGTGACCGACGCTGGTCACTGGATAACCGACCGTGGTTATAAAACCGGTGCCGGTAGGGGATAACTGATATCGGTAGGGGCAGTGATTTAGGAGATTTTAAAGGGAGGTTGGTTGTAAGGTGGTTATGGGGTTTATAAGGTTGGTAGGTGGTTGAGTGGAGTAGTAGGGTGATAGAGAAGACTCAGAGAGTGAGAAAGCTGTCTTTGGGGCAAAATAGAGATGGATGAATGAAGGTTAGGTGCAGGGTGTTGTCGGGTGGTAGATCCAGGAGTGAGCTTATAATCACTATGAATCAAAAGTTCACAAAGTAGTGTCTAGAAGCATACAAGATAATAAAAGAGACTACTTACTAGTTTCTGATGTGGATGCAGGTCCAAGAAATGCAATGGCAAAGGCAAGGCTCAGTTGGGATGATCCGGCAATCGGAAGTGAGCTGATGAAGCTATCCTCTGACTCTCCCAATGTTTGGATGAGTGTGACAGTGATCTAGTTGCTCAGTTATAGTCTTGGGATCAATACTCCTCTCTGCAACCTCTTCTCTCTCCTCTCACTTGTCTCTCTCTTGCAAATGAATTCCGGATCCCTTCAGTTTTGGTTGGGGGAGGTCATTTATACGGAACTGATGGTACGGTTACCTAACCAAAGCTGGTCACGTAGGGACTGATGTCGGTTAGGTCAAAATTGACTATTTTTAGTAAAATAGCCAACTTTCCCTACTTTTCTCCCGAGGGGTTAGTTGTGAGCTTGGTCAAGTCATTATTAGGTTCGTTTTGGTGCGGATGAGGGGTGATGAGTCATGGGTGTGGGTCTGGACCAAGTTATAGGTCTTAATTAGGTTAGTTTAGGGTTAGGGATAGGTCATGGTGAGGTGGCGAGGTGAGGTGGCAGGGTTGGAGATGTGGATTTATTAATTATAAGGTAATTAATAAATAATTAAGTGTGTAAGGTTTAGGTGGTGAGGTAGGGTTAGGTTGCGAGACGAGATGCGGGGCACAGGGTGTTGTAAGACCCAAATTTGGTGTCTACATTTGCCCCTTGTTGTCATGTAGCTTGTCTTGTAAAGCTGCACTGACAATAATAAGAAGTGGTTGCCCCAGTTAAGGGTATAGGTAATCCCCCTCAAATCTATCACAGATTGAGGCGACGTGAAATCAGGGATAGGGTTGATAAAGGGTGAATGATGATGAGATGATGGTAAGATGGTGGGGTAAGTTCAAGGAAGCAGACACATGTTGAAATGCAGTAGTGCGACCAGGGTACACGATTTGAAGAGCAAACAAGCAATTCATAGGAAAAGGTCGATAGTTTATCCAAACAAGGTTGATATAATCCTTGGTATCCAAGGCATAGGAAGTAGCTCCAGGGGATATAATGGGTAAGGTACTGGAACATCTAGGCATGTTCAGCAGTACCAAATGGTTGGTTTGGGTGAGATAAACGTCACGGTCTTGGTCTAAGCAAAGCTGGTCGGCTGATCAATTCAAGTATCCTAGTCATGCTAAAACACGAACAGGTGAGCTCGATTGAACAAACAACTACATGATGGGTGGATAGAATCGTAATTTGTGGGCCTCGGTCGAGGTACTTAATTGGTGCGGCCTTGGGTCGGGCCGATTGGTTGGGTGCAGCCGTGGGTTGGGCCAATTGGTTGGTTGTGGCCTTGGGTCAGGCCGATTGATTGGTTGTGGCCTTGGGTTGGGCCGATTGGTTGGTTGCGGCCTTGGGTTAGTCCGATTGGTTGGTTGCGGCCTTGGGTCGGGCCGATTGGTTGGTTGCGGCCTTGGGTTGGGCCGATTGGTTGGTTGCGGCCTTGGGTCGGGCTGATTGATTGGTTACAGCCTTGGGTCAGGCCGATTGGTTGGTTGCGGCCTTGGGTCAGGATGATTAGTTGGTTGTGGCCTTGGGTCGGGCCGATTGGTTGAGTTATGGCCTTGGGTTAGGCCAATTGATTGGTTGTGGCCTTAGGTCAGGCCGATTGATTGGTTACAGCCTTGGGTCAGGCCGATTGATTGGTTATAGCCTTAGGTCGGGCCGATTAGTTGGTTGTGGCCTTGGGTCGGGCCGATTGGTTGGTTATGGCTTTAGGTCGGGCCGATGAATTCAAAATAAGGCTATTTAGCAAAGCTGGGGGTAGGTGATGTGGTGAAAAATGGAGATTGGTGGATAAGATAGGTAACCGATATCGGTTAGAAGTGACCGATATCAGTAAGAAGACTGATACCGGTCTTCTAGGGTGCGCCCTAACCGATATCGGTTAGAGGTCAAAACCTATAAAAAGAAAAAAAAATGGCATGTCATTTTCACATTGTGAATTTGAGCGCCAAAACATCTCTTGTTGAGTTTTGAATTGATTGTGTCGAGTGTTTGGGCTGAGTTGGCACTAGTTGAGTGGGTGAGTGAGTTATTGGTAGGTCCCAGAGATCGGGAGGCAGAGCTTGATTGGTTGAGGACCCTGCTGAGGAGATTTGGAGCTATGGCACAGGCTAGAGGAGCAGGAGGTGCTGGAGGTGCTGGAGGACCACCACCTATCCCACCACGATGACGTGTAGTCGTACCAGTAGGCTCGGAACCCCTATTTCTGTAGATTTTATGAATTTAGCTGGGATTTTGGTATTGGGGTAGGAATCCAAAATTTGATAAAATAATGAATAAATGAAGGTAAACAGTAAAATGGAGTGGGTAGATATGTTAGGTAGGAAAAAATGTCAGGGTGGGTAAGGTTTTAGGCAATTGTGCTGGGTAAATTGGGAGAAATAGAGAAAAAAAGGGGGTTTGGTGGCCGTATTTGGTTCGGCCCCTAAACCCCACAGTGACCGATGTTGGTCACTAGTCAACCGACATCGGTCACAGTTTTATTGTGTAGATTAGCAGGTGCAGAGACCGGCGTCGGTCATGTGTCTTTCGACATCGGTTCATAAAATTTGGGACATAGCCTGCGGGTGGGGGACTGATGGCGGTCAAGGGTGACCGACACCGGTCACCATGGGTAGGAGGTAGGGTTGTAAAATTGCTTTGTTGGGTGTTGTGTTAGGCGGGTAGGATAGATTATAGAGTTGAGGGGGGAGAAGGATTTATAGATGTATAGGGTAAGATAGGTGGGTGTAGATGTGTTTACAGAGTTGGGTTGTGATTGGGTGGGTGAGTGAGTATAGATGGTTAGGTTGGTTTTTGTTTGTTAAGGGTAGGCCTGATAGAGTGGGTTGTTTTTGCAGGCACACCAGTAGTTGACTAGGCGAGATCAGATGTCACCTCTACTGGAGCGGATGCAGCCACATGTGACCGTAGTGCAGTGGGCAGTTATGTGAGAGGTTGGACTCAAAAGAGTCCATAGGTATAGGGCTGTGGATAGGGACCACAGTCTGATGGTTTCCCTCATCAAGAGATGGGATCCGGCAACCAATGCCTTCCATCTCCCTACTGGAGAGATGACAGTCACCCTAGAGGATATGTATCACATCCTGAGACTATCCGATCATAGGTGAGGAGGTGTTCCAGGTGGATGATGAGACAATGATGGATAAGCATCCTACAGGTATTCGGGGATGCAGCCCCATTGGTTATCTATCATAGTGCGAGCATCGGCTACGGCAAGATGTATCGTGCTCATTGACAGGAGACATGGCTTGCCGTGCTAATGATGGTCGGTATCACTTGCTTCACCCTCCCTAACTTAGAGGGAGGCCGCTTCCCACGGGCTCTGATGGGATTTTTACAGGAGATGGTGGAGGAGCACACCTGCTACGCCATGGGCACAAGTGTATCTAGTGCAGCTATACAGAGAGCTCTGGGGCTCTCGCCATATGAGGTGATTCAGTGTATGTTTGACATTCTTGTTACATTGCTGGGCATACGAGCACATCATGTGTATATAGCCGGTAGGGTTGCCCCAGTAGCCAAGGCCACATGAAATCTACAGATATGGGTTTCAGAGGTGGTTGGTGGTCATGGACCAGCCACGAGCAGTGGTCACAGGGCGGGATGTTGCACTTTTTACAAGCATATGTTAGAGGGTCTGACGGCATTAGATATTATATGGAGGCCATACAGAGGCCATCAGCCTCGTGGAGGAGCTCGAGCACAGCTGCGATAGATTCTAGTACATCTTTTAGATAGTTGGATCAGAGACCCAGGGAGTATGAGCGGATTCCCCTAGAAAGGGGTACGATGACAGCAAGGACTATGGCAGGATGTGCCACCTCCCCTCCCACAGTATCGAAAGGAGGATGTAGAGGCACCACTGCCTCTATTGCAGCCATTGACCCAATCTGGATAGTAGAGAGACCGATAGATGACACAGTGGATGATGTCGGGGTTACAGGCTCATTTTTGGTTTGGTGGGTAGGGTAGAGGGTGGCCGTGAGAGCACACCCAGCACAGCCAGATTTAGTGGTTGTTACAGCAGAGAGGGAACTGTCTCCTGGGTCAGGTGCAGTTACTACAGGGGAAATTTGCTGCCGCATATGCATAGATGGGGGTGTTATAGGGGTAATTAGCCCAGGCACAGGCACAGGCATAAGCACAGGCACAGGCACAGTCTCAGGTCCCTGTTCAGGCTCCGATGGTAGCTCCACCGCCACCAGAGGTACCCGATCTCAGGTTCAGGGCACACAGGAAGGGTAGGACCCACTTCTATTAGGAGTTGGGGGACCAGCCCCACCAGCCATGGTTACACGGGCCCGTTACATGGAGGCTAGAGTGGAGGCCCGTTACTATCAGGACCTACTAGATAGTACCCGATGTAGATTATTAGCCATATGCATCTCATAGAGCCGAGACTTCCTGGAGTTAAAGGTCACAGAGTGGCCGTAGCCATAGCCGGTGGGACGGTTACAAGTAGGAGGTGAGACCCGACATAGGGGCCAGCTGAGGGACGTGGCCGAGGGAGGGGGAGAGAGCTGAGTTGCACCCTAGGAGTGGAGACATTTTTGGTCGAGTTGGATAGATGATTTTTTGATAGAGACACCGGTTTGTGAACCGAGTGTGCATATAGAGGTCTTGCGTGCCCACATAGGATTTATGTATTCATTTTTGTTGTATATATTAGCCTGCGAGATGAGTACATTTTGTATAGTTGATACCGGCCTGTGAGCCGAGTATATTTTTGACATGAGAGACCGACCTACGAGCCGAGTCGAGATGTTGATAGAGACAGCAGCCTGCGTGCCGACTTTGTATTATTGGATTACAGAGGCCCCATGCAGGGTAATTTGTATATTTTGACATTGATTTGACGATATATAGATGATGATTTTGATCCACATGGTGTGTATAATTTTTGATTTGATGCATATATTATAATATTTCATGTGTTTTGTCGATGGTATTGGAATTTGATGTATATAGATGATGTTGATGATGTTTTGATGATATGCATATGTTTTGAAATGTTGATGTTATTATGGTGATGGATGTTGACAGTGATGTCGTTATGTAAGGAAAAGAGGCGGGCTCCACCAAAAATTTGCAAACAACAAAGAAAAGGCCTAGGTATAAGCAAAAGGATACAGGTTGACCGATATCGATTAGCTAACCGATGTCGGTCACTATGTGACCAATACCGGTTAGGTAACCGATATCGGTTATGCTAAAATGAGATTTTCTAAAAATAGAACAGCTTGAGAGGCAACTTAAATTCTTATTTTTAGAGTCGTGCAACATGTTAAATATGAGGATGTGAGGCTGTTGACGTCCATACAAGTTAGTTGCATGGGAGAATTGAGTGATAAGGAGGAAAGAGACAGGTAAAGTTATCATGGGCTTGGATTAAGAAGGCGTAAAGGCAAGTTATAGTGAAGAGGGTGGTGAATATGGCTGAACAAGGAGAAGCATCCAACGGGAAGAGAGGAGAAGGAAGACAGGTTCCACCTCAAGCTGCTGCATCCCAAGAGGTATAAGTTTTGGTTGGAATTATATTTTGCATGGTTATGAATAGGATGTGGTAAGGTAAGTGGGTAGAGATGAAAAGAAAAGTGATAGGAAAGGGTTTGGGATGGGGTGAGTGTTATGGGGTAGGTAATCAGGTGTTTCAGATATGTTTTTAGGTACAGAGAAGGGTAAACGAGTGAATAAGTTATCGTAGGTGGTGTTTTTGAGTAGGATGGATAGAATTGACAGTAACCGATATCAGTTTAGGCCTAACCGGTATCGGTTAGGTAACTGATATTAGTTACTGTGTAAAGTTGCAGATTTTGATAAAAAACAAAAAACAAAAAAACTTGGGTATTTATTTGTTGTTTGTTGTTTGTTGGTTTGATGTGTGCAGGCAGAGGTAGGGTTGAGGATGAATGATAGGGTGCCAACTTTGTTGTCATGGGTCCGAGTGGATGTAACACCAGTGGAGTGGGTGTTAATAAACCATGTGGGGTTAAGCGGAATCCGCTATTATTCATGAATCGCATACGTAATCATGTTATGTTGCAGGTGCTGATTGAGAGATGGAATATAGAAAAGAATACCTTCCACCTGTCAACAAGGGAAATGACAGTGACATTAGAAGATGTGTTTCAAATTTTGAGACTTCCAATTACAGAAAGACCAGTGTATCAGGTAGGGCCTAACGCGGTGCGTAGGCAGCGATAACGGTAGTATTTGGTCCAGCCGCACGAGATTTGACACAGTGAGGATTGACATTTACTTTTGGTATAATGTTTGCAGCACACCCTGAGGCAACAAGGTTGGTCATGGTATTAATGATAGCGGCGGGGTATTATACATTACCTAGAGCGGACGGGGGAAGATTTCTAAAATCATTGATGTGTATTATTTGTGAGATGATAGAAGGTAATGTTACTTTTGCACGGGCACCCGCATATCTAGCGGAGCTATACAAGGGTTTATGAGCATGCGGGTGAAATCACAGGACTACACTTGATTGTACATACTTATTACATTGTTGGACCTATGAGCACATTGTGTGTGTGTGACCAATAGGCCGACCAATCCAGGCAGGAGAGACTGGGATTGCTGAGGTTGGGATTCAGGTGATGGGTTCAGACAGAGCAAGAGGCAAGATCCCAGACCATGACATATGACACTGAGTATTATAGGAAGATGTTGGAGAAGGTGACGATATTGTGGATATCCATTGGAGGCCTTATGGGAACTACATGGTGATGGCGAACATAGCCAAGGATTTGAGGGGTGTAGAGTGATTGAGGTGGATCGCAGGACAAATGCCAGGTGAGTATGAGAGGGATTCCTCTAGATTGCGTGCGGCGACAATTTGGATTTGTTTAGGATATACCCATGGATCATAGACCATACAGAGAGGATCGACACCTAAGGCACCATTCTCACCTCCGCGGCCAAAAATTCCAGAAGGACCAAAAGAGATAGTAGCCGCATCGAAGGGTAATAGATGCAGGAGTGATAGAGTCTTCTAGATTATGGTGGGCAGCAGAGCTGCGAGGTACACACGAGAGGGCCGAGTCATCCTGACATAGCTATGATTACATTGGAGAGAGACCACCTACAAGGTTTAGTTCACTAGCTACAAACAGAGGTGAACGAGACCACGATGATTGTTAGAGGCTTAGAAGTCACCGAGTGGAGAGACTAGAGGCAAGATTCCTCCACACGAGAGGGCATATTCGTATGTTACAGGAGAGATTGGTGGATCAGTGGGAGGAACCAATAGTAGTGGTACCTTTGAGGATGGAGAGGCTAGGTGAGCGGCATCGACGATCACCATCACTACCTTGTTTGGGACGAGGCACGGGGGCCTAAGTGAGTTTCATACATAGGGGTAGAAGAATAAATAAGTACTCCGACCTGTGCGTCGATAATAGAGAAGATGTATTTGTTTAACATCTAAATAAAACTGAATATGTATGTTGATTTAATTTATGATAATAATAAGAATGTTTGTGTTTTAAATGTTTGGATTGATAAAGGACAAAGGTGAGTGTTATCAATATAAATACGTGAAAATATTTATATTTTTAAGGAAAACACAACACATGATAGGTTATGGTAGGGGATGGTCGAGATAACCTTGGGAGACCCCATGTCTCCTAAGTGTTGCCTATATAGCCCATTTGCACAAAGCAAGGAGGGGCCTCAGACCAATGTAGTTCTTCCTTAGGACCAGGGAGAGGTGAATTCAGGCAATTTGGTTGTGGTTAGGCAATTTTTTGGTTGGTAAAAGTTTGATGTTGGTAGGGTAATGTTGTTGGTGTTGGTAAGGTATTGGCGGTGTTGGTGTGGGTATAGGTGAAGCAAGGGTTAGCTTACCCAAGCATAGGAAACCATGTCCTGATTAAGGTCAACACATAATCCTAGATTCAGGTAAAAGAGGCAAAAGTGTCCCATATTTGGAAAGAGCTAAAAAAACCACATATTATCGTAGGATGAGCTTGAATCCCTAGGTACCTTACATAGGCAAGAAGTCGATAGGTGAAAAGAGTTGTATAATCACAATTATATCTAGATATACGTCATGTTCCTTGAGTTATTGTTGTTTTGAAGAATGGTGAGGTGAGGTGGATGGTATAGCTGGGGCGTAAAGAAATTGTTATAAGGTGATTATTCTGACAAAAGAGAACCAAACATGAAATAGATAAGTCCATGACTCAAAAGTGCTTTTGAATACTGCTTTTATTTTTCTAGATATAGACTGATCGATGTAGGAAGTCTATATGGGATATGCATTTTGTTGTTCTTGAAGTCTTCACAAAGCTGATCAATGCGAGAAGCTTCTGATAGAGGCTGACTTTGTATAGTTGTCCTTAAAAGGAGGAGTCTACTTATAGTAGTAGATGCGGCTTTGCACATAGATGTCCTCTGAGGGAGCATTCTACTTATAGTAACATATGCGGCTTTGCACATAGCTGTCCTTCGAGGGAGAAGTCTAGTTTATAGCTTAGAGGTCTAGATGTCCGTTTGGCATGAAGCATCTAGTTTTGCAGGAAGTATGACTGAAGAATATCCCAGAATTGTATAATTAAGAACTTGTTATTTTGATACTTTTAAGTCATGGACCAGACTAAAAAAGGGGAAGGCATCTTTAAGAGGAGGTGATGATCAAACCATGTGAGTTTGATTCTACTTTGAAATTCACAAAACAAGGTGTATGAGGTGGTAAATGAGCTCAAGGGACGAGCGCAAGGTAGATAAGAAGTGATATAACACTAAATTCAACAGTAGAATGGTCGGAGATGCAAGGCATTAAGGGGTTTAGGCTCAGGTTTACCCAGGTTTACCATTAAGCGAAGCTAAACGATAAGTACCTGATCCGTAAGTGTGAGTGATAATGTAAGGCCCAATCCAATTAGGAGAAAATTTTCCATGTTTGTTGTTTTCTAGTTTGGTTACATGTTGATTTTCTTTGAGGACAAGATCACTGATCTTAAAGGTACACTCATGAATTCACTTATCATAAGCACGCTTGATGCACTTTAGATAAATTTGAAGGTGGTCAAGAGTTGTAAGACGACGCTCGTCAAGAAGCTCCAATTGGGCTAACCGCTCTTGGCGGAAGTTCATCATTGGTGAGAATATTCTGGAGAGATATCCTGAGGGAAGGGATTTGTATTTTGAGAGGCAAGATAGCCTCGGTACCATACACCAAAGAGAATGGTGTGGCATTAGTGGAAGTATGAATGTTGGTACGATAATCCCAAAGGGCAAAGGGGATGTGATCATGCCAGTTTTTCCCAGAATCATTAATGACATTCATGAGAATTTTGGTTAAGATTTTGTTAGAAGATTCAGCTTGACCATTTACTTGTGGATAATAGGGTGACGAGAAGCTAAGTTTGATATCAAATTTGTCACAAAGGGCTCGTAACAGCTTATTTTTGAAATATTTTCCATTATCTATTATCAAGCGATGAGGAACACTAAAACGACAGATACTGTAATGATTGATGAATTCAACAATTTTATCTTTTTTGGTTGAAATGAGTGGAATGACCTCCACCCATTTAGTGTAATAATTAGTTTCTGTGATGATCCAATGTTGACGCTGTGAAGAAGGTGGGTGAATCTCACCAATAAGGTCTAAACTCCATTGTGAGAAAGGCAAAATATCTCGTGCGACCTGTAGTGGGTGGCTGGGAGTATGTTGAAGGTTGGCATGCTGTTGACACATAACACAATGTTTAACGTATTCACAGTAGTATTTATTAAGAGTAGACTAATAATATCCTAGGCGAAGGATCCACTTGACCACGGGAAGGCCACTAAAGTGCCCACCACAAATTCCATCATGGACTTGTTGGATGGTATGGGTGACTTCAGTGCCAGTTAGACATCGAAGGAGGATACCATCGAAGCCATGTTTATAGAGGAGTCCCCCCATGATGACATAACAAGAAACACTTTTAAGAAAAGTGTGTTTTCCATTACTAGTAAGGTCAGGTGGGAGAATAGAGGTTGTAAGGTAGTCGTGAAATTGGTGATACCAGGTATCCTATGAATCAGCAGATACATTATTTACCATACAAACATCCGGGACTAAGTAAGATGGGGTAAAGAGTTGTTGGACCAAGACAAATACATAAGAGTCAGTTGGTGAGGCAGGGATTTGCGAGGCTAGGCAAGCCATAGTATCCGCAAACTTATTAGTTGATCGTGGAACGGTTTGGATAGAATAATGAGTAAATAAGGTCAAAAGTGAATCCACCTAACGTTTGTACTTTTGAAGTTCCTCATTTTTACATTGGTAGATGCCAGTAACTTGATTTACTACCAATTGAGAGTCACCGAAAATGTTAATAGACTTCACACCTAAGTGTAACACAACGTGGAGACCCAAAACAAGGGCCTCGTATTCTGCTGTATTGTTAGTGCAGGGGAAATCGAGTCTGAATGAAAGAGGCATAGGTTCACCATCAAGAGGAATGAGAACATGCCCGCCCCTCCGCCGTGCTGATATTTAGATCCATCGAAGAAGAGGGTCATCGGGTCAGATGCATCACTGAGCGAAAGGGTTACGATGAGTTCATCAGGGAAAGTAAAATTGGTAAATTGTTCCCCAGGTAGAGGGGTTTCCGCAAGTTGATCCGCGATAGTTTGTCCTTTGACTGATTTCTGGTGTACAAACTCAAGGTCGAGGTCGGTGAGGAGCATAAGCCATCGGGTGATGCATTGGTTTAGATGAGGTTTGGTGTACATATAATGTATGGGATCAACAATGGTGATGACAAAAGTTCTGATTCAAGAGGTAATGTCGGAGTTTGGTGGCCACGAATGATAGGGCTAGGTACAACTTTTCTATGTGTGTATACCTAGTCTCGTAATCCAGAAGAGTACGGCTTATGTAATAAACTACTTGCTCTCGATGCTCGGAGTCACGATGTGCGAGCATGGCTCCTACAGCATGGTCGGTGGCAGAAAGGTAAAGATAGAAAGGGCGATCATCCTGAGGTGGGATAAGCACGGGTGGCTGTAAGAGATAAGCTTTAAGATCCTTAAAGGGCTTGGTGGCACTCCTCGCTCCATTAAAAGACAATGTTATTTTTAAGGAGATGATGGAAAGGATGACATCGATTTGAGAGTTGTGAGATGAAACACCGGATAGATTGGAGTTTTCCCTGCAAACTACGTAATTGTTTTAGGTTAGTGGGTGGGGGCGTTTCTAAGATATCTTTGACTTTAGTTGGTTTGACCTCAATGCCACGCAAGGAGATGATAAAGCCAAGGAGTTTTCCCGAAAGGACATGCCAAAGACACATTTCTTTGGTTGAAGATGAACACAGTATTGTAACAGGCGATCAAAAATAATGGTTAAAACATCGATATGTTCACTGTGATGTTTGGATTTTCCAAGAAGATCATCGACATAATCCTTGAGGATAGTGTGCATAATGTCATGAAAAATGTAATTCATAGCCCGTTGATAGGTCACACTAGCATTCTTAAGGCCAAACAACATGACACGATAGTAGAAGGTCCCCCAGTGGGTAATGAAGGCGGTTTTATGTTGATCGGCCAGGAGCTACTAAAATTTGATTGTATCTCGAGAAACCATCCATGAGAGAAAGCATCTCATGGCCCACAGTGAGATCAACAAGTTGATCATTGCTAGGTAGGGGGAAGTCATCCTTTGGGCAAGCGAGGTTAAGATCCTAGAAATATCCGTACATATCTCGAAGTCCCCCCAGCACTTTAGTGATAGGTACGACATTAGAAATCCATTGAGGATAGTCAATAGGTAAGATGAACGAAACAGAAAGGATTCATTGAAGCTCTTCTTTAACAAAGAGGGCAATGCGTTGATGCATTTTTCTCAATTTCTGTTTAAATGGTTTGGAGTTTGGTTTCAGAGTGATGTTATGGACAACAATGTCAGGATCGATTCCTGGCATGTTAGCATAGGACCAAGCGAAAGCTTGATTATGGGCACAGAAGGAAGGTAGTGAAGGCAGCTTGTTCTGATGCATCGAGAGATTTTCTGATCTTTACAATGTGAGGATCGTCCTCTGTGTGGATGTTGATCTCTATAGGTCGACTCATTCAACATGATTTGGCTTTCATATGGTAAGGCGTGTTGAATATAAGAGTCGTCCGCACCAAGGTAGGTGAGGACAAAGTCGTCATCCTGGCACTCCACAACATTAATCAAAGGAGATTCTTCTTCGATCATGTCTAGATACAAAAGGGGGAGAGAAGATGGGTCTTCACCATCACATTAATAAGTGAGAGGACCTAAGAATATAGCATTCATGAAAAAAAAAGTTGGGAGGGATAGATTCTGGGTCTATCGACTTTGTGGGTGAAGATGGAAAAAGTGGGCGTTGATGGTTCACAAGGGGTGACTTCATCATCTTCCTAGATACAATTGACCCATGAGGTTTCTTCAGTGTATGTGGTTCAGAAAATGCAAGACCACTATGATCTTTGTGTTTGCGTGTAGTCATGGGAATGATCGTATGTCGGCCCTGTTCATAAAGACTAAAACCAAAACCTTTCCAGGCACAACGAGTCAGGAAGGTGAGGGCGAAACAACGGTTGGTTAGATATTAAAAATCAGATTGGAAGGGAACCACATGAAGGGAAGGTTCAGGGGTGATAGAGGATGCATCGACACACCCCATACATTAGGTTAGTGTGGAAATTAGGTGGTCCGTATAGGAGATCACCTCACCCACAAACGACGGTCATAGGTAGGATGCACATGTAACTGTCCATACTCTTGTGGGGTATGGAAGGTGCTAACGTTGTATAGGTGGTACTCCCCTAGTGTAAGGCATTGAAAAACACCTACCAAGGGATCCGAGGTTGGGATGTTGTCCGCAGGGAAGGAAGAGGTATTCACGTTAGTGCAGTTTCAATGGTCGAAGGTGTAAGTGTGCAGCTAAGGTAAATGGTTGAGGCGTGGTTGAAATAGATGGTTGGGTCGGATCAATGGGTGCCTTGACTGGTACAAGCACATCATTAGGGTGGTATAACATATTACATGATTTTAAAGGGGGGAAGCGTCAGCTGTGACGGTGTATGAATTCCCCTCATACTCAAATTGTATGCATCTATGTAAGGTGGAGGGAATGCATCCCATAGCCCGGATCCAAGGGAAGCCTAACAACATGTTATATTGGAACTCTCCCTCAAGGACATATTAGAGTTCGGGTAAGGTACGTGGCCCTACACAAATGTTAAGGATCATGGTGCCTAGGGTAGAAGTAATAACATTGTTGAATGAACGCAACATGGTGGGGTTGGCATACATACAGCTAGGAGGGATATTCCTTCTATTAGAAGCCTTTGGAAGATATGATGTTTAGGCTAGCGCCCCCCATCGATCATAACACGATGTGCCCGGATGTCCTGGACGTAAGTTGAAATGAAAAGAGCGGGGTCAGGATCTTCCACACCAAAGACGACAATTTCTTCTTCGAAAAAATTGACAGCAGCGGCTTGTTGTACAGGGACAGAGGTGGTTGTGGAGGTAGGGTTTTTGGTGAGAGAAGTGATGTGGTTGGGTGTTAAGATGGAGGCTACAGGAAGGGTTTTGTTAGGTAGGACCTCTATCCCTTGGAGGATCTCAATTAGAGCTTGTCAATGAGATTCAGATGTTTGAATGAGATCATAGAGTGTTATTTTTACAGGAGATTGGTGAAGTTGTTTGATCATGGTGCGATGGGAAACTCCATCAGAGATGGGATAGGAAGGTCCATGAATAACGACTTTAGGTGGTGGAGCGATCAGGATGGCGGAATGAGAAAGAGAGGCCGCAGGTGTGATATCTTTAGCTTTTCCATTGTTTTTCTGACCTCGAGTAGCAATGCTAATCATGTTGATCTCATGAATACGAGATGAGGAAGATGGCAGGGATAAGTCATTATTATCTGAGAGGTGGGGTTGCAATGATGATAGATTGTGGTGAGGTGGGGACAGGTGGTATAGGAGAAGGGATCGAAGCTAAGGGCTTTTCCATCTGTAAGTTTTCTTTCTTAGATTTTCTATCCGAGATAGGCAACTGGTGAAGGATGGATTTCAAAGCTTTACATCCTTCTACATTTTGTCCTGGTGTGCAGTTGTAGGCACAGGTTTTAGATTCATCATAACCTATAGGTCGAGGTTTAGATGGATCATAGGGTCTGAGTGGGGGTAGGGAAATGGTCACATCCCCTACCAACATATCAAGGATCTTGGCATAAGATCCTTTGAGTGGGCCAAATTCAGATGAAGATGTGGCTATTGATTGAGTGAGTGAGATTATTGATTGTTTTGGTAATGGTTGGGTATGAGTGGTTTGTATGGGTGGTTGTTTAGGCAAGGTATTTTGATGATTGGGTTTAACTAGGCATGGCCTCTTCTACGCAGAAGTCATGTTTAGCTGGTTAGATGACGAGGCCATAGATGATGTGGTAGCAGGAAACAACCATGGGGAAAGAGGAGCGATAACAAACAAGTCCTTCGATGATCAAGTTTTGCTTAGGGTTGGTGGGTAGGTAGGATACTTGGGGTGACGGTGTTGAGACGCCTGTGGATTTCTGTATGGGTGTAGAAGGTGCAGGTCATGTTAAAGAAGACGTGGGAGGCATGGTGTATTGAGGCAAGGTGGAGGGGTGAGGCCCCAATATAGAAGGTAGGTATGATGGCGAGGGTTGAAACCGTGCCTGCTATACCAGTGTGATTGGGGGTGAGGGTTTTAGTTGTGGCGGAGGTATAGATTGGACTCGAGGAGATTGGGTCTGTCTCCTAGGTGGATTGACGACTTTATTTTTGGATAAATCTAACCATTTAGGTGGGGTGTGTCAGGCTGGGTATTGGTGAAGTCCCAAGTGTAGGGGAAGGTTTGGTTAGGCTGATAGAGGTGGATGAGGTATTCGGTAGAGATGAGGTGGGTGAAGTTGAGGACATAGGCATTTTGAGCTTTTGTAAAAACTTCGGGCATATGGTAGAGGTGTCTAGATTAATCATCTACATTTGAGTAGAGCATTGTGTACTCAAACGTTCCCATAAGACTCGTCTATCTTCTGCGGGATGACAATATTCACATGTGTGAACATGGGAATTTTGGTATGGAAGAGAAGTGGGCTATAATTCTGGTCCACTATGGTTGTGATACAGGGGGTGAATGAGGTGCATTGTATCAATGGGTGTTAAGAGGTCAACCGAATGCTGGAAAGATTTAGGAGACGAAGAACTGATAGGGAGGAGGGCATGTTCTAGAGGATCTGTCATGGTTAAGGAGTTTGGTGGTGTAGGCTCGAGAGGTTTCTCCTCTAAGGATGACAGAGAAAAGTGGCGATCCTTCTTCTTTTGCAGCAAGAGTGGTGGAAGGAGATGTTTGGGAAATAGATAGGTTGGATAACATCCGCTCTCTTTCTTATAGGGATGTGGTGTAAGAAGGCTCTTCTAGTGAGAAGAGAACTCTAGGTGCAATTGATTCCTTTATGGGTAAAGGAATAGCGGGGCTGTCCTCTTGTCCTAATGAAGGAGAAGGGGGTGAGGACCCCTGCGTTGGTGAAGAGGCTCGATTCATAATTTCCTCGATGGAAGCCCTTGGTTGGGAGTTGAAAACTGCATGGATCTCATGCACACTCTTCTCCTCGGCTGAGGTTTCTTGGTTTGTGTTACTGCTAGATGAATGGTTTGGAAATGGTTTTTTGAAGATTTTTCAATTTGGATTAGCAGGGGCATTAGGTTATCGAGGGTTATATCTCCTGTATCAACCATTTCCTACACTATGTTTTTCAACATCTTGCAGTTTTCATGGCTGTGTCCCTTCACACGATGGAAGTTACAAAAGTCATTTTCTTTATACCAAGAAGGTATAGCATGGGCAGAATCAAACCTGGAGTGAGATTTAATAGGAGGTAAGGTGATAGCTCCTTCTTTAAGTAATTTGTCCAAGATCACATCATAAGTTTCTCCCAAGGGAGTGTACTTGATGGGCTCGACTTTATACTTATAGGTGGGTTTCGGCTGGGTATTAGATGGTGTTTGAGATTTGACCGTCATTGCATGTGTACAGCTCCTTTTGATTTCGAAGCAGCCGATGCGTGAGAGTTGGTGGTGTTGGGTATTTTGGTGGAGTCTTGGGTTTGGAAATTTGAGTTTTTGTTGCACAACTTCAATTTCTCCTCCTCTAAGGCTCGAATCTCTAGTTTCTAATCCATAGTAAAGGCCTCATCAAAGGTGCAAAAAGTTTAAATTTGGAGGGTGGGAGAAATGTGTTTAGCGCAGGCCCACATAAAGAGTTCGATGAGCTCAGCATGAGGTAAGGCATAAGTAAGTTGGTTGACAAGGCCATGCCATCGTCCAACGAAATCTGTGATAGACTAGTCTTCAAATTGTCGGATGGCATAGAGGTCTGTAATGGATACTTTCTTGGAAATATTGATGGAGAAGTGATCCAAGAAATATAGGGCTAACTATGGTTAAAGGAGAAGATTGAGTGCTGGGCTAAAGTACTGTACCACTCCAAGGCAGGCCCTGATAAGGACATGGGAAAGGTACATAGTAGTAAGGCATTGTCATGAGCAATCAGATAGCAGGAATGTCCAAACGATCGCAAGTGTTGTTGAGGGTCCTCCTTACTGCTAAAGTAGAGTAAATTTTGGTAATTCCCATTGAGGATGATATATATGAAGAGGGAATAGAAGGATGAATAGGCTCCCGACAAACTTGCTCATATGTCAGGGTGTTACAGCTTCCTGAAACAGAAACCTTAAGATTTTGCATCTTGTCCATCATCTGTTTGATTAAATCATTGGTTGGGTCAGATGATGGTGTTATCATCGTAAACAGAGGAGGATTGGGCCAAGAGCTACTACTAGACAATGGTGGGGTTGAATTTTTATAAGGTAACGATGATGAATGTGTTGGGGCAAACTGAATAAGGGTTTCCTGTATAAGATGTTGAGGCCACCGGATGAGTTCTGTACGGAAATGAAAAGGTGGGCAGAGCCTGAGAGGGAAAGCTCGTGTGGATAGATTGTAGAGAGCGAGTTATGAAAGAGGCAATCTACGGGAGAGATGAGGTAGAGGACAGTGGACGGTAGTGATATGTGGGGCCCCAGATTAACCAAAGCAAGGCCAATTGGTGTAGTATGAACCAACGAAGCCACTAAGCTGGGATATGGGGCTAAGGATGAAGATGGTGAGGCAGATTTATTAGGTGGGGAAGGGGCTAAGTGAGAGGCTATACTAATAAGCATACCAGAGAGGAGCTGACCATCAGGTGTACGGTCAGGGGTATGAGACAAATAATACTGTACAGACGCTAGGATTAACATCCAAAAATTTGGCAAAGTCCTGGATCTCCTACAGGGATCTTGGGAAAAGCATTGGTGTCCATAGGATTCCCCATAGGATGCGAAGGGGGGTGACTCAGGAAAAGACATGGAAGAAACATGTGAAACCATGGCTACGGCTTGTTGCCAGGAGATAACAACTATGGACAAGAGGATACAAGCAGGGAATTAATCAATCAGGAATAGAAATAGAAACAAAATGTTGTAATTGGTAGGTGTCTGGTTTGTCAGGAACTGTGAAACACAGTAACTGATATCGTTCTGGTAACCGATGTCGGTCAGATGGTAGCCGATGTCAGTCAGTGTAACCGATGTCGGTAGAAGAGGACCGGTGTCAGTCACTATGAAGGCAAAGAGAGAATGTAAGAGGTTACTGGTTTGGGGATAACAAGGCTTATTATACCCACCAAAATGTCTGAAGTGATCACTGAGACAGGGTATAACAGAGAAACATAACTGAAAGAAAAACAAAAAACAAGCAAGATACACAAGCAAATCAAGAGACTAACCCTAGGATTACTTTTAATCACTTTGGGCTTATGCCTTAAACATAAGATGATGTCAATCCTAAACAAAAGACCTAAGGGAGATGTCAAGTTTGTTTTTGCTTATAAGGCTACCTCAATCGGGTGGAGAAATACTACGGAAAGGGGAGGATGTTTGAGATGTTGTCTACATTATGATGTGATTTGGTATGTGTTGTGCAGTGAGAGTAAGATTAATTTCTCGTCAATACCATGGATATCACCCCCACATGTATGACCTGTTACTTAATCTACGTTCACTAGAATTAAAAACAACAGGAAAGAATGTGATGCACGTGTTTTAAACCCAAATCAAAAATGATATTTGATGAAGCAAAGAAAGAGAGGAGGTTAAGAAGATGACTTTCATTAATGCAAAGATGTGAAAGAAAGAAAAGTTATTTTACCAAAATGACAAAATATTTTGTGAATATTTAGAAGAAAGAAACAACAAGTGTGCTCCCTATATGAAAACAAGCAAGAAAGAAAGAAACCCGAGAAGGGTCCCACCGGGCGTGCCAAAATGTTTCGCACATAATTTTGTTCTAGAATAGAGTTATTTCTATCTTTTCATTCTCTTGAGAAACAGATAAGGGTTAGGGTAAGGAGGAATACCTATTGAATGTTGGGAAGGTGTGTGCGCACCGTAGAGAGATCAGACCGATTGTGAAGAGCTCCTTTTTTTTGGGAAGGACTACATGTGAATAAGAATGCAAGACCACCAGATTTTCATCTAACAATAAGTGAGGGAACTGCCTTGGCCCCATGAAATATTAGACTTCCTTTCGAAGGTGGTAAATTCCCTTTTAATACAAATTAATGCAAATGATAATAAAGAAGCTATTGCAAAATCACGATTTAGGCACCTCGTTACTAAAAGCAATAGAGACTAAACTACCAATAATAAAATGTCATGTTGTTTGTTTGGTCAATGGTTATTGATATGTTCAGATCAAGTTAAAGGGATAGACAAGGCTAGATATGAGATTGTTTGGAGGTAAATAGGTGAAAGGTTGGTTTTTTGTATAAGTCACAGTGACCGACACCGGTCACTGGATAACCGACCGTGGTTATAAAACTGGTGCCGGTAGGGGATAACCGATATCGGTAGGGGTAGTGATTTAGGGGCTTTTAAAGGGAGGTTGGTTGTAAGGTGGTTATGGGGTTTAGAAGGTTGGTAGGTGGTTGAGGGGAGTAGTAGGGTGATAGAGAAGACTCAAAGAGTGAGAAAGATGTCTTTGGGGCAAAATAGAGATGGATGAATGAAGGTTAGGTGCAGGGTGCTGCCGGGTGGTAGATTCAAGAGTGAGCTTATAATCACTATGAATCAAAAGTTCATAAAGTAGTGTCTAGAAGCATACAAGATAATAAAAGAGACTACTTACTAGTTTTTGATGCAGATGCAAGTCCAAGAAATGTAATGGTGAAGGCAAGGCTCAGTTGGGATGATCCGGCAATCGGAAGTGAGATGATGAAGCTATTGTCCGACTCTCCCAATGTTTGGATGAGTGTGACAGTGATCTAGTTGCTCAGTTACAGTCTTGGGATCAAAACTCCTCTCTGCAACCTCTTCTCTCTCTCTCTCACTTGTCTCTCTCTTGCAAATGAATTCTGGATCCTTCATTTTGGTTGGGGGAGGTCATTTATAGGGAACCGATGGCGGTTACCTAACCGACACCGGCCGCGTAGGGACTGATGTTGGTTAGGTCAAAGTTGGCTTTTTATAGTAAAATAGCCAACTTTCCCTCCTTTTCTCCTAAGGGGTCAGTTGTGGGCTTGGTCAAGTCATTATTAGCTTCGTTTTGGTGCGGGTGAGGGATGATGAGTCATGGGTGTGGGTTTGGACCAAGTCATAGGTATTAATTAGGTTAGTTTAGGGTTAGAGCTAGGTCATGGTGAGGTGACGAGGTGAGGTGGCAGGGTTGGAGATGTGGATTTATTAATTATAAGGTAATTAATAAATAATTAAGTGTGTAAGGTTTAGGTGGTGAGGTAGGGTTAGGTTGCGGGACGAGATGCGGGGTACAGGGCATCGTAAGACCCAAATTTGGTGTCTACAGGTCTTACTAGTTTTTACATAAAATTTATAAGGAATTTTAGTTCTATTCATGCTCCTATTTTGGAAAATATTAAAAGGAAGTAAGCAACCGTTCAAGTGGATTGATGGTGCTGAAAATAATTTTCAAATTTTGAAAAAGAAGATTATAGAAAAACCTAGTTTAGCACTTCCTAATTTTTGTAAGTTATTCCAAGTTGAGAGTGATACAAGTGGAACTGCTATAGGGGTTGTTTTGAGCTAGGAAAGTGATTCCATTACATAATTTAATGAAAAATTCAATGATGTTAAGAAGAAATATTCAACTTATGATCAGGAATTTGATGCAATAGTAAAAGCTCTGAAGAAATGGAAGCATTATCTAATGCATAAGGAGTTTGCTTTGTACACTAATAATTATGCTTTGCATTTTATTACTATTCAAAATAAAATGAATCAAAGACATGCTAAATGGGTTGAATGCCTTCAAATTTTCTCTTTTGTTATCAAACATAAAAGTGGTAAATCTAATAAGGTTGTTGATGCTTTAAGTAGGATAATTATGATTTTATAAGAAATGTAGGTGAATGATATAGGCTTTGGCATGTTAAAGGATTTGTATAAAGAATATTGAGATTCTAAAGAAGCTAATAAAGCATGCAAGGATCCTACAAATAGTGATAGAAGTCCTTGGTTAGACTGTATGTTACAAGATGGTCTATTGTTCAAAGGTAAGCAATTGTGTATTCCAAGAGGATCTATGATAGAGAATTTGATTAAAGAAAAACATAGTGACATCCTTGCAGGTCATTTTGGACAAGAAAAGACACTTGCACAAGTGAATGCATTCTATTTTTGGCAAGGTATGTCAAAATATGTGAAAATGTTTGTTGAAAATTGTAGATTTTTCCAGTATACAAATGGAAGACGTCAAAATGCAAGGTTGTATCAGCCATTGCCTGTATCTAATAGATCTTGGGATTAAGTAAGTATGGCTTTTGTACTTGGTTTACCTAAGACTCGGAAGTAAAATGATTCCATTTTTGTAGTAGTTGATAGATTTTCTAAAATGGCTCATTTCATTCCATGTTTTAAGACAAGTGATGCAACTCATATAAAAAATTTGTTTTTCAAAGAGACGGTGAGATTACATGGATTGCCTAATAGTATTGTGTCAGATAGAGATACTAAGTTTGTTGGTCATTTCTAAGAACTCTTTGGAATAAATTGGGTACTAATATGAGTTTTAGCTATGTGTATCATCCTCAAACATATGGACAAACAAAAGTGGTTAACAAAAGCCTTGGGAATATCCTTAGAAGTTTGGTAAGTGAGCATTCCAAATAGTGGGATCAAGTATTGACACAATCTGAATTTTTATATAGTAACTCACCAAATAGGAGTACAGGCATGATTCCATTTCATATTTTTTATGGTATGAATCTTAGGGGTATATATGAATTAAGAAATTTGGGTAAAAAAAAAAAGAAGTGTAGAAGGAGAAGAATTTGCATCAACTATACAAGAACTTCAAGAAGAGATAAAAAATATATTAGAGGTAAGTTCAAGTAAGTACAAAAAGAGAGTATATTTTAAAAGAAAATAAGTGAAATTTGAAGTGGGAGACCTTTTCTTAGATCATTTGAGGAAAGAAAGATTCTTGAAAGAGCAATATTATAAGTTAAAATTGAACAAGATTGGACCTTGTGAGATACTTAGGAATTTTTCAGCTAACACATATGAGTTAGAGCTTCCAAAGGAATTATAAATTTCTCCAATTTTCAATATTGCTAACATTTATCTTTTCATGAAAGGAGTATACTAGAAGGTGGTACCTGAAGATGAATCATCTCAGACCATTCCTTGGAAAAAATAATTGCCAAAGAAGCCACTAGATCAAATAGAAGCCATCATAGACCAAAAAGTGATTAAGAATATAAAGGACAAAGATTATTTATAGTATTTGGTGAAGTGGAAAGACCATCTGATTGAAGAATCCACTTGGATGTCAATTTCAGATATCAAAAGGCATGGTAGTAATGTGGAACAACTCATGGACAAGAGTCCATGATCAACTTTTTGTACCTTGGTGGTATGATGCACGTGCATCATCTCCACATGTGTTTGGAAGTGTCTTAATAATTTAATAACTTCCTAATTTGGATTTGAGTCGTGAAGTAACTCTAAAAAGTGTGTAATATTGATTTTTTCATTGGAAAATCTTTTCCCTCCAAAATACTCTTGTTTGAATATTTGAATTTTGAGATCTTTATATATGTAAATAATGCACTCAAATAAGCATTTTAATATGTGTTAGGTGTCTTATACATATGTGAATAATTTGTAAAATTCCTCCCAATGTATCATTAAGATGTATTTAGGTTGTTTTATTAATGAGAAAAATCGAGAAGGTTAAAAACTTACTCCCAAATTAAGGAAGATAGTGTTCACATGATTAGCATGGAGGTTGAGACAATATCTCAAATAAAAACTTGAGTATCAAGATTTTAGAACCTTTAGGAGGTTTTTCTTGTCCCTTATAAATATGGATCAAGTGAATTATGGTAAAAATAAGGCATAAATGTTGTGAATTTTGATATAGTTGTTGCCTATGAGTGTTCTTGGTGTACTTTGCCTTATTAATTGTAAAAAAAGTAAATAAATGAGATATTGTTGTAATTTCCTTCTTTCCAGAATTAATAAGATGTTTATGGATGTTTTCCAATTGGATAAAAATAAATTTTTCAATGATAGCCCATAAACTATGAGTTTCACCTTCAAATTTATCTGTGCAAAGTGACAGTTTTCATGTATTCCAAGTAAAGCTTATTGTGTAGACTAAACTAAGCATTTTCAATCTTAAGATAGTAAACACAAAAGTTATATATGAGTGAGATAAAGCTTAATCAATTTATTTTGGGTTATGACAAGGTCATATAATAAATTTAAGGTATTTTTCCTCCTATCGGGATCATAAAAACCCCAATTTAGGGTTTTCGACAAAGTTCAACATATCTCAATCATAACAGTGTTTCAGGAGTTGAAATTTGGAGCAAATATTTTACAGGTGATCCTCTTCAAGATTTTAGAGGTTTCATGGTATTTCAAATTCACTGAAATGAGATATACATGGTAGTATGATTTGAAGTAGGGTATATTTGCCTAAAATTAATTAGCCACCATTAAATTATGAAGTGGGTGTGATCCATAAAGAGTTAGGTTCTAAAACTTTGGAGTTTCCATAAGCTTGAAAAAGGGCATCTATTTTTTTTTTTTATAAATTTTTATGAAAATATGTCAATCAAGTTTTAGACCTTAATTTATCTCAAATCAGACCTAATGGCTAGTATGAAGACATAGTATTGATCACAATAAGGATATTTGATCTATTGGATTAAAGTTTGTGACCTAAGAAAAGAAAATTCATAAAAATTTCATCTCTTTATCATGGTCATTGACTACACTATGTGTTGCAAGTTTCATCGTGGAGCTTCCAACACTAAGCACAACATCATGAACAATTTTAAAACACACATTCAAGAAAAATCAAGGTGTGTTACACACTTAGTATATTTTCCTTTAAGCATGTAATTTTCATTTCATACTTAAAGCGGGGGAAAATGCAGACACTCAAAATTGGTAATTTTCACTTTGACAACACTTGGTTTGAAAATGCACTCTTGTTATGATAAATACCATCTCTCCATTCCCACTTAGCACTTTCTGAGGTCTCTTATTTAGCTTGTTTATCCTTCCACATTGACATGTTGACAATTTCTGAGAATACAATGCACAAAGTTCATATAAAAACATTAGTTGACAAGTTCCAAACTTCATTTTGCATGTTGTATTTGAAATTGTATGGACAACCTGTACATTTCTGGACCGACATGTCTTCCAACTTTATTTTCAAATTGATATCTTTTGTTGGGTCTTATACTTCATCTAGGTTGACCTTTCTTAGATAAATCATCTACGGAGACCTATACAAACAAGTAAACACTACCTCATTTGTTAACCTGGAAATGCATTGATACACTCACTTTCTACACTTGGAAAAGGTAATCACAACTCCCTAAATCTCATAATAGCACATCTACAGTCATGAGGAAAGCACCCACATCAGGTTTGAATATTCATACTACGTTAAGACAACATTTTCTCTCATTTTTAAAGCACTCAAACATCCATTTTCCAAGTATTTTAGCAAGATCCAAAGTCAAAGAAAGAATTTTTAAAGAAGTTGTCAAATTTGTTTTGATCTATCTAGATATCACATGTTAGGTGGGGAACGGTTTGCAATTTGAGGCTTCTTCGGAGTAGTGCCAACATTAACGGTGCATGGGGATGTCCACAACCAAACTACTGTTTGTTTTATAGGAATCTTCATCCATGGCTAGAGTTTAAGATGTTGTTCAATATGTTTTGAAAACTCCACTATATGATTGATAACTAGGGTTTGATAGCGAAATACAAATCCAAATAGATAACCACTATAA
Source organism: Taxus chinensis (assembly GCA_019776745.2). NCBI lineage: Eukaryota > Viridiplantae > Streptophyta > Pinopsida > Cupressales > Taxaceae > Taxus > Taxus chinensis. The sequence goes on along the minus strand of CM034153.1, from coordinate 67,496,142 downwards.
AAAGTTGTAGGATTAGAAGAAAATTAGGTCCAAGATGGTACATAAGGGTCAAGACCATGCTGTATGGTCCTGACAGATTGGTATAGTCATGACCCAAGATATTTGGCAGTTGCAGTCTCAGTTCCAAAACACCTCCATGTTCATATCTCTATGTTTCAACATTGCAAAGTCCCAAAATTTCCTAGAATAGTTTGTAACAAGCTAAGTACAATCATTACCTTGTGTTTCCAAGTTCATGTCTTGTATTACATGCTTTAGAATGCTATTTTGATATTGTATAATTAATGTTAGAAGTTAATTAATCAAAATAGGAATTTGTATCTAACCTACATCCATTCAATGTAAATTTGACCTCAAAAAATCAGATTTAGATTAGAAAACCACATATATTTTTCCTAATCTAAAAAGGTCGTTAAAAAACAAAAAGCATTCTCATGATTATGACCATGATAAGGATAACACCATGGACTAATAAAAAATTGTAGTATTATCTAACTTTCATGCACAACTTCTTGTAAATACTTATCACATTGAGCCTATTATTAATATTCCTCTCAGTACCAAACTTGTTCATGATAAAAAATCTAATGAAGAGACCATTTTTGGGATGCCTCAACCATCTTCAACTATATAGACATCTTCTACATCTGTGGTTCCTACATAAATGGGGCACCTAATATCCCCACACATAATGTCTTTATGTCCATTCCTATGACTATTAAAGTTATTAAATGCAATCATAGTGGTTCACATGATTCTTCTTCTACTATGGAGGATCTTGAAACCCTTATTAACACTTTACAAGTTTAAATCCTACAATTACAAAAAGGTGCATCCATTTCTTCTCATGATATGGTTTCTACGCAATTGCTTCATAACCCACTTGCACCCAAAGTGGCTTCTTATCATTTACCTCTTATTTTAATTTCTCATAACCTTCATATTTATGATGTGAAAAGTGACCCCATAGAACATGTTCACTCATTCTATGTTACTTACTTTGACTATGCCACCAAAAATATCTTACTAACCAAGATCTTCCCTAGAAGTATTAAGGAATTTTCTTTACAATGTTCTATGATCTCCACACAAAATATATGTGGTCATTGACCACTTTGGTAAATCAATATCTTACACAATTTTATATCAATATTGGGGAATTTTTTATTATTCTCAACTATCTAAAATACAAAAAGGATTAGATTGTAGGAACTCAAATTTAACAAGTTATCCTTTTGAAACTACTAGTTATGATTTCGTTTCTAGGATAAGAAAAACACCCACATCACATTCCCTTTTGGTATATATTAGTATCTCTCTTGAATTTATTATTCCTATATAGTGATGTGTCATCACATTCTAAATATAAATGCATAAAATCAATACTTAAAATTTGATTATCATGATACAAATTCTAGACATCATTCATTTTTATCTTGTCCAAAACCATACAGTAGGGTCAAATGTATTTTTTTGGTCTTGGACCAACACATCTTCCAACTCTAATTTCAATTGTATTACATTATTTGGGTCTTTATATCCTCCTAATTTATATTTTGCATGATAATTAACCTTCGTATCCCTTTATAAGCAACTAACATCACCTCATTTATGAGCCTAATAAGAATCTAGCAAGTTACTTGGCACTCTCATTACAAATAAATACAAAACACACTCAAGGCTCTCTAAATCTTCCCAAAGTTGATGCACATACAATAGGGTAGTCACTACTACATTTTTGAAGCATTCAACCAAGTCAAGGGGTTCATATTATCTCATTCCCAAACACTCAAAATATCTCAACTCAATGCCTTAGTAAGAGCATAACCATCCCAAACACGGCGAAAGTGGTTCAAGTTGCTAACTATCTATAATCATATAGATGTTATATACCAGGATGAGAACTACATGTGGTTTGAGGCCTCTTAAAAATATTTCTAACATAGGTGGTGCACATATTTCACTTGAACCCAAACACTAACCTTCTTTTAGGGTATCCCACTCATGGTTAGGGTTCCGATATGATTCGTCAACTCTTTCATGGTATCAGAGATCCACAACTTTCTGTCACACCAAAATCTTGAGCTTTTGGTGTGACGGTAAGTCATGCAAATTTGATACGAAGCAGTTAAGCACACCAGCCCTAGAGTAGTGTTGGGATGGTGACCTCCTGGTAAATTCCCAGTGTCACTACCTCCTAATGTTGTTGGACTTGATTGGGTGTATACCCGACTCCATCATGCAAGAGGGTGTTGGCGTAGCAGCTAATTAACACAATGAGATCCCTCTCCACCATTAGTTTGAGATTTTAGTGTGATGACAAGTTGTGGACTCTGATACCATGAAAGAGTTGACTAATAATATCAGAAAATGTGCACCACAATGAAGTTGCACTCTAGTTGAATCGTAATGGCTCCAACATAATCAGAAGGAAGAATTGATCAACAAATGAATAACTTATATAACAAAACAAATCTTGCACATGTAGAGAAAGACAACGGAGTGTCTTGACATACTCATAAATCAGAAATGAAAGGGTACATATAAGGTGCTGAGTAACCCTAGTGCATGACTCAATAGCAAACCCTAAACCTAACCCATGTGAGATGACCCTCCATATGTGAGGAGGACACATAAGATAACTCAAACCAACAGATTCAACATATTACATATGGTTTTGGGATTGTATGACACATGGCGTTTCACAGTGACACAAATTTCCCGACCACTGAAGGGAACAACAATTTTGAAAACCCCATTTCAAGAAGGTCCAAGCCTATACAGTAGGTCCAGAACCATATAGAAATTCCTAGTAGAATTGTATGGTTCCATACCAAGGAATCTTCAATATATGCACTCCTATATTCTTTAGCATTGCACCCAGATCTCTCATGTATCATTCTATATAGTGAAGTACATATTTCCACTTGTGTATTTGAGTTTGTAGCATATTATAATCATTAGTTGGAAGTATTAATATATTATTCTAATATTGGATGATTAATATTAGAAGTTAATTAATTAGAATAACCCCATGTAATGAACCTTATATTCCTTCGAAGGGTGATGTGTACTTTAAATGATCCTTGAAAGCTGAGTTGGAGGATTTCTTATGTCAGGGAGAAAATTTGAAAAATACCAGTCAGGTTTTGAATGAGTATCACTCCCTCTTCCATGGGATAGGGTGTCAAAGTAGCTAATGCAATAGTTCACCTTGAAAGGGAGGTATAAGTTAATTTATGGTCCCCAACTCTTCTTACTTGCTCATATCCGCCATGAAAACATGTAAATTTTTCTACTTTCCTTTTTTACTCACTAGATTTGTCTCTGAAACTTGATCACTAAGAAGAAGCCCCCTTCCTCCATTAGGGTCTTCTTTATTTGATTTTTAAAGTGGCAGCTCCTCCTGGTGACCTTTCTTGTTTCCCTCCTAAGATCAGAAAGTAGTGTCGTATCATATCTGAGCCTCCCCAACCCTTACCTTCAATCCATGCCACTTCTTTCACCCCCTCCCGTAACCTCATTGACGTCTTCACCTCCCCTCAGGTTTAAAATTAGATGTTTTAATCACTAGACAGAGTGATGCAGTCTCCCCCTACCAATTCTTCTTTTTCTCCGTCTTCCTCCCTTCCTAATTTCACCTCTATGTTGTAGTCTAAATTATCTCCTATCATCTTTGAGACTTTAGCCATCCCATCTTCCTCTTCTCCAGCCTCTGCCAACGTTTCATTGTCTCCTCTCCATGTTTCCCCAATTTTTTTCATGACTCCTCCTGCCTCAGGGACCTGTATCTCAAATTCTGAGCCCATGGACATTAATTCTAACTAAGACATACGTGATGTTCTACTCAGACTATATTCTACTTATCTGAACTCCCCTCCTCCTAACATTTTGGGTTCGCCTACCATTTCTGTTGTGGGTACAAACATGGTTGAAGCTTTGGAGAAATATCTAGATAAGGATCCACCTACTCAACAAAATCCTGATAAAGCTGACATCATCCTCAACATTCTGGAGAAACTCAATAGATATTTTTATGTCATCAAGGAATGGAAGATTCATACTATAAAGTCTTAGGAAAACACCAATATTGATTGTATTGAGATCATCAAATTAGCTGATGTTTTGGTTGACAAGAATTCTACTGCTGTAACAAAAGATGTTGTCGATACTCTTAAGAAAATTCATAACATGTAAATCCCCTTGCGGGTATTTTGTCTTCTTGTTTTTGGATGTCTACATACATGTTCTTATTATGCTATATTTCTCTATCTAGCCTTAAGTGATCAGTGGGTCAATTTTAGTATTAAAATTTCCCTAAACTTCCCTAAATCATCCCAGTTCAATAGATCCTTCAGGGAGCTTTCCAATGACTGTAAGAACGTGAAAAATAGACACTCTGAGCTCAAGTTATGTCCGGTCAAATTTCAGTCAACATGGAAGTCAACTTTGGTCAACAGGTCAATAATGGACCAATAGCACTGCGATACGTGGCAAAAGGAGAAAAAGGAAAAAATGAAGGTTGTTTGCAACCTCCAGTCTTCGACACACATAAAATTAGGCCATAACAAGAGGATCAACTTTTGTTACGAAGGGGAGTCTGGCCACCGTGAGGATGATTATATCCTCGCTGATGTGGTGGGTCCTCAAACCACCACGTGTTCGATTTGCCTATCGAGGATTGACAAGTGGTCTTTATTTCCATATTTCCTTAGTGGAATATCACATTATTATTCATAGTCGAATTTTATATTACTTTGTATTTATTCACCATGAAATTTTCCATGTCACTATATGGTTACACCTCCATATTGGTCGCTTAATCTATTATTAGCCACACATTATATTTTAATGCCTTTTCCATGCCTTTGCCTAAGGATAATATTTATCACATATTAATCTCCACTTACCCACATAATCCTCTAATCCCCTTTGTTATGCTAAATCCATAGGGTGGATATGTGGTGAAGTGGTGGTGGGGGGAAAACTAAGCCATGCATGGAAAGATCCAGGTGAAGAATGGAGTGGGTAAGGTTTGTTAAAACCTTACCAAAATAAAGGGGCAGTCAATGTGGGATATCCTACCCAAAATGTAAAACCAACACCACCACAAAAGGAGCCACCAGGATTTGAACCCAAAATATCCTCTCTCAAGCAAAGTGCTTTGACTAACTCGCCTAGAGGCTTAGGCTGATTATAAAATGGCTCGCTGAAATTTATACAAAACAAGTGCCAGGTTTGTGTATAGACAAAATATGGGTACTTGGAGGAAAATGTAATTTTGAGGCACTTCCACTCAAAACCAGATCTTGAGTTACATATGAAAGTTGCTTAGAATTTCAAGAAAATCACGATGGTGTGATAATTTATCTGATTTGGAGCTTTTGTGATAGAGTTATTTTCTGTTAAAGTCACATGAAGGCATAGAACCAAAGGGAGACACTGCTACAAGTGGATCAGGAAGGTGAAGGACAGAGGCTGAGCTCCATTAATGCCCTTAGAAGGTATGAAACATAGTTTTGTAGGTTTTTTATTCATTATTGGTTAATGTAAAGGTTATTGCATTTATATTTTTTTAACATTATTAATGGATCGGTTCACCATGTACCCGGGGACGTAGAAATTTTGAACCCTGTAAAAAATCTGGTGTTGTGTTTTAATTTTTATTTTCAGTTTTCTGATAATTGCAAGAAATTTACATTACAAATATGAATATGGATGCAACTATAATCAAAATTTATATAATTGGAAAAATCAATTAAATCTGAAACAATGATTTTTGGGGCTCCGATCAAACAGTGAAATTTTGAGTAAAATTACAAACTTAATTTCAGTTTGAATTCAGTCTTAAATCAGTATTTGATCAATTTTTGGAGTATAAAAGACTTCAAGTTGATTTAAAAAATAATAATCCTTGAAAACGTTTAAAAGTGGAAAAATTAAAACACCTATTTTTGGATCAAGTTTGGTATCAGATCAGTTAGATTTCCAGATTAGCTTCTAATTGTGTTTCAAAATTTGGCTTTTGTTTCAGTATTGATTTCAGTTTTTAGTGTGCAGACAGTTTTGGGGCTTGTTAATCTTCTTTTACAGTGTGCAGTTTTGGAAGTACAAGTTGTGTTTGCAGGAACATGGAATCATGGGCAAGTCATCCAAACATGAGCAACTGGATGAGCTTGAAGCCATAAACCACCAACTCCAGGAAGAAAAATCTTTCCTGAGAGCTAATTTTTATTCCTTGGAAGAGGAAATAGTGCGGTTAAAATCTGAGCCACAATCCTCTATAACCAAGAAAGAGGAATATGTCAACAAGATGCTTGTATAGAGAAAGAAGTTGATGGGATTTGTTAAAGAGTTGTAGGAAGAAATACGGACCAAGGATTCCCTCTTGGCAAAGCTGCAACAAGGTGAACACAAGAAGGAAATTCCTTCCAAATCAGATGCAGGTATTATGACAGAATGCACTGTAAGTTGTTCACATTTTAATTCTTCCTCTCATTTAGTTTCAGATATTCCTTTGGGTCAGTTTGAAAAACACACTAAGGGAATTGGGTCTAAACTAATGGCTAATATGGGATTTAACAAAAAGGGCATTGGTAAAAATGGACAAGGTGATGCTAACCCAATACAAGTAGAGGATCAGCCTCAGTTTGTAGGTTTGGGTTATTCTAGTGGGTAAATGGAAATTGGAGAAAGTTCCAAAGCAGCTGAAGGAAGAAAAGCTTCCAACAGCCAACCTCTAGAATTGTAGGATTCTTCCATCATGAGGAACAATGAAAGGTGTAAGAAAATAGGTAAACAAGGTAACAAAATTCCACCTCCTCCTACTTACACTAAAAATAGCACTAAGGGGAAATTTAATCCTAAGACTTCTAAAACAATCTTTCAGTTTGAACAATATAGCTTTGGTAGACAAAAGTATGGTTTTCCTTGCACATTTTGTGAAGGTTCTAATCATTCTATAGCATATTGTTGGAAGAGGAAAATAATGGTTAAGAATTTAATGCCTTTTTTGAATGATAAGGCAGGTGCTAAAGACCAATCTCACTCTGGTAAGGCGAGAAATGGCAAAAAATTTACCTCTCCTAAACAGAGGAATCATTCTCCTAGACAGATTTCAGGGAATAACAAAATGGGTAAGACTCCTAAAAATAGGGAAGTTAAATTTTGTTCCCATTGTAAAAGGAATGGTCATGATGTTAAGATGTGTTGGTATGTTCCTTCAATGCAACATTGGAAAGTTGTTAAAAAGGAAAATAATGTCAAACCAAAATTTGTTGATCTAACTCATGTAAATGCTCATTCTGGTACTGGGGAAGTAAAACCACCTAAACAAAGAAATATCCAAGTAATTCGATGGCTAAAATATTCCTCAACTTTATGTTTGCATTGCAGTAACTGGTGATAGTATGCAAACATTTTCAAAGCTATATTTTAGGGATTTGATCCTATGTTTATATTTAGCTTTGAAATAATTTGGAAGCAACCATAGAGAATATTTGAGTGATAGGTTCATCATACTCATATTCATCTTCTCACATTTTGGTTGGTTATTCCATTTCTGACAACAATATGTAGGGATATGGGCATCATCAGAATGTCTATTTTGAAACTTGCAGTTTTATAGTGTTGTCATTTGTGTAAATATTATGGATGATTATAAGACCCATTCAGGCACCTGTTTGATATTGTAATAAATAGAAAAACTTGTTGTATCCACATGTGTTATTTGCACTAATTTATAAGACCCTCATTTTGGGAAAATTTTATTTTTGTAACTATCAGATGTGGTTGTAATTAGGGTGTAAATTTATTACACTAACAAACTAGTTTGCAAAGGCACCAGGTGATCATTTTGTAGATTATGGTAGTTCACCAATTTGGGTAAGCATATAGTTTATAATCTATCCCTTTACAATTTAGTGTATGGATAGAATATTTGCATATTCACGTTGATTCAGATTTTGACTATAGCCATTTTGGGCATTGATGGTTTAATTATTCTGGATAGTGAATATTTGTAGTTGTAATCAACATAATCACAAAGTGTCAGTTGAACACTAGCTTCTGTTATAGATGGGTGTTATTATCTGACTTATTATTTGTGATGGTGATATAATGTTTTGGCAGATTCACGTGGATTCAGTTGTTGACTATAGCTATTTTTGGGCATTGATAGTCTATTTTATTCTGGATAGTGAATACTTGTAGTTGTTATAGTTTCAGATGGACAGTGGGCACTAGCCTAATTGTGGGCAGTTTAGATGTATGGTATACTGATCTGTGTTGTGAAATTATAATTTAAGTAATCAGTCGTATCAAAAAGTGACAGTTGAAAACTATCTTTCTATAATAGAATGGGTGTTATTATCTGGTCAATTATTTTTGATGGAATTACAGTGGGGTTTGATGGTTCATAGTTATGTGTAGAGTTGACAGGGTTGCAGCATTTCAGTTGAACACTAGCTTAATTACGTGTTATTATCTGATTGGTTATGTGACTAGCTAATCAACTATTTGCATTTATATTAACCTATAATGTTATTTCAGGTTCTTGTATGTGTTTTTGTAATTCAGGAAGAGATAACATGTATTTGTGGGTTGATACACAAATTTTTGTGGACAAAACACCTTGTCAGTAGGGAGGAGTGATCAGGGGATCATTTTCAATGTCAAAGTTCCCTAAACTTCCCTAAACCATTTCAGTACAATAGATCCTTCAAAGAGATCTCCGAAAACTAAAAGAATGTGAAAAAGTGGACACTCTGAGCTCAAGTTATGTCTAGTCAAAGTTCAGTCAACTCAACTGGTCAACATGTCAATAATGGACCAATAGCACTATGACACGTGGCAAAAGGGTGGTGGAAAAATTAGAGGTTAGAGGGGTTTTCACCTGCCGGTCTTCGATGATCATAAATGGTAAAAGCTTGGCCAGAACAAGAGGTTCAAATTTTGTTACAGAGGTGAGCCTAACTGTCATGAGGACAATTATATCCTCATTGACGTGGTGGGTCCTCAAACCACCACATGGCTTGACACCACGATTTTATTTGCCTATTGAGGTTCGACAAGTGGTCTTTATTTTTCATATTTCATTTGGGTCGAATTTCACATATTACTTCATGGTCAATTTTATATTACTTTTATTCATTCACCCATGCATTTGCACTATATGGATACACCTCCATATTATCACATAGTCTAATCTCCAAACATTAATTTTAATGCCTTTCCATCCAAACTCCTAACATTATTTATCCTACAACCTCGCCACTTCCATCATAATATCTAATGCACCAAACTTGGGTCTAAATACCATGGTGGACTAAACCGCACGTGCATTCAAAATGGCCATCAACAGCCACTTAAATTCTAAACCACCTTACCTTTTAAAACCTCCCCCACCATGTTAGCATTTACCCATATATGGGATTAAAATAAAAGGAGGTGGTATAGGAGGAGGGGGGATTTGAACCCCTGACCTCATCTAAAAAGGATAAGCGGCCTTGACCAACCCACCACCTTCTTGGGTAGTATGAATCAAGCTCACTTGTATTTTTAATAAATATGTGTCAGGTCTGTGTCAAGGGAATAAGGAGGTAGTTTTGGAAAAGTGCAATTTTGGGGCACTTCTTCTCACTTCTAGATCTCGAGTTATATATGAAAGTTTATCATAATTTTGATGATCAATCGTGATGGTGTGATCATTTATCCAATTTGGAGCTTTTGTGATAAAGTTATTTGTTGTTAAAGTCGCACGAAGGCGTAGAACCAAAGGGAGACACCGCTGCAAGTGGATTAGGAAGGTGAAGGACATAGGCTGAGCTCCATTAACATCCTTCGAAGGTTTGAAACACATTTTGTCATATTTTTGATTCATTATTGGTTATTGTAAATGTTATTATATTTACATTTTTTTAACATTATTAATGGATTGGTTCACCATGAACTCGGGGGACGTAGGAATTCCAAACTCCATAAACAATCTGGCGTTGTGTTCTAATTTTTATTTTCAGTTTTTGATTATTTGCAATAATTTAAGTTCATGAAAATAATGTGGATGCAATGGTAATCAATATTTGAAAACTTTGCAAAATCAATTAAAATCAAGAAATAATGAATTTGGGCTTTGATCAAACAGTGAATGTTGAATAAAAAGGAATTTAGATTTCAGTTTGAAAACAGTCCTAAATCAGAATTTGATCAATTTTTGGAGTATAAAAGACTTCAAGTTGATTTAAAAAATAATAATCCTTGAAAATGTTTAAAAGTGGAAAAAATAAAACACTTGTTTTCGGATCATTAAGGGTCTTTTGTAAAAGGATACGGGTCTTTTTAAAACCCCCAATTTTACCCTTTTCCAAAAAAACGTTATATTCCTTTTATTATTGTGCATAACCATAACAATATATTAATCTTAAAAAGAATGTAAACATTATCGAACACATCAATGGTTATTTTTTATGTGATTAAAAAAAATAGAACCTAAAAGACCTAAATAGGGGTGTAGGATATTAATGTTAATCTAATTAGGAGGACTAAAACGCTGTGGTAAATGGAATAAAATAGTATGAAATAAATGCAAGTAAAATATTCTAAGTGAAATGAAACCCTAAATGTGTAAGAGAATGGAGAGAAATAGCTTAGTTGATTTGCAGAGTATGTTGCAGGTTGTCGCAGATCTAGAAATGAAATCAGGAAGCGTAGACAAACACTCTGGGACCTTGCAAAGGATAGATATGGAAGATCTGAAATGACTAGGGAACTTGGGAGTGTACTGAGCACCCCGGGGCATGCTGGTCACTGTAAATGATCATGAAATAGTTCTAGTATGGTCGTAAGTTGTCTTCGAGTGTTTCCTATATGTCATGTTGAATCTGCTGGATGAGTTGGAAAATGAAATACAATGCAAAAGGAAGTATCAAACTTAGAAAAATAAAAGATGCAAATGAATGGGCTGAAATGACCTCAGCCACCGAACTAGTGGACTTATCACTGAGCGTTGCACTACATTTTAGACCCAGATGTAGTTTTGGTGTGTGTGAACATGTCATGCCCTAGGTTCTCTCGTGTTAGTTGCACTTTGTGAAGTAGCGAGAAATAGTAACAATATAAAATGTAAATAACATGTGTGCATGGAATAAAATAAAATCCCTCCCCCTATATAGTGTGTGTGATGCAAATCTCCTAGCCTTGATGCATGGCACTATGTGGATGCAACTCTAGATGGAGTGATAGTAGTGTGTAATGTAATGACCTAGGACCCTTATCATGGTTTTATAACTTTATATTTATAGGGCTCTCAAGCTTAATTTCATAATTAATCCTGACAAGGCTGACTGGAGAAAAGATAAAGATAAGAAATGGTTAGAAAGGCCCCAGAAAGAAGCGGGAAAGGATGTGCATAGACCGGAGCACCAAAAGTGGGACCAGGGTGCCCCAGTACAGGCTGGGGTGCCTTGATTTTGGGCTAGAATGTCATGGAAGTTGTGAAATGGGTGGATAAGTGTAATAAAATATACATGAATGAAAAAATAAAACATAAAATAAAGATGGCCAAAATGTGGGATTAATAGTACTTTATCCACTTGAGAACCTTCTAAATAGTAGTATAAGACTGGGCTAAATAATGCCTAAAGTGCATGATTTTGTCTCTACATTTTGCCCCCACTTTATGTTGGTGAGCGGAACACTCGGTAACATAAAGTAGATAGAGCTGTGTATCTGATATCCATGTAGAGTATATAAGAAGACGCACAGATGGACTAGACTCAAGAATGAAATGAAAAAAAGAAAAATGTGGAGGAGCATGGGTTCTAAAGATGAAAAATGTGTATAAAAAGTGATGAGAGTGAACCTAAGGTGGAACGTGTGTGTAGTTGTTGATGTGTGTAGTGTACCTGCATGGTTAGTAAATGCATGTGCCTATAGCGGTGTGTTGTTATTGTCATAATTGTTTTTGTTGTTTTCCCTGTATACACCTAACATCTATTTTTGTAATCTTATTGCCAAAATGCACACAAATCACTCTTATTCTTTCCAATTCCATTATAATTAGTGATTTTTACTAATTAACTAATATTTCTCACCACTTTGGTTGGTTAACAAGAACTTTTTTGATCACCAAACCTTTTTCACATTTAGGATGCCACTTTACGGTGAATCGTAAGTCAAAATCCTCTTCTAAACAAACAATTAGCATTTATTAGCTAATTAAGCCTATTTTGCACTTGTTTTGGTAAATATACCCTAGTATTGACTCAAACCCCTCTTCCAACCACTCAAAATCACCCCATTCAACTCCACAACATCTCAGAAAGCTTCAAAAGCTTATCCTAGCCTCCTAATTGACCCCAAGCGGTTGATTAATACATCACACCTCTTAATCACTTGGCAATTCACTAATTATGATTAGTAAGGCCTAATCATGATCAACAATTCTAATCTAATTGGGGGATTTTAGTCCCACATGCACCAAAATACAAGTTTCTCTCAAAAGGAAAACTATAAAAAGGGTGCACCTCATTCCTTTATACTTTACACCATGCTTTGATTTGCATCTCATATAATAAATATGATGTATAGCCAAGTTCAATCCTTGTTTGAAGCCTTCAATGGGGTTAGTAGATGGATATCTAAAATGACCAAGTAGTCATTGGGAGAGGCCATTTCACCTTTTTTGTAGTAAAAAAAATACCCATTTTATTTCCCTCTTATGTATATTTAGGCCCATGTTAGGTAATTCAAGCATATTAGTAGGCATGTTTAGTTAGATTTTGTATTGTTTTCATACTAGTTAAGCAATCTATGGCAGAACGTGTGTGTTAGTTGTTGCATTCCTAGAATGTAGTGTACCTTGGCTAGATGGTTAGTAAAATGCAAGTGCATGTAGTTCCTGTGTTATTGATATGTCATTTTCATTATTGTAAACTTTAGGGTGCTTTCAGTCCCCAATTTGACTGTTTGTTTCTCATACGGCTGGACCTGTAAGGAGAAAATGATTAAGTAGTTAAATATGTATGTATATAAAAATGATGTGTAAAATACACATGTATATAGAAATGTGTAAAGTAAGTTAATGTAAAATACACTGAAATAAAAGTGTAAATGGAACATGTGCACCTGATCCATATCGAGAGAAAGGGTGTAGAAGGATATCATGTACTGTCACGAGTTTTTTGGGCAATCTCACACCACCCTGGCTGAAGAAGTACAGAGAGGAAATGTGTTGTATCCTCCATCCTTTAACTGCTTCTACTGAAATGTGTGAAGATATCTCTGTACTATCCTGGTTTTTTGGGAGATCCAATGCCATTGGATGGAGTAGTGTAGAGAGGCACACCCACTGTAACCCCCAAGCCTATAATTGCTCCACAGAATTACCGAAGGACACCATGTCTTGAAGAGGTCACTGTGTATGGAGTTTGTAGACTAGTCTGAACTCACTCGTTGTATGTGAACCGGTGTAAATACGTTGTTTTAGTAGAAAAAACTCTCAATGATGCCCCCCCTCTTTAGGGGCGCATGCGAAATTGTTGAAAGGAGAATGCGGGCCCAAAAGAGAACCGACCACACTCTGACCTATAAAAATCTTCCCTATAGGGGGAAAGGGAAAACACTTGGTAGATACCAAGGCGCACACAAAAGGGGATGACTAGCCAAAACAAGTGTTAGTATGAAAACACATGCATGCAATAAGATAAGTGTAAAGTACACATGCAATGTAAGAACTACCAAGAAAAGTAGTGTAAACACACAATAAAACCAGTAGATCGCAAAAAGCAGGTTTCAAACATGGGACATCACTCACGATGTCGCAAGACACTCAAGGCCATCATGATCGCAAATAACAAACAAGTATGTACACAAGCAAGGGGCAAAGCCCGCATATAATGACAAACAAAGCAGAAAAGTAGAAACAAACAAGTAGACATGGAAACATGTAATCCTGCAAAACAAGTGTTGCACATGGAACACTCGTTAGCATATTAGAGTGATAACCAATATGTCAAAGCGTGTATGAATAAGTAGTATAAGATGCTAAGTACAAAATGAAACAATAGCACCTGGATAAGATGAATGTGAATGCCCCCAACGATCGGTATAAGAAGGGTAGAAGGTGAGCATCCATGTCGCATGTAGAGTCCTATAATTGCGATCACACTAAATAAAGGCATGAAAGGCATGAACGCACATGTGTTTATGATAATGACATAGAAGAAATAAATCTAATATGTGTAGTAAAGTGAACATGGAAAACACTAGTAAGAAAAATTAAATGCCCCCAAGACAATGCAATATGTTGTGGATGGATGGAATGGAATACAAGATGGAATGATAGGAGTAACATGCCCCTTGAGTGGATGGAAGTGTGTATGTAGTGAGGTTCATTTTGTGTTGCCCCCTCATTAGTTAAGAATGAACCATAAAAAAGAGTGCATCATCGGGAAATGGTCGAGTAGTGTAGGTTGTATCTAGCGTGTTGTGATGAGTGTGTATATGTAGTGGTGATGAAATGTGACATGTGGTAAGATGTGCGTAGACTCTGTAGTGGAAGTGTATACCATGACTTATTAAATGGAGGAGTGACGATTTACCCCCAAGTGTATATCACTATAAAATGAAAAGGATGATGAAGAGACATATGGAAAGATGTGTGTGGACCCTATAGCCTAAGTGTATACCACAATGTGTTGAATGGATGTGTGATGATTTATCCCTAAGTGTATATCACTATAGATGAAATATGATGATGGGTGATGATTTAGCCTAAAGCGTATGTCATTATGGGATGGACAAGAAGGGAGTGGTGATGTACCCTAAGGTGTATGCCACTACAAAATGATAAAAATAGGGTGGTGATTTAGCCTAAAACGTATACCACTTGTTACCCAAAATGTGCCCCCTGCTCATTTTTGTGGCTAACTCCTTGTGTTCTTTCCTCTCTTGTGCCTCAGTCTACATTTTTTGATTTTCAGGCACTCAAGGCTTTCTGGAAATGGCACCATTAGATAGAGCTCTCTCTCATCTTTCCAGAAAGGTAAAGTTTGCCTCCTAACTCCTCATATTTTTCAAGTTATGGCTTGGTGGAGTTTTTGTGGGAAATTTTCCCATTGGAGGCCTGTAGCCAATAGGAAGCTGCCGCGTGGCAAGGGAGTTTGGAGGTCGGAGGTAAAATTCGATTTTTTTTCCCGCCGATCCCTTTTTTGCCCGTTTTTGCCCTAAATCTTCAAATGATCATAAATTTCGATCCAGAGCTCAGATTTTCACGTTCTTTATATCATTGGAAAGCTGTTGAAATTCTCTACATGATTCCATGGTCAATTTCTAATTTTGGTTCAGTTTGGAGAGAGAAAATTCAAAAACGGCTCTGGTACGTGTCCATGGCTGGAAATGAGATTTCAACGACCAAATTTAATACAGAATGGGTTGCATTCTTCTCCATTTTGGTCAAAAATGATAGGGTATGGGTTTGTAAGGTCCTCCATGCTATTTTAATGCATTTTCCATCAATGAGGAATGGGCTCCCACATTTTTTACGTTTTCTCTCTCCTAGGCTCGACCCATGTACTGTAAAAGCCAGATTTGGCTCATTTCTTCATGGTTGAACACTTTTTGGCATTGAAAACTTCTTCTTTCACTTCCAGCAGTTGATAGTTGCAAGAATCAGACATTTTTCACAGGTTGTAACAGGTTTATACCTCTTTGATGGTGGAATGCAAGAGATTTTTTCATGAAATTGACAGTGCAAACTCTGTGAATGCTTTCAGTCCTCTGTTTGTATTGTTTTACTTCATTTAAAGACCTCTAATTACATCTATCAGCTTGTGTATGTTTTCCCTTGTTGCATTTCATGAATTTGCGTCTATTTACATGACAAAAAATGTTTCACCACTCCTTTTGGTGCATCACCATCTTTAGTTTAGTTTCATTTTACATTTTTATCCCTGTCTCCTTGCAATCTAGGGTAGCATTAGGATTAGAACCTCTGTAGTTGTGCAAAATATAGATCTAAATCAGAGGAGTTTGAGGAACCAACCTCTAATCTAGAGATTCCTCTCTCATTTTCACAAGTCCCACACTTGGAGAGAGGTTTCCATGTTGTGCGATCACACTGGATGCCTGAAATATCAATTTAGAACCTTGATTTGCATCCAAGGGTGCTGCTGATTTGCAACAACAGTTTTGGCACGCCCGGTGGGACACTAGAGGTCTCATTTTTATTGTAGCAAAGTTGATGTGCATCTGCTACAATTTTCTTTCTTGAAAAAGAGCTATTATTTGCATATCTGGTGACTCCAAGGGAAGAATCAACTGTTTTCAGCAGTGCAGGCCTAAAAACTCATGAGAAGAATCACCATAAGGTCAAGAGTTGGAGAAGAAGAGGTGTTGTTTGAATATCTGCAGTTATCTCCAAGAATAAGGCAAAGTGGGAGGAGAATCCAAAGGTCTCCATCTCCACCAAATAGAACTCTCTCAACTCCTCCACCTGGTAGGCCTTTTACTCAATCAACAAGGGTTCTAGGGCCAATCAGAATGGCACAAAACAACCCCTATGTCAATTTCACTGGCAGCATCCCACTTGCTCTCAATGCACAAAATCCAATCCCAGTTGTAGCATTGAAGAACATTCCATATTTCACTGGAGAGAATCAGACCACTCCTGGTGATCATGTTAAAGACATTGCCAACCTTTTTACAATTCATGAAATCAATGAGATGCAAGTCGCTGTCAAATTGCTGGCATCTTCATTCAAGGGGAAAGCATTGCAATAGTTTAGAAGCCTTGGAGCTGGTTCAATCACAAATTGGAATCAGCTGTGTATAGCACTTCATGAGCAATTTGGAGAGAAGGGAGACAACTTGTCTCTTTTGGAGCAGCTGACAACCATCAAGAGAGCTCCCAATGAGTAGCTAACTGATTTCAACTTTAGATTTCAAAGAACTTGGGAGAGAATTCCAATGGCAGTCAGGCCAACAGCAGAAGGTGTTTTTCTCTACTATCTCAAAGCTCTAAATTCTGATATTTCTATGTTGATTCAGTCCACGGGAGACATAACTATCCCTATGGCTTATAGCATTGCCATTAGGGCTGAAAATTGTTTGATCCAAGTTGGCAAACTTGCCCCTAGACCTCCCATGCCATTGTTTCCAAGTTTAGAAAGCCCAAACACCAATCAAGCACCTAATTTGGCTCCTTCTCCCACTCCTAGAAATTAGATTTCAAATGAAGCTTCTAATTCATCTCCAAGTGCCCCAAATGAGCTTCAAGAAGTCATGAAGCAATTGCAAAACCTAGGCAATGCGCTGGTTACTCTCAAAAGGCAGTAGGCCCAAGGTTTTAGACCTTCTTACCATCCCCAAGCTCAGCCTAACAGGCATCCATACCAACCACAAAGAACTCCTAATCCAGCTGCAAATATAAATCAAACAAGGCCTCCTGCCAATAGACCATTTCAGCCCTATAATCCAAATGCCATATCTGCCTCTAAGGCATTGGTGCCAACACAAAACAACATTGCTCAGGAGTATGAATGGTGTTTTCCATGCAATGAACCTCACAACTAATCTATGTGCTTCAACGGTGCCTTGAATCAAGCATTAATGGTGACAACTACTGGTGTGGAGGGTGAGGGAAGCCAAGGAAACAACCAACAACAAGAAACATTCCAACAGCAATCAGCTCCAAATGACACCACGTTGGTAAATTGGCAAGCAGAGGATTTTTGTGGCATGAATCAGGCAGTTTCTCAAGGTGTTGCAGCCAACACAAGGTCAAAATGGAGGAATTTGGGTGAAGAATAGCCATTGGCTCCAACCAATCCATGACCTTCTATGATTCCACAAGTGGTTGGCAAACAAAATCCAATTGTAAATGCACACGGACAGCTAAGAGTAGCTCCTAGGCCAGCTCAAATACTAGTTGTTGCTGCCCACGTGCAAGGAGTGAATGTGTAAACCAAGGGACAACAAAGAGATCCTTCATCACCATTCAGTATCATTGATCAGATGAAGAAGACAAATGTCAATATATCAATGTGGGAATCCCTATCTATCCCAGGCCAAAGAGATTTGCTGCAAGCTACCATGAAGGAATGGCCAACTTCGAATCAACAAGTTCAGATGCAAGAAAAAGTGCTCACAAATGTTGCCCAGCTTGAGGGGAATCATGGAGGACAGCAAGGTAAAATATTGAAGCCCCCTCCTTTCTATGTTTCATTAATCATTGGAAATCAGCTAGTGCACAATTGCATGATAGACTCCGGGGCAAGTAGCTCAGTGATGCCTAAACAAATAGCTGATCAGCTAGGGCTCCAGTATGAAACCATATCTAAAGGAGTAGTGCAGTTAGATGGGACAACAGTAATGACAGTTGGGGTGATTAGAAACTTGAGTCTTACCTTACATGCATGTCCAAATGTTGTTGTTTTACAAGATGTATCAGCCATAGACCTTCCACCACTCTTTGCCCTATGCTTGTTAAGGGACTTCACAGCCAAGATTGGAGGGTATTTGTCTGCTGATTGGTCACACATGCTGTTCAGAATGATGTATGGAACCAAAGCTACAATCAGGTCTGAGCCTATTGCAAACTTCCACATTGAGCCTTACACACCAAGTCAGATCAACGCCAATTGTTCAGCATTTGATCAAGAAGATCACCCAAGCACTGATGAAGCTGACACTAAGGTTGGAAGCATCCCGGATCTAACTCTTGATGAATGGGTAAACAAGGTACATGCATTTGATCCTTATCAGGAAGTAGAAGAATTTGAGCTAGGGGTCTATTGCATACATCAAGAAGATCAGCCCATTTCCAGCATCACCAAGCCAAACCACAAGGATGACAATGAGGTATGGCAGCTATTTTTTGATGGACCAAGGAGTAGAAAAGGTGCAGGAGGTGGAGCCATGCTTGTTTCACCCCAAGGAGTAAAGTACTATTCATCTTTTAGATTTTAGTTTGCATGCTCTAATAACACTGCTGAATATGAAGCCTTGGTGCAAGGGATGCATTGGGCAATAAAGAGAGGAATAAAGAACTTGCAAGTCTTTGGTGACAGTGAATTGATTGTAAATCAGGTTAAGGGATAGCATGCTGCGAAGAATGATATACTCAAGTGCTACAAGAACAAGGTGTGGGACCTCATGGAAGATTTTGAAGGTTTTGGCATCAAATCCATTCCTAGGAAAGAGAATCAAGCTGCTGACAAGCTTGCAGTAGTAGGGACAGCCTTTGACATTGTGGAAAGCATTCAACAAGACAAGGTATAGCCAAACATCCACGTGATTGTGAGGCCTTCAGTGTCAGATAACAATGTCAGTTGGAAAGTGTTTGAGAATGACCAGCAAATCATTCATTTCTTGCAAGAAGAAGTTGAGTTCTCAGCCAAGAATTAAGAAAAATTGGAACAGCAGTATGGTAACCAAGTGGTACAGCTGAGAACTAACAAGCTGCCCAATGGAATTATCACTTTGGAATCCATTTTTAATCCCAATGACCAGTTTAGAA
The DNA here is from genome assembly GCA_019776745.2 of Taxus chinensis. Lineage (NCBI taxonomy): Eukaryota > Viridiplantae > Streptophyta > Pinopsida > Cupressales > Taxaceae > Taxus > Taxus chinensis. The sequence continues at coordinate 67,476,629 of CM034153.1, read as the reverse complement.
AGGAGAAAGCAAACATTCAGGTCAAGAGAGAGGATTCAGTATCCATCTTGGTAGAAGAGAACAAGCCATTGCAAATTGGAAAGATGACAACTGAACAAGAAAGGTATGAGTTCATACAACTATGTCAAGAGTTCCTGAACGTGTTTTCTTGGAGCTATGAAGACTTGAAAGGTTTCAATCCCAACCTAGCTCAGTATACCATTGAATTGGATCAAAATACTAAGCCTGTCAGGCAGAAACAAAGACCAGTCGATCCACACATGGAGCCTCTCATGAGGAAAGAATTAGACAAGTTGATTGAGTCAAGAATGATATTCCCAATCAAGCATTCTAGTTGGGTTGCCAACTTAGTTCCAGTCAGAAAGAAGAGTGGGGAGATCAGATTGTGTGTTGACTTCAGAGACTTGAATAGAGCCTCTCTCAAGGACCACTACCCACTCCCTTCCATGGAGCAAATCTTGCAATTTGTGTCTAGCTCCGAGAGGTTCTGACTACTTGATGGCTACTCAGGCTACAATCAGATTATGGTGAAGGAAGAAGATCAGTTCAAGACAGCCTTCACAACCAAATGGGGAACTTATGCATACATGAAAATGCCATTTGGGCTGTCCAACACTGGTGCTACCTTCCAAAGAGCAATGGACATGGCGTTCAAAGGTTTGATTAACAATGTGGTGCTGATTTACCTTGATGATACCACTTTTTTTTCCAAGAATGCAACATACCACCTCTCTCATTTGAGACAAGTCTTCATGAGGTGCAGGAGATTTGGAGTGTCTTTAAATCCTAAGAAGTGTATCTTCCTAGCACATGAAGGAAAGCTCCTTGGCCATATTATCTCCAAGGAAGGATTAGCAATTGATCCAGAGAGGGTTGAAGCCATAAGAGCACTACCATTGCCAAGCCACAAGAAGGCCCTTCAGAGTTTCTTGGGGAGAATAAACTTGTCCGGAGGTTTGTCCCAGATTTTGCAGCCCTTGTCAAGCCCATCACCAAAATGTTAAAGAAGAGCATGGCTTTCAAGTGGACAACAGAAGGCAAGGAGAGTTTTGAAGCAATCAAAGAAGCCATCTCTCAAGCACCAACTCTCATCAACCCAGACTTCTCCAAGGATTTCATCCTCTATGCATTTGGAGGTAATGACACTATTTCTGCCATTTTGGTACAACAGAACAAGGATAATGATGAGCAGCCAATTGCCTTCTTCAGCCAGAGCCTAGATGACTATGAGGTGAGGTACTCTTTTATTGAGAAGCACGTACTTGCAGTAATCAGAAGCTTGAAGAAATTCAAGCATTTAGTCTCAAACAACAAAGTCCAGTTGCTGGTCTCTCATATTGGGGTTAAGGACTTCCTCCTCAACAAAGTTTTGAATGAGAAAAGGGCAGGTTGGATCACCCGTGTCATGGAGTATGACATTGAGATCAAGATCACCAAGCTAGTAAGAGGGAAAGGATTGTGTGAGCAGCTGGTTTTGGGGAAGCAAAAAGAAGTATGCAATGAAGAAGAGGCTGTTTTGACAGTCCAGGACAGCCATGAGCCAAGTGGCAATCAAGAAGAAGACAATTCTGCCCCAACTCCTTACTGGACCCAAGGTATTATACACTTCCTAAGCACAGGCCTATGCCCTCCGGAGATGAACAAGACCCAAAGAAGACACTTCAGGTTGCAGGCTGTTCCATATGCCGTTGTTGATGGAGTTTTGTTCAAGAAAGATGTGAATGGAGTCCTGCTGAGATGCATTAGCACAAATCAGATTCAGAGGGTGTTGGAAGAGTTCCATGGTGGACCAACTGGTGGTCATTTTGCACCAAGAGTGACAGCTCTAAAAATCATGAAGGCTGGTTATTATTGGCCTAAAATTTTCAGTGATTGCTATGCATGGATCAAGAGGTGTAAGAATTGTGCATTCTTCACAGGAAAAGAGAGACTTGCTGCCCTTCCATTACATCCAATCTCAGTTGACCAACCATTCATACAATGGGGTTTGGACTTCATTGGGGTCATTAATCCCAATTCAAGCCAAGGGCACAAGTGGATTTTGACAGCCACAGACTACTTCACCAAATGGACAGAAGCAGTAGCACTCAAAGAGGCAAATGAGTCTAGCATCTTAGACTTTTACGAGGGGATAGCAACCAGATTTGGTATACCTGCTACAATAATCTCAGATAATGCATTGGCATTCATTGGATCCAAGGTGACTAAGTGGGCTGTCAAGAACAGGATCTACCTAAGCACTTCATCAAATTATTACCCTCAAGGTAATGGCCAGGCCGAGTCTACAAACAAGAACTTGTTGAGGATCATTAGGAGGAATCTTGATGAGAATCAGAGGTCTTGGCATACCAAACTGAAATCAGCCTTGTGGGATGATAGGATAACTCCCAAGAGATCCACAGGTAACTCTCCATTCAAAATTTTCTATGGAAGAGAGGCAATCTTGCCCATGTCACTTGAGTTTCCAACGTTGGAACTCATGAAGCAGTTAGAGTTGCTAGAGTTTGAGCCCATGAAGGTGAGATATGTAGAGTTGATGGAGCTGCAAGAGGTCAGAGATCAGGCATCCTAAGCAATGGAGAAGGATCAAGCTTTGATCAAGAAGACATTTGATAGGAAGGCCAAGGATAGATCTTTCCAAGTTGGGGATTTAATGTTGAAATGGGATGTGGATAGAGAAAAACCAGGAAGGCATTCAAAATTTGATGCCATTTGGAGTGGCCCATACATGGTCACGAAGTGCAAGAACAACAATGCTTTCCAATTGGCCTCATTGGATGGTGAAGAACTGTAGATTCCAGTCAATGGAATCTATCTCAAGCATTACTTCTAGAGGGAAATTCACTACTTTGTAAATATTAGATTAGATTTTCATTCTTCCAAGTACTTGTGCAAATTGTTTTGTTGTAGGTTAGTTTTACTTTCCCTAAGTGCTTTAGCACATCTTGCTATCCATGGAGATGTTTTGCAGTCCTTGTTTCAATCAGGTGTTTCTCCATCTTTCTCCTTGCAACATTCTAAGTCAGTTGGGGTTCTAAATAGAATATTTGATGACTCCATGCCCAATGGATTGCTTCAGGCTACTGGTATTTTCATCTAGCAGGTAGATGACCCCTCTGAGTCACCAAAATTGTTACCCAAAATGTGCCCCCTGCTCATTTTTGTGGCTAACTCCTTGTGTTCTTGCCTCTCTTGTGCCTCAGTCTACATTTTTTGATTTTCAGGCACTCAAGGCTTTCTGGAAATGGTACCATCAGATAGAGCTCTCTCTCAGCTTTCCAGAAAGGTAAAGTTTGCCTCCTAACTCCTCATATTTTTCAAGTTATAGCTCGACGGAGTTTTTGTGGGAAATTTTCCCATTGGAGGCCCGCAGCCAATAGGAAGCTGCCACATGGCAAGGGAGTTCGGAGGTCAGAGGTAAAATTTGAATTTTTTTCCCGCCAATCTGTTTTTTGCCTGTTTTTGCCCTAAATCTTCAAACAATCATAACTTTCGATCCAGAGCTCGGATTTTCACGTTCTTTATATCATTGGAAAGCTGTTGAAATTCTCTACATGATTCCATGGTCAATTTTTAATTTTGGTTCAGTTTGGAGAGATAAAATTCAAAAACAGATCTGGTACGTGTCCATGGCCAGAAATGACATTTCAACTACCAAATTTAATACAGAATGGGTCGCATTCTTCTCCATTTTGGTCAAAAATGACAGGGTATGGGTTTGTAAGGTCCTCCATGCTGTTTTAATGCATTTTCCATCAATGAGGAATGGGCTCCCACATTTTTTACGTTTTCTCTCTCCTGGGCTCGACCCATGTACTGTAAAAGCCAGATTTGGCTCATTTCTTCATGGTTGAACACTTTTTGGCATTGAAAACTTCTTCTTTCACCTCCAGCAGTTGATAGTTGCAAGAAACAGACCTTTTTCATAGGTTGTAACAGGTTTATACCTCTTTGATGGTGGAATGCAAGAGATTTTTTCATGAAATTGACAGTGTAAACTCTGTGAATGCTTTCAGTCCTCTGTTTGTATTGTTTTACTTCATTTCAAGACCTCTAATTACATCTATCAGCTTGTGTATGTTTTCCCTTGTTGCATTTCATGAATTTGTGTCTATTTACATGGCAAAAAATGTTTCACCACTCCTTTTGGTGCATCACCATCTTTAGTTTAGTTTCATTTTGCATTTTTATCCCTGTCTCCTTGCAATCTAGGGTAGAATTAGGATTAGAACCTCTATAGTTGTGCAAAATATAGATCTAAATCAGAGGAGTTTGAGGAACCAGCCTCTAAGCTAGAGATTCCTCTCTCATTTTCACAAGTCCCACACTTGGAGAGAGGTTTCCATGTTGTGCAATCACATTGGATGCCTGAAATATCAATTTAGAACCTTGATTTACATCTAGGGGTGCTACTGATTTGCAACACCACCACTATAAGATGATAATAAGGGTGGTGAATTAGCCTAAAGCGTATACCACTACAAGATGATAGAATGGGTGAAAATTTAACCTAAGGTGTATGCCACTAACATGGGAAATGTTTGATGAGAAAGATGTCACATGTAAAGTCCATTTGATTGGTAAATCCTTGGCAGTCGAGTATGGATTGAGGAACTAGAGTGTGTCATAGGATAGTGAGTGCAACGCGTAGAAGATAACGTAGTATAAACGACCAAGTGATGAATATGTAATGTAAATGCGTAATGCGGGAAATGCAATGTAAGATAGGTGGTGTGTATAGAATATTTAATGCTTGAGATGTGATCGTAATTGTATATAGAAATGGAATATGTAAGGATGATAAGATGAAACTAGACCCATATGTAACAAAATCGAGTGTAGTACAAAGTGATGTAGATGGATAGATACGCTATGTTAATAAGACCATGGAATGTAAGGTGTGGATATAGGTGTAGATAGAATATATAGTGATGAGAGGTAAAGAGAGACCCATAGATAATGTGACCTAACAAAAATATAGAATGTATGGATGAAATCTAAAAGTAGAATCATATATAATGATGACTAGTGTAGCATGTATGATATAGATGATGTAGAAATGACTAATAGACGAGGTATGTATAGGATAATGTAAGATGTGGTATATGTATAGAAATGATGATAGAATGTATCTGTCGTAGGACATATACTGCAGTGTGTGGGGTTAAGTATTATGGTAATCCCTCAACAGTCCAGAGTGAACCAAAGCACAAGAGTGTGTCATCGAGTAATGACGAGGATATATTGTATGAGGAGTATGTCTAGAATATGCGATTAATGCATGAGATTGAAAAATTAAAATATGCATGGTTGCTAAGATTGGGGGAGGGGAGTATGTCATGTGATATGGCCCCCATCAGTGGTGTGGGAAGAGGCTATGTGAACTCATTAAGGAGATCGTCATTTTTGGGTCAAATTCAAATGGATCAGGATAAGTGACATGGTATGTTATAGTATGATGTTGATCCTGTAATGAGATGGTAAAGTGTAGATGATACATTCCCATAACGTATTCTTCATCAGTGAATGGGGGATGTGGGTAATCATGTATGCACCAACGAGTGTAGTTAGGTGAATAACCAAGAAAGGAACTATTGCAAATGAAAACACAAGCAAAAGGCACAGGGAATGAAATATCAGTGTGACTAGGGCCTAAGCTACCTCCGATGCAAGTAAGCCAAGAGTCCCCTAATGTGAGTAGAGAAGCACAATGGGTACATGGGAGATAGACTAAAATATCAAAGACACGCAAGCCATAAGTGACAATGATAGTGAAAAAACCATAATATAGATGAGAAACATGAGTAGAAGGTTGAAGGTCCTCAAAAGTAAATCCAAGAGGGACTAGACCAGAAGGAGAACATATGGTTTTATCGCATGTGGGGTCGAATGAAACATGTTACCAATAAGAATTATGAATGAAAAGTGTACATGTAAAATGGGTGTGAGGTAATGGTGAAGATGAAGAAGGAAGGGTATTTTGTATGGGTGGAATAGGCAGCTGATGTGGAATAATAGCAATAGTAGGAGATAGTGTGGAAGGGATAACATATAGTAAACAAATAGTGCCCTTAAGTGATGGTAAATGAGGTTGATCATCCATAGGTTGAGGTTCATCTGTAGTATCAATGCAAGGCATATGGATGCTAGTATGAGGATCATGGACACAATATTGGAATGGATCATGATATCAGAAGATAGTATACTCAATACGCTCATGTAAGAATTTGATACAACTATGGATTGTGGAAGCAACAACTTGCATGACATGAAGCCATTTTCTACCTAACAAACAATTATATGAGATGAGAAAATCAATGATAAAGAAAACAGTAGGGAGAGTCTTAGGACCAATGGTGAAAGGCAAGGTAACGTGTCCTAGACATGGACAGACAAAACCATCATCAGCACGAAGTGAAATGGAAGATGGGCTAATGTTGCGAGTAAATAGAACTAAGGTTTGGATAAAGGACATGGGGCACAAATTGAGGTCAGATCCATTATCGATAAGAGTATGATTGACAATGATATTGTAGATACAAGACATGATGTAAAGTGGTGGGTCATTGTCAAGGGGAAAATGTCAGCTGGAGGATGGGCTTGGAATGTAATATGCTAGGAAAATGCCTCCATAAATGTGTCATACATGGAATCTAGATGCATGTTAACAGAAACATTGGTAGTAGAAAAGAAGGTTTGAACTCAGTGGAGAAAATTAGGGTGGGTAAGTAGATATTAGGTGACAGATATATTCATGATGGTAGAATGAAGAGCCCTAAAAGGTGGTAGAAAGAGACATCGGGCTCACCAAAATTATTAACAAAAATAGAACCTAAAAGACCTAAATGGGGGTATAGGATATTAATGTTAATCTGATTAGGAGGACTAAAACGTTGTAGTAAATGGACTAAAATAGTATGAAATAAATGCAAGTAAACCATTCTAAGTGAAATGAAACCCTAAATGTGCAAGATAAGGGAGAGAAATAGATTAGTTGATTTGTAAAGTCTATTGCAAGTTGTTATAAATCTGGAAATAAAATCAAGAAGTGCAGATGAACACTTAGGGACCCTACGAAGGATAGATCTAGAAAAGCTGTAATGACTGGGGCACTTGGGAGTATACTAGGGTGCCTCAGGGTTCCCTAGTCTATAATATGGGTGATTTGATCATTGTAAATGCTTAGGAACTAGTTCTAGTATGGTTGCAAGTTATCTTCGAGTGCTTTATGTCTGTCACATTGGATTTGTCGGATGAGCTGGAAAATGACCTGCAATGCAAAATGAAGTATCAAACCTTAGAAAAATAAAATATGCAAATGAATGGGTCAGATTGACCTCAACCGCCAAAATAGTGGACTTATCACTGAGCGTTTGGCTATATTTCAGACCCAGATGCAGTTCTAGTGTGTGTGTGTGTGTGTGTGTGCGCATGCCTGCGCGCGCTCGTGTGTGCATGTGTGCGCGCATGCCGTGCCCAAGGTGATCTCATGTGCCAGTCACACTTTGTGAAGCAGCGAGAAATAATTAACTATAGAAAATGTAAATAGCATGTGTGCATGGAAGAGAATATAATACCTCCCCCTATGTTGTGTGTGTTGATGCAGATCTCCTAGCCTTGATGCATGACACTATGTGGATGCAAGTGATGTAATAATGGATGCAACTCTAGATGGAGTGGTAGTAGTGTGTAATGTGATGACTTAGGACCCTCATTATGGTCTTATAAATTTATATTTATAGGTTTCTGTTGCTATAATTTCGTAATTAACCCTGACATGGCCGTCTAAATGCATATAGATATAGAACATGAAAATGTGGGGAACTGAGTAACCCATCATTTCATGAGTTCGAAGCGGCCCTAAGGGTAATAGTTGGATAGACCGGTCTTCCAAATAGTGGGATTCCAAGGTTTAGCGCCTGCAATCAGAGATCTTAGTACCATGGAAGGCCTGGTTGCGATTATCAGAGGATAAGTGGTAATACGGATATGCCAGGAACCTTGTTGACAATACATTCGAGAAAGTCAAGGATAAAGACTGACTCAATTGATGGGATTGAGCACTAGTAGCTTCTATCCATTTGGTGAACCTTCTAAATCCGTAGCTGTAAGCACCCAGGGCGTGACTAGCGCTCGAAGGAGGATTGATCATGCCTATGAAGTCAAGACCCCATTGCACTAAAGGCTGATCCGCTTGGATTGGTAGGAGGGGAAGCACTACCAATTTATTCTTTCCTACATTTAGAAAGCACATTCTCTACATTTTGTGACCCATTTTTACGTGTCTGTGAACAGGGTATGCCAAAAGTAACTTGCCTTTATGATCTTCATTATTGTTGCTTTGGTAGAGAAGTTTCCAACAGAGAATCCATTGTGAAATTATACTAACACTTTGTCAACCTACGCACTGCCAACACACCTAAGCAACATGCCATCAAGATTCCTTTTGAAGAGAGTTCCATTGACCAATACTAAGCTATAGTTACAACCTACATGAAGGCAATTAACACATTTACCTTATGTTCCACATATTGTGCTTAAACAATTACTTGAGTGTAATCTTGCATCTCTCCCTCCACTACTTGAGGTTGATGAGAGTAAACCTCATGGTATGAGTTTCAACGTTAATGCTTATTGTGACTCTCAAAGATGTATTGGTAACATCATTGATCTATTCATCAAGCTTCGTCATGTTATATAATATCTTATTGATAAAAAATGCAATCAAATGGGATGAGCCCACTCAACTGTCTAAGCCTACTAATGATAATGTGAAGCTAAACCTATTCAATGATCCACTTCCTAATTCTAACACTTATAAATCTAATTCGGAAATGCACAATGCTCATAATGTAGTACCACCTTTACCTTCCTATGCTCACCCACTAGATGCAATGATTGACATTGTCATTCTTATGCCACCTTCTCCACCAGTTATTACTCTTAACTACTATGATATTGACGATACTATTGTCTTAGATATTATGTATATTAACACATCTATTTATTAACTCCCTATACATAAAATTTTTGTTGATCCACGTAACAAGCATAATTTATGTACTCTCAAGCTCCAATTTGTTGGCTATACTAAAAAGAAAATCACATGTCATTCTAATCTTGACTTTGGACATATTATTCTATGTAGTAATGTTAGTTTTGTTACCCATGTCCCATATTTAGTATCCTCTCCTCTTCGTTTTGGTGACATGTATTTAGATTTACCTAGGTTATGTGGTCTTAGGATTGTTTTATATATCTTAGACCAATACATCAAGTTTATTCACCAACAACAAGTTGTCATAATCCAGGGTATTCCTTTTGAGTCTCCTCTTTACAGGTTATATAGTCACCCTTCTATAGTTCTTATTCCCTCTCCTAGGTCTCCAAACGTACATTTTATTTCACATGTTATGTCTAGTGGCTCTCACCCTTTAGGTCTCCAAATAGGCCTTCTACTTCACATTTTATGTCTAGGATGAACTCATTGATATATCCTTTGAAGGCAATGTCCATGGCCCACTGAAATGTTGCACCTACATTTGATAGAACAAAGGGCATCTTATGATATGCATATGTCCCCCAATTGGTTGTAAATATCGTTTTGAATTGATCCTCTTCTTTGACCATGATATGATTGAAAGTAAAATCCCCATCCAACATGGAAAATATTTTTGTGCCAACCACAGTTTGTAGAATCTGCTCCATTGAAAGCAAAGGATAATGGTCCTTTAATGATGCCTTATTCAAATCTTTGAAATTGACACAGAGTCTGATTTCATTGTTTGTTTTGTGCATTAGAACCAAATTTATGACCCAGGTAGAATACTTGATGGGGAAAATCATATTTGCCTTCAATGAGTTTAGGTAAAATTCATTACACATGAGGTGTGTGTACCCTAGGATTGAGCTAGCCTTTGGTTTTTTATGATGGGCTTGATGCTAGAATCAAGGTCAATCAAAGTGTTGAGAAAAAATTTAGATTCAAATCCTTTTAATGGGTTTATACTCCCACGAAAATATATCACTATATTTGGCTAGATCCAGAGAGATGACAAAAATGCTTTTTCATCATGCATGTAAGTTTTACTTCAGCAAACACCATTGCATCTGTCTTACTGCGCAAAAGGATGAGTGACTGGGCTAAGAGACCAAATTTCCTTGCACTCAGTAAGACACATCAAGAAAATGAATTGAAGTCCGCCTGTCATGGAGAAGAAAGCATTTTCATTAGGTTGAGAGCAACAAAGGTTTCTATAAGGTGACCCTACATATTTAGCTCTAATTATTTATTTCTAGAGTTGAATTACCTGGCCACACCATGGTGAAAGACTATCTTATGCAGAGTTGGAGCTCTCAAGTAAAAGATGCAGATGGTTAAATTCAAGTTGTCGGAGTATGACATGGATATCTAGACGATTTGTACATCACTTGGTCAGATGTTTGGGCCTAGCTAATCTCATTGTCTGAGAGATAGATTTGCCGGATCACCATTTTGACGTGAATGCGCACTTCTTGAAGGAGAAAGGGTGGATGTCCTCTGCAAAGTTGAGAAAACTATTAATGGTACAAGCACGACCATCTATATCTGCATCTCAAACATCTATGTTGCCCTTGGTATCACTTGCAGATTCAAGGAATCAGAAAAGAACTCTTCAAGATAGCCTCCCAAAATCTATATCATTACTGAGCTTTGGGTAATCTTGGAAGAACCCTTGTCGTGCGCTTCTCTTAAGATGACTTGGTAGATGACCAGATTATGTGTCCCCCAAAAGAATTGTTGATCAATGCCATGGAGGAGTTTGTAGGGTACATTTCAGCAATGAGAAGAGCCACAACACATAAGATGCTTCAGGGCTGGTTATTGGTGGCCACATCTCTTGGAAGATGAAAACTGCAACCTGGTTAGGAGAATGTGAGAATTTGCTCATGTTTTTCTAGAGAGAGATGAGAATCTTCAAGCACCCTTCCTTTACATCATGTGCCATTTGATGCCCCATTCTAGATCCACGGGGGAAGTATGACTTCCATAGACCCACACTTTTTTATTCTTCTACTACTGGTCACGCATGGATTCTTGTAGCAATTTATTATTTCACTAAGTGGGTGTAAGCAAGTACTAATCCAAGAAGGAAACAGGCTTCGAGATCTATCATGGACTTCATGTTGAATCAAATCATATGCAGTACCTTTCTGCCCACTCACCTAGCATTAAGATTAGGTATAGCTGAGGGGGAATAGGCATGCTCTTTTGAAAGTCAATCCTTGTTTATGGCAATGTGTAAATATTATGGCAATGAAATTTGACATAGGGGACGGGTCATATCACTCAACAACCCCCATAGGAAAATATTGGCTCAACTTGTATGGTATTCCAAGTAATCATAACTTGTTCTTAGATAATATATGAAGAACCAATGGAGAAGAACAAGTAACCACCCATGTGGAGTGAGAAACTAAAGTCTTTTGTGATGGACTGACAGGGAAAACTATCAAGAAGAGCTATTGGTTAATGATTGACACATCTTGAGTTATTGTGAGGCTATGGGCATGTATGGAACTTTGATTCAAGATCCTTTGCAATTTTCTCCAAGGGTCAGTGATAGTTGAGCCATAAAGTTGCAGGACTCCTTTGGATAGAAGGGTTAGTCCATAAGATGCTCAGGATCATTCAGCAATTCCTTGAGGTAGATGACAGAAAGTAGGGCATCCCATCAGCGGCATGTGAAGTTAAATCATGCAATTATGAAAAAGGTTATTTGCCTATGATAAGGTGACATACCATAAGGGAGGGGTTTTAACAACCTTCCTTAATCTTGTGTATCTCCTCTGGGATAGCAAGCATGAAGATTAATAGAAACACGATGCTAAATTCTGATGCATTGTGGATGGGCCAGGTTAGTGCAATAGATAGTCGTTTTGGTCAGAATACTTCATGCTAACAATACGTGCTGAGATGGGGAACTACTAGGGCATCCCCTATTAATGGAAGGCATTTGATATTTTTCCTTTATTCATTTGGTCCAATAATGTTGAATGGTATAGGCCAAATTTATAGTCTACAGTTCTAAGTTTTCAAAAAAATATTTGTATTGATTGTTCAGGTGTAAAGGTCCTTGGTGCCCTGACCTACCAAAGGAGGGGCACACACCACTTTTTGGAGGATAATTATGGTTTCACAAAGCTCTGTACAGCATAAGAACTTGACGTGCTGTTGCCTAATGGTTGATGCCTTGGTTGCATACTTGGTATGCTATTTCTTCTTGAGGATCGAAATTTGTGACAGGAGATGATGCCCATGCGTCAGATTCGGACATTATGTTAGTACTCAATTTAGATCTTGCCCTGTTTGTCCTTGAAATTATTCATTTTTGCAGAGCTCTGTCAAGTTTTATATCTCCCCATATTGATGCATAAAAATTTTTTTCCTCCATTTGGTTTCCATGATCAATCCCTTCCTTGGTTGAGGATTACTTAAAAGTCTAGAATTTGTTTTTTATTCCTCTATCCATGTGAAAGAATCTATAACTTTGGTGTAAAAATTAGGTTTTTCTTTTCCTTCCATTTTCCACAGTCACGTTTTGTTGTCCTCTATCATATTTTGTCCCCAAATACGTCTCTAGAAATGTGATTAAATGCAGCTCGGAGGATCATATTTGAGCCTTATTAACATTTTCAAATTCTCTATCCTTAAAGAAAGATTCATTTCCGGGCTCAAATGGAGATTATCCTATATTTTAACGGTTTGATAAGTGTATTTTTCCCGGTCAAATATATATCTTAACATCAGTGAAAATGTGGCCCTTTTTGGTTGGATGCAGCTTGGTTGGGCACTTTGAAAACTCTAAGGCTCACATCAACCTAAGAGCTTATCCAACGTGGATGAACGACAGCTCATTTGAAAATTCACCTTTTTGTTTGGCCTTGGAGTTGCGGTGGGGAGACATGTGAAGATTTTTACGGCATTGCCTAGACTTAGACAAAAATTTCATGTAGCTAGTACAGTTTTGGCAGACCATGGACACGTGGAGAGATGACGCTCATTTAAGGATCCACCTTAGGGTCCAACCTTAATAATTGCGACATGGAGACATGTGGAGGCTTCCACAAGTTCCGCTCTATACTTAAACTTTCCAAAGCAATTCTGAAATTCATGGGACACGTGGAGGGATCATGCACACATGTTTGGGGACCGACACCTAAGTTTTATTTTGAAGAAAGCGCCAGGAGGACACTTAGATCCTTCTGCTCACTCTGCCCTTTGCTTGGGACTTTTCAACGGTTAAAGAGGAATTGTCTTGGACTCTAGACACATGGCAGCCTTCCTGCTGAACCTTCAAAATTTTTAACAGACTCTGCTAGACTGAGACACGTGTTGCAAGCCCATGCGTTTGTTTGGGGTCTTTGACTTTTGGGAACTATTTCAAAATGCGTTCCATTGAAACATGTGGAGGCTTCCACTGACTCCTTTTTGCACTAAGACTTTTCAGAGGCCAAAATGTATTTTTCCTAGGGCCTAGGCCATGTGGAAGGCTTGCGCTTGTTTGGAAACATGCCCCTATATGCTTCTCCTTTACAGTTGCGCCAAGGAAACAAATGGACGACTATGATATAAAGTAGTAAAGGGGTAAGAATCAACGTTTGATGTGCATTTCACCTGTTTTTTCCACCTTTTTTGATCCAAGACTCTTAGAGATGCAAATACGCACTATTTTTTCATCGTTCTATTGATGAAATTCCTTGTCATCTCTATCTATAAAGTGCCATTAAATGGATTCAAAACTTAATTTGTTAGTCCAAGGATTGTTAAGGTCAATATTTTCAAGTTGGAATTGCTCAGGCACTTGTAAAAATGAGAATTACTAGAGGAGATGGATACGGGGCAGAGCTGTAGAGGAAAGGGAGGGAAAAGGGATGAAATGATGAAAGTGTAGGCGCAAAAGATGAAAAAGGTGTTTCCTCGAGAGTGAAAAGGATTACTTGTCATATCCAGCTATGCAGAGTCTCTAGAAAATGATTAAAAAGGGGATTTCTTGCATGACAGAATCAAAATGATTAGAAGGATTGCCAAAAAGTTGTGGCATGGCATCCTAGTCATTAGTTGAGGGCCCAAGAAACGTGATCAGTTCACAATTGGTCCACCTGGCATCTTTTGGATCTGAATTTGTTAAATGTCACTTTCTGAAACAAATTGGTAACAAACAAAGGTCCCTCGAATATTATTCTCTTTTGGGGGGAAAATTGAGTGAGAAAAATGTATAAATGCAATGAGAATACTCTTGCAAAGGGTCGGGGTTGAATTCTTAAGAGAAAAATTTGAGAAAGCCATCTTCTTGAGAGACCAAGCCGAGATAACCTGTTATTTTCTTATGTGTTAGATTTTCTATCATGTCAAGTTGGTTGCAGATGTATAGCCATTAACGAGCACTGAGATTTCTCTGGAAGCTTTCCCCTGCTGATGAATCTAAGTAATTTTGAAATTAATTTGTGTCCAATCTCTAGCAATTTGTGTTTGCTTTGTTTTAGAATGTCTACAAATGGTTTCTTTTGTTCCTATTGCAATCTTACATTGAAATATTTGTGAAATCACACAGGATCTCATCCCTATGATAGTTTAGTGGTATTTGCAATTTCATTTCAAGAAGAGCCTTCATCTTGTGATGAGATAAACAAATTTAAAATCAATTCACTATCATTTGTTGATAAAGATTGTCTGTAAGTCTTTGGGTGTACCTTAGGTGTGATTGATCAGTGATATTTTGGTGTTTAATTTAGTCTTTCAATTTGAGCCTTCGTGTTAGAGTCTCAAAGATTATGTGAAAACGTGATGATCTAGGCCTCCATTGAAGCACACCTTCTGGTTGAAGGAATGTCTTAACTATTATGAAGCTTTCTGTTGTTGAGTTGTCCATTGTTGTGAATTCCCTCAAAGATTTGGTATAATCAAATTTATCCTACTTCATCTCCCACCAAAATCATTCAAAAACCATGAATCCATCCTGAACTACCCCTATTTTCCCTGTATATCAACAAAGGAACAAAATCTAATTACTAAAATATGCAGAACAATCAAGATTTCTTAATGTCTTCAGTAACCTTAGCCTTGTGTTGAAATTATCTCCATATTTTAGAAGTGACAACTCTTAAGAGTTAAATTATGGAGTATTGACCGTATTTTCCCAAGGTTTTCTTCATAAAATTTGTGAAAAAGAAGGATATCTCCATCTCCTTCATCAAACAGAGGTTACACTAAGGGTCCTCTCACCCTGGTCGAAGAGGCACGACTTAAAGTAGTGAGAATAGGTCAAATCCTCTTGAAGGTGCTATCCATCTCTCACAAACATGAGTGACAAAGGACCAGTTAGATCTCATCCCCGGCTACAAAATGACACACACAATGATCTATCTGTTGTCTAAGCTCCATGTCCAATCTGTGTTGCTGCTTGGCTTGAAAAGGAGAACAAATTTGGATACCAACACATGTTCTAACTGAAAATTGAACATCCATGCTCAACAATAGGTAGTAAGTCAAATAGAATTTAGTATGGGATGTCCATTTTTAATAACAATGCATTGTTCCTAGTTCACTTCCCTCTGGAAAATTGGTATGGTTGTTAATGTAAAGTTGTTCTAAAGAAGGAAATCTGCTAGGAAAGTAAACTTTCGTTTCAAAATGCTTTTGAGGAGGGTGATTTTTCTTAGCAATTTCACATTTAGAAACTATTTTTACACCAAATTCATTTTTTCTATAAGGAGTCCCCGTCCACTTCCACATGTACGCTTACCTTGCGAATTGGAGGACGTGGATTTATTTAGTACCGTGGGACATGTATTAAAAACATCTCCATCATTTGGATGGAATTTGTGTAATTTCCGTATGCTAACGTGGAACAACAACACTCCTTTTTATCCCCATGACAAAAGATTAGATTGGTGAGCTGGAACTTGCTTTGATCCTTCAATATAATTACACAAATTTGGAAAGATAAGATCTAGGCTACAATTTGGAGATTAATAAAGGAAGCAGGCTTCAGCTTATTGATTGGGTTTTTAAATCAAGTTTGATCGCCTCCTCCACTAATTTTCAGCTTTTGGACGATTTTTATTACATGCATGCATTGGGTCTGTCAATTGGGGTTTTTGTATATAGGGTTATGCAATTTTGTTATTTTTGGCTTATGTAATATGGATTAAGTAGGGCATTTGGACCTTTAGAGTCGAATCTTGTTTTTTTAGGTCTTGCAATTCGCTCCTTTGCTCTTTATATTTGAGTTCCTGCTGCTTTTTTGTGGTGCTTTCGAGGGTTAGACTGGAGGTCTCATTTTATGAAGCACTGTTTTTCAACATATATTATCTGTTTTGATATGTTTACTAAGGTTGGGAATTTTTGGCAAACATTTGTTCATTTTTATAGGATTTTAGGTCTAGGAAGTGAATTTGCTGCATTTGTTTTATTGTTATGGATGTAAGATCACTTTTTTGTTTGGGTTAATTTTGAAGTGCACTTATATATTCAGATGTAGTCTTCCCCTCAGTATCTATGGTTTTTAATTAACGATTTATTCAATTAATTTCCAAAGTCAATTCAAAAGTATGAATTTTAAGGGCATAGATTGGTTACTTGGTATTGCAAAGCATTTTTGTGGATTTCAAGGCTTTAACTGCAAATTGTGATTGTGGGTGAAGGAGATCTATGTTCATTTTTTATTAATTTTAATACTATTTAGTCTCTGAAGTCAATTTATGATTTTCCATCCCTTCCACACTGACATGTATTAGATCCAACGTCAGCAATGAAATTGAAACAAAATATGCAGTCTTCAAAATTAGATAACAATCTTGTTGTCTCCATGCCTTCACCATAACCTAAGTTGATCAACCCTAGAAATTATCTTGACATATTTTCTCTATAATCAAGTTGTCCTAGGGAGAGTTTGCAGTGGATTCCAAAGGACCCTCTATGTAATGGTTGGGTGAAGATTGTGGCAATTGAGAATACCCTTGCTGTGCTGAACTGACAATCAACTCTGAAGAATGGTTGGAAAATTCCTGCATTAAGTATTGTCTTTCGTCGTCAAAATTTATTATCCTTTCAAGATTTGAAGAGTCTTGACTTGAGATCATATTCAGGTTTTAAGATTCAGTGATTCAAGCAAGCCACAAAACAAGTTTAAATTAAATTAGTAAAAAAAAAAGATGACATCAATGGTAAGGAAAGATTAGACTTGCAAGAGTGAAAAACATATACATGAGCATCAGGGATAAACAACTTGCAGGAGAACAAAAAATATAATTAGATTTGTATTCATGTTTAGTTCATATAAAATAGTCCGTAAAATGCTACCACTCATGATATAAGATTTGAAAATGTATACGTATGTACTAATTCGTAACAAATTTGAAATGTAGAGATATAACCTTTAAATGTAGTGTTTCATCTATAGTCCTACACTTACAAAATCAATCACACCCCTAATCAACATCAACTACAAAAGTAATAACTATCCCACGAAATCAAATAACATATATCATTCGGCATTCACATTGCATTGTATACATGCGATTGCTAGTATAATATTTTTAATTAAGGAACTTGCTTAGTATCATAAATATTTGTTATTTAGTGGAAGAATTAGGAGTGATGATGAGCAAGGGGATTTTTAGAGTCGTAAAAACGAATCATTCAACTATTATGTTATTGATAGGGCCAATTCAATTATGAAGTCATTTTTATTAGCATAGTAATCATGAAATAATGATGTTTATATGTTATTACAGACCAAGTCAATTAACTAATGTGGGGATATTTTTTATTTGAATGGTGAATTATTGTCCAATCGATTTCTCAACAATCAACCTTTTATTTTATAGATATAATATTTTAATAAATATTAAATAATTAAACATCTTGAGAAAAGAACATAGCATGCAATAGAAATTGGTCAAAGTTTTGACAAAAAGAGACAAACACCTATATTTTGGGTGAGAACATAGTTTATTGTAAATATATGTATGTATTAAAAGCCATTTCTTTTGCAACCTCCACCAATCCTTGCTTTCTGTCATGTAATTGTTTCCATCATGTTTCTTGTTCTCGTCCTTAGTAACATAGGTTAGGAAGCATATTTAAGGTTGTTATGCTATAGAGATCATGGACCCCAAGTCCATAGAAAGAGATTGTCTTAGAATGTGTACATCTCATTAGTCACTTTGAGATTTTTTTTTTTGAAAAAACCGATATAAAGTTGGACATAAATATTATCACTCCATCTTACTTGTAACATGTTATTTAAGAATTAGTTAACTCCCTAAGATAATGTTAATTTGTATAATAATGTTTTTGTCTAGGCAAAAAATATGGAAAGAACATGAAGAGTGAAATCTTATAATTTCCATTTTATTCTAGATAAATATGTCAACGTTTATGTGTTACATGAGTGAGTAAGATGATAGATGACGATTTTTAAATTCATGGAAGTAATTGTAATATGTATTTTCATTTCTATTGTGGTGTAATTTTATCGTCAAAAGTATCATAGTATATCATGACCCCATATATAAGGATCATGGTATATTTAGGTTTATATGTTTATAAAGCCCAATTTTACTAACCAATCTAATCTAGGATTTTTTTTTGAACAAAATAGAATTGTTAGAGATGTTAGAATTGTCATTTCAATTTCTACATCTTCATTTATGTGACTGTTCATTGGCGTGACTATGCATTGGTGTGACTTTCTTGTCAAATCATTAATTTTTGTGGTTATGCAGGCCATCAAATGAGTCAAATCATTACCTATTAGATAATAAATTCCTTATTCAAATTTTAAATTTCCCCCCATATCAATTCCATTTCCCTTATATCCCATTCATAGCTTCATTTCCCCCTATTTTCATGCAGGATTTATGGATATGATCGGATTCAAAAATCAAGAAGAGGAAGCCATAATTTAGAAAGTACCATCACAGTTGCCTCCAAGATATTGTTCAAGGATGACAAAACAAGTGATTAGCTCTTTGGATTCGTCCTACATTGCCTTTGAACCTGACTGATTCTCTGTAAGACACCACATTTCAGGGATGAATTTCTTGTTCAGAACATGACATGGTTTGTTGAATTATTTTTGCAGATGGTAAATGATGTGGAGATGGGGATAATAATTCTACGGTTTGCAACAATATTTGAATATTACACTTTCCCATGGTTCGAAGATTGTAGCTGGTTATTTTAAAGGTTTCCTTATAATAACTGAAGGAAAATAATGAGGGGATAATGATTAAATTTTTGTTGTAGAAGAGCATAAAGTAGCTCCTAATGAGCAAAAATTGTTAATTTAAGAGTAACAAGACTTGTTACGATGAACACTAGAGAAATATTCAGATTGAAGTTCTCACAAGATCTTTCAATGCTGTTTATTTATGTTCAGATTTATGTAGAGTATCATATCATTTTTTATGAAATCTCAGTAGGAAGTGGTGATTTAATTTTAGGATAATCCTATCCCTCACAATATCTGTCACTGCCTTGTAATTTCTGTATGAAACTGTGTTTATTTTTAAGTTTATAGTGTTATATTTAATTTTTGATACTTTTACTACATGTCAACAACGTATAACGTTGTTAACCCTAAGAATGCTTATAAAATGCGCTTTAATTACAAATTATCCACTATATATTTTATTAAACTATATTTTCAATTAAAGGTGTGAGTATATGCATTGTTTCAAAGTAGCATGATTTCTATACCTAATACGTTGTTACCTATGAAAATTGCATTTTGGATATTCATTTTGCAATGCATAGTGTGAGGAATATAATCAAATTGATTTCATTTTATTATTTTGGAATAATTTCTAATACATTGCCCTATAATTTTACTATAACAATTCAACAATAGATTACGTTGTTACCCCTAATAATGATGACTCAATGCGTTATTATTATAAAAAATATTCATTATATTGTTTCAAACTACAATGTAAAAATTTTATGAGCATAAATGATATATATCAAAGTAGTTTATTGTTCCATGTACTAGGTTGTTACATCAAAAACATGCATTTTCAATGCTTGTTTTGTAACACATAGTTTTATGACTTTATTCAACTAATTGCCTTCAATTATTTTTAAATAATTTCTAATTAATTTCCTCCTCCTTTGATTACAACAACGTAATTTTTTGTCACCCCTAATAAAAACGATCCAACACATTAGTCTTATCAAAGATACTCAATGTAATATACAAGAATACAATGTCAAATCTTAGTGTGCCTATACAATCTTTATCAATGTATGTTGTTGATCCATGTAATACGTTATTGCTTTGACAACCTGCAATTTTTAATGTTTGTTTTACACTGCATAATCTATTCAAAGTTGTTTCATTCAATTATTTTGGAATAATTTCCAATTCATTCCCTCCTAATTTAATTACAACAATTTAAAAACATATTACATTGTCACCCATAACAAATCATGAATGAACATGTTATTCTTACAAGATATAGTCATTAAAATGTATAAAACTGTGATGCCAATTTTTATGTACTTACAGGATCTATATCAAATTAGGTTTTTGTTACAGGTAATATGTTGTTGTGTCGACGAAATGAATTTTTAAAGATGTTTTTCATTGCATCTAGTGTTGTGAATCTATTCAAAGTTGTTTCATTTAATTACTTTGAAATTATTTCTAGTTCATTCCCTTCTACTTTGAGTACAAAAATTTAGCAACGTATTACATTGTTACCCTTGATAACGATGATTCAACACATTACTCTTATAGAATGTAATCACTATACTATATAAAACTATAACATTAGATCTTAGTGTGCCTACAGGATCTATATCAAAGTAGGTTGTTGTTCCATGTAATACGTTTTTGTAGCAATGACATATATTTTTAATGTTTTTTTTGCACTACATAACATTTTGAATCTATTCAAAGTTGTTTCATTCAATTATTTTTGAATAATTTCCAATTCATTCCCTCCTACTTTTAGTATAATAATTCAACAACTTATTACATTGTTACCCCTAATAACAATGACCTAACACATTACTCTTATAGAAGATAATCAATGTTCTATATAACACTACAATGTCAAATCTTAATGTTTCCACATGATCTATATCAAAGTAGGTTGTTGCTCAATATAATACGTTGTTGCCTCGATGACATGCATTTTAATGTTTGATTTGCATTGTGCATAGTTTTCTGAATCAATTTAAAGTTGTTTCGTTCAATTATTTTTGAATAATTTCCAATTCATTCCCTCGTACTTTGATTACAACAGTTCAACAACGTATTATGTTGTTAGCTCTAATAAATGATGAACGATCACATTATTATTACAATATATGGTTAATATACTGTATAAAACTATGATGTCGAAGTTTTATATGGCTACAAGATCTATATCAAAGGAGGTTATTGTTCCACATATTACGTTGATGTGTCGATGACCTATATTTTTAATGTTTCTTTTACATTGCATAACATTATGAATATATTCAAAGTTGTTTCATTCACTTGTTTTGGAATAATTTCTACTTCATTCCCTCCTACTTTGATTACAAGATTTCAAAAACATATTTTGTTGTCCCCTAATAAATGATGAACGAACACATTATTCTTACAAGATATATTGATTATACTATATAAAACTATGATGCCAGAGTTTTATGTGCCTACAAGATCTATATCAAAGTATGTCATTGATCCACATAATACATTGTTATATCAATGACATGCCTTTTTATTATTTTTTTGGGACTGCATATCATTAAGAATATAATAAAATTTGTTACCACTAAAACTTACATTTTGTGATGCATCATGTGATAAAATTATTCAAAGTGATTTAGATCAATTATTTTGGAATAATTTCCAAGTCATTTGGTTGATGCTTCAATTACAAAAATTCAACAAAGTATAATGTTGTTAATCATGATTCACAAATTTACAATCATATTGAACATTTGTGAATGCAGGTATTATCTTTTTAGTGTCAACTATAATATAAAAATAAAATGTTTAGTGTGATTATCTAATTTTCTTGTGTGTTATCTTGAGCATTTGTTTTTCAAATTTCTATAATTTGTCATTGTCATTAATATCAATGTAAAATTAGAGAGACTCAAAGTGGAAACACTTGTTAGATGTTCCTATCCAATTTCCTTTGGAAGGATCATTCTCTACATTGGATTTGGTTTGGAGCAAAATTTGAAGAGAATTGATCCAATAAAATAATAAACAAGAAGCTATACTTGACATATTATTAAATATAAACTAAGAAACCAAATTAAAAACACAATATTTATCCTGGGAAACCCTTTCAGGAAAAAAACCCACCGCAATAACTTCTTTCTATTATTGCATTAACTTAACCATTTACAATACAATAATGTACTTCCAAGTTCATTGAATATGAACAATACTACTAGGAGCACACCTTGATATGTAGATTCAATAGACTTTGGCCCAACTTACTAGTATTTCATGAATGGATCTCCAAGTTTTGGATCCCGTTACTTGCTGGAAGGTCAGATCTTTATCCTTGTGCAAAAGAAACTTTCATTATGTTTTTTTCTTCTATAGCTAATAAAGAAACCATAGCAGGTAAAATTTGGGGTTTTCAATCATGCTACTTTGTTTTAAAACCCAGGTTCCCTTGTTTTAATCTAATCACAAAATATTTCTCTTGAAAACTTGTTTGGATTAGGTTGCCTCACTTACCCCTGCAATTTTGGGATCGAGACCATTTGATTCCATTGGAATTGTTTTGGGTAGTATTATTTATATTGACTCTTAAACAATTGATTTCACCCATATAACATGTTGGTACCCATTTACGTCTTTCCTATTTTCAGTTCTATTATACCCTTTGAATCCCTTTTTAGGAAGAAAAATCAATGAAGGTCGATTTTGGGGAATATTTTCTCCTGCTACAATCAGATGGTTAAGTATGTAAATGGTCATGCTGTTGTTATAAAGGTTCATAAGAATTTCACATAATCAAATAAACGGGATCGATTTTTCCTTAGTGCAAAAATGGGATTTTAGGATTCTATGCTAAAGATAAGTATTATGCGGATAGGAAGGTCTCCCCCCGAGGCCTAAGGATTGGTTCTTTCCAGAAGTTTGGTTTGGGTTTCCGGACTTATATTAATGATAAAAAAAGTGTGATGTTGGGGATAAGCCGGTTACCTTGGATTTTGCGAGATCGCTTTTATGGTTCGAAAACCGATTGGTACACATGGATACTAGGATTTGGATGGAGTTTCAGCCCCTAGAGTTAAATGTGGTACTTTGGCTATTCACTTTGAAAATGATTATGGATTTACCAGTTTCAACTTTGAAATCTTGATTTACAAGTTAAGTTGAAAATCATTTCTGTACTTCACTATGTTTTAATTGGTTTTATGTCACTAGAAAGATGTGCAACAAATTAAGGGGGTATTTTTTACTGTAATTAAATATTGAAAAAATGTAATATTAAGAACACATAATTTTTTTTTGCGTGTAGTGCAAAGGAAACAGAAGAGTAGACTCAAACATACAATTCACAGTAGCAAAATTGGGTTTTTATTGAAGGGGCCATAACCCTCTATTATATAAGTATATGAACAAAATAAGAAAAAAAGATACATACATACATACATACATACATACGTACATACATACATACATACATATATATAACATATTGGCACTTAAGTCAAACTTCCATTTTTTCAGATACATGGTGGATACCCTTTAGGAACTTTCACTCAAGGAAGACGAGGCCATTGTTGAGAACACTGAAATGCAATGGAACAGTAGGAAGGAAAATGGATCTAATATTTTACGGATGGCGGTCCAAAATGGAAAGCAGGAGACTTTGAAAAAGATAGTTGAAAATAAGGAAAATATAAAATATTTAATACAACTTAACAAAATTATTGATTAAATATCTTGTAAAGTGGTTAAGGAGAATATTTGCCCCGTTGAAAAAAACAAACATCATTCAATAGAAGCTATAAATTTTTTTTTTCTAGTTGAGGAGGATGTGGATGGGTGGAAAATAGTTCACAATAAGAATAAATTTGTTCCCAAGAAAACTGTTTCTCCTACCTAGTTGTTTATGCATTGATGGGAATATGTTTCTTTTTTGTTTTTGGTATGTTAATGCTTTATCTAGGTTTTTAGGTCTTTTGTAGCTGAGTAGTGCCCTAATAAAAAAACCTTTACCCTTAGTAAAAATATGTACTTCTAAGTTCTGGCCTACCCTACTGCATGTCTAACTATATGTAAGCACATCAATAGGAAACGTCAAAGCGGTTTTACAAAACAATGGGTACCTAAACCATGGGCTAACAAACAAATCATAATGGTTCCAAATGAGTAGATGAGTTCATGATAGATAAGAAGGTACACAACTAGAAGAGAAAGCATGAAATAACATTTTTATACAATATAATAAGTATATTTTGTAAAAATCATGTGTGGGATCATAATTTATCAGGGGTAACAATGTAATACATTGTTGAATTTTGTAATCAAAGTACGAGGGAATGCATTGGAAATTATTATAAAATAATTGAATAAAATAGATTCATAACATTATGCAGTGAAAAACAAACATTAAAAATACATGTCATCAAGTTAACAACGTATTACATGGATAAAAAACCTACAATTATATAGATCATGTATGCATATAAAAATTTGACATCATAGTTTTAGATAATATAATGAGTATATTTTGTACGAATAACATATTCGACAATCATTTATTAGGATAAAAAACATAATACGTTGTTGAATTGTTGTAATCAAAGTAGCAAATAATGAAAAGGAAAATAATCTAAAATAATTGAATGAAATTCATGGGTATGGGTTCATAACACTTTGGAGTGCAAAAAAATATTAAAAATAAATGTGTATGAGGCAATGACATATAATGCAGATAACAAGATACTTTTATATAAAGATCTTGTATGCACACCAAGATTTGACATTGTATTTTTATATAGTATAATAAGTATCTTCTATAAGGGTAATGTGCTGGATAATTTTTATTAGGGGTAACAACGTACTACATTACTGCATTTTTATACTCAAAATATCACATAATGCATTGGGAATTATTCCAAAATAATGGAATCAAATAAATTTCAATAAACTTGTCATGCTATGTATTGCAAAACAAATATAGAAAATGCATATTTGCTAGGTAACAATGTAGTAAGTGGAACAAAAAGCTACTTTTATATAGATCATGTATGTACATGAAACTTTGACATAGCAATTTCAAACACTATAATCATCATTGTTTATAATAATAGCATATTAGATCATCATTGTTAGTGGTAACAATGTAATATGTTGTTGAAATGTGGCAGTTAAAGTATCGTAGAGCGTATCATAAATTATTAAAAAATAATTGAATGAAATCATTTTGATTATATTCCTCACACTATACCTTGCAAAATGAATATAAAAAATGCATGTTTTAGAGGAAATATCGTACTAGGCAAGTAATAACATAGTAATTTGACACAATCTGTATACTCATACCGAACTTTGACATTATAGTATAATAGAGCATATAGAGGATAGTTTGTAATTATAGCTCATTGTATAAGAATTATCTAAGTTAACAACATTATACCATCTTGACATGTAGTAAAAATATAAAACATTAAATAAAACACTATAAATTAAACAAACATAGTTTCATGAAGAGACTGCTGTCTTGAGCAAACTTTAAAAATCTTCTTCTACAACTATTAGTTGCTACACTTATCACTCTTTCTACAAATGGTATTTACATAACATAATTTGTTTTATGTTATTGGATTATCTTATCACTGCAACAACTTAGACGGAGAGAATTCCTCATAGAAGAAGAAAATTGTATCTCTTACTTAGGAAGAGGAATGTAAATTATTACATAATAAGGAGATGATATATCCCTTTTCAATACCTTACCATTTCCATCCAAACTTTTTTTAAATGATATAAGTTAACAATAAAGTGAAAAAAATAAACAAATTCTATCACTTTCGTTGGTTTCTCTTCTTATGAATTGTCACCATCGCAAAGCTCTTGAACGTAACAAATTACCATATTATGCATATTTGAAACACCAAAATAAATTAACATAAATAAAAAACCAAAGTAATGGCACCAAGAAAGGGGAGTAAATACAATAATGTAAATAGGAAGTCATATACGTAACATTGAATACATACTATTGCAGATTCTAAATTGACTATGACAATAAATTGCACATGAAAGGTGCAATGAAGATTAGATGATGTTTTGATTCATATATAGATGATTATGAATTTGTACTATTTATTTTATCCTAGATGTTTTTGATACGTCCATGAGGTCGAAGGAGGTGTTATGTGTTTTACAAGAAAACATGTCCCAGCAAACATTAGGGCTATTGGAAACCAACCACATTGGAATTCTAGGTGAATTCAACCAGGGTCACCATGGCAACATGTGTGTGTGTGTGTTTGAATTATTGTTAGGGGGTTTGAATTATTTTTATCATTGAACCAAGGGGTTATGTCTTATATTTTGTTTAGTTTCATTTACTTAATCTAGTATGTGAATTTTACTGATGTAATTTCCTTGTTTTAATTATTTAGAAAATGATGTATTCTTCCCCTTTATCTTAATGGTTTTTAGTGTCCTAATTAAGTTAATTAATATTATTATTAACTAATTATGGGATGTGATGAAATTTTTTCATTTATTAGACTAGATGGTTGTTGGGCTTTGTGTTGTTAATATTGAGTGCTTGTGACCTTGAGTGTTGTACACTCTACCCCCTCATGGAAATTCGACTTTGGCCTTAAGGGCTAATTTTGAAGGCTTTTGGGACAAGTTAAAATTGTCCCACACTTCTTAAATTTCTATGCCAACACTACCTATGGGTTGGGGGGTCAAAATTAGACCCCATTTTGTGTTTTGGGAAGAAGAATTGTATGTTTTTATTGCACCTACTTACATGTAATTACTTATAGTCCTTAAGGGTTGTGGGCTTGGTTTGTGTGTGTAAGTAAAATGTCATTTCTTCGCCCACTTATTAGTTGTTCTTTGAAGTTTGAAGTTTGAATTATGAGGTGGAGTTGAGGATGAGTGATGTGGCATCCTAGATGGAACCACCTAACCCTCCTCTCTCCCTTTTCTATTTATTCAATTTCTTTTTCTTGTTTGGGGATTACTTCATTCTTGTGTGCTCTTGCATTTCTTGGAATTAGAGGATTTTGGAGAGCTTGTGGTATTCGAGGGAGATGGTTGGTGATTGTTTTTGTTTGAAGGAGCTTGGATTTTGAATCTTGGAACAAGCTCTACTATGGAAAGGTAGGGGATTTATTCTTTCTTATGTTATTCATTTATTTTTGTGTTTGTGTGCTTGTTTTTGTTGAGTGTTTGGAATGATTTTTTGGTGCTTGGGTAGATTTCCTAAGTGTGGTGTAAGAGAAGACTATGGGGAGAATTCATGTAGGGAGGCATAAGATTTATTTCATGATAGGAGGGAGTTTCGGTTAGGTGCCCCACCTTGGACAAGGAATGATTGCATTTCTTACTTGTTCTTGTATCAGTGAGGAATAAGAGAATGAGGGATGCATAAGAGTATGTGGGAGGTATAAGAGGTACTTGAGGGAGGCATAAGAGTATGTAGAGGATTGGATATTTGTATTGGAGGTTTTAAGGTGGGCACCCATTTCCAATTGGGAGGCATAAGTGGACTCCACATAGGTTCTTTCTCCTTTTCCTCTTTATGTAGAAGCCTTGTATATTTTGTTCTTTCTCCTTCTTGTGTTTGTAGTTTGAGTTGAATGTGAATTTGGAATGGTTGTAAAACACTTGGTGTGTGATGTGGAAGCTTGTTTCTTTCCATTTGTTAGAATCACCTCTCATTATAATGTGGTTGGGGCTCGGAGGCCAATGAGGAGGATGGCTTCTACCCCTCATTTGATATTTTGGTTGGGTGGATAGTGTTGCCTCTCCCTTCATTTTGTTTTGGATCAAGCAAATCATGAAGGAGATCTCTTGTTGGTGTTGTGAAGATGGGAGCTTTTGCTGGAATCCTTAAGAAATTCATTCTTGTGAAAAGCCCTTTTGTTATTCCCACTAAGAGTGGAGAAACTTGTACTATTGCATTTCATTTTAACTACATTCTTGTATAATTTTCCCACTTAAAGTGGAGGACATTGTATTAGTAATTGTAATGAATTTTTTTGTCGATTCTTGGACATTAAAATTGTATTATATGTGAAAAGGGGAAGGAGAGATTTTTCTTTTTAGAGTTATTTTTTTTATTATGTATGTTGAAATGAAAGTCTATTTTAGTGAAGCTAGTTGATGTAATAAAAGGCTGATTTGGAAAAATAGCTTGTTACTCATTGTAGTTGAATGGCAACCTTCATTAAGTGTGTTGTTCTTGCTCTTGTTTTATAATATATTAATGGAAATTTTGTTACAAACTCTCTTTTGGAAAGTTGAAAAGTGTATTAGGAAATTTTGCATTTCATGGTGTCCTTTGAAAGGCATGCATTGAAAAGTTAGACTATCTTCTTGCATTTTCTTGTGTGGTTCAAAGGAAGTTAAACTCATGCAAGAGAATGAACAATACTTAAGTTTTTAATTAGTCTTCAAATAGGTTCAATGAAGTAGTTCCAATACTAACTCTAGTATGTAATGCTCATTTGAAACAATTGCATACCTACTACTAATCACTAATGGAAAACAATAAAAGGGAATTTCCCTCACCTTCTAATAATGTAGTTATCTATGGTTATAATAACAAAAGGATAGTGCAAATAATAAAATTACTAATGCTAATACATATTGCCTTACTCTTGCCTAGTTAATAGTATTAATACAGTCTAAGATTATTAATAATAAGATATTTTATTATTGAAAGGGAAATTAACTACATGATAACATATTAGTTGTTGATATATTAATAATTTTAATATATTTAATACATGTCCTTATATATATATATATATATATATAATATAATACGTATATAAATAAAATAAAAGAGAATTTTATTAAATTTTAAAACCTAAAGAAGAAATTCATTGGATGTTTAGTTGACTTAGAATGTTTATTATTTTTAAAAAATTAAAGTGGGCATGGGAATAAGTGTGGCCTGCACTTTGGGGAGTTCATAGAATTTGGGGTGGGGAGGGGTCGGAGACCCCAACCCCCACCCCATTTTAAATATAAAATGGGGTGGGGGTTGGGGTCTCCGACCCCTCCCCCTCCCAGGACTCCCACCACCCCAAACATGTAAAAACTCAAATAAAACAATAGAAACCTGCAGATTATTACCCTGTGCAAATTTCACTTCTTACAGCATTGTATACTTTGTGGTCGCAACCTGTTTGTACATTGACACACACACAGATATATATATTAGATATATATTATATAATATATATATATATATATATATATATATATATATATATATATTGAATTCAGGTTTCTTTTAAACCATTTAAAAAATAAAAATAAACAATAAACAATTTCCTAAAATAAATACATATATACACAATTATTTAACAGTATATATACATATATACTTACTCAAAATGAAAGTATGGATCTAATGTACACTTTTATAAATAAAATGAGAAAATACCCACAATCCCATTTGGGAAAATACAATAAAATGAACTAAATAAAATGAATAAATACATTTTCAAACCCTAATGAGGGTATCAACAAAACAAACAAATAATGGAGATTGGAAGCCTCTTCCAAGAGCCTGAGGTGGTATCAAATGGACTCTCTTCCTTCTCCTTCAACCTGCAAAACCAAAGAAAAATAATGAATCAAATGAAATGTGAAAGAATACTTCATAAGGATACATTAGGGTTGGTTACCCTTTTTCCACATCAAGGGACCAAGTTGAATCTATCCATGGGATGATATTTATTCCTACAAAAGTAGGTGGGGAGTGGGTGAGTGGAAATTACCTTTTTAATTTAAATGGTTTAATTTCAAAATTATGGGTTGACTTTTTAAGGGGTTACTTTATGGGGTAAGGGAAGTGTTCATTACTCTAATCCCATGTTAAATGGGAACCTTGTTAATTGTTCTAACCTTGTGGAATTAAATAACCTTGGATTTAATTTATTGGCCCTTTAACCCTTGACCCCTTATGGAATATTTAACTCTAGTAGGAATTTAATTGTTTATTTAAATAACACTTAGGAGATTTAACCATGCTTGGACTAATAATGCATTAGTATAATGTAGATTTAATAATTGTGTTATCATATTATTTAATTAAATATAATCGCTTAGAGTTAATGTGGCAACTATAGTTTTCGAAGCTTGGGGCTACATTTTCAAAAAAAAGTTTCCATAATTTTTCTAACTAAACCTAGGTCGTTATAAGTCTCAGCAGATGTTTTTTAACCGGGCGTTAAACTTGGTATCAAAGCCATGTTTTCAAATTTTGGACCCTTTGGCACACAGGAAAATGTGAGACATGAACATTAAACCTAGTACAATATTAAACCTAGCACATACTAAACCTAGAAAATAATTTGTCTGAAAGATTGTATATTTTAGGAAACATACAAAAATGGGATAAAACCTAGAATAATGAACTAACTCTCACCTTGGTCTGTGAAGGAGGCGTAGATTGGAGGAGGGGGCCCTTTCACATAGACCTAGATATACCACCTCCAGAGAAGGTTGTAGCAGCCATTCTGCCCCAGATTTTACAGACACTCCAGGATGTCAATGTTTTTATACGTGGAGGTTCCTTAGGAGGATGATGAGTTAGACATGATAGGGACCCATCCATTCAGGCTCATGTATCTCCTTGAAATTGCAAGGAGCATAGGGAAGAGAACTCCCACGTGGAGTCTTCTAGAGCAAAGTCACCCGCAAAGGGTACATGGAGAAAATATTTTAGTACACAGGGATGGGTCTCAGAGCCTTAGACCTAGAGATGAGCATGAAGTGAGGCCTAGGGGTCGCCAGTCGATAGCTACAGACCATATTAGTGTGATCGTGAAGCTATAACTATCTCACTATTCTAGAGATACAGGTGGATTTCCGGCAGAGGCCTGGTTGGTGAGCTTGAGCGGGTACTTTAAGCTCTTCCTTTGTACTAGTAACACGAAAGCTTGTGTTGCGATCCATATTTTGAGGGATGGAGCTAGTGTCTGGTGGAAGACCAAGGAGTAGAAGCTCCATGTTGATTCAGAGATGGTTACCTAGAAGATCTTTGAGGAGCATTTTAGGAGAAGGTACTTATCCCAGAGGTTTATTCAATAGTGGATAGATAACTTCCACGACCTCCGTTAGGAATCTATGACTATAGCTGAGTATGAGAGTCAATTTATTGACCTAATCCAGTATGTCAAATATATGCAGGATGAGCAGGTATGGATTCATAGGTTCATCAGGGGCCTTAATTTAGATTTGGGTGGTGCGGTGTGTATTCACTTCCCACGGACCTTAGCAGAGGCTATGGAGAAGGCTTATATTGTAGAGGAAACATGAGGAAAGATGCAATAGGATAGGATAGAGTTCGGAGCCACATCCAGCAGATGTAGGATAGCAGATTCAGGGGGTCAGTTCCTCCTCCTCGTGGTGGATAGGGTTCAGTACAATCTTCTTTCAAACCACCACAACAGCCACCTCAGTAGCATTAGCAGACTCGTCCACCTTTCAGACCTACTCAGAGGTTCGATGCTAAGAGGGGATGGAGTAATGGGCATCCTCCTAGGGGTCCCATTAGGACACAAGGTGTGTCGAGAGCACAGTCAACAGGAGCTCGCTAGTAGAGACCTCAACAGTCCATAACTAGATCATCAGGATCCATAGCACAGACCTCTAGAGTACCTGTTGGAGTTGCATCTCACTGGAGAGGACCGAGGGGTAGCTATTATGGTTGTGGTGTTTTCAGACATCATTGAATGGAGTTCCCACATAACCCCTAGTAAAAAGGGTAAGACACAAATTTCTAAGCCTACTGTTGGTGACATGGGGCATAGCCATTAGATCTATGCAGTAGTCAAGAACCTCTAGGTTGAGCACCAGAGTACCATCATAGAGACAAAAGATAGCATTAGTGGTATTTCTACCTCCATTTTGTTTGATTCTTGTTCATCAGATTCTTTTATTGCACCATCTGTAGTAGAGCGTTGCAGGCTGGAAGTAGTTAGGCAGGGTCTTAGTTGGGATGTTGAAATGACTTCTGGGGTAAAATTTCTGTAGACTCCTTAGTAAAGGAGTGTGTAGTGGATTTGGGACCCTTCACCACTACCTCGAATCTTTACATCCTTCCTCTGGGTTCTTATGGAGTCATTTTGGGCATGGACTGGTTGTCTTCACACAAAGCCAGAGTGGACTATTACCAAAACACTATATCATGTACAAATGATCTACAAGTTGAGTCAGTGATAACAGGGGTTGGGAAACTTGTTTCTATTTGCACCATCTATGATATGCATCTTAAGTGGTGTGTGCGACGGGGTTGTCAGATGTATGTTATTACAGTTAGTGACAGATCAAAGGATGAGTCTAGTGGACCATCCCTTGATGATCATCCCATTTTGAGAGAGTTTTCATATGTCTTTCTAGGGGAGCTACCGAGGTTACCACCCCCACATGAGATATATTTTCACATAGATTTGGTTCTGGGTAGAGCCTATCTCATGAGCACCATATTGGATGACTACTCCTGAGCTCTACAAGATCAAGTTGTAGCTTGAGGGCCTTCTGACAAATGCCTGATCCATCCTAGTGTATCCCCTTAGGGTGCACTGGTGATTTTTGTAAAGAAGAAGGATGGATATCTGTGGTTTTGTATTGATTACCACCAGCTGAACAAAGTAACGATCAAGAATCGTTACCCCCTTCCGCACATTGACGATTTATTTGATCAGATGAAGAGGGCCACAGTTTTCTCCAAGATAGATCTTAAGTCAGGTTATCATTAGCTGAGGATCACAGAGGAAGATATTCATAAGACCGCCTTCTGTATGAGATATGGCCACTACGAGTTCACCGTAGTGCCTTTTGGTTTGACGAATTCCCCTGTAATGTTCATGAGCTTGATGAATGGGGTGTTCAGGACATTCTTGGATCGCTTCATGCTCATCTTCCTTGATGACATTCTGATTTACTCACGTATGTGAGGAGCATGAGGAGTACCTTTGCTAGGTTCTTCAGTGCCTTTATGAGAAACATCTTTACTGGGAACTTAGAGAAGTATGCGTTCTTTCAGACAGAGGTGTAGTATTTGGGCCACATAATTTCTGGGGAAGGTATCGTCGTCGATCCTTCCAAGATTTTGAGCTATTATGGATTGGATAGCACCCACTAGTGTGACTGAGGTGTGCAACTTCATAGGAATAGCAAGATATTACAGGATATTTGTTTAGGAATTTTCTCAGAGTTGCACACCCCATCAGTTCCCTCCAGTGGAAAGGGAAGAATTTTTTATGGTCAGATAGATGTGATCAGGAATTTAAGACACTGAAGTAATACCTCACGAAAATTCCTATTCTTGTAGTGTCATATCCTCAAGGTGAGTTCTTCATATGCACAGATGCTTCTTTGTGAGGACTTGGATGTGTGTTGAAGTAGGAGGGCATAGTAGTTGCATTTGAGTCTTGCAAACTCAAAGATCATGAGCTCAATTATCTGACTCATGATATTGAGCTTACAATGGTTTTCCATGCCTTAGTTCATGGAGACATTTCCTTCTTGGCCAGAGATTTACACTCAAGATTGATCACTTGAGTCTTTTCCACCTCTTCACACAACCCAATCTCAACGCTCGTCAGTGGCATTGGATGGAGTTTCTTTATGAGTATGACATAGAGATAGAGTGTGTAAAGGGGAAGGATAATGTGGTTGTAGATGCCTTGAGTAGACAAAGACATGTGGTTATGGCCACTTTAGTGGGCACAGATTTGCGGAGTTGGATTTTACAGCAACTTCCTCACGACAGCTTCTACCTTACAGCCAGGGCAGAGATTGAGTCTCAGAGACCCCTTGAGGGGAAGTTTGATGGATTCTCCCTAGAGATAGATGGCCTTCTCAGGCACAGAGGTCAGATTTATGTTCCTAGAGATGGAGGCTTGAGACAGGACATTTTTATAGAGCCTCATCGTGCACCTTATTCATCCAATCCTGGGGTGAAGAAGATGCATGCCACTTTGAGATAGTTGTACCATTGGAGGGAACTTCGGAGAGATGTGGCTCATTTTGTGTCACCCTGTTTAAAGTGTCAGAAGGTGAAGGCCGAGCATCAACATCCAGCTGGCCTTCTCTTTCCTCATGTTATACTAGAGTGGAAGTGGGACACCATTTCCATGGACTTCATTGTTGGGTTACCAACGTCGAGATACCACCATGATGCCATTATGGTCATGGTGGATAAATTGATGAAAGTGGCTCATTTTTCTTCGGTGAAGACCACCTACATAGCTAGTGCAGTGGCACGGGTATATCTTGATGAGATCATCAGGTTGCATGGGATTCAGGGGAAGATTATTTGTGACCACGATCCTCTATGTACTTCCCACTTCTGGAATACCATGTAGCATGCCCTTGGGACCAAGATCAATTTCAACACATCATATCACCCTGAGATAGATGGAACAGACTAAGCAGGTGAATTAGATTTTGGAGGACATGCTTAGGATATATGTCATGGATCACCATTCGAGATGGGAGGAGTACCTGTACTTGGTGGAGTTCACCTAAGATAATAGTTTTTAGATTTCGATGGGGATGGAACCTTTTTGGGCATTGAATGGTAGAGAGTGCAGGACACCTTTTAGTTGGGATAGGTTAGAGGACATGGTTTCTCTTGGACCGGCTTTATTGTAGGACATGGAGTAGCCTGGTTATGATCAAGTAGAGATTTGATTCATATATAGATGATTGTGGATTTGTACTATATATTTTATCCTAGATGTTTTTGATACGACCATGAGGGCGAAGGAGGTGTTATTTATTTTATAGTTAAACATGTCACAACAAACATCGTGGGGAATGGAGACCAACCACGTTGGAATTCTAGGTGAATTCAACCAAGGTCACCATGGCAGCATGTGTTTGTGTATTTGTGTGTGTTTGAATTATTGTTAGGGGGAATTGTGACCAAGGGGTTATGTGTTGTATTTTGTTTAGTTTACTTTACTTAATGTAGTATGTGAATTTTAGGGATGTAATTTTCTTGTTTTAATTATTTAGAAAATGATGTATTCTTCCCCTTTATCTTAATGAGTTTTAGTGTCTTAATTAAGTTAATTAATCTTGTTATTAACTAATTCTAGATGTGACCAAAAGTTTTTATTTATTATACAAGATGGCTCTTGGGATTTGTGTTGTAAGATTGAGTGCTTGTTACCTTGAGTGTTGTACACTCTACTGTCCCTCATGGAAATTCTAATTTGGCCTTAAGAGCCAATTTTGAAGGCTTGTGGGACAAGTTAAATTTGTCCCACACTTCTTAAATTGCTATGCCAACCTTAGCTATGGGTTGGGGGGTCAAAATTAGACCCCATTATGTGTTTTGGGAAGACAAATTGTAAGTTTTTATTGCACCTTCTTACATGTAATTACTTTTATTCCTTAAGGGGTGTGGGCTTAGATTGTGTGTGTAAGTAAAATGTCATTTCTTCACCCACTTATTAATTGTGCTTTGGAGTTTGAAGTTTGAATTGAGAGGTGATGTTGAGGATGAATGATGTGGTATCCTACATGGAGCCACCTAACACTCCTCTCTCCCTTTTCTACTTATTCAAGTTCTTTTGCTTGTTTGGGGATTACTTCATTCTTTTGTGCTCTTGTATTTCTTAGAGTTAGAGGATTTTTTAGAGCTTGTGGTATTTGTGGAGCTTATAGTGATTTCTTGGGTTTGAAGGAGCTTGGAGTTTGACTCTTGGAATAATATCTACTATGGAAAGGTAGGAGCTTTACTTTTTCTTATGTTATTCCTTTATTTTTGTGTTTGTGTGCTTGTTTTTGTTGAGTGTTTGGAATGCTTGTTGGGTGCTTAGGTAGATTACCTAAGTGTGGTGTAGGAGGGGAATATGGGGAGAATTCATGTAGGGAGGCATAAGATTTATTTCATGTTTGGAGGGATTTTGGGTTGGGTGCCCACCTTGGACAAGGAATTCTTGCATTTCTTACTTGTTCTTGTATGAGGGAGGCATAAGAGAATGAGGGAGGCATAAGAGTATGTGGGAGGCATAAGAGGTACTTGAGGGAGGAATAAGAGTATGTAGGGGATTTGAGATATGTATTGGAGGTTTTAAAGTGGGCACCCATTTCCCATTGGAAGGCATAAGTGGCCTCCCCATAGGTTCTTGCTCCTTTGGCTTTAATTTAGAAGCCTTGTATATTTTGTTATCTCTCCTTCTTATGTTTTTAATTTGATTTTAATGTGCTTTTGTAGTGGTTGTGAAATACTTGGTTTATGATGTGGAAGCTTGTTGTTGCCATTTGTTGGAATCACCTCTCATTATGATGTGGTTGGGGCTTGGGGGCCAATGAGGAGGATGACTTCTCCCCCTAATTAGAAATTTTGGTTGGGTGGAGAGTGTTGCCTCTCCCCCGATTTTGTTGTGGATCAAGTAAATCATGAATGAAATCTCTTGTTTGTGTTGTGAAGCTTGGAGCTTTTGTTGGAATCCTTAAGGAATTCATTCTTATGAGAAGTGCTTTTGTTGTTCACACTTAGGGTGAAGGAACTTGCAACCTTGTATTATTTTAGCTTACATTCTTGTATTATTTTCCCACTTTGAGTGGAGGAAATTATATTAATCTTGTGAAGAAAAGTTGCATTCAATTATTAGATATAAAAGTTGTATTGTATATTGGAAAAAAAAAACATATGTTATAAACTAGTCTTGTGAAATAGAAAAGAAAGTTTATTATCTTGTTTGAAAGGTGTATTGTAGAAAAGGAAAAATATTTCATTTCATTGAAGTTGAGTTATTTTCCACAAATGGTGTTTTCTTGTTTTATAATATATTGTTGGAAATTTGGATTAAGAAAGGTTATATTTCATTGTGTTATTTGAAAGGCTTGTAAAGGAAAAAGTTATCCTAGTGTGTTCATTTACTTTCATTGTTGAAAGAGAGTAAAAACTATGTATATTTAAGATGGAAATAACTCGAATTTTAATTATCTTTTACATGTTTAACAAAATATGTTAAATACTTAAATCTGGTGGAGTAAAGAAATTGTTTGTTATAATTTAGACCATAGCTTCATTGGGAATATGAAAATTAACTTTACTTTTAATTCGCTTATAAATTAAAGTAGCAATAAGTGAAATTTGATTTAATTTAATTTTAGACTTCTCAACAAAATATTATCAAATTTTAAATAGGAATTCTAAGTATAAGGCTTAGATATGTTAATATTATTAATAATAGAAAACATTACTACCTATTAACCAAAAGTTTGATATTAAAATATTACAAGTGGTTAAAATAACAAAAAAAAAATCGAATAAAACAAAAATGAGTAACTTCTAATAAAGAAA
Source organism: Taxus chinensis (assembly GCA_019776745.2). NCBI lineage: Eukaryota > Viridiplantae > Streptophyta > Pinopsida > Cupressales > Taxaceae > Taxus > Taxus chinensis. The sequence goes on along the minus strand of CM034153.1, from coordinate 67,439,078 downwards.
AGGAAAATTGCAGGGAAAGAGCTAAAAGCCACGGCCATGCTTTAAGGGTTTAAAGGAAATGGTGGTGGGTGGGGTCAACCCCACCCCAATAGTGTAAATTTTTTTTGTAATGTTTTCAAACCCCAAATGGGGTACCACGTATTACCCTTTCCCTGCGTTTTCTGCTTGGTATGGCCGCAGATTTTGTGGCCGAGCTTTGTATATATATATAAAAGATTTCTATAATTTTTTATTTTATTTTTATATAATTATATTAGGAATTTAGTCAATGAATTGTTTTTAAAAAATGAATAAATAATTAAATATGTATATACATATACAGATACATATGTATGTATGTATGTATGTATTCACATACCCAAATGAAAATGCATATCAAATATAATTATATAAATAAAATGGGGTAAAACCCACAAGTCCATTTAGGTAAATAAAGGAAAACTATCCTAAATAAAATATATTAATGTATTGAAACCCTAGGAGAGGGTGTAAGCAGAATGAGAAAAATATTGGAGCTTGTAGGCCACTTCCAAAAGCCTAAGAGTGCCTACAATGGCTTCCCTTCCTCTTCCAATAACCTACAAAACCAAAGAAAGAAAATGAACCAAATGAAATGAGAAAGAAGTTTTCATAAGGATGATTAGGGTTGGTTGCTCTTTTTTCCACGTCAAGGGCTTAAATTGAATCCATCCAAGGGATGAGATTCATCCCTACAAAAAGTAGGTGGAGAGTGGGTGAGTGGAAATTACCCTTTTTAATTTAAATGTCCTAATTTTAAAACATGAGTTGACTTTTTAAGGGGTCACTTTATGGGGTAAAGGAAGTGTTCTTTATCCTAACCCAACATTTAATAAGGGACCTTGCTAGTTGTTTCAACTTGTAGAAACTAAATAACCTTGGGATTTAATTTCATTGGCCACTTTTACCCTTGACACCCCATGGGGGAATATTCAACTTTAGTAGGAATTAATTTATTATTTAAATAATCCTTAGGGAGATTAAACGGGCTTAGTAAAATCAATGTATTAAAAATTAATGTAGATTTTAAATATTGTGTTATTGTGGAAAGTTATTTATTAAAGACATCACCTTAGAGACATTAATGTGGCAAATGTCATTTTCAATTTTTTTTTTGTGGGCATGCTTTTGGAAAAAAATTTATTCCATAATTTTCTAACTAAACCTAGGTTGTTCTTGGGTCTCGTGTGGGTGTTTTTAGCGTGCGTTACACCATCAATTTACATTTTCTAATTAACCAAAAAAATTGACATATCATATATGTTAATGAAGGAAAGTATTTTGTTGACCATTTTAGCGTTCTTACTTTTCATGTTGGTTTTCCCTCAAACTATGTAATACATCTAAATTCTCTAAGAAAGTTACCTCAATCTCCAATCTCTATAACATGATGGTAACATTGACCTCTCAGTGCATGTTTGTAGATCAATTGGAGTTTCTTGACCCAATTTTTTAATCTTCCTACGCTAATAACACCCTTAGATTGAAGCCAACATTTACCATGTTTGCACATATTTTTCCCATCATCAAAATTTTAGTCTCAATATAGACACCAAAAACAAAGGAAAATGTGTGTGGAAAGATTGCCAACCTCGTTTTATAACTCAGGTAGAACAAAAATGTCAACCAAAGTGTTACAAGTAACAACCAACCAGTGACCCAAGAGTGTGGTTATGTGAAGGAGGAAGGCACGTTTATAGTGACTACAAGGTTTTAAATGGGACACTAGTTAATTTTATTATGACTTATAGTCCCAAGAGGAATTTATTCTCATGGAATTCCTTAAAATATTTCAAAAATCTAAAAGTTAAGAAGATTTTATTGACCTGAATAATAATCTCTTTTGTTGTGAAATTGCTCTTCAATTTATTATCCTATGTGGACTCGAGATGTATGAGGGAAGGATATGCATATTTTTAAAATGTTATAATCATGTTTTACTAATGGTGGTGGATGTCATGGAGTAAAATAATACTCAATTTTGGAATTATTTTAACATTATTTATGTTTATTCTAATCTTTACAGTGTACAAAGGAATGTGAAATAGGTTTTAAATACTTAGTTATATTTTAGTTTATTTAATCTACATATTAAATGAATGCATGCGGACATGTAAAAGGACCGTTTAGGGAAGATGAAGATATTAGTGGAAAGTTTGAAATAGAAAGGTGGGAATTAAATCCCTTCATGTCCCACACATATTCCATAATTCAAATTGTTCCTAGCTAAATAATATTTTCTATGTGCTCCACTTTATCGTCTCGATGTCGCATGAAAATCACACTTAAAGGGATCAAAATACAAAAATGAGGAAAATTCAATAAGCACACCTTTCATTTTAAAATTTGAGTAATTATAGGAAAAAAGGTAATATGTTAATAGTCATCAATAATTAAACTCCTCTAATGGTTGATTATATAAACATACGATGTATTTTATCTACCATTCGAAAAAGAGATTTCTACAAATAAAACTATCATAGTTTACCTTGTAGTGTCCATCAAGGGTTCAATTTAACAGTCATTTAGACATTTTCTATGATTTTAGCTATAAAATACTTGTAAATATTTGAATTAACTGTCAAACGTAACTTATATATTTTAAATATTACCGTAATTTTTTATATAGATTTACATGTAAAATATACTAATATATATCAAACTAGTTAAAGATATATACAATAATTTATTAAGTATACAAATAACACTATTTTATATTTTTGAAGGTTAATATTTGAGGAAATATAAACAATTACCAAAAAAAAACTTAGAAGAATCATTAAAAAATAAAATTATAACAAATTTCAACTTTGTAAATTATTCTTGCAAGATTTAATTTCGCAGGTTAAATGATATCCTTTATTTTCTTAATTTAAGAGTGAGGCACTTATTCAACATTGAAACAACTAATTTCTTGCCAATTTTGGCTTTGGAATTCGTGAACTGTTCATTTGTTCATACCCTTTCATTGATGCCCACGCTATTCGATGTTTTTGGGAATTAATACGATGGTCCTTGATACGGAGTTAATATGATGGTCCTTGAATCGACAGGAATCACTGGGTAGTTATGCTAGTCAACAAGTACAAATTGAAATGACGTGTTTGTCGTTAACCATTTTAACTCCGTTAAACAGTTCAAAAATGTCAAGTCAACAACCACGTCACAACTTTATGCAAACTTACGTGAGAGATAGGCTTAACCCATCACCAATAGACCAAGAGCCTTTTGATATTCTGTTGTATAATTATGTTTTAACTAATAAAAAATTCTAGATAATAATTTTAAAATTTATGATTTACAATATTTTTTTTCATATGTATGGTATTTTTTTAATGAAACGTATTTTTTTCCATATTTAACGTTCACCCTTTAATACTATCCATTCGAAAGTTGCTACCTTAACTTTTTCTTGCCAGAAATTCAATCACCTCTTCACAGGTATATTCTCCATCCTCATTTCCATGTGTAATAAGCTTATGTGATTGTACAATAGAAAATTCCTATACTTCGAGTAGTCAGATGCAAACGCTACTTTTTGGTGTTTTTAAAATATGACAGACAATAACTACCTCATACATTTGCAGTGAAAGATCCAATCCAACATGCTTTTCCGATTAAGACCATTAGCCACTGCATACAATAATTTCCTTGGTATATTCTTGGGTTCATTGGGAAAATGTTTTTTCGCACCTGCTTCTCCAACATTTTCTATTCAGGCAGCTGGGGTTCCTGGGACTCCTGCAAATCCCTAATGTGTCTTTGTCCAAAAATCCTCCATTTAAGTTTAAAACACTATTACAGGTGTCCGAATTCCACCTTTTGTATTAACCCACTGCAATGCTCATTCTATGCTCACAAACACTTGTTGCAGCATTGTGCCTGAAGCCACAATTGTGAACTGTAACAATGGCTGCAGAAGAAGAAGTTAAAGTCGACATGGCAATAATATATGCAGGATTGTAATCTCGAGAAACAATCCTCTTTATTTCACCTTTAACCATCCTCCATGAGAAATCCTCCTGAAAATAATCTACATATAGGTTTTGCGGAATTTTCTGAACAAATGATGTCATTAATACTGTAACACTGGACAAAAGGAGGACCGAAATTGTGAATGACATGGATATTATGCAAGGAAACACAATATAGACAACATAGATGATACCACTTGTTCATGGTAGATGCTGCCCGATAGCTCGGCCTTAGGATTCTGTGTTCCCGTAGACACCTAATTCAGCCATATCATAGTTTCCCCTAGGCTACAAGGAAATTTCTTCTCTTGTGGTTACGTAGTGCCCCTCCATTCCAATCCTCGAGCTGCACACCTATCAGTTAATAAAACATGGAAGAAACACATCCTAAACTCCGTTTCAGACCTATCTCTTTTCCTTGCATAATAATACAAGCACCTTATTTAAGGTTCAGAAGTGTCAATCACGGGGAGGCCTAGGCTATGTTGTAGACTTAGCAATAACTGTATAGTTGTAGCATGTCAAGATTCAGAGCGCTGCTTTATTATCAATGGTAAAGTATAGCTCTGTACCTTCATAATTAAATAAAGAGAACATGAATGGGGACTGTGCTAAAGGGACCTCTCTCTGTTAGCCACCTAAAATTTGTCCCATTCTGACTTAAATGAATCCAACATGCATAAATAACTCTAACGTAATCTCTCCACATTTTTCTATACACAAATTTATTAGTCTGAATTTTGTTTCTGCATTTGAATCTGGCTCAAAATCTCTGAGTGGAAGGAAAATTCTGTTGCCGTTATTTTGTGTTGTTGCATGTAGAAGATAATGGAAAGGATTTTACCAAGTCTTACAGATGAAGTCGGTATACATTTTTCTCTCAAGATCCCATATAAATATCATCAAAAGCTCAGAAAAGTGTGCAAAAGTTGAGAAGTTGTTCTAAACAACCCCGAATTCTATCAAGAGGGGAAATGCTTGAAAACATGTGATGAATCCATATTTATGGTTATAAATATTAACCACCCATTGTTCCCAACAGGTATGAATTGAGTGTGTGAAACCCCATTGAGGATAAATGGAGAGTGAGATTGTCATCATTCCCGGGAGAGCGGGATTGCTGGTTCCCGTTTCCGTCTTCCTGAAACTATTTATGATTGGCTGATCAGACCACCTTAAGACCATTATTTCTTATAATTTATTTTTTATTTTTGGGGAGATGGGATTCTCAGGTAGCCGAGGTGCCAAATCATAGGTATATGTGTGTATGCTCAACGTCACCTAACAGAGGAGGACTGATAAACATGGTCAGAGTAGGACTGAGATTTTCCAAGAAGAGGTTTTGACTGCGGAGAAGAAGTGTACGATGAAGAGAAAAAACAAATAGGTGGGAATCTCTTCTAGACATGAACATGTCCAAGGGCTACTCGCATGGTGGTTTCTCTGATGGAAAATTTTAGGTGGAGAGCACCCATACCGAGAGGCACTTGGAAGTGATCGAGACCACCACATATGTATGGAATTCTTTGGAGTGGGCCGATGCATGGTCTTCTTGGTGAGTTGTGTCTGCATTTGGCAAATTGAATTTATTTAAAAGTGAGGAAGAAAGCACAAAGCATGTGAACAATTGTAGAAATTATTGAAGAAGCCTTGTTCCCATGGAATGCAATGATTACTGAATATCCATGGAACGGATTCATGCAAAAAGGAATCAAAATATTTTAAGGAAATACTTTTTGTGGATCAAGTGCCATTGCGAAAATTTCCTAGTTAATGTCTCTAGAAAGCGTCAGGAAAAAGGTATGGACATTCCCTTTTTTTTCTTGAAATAAATTCTGATTTCGTCATTTCTTGCATTTGGAAATTAAATGTTAATTATGAGGAAATGTAAGTCCAAAAAATGATAAAACATTACTTCATTTAGAACTGTTATACATTAAAAAATTATGAGCCTGAAAGTTATGCGCATGGAGCGCCACACCCAATTATACGGAAAACCTGAAACTCCTCACATGACCCCTGGTAATGTGGGACACTATGATGAAACTTAACTAAGTGGTTTGAACTTAATTAACACCCTTGTATATTGAATTTCTAATCCCACTTAACTTATCATTCATTTGTAGTGACGTGCTCTTTTAGTAAAACATGATCGGTTTTGGCCTACGATTACCACTTAGTTCAAGCAAAAAAGAAAACCACTTCCACCTATCCCTAGACCGCCAACAAGATAATGACAACCCATCTACATTTAAATGAAAATGCCTTCAGAGACTAGTTTTGCGAGTGGGTTTTGAGGCCCATTGGTCATTCATTGAAAAGAGTTGTCACAATTATGATAACTGGCTCTAGAGTTGCTCTTGTAACTTGAGCTCCTCTCTTCATGATAAACTTACGTCAGACATTATGAATTTTATGTAAATGGGATAGGACGAAGGAATCATCAAACTTTTTGTTTTAACTTAAAACGAGTGTTTTAAAGTCCCAATTTATGAGTAGTTTAGATGTTTTGGCCAGCTTGCACCAAAATTGTAACTTTAGCTAAACACACCTTCTAAGGGTTCTGTTGACTCCTAAATAACCGTGAAACTTGAACATATTTTTTCCACACTTTATAGAGTATGAATTGATCAAATTATTGTATGAATGCTTTTTGGAAAATTATAATGTTTCTCTCTCTTCCCTTTTCTCTTTCTAGAAGTAACTCTGATATCTGGACTGGTTCTAAAAATGTTAATGAGTTATAAATGTTCATGGGTTGGAAATGATATGATAATTTGATAATGCATGTGATTGTGAAATGATGAATAGAAAGGAAAATGAAATCCAGACTTTCTCTCTCTTCCCCTTTCTCTCTCTAGAGATAATTATGAAAATATTGATTGGGTTTTGAAAATACAAATGGGTCAAAATGTATATGAGTTGAAATGAAATGGAAATTGGATACGATATGTTATGGTGTTTTGAAAAGAAAATGAATCCTATATTTTCTTCCTCCTTCCCTTACTCTCTGTCTCACTCTCCATATCTCTATCTTTCTCTAGTGTCTGTTACAATTGTTTGAAATGATGGATGCGTGAAATTTATGCTTGAGTGTAGGGTATTTCCATACTTAGTCCTAGGACTGACACAATGTTTGTTGTAGGTACTCTGAACAAGAGGATTTTTCTGGATGTGATATGTTGTAATTAATGAGGTATCAATGTAAAGCTATATTCATCTTGCAATACATGTATTACCATAGAATAATGATATATATTATTGTCCAAGAATTGTTCTTTATATATTTTGAAAAGGGAATACTAATGTGGCTATATTTTATAGTGTCGACTTAGATGTGAAGTTGTGCTCAATGTTGTACCTATGTTATAAAGATATTAAAATAATCTATTTCTATGTTAATTATTGGTTTATTTCCTTAACAACCACAATACTTGGTAGAATATCCTCTCATAAAAAATAATGAAATTAAAGGAACGAGTTATAATGCCTATTTTACTTCCTCCTCCCGTTTGAGTATTTTTCCCAGGGTATAAAACAATGATCATGTTAATAAAATACTCTAATCTCAATAATCATCTTCTTGTTTCACACCTAAGGCATCTTATTAAAAACCTTTTTCCTTAATATTTTTAGAGGTAGTGTTTTTATGTTGTGAAACCTATCATATTGGGACTGAGTGAGGTGATCATGTCTAAGTGTTGTAGGTCTAACCATATCATGAAAAAGTTAACCCCCTTGTTCGTAATTTCCCTTGGTACCCTAGTGGGTGGCTAAAACCTTACAAGATAGTTGGTGGTTATGCCCATGATTGATCTTTTGTGAGATCTAAATCACGTGAATGGTGACTACGTGTCAATTTATGTGCGTAATTATGCAACAATTGAAATAGGTTCTTAGGAGGCTTTTGTAATGCATAATATTGTTTGGGATATGTCTCTTCCAATATAAACTTAATACTTGTGTGTCTAAGAGCAATGAAATAAGTTGTCTTGTGCGAGGTCATAATCCTTGCAGTCTTAAATCCTGAAGTGTTACTTAAGTGTTATAGGAATAAATTTGTTGCAAAATGAGGTTATACATGACCAAAGTAACCATGTAAATAAATGGAATGATAACCAGATTGTACCAAGCCAAGAACACAGATGCTAATTAAACACCACGATCAATAAGATGAAAGTAATTCGTCAGAATATATTTACATAAACCTTTGTAGAAAAATGAGAAACAATATCATATATTATTATGGAACTCAATGCAATATAATGAGAATGGGCCTTGCTTAAATAGGTAAGGAATAACAATCTAAGAACCAGTCAAGGTCGTAGATCAAGCCATAAATCAAGGAAATAACTAGTCATCAAAGAACTAGTCAAGACCATATATTTAAGAGAGAAATAGACTTCAAGGATCTAGTCAATACCATATATCAAGCAAAGAATTAGTCAATACCATAGATCAAGGAAAGAATAATACCTAACAACTAAATAATATCTCCTAATATCTAAATAAGATAAAAGAAATATCCACACACATAAGTGGGTGAGGATAAATACAATAAAGGTAAACAAAGTACCTAGGTGAGCATGAACTAAGGTAAATACCTACTCTAACACCCACCCTTAAGTGAAGATAGGGGCCAAAATAGAAGTGACATGTCCACAGTATGAGTCCTAGAAACTAGGCCTGATGAGGTACTCATGTACAATAACTGGGAAAAAAGGACACCGCAAGGTACCCAAAACCAGTAACAACAAAGTAAAGAGAGTAAAAACTCACTCCAAGACATCCCAAGAAGCTCGGCTCAAAAAACTCGTACAATGCTGAAGAAGTTTGGTGTGAACTGTAGTCTAAATCCACTTCTCGATCAAAAAACTCAAAAAAACTAACACTGGGCTTCACTAGAGTAGCTCCATACAAGGAGACTGTCAATGGAGTGATGTTGAAAGTGCAAAAAACACCAAACATAATTTGATCAACTGCTGCAAATAGGTGTGTCACGATCCAAGAACAATAACCAAAGCAACAAGGCAAGGAAATAAAATCAAGAGTGTCATGATCCAATAAAATCTAAGGTAACAAGGCAAGGACATAAAACCCAAAGAAGTAGGACCAACACCACACCCTTTCATACTGCTGAATGGGTGGAGGTACACTACAAATATGTATGAGTTATCAAAACAACTACTTGAACATTGACAAACTAACACTGGACTACACCAAAATAGATCCCCCAAGAGATAGTATCAACATGCCAAAAGAGTCGAAAATACAGATATAAAATCTCTCAAAAATCAAGAGAGATACACTACACCTGCTAAAGAAAAAAGCTCAAAACAAGAAGCATCACAATGCAGAAGGTATACAAAGTGGAGAAAGAGGCTAAATGGTGGAGGAGCCATGCCTGTAGTGTCCTCTCAATGAATGCCTATGTCACCACCACAAGTGATCAGATATCCACCCTAAATCAACACAGATGGATGAAGAAGATGCTTGCATATGACTTGGTGCAAAATGCACAATGGGTGCATGCAAAAGAACATCAAAATGTGTGTCAGGTTGATCATGTCTGACAGTTGAAATATCAGGTTTCTCAAGCTTGAGTGAAGATGCAGAACTCATTCGTTACTCATGATCCCCAAAAAGAGTTGAGTGAACAAACAAAGGAACTTTGTCAATGTGTGATCCCAATGAAGTATCTGCACGAAAACCAATGTTATGGCAAGAATTCCACTTAGCATGTGGAAGAGGGGAAAAAATACCTTGTGAGTGTCTTTCAATACCTCCGCAAGTGAAACCCATAAAATGGAGCATACGAGAACTGAAGGCAGTGGTGCACTTGTCAAAAAGGCCATGCAGTTGAGCAGAAATATGATACACAACATGTGGTAATGTAATAGGCACAGATGTGGAAGAGCATGCATTAATAAGCCTCACATGTTTAGAAGCATCAAGAGCACGAACATGCTCAAATACTAACATATCAATGTCAGTGGGTACAAGTGCAATACCTGTAAGTGGACTAGGAGCATGGATATGGCTGCCCACAATATCATGGTGATGTTGTAGGCTAGCAAGTTGTCACTGTAGGGAGTGGATTATTTTATCGTTATCATGAATGAGTGATTGTAGAAGATAATTTTACTTCTTGAGCGATCTATTTTCTTCCACAAATTTTACAATATCCTCTTGAAGTCCACATACTTCAAAGAAAAGCATATCATTATCAGAATCCACGATAGAGAAGAATGTAACTCCCAAAAGTTTAGGACGTCGGGATAAGACAAAATTACATCCATTGATTACAACACTCCTCCATATTTGACACTTTATAATTATAGTTCAAGTCTCAAAATAAATATTTCTAATGGAAAGAGCATGAAAAAATAAGTACTTTTGCAAAAAACAACACTCAAAACCGAGTTACTGAGCAAAAGATACAAACTTTTCAATATTTTACTCTGCTATTTATTTTAGCTACCACTAAAACAAAATAAAATGTTGTTGCCTCCACCGCACAAATAAAATTAAAGGGGGCTGAAGTTAAGCACCTACTAGTAGGAGTCACAAGCTTTAAGCCCTCATATGAACATACCATATTACCAGGGGCTAAGGATTTCAATGAGTGAAAGCTCTGCTGCACCAGAACAAAACCCAGTGTAGATCTTGAGAAATCCAAAAAAACCATATTTTTTTTTTCATAGTTTCTTTCCTACCTAGTGTGAATCCTGAGGTAAACCTGCATGCTTCTCTATAACAATAAAAAAACCAAAACAAATGACTACATCCAGAAATGGCCAAGTTTACAATCGATCTTAGGTTTTTCACACCTTTTGGATTCAATGGAAGCCTCTGCTTTGCATAAAACCACACACAACAAAAAAATATGACCAAATCCCAAATATACGAATATAAAAAGAATTGATTTGAAATAAAACTTATAGATGGATGTCAACAAAAATCTCTAGCTTTGATACCATAAAAGGAACGATAACCAGATCATACCAAGCTAAGGACACAGATGCTAATCAAACACCACGATCAATAAGAGAAAGAATTCCCTAGAATAACTTTACATAAACCTTTGCAAACAAATGAGCAACAATATCATATATTATTATGGAACTCAATGCAATGCAATGAGAATGGGCCTTGCTTAAATAGGCAAGGAATAACAATCTAAGAACTAGTCAAGGTCATAGATCAAACCATAAATCAAGGAAATAACTAGTCATCAAAGAACTAGTCAAGACCATAGATTTACGAGAGAACTAGACATCAAGGATCTAGTCAACACCATAGATCAACGAAAGAACTAGTCAATACCATAGATCAAGGAAAGAACTATACCTAACAACTAGATAATATCTCCTAATATCTAAATAAGATAAAAGAAATATCCACACACATAAGTGGGTGAGGATAAATACAATAAAGGTAAATAAAGTACCTAGGTGAACATGAGCTAAGGTAAATACCTACTCTAACAGTAAATGTAGTTAGTAAAAAGGGTAATTAAGATTAATCTATGGAATGCCCGCTATGAAAAATGGTACATCTTTGAGTGATGTCAAAACCAACTAGAATGGAAAATGTGATCATAAAATGAATTTAATAAATTAGAGGTCCATGACTAATACAAAAACCTAATAAATCAAAAAGCAAATATGATGCATGATCACATGCTTTGTTTGCATAAATATGAATCAAACAATGATGCTAATGAAATAATAAAATGTAACCTTGAGAATGGGATACTTGCAACTATAGCCAAGGTCTTGTGAAATAAGGAGATTGCACTCTAGTCGGACTTGTAAAAGTTAGTAGAACCCTTGGCATAGTTAGGAATATAGTAAATCTAGGATCAATTAGGAAGTAGAATTTATGGTTGAAACATGAAATAAACTCGTTGCTACTAAGAGTGAACCCTTAAGATGATGAAACAAAATTAGTTTGAAATGTTAAATTCATCACTTCGATTCAAGGAAAATAATCTATAAGGAAAACATAGGTGTAATGTACCCTTCTATACGCATTATGATTATGAAAATATGAATTCCTAATTGGAGCAATGAATTGTGAACCAAGAATGATACAACTTAATTAGTTAACCTACATAGTTGGTTGTAATAAATTTAAGATTAAAATAATGTATTGTTAGTATTAAAAATGCTTTGAAATGAATTCAGGATAGGTTTTCTATTGATCTAATAACCTTACTTTTTATTCTTGTGAATTTTCCTCCTTGTAATGAGAGCATTTTTCCAAACCAAGTAAACACCGAACTTTCTAAAAAATCCTTAAGTCAAATATTAGAAGGAAAATTTATGTATATACATTCCTAATCACATTCAAGCTATATAAAGTTATTTCCATAAGATAAATGAGAAAATTATAAAGGAACCTCTATAGGTGAAATGTTAAATAACAACATATAGCCTAGTTGTAAAGGAACGAAGGGTCCTACGTTATAAGATATTTAAACAATTATAGCCAACTAATCAATTTTAGAGAAACAAACCTTTAACATAATAATTGAATATTAGGAGACTCATATTTGTTTAACATGAATTTATTTAATAAACGAGCTATAGATAACTAATGGAATTGGAGAAAGGAACAATCTGTAAATTATATGTTAAAGACTAATGCACTTCAAAGTAAAGTAATTGAAATTTGAAAAATAGGAAATTTTAAACCTTATGTGTTTAATTCCGTTGAAAACTATTAGGTCATATAATGGAAACCTAAAGGTAATGAATATGTAAACCATGAAAAGGCCATGTCGTGGAGTATATCTATCATATGTTTCTTATTGTTATTGGGTGAATGTCTTGGTTTACGTCGTTTGAGTAAGAAACTAATGTGTACCCTATGTTATCCTATTGTATGAGTGGGTTCATGTTTATATAAGTGTCCTATGTGATTTTGATTTTCTTTATTTGGATCTAATGTGGTGTTGTGTAGCATGTAATTAAAGTAAAAAAAAAAAATGATAGTTTTAACGTTGTATTTTGGTGTTGAAAATGTGGGCATTACAAATGGTATCAAAGCTGAGGTTCATGCTCTCGAACCTATGGGACTTATTGGAGTTATGATGATCTTGGATGGTGGTGGTGGAGATGGGAAGAGTAATGTGATATATGTTGTGATGTGACCATTGTTCTAATTGTGATATTATAAACCCACATGTTATGCATGTCAATTAGTGCATATTTGTTATCATGTTGATGTGTTTGTCATGAGATTATTTTCTCTCCTTTTTGCCAACTCAATGAGGAGTTTATATGTGATGTTCTGCTTTTTTGTGTGTGAAGATAATTTTATTGCGGATTACGAAGAATTGGATTGTTTTGTTATTATGTGATATGAAGGTGTGTTGCATGACAAAATTGGTGTATAGTGAATTGGATTTTATCATGATGTTGCCACCGTGTTGTGATGAATTGTGTGTATCACTATGTGTATTGCAATTTATTGTATATTGTAATGTTAGTTATTTTTTTCATCATGCGTATAATTCATGTAATATGTGATGGTTTATGTTGCAAATTAGGGGCATATGGTGATTGTATGACCCCTATTGTATAATACTTGCACCTTATTTGCATTATGGGGAAAAGTGATGTATTATAACTTGTGAAAGTAATGATTTTGTTATAATTTGTATATATATACCATGCATAAGATGCTATGGTTAATGGGTGTGAATAACCATTGTGTTAGTGATGTAGTAATGTGTTATGTTGCAAACCTTACACTAGAATACCCTAAGGGGAGCAACCGTCAAGAGTGTATGTGTGGAGAGAGGAGGTGTGGACCAGGTTTTCATAATTTTGAGCTGAGTAAGAGTGAGGAAGTGGAGTCTTATATAGGCTAAAAACCAACTTCTATCTGTTTAGTATACTTCGGGCTTGCTCAATATATTGTGGATGCGCACTACCTTAGGCTCAACTTATGCAAACTAGTGTCACCTGCTCTTTCCTATTGGGTTGTCCATCAGAAAATCCTATGTGATTTTGACTATGTTGAGACTTGTAGGAGTATGAAGGGATGATTCAGGAAGAGATGATGACATTTACATTATTTGATATACTCATTTCTAGTTACATGGATATTTTTATGAGATGAGGCTCGAAATACGAGTGCCAACAACTCAATGAGTACCCATTCGATGGTAGGACGAGGCCACATAGTGATTGTAATGTGCTATTTCTCAATACGTATTTTATTCGTAAATTGATCATTATCTCTTTTCTTGTAAGAACCAACAATTTTCTTGATTGATGTGTTCTTATATTTTGGGAATTTTATTTGGTTGTTGCACTAACATGTGAATGTTTGCACTAACTATGGCTAATTAGGCCTTAGTTTTATTAGTTTTAAACTTTCTTTTCATGTTTAAAAGTTTTATAGCCTAGCCCAAGGCTATTGATTTTTATCACTTGGCAGTTGAAACAGATTGTTATGCTGGTTCTAATGTCATAATGTGTTGGAATAGGGTCATGGGATTCACCATGGAATGCTTGAACCTATGGACCCACTTTATTGTATGGGGGTATGCCTCAAGGAGTTACGGATAACTATCGGGTTGCTAAACCATGAGTTATTATGTCACTTGGGTTAGGGGTGACGAGGCTCTATGTTCCTGTAGTCATAAGGTGACCCAACCTCATTAAATGGAGAATGGATATGGGACTCTATGGTTGAGTGTCTCGATATTCTTGATTGCACTCTATGTTTGAGTGACCTAATATTCTCGATGACACTCTATGGTTGAGTGACCTGATATTCTCGATAACACTCTATGGTTGAGTGACCTGATATTCTTGATGGAACTATATGGTTAAGTGACCCAATATTCTTGATGGGGCTCTATGGTTGAGAGACCCGGATTGGTTTTGGCACTATGATTCTTTCTCTTTGGGAGGTATACATAGTTGTTTGGTGATTCTTTGGGAGGTATATGGAGTTGTTTTGTGATCTATCAGAGATGTCATTGATGTTTTGGATTTTAGTGAACCAAGAATGATGTTTCATTAAAATATTTGAAATTGTGGTTATGATCTTGGCAAGAGACTCCAGTGTATCCTCATTGAAAGAAAAGGGGTCCCCAACTTATTTCTTGACATACTCCTTGAATGGCTTCAACAATTCATATGGTAATGTGTTCTCATGAATGATGGGCACTCCAATTTTTTGTACTATGGTGTTGACATCATTCTGTATCTTGGAGGCACATTCCTCATTAGAATTCAACTCATCTATAAAACGATTCGACAATTCATACTGAGAGATAAGAGTTCTCACTCATACATGTGATAAGTTCTCAGATGGAGAATCAAACACTTTCTTGCTAAAAGCACCCTAAACTTTACAAAGAAAATTGCACGACTAAACAAGGAAAGACTAACACCATTGTCCATCCATCTAGTCAAGGTTCTAATTCTAGGAATGTAACATTAAGAGAGAAACTTAAACGAATGCTTAACTAGTATGAAAACAATACAAAATCTAACTAAACACGCCTACTAATATGCTTGAATTACCTAACATGGGCCTAAATAGACCTAAAAGGGCAATCAAATGGTTATGGTTGCCACTACCAAACAAGGTGAAATGGTCTCTCCAAATGACTACTTGGTCATTTTGGATATCCATCTACTAACCCCTTTGAAGGCTTTAAACAAGGATTGGACTTGGTTATAAATCATATTTATTATTTGATATGCAAATCAAAGCATGGGGTAAAGTATAAAGGAATGAGGTGCACCCTTTTTATAGTTTTCCTTTTGGGAGAAACTTATATTTTGGTGCATGTGGGACTAAAATCCCCAAATTAGATTAGAATTGCTAATCATGATTAGCTCGTGCTAATCACAATTAGTGAATTACCAAGTGATTAAGAGGCATGAAGCGTTAATCAACCGCTTAGGGTTAACTAAGAGGCTAGGATAAGCTTTTAAATCTTGTTGAGATGTTGTAGAGGTGAAATGGGGTGATTTTGAGTGGTTGGAAGAGGGGTTTGAGTCAATACTAGGGTATATTGACCAAATCAAGGGGAAAATAAGCTTATTTAGCTTATAATCACTAATTGTATGTTTTGAAGAGGATTTTGGGTTACGATTCACCGTAATGTGGCATCTTAAATGTGAAAGGGGTTACAAAATAAGCAATATAGGTGTCAATTGGCTAAATTGGCAAGAAATGTTAGTTAATTAGCAAAAAGCACTAATTATAACATGGAATTGGGAAGAATATGAGTGATTTGTGTGTATTTTGGCAATAATATTGCAAAAACAGAATTTAGGTGTCTAGACTTGCCCCTGTTTGAGGTGAAGTTAGTGTCTTCATTTTACAACATAGTAGAAAAGCGTAAAATAAGCAGATTTGTGAAGAAAAATTAGTAGTAATGAAGGATGCCCCCTCAAGTGTCAATGGGGTGACAGAAGAAGTCAATCGATGATTGAAAATATGATTTGAAATGGATATAAGAAAATGAGGTCAAAATGGGAGCGAAAACCCTTTAGGTATTGAGAAAGGAAATAATGGATAGGGATAAATGTGGTTATTTAATTCCTCGAGTTGAGTTTTTTAGAAGAAAAATTAGTTGCTGGTAATAATTGATAATGGAGAAGAAGTGATTAATGGAGAAATATAGGACAAGCCCAATCTGTGCATCCAACCTTTCCAATAATCAACCTGATTTATATCATTTTGCCCCTAGTTCTACATCATTGGCCTTTATTGAAAATAAACAATAGTGTAAGATAACATGAAAAAGTTGAATTACTAACATTTTTCCATTACTACGTAACTCTATGCAACATACATAATGCAATGTAATAGGAGAAAGTAAAACGATGCTTAACTCCATGCAACATACACAGTGTAATGCAATACGAGTAAGTAAAACGATTCTTAACTCAATACAACATACACAATGCAATGCAATATGAGAAAGTAAACCAAATAACCTAATAGAAAAAAGCACAATCACATATACTCAAAAAAAAAATTGTTCAAGATAATTGTACCAATGTTTTTGTTATCAAACTGCAATTCCCAAACGTTTGTGTTGTAACGACAAGTGTTAAAAATGATGCCCAAGAAATAACACATGCGAGGGAAAAATGGAAGACACAAGTAGTCCCATGGAAAGCATTCATGTATTATGACATAGTACCTAGCAACTCACTATTGCACGGGAGTACCGACATAATAAACAAACACAATTTTGTTAATGGAGGTAGATCACGATGATCCGCATGTTGTTTGAGACAAGAACATAAAAAAGATGGGTTTTTAGGACCATTTTTGATGTTGAGGATAATGTAGGTGATACAGGCTTCAATTATATGTAAACCATTTAAAAAATGAAAAACCATAAAGTTTTAGTAAATCTAAAGTCAAAATTAATGTTATCATTGTGTAGCTTACTTCAATAACTTTCCAACACAAAAACAAATGGATTCATTTTGATGTTGGGAGAAAAATTTATGGCTTGCAAAATGTTGGGTGTGCCTGTGCACTCATGCAAGCACCTGTGTACTCAGGGGAGTGCTTGTGCTGGGATGCTTTTTGAGTTTTTGAGTTTTGTGAGGCAGCATGGGTGCCTGAATGCTTGTGCTGAGCTAATTTGGTGATTTTTACATTGGAGTTGGCCAACATAGGTGTTAGAGTGCCTGTGCTAAGCCACTTTGGGAATTTTTACACTATAGTTGGCCAGCATGGGCACCTGGGTGCATGTATTGAGCCAATTTGGTGAGTTTTTAACTTTTTTAGCCACCATGTGCTCTTGGGTGCCTATGCTGAGCCACTTTGGGGATTTTTGCATTGTAGTTGGCCAAAATGGGTGCCTAGGTACCTGTGCTGAGCCACTTTGGTGAGTTTTACATGCTAGTTTGTCATCACAGGCACCTAGGTGCCTGTGCAACACTGAATGCACTACCTATCATCCGGAGGCCATACATTTTTCTCTTGACATCGAAAATAATTTGTGTTTTTTTATGTTGGAAAGGTATCAAAGTGAAATATGCAACGGTAAGATACATTTGGATTGTTAACTTAATATTTTGTGAAATTGAGACCAATCAATATCAATATGTGTGACAAGGATCTTACATGGGAGAAAAGGCACTTATGTGGGAGAAAAGGATAAACGCAAGGGCACCTGGGCACCTATGCATGATAAAAGGGCACCTTTGTATATGATGTAAGGGTGCTTGATCACCTTTTTTGGCATTTTTTAATTCATTTTTGAATTTTTTGACTGTAGCATGGGTGCATGGGCACTTGTGCAATAGTGAATGTTTTACCTATCTTCCGGAGGCCATAACTTTTACTCCCGACATCAAAACGACTCCATTTTTTTTTGTATTAGAAAGGCAATGAATTGAAATATGCAATGCGAACATAAATTTAGGGGTTTGAATTTGTTTTACTATTTTTTTGGGCTTTTGAGTTTGTCTCACCAATTTGCTAATTTGGATTCTTTGACTTTTTTGACTAACATATTTGAATGTTTTGGGAGTTTTGTATGGTACTTATTTGAATGTTTTTGATTTGATAGAATTTTTCAGAACCTATGTATAGGAAATGAAGAAATTTGGATGGCCCAATGACAGACAAGATGTACAAGGGCAGAACGCCACGTGCATGCGTAAGAAAGTGAAGATGTGAAAATGCTCCCAGCGTTAGCTGGGAATATACAAAGGAAAAATATTCACGCGCCGAAGATGGATCAAGGCCAATATGGATAGGTTCAACATGATGATGAACATAACCCAATGACATGCTATGAAGGAGCAAGGATGCCCCCAACGTACGCTGGCAAAGAAGCACATGATAGAAAGAAGTAGAAGATTGTTTTGAGAAAGGGGAAAAAGGTGCTCACAAACATGACAAAAAGGAAATATTATACTCATGGATGTTTTGAAAAAAGTAGAAGAATGACATGAATCTAGCTTATAATCCTTACGATGAATAAGTGATTAGCCAAAGGCGGGAATCATGAGACAAGATACAGACTAGAATAAGAGTTTGAACAAGGTAAAAAAAGACACTTGGTAACATACTAATCCTGTTTTCTCATAGAGATCCATTTTTTGCACATGGAAATTTATTACCTCTTGGAGTGAAGATTTGATAGACAACAAGTGAAGACACCCTAGCCAATGTGTAGTAATGATTTATTTTTCAAATTTGATTTTTATGGATGGATTGCGGAAGAGGACCCGTACATTGCTCCGCTGCCAGCCAGATGTCCATTGCCCCGACGGAGATGCATTTGATCCTAATCACAACATTGCTCTACTTTCAGTCAGGCATCCATATCCCCAATAGAGATTATTGGAAATACCCCAAGAGAGAGTTATATATCAATTTTCTTTTACTTTGAGCGTTTGATTTTATCTTTATCTTTTTGATTTGATTGATTTGTTTCTTTCTGGAAAACTTATTTCACCTCTCTTGCTTGAAAAGGGGTTAAGAAACAATGATAGCTTGATGGAACGAGGTGGAAGTGATTGTGATGAAGACATTGGATAATGTCAAAAAATATGTCCAAAATTTCTTCGCAACAAGTTTTTTAGATGTTGATTTTGATAGGATCTCTAAGAGGTCAGTCTCTCTTTAATTTACCAAGGTGATAAAAGACCAATACCAAATAGATACCATAGAGATAACTGTCACAAAATGCGTGTGTATAGGCTAACCAAAATATCATCAAAGGAATGAAAATGGTAGGATGACTTGCATAAGAATAACAAGGGAAGAAAGAACATCCATGTGTATGTGATACCTGATTGCAATGTGTGTTTTTTTACCTTTGATTTTTTGAAATGCTTTCTCATTTTTTTGTATTTTGTCTTTTTTTGAAAGATGGGACTATCAAGGTCACTTAACATGATAAGATCTAACAACAATGTTAGAAATTTACTTGATAAGGAAGACTAGATGTGTTTGCTTATCAATAGTCATATTATCCCCAATCTCAATGATCATGGTGAGCTCATACTCAATAGATGACTGTGTTTTACCATGAAACGTGGACTTTGTGTGTGTAAACTTGATGTCATTATCCACAAGTTTTTGAACTTTACACCATACTTGATGGGTGCGTTGATGTGCATTTTTTAAACGCATTTGATTTTGAACTTTAAGATCATTCGAATTTTCATGAGCTTTAGAGCTCTTAGAATTTTTTATCGTAGTTGGATGAAGGAACCGTTTGGGTTTCTTGTAACCTATTATGTGACTTGTCTAATCCTGAGAAATAGGATAAGAAAGTGGATGAATAGAATTGATGTGAGAAATGACGGTGGGTTTGCCACAATCATTGATAGAAAAACAATATGATGGACACAAAGAATATGGTCCAAGAATTGAATATGATGGGCTACCAGGACGTGTCCCATAGACTGAAGATAAAGGACTACAAGGATGTGGCCCTAAGATTGAAGATGAAAGAATTCCTGAAGGTGTCCCATATAAAGAAGAAGATGGGATACTAGGACTTGGCCAAAGAATCAAAGGTGAGATAATTATAGGATGTGCCCCTAGTATAAATGAAGATGGGTTTCTAGGAGGTGAGCCACATATATAGGATGTGGAGCTACTTGGAGGTGGCCCACATATAGAAGAAGACTATGGGCTACCAGGTGGTGACCCAAGGCAAGATTGTGATGGATGAATCCTAATAGATAAAGAATGATTAGGTATTGAGAAGATATGATCTTACTCAATGGTCTTACGATCTTCCTTAGTATTCCGAAAAAAGGAATCAATTTATTCTTCCCAATACGCAAGCTTATCGAAGTCAAGATTAAATCCTTGATTGAAATCCTCTAGGGGAATTCCATAATGTGACCCAAAGAATTCTATGATCATATCCTCATATTGAGATGAATTGATTGGTATGGGTAGTTATTCTACCCTAAGAGGTTGATTGGATGAATGCCAAATGAGATTCGACTTGGATGATCGATTAGAAGGACTTTGAGTCAGAGAGCTATTCGACGGAAGAAGGGGTCATTGAGGTGATTGAGAAATGGGTTCCTGCAAAGATAGGGAGGACCTTGACTTAGGAATCATATTAGAGGAATAATTTGGATTAGAATATTAAGAAGAATAAGAAGACTCAAAATCATCGGGATTGGGATATTTGGAAGAATTAGAAGAATCAGAATCATACCACATACCATGAGTTCAAAATGGGGGAAGAGGTAAGTAAACGAGGTCTTTAGTGCAAAGAATCAAACAAGGTCTAGTTGTGATAGGCATCCTTTAATGGGAATGTTGAAACCTAGGTTCCTTACTATCATAAGTATGCAGAATTGCATGATAATCAGTCTTTTTCAGCACAAGCCTAGACATAGATAGTCTAGGGGTATCACATGGGCTATTTTGTTGACATGTTCAACAAGTGTATCACCACAACTAATGAGAGCATCAAAATGATTCTCCTCATTAGACACATAATTAACATTCTTTTCCTGATCATGTTTAGGAAAAGTATTCATATTGGGGGATTTATTAGGAGTGGATGAATCCATCTCCACGTCACCACTTTTGATTAAGTCTTGGATGTAGTGCTGTAGCTTCAAACACTTATTTGTTTTGTGACCTTTAACACAATGGAATTGGAAATATTCATTATCTCTAAACCATGATGGTTTAGGCACGTCATCCTCATAAGGCATAGTTTCAAGATATCTAACCATATTACCCACCTCTAGCTATTTTAGTATTGATGACATTGAGTCAGATAGAGGAGTGAAAGTATAATAGTTATAATCTGTAGGCAGAGCTCCCTTTACAAGCTTGAAAGGAGTATTGTTTTGAATGGCTTGTACTTGTTTATAGTCTACTATCCCATCAATAATGACGTGCTTGTTTTTATTCTGAACTAATTTTGGTTTTTCATTAGATTTAGAATCATAGTGTTCAAGGGAGAAAGGTTTTAGAGTCCCCCTAGCTAGCAATGATTTTTCAATTTGACTCCCTTTTTCGATTACCTCTTCAAACGTGTTTCCACAATGAATTTCAAGTAGAACATAATGTATGGATGTAGGTTGGGAAAAATATGCCTATAAGCTTCTTTTTAGGTATGGATCAAGGAAAACGGCTAGCTAATCCTCTTCATTGTTGTAAAAATGCAACAAAGTTTTCATTATTTTTTTGCTTCACATTGTAGAGATCCAACATGGTGACGTCATTCTCTATATTAAAAGAAAAGTGTCATACAATTTTCTTTTACCAATTCTGGACATGTTGATATGGATCCGTTAGGGATGTGAACAAACCATTCTAGCACCATTACTCCTAAACTTTGTGGAAATAGGTGCATACGATAATTTTTGCTGAATGCCACCTCTTGACATGCCATATAAAAATATTTTATATGATCACGAGGGTCACCTTTTCCCTTATATGTATCAAATTTTTGAAAATCAAAATATCTTGGGAAAGGTGCCTGCAACATGACTTTGTCAAATGGGTAAGGACATAACTCATCGAACCAATACTTATTGTTATTATTACCGGTTTGGACCTCTTGTAATGCTTGAAGGGAGTTCTTCATTTTTGACCACTCTTAATTAAAAAGTGGATCTTGTGTGGGTGGCGGTGTAGGTCTATACAAAGGGTTAAGTCTAGGTGTATGCCCACCCCAATTTTTTGTGAAAAATTCCTTATAAGGATCATTTCATGACTCCTGTCGAGGAGTTTTTATTGGGAATTTGTAAAATGAAGCTTTAGGTTTTTCCTTTGGTATAGTTTGTTTCACAACTTTTGGTTTTTCCTTTTGTATATGCCAATCCAAACTTTCCAATTGATGAGTGAGGGCTTGGACCTGTTGTTCTAATGTAACCTCTTTAATAGGCATTTCATGATGATCTTCGTTAGGAGGAGGTTGTGCATGATGAACATGTTCTTCATGGTCTTCACAAAATTTTTTAATAGGAGGCAAATAATAGTCTCCATCATTTTTGAAAGGCACTTCCTCATTAATTTTTCGTGCAAAAGTAGAGGCATGAGCTGGGTTTAATATGTCATCTATATGATGACAAGGAAATTCCACTTCCTCTTCCCCTCAAACCATTGTGGCAATGAGAGAAGGGTCCAATGTGGGAGGTAACCGAGCTCCTAGTTCCATAACACGCATAAGAACCTCATATTTGTTTTGAAAGATGTAATCGCCCAAATTGGTGAGATAACGCTCTATGTTCATACGAGGAGAATCTTCCTCTCCACCACTATGGTCAACCATGAGATTATCCTCTAAAAAAGGGTTGTCACCTATATATCAGCTCCTAATCTTTGGGATCCCATCCTTGTAGTGGGTATACTCGAGATAGGTAATATAACACGAAGAATTTCCACTAAGGTTTACTAAAATGGGACCTTAGTCAATTTTTTACAGTGTAACGATGCTAATTTTCCAAAGGAAGGTGACTATAGAATAACCATAAAATTGATAGATAAAAGAAAACGTGCGAACTAAAGATCGACAAACAAGCTACCCTAGTAAGGTAATACATGACACAAGTTTTCCTTAGAATAATACAATGACGTATAATGCTCAAAATTTAGTTAGACCAAATAGTTTATTCTCTAAGATTTCATCTAGATAAGTTTGCAACCAAATAGTGACAATACAAAATCACCAGTTAGGTCAAGTTTTCAACAAACAAGGCCTAAATGGTAAGAAAAGAAAAGAAAAGAAGGGTGTAGACCAAGTGGTGTTGAAACAAACTTGGTGTTATTTTGGTAGAGTTTCACCTTGTCTTAGGACAAGTGAATTTAAACTAGGACAACATGACACTAAGTAGATTTCGTGGTGAAAATCATGTAGTTTCAAATTTAAGAGATTCTTTCCGGTGTTTGAAAAACAAGAGTTTGAATCTAACAAATTTGACAATTTGTGAGAGCACTCAAGTATAAAAACTAAGACAAAAACAATGGCTCCAAGCTAGAAAGCTTTTTAGGTGGTTCTCTCTCTAGGTGTCACAAGATATCTAGAGTGAGCTTGATTTACCAAGGTTTCCCAAAGAGTATCTCGGATTTTCTTTACCTCTTCAGTATAATGAGCACTGAAGCACATTCAGTTATACTTTCACTGGGGTCGCAATATGGATATCTTTGATGCTAATCTCACCAACGTATACTAGTCAAGTTGGAAGTGTGGAGCACTTTCTTGTTTCGTTCACAAGGTTCCCTCTTGCGTGAACTATTTTAGGGTTCCTAGGACCACCCCCATTGTTGTAGCTTAAGGCTTATGACAAAGGGGTTATGTCCTAATTAAGCGGATATACCATAGCTCTTAACTGAAATATGTAATACAATGTTTTGAATGGTGTGTTGGTGTATTGTTTATCTTTTAGACTTAATGTGGTTTTTATCACACTCGTTCTGGCAATCTACAATCACACGTGTAGTTAGAATTTATTTTAAGTCCTCCTTCCTTTGACAAGCATTTTTAGGTCCTTCAAGCAAATAATTAGTACTTCAAAAATGTTCACAATATCATAGAAAGAGGATTAAGTGTTTTTTTTTGTTTCTCAAGATCACACTAGGTGCAAGAGAAGAACATACACAATAAATAATCCAACTAAAATATAAATTCAAGGCTTGTAATTCAACTAATTACCATAAAAATTTGCAAAGTAAGGTTTATTCCCAATTAATCCAGGTGCTTCTTAATGAAATACTAAAATTGCTTTTGGTTCCCAAGATCATGCTAGGTGTAAGGGAAGAGTGTATAAATTTTTTAGCCTTGGTTCTTTATCAAATGAAAAATATCTTAAACTAAAAGATAAAGTTTATGTCAAAACATGAAAGTTTTTTCTCTTAAGCAAAAATGTGATTGTTCCTACTTACTCCCAAACAACAAAAAGAATGGTTTAGAGGTGCTTTTGGTTCTCAAGATCACACTAGGTACAAGAGAAGAGCATACACACATCTATTCCAAACTTAATCAAAGTATGAAAACACAATCAATCCTCAAAATCTAACCCTATTTACTAAAAACAAAACCCTTTATCAAACCCTAGGACAATTTTATTAAGAATATTTCTCTAAAATCAATAATTTTACAAAAACAACATTTAAAAACCCTTAAAAATTGATAGGAATCATAAAATTGAAGTTATGGAATTTTGAGAAATTTTTGCCTTGATGCATAGGCACCCCTACTATTGCACATGCACTCATAGTCATGCACAAGGACCCCTATGTCATGTTTCACATAGTCAATGATGCAAAGGCGCTTCCAGTGAGGCACATGTGCTCACAGTCATGCAAAAGCACCTTTTTCCTGTAGATGCTCAAAAATATCTTCCGGAGGCCATAATTTTTTCTCCCGAACTCAAAATGAGTCCATTTATTTTGCATTGGAAAGGTATTGACGAGATTTACACAATGCAATATTTTTTTTGGAGAAGACCTTTATCGAGAATTTAGGGTATTCATTTTTAGAAAACTATTCATTTCTAACATATCTCAATGCTTTGATGAATGTTGTTTTGAGAAGATTTATTGAAAAAGGTCCAATATTTGATATTTCTTGGGAATTTTGACAAGGATTCACCTCCTTATATCTTGAAAAAATAAAGAAAACAAAAATCCTTCCACTAATCTTGTTGAAACAACTTTTAAAAAATGGAGATTGATCTAAGACTTTGAAAATTACTCTCAAACTTTGAAATTAATTTAAAAAGTTTGAGAAACTAATCTAAAAAGCTTAAAATTACACTAGAAAGGTTGAAATTAAACTATAAAACTTGAAATTAATCTAGGAAAATTGAAACTAATCTAAAAATTTGAAATGAAAAACTTTGAAACTAAGTTAAAAAGCTTGAAAATTGAATGCAATGGGGTATCGTTCCACTAGGCGTGCCGAATGAAAGCACCCTAAACTTTACAAATAAAATTGCATGACTAAAAAAGGAAATCTAACACCATTTCCATCAATCTAGCCAAGGTTCTAAGTCTAGGAATGTAACATTAAGATAGAAGCTTAAAAGAACGCTTAACTAGTATGAAAACAATACAAAATCTAACTAAACATGCCTACTAATATGCTTGAATTACCTAACATGGGCCTAAATACACCTAAGAGGGAAATCAAATGGTTATTTTTGCTACTCCAAACAAGGTGAAATGGCCTCTCCAATTTACTACTTGGTAATTTTGGATATCCATCTACCAACCCCATTGAAGGTTTTAAGTAAGGATTGAACTTGGCTATATATCATATTTATTATATGAGATGCAAATCAAAGCATGGTGTAAAGTATAAAGGAATGAGGTGCATTTTTTTTTATAGCTTTTCTTTTGGGAGAAACTTGTATTTTTGTGCATGTGAGACTAAAATCCCCAAATTAGATTAGAATTGCTAATCATGATTAGGCCTTGTTAATCACAATTAGTGAATTACCAAGTGATTAAGAGGTGTGGGGCCTTAATCAACTGCTTAGGGTCAACTAGGAGGCCAAGATAAGGTTTTGAAGCTTACAGAGATGTTGTGGAAGTGAATGGGGTCATTTTGAGTGTTGTGAGAGGGGTTTAAGACAATATTAGGGAATATTGACCAAATCAAGGGAAAAATAGGCTTAATTAGCTCATAATTGCTAATTGTCTTTTTTGAAGAGTATTGTGGCTTACAATTCATCGTAAAGTGTCATCCTAAATGTGAAAGAGGTTTTGTGATCAATGAAGTGCTTGTTAACTGATCAAAATGGAAAGAAACATTAGTTAATTAGTAAAGAGCACTAATTATAACAAAATAGGGAAGAATAAGAGTGATTTACATGTGTTTTGGAGATAAGATTACAAAAGAAGAATTTAGGTGTCTACAATAGCAATATATCTTGTGGGGTGTTTGTGTTGTGTTGAGTTTTATATGACACCTTGAGGCCAATTATTGGTGGGCACCCATGAACATAAGATGATTGAAATTCTAAACAATGAATACTAAGAGTTTGAGATTAAGAAATACTATAAAATAAAATACTAATTGAGAAATAAAATAAAAGATAACTACCTACCAATCTTCATAAAACATAAAAATTTAAGAAATTTCCAAATTTAGTTGCTTGCTTGTGGTCGCGCTGTACTAAAAAGTTGTTTCAAAAAACAACATGTGTCATTTTTTATTTTCTTGCCTACGTATCCTTCAAGCTTCAACATTGTGTCACATCGAGGATAATGTTCTTATAAGGTGAGGGAGATGTAGTGCCCATCCATTCCAATCCTCAAGCCATACACCTATCAGTTGATAAAGCATGGAAGCGACACATCCTAAAATTTGTTTCAGACCTGTCTCTTTTTCTTGCATAATAATACAAGCACCTTATTTGAAGTTCATAAGTATCGAAAATGAGGAGGCCTAGGCTACATTGTAGAATTAGCAATAACTGGATAGTTGCAGTGTGTCCATATTCAGAGCGCTGCTTTATTATCAATGGTAAAGCATGGATTTGTACCCTCATAATTAAATAAAATGAATGTGAATGGAGATTGTGCTGAAGGGACCTCTCTCTGTTAGCCACCTAAAATATGTCCCTTTTAGATGTAAACAAATCTGGCATGCAGAAATAAATCTAACCTAATCCCTCCACATTTTATATACACAAATTTATTAGTCTGAATTTTATTTCTACATCTGAATCTGGTTCAAAATATCTGAGTGGAAGGAAACTTCTGTTTCCATTTTTTTGTGTTGTTCTATGCAGAAGATAATGGAAAGGTTTTTCCCAAGTCTTCCAGATGAACTTGGTATAAAGCTTTCTCTCAAGATCCCATATAAATATCATCAAAATCTTAGAAAAGTGTGCAAAAGTTGAGAAGATGCTTCGAAAAACCCCGAATTCTATCAAAAGAGGAGATGCTTGAAAACATGTGATGAATACATATTTCTGGTTACAAATATTAACCACCCCATTGTTCCCAATGGGTATGAATTGAGTGTGTGAAACCCCATTGAAGATAAATGGAGAGTGATTTTGTCATCATTCCTGGGAGAGCGGGATTATTGGTTCTCATTTTTGTCTACCAGAAACTATTTATGATTTCCCGATCGGACCACCTTAATACGTGAAATCCCCAAACTTCACTCCTCTCTTAAAACAAGTTAGTGCTTTTCCAATAATGACAACTCTCCAAGAATCTATTTACCCCGCCAGAAAATGGGGTGCGTCTATGTGTGTGAAGGTGAATTTTATGGTCACGAGACACCTAGGAATATGGAAAGTGTGTGGATGTTACTTCCACATCACATTTCCCCTATAAAATAAAAATGGGCTGGATAGCTTCTTTTGATCCTCAAGATTTTCCTAGAACACAAGAGGAGAGCATACATGATTTTTCCCTCGGGATAAACAATTAACTATGTAAAACGCACAAGAAATATGATGCAAGATAATAACATCAAATGATAAATATTATGTGATTAGTAATTTGATTTAAAAACCCAAATGTCTTGGACCGATCATCCTACAAAACAAGGGTTAGTAGTTTTAGATTGATTTTTATCTTTGGTAAGTGTAGGAAGATGCACACAAAGTGTTAGTAGTTTTAGGATGATTTTTATCTTGGACTGGAGTTAAAATGAAAACATTTAGAAAAATTAAAACCATGAATAAATTATCCTATAAAATGCTTCCATTTTATAGGATACTAGGAGTGAAATACACTGGTATACACATACTGTAATTTTTGTGCATATTTGACAAACAATGCAAACACCCTATTAAGATACTAGCAGTGAAATTTTGTGGTATACACATTTTGTCTTATTTGTGTGTATGTGAAAAATGACGCAAACACTATAATAGGATACTGGTAGTGAAATTCGGTGGTATATATAGGCTGTCATTTTTGTGCATTTGTGACAAACGATGCAAACATCATAATAGGATAATGGTAGTGAAATTTTGTGGTATACACAGGTTATTTTTTGTGCATATGTGATAAATGACACAAACACCATAATATGATACTGGTCGTGAAATTATGTGGTATACAAAGGTTGTCATTTTTGTGCATATGTGAAAAATGACGTAAACATCGTAATAGGATAATACTAGTGAAATTTTGTGCTATAAACATGCTATCATTTTTTTGTATGTATTTAAAAAATGACAAAAACACCCTGTTAGGATACTGACAGTGAGGTTTTTTGGTATACACATGCTATCTTTTTTTGTGTGTATGTGAAAAAGGATGTAAATTTCGTAATAGGATACTAGGAGTAAAAATTTGTGGTATACACAGGCTGTCATTGTTGTTTGTATGTGAAAAATGACGCAAACACCGTAATAGGATACTAGTCGTAAAAAAATGTGGTATACGCAAGATTTCATTTTTGTGTGTATGTGACAAACAACGCAAAGACTGTAATAGGATACTAGTAGTGAAATTATGTGGTATACATAGGTTATCATTTTTCTGTGTATGTGACAAAGGATGCAAACATCGTAATGGGATACTAGTAGTAAAAATATTTGGTATACATAGGATGTAATTTTTGTGCGTATGTGAAAATTGATGCAAACACTATAATAGGATACTAGTAGTGAAACTTTTTGGTATAAAAACGATGTCATTTTTGTGTGTATGTGAAAAACGACGCACGCACCGTAATAGGATACTAGTAGTGAAAGTTTTTGGTATACCCTATCTATCATTTTTGTGTGTATGTGATGAACAATGAAAACACCTTATTACAATATTAGCAGTGAAATTCTATGGTATACAGATGATCTAATTTTTGTGCATATTTGACAAATGGCACAAACACCATAATAAGATACTCAGAGTGAAATAATGTGGTATACACATGTTGTCTTTTTTGTGTGTATTTGACTATATATATACACACTTACTCAGCATATGTACATGTACTATATGTAATATTTATTCTATCATGGGGTAGAGATGTCATGTCTCTATGTAAAATCATGGTTTTCTTATCAAAAAATTTAAATCAAAATCTAGATATCATAGATGTAGCTAAAAAATGTACATTGCCTAATAATGCTCCTAAGGAAATTTTGATTAATTTTTCTCACATAAGAATAAACATTCCAAACTAGGTTCATAAGAACTTTCAAAGATCTTGAATGACATGTATAAATTCTCAAACTAATAGGTATTTTACGCTTTCTATTATTTTGGTTCATGTCAGGTTTAACAACAAGAGCGTGAGGGTTACAATTCTTGATTTGAGAATTTTTAAAAATAGGCATAGACATTTAGGAAACACAATTAAAAATTCGGAAGGATTATGATTATGTTTTAGGAATTTGGTCAAATATTTGGATACATCAATACATTGGATAATCGACTTGAAGGAATTTATCAAATATCTTCAACACTTAATGTAATATTTTGTAGATAAGAACTAAAATCAAAGAATATTTTATAATTTGGTGTCCAATATATTTTTAAGTCTTCAAAATATTTCACTTCCATTTTATTGTTCAATTATTCATAACTTAAATGGAATTAGTCAAGTCATTTTCCTATTTAAATAGAATTATTATCTTTCATTGTAAAGGAGAAAGTAACATTCTATTGCATTATTAGCTTTAAAATTTATAAGGAACCTTTCCTTAAAAACATGAATAGACACCATAGAAGTAGAAGTGGGTCCCATAGATGGGCATTGCATGTATGACATCCTGTATGACATATTCTAGTCTATCGCATGGGGGTCATGAGATCTTGTTGCCAAGATATACGACTCCTGATATCTTCACTATTAATAAATACAACAAATTTCATTTTTTAATTCTGCTCATTCACCTTTACTTTCAAAGTCTTGTGAGGATATTTTTTTTGTTCCTCTATTGGTGTGCCCATTTCATCAAACAATGCAATTGCTAGTTTTTAACTCTATACTTATAGATAATAAGTTAATGATGCCATATATTAAAAGTGTGTTCCCATAAAAGTTTCTTTAGTCTTCGACTATTTCGACACTCAGTTTAAATGTCTTATCATCCTACATGAGCATTTAATATAATCTCTCCTTCCCACACTTATATCACTCTCCCCAATATCAGATGAAAAATATTTGTTTTATTTGTTTTTAGCATAGAAAGAGATTATTCATTGATTTTATTTCACAAAATCATTAGTTGTATGAATGAATGAGTGATTTTAATAACGTCTGCGATACCAAGCAATATATGGGACCTAAAGTCACAATTGGAATGTACAAAGCTACACTAAGAGCAGCCCTAAATTTTTTACATAGAACCCATTGTATTTTTGTTGCTACATCTCTTGATGTAGATAATGACTGAGATATTTGTAGTTTTAACAAGTCTTTCCTCTTCAAACAAGGACGGTAGGTTTTCTACTTTCAAAATCTCATCATACTTGATACAAATGGTATTATATGTTGTGCACTCTATGATATACTATCATTCTATTTTTACTATCCCTTCTTAAAAAAAATACACATTCTCTGTTCCCACTCTTCTTTTAGAGATACCCATTTTCTAGTTTCACAATTGTAAGATGGTGTGAATTAGTCCTTAATTGGGCCATCAAATTTTTTTCCTTCCATTCGATTCGTGCCCCTAAGTAAGGCTTTTCCCTTGGTCACAGGTAGGATTAAATTATTTTATGTAGCATGAATTCTCTCAAACAAGTTGTGTCCAAATGACTATCCTGATTTTTTCTCTCACATAATTTTTTATGATAGTGTGATAGTTTGACAAGCTATTTACATCCACGCTTTTGTATAAGGGGATAACAATACTAATTTTCCTATCCAACGTGAAGCTTTCATGAATGATATTATTGTTTATGTGTTTGATGTGTGTGTGAGGATTTTCACATCCCATTTGAGGTAGTTTACTTGCAACCCATATATATCTTAAGTATTTCCTCCTGCTAGTCGATTTATGCCTTGAATGATACCCCATGTAGAAAAGAGTTCAATTTTTGTGTTGATAGTGGGGCATGTCTTAATCTCGCTCCTCCTTGTATAGCAATTTTGCATAAATTGACCATTAGAGATCTAGAATATTGTTCTATCTATATTTTTTCTTTTCTAAAATTCTCTCTAAAACCCTTTTGAATTATACTTTCCTAAAAAAACTTGTTCTTTCCTTCTAGTGTGCATGTAAACCTCCTTTTCAGAATGAATCTATTTTTCATAGGCTTCTTAATTTTCTCCGGGAGGTGACTACTATGGAGGTGTTGTTACTAGGAAGTGTCAAAATCTGGTGATAGAACCAACATTCTCCTCTTTCTTGATGACCTCATGTCGAAAATTTGCAGTGACCAAATAGTAATACAACTCTGCGGAAAAATAAGGTCTGTAGTCCACTTTTTTGGATTATATTTTATTTTTCTACATCCATGCCTCCCTAATTAAACTAGTTGACACAATATAACTTGCACTTCCATTACTGACTCCTGAGTTGTTGTCGCAATTATTGGTAGCCACTGTAACAATTTCCTCCATAACTGCTAAAAAATTCCAACTCCACCTATGAATACACCATGTCATATGCATTATAACATGCAACACTTCCAGTCATCAGTTACAACATCTTTCTCCCGTGATAGTCACCACAACTAAAATCTTTAAACGGTATGGATAAATACTATTAAGTTTTTTTCCCTTCCCTGTTGTTGTCCTTGTTTTTTAGACTTTCTTGTAACTGTAACACCCACTATTTCAAAAACACATGACAACATAGAAAAATACAGGATATTTTTTTTTGTGAATTATTCGAAGTATAAAACTAAATTACAGGAGGACAAAAAGGATACAACTAACTCTTCGAACAACCTAACACAACTATGACCACATAAGCAATATGGAGCATCCAACACCCAACAAGGACAGTTCACCTTTATCTTTGATAAGGCACCATGAAACAAGACCAACTGCAAAATACACATTCTTGGTTAAGTGCACCCTATGGTGTAAAATCCTTTGAGGTTATGAATTTTGCTAAAACATCTTCCAAGACTTGACTTTACAATCTAGAAGGTTCAGGTTTGAATAGACCATTTCATTCTTACAAAGGTGAACATATTGCTTTTATACAATTGACTAAATAGCGTGAGATTGAGCTTTTGAAATGAGGTTCCACAAAAGACTAGAAAAGACTACCTAATTATCATGTTTGCTCAAAAGGGATACCTTCCATCTCCCACAAGGTTGCTTAATCATACTCAAGCTAAAAAAAATTGATCTAGACCTCCATTGCACAAGGTGATGAGTGTAAGCTCTAACTGCAGTGGAGAGCCATTAGGGTTCAAAACTACAGCCTTCTTGTGTAAGGATAAAAAAATAACCACGCTTAAGAGAATATTACAATGTACTTTGGTAAAGGTTAGAGTGAGATGGTCAATTTATCTCATCATCATGATCTCCTTAGTTTATTAATTGGTCCTTTAATGAGATTTAGGAGTTCAACTTGATTTGGTAAAGCTTCATTTAACATCCTCTTGATTAATTTTGACAAAGGATACACATGGGGTTCCCAAAATGGAAGTAAAAGACTTAATGTTTCACAAGAATAAGAATAAAGTTTAATTTGTAGATTAAGTTTAATGAGGGTACATAATTTTACACCAGTAGATAACTACTTTCTTTCTAATTAGGGACTCTTAATTTTATCAACCAAGTACATCTTCATTATTATCTTCTTTATTTATTCATATATGTATTCATCTTATTTTATTTTTGATTATCTTTAGAAAAAGGATTGTCAAACCACTAAAAACATGACTAGAATTTAACATTGATACCAATACCATGGAGGGTTATTAAAAATGAAAGTTTTATGACCTCAAAATAATAAATTACTGTTATTTAATGAGAATACAAAACATACGGTTATAACATTTCTATTCAACATGGAACACATGAACCAAAGGTGTCAATATATTCGATTTACACTTTGGATATGAACAAGAAGGTAACAAAAATTGGCCAAGCCATGCTACAACACTTTCATGACTACAATAATATCATAAATAAAATACACTTAAGAAGGTGATGATTGAGTTTTATTCCTAACAAAGATAATTACAGAGTTTCTCTACTGAACGACAAGACAACTTTATTTCACAAATACCAAAATCCAAGGCAAGAGGCCTTTATAACACCTTTACAAGCACCATAACAAGATTTACAACATATTTTACATTTATACAAGGAACTTCATAAATAAAACCGATGAAAACTATTACAACTCTTTCCGTTTATCTACTCGCATAATCCATCTGGACAAGTATAAGGGTCAAAGCACAATGTTGTGTCCCACTTCATGTCCCAAAAACGCGAGTAACAAGTTGGGCGGGATCAGAAATCGAGGGTGTTCGCGCGAACACCCCTTTCACGTGAACCCCCTTCGCCTGAACTGCCACGTAGGATGAAGAAACTAGTTCGCGCGAAAAGGGGTTCGCGCGAACACCCCTTCGAGCGAACCCCTCGAATTCAAATAATTTTGGCGGCAAAAAGTTATATATAGATATTTATATAGTTTTGGGCAGCGGATTTAGGGTTTAGGGGGGTTCACGTGAAGGGGGGTTCACGCGAACCCCCTTCACGCGAACCCCCTTCGCGCGAACCCCCCTATGTGGCACCTATGTGGCACTTATGTGGCACATTTTGGCGCCAAATCCATTTGGAGGATAATTTTATGCCAAAATGTGTCATTTAGGTGCCACGTAATTAGGGTTAACGAATGAATAAAATTACAAAATTTTAACACAAAATACAGAATTTTATTAGCTTTCTAAAAATATAATTTTCATTTTTAAAAATATGTTTTACTATTTATTTTTTATATTTTGCTAACATATGGTATTTTAGGACAATCGATCATACACAATCAGCCCAATTTGAAAAATAGCAAAAAAATATCAAAAAAATTGAAAAAATTAAAAATTACTATTTATTGAAGTCTTCTTCTTACCTGTGAAAAAAAAATTCAATTTCGATATAAATCTTAAAATTTATTGGTATAAACATTTGTACGCCATTTATTTGAAAATATTTTTACTAAATAATTAATTAAAAAAAAATATAAGTCCAAAAAATATGAAAATTTGACAGCACCTCAAAATTCAAATCTTGAACATATATCTAAAATTTCATGGAGAAAAAATAAATTTTCATTCAAAAAAACCACCCGAGGACAGTCATTCCTCTTTTATAACATAAGAAACAACGTATGAATAAAATTAAGAAAAAGACCTTTTTTTTGCAATTTTTTTAAAAAAAAAATTGATATGTATTCTACACTCTAAATACAACATTTCGTTAGTTTGTGGAATTTCATGAATGTGTACGGTTTTATGGCTATTACCTTTAGAAAATCAATGAAACTGAAAATTCATGTTTATAATGGTACAAAACATACCAAAAAGTGGGACAGTTTATTGTGCTTTTACCCATAACTCGAGTCAGTTTGTGAGAACTGAGCATGTTAAGACTGCACATTGCAACAATAAGCTAACATTTAACAATGCCATGAAAGGAATGTTCTACTTCAAGAAAGGAACAAAAAAAAAACCACTAATCAACATTTTTCACACGAGGTAAAGATTTATACCAACCAAAAATGTGGAGGTCAAATATTCTAGTAAGAACAATATCTATTGAGATTTCAATCAAAAGTATTGTGTAATCCTATGGATTACGTGATTGAAATATAATACTTAATCCATCCATCTCGAAAAGAAAAGAAAAACTTAAGAAGTTG
Source organism: Taxus chinensis (assembly GCA_019776745.2). Taxonomy (NCBI): domain Eukaryota; kingdom Viridiplantae; phylum Streptophyta; class Pinopsida; order Cupressales; family Taxaceae; genus Taxus; species Taxus chinensis. The sequence continues at coordinate 67,403,344 of CM034153.1, read as the reverse complement.
AAACATACTAGTTACGATCATAGACGTGAAACAAAAAAAAGTTATCCAAACCTTCCAGGAGGAAGGTTTCATAGCAATAAGGGTGTGTACCCCTCCCAAAGTGTAAATCTATAATTTTAGTTTTAAGCAAGAAGTTTACCACCTCCCATTACAAGATCCCTTAAAAAGTAATACATGCTAACATAATCGAAACCACTCTTCAAAAGCATTTAAAAGAGTCACAAAAAAAACCATTAATCTTAACCATGAACTTCGTCATAATCGTCAACTAATCTAAATAATATAAAGACAAGTAATCCCCAAATATAATTAATTATTTTTCATAATTTTCCGACATAGGCCAACAATGCATTTCAATAGATATAATAAATTCCATTCGTAATCACATGAAAAACCTCATGACGTATCAACAATGTCACGAGTTAACAAGAGTCCTATTTCAATAATGACTATGGCCATCCTAAACACCTTTCAAATTCTCACCATCACAGAGGTTTGGTCATGAACTTATGACCATTAATGATACATTCACTAACGATTCACAAGACAATCATCAAGAAGCACATAACAGAAGCTAATCAAATATAATTCCTCAATCATATCTAACTCCGACCTCTAGCAACTATCTAAAAATGTTCATAGTCCTCTTGGAAAGGGGCGACAATACTTAATAATAGATTTAAATTGCAATGTAGTCATGAGAACCAGTCCCCCCCTTTTTTTTGCTTTAAATATAATAATTTACTAGCTTGGCCTAGATAAGTAGGAGGGAAATTTTTTAGGATATTTAAGAATCTAACTTCACAATCGAGCTAACTAAGATACTATATTTTTCCTAAAAAAATCTCCTGCTTCGATTCAATACAAATAAGAAGTAACTTAATGATCTCAAACTCAATTCATCCCAAAACCGCGCGAAACAAAATTGACGATTGTTTCCACTTTCGGCTGATTCGGCTTTTCGCGTCCCATTCAAATAAAACTAACTTAGCTAGGTACAACATACACTCAAACCCTCATCTCCTGCACTATATCCTATCAGTGGGATGCATCCCCTTAGCAACCAAATTTTGGATAACAGATCAATACTTCAACAAATTATGCAAACCAAGGAAAAAAAATAAAATAAATATGTGGCAATTCGGTATAAAGAGGACCACGATCAAAAAAACATTATGGCACCTATATAAGTAATAATAACTTAATAAATTCGAGGACCTTCCTTTCTAGAAGCAACTATTATAAATAAACCAAAGTTCAGGGTTCTATCGACCCATTAAAATTTGAACAAAGACTTGGTATTACATCCAATAAGAGTAAACTTATTCAAGGATACGAGCTAGCATGCTCTCTAAGAATCTCACACACCATCAAAATATAAGTCAAGTAGACGGTTATACCAACCCGTAATGTCCTTGCACAAACCAATAGACAATATACGCTCATACCTGAATGGTGATCAAGAGAAGACTGAAAAAGCAAAAAAAATAACCCAACTCTCGGGTTTAATAGTCATGGTGTGGAGTATATTTCACCTTACTGGAGGGGATTGCAGGAAATTTCTAGCCGTACTATACCACTCACAGCCAGTAAAAATAAAAATATTTAAGAAAAGGTGAAATCCCCCTTTATTCTTTACAGCCCAGTCTCTCTAAACCCAGCGATTTAGAAGGGGAAACCAGAGGGCAACATTACACTCAGGGAAATAAATAACTAACAAAAAACCAAACCATTTCAAGATGTCATTCAGGAAGAGAATCATACATTTCATGGAAGTATATAAACAAATAGTAGAATATTACAAAGTCTAGGTTTAACATGCATGAAAGGAGTTTCCACTAGTCGCCCAACCTGCAATTATTTCTCCATAGGCACACGTGGCTAGACAAGGCGCTTCAAAACTCCCGAACTAGATCTGTTCAAAGATTTACACCCCTTTTTCCAAAATCTCCTCCAACTGACGCGGGCAACAACTTAACCCTAAAATTTTCTCCCCAAAATGTAGGCCAAGGAGTCAATAAAATCAATTAAATGAGGATAGGTGGCCAACAAGGTGAAGTAATGGGTGGGTGTCATTAATTTCACGCACTAAAAGATTTTTCAGGTGCTCAACCACCCTCCATGCCAAAAGGGAAATAAAAAATTTGAAACATTAGAACAAAACCATATTTTGCAAAGGAAAAAGAGGATTATGCTTAGCCCAAATAATTTCATTTCGTGGAGACCACGTGAAAAGGGCCAAGTCATTGCTGAAGTGGTGAGAGGGGGTAGGTGGAAGAGTCAAAAAAAATGTTGGGTATAAAACAATAACCCCCTTCTAAACTCTCGCCAGACACAACCCCCTATGCATTCACAAGATAACAATTAAGGAAGAAGGGAATCCCATTACTCGTACGCCAACCAAAAAATTAAACTGCATATGGCTCACATGCTGGAGGAAGCAAAAAGAAAATCATATTTTCCTTTAATTTAAACGATTAAAAAAAGCACGGACACAGGTCCGATCGACCGAGAGGAAAAGAATATATGTTGGAGTTTTGAAGGCAACACAGGACAAGGACTAACCATGGTGTCACGACGGGGTAATTCCCCTCTTTAGCACATAACAAGGTTCGGTCTACGGGAGTGAACAGAACGATACAACAAAAACGACAAAGAGATAATTAATATTAATATCGATCACAAACGACAATAAAATAAAATAATAGTAATATAAAATAATGGTCGATCAACACATAACTTAATAATATCATTATTATCGTTATTTATTTATTTTTATAATTTTACCACTAAAAAAATAATAATTCTAATTCATATTAATAATGACGGACAACCAAGCTTGACAATTCGAGAACACAATTTTCCTTTAATAGGAAACTCGTAACGGGTGTTGCGGGGGCCAACAACTGGAAAAATCAACAACGACACAAGAAGGCACGAAGAAGAGGGAGAATGATAATTATTCCCTACGACAAGTGCGAAGTCAACAAAGGATTAAAAGGAGCACAATGACGTTCACGCTTAGCAACAAGGTCACTGAAGTATGAACAAGTGTAACGTCGAACGTGCATTACAATAACTAGATCCAATCCCTTGCTTGTTTCCTATCATATATTTTAGTTCAGGCGTATCCATTTTCGTATCTGGGGCCAATTATTATTTTGGTACTCCACGCTGTCAAATGCTATTTATCCGTGTTGAGGTTGAGTGGCTCGATTTTTCCTAACAATGGTGTTGGGGAATCTTCCACTGCGAGTGTAGTGAATTTGTTTATAGCATATTTCTACTGCTCAGTTATAATATCTCACCTAGTTGAGTAATCCTATTTATATCGTTTACCGTGTAAATTATGATTTTGTGAAAAACATGTAGTCTCCTCCTTTGAAGTACTTCGTTGATGTTTCTAGCCTGCTTGGTCTATCAGACATTTAGATATTCTTGATCAAGAGTTCCATGGCTTTTGTGTTTCATTGTTTGTATTTTTCTTAGGTTGAGATGATCATTTCTTTGCCAGAGGAATCAAACTGTTCCATATAATTTATCGTTAAAATATTTTGTTTCATGAGTGTTGGAGAATATGAGTGGTGGTAACATGTCATGTCCACTTCTAAGTGGAAGTAATATTTCTATGGCTGCTTTTTAAGTATATGATAGCAGAACAATACTATAGAAGAAATATATGGTTATTTTTTGTTGTCTAAGAGGAACATTCAAAAACAATAGTAGATGTATAAGAATGATCTGGTAGTCTCTTTTTTTTTTGCTCTCAGTAATGTATTCATGTAGGTGGTTTCCCTTCCTTGAGTATCAATATATTATTCTACAATAACTCTTGTTTTCACCTTGATAAAATATTATGACATTGTTCAACCCCTCATCCCCATAATTTGCAACTCCTACGCAATTGCTAGACAAAAGGCTTAGACGGATGTTGTTACGAATAATGGGTCCCAGTAACGTCAACAATTATTCGACTGCACCTGAAATATGACCCCTTTCGGCTGACACTGTTTGTATCAGAGTTGAAGCATATTGAATACAGGATCACGCCACATGGCGTTCATCGAACGCACAATGTACCGAGCAACTGCCGCGCAAAATAATAGTGTCGTTTTTCACAGCAGCTACAGTGAGTGTTAAAACTAGATCAATCCAATCTTCACCTACACTGCGTTTTGAATAAATGTCAACAGCCCCATGGTTTGGCCTCTGTCTCCTCATCCAATTATATGATTTTACATACTTGAGAATATCCCTTCAAATAGTTCTTAACTGCCTTTGAAGGAAAATTGTGAGAAGCCGAACAGGCGTCATCGTTATCTTCTGCAGAAATTGGAGAAAATTGGACAATAATTTCGATAGTGTAATTGCCCTCATTTTTAAAGACTGTTTAGTCAAGTCAGCAAAATTTTGTTTCACATCTAGCAAATGCTTTTCCCTCAGTAGTGATTTTTCATTTTCTGTTTTCCTATCTATATACCTCAATCCTGGTTTTTTCATTTAGAAAGATCCAAACAGCCTCTGGCTATAGGTTTCCTTTTCTGGCTAGAAATTCAATAATTTGTTTCGTGTACAATATAGACTTCCGATTACCTATTCACAGGCTATCCGGAGTTTCTCGTAGCATCTGAACGTTCTCCAAAAAATTTCCTATAATTTGTTTTTAAAATATACAAGACAAATAACTTACTCATACATTTGCAGTGGAATATCACCAAAGAAACAATCTAGCATGTTTTTCTGAATAAGTACCATTAGCGTCTGTAGCCCTAACACTGCATTCACTAATTTTCTTTGTAATCCTCTATTCTTGGGTTCATTGGGAATAAATTTTTTAACTTTCTTCTCCAACTTTTTCTCTTCATGGTGTACCCAGATTTCATCCTGAAATCTGTGACTACCTTATTCGAAAAAATTTCATATTTTTAAAATAATGGGTCATTTTATGTTTTTATTGTCTAAAAGTTCTTGTATTGCGTTAAGATATTCCCAAAGAGTCATATTAGTCTTTTTCGTCAAATACCCAGATGCCCAAAATTGTTATATTCTATCATTGGGATTTGTCTGCGGGAAATTTGTATTTAATTATTTTGAGCCCCGTTTGAGGCTCTTTGTGATCTGTTTTAACTCTGTTATGATCGAACATATCATTATTCCCTTGTACCAGAAGGATTTTGACAAGGAATAAGTTTTGAGCTTTATTTATAACTTTTGACAAATTTTTGTATTTTTGTGTTGTCCCGTTTCGTTTTCTGTGAAATTTCTCTAGAACAATTCCTTTGCCGGGTAAGCCTTATTTTTGTCCTGGAGTAGCTAGAAAACATATATGCACTTTATGCCCAGAGGAAGTCACCATTGAGGTTTGGATCACTGGGAAAAAGTGAAGTCGTGCATGAAAAGCCCCTGCGGGGATGGACGCATTTTTGAAAAACAAAGGATTCAAGCTGCAATGGGAAAAATGGAAGCAGCAAGCAAGGTGAGAATTTTGTACCTGCTTAGCAGGGTACTTTTTCCCGTGATATAAAATTCACTTAATCTACAGTGGGAAAGTTAGACGCTGCAGGCAAACGGGAATTTATTGCCTGCCTTGCAAGGTAAAAATTCTCATGGTGAAATAAAAGAAAAGTGACTTAAGTGAAATCATGGGATTTTATTGGTTGCCATGCAAGGTAAATAATTCCATTGTCAAAGTCAAATCACTTAAGCGGATCATGAGATTTTTGGGGCTGCCTTGCAGGGTAAAAATTCCCATTGTCATGTGAATTTTAAAGATAGAAATTCCTTATTCCAAAAAGTGCGACCCACCTTGGGTGAATAATAATGCAGTAAATAAATATTTGTTAATATTTATTCACCCAATTTTGGCACCCATACTTGTGGAAAAGTCAACAAAGGGAATTGGACATAAGGAATTTAAAAATAGAATTCTAAAATTAAATAAATTTAATTTATTTAATGTAGCCAGTTTTGAGAAGGAATTAATACTTTTTAAAGTATTAAATGATTATATTAATTCCTATTTTCAGTGGTTATGGTCAAAGCATACTGTGAAGCTTAAGTGAAGTGAAGTGTGGATGATTAGATTGAATTAATTTAATTGATTGGATGGTTGTCCTTAAACATGCTATATTTAAAAGAGAAGAGCTTGATTTTTAATTAATTAATTGCCTTTAATTGTTGGGGCAATTATTAATTATAGAATTGTGAGGGTTATATAAGCATGAGCAACCATATGGGTGAATTATTTAATTCACAGGTAAAGAATTGCAGCCAAGAGGAAAAGTGCGACCCCATTTGAAGAAGGATTTTGCTCGGGCAAGGTGGAAACAAGGCATTTGAAGAAGGATTTTGCTAGGCAAGGTGGCAATAAGGCTAAAAGCTTCCAAAGTTGGCACATGCTTTGAAGGAGGTTGATCTTTGTCTGCATAATTGTTTGCATAAGTATTACAGGTGCTAAGGAATTCATTACAGGTGTTTTTCAAAAAAAAAGGAACTTATATCAATGTCCAATACATTGAATATTTTTTCCGAATCTAAAGGACTATCTAGATCTGCACCAGTTTTGAAGAATTCTAGTCAAATAAGAAGAAAAAGAAATATTCAGACAAAGATAGAAAAAGCTATGGGCAAGAAAGATGAAAAATAAAGCACAACGGAGTCATGCATCACTTCCAAATTTGCAGACATAAGAGATACAGATCTAGTCTCATAACCTCTTGTTGAATTGATAGACAGATCCAGAGCAGGAAAGACTTCACTCATGCATGCAAGAAATAATTCACTCATGCAGTAGAATTATTCGAGCTACAACTTTTCCATCCACAGCCCAGTTGCCAGAGTTTGTTATACAGGTGCAAATCCATATCCAGATGTAGATGCAGATGTAGATGCAAATCCATATGCTGATCCAGATCCAGATCTCATAGTTGCAAAAGCTTCCGACACAAAGGCTTCATCCTCTTGTTTTAAATGTAGCCTGTGAAGAAGTCAGTGCGTAGAAAATTCCTGCCAAGATCTTGTGAAAATGCTCCCATCTTCCAGTTGATTCCTTCATTGAATTTTCATTCATTTGAAGTGCTTTCCAGAATTTTTAATTGCTCATATGAAATTAAAAATAAGAATGATGAGTTATCTATGGCAAACATTGTATTGATGCACGTACTAGAGAAGAACTATAAAAGCTTCAAGGATAAAAGAGAAGACAAGGCGAAGGAAAGATCTAGTCATTTCTAATTCCAGTCATTTCCAATTCCAGTCATTTTCAATTCCAGCTTGCTTCCAGATGCTCCCAGATCCAGTTTGGTGAGAATCAAAGGCAAAAGAATCAGCTACATACAGACATGAAACAGGAAAAAACTACAGCTTTCCTCTTCCTTCTTCTTTTCTCCGACAAAATAATTGAGCGATCAATTAAATTATAAAACTTAAGTGATTGGATTAAAAGCCATTACTTGAAGAAGTCAACTACTTGGAGATAGGTGGCGGACGTGCAAAATAGAAGGTTCTATTTTTAGTTGCAAATCATACATGTCATGCAAAGGGGAATTCTAGGATGGAGATTGTCAATTGTTTCTTTCCTCCAACTTCCACATGTGCCAGTTCAACTAAAATTTTCCAACTTGTAATTGCCCCTCTACATTCTATAAGTAGAGGAAGAATCTTTGGGTGAATCGATCATAATTAGTAAGCAACAATCTTATGTTCTAGACTTTGTACTGAACCCCTGAGAGAAACTCGGAGCAAAGGAATACAAAGGAACTTAGGTTTCCGGAGAATTTTGTGTCACAGTGTACTGTGTTTCTTGTTTTTAAATCTTAAATCTCTGAAGTAAACTTTGTGTTATTTTAGATCTGAATCTAGAGCTGCCTTTGTTTTATAACTCTGTGTGTTCATATCTATTAAGTTTCTTCTATGTGCATACAATTAGCTCTACTATATACTAATTGGGATGCACATATTCCCCATTTATTCTCTGTATTTCCTTTACTTCCTTCTATAAAATACTTCCTTTCTTGAACAACTGCTTACTTGTTGTAGAATTTCTTAGTTATGATTCATGAACTAAGTGGTTAAAGTAAAACCCCTGATAGATAATAACACATTTTTATTGACATATCTGACACGGGAGCCTCACCGGTTAAATGAGGAAGATTTATCTCATGATTGCCTAGGTTTTGTGCTATGTAGAAAATCTAGCCAACAGTTTTTGGTGACTCTGTTGGGGAACAACTATCTTTGCAGATCAACGCTTATCTATTGAAGATTGGAGTGTTTTCCACACAAATCTCAACCTGGCTGAACGTCCATTCACCCGATCTGTGAAGGCGCAAAGAAGGATTGATCATTTCTTTAGGCTATAGGAGCAATTCAATTTCAATCATCCTCCTCAAGTTAGAAGCTGTAGATCCAGTATTTCACCAGGAAGAATAATGCAAACGCATCCAGATCTGGATCCCCTATAACACATTCCAGCTGCTGGAATTATTCATCAATTCTACACAAGAAGAAGATGTGCCCCGCTCATCATGCAGAACCAGATAGTACCTGTTCCATGGGGTGTAGCCTTTGCAGCTTTGAATCTGACAACTCCTATACATGATCTACCTAAAGGGATGAGAAATAATTTTCTAAAATTCTTTGGAGATGGCAAGCAGAATCTAGATGACCACTTGGCTGCGTTTTTTATATAATGTAGAGTTCTTGCAGTCGAACATGAAGATTTATCTATTAGAATCTTCATAGAGACTCTACATGACTTGGTTGGAGAATGGTTCTACCGGCTAGCTCCTGGTACCATAATCAACTGGAATACTATGCGGGATGCATTCCTAAAAAGATTCAAGGCAGCTGAAGATTCTAGCATATTGATAACTCAACTCACTCAGCTGAAGAAGGAGCCACATGAGCACATGTGGGATTTTATTGCAAAATTTCAAAGATTACTGTACAAATTCTGGCTTTTTCTTCTCTGAATGATGAGAATCAAAAAGTATTCTTCGTCAATGCTTTACTTCCTGAAGTAAGCTATCAACTCCGAAGAGCACGTCTTGCTGACTTGTTAGCAGCCCAAAACATGGCGGTTGAAATTGAAGATGATCTCATCATGGTTGAAAAGATAAATAACAACACTTCTATAGCCGAAAGTTCATCCTCTGCTATTACATCTGATTCACTATTGCAAAAGTTAGCAAATGAGATGATGCAGATGAAGAAACAAATGACTCAAATGGCTCAAGGCAACAATACTGCCCCTTCTCGGAATTTCAACAACGACTGGAACCGCATTGCTAGTTCCCAAAGATTAGCAATTGAAGCTGCTCCCAGAAACAACGTGGAGATGAATGAAGAAGACCAAGAAGCTGATGCTGATCAGCTTGAGGATGATGATTTTATAGGACTTGCTGGTGACTCCAACATTAACTACCTGAATTACAAATTTGAACATGATGATGAGAAACTTCATGAAGATGATCATGGTCATGCATATGCAGTACTTATAAGATCACAAACTCGCCTAGTTGAGGCATTAGTAGACAAGCAAAGAAGGGGCATTTCTTTGCCTTCTTCTTTAACTCCTTGAAGTAAGCATGCGAGCTCTTCATCTCAACCATAGAAAGCGGATCAGGTATCTGAATCTATTTATTCTTTTGACATTTTTGATCATGCCAAGAAAACTAAAGTTCAAATGTTAGAATCTGAATGCCTGAGATTTTTTCTGAGTAGTTAAATAGGCTAGTCAAATATGTACAATCACCAGGACAATCCAATACATCAAAAGGCCTTTTGCCTAAGCCCAAAAATAATCCTCCACAAAACAACACTACAGTTGTTAAACCCTCACCATCTTCTGACAGGGTGGAACCTTTCTATGTCTCCTTATTGCTTAATGGTTTCAAGTTAAGCAATTGCATTCTAGATTCAGGTGCTTATGAAAATTTCATGCCAGCTAAATTTATGGATGCTTTTGGGCTTACCCTAACGAAGACCATAAAAAGGTGCTACTCCATGGAGAGACAAGTCCCTTTAATCGGACAAATCAAATATGTGCAAGCTGTTATAGCATCTTTTCCTAACAAGAGATTAAAGATGACAATCTTAGTTGCAGATATTCCTGTCTCCTATGGGATGTTACTGAGTAGAAACTTCTACAAAGAGCTATGAGGAGAAGTAAAGATGGATTGGTCCTATGCGCACATTCCTATCAAAGGGCTTAACCATAAGTTGGAGTCAGAAAAGAAATCCAGTTACACAGTTACAAAATCTGAGGATCCTAGATCTCAGATTCTTTTTCAGGAATCTGACAGTGGGGTCTATTTCTTAGAAATGGATAAAGATGTACTAGAACAAGAATTTCAACCAGAGCCAAAAACAACAAAAGAAGAAGAAAAAGTTTGGACTCTGGAGTTTAAAGGCACATGTTGTTCTTTTAGATCAGGTGCTGGCGCTCTACTGATATCTCCAGGTCATGAGGTATTTCTATACTCCCAAAAGCTGATGTTTGAGAACACCAATCATTCGACGGAATATGAGGCATTGCTTCTAGGAACAGAGCAAGCTAAAAATAAAGGAGTAAAACTCCTCAAATCCCAAGGAGATGCTGAACTTCTGGTAAAGTAGGTCTGAGGGAAAATTCAAGTCAAAAGAGATAAGCTGCAGCATTACAGAGATAAAGTGCTTTCCGCCACATTCGATTCAGCCTTCTCTATTGACTTCATTCCAATAAATCAAAACTCCAAGGCAGATTCTTTCGTAGTCACAGCTATACTATTGAATCCAGATAGACCACCGTCTATATTCAGACAAGGAAACTATAAAGTGGAGATGGTTTACCACCCCAGAGTCCCTAAACAAACATCTGCATGTCTACATGTTGAAGGGAGTAAATCACCACCACGACAAATAGTCACAGAAAAAGTTGATCTAGGTTATGATGACAATAGTGGAATAGTCCAACCAAAAGGTAACAAAATCCCCAAGGGTTTAGTTTCCTTAGTGGAGACTTTCAACAAGCATGATCAGTACCTAGAGAAGAACAAGGAATATGATGATAGTTCTTCCTTAGAAATGCAACAGATAAATCTGGGAATGAGAGAAGTTGATGCCGACTTACCCACCGCAGAAAGAAGAAAGGATGAGCCACCACCAGATGAAGTTGATAAGGACTTGCCCAGAGTATTTGACAAGAAGGCCAAAGAAAGAAAGTTCAAGATCAAAGACTGGGTACTCTGGTGGGACAAAAGATATGAACAGAAGGGCATACACAACAAATTTGATCCACTCTGGAAAGGGCCCTTTCTGATCAAAAGAGCTGCAGGAATGGATACTTTCTTCCTTGCCTACCGAGATGGAATTGATTTTCCATTGCCTTTCAACGGGAAACATCTGAAGCTGTTCAGGAAATGAAAAATCAGGTTAAACCCTGTGTGTATAGAAATAAAACTTTGTTTATTTTTTTCCCTGTTTTGTTTTTGTTTCTGTATTTTGTTTATTTTCCTGACCCCATGCCCAAAAGACAAGACACGAAACCAGAGATGCTGGGATCTCATCTTTTCCCTTGTCATTCTGACAGAGAAAAAGATGTCCACAGATGGAGCCAACTGGTGTACCCAGATTTCATCCTGAAATCTGTGACTACCCTATTCGAAAAAATTTCATAATTTTAAAATAATGGGTCATTTTGTGTTTTTATTGCCTAAAATTTCTTGTATTACATCAAGATATTCCAAAAAATCTATATTATCCTTTTTCGCCAAATACCCAGATGCCCAAAATTGTTATATTTTGTCATCGGGATTTGTCTGCAGGAAATTAGTATTTAATTATTTTGAGCCCCGTTTGAGGCTCTTTGTGATCTGTTTTAACTATGTTATGATCGAACATATCATTATTCCCTTGTACTAGAAGGATTTTGACAAGGAATAAGTTTTGGGCTTTATTTGTAACTTTTGACAATTTTTTGTATTTTTCTGTTATCCCGTTTCGTTTTCTGTGAAATTTCTCTAGAAAAATTCCTTTGCTGGGTAAGCCCAATTTTTGGCCTGGAGCAACTGGAAAACATATACGCACATTATGCCTGGAGGAAGTCACCATCGGAGGTCTGGATCACTGGGAAAAAGTGAAGTCGTGCACAGAAAAGCCCCTGTGGGGATGGGCGCATATTTGAAAAACAAAGGATTCAAGCTGCAATGGGAAAAATGGAAGCAACATGAAAGGTGGGAATTTTGTACCTGCTTAGCAGGGTACTTTTTCCCGTGATATAAAATTCACTTAAGCTGCAGTGTGAAAGTTAGAGGCTGCAGGAAGGGGGGAATTTATTGCCTGCCTTGCAGGGTAAAAATTCCTATGGTGAAATAAAAAAAAAGTGACTTAAGTGAAATCATGAGATTTTATTGCCTGCCATGTAGGGTAAATAATCCCATTGTCAAAGACAAATCACTTAAGCGGATCATGGCATTTTCGGGGCTGCCTTGCAGGGTAAAAATTCCCATTGTCATGTGACTTTTAAAAATAGAAATTCCTTATTCCAAAAAGTGTGACCCAACTTGGGTGAATAATAATGCATTAAATAAATATTTGTTAATATTTATTCACCCAATTTTGGCACCCATACTTGTGGAAAATTCAACAAAGGGAAGTGGACATAAGGAATTTAAAAATAAAATTCCAAACTTAAATAAATTTAATTTATTTAATGCAGCCCCTTTTGAGAAGGAATTAATACTTTTTAAAGTATTAAATGATTATATTAATTCCTATTTTGAGTGGCTATGGTCAAAGCACACTGTGAAGCTTAAGTGAAGTGAAGTGTGGATAATTAAATTGAATTAATTTAATTGATTGGATGGCTATCCTTAAACATGCTATATTTAAAAGAGAAGAGCTTGATTTTTAATTAATTAATTGCTTTTAATTGTTAGGGCAATTATTAATTATAGAATTGTGAGGGTTATATAAGCATGGGCAGCCATATTGATAAATTATTTAATTCATGGGTAAAAAATTGCTGCCAAGAGGAAAAGTGTGCCCCCATTTGAAGAAGGAATTTTCTCAGGTAAGGTGGAAACAAGGCATTTGAAGAAGGATTTTACTCAGGCAAGGTGGCAACAAGGCTAAAAGCTTCCAAATTTGGCGCATGCTTTGAAGGAGGTTGATCTTTGTCTGCATAATTGTTTGCATAAGTATTACAGGTGCTAAGGAATTCATTACAGGTGTTTTTCAAAAGATAAGGAACTTATATCAATGTCCAATACATTGAATATTTCCTTCGAATATGAAGGGTTATCTAGATCTGCACCAGTTTTGAAGAATTCTAGTCAAAGAAGAAGAAAAATAAATGTGTAGACAAAGATAGAGAAAGCTATGGTGAAGAAAAATGAAAAAGATAACACAACAGAGTCATGCATCACTTCCAAATTTGCAGACATAAGAGATATAGATCTAGGCTCAGAACCTCTTGCTGAATTGATAGATAGATCTAGAGCAGGAAATACTTCACTCATGTGTGTAGGAAAGACTTCACTCATGCAGTAGAATTATTCGAGCTGCAGTTTTTCCATTCCCAGCCTAGTTGCTAGAATTTGTTATGTAGGTGTAGATCCATATCTAGATACAGATGCAAATCCATATGCTGATCCAGATCTAGATCTCATAGTTGCAAAAGCTTCCGACACAAAGGATTCATCCTCTTATTTCAAATGCAGCCCATGAAGAAGTCAGTGCATGGAAAATTCCTTCCAAGATCTTGTGCAAATGCTCCCATCTTCTAGTTGAATCCTTCGTTGAATTTTCATTCATCTGGAGCGCTTTCCAGAATTCTTAATTGCTCATATGCAATTAAAAATAAGGATGATGATTTATCTATGGCAAACATTGCATTGATGCATGTACTGGAGAAGAACTGCAAAAGCTTCAAGGATAAAAGAGAAGACAAGGTGAAGGCAAGATCCATTCATTTCTAATTCCAGTCATTTCCAATTCCAGCTTGCTTCCAGATGCTCCCAGATCCAGTTTGGTGAGAATCAAAGGCAAAAGAATCAGCTACATGCAAACATGAAAATTGACAAAACTGCAGCTTTCCTCTTCCTTCTTCTTTCCTCCAACAAAATAATTGAGCGATCAATTAAAGTATAAAACTTAAGTGATTGGCTTAAAAGCCATTACTTGAAGAAGTAAACTACTTGGAGATAGGTGGCGGACGTGCAAAATAGAAGGTTCTATTTTCAGTTGCAAATCATACATGTCATGCAAAGAGGAATTCCAGGATGGATATTGCCAGCTGTTTCTTTCCTCCGACTTCCACATGTGCCAGTTCAACTAAAAGCTTCCAACTTGTAATTGCCCCTCTACATTCTATAATTAGAGGTAGAACCTTCGGGTTAATCGATCAGAATTTGTAAGCAACAATCTTGTATTCTAGACTTTGTGCGGAACCCCTGAGAGCAACTTGGAGCAAAGGAATACAAAGGAACTGGTTTCCAGAGAACTTTGTGTCACGGTGTATTTTGTTTCTTGCTTTTAAATCTTAGATCTCTTAAGTAAACTTTGTGTTATTTTAGATATGGATCTAGAGCTGCCTTGTTTTATAATTATGTGTGTTCATATCTATTAAGTTTCTTCTATGTGCATGCAATTAGCTCTGCTATCTACTAATTGAGATGCACATCTTCCCCATTTCTTCTCTGTATTTCCTTTACTTCCTTCTTCTATAAAATACTTCATTTCTTGAACAGCTGCTTACTTGTTGCATAATTTCTTAGTTATGGTTCATGAACTAAGTGGTTAACGTAAAACCCCTAATAGATAATAACACATTTTTATTGACAAATCTGACACGGGAGCCTCACCGGTTAAATGAGGGAGATTTATCTCATGACTGCCTAGGTTTTGTGCTATGCAGAAAATATAGCCAACACTTTAGGAAGTTGGGGTTCTTGGGACTCCTGCAACTATTTAGAGTTTATTTTCCATATATCCTCCATTTGAAATTCACTATTACAAGTGTCTGGATTCACCCATTTGTAATAAGCTGCTACAGTGGCCCATCTCCATCAAATAATTGCACATTCTATGCACAAAAATGCTTGTGGTAGCACTTTGACCGTAAACTTTGGGATATTAAAGGAACAATTTGGAAATGTAGCAATCCATGACCACTTTGTCTCCCATCGTCCTCTAAGAGAAATCCTCCTCAAAATAATTTGTAAATAGGATTTGGGGAGTTTTTTGAGCAATGATGGCTTTAATATTGTAGCACCGAAAAAAAGGAGGACCAACATTTTGAATTACATGGATACTATGCAAGACAACATAATATGGACAACATAGCTGATACCACATGTTCAAGGTGGATGTTGCAGGGTCACTCATTCTATTTTCACCAGCCATGTGTAATACCCACAGGTTCAACACCAAAGTACAATAGAAAATACTCTGAAATAATTTTTTGTTTTTGTTTTTCATTGCTCATAACACGACACCACATGGGCTCAAATAGAAAAATTCAACATCAAATAATACACTTACATAAACATGGACCCACATAGACAACATGATAACAGATGGTACACATCAATGTCTTACTCAAATGACGTAAACCAAGATAATGACCTAACTACGGTAAAACACACAGGATAGGCATACTCCACAACATGGCCTTTTTATGGTTTACTTATTTACTAGTTTTAGTTTTCTATTATATAACCGTATAGGTTTTCAGTGAATTAAACTAGTAAGGGTGTAAAGTTTCTATTTGTCTAAAATTTCAAATGCTTTATTTTCGTATAACATTAGCCTTTAAAAGAGGATGCACTGCTGATTTCTTTTGTAATTTCCATTAACCATCCACAAATCATTTGTTAATGAAATTCATTTCAAACACCTTTTAGCCTCCTAATATTCAGTGTTACGTTAAAGGTTTGTTTCACAAAATATCTTTAATTGACGTTAAATTTTATCCTCATTACGAAAAGAAACTAATAATGCGTTAAGGTTATGTTTTTTGAGACGTATATTCGATGTTTAAAATTTACCTTTACTAGACAAGGGTAATTATCATGACGTCAAGGAAGATATGTTAACATTTACAAGGGTGATTTAGATTCAAGATATCTCTTCCCATAAACATCCTTCCATCTTACTACCCTATTTTTTCTATTATCGTTGATATAGTTCAATAACTTGTTTGAATCCATTTAACATTTTCATATCAAGAAATTTTATCTAGAGTTGTATATATATTTTGTTTTCTCGAAAGTTTGTTCTCACCAAGGGAAATTCATATTTGTTTTTAACAACATGAAAGTGTCTAGTTGAGTTATAAGGACTTCAAGCTTGACATTATTCCTAACCAAAAATATCATTAACTCTTGTACTCTTTACACTTACAACGTACTTTCGTATCAGTATTGATAATTTTTGAACAATTAAAATTCAAATGATATGTAATTTACACTTAGGGATTCATGATAATAAGGGGTTTTGACTTTGCACCTATCTAATTATTTCATTGCTCTTAGACCATCAAGAATTAAACACATATAACAAGACAACCCAACAACTATATGCTTCTCAAATGCCTTCCAAGGAACTATTTAAATCATTGTGTGAATAAACATTAGTGTTTCCTTGATAAAAAACCATAAGACATGATTTAGGATCTCCTAACTTTAAAAGCATTCAAGGATGGTGGATAAACTACCCAATACGATGTAGTGCCCACTCCTCTTTGACATTGTTTCATCTTGATATTGATACTATTGGATTGATGTTCAGACATTTTGATTTTGATACATTGATCAGTAGATGATAGATTATACTGATATTTGGATTATTGACATTATGATGTTTACCTCTTATTATGATGGACTAGATAGTGATGTTAGATAGTTTGGTATATGTTGATTTTCATGATGTGGATTTTATACTGACATGTTATGTTTTGGGATGTTGGAGTATAATTCTAATATCATGGATGTTAGGGTTGGATTTTGATATATTGATGGATAATAGAATTTCTAATGACGAATGATGAATATTGATTTTATATGTATATGGTCTCGATGTTGTTAATACAATTGAAAGGAAAGAGAGGTATTTTTTTGTGTGAAAGACTTATATCGCATACATCGAAGGGGATAGGGGACCAACCATAGAAGTATGTCAGGTGTTGAGCAATGAGGTCAAATTTGATGACTTGTGTAATGTTATTCAGTGTGGTGTTTTGTTTGTCTAGTTTCGAGGTCTCCCATGGGGGGTGACTTCACATATGTGGCCATGGGGTGAATTGTGTTTCCTTTCTTTAAATTTTATGTGTTTTATTTATGTTTTATGTATTTAAAATTTAGAAATTTTTCCACTTTATTAGCATGTTGTAAATGTGTGTTAATTAATCTTAACCATTCTTATTTTTAGTTAACTAAATTAGGGATGTGAAAAATAGTTATGATGATATTTGGTATTCCTTGTGTAAGTAAAATTTATGTTTATTTGGGAGTGTTTTACTCCACCCCAAGTTCAAAATTTAGATTTTGACTTAGGGGAATTTTTGGAGGCTTGTGGGACAAGCAAGACTTGTCTCTACCTATGGGTTGGAAAGCTTATTTTTGACTTCTTTGTCCATTTTTGAGTGTAAAAGAAGGAAAATTATTTCACTTTCTTTCTACCCCAATTTATTAGGTCCTTTGAAAGCATGGTGTGTATGTTTAAAACCATGTGGGTTGTCATATTCCTTGCATGTGCATTGATTTTCTTGGTCTTGCTGTGCTGAATTGAGAGTGGGGATGGAGGAATGATGAAGTGACATCCTACATGGAGCCACCTCATCATCCTCACATTCCGTATTCTATTTATTGGTGAATTTTGGTTGGATTGGGGGTTACTTATTCTTTTTTCTTCTTGCACACTTTTGGAATTGGAGCTTTTTAGAGTGCTAGGAAATTGCTTGACTTGGATTTGAAGAGGCTTGTGGAATTTTTTTGGAAATTTATGGAGACGTATTTTCTCTACTTTTGTCATTATGTTATTTTTCTTGTTTTTATGCAATGTTGTGCTTGTTAAAAACTATTGGTATTGTGAAAATGGTTTGTGTGCTAGTTGGGTAGTAGGCCCTAAGTTGGGTGTGGGAGAAGGGCTCATGGAACCATTGGGGAGTGAAAATGGAGTTATTTGAGGCATGCATTTGGTAGGAGTATGAATGGGAGTCTTACCTATGGGGAGTGTAAGGGAAATCATGATTTTGTTGCACACTTGCAAGGGAGAGATAAGGATTTTGTGTGATCTTTTGTGCACTTGGAGGATCAGGGTAAGACTCCCACTTCACTTGGGAGGCATAAGGAGTTGGTGTCTAAGGCCCTTGCTCTATTTGGTTTGATTATCAAACCTTTGTGTGTTATGAAATTTTAATCTTGTTGGATATGTTGTCTTGGTTGAGTTGAAAGTCTTGTATGTGTGTTTGTTGTGAAGTCACATTGTTGAAAGTTTTCATTGTTGCTCAATACTTGTCATGTTTCTTTGGTTGGGGATTGGGGGCTGTTAATGGGATGGATTCTCCCCTTAATGGATTTAATGTTGGGTAGAGAGCGTTGCCTACTTCTCTTCCTTGTTTTGTGATCCCATTGTTAGGTTTGAAGAAAGAAAGTTTGGAGCTACCATGGTGAAGAAGAAATACATATTGGAGACTTATAATTTGGCCTTGTTGATAGCCTTGTTGTAATTGGTTCATTTTATACTTCCCACTCGAGTGGATGATTGGAAATTTTAAGGTTGAAATAAATTTGTATCTTCATTTAGAAATCTTTATAATTTTAAAACTTTTCAAGGAGTGTGTGTAGGAGAAATGTGTGTTTTAAAATGTGATGTTTTTTGGTGAAAGGAAATTGTTAAGTTTCACATTGTTTTAGTGAAGTGAAAAAATTTACATGAGTGAAATGATAACGTATCTCTCTTAAATTGAAGTTATCTTATTATTTAAAATTTTAATAGGCTTCATTTTAAAAGAAATAAGCATATTGTTAAATTGCATTTGCCTTGTGAAATGGTTTCCATTTAATTGTAAAAGAAGAAAGAAATAACTACTCTTGTTGTATTCAATGAAAGGCATATGGTAGTCATGAAACCATAGTTGTATTTTATTTTGCATTGTTGAAAGAAAATTGATTTAAAAAATTAAATTAAATGCGGTTGAGTAAGAAGTGTTTTAACAATTTTTCCTTTTTTATCCATTTTGATATAGCTAGAAAACTATGGTGTTTGGGCTTGTAAATCACAACACCATTCAAAATCCCATTTGTTAGCTTGAATCCAACAAAATGAAAAGTACTTATCAAATACCCATGTCTAAATATAATTAGAATTGAGTAATAAATCAATTTCCTCATAAGTCCACATTTTTATCTCAAACTTATTTGATTATGTCAAAAAATAGAATTGTTAAACAAATTAGGTTATTCTAATATTATTAATGTATTAATACTTTAATATATTACTAACATTATTACAATTTAATAACAAGAATGAATTTGAAATATTAATAATAATATAAATATATTAATACATATACTTATTATTATTACTATTACTATTAATATTATTATCAATATTAATAAAAACAATTACTAAAATACATATTATTAAAACTTATAATAAATAAATAAAAGCTATAAAAAAAGAAAAAAAATGTTGTTTGGTTGTATGGGCCAACATGCCTATGTTTAGTGCTTTATTTAAATAGTGGGTTGGGGGAGGGTGCACATCCTCCACCCCAACCGGTGCCCCCTCCCCCAACAAACCAACCTTTTAAAATTATTCACTGCCACTATTAAATATGTTTTGGCCTATTTTCTAACGCATACCTTGTGTATTTTTTTTAATCTGCGACTTCTATTTTGGGACTCTCTCTCTCTCTCTCTCTCACACACACACACACACTTAAATATAATAATTTATATTTACTCATTTTTGGGTATATCATATTATAAGAAATTAGGTATTTATACATATATATTACATATATACACACAAGTGTGTGTGTGTGTGTGTATTTGTATATATAAAGGGAACCTTATTTGTGTACATCTACTTACATTACGAAGGAAAAGAAATGCAACTAAAAAAAATGGATCTATTGGAAAAATGAAAAATACTCAAATGAGTATTTTTGGTTAAATATTGCTTTCAAAAAATGAAGAATAGAAATTACAAACAATCCCTTGAATATGGTAGAATAGAGTTTTAAAAATAAAATAAATAAGTGTGGGGGATGTGTATATCCATCCCAAGCTTCATTTCCTCCTCCCATGGCTTCCTCCTCTTCCATCTCCCCTTAACCTGCAAAAACCAAAATGAATGAAATGAGAAAGAAATGAATAAAAGCCTTAAGAGTTTTTAGGGTTGATTTTAATTTTTCCCATCCAATGGTCAATATTGGATTCATCTAGTGACCCAAAATGTCTTCTACAAATTTTAGGTGAAAGTAGGTGAGAAAATCATTTGATCACATGGGTCTTTTGAATGGGGCCACTTGTGTGGTTTGAAAGCTAATTAATTATTGATTTTTCTTTTGATTTATTTTTCATAAACTCATTTCCTTAATAGTATATACAACATTGATATTTTAGATTTGAATTAAATAGTTTGTGGAAATGGACAACATTTTAGACTTGGATTTTAATTTGAATTATTGCTTGACCTTAGGAACCACCGTATTAAAATTAATTTAGGATTAATTGAATGAAATATTTTAAACCTAACCATAGATTAAATCAATGATTTTATTTAAATATTATTATTTAATGAATTTTGTGACGATCATTTATTAACCTAGGGATTAGCTAAATGTTGCATTCATTCTTTAACAAAAAAAATTATTCCATAATTTTTCTATTATAACCTTTTTTTGGTTTTTGGTTTCGTGTGTGAAAATTTGTGGTCATTACTAGAAACACATGGTAATCCATTACTACATAATAAGAGACACATTTATCTAAGAAGGACAACAGGGGTTCAAATGTAAAAGCTATAAAATTTTACCCGTTCAACAACATTCTAAAGCCATGCTTACAATCATTGATAATTGTACATCATATCCCCTTTGTCCAATAATATCAAGAGAGGTCACTTGATAAATTTCATCTATTAGTTCTCGAGGGTTTCTACACCTTACCACAAGATAAAATTAGATAACTCAAATGTGCATGTCTTGCAAGGCATTCATGCCACTATAGGTGTTCCAAGAATATATTTTCTCACTTTCGTTTAACATTTATCTTATAAAGGGTTATATTAGAATTGGTTCATTTATTTGAATGCCAATAAAATATATCACTCGATAGTTAATTTCAAATATCCTATATCATATTCACATTTTAGGTTTGATTCTTAAATGGGAAACTATGTTTTCTTATTCACTTGTTCTCACATGGATCGGATCATGTCCACTTCGTCTCATAAGAAATATTTAATATGTTGTAAGCAATCTCCATGACCCTTGAAATGATTAGATCGACATCACAAGGGTAATTTCCCAATCGAGGGAAAGTTACAAATTTTCCTTTACAATTAAAAACTTAATAGTGAGATAATGCACAACCTAACTATCTTTGTGGTCCCACCGATGGTTTATTACATTCCACTTCTAATGTTGTTTAGTCTCTAAAAACAACCATGAGATTTCAAGCTTAACATTCCATCTTGTACGCCATTAAAACGATGTTATGCCTTGCACTAAGGAATCTTACACACTTTCATACCTATGTGAATGCTCTCAACTAGGTTTCTAGGGAGGAATAAACAAACACACACATTACCTCTATGTCTCTAAGACTGCAAAAGATGTTTGAAAATATCCTAACTTGGAGCTTACTAGAGAGGGTCATTACATTCAATAAAGGTAAATATTGTGAGCTATATGGTTTTTTGGTCGCTTTTCACTCAATATGAAAACACACACAATGTAAGTTGATATTTTTATTTGAAGAATTAGTGATTTCCTAGGTCATTACAACACTAGCACATAGGTAAAAACAAATCATTTTAAATTACTTGCTAACAATTTTACTGGCAGAATCATATCCAAAATTTTCGGCTTTAATAAACATTTTAAATGACAAGGTTCCAGTTTCATCCTCCTATATTTATTTTTGACACTAAAAGAATGAGTCTTCGAATTTTTTTTCCGAAGTACATAATACAATAAACTCCATTTACTTAACAAATATATAAATACAAATAAGAGTAACATTCGTTCAATAGGAAAAAGTACAACTATGTATGAAATAATACATTTTACCAATATGTAACACTATCATTTTCATCATGGAAATAACGAAAATAATACATTTTATTCATAAAAATATCACTGAAATATTATAAACAATTGCATCACCTTCAAATAACATGTTAATAAAAGACATAAATGTCATTTTTACTACTCCTTTTGTTCAGGTACTTGCAACCAACGTTTCATCAGTCCTAGGAATGAGTATGGAAATCCCCTACACTCAAGCATAAATCCACACATTCATCATTTCTAACAATTTCATTTAAATCGAAGAGAGAGGGAGAGGTAGGGTGAGGAAGGAGATGGAGTTCGTTTCTCATGCATTCATACTTTCACTTTCATTTGTACTTAATATTTATGCTTGAGTGTAGGGGATTTCCATACCCACTTGTAAAATTAGTTTTTGAAGGCATTTTCGAAGGAATGAAAGTAGTTTACGATTCTCTCATTTGCAGCCTAGAGGTATGAGCTAGTGGATTTTAGTTTCACTCAAGTCAAATGTGAACTGAAAACTCAAACCGATCATGTTATATTAAATGACCACATAACTATAAGTGACTGATAAGGTAAGAGGGATAAGGAATATGACTTGTAAGTGCATTAAATAATTTCAAACAAATCTGTTAGGGTTCCATATGGTGTTCCATGTTACTAGGGTTCATGGAAAGAGTTTTAGTTTCATGGTACATTAAGGTGTGGGGCTCCATGCGCATAACTTTCTCTGACACACACACACACACACACACATATTGTGTGTGTGTGTTATGTGGTTTGTGTCGAGCTAGGGTTTAAAATTTGTTGGAATAACATTGTTTAACATTCAACATTTAATTTTGAAAAACTGGAAATGATGAAGCGTAATTTAATGCAAGCAAAAAGGGGGAATCCATATATTTTACGCAAAACTTGCTATCCCTGCATTCGATGAGACCGCATAAACTTTAGACATTCCTGGTAAGATTTTGTGGCTCACTCATGCTTCAGCAACAAGGTAAAAAAACATATGGTCTTATGTCATTATGCCACTTTTCATTGTTTGGAAGTCTTAAAAGCCTCTTCAAAAAAACCATTTTTTCTATACCCTGACCAAGCCTCCCATACTCTGTTCTACAATTCTTATATAATGGTGGCCACGTTTCATGAGGGTGCCCATGTCTTGGAAGCTCCTCCCCATCTAACACAGGAAGGGAGGGTGTTGGTAATTTGTTGAAATATTTGGCTTTACATTTGCCAAAATCTTGCATTAGTTCATAAGGCCTTCTTTTAACGAACCCTCTTGTACATACCTTAAAATCAATTCATTCCATCTTTGGGGCACTCTATCAAATAGTTTATGTGTCATGCTTATTGTAGTGCCCACTCCTCTTCAACATTGTCTTAGTAGGATTTTTGGTTACCTTGGATTGAAGGCCTAAACCTTTTTATCTTATTTGATCATCAGACATGTATAGATGAACATTGTTATGTTTGATTATTATTTTTATAGACATTATATATATTTTTTATTATGGCTATGTGGTGACTCGTAGTGTTAATTATATGCATGGATTGATATTTCAGTATTGATAATGACCTAGAGTTACTACTTTATATGTATACAAACACATTAGATTTTGTTAGACGATCCAACTAGTCTTGTTATTTCATTGTTGATAGATGAAATGATATAATTGAAACATTTTGAAATAGTGGACAATTGGCAAAACTGCTTGATTTTAGTGATGATTTAGTAGTGCTAATTGATGATGTGAATTGATATATATATATATATATATTTTATGTCATTTATATGGCCACGAGATTGAGGAGGTATTGTGTTGATTTTTCAAGAAATTGTAATATAACAAATAAAAGGAGATAGGAGACCAATAATGAGATAATTTAGGGTATTAGAAACTGGTCACTATGGCAACTTGTTTTTTTCTATGTTGTTTTGTTGTTGTTAGATTGTTAATAGGTTCTCTTGGGAGGGTGGCCTCAAATGTGACCAAGGGTAAATGTGTTGCACTCCTTTTCATTTTAATTATTTTTATTAGTATGTGATTTATTATTGTAATGTGAGTCATCTTATTAAGGTTAGTTAATGCACTCTTATTTTGGTTAATTGTTTTGGTTAATTAAAGTAATTTGGGATGTTACCAAGGGGTTTTAAATTATGGTAGGTTGTCCTTGATTTTATTATGGATTTTAATGGTTTAAATGTTGTGTACTCAACCTTGCAAGTCAAACTCGAATTTTTGCTTGATGACTATTTTTGAAGGCTTGTCAAACAAGTTAAGTTGTTCCCACACCTCTTAAATTCATCTACAAACTATACCTATGGGGTAAGGGTTAAAAAATAGGCCCCATTATGTGTTTTGGAGGGTACAAATGTGAAATAATTGCACCTTCTTACAAGAACTTTTAATTTTGTCTTTTGGAGTATGACTTTTGGTTTTTTTGTGTAAGAAGAACTTGTCACTTTCTCACCCACTAATTTATGAGCTTTGGATTTCATGTTTGACCATGTGATGTGGAGTTGAGGAGAAGTGATGTGTCATCATACATGGAGACACCTCACCCTCCTCTTTCCCTTTTCTATTTATTCAAGTTTGTTTGATGATTTTAGGGTTAGATGTTTTATTTTCTCTCTTACATTTTTGAGGAGCTTGCTTTTGGAGCCTTTTTTTGAATCTTGGAAGATTGGTTTGTGCTTGTTTTGGACTTAGAAAAGATTGGAGCTTGTGCTTGTGGATTGGATATTTCTTCCAATGGAAAGGTAGGGATTTCACCCATGCATTTTATTTTTATTTTTTTGTGCAAATGGTTGTAAATGGATGAATGTTGAGTGTTTTGGTTTGGGGAATATACTGGCCTTAAGGTTGTTTAGGAGAAAGAAAATGGTGATATATCGAGGGAGGGATAAGAGTTTATGTTATGATTTTTGAGGGAGTTTTGGCTTGGGTGTCCCACGTTGTGATAATAAGAAAAAATTCTTATTTTTATTGGTCTTTTTATCGAGGGAGAGATAATAGTTTGAGGGATGCATAAGAGTTTTGAGGGAGAAATAAGAGAAATTGAGGGAGGCATAAAATTTTGAGCGAGACATTAAAGTCTTGTTGATATGTGATTTGGGATTTTGGAGGCTTTTAAGGTGGTAAAATAATCCCATTGGGAGGCATAAGTGATTCCCCATGTTTCCTCTCTCTCTTGGCTTGGATTTTAAGCCTTTGTGCTTTGGGAAAATAATATGGTTTTATTTTGTATTTTGCTTATTGTGTTGAATGTTTGTGTAAATGATTGTTGTTGAAGCCATGTAAAAGTTTCCTTCATTGCTTGATACCTCCTATTACTTCATTGTTGGGGCTCGGGGGCCAATCAGAATGAATACTTCTCCTCCTCATTAGATTATTGGTTAGGTGGAGAGCATTGCCTATTCCGCTTATTTGGTTGTTGTGTTTGGATTTTGGAGAAATGGAGGAGTTCAAATTATAATCTTGGAAGAGTGGTTTTTTGGAAGGTAAAAAATAAATAAATAGTTACTTTTGTAAAAAAATTTCCACGTTGTCTTCACTTATGTGGAGGTATTTTGTTACTTGTATTTTAAAGTTTCACCTTCTTGTAAATTTATTTTGTAAAACTATTTTTTATTGGTTATTCAAGAAGTGTTTATGTTGGAAAAGAGGTATGCAGAGTTGTAATAGATTTGATACTAAATTCCATTAAAAATTGTAAATTTAGATCAAAAGTGTATTTGATTTTATAAGCGAAACCATTCTTAGTTGGAATGGGAAAATCTTATATTTAAACTTAAATATTTGACTCAAAAGTGTAATATGTATTTCATTTTAAAATATTAGTGTTCCTACATGGAAGTATACTTGATTTTCTTGAAATAGATGTCATTTGTGTTATTGTGAAAGAAAGGAAACATTATCTTATTTATTGTAAAAGATAGCATATTGAAATCTTGAAATGATAGTCAAATTCTACACCAAGTTATAAGAAGGTAGTTTTACATCTAGTATTTCGAATCAAAGTAAAAAATTTCCTCCTTGCTTACTTTGGGTTAAATAAAAAGCCATTATTTTTACTAATTCACACACACACACACACACACACACACACACACACACACACACAGAGAGAGAGAGAGAGAGAGAGAGAGAGAGAGAGAGAGATGAAATTTACAACTTATTGCCTTATATTTGATCCTAGTAAAGAATTTGAGTGATTTGTTAAATTAAAGTAGTACAATATATACATTGGTATATATATAAAAAAGTTAGTAAATTTAAATTTGGTATGACTGATACGGCCACGGATGTGTAGTTCATGGTAAAAGGCATTTGGGGGTAGGATGGGGGAAGGTGCTTCAACCCCACCCCCAACCTATATATATTAATATGGGGGTGGGGATGGGATAGGCGCCCTCCCCTCACAAAACCAATATAAAATCTACACTCAAATAAAATATATGTGGCACGACTGCATTTTTACAAACTATGCATTGGTGTGTGTGTGTGTGTGTGTGTGTGTGTGTGTGTCGTGTGGTGTGTGTGTGTGTGTGTGTGTGTGTGTGTGTGTGTGTGTGTGACACACACATACATACACACATCACAGCACATATACATTAGGCCACCAATATGAATCCGTAAATTATGCCACAACTAGGCTGCCACGTTAGACCCATTTGGTTTGCTTAAAAATATTTCCTTTACAACAAATGTTAGTTTATATACGTATGTGTGTGTGTGTGCGCACACACACACATACATATATACACATATAAATATACATATACATGTATATATACATCAAACCCCTACTCCATATGACATATACATATCACTATTTTAAACCAGAGATGATAATTGGGCAAGAATTCCCATACCCAAATAGGGTAAACTCAAGAAAACTATACAAATAACACAATGATAAGGTAAATAAAAGAAAAACACTAGGAGATGAATAATAAAAATATAAGAAACTCAAAAATTTGTTTATCCGTCAAATAACTTTGAGCAAACCTCTCCATGGCCTCCATGGCCTCCATGCTCTCAAAATATGCAAAGTGAAAATGGAGAAAATGAGAGAGTTTATGGTAAAAAGAATGAATAATAATGACCTCATAAGGATGATTTAGGGTTCCTAATGCAAATACATATGATTTAAGGGCTCCTCAATCCATTTAATTTAAGGGTTTTGGAATCAATCCCCTACATCACTTAAGCTAATGGAAATATTCTGTGGGAATAGGATTTAAATTAAATTGTTATAGTGTAATCGGTGATTGGGGCCAGCTTAAGGGTAAGGGTAATTTTGTGACATGTATTTTGATAGATAAATGATTTTGGAAATAAATGACATTAGAGCTATAAGGATAAATTAAATAATTTTGTAAAATGGGTAGCTTAAATATTGATTTAGTTACAATAAATTAAATATTAATTATTAGTTTAGTTAAAATAACTTTGCAATATATGAAATCTATTAAACAAGATATATTTAATCTAAATGTTAGTTTTTTGGATGCAAACCATTTAAAAAAATTATTTCCATTATTTTCCTAACTAGTTATTAGGATTTACCTTGGGTTTTGTGTGGGGAAAAATGTGGGTGTTACACTTAGCATCAGATCCATGTGTTCAACAGTTGGACCCTTGGAAGACATGGGAACATGAAAACTAGTCAACGAAACTTAAGCCTAGGACACTGAAACCTTTAGGATTCAAATAATAATAACAATAATAAAATTTATTCAGATTTTTGTTTTCTCCTATGTGAAAGGTCACCAATCTTGAGGGAGGCGAAGTGATTCATCTTACACACACCACCTATGTGAAAATTTCATGAAATTTCTATTTCTAGAAATTACCAATTTTGGACAAAACTATGAAAATTACATTTTGGAGCCTTTCCATGAGGCTTCTAGGGATTAAAATTTGTAGAACAAATTTCTACATCCCTTCATCACATTCTATGCATCCTAAGATTTTTGAATCCTTTTGAACTAATTTAATCGAAGATACAGTGAAAAAGTTATGGCTCTTGGAAGTTGTCTCACCTATTGAAGTGGAACTGTAACCCAGATCAGGCTTGTCAGGGTGGTCGGATGGGTGTTGTCGCTTGAAGAATTAATTCTGATATGAGAGAGTAGATACTAGGACATGATGTCATAGTAGATCCAATTTGTATGTTTATTTTGAGATGTGAGCTCCATCTTTAGTACCCCTACAGGTGGCCCACAAAGGGCTGCGAAGTGATTATGATGTTGATATTTCCTACGTTTTATATGTGTAAACTTAAATTATTTTATCAAGGACTGATATTTTATTGATTTTATTGAGAAGCTCCAAGACTCTGCTTATTATTTGTATATTATTGCGAGATTTTCAAGGATTGCAATGCGACTACTTAGACATATTCTTTATTACCAATATTTCTTGGATTTTACCTTGGTCTGGTAACTCAGACCTTGTATGTCTCGATGACCACTTGGCTAAATGTTTTCAATAATGTGATGTGGTTTTCTTCTTGTCTATTGATGAGCTGGTTATACACTATTTGTAATGTGCTCTCTCGTCGTATGAGGGTACACCCTATGTGCCTTTTGTTTTGGAGTAATGGAACTTTGTGTGTTAGATTTTAGAGTAACTCTTTCATTACCCATCCTTTCAATGGAGAGAGTTCTCTATGTCATGCAATATAGTTGAAAATTTAGATGGCGATTGTTTCTTTTGCACCATGGTGGGAGATTTTCTCCATGTCAAATAGATGTGATTTTCATGATGGACTTACGGATTTTGTTAGGGTTGGACTATCTCTTAGATAATTATGGGTTTGGCAAATAGTGTATTGTTGGGGTGAGATGGTCCACCGATGGGAATACTATATTTCTAACATGGTTCCCCTAGTTTATTTTAGACAATATCGACAGTGGACTGTATGTACCTTGGGTAAATATAGTAATACATAATTCCTTCGGTCATGGTGTTTAAATAAGTGTGATTGTTTTGCTCTTGAGGACCCATACATGGATTTACCCTTTTCCTTGATATCTGTATTGTTTAAAATATACCACATTATAAAATATTAGTATCAAGTTATGTTAGGAAGTTATGGATGCATGTGGTTCATTTTTGGACTTGTTCTTAGATGTTCTGGTTGTATAGGTCGTAGGAGTCCGACCTTAGTTATGGTTATGTCATACTCTTTCATCCAAGGCTATAACTCTTGGCCTTAGAGGTTATGTTTGAGTAAATTAGTTAACACTCCCCTTGCTATTTTGTTGTCCTTTCGATAAAGAAGTATGGTGCCTATGGGTTAATTTCTCCCCCTTTCTACCTTGACTTATAGGTTGATGGCATTTTTTGTGGATATAAGTTTTGTTGGGAAACTATCCTTTCTTATAGTAAACCTATTTTGGGTATAAGATGTAAACATTACTTTCTCCCTCACACTGATCTAAACCTCTTAAACTTGTAAACATTTTTTTATAACTTCTTAATGTACCTCTCCATCATATATTTTATAGATGAATGCATTGGTAATGCATGTGATTTCTGAGAAAACTCTTGTAAATTTGATGTGTTCCACTTTTGTGAATGACTTCTTGTTCCTATTAATTGAATAATGTGATAATCTTCCTACCCAATAAAATAAAATTGGTAATGTGATAACCTAAGCATATTAGATCCCTAATTGGGAAGCTTGGACTTTTGAAAATTATAAGTAAATTTGGACAATAGGAAGATGGACCCTTACTCTAATTGTGTGGTTTCTTAGAAGAAATAAAACTTTGTGAAAATAACATGAAACCTATTTTACTTTCCCTAGAAGTAGAATGAATATTTTTTTTCTGCCTATATAGCTTGGTGAGAAATCATGTCAACATTGGTGATGACCTTAATGATAGAAGATATAGGATATCGTAATATAAAGAATGTATTAATTAGAAAACTTGAAATATACTTGGAAAACATAATTATAACTTGTGTATTATAATTTGGGGTATGGAATGAATAAAATTACAGGATTGAACACATGTAGAATAAACAAATAAACCACCTTAATTATGAAAAATTCTATTGTATGCCCTAAAATTTGTAAGAGGTATTGTTATCCAATTTTTCCCGTCAGGAAAAGTTTGATCAAACACGACCTTCCAAATAGGAGAAATGGAGAGTTTGGTTCAGTCATCCAAGCTTACATTCGATCCCAAAAAATTAAGTTGCAGGTGGGCTCAAAAATGGAGAAGCAGGGTCAGAAAATGAATGGCCAATAGAAATTTTGAAGAAAATCTGACTCGGTAAGTCAAAATCAAGCCCAGAGCGAGTCGACTCGAACCAAAGTAGCAGGCTCGTGGACGATGCCAAGTGTCCAACCTTCGCAACTTCAAGAGTGAATAGAAGGGGTAGAGTCTTGGAAGCCCACAGGGTTTCCATGTGGAGCTAACTACATAGGTCCCACCCAAAAAGGGGTTTTGGCATTATATATAGTGAGGCCCTTTACTCACCTAAAGGATCGAAGAAGTTAATGTTCACTCAAGGATTGAAAAATCTAAGTATAAAAATGCCAGTGGAATCCTCCATGTCTCTCTTTGGTGCACTTTTGGTATGGTGCTCAAAATATGGGTCACCAAATGAGCGCATGCTCTCCACATGTCTAGGGCCTAAGAAAGTTTCACTGGACATTGAAAAGTCTTAAGGGCCAGTGGAATCCTCCATGTGCCTCATCAATGCAACTTCAAAGGTAAGCTCAAAAGTGGGGTCCCCAAATGAGTAAAGGATCTCCACGTGTCTAGGGCCTAAGAAAGTTGTACTGACCATTGAAAAGTCTAAAGGGCTAGTGGAATCCTCCACGTGCCTCATTGGTGCAAATTCAAAGGTAAGCTCAAAAGTGGGGTCCCCAAACAAGCGGAGGCTCTCCATGTGTTTAGGGCCCAAGAAAGTTATACCGGCCATTGAAAAGTCATAGAGCTAGTGGAAGCCTCCTTGTGCCTCATCAGTGTAACTTCAAAGGTAAATCCAAAGGCAGGGTCCCCAAATGAGTGTAGACCCTCCACGTGGTTGGAGCTTGAAAAGGAAGAACCGATTGTTGAAAATTCTAAGAGCCAGCAGAAGCCTCCATGTGTCTCATTAGTGCATCTTCAAAGGTAAAATCCAAAGGATAGGTCCTGTTATCCAATTTTGTCCCTTAGGAAAAATTGATCAAACATGACCCTTCACAAGAGAAAATTGGAAAAAGGGATCAATTTTTTTGGAATTCTCATATGAGTCAACTTGGAGAAAAGCACCAGTCTCACGGAAGGTGCCATGTGTCATCTCGACACAATTCCAAAAGGCACTACAAAATGGAGACCCTAAACAAGCGCCAGGCTCTCCACATGGTCATGGACTGAGAAAAGGTACACTAGCCGTTGAAAAATTCAATGACCATAGTGGAAGACTCCATGTGCCTCAAAGGTTAGACATAGTACCTTTTCCAAATAGAAGGGACTTAGGAATCAAAAATGAAGAAAATAGAGTACGAGCCATGGAAGGAGCCATGTGTTAGCTCGATGCACCTTCAAAGGTACAATAAAAAAGCGGGTCCCCAACATGAGCGCAGACTTCACCACATGGCCAGAGTCCAAGAAAGGTTACACCGGCCATTGAAAATTCCAAGCTTGTGATAGGCTAACATATGCTGTGGAGGGAGCCACGTGCCTCAGCTCGGTGCAACTTCAAAATAGAATCAAAATGTAGGCAAGTCCCAAACGAGTGCCTAGCCCTCCACGTGTCTAGGAGACATAGTGTCTCCGCCAAACTGAATGGGGTTAGCCAAAATTCAAAGTGAAGTAATAGAGCAGACCCAGGGAGCCACTAAGTGTCAGTCTTGGTGCAAATTCAAAAGTAGAATCAAGCAGGGTGAGGTCCCCAAATGAGTGTTCTAACGTGGATCTCACAGTGGTCAAATACTCTTTTAAATATTGACATTCTACCATTGAAACACCTGGCCTCGAAGCAAAGCAACTGTATCTCGAAATTGGAAGCTCACGTGTTGAGCGGCACAAATTAAAAGGTAGAATCAAAAGCGGGTTCCCATTTTCAAGAGCCATCAAGTCCTTCCACCTGGTCAGAACCATGATGAAAAGTTAGCATTAGCTATTGAAAATTCAGGAAGCAAAGCAATGGCCAGGCAGGGAGCCAGGTGTCAAATCGACATCACCTTTAAGGGTCAAATCCAAAGGCGGTCCCCAAACGAGTGCCATCCCGTCCACGTAGTCAGGGAATGAAAAAGGCACCAGGACATTTTTTGGGTAAGTTAAAGCAGGTTCAGTGGAATTTTCCTTCACGTGCCTTGTCCATGCAAATTCAAAGGTAAAATCTGGAGGTAGAATTTTTCCAAATGTGTTATTGAGCCTCCATGTGTCTCGGGTCAAGCATAGTGTCTTAGCCAACAAGAGGGGCTAAGGAAAAATAAGGAAATAAAGCAGGCCCGTAGATAACACTTTCGTGTCTCATCCATGAAATTTTAGGGAGCTAAAAAAGAGGGATGACATCTTAAGACATGTGGGGCTACACCAGATGGACCTTTATGGTAGACCCCAAACCCTGACCTTCAGACAGGCCATATCTTTCAACCAGGAAACTCAGATTTTCAAGTGAAAGGTGGAATTTTTTGAAAGCTCTCGGTGCCTAGCTACTCACCTGCCACCATTAATGAAGAATGGAAAATTCGGTCTGCCATTTTTGAGGCTGTCAAGTCTCCCACCTGCCACCATGATAAAGAATGGGCCTGCTTTCTTGGCCAGCAAGGAACAACACGTGGAGGCATGGGCTCTGTGGGAGAACCATCAATTGTTGTAGGAGAATTTCAATGCTTTCTAGGGTGGTTGAGAGTAGGTGAATTAAATTTGCATTGTAATTGGGTGGTTGAAGTAGGATTCGAATTTTCCCTCTCTCCTTCTCTCATTCTTCTATATATTGTAAAGGATGGGCATTTTTCTAAAGTTGTTGGTCATTTTTCTCTCCTACCCCCTTCTCTCTTTCTTCCCTAGGGTTGAATGTGGAGTTCAAGCCTCCTCTCTTTGCTTTGTAAGGGAATTTTCTTGCCTCTTTCCCACTGATGATGTATTGTGTGAACTCATGGAGCAATAAAATTTGTTTTTTGATGCATTTTGTCCATCCTTCCTTATTTTTGTCTCTTCTTACCTCTCATCATTGCAGAGTATATTGTGCATATCTCTGATGTCTATTGTAGGTTTTGGGAGTTATGTTTAATGGGTTTGAAGTGGTGTTCTGTGTGAACTCTATCTTTGGTCTGTGATGCATCTGTCCATCCTCTCCATTTCTCACCTCTCTCCACTTCAGGAAGCTGAGATTGTGGCTCAGCACCCCCTTTTCTTGGTGTTATCACCTCTGTAGTGTAGGATTTCTTTATTTTCATGCTCTCTCTCTCCCTGTCTCCTTGGCATTGTTAGATTAGGAGTAGATAGTCGCATTTCCTTCCTTAGAAGTAGTTTAGCATTAGGATTAGGAAGAAGAAGCCAAATTTCTCTAGAGGTCCATCTCAAGTTTGCAAGTCCCACAGCTTGAGAGATGGTCCCATGTTATGCAGATTACACTAATGAGTCAAAATCAGGCCATTCAGGGGCCCATTTCAAACAGTTGTGGCACGGCTGGTGGGACATTCAAGAGGTGTCTCATTATGATTGACCACACCTAATAGTTTTGGCACGCCCGGTGGGACCAAACTGTGAAGCATTTACATCTTCATCTTAGTCAGGTTTGATGTGTTATTGCTGAGATCTCAGCCTTTGGAGGCATTTTTCAACACATCTGGTGACTCTATCTGAGTCAATAACCCATCTCTGAAGTTGCAGACCTTCCCCCATCCATTTTAATCCATTTTTCTTCCATCTCCTTTCATCCCACGAAGTTGTGCAATCATGACTTCATTCCCAACTTGGAATTCACCCTTGCAGCAAAAGCAATGCAGTCAGCCTCTAATGTATTTCCCAACTCCTCCAGATCAGAATTATGATCAGATCCAGAACCATTATGCTTACCCATATGAGCAGTGTCAAAACCATTTTGGCCATGGAGCTTATCAAGAGAAAGGGTGTGACATACGATGGTGACAATTATGTGGAGAATGCTGAGTTTGTTGGAGAAGATTCAAATAATAAAGGTTAACATGGTGCAGTCAAGGGCTACAACACAAATGAAAGCATTCAGGATTGGCTGCAGGGCACCTTGTCCATGGGAAGGCCCTTTTCCAAGACACTATAGCCCACAGGAGAAGCTTGAATTCATGGTTGAAATGTTACCTCAACTTGCACAATGGACTGAGGAGATAGAGGCCTATGAGCTCGGTGTCAGACAACCTTGTCAATGGGTAAGTCCACCACCTCATAGCTTTTCTTTTCCTCTTCCTCAATCAGTATCATCTCAGTGGTGTCATGAGTCTAGCTTCCCATCTGCTGCCCCAAGTGTTGATTTCCCTCTCCATCCCCTAGTCTTCCATCTCATCTCATTTCCTCTGCCCTTTTCCCTTCCAAATCCAAGTCCCCTCCACAAGAGCCAAATAGAAATACCTTCCCCTCCACCAAAAATAAACAAACAACTAGTGGAGACCCCACCCACTACTCCTACTCTCCCGAGTCCATGTTGGGAAGAGACTCAAAAATCCATCCAAGGAGAGCAACAAGAAGAAGAGCCAAAAAAGAAGAAATAGTTAGAAGCTTGGTGAGCTTGGCTCTTAGATTTGGGATTGATAAAATCCCCTTGATGGAGAAACCCATGGAGGAGGCCGAGGTCAAGCCACAAGTGGTGGAAGCTTCAGCTACAACACAAGCAAGGGAAGAAGGAGCTACTCCAAATCCAAAAGAAGAGGAGTACATTCCAGTTGTGGAGGAGAACCATATAGTTCTAGAGGCTTCAAGTGTAGAGCAGGCCACAGAATAACCTTCAGTTCTTCCTCCCACTTCATCCCCTTCAAGCTCTAATGTTGAAGAAGAGTTTGAGCTTTCAAACTTCATGTTTGAGGATGAGGGGAACTATGGTGAGAAATTTACAGATCCGAAGGATGCCATAGAGGAGGTCGAGCACACGCAACAGGATAACATGAGGAGGTAGAATATTTGTCAGACTTGGAGGATTGTTTTGATGGAGGTGAGCCTAAGGATATCACATCATTTTCTCCTCCATCATCTACCTTCCAAGCACATGATTTTTTTGTTACATGGAGGAGAGTATTCAAGGACAACAACCAATGTCTTGTATGGCCCTCTGGAACCAAGGTTGGAGGATCATA
Source organism: Taxus chinensis (assembly GCA_019776745.2). NCBI lineage: Eukaryota > Viridiplantae > Streptophyta > Pinopsida > Cupressales > Taxaceae > Taxus > Taxus chinensis. Next base: position 67,367,790 of record CM034153.1, on the reverse strand, counting down.
ACCTTCCATGTTCTTCTCAGGAGGAGGAAGGAAAAGAGAATGAGGATCCCATCTCTCCCACACCATTCACCCAGGAAGGTCCACAGGAAGACTCCACTCTTGGAGTTGAATTTCAGAACAATGGGCACATTCAAAGGACCAGACCGTGTCCTATCAAGTACTTGGCTTCATTGGAGCTAAGGGAGAAGCCAAAACTAGTCATGTCTAGTTCAGGGCATGAGGATGAGTTTCAAAGCACCAAGGGTCACCATCAGCACCTCCAGGAGTCCAATGCCAATCAACTTGAGGAGGTATTTTTTATTATTGTTGATACCTTGATGATATGGGTGGAGGATCAACCTCTTGTCAGTTTTTCACTCATAATGACAGCCATGTTTAGCTCCAAATCAGATACATGGCTTCCTATTTTGAGAAAGGGAAGCTATTTCTCCCTGCCTGTAGCAGGATTTGTTTAGTTTTTCTTTGTTAGGGTTAGTGTAGGAGTAGGAGTAGATTTTTCTTTCAGCAGAATAAGTGCTTTTGCACACTCTGCATGTTCCACTTGGAGCATGTATGATTTTCAAATTTTTTCATAGTGTGTGTTGTGGTATTTTTTTTCTCATACACAATACATTTCTAGAAGCAGGTGAATGCTCCATGTCAAGACAATTTTCTACTCTCATAAATTTCACCTTTAAGATTTTCTTATGAAAATTGAGAGTGTAAGAAGTGGAGCAAGTTAAGGGTGAATAGGTTGCAAGCAGTCAGGATCGAGGTTTCAGGGACAAGATCAGTACTAGGATATCATTCGTGACTCAATGCCCAATGGATGCAACAATCAAACTAGTCTCTTCATATAGAAGGTAGTTGTCCCCTGTAAGTCGCCAAATTGTTATCCAATTTTACCCCTCAGGAAAAATTGATCAAACACGACCCTGCACAAGAGAAAATCGAAAAAAGGGCTCAAAGTTTTTAGACTTTGCATACGAGTTCGACATGGTGAAAAGCAATGGTCTCATGGAAGGAGCCACATGTCAACTCGGCGTAATTCCAAAAAGCGCTACAAAATGGAGACCCCAAACAAGTGCAGGCTCTCCGCGTGTCCATGGCCTGAGGAAGTGGAACTCAGTTTAAAAATTCCAACCATTGGTGGAAGCCTCCACGTGTCCAGAGTTGGAGGTAGTACAAAATGGAGACCAAACAGAAGGGACTTAGGAAAAAAAAAATGAAGAAAATAGTGCACAGCCATGTGTTAGCTCGACATAACTTGAAAGGTAGAATCAAAAGTGGGTTCCCAAATGAGTGCCATCCTTCCATGTGGTCAGATCCCAAAAAAGTGGCATCAGCTATTCAAAAGTCAAAGAAAAGTAATAGAGCCAGCAGAGGGAGCCACGTGTCAGCTTGGGACAAACTTCAAAGGTAGAATGACAAAAGTGTGGTCCCCAAACAAGCGCCAGGTTCGCCACGTAGTCAGAGTCTGGAAAATTTGCATCGACTGTTAAAAAGTTGAAGCAAAGCAACAGATCTGATGGAGGGAGCCACGTGTCAGCTTGGCATAACTTCAAACGTAGAATAAAAATTGGGTGTCCATATTGAGCGCCAACCTTCCACGTGGTCAGAGACCAGAAAAGTTACATCGACCATTGAAAATTTGAAGCCAAGCAACAGAGCCATAGAGGGAGCCACGTGTCAGATCAACGCAACTTCAAAGGTAAAATCAAAAGTGGGTTCCCAAACATGAGCGCCAACCTTCCATGTGGTTAAAGCTCTGAAAAAGTTGAACATCAGCCGTTGAAAATTCAAAGCTAAGCAATAGAGCCATGGAGGGAGCCACGTGTTAGATCGGCACACCTTCAAGGGTCAAATCCAAATATGATCCCCAAATGAGTGCCAAGCTCAGCCACGTAGTCAGGGACTGAGAAAGGTAAGATGCCCCGAATTGGCTAAGTACAACAGGGTCAGTGGAAGCCTCCACGTGCCTCATCCATGCAACTTCAAAGGTAAAATCCGGAGGCAGGTCCCAAATGTGCACTAAACCTCCACGTGTCTCGGGTCAAGCATAGTGTCTCCGCCAACAAGAGGGGCTTAGGTAGAATATAAAGGAAATAGAGCAAGCCCACAGACGATGCCACGTGCCTCACTCACCTAACTTCAGGAGTAAAAAAGGGGGGAAAAATCTTAAGACACGTGGGGCTTCCACGTGGACCTTGCACGAATAAAAGGTCCCGTTAAACCCTGACCTTTAGATTAACCATTTCTTTCGACTAGGAACTCAGATTTGAGCAAGAGAGGAATTTTTGGAAAGCTCTCGGTTATGCTACTTACCTACCACCATTAATGAAGAATGGTAAAATTGGTTAACCATTTTTGAGGCTGTCAAGTGTCCCACCTACCACCATGATGAGGGTTGAGGCCTCCTTTCTTGTCCAGATTAAGGAACAACACATGGAGGCATGGGATCTATCACGGAAACCATCATTGTTGTAGGAAAAATTTCAATTCTTTCTAGGGTGGTTGGAGTAGGTGAATTCAATGTATTGTTTGGGTGGTTGAAGTAGGATTCAAATTTTCCCTCTCTCCTTCTCTCATTCTTCTATATATTGTAAGGAGGGGCATTTTTCTAAAGGTTGGTCATCTTTTCTCTCCTTCCCCCCTATCTCTTTCTCCCCTAGGGTTGAATGTGGAGCTTAAGCCTCCTTTCATGGCTTTGTAATGGCATTTTCTTGCCTCTTTCCCACTAATGATGTACTGTGTGAACTCATGGAGCAATAAAATATATTTTGTGATGCATTTTGTCCATCCTTAATTTATTATCTCTTCTTTCCTCTCATCATTGTAGGGTATACTGTGCATATATCTAATGTCTATTGTAGGTTTTAGGAGTGTGTTTAATGGGTTTGAAGTGGTGTTCTGTGTGAACTCTATCTTTGGTCTGTGATGCATCTGTCCATCCTCTCCATTGCTCACCTCTCTCCACTTCAAGGCAGCGGAGATTGTGACCAGAAACCCCCTTTTCTTGGTGCTATCACCTCTGTAGTGTAGGATTTCTTTATTTTCATGCTTTCTCTCCCTGTCTCCTTGGCATTGTTAGATTAGGAATAGATAATCACATTTCCTTAGAAGTAGTTTAACATTAGGATTAGGATTAGGAAGAAGAAGCCGACTTTCTCTGGAGGTCCATCTCAAGTTCGCAAGTCCCACAGCTTGAGAGATGGTCCCATGTTATGCAGGTCACACCAGATGCCCCACTCAAGTATTAGGCCATTGACACGGTGTTTTGATTTTGCACTAACGGGTCCTAAATGAGCGCAGTCCCTCCACGTGTCTAGGGTCCGACAAGTTGCTCCAAAATAGGTGAAAAAGCCAAAACACAAAGGGAACGAAGCAATATGTTCGTGAATGATGCCAAGTGTTGGCACGTTGCATTCCAAGGACCCTAAAAGGCAAAAAATTCTTAATAATGCATGGGGCTTCCACGTGGATCTTGCACAGATAGACTCCAAACCCAAAGTAGTTATGAGATGATCCTAACTTTTGACTGGAAGCTCAAATTTGAGCAAGAGAGTAGTTTTTGGAAAGTTATCAACGTTTGCCACTCAACTATAGGCTATCAGGCTTCTCACCTACAACCATAATGAAGTATGGGATTCCTTTCTTTCCCAACAAGGAACAACACATGGAGGTATGGGTTTTGTAGTGGAACCCATCATTTGTTACAGGTGAATTCAATGCACATCTTGGGTGGTTTGAGTAGAATTCAAATTCTTCTCATCTCCTTCTCCAATTCTTCCTCTATATTGTAAGGAGGGGCATTTTTTCTAGAATTTGGTCATCTTTTCTCTCCTACCCCCTCTCTCCTTCTTCCCTAGGGTTGGATATGGAGCTTAAGCCTCTTCTCTTTGCTTTGTAATGAAATTTTATTGCCTCTTGCCCACTGATGATGTACTGTGTGAACTCATGGAGCAATGAGATCTATTTCATGATGTATTTTTCCATCCTTTTCTTATTTTATTGTCTCTTCTTACCTCTCATCATTATAGGGTATACTACATGCATATATATGATGTCTATTGTGGGTTTTGGGAGATGTGTTTAATGGGTTGAAGTGGTGTTCTGTGTGAAATTTATCTTTGGTCTATGATGCATCTTGTCCATCCTCTCCATTGCTCACATCTCTCCATTTTAGGAAGTTGGGTTTGTGATCAGCAACCCTGTTTCTTGGTGCTATCACCTTTGTAGTGTAGGATTTCTTTATTTTCATTCTCTCTCTCTCTCTCCGTGTATCCTTGGCATTGTTAGATTAGGAGTAGATAGTCACATTTCCTTCATTAGAAGTTGTTTAGCATTAGGATTAGGAGGAGGAATCTGGCCTTCTCCAGAGGCCCATCTCAAGTTCGTAAGTCCCACAGCTTGAGAGATGGTCTAATATTATGCATATTACACCAAATGACCCACTCACATCTCAAGCCATTCAGGGGTGTTGTAATTTCACATCAACAATTTTGGCACGCCCTGTGGGTGACTGGAGTTAGATTTTTCTCATCTTTTTGAGGTGTCTCATTATCAAACAACAAATCTTAAGCCACCGTGTGACCACATTAACAGTTCTGGCACACCAGGTGGGAGATGTTTGAAGCACCTTACCACTTCATTTCATCAAGTTGATGTGTTCTTGGTGAGATTTAGCCTTTAGAGGCATATGCAAAGCACATATAGAAACTCCATCTGGTAATCAACCCATTCTCTAAGTTGTAGACCTCCTTCTCATCCATTTTCTTTCATCTCTTTTATTATTTTTTATTCTATAAAGTTGTGCAATCATGACTTCATTCACCTCATGGAATTCACACTTACAACAGGGCATCGAAGAGTCTAATTTCCTATCAGACTTGGAGGAATGTTTTGTTGAGGAGGGCCCCATAGAAATTAAAACATTCACTGCCCCGTCATTCATCCTTCAATTACAAGAACCTACCTCCATGGAGAATCCAAAAATGGTCATTCCCACTATATGGCATGAGGATGATATACAAAGCACCAAGGGTCACCATCAACACCTCCAGGAGTGCAATGCCAATTAGCTTGAGGAGGTATTTTTGATTGATGTTAATACTTTGTTTATTTGGGTGGAGGATCGACCTCTTTTCAGTTTTTCACTCATAATAATAGCCATGTTCAATGCCAAATCATATACATAGGTTCCCATTTTGAGAAAGGGGAGCTACTTCTCCCTGCCAGTTGCGGGATTTGTTTGAGTTCCCTTTACTTCTGGTTAGTGTAGAGTAGGTAGGTTTAATTTTAGTAGAACAAGTGATTTTTCACATTCTGCATGTTCCACATGGAGCATGTATGATCTTTCCCTTTTGTACATAGTGTGTTGTGGTGTTTTGTTTCTCATGTATATTCTAAGAAGGTAGCGCTTGGGGAGATCAACTCTAGTTCATGTGGCTCAGGGACAAGATTTCAGAGATTCAGATCAGAATTATGTTATCAGGCTTGACTCCATGCCCAATGGATACTTCAAGGCCATTGATCACTTCATCTAGCAGGCATCCTCGTGAGTTTCCAAATTGTTATCTAATTTTTCCCCTCGGGAAAAGTTTGATCAAACATGACCTTCCACACAGGAGAAATGGAGAGGTTGGTTCAACCGTGTAAGCTTACATTCAATCCCAAAAAATCAAGTTGCAGGTGGGCTCGAAAATGGAGAAATAGGGTTGGAAAATGAATGGCCAATAGAAATGTTGAATAAAAGTCGACTCGGTAAGTCAAAATCAAGACCAAAGTGAGTCGACTCGAAGCAAAGCAGCAGGCTCACAGAGATGCCAATTGTCCAACCTTCATAACTTCAAGAGTGAATAGAGGGGGTAGAGTCTTGGAATCCCACAGGGTTTCCACGTGGAGCTAACTACAAATGTCCCACCTGAAAAGGGGTTTTGGAATTATATATAGTGGGGCCCTTTACTCACCCAAAGGAACGAAGCAGTCAGTGTTCACTCGAGTCTTGAAAAATTCTAAGTATAAAAAGGCCAGCGGAAGCCTCCAGGTGTCTCTTCGGTGCACGTTTGGTATGGTTCTCAAAATTGGGGTCCCCAAATGAGAACATGATTTCCACGTGTCTAGGGCCCGAGCAAGTTGCATCAGTTGTTGAAAAGTCTAAAGGGCCAGCGGAATCCTCTATGTGCCTCATCGGTGTAACTTTAAATGTAAGCTCAAAAGTGGGGTCCCCAAAAAATCGTAGGCTCTCCATGTGTCTAGTGCCCGAGAAATTTTCACCGGCCATTGAAAATTCTAAAGGGCTAGTGGAAGCCTCCATGTGCCTCATCAACACAACTTCAAAGGTAAGCTCAAAAGCGGGGTCCTAAAATGAGCGCCCCAAATGAGCGTAGGCTCTCCATGTGTCTAGGGCCTGAGAAAGTTTCACTGGCCATTGAAAATTATAAAGGGCTAGCGGAAGAATCCATGTGCCTCACTGACACAATTTCAAAGGTAATCTCAAAACTGGGGTCCCCAAATGAGCTCAGGATCTCGATGTGTTTAGGGCCCGAGAAAGTTGCATCGGTTGTTGAAAATTCTCAAAGCCAGTGGAAGCCTTCAAATGCCTCATTGGCGCAACTTCAAAGGTAAATCCAAAGGTGGGGTGCCCAAACAAGTGCAGACCCTACACGTGGTTAGAGCCCAAAAAGGTAGAACCATCCGTTGAAAAGTCTAAGATCCAGTAGAAGCCTCCACGTGTCTTATCAATGCAACTTTAAAGGTAAAATACAAAGGGTAGGTCCCAAACGAGCATGGGCCCTCCACGTGTCTAGGGTCCCATAAGTTGCTCCTAAATAGGTGCAAAAGCCAAAACACAAAGGGAACAAAGAAACATGTTTGCGGACGATGCCAAGTGTTAGCACATCGCATTCCCTGGACCCTAAAAGGTAGAAAAATCTTAAGAATGTACGGGGCTTCTACGTGGATCTTACACGGATAGAATCCAAACCCAAAGAAGTTTGGAGATGATCATAAATTTTGACTGGAACCTTGGATTTGAGCAAGAGAGGAATTTTTGGAAAGCTCTCGATGTCTGCCACTAAACTATAGGCTGTCAGGCTTCTCACCTACCACCATAATGAAGTATGGGCTTCCTTTATTTCCCAACAAGGAACAAAAAATGGAGGTATGGGTTTTACAGTGGAACCCATCATTTGTTGTAGGAGAATTCAATGCACATCTTGAATGGTTGGAGTAGGATTCAAATTCTTCTCATCTCGTTCTCTAATTCTTCCTATATATTGTAAGGATGGGAATTTTTTCTAGAAGTTGGTCATTTTTTCTCTCATTTCCGCTCTCTCCTTCTTCCCTAGGGTTGGATATGGAGCTTAAGCCTCTTCTCTTTGCTTTGTAATGACATTTTATTACCTCTTTCCCACTGATGATGTACTATGCAAACTCATGGAGCAATGAGATCTATTTTGATGCATTTTTTCCATCCTTTTCTTATTTTATTGTCTTTTCTTTTCTCTCATCATTGCAGGGTATACTGTGCATATCTCTAATGTCTATTGTAGGTTTTGGGAGCTGTGTTTAATGGGTTGAAGTGGTGTATTGTGTGAAATTTATCTTTGGTCTGTGATGCATCTTGTCCATCCTCTCCATTGCTCAACTCTCTCCATTTCAGGAAGTTGGGTTTGTGATCAGCAACCCCTTTTCTTGGTGCTATCACCTTTGTAGTGTATGATTTCTTTATTTTCATGCTCTCTCTCTCTCTCTCTCCATGTCTCCTTTACATTGTTAGATTAGGAGTAGATAGTCACATTTAATTCCTTGCAAGTAGTTTAGCATTAGGATTAGGAAGTCGGCATTCTCCGAAGGAGAATTTCAATTTTGCAAGTCACACAACTTGAGAGATGGTCCAATTTTTTGTATATTACACTATATGCTCCACTCACATCTCAGGCCATTCGGGGCTCTATAATTTCACATCAACAGGTACAATCTGAATGGTCAAAATATTTGAAATTTTTCATGAGATACTACATGAGTATCTAATATTAATAACACTCTAATGAATTGGGTTGTGTAATGATTGAGTACTTCTCATACCCCCTTTACTAGATAAAATAATAAACATATGTATAATGGTTACAATGTAAGTTACATGCTAGAGTAAGTTTTGGACCTTTCACTAGTTGTATGGAAAATATTTAGAATTATGCCATAAGGATTTTGTCACCTTGTTAGAATGGGTTAATTGTTATGTTCATATCAATGGACCCTACGTTCCATGATGCCAAAGGTGGTAAATTTTTGAAACTTAAAATCTTCCAACCTACCATGGTTAATGGAGTTCCTTGTTAATAGTGTCATGTTCTAGTCATGTTTACTCCCTTGAAACAAAAACGTGAGTAGTCCTCCTTGTTGGCTCTTTTAGGCCCGGGTACCTTATTTTTTCCTCTTATCTTGACATATGTATGAATTACAACCCATTTGAAGCAAGTATTTAGATCCAAGGTATTAGGAAGGTGTCTTCTTGTGTTGGAGTAGGTCATTAGTGACCTAGGATTATTAACAAGATTAGGAAACATGTGTTAAGGATATGGAGGAATATTTGAATCCTCTCTCCTTTTGGAGAACCATGATGTTGTTTCCCCTTGTCCTTGGGAAGATAATGGTTCAAGATATTTCTGTAAGTGTCTCCAGGAATTTTTTGTGTGTGTTGCTCTCATAAATTGTTAGTTGGACCTCACTTGCAGCTTAATTTTCTCATAGCTCACTTTAGTGTTCCTATGTGATATAATATTAAGTTATGTTCATATTGAGATTCCTGTGAGCTAGGGTGGGTGTGAATTGTGAAATTTTGTTGATATTTTGAGTTAATGGTATATTTTGTGTCGATATGATAGTATGAGATAAAATTTTTCTATATCAAAAAAAGGAAAGAGATAAAGATGGGAAATATCATCTAGTTGATGGAGCTTCTAAACCAAGATGTGTGGTTGTGTGTTACATTATTTAGGTACAAATTCAAGTTATGGAAACCTTGTGGCCAAGAGTATGCTTCTGTTACCATGAAAATTTAAGTGAGACCTTCCAAATTATATGAAGTATTGCCAATGATTGTTATTCTTCCTTGTAAATGTTTGATTAAATGTAGGTATGTTCCTTGTTGATAAACCTTGTCTTGTGTGATCTTAAATTTGTTAGGACTATGAATAGGCATGTTTTTCTTGTGCAAAATTGATGGTCTTCTTTAGGAGTCATTATTCTTGTCTAAAATAATGAACTTGAAGTGTAATTCACCCTAAGTGGAAGTCTCATATCTCCTTTTAACCGTGTGTTGTATCTGTGTGTGCTTATGTGAAGACCTTGTGAATATTAAATGTTCCTATGCTTCATGGACCCTAGTTTTCATTCATTGGTTTTCTGATGACCATTTCTATTTAAATATTCTATGATGTAAACTTGGTTAATCTTGTAGAGATTATTCTTAAAGTTTGATTGCTAACAACCTTGAATTAGAGGCCCAGACCTTGTTATTTTATTTGATCATTAGACATGGATAGATGGACATTATTATATTTGATTATTATTTTGTTAGAGATTATAAATTATTTGGATTATGGGTATGTGGTGATTTGTAGTGTGAATTATATGCATGAATTGATATTTCAGTATTGATGATGACCTAGAGTTACTACTTCATATGTATACGGACACATTGGATTTTGATTCAAAGATTTCGTTAAATGATCCAACTAGTGTTGTGATTTCATTGTTGATTGATGAAATGATAGAATTGATTTTTTTTTAAATTTTGAACAAGTGGTGAAACTTCTTGATTTTAGTGATGATTTAACAGTGTTAATTGATGATGTGAATTGATATGTATATGTGCATTTTATTATTTTTATGTCATTTACATTGCCACGAGGGATAGCAGGTATTATTTGGATTTTGTAGAAAATTAAAACACAACAAACAAAAGCTGATAAATGACCAAAAATGAAAGAATTATGGGTATTGACAACTAGTCACCTTGGCAACTTGTGTTTTTCTATGTTGTTTTATTACTGTTACATTGTTAGGAGGTTCTATTGGGAGGGTTAGCAAAAATGTGACCAAGGGTAAATTTTTTGACCCCCTTTTCTGAAAGAGTTGATGGATCATATCGAAAACTATTCACCACAATGAAGTTGCACTCAAGTTAAATCGAAATAGCTCCAACATAATCACAAGGAAGAATAGATCAATAACTAAATAATCTTGCATAACAGAACAAAGCTTGTTCATAAGAAAAAGACAACGAAGTGTCTTGGCATGCTCATAAATGAATAGTGAAAGGCTACATATAGGGTGCTGAGTAACCCTAGTGCATGACTCAATAGAAAACCCTAAACCTAACCCTAAGCCTAACCCATGTGATATGACCCTCCAATATGAGAGGAGGACACATAGGATAACTCACAATAACACCCCCCCTTCATCGAAGATGGGGTAGTGGCTATGAGAGATAGACAGAAAGGGAAGACACTCCTAAACAACTAAGAAGGATGTGTCAATGGGGCCCGAAACCTAAAGGACTGATAAGGTGCCCATATACAAACATAATCTTCCTAGAAGAATAAGAATAAAATAAGGACTACATAGCCCTAAGGATATGAGAAGATATAGAAGACCTCACCCCAAGAAGAGACCGTAAGTGAAGAAACTTCATCTCAGTGAAGGCTTGGTGAATAAATATGTAATCTGATCAGCTGTCTGAATGTACTGAATGTCAATGATACGATCATGAATAAGCTCCCGTATGAAGTGCATATGGATCTCAATGTGCTTCGTCCAATGATGCTAAACTATATTTCTAGAAATAGAGATTGTGCTCATGTTATCACATTAGATAATGGTAGGCCACAGAAAGTGGATGCCAAAATCTATCAGAATACCCTGTAGCCAAATAGCTTCTATGGCAGCGTTAACTGATCCCCTGTATTTTGTCTCTGTAGATGAAATCACAATTACATTCTACTTCTTGATAGACCAACTAATGACCTAAACCAAGAGAGAAACTATAGCCAGAAGTAGATTTCTAATGATCTAAGTCACCGGCCCAATCAGAATCTGTGAATCCAATCAAGTCAATATCTACCCCTCCATGATAGTGAATTCCATCAGCAAAATTACCTCGAACATAATAAAGGATCCATTTAGCTACTTTCCAATGTAGCTCATGTGGCTCCTGCATGAATCTAGACATGATCCCAACAACATATGATAAATCTGGTCGAGTGCGAGTCAAGTAAATCAAGCTCCCCACCAACTGTCGATAAAGAGTACCATCAACCAAGGGAGTAGAAAAATCTGAAACTAAATTAACCCCAGAAAGAAAAGGAGTAGGAGAAGACTTGCAATCAGACATCTGAAAATGAGCTAGCAAATCAAGAGCATACTTAGGTTGTGAAATCAAGATTCCCAAGTTATATTGTGAAATCTAGATCCTAAGGAAGCAATGAAGCATACCTAAATCAGTCATGGAAAACTTGTTGGCCAAGGAAATCTTCACATAATCAATAATGGAGGAAGAGCTACCTGTGATCAACAAGTCATCAACATAGAGAACAAGAATGAGTATGGAGTCCTCTTGCCATAGAATATAAAAATTTGGATTAGAGTGACACCTAGTAAACCCTGATGTAAGTAAAAAGGAGTCCATCTTGGCATACCAATCCCGAGGGGCATGTTTAAGGCCATAAAGAGACTTCTTTAACTTACAAAAGAGGGAGGGATTTTGGACATAACCCGACAGTTGTTCCATATAGATATCTTCCTCTAGGTCACCATGAAGGAAGGCACTCTTAACATCCATTTGATGGACTTTCCATCTGTTCACTGCAGTAATGGTTAAGGTCAGTCGAATAGAAGTCATCTTCAAAACTGGAGCAAATGTTTCAATATAATCAACCCCAACTATCTGGGAGAAACCATTTGCTAATAATCACACTTTAATATTTTTGACATCTCCATCTACTCCATACTTTGCTCGAAACACCCACTTACACCGAATGATTTTTCTTCCTTTCGGAAGAGGGGTGAGATCCCAAGTATCATTCTTCATGAGAGAGGAATACTCCTCATCCATGGTAGAATCCCACTCAGGAATACCAGAAGCCTCTTGGAAAGACTGTGGATCAGAAGCAGAGGTGAAGAAAGAGTGGGGTACAATGAAATCTGAGTGAGTACATCTCATATCAAAAGTATCTCCGATTAAATTTCTAGTACTTTGCAATGTTTTCCTAGCCTAAAGAGGACTAGGAGGATCAGGCTCAGAGTCAGAAGATTCTTCACTTGAGTGAGAAGGGGCACAGTCCTCATCATCACTACTTTCAGAATTAGAAGACTCAAAGGTCTGATGGTCGGGAAGATCCGGAGGAGGAGCATGCTCAATAGTATCATCATCTGATGAGTCAGAATCTGAGGCAGTGAGCTGAAGAACCTCAATAGGTGGAGAAGTAGAATTTAAAGAAGACTCATCAAACTTAACACTTATGTCGATATACATCTCATGAGAAGTAGGATTCATTAATCGACATCCCTTCACATGATCAGGATACCCTAAAAAGCAAGGTTTGGATTGTGGTTCCAAGGACTTGCGTTACTTCTTGGGAATCCGAGCCATAGCCTTGGATCTGAAGAATTGAAAGTGATCAACATCAGGCTTGCATCCAAACTAGGATTCAAAGGGTGTCATCCATCTTAGTGCTTTATGTGGAACACGGTTCTGAATGTAATTTGCACAATTCACTGCTTTGGCCCAATACTGTGGAGGAAGAGACTTCGAGTGTATCATACAAGTGACCATCTTCTTAAGAGTATGGTTCTTTCTTTCTGTGACTCCATTCTACGAAGGGCTATAGGCAACTGTATGCTGTAAAGAGATCCCTTCAGAAGTACAGAAATTCATGAACCTATTGTTTACATATTCACCTCCATTGTTGGTTCGAAGAACCTTGATAGACCATTCCGCTTGTTTCTCAGCAAGAGCCTTAAAGTCCTGAAAATGTTCAAATACTTCAGACTTAAGCTTAAGAAAATATACCCAAGTATATCGCGAATAGTCATCAATGAAGGTTAGCACATAAAGAGCTCTAGTAAATGAAGGAGAAGGAAATGGACTAGAAACATCGCTGTGAACAAGATCCAACGGATGAGTGGCTCTCCAAGATTTTCCTTTGTCAAAGTTATTTTCAGGATGCTTTCCAAGGGTACAACTCTCACAAAGACCCTTAGAAAAATTGATGCGAGGCAACCCATTGACCATTTCATTTTGGCTTAATTTTTCAAGGTAGCGATAATTTAGATGTCCGAAACGCTCATGCCATAGATTACTAACCTCATTTACATGAGTGAGCAAGGTAGTTGGTGTAGAATCAGAAGTGAAGTGGGAGAAGGTGTACAACCATGAATGGTGATTTGCCTTTCCCTTAGCCAATGTAGTGTCATTGTTAAGCTCACGACTAATCACTGAGTTAGGAAAAAAATCCACTCACATTCCTTCACCAAGGTGAGTAATTTGGAAAAATGATAGGAGATTGGTAGAGAGATCATGAACACTCAACACATGGTTAAATGTTCCCCCATCCATCTCTACTAATCCACTATCAAAAACCGACATTGTCGTGTCATTACCCATCGTTATTTGGGACATTCCACAGGGTTCGATGTTGGAAAAATCAACATGCAAAGAACCCATGTGGTACGAGGAACCAAAATCTATAATCCATGTCGATGAAGGAGTAAATCTGGCTACAAGGGAATTTCCTTTCTTCTTATCATTTTAGCACCTTTTTTAGTAGAAGACATGGCCTTTGGAGCACTTTGTTTTATGGAATCAAGAACACTTATTTTATTCTTCTCACGTAAATGAGATAAGTGATCAATCTGTTTATGAAAACAATGTTTCTCATCATGACCAGACTTCTTGCAATAGGAACACAAATACTTGCTTTTCTGTTCCTTAGGCTTAGAAGTCGAAGTGTTTGTGTCATTTTTAGGTTTGGTCTTGGTTTCTTTCTTAGGTTGGTCCTTTGTTTCTTTCATCTTTTCATTCTTTTTTCCCTTACTAGTACTTACTACAAGGGCATGTGACTTGGAATTTAGAGACCCCGTTTGAATGAGTTTGTCCTGTTCTCAAATGAGTTGGGACGAAAAACAGTCAAAGGAAGGCATAGTCCAAGTATCGACCAAAGCAACTTTTGTAGCATAGAAAGTTGACACAAAGACAAAATATTCAGGACCTAGCTTAGAGAGAATTGACAAGATCAGTTGAGAATATTTCGAGAAGAAGGCTTGTAGGTTTTCAAACTCACTAGGATTTAACCTTAGTAGTTCGTTTTCCAACTCATGATCTCTCATGTCATCTAGTTGTCCAAACATCACATCCATCATTTTCCATGCAGATTTAGGTTTTTCAGACACCTCAATGTGGAGGATCAAGTCAGGAGAAATAGACATGTAAAGAAGACCTAAGGCTTCATCACTATGGTTTAACCACTTAGATTTTTCAAGTTCATCGTCTAGTTCAGTCCCAGTTCCCATGGTGATATGGAATAACCATTTACCCCTTAGTTTCATTATTATTTTCGATCTCCATTCGAAAAAGTTGAATGGCGTAAGTAAAGGAATTGAAATTGCATCCATAGTGTGAGAGAGAGAGAAAGAAATGAAGAAAAGAAATACAACCACCCAAAATAATATAACAACCCCCTACTTTTGGCACTTTATAGTTTAGTGTGTTGATTACAATCGAGTCCGAGCGTATGGTTTGAAACACTTGGTAACTCGTCTTGCAATTAGTGTAATAATGTGCAAGAGAGGAGACCACAACAATGTTCCGTGGAGCGCAGCAAAAAAGGACACCGTAAACAAGCACAAAAGTAAAAATAAGGAGGTGAAAGTAAATCCTGGTTGTGAGAAAAACGTCTCACGTCGCAAAGAGTACCCCCTTACTGCAGACTGTAGCAGATGCGCTCACTAGTCGCAAGCAATAATAAGGGTAAAATACAAGGTTTTTAAATGAACTCGAAGGAGGTCAGAGGTCTTCAGAACACCAGAAAATTCTCGAAAGGGAAAAAGATGTCAAAGTGAAACTGCACACTTGAGTGCACGATTAGTTAAAAATCGACAATAACGTTAAAAATTACTGTTTAGAAACGTCCAAACTGGCTGATTTGAGAGCTAGTGGAGTTTAAAAAAAAAGATAAAAACGTTAATTTAGATGTCGATAATTAATATGTTACTAATCGTAATAAAGGAAATTGAAATTAATACACTAGATTTAATTAAATTAAATCTAATTAATTTCTACTAATTAAAAAATTAAATTAAAATATGTTCCTCGTTTACAAATTTCCACTCTTTTGAAATAAAATAAAAGGATAGAAACTTGCTATATATAAAATTTTTTCCCACCTGATAAGAAAACTACAAAAAAGGAAATTTAAGAAACTTTCCAGATAAATAATTAAAAAAAAACAACTCATATTTTAAATAAATGAGAAACTTTCTAAATAAATGAAAGAGTATTTTTTAAAAAAATATGTACCATTAAATCTTAGTAAAAGTTTGATTTAAAAGATTTAAAAAAAACTTTTAATAAAGAGAAAACTTAAAAAAACTTACCAAAAAGGAAGCCAAGTGCCGAGAAAGCCATGAATGACCGAGTAAAGAGGAGGTCGGTTGAAGGATTCTCGGTGAGCTCCTTGGGATAGAGTTGACGTTGGAAGTAGGGTTAGCACGCAGGGATAGTCTCCAGGTCGGCGCCAGTTGGGATAGCATGGAGCAGACATGAGGAAGGATAGTCTAGGCACAATAATCCATGCACAACATGAACTCAGAAAAGACAGTTGGTTCTAGATCAAAATCGAGAAATACACACAGTCCACGCACAAAAGAGAGACAGTTGGTTCTAGATCGAACTCGGGAAAGACAGTCCACACACACATGATGAAAGACACTCCACGCACAACATGAGGAAAAACACGCAGGAGAAACCACGAGAAACCATGAGCAGAGATCCTCCAATGTAGGCCAGAAGCAAAAAACTTGAATGTAGAACTAGGCAATGACACAAAATTTTAAACCTGAATGCTGCAAAAAAAAAAAAAAATGCAGAGAACCCAATTTTTTTTTCTGGAACTACAAAAAAACAAAGATCTTAAAAAAATTTCACTTCCATTTTAATAATTTATTAAAAAAATAAATGAAATTAATCTCTATTTTGGTTAAAAATCCAGATTTAGCTATAGATAGCTAAATGTGGCTATAAATACCCTAAAACCTTTAAGAATACCTGCACAAGTATAGAAAACAAAAAACAACACAACTTTTCCAAAAAAGGAATGGTTAGATGTGTTAGCAAGAAAAAAAATAGAATTTTAAGATCAAAAAACTTGCACGAGGAACAAAAAAACAAGAGTAATCACCATGAAAGAGTTGATGGATCGTATCAAAAATTGTGCACGTTTACCCAATCTCAGCTTTGATACCATGAAAGAGTTGATGGATCGTATCAGAAACTGTGCACCATAATGAAGTTGCACTCAAGTTGAATCGAAATAGCTCCAACATAATCACAAGGAAGAATCGATCAATAACTGAATAATCTTGCATAACAGAACAAATCTTTTTCATAAGAAAAAGACAGTGGAGTGTCTTGACATGCTCATAAATGAATAGTAAAAGGGTACATATAGGCTGCTGAGTAACCCTAGTGCATGAATCAATAGCAAACCCTTAACCTAACCCTAAACCTAACCCATGTGAGATGACCCTCCAATATGAGATGATGACACATAGGATAACTCACACTAACATTTTCATTTTAATTATTTTTGTGATTATGTGATTTATTATTTTAATGTGAGTCACGTTATTATTGTTAGTTAATGTGCTATTATTTTTGTTAATTAATCTAGTTAATTAAAGTAATTTTGGATGTGACAAAGGGGTATTAAATTATTGTAGGTTGTATTTGATTTAATTATGGATTCAAATGTATTTTATTGGTTTAAGTGTTGTGTACTCAACCTTGCATGTCAAACTCAGATTTTGGCTTAATGACTATTTTTGGAGGCTTGTGGGATAAGTTAAGCTTTCCCCACACCTCTTAAATTAATATACCAACTATACCTATGGGGTAAGAGGTAAAAATTATGTCTCATTATGTGTTTTGGTGGCTAAAAAGTTGAAATAATTGCACCTTCTTACAAGAGCTTTTAATTTTTTCCTTTGGAGTATGACTTTTGGTTTTTGTGTGTAAGGAGAACTTGTCACTTTCTCACCCACTAATTTATGAGCTTTGGATTTGATGTTTGACCATGTGATGTGGAGTTGAGGAGAAGTGATGTGGCATCCTACATAGAGCCACCTCACCCTCCTCTTTCCCTTATCTATTTATTCAAGCTTTTTTGATGATTTTGGGGTTAGATGTTATATTTTCTCTCTTACATTTTTGTGGAGTTTGATTTTGGAGCCTTTTTTGAAGCTTGGAAGATTGGTTTGTGATTATTTTGGACTTGGAAAAGCTTAGAGATTGTGCTTATGGATTGGAGATTTCTTGCAGTGGAAAAGTAGGGATTTCACCCATGCATTTTATTTTTATTTTATTGTGGAAATGGTTATAAATGGATGAATGTTGATCATTTGGTTTGGGGAATTGATTTCCGTTAAGGTTGTTTAGGAGAAATAAAATGGGGATTTATTGAGGGAGGGAAACGAGTTTATGTTATGATTTTGGAGGGAGTTTTGGGTTGGGTGTCCTTAAGGTTGTTTAGGAGAAATAACGGCACCGTCAGTACGGTGTCGCCAATAATGTGGAGTACGGTAACAGTAAAAGTACAATAGGAATGTTGTAAAAAGTAAATATTTGTCGTAAGTGGTCCGGTAATGTTAAAATGTCAAAGTTTGGGTAATTAGAGAAGTAGGGTCTACATGATTAGGAATTAGAAATATTATATTGGTAATAAGGACAAGGAGTGAGGTCATAAATATTTTGTGTATTTTATTTGTAAAATGTCTAAATGTGGAACCCATGTAAAATGATAAGGTTTATCTTATCTTAACAGATAAGCTTTACATGTACAGATAAGAGTTAAGGTATGGAATATGATTCGTCAGAGTGGATTTCTTATCCTATCTTAGAGATAGGATGGATAAGCCTGGAAGTTTTATAAATAGAGAGGCCACCCCCCTCATTTAGCATAGAAAGAAGTAGTGAGAAATATTGTAGGAAGTGTGCGAAGGAAGCCATCAGTTAAAGGTGTGTTGAAGAAGCCATCAAGAGGTGTAATTGTAAAGTTTCTCCCATAGTCTTGTTGAAGTATCTCATGGTGAGATTGTAACAGTTTCATGTTAATATTATAATTTATTTTGTTATTTCAGATTTATCGTCATTCTGTCTTATCATAGTCAATGGTATTCTTGTGTTCGGTTGTTGTTTTGTTTCCAGATTACATCCACCAAACTAAAGGCTGTGCATTAGTAAATAATCATAGCACGAGGAGTTCCCGGTGAAGAATTATCATAGCGTCGGATTGGTGATGACATTTTGGTTCCATTGTCAGGACCATTCCTCGTTGGTGGATTTTCTGGAGAGATATTCCCACTTAGTCAAAATCAATTGGAGGGTAACCTTGTTTTTTACTGTGCATAGTAGTTACCATGGTAAAGTCATTTTTACCGTGAATAGTAGTTACCATGTTAAAGTCATTTTTGCCATGAATAGTAGTTACCCTGTAAAGTCCTTTTTGCTGGGAATAGTAATTACCGCAGTAAAGTCACTTTTTACCGTGAATAGTATTTACTGCAGTAACTTCACTTTTTACCGGTGAATAGTGTTTACCACAGTAAAGTCAATTTTTACCGTAGTAAGTCAAGTTTTACCATAGTTTACCGTGGTCATTTCTATTTTACTTGTAGAAAGGTGTAAAGTCACTTTCTAGTATAGTGATTCCAATTATTTGTGCACATAAGTCTTGTTAATTGTACTTGTGGGTTGGTATTTCACGGTGGTTACTTTTGAAAATGGGAAAGATTCCTGTTTTTTCGGCTCAATCTAATGAAGATGCTTCTTCTTTCATTCAAGAATTTAAGCGATCTTGTATTTGTAATGGCCTTATAAGAAGGGAACAATGGACTGAATTTTTTCCTACCTTTTTGGATGGATCAGCACTTAGGTGGTTTGAAACACTAGGAGATAATGTAAAAAATTCATGGGATTTATTAACTGAAAGTTTTCTTGAAGAATTTGGTGAACAACAGAAATATGCAGATCTCATGATCGAGATCACAAAGCTATCCCAAGGAGGAGAAGGAGAAGATAAGGGATTATCATGCTCATGTTCTAGAGCTAAGGAGGAAGCTCGATGCCCAGATCCGGAAGGAAGGACTAGCGGATGGGTTGATGAATGGCGTGGATAATCTCCTCTGTAAGCACTTCATTCTTGGGATGAAGCCAGAGATCAGACAACGAGTGAAGTATGACCGCCCAGCTACCATTGAACAAGCAAAGGAGATTGCAAGAAGGCAAGAAGAAAGCATGGAAGAGGAGCCCAAAGAAATTGTTGCTAAAGTAGAGCCTACACCAGCACCTTTGGTCCTGAATCCACAACCACTTCTGGTGAGCAAAAATATTTCTCCTAATACATCTACTGAGTATGAAGATCTGCTCAAAAAGATGGGTCAGTTAACTATTAATCTTCTTCAAGGAAAGGAATTTAGTTCTCAGGGAGGAGATAGAGGTCCAAAAAGAAATATTTCTAAAGTTTTTTGTTATGGTTGTTATAAAAAGGGTCATTATAAGTATAATTGTCTAGATAGAGCTTCTACATCTGGTAAGGGAGATAATGATAAAGGAAAAGCACATGTGAATTCTTTTGATGTAGTAGATATGAGCAAAAATAATGAAGTAGATGTGTTTGTAACAAAAAGAAAGAAAGAAAAAGATAATCAAGATGGAAATGATCCTAAGAAGATGAAAGAAGAAACTAGTAAGAAACATAGGAGAAGAAAGTTGGGTGTGCAGGATTTTCTGATTTCACAGGGGCAAGGACCATACTCCATCTTGGAAGATCTATCCAAAAGGCCTGCAAATATTACATATGGTCAACTCTTGGCTATGTCTTCTAAGAAGAGGCAGGAATTGCGAGGTGGACTCAATGCTCGAAGAAGGAAGGAGGTTGAGGTCCCTGTTTTGGAGGCAGAGGCAGATCCCTATGCTCCACAAGCTGAGGTATTATGTAATGGTATTTCAATTCATGATGTCTTAGTTGATGGAGGTGCTGCAGTTAATGTAATGACTGAGTCTGTAATGAATATGTTGGGTTTAAAAATTGATCGCCCTTCAACACTTATGTTAAGGTCATTAAATAAGGGAAAAACTAAACCAGAAGGTGTAGTTTCAAATGTGGCAATATCTGTTATGGGTGTTGTATGTGTGGTAGACTTTCAGGTGATGAAAAATGGTACTGTTGCGTACCCAATGCTGCTGGGAAGACCAGGGCTAAGGAGAGTTCATGCAAGAAACTACTGGAATGAAGGTTTCATGACACTTGGACATAGTAGAGAGAGGGTGAAGATAAACGCGATCCCTCGACATCATAAAGCAGAACCTGTTGATTCAAGTGATGAAACTGATGATTGGACATCCTCTGATTACTCTAGCACCAGTGAAGTGGACACTGAAGATGAAGAAAGTGAGGTTGATGTTTCAGTCATGGATATTCTTCCAGTCACACCAACCCAGGATCCCATAAAATTATCTGAAGAAGAAGTTGATGATCGTCTCCAACAAATAAAGATTGGTGATGCTGTGATGGAGAGTGAGAAGGAATCCTACCTCCAGCTCTTTCGAAGGTACATACACCTATTCACTTTTGATTACAAGGAACTCCACCAAGTAAGTTAGGTAGAACATTGTATTGAGCTGGTAGATGGTGCTAAGCCCATAAAGCAAATGCCATATATAATGAATCCTAATTTTTCCAAGACTGTAAAAGAAGAAATAGATAAGTTGCTTGATGCAGGATTCATATTTGCTGTGGAGAATTTAGAATGGGTTTCTCCCATTGTGATCTCAATAAAAAAGAATGGGAAGCTACACATTTGTGTTGATTATAGGAAGCTCAATAAGGCAACAAAGAAGGATCATTACCCTCTTCCATTTTCAGATCAGATCTTGGACGAAGTAGCTGGCCAAGAGTGCTATAGTTTTGCTGATGGATATAGCGGCTACAATCAAGTTCGTATAGCAGAGAAAGATCATCTGAAGACCACGTTCACCACTCCTTGGGGAACGTTTGCTTATAGAGTTATTCCTTTTGGGTTGTGTAATGCTCCAGCAACTTCCAGCGTTTGATGAATAGGGTGTTCGAACCCTACATTGGGACCTTCATCAGAGTATTTTTGGATGATTTTTGCATCTATGGGAGCAAGTTGGACCACCTGCACCAGATGGAGACAACATTTCAAAGGTTAGATGAAGCACAAGCCTCACTAAACCCTACAAAGTGTGTCTTTGGATGTTCTAAAGACGTTTTGTTAGGGGCATGTTGTATCCAGAGATGGTATTGGTACTGATCCTGATAAAGTTTCAAAAATCAAAGATTTACCATTTCCTATGAATAGAAGTAAGTTGAGATCATTTTTAGGCCATGTGGGTTACTATAGAAGGTTCATCAAGAATTTCTCAAAGATTACACAGCCACTAACCCAGTTCTTGAAGAAGGATGTTGCTTATGAACCAGGAAATAAGGCGCATGAAGCTTTCGGACAACTTAAGGAAGCCCTGGTGTCTTCACCTGTTTTGAAGAATCCAGATTGGAGCAAGCCATTCATTGTGTACACTGATGCCTCAGATGCAGCATTAGGTAGTACTTTGAGCCAAAAGGATGAAAATGGGAATGAACATCCAATTTACTTTGGGAGCAGACAAATGAGCAGTGCTGAGGTAAACTATACTGTAACTGAAAAAGAGGCTCTGGCTATCATTTTTGCTATAAAGAAGTTTAGAAATTACTTGCTAGGGCAGAAATTTATAGTTATAACGGATCATCAAGCTCTAAAATATATTGTCAATAAGCCTAACCCATCAGGGAGGATAGCAAGATGGATAATTTTGCTACAAGAATTTGAATTTTGATATTATAGATAGGCCAAGAAAGAAGCATGTCAATGCAGATGCACTCTCTCGAGCCTATGATGGTTTAGAATCATCTTGTGATGATGATGATTTTCCCCGATGCAGCATTGTTCTCCCCTTGACACAATCCCTAGTGAATACATAGATATTTGGAATTATCTGAATGAATTCAAGTTTCCTGATGGTGCCAATGCAAATACTAAGAGAAAGATTACTCAAGCCAGTCGTCCATATTCTATTCTGCATGGAGCATTATTTCGAATAGGACCTGATGGACAGTACAAGAGGGCAGTTAGACGTGATCAAGGAAAGGAGCTGCTAGAAGAATTCCACAATGGTACATGTGGAGGGCACTTCTCTGGAAAAATTACAGCAAGAAGGATCTTGGATGCAGGTTATCACTGGCCCACTCTTTTTAAAGATTGTTATAATTATTGTAAGACATGTGATATTTGTCAAACACATGGTAACCGTAAGACTTCATCAGCTCCATTATGTCCCTATTCTTCCCCTTGGTCCCTTTGAAAAGTGGGGAATAGACATTGTAGGTCCACTTCCAACTACATCATGCCAAAATAAGTATATTGTAGTTGCCATAGATTATTTAACCAAGTGGGTTGAAGCTAGGCCATTGAAGACAGCTTCTATGGATGAAGTGGCAAGGTTCATATATGAACGTATTGTCACCAGATTTGGTTGTCCATTAGAAATTGTAACAGATCAAGCAAGCCACTTCATTAATGAGGTGGTAGAAGCCCTAGTCAATAAATTTTCTATTAAGCACAGGAAGGCAACAACATACAAGCCAAGCACAAATGGACAGGTGGAACGAACAAATTTTGTGCTGTGTCAAATTCTAGCAAAAGATGCAGCCTTGTAGGTACATAAATGGGATAAGAGGATTCATGCAGCATTGTGGGAATATAGGGCAACATCAAATTCAGCAACAGGATACTCCCCATTTCAATTGGCCTATGGCATTGATCCAATTCTTCCTATTGAGTTTGATATTCCCACTGTGAGAGTTATGAAAAATGAAAGGATGGATGAAAATGATTCAGTAAAAGAAAGGTTGGTACATCTTCATTTGCTAGAAGAAATGAGGGAAATAGCGAAGGATACAAAGCCATAAGAAGAAAATGAAGTAGAAGGAGTACTTTGATCAAAAGATCCGGTGGTCTCCATTTCAAGTGAATGACTTGGTTCTAGTATATGATTCCAGATACAAAAAAAGAAGACAGATGAAAATTTCTTCCAAAATGGATGGGGCCCTACAAAATAGTAGTTGTGCATGAAAATGGTACGTACCGACTGGAGGAATTGGGATGGCACTCCCATTACGAAATGGGTCAACCACAGCAAGTTGAAGATTTTCCAAGCACCAGAATAGTCTACTCCGAGGACAGAGTAGAAGCTAGGAAGGGGGAAGATGTCGACACTAAAATTTTCCTCCATAATTTATATTTCATTAATGTATGTATTAGGAATAGGATGTTGTTAAGTATAATTAGTAGTAGCGTTTGATAGAAGATAACGGCGCCGTCAGTACGGTGTCGCCAATAATGTGGAGTACGGTAATAGTCAAAGTACAATAGGAATGTTGTAAAAAGTAAATATTTGTCATAAGTGGTCCGGTAATGTTAAAATGTCAAAGTTTGGGTAATTAGAGAAGTAGGGTCTACATGATTAGGAATTAGAAATATTATATTGGTAATAAGGACAAGGAGTGAGGTCATAAATATTTTGTGTATTTTATTTGTAAAAAGTCTTAAAATGTGGGAACCCATGTAAAATGATAAGGTTTATCTTATCTTAACAGATAAGCTTACATGTACAGATAAGAGTTAAGGTATGGAATATGATTCGTCAGAGTGGATTTCTTATCCTATCTTAGAGATAGGATGGATAAGCCTGGAAGTTTTATAAATAGAGAGGCCACCCCCCTCATTTAGCATAGAAAGAAGTAGTGAGAAATATTGTAGGAAGTGTGCGAAGGAAGCCATCAGTTAAAGGTGTGTTGAAGAAGCCATCAAGAGGTGTAATTGTAAAGTTTCCCCCATAGTCTTGTTGAAGTATCTCATGGGTGAGATTGTAACAGTTTCATGTTAATATTATAATTTATTTTGTTATTTCAGATTTATCGTCATTCTGTCTTATCATAGTCAATGGTATTCTTGTGTTCGGTTGTTGTTTTGTTTCTGGGTCTTTATTATAAAACGATATATATATATATATATATATATTCAATCCACCTGTGTATATATATCACTATCTAAAACTATTCTCTCCCTTGGCTTGGATTGCAAGCCTTTGTTCTTGGAGATAATTTTATGTTGTTATTATTTTGTATTTTTCTTATTGTGTTGAATGAATGTGTGAATGATTTTTGTTAAATGGATGTAAAATTTGCTATGGTTGCTTGATACCTCTTTTTTCTTCATTGTTGGGGCTTGGGGGCTAATGAGGATGAAGGATTCTCCTCATTTGATTATTGGTTAGGTGGAGAGTGTTTCATACTTCCCTTATTAGGTTGTTGTGTTTGGATTTTCGAGAAATGGAGAAGGTCAAATTATCATCTTGGAAGAGTGGATTTGTAGAAGATAAAAGAAATGTTACTTTTGTAAAAAATTTAACATGTTGTCTCCACTTATGTGGAGGGATTTTGTAACGTGTATTATAAAGCTTCAACTTCTTGTAAATGTATTTTGTAAAAATAATTTTTATTGGTTATTCAATAAGTGTTCGTGTCAGAAATGAGGCATTTGTAGTTGTAATAGATTTGATACTAAATTCCATTCAAAATTTTAAATTTAGATCAAAAGTGTATTTGATTTTATAAGGGAAACCATTCTTATTTTTAATGGGAAAAACTTATATTCAAACTTAAATGTGTGACTCAAAAGTGTAATATGTATTTCATTTTAAAAGATTAGTGTTCTTACATGGAAGTATAATTTATTTTCTTGAAATGGATGTTTTTTTATTGTGAAAGAAAGGAAACATTACCTTATTTTTTGTAAAAGATAGCATATTGAAATGTTGAAATGATAGTCAAATTCTACACTAAGTTATAAGAAAGTAGTTTTATATCTAGTCTTTCTAATCAAAGAATTTTTTTTCCTCCTTTCTTACTTTGGGTTTGAGTTAAACTAAAATCCATTAGTTTTACTAATTCACATATAAATAAATAGATAGAAAATTTACAACTTCTTGCCTTATATTTCATCATAGTAATGAACTTGAGTGATTGCTTAAATTAAAGTAGTACAATATATAATATCGATATATATACATATATATATATATATATATGTATATATATATATATATATGTATATATGTATTTATATATGTATATATATATATATACATATATATCTATATACATATATATATATATATATGTGTGTGTGTGTGTGTGTGTGTGTGTGTGTGTGTGTGTGTGTATATGTATATATGTATATGTATATATATACATACATATATATATATATATATATATATATATATGTATATGTATGTATATGTATTAATATGGGGTGGGGATGAGGTTGATGCCCTTCCCCCCTCCAAACCAATAAACACTACACCCATTAAATAGGTCGCGGCTCCATATTTACTCTCCGTATTAGCTTATTTGTGGCCGGGTCTTTATTATAAAGCGATATATATATATATATATATATATATACACTCAATCCACCTGTGTATATATATCACTATTTAAAACTAGAAATGAAATGGGGAAAGAATACCCTTACCAAAATATGATAAATAAATAAATAAATAAAACAATAACAAGGTAAATACAAGAAAACCCTTGGAGAGGGATGTAAAATAAATCTCCAAATATGTGTATCCATACAAGAACTTTGAGAAATATCTCGTGGCCTCTATCGCTCTCTTTCTGCCAAACTTGTAAAGTGAAAATGAGATAATAGGGTAAAAAGAGTGAATAAGAATACCTCATAAGGATGATTAGGGTTAGAATGAATACCTACAATCTAAGGGCCATAAATGAATCAATATAAGGGTAGGGAATCGTTCCTACAATTATTAGGTGAGGATATTTTGTGGGAATATGTTTTAAATTAATTGTATGTGTAATTTGTAAATGGGGCCACTTGATGGTTAGGGTAAGTTGTGACCTTATCCTTAGGTTATTTAGTAAATAAATGAAATTAGAGCTATAAGGATGAATTAAATAATTTTGTAAAAGAGGTAATTTAAATAATGATTCATAAGAGTAAATTAATGGGAGTTAATGGGAACCATAAAAGGGGATATAAACCCGAAATGGTTTGATAGAAATTAATAATATTTAATTATTTATTTAGTTACAATAACTTTGCAATATGTGGAATCTATTAAAAAATATATATTTAATCTATTTGTTAGTTATCTGGATGCAAACCCTTTTAAAAAAAATATATATCTCCATAATTTTCATAACTAATTATTAGGCTTTACCTTGGGTTTTGTGTGGGGAAAAATGTGGGCATTACATGTATGCTCCCACATTTTGCATCCATGTCAACTACGAACTTGCAATTACAACATCTAACAAGAACCGCCTTTTTATTATATTGTGACAGATATCCACACCCTGTTCCGAGCTCTTTTTTTCATTTGCGTGGAGAAGAAAAATGTTGGTGGGTTGTGGTAGACAGAGGAATGAAATAGATAGAGTCTCATGTGGAGGAAGAGTGAAAGAGAAAAAAATACAGAGAAATAAGTGAGATAGCAGGAAATGTAACTTTCAATGTCTTCAACAATACAACAACTACTCAGAATAAAAGAGAAATAATAGAAAAAATGAAGTGATAGATGTGAATGTTATTGAAATGCTTAAAATGCACATAGAAAAAGTTTACAAAATAATATTAAGAAAAGTAATTGCGGTTGGACATTACACCAAAATAAAGAGCCTCCCAAACCTCAATATTCTTCTTCTTTTGCATACAACAACAAGAAAATGACCTTCAAAAGTTTCCTTTCCTCCCAGAGACTAATGAACCTACTTCAGATATAACTATAGATGCATATCAATGAATTTTTATACACTAAAATGAGAAGATATCCGGGTTACATATTACCTCCATGTGTAGTGTTTCCTTGACCCCTAATGCATTGATTTTAGGATAGTTATGCAAGATCACCATTAAGCATAGTTCCCAGTCACTCTTTTATTTTTAATTTAACTTTGAGATATAAAGTTTACCATTGATAGTATATATGATCTTTGAACTTTGCACTCACTACAACAATCTAATAACTGCTAAATTCCCATCTTTACCTTTGGTTTTACCACAGTTAACAACTGTAGATCAAATAAAGTGTTTGTATTATTCTGTAAGGAAAATAATAGGCTGAAAAATGTGTTTAGGTGAGTCACCATCCACCTGCTAGATATGGCACTCACTACCTTGCCAAAATCCTATCATATTCCTGACAAGGGCAACTTCATACACATTGTGCACTCTGCCACATGCAATACTGCAAGTTTTGTTTTTAATATATATATATATATTTCATTTTTAGTTGGGAACTACATCTCCCTCCCCTTCTAATAGCATCTTACTCAATGCAACATAACACCAAGGATGAAAAAAGGGGATATGCAATTAAGGAAAAATAATGAAAACAAGTTCAATCTACGGATAAGATCTCTTTTGCTAGAACACAACCATAAGGATGCCAGGAAACTTTAACTACTTCTTAAACTTTTATTTTTCTGTGAAGATTTGTAGTTTTTTATCTTTTACTTTATGACTCAATCAGTATTTTCTTTCATAGTATTTCTTAATCTCAAAGTCTTAGTATTCTATTTTTTAGAATATCAATCGTCTTATGTTCATGGGTGCCCAATAGTCATTGGCCTCAAGATGTCATACGAAACTCAACACAACACAAATGACCCACTAGACATATTGTTACATACTTTCATGACTGTATCACATCACAAGACCTCTAATTCCACCATGGAAAGACAAACAAGTAGTTCACATAACAAAGAATTTCTAACAATTATGTCAGAGGTATAAATCCAACACACACATGTGACTAACAAACAATGGATCATGACATTGATACAAAGTTAAATAGTATCACATGACCCAAAAACTATGACACTACCTACACAATGTGAAGACAATATCCAATAGTATATACCAACTAAGGGGAGCGCCAAGCCTCATTCATAACTATGCCTAACAAGAATCAAAAGAGTAACACATAGATCAACATAAGCACCACAAATTATCTTCATATACCTCCAAAATAATCATAAATAAACTTCATATACCTCCCAAAGATAAATAATCATAGTGCCAAAACTAAGCTAGGTCACTCAACCATAGATCCCCGTCACATGATTTCTCCATATCTATTCACTCAACCATAGAGCCCCATCAAGAATATTGGTTCAATAACCATAGATCCCCATAAATAATACTGGTTCACTCAACCATAGAGCCCTATATCTTTTCTCCATTTAATGAGGTCGGGTCACCTAATGGCCATATGGACATAGAGCCCCGTCACCCCCACCCAAGTGGTGTAGTATCATATAGTTCAAAAACTACATGGCACTATGACCCCTTTTGGGCGTACCCCCATACAACGAAGTGGGTCCATAGGTACAACCACTCCATGGTGAATCCCATAACCCTACTCTAACACATTACAACATTAGAACCAACATAAAAATCTATTTCAAATGCCAAGTTGAAAAACTCTCAAGCCTTAAGCTAGGCTATAAAAAATTTAATCTTGAAAAGAAATTTTAAAACTAAGCAAAACAAAAGGCTAAATAGCCAAAGTTAGTGCAAAATATGCATGTTAGTGCAATGATTAAATAAGATTCCCAAAATATAAAAATACATCAATAAAAAAATTGTTGGTTCTGACAAGAAAAGAGATAATGTTCAATTTAGGAATAAAATAGGTATAGATAAATAACACATTAAAATCACTAGGTGGCCTAATACGACCACCAAAGGGGTTTTCATCAAGTTTTTGGCACTCGGATATCGATCCTCAGCTCACAAAATAATATGTCAAATAATATAACTCTTATCCTCTCTTCCTAATTCATCCCTCCATACTCCCACAAGGATCAACATAGTCTCAAGATACTTTGAGAGGGGGCGGGGTGTATATGTTTCCATTCACTGAGCCTAACATGTTTGCGAAACACATTATACATGGTGGCCATGCATACCAAATGAACAAAAGTGGGTTTTCAATCTATGTAAGAATCCACTCTCTATCTCATACTCAACTTGAGAGAATGGTCAATGATAGACCAATGCTAAGTTACACATAGGTAATCTATACGAAAACCATATAGGGAAAGAGAAAATAGTATAGGTCTCCATCTATTGATCTTGAGGTGTTTGCAAAACAAAATATATATGGTTTCCATTGGGAAGTCTACCATACATAAAAAACAAATAGAGGTGGATTTTCAGTCTATGTTAGAATCCACCTCCCATGTCATACATGACTCGAGTGACTGGTCAATGGTACTCATTTCCTCTCTCCAACATACACTTTTTATCAATTTATTCTCTTAGGGTTGGTTAGTGTAAGGTCCACAACATAACACATGAATACATTACTAACACAATGGTTATTCACACACATTAACCATAGCATCTTACACATGGTATATATATAAAGGGTATAACACAATCATTACTTTTATTGGTTTCAATAGATTATGTTACCATATAATGCACCCAAAGTGCAAGCACAATACAATAGGGGTCATACGATCACCATACTCCCCTAATTCACAACATGAACCATCACAGATTACACAAATTATACGTATAATGAGCAAAATGTCTATCATTAAAACATATAGTCAATTATAATACAACAAGGTGAAACACATGATTCATCACAATACGGTGATGATGTCATGATAAAATCCAATTCACTCTACACCAATTATGTCATGCAACACATCAACATATATTCATATCACATAATAACAAAAATACTCCAACACTCCACAATCTGCAATAACATTATTTTCACACATAACAAGGTAACACATATAACACGAAATCCTCATTGAATCCACAAAAGGAGAGTGAATACTCTCATCAGAAGCACATCAACATGATAATAAATATGCACTAAGTGACAAGCACAACACATGCATTCATAATATCACAATTACAACATTGTTTACATCACAACATATATCACATTACTCTTCCCATGTCCACCACCATCATGCAAGATCATCACAACTCCAATTTGTCCCAGATGTTCGAGAGAATGAACCTCTACTTTGATACCATATGAAATGCCAATAATTTCAACACCAAATTACAACAAAAAATATTGTGAAATATTGATTTTTTTTTTTCATTGGTCATAACATGACACCATACAGGATCAAATAGAAAACATCAACATCACATAAGACACTTACATAATCATGGACCCACATAGACAACATGATAACATACGGTACACACAAATGTCTTACTGAAATGATGTAAACCAAAAAAATGACCCAACTATGGTAAGACACACAAGATAGGCATAGTCCACAACATGGCCTTCTTATGGTTTACTTATTTATAACTTTTAGTTTTCCATTATATAACCTTATTGGTTTCTAGTAAATTAAATTGGTAAGGGTGTAAAGTTTCCTTTTTTCTAAAAATTCAAATACTTTATTTTTGTATAGCATTAGGATTTAAAGGAGTATGCACTGTTGATTCCTTTCTTAATTTCCATTAACTATCCACATCTCATTTATTAATGAAATTCATTTTAAAAACCTATGAGCCTCCTAATATTCATTCTTACGTCAAAGGTTTGTTTCAATTTTTTTTTTAATTGACGTTAAATTTTATCCTTGTTACGTAAGGGAACTAACAAGGTGTTAAGGTTCTTATTTTTGAGACGTATATTCCATGTTTAAAATTTACCTTTGCTAGACAAGGGGAACTATCATGAGGTCAAGGAAGATATGTTAAAGTTTAAAAGGGTGATTTACATTCAACATATCTCTTCCCATAAACATCCTTCCATCATAGTACCCTATTGTTTATGTTACCGTTGATATAGTTCAATAACTTGTTTGAATCCATTCAACATTTCCACATCAAGAAATTTAATATAAAGTTGTATATGTATTTTGTTTTCTCGAAAGTTTGTTCTCACCAAGGGAAATTCATATTTATTTTTAACAACATAAAAGTTTCTAGTTGAGTTATAAGGACTTCAACCATGACACTATTCCTAACCCAAAATCTTGGTAACTCTTGTAATCTTTGCACTTACAACGTACTTTGGTCTCACTATTGATATTTTTTGAACAATTAAAATTTAAATGATACATAATTTACACTTAGGGATTCATGACTAAAGGAGATTTGAAATTGCACGTATCTACTTATTTTAGTTCTCTTAGACCATTGAGAATTAAATGCATATAACAAGACAACCCAAAAACTATATGCTTCTTAAATTCCTTCCAAGAAACTATTTAAATCGTTGTGTGAATAAGTAGTATGTTTCCTTTACCAAAAACCTTAAGACAAGATTTATGATTTCATAACTTCAAAAGCATTCAGGGATGGTGGATAAAAAATCCCATATGAGAATCACATGGTAATCTAATACTACATTCTAGGAGACACATTTATCTAAGAGGGACAAAAGGGGTTCAAATGGAAAATCTATTAAATTTTACACATTCAACAACCTTCTAAATCCATATTACAATCATTGATAATCGTACATCATATCCCCTTTGTCCAGTAATATCAAGAGCGGTCACACGATAAATTCAATTTATTAGTGCTTGAGGTTTTCTACACCTTACCACAAGATAAAATTAGAGAATTCAAATGTCCATGTATTTCAAGGCATTCAGGAAACTCGAGGTATTCCAATAATAGATTTTCTCACTTTTGTTTATCATTTATCTTATAAAGGGTTCTATTAGATTTGGTTCATTTATTTGATTTCCAATAAAATATATCATTTGATAGTTAATTTCAAACATCTTATCATATTCACATTTTAGGTTTGATTCTTAAATGGAAAACTAATTTTTCTTATTCACTTGTTCTCATGTGGATCAAATCACACCCACTTTTCCTCATAAGAAACATTTAATATGTTGCAAGCAATCTCCATGACCCTTGACATGATTAGATTGACATCACAAGGGTACTTTCCCAAATGAGGGAAAGTTACAAATTTTCTTTTACAATTAAAAACTTAATAGTGAAAAATGCAAAACCTAGCTATCTTTGTGGTCCCACCCATTGTTCATTACATTCCACTTCTAACATTACTTAGTCTCTAAAAACAACCATGAGATTTAAAGCTCAACATATGATCTTGTATGCCATTAAAATGATGTTATGCCTCGCACTAAGGAATCTTACACACTTTCATACCTATGTGAATGCTTTCAAATATGTTTATAGGGAGGAATAAACAAACACATACATTACCTATATGTCTATAAGATTGCGAAAGATGTTTGGAGCTAGTCTTACTTGGAGCTTACTAGAGAGAGTCAGTAAATTTAACAAAGGTAAATATTTTGAGCTATATATGTTTTTTTGGTCGCTTTCCACTCAATATGAAAACACACACAACATAAGTTGATATTTTTTTTAAAGATTAGGTGATTTCCTAAGTCATTGCAACACTAGTAGATAGGTAAAACTCATCATTTTAAATTACTTGCTTACAATTTTACCAACACAATCATATCCAAAACGTTCGGCTATAATAAACATTTTAAATGAAAAGGTTCTAGTTTCATCCTCCTATATTCATTTTGACACTAAAATAAGGAATATTTAACATTTTTTTTCCAAAATATATAATACAATCAACTCCATTTACTTAATAGAATATACAATTACAACTAAGAGTAACATTCGTTAAATTGGAAAAAGTACAGCTACATATGAAATAGTACAGTTTACCTATACGCAACACTATCATTTTCATCATGGAAATAATGAAAATAATACATTCTATTCATAAAAATATCATTGAAATATTATAAACAATTATGTAACGCCCACAAATTTCCCACACAAAACCAACGATAAATTTGAATAATTAGTTAGGAAAATATACAGAATATATATTTATGTTTAAAGGGGTTGCAATGAGATAACCTCCAACTGAATTTAAATATTACTTGGTTAATAAGGTTCACTTATCATGAGCTATCGTTATTAAATTAAAAATTTATTTCTATTATTTTATTCCATTTATTTCAGGTTTTAATCCCCTTCTAGGGTTCACACCGATTTCCATTAATTTCCTCTTATAAACAATGGTCTAAGTTACTCTTGTTAAAAAATTATTTAATTCATCCTTATAGTTCTAATATCATTTATTTCCTTACTACTTTAGGGATAAATTATAAACTTACCCTCCCATATAATTAAGTTCAATAATTTTTAATCCCTATAATAAACATTGCCTACTTATCTTTATATGAATTTAATTTAATTAATTTCAAAATTCAAGTCCCTTGTAAAATCCACTTAACTAAGGAAATAATGGTCACATTTTAATCCTAACATCCTAACACCCCTTTAGTGACCCCATTCAAAAATTACACATGCATTAAATTTAAAATATATTCCCACCAGAATACCCTCACCTACCATTTGTAGGATTGATTCCCTACCCTTAGTGTTTCACCATTTTCTTTACGTTTTGAATGTGACAAAATAGATAATGTTATGGGTTAAGGAGGAATACCTATAATGCAATGTTTAGGTTGGAAGGTTATTGCATGCA
This sequence comes from Taxus chinensis, assembly GCA_019776745.2. Taxonomy (NCBI): domain Eukaryota; kingdom Viridiplantae; phylum Streptophyta; class Pinopsida; order Cupressales; family Taxaceae; genus Taxus; species Taxus chinensis. Next base: position 67,333,829 of record CM034153.1, on the reverse strand, counting down.
TTCTAACTTCTCAATCCAATGTTGACTATGAGAGCTTTCTTTTGGCTAGGAGGAACTACTTAGAATAGAAAACAAGACCCTAAAAGAGAGTTAAACAATATATGGTAGTGGACTTCCTAATGTGTGCTAAATCCAAGAAGTACGATACTTCTTAGATGGCTATTAATCCACTATTTAATACAACTTAATGTGAGAAATAATGTAAGTAAACAAATTCCTACTGTAGTTGATATGATTTAGGTATCTCATTCAAATAAAATAAGTAAATCTAATAGAACAGGCTAGGTTATAATCGTACCTGGAGGTGGGGTAGTTTTTCAGGGTTCTGGTACTGGTTAGGGTCTAATTCTGGGTCACTTAGGTTATTTGGTGAACATTCTTAGGTTTTTTTATCGATAGGATGGCCAAATATAGAGACCAGTATCAGTAAGATATAATCGATGACGGTTTAGAGGGAACCGATGACGGTCATGGGTAACCAATGTCTGTACAGTTGGGATGAGATGAATTCAATAAGATTTGATTGTGGAAATTAGTCTAAGGTTATAAAAATATGAAAATGGGGATGGTGAGGTCTGTGGGGATCTTAGAAACACTCAGAGATGTATAAAGGTCATGTATAGATGATCTAATGGTATGGTGGTGAAGGGTTGAGTCTATAGGAAAGTGAATGGTGTGAGAATGGAGATGCTAATAGAAATGATAACAAAGATGACCAAAAACCTTTAAAAAGGAATAAAGATGGAAATAAACAAGTGAAAAATGCACTTATTGATGTTTCAGGTCTAATGGCTGGGTGGTGGTGATGATTGATCAGTGGGATGGAGCTTGGTGCCATGGCGGTGATTCCTGGAATGATACCGTGAGAGCAATACCTCTAGATTTTTCTTGATGCTGGCTATGGCTGCCTGAATGTACCAAAGAGCTCTGGTTCTTGCTTGCATGCAAGTTTCCTTTGCTATCCAAAAATCGAGAATGTGTCTAACATACGAACAAGGTTTCTAGAATGGTTATATGGTAACTGATGATCGTTTAGGGTTACCGATGTCAGTTTCAGGTTTACCAGAGTCGATTAAGGAGGGATATGCTAGATTGCCTAAAATAACAGATCTTGGCTATCCTCTCCCAGATTTTTTGATCATTTTTGTACGGTTCTAAATGAAATGTTGTGCTTAGATATGTGGGAATATGGTTAGAGGAAGAATATGCATGTGCTTTTAGGGTTATACTAAGTCTTAGTTCATTAAGGTAAGTAGGGATAAGTCTTAGTTAGTTATGGAAGCCTGCTATGAATAGGTCTATAGTGAGGTGTCTAGGTGAGGTGGTGGGGTGAGGTGGAAATTGGTTTTAATTGAGGTAATTAAATAATGAATGAAGTGAGGATGATTATTAATTTAATTGTAAATAATTAAATTAATATTAATGTGGGGTATAAGGGTCATGGTTAGGTGAATGTGTTTAAGTTGGTTATTCGAAAGGGGACCAAGGGGAGTGTGACCCAATTTTGATGTCTACATTTTCCCATTTTTTTGTGTGTAGCTTAGAGAGGTAAGCGACATTGACAAAAATAGGAAGTGATTGCCCCATATGTGGGTGAAGGTGATCCCCCTCAAACCAGGCACTGATGAGGTGTAAGATAGAATCAATGAGTGGTTTGATAAAGGTGTAGGTGGGGAAGATAGGTGGGGAAAAGTTTGAGTATTGAGGGAAAAGGTGACAGTCAACTCAGGTAATGTGTAGTAGGTCGTGGTCAAAATCAGGTAATGGGTAATGGTAATCAAACACACGCACACATATAGATTACAATAGGGTACCAGGTTGAAGAGATTGCAAAATATACATCGTCTAAGGTCGATATGTTTATCCAAAAAAGGGTGAATTGATTCTGGTATCCAAGGTAGAGGATATGGTCGAGAAAAACAATGTAGGTCAGGTGTAGGAACGTTTAGGTATTCTCAGGTACACCAAAGGTTTGGTCTGGATAAATGGAATAACAATATGTAAGGTATGGTTGTTAGGCTAAAACAACATAGGTAATAGCATCACAAGGTATAATGAGTACATAAGGTCAATGGTCACACCAAATAGGTCAAGTTCAGGAAAATAGGTCATGGCATGGGTAAGGCCAAGGTATAGGTAAAATAACAACTCCAAAGAAATAACAAAGGAAGTGTAGGGGTAGGGTGGGTTTGTAGGTATGTTTCAATTGGTGGCTGGAATGATAAAAAGTGGGTGAGCACGAGTGGCGATAGGTAAAAAGGGGTCAGGGTAAGGGCACCTAGTTTGAAGTATGAATGAATCCGGTTACATGTTGACCGAAGACGGTTGGCTAGGGCACCAATATAATTGACATCAGTCAGAGTGGATTGGGATTGAAAAAGGAAAATTCCACTTATAGTGGAATAATTTTTCATTTTTCAATAGTAGAAAATGAAAAAGGAGTGGTGGAAAAGTGAAAAGTGATGGAGTGAGCTAGAGAGTTGAATTGGCTAGCCTCAGAGTGGGTGATTGGTCATTTGATAGGCGGGTCCACAAGATTGGTGTGATTGATTTGATTGGGTGGAGGTGAGGAGGGAATTTGGTGATGGTAGAGGAAGGAGAGGGATCAGGTGAACCACCGGTGCAGTGGCCCATTGTGCCTCCATGTAGATGGCGTCACGATGAGGTAGGATTCGATCCCCTTCTACGTGTGGTAGGTAAATTTGTTTGTAGAAATCAGGTTAGGGTAAAATGGGTTTTTGGGGGGGGGGAAATTAAATTTAAATTGGGGAAGAAAATGGATGAAATAGGAATGGGGGAAGGTTGATGTAGGGTAAGAAGGAGTGGGGTTGGGGTGAGGGGATATTTGAGGAGGGAGGGGTAGGTAGGGAGGGTAGAATATGGGATTCTTTAGAGAAAATGGGTAGGGTTTCGTGTATTGTTTCACCATGAAAATGATAGACATTGGTCAAGGGTTGGCCAATGTCAGTGGGAGTTAGCCGACATTGGTAAAAAATGAGGTGACCAATGCTGGTTTTGGGAGATTGGTACTGGTTAATAGGAACCAATGACAGTTGGCATTAGGGAAAAATATAGGCCAGGGGATGAGATAGGGAAGGTGGGGGAGATAAGCCATGAGATATGAAGATGGTGTTGATGGAGAAGAGCATGGGTAAGAGGTATAAATAGGAATGAGTTGAGGGGTGTGAAATTGAGATGGGGGGAAAGGTAGTCATTAGGGTTGGGGTGGTGAGATAGGTCACGAGTAGGGGGGTCTACGGAATAGGTTGGGGTGCAAGGGCGAAGTGGAGTATGGTCGAGGTTTAATGATGTTATGATTTTTTGGATGTAGGCGAGGGATCAATTATAGATGCGGGATAGGGTACCACCCTTGTTATTAGTAGTACAAGGGAGTGAGACAACTGAGGAGTGGTGCCATGTGGGAGAGGTAGGATTGATTGGGATTAGATGCTACCGACATGTAGTTCAAGAGTTAGGTTTGATGGTCGCCCTCATCGACAGATGGGATTCAGCGACCAACACATTTCATTTTCCGACAGGTGAGATGACCGTCACCTTGGAGGATGTTTATAGGATGTTGCGGTTACCGATAATAGGGATGCAGGTGTATTCCATTTCCTCAGAGGCATATGAGGAGTTGATGTTGACAGTGTTTGGTGAGGGGGTGGCGGAGTTGAGGTTCCATAGTGCCAACATGAGTTATGGAAATATGTACTAGGCCCATCTAGAGGAGATAAGGTTATTGGTGCTGATGATGGAGGAAATATTTTTTTTTGCACTACCAGATATGGAGGGTGGGATATTACCATGGGAATTAATGGGGGTTCTTCATGACATGATGGAGGACAGGACCTAGTTTGCATGGGCACCAACAATCTTGGTGCAGCTATATACAAAGTTATGGGCCTATGGCAGGCTACAGAGGTTCAACTTGTGTTGTATGTTCCACCCAAACTACTAGGCATACAAGCACATCATGTGTGTGCATCTAGTGGACATGCCCCGACCTGATGCATTCAAGGTGGGCTTGGTTCATGTGGGCTACAGGAAATGGGTACCTTCTATTGGAGAGCGTCGAGATACCAAGGATACACATGATGTAGCATATTACATGCATGCATTAGAAGGGTTTTTCAATGTGGATATCATTTGGAGGCCATATGTAGACTTCCCATCATATAGGTAGATGGCCAAGGAGCTACATGAGATACTATTTCTCTAATGGATAGAGGGGTGTTGTGTAGGAGTGTACAAGATGATACCTATTGAGAGGGTTAGATGATAGTTTGGGTTGCCATAGGATGTGCCTCCACAATTTCCACAGTACAAGAGGGATGCCGTGGAGAGACCTATGCCTCTACCACAGCCGACGGTGCCTATAGGGCAGGAGGAGAAGGTGGTATATTAGCGGATTGATGATGCTAGGGTTATAGATAAGTACAGAAAATGGTAGGCAGCACAGCTACAGGTAGTACCTCTAAGGCAAGGATAGCCTGACTTATCCACTATCACAGTTTAGAGGGATGCGCTATAGGGGTAGGTGGCTACTCTTGTGATATAGTTGAGGATAGTGCAAGGAAAATTAACAGGGTTAGAGGCAGAGGTGGCTACACTACAGGACTAGGTAGGAGCCCTACAGGCCCAAGTAGTACAGAGATAAGTACCCGCACAGGGTGGGGATGAATATGGGGTACATGTAGACACCCTACAGGTGAAGGTAACAGGTTTATAGGGCTAGTTGGCCACTACACAAGTATAGATTGTGGCCCTTTAGGCCCAAGTATAGGCATAGGCTCCTACACAGGCTCAGGGATAGGGTCCCATTTTATAGGCAGGGGTGGGATAGGGTCCCACGATACAGGTATAGGGTAAGAGGCCGATGACACCACTATAGAAAGTACCCATGGCTAGGTTTAGGGATGCCCTAGGTGAGGTGAGATATTATCAGGATCACCAGATGGCCGTAGGGATAGATGTCCCTACTTATGTAGAGTATAGAGCACAGAAGGCCTTGAGTGAGAGGAATAGGTCTCGCAGTCATAGTGTGGAGAGTACAGGGGGTTGAAAAGCCCTGAGACAGGGTCAGGGTGAGGCCACTAGTTCACGAAGGCTAGCTCCGGGTGAGGTACCAGTAGAGGTCAGGCCGAGGCCCATGGAGGGTGGTGAGATGCTAGTGGGACACCACATAGGAGAAGAGGAGGAGGAGGAGACAGGTGAGACAGGAATGGAGGATATTCGACAAGGGGATGCCTGATAGTTACATGTACTTCCATTTTTATGTATTTTTGGTATAGATCATTCGATGTAGTGAAGAGAGTGAGGTTGTATATGAGATTTTTGAGATTTTTTTAGCATATACCAGCCTAGGTGCTGAAGATGGTGAGGATGTATCTGAGTGATTTTAGATATTTGTATTTATTTTTATCTGTGTACATATGTATGTATACACTGAATTTATCATTTATGTAGATGATGATATTTATAGTATGGATGGTGTACTTGTTTTAATTTCTATTATTATTTGTGTATGTGATGGAAACTAGCTGAATTAGGCATGATTGAGTTGAGGTCATGTAGGCATGATGGAGTTAGGTATAGGTGTGTGTGAGTTAGGTCATTTAGGAATGATGGAGTCAGGTTATAGGCATGATGGAGTTAAGTTATAATTTTGATTTTAATGTCCAAGTCATTGGTAACATGGGAAATAAATGATGATGTATATGCGTGTTATGGTTTATGTTTCCAAATATCTGCTATAGTGGAAATGTGAAAATGATAAATGAATGATGTGATGATGTGGTATTTTTTTAATCAATTGTTGTTTTTTTGGTTTAATTTCCAATTGTTGATATAAAGTGGAAACGAACTTAGGTAGGATGTGAATAGGGAAATGAAGGGGAAAATAGGTTAGGGTGAAGAGTGGCCTGAGCTAAAATTCAAGGGCCCCATGCCCTAAAAGTGCTGCTTACATAGCCCTGGTGAAAAGGGGGCTCAGGCCGATGTAGTTTTCCCATAAGCTAGGGGAGAATATGAGGAATGGGTTGGTAAATTTAAATCATGATTGATTTAGGTCATAGGCATGGTTGAGTTTAGGTTATAGGAATGGTTGAGTCTAGATCATAGGCATGGTTAAGTCTAGGTCATAGGCATGGTTGAGTAGTTTAAAATTTAGGTGTCGAGTATCTGGTCCTATATAGGATAATCAATAAGCAATGAGGAAGGTGAATGGAAAAATGTGGTAAAAGAGCCGCTTAATTGATAAGAACCCTGACGATTCTAGCATACCCTAGATGGGCTTATGAACTTAAGACCCTAAAGACGTTACATAATGGAATATTCTAATGGTGAAGAAAGTCACTTGATCACATAATTTCGTCGTTACGAAAAGTCCCTTGAGAAGAGAGAAACTTAGGGTGAAATAGTACAGAGGTGAAAGTGGATGGTTAAGTGTAACCTAGTGTACGTTTGCATGTCTACTTGGCAAGAGACCTAAGATCAAAAATAGGCAAGTCCATGACGAAAAATTTAATCTTTTTCTTTTTTATTTTACTTTTTCTTTTTGTTTTGATAGAGTGGTCGATGTGGGAAGTCTATGTAGGAGGAGTAGATTTTCTCCTTGAGGTCTTCGTGAAGCTGATCGATGCGGGAAGCTTTTGAACATTTTATTGTATTTTTGTAATGACTTTATATAGCTATCCTTTAAGGGAGTGGTCTATTTATAGAAGCTAGATAGAGAGAAGATATGTCCCTTTTTGAGTGAGCCATATTTTGCTGGAAGTTTGACTCAAGGAATTGAATCCCATTTTGTTTTTGTTTTTTCATTAATTTGGATGTTTTAAGTCATGGACAAGACTATAGAGGAAGATTAGGTTCTTCTTTAGAAGAAAAAACCATAACACACAGAGGTTAACTATGAAAGAGGTAGTTTCAAGTGATGAATGAATATGGGATTCCATATTGTTAAAAGATGAAAAGTATCCATGAGAATAATGCTATGAGTAGAGCCGTGGTACTCATATTGAAGATAAGACTGAAAGGTGATGGGTAATCACATGATTATTGTTTAGTCGTTTATCCTAAAAAAAGGGTAATATGGAAGGTGAACAAGACTTAAGGGATGCGGGGTCAACTGACAAAAAGTAATATATGACTTAATGTCAACAATAAAATGATTGAAGATGCAAGGATTTGAGAGGTTCATGTTAAGGTTTACCTTCGAGTGAAGACAAATGATAAACACCTAATCCATAGGCATGGGTAACAATATAGGGTCTGAGCCAATTAGGAGAAATTTTTCCCCGTTTACTTTTCTCTTCTTTGGTTATATGTTGATTTTCCTTCAGGACGAGGTCGCTGACTTGAAAGATTCACTCGTGGACACATTTTTCATAGGCATGTGTCATATGCTTTTGGTAGATTTGGAGATGGTCAAGAGCATTGCGACGACATTCATCTAATAACTCAAGTTGCACAAAACGGTCCTAGAAAAATTCATCATCATTGAGCATGTCTTATAGTGAGATATGGAGAGATGGAATCTAGACTTCGAGAGGAAACACATCCTTGATACCGTAGACCCGAGAAAAAGGTGTGGCAGCAGTCGAAGTGAAAATACTAGTGTGAAAAGCCCATAAAGAAAAATGAATGTGTGAATGTCAATCCTTTCCAGTATCGTCAACTACTTTCATAAGAATTTTGTTTAAGAGATTTTATTGGTTGATTTTGTCTTGGCCATTAGTTTGTGGGTAATAAGGTGACAGAGAAAATGACGTTGGATACAAAAAACGTCACACGACTTACGTAGGGTTTTATTTCTTAATTACTTTTCGATTATCATTGATGAGACGATGAGGAACACCAAAGCAAAAAATGATGTGATGGTTGATGAATTCACATATTTTCTCATGGATTTTGTAGAAATGAGGGGGATGGATTTTACCATTTTGGTGTAATATTCAGTAGCGGTTACTAATCCATTGATGACATTGTGAAGAATGGGGATTGATCTTGCACAAACAAGATCCAAGCCCCATTGAGAGAAAGGCCAAGGGTCTCATGTGCGACCTGTAAGGCATGACTAGGTGTGTGATGAAGATTAGCATGTTGCTGGCATTTTACACAATGTTTGACATAGTCACAACAGTTGCGGTTTAAGGTTGGAAAATAATATCCAAGGTGAAGAATGCATTTTATGACAGCTAAACCACTAAAGTGACCTCCAAAAATTCCATCGTGAACTTCCCTTATAGTGTAGGGAGTTTCAGAACTTGTAATGCATTGTAAGAGAATACCGTCAAAGCCACGCTTATAGATGAGACCACCCATCGATGACATAATGCAAGAGACACTTTTAAGAAAGGCACGTTATCCATTATGAGTGAGATCAGTGGGTAGAATGGAAATGAGAAAAGATATTCTGTAAACTGTTTATACTAAAAGTCACGTAGGGTCATGTTGCAACATGGTTCTGAAAGAGTAGACCTCACGAGGTAAGTAAAAGGGTGATTGACAACCTTTGTATTGTGACAAAATATTTTATAGTCGGCAGACGAAGCGGGTATCTGAAAAGCCAAGTAAGCCATGGTATCTGTACGAATTTATTGGTAGAACGTGGGGTGGTTTGAAGTTCGTAACGGTCAAAGGTCGTCAAAAGTGTGTGTACGTGATGTTTATACTTTTGAATTGTCTCATTACGGCATTAGTATATACCATTTACTTGGTTTATGGCCAGTTGGGAATCACCAAAGATATTGATCAACTTAACATCTAAGGTATAAGCATCCTAGAGACCTAATATGAGTGATTTCATATTCAGTGATATTATTTGTATACAACAAAAATCTAGTTTGAAAGACAAAGGTACATAGCTTCACCATCAAGAGGAATGAGGATAACACTAACCCCACCTCCACGCTGACACTTGGAGCCATCAAAGAAGAGTTTCATTTGGTAAGTAGGTTCATCTCAGGAGAGGGTAGCTATGGATTTGTCTGGGAAATCAAAGTTAGAGGGTTGATTCCTAGAAAGGGGTGCATCTGTGAGTTGGTTAGTGATAGCTTGTCCCTTGATGGAATTTTGATGAATGAATTCAAGGTTCGAGGTCAACAAGAAGCATAAGCCAATGTATGACATGTTGATGTTGATAGGGTTTGGCGTACATATAGTTTAGGGGGTTAGTGTTGGTAACAATGAATGTTTTGTGGATGAGTAAGTAATGGCAAAGTTTGGTGGTGATGAAAACTAAGGCTAAGCATAGGTTTTTCAGCATGGTTATATCTAGTATCATATTCACATAAGGGTATGGACTTATGTAATAAACCACTTGCTCTCTATGTTACTCATCATGCGATGGGAAAGCATGACACCTAAAGAATGGTCATTAGTGGCAGGAAATATATAGGTAACATGGTTGGTCATCCTTAGGAGGAATGAGCACTGGTGGTTGAATAAGGTATTGTTTTAAGGCTTCAAAGGCTTTATGCCATTCATCACCCCATTTGAATGAAATGTCCTTCTTGAGAAGATGATGAAATGGTTGAAAGTGGTTAGAAAGTTGTGAGATAAAGAGATGAATAGATTGCAACTTACCTTGCAGGATTCAAAGTTGACGGAGATTAGTAGTTGGAGGAATTTCTAGAATATCATTTACTTTACTAGGATCGACTTCTATGCCACGCAAAGAAATGATGAAACGAAGGATTTTTCCTTGAAATTACCACAAATACACACTTCTTTGGTTAAAGGTGAACACAATACTTGATGAGGCTGTCAAATATGACCTTAAGGATGGTTAGGTGTTTGGCTCAACATTTGGATTTGGCAAGAATATCATCTACGTAATCTTATAGTATGCGGTGTATGATGTCATGGAATATGTAAGTCATGGTTCGTTGATATGTAGGATCGACATTTTTAAGGCCAAAAAACATGACTCGGTAGTAGAAGGTTCCCCAAGGGGTGAGGAAGGAAGTTTTGTGTTGATCATCTGAGGTAAGTTTAATATTTTATTATAACCCAAGAAAATATCCATGAGTGATAGCATTTCATGTCCAGTGGTGAGATCAACTAGTTGGTCAATACCTGGTACAGGAAAGTCATCTTTGGGAAAAGTTGGGTTGAGGTCACAGAAGTCTATGAAAATGTGGAGTCCCCCTATCGGATTTGTGATAGGAAAGATGTTAGAAATCCATTGGGGATAATCAATGGGTAGGATGAAAGAAACCGAGAGGAGGAGCTGAAGTTCTTCTTTGACCAGAAGAGCAATGCGATGATGCATTTTCCGCAACTTTTGTTTGATGGGTTTGGTATTAGGAATTCTTACAATATTGTAGACAACAATTTTAGGGTAAATATTGAGCATATCAGTATACGAATATGGAAAAAAATTGCTATGGTCCCGAAGGAAAGAGGTAAAATATTCCTATTTAGAAGCATCTAAAGATTGGCCTATCTTTAGAATGTGCGGTTCGTCCTGAGTGTTAATATTGATTTCAATGGTCGATTCATTCAACATAGTTTGCAGGTCATCCTGAGTGTTAATATTTTTTCATGGAAGTAGGATTGTGAGTGGATTGAAGGTTTTTGTCTAGGACAACCAGGACACAAGGACCCAATATAGCCAAAATGCCCGCATACAAAGGAAAATAGTGCAAATCAGACCCCAAACTTCAAACGGCCATAACTTTCGACCCCGAGCTTTGATTTTCACAAAATTAGACTTTTTAGAATGGGAATGATGTCCTCTATGGAAAATAAAATAAAATAAACATATCAATTTCTATTAAACCAGATGTTAATTCCCATCAAATGACAGAAATGCCTGGAAGACCCAAAATAGCTGCCCACACTCAAAAGGCCATAAATTTTGCATTTCTCAACAAAAATGCACAAAAATGGTACCATTGGAATCATATTTCCAATACCGATGCATAGAAGACAATAAATCCATAATTTGGTGAGGATTAGATGGATATTTTGTATAAAACGTGCCTTTTTTAGGACAATGATTTTATTTGGTAGTTGGGATGCATTCAATGAAGCATAGGATGACATTTCCCACTGTTGCAAGTTATGGGATAGTATGGGGGGAATTTCACAAGAAAATAAATATCAGTTCACTCCATTTACTACATCTTACAAGTGGTTGAAGGACATATTTCAGGATTCTCATTTTTCCTCTCTCTCTCTCTTCTCAAAATCCTCTAAATTAGAGTGTTCGGCTCATTGTAAAGGGAGGTAGTTTTTAAGTAGAAAAAATATGTCAAAATTGCTTTGTGATGCCAATGTACTGTAGGAACTTGTAGTGGAATAATTTCATGTGAGCCAGGCCCTTATCTTGTAATAGATTGAACTGTACATGCTTATGAAGTAATAGATGCAAGTTTGTGGATGTATCTTCCCCTGATGTGTTTGTTTGCATTTTTCTTGCCCTTTCAATCGCATTACATATATATTATTTCTATCTTATGCTATTGTAGGGATCCATTATCATTTTGTGTGTATGAAATATTATTGTGAATGTAGTTTCTAGATTGTGGAGAATTGTTATCACCCCTTCTAGTTTACATTTCACTTCTACTTTTCACACATTGGAAGACTACTCTCACACCTTCCTTTTCTGGTGTATCATTGCTTTAGTGTAGGATTTTTTTTCATGCATTCTCTCTCCCTGGTACCTTGGAAAGTTAGATTATGATAGATAGTTTTTCTTACATTAGAGTAGATTTTGGTAGGTAGTTTAAGAGCAAGAACCATATTTCTCTAGAGGTCTATCTCTAGAACCAAGTCCCACAACTTGGAGATAATACCCATGTTATCCAATTGCATTGTGAGCTCAAGCACACCCACTTTCAAAAACCACAGGGTGCTTTGATTTGGAGATAATAGTGAGGAATGTGTCAATATTTTATAGGCAGTACTCCTCTAGAGTGAGGCATTGAGAAAAACCTTCTAAGGGATCGGTAGGAGATGTGTGGGTAGCGGGGATAAACGAATCACTAGAATATTGGGAAGTAGATGAGTCAGTTGTAGAGGTTGCAGAGGTAGTAGGAATAGTAGGATTAGATGTGGGAGAGGTGGTAGCAACATTGCTGGATGGGCTTGTGGGTGAAGGCAAAGTGCGGGTATTGGCAGATGTGTTGACTGGTATAATCACATCGTTGGGCTGATACAACATGTTATAGGTATTGAATGGTGAAGCATCGGTAGGGATGGTGTAGTTATGTCCCTCATGATCGAATTTTACACAACGGTGTAAAGTTGAAGGGACACGACGCATGACATGAATCCAGGGTCTGCCGAGAAATAGGTTATAGTGGAATTACCCTTATAAGATGTAGAATAATTCTAGGACAATGTGAGGGCATACGCGAACATGAAGTATAATAGTGCCAAGGGTGGAGGTGATGGTGTCATTAAAGGAGTGCAACATATATGGGTTATTATGCATATAGTTAGAAGGAGTTCACATTTGATTGTATGCGTGGGAGGAGATGATGTTAATACTAGCACCATCATCAATCATGACACATTGTATGCATATGTTATCAATATAAACTGAAATGAATAGGGAAGGATCAATGTCATTTGACTGGAGAGGTAAAATCTCCTCATCAGAAAATATAAGCGTGGCGATGTGAGGAGTGGTTGTGGGGGTAAAAGGAGGAGCTAATTTGGTTAGCGAGGCCAAATTATGAGGGGTGATAATCGAGGCCACTGGTGTGGGGTCATTGGGTAGAAATTTAATGGATTGTAAAACCTCGATAAGGGCTTGTCTATGGGATTCAAAATTCTAGACAAGATCATACATAGACATCTTTAGAGGAGACTGATGTAATTGTTTTATCATTGCATGATGGGTGACCCCATCAGAGATAAGGTATGTAGGTTTGCAGATGGTGATTTTTGGAGAAGGTGCAGATGGTATATTGGGTACAAGGTTGGTTAATGGGCTAGTTTATTTTTCTTTTCCTTTGTCTTTTTGAGTGCGGGTAGCAACATGAACCATGTTAATATGAGCGGAGGTGGATGGAGATGGTTTGTTATGAAAGGTATAACGGCATGAAGGGAAAACTCCTAGCAGTGGATAAGAGCCTTGTGAAATGATTAGGGCGCACTGAAATTTGGGTGGTGGTTTGGCCAACTCTCTAATATGGACCATGTTGATCTTGAATTTTGGAGGTGGGAAAGATGGTTTTGGGGGTGGAGATATTGATCACTGAACGAACAAAGGATGATGATGTATGGTGACAGGTGAAGGTGCAACATTGTTCTCATCAAGAACATCATCATAATCAAAATTTTCTTCAGGAGGGAAAAGTTGAAGAAGAACAGTCTTCAGAGCCTTACAATTTTTAACATCGTGTCCTGACACACAATGATAGGAAAAAATATTGGTTTCATCAAAACATTTTGGTTTGGTTTTGAGAGGATCGTAAGGTTGAAGTGGTGGTAATGTGATGACAAAAGTCTCCAAGATATTAGTTAGAATGTTGGTGTAGGACCATGCTAACGGATCGTAATGGGAGGTGAGTGTGTGTTTGGGTACAAGTGTGGCTTATTGTGAAAGAAGAGGCTTTATAGGAGGGGGAATGGGTTGGTATACTAGTTTGGTATGTGGAGTGGTCTTAGATCTTGTTGGCATCTATTTGGGTAAAGGTGGGGTAGAAGAGCTGGTGATGGAAGGTTTGGTTGGTTTGAATACCTTATTGGAGGGTAGTGGATCCTTATCTTTGAGTTGCACCTTCTTGGGTAAAGGTGACATGGGAGTATGAGTTGTAGAAGGAAAAATAGATGGTGGAAGAGGATGGGTTACCCATGGTGGAAACTGAGTTGTGGTGGAAGTGGTTGGTAGAGGTAGGATAGGTGACATTGGTTGAAGTCATATAGGCAAGGTTAGGGTTATAGTATCTGGTGGAGGTATAGGTGGCAAGAAGTGCATGGGTGATGGTGAGGGAATTTAGTTTTTTGGTGAATGTGGTGTAACAAAGGCTCATAATGCAGTAGCAGGTTGTTTAGATTTTGACTGACCTTGGGTATGAGATTGTTTGGTCAAGGTTGATGGATGTGGCCCTAGGATGGATGAAAGGGGGGGAGGTGACAAAGGTGTGTTAGGAAAGACCGGTGTATGCGGCCTAGAAGGTTGAAGACATGAATCTGTTGGTAATACAGTGTGAGAGTTGTTAGCATTTTTCAAGAAGATTGAAAACTTCAGGATCCCTCCCTTTGTAGCTTGTATCAATTGAAGCCCCATTTAAGTAGTGGGGAATGGACTTCATTGACAAGATTTTAGATTCTTCAAGTGCAAGCCACAAGTGGATATTAGTGGCTACTGATTACTTAAACAAATGGGTGGAGGCAATCCCCACCAAGAAAGCAACTCACCAAATTGTCATGGAATTCATTTTGAGTCATATAATCTGCAAGTTTGGAGTACCTGCTAAGATAGTTGCTGACAATGTTACGAGCTTTAGAGCTAAACCTTTGGTAGCCATGTGTCATGAATATGAGATAAATTTAGCATATGTTTCTAATTACAATCCCCAAGGCAATGGACAAGCAAAATCAAGTAATAAGAATCTATTGAAGATAATTAGGAGAAACTTAGAGTTAAACAAATGAAAGTGGGGTGAGCAATTAAAATTTACTGTTTGGGATGATAGAATCATTTTTTAAAGGGATACTAGAAAAATCATGTTTGAATTCGTATATGGAACTCAAGTCCTACTTCCCATGCATATGAAATTATCTTCTTACCAATTTCCGAACAATTAGAGGACCAGGATCTCTATCCCTATGATGCTCGTATAAATCAAATTATGGAATTGGATGAGAAGAGAAGAGAGTCCCACCAAAGACATGTGAAGTTCAGGGAGAAATTGAAGAAGATATTTTATAAAAAGGTGAATATGAGAGCTTTCAGTGTGGGAGATCTGGTGCTACTATGGGAAAACAAACATTAGGATAAGGGAAAGCATGGAAAGTTTGATGCATTATGGATGGGCCCTTATTCTATTGAGATTCGAAGTGGAGAGCACGCCTTTTTCCTAAAAGAATTAGATGGTGAATTTCTTGAGTTTCCTATTAATGGAAGGCAATTGAAACATTTCCTTGACTGATTTTGCTCAATTTAATCTCACCATGTTTTTTCAAAACATCTTAGTCCGCATGGTTTGAAGTTTTTCTCTATCTCCCTGTATTGATGCGTGAAAGCTTTTTCCTTCATTTGGTTGCCATGGTCAGTCCTTTCCTTTGGTCGAGGATCACATTGAGTCCAGATATTGTTTTCCATTTCTCTGTCCATGAGAAAGAATTTGTAATTTGGGCGTGAATTCAGGTTTTCCCCTTCCTTTTATTTTTCCACAGTCATGTTTTCCCTGTCAATTTTTGTCCCAACATCTGTGGAAACGTGGTCCTTTCTGATTGGATGTGGCTAGGCATGGGTCTTTTTGGTGAAATTTGTCACTTTTGTCACATTTGTAAAAAATACCAAATTGGCCCCACGGCCCTGATAACATCTAATTGGTTATTCAACAAATATGAAGCGGTAGGGAAAAAGTCTTACTTTGACCCCGAAGAAGGACACGTGGTAGTTTTTCAAGTTACAAGCGGGGAAGTGGGTCAGTAGAACATTTTGAAGTTTTTTGCCTTTTTGTACGAGGGAGAAAAGTTATGAAATAACCTGCAACTCCGTTGGGGCCCACATCAAAAGTTAGAAGTGGAGAGGCGGGTCACCAGGGAATTTTGAAACTCTAAGGCCCACTTCAACTCAAAGCTTGTCCACGTGGAGGGCCGACGCTCATTTGAGGATCCACCTCTGGGTCCTACCTTAGCAGTTGCATCAAGGAGACACGTGGAGGCTTCTGTTGGCTCCTCTCTATACTTAAAATTTTCAAGAAACTTTCTAAGGCCTAGGACACATGGAGGGCCCACACCTTTTTGGGGACCTGCCCCCTATGTACTTTACTTTTGAAGAAGCGTTGAAGGGACACGTGGAGGTTTCCACTGGATCTTCCCATACTTAGACTTTTCAACGACCGAAGAAACTTTCTCGGACCCTAGGCATGTGGCACCTTCCACTGGTCCTTAAACTCTTTCAACAAATTTTGCTGGGCTGAGACACGTGGTGAGCCCGTGCTTGTTTAGGGTCTCCGCTTTTGGGCACCATATCAGAGTTACGCCAAGGATACACCTGGAGGATTCTGTTGGATCCTATCTATACTAAGACTTTTTCAAAGGCTAAGGCAATTTTCTTTGGCCCAGGGCACGTGGAATTCCCGCACTTGTTTGAGAACCTGCCTCTGTACTTCACCTTTGCAGTTGCGCTAAGGAAACACGTGGAGGTTTCCGCTGACTCCTCTTTGAACTTGGCCGACTTGGACTCACAGCACAGGTATGTGGAATAATCCATGTGCATAGGACACTCATTTCTGAGAGGCACGAATGCAGGCATCCATGCGAGGGAACTCATTTCTCAAGGTGTATTCTTGAGGGTGAAAAGGATTGCTTGACAGATCCAGCTATACAGAGCCACCTGAAAATGATTAAAAAGGGGATTTCTCACATGACATAATAAAAGAATGATTAGAAGGACTGTCAAAAAGCTATGGCATGGCATCCCAGTCATGGTTGAGGGTCTGAGAAATGTGATCAGTTCATGATTTGTCCACCTGGAAGCTTCGGGTGTAAATTTGTTAAACATCACTTTCTGAGACAAATTGGTAACAAGTAAAGGATTCCTCGAATATTCTTCTTTTTGGGGGGAAAATTTGGGATGAGTGAGTGAGTGAATTGTATAAATGCAATGAGGATACTCTTGCAAAATTTTGGGGGTTTAATTCTTATGAGAAAATTTGAGAAATCCCATCTTCCTGAGAGACCATCTGAGAAACCTGTTAATCTCTTGTGTTTTAGATTTGATCGCGTCAAGATGGTTGCAAGTGTATAACCATTGACAAGCTCTGAGATTGTTCAAGAAACTTTCCCCTGCTGATAAATCTAATAGATCTCAAATTAATCTGTGTTGATCTTGGGAAAAATTGTGTTTGCTTTTATTTCAGAATGTTTTCAAATGGTTTTGATGTTCCTGTTGCAATCTTATGTTAAAATCCCTCTGAATCACATAGGATCTCATCCCTGTGATAGTATAGTGGCATTTGCAATTTCATTATGAGAAGAGCCTTCATCCTGTAATGAGATAAACAATTTAAAATCACTTTACTATCATTTTGTTGATAAATATTGTTTGTAAGCCTTTGAGTGTATCTTAGGCATGAGGAACCAGGGGTCTTTAATGTTTAATTGAGTCTTTAGCTTGAGGCTTCATGTTGAATTATTGAAGATTGTGTGAAACTGTGCAGATCTGGGGTTCCATTGATGCACACCTTCTGGTTGAAGGAATATTTTGGCTATTCTGAAGCTTTCTGTTGTTGAGTCTTCCAATTATTGTAAAGGTTCTCAAAGATCTGGTGAAATCAACTTCATCTTGCTTAATCCCCCACCAAAATTTCAAATAACCATCAATCCTACCTGAAGTACCCCTGTTTGTGTTGTGTATCCACAAATGAACAAATTATACTACCAAAATATACAGAAGCAAGAAGGTTTTAAGTGTCTTCAGTAACCTAAACCTTGCCTAGAAAATATCCCCATTCTTTAGAAGTGACAACTCGTGAGAGTTAAATTGTGGTGTATTGATCATATTTTCTCAAGGTTCCCCTGAAAATTATGCAAAGAAGGATCTCTTCATGTCCTTCACCAACAGAGGTTACAAAATGGGTCCTCTCACCCTGGTCAAAAGGCACGACCTAAAGTAGTGAGGATAGATCAAATCCTTTTTTATGGTGCTATCCATTTCTCCAGCGCCTGAGTGACAAAGAGCCAGCTGAATCCCTTCCCTGGCTACAAAATGACTTATGATTCGTCTGTCTCTGAGTATCTTGTTAAATCTGTGATGTTGCTCGGCTTCCAAGGGAGAATCAATTTGGATACCAACACCATTTTTGGCGTCATTTACTGGGGAACTTATTAGCATTGCCCATAGGGAGTATTTGAATTCTGGGACCTTATTTGTGCGGCAACAACACCATATTGGCGCCGTTGCCGAGGATCTTCAAAGGCATTCTTATATTTGGCCCTGGTAATGTTTCTTACATGATCTAAGTGCAAATACATTGTTTAAACGTCATCCCGTGTTGAGATTTGTAAGAATTGTGTGAAGTTACAAGTTCTGTGTGCAATATTTCTAGTTTCTAGTGGTTATTGCACTAAATTTATATCATCAGTGATAAATACTGGTAAGGGAAGGTCAGATCTACTAAGCTTTGCAGGAATTAATTGTTGATAGATATTTGACAAGTCATTTATAGTGCATTTGCACAACTAAGGTGAAAATCCTTAGTGGTGACTCCGTGTTGATTTAAATTTTGATAAATACCAGTGCCTTAACCTGTATTAAGTGAAATATGTCACTAATCTTTGCAAAGATGGAAGGAAGAAGATCTTTCTTCACTAAAGACCCTACCAGAAAGTTGTTTCCAGAACTGGGAAAGACAAATTCAGAAGGAAAAAGAGTCTAGAAAATAGTTGGAGATCAGGAATCAAGAAAAGAGTTATCCATTGTGGAAAGTGATCAACCTGTGGTTGAGGATTACCATTCTTCTTCAAGTGATTCTGAATCAGGTAATTTTCATATAGATCTGAATTCTCCAACTGGAGAGGGTCCTTCATTTGTGTCTGATAAGTGTGCTTCTCAGTCTGTCCCTGTATTTTCCAAAGTTTGATAGGGTTTTCCATGAAACAGAGTCTTTAGAGGACATTCATTTTGAAAATTATACTCCTGTGTTCCAAAGACCCCTTGTCCCTCATCATTCTGTTTCTCCTGTAAGATCACCCTCCTCAAAACAATATGGCCCAGCCCCCACCCAGACCTCCTTTTGTTGTGAATACTTTTGGTCCTATAGATTTTAGAGGTATGGCTGGATATCCAAATGTAGTGCCACAAGATGTTAGAAATAGACAACCTAAATTTCAAGGGAATAATGCTATCACTGGTGATCAACATTTAAAACTTTTTATCAATATGATGGAAGACTTTGAGATTGAATTTGAGGATGTGTATATAAAATTGTTTATTCATACTCTTGAGGAGGATGCACGTGACTGGTATAAATCTTTACCAGAAAACTCAATAGACTCATGGACAGAAATGAAAAATGCTTTTAGATTGCAATATGGGGATAAGACAGATCCCAGGTTTCTTTTTTTATGAATTTGAAAATATTAAGAAGAATCCTAATGAATTTGTTCATGACTTCAATACTCGGTTCAATAAGACCCTGAATAGGCTACCTGTAATCCTGAGGCCAAGCGATGTTTCTTGTCTGATAAAATACTCTGATGCTTTTGACAAAAAGGCTTCCTATTATTTAAGAGACAAAAACCCAGGAACTTTGAGGCAAGCCTTCACCATGGCTTTGCAGATTGAAAACAATATCAAAGTGGTTGGTAAGCCTCCTAAGAGGGAAGGTATCAAGCTGATCAATCCAGAGAAGCCTCAGTCAAGTAAGTCTGTGGATCTAGAAGAGGTTGTAAAAACATTGGTCGGACCTGTTAAGGAAATATCCTATAAACTTTCCAAAGTGGAGAAGGGGATTGGACAAGGTTCCCAAGGTCAGCACAAGCCACAAGGTCAAGAAATATTTTTGAATAATCCCAGAGGTGATCATAGATCAGATGACAGGGGTAAAGGGCCCATGGGATCAGGAAATAGATAGCCCCAACCTCGGGAAAATAGATTGGTGCCTGATCCTTTAGCTACCAGAGTTGCTACTGTGGAAGAGGTCCATGATATGGAGTGGTGTGATAGATGTTTCTTGCCCCATTCCCCATGTGATGAAGACAAATAAGTTGAGGAAGCTGATGATGATGAGACAGATGATGATGCATGCATGATGGATTGCTCTACAAGTTCACAGTAGGGAGCAACCTCAACTGAGCTGATAAGTGCTAGAACTGCTGCTGATTTCTTGGATTGCATTCACCAGGTATTACCTCTTCCTCCCACTCATACTTTTGAAATTGATATGGTACAAGATTTTGAGTTGCCTAATAATGATTTTGAGTACTTAAGGGCATTAATGATTAAAAAGTATGATGGAGGAATTCCTTCTGAATAGGATAGACACTTGTTAATGAATGCAACAGTTGCCCAAGAAAAATAATATAATACAAGAAGCAAAGTTTTCAAAGGGGTAGGGCCTCAAGCCAAACCTAATATTCCACTTCTTACCAATATCCCTAAGGAAACCCCTAAAAAGATGCATATAGCAAAGGATTTGTCACCCCAAATAAAACTTGTGTTCCTCCCCATGCTCAGACTGTGAAAAATCCTATGCCATCAGATGAATTTGTGAACCTTCCTCCTAATACTGCCTTACCCAAATATGTTCCTTATGACATAGCCCAAATCTTGAGTCAGATCAAGATTACTGTTCCTATTGTTGAATTGCTTAGAATCCCTGAGCATAAGAATAGAGCATTTGAATATTTGGGGCTTAAGGAAGAAAAGGTCACCCAGGGTAAAAATGTAAATAATGTAGAGGTTCCTCCTGCCATTGCAGAATTAGAAAAACCACAAGCATTGGAGGAATTGGGTGAACCACCTGAGGTTTATTTGGGAACTTCTCTGGTTGAGTCTCAGCTGAATGTGGATCCATTTTTTACTACTTTGATTATTAAGGATAGGCTGTTACATAACTGCATGTTTGATTCAGGAGCCTCATGTAATGTAATGCCTCTTGAGGTCATGAATGAGTTAAATCTCAAAGTAACAACAACTTATGGGAAATGTACTGCCATGGATTCAAGAGAGGTGCCAATAGTTGGATGTGTCAAGGGTTTAGTAGTGTAATTGGCAGTGTATCCAGGTAAGTACTTAACCTTGAATGTGGTCATTGTGGATTGTCCTGCTAAATGGGGGATGTTATTATCCAGAAAGTGGGCAGCTAGTGTGGGTGGAAGTGTACAAATGGACATGTCTTATGCCACCATACCAATTGAGGGCAGCCTTGTGAAGTTATATGGTGAAAAGAAAATGTTATATCTCATTGAGGACCCCAACAATGCTTCTTATGAAGTATTGCACACAGACATTGATATTGATAACTCTGTGAGCTATGTTGTTTTCAAGGAGTATGAAATTGATCAATGCAGATATCCTGAGCAGGTTGATTTTCCTGGTACTTTGATTTTTGATGCAGCCTCGAGAGATGTTGAAAAAATTGACTCCAAGCCAAAGATAAGTCTAAAAAAATGTGCTCAGATACTCAACTTGGATGGAAAAGAGAAACAATCATATGACCAGTTTTTAAAGACATATCAGAGACTTTAGCATGGTCAAATATCGGTATTAGAGACATTGAAAGGAGATTCAAAGTTGATAGTCAAACAAGTCCTTGATTGTTTTCTCTGAATCAAAGTGCACATCATTGTATAGTGTATAGTCTTTTGGGACATTCTACTTTTGAAATGTTTTTCTCTTTCAATTTTTCCTGGTCCCTGAGTGACCAGTTATTGTTGGTTTCTTAGTTCAATTGGGGGAATTAGTTATTGGGCTCTGCAAGCTTGTTTTTGACTCCGTTTCCTAATGGATTTTTGGAACATGGTTGAAATTCTTGACCACTCGTAGGGAGTGCCCATCCCTGACAATATCAAGAGCCGATGTTGGTGATGAATTTAATCTTTCCTTGTTTTTGCAAAATCTCAGTTCGCATAGTTTGAAGTTTTCTCTGTCTCCTTATACTAATGCATGGAAGGTTTTTCCTTCCTTTGGTTGCTAGGGTTAGTCCTTTCCTTTGGTTGAGGATCACATTGATTTTAGATATTATTTACCATTTCTCTTTCCATGAGAAATGATTTGTAATTTGGGCGTGAATTTGATTGTCCCCTTCTGTTTTTCCACAGTCATGTTTTCCCTGTCAAATTTTTTCCCAACATCTATGGAAATGTGGTCCTTTCTAAATGGATGTGGTCAGGCGGGTCTTTTTGGTGAAACTTGTCACTTTTTCGCATTTGTAAAAAATACCAAATTGGCCCTGTGGTCCCAATAGCATATAATTGGTTAATCAACAAACATGAAGCAACAAGGAAAAAGCATTACTTTGACCCCGAAGAAGGACACGTGACAGTTTTTCAAGTTATTCGGGGAAGCGGATCGGCTGAAGATTTTGAAGTTTTTTGCCTTTCCTGTACGAAATGAGAAAAGTTATGAAATAATCCACAGCTCCACTGGGGCCCTGTTATCCATATTTACACCCCCATGGGTAGAATATTGGATTGGTACCCCCGTAGAGAAAGAACCTAATGGGGAATCACGTTCAGATCCTGCGAACAGGTATAAAAAAGACTCAATCAATGGATGGTGGAGGCCTTGCCAGAGATGGAGAAATGACTCTATGCAGGAAAAAATGACTCTGTTGAGCCATTTCATTCCTTAGATCTATTTTTCAAGCTTTTTTTAGGATATATTCTACCAGGTAGACCCAACAATGAAATTGTAGGATCAGAGAAGAAGGGGGCAGTGCCCCAGAGAGGCCAGGAGCAAGAAGGGGAAAAAATGGTGAAGATCTGAAGTTTTTGGGCTCGAAACAGTTCGGGAAAGAGTCTAAAATCGACTAAGTATGAAAGAGCCAGTGGAGAGAGCCACATGTCCTAACGACGCTTCTTCAAAAGTGAATCCAAAAGGGGAAGTCCAAACTTGTGTCAGGCTTCCACGCATCCAAAGTCCCAAAAAGTTATGAGGCGTTGAAAAATCTTCAACTGAGAGAGAGAGAGCATGCCAGGTGTCAGCTCGACGAAAATCCAGAAAGGAATCCCAGGGTAGAGACTCAAACATGCGCCGCATCTCCATGTGTCCTAGGCTCAAAAAAAGGCATGGTCAAATAGTCAAACAGAGTCAAAGGCGGAACAGACAAGCCTCAAAAAATTGGCTAAGTATAGAAGTGTAAGTGGAGAATGCCAAGTGTTTAGTATGGTGCATCTCCAAGAGTTAGTCCTAGAGCGGAGACCCAAATGAGCCCGAGCTCTCCACGTAGCTCAAAGTCCAAAAGGGCAAAGGGGGACTGTTGAAAAGTCCACAGGCCAGGGGAAGCTGACAAGTGTCAACTCAATGCTCCTCCAAAGGCAAACTTTGAGTCGGGCTTTCAAACGAGCGCCAGACTGTCACGTGTCCCAATTCAAAGTGGGTCATCGGGAGAAAATTTGGTTTTCGCCCCTTGTTATTTCAAAGGGGGTAAAAGTTGCAAAATGGTTCGCGCCCCCGCCCAAAGGGAAAAAGTCAAAGTTCAAGCCCGAGTCAAAGCTTTCAGAGTGGGGAGGCGGAGGAAAATGGTGAAAATTTTCCTTTTCTCAAAAGGCACAGAGACAAAAGGTGAAGCGCATTCCCTGGCCAACCAAGGAGTACCACGTATCCAAGCGGAGGTTTGGGGCCGTGGGAGTTTTTTTGAGTTTTACATTTTTGTGCAAAAGGGAACAAGATAAATTATGGACCTACGAGTCCGACTCACGAGTCTGATTTTTTTTTCTAATCAAGGGTGCTCACCATGTCCCATCTCAAAAGGGGGACCCATTTTTTTCAAATTGTTTTCCCACCCATTCGTACGGTCTTGATGAAAAATTTTTGGGGCATATCTATTCGACTCAGTGCTCGAAATATTGCAAATCTAACACTGTTGGAAAGATGTTGAACTCGTCTACGCCATAGAGGGCTAAAACTTTAATTTTTGGGAGGTTAGGTGGGAGAAAAATTGAGAAAGGTGACTTTGGGCCTTCAATGCAGGATCTCTTTCTTCCAACTACCAGATCGGATTCAATCTGTCCGGCTGTTTCCTCCTCTTTCAAGGCATTGAATCATGGTTTGATGTAGTCAAGGAAGATTTGAGACAGATTTTATGGGAGGCATTAAATGGCAGTGGTTGAGCTTTGACCTTCCTTTTTCAGTTTCTCTCTCTCCCTTCCCTCTGTTGAATCTATAAATACAGGGTCGGGATTCATTATAAAGGGTTGGACATTCTCTTATCTTTTTCTCACCCTCTTGGTCATTTATTAATGCTCACAAAGTGTTTTCCGTCTAGCAAAGGACTCATGGAGCTCAGACCTTCCATTAAAACCAAATATGCTTTCTCACCTCTTCATTTATTAATGTATTGTATCGATCTACAGAGCAATAAAACATGTTTTGGTGATCGATTCTAGATCCTTTCTTGTCTTCTTTGCTCTCATCTGGTCTCTCATTATTAATCTGGTTATCTGTGCTCAATTATTGTATGCATTTTATTCAGTTTGTGTCTATCAGCAAAACAAGTGTCCATCATTCCTTTAGTGCATCACCTCATAGTTTAGCTTTGTTTTAATTTTTATATTCCTTCTATCCCTGTCTCCTTTGGCAAGTTTTAGATTAGGTATAGAGATAAAACCTCTGCAAGTTCTCATGTATGCATCTAAACAGAGGAATAAGGAACCAACTTTAATCTGGATAGCTTTCCCATTTTGCAAGGTCCCACACCTTGGGGAAAGTTCAATGTTATGCAATCACACCAAATGAATCTACCTTAGAAAAGCAAATTTTTAGAACTCATTTGGGGGTGCTGTGATTTTGAACTAACAAGCCCACATTAAAATTTATAAGTGGAGAGGTGGGTGACCGGGGCATTTTGAGACTCTAAGGCCCTTTACTTTAACTCAAATCTTGTCCACGTGGAGGGTCGACACTCATTTGAGGATCCGCCTATGGGTCTTACCTTAACAGTTATGCCAAGGAGACACGTGGAGGCTTCTGATGGATCCTCTCTATACTTAAACTTCTCAAGAAACTTTCTAAGGCCTTGGGACATGTGGAGGATCCCGCACCTATTTGGGACTTGCCCATGTACTTTACTTTTGAAGAAGTGTCGAAGGGACACGTGGAGGTTTCTGCTGGATCTTCCCATACTTAGACTTTTCAATGACCGATGAAACTTTCTCAGACCCTAGGCATGTGACGCCTTCCATTGGTCCTTAAATTCTTTCAACAACTTTTCTGGGTTGAGACAAGTGGTGAGCCCACACTTGTTTGGGGTCTCCTCTTTTGGGCACCATATTATAGTTGCACCAAGGAAACACGTGGAGGTTTCCGTTGACTCCTCTTTGCACTTGGACGACTCAGACTCGCAGCATAGGTATGTGGAATAATCCATGCACGGAAACTCATTTCTGAGAGGCACAAATGCAGGCATCCATGTGAGGGCACTCATTTCTCAAGGTGTATTCTCGAGGGTGAAAAGGATTGCTTGAAAGATCCAGCTATACAAAGCCACCTGAAAATGATTAAAAAGGGGATTTCTCACATGACAGAATAAAAGAATGATTAGAAGGACTGTCAAAAATCTATGGCATGACATCCCAATCATGGTTGAGGGTCTGAGAAATGTGATCAGTTCATGATTTGTCCACCTGGCAGCTTCGGGTGTAAATTTGTTAAACATCACTTTCTGTGACAAATTGGTAACAAGGATTCCTTGAATATTCTTCTTTTTGGGGGGAAAATTTGGCATGAGTGAGTGAGTGAATTGTATAAATGCAATGAGGATACTCTTGCAAAAGGTCGGGGGTTTAATTCTTACGAGAAAATTTGAGAAATCCCATCTTCCTGAGAGACCATCTGAGAAACCTGTTAATCTCTTATGTTTTAGATTTGATCGCGTCAAGATGGTTACAAGTGTACAACCATTTACAAGCTCTGAGATTGTTCAAGAAACTTTCCCCTGCTGATAAATCTGATAGATCTCAAATTAATCTATGTTGATCTTGGGAAAAATTGTGTCTGCTTTTATTTTAGAATGTTTTCAAATGGTTTTGATGTTCCTGTTGCAATCTTATGTTAAAATCCCTCTGAATCACACAGGATCTCGTCCCTGTGATAGTATAGTGGCATTTGCAATTTCATTATGAGAAGAGCCTTTTTCCTGTAATGAGATAAACAATTTAAAATAACTTTACCATCATTTTGTTGATAAATATTGTCTGTAAGGCTTTGAGCGTATCTTAGGCATGAGGAACTAGGGGTCTTTAATGTTTAATTGAGTCTTTAGCTCAAGGCTTCATGTTGAATTCTTGAATATTGTGTGAAACTTTGTAGATCTGGGGCTCCATTGATGCACACCTTCTGGTTGAAGGAATATTTTGGCTATTCTGAAGCTTTCTGTTGTTGAGTCTTCCAATTGTTGTAAAGGTTCTCAAAGATCTGGTGAAATCAACTTCATCTTGCTTAATCCCCCACCAAAATTTCAAATAACCATAAATCCTACCCGAAGTACCCCTGTTTGTGTTGTGTATCCACAAATGAACAAATTCTACTACCAAAATATACAGAAGCAAGCAGGTTTTAAGTGTCTTTAGTAACCTAAACCCTGCCTAGAAAATATTTTCATTCTTCAGAAGTGACAACTCATGAGAGTTAAATTATGGCATATTGATAATATTTTCTCAAGGTTCCCCTTGAAAATTGTGCAAAGAAGGATCTCTTCATGTCCTTCACCAACATAGAGGTTACAAAACAGGTCCTCTCACCCCTGGTCAAAAGGCACAATCTAAAGTAGTGAGGATAGATCAAATGCTTTTATATGGTGCTATCCATTTATCCACTGCCCGAGTGAAAAAGAGCCTACTGAATCCCTTCCCTAGATACAAAATGATTTATGATTCATCTGTCTCTGAGTATCTTGTTAAATCTATGATGCTTCTCAGCGTCCAAGGGAGAATCTATTTAGATACCAACAAGGTATAAGTTTTGATGGAGGTAGGGATGATGAGGAGGAAGTTGTTTCAATCGGCATGGTAAGTGTAGTTTTGGTTGTAGAAAATAACTTTGGGTAGATCGTGGAAGTATCTTCAAGCAACATTTACATCTAGGTTGAAACATGGAGCCAAAGACATCCCTAGATCATAGAATGATCAACATAATCCAAATAATCAAAAAACCGTTAAAATGTGACAACTGAAGAAGAGGATAGAATGGGTCTAGTGGCAAGCCCTGTAAAATATGTATGTGAGATAGGGAATTGGATGGCCTCAGATTCTGTAGGTAAGAGATCCGAGATCATTTCAATAGGGTCCTGGGATGCTAGGGGAGAACTATCCTTGACAGGAAGTGACATGTCTAAAGAATATCCCATGGGTAGGAGAGATAATAGGTCACATGAGGTAGAATTATCTCTCTGTGGAGGAGAAGGCGATGATGATTCTCTTGTGGATGGGAGAATAACAAGTGTTGATGGTTTAGAAGTTTGGGAATCAGATGATGACACAAAATCATTAGAAAGTGTGGGTTCCTATGAGATATCCATGGGAGAAGAAGGGGATTCCTCTATGGGTGGAGGAGTAGAAGAGGTATTCTCCTTTGTGGGTGGATGAGCTCGTGCCAATATTTCCTCAATAGATGAATTAGGTAGGTTTTGAGGAACAGTTGGCATGATATCAACAACTACGTGAACCTCATGGACATTGTTGTTATTGGATGAAGGTTTGTTATTTTGATTAGATGATGGTTTATGGTTAGGGAATGGATTTTTAAAGATGATAAAATTTTGATTTGCTAGTGCATTTGGGTTGTGTACGACAAGGTCTCCCTTCTCAATCATCTCTTGAACAATGTTTTTAAAAGACATGCAGTTACCATTGCTATTTCTTGTGATATGATGATAATTACAGTAGTCATGGTCTTTATACCACGCAGGCATAGGATGATCGGGATTGAAACCTGTATAAGGTTTTATGGGAGGAAGTGTAATGGCTCTAGATTTAAGAAGTTTTTCCAAGACCGAAGAATAGGGCTCTCTGATCGAATTGTACTTTCGATGCTCCTACCGAAGGTGAAATGCCTAGATAGGAGAAATATTTGAACCTGATTAGAAGGATAAGGTGGACTCGCCTTGAGGAATACTATGTTGGCAGATCCTTTGGGATTTGAATAGTTATTTTGAGGTTTTGAAGATGAAGAAGAGGCATTTGATTTGAATGGGGTTTTCCTCTTTTGTAATTGGATCTTCTTTTCTTCAATGGCATGAATTTCCAGTTTTTAAGCCATTGTAAAATCTTCCTCAAAGGTTCGGAAGGTTTGAATTTGTAGAGTTGGTGAGATGTTTCTGGCACAAGATGTAGTGAACAAATCAATAAGTTAAGTCTGATGTAGTTAGAACTTCAATTGGTTAATAAGACTCCATCATCGGACAATGAAATATGCAATAGATTCATCTTCGTACTGCCGGATTGAATAGAGATTGGTCATGGCAACTTTCTTGGTAACATTGATTGAAAAATGATCTAGGAAATCTTGGGTTACTTGATTAAAGTAATAGATATAATGTTGAGGTAGTCCACTGTACCAATCCAATGCTGGTCATGTTAGGGACATTGGGAAAGTCCATAGGAGCAAAGCGTCATCATGGGCGATTAGGTAACACCCATGTTTGAACGACTGCAAGTGTTGCTGTGGGTCTTCTTTGTAATTGAAGTGATTAAATTTAGGCATTTCCCAATGCACTGGATAAGGATGAATGGGAATAGATGGATGGATAGGCTCGTTAAAAATTTCATCATATGTTAAAGAATTATGGGAGCTAGAAACAAATTCTTCTAGGGTTTGCATCTTCTCCATCATCATTTTAATGAGGTCGTTAGTAGGTTGGGAGGAATGGGTACCCATGCAGAAAAAGGGTGTTGATGCTAAATGTATGAAGTGTGTGGTATGCTAGTGTTTGGTGGTGCTAAGTATCCACAAGTGATAAAATGGATGATGGTAGCACTGAACTAGTGCTAGCTGATGCAGAAGTGGGGGCTAGAGCTGGAGGGATAGATACGAGCATGTCATATATTAATGGTCCTGAGGAATATCAGGTGGAAGAATAAGCAAGGTAGTATAGGAGGGAAACGGGATTATATTTAAGGAGTCTTGCAAACTCCTTATCACCGGTACCGATGGGGATAAGGTAAGTCGGATCCATAGGTGACAGAATGGACTAGGTCGGAGTAGCTGATGGCTAGCATGAAACATAAGGGAATTAGTTTGGATGCGAGTCAACACCATGTGAATCAATGTACATCAGGTGAATTGTACTGTGTAAATGACACAAGGAACAACATAGATGGGAGAAAATAGAATTTGAGAGGAGAATTGGGTAAAGATTTAGATAAAAATCAAAATAGGGTGACCGATGTCAGGTTGCAAGAACCGATGCCGGTTAAGGTGTGACTAATGTTGGTCATAAGATGAGTGATTCTGGTCACAATATGATCGATGAAGGTTACTCTGAAGAATAATAGTTTTAGAAAATAAAGTAGAAATTGGTGATTGTTAGACAGGGAGACGGTATTGGAGGAATATGATCAGAATATATAGAGAGTATGGTGACACAAAAAAATTTAGATAGAAAAGAAGGCAAGATGAATGTTCTTAGGATAAACTGACCAATAGAACAAGGAACCGATGCCAGTTAGGTAAACCGGTTTTGTTCAGAAGTAAACCAATGCCAGTTACTATGAAATGTGAAAAACGAGGTGTTGCAAATTTAGATTGTATGAAGAATCAACCTAGAATCTTGGGTATGATAGGATGAGGCCCTGACACACTCAGAGAAAGTCAGAATAATCCAACTATGATGTTAGAGTGTGAAAGGAAAAAGACATATGAAGAAAATGTATCCTCTGACCTCAAAATGCAAGTCAAGCACAAAGCTATGAAAAAATGTAGTCCTAAAAGTGAAATTTATATTTTTTGTAGCTTATGTTATTTATGAATGACACATGAATTCAGAACATAATTTTTTTTTTGGGAAGACATCCTACAAAAAATTAAATCTAAAGGGTGAGGTTTCAGGTTATGTTATGGCAGGGGCGGCCCTTCCTCTGATGGGGTACTAGACAGAGATAACCAGATGGGGATTACCTGTCAATCTTAAGATCATGTGGTTGTTGACAAGTATTCCCAGGTAAGATATCATTTAAGAAGGTGTGTTTATTAAATTTTTTGTGTAATTTGGCAAGAGAGAGAGATAGAGAGAGAGAAGAAAGTGCTTTCTATGGTTTAATTGTGTCAACCATTAGCTGGGCAGGACTTCCAACATATAGGTTGCCCTCATTTTTAATGTGATCTATAATGCACAAGATTAGAATGAAATGCAAATGTTTTAAACCCAAATCGAAATATGATATTCGATGTAGCAAATGATGAACAAGAAGAGGGATGATATTTCACTAATGTAATACAAGAAAGAAGAAGTGGTTCATTTTAATCCACAAATGAAAAATTTCATTTAGAAAATTTATAAGAAAGGAATATTACGAGGGAGAAGATTAAATGTGTAATTTTTGAAATGAAAGAAAAACACATAAATTTTTTCCCTAGAAAATGCAACGAACCCAAGAGAGGGTCCCACTAGGCGTGCCAAAATGTTTCATCATTTTCTTTACATTTTGAATGTGAAAAAATAGATAAGGGTGTGGGCCAAGGAGTAATACCTGTAGTGACTGTTGGTTTGAAGGTTTTTGCGTGTGTTCTAACTTCTCGATCCAATGTTGACTATGAGAGCTTCCTTTTAGATAGGAGGAACTAGCTTAAATAGAAAACAATACTAGAAAAGGGAGTTAAACAATATATGGCATTGGACTACCTAACATGTGCTAGATAAGAGAAGAATAATACTTCCTAGATGGCTTTCAAACCACTGTTTAATACAAATTAATGCGAGAAATAATGTAAGTAAACAAAGTCCTACTGTAGTTGATATGAGTTAGTGTTAGGTTGTAGAGCTTATTTTCATGTGAGAAAGTGTTGAAGACTATACACTAAGAGTACTGTACACTTTCCACATTTGTCTTACAGGGGTTTGGCGCCGGGCCGGGCCTCGAGTGGGGGTTTGGGGGCGCAGTCGCCGAGAATTTTTTTGGCCTTAAAATGTGCCCAATATACCAGGAAATGTGCTTTTCTCATATGGGCGGGATTTTTGACCCATAGGTTTATGGGACAGTTTTGGCCCATGGTTTTGATACCCACAATTTTTTAAAACTGCTTAAAAATTTGTCTATTTATATGGTTTTGTGCATATGATAGGTATAATGTAACATTGCAAATGTGTTTTGAATTCGGATGTGAATTATGTAGAGTTTGTTGAGCATTTCTCCAAACAGACCTAGGTATTGTATTGAGAGAGTGGTGGCTTGCAATAAAATATGAGCAAGTGATTCTTGGTGGACATAGCCCAAATTGGGTGAACCATGCTAAATACTATCTCTTTGTGTTGTGTTATTTTAATATACACTTTTATTTAAGATCTGTAATATTTTTTGCATATTAGTTTCTACTGTTATGATTTTGTGAGGGATTATTCTACATGTTTTTTCCCTTATTTCCTAATAGTTAGGTATCTCATTCAAATGCAATAATAAAATATAATGGTTAGGTTTCTGGTACTAGTTAGTGTCAGATTCTCGGTCACTTAGGTTGCTTGGGTGAAGATTCTTAGGTTTTGGTATTGATAGGATGGATAAATAAAGATACTGGTATCGATCAAATATAACCAATGACAATTTATAAATAACCATTGACGGTCATGGGTAATTGTACAACGAAAAAGTGAAAAGCGAGCGTGGGAATCAACAAGTAACTCTTCCTCGCACCCGACCTCCCGAGGTCATGCCGAGGCAGCCAGTGGGGATGGAATATATGTGGGATGCAGTCAAACTAGTTAGGCAATCTGATGTCTTCGACACACACTAATGGAATTTGTGAATCTAAGGCAAAGAAGGCCCTCCTAACCTGAATTGGTGTGATAGATCGATCGGAAAGGATGACTGCTCGAAGGATCCAATCAATATCGAGCTATGGCGTTATTCAATCTATGGGTTGTGGGATACGTGGAAAATGACCTGGGATAGTTTCATGTATGTCTCCAGACAGGGTCATAAAGTAAATGATGGATATAGCTATTTTTATGGACGGTTCTCTGGCCTAGTCTAGAATTCTTTAGCTTCGTTAGCCACTATATCTAACAAGGATAATTGTGTGATGATGATAGATGGAAGTGGAGTAGATCTAAATACTAGTGTGCGTAGGCCAGCATCTATGTCTGATTCACTTATGGATTCGTTGGGTTGCGGGATTTGTGGATCGCAACCGTAGACTCTTGGTTGTTGCGGTCCTACTATGGTCATGTATGAATTCAGTCCCCGATCCCTAGTATCCAATAATCATATGATTTCTCAGCCTCTATATTCAAAATTAACAGCTGTGCAATCTTCTCAGAGTACCTCACAGGTGTTCTTGCAACCTGAATTCTTAGGCTAGTATCTATATATGTGAGGGTTTCTCTTGCGTCTAGCTGTGGGACTAAAGGATCGCAACTGAACGTTTTCTCTCTTTCAAGCCCTTCTACAGTCATGTGGATATTTTACCTAGGGTAATCTGTAGCTTGGCTGATCTGACCAAAACGTGTGCTCTTGGTCGTATTCTATGTTTAATCCCCTCAACTGAGAGATGATCTGTTGTAAGTCTGTTGTTGTTTGGAAGACTTGGATTCTAAGATTCTGGTCTATTTCAACTATTGCTATGATGAGATTGGGTTGAGGCACGATTAGCTTGAATACGTATTCTCTGGGCTCCCTAGGTCCCATGATTGTCATACAAAATAAATAATGTAAATCTAACTGCAACAAAGCGAAATTTAACTACGTGAAGTATATCTATAGTATATATGATTTCTCTATTTTTGTATTTTCTGATGAACTATTTGAATGGATTTAGAAGAGAAACTAATTTAATATATCTAGAAATTGACAGCTAAGATAACAATTCAAAACAAACAAGATAACCGAGTATAGCTATTTGTCTGTGCAGTTGTAAATCTATTCTAAATAACGAAATAATTGATCTAGTCTATTTGCAAGACTCTCGATCCTACCTCAGAAGTGAGGAATGAATCATAGTCTCTCAGAAACTATCAATCCCCACAGCTTCCCTGATAATATCGAAAGTAAAATTGACAGAAATAAAATGATTAGCTACTCTATTTGATATGCTTCTAACTAGAACTTTGAAATTTAGAACCTGGATTCTGCAGAATAGTGGAAAATCCGATGATGTGTGTGGCTTTGTCCCCTCAGTGTGATCTCCTCATTCTTTCATGCTCACGTGGATCTAGAAAAGTGTGTAATGCTTGCATCAATAGAAGTAGATATTGGAACAAGGGACAACTTTAGAATACAGACTGAATACAATGCGAGTAGGAGAGGGATAGCGCAAGAGTACAGAGATTGGCTTATGTAATTCCTAGCGGGATCTATTACGAGTCATACAACATAAAACGTCCAGAACCTGAAACTATCCTGTTTGAGGAGAAAAACCTACAAATTTAATGGCTTCCTATTGATAAACAAACTATCCTACTCCAATGGATTGGATGAAAAATAACAGCAGCACTTGCACAAGATGGATATGTGGCTTCCTAACACTAAAACAATACTAACAAGGCATGCAATGAATGAAACTATGAATTCTAAGAAAAATGAAAACTAATATATTGCAAAGAGAAGTTCAGATGCAAACTTGAGGGGCCATGTGCTTAAGAACAAGCCATCTATTTATAGCATTTGCATTTACCCAAGGTCAAAACCAAATTGATCTCTTAAACTATAAACAATAGAAAAACACTATTCTAGGGAACCAAAATCATAAATGCAAGCTTATGGCGGTGAAAAAATGCTGGTGAAACATTGAATTTATGTGAGTCGTGTTAAAAGAGATTTCTAGAAAATGTGTGCAAGACCGCCATTCTGAGCAGAGCAACGGTTACAGGACCGCTGCCTTGATCAGGGAGGTGGTCACGAGACCGCTGCCTAAGAAATGCGAATGGTTTCGTAACTGAAGAGCAAAAGGAAAGGAAAAGAGGGAAAAAGAGAAAACAAAGGACGCAGGGGCTAAGCGGGGCATGTGGGATGTTAACACACACTTAGAGAGCTTTGTTGGATCCCGAGAACCTTGCGAGGAGACCTGTATCATCATTGGGGCACGTGTTACGCTATTCTGATGGTGCAATACCCTCCAATTTTGGGTACGTAGAGTAACCGACGTCAGTACGGTCGGGATGATATGAACTCAATAAGATTTGATTGTGGAAATTGGTCTAAGGTTAGACATAGATGAAAACGGGGATGGTGAGGTCTGTGGGGATCTTATAAACACTCAAAAATGTAAAAAGGTCATGTATAGATGATCTAATGGTATGGTGGTGAAGGGTTGAGTCTGCATGAAATATAATGGCGGGAGAATGGAGATGCTACTAGAAATGATAATAGAGATGACCAAAATCCTTTAAAACAGAATAAGGATGGAATGACACAGGTGATAAAAGCACTTACTGATGTTGTAGGTCCAATGGTTGGGTAGTGGTGATGATTTATCGGTGGGATGGATCTTAGTACCATGGTGGTGATTCCTGGAATGATACTGTGAGAGCGATACCTCTAGATCTATCTTGATGCTAGCTATGGTTGATTGAATGTGTGAAAGAGCTCTGGTTCTTGCTTGCATGCAGGTCTCCTTTGCTATCCAAAACTCAAGAATGTGTTTAACCTCTGAAAAAGGTTTCCAGAATGGTTATATGGTAACCGATGATGGTTTATGGTTACCAACGTCAGTTTTGGGTTAGCTGGAGTCGGTTAAAGCAGGATATCCTAGGTTGCCTAAAATAGTAGATCTTGGCTATCCTCTCCCAGCTTGTTGCTCATTTCTGTCTGGTGTAAATGGAATGTTGCGCTTATATACGCAGGAAGATGGTTAGAGAAAGAATATGCATGTTCTTTTAGGGTTATACTAAGTCTTAGTTCATTAAGGTCAGTAGGGCTAAGTGTTAGTTAGGTATGGAAGCCTGTTATGAATAGGTCTATAGCGAGGTGTCTAGGTGAGGTGGACATTGGTTTTACTTGAGGTAATTAAATAATGAATGAAGTGAGAATGAGTATTAATTTAATTGTAAATAATTAAATTAATATTAATGTGGGGTATAAGGGTCATGGTTAGGTGAATGTGTTCTAGTTGGTTATTCGAAAAGGGACCAAGGGGAGTGTGACCCAATTTTGGTGTCTACACTTAGATGGATTCAATTATAGCCCTTGCATCTTAGGTATTCAATCTATCCCTAAACTAACTTATGAGGTGCTCTTATTCATATATTTTACCCTATTTTCCCATTTTCATTTTGCAGGTTTGGGAGAAGAAGGAGAAGGAGGCCTTGAAAGGATGCTCAAGCTTATGGATGGATAAACACATTTTTTTTGCTTATTTCATTTGTAACCCTCTTCTAGTGTTTGTTCATATTATTATTTGTTATTGTGTATTTTATTTCCATTTTCCCTATTTTGGTATGCGCATTTTTGCCCCATTTTTAGATCTCATTTTACATGGTGTATATATACAATATGAGGGTTTGAATATATATATATATATATATATATATATATATATATATTTATATGGGTATTTGTAGAATAGATACCCAAATTTATATTATTCAGATTTGATTAAGGCCGTCAGGAGTGTGTGTGTGTGTGTGTGTGTGTGTGTGTGTGTGTGTGCGCATGTGTGTGCGTGTCTATATATTTGTATTAATTAAATAACAAAATGGTTGGTAAAAGAAAAGCGCAGGTCTGAATTATAAGTGTCATGGCATGAGAATTAAAAAGTGAAGGGTTAATGTTTTTTTATGCAGCCACATTGTGTTTTTGGCATGGTTTATAAATAGTGTGGGGGGAAAGGAGGGGGGAGGTCTATGAACCCACTGCCCGCCCCATATATTATATATATGGGTTGGGGGTTGGGGTCGGCAGCGTCCCCCCCCGCAAAATTTGTTTTATAGACAACGCAAAGGCCATGACCACTTTGGCCTTAATAAATTTGATTTATATTTATGTTTTTATATATATAAATTTTATATTATATATATAATATGCGCGCGCGCGCCCTTACACACACATTTATTTATTTATTTAGTAAATTTATACGAGTAAATATATATTTTCTAAAGTATAATTTCTTCTACCTAAAATTTAAACATTCACTCAATTCATTTTTATAGTGAAATATAGGCAAGAAGATTGTAAAATTTCCATCAATTTATTTATAGATGAAATAGAGAAACTAATTTCTTTTCTTATCTAACACAATACAACAAATGAAGAGAATATATATTCATTTTTTAAACCACTAAATGTCTATTTCCTTTTTTCTTATAACCTAGTATGAGGTTGACTAAATTTCCCAACAATTCAAAATGTTTACTGTTGACCAAAATAAGCTCACACTTATTTTGGATCAACCGATACCATTTTTCCCCTTCTGTGCTTCAATATGAAATGTCACATATGTTAATCAATTAAGGCCCCCTGAAATCATTTCCATCAGATAGGAAATTTCTTCCCCTTTCCATAGATATAAAGAAGTCCTTTGAACTCTTCATATTTTTCAAGTTAAGTGCCGATGGGCCTTAGAGGGATTTTTTTTGCCAAAAGCGGGCCGACGAGCCTGGGGAAGAATTTTTTCCATGGAAATTGCGGACCAGCGGGATGGCATGAGACATTTTTTCATTTTCTCAGTTTTCACAAAAAATGCACAAGCATAATTGCGGGCTTGCAGGCCTGAGAAGGATTACTCTTTGAAAAGTGAAAAAAGTGGGCCGAAGGGCCCGAAGATGTCTTTTCACCCAAAAATGGGAAAATGTGGGCCGGCGGGCCCGAGGATAAGTGGGTTTACAAGGCCACGAAGGAAATTTTTCCCAAGTATGAAAGTGGGCTGATGGGTCTACGGGGCACTTTGGGACTTTTAATTTTTTTTCAAAAGACACTGCTTTCAAATGCAGGCCCACGAGCCCGCGGGGTCTCATCGGCCATTGAAAAGTCATAGACCCACAGAGGGTGCCACGTGCCTCATCGACAACGCCACATGTCACACTAGTGCAGATTCAAAGGTGCAACCCAAAGAGGAGACTCAGATGAGTGCAGGCCTTCCACGTGTCCCAGGCTCGAAAAAAGGAGCAAAATCGAATCGAATAAGTACATAAGGTAAGAAGAAGCCTCCACCTACTTCATTTGTGTAAATTCAAAAGGAAAATTCGAAGCGGGTTCCCAAATGTGCGCTAAGCCTCCACGTGTCCAAGGTCAGACCTATGGCCCTGCCAAGCAAAGGGACTTAACCAAAAAAATGAAGAAATGGGGTAGAGCCATGGAAGGAGCCACGTGTCTCAATGGTACAATTTCAAAGCACGTCCCAAAAGGAAGTTCCAAAATGAGCGCCAACCCACCACATGTCCCAAAGTCTGAAAAGGTAAGGTCAGACGTTGAAAATTCCAAGAAGCCTATGAAGGCCTCCATGTGTCTCGACCGTAGAACTTTAAAGGTAAAAAATGTGTTCA
Organism: Taxus chinensis; assembly: GCA_019776745.2. Taxonomy (NCBI): domain Eukaryota; kingdom Viridiplantae; phylum Streptophyta; class Pinopsida; order Cupressales; family Taxaceae; genus Taxus; species Taxus chinensis. The sequence goes on along the minus strand of CM034153.1, from coordinate 67,296,342 downwards.
GTTTCCAAACAAGCATGAAGCCTCCATGACATCAGGGATAATTTTAGCGGCGAATATTCGTAATATGGCGAAAATTTCATTTTAGGAAAATTTGAAAAGGCGAATTATTCGGAGTGGGTCGGTGTCCTGTTCGCCTAAAATATAAAGTATATTTTTTTTGGGGGGTCAGCTTCGCCTTCATTTGAAAACATCTCCTATAAAAACCTATGTGATTCACTAGGTAGTATACCTCAAGTAGCTTACCAAATTACCAATACTGTGAAATTTGAACTCGCATACCCTTTGCACCAGAGATTCATATTACTGTTATCCTGTGATTGTTGACGCGCGACAAATGCAGTATTGACGCGCGACAAGGGCAATATTGACACGCGACAAGAGCTGTATTGATGCACGACAAGAGCTGTACTGACGTGCGACAAGAGCTGTATTGACGCGCGACAAGAGCTATACTGACGCGCGACTTGGGCTAAGAAGTGACGCGCAACAGAGGAAGGCTTGACTCGCGATAGAGGAAGTGTTGACGCGTGACTTGGGCAGTGTTGACGCGTGACATCAGATAGTTCACGCGCGACAAGACCTCAGAGACTGTACAGAGTCGCTTCTTGGTTCTTTTGCTGACGCAGGACTCTTTTCAGAATAATGGAAGGTGCCAGCTCAAAGAATACGAATAACCTAAAAGTAAGTAAGAAATCTCAGAAATCACTCTTCAAGTATTTTGGAAACTCTGCGGATATAGATAATGTAAATACCAATCATATAGATGCCACCAAAAAGAATCAGAATACTGACTGTGTGGAAGGCATTATTGAGGTGGACATGCATTCTGCACAGTATCACAGTCAAACAAATGAAACCTACGATAATATGCCAGATCTTGAAGATATTGTTCCTGTTGGGGTGCAACCAGAAGTGCAACTAGATATCACAGATACAAACACTCAGCAAAATGGAAGACAGAAATCAATATCAAACTCTGGTCCAAGAAAGAGGAAACCAGGTGATTGCGATATTGCTCAAAATTCTACTAAAAAAAGTAAAGCATTGAAAACAAACAAGAATATGTGGACCATTGGCAGGACATACAAGTTTGATTGGGTAGCTAAATTTCCATTTATTGAACCTGTACAATCATCAAATTCTGAAGAAATCCCATGTGAATGTACATGTACAATATGTACGTGGAAATTGGGAAAACAACAAAAAATGCAACTGAAGCTGGACACAATAGAAAAAAATTGTGGAAAACAATATTTAACTGTAACAGGGGCAGATGGCCAGAAAATCAAAACACATAGGTGGAAAACTGAAAAGGAGTGCATGCATGTCAGATACGCAGCGGAATATGAGGCAAAGCAGAAAAAACACAGACATCTGTTGGAAAAGGGAGGAACAATCACATCGCATATTGGTAAGATGAAAGAAACAAATCTACATGCAAAATTCATACAATTCTCTACTCTTTTTCAAATACTTAAAAAAGGAAGGGTGATGTTACAGGTGTATGTATTTACATTTAGTTAAATACAAAAATTTTATTTTTTGAAAACGTGGGTTAACATCCCTCTGAGGAAGCTTTTACTTCTCGGGACTGACAACGTTAGGCAACTCACCCATCTATCTTCTAATCAATTTTTTGTGTTGAAATTTTTAAGACAAAGATCTAGCACATTACCGGTGATGATTTCAATTTTAAATAGGTATCTTCTTTAACATAATCTTATTGTTTGTTACCTTACATTTTTTCAGCTCTTGTTATCATTAAAGACATTACAAGTCTAATTCTTTATATTTACTTGACCTTTAAAGATATTGTTGGTCTATATATTTAAAGATGTTGCTGGCACTTCTCAGGACTGACAATGTCAAGCAACTCACCCCTCCATCTACAATGTCATGGGAAACAAAGATCTAGCACGTTACCCTTGATGATTTCACAGCAATCTAATACGCAAGAGGTAAGCTAAACCCTAGCATATTTGTAATTATGTTTAATTTCTTACCAGTGACGATTCTTTCTTGATTTCTTAGAATTATATTAATTTATTTTTAATATATTTTATCTTCCTGTAGACCAAGGATTTTTTTTCTATTTACTATCTCTTTATTCTCCATTTGTTGGTGAGTGGTAGCTTCCCAAAAAATAGATATTCCTGCCACATGTCACAATACTACCAAATTGTAAAGTGATGTCGAAACATGTCACAATACTACCAAATTCAATATTCACATTTCCCTGATTCAAACCACAGGAGCCTTGGCTGAGTCACCCTCCGTTAATATTAAAGTACATTGATCAGAATTCTTCCCTCCTGCTTGATTTGCATCAAGTTTGGGAACATCAATTAATTTCCCCTTCTTGGTTCCATCAGTTTTCTTAAGATATTTTTTTTTGTTTAAACTTTTCCACTGCACTCATCAGGTCAAACAAAGTTACAAAGCTCATCTTAGATAACCTGACCATACACCATGAATCTTCTTGTACTGTTTCCAATTACCTTACACATATCACATCATCTTTCACACTTTCATTAACTCACAACCTTTATAGGCAATAACCTTGTGATGCAAAGATAGACGAGCATTTGAATCAACGCATTCCTGGAGCCACTGTCAAACCTTGCATTGACCTCTAAGAATCCTTTAAGAAACAATGTGTTATACTCTTCCTTACTATGCACAAATCTTATGACAAGGTAACATCAATATGAGATTTCTCAACTTTATAACATTTGTAGATACTCATTTTTCCCTACTTTGAGCATGAATAAGAAGTATAACCTCTATTACACAATACATCTTCTTATAGTAGTAATACATTCTTGTCTCAACACCATGATAGACCACATAATGACACATAGAAACAATGTGTTATACTCTTCCTTACTATGCACAAATCTTATGACAAGGTAACATCAATATGAGATTTCTCAACTTTATAACATTTGTAGATACTCATTTTTCCCAACTTTGAGCATGAATCAGAAGTATAACCTCTATTACACAATACATCTTCTTGTAGTAGCAATACATTCTTGTCTCAGCACCATGATAGACCACATAATGACATATAACATGACATTTGGGTCTTGACAGACCTTGAGCTTTTCTCAAAGATGTGAAAACATTTCTTAAGGCATAAAACAAGGTCCTTTTAATATGTCACCTTTTAGAACTACAAGACATTGATGAATCAACACCTTGACATGGTCTTATACCACTTTTAGAGAATTATAAATCTCCTTGATGAAATTCTTTCACTTTGTACATCATGAAGCACTGATAATTTTCATCACCAACTAGGACTGAGTCAGCTTGAAGCACTGACAGAGTAACTTGCACTTGACACTCCAATATTCAATTCATGAATTCCTTAACAAGGATGAGCTTTACCAACTAGATAACAGGACAGATTGCTAGACCTTAGCATCATTGACTTGGATATCTTTATTTTAGACTGATAAAGGTCATTCATAAAATCAAAACACACTTTGAAGTCCTCAACATGTTGAAAAATCATAGTACAACACAGATTCTTAACCTATCAACCTTAAGTATACTTTCATAGACAGTATAACCCCACAGATACAATTAAAGTCCCACGACATAATTTTCAAGATAATTAAAGTCCCTCAAGATATTCAGGCACTAAATTTTACATTATACACATTAAATCGATCATCGTCTTTCGTCATCATCTATCATTGATTATCAATTGTCATCATTCATCATCTACGTCTACATACTATTCATGACAATGCAAGTAAACAAGAAACATACATATAATTCATGATAATCACCATCTAATCACCATATAATTAAATTCAAATAGCATAGTACAAACTCAATAGTTGAAGTTTTCAAATTCAATATTAAAAGTTTAGTCAATAATAAAAGTTTCTAATTTTCACAACCCTCTTTTTCTTTAGAAAATTCTGCTCTGCCCTCTTCCCCAATGGCTTCTTCCACTCTGGCTGCACCTCTTTCCCCAACAGCACAAATAACCCCTGAACTTATAAGATCTTCTGCAGCATTGTCCAGATTTTTTATAATTCTTTCTTCTTGATTTGTTGCATCTCCATGCGACAGCAAATTTGGATCAGCAACTGCTTTGGCTTTGAACAAGATGTCAGGGTCGAGACCATGCTCTTTAATGATCCGCTTTAGTGTATTGTTTTGTTTTAACCAAAACAATATTCAGCTTCAAATTTTTGCTGCAGATAAGCTGTTCTTTGCTGTTTCCAAGTGAACTTGCAAAACCTTCGCCTGACTCTTCAAATTTTCATATTTCAACTGCACAAAAAGAGTAACGTCAATTCAAAATATTAATGTAAATTCAAAATTTCAAATTAAAAAAAATGATTGTTAGAATGTAATAGTACTTACAACCACTCTGTCTCCTTTGGCATTTGCGATTGATACCAAATCCTTGTCCTTTGACCATTTGTTAAAATATGCCTGGGCCTCGGCACTAATATTTTCCAATTTGTTTAGTGCCTTATCTAAAATGCCATCTTTATAGTCGTTATTAAACGTGACAGTCCCACATTTTACTTGGGTAAGTAAGGAATCCATCTTCGCAGGTTGATTCTGGACTGCAGCATATAAACTATCCCTTTGCCAATAATTTTCATAACGACTAATAATCTCATTGATAAGAATTTTAGCCCTTTTCTCCCATTCTATAAGCTGTTGGATTTGAGGAATAATAAACTCACTTACATGGGATTGACAATCATTACCAATTAAGTTCTCCAAAGGAAAAGGTGGAAACTCTTCACTATCTGAATCTGATGCAGATGATCTTGCTGGAGAAGTGTGGGGGCTTTCACCATGAACAAGATCAACTGCTCCTTGTTTCTGTCTTTGGGTGGGCTGATCCTGTTTTTGAAAAAATAAATCAAGATTTAGATAAATAAATTTGAAGACTGAAGATTTAGATTTAGATAAATCAGAATGTAATTAAAAATTGTAAAGCATATTAAAATTGAAATTTGAAGACTGAAGTATACCTGCTGGCCTTGAATCATCTCGCAGGTATCGAAAAAACCCAGTTGGGTCATTGCTATCAATGCCCAAATAATCTTCATCTAAATTTATATTGTTCAAAACAGATATGCCCGTTGCGCTAGGCAAGCCACCAAGTGGAGAGAGTTGGAATTCGAAACGAGGAGTCAAGGTTTAGTGTCCCACTAGGGGCCGGAGCAAAACTCATGCGTTTACCAATGTTCTTTTCACTGTTCCTTGGTTGGCATTTTAAAAAATTAATGGTTGGGTGGGTGTCGATGCGGTGGCTTGATCATGACTGACATGTGCTGAAAAGTACAAGAAAAAATGAAAAATATTAAACAATTCATAAAGTTAAAACTACGAAATTAAACGTTCTATAGAAAAGTTGTACCTTGTTGTCGAGGGGTTGTTTTTTTCGGTGCTACGGGTGGCCTTGTAGGATTTGTACTCAGTGGCTGTTCAGAAGATATCAATGCATGTGAATGTATTGAGTGAGTTGGAAACCACCACTTTGAAGGCCTCAACATGTTGAAAAATCATAGTACAACACAGATTCTTAACCTATCAACCTTAAGTATACTTTCATAGACAGTATAACCCCACAGATACAATTAAAGTCCCACGACATAATTTTCAAGATAATTAAAGTCCCTCAAGATATTCAGGCACTAAATTTTACATTATACACATTAAATCGATCATCGTCTTTCGTCATCATCTATCATTGATTATCAATTGTCATCATTCATCATCTACGTCTACATACTATTCATGACAATGCAAGTAAACAAGAAACATACATATAATTCATGATAATCACCATCTAATCACCATATAATTAAATTCAAATAGCATAGTACAAACTCAATAGTTGAAGTTTTCAAATTCAATATTAAAAGTTTAGTCAATAATAAAGTTTCTAATTTTCACAACCCTCTTTTTCTTTAGAAAATTCTGCTCTGCCCTCTTCCCCAATGGCTTCTTCCACTCTGGCTGCACCTCTTTCCCCAACAGCACAAATAACCCCTGAACTTATAAGATCTTCTGCAGCATTGTCCAGATTTTTTATAATTCTTTCTTCTTGATTTGTTGCATCTCCATGCGACAGCAAATTTGGATCAGCAAACTGCTTTGGCTTTGAACAAGATGTCAGGGTCGAGACCATGCTCTTTAATGATCCGCTTTAGTGTATTGTTTTGTTTGTTAACCAAAACAATATTCAGCTTCAAATTTTTTGCTGCAGATAAGCTGTTCTTTGCTGTTTCCAAGTGAACTTGCAAAACCTTCGCCTGACTCTTCAAATTTTCATATTTCAACTGCACAAAAAGAGTAACGTCAATTCAAAATATTAATGTAAATTCAAAATTTCAAATTAAAAAAATGATTGTTAGAATGTAATAGTACTTACAACCACTCTGTCTCCTTTGGCATTTGCGATTGATACCAAATCCTTGTCCTTTGACCATTTGTTAAATATGCCTGGGCCTCGGCACTAATATTTTCCAATTTGTTTAGTGCCTTATCTAAAATGCCATCTTTATAGTCGTTATTAAACGTGACAGTCCCACATTTTACTTGGGTAAGTAAGGAATCCATCTTCGCAGGTTGATTCTGGACTGCAGCATATAAACTATCCCTTTGCCAATAATTTTCATAACGACTAATAATCTCATTGATAAGAATTTTAGCCCTTTTCTCCCATTCTATAAGCTGTTGGATTTGAGGAATAATAAACTCACTTACATGGGATTGACAATCATTACCAATTAAGTTCTCCAAAGGAAAAGGTGGAAACTCTTCACTATCTGAATCTGATGCAGATGATCTTGCTGGAGAAGTGTGGGGGCTTTCACCATGAACAAGATCAACTGCTCCTTGTTTCTGTCTTTGGGTGGGCTGATCCTGTTTTTGAAAAATAAATCAAGATTTAGATAAATAAATTTGAAGACTGAAGATTTAGATTTAGATAAATCAGAATGTAATTAAAAATTGTAAAGCATATTAAAATTGAAATTTGAAGACTGAAGTATACCTGCTGGCCTTGAATCATCTCGCAGGTATCGAAAAACCCAGTTGGGTCATTGCTATCAATGCCCAAATAATCTTCATCTAAATTTATATTGTTCAAAACAGATATGCCCGTTGCGCTAGGCAAGCCACCAAGTGAGAGAGTTGGAATTCGAAACGAGGAGTCAAGGTTTAGTGTCCCACTAGGGGCCGGAGCAAAACTCATGCGTTTACCAATGTTCTTTTTCACTGTTCCTTTGGTTGGCATTTTAAAAATTAATGGTTGGGTGGGTGTCGATGCGGTGGCTTGATCATGACTGACATGTGCTGAAAAGTACAAGAAAAAATGAAAAATATTAAAACAATTCATAAAGTTAAAACTACGAAATTAAACGTTCTATAGAAAAGTTGTACCTTGTTGTCGAGGGGTTGTTTTTTTCGGTGCTACGGGTGGCCTTGTAGGATTTGTACTCAGTGGCTGTTCAGAAGATATCAATGCATGTGAATGTATTGAGTGAGTTGGGGAAGAAGGTTCCATAGTCCCTGCTGTTCATCAATATTAAATGTTGTCAATTCATTTTGCTAAAATTTAAATTGAAAAATAAATCTGCAACTTTGGAATTTGTAATTAATATATGAGAATGTATTACTTCTCTGGCATTTAACGAGTTCAAACTGTTGAGGGTCTGGAGAGGAGTGAGCTTCCATTTCAGAATGGGAGTCCCCCGAAGCCTCCGCGTGTAGTTGGCCTCTTCCTCTCGACATCTTTTTTTTTTTGGGAATGGCTTCAAGATATCTTCTCTGCAAAACATTAAAATTTAAGTTTTAATAACTGCGCACTGTAATGAAGAAAATTGTAATACAATTACAAACTAAATAGTTTATACCTGTTGTTCTGCAAATGGAATTGAGAATTTCTTCAAAGCCTCATCAGAGCAAGTAGGAATTTCTTTAGCTTTTAAATTTAAAAGTGCCTCATAATAGAAGCCGAGGAGATAGTTTGTTGAATAAATGAAAGGTTTTTCTGACATTTTCGAATTTGATATGTCAGCTCTTATTTTTTTGGATAGAAATGTGCACCAATCGAATTTTTTTTTTGAGATAGTGGCACAAATGTATGCAATGGCCCAATTTGGTATATCTGTTTGGCGACCTTGCATAACAATTCTGGCTTCAAAAAATGCAATAAGTGCAGCAAGAAAGTGGTGTGCAATTGATTGTGTATCTACACCATGCCTCGATTTATTGACATGGGCTGCAAATGCGAAACAATGAAAATTACTATCAATTTATAACAGAAAATTGTATCAGAATAAAAAACAGAATAAATTTTTTGAATTAAAACGAATTATACTTACAATCAACATGGAAACCGTACTTTGATTCGAGAAATTTCTTGTTTTCTTCCACGAGTGTTGCCTTGGTTGTAACAGTTGGTAAATTTCTGATAGGAAGGCCAGTAAACCGATGTATGTCATTTGGTTCAATAGTGAATTGGAACATTTGGCATCGTTCAGAGTCACATAAAATATACCGTCCTCTGAATTGTAGCATGACAGAAGGTAATTCAAAATATCCGGATCTGTTTCGAAATGGGGCATATTAACGAGCCCTGTAAATCCACACTCTTCAATTATACCTTGATATTTTGGGGACATCCTTAAAGCCGTATGGATGTGAGGGCATAAGGGATTCCTGTAGGTTATCTTGGAAATCGATTGACTTGGATTCTCTTCATTTTCTTGTTGAACTTGCAATTGGGAGGCATGTGAAGTCGACATTATAGCTGTAATTGCGTCTTTGTCAAAGATTTAAACCTACAAAAATTCAAGAATGGGAAAATGTAAACGAGAAAATGAGCGGCATAAGGGTATTTATAACCTAAATATGTGCGTCACTGTCCCCTATTGACGTGCGTCATTTGCTTCAAATGACGCGCGTCAATAGGAAGCAGTGTTGTGCGTCAATAGAAGGCTGTGTCGCGCGTCATTTGTTTACAATGTCGCGCGTCAATAGATTACAATGTCGCGCCAATAGAGGACAATGTCACGCGTCAATTGAGGACAATGTCACGCGTCAATATAGGACAATGTCGCGCATCAATAGAAGATAATGTCGCGTGTCAATAGAGGACAATGTTGCGCGATAATAGAGGACAATGTCACACGTCAATAGAGGACAATGTCACGCGTCAATTGAGGACAATGTCACGCGTCAATTGAGGACAATGTCGCGCGTCAATAAAGGACAATGTCACGCGTCAATAGACTGTAATGTCGTGCGTCATTTTGTGACTGTGTCGCGCGTCAATAGAGAACAGTGTCGCGCGTCAATAGAATCAACTGACGCGTGTCATTACGATCTAGTGTTGCTCCAGTGTCACGCGTCATCAGAGCTATTGTCGCGCCAGTGACGTGCGTCATTACGGATTACTATTGTCGCACGTCACTGATTTAGCCTTGAAAAACCAGGTGAAAATTTTGTTTTTGAATACTGTCAAATTCACCTTTCGCTGAAAGTGGTTACGGGGATATTCGCCAGGTATTTTCCACCTTCAATTTTATAGGGGTGTCTTAAAATGAACCCTGCTCCATGTGTCTTAGGTCAGACACAACGTCTTCACAAAATGGGAAGGACATAGGAAAAATATAAAGGAAAATGAGGAGCATGTGGAAGCTGCCACGTGTCCGTTCGGTGCAATTTCAAAAGTGAAAGGAAGGAGCCAAATTTTCAAGATGGGTGAGGCTACCACATGAACCTGATATGGATAAACTCTTTCAAATATTGCATGCCCATGTTAAACGCCTGGCCCTTATCTTCAGACAGCCATATCTTTCGACCAGAAACTTGGATTTTAGCGGGAGAGGATTTTTCAAAAATATCTCGACACTGACTTCTCACCTGCTTCCATTAATGTTTTAGCCCACTAATTTTGGGGCCTATCAAGTCCCTCACCTATCTCCATGATGAAGAATGGGGCTCTTTCTTTCCTAGTAAGGGATAGAAATGGAGGCATGGGTCTTGCATCAAATCCCATCCCTGTTACAGGTGGATTTCAATGCTTTCTAGAGTGGTTGGAGTAGGTGGAATTCAATGCATTGTAGGGATGGTTGGAACAAAGTTTGATTTTCACTGTCTATTTTTTCTCATTCTTTAATATATTTTAAAGGAGGGGAATATTCAAATTATTGGTCATTGTTTCTCTCCTACCCCCCTCTATCTTTATTCCTTAGGGTAGAATACAGAGTCTAAGCCTCCTTTCATGGCTCTGTAATGGAATTTTCTTTCCCCTTGCCGAATGACGATGTGGGTCAAAGCATACAAGTGTGTCCCACTTTGTGGCCATAAATATTTTAAAATATGACTAGTAAATAAATAATTAAAAATACTATAAAAATTTAAAAAATCAGGTAAATTTTGGATGCCCTGCACCTTGGTATTTATAGCCTCTTTAAAATGCATGTTTGGTCATTTTATATGTGTTTGGTCAAGTTTTGGTTGTCATACATAGTTTGCTGAAAGTACAAAAACTACAAAAAAGTGGGACACAGTTATATGCTTTGACCCATGTATAGTGTAAATTTTAGAGCAATAGAATTTGTTTCATGATGCATCTGTCCATCCTTGGCTCATTTTATTATCTCTTCTTGCCTCTCATTGTTGTAGGGTATATTGTGCATACTTTGATGTTCATTGTAGGTATTTGGAGATGTGGTTAATGGGCTTTGAAGTGGTGTTCTATGTGAAACCTATCTCTAGTCCGTGGTGCATCTTATCCACCCTCTCTTCTGCTCATCTCTCTCCATTTCAAGTAGTTCGGTTATGTGATCAGCCACTTCCTTTTCTAGTGTCTCACCACCTAGTGTAGAATCTCTCTTACCCTCTCTCTCTCTCTCTCTCCGTGTCCCCTTAGAAGCAGGAACCAACCTTCTCTTGAGGTCCATCTCAAGTTTTGAAAAGTCCCACATCTTGAGAGATGGTCCAATGTTGTGAAATCACACTGGATGCCCCACTCATAACCAGGGCATTCGGGGGTGCTGTGATTTTGAACTAATAGTTTTGGCACACCCAGTGGGACAAGTATGAAGCACCTTACCACTTCATCTTAGCAGAATAACGTGTTTCTATTAGGATTCAACCTTTTGAGGAACATACAAAGCACATCTGGTGACTCCATCTGGTCAATAACCAATCCTCTGAGTTACAGACCTTTTCCATGCATTTCCACGCATCTTCATTCATATTTCTTTCCACATCTTTTATTTTTTTCTATTCATGAAGTTTTGCAATCATAACTTCATTTCCTTCTTGGAACTCACACTTGCTGAAACAACAATGCAGTCCATATCCAATGCATTTCCCAACTCCTCCAGATTAGCATTATGGTCAAATTCAGTACCACTATGCTTACGCATACGAACTGTGCCAAAGCTAGTTTGTCTATGGAGCTTATCAAGAACAAGGGGATGCATAAAATGATGAAAACTACATGGAGAATGCTGACTTGTTATAGAAGATCCAAATAATGGAGGCTAGCATGGTGCAGTCCAGGGCTATAACACAGATGAAGGCATTCAAGATTGGTTGCAAGGCACCTTGTCCATGGGTAGGACCTTTTCCAAGACACTACATCCCTGAGGAGAATATTGATTTCATGGTTGAAATTCTTCCTCAACTTGCACAGTGGATTGAGGATATTGAGGCTTTTGAGTTGGACACAAGACAACCTTGTCAATGGGTAGGTCCACCACCTCCTATCTTTTCTTTTCCTCTTCCTCAATCAGTATCATCATAGAAATGCCAAGAGTCAAGCCCCTCACTTTCTACCTCAAGTGTTGATTTCCCTTCTCCATCCCCTAGTTTTCCATCTCATCTTCTTTTCTCTTCCTTTTTTTTTCCAAATCTGAGTCCCCACAACAAGAGCCAAAAGCAATGCCTTCCCATCCACCACAAAGAAATGAAAAACTAGTGGAGATCCTACCCACCACTCCTCCTACTCCACCAATTCCATGTCAGGGAGATACTCCAAAAAAAATCCAAGGAGAACATCAAGAAGAGGAACTCAACAGAGAAGAAATGAATGAAAATCTAAAGAGTTGGGTTGCTATATTTGAGTTTACAAAGATTCCCTTATTGGTTAAACATATGGAGGAGGATGAGGTCAAGCCATAAGTTGTGGAAGCTCCAAGTACAAAAAAAATAGGGGAAGAAGGAGCTACTCCAAATCCAAAAGAAGAGGAGTGCATTCTGGCTGTGGAGGAGGACCATGTAGTTTTAAAGACTCCAAGTGCAGAGTAGGCCACAAAAAAACCTTCACCTCTTCCTCCCACTTTATCCCCTTCAAGCTCTAATGTTGAAGAGGAGTTTGATATTCCAACTTCATGTTTAAAGAAGAGGTGAGACATGGTGAGTAAGAGGACACCATGGAGGAGGTAGAGCACATGCAACATGGAAACAAGGAGGCAGAATGTCTGTCAGACTTGGAAGATTGCTTTGATGGAGAGGATGCTGAGGAGATAACATCATTTTCTCCTCCATCATCCACCTTCCAAGCACATGATCGTGCTTACATGAAGGAAAGATTTTAAGGAAAACAACCTGCACTTCATAGCAACCCTCTAGAACCAAGATTGGAGGATCATGATATTCCATGTTCTTCTCAGGAGGAGGAAGGAAAATAGAACAAGAGCCCCATCTCTCTTGCACCATCCATCTAGGAAGGTCAACATAAAGACTTCATTCTTGGAGTTAAAATTCAGAGAAAGGGGCATATTCAAAGGATTAGACCATGCCTAATCAGGTACTTGGCTTCATTGGAGCGAAGAGAGTTTCCACCGGTCATTCTCATTTCAGAGCATGATGTTGAGTTACAAATAACCAAAGGTCAGAAGTAGTACCTCCCAAACCCAAGTGTAGAGCTACTCCAGGAGGTGTACAATGTGTTTATTGATACTTTGAGGGTGAGACACCATCTGCAAGGTGGGTTTTTACTCTCATTTCTTACCATGTCTAGCGCCAAATAAACTACATGGTCCCATTTTTTAGAAAGGGAAGTTACTTCTCCCTGCCAGTTACATGATTTTTATGAGTCCCTTTTCTCTCTGGTTAGTGTAGGAGTAGGTTTAGGTATTTTTTCAGTAAAAGAAGTACTTGTGCACACTCTGCATGTTTAACTTGGAGCATGTATGATTTCCAGTTTTGTTGCTCATGTCGAGTGCATTGGAATCAGCATTTGGTGATTCAACTCCAGTTCTAGCAATGTTCCAAGTGGCTTAGGGATCATATTTTCAAAGATCAGATCAATTTTTTTCTTACTAGGAAGACTCCATTCCCAATGAATGCTTCAAGGCAACTGATCATTTCACCTAGCAGGCAGGTGATCCCCATGAGTCACCAAATTGTTGGCCAAAATAAGCTCACACTTATTTTTGGTCAACCAACACCATTTTGTCCCTTCTATGCTTCAATCTGAAATGTCACATATTTTAAGCACTTAAGGCCCCTTGAAAGAATTTCCATCAGATAGGAAATTTCTTCCCCTTTCTAGAGATATAAACAAGTCCTTATAACTCTTCGTATTTTTCAAGTTACGGGCCAACGGGCCTTACAGGGATTTTTTTGCCAAAAGTAGGATGACGGGCCTAGAGAAGAATTTTTGCCATGGAAATTGCGGACAGGTGGGGTGGTGGGAGACATTTTGTCATTTTCTCACTTTTTGCAAAAAGGCACAAGTATAATTGTGGGCCCACGGGCCCGAGAAGGATTACTTTTTGCAAGTTGGAAAAAGTGGGCCGGTGGGCCCAAAGATATATTTTTGCCCAAAAAAAGGGAAAATGTGGGCTGACAGGCCCGGGGATGAATTTTTTCCAAAATAGGGTTTACGGGGCCATGGAGGAAATTTTTCCCAAGTCAAAAAGTGGGCCAACGGGTTTGTAGGGCACTTTGGGACTTTTTCACTTTTCTCAAAAGGCATAGTTTTCAAGTGTGGGCCCGTGAGCCGACAGGGTCTCATCGGCTATTGAAAAGTCTAAGACCCGTGGAGGGTGCCATGTGCCTCATTGGCGTAACTCCAAGGATATAATCTTAAATAGGGACCCCAAACAAGCACCCAGCTTCCACATGTCCCAGGTCCAAAAGGGGACAAAGTTGATAGTTGAAAAGTCAAAATGGGGTAGAGTCAACAGAAAGTGCTACGTGTCAACTCGGCACAACTTCAAGAATAACTTTAAAGGTGGAACCCCAAACAAGCATAGGATTGACACGTGGTCAGAGTCAACAAAGGGAGATAGAGCGGGCCAAAAATGACTAAGTATAGAGAGCCAACAGATAGTGCCACGTGTCAAATTAGCACAGATTCAAAGGCATGACCCAAAGTGAAGACTCAGATGAGTGCGGGCCTTCCACGTGACCCAAACCCAGAAAGGGAGTAGGCTCGAATCGGCTAAGTACATAAGGTAAGTGGAATCCTCAACTTGCTTCATCAGCGCAACTTCAAAAGTAAAATTTGGAGTGAGTTCCCAAACATGTGCTGAGCCTCCACGTGTCCAAGGTAAGACCTATGGCCTCGCCAAGCAAAGGGATTAACTAAAAATGTGAAGAAATGGGGTAGAACCATGGAAGGAGCCACATGTCTCATCGGATTAATTTCAAAGGCACATTTAGAAAGGTAGTTCCCAAATGAGCGCCAACCCATCATGTGTCCCAAAGTCTGAAAATGTAAGGTCAGTCGTTGAAAAATCTAAAAAGCCTACGAAGGCCTCCACGTGTCTCAACCATGCAACTTCAGAAGTAAAAATTGGGGATAGTTTCAAAACAAGTGCAAAGCCTCCACATGTCTCAGGTTAGACACAACGTCTCCACCAAATGCGAAGAACTTAGGAAAAATATAAAGGAAAATTAGGATCCTGTGGAAGCCGCCACGTGTTAGTCTAACATGATTTCAAGAGTAAAAGGAAGGAGCTGAATTTTCAAGATGCATGAGGCTTCCATGTGGACCCGATATGGAAAGACTCTTTCAAATATTGCGCACCCGCGTTAAATGCCTAGCCCTAATCTTTAGACAGCCACATATTTTGATTAGAAACTTGGATTTGGGTGGGAGAGGATTTTTTGGAAAGATCTCAGCGTCAGCTCTTCGCCTGCCTCCATTAATGTTTTAGCTCACTAATTTCGGGGGTTGTCAAGTCTCTCACCTACTACTATGATGAAGAATGGGGCTCTTTCTTTCCTAGTAAGGGAAAACGATGGAGGAATGGGTTTTGCAATAAATCCCATCACTATTACAGGTAGATTTCAATGCTTTATTGAGTGGTTGGAGTAGGTAGAATTCAATGCATTACAGGGGTGGTTGGAAAAAAGTTCAATTTTCCCTCTCTCTTTCTCTCTCATTCTTCTATATATTATAAAGGAGGGGTATATTCAAATGGTTTGTCATTGTTTCTCTCCTAGCCCTCTCTCTTTCTTCCTTAGGGTAGAATGTGGAGTCTAAGCATCCTTTTATGGCTTTGTACTGGAAATTTCTTGCCCCTTTCCCATTGATGATGTACCATGTAACTTTTGGAGAAATAGAATCTATTTTGTGATGCAGCTGTCCATCCTTGGCTCATTTTATTGTCTCTTCTTATCTCTCATCGTTTCAGGGTATACTATGTATACTTTGATGTTCATTACAGGTCCTGGGAGCTGTGTTTAATGGGATTTGAAGTGGTGTTCCATGTGAAATCTATCTTTGGTCCATGGTGCATCTTGTCCACCCTCTCTTCTTCTCACCTCTCTCCACTTCAGGTAGTTCAAATCTGTGATCAGCCACTTCCTTTTTTGGTGTATAACCATTTAGTTTAGGCTCTCTGTTACCCTCTCTTTCTCTCCCTGTCACACTGGAATGGTTAGATTTGGATTAGATTAGTTTTCCTGCATAGGAGTAGCTTGTGGCAGGTAGATTAGGAAGTAGGAACCAGCCTTCTCTGGAGGTCCATCTCAATTTTTTCAATTCCCACAGCTTGAGAGATGGTCCAATGTTGTGCAATCACACTGGATGCCCCACTCATAACTAGGCCATTCGGGGGTGCTGTGATTCCGCACTAACATTTAATGTTATTATCAAAATGAAAATGTATCTCTTTTCCTTTTACAAAAAGAATGTTATCTATTTCAAAAATTAATTTCAAGTATTACTTACATACTTTCTTCAATTTCCAACTCAACCATTTCACCAAAGAAAATCACAAGAAAGTATGAATTTATTTTCAGTTTTGAAAGAAATACATTTCCCATTTGAAAAAAACTTTCAAGTCCTTCCTTTCAATCATTAAAATATAATAGTCCCTCTTTTCAAAAAATATAAAAGAATAAATTACGATCTCTCAAATTTCATTTTACAACTAAGGGGCTAACATTACAAATTTGATAAATAAAATATCCAAGAACTTATATTTTAAAATGTAATATTACAAGCTTTCCACTTTAAGTGGAAACAACATGAAAAATAGTTTTCAAAAGTAGGAACTCTCTTCTTGACTTCTTCATAATGCACTAAGTCACAAAAATTCACTTGACCTCCACCATTATCTTCAATACCCAACACAACAACAAAATAGGGGAGTAGGAAATGCTCTCCACCCAACCGATAATCCAATGAGAAGGAGAATCCTTCTAACTCATTTCTCCCCAAGCCCCAAAAATGAATAAATAAGGGGTATAAGGCAACCAAGACAAATTTATATGGTTTCCATAATCAATAATCAACAAAATTTCAACACAAAATCATGATACGAAAATCACAACAAATATGCAAGTTTCCCTACAACAAAGGCTCAATACTCAAGCAAAGAGAGAGAAAAGAAACATGGGGATTAACTTATGCCTCCCAAAGGGTTTGAGTGCCCACCTTATAGCTTCCAAGAAAATCAATCACATACCAACAAGACTCTTAGGCCTCCCTCAAAAAATAACTCTTATGTCTCCCTTAACTCTTATGCATCCTTCAATAAAACATGCAAAACAAGAACAAATTTCACTTATCTACAAAGGTGGGACACCCCAACCCAAATCCCTCCCAAGATAAACAATAATACTCTTATGCCTCCCTAAAAAATTTTCCCATTTCTTTTTTATCCTACACAACCTAAAGGCCATTCTATTTCCCAAAATCACAAACATACAACAATCATTTGCACAATAAAATAGGAATAAGAATACATGGGTGGAGTCCCTACCTTGCCATTGCAAGAGTATCCAATATAAAATCACAAGCTCCAAGTACTTAAAAGTCCAAATAAAGCACAAGCCAACTCCAAAGATTCAAATAAGCACTCCAAAATAAAGCTCCTCCAAAAATGCAAGAGTTCAAATAAAACAGGTAACCCCAAAATCATGAAACAAACTTGAATAAATAGAAAAGAGAGGAGAGAGAGGTGATGTGGCCCCAAGTAGGATGCCACATCATTCCTCCACTCCACATCACATGGTAAAACCCCGAATCCAAAGCTCAATAAATTGGTGGTTGAGGAATGAAAAGCCTCTTACACACACAAACTCAAATCCACACCGTTAAAGGAAAAAATTAAAATCTCATGTAAGAAAGTGCAATAAATTTCACCTTTTTGTCTTAAAATAACATAATGGGATCTATTTTTGACCCCTTAACCCATAGGGTTAGGTGGTAGGTGAAATTAAGAGGTGCGGGACAAGCTTAACTTGTCTCACAAGCCTCCAAAAATGGCCTTTAAGCCCAAATCCGAATTTGATAAGCAAGGTTGAGTTCACAACACTTAAAATTAATGAAATCATTTCAAATTCAATAAAAATCAAGGACCATATCTTAACATTAAATACCCCCCTTTAGTCACATCTCAAATTACAAGAATTAATCAGCTTAAATGGAGAACTTTCACTAACAATAATAAAGGTGACTCACAATACTAAAATAATTCAAACACTCAGTAAATAAATAAAATAAAAAGGGAAAAAACAAATTCACCCAAGGTCACATTTAAGGCCACCCCCTAATTGTGACCTCCTAACAATCTAACAACAACAAACAACATACAAATACACAACTTGCCAACGTGATCTGTTGCCATTACCCCAAATTCATTCACTGTTGGTTTCCTATCCCTATTTTTTGTTGTGTTAAAATTTTATGCAAAATCAAAACAATGACTATTTGGCCTTGTGGCCATATTACCGACATCAAGATAATAAAAATGTACACATATGAATATCAATTCACATCATAAAATATCATAACTAAACCATTACTAAAATCAAGTGATTTCACCAATTGTTCACAATTTCAAATATTTCGATTCTATCATTTCATCAATAAGCAATAAGATCACAAGACCAACTACATCATCTAGAAAAATCTATATATCAAATTCAATGTGTCATTCAAGTAGTAACTCTAGATCATCAAATATTAATGTGTCAATCCATGTATGTAATCCATCATATAAGTCACATCATGTCAAAATCTTACAAAATACATACTATCTATCAAATTGGCTAATCAAATGTAGTAATGTCCATCTATCAATGTTTATGGTTCCAATTCAAAGTAAGAAAAAAACACAAAAAGATCAATGTAGAAGAGGAGTGGGCACTACAGATTACACTACCTTCAAATAACATGCTAATAAAAGACACAAATGTCATTTTTCCTACTCCTTTTGTATAGGTACCTGCAACCAATGTTGCATCAGTCCTAGGACTAAGTATGGAAATCCCCTACACTCATGCATAAATCCACACATTCATCATTTCTAACAATTTCATTTAAATAGAAGAGAGAGGGAGGGGGAGGGGGAGGAAGAAGATGGAGTTCATGTCTCATGCATTCACACTTTTAATTACATTTGGACTTAATGTTTTAATACTAGAGAGAGAGAGAGAGATCAAACATGATAAAGAAAGTTAAGAGACATTTTATCTTTCATTCAAAAAATCGTTGCCATTTTCGTTTCATTTTCATGTTTATTTCATTTAAAACTAATTTAAAATTCCCAATTCATTTACATTTTCAAATCAACCAAAGTTTCATAATCATTTTTAGAGAGAGAAGAGGGAAGAGATAAAAACACCTTACATTTCCAAAATCACTCATACCAGATAAAATACCAAATAATATTCTACATGGAATTATGATGGGTTTATTAGGTCACATGCGTTGCTAGAAGCCAATGAGACTCACAAAAGGTGATCCGAGCTAAAGTAGCAAGTTGAGGAAACTCACCCAAATAGCAAAGTGCTTACAAACTAGGTCATAAATAATCTCATCGTTTGATCTGAAATTTTTATGATTCCTACTTACTCCCCCATATATAAATAATTCCTCATGATTGAAGGAAGTTAGTTACGTTGAGAAGAGAACAAATTACATGGGAAACTCCGAGGCTAGTTATCATAATTTCGTCAACAACTCTTGATACACAGTGACTAGTGGGTCCCAAAACCCACTTGGAAAATTAGTTTCCAAAGGAATTTTCAAAGGAATGAAAGTAGTTTATGATTCTCTCATTGGCAGCCTAGAGGTATGAGGTAGCAGATTTTAGTTTTTCTCAAGAAAAGTGGGAACCGTAAACTGAAACTGATCATGTTATATTAAATGATGACATCACTATAAGTGATTGATAAGCTAAGAAGGATAAGGAATACGACTTGCAACTGCATTAAATAATTTCAAACAACTCTGTTAGGATTTCATATGGTGTTCCATGTTACCAGGGGTGATGCAAAGAGTTTTAGTTTTACGGTACATTAGGGTGTGGTGCTGCATGCACATAACTTTAAGGGTCATATGTAATGGCCATAATTTTCCCACACAAAACCCAAGACAACCCAATGGTTAGATTTGAAAATTTACAAAATATATATTTTTGTTTAAAACCTGTTGCAAAAGGGGCAGCCTTTAACTAGGTTTAGTTTATTCGTCAGTTAACATTTTATTCATTTTAACTAAAATTTAATTAATATTATTTAACTCCCCAGTTTAGACTTAAAATCCCCTTATTACAATTTTTATTTGATTTATTAACATAGTTCAAATGTCATTTAATAATTTATTATGCTAGGGCTAATTCTAAACTTATGCTCCCATAAATTAAGGTCAAACAAATTTAATCCCTAAAATAAATATTGTCTAATTACCATAGAGTAAATTGATTTAATTAAATACAAGAGTCAAGGGATTTTTATTTTTAAAAGTCACCAACTAAACATTAAATATACAAATTAAGTTTACCTTCTAACACACTTTTAATGGCCCCATTCCTAAGCTACACATGATTTTTATTTAAACATATTCCCACCAAATTATCACCTAACTTTTGTAGGGATGTTTCTTAGCCATTAGATGGATTAAATCTGGGCCTTTGGATCATACGGATTCAAACTTACCCAAAATGTCTTTATGGATTCTTCTTATTCATTCTTTTGACTGATTTCCTCATTTTTGTTTTATAGGTTTTGGGAGAGGAGAAGGAGGAGGAGCCATGAGAGCAAGAAGATGAACCATGGAAATTTTTTCATGGTTTCAGTTGTAAAATTTTTATTATTGTAGATTTCTCATTTGATTAATGTTCCAATTTACTGGTTAAGTTTCAAGTCCAAGACCATCAATTAGGATTTTTATTAGGATCAATTAATCATTTTACTAAATAGATTTTAATGGGAAGTAGGATTCGAACCTATCACCTTATTACCTTTATGGAATAAGAGATAAATCAACATATCACATTTTTAATTCTAAAGGAACAAGAGAACATTCAACATAACAAACACATCATTAATCTTGTAAGAACTAGGAATCGATCAACCACCATGTGCCACACAAATAATTTAAGGGTTTATCAAATAATTATAAGCATCACTAAACACTCCAAGTGGGTCTCCACAAGTCTCAAAATAATTTAGGAAGAAAATATCCATTAAAGATGCATATTTACTTTTACGAATTTAAGAGGTATGGTTCGGTTCGCGAAGGAAGAAATTTTTTGTTGTTTAGTCTCAAAATTTTGTTCACTTAATAAGACAAGGAAATTTTTCCAATCAACACTCATCTTTCCACAAGATACCACCAACCAAGTATCAAGATGAAAAGGAAAATGTTACTCCAAAGACACCACATTTCCCATTAGAAGACATCAGATGTAAGAGGAAAATCAATTAATCTACTCAAAGATTGACTTTATAACAAAGAGATGTAGTTGTTAAAAGGAGGGGCACACCATAAGAAAAATGCAGATTAAATTATTAAGATCTACAAAACTAAAATATCTAAAAATAAGTTCCATAAGACCCATATACATCCATACGAGTTTCCATGTAACCCAATGAGTAATCAGTTATGCAGTGGTAATCATAACAATTTAAAAAATTTAAGGCAAGGGTAGACTTATTTATGGTTCATCGAGAGAAAAACAAGTATACTTAGTTAATTACATCACCCAAAAGGGCTTAAATCTAGTCATAACTAACAAGATACATACAATCCACCAGTCAATACTTTATATAAAGAACAAGGAAAACATGGTAAAACTTATCATGCCATCATGGAATATCACAACCAACCAAACACTTATCCATTAAAATATACATTCAACCAATATTCAATATGATCCTAACACAATCCATAAGCCCAAAATCAAACACATCTATTTTTACAAGGATCGAATCTCTTACCAGATTACAAGAGAATCAACACCATCACTATAAAACTGCCAACAAGACCACACGACACAATGAACTCTCTGTATAGAAATTTTGAGTAATAAAAATTCATTCTAAGGTCCTAGAAATGCCCAAGGTTTCGTCCTTCCAAAACCAAGGCATAACTTAAATCACCAAAGAAGACATTCAAGGCACCTAAGGTGTACCCCCATAAGATGAAATATCACAGTACAAACAACATAGAACCAAATCATTAACATGCAAGAAAGAATCACATAACATTTAGCTAATTATCCAACAAGGAAAATGAGCTCCGAGTCACCAATCAAAATAAAATCCAAGAAATATCAGAAATAAAGGAAAATAGCTAAGTATCCGCATTGCAATCTCTAAAAATCTCACATAAATATAATTAACTAAAAGAGCTTCAGAGTGTCTCAATAAAATCATAAAATAAGATGTTGGTCCTTGATAAAATAACACAAGTTTATGAATATAAAATATAGAAATGTGTCTTATACATTCCTAAATTAGAGGAATTTCCAACTTTCTAACTCATAATGCAACTAATAGACTAAAATTAACTAATATTACAATTTAAATCCTAATTTTTAGCCTCAAGATGGTAGATTTAGGGCCCGCAAATGTGCTGAAACTTTCCCCAACCAGTAGAGTAGGTTTCCAGTATGTTCGTCTCATCAAAACATGTGGTTCAAAAAAAGTGGACTAAAATGAACACCCGTAGCTCAAGTTATGACCTTATCAACTTCCTGCTAATTTTGGTGCATCATTCTCCCTTGCTTGAAAAAAACACAACTCCTACAAGTTGTCTTCTATAAATTGCTTCCATCTATCTACATCCAACTTCTTAATCTCCCACTCTGTGACCCATGTATTGTCCTCTTGTTCCAGTCCTTTCCAGTGTACAAAATATTTGTTGTATTTCCCATTTCGCATGTCCATTGTTTTCTTATCTAGAATTTGATCAACTTCTTCTTTCTTCTTTACCAGAACCTACTGCCTCCAATCTACTAATACATAAATAACATCCCCTTCTGCACCATCCCCATGAAAATAATACAAATCTGAAACATTAAACACTAGAGAAATATCAAAATTCCATGACAATTCTACCTCATAAGCATTATCATTTTTTTTTCACAATTTTCCAGGGACCAATCTTCTTATACTTCAGCTTGTTATAAGTTCCTTTTGGAAACCTTTCTTTCCACAGATATACCATAACCAACTCACCAACTCTAAATACATTTCTCTGTCTATGTAAATACGCTATTTCCTTATACTTATCATTACTATTTTATAGCTTCTTCCACACTTCTTCCTGTAATTTTTGGATATGTTTAGAAAATGCTTATGCATCATCACTGACTCTACCATCAGCTCGTAGTTGTACCAAATCTAACACCCCATTTGGATTACTACCATACACAATTGAAAATGGATACTTTCTTTTAGATCTATTTATGGAATTGTTATATGCAAACTCATCTTGTGGTAATGTTAAGTCCCATTGTTTCGTATTTTCCGCAACGATGCACCTTAATAGGTTTCCCAAAATTCGATTGACCACCTCTATTTTCCCATCATTCTGAGGATGATCGGAACTGCTGAACTGTAGAACTGAGTTCCCAATTTCTTCCATCCAGTCCGCTAGAAGTGACTTAATAACCTTGTGTCCCTATTTGAAGTAATGGTTTTTAGAACACCATACAAATGAACAACTTCTCTGAAAAATAAATTTGCTACACCTGTCGTATCACTTCTTTTCTTGTAGAAAATAAAATGAACCATCTTAGAAAACCTATCAACAACCAAAAAAATTGAGTCATTACCTCATTCTGTTTTTGTGTTTTTTTGGTTTTTGTATATGACCCTTTAGGAACAGGAAACAACATATATAACCCTATATTTTGTGCATGGCCTTTCAAGACTTGGAAAATTTGACACCTCTCCACATATCTTACCACATCTCTCTTAAGCTTTTGCCAATAGTATTTCTCTGCTACCAAGGCTATCATCTTATTTTTACCAAAATGCCTAGCTAATCCTCCGCTATGCAACTCTTTCACTATATCCTCTCTCATAGAACCAACTGGAATACATTGTTGGCATCCCTTGAATAGGTAGACATCTTGTAAAATGTACTCATCCTTGACATCTCCTACATTTTCTGACAATGAACGAATTAAACTTTCAACAATATCCTAGAAATCAGAATCAAAAGAATACAAACCCTTTATTGCTTCAAAACCCACCACCTCATTTTCCATAATGGTACACATAGTCACACGCCTACTCAATGCATCTATAACTTGATTTTGTTTTCCTGATTTATGTTTTAGAGAAAAAGTATAACCCTACAAAAATGATACCCACTTTTCATGCCTACTATTTAACTTCTTTTGTGTATTCACATACTTCAGGGCTATGTAGTCTGTAAATAACACAAACTCCTTAGGCACTAAGTAATGCCTTCAATGCCTTAATGATTGTATAATTGCATAAAATTCCACATCATAAGTAGAGTAGTTATTTCTTACCTCATTCAGTTTATCACTAAAGAAAGCTATTGGCTTTCCACCTCGACTTAGAATAGCACCAATACCCACATGTGAGGCATCACAATCAACCTCAAACACTGTATCAACATCTGGTAGTGCAAAAATGGGTGCCTCTGTCACCTTCTTCTTCAAGAACTGAAAACTATCCTTAGCTGCCTTTGTTCACAAAAACTCCCTTCCTTTTGTGCAATCTTTTATAGGTTATACAATACTACTAAATATTTTAATAAACTTTCTATAAAATTTTTCTAGACCGTGAAAGCTTCTTGCCTCTATTATACTCCGTGGAGTAGGCCATTCAATAATTGCCTTTATATTTTCTCAGTCCATTTATACCCCATCTTCTGAAATAATAAAGCCCATGAATACCAAAATATCTTGCATAAATGTGCATTTCTTCATATTTTCATAGAGTTTTTCTTTCCTTAACACTTCAAATATCACCCTTAGATGCCTCAAATGTTCTTCATTAGTTTTACTAAAGATCAATATATCATTAAAATAAACCACAACAAAAATACCGTTATACTCCCACAGCACAATGTTCATCAGTCTCATAAAAGTAATAGGTGCATTGGATAACCCGAATAGCATCACCAACACTCATATAATATATTTCCTATCTTGAAAGCTATTTTCCACTCATCTCCTTCTCTGATATGAATCTAATGGTAACAACTTTGAGGATCAATCTTGGTGAAATACCTAGATCCAACAAGCACATTCATCATATCATCAAGGTGAGGTATTGGGAACCTATACTTGATTGTAATTTTTTAGATTTCTCTGCTATCTGTGCACATTCTCTATTTTCCATCCTTATTTGGTGTTAATAAAGTTGGGGTTACATGTAAACTCATGCTCTCCCTTATGACACCCTTTCTCACAAGATTTGACACTTTCCTATTCAACTTTGCATGCAATTTAGGGCTCATCCTATAAGCCTCTTGATTTGGGAGTGATGACCCTAAAATCAAATCAACATGGTGTTGAATATCTCTTTTGGGTGGTAATCCATCTAGTAGCTCATCAGGAATAACATCAAAAAATTCTTCTATTAATTCTACTGTTTCTACTAGTATTTGTGCACTTACAGGTTCATCCTTATTTGTGACTAGTGCATAACAAAAACCAGTTGAATTTTCCTCCTTCACAAATTCCTTTGTAGAAAGCATATTTTTAGCCTTCCCCTCTTCCTTAAGAGGTAACAAAACTATTTTTGTGCCATCCTTCCAGAAAGTATATGTATTCTTTCCCCCGTCAAGAATAAATTTCCTACCAAATTTCCATGGTCTTCCTAGCATCATATGACATGCATCCATACGAATAAAATCACACCAAATGTCATCCTTGTAACTATTCCCAATAGAAAAACTTATTAAACATCTCTTATCAACAGTAACTTCATTACCCTTTTTAAACCATGCAATACAGTAAGGGTTAGGATTCTTCTCACAATGAAGACCCAATTTCTCAACCATCTCATTTGAAACCATGTTCTCACAACTACCACCATAAATAATAACATTACATACCATTCCTCCGAAAGTACATCTTGTTATTAAAATATTTCTACGCAGCCATGCATCCCCCTTGATTCTATTTCTTGGAACAATCATCGTCCTCTTAATCATCAAATTTTCTCCAACATCTGGTGGAATTTCTAGATTGTGTTCATCTTCTACTTGTTCAGATTCAACAAGATTTACTCTTGGAGCATCTCCTTGCCTCTTGTCATGTGTATAAGAATGCGGGCATTCAAAAGACCAATGCCCCTCTTCACCACATCTATAAACAACAAATGGTATTCGTGGAGCCTCCCATCCTCTATCGCCAGCATGTCCTCTACAACTAGAAATTACTCTACCTCTTTGTTGATTTTGGAAATCTTGTCTCGTATCTTCTTGCTTTTCTAATCCACGAGATGATTCTACCCTACTTTGGCTAAAACTATCTCATCCACGAAAGGAAGATGAGCCCTCCCTATTCATTCTAGGTGATCTCCTAAAACTTTGACGCTTTTTTTTTCCTCATCCTGTAAGGCTAATTGATAGGCATCCTCTATGCTCTTAATCCTATGCATACTTATCTCATCTTGAATAGAAATTTTTAATCCATTTACATACCTTGCAGCCATTTGTTCCTTAGTTTCTTCATGCTATACATGAATGAACAACTTGTATAACTCATCCGTGTATTCTTGCACTATTTGTAAGTTCTTTCTGAGATTTTGAAACCTCTTGTAAAGGGTTTGGGAATAATCCACTAGGAGAAATTTATCTTTCAGCTTCTTCTCCATCTTACTCCACGTCCTAATTATTTATTTTCCCTTTCTTGACCTCTCTTTCTGTAGGTGATCCCACCATAACATAACATGACCTTTCAATTTCGTGCATGAAAATTTTACCTTCTTTTCTTCTGACACTGCCTTCCACACAAACAATTTCCCCATATTAGTCAACCAGTCTATCAGCTCCTCTGGTTTTAGACTACCACCATACTTTGAAACATTAAATCTTATCCCATCATTATTTCCTTCTAATACTCAAATAATCCTTTCTTCAAAAGCTAATGGTGGCGCTTGTGTTTCCTCATCTTCACAAAATTCTTCTTCATCTATGTCATCACCACCTTGATTTCCTCTCTCGGTTATCATTGCAGCAAGTGTAGTAACTTACCTCTTCATATCTTGCATATTTCTATTCATCTAAGAAATACCGCCTCCTCTTCCTCTTCCTCTTCCTGCCATCTTTTTTTTAAAGACTCGAACCATCTCTGATACCAGATAATGTAGCCAAATTCTAAACAAACTTGATATACTACAAATAACATGAACTCCAAAAGAAAATAGATCTCCTTCATTTTTCAATAATCAATTACAATGTTTCCTAAATAGTAAAACAATTCCCAACTCAATTTTCCATGTAAACCCTAACTAACTTTGACTAAATCTACTCTAGGTGGTAGAA
This sequence comes from Taxus chinensis, assembly GCA_019776745.2. Classification (NCBI taxonomy): domain Eukaryota; kingdom Viridiplantae; phylum Streptophyta; class Pinopsida; order Cupressales; family Taxaceae; genus Taxus; species Taxus chinensis. The sequence goes on along the minus strand of CM034153.1, from coordinate 67,269,107 downwards.
TTTAGTATTTTTAGCAGTTTACTAGAACATGCTATTCTTAGTAAGTTCACATTCTTATTCATACAGGAATAGAAATTGCCACACATCTTCTACATTTCTAAATTAGAGGAATTTCCAACTTTCTAACTCATAATGTAACTAATAGACTAAAATTAACTAATGCCCAAAAATAGGAAAAAACAAAACTATAACTTAAATCCTAATTTTCGGCCTCAAGATGGAATGTTTAGGGCCCAAAAATGTCTTGAAACTTTCCCCAACTGGTAGGGTACATTTTTGCAACATGTGGTTTAAAAAAAAAAGGGACTCAAACAGACACTCAGAGCTCAAGTTATGACCTTGTCAACTTCCTGCTAATTTTGACACATCAAGTTGCACAAAGTACGAAAGAAGTATAGGTAGAAAGTTATAGTGTTATTCTCCAACCTTTTACTACTTCCTAAATAGAAAACACCCACGCAGATGGTGTGTGTAAGTCTGATCCATTTTTAGCAAGTCCGATCAAATGTAAAAGTAAAAAATAAGGTGTAATGTATGTATGTCGAGTGTTGAAGGACCGTGTGTCATGTAAAATATGCTTTGCAAACTGCTGTGAACTATGCAAAATTGAGAAAAAATATGTAAATACCCCCTTGTCATAGGAACCCATGAAGGGTTAGGGGTACCCAAGTGCTATTTTATGTGTTTAGGACCCAAGTTAGATTTTGGGTTGTTGCTGAGATTGGAGAATGTGTTGTTCCGATACTGAACTATCTTGAAATGTAACTATAAATTGGTTTATGGGGTGAATTATTCACCTAATGATGCCCCCCTTCGTTTAGGGTGTATGTGACGTCATTAGGAGAATGACCTACAGGGGGAAGGGAATGTGCTTGGTATAAACTAAGGTACATACAAAAAAGCTGAATGTGCATGTGTGTATGATAAAGACAATGACATAGAATATTACTAGAATAGTAAGAAAAGTGTATCATGTGAGTATAAGTAATCAAGAACCATGTGCAAAAAATATATGCTGTATGTTGTGGGTGTGAGATGAGATGGAATGTAATATGAGTGTGATAGGAGTAGTGTGGACCCTGAATTAATGTGAATGACTATGTATGAGATGCAGGTAATTTATAAATGCCACCTTAGCAGTCAAGGATGAACCATAGAAAGAGATTAAATCATCGGGAAATGGTTTGAATTGTGCATTAAAAATATATGATCATAAAAGTTTAAAGTATAGAGAGTGGTAAGTGAATGAGTGTAGTGAGGTTCATTTCATATTTATACCCTCAATAGTCAAGTATGAACCTTCGAACTAGATTACGTCATAGGGAAGTGTTTTGTGATCAATATGTGTTAGAATGATATGTCGTGAATGTGTTGCATGTGAAATGTGTTATGTGATGTAAGGTGAGGTTCATGAATGTAGCGAGCCCTTAAGAATCAAGTGTGAACCATAACATAAGAGTGCATCACCAGGTAATGAATATACAAATGTATCAAAGGGTTTGAAAGTTCTTATAAAGAAGGATCAACATAATAGTAAAATCAAGAGACACCTAATATTGTTAGGGGCAGAATAAGTGTGATGCCCCCAAGTGTTCCAATTAGTGAGATCTACATGACGATGTGAGAAGTAGCATGTCATTATGCTTGAGCTTGAAATGTGTTTTGCCCATCATTGAAAGGAATAGTTTTCTTGACAAAATGAATTGGAAATGGAAATCGAATAGGATGAGAAGGGATATTGAATGGTGGAAGTCAAAAGAGACCATCTAGATTTTTTTCATATTGTTTAATGACTATTTTCTTATTTGGTAACACCGTAGAAAACTTGAGAGGTGGTGGAGTGAGACTGATTTTGAAAGGTGATTGCTTGATTTGAGTGGGTTGCATAATAAATGCTTGAGTGAAATTAGAAGGAACATTCGAAGTGATAGCATGATGTACATTAGACAAAGATTAAGTAGAAGTAGGATCCCATTTAGATGTAGCATTTCTATATGTGCATATAACATAATGTTATAGAGTGAATGAGATAAAAACTTGATGTTTAAATTTTTTTATTCTTCATTGTAAAACATATTAGTCATTGTAATTATGTCCATTGATTTGATGATAATTGCAATGTGGATGACCTTGATATTGCTAAGAGGGATAGCCATGAGCAGATGCTAAAATGATTAATCGATGACTAAGGAGCTCAATAAGAATATCATTATGCTTAGTATTACAATAAAATGGGAGAGGATCTTGAAATGGAAAGACTTGAGGCTTAGTGATATGAGGAGATGTAGAAGACATATAATGAGGATGCGAAAGAGAACTAACATGAGTCATAAAAGCATCCTTTAGATGTTTGATTTTATATTTAATATATGTAATTGTGGATTCCATCGCCTAAAATTTATCTTGAAATGATGAATGTAGACTTGAATAGACGTACAAATAGTTTAATTAGAATTAAACCCAAGATAGTAATCAGAAAGACAATCGAAGATAACACTGAATTGAGAAGGAAGTGTATCGCTAGGAAGATAAATGGTGTCTAGGGATTTTTGAAGAACCTCTTTGCAAGTTGAATGCATTTAAAGTAATTCATAAAAATAGATTTGATGAAACTTGGGAGTAATGCAAGGAGAAAAAAATGAGGATCCAAGAGTATTCGATTGAGATGGGTTCACCAAATGATTAAGAAAATATTGAAATAAATAGAAGTTAAATCTAAATATGGAATAATACTGATAAATATGCACTGAAGTATAGATTTGATCCAACAAAATAAGTAGTTAAAAATTAATACCTTAGTTGCAAATGAGGATATACAAAGACTTAACTAATTCAAAATGATGCCAAAATTGTGCTGAGATAATGAACTGATGAACAAGAGGATGGAAGTTTCGCACCGATCCATAGAAGAATGTAGAAATGTCAGAATAAGCTAAAATGGGGATCCTGGAATGGTTCATGGGAACTTGTAGCAATGTGATCTTGCTTTGGGTGTCTATGGCTACTAATAACCTCTGAAAATGAGTTTTCAGGGTTGCACGATGTTTTCTAGTGTTCACTTTTAATCACTGCTATGTCATTGTACTTCACTTTTATTCACCTGAAACTTACAATAAGAAATATTACGTGTAAAAACAAAGAACAAATCACAAGTTTAGACACAAAATAATGTGCTTTGGATAATTATGTACTCCTAGTAATATACTACTATTCATATCACTCCTAAGTAAAACAAATACTAATTAACCCATGTCTTTGGCCACCTTTATTTCCCTTCTATTGTTAGTTATGGTCTTACACCATTACTTGCTTAGTATGTATTTTTATACCTCAACATTTATCATCTTGGACACTAATGCTTGGCACCCTCATTCCATTTTGGCGCTCCTAACCTCAACATACTTTGTTCAAAAAATTTGGGTCATTTTTAATTGTTTGAGCATCTTATATTTTTGGTAGTCGGCCTTTTCAGGGTTAATTATGAAATTCAAGTAAGGGAAACATATAAATATAAAGTTATTTGATTATAATAAGGGACCACACACTAAGAATTAGCTATCACCACCTAAGGTTGCATTTATAGTGCCCAATCCTCTTCAACGTCATGTTTTTATCTTTTAATTATCATTATGGATTAAAGACATGGATATTGTTGTATATTTGACCTGCAGACATTGTTAGACGAATGCTATTATCTCATTTGATTTTTGATATTGATAGATGGACATTACTATATATGATCTGATTAGCATGATGTTAGATAGTAGAGGTATTTTGAGTACTGATATGTTGTGACTCATATTATGATTCGTATGGATTCTTTAAGACATGGATAGAAATTCGATATTTATGATGATGATGTGTTGTTAGACTATCTATATACTGATATTCTGAATTCTCATCATATTGATCATGTTTAGATGTTAGAACTAATCTTGTAATTATCCTGATATTGATGGAATGGTAGGATAGGAAATGTTTATGAAATTATAAATGAATGATAGGATGGCTTAGCTTAGATGATGATGATTTTTTGATATGATGATGTTTACTGATATATTTACATATATTTATCATTGATTTATTTGATGCAACTGCAAGGCTGAAGAAGGTATTGTTTGATTTTATAGGTGATTATTATTAGGAATTCATATGTTAGTGTGAACATTAGTATTATGTGTGTATTTGTGATATATGACATGTGATAGAAAAAACTCATATAATGTTGTAATATTTTAATTATATTGGTGAGTTGTGAGAACAACTCACATAGTTAAAGTTGTGTGAGATAATAAAGGGATGTTAGACATGGGGTTGAGATTATGTAGGGATTGAAGATCATGTTTGACATACCCATTATAGGGGTTAATTGATCTATATATGTAACTCACCAATCATGAATAACACATTTGTATGAATAATAATAAGATTTTTAATGTGTTCTATTTGTTTATAATATGGACCAAATATAATATTTGGTATTAGAGCAGGATGGGATTGTGAGGAATTTTCCACATAAGTTTTCATTCATGCTTGTTTTGGCATAACTAAATTCAAGAGTATATTTTTGTTTTTGAAACAGACAAGCTGGACATTTTTTATCTCTGTAAGGTTTTGGGTGGACATCAGACTTGGATTAATTCTGATTGATTTTAAAAAAATTTGTTTTAGTTTTTTAATAAATATTTAAAAAGTGAGTAGTACGTGTCATTTTAGTTTTTAATGTTTAGGCTTTAATATTTAGTTTGAGTTATTGAAAATAAATTTTATTTATTTATTTTAAACTATATCAAATCATATAGTTTATTTTTAAAGTATTTAATGATCTTAAAAAATTTATTATTAGATAGTTTTTTTAATTGTTTCATTTATTTTATTTTTAGATTTTTTTATTTGTTAATATTGTATATGTGTCATGTCCATTTTATTGACTTGATAACGTTTTAATTAGTTGTGTATCAAAGTTTTGAGAAATTTAAATTGTGATATTGTATTATTTTGTCATTGTGAAAGTTAGTCAGAATATGTGAGTCAAAAATTCCAAAACATTTTCCTTACAGACGCATTTTCGAGGTAACCAATGTCCGATTTGTAATCAATATGTTATTAAGCTTCAAAGTAAATTTTCCTAAGTAAGTAGCATCTTTGATGGAGGAAGGAGGCAATGAAGGAAGGAGGCGATCAACACCTCTCATCAGTCACCAACGACGGGGCCACATTTTGTAATGGTGAATTCATTTTTAGTTGTTGTTTTACTTTGATATGAAGAATAAGAACAAAATATTTGTGGCCGTTCTCTTGGAATATGTGAGAATTCCTAATGTAATCTCTTGAATGTGTTGTGATATGGCATAAGAAGGTGTAGAATAGTGAAACAATTATATAGGAGGGAAACTAACTACATAAATCCTTTGACTATAAAGATTCTTTGATTGTCTTAATTCTTTATGAAGATGATTGGCCAGTGAAACGACCTCATTTCATTTACATGGGATAAATGTGGGATTCTTTCTTTTCAGACCTAAAAGTATGCAACAAGATCCAAACAAAAAGATTAAGAAAATAGTATGCAGACCTAAAAGTATGCAATGGCATACGATTCTGGTTTCAGTTCCACTTTTCCCGATGTTCACACTAAGGGGGTGAATGTTAGGAATTTATATTTTAGTGTGAACATTAATATTATGTGTGTATTTATAATATATGAGTTGTGATATAAACAAATCATATAATGTTGTAATAGTTTAATTGTATTGGTGAGTCGTGAGAACAACTCACGTAGCTAAAGTTGTGCGAGATAATAAAGGGATGTTAGAGATGGGGTTTATATTATGTAGGGATTGAAGATCATGTTTGAATCCACCACTATAGGGGTTAATTGATATATATATATATATATATATATATATATATATGTAACTAATAAATCATGAATAAGACATCGCATATGAATAATAATAAGATTTTTAATGTGTTATATTTGTTTGCAATATGGAAAAAATATAATAATTGTATCACAAACAAAAGGGGGTTAGGAGACCAACCGTAGCAAAATATCTGATAGTTGCAATGATGGTCACCACGGAAACTTTATGTTATGTTGTTGTTGTTGTGGTTAGGAGGTCCCCATGTGAGGGAAAACCTCAAATTGTGACCATGGGATATGTTGCCTTCTCACTTTTACTTTGATTAATTTGTGTTTTTGTATTCTATGATTGCATTATAATTCACTTTGTATTATTGACTTAACGTACTCTTGTTATTAATTAAGTATGTCAATTAAGATAATTTTGAGATGTGAGCAAAGGCGGGAATTTATTTGGTTAGATAGTCCCTTTGACCTTGTGATTTGAAGTTGGATTGTAATTAGTCTACTTGGTGTGTACTCAACCGATAACTATAAATTCGAATTTTTACTTGCAAGCCAATTTTGGAGACTTGTGGGAGAAGCTAAGATTATCCCACAACTCTTAAATTCACGCACCAACTATACCTATGAGGTGGGGGTTGGTTTTAGGCCTCATTATGTGTTTTGGGAGAGAAAAGAGGAAATTAATTACACTCTCTTACATCTAATTTTATTAGTGTCCTTTGGATTATGGGGTTGGTGTTTACGTGTGGAAGAGGATTTTCATATCTCAACCACAAACTTATTTCCTTAAGTTTGATGTTTGACTTGGGTGATGTGGAGTTGATAAGAAATGATGTGGCATCCGACATGGAGCCACATCACCATCCTCTTCTCTCTTTTCTATACATGCATGATTATTTGATGTGTTGGGGGTTACTCATTCATTTTTGCAATCTTGTTCTTTTTGAAATTGCTTGGTTTTCTTCTTGGATATTTTGGAGACTTCTTGTGGGGAGACTTGGTTTGTTTGGCATGAGTAAAAATCTTGTTGGATATTTTGGAAGATCAATATGAAAAGGTAGGGCTTTTTCCTCGTTCTTCATTTATTTGTTTGTGTGTTTTTGAAAATAAAATGGTTGTATGTATGTATTTGGTGTGCTTTTGGTTGGTATAACATGGCCTTAGGATGTATGGGAGATAGAAAATGGAAGCATTATGGGAGGGAAAAGAAATATTGTAAGCATTACGGAGGGAGTATGAATAGGGAGTTTCACCTATGGGAGAGAACAAGAATAAAATTGATTTACCTTTGGTACTTTGCATGGTAGGGAAAAGCAGATTTGTTAGTAAGTTGGTTTTATATTTGGAGGCATATTGGGTGAAACCCCATATCTCATTTAGGAGATAAAGGAGGTTCTTTCCATTGTTATACCCTCTCTTGTCTTTGACATAAACCTTTGTGATGTGATTTATGTCTTGTGTTATTGCATTTTGGTGTTGTATGTATTGTTTGGTTTGTGAGTAAAGTGGAAGGAATTGTTACATTGCCATTGGTTGAAAACATGAGTTATTTCACTATAGTTGGGGCTCAGTGGGCCAATGAGGTAAATAGATTCTTTCCCTCATTGTAATCATGGTTGGGAGGTGAGTGTTTCCTATACCCCCTCCCTTGTTTGTTATTGAAGAAAGGAATAGATTGAAGTTTAAGGAGTTCTCTTGGAGTGAAGACTATTGTGTTGAGTCCTTGAAGCAATTCCTAATTATGTAAAATTTTGGACATGTTGTCTCCACTTATGTGGAGGGCTTGTAGCTTGTACTTTAAGAGTTCCATCTTCTAGTAAATTGTTTGAGAAAGATTAGTTTGTAGTAAGATTTCAAAATGTATGTATATGGGAAGGAGAAATTTATAGTTGCAACTTGTTGCTAGTGTATCTTCTCAACTTGTAAAGTTTATCAGAATGTATTAGATGTAATCTGCATTTTAATGAGTTGTATTAAAAAATGGATTTATTAACTTATGTGATTTGAAAAACTTACAAAACAATTAAATGGAGGTGATCGAAATTCACGAGCATGCAAAATACATTAATCATTAACTAACACAAGCTACAAACTTGTTGTAACACACTTCAAAACACTTTTATTGGTTTCTCAAAAAGGTGCACAAGTACAATGTTCTACATATAAATATGCAAAATGAAAATAATCCCCCAATTTTTTCTTGCAAAATCTAGGTATATATAGAAACATTTCACATCTTCTAACTCCGAAAATGACATTCTACACTTTAGTTTTAGACTCCCACTCAACTGCTAAAAATAGCCAGTTGGAAATAAATCCAATACATGGAAAAAATAAACAATATTTACATGGTTCAACCTACTTTTACAAAAGATAATAATAACTCATGCATAACTGTTTGTAAAACCTAAAAATATGATTACATGGTCTATTTTTGTCGTTATTGGACTTGGTCAAACTGCTTTTGACTCTCCCTTTTTCTAGAATTATGGAATTTTACGGATAAGGTTTAAAAACATTAAGGTATCAAAAGGTAACTTTTTTCTTTCCCACAAAGCTATTTTTGTCTTTTTTTCTTCATTCAGATGTGAATAATTGGTTACATGGGATGCAAGTCATAATAGTTTGATTCTAATAGTTTGGACACATGCATGGGTATAATTAGTATTTGGTACTTTTTGAATTTGCATATTTTTGGTTCATGGGCATGTGCATGAAAAAGGTGACCATGGTAATTACCTTTTCCATAAGATACCCAAACATAATCATTACCCCCATATATAAAATTTGGTGTAGTTAGCATTTCCCCTCTTCTACCTACGCGAGCAAAGAAATAATTAAAACCCTAACTTTAACCATGGTCAAATTGACCATGGGTAAAACTATGGCCAAAGTTAGTTTACCTATCAAAATTCTAAAGGCATCCATTTGTTTTTGAAGATTCTGAATGTGTAGGGAGATTTTCTTAGAAAATTTTGTAGCGGCGATTTTTTCTTGTTTTGAGATATTTGCATTGTGTCTTCTCTACTTCTATGGAGGGGTTATGTTTATTTTTATCCATCTCTTCTGTGTCAACTCGGAAATTATATTGTGAGCCCCATTTTTACATCTATTGATCACCATGGCCATATACTCGATCTATTTGAACTTGATTCATATATATATATATATATATATATATATATATATATATAGCTTTTGTTGCTTCATTGAGATACTATTTGAGAAATGAGTTGTGGTTTCATGCAAGGGTTTCAAACCCATCCACAATTTTTTGTTTGGAATTCACCATGAGAGAAGGTAAAATATTTTCCTTTTTCAGTAAAATCTACATAAATGTTCCTTTATTTGGTGGCCATTATCATTTTTAGAGACCTTGTTTGGGAGATATTTTATTATTATTGGGTATTTACCCTTTTTTTTGTCATGTTTTTCAGTTCCATGCTCATTATGTTTCTTCTCTCAAGAGTTGTTTTTGAATTACACACGTTGGACGTTTTGAAATTAACTTCTCATTACTTGTATCAACTCATCCATATTTAATTAGCTCGCGTAGTGTATTACTTGACTTGTGCTAAAATCGAGCTACATAATGGAGGTAGGGTTCTGTTCTTTGTTCTTCATTTTATTTTTCATCTAGATTTGTGAGTTCCCATATTTGGGATTATTTTATAATGGGTTTCCATGTATATTAAAATTTACCCAAGTTGATTTATAACCTAATTGTTTCGTTATTTGCATCAGTCCGGTCATGGGAAGTTTTTGAATACTCACTTTGAAATTGGTCCAAATCTGGTTGGTATTGAGCTCAATGTCTATATGTCATGCTTTAATTTAAATTTGAGCTCGTCATTTGAACTGTATAACCTGGGAAGGTTGGGATTTTCGTTATTGTTGTTACCTTTTTAACCCTAGAGTTAATTTTTTCTTTTGAGTGCTATGACATATTTTGATAATGTTTTGACTCACCGAGTTTCATTTTATTATCTCGGTGTCAAATTGGTGTGTATTTCTCTCATGGATCACTTGGATCTATACATAGTTATGTATAAGTTCAAGCCATGACATTACCAACTTATTAATTCAGTGTGTACCTTCACCTTGGACTTGAATTTTCAAATATGAATTGGGTTTAAATCTAAATACTTCACGTTGTACTTGTTATTCAACTTATGCAAGACCACTTCGTTTTTTTGTTTTTATTAACAACCTATAAAATATGGCTCTCTAAAATCTCAACCCAATTCTATATTTTTGCACTTTGAGATAATTTTTATTTTCTCATCTCTTGATTATTGCTTTACCCATATTCGTTTTGTGTTGCTCGTGGTTCGTGATTTTTGCTAACTCAGCCTTTGTAGACTTATCTCAGTTGGGGATTTATTTTGATACCTTTATTCTCTTATTATATTTTCACAACTCAACGTATGTCTTATTCTACGAGATAATATATTTTTCCTTTTAACTCCATCACGTCTCAATGTGTTTAAACCCCAACTCATCCTGTAACAGAATGTTAACTTGTTACTTATTGTAGGTGTATGAATTGTAACTCGGCAACCAAGGGATTGAGTTGTAAATTATTATAGAACACTAAACACACTCAGCTTGGAACATTTCAACATTATGACCTCAATTTATTTTAATGGATTGATATGTTCTTGTATTTTTATATTTTTGGTAAATGGTTTTGAAGGGGACCATGCCCTGAAGAAAATAAATGATCAAAATCTAGATGATACATGATGTCCACATCCCAGGAAAAGGCCAATCATCTAGATAGAACAAATAAACACAAAGGTAGAGGAAAATTTTCCAATAAGAAGCCCAAATAAAAAAATAATGCATTGACAAAACAACTATAACACCACAAATGACTAGGAACTAAAATACTGCCAAAAATAAGCATTATAAAAACCCAACCAAAAGACCATTTCAGGGGCGGTCTAGAACCAGGTAAAGTAAATAAAAACCTAAACTAGATTTGAAAGAAAATGAAACAAAGAGAGAACGACTAGAATTTTCTACCACAACTCTTGGTCATGGCGGGATGAACGGTGTGTGGTATTTTATTTTTGACTTTTTTCCATCTTTCATCTCACTCATGTGAATCTATAATGTCCACCTTTCCTAGTGCCTTCGTAAAAAAAGAGATTACATTTCCGTTATCTCTCTCCATAAGGTGACTTTCTTCCTTTGTTTCACCAATCAAATAAAAAGAGGTTCGAACTTGACATGATATCATTTCATTATGTGTCCGCTCGAGAATTGAATCATTCTGTAACTGTTCCCCTAGTAACGCCTCTTTTTTCTTAGCTACATCCTAATTTAATGGAATTTTGATGTGGTCTGTGGCCAATTTATTTTTGCTGATATCTCAAGCAAATCCACCAACTAGTCCTTGAATGATATGTTTTTTATTCTACCCCATGCAGCCTGCAGTCAAATATTTTCCTTGTAAAATATCCACCTTGAAGTTCGGTTCAATCAGATTTTAAGAATTTGAATTTGTTTTGGGCGGCATAACCTTCACCTCCGAATCCATCATACAACTGTTAGCACCTGCTTGGTCCTGATTGGTGATTTGCCCCACAACCACATTTTTCATTGTATTGTCCAACACAGAAATCACTAAACCATCCCACACTAGTTCCACGATTAGATCCTTTCTTATAACCACCATATACTATGGTTATGAAGCCACGTCAAGGGACACTAACCCCCTGCGCACAACTATCAAGCATAAAAATTCCATTACATTTTGTTGTAGATATTTTTATTCTTATGATCCTATGCATACTGATAAATATCTTAAATAAAACTATATTCCACGAAGACTGTTGTTTTGCTAAATGCATAAGTCCGTGATAGGAAAGTGTTGATCTATTTTTTCACTATGTTTCTTTCCTATCAAATATGTGACCATGTACTTATAGGCATGATTCAAACTTGTACTTGTTTTATGATGATGTACATACATACAAAACTCATAACAGAAGAAGTTAAAATCCATGAGCTCTAACATGATTTATTTTTCCTTCTTTCAGGTACTATAGAGCATCTACATGGAGCAATACAGAAAAGATTGGAAATGAACTTCAAACCAGGCAATGAATGGTTACTTACTTCTTACAGTTTTGGCTTTATATTTATGTTCATTTGCTTTCCATTTCTAGCTATATTTGACGGCTTGTGTGGGATCATTTTATGATTTCCTTATGAATGAATGAACTTTCCTTTATGTAATGAGATGAATTTGTTCCTTTTGCATTTTGTTTCAATAACATAATATGAAATGAAACTTTACAACTCAATACACTGGTACAACTCCACCTAATAATAAGGAAATAAGAAGAATTAATTGTACCTTTTATTGATTATTCAGAATGTAAATAAACACATCTGATGCAAACTATAGTTTATCCCAACTATGAAAATATGTTGTTTCAGAATGTGATTTCTGATATATACCTCCCTTCCAGCCTTCATCAAGGCCTTGCAATAGTTTTCCATGATTGATGCATAGTCCTGATGAAGACAATACCATGGAATGGTTACATAAGTGAGGCATGGTATCCTGGAACAACACATAAAAGCTATTGATTTAATTTCATGTCATCCATAAATCTTTCCAAAGTAAGAAACCATGTTGTTTTTTTGTACCCCTCTCCGATGATTGACGAAAATGGTCAACATATTTAGTAAGTTTGTTGAATTGGTTGCTTGAAAATAATATTGAACACCTAAAAATGATCTTTTCCAACTATGAACGTAATTTGAAAACTTATAACAAGCTTGAACATGTGTGTCCAAGGCTAGAAAAAAATGATAAAGACTAAAAATCCTCCATGAAAAATAAAAAATAATAGAAGAAGCTTGTGCATAACTGCACTTAGAGGAATGTAAAACTCCTACAAGGATTTGCAACTAAAATGGCAGCCATTTATTGAAAGAAAAATGCAAAAATATATGTCTAAAACACTTAGAGGAAAGCATGGGAGACTAATATACAATGTCAACTTATCTCTAATATAAAAAATGCTTTAGATGGATCTTGTTGACTACGATTGAAAGCTCTTCTACATCTATTCATAAAAGATGGAAAGCATTATGAAGCTTTCAACTAGTGATTATGTAAGCTCCACTCCACAAGGAATAAAAAATTGTGTGAGCACTTGGTTTTTCTCTATCCTCATCACATAGTTCCCCTATTTGACGACATAACTTTTCATGGTGTGGTGTACTGTTTGACATGTCAATCGGGATTGGATAAATGTATCCTATCACCCATAAAAAAACATCTAGAGAGAAGCATCCTAAATGAATTTTCTGACTAGTCATTTTCCTTGCATAATAAGACAAGCACTTTATTTGAGATCCAGAGGCATAACAAAGTGAAACCCAGGTTAACATTGTAAATTTAGTAGTAATTGGATATTTGTAGCCAGTGCAGAAGTCAGAGCTCTACTTTACTATGAATGGTATATCAAAGTTTTGTACTCTCATAATTAAATAAACAGAACTTGATGTGGAACTGTGCTAATTGCATCTCTCAGTAACGACCATCTAAATATTAGTACCATTATGGGTTACTTTAGTACTGGACACAAAGATAAATCTGTAACCATAATATCGCCGCATTTTACTATATACAAATTGATTGATATGGATTAGTAGTTATATTTGAAATGGATTAAATGATCTCTAAGATGAAAGGAAATTATTTCCTGTCGTTATTTTGTTGTTTTAGTCAGAAGAATAAGAATATTGAGGATTAGAAGACACTTCAAAAAAGGGAAACGTCTATCTCTGTTGATTTTCCTTCTTCTTCTTGAGCACCTTTGTTACATGAACTGCAATCTTTGTAGTAAAATTCTTAGGATAGCTTATGGATATAAATTTTTTTATGCTCTTTATCTTTTATTCCGAGTAGTTTTTATCTTGTTTAAGATATTAAAAGTGCCATTTCTTGTTATCCCACTTATGTCTCTACAAGATTTGTATCTCTCACTCTTTTTCTACATTAAAGCCTATGTTTGTCGATTATCTGCCAATGCATAAAAATGGGATTTTTTTCTTTTATTTATGTTACACATGTCTGGAAATCTAGGAGCTTAGCTAGTTATGCATGAGCCAATCTTGTTTTATTGTGTCATGGGTGCGTAGATGTAATGGAAGGAGTAGGGATAGACACCACGTCTTTTTCCATTATTTCCTCATTCTTGTGATCAGAATAAATGTGTTGGGAATAGATTAACTACATCCTTGAAATTTTTTATTTTTTTATTTTTACTTATAGGCAAAAAGGCTGTGGTATTCAATGGTGTCCGAATATTAGAAAGATGAGTTCATTGGAGATATTTTAACCTTTAAAATAAAATGTGACTAGATAGGGTAAAGCCAAGGTTTTATGGGTTATGCTAACATCCTGTCATGCTACTAAAATAGGAGTTTTAAAACAAAGCATGGATTTACACCAAATTCTAATGGATTTTTGGAATGAGTCTCTTATTAGATGTTATATTTTCAGATGTCGGGTAGAAATGTATGAAAAATGTGTAAACATGAACTTGGCATGTGAATTGTTTGACAAAATCTATTGAATAAATGTGGCCTCATAAGGAACACAAACTATTTTTCAGAATGCATCAAACAATTCTAGACTCATGGAATGCATGGATTGTAAGATATTTTCAAAAAGGGTCTCTTAAAAAGGATTTTGAGAGTTTAAGAAATTAATTTTGGAGGGTGTAAAGTAAGAATCGACAACCATCAGTTCCGTGAGATCTTGATATATATAGTAATAGGTTGGAAGTATACATAATTTTTTTGTGTCACCCATATACGCTTTTTACAAGGCCATGTTGTGGTCAATTGAAATACATTGAAATGATAATCCATATTTTTCACTATGAATATTTGTCTTGGATCTACACCTTGAAAACGTCCATCGTGCATCTATTATTCCCTTCCTTAATTCTCAAATATTCTTGGGTTATAGTACTAGAGGTATGGAGAGACCTTCTCCTCTTTCTCTTAGCATTCCCCCTCTTACAGAGGCCATTTTGTAGCCTATTTCGACTATTTGAGATGCATTATGGTATTGATCACGAGTCATCCATTTTACTCCCCATTCACTCCATCCAATTTTTAAATTTTTTTTTGTAAATACTCTTTACTTCATATAATTGACCCTACATGTTCTGAAAAAACAAATAGATCAATGTGAAGAAAAAAATATGCACTAATGTATCTCTCTCTCCCACCTCTCTCACTCTCTATATGACTTAATTCAGAATGAAATAAGTTATGACATGGTAAGTTATGATTTATTTTCTCTCTCTCTGTCTCTCTCAAACTTTGAGATATAATGGTCTTGTAACATTATCTAAATTGATGTCTACTCTCTCCTCATCTTTTATTTCTCTAAACCCTCTTAATATGAATGAAACAAAAATACTAATTGTGTTTTGGGGAAATAAGAACTGTCAAGTATATGATCACATGATTAGCTAGATAGGGGTGTAATTCCAAGCCAGATCAACACTTACACCATGTTGATGCAGGTGGTAGGACATAGTGGATGGAAATCGTTCTATGCTAGTGAAGTTTACTTTATTTATGCACCTCCTAACATTGTATGTATAGATGTAATTGGAAAGAGTAACTCCATATCATTTTTTGAATAAAATATGTAGTCACATTACGATATATTGTTTTTATTTAAGTAATGAAGAAGGGAAATAATGATCTTGATTTGTAAAATATCTCTCATGTTTAAATGGTATGAAATTTCATGAGAATCATTTAATGCTGAAAATAAACTCAATTTAAACATACACTACTACTCCTAGGAAATAAATGAATTACTTACTTTTACAAAATGGATATTTGAGTCCTTGTACCTTTTGAATGAAATTGACTAAATCATGGTAGACATTTCATAAGATAAAATGAAATTAGTCATTGAATTGTTATGCTTTAGTTGCACTCGCAAATAAATCAATGTTCTCGAATAGTTTATTTTCCATTATGCATTTACATCATGGATGATAGAAATGTCAGTTCTAAACATAGATCCATGTGATGGCTTCCTAAATTACTCCCAATGAAATTTTCACCTTGATTGCATTATGATCCATTAATTGAACCACTATAGTTGATATATGGGAAATACCTTTTGTTGTTCCCTTAATATATTATGACCCTAATTTGGACATAAATTTTTATGTATCCTTCCATGATTAAGCTAATAAATCCTTGTACCATTACACATCATGTTCATATGAACCATTTAATTTAAGGTTCAAGTATAATGTGTTGCACTATACTCAAGTTTTCCTTTAGTAAGCCTCCTACGTCGATACCTTTCTTATATCCTTATTGCTACTTGAAAAGTTACACATAGTCAAGAGTCCTTTAAATTTGCTAGCTACTTCGAACTCAAGGATCTCTCATCAAGTTAAGGAGCCTTAGCATGGTATTCCTCATTGGCAAGCTTGTCAAATAGATCCTTGGTATTTTTTCCTATATGAAAGCATGGAATGTATTTTTTTAGCTCGTAGTAGACTTCCTTGTCGATTTTTTACCTTGTTGTGTAGATAGGGTTAAGATATGTCTAGACATCTTAAGAATTCATTTGTGGGTGAATACGGTATTTGCAAATGAATCATACAAATGATGTTTCTTAATATGATATTGGGAAGGTAAAGAGTAACTAGAACCACTTCCTTAACTTAAGGTTATCCCTTTCTCTATTTATAGGAAAAATAATTTATTTTATCTCAGATATTTACCTTTGGAAACATCCTTTTTCATCTCAAATATGATCCTCGTGAGGATAACGTGTGTGGTAGACATGTATTCAATTTGTAATTAAGATTTTGAAACTTACCATGCTAGATAATACATATGCATACAAGGTAACACATAGAAGTAAAGGAGTAAATCTTGACACAATGACATATGGATTAAGTGTGTAACTTGTTTTTATTATAGGAGGGATATCTAATAAATCAAGATGTTATAAATAGGTAAACCAGGGAAATTGTGAACACTATAAAACATATCCTTTTGTTTAGTCCTCATTAGTGATTTTATTCTTGTACAATGTTGAGAAGATTAAGAAAATTTAATCAGAGTGTTTAAGGTCTTGAATCCTCAAGTGAAAATCAAGAGTTATAAAAATTGTAATTGTTCTTTAAATGATGTTGATATGAGATATATGTAAGGGATTAAATATAATTTAAGACGTGAAAAATCAAGAGGGAACTATGAAATGATGGTTATAAAAATCATATGCACTTTGAATGCTGATCAATAAACTATAATTCCTAAGACAATATTAAAACTAATGAAAGTTAAGGAGGGCATCAACATGATCAATTTTTTTTATTAAAATGGGAAGCATATAACCTTGAGGTATGAGCACATATTTCATAAGAATAGTTTTTTTAGAACAACGATGTAGAGTGAAATATTAAAGATGTAGCTTCGGGGACAAGAATATTTTCCTATATGTTATACGCTCATCAATCTATAATGTTAAACAATGAAATTGATTTATAAAAAATATGTAACCATGAAAGTTTTAGGATATTTCTAGCCTTAAGATTCTTGTGTGGGGTTAACTGATTGTAACATGTACATCCCTTTTGAGTAAGTTTGTTAGTTGTGAGATCTATTGTTTTTACTTTTTTCTATGCAGTTCTATGTTTGGGTTAGAGTCCATTTTGACATTAATTTATTCTATTTGGGATCTTGTGGTGTAATTTAGTAAAAAAGTAAATCCAAGAAAATTATTTTGATAATTTTACAATGGTTTTGGGTATGAAGTTTGGTGAGCATTACACATCTCATTTCAACACCAAATCTCCTTCATTGAAAAACTCTTTCTTAGCCTTCTTGTAAAATTTCCTTTTAATATGAACTTGATTTAGCTCCATAGACTTCATCACTTTATTTATGACCTATTCAAGCTCCATAAGATGTGCATAACTCACCTCCATTGGCTCATTCTCCATTAATTCAAATTGATTCATTAATTACAAGGTAGGAAGTTTAGGGGAAATAGGTAGGTTGGCTTCAAGACCATAAACAAACTTAAAGGGTGAATTAAAAATTAATATTTTATGAGTTATTATATTATCCCACAAGGTTTCCTTCAACTTTGTATGCCTTAGTATAAGTACAATATGGTTATTTCATATGATTCTTTCAAAAAATCCACTTCAGTTCACCATATAAAATGATCGGTTGCAGTGAGTATCCATCTATGCCCCGAGCTTGAAGGTGGGTTTATAAGAGCTATGAATTCCAAACCCAATTAAGTAGAGAGTTGGTCCACTATAATTCGCTGCAATGGTAAGGCTGCAAGCCATTATTTTCTTGTGAAAAATGCACACCTTAAAAACCTTCTTACCCAAGCATGGCTATCCTTGAAGAGTGTAGGACAATAATATCCTCTTCTCATGATCTTGAGGTATGTATGTTTTTCTAAGTAATTCCCTCCTCCTTGTCCATCATGAAACTATTCAAGTAATCTTTCAACTTTGTTTGGTTTAACAAACATTATCAATACACCATTAATGTCTTTCTTGAATAAAATGCCATTAACCAAAAAGAAAGGAATTGATTGTAATCTAAAATATCTTCTTTTTGAGTTGTTCGAGTTTGGTGGGTACATACCATTTTGAAGGTACCTTGTCATGTCCAAAATCCAATCCGAAGGTTGCTGATTTTTTGCATTTTACGCTCAATTTGTAGTAATGAAATAGATTCTTTGTTCTATTGCAGGTCTTGAGCCAAGTACTCACATAATCTTTTTTCTCTAATCAACTTGGTCACTTTAATGATGATGGAATATTCCATCACTTTGTTAATCCAACATGCTCTCTTTTCACTTATATCTTTGTTCGACAGAAGCTCTTTAATACTTGGATGAGAAACCACTAAATGAATTCTATTGTTAGATAGAAAGTTCCTAAATTTATTGAGTGATATAAAAATTCAAAGAACATGTTTCTCAAAATATAAGTACCTTGTTTCAAACTCCATAAATATTTTTCTCAAGAATGCTATTGACTACTCCAAACAATCTTGATTCTATTGTGTTAGCATTCCTGAAATGTATCTATGTTAGCATAGACATACAACATGAAATATTTTGAAAAATCAGGATTTCCAGAGTGTAGTGGCTAAATAAATAGCTTTCTTAATGGATTCAAAAAAATTTACACATTATTTTATTCATGTAAAATTATGATAATTCTTCAGAATTTTGGTCAATGGATAAGATAAACAAGAAAAATTAGAAATGTACCTTCTTATGAAATTAAGCTTTCTAAGAAAATTTTGAAGTGCTTTCTTATTTGTTGGCAATGATAAAGCAATAATAAAAATCACCCTTTCTAGATGAATACTCATACCATATTTTTAGATGATATCACAAATAATTTTACCCTCATGGACAGAAAACACACATTTTTTTCATTAAGTGATACACCCTAATCTTTGCATCTTTTGAACACTCTTTTAAGCTGTGGTAAGTGATCACTTGCAAGTTTTGAGAAATTTTTTATATCATCCAAATAGGAAAAAAAAAACTTGTTAATGATACCTTGGAAATCCATGTCCATGGTTCTATGTAATGTTGCACCTACATTGACCAATCCAAATGATATTTGTTTGTATGCATAGGTGCCCCACTCAGCTGTGAATGTTGTTTTAAACTAGTATTCTTCCTTGATAAGAAATTTTTTGTAGCTATTATACCCATCAAGAAAAGAATACATTTCTCAGCCAATAACCAACTGAAGTATTTTTTCCATGAATGGAAAAGGATAGTGCTCCTTAAAAGTATCCTTGTTTAAATCACGAAAATCAACACATAATGTTATTTCACAATTTTTCTTTCTTATCAGTATGAGGTTAGCTACCCAAGTTGAATGCTTGGCGGGAAAGATAATGGATGACTTAATGAGTTTTTAAAGATCTTACCTTATCAAGGGTTTAAAATTGGGATTAGTTGGGATTTTTTTTGTATAACCGGTTTTGAATCAATTTTTTATTCAACGATGTGTTGAGATAATGAGGGTTCAAAACA
Organism: Taxus chinensis; assembly: GCA_019776745.2. Taxonomy (NCBI): domain Eukaryota; kingdom Viridiplantae; phylum Streptophyta; class Pinopsida; order Cupressales; family Taxaceae; genus Taxus; species Taxus chinensis. The sequence goes on along the minus strand of CM034153.1, from coordinate 67,249,131 downwards.
TCTTAAATTGTTGTATTGCCATGAAAACACATCTACATACTCTCTACAAAACTCAATGAATGCATCCCTTTTAGATTTTGAACATAGCTTACCAAGATTTATGTTCTTACCATGAAGAATGGTGATACTTTCATGTTGATATGTACTTGTAGTAAGGACTTCCCTCTCTTTTTTCATTTGATCATTCTCTCAAAAGATGGATTCCAAAGTTAAAAGTCCTTTTGGGATCTTGTTTTTCTTAAACTACATACTCTTGTCTTCATACCTCTTTTGGAGTTTTCCTTGGTTTTGTGATGAAAATTCAACCTCTTCCTGCAAAAATATTATTATATAAGAATTATTATCAAAAGAATTCTGACATGATTTTTTATCTGGAATGGATGGCCTCATTGTAACCTTGATAAGAGGCTGAAATTTATCATCTCTGATATTTTCAGCTATGTCAAACTTTTATCGAGTGGCTATAAGTCTATCTACATGTTTATTTATATCTCTAGGGATAGTTTGAATGTTGAAAACAAGAAAATTCTCAAGCATTTCCCATACTCTATGTATGTAGGTTCTCATTAATGGATTTTTACAAGCACTATAACCTCTTTCCTGATGAATAACATGCTCATTGTCACCAAAAATCTTCAAATTCTTGATTTCCTACCCACTCTAAACCATGAATAACTACATCATATTCTAAAACATTGTTAAAAAATTCAAAATTAAACTTAATAGTTGGAAAGTACCCCTGTTTGGTGTATGAAATAATCATCAAACCAACTCTTGAATGATGTTCATTTTTAGATCCACCAAAAAATAGTTTCCATATACCATCATCTCGTTGATTTCTCCTTTCCATTGCTGGTACTTCAATTTTATCCTCAAGAATACAATAAATTCTAAGGCCTTATTCTTCAATAAATCGATAAGGAACATGCTCATAAATTTTATTAGTAATTTCTACCTTTAACAAATCTACAATGCCCTTTAATATATGAAGAGTTTTATATTAAATATCACCTAGTAGCTCATCATTTACGACATAATTTTCATTCATTTTTCTAGTTTTTTTAAGCTCAATGTGAAAATTTGACAAAGGCTTAGTATTAATGGTCACTTTAGTTCCATACGTAGTTCTTACAACAAGATAAGACCAATCAGCTAAAAGGTAACATTCATTCATAAATACCTTCTTAACATTCATTCCTAAAAACCTAAAAATGAAATCACCTCATTATTTTTTTGAAACCTTCTAGACTCCATGTATAAACATCCCTAAAATCCACAAGGTCCCATGCAAAGCATTAAATTCAATGTGAGTATAATAAGATCAAATTTGAGATAAAAATACATTAGTTATTTAATCGTTCTAACCAAAAATAACATATCTTACAAAATTAACAACCTAGAAACCTCAGTTTTTTCTCAAATAACCATGAAACATTACAATAACATATATAATCATATAATATCATCACAATACATCAAAGTCTCCAAACTATCTCATTTGCATAGCTTCACCTTAGGGTTTTGCACTGTAGAAGCTAGGGTCAACTGAAATAATTATATAAAACATCATAAAATAAATGAAAATAACCAAAAAATACCTTATATACCATAATTAACCTAAATACATGTATCCATGAACTCATATAGCTCTAAATCCTATTCTCATACTTCCTAGCATCCATACCTGCTCCAAATGAGCACCTGTAACATAGTGAATCACTTGTATATGTACAATGCCACTGTTATGAGTTATCAAGAACTCTCTGAAAATATTATACATCGTGAAAAAATTCTTCTAAAGAATCTAATAAGCTCATATCATCATTCACCATCACCTAAGCACTTGAATGGGCTTGCAACAAAAAGAATTTTTCACTAAATCTTAGTGTATAATGATGAACACATCTGAACCTACATGTCAACATCACACACATCATCATTTGAACCTACTCCATCATCCAATTTTTCATTAACATTTTTTTGCATCAATGACAAAAATTAATAGGACTAGATGCCAAAAATATCCCCTTTTTCATTGATGGAAATCTACCTAAACTTCTCCCCCTTTTTAAATTAATGAAAAATAAATATCGTACCTATATAATATTCATCTTCCACAACTTCAATGCATCATTATTTGGTTAGAAACATCAACTAAATATCTTAAACAATCTCAATACCTTGAAATTTTCATTAAAACTAATTTTTCCTTCTTTGCATGCATGCCATCACCATGCTCCCCCTGGAACAAGCATATAAATCATCTGAATATAAAATAAATCATCAATATAGAATCATCATACCTTTCTTGGATCTAAAAATCATATTCCAACCTTGAGGCATGTAAAAATGAGCATTTTCTCCTTATCCCCTAATTTTTCCTTCCTGTGCCCACAATATCTCATTATAAACTAATCCACTCACACCTTGAACATGCCAAAAATGTCAAAATAAAAAATATGAAACTATCATACCACCTTTATTGACCACACACAATATTTTTTATACTATGACTTTGAAATTCAATGTGCTTTCTTTCTCTTCATACCATATTTAAGAACATAAGTCCCTAAGTAGACCTCTCAATGTATTTAGGACTAATTTTGAAGCTCTCCCCATATTCACTTAGCTTGGTTTCCTTGAGAATCATAGTTTTAACCTTAAATAAGAAAAAATACTAGCTTCCCTTGACTGAGATGAGACATACACCACTTCTTGGAATTTGAGAAACATTTGAGATCATTGTATTATTATCTCGCTAACTCGAAATTACTTCATATCCTTTGTGAGCAACATAAGTTAAGAGGACCACCTTGCACCTTCTCAAGAATATAAAAAATCTAAAATAATTTTTTTAAGTAAACCATAGAATCATCTTTCATAAATACTAGATACACATCTCATCAAAATTTTAACACTTGTATGAGAAAGTTTCTCATGTCTCTATAGCATTGTGGTACTCCTCAAGAGACCAAGAAACTCCTTTTTGTCTTGTTCATGTTTTATGAATCAAATAATTTTCTTCTATATAACCACATATCATTCCATAACCTTTAAGATCATTCTCAACACAGTATGTACCACCACCATACTTTACTAGACACCTACAGGCCGGTAGGATAAATTTGAGGCCAAGAAAAGAATATCTTCTTTTTTCAAAATCACTAGATCCCCAACATCAATCCATTGATGAAATATAGCATATGTAAAATGAATAGAAATCAGAAATGGATCTTATAACATATCTCTTACCTTGTGAAAAAGGCATACTCTACCTCTATGAGTACACTATACATGTAGCCTTCATCTTTCAACTTAGATGTGAAGAATTCTTTATCTAGCTTATTTTCTAACTTATCATCTTGCTAAAATTAAATAAACACTTAGGTCACAAAATCCACTTCAAGAGAACTATCACAATGTCTTGAAAGAAAAAATAAATCACAACATACCTTAGAATCTATCATACCCTTCTTTTCTCATGATTTGTACCTGTAGTATTGCACATTTTACCATTTGAGCACAATAAGCTCGAAAATACACTTGAAATTAGAATATTTTATCTTATAACAACTTGTTACACCTTTAGGATCATCTAAATAGGTTCATATACATCCCATAAACACATACCTATAGATTTTTTTATATTTTCTCTCTATAGGAGTTCACTTTCTGTCTAAAAGTCAATGTGACCAATGTCACCACATATCCCTTTTTATCTCTACATTAAGGGAACATATTTAAACAAAATGAAGCATGAAAGACCATACATACTGCCCTAGGAGGATAAAATTTAGATCATATTTTCCAAATACACCTTGAAGGACCTTTGACGATAAAAAAGTGAACAATTGCAAACCTTTACCTTATCAAGAACTCATAGACATTTGATGCGAGGCACCAAAGATCATAGAATATATTAGCTCACCAAAAATTTTCTTACACCATTACTTGAAGCCATTCACAGATCACTCATTCTTATTTATTCCCTAATAGCTCATAATTTCCATCAAAACTAAGTATGAGCTCTTCACAACTTCAAATGTAGCGTCATAGTCTACTAGTCTATGTATTACTAAAAATAATCTAAAACTTTTGAAGCACATAGCTTTATGAAGATATCAGGACTTATTAAGAAATCCATTTTTCCTTACAACTTGCTCCAAATTCCTTGAGTCATGCTCATTAGTAAAATTGACCCAACTCATATACCTTTCACCTTGCAATTAGGTATTTTGGCAACTAAACTATCAAATTTCAATACTATAAGAAATTTCTAAAAAAGTGTGCATTCATATGACTTAAAAAGAATTGAATCCCTTATTCCAACATGTCTATAAGATTTATGCAAATTTTTAAGTATGGAATCTATCATTAATCCCTTCAAACCCTAGTTTCCATTATTACCGCTCAGTGTGAACTGTGTGACCATTGTCAAGGGAAGAGAGACCTCAAAGATAATAGAAAATTACTTTCAAGATCTAAAAATTTGTAACACAAATGGAATAATCATCACCAAAATTTCTAAGAACTTATTCATTTTATTTAAAACTCTATATGGTAATTTCATACTTGAGGCCACCTTAAATTTTCTCCATAGCACATTAAATTTGACCATACCTTCGCTACAGTCCACTTCAAGAAACAATATATTGATCAATTCATCACTTGATCACATATTCCATCATAAAACACATTGAGGGGTCAATTTTACAACCTTGCAAGATAATGAAAAATGATCCATAGACACACACAACCCATGACACAAGCTCAAAAAATATTACAATGACAATACTTATGCATTGAGACCCTAGATGAAAAATTACAACTTTAGTGACACCTTTAATGCTTCATACTCATTATTAACTAACAAATACACATGAATCTCGATAATAAAACTTATGATCACGTTATAGTGCACTTTTTGACATAGATAATACAATATAAGGACTTCACAGACATCATGCCAACCTATTGCGTAAAGAAATACACAAAGACAATGAGATCACTATATAAGATTTCAAAGACACTTGCATACTTATAATAACATAACAATGAGAATTTGGAACAAGATGAGACATCTCAAACCAACCACACACCATGATGATGTATACTTAGAGCATAACAAACTCAAACATGCACTACTAGTGACCACAAGACTTAGATTAAGAAATCTCAAATAAGAACCACCATCATGAACCAATAGGATTATGAACAAGAACATAAGATGACATACCTTGACAATATGAGGAACACAAATTTTGACTTAGATATCTACCCCTCTCTTGAATTCTTCGTATTCATTGATATACATCCAAAAATCATAGTGAAGGTATATATGCTCCATGATGACCTAGAAGAAGGTCTTGAAGATGTCCCAAGCCTTCTTGGGCACCTGTAAAACTCCTTCATCATCTCTTTTCAGGTCAGAACTCTATTTTTTTCCTTTCAATCCATCATAAACTACTCTTGGAGTAACAATCTGATCTCTTCTTTGTTCGCAAGTCATTCTAGGACCATTGTCATATACTTTGGGATTTTGACTTATATAATCTTGAACTCTAAGGCCTAAAGGAATCATTTTTTGTCTTGAATAGGTTTGAGATAAGTCCCTTGAAAAATTACCAACTTTATTTCAGTTGTAACATACCATTGTATTTTTATTCTTCACCTTATGAAAGTGTCTAGAGGAATCAATCATACAATCAGAAGCCACATGGCCTATCTTGTTGTATTTGAGGCATACAACATTTTTAGCATGATCATATCTAATGTCTTTCCATGGTTGAGTATCTCTAGAAGGCCTTCTACACTCCTTATCCATATGAAAAAATGCATTACATGTATATCAATAACCAATAAAAGACCTTTCATACCTTGAGGCATTAGGTTACATAATTTTCTTGATTTCTCATTGTCCTTGATGTAGATCTCTTTCTTCACCTTATTGTCTTTGTCTTCATATTTGAAGCGCCTTGTCACCTATACCTTTCTGATAACTCAAGAGACTATCAAGAGATTTATCACATTCATCAAACCTTTGATAGGACCTCATCTTATTTTTAGCTTTTGAGAGTTCCTTCTTGAGAAATACCATCTCTTCCTCTTTAGATTGTAGACTAAGAGTCATGTTAATCATTTACAATTCCAACCTCTTCATTGATTCTTCAAGTTTTTCAAAAATGACCCATTCGTTTCCTTAAATCTCTTGTATTTTTAATTCATACTATTTAACTTGTGAGTTAAACCTTTTGTTATTATATTCAACATCCTCTAATTCTTATTGGACACATGCCAACTAAAATATTAAACCATCATCTCCTTCTTTATTTTCTTTACAAGAATTAGGTGAAATATCACCACACAAATTAGATCCACCACTAGAGGATCTAATAGCCTCCTTAGTCATGAAAATAACTTCATCACCTACATCATTATGATCATACTGAATCTCGGAATTAGATCTATCAACCTCACTACTTGCATTAGAGGAAGATTCCTCTTTCTTAGTATAGATACCCTTCTTGTTCTTCTTCATGAATTCATTATTATTGACCCATTTCTTCTTCTTGTCAGACTTCATATTTTTATTCTCATGATCACCATTATATTTATGAGTTTGAAGTGTCATTATTAAAGAAACCATGACAAATATTTATTCATCATCAAGCTATAAGGTGGTATCTTTAGATTTTTCCTTTTTTTACTTTTCCATCTTCTCAATTTTCAAGGCTATCTCTTTATTCGTAGGCTTAGAATAAATTACCCTCATCTGATAGGCTATCAAATTTCAATGTAGATAATCCATCTTTAGCTGAATCAAATCCTTAGCTTCTTTATAGAAGACAATTTGGAGTCAAAATTGAGAGTTAAAGATCTCAACACCTTTTTAACAACTAATTATTCTTTCACCTCTTATCCTAACCCTTTCATGTTATTAACAACCTTGTCAAATCTTAGAAGATATGAAGAAATAGAATCGTTGTCATTCATATTAATAGATTAAAACTAATTTATGAAATTTTGAAGCTTTTCAATCCTTACCTTTGAATCACCTTCATATAGAACTTGTATTTTTTCGCATTCTTCCTTTGTTTTTTACAATGCATCACTTTTCCCATATTTGATTCTCTAAGGCCACTTATGATGGCATTAAAATATTTTGAATTATTGGTATATTCCTTCTTTTGTTCTTTAGTACTTGGAGGAGTGACAGGAGGAGTATATCCATGCTCCACAGTATCCCAAACATCAAAACCTTGAGCCATGGTGAATGAATTCATCCTCAATCTCCAAATACGATAATTCACTCCATCAAATGATGGTTAATTTTCAATAACCGTGTTGCTTTCTATATCGTGCTTAAGGATCTCCTTTCAAGATATCAAAATTATCCAAAAGTACCTGCTCTTATACTACTTTTTATAAGAACAATGGAATAAGAGGGGGTGAATTATTCATTACAATAATTTAAATTTATATTTCCGATCTGAATATTCAAAAACTCATAATCATTTAACCTTCCATTAATGTGTGCATTCAACAATTAATCACATGTGGAAGAACCATTAGCAAGATATTCAAAACAGGACACAAGATATGAGTGGGAAACCGTCAAGGGGAAAAAAACCCATTGAAACACAATATTATATTGATATGTTTCAAAATTTAGTTAGGCACCAACACCACAATGAGCACTAACCCCTAGTGTAGTAGAGTTACAACCCTACAAGGAGCACCAACCCTACAAAGAGGCTACAACCCTGAAAGATGATCAAGCACCCACTCAACCAACTTATGATGATTTGATATTTGATTTTTTTCAGCCACGACCGATTGAGACAAATTATTCAGCTTGCACTTCTTCAACTCTCCACTCAAACCCTAGGTGATCAATCTCTCACTTACAATCACTTTTTTCACTTCTCAAGATAAAAACACATGCACACATTCTTGATGACCTTCCTTGACCTTTCACACATCTTATCCAACCACAATTCATACTAACAATCCTTTAAAATAGCTTCACCTAGGTTTCACACCTTGTACACACAAAACTCACACTCAACTAGCTTACAAAAGCACCCAAAACAATGATTTCATAAGTTCCCCTTAGTTTAAAATTCAAAAATAAAATTCCATCTTCTATAAAAACCCATGCATCATTAAAACAACCAAAAATTTAATTGCAACTATCATAAGTGTTGCAAGTAGGTCAGCCAAGCTAAAGACTCATTACATTTGTCAAAAATGGCTCAAAACCCCGTGGGCAAAAAGATAAAAACCCCCTTACATCAAAACCATAGTTATTCGTGACCCATAAACCATTAAAACTTATAAAAATAAAATTTAAAATTCATACATGATCACAATTTAGCTCAACCTATCAAATTATTCCATTTAATGGGCCGAGTATTCTTTGTATTTCTTAAAATTATTTTTTCCTACACAGTTCAACACCCTAGAAACCTCATTATGCCACCAAATCACTTAAAATCAAACAAAACATGCCATGTAAACACATTATAGAAATTTCATAAAATTTAGAATGCTTATAATCAAGTTAGTTGTCATGAAACACTCACCTGCTCAAACTACAATCACTTTTGTTTTCACCAAATTCAACTACCCAAAAAGTAATTTTCAAAGATCAACTGCTAAAAACATTTATAGGAAAATTAAAGACCTATAAATGGATTAATTTTATTCTAAATTAACCCATCTTCTCATTATAGGTGATATAAATTATCACCTAATAAATCTAATGCTTCAAATAACTATAAAGTTCTAGCGGATCATGTCCTCTCTTGCACTGGAAAAAGGATTTTTGTCCAAATAATTACTTATAAACCACATAAAATATCATCATCATTAGAAAAAATCATATCTATCAAAATATATATGAATCATTTTTCCAGCACAACTTTAATCATCTTCCAACTCCACCTGTAGCTCCAATTATGCTCATTTTATTGAATATTGCTTTTATGCTGTGAAAACTACCCTTTGACCAGTCAACATGAATGGAGGTAATTTTACCATGTACTACATAAAATTTTCCTGAAAAATATTTTTAAATCAATATAAACTCACATGTATTCCATAAAATAAATTTAGCATGCAAATCTTTTGGGCAACCTTGTCCCAAAACATTCTTCTTCAAAAACTAACCTATTTGGGTGGGGCCCACTCATCACCACGATCTATACCATACCTTTATGGAAATATGAAGGATACATATATATGTTCCAATTATCTCCCATGATCTCTAAAGTAAAATTTTCCTTTTAGGAAGATTTTCTTGCATACCGCTTTCAAGCTAGGGTTTCAAATCCATAACTAGTTGTTTACCTTCTTAACATTCATTCATAAAAACTTGAGGATGAAATGACCTCATTATTTTTTTCAAACCTTATATAATATAAGTAGGAAAATACTTAAAATCCACAAGGTCCAATGAAAAGAAGAGAATTAAGGGTGAGCATTAGAAGATTGAATTCGAGCTGGAAATACACTAGTTCTTTACCCTTTCTCACCAAAATTGACATATCTTGCAAAATGTACATCCTAGAAACATGAAATTTTTATCAAAGAGCCATGGCACATCACAATGACATATCCAATAATCATAATGTCATCACAATACCTCAAAATATCCAACTTATCTCATTTTCATAGCTTCACCTTAGGGTTTTTTGATGTAGAAGATAGGGTCAACTTAAATAATCCTATAACACATCATGAAATTACTGAAAAATGACCCAAACATACCTAATATACCATAATTCACCATATTACATGTATCCATGACCTCATATAGCTCCAAAGATCATTCTCATACCTCCTACAATCCATACCTGCTCCAAATGAGCACCTATAACATAGTGAATCAAATTTATTTGAACCATGCAACTACTATGAGTTCACAAAAAATCTCCAAAATTGTTATCCATCATGCCAAAATGCTTCTCTAGCATCCAAGAAGCTCATACCATCATGAAACATCATGTAGACACTTGAATTGGCTTGTAAGAACAAGAAATCTTCATTGAATCTCACTCTATCATCATAAATTAATCTGAAGCAGCATGTTAACATCACAAAAATCATAATATGACCCTACCACATCATCCAATTTATCATTAACGTTGTTTCGCATCAATGACAACACATAATAGAAACTACATACCAACAGATAATTCACAACATAGAAGGGAAAGAAGTTTGGTATGTGCTTCTTAGACATTGCATTGTTAATGGATCCCCTTATGGCCAAAAACCTTGGAAAGGCATTCATTTTTCCAGTCATCTCATTTCCCCCATACCAATCAAAGTGATTTCAAATTTTTTTCCCAAAAGCAATTATAAATCCTTGGAGATGATCAAACCATGGCTTTTTTTGAATCATAATGGATTTCGTAATGGCCATTCATTTAACAAAATTTCCTTGTGGTGGTCTCTTGTCATTCATTATAGGATCAATGTTTTACACAGGTACCTTAGATTCATGTGCTTCACCTTTTCAAGTGAGGAATTCTCACTATGAAATACCTCTTTTGCAAATGCGTTGTATCTTGGCGTCCTTGGGATGAGCTCAAGGATGAATTCAAATTATCCTTGCCTAACCATGTGATCATCAATGATATCATTTCCTTTTTTCGAGATCATGTGATCGAAAATATCTCCGTGCTTCCATGTTGTCATTAGTAGATGGAAAATAAGTGGTATGTGGACACCACATTATGGAATTACTTAGTTGATCCAGGCTATACCTGGATCTCACCTCATTTTCCCATGGTGGGAAATATTTATACCCATTGGGGATTGCAATCATCTCCATCCAGCTGGAGAAGGAGATTTGATACTATTTTCTCCACCCTTGTAGAACCTAAAATTACTTATTTTTTGTGCTTTGTTCATCATCAAGGCCTTCAGATTAGTGCCCATCCTATTCACTTTTGTGTTTTAGTTCCAAAATGCCCCGTCTGTGCTAACTTGAAAACCTCACCTAACCTTTTCTTATACTGTTGCAAATCCAAAATAGCTTGGAGCTCGATTCATTCTATCTTCATCCCATTTAGACTGAAAATTTTAACTTGGCAACACATTCTTTTAGGAAATAATCTTTAAATTCCTCATACGTTTTCCCATATTTGGTTTACTTTCAGAGGTGAAATTCTATTCTAGCTTTGGAAAGAATGAAATTGTTATTTATTTCCTAATGTTGAATTTAACGATAAATTCTCTACTTATAATAAGACTTTTGTTATCATAAATGTTTCCCTACAAATTCATGTGCAAGAAAAAAATGTGGTGTTTGTGATGGAGCACCTCTAGACTCTCCTTCTGCACTGGGATGGCGACCCTTGCAATGTTGAGTATGAGCCACCATATCCTTCCTACCACTCCCCACCGCATGAGAGTAGAAAAATTCATTGTAGAGGTGGTGCTTGTCAGAGCCTCTCATAATGCCACTCATATAGTAGGGCCCATCGGTCCCCACCCAATCAGCCTCCACAGAGGATCTTCTCCCCATGCCTTCAACCTACCACATGGGTTAGGATTTTCTCCTCCACCTAGCCAGCTCAGTTGGGGCTCGTCGGTTGCCCTTGAGTCGCGCACTCATGAAGGCTCAAGTCTCTCGCCTCCTCCTGACAAATATCCCATGATTTCTTTGGACATCTCACCCACTCGGGTCACAACTAATGATACTAGAGACGAAAGCCAACCTAGCTCTCACTGGGCTAGATAATGGAATGAACCTGTCTGGTTCTGGTTAGCATGAATCATGATCAACATCCGCCCTTAGAGGACAAACATTTGTAGTAGACTCTTAACCTCCTTGCTATTTTTATTTTTAATGTTTTGTAATCTTTGGTACTCTTAGGCTCTATCTAGTTTGAACTTGTGGTTTTTGGGTGGGCTTTCATACCTCCTTTTTTTTTGAATTATCTTGTTTCATTTTACATGGTATAATAATATAAGACGATATTCATCAATTTTTTTTTTTACATATATAATGTTTAAACATATTTGTAAACACACTTAGGGTGTTTTTATTAGTTCAACACAAGTGGACAAGCCCACACATATAACATATATCTAACCCTTGAAAAAAAAATAAAACCCACATAACCCTTTTTGAGGGGGTACTTACATAACATTTTCTAAGGGATGCACACAATCATATTTTAGATTATTCATGATTACAAAACAAAAAATCCCACTATGTTTACCAAATATTATAAAAACCCTACTATGTTCTAGGTTACAAGCACAACTTGTTGAGTGTTGACAAATTAATTGAGAAGGGGTATAGGGTAATATTTAATAATAACAAATATCTTATTTTGGATTAATGTCCAACCAATAGATTGATTGCCAAGTGAAAATTGCTAGTAACTACATGTTCTCTTTGAGAATCAAGCTACACATACAATCACCTTCACCCCAAGTAAACACTCTAGTGAGTACTCAAATCCTTATATTGCTCACTAAAGTGAGTCCTTCCATCCACTAAAATTTTGCAATGTTTGACTCCACAACTCCAAATCAACTAATACTTTCCTAAGTAAAATCTTCTTTTATATTAAATGATTGTTAAAATTATAACCAAAACCCTTTCATCCTCTTGCTCCAACAAGATCTCTAGAAATGTGAACTTTGGGCCACAAATTCTCCCACTATGATATCTCTTGAAGCCCTAAATCATGTTTTTATCATAAAACATGTTTAAAATATAGTTCAAGCTCTCACTAAGATGAGGCCTCTCGTTACTACAAATTACAATGGAAAATCCTTACAAAATATCATAGCATGGGTTAAAATTTTGTCTCAAGTATCAGTAAATAGTCGATAAAGAGTCACCTCCAAATTAGAGTTTGCATTAGTCTCCACTATGTTTACAAAAATAAAAAATGAAAAACCCAGACAAGCCTTTGGCAAGGCAATCCATTTTATAAGAATGTGGGACTGACGGGTGACTGTTGTGATTCAGTCTTCCATGTGCGCAGGCCTAGGAGTTAATTGAGCACGAATAGTTTAACCTTCCATGCTGAGTCAATCTTGGAAAACTGGTAATCTCTTGACAAAGATACCACTTGCATGAATAGTTTAACCTTCCAAAGATGCGACACGGCCTTCGAAGGTCGAGAATTCTATAAACGGCAGAAATTGCGAGGCAAACATTACCAACTGGTGCACATTGTGGGAAAGGTTTTTCTGTGGCCATGTGAACGGCCATTTAAGATGAAGAGAGAAAAACAAATTTAAATACCACTTGGATGCGGATGAAGAGAGCAAAACGTCACAGAAACTAGTATAAATAGCAGTTGCATCCATGTAGTCTTGCATCAAGTAGCCTGAGCAGAAGATGGCAGGAATGGACGAAAATCTTGTCAAATGCATCGCCCGAGCATTGATTCATTTTGCAGCACATGGAAGCCAGACGTCGACAATGTCATGGAAAGACTCTCTGCTATATCTTCACAAAGACATGTACGAAGATTATCAGAATATCGAGAATAACATCAATATTCCACCAGAAATTCGAACGGCACTCGCTGCAGTATTCGAAAGTTTGAATGCAGGCTTTGGAAATCCTCCAACTCTTCCGTCGTCTTGAAACAGGGGATGATCGCATCTGCCGATGTCATATAATAAACTCATGTGGTCCAACATGACTAGTCATACCAAAAGTCGTAGTAGTTGCCGACTTTGGATAAGATCTATTATTCACCTTGGTAGTACCTTAAACTAGTTGAGAAAATAGTTGGGATCTCCTCCTATATCAACTCATTTCTACTCATTTTGAGGTAGATGGAAATTATGCATGTGTGTTTTGTGTGTAGTTTTTTGTATTGTTTCAGAGTGATAATATGGATTGTCAATTTTCTTTGTAGCATTGTTAAGATTGTTATTTTTTTCTGTTATTCAGTTTATGTGAATATGTTATTTTATGTGAATTCATTATTCGAAGTGGTAGTCTTGGAAACCAGATCGAGTTTTACGACGAAGTGATCTTTCAAGGCCGGATGGTTTTGTTTTATCTCATGTTGTCCTCCAAGCACATAGACAAGAAATGCCACTAGATCGAAATAAGCAGAAGAGAAATGGAAGAAATACAGAAGAAACATAAGAAATCTAGCTTGTTGAAGTGCCACCATTAGATTAGATAAAATCTTCAATCAGTATCAAAGCATGGTTTGGTTTGTATTGTATTTTAGATCTCTCTAACAATTGATCATGGTAAACTCTAACTCTCTTCCCATTCCATAATTTTGTAGAATTGACTATGATTATTGGAGCATGAATGATGAGTCTTTTGATACGAAAAGACTTGTGGGATGTTTTTGAAGGCCCCTTTAGAGTGCAAAACTATAGGGCTAATGTTCCAGTAAATGACATAGAATCCAAGACGAAAGCAAACAAGAAGAATTAACAAGTTTCGTTTCATATAAAAAAAGCTCTAGGTAAGAGACTATTTCAATGAATTGTAGGAGCAATGATAATGAACGAAGCTTGGAAGAATCTACAAGAAGCTTAGCAAGGGAGTGACCAAGAAAAATTGGTTTCAAATTTATCGAGGAGAAACTTTAGATTTTGCATAGATCATAGAAGATATAGTTAAAATACCAATAGAGGGAAACACCCCTAAGTTTGATTTTAAACATAGGACTCTATTAACTTTTATTCATCTATGGTGTTGAGATTAGTTTAGGAATATGTGTTAATGAATAAGAAAATAGATGATACAATAGAAAATGGTGTTAATAATGTGCAGTCTCAGAGTTTGCAATCTTTCAAGGTCTAGGAAAATGTGCTATCAACTGGTCCTTTAGAAGGTTGGTTATGTTTTCATACTTCATTTAATATCCCAACATTGAAATGATCGGTGTTGCCAAGCTATATATATTCTAAAGTATTGTCATGTAACATTGGAAATAAACTATGAAGCTTCGACAATCTAGTTAGGGACTCAACATGAATTGTGAAGTTTGAAGTTTTATATTCTCTGAAATTTGAAATTTGAAGTTTTATATTCCAAAAAAAAATCTACAAGTATAATTATACAAATTTCTAGCTCACCCCTTTCTAGATAGACTTCGAACACCATGTGGTTTGTTTTTGTTTGAATTATTTCCATTTTAGTAACTATGTAGTGGGCATGTGTTTTGGTTGTTAAAATTTTATATTCTATACGGAACGTTTTTGTATTTTAAAAGGTATCAACGTATTAGAAATGGATTGAATATCTTTATCCATTCTTGTGGCCTCTTTCTTGTGGACTAGAATCTTGTATTCATTTATGTCATTTATATATCATTTTGGATCTCGTATTTCTCTCTCAAATTTTTGATCCTCTTTTACATAGTGCCAAATTTTGTCAGCTTTAATATCATATTTGGAGAAGGATGTTCTAATTTAATTATTGATGGCATCAAGATTTAATTATTCCCTTTGGGTTTCTAATTTCCATCCCACAGAGTATGTAAAATTAATTTTCATGTTACACAAAATAGTATAGAATTTTTACGCTTGTGCATGTAACATTTTCCTCAACTTTGTATCCTCATGGGTGAATGTCATCATCAATATCTCATTGTAGGCTTGTTGGTGATGTTCTTCACTAGGATTAATATGGTACAATAAATTTGAACTATTTTAGGCAGCCATCTTTTAATTGGCCAATTAGTATGCACTACATATTATTGAAATATATTTGTAATTATGTTCTCCCACAAGGCATTCACATTCGAAATATTATTTGAAATGTGTGTTAATAAAAAGGCTTTATTATTTGTGAAAAAAAATTCCAATATAATGGCATGTAATAAGGAGGTGAAGGGGATATAATATAGTGTGTTCTAAAACTAAACGAGATAGGCTATGTGGGAGGGTAGGAGGAAGAAGAAAAGGGTGCAAGTGATTCAGAGGTGACTTGGAAAGAGACATTAAAGATGTAAAAAAATTGAAACTTACCCAGAAATAGTAGTTTCTGACTTTGGATATGATGCGTTATTCACCTTGGATAAGATTTACTATTCATGTTGGTAGTTGAGAGTTTAGACGATATAAATATTGAATAAAAAAATACAAATGAAGCATAAGAAATCTATAGTTATCAATAATAACTTTTAATTTAAGACCATACATAATATTTATGTACGGTATAGTTGTAGCCAAAGCCAAGTCAGAAAGCATCAAATTTAATCTCTTTGTTTTGAGCACAATCAAAAACCAAATGAAAAAATTAACAACACTAAAAGAATAAATATTTTATAATTCAAATATAAGCTGGGGGAAACACATTTCTTGTTTGAACACAACATGTCAGTTAATTTAACAATCAATTCATTAGTGAAAAATGTTTTATTTTTTATCGGTGTTTAAAAGGAAGAAGGTGTTGTCAATTTTTACACTTGTGCAAAAATGGGCAACTCGAAAATTTGTTACAATGGACAACATTGGTGAAGTATACCTACGCTAGGGGGTTTCTTTTAGACAATATTGTTAGTGTTGAATTAATTAATGATTACATAAAATCTGTAGCTATGTGTGCTGTTACAAAACATAATAGATCACATAGCCTATAAGTTCATGCTATCTTTAGCGAAAGAACACAAGGCCCCGAAGGATAGCTGTGTTGTCTTGATGAAGACACCGAATTACAGAATAGATGAAGAGTTAGGTTTTGAAGTAGCAATCAAGACTATAGATTACATAAATTAGAGTTCATCACTAGATGTTACATGTATTCTTTAATGTTCTTTCCTTCATGATTAAGACATTCAATTATAGTATTGGGTTATACTTCATCATACAATCCATATCAGAAATTAGAAATGCAGAAATAAATACACAACTTAATTTCATAATTTGATGTTTCATTCATAAGAAATTTCAAATGCTCCCATACAAGCCATGGGATGTAACTGAAAAGTAAAATACAACTACTGAAATAAGAGGTACACATGCATGAAAGAGAGAATAATGGAGTATGAGTGAACCCATCACTTCCTTGAGGTTTTTCCTTCGGTTGATGCATACTCATCTTTATCCTTGTTCCCTCTTCATCTTCATTGCTGAGAACACTATACCTAAAAACAAAAAAGAGAAAACTATCAGTTTATGAGCTCAGGGTACAATCCAATTTCCTATATTGTCCTAATTCGTGCACATGGATCTCTAATAACAGAAGATATAGATTACTTGAAGATCAAGCAGTATACATGATTTACTCACTCAGAAGGAAATAAATAGAAGAAAAGAAAACATGGACATAAGAGAGGCCAAAAATCCTGAATAGTTTCTAACTATTTTCTCAAGTGTGCAGGAACAAGTTGCAGTCAAGAATAAATAAATCATATCTTATAGTCTTCACTATGGATAAGGATTTCAATGTTCAATAACTTCTATCATATGGTACATAAAGTAGATGAGTGACCAGTACATATTGGAATGAAGGAAGAATGCAACTCAAAGTTTAAAAGATATGCTAGAAATAAAAGAAGTTGCAGTATAGGATAGAGAAGAGAATTCCAGAAAATTACATGTTTCAGATTGCAACTGAAGAAGAAGAATCAAAATTAAAAGGATGAAGTTAATTGGGAAGATACGATTACATCTAAAATAGAATGAGAAAGAAATCTGAGAAAATTTTGACACAACTTCTTTCATGTAAAAAGGATATTTACATCTGTCCATCATGTTGTTTTAAATTAATACATGCTTTTAAAAGCTGTATGTAAATCAAATAAGTGAACAAAAAATCCCAGAAGTAACATATCTTGCCCAAGTTTTAAAATAAGAAGTAAATGATTAACTTCTACAACTTTCAGTTTTCAGAATCAAAATTTCAAAACCATTTTACAATTGAAAACGAGGAAGGATATCCAGTACGGAGTTACAATTCAACAAGAACAGTCCTCCAGAAAGGAATTTAATACAAATTTCAGAAAGATAGATTTTCTTATTAACTCAGCAAGAACATATTATACAAACTACTACAGTGAAAGACCTCATTTAGAGAAGAAGAAAAAAGTTGTGCAATCAGATCATCATCCAACACAGGGATACAAAATAGAATGCTCATAGGATCACCTTAAAGAATACAACTCATCTCAAAGGATCAATTTTCAATAAGCACCTCAAATACCTGTTCAAGCATGCTACACTAATTGTAAAACAGAATTCCTATAGAGTTCACAGTTTAATATTAGTTTTCAAAAGCGCTAGTGATGGATTTCTTAAGACCATATCAAGCTACAAAATAATGGAGTTTGAAAGGCAAAAGAAGCTAATCATATACAACATAGCCATAAATAAAGGCTCAATAGTAGATGACATAAAGAAGAACACAAAAATCTTCTCAAAATCTTTCAAAGAACATGATATTTGAGATGGTTGTAGCTGTACAAAAGTTTCCTTATACCGTTTATGTAATAAATGCAATAATTTTTCTCATCAAGGTCACAATGGAGGTATTTTTCTGCAAGTAAATAGAAATTTTTTCAATAAACTCTATTTCATATCAGGTTACAGTTTTGTTTTGAGGAAAACAAAATTTCAAAGAGGTTACAGTCGTGTTTGAGACTTGCAATGTTGAAGCTTTCTTTACGGAACATACGTAAATAAAGCTTAAACTAGGTGGAGCAACTATCATACAGAAAATATAGAGCAAAAGGTACATAGAAAAAAGTGAAATAGAACTTTGAATCGTACATTCATGGTAATTGATATAAAGTGAGAGTAGACCTGCACATTGAAATACAAAACCATGATGAGTCAAGTCACTCAAATTTCACTATCAACGACACCTGAACAAAGGTAGTTTCGAGCTAGAAATGGCATCATGTTGTAGGAATAAGTCACAAAGACCAGGATCAAGGAAATATAATCACAATCGTTTAAAAGAAATAAACAAAAGAAACCCAGATAATCATGTGGAAGAGAAAACTAAAAGCAAAACAAGACTAAATAAAGGATAAGGGTTTGAAATTTCAGGAGTATACCAGGATGTCAACCAAGGTCAATGGCCAACAAAATTTACAGATCTACATTTTAGAAATAACATGTAAGGGAGAATTCCATAATGACTGTGTTTCGAACTCATGAATCAGGACCACATTTGCAGTTAAATATCCGACAAGAACATAGACCTATGAGTGCTCACATTATAAAATATACAGATCCTAGACAATGAACAGAGACACGTTAATGGGTAGCAAGGAAGTAGAGTAAGAAACAAAACTCACCAATTAACAAAGATCTATCAAGTCCTCAAAAAACAATCAAATTCAGAGAAGAAAGTGAGAGCCCAGAATGAGCTTCAACTTCAAATCTCCATGATAACCACGAAATCACAAAGAAGATACAAAAGGGATCTAGTTATCAGTGTTTCAAAAGTCAAAATGGAAAATGATGAAGCAGGTTACAAGATCCATAGATCAAGACTTACCATTCCTCATCAAACAGTGATGCATATATTAGGAGAACCAAGCTTTACCCATCAACAATGTCAGAATCCCATGAAAATCTTTCTTAGAAAGCTAATTCAGAGCAAAAATGACAAAGTTTCAAATCTCAGGAAGAGGTAAATAACAGACTCAGAACGATGAAGAAGTGCAAGTATTTGAACCTCATAACATTACAATGCCAATAATAACACAATCCCAAGCTCAGATAGAGAATTATACCAGTCCACAAAGAGTCCTTTCCACGGGGAAGCCTAGCTTACAAAGCAACCAACAATGGCGTTGAGCAGAGATTTTACCAGGGATTTGCCGCTCTATGCGAGCAAAAGAATGACCAAAAGATAGAGCTAGGGTACCTTTAAACTCACCCACCTCAACCCTGGTTTAACCTAACTCACCCGGAGTTAGAGATCGAACGATCCAAAATCGACAGGTACATAGATCGAGGGATGAAGATCGATATCCAAAAATCAATGCAACCACCATGGTTAAAATGTCACCTACCCTATTAAATGCAAAGATTGAAACCCTAACTGAGGGTTAGAAATCAACAGTGTAGGTTCATCAAGGACAAAAGATTGACGGCCTGAGATCATCACTGATTATCAAAGAAAACTTAACCCAAGTTAAAAATACCACCAACAAAACATGCCAAGGGTCGATTAAATGTTGGAGGGGGCCAACCCTTATTATTTCAAAAATCATTTGCATTTTGACATATCAACAATAGTCCAAACTCAGATATTCCAAAAAGTGCCGACCAAATCATATGTGCAATGATCAAACCAAAAGGTGTCCACCTTATTCTATTTGCAATACAAATCCATCCAACTATACAATACAATAATTAATCAAAGGTGGCAGACTATAGTATGATATATTTATGCTCCAAGGTGGACGACTATAATATGGTGGCCCTTTTACAAAGTGCTCCTTGCCATGAGTTTAAACCATAGTAATTTTCTAAGTCCATAAGGGTGGCCCCACAGACTACAGAGAGAAAAGTTGAACATGTGCACATGGATAAGTGGTCCCCACAGTGGATGAATTATTTTGCAAAAATTGCAAGTATTGTAATTATTTTGTTCACTCATAGGAGTATTTTTGCTTGCCTTCAAAAAATGATAGAACAGACAAGAGGACAAATTTGCATGCATAAGGAAGGAAACTTTCTCATCAAGCAAGATTTATTATGAGTAAATTATTCACCCATTTTTTTAAACATAGAAAATTCAACTTCAGTTTGACTATATGTAATCAAAGGATATTAATGCCTCTTTTTGCTAGGTTTCTTTATTTTATTCCTTTATTTATTATTAAATAAAATATAAAAACAGGATGCATGGGCGAGTATAGCCTTAGTCTAGTTTTAGGAACGATGGGTGAATCAATTTTTCTATATATTGCGTGCCTTGGAAAAGCAAAAAGAGGAATTTTTAGATACAGGAGTGTTGAAGCAATTTTCTGCTAGTTTTTCCCTTTGAATGTGAAGTATTTTCTACCTTTCCAATTATTTTTAGTTTTTTGTATGTTTTCCATTAATCTTGTAAATGTTGAATTTCTTGATTAATCATCTTACCCTGTTGCAAATTCAGTAATCTCTACATGATATTAATGTGTATGTGTAACTTAGCAGTATTGTTGTGATTCTATCCCTCAATACATCAAAGTGTTTACCCTTAATTATCTTCAAAAATTTGTTGGCCTGTGCATCAGAAGTTCATTCCATATCAATTGTGCATGTACTCAGTCAACTACCTCATACAAGTTTGGTGCATCACCATAGTTTTCATTCATTTTTTACAATCATCTTTTACACTTAAAACCCAAAAATTAGTTTAGGATACATCAATAAGAAATCGGCCTTGATACCACAGACTTACCTCAAAATAGATATACCCACAGACCTAAGGTGTTTCCATTGTATCTATGAAAGAGAGAGATAAAATTTGTAAGCTTAGAACACTTGCAACCATCTCTTTACAGGGTGCACTTTCGAGAGATAACATTTTTTGGCACACCTGGTGGGACAACAAATCAAATTTACATGCAAGTTACAGATATTTACATTAAATCTACAATAGATGTTACATCAGATTAAAGTTACTTTCAGACAGCAAGCTGCAACAATCTATTTTAAATATTTAAAGATCTATTTGGCGACTCCACAGGGATGATTTCAGACCATTATTATAGCATGTTTCATTCCTAAAGTGACTACAAGATCATCGGTAAGAGTAATTCCTCCTAAGTTTGTTTCATTACCTTTGAATTCAGTAAGAACGAGAAGAGTTGGTAATACTTTACCTTATAATAGGCCTGGTTTTGGTAACCCTCCTCCTAATATTCCTTCACCATGTGTCAATATTTTTGTTTAAATCCCAATTTTTCAAATGGCTATTCAACCACCAAGGAATTTTGTGACCTTTACTAATGGTAGCCCATTAGTAATCCCAGTTTACCATGACATCCCTAATGCTGCCATGAAAAGTTTGCCATCATTCACTAGTGAAAATCAGGTTACACCTACAGAGTACATTAAAGATGTCATTTTCTTATGTGTAGTTCATAATATCACTCATGAGTATGTAACTTTGACACTTTTAGTTGCATCTCTTAAAGGACAAGCCCTGTAATGGTATAGAAATCTAGAGATTAGATGCATAAGAACTTGGGATGACTTAGGTGATAAATTGCTAAAACAATTTCAAGATAATTCAGATCATTTATCTCTCATAGAATAGTTGTCTACAATTAAAATAGCTCCTAATGAATTTATGTCTAGTTTCAACATCTTATTATCAAGCCTCAAGATGATCACGCCTCAAGTTGATCACATTTTATTATCTTATTATAGTAAGTGTCAAGCCTCAAGTTGATCACGCTTTTCTTTATTATCTTAGGGCATTAAACAATGATATTTCAACTATGATTCATTCTATGGGAGGAGAGATGCTCCTAGTAGTCTATGATATCTACATCCGAGATGAAAATAGTCTTATTCAAGCTGAAAAATTAGCACCAAGACCTTAAATGCCTTTTTTGGCAGATTTAGCACCTATTCCTCAACCTATCACAATTATAGAACCTATTGTTTCTACCCAATCAGATGAAATATTTTAAGCTTTGTATACTATGGGGAACAAGTTGACTTCAATCTAGAAAAGGATTCCATTACCTAACAGATCTTATCAGGTTCTTTATCAGCAAAATCAACAAAATTAGCAAAATAGGCAGCCTTACCAACAAAATCGAAATTATAAGCATCCTTATCAGCAAAGGCAATTTAACCCAAAGGATCCTCTCTCATCTAATTATTTAGTCCCAATTAATATTCTTACATAAGAGTGGTGTCAACCTTGTAATCAACCCCATTTAGCTGCAAGTTGCCCAAATATTTTTCTAAACATAAGTCTTTTTGCACAACCTCAATCCGAGACATTGTTCATGCCTCAAATGGAGGGTGGGTAGCAAGATACTCAGGTTCAAAAGGCACCTAAAAAAAATTTAGTCAATTTTAGTGAGGATGATATCATTGCAGTTACTACTAGGGCTCATGAAAAGGCTACAGAGAGTAAAAAACAATAGAATAGGCCTATTCTACCTACTATCACTGATAAAACAACAAGCATAAGCCCAAAACTAGCTAACAGTGCATCTTTTTCTCAAAAAAAAAAAGGTGTTATATCTAGTAAAGAACAAAAAAATAGCTACAGTCTAATCCAAGAAGGTTATTTATACCTCAGATATCAAAAGCAGCTGAAGAAGAATCAGTTTTCGCCAACTCCTATGCTAAAATAGTAGAATCTATCTCTAAAATTGTTGCTTCTTGTAACATTGTTGATGTAGTGAAAAAGCATAATGTCAAAATCTCAAAGTGGGATGCTCTAAGTATTACAATAAGATTTAATTTCTCATGAACTAGCTAAGCTGCAAATTTATTTTAAAACAACAGAAAAGGAAGTTTAGAAAGCAGACATGGTCCTTAGAACAATGGAACAAGACCACATTAAAGAAGTTAAATCGATGGTTTAAAAAGTCTTAAATGCTCATGACATCAAGTAGCCACCAGCATTTTATCTATCCCATATTATTGGAGAACATCTTGTTCATACATGTATGGTGGACAACGGTGCAAGTAGCAAAGTTATGCGTAAAGCAATCACAAAAAAATTGGGCCTACAGTATGAACCTACAGAAAAGAGTGTCTTACATTTGGATGGAATTGTAACTAATATAGTTGGTGTCATCAGAAATCTAGAGGTAACATTGCATGCTTTCCCAAATGTTTCCATTCTGTAAGGTATTACTGTTGTAGACTTGCCTCCCTACTTTGCTACATGTTTATCAAGAGACTTCACAACAAAAATAGGAGGCTATCTCTCTTTAGATTTGTCTTTATTATTTTCCACTACTCGTTATGGGACTAAGGTTACTATCAATTCAGAACCATTGTCCAGATTTCACATTGAGCCTCACGCTTCTAATGCAGTAGCTAACTATGCAACTTTAGACCAGTTTGATTTTGATAATATACCTCATGTTTCAGCATTAGATGGTGTTTCTAACCTATTTATGGATGAAAATACACATGAATAACATGCTCATTATCCTTTTAAAGAAGTGTGTGAATCAATTTTTCTATAAAATGTGTGCCTTGGAAAATCAAAGAGAGGAATTTTTAGATATAGGAGTGTTGAAGTAATTTTCTGCCAGTTTTTCCCTTTGAATGTTAAGTATTTTCTGCCTTTCCAATTATTTGTAGTCTTGTGTATGTTTTCCATTAATATTGTGAATGTTGAATTCCCTAATTAATCATCTTACCCTATTGCAAATTCAGTAATATTTGCATGATATTAATGTGTATGTGTAACTTAGCAGTGTTGTTGTGATTCTATCCCTCAATACATCAAAGTGTTTAACCTTAATTATCTTCAGAAATTTGTTGGCCTGTGCATCAAAAGTTCATTCCATATCAATTGTACATGTACTGAGTCAAATACCTCATACAATTATGGTTTATCACCTTAGTTTTAATTGATTTTTTACAGTCATCTTTTACCCTTAAACCCTAGAAATCAGTTTAGGATACATCAATAAGGAACCCACCTTGATATCGAAGACTCACCTCAAAATAGGTATACCCATAGACCTGAGGTGTTTCCATTGTATCTATGAAAGAGAGATAAAATTTTCAAGCTTAGAACACTTGCATCCGTCTCTCTATAGGGTACACTTTCGAGAGATAACAGAAGGGAAACATATTCTACTATGTATACTCATTATGGGAAAAAAAGAAATAAAATGTTCCCTTTTTATGAAAGAGCATTTTGAATATTTGGGAATCACATCTATGTGGTTGTAGAGGAGGTGTTTAGCCTTATTTTATGCTTATGTAACATAATTTCACATTTCTATTTAAATTTCCAACATTTAAATGTTTGGCGTTGCTAAGTTGTATAATCTATGGTATTGGCATATAACATTGGAGCTAATGTATGAAACTTCTACAATCTAGTTTGGGACTCAATTTAAATTGTGAAGTTTTATATTCATTGAAATTTGAAATTTGAAATTTTAAGTTTGATATTCCACCAAAAAAAAATTAAACAAGTTTCTAGTTCACCCCTTTCTAGAGATACTTCGAAGACAATGTAGTTTTTTTTGTTCAAATTATTTCCATGTAGTATGTAGTGGGAAGGTGTTCTAATTGTTGCAATGTTACATTCTATATGGAACATTTTTATATTTTAGAAGGTATCAAAGTATTAGAACTGGATTGAATATTTACATCCATTTTTATGGCTTCTTTCTTTTGGAATAAAATCTTGTATTCATTCATGTGAATTATCATTTTGGATCCTGTATTTCTCTCTCCTATTTGTGAGCATTTTTTACACAATACCAATGTTGTCAGGATTGATATCGTATTTGGACAAGGATTTTTTAAGTTAATTATTAATGGAATCAAGATTTAATTATTCCCTTTGGTTTCTTAATTTCCATCTAACAAAGTATGTAAACTAGATTTCCATATTAGATAAACAATATTGAATTCTAATGCATGTGCATGTAACATTTTCCTCGACTTTGTATCCTCCTTGGTGAGTAATATCGTCAATATATCATTTTAGGCTTGTTGGTGATGTTCTTCACTAGGATTCAAATGGAGCAATACATTTGAATTATTTTATTCAGTTATTTCTTAATAGGCCAAGTAGTATCCACTCCATATTATTGAAATATATTTGTAATTACCTTATCCCATAAGGCCTTTACATTGTAAATATTATCTTGACATGTATATTAATGAAGAGGATTTATTATTTGTAAAATATTTAGCCAATTTAAAGGCATGTAATAAGGGGGTGAAGAGAATTTAAAATAGTGTTTTTTTTTCTAAAAATAAAGGGGATAGGCTATGTGGGAGGGAGGAGGAAGAAGAAAAGGGAAAAATTGATTCAGAGGAGACTTGGAAAGAGTAAGTAAAGGAAAAAAAATGAATCATGTCCAACATAAACCTTCCATATATTATTTTTTACTTCTCTTTAATACTTTTAGTTAGCTAGATCTCTAACAAATGGAGACCATCAACTTAACTATTGACCATAACTCTACCTCACCATCAATATTAGATAAGTGTCCATAATTGGCACTATCATTCACAACATACTTTAAGCTTAAATTTATTGACCTATCTTTTACCACATACCAATCTTAGACATGTTTCCAAGATAAGTGTTACCTCTCACCATATAATTTAAAATATTTTGTCTTCAGAACTATGTTCACTACAATTTATGGAAAATGGAGAGGGTCAGTGGCATCACTAACCACATTCCTTTTAAACATGTGCATGTAAATTTATTATCTTTTTTGTATGTCATTCTTAGACACATGTCAAACACCAGTGTAACGTTGTCTTTAACAATTGTAGAACTTCGTTTCCATGTGAAAATTATATCTCTTTGTTATTCCAATGGAAGATAGTTTTCATCCATTGGTGAAATTATGCATGACATAGCCTTGAAATTTCGATCATCGTGCAATAGTCAAAACTTCATAAGGATGATCATAGAAAATTTCTAAAGATCTTCACACTACACTCTGCAAGGATTTGAATTATTGATTATCTTGTTAAAAATTATATACTCCCATATTATTGACTCACTTATCATGGACACTAGTCCATAATAGGTGTTTGACAGAACCGCAGTCTTTTAAGTTTATGATTCTTGTGCAAAGCTCAAAATTATTTGTGCCTAACATAATCCAATGTATAACACATGTCAAAAATAGGTGAAATATAAAACCATGACAAAGTTTGATATTTGTTATAAATTTGACATCTTCATTATGTTCAATGGTCAAATATTCTGAACATTAACTCAAATTTAACATATTCAACATGAAAGAGATACAAATAATAATGTTGGTAAAACGATCATACAAAAAAAAGTATATGTAAGATATGGTAATACAAGGCATATTTTATGCAATATTAGTATTATTAGTAATTATAGATTCAAAGAGGGGTATTATTAGTATCCTATAATGGAACATAATATGTAAAAAATATACTTAGTTAATCCACTTCTGCATTCTCTATTGCATCGTACAACAACATAATGTCTCATTTAGTTTGTTTACTTGGTATCTTGTAAGATAATTCCAAGTTGTTTCTATTGCATAAGTGAAATTGCTTCTAAGTGTATTATATATTATTTAACTATTTTATCTATAACACCCTTAGAAATAATATCTGCACAACAATCTATTTGGTTTGGCTAACGATTTTCTCGATAATATCTAGGTTCTCACATATATTGATAGTATGGGACTCAAATTATACTACATATTCTAAATTTATATGTGAAAATAAACCTCTATTATATTTATATTTTATTGAATCCTTAGCCCTTTTTTGTTTCCTCCTTCATCAAACTTAAACCCTACTAACTTTTGTCTTTATGCTTCTAACTTGGACACTTTATTCTTTACTACTTCTTTGATATAGTTTTTCTTTAATTATTATTTTGTGTAACCTTTACTGCATATTTTCTCTTCCTTTTCATTACACATTTGATTTGATATTTCATGCATAATATTTTCTTTTATTTTAAGGTATTATTCGTATGCATTGTATTTCTTTATTGATCTTCATTATTTCTCTCTTCTTACTATTTATGAACCTCCATGAATATCGTATTATTATATCCTTCTTGATGTCACTTTATATATATTTCCACCTAGTGTTGTGACCTAAATCTAGCTTCTAAAACATTAATATTTTATTTTCATGTAATGTAGCCATGATTAACACATGTTCATTACTCTATAAATATATTGAACTCAAAGAGAATAAATCTTTTTATTTGTTATTTAATCATTACTTCTTTTCTATGTCGTGTTCTTCATCAAGGCCTTCTGATTAGTGCCCATCTTGTTCACCTTGGTGTTTAGGCCCCAAAATCCCCTTCTATGACAAGTTGGAAACCTTTGCTAACCTTTTCTGGTACTGTTGCAAATTCCAAATTGCTTGGAACTCGATTCATTCTATCTTCCTCCCATTTAGACCATCAATTTTTACTTTAAAACACATTCTTTTAGGAGATAATATTTAAATAAATGATATGATTTCCCTTATTTGGTATGCTTTTAGAGGGGAAATTCTCTTCTAGCTTTAAAAAGAATGAAATTGTTATTTATTTCCTAATGTTGAAGCTTACCAAAAATTCTTTACTTATAATAAGACCATGGTTATCGTGAATGTATCGTTGCATATTGAAGTGCACAAAAAAAATGTGGTGCTTGTGGTGAAGCACGTCTTGAACATCCTTTCGCATTGGGACGATGACCCTTGCAATGTTGAGTGTGACCCATTATCTCCTTCCCACCACTGCCCACCACATGGTAGTAGCAACGTTCATCCCGGAGGTGACACTCGTCAAATCCATTCATAATGCCACTAATACAGCCATACCCTGGTCCCCGCCCAATCATCCTCTATAGAGGAGCTTCTCACCTCCTCCTTCAACCTCCCATAGAGGTAGGGATTCCCCCACTACCCAACTAGCTCAGGTAGGACTTGCTATCTGTAGTGCCCCGTATAAAATAAATAAATAAAGACATAAATTAAATTAAACTATAAAAAAGGGGAGCAATTGAATGTGTTTCGTGGGTAAGTGAGTGAGAGGTGGAGTTTAGAAGGAGATTTCAGTGGAGCATGTAGACTTTCAGACCTGCGACATCCCTTGCAAAATGATACGAGTTCTTATTTGAAATATTCAGGCCTTGACCTCGATGGGACCCAAGTTAAATTTTGAAAATTTAGCAGTACTTGGATATTGGAAGCGATGAGAGTGTTGTGGAGGTGTGGGGCAGTATGGGTGTAATGCACAGTTGTTTTCATTTTATTATTTTATCTCTTTCACCCATTCTGCATGTGAATCCTGTATTGGCCATTTACAAAAGCTCCTCCTTGTGCCAAAATAAGAGTTGGGGAAGCTTCCATAGGAGTGGGTAAACCTTACAACATTTTACCTTTTCCACCATTGAAGGGTTGTTTGAGCTCTATTATTGGTTAGCTTATGGTTTGGCTTCTATAAATTTATATCCCCCCATAGATGTGGTATTGGCTTTTATTTATTGTATAAAAGGTGCCACAACCACTACTATTATGTTTGGAAAACTCTGCTTTCAATGTTTTTCATGGATTTTTGCCCATGGAGTTCCATTTTTTTAATTTGGAGCTTGCATATGTTTCTGCCATGACTGCTAATTTTTCTTCTTCCTAGCATGGTGAGGTAAGGTAGGATATTTATTTTGTGAGCCACGAGATGCTAGTACAAGTTGTTTTTTTTATGCTAAAGATCTATGAGTGTTTCCTATATTTACTTGCTTGTAACACGTCCATCAAATCTATTATGGTGTTTTTTTAATGGCTCGGTTTTAGCTCACTTGTTGTGTGGTAAGCCCCAATGGTTTGGTGGTGTTCTCCTTTGACTTGACTCAGTACCATGGACTGCTAAATGAAATCATTGAAATTTTTATCTTCTCTGTTCATCATATTTGGAGCTCGTTTCTCCTACTTGTAGATTTTCCTTGTATGGTCTCATGGCTTGACTCCATGTTTCATCCTTTTGGAAGTAAAACCTAAATTATAAACCCTTGTACTTATTAAAATTTTCTATTCCTTCCCTAACATGTGATGTTTCTATCTCTAGCTTAAAATAAATGTATTTTGAGCATCCGCCATCTATTAATTTATGTTCGGATAGCTCTTTTTTTGAGGTTTTAACTTGTTACCTCATTGGGTTCATTCACATGATTCTAGGTTTGCAAAGTTGGTACCCAAATTTGGGTCTCTCTCTCATTTTTATGTTCCTTTGTACTCTAATTCGACCTCTTTCAGGCAATCGACTCTCCTTTTTTGAGCTAACCCATGGATTGTATAGAGGGATTTGTTGCTTCACATTATTCTCAACTTTAGCCTTGTTGGGATGGGTATGAATCATGTTGTTTTATATGGCTTCCATGTTTAGTTTTATGGTACCTTATCTTTACTCGTTGATATTCTTTTCAATTCAAACTCTCAACTCCCTTACTAGCTTGAAATTTTCTTGTTACTCTGCTTGATGTGTTTTTATTTTGGAATTCGATTGTATATTTTTATGTCTCACTAGTTGGGATTTTAGGTTTTTCCTTGTATTGTATCTTTTCTCTGAGTTTCTTATGACACGTTTCAAGCTATGACCGTCAGATTTGTTCATGATTTTTTATTCGACCGAGTTAATATATGAGTTTTATATGATGAGGACAAGGTGGTCTTGCTAAAATAAAATTCCTCAATGTGATGAGGTCACATGGACTGCGATGATTATTGGGTTTATGCAAGATGGCTTCATGCAAAAAGGCTTTAAAACCCCTATAGAAACTACAACTAGCTCATGGAACACCTTTTCCCAAGTTGTAGATCATTCTAGGCATGGTTCATCTCTCCTCATATCTCATAATTTTTGTTCTTTAGTTTTTATTTTACAACAAAATAAAAAAAAATTAAACTGAAGGATTTTTGTATAATTGATTTTATTAAATAAATAGGTTTTAAAACAATAAATCGTTATATTGTAACTTACATTATCTAATATTCCTTAGTAAACAATGAACTTAAGCCCTCTTTTCATGATTATCTAGCAACGTCCCAACAAAACTAGTTTGCTACAGTACCTCTTTTTATTGACAAGTTGAAGTTGTCTTCCCGATAAATATGTTGACCATTTTTTTGGTTAAATAGAGAATTTTTTATTTTATAAAGACATGTAAAATAACCCCTGTAACTCTAGAAAGAAGGTGTTAAATTTCAAATGTGTACCTTGTCATGTGAGGATTCACTTCAATCCTTGATTCGACCTGGAATGATCTTTTGTGATATTTTTCGATGCCCTTATACGACCCCTATTAACATTGTTTTGCAGTTCTAGAAAGTTACTTAAATTAAAAATTTGGGTTTTGTATCAGGTTACCGTTTTAATCCCAGAAAATGAAATGCTTATCCGACCTTCACCAACTTCTAGTATTTTTACTAGAAAATTTCTCGTAACCTTCAGTTTTGGAAAAAAAAAAACTCTTCTTGATAGTTTGGTAAAAGAAATTTTGTCAGGCCTCTGGTCATATTTTGACGAGGTCAAACTAGACCAGATACGACTTTTTACTCCAAAAAACATGTTGCCATTTGAAAACAATTTTTTAGTTCAGAGTTCTGTCAACTCTGATGAATTAATCCATATATGGGGGGAACTTGTAGGAATTTTATCATGATGCGTACATCCATCAAAAGTTAGTTTTGGATGTGGTTTACTGATCCCTTGAGCTAACTTTTAATCATTTGCAACTAGGCCAGTTACGACTGATTGCCCCAGAAAACTAACCACCAATCGTAAATTGTTCGCTAGTTCTAAATTCCATCGGTACCTATGTACCCTTGGTTTATAAGTGGACCTGTTGAAATTTAAATATGGTGTGTTTGCTTATCATAATAAAAATGTTTGAAAGTTGGTTTCTTAGCCTCCGAGCTTGACTTGAATGTGTGTGTAGCTAGCAGGAAAATGCAAAAAGAAAGTTATAGGACACTTTTTGGGTTACCAAACCACCGTGGAAACTTATGACATGTGTAAATAATTGTTTGCAACTCTATAGTGTAACTTTTTGTGTGAAATAGAACTTTTGACAAAGTGGTGTTTCTCTTTATTCCTTTCTCTTTCTCTCTCTTTGGTTATGAAATGAAGAGAAATGAAATGAAATGAATACATGTTTCTACATTTTTTCTTTTGAATGTAAATTATAATTATTATTATATGTAAATTAGAAATTAAACACATTAATTATGTTAGATTAGGGTGGATTCCATGCTAGCGATTTATCACTGATTTCATGCTCACATGGTTTTTAAGGATGCAAGAATGATGGCGAAAAGGCCATGTGTAATTCATTATTTATTATTGTAATTTATATAGGTCAATGTAAAATTAATATATGTATAATGTAGTCTCATGTTATAGAAAAGTTATATTTGAAATTTGCTAATATGTATGAGATGCGAGTCTTAGGGATATCTTAGGAAATGTACATATAATCATAGGTTCAATTTGATTCTTAGGTACATATGGTAAAAAGGTTTGATATATATATGGTAAATGAATTTGAATTTAATATCTATTAGTGCATTTTTAGTTTTCAATAAATGATTAATTAATTAGTGTGTTGTATTCATACCTTGTTAATGTAATAAAGAGATTTAATCGAAACAATCAACCCTAGTATAAGATTCATGCATAACATGTCTTCATGTGTGATCCTTCTTTCCATAGAAGTGATTGAAACCATAGACTGAACTTAAAATTTTCTCTCAATCGAACCTCCTAGTTTAGGTAAATAAGACCCCTATTTTGAGTTTACCATCATAGTCGTTATGTTTAGCGACATTATCGTGAACCCATATTTTAGGAATGAAATGCAAGGAGAATGACATAATTTATCTAGAGTATGTGGTTTCCTTCTAGTTTTAGTAACCACAAGGAGAATGTCCTCTCTTTAGGCCTAACACCATGATGAGTGGTCAAGACTGCCTTGGAATTCACCTTATGAGTCCTTGTTTGAAGCAATGACTATTCAGTGTAACATTACCATTTGTGGGGTAAGTAAAGCTAATACTCCCTTAGTATCATTTTGGATAGCCAAGTCTTCATGATTAGATCTAGAAATTAAATTCATTAGAGAATGAAATCCCTATTGGATCCTGACAACATAATTGGAGATCGTGAAATACTTGTTATAGGTCTTAAACTCTTGTTAATGAACTCCTTAGTTACTCTCAGTTAAATGTGTTACCTTGGTTTCTATCAATATATCACCTTGGTATTTTCTTGAAGGTGGTTTAGCATAAATATGTACTCTTTCTTTAAACACATATGTAGTTGAGGCATAGATCATTAGGTGCAGTTGGAATTAAACCAAACATGAGTTTATTAGGAGGTTAACTTGGGATTCATGTGTAGTTATAATGCTTCTAATCATTTACTTATTCAAAATGGTAAATAAGTACTTTCGCGACTCTTTATGTTATAAAGTAACACCCAAAACAAAGACCTAAGAAACACTGTTAATCGAATAAGAAATGAGAATATATGTGATAATGTATTAAGAAAAATAGTTTCACTTGAAGTCCTTATGGTTGATTTAAGAATTGAATTTTGTTGAGGATGGATAAAAATTGTTCATGGTGGGACTAGGCATTTGAACCAATATAGAGTCTACTAAAAATAAAATTATGTCATGTAAATGCTTACTTGAATCGAACCAAATTTGGAACTAAAACACCCATAGTATGAGAACAAATGTGTTTCTATTGGAAGGAAGTTTTTAGGAAATGGAAACTTGAACCTTCACCTCCTTGAATCGTACTATTTTCTACCTTGACAACTTATGGTTGGTCCCTTTTAATAATGTGGATAAAAAAATTGAACGTCCACTAAACATATTTTAAGAAACAAACCTTTAACAAAAGAACAAGAGAATTAGGACTTTGTACGAAATTTTAAATATGAAAAATAATAATGTAAGATATGAAGATTGTTGTAAGGAATAAAGAGAAAACTTATATGGTCAAACTGTAAGTTGAATGTGGAATGAACTTATGAATATGTAGGTGGAAAAAGGAGAAAATTATACTTACATAATAATGTTATTGATGTATCTTAGAATTTGCAAGATAACACCCTAGTCGTGCTGGCACATCACTCAGCCTACACTGAGCGCTTACCCGAAGCGTGTAAAGGTACCAGGTCCCTCTTTAGGGTTGCTGTAATAGGATGTTAACATGATGAAGGAAGAAACATATAGATTCACAACTAATCTATCATTCTACAATGTATGCTACCCACAGATCTATGAAATAACAAACTTAAACAGTAATCATGGTTTTATTATTAACATGTACTGCTCAATTAAACAAAATGACACTTAGAATCAACCAATATCTTCCATCTATTAGTAAATACAAAAGCTCCTTACAATATTTTCAATCTATATCAATGCGCGTATGGATATGATACACACATTCATACATCCAAAATCATACATACACCACTCTTTGTGATACATATCTATCTACTATGCACCTAACATCATACATATAGAGTGGGGACTTTTCCTTCATCGCTTAACTATTCTAGACATAGGTCACCTGCTATTGATAGCCACACACCGTTTACAATCATAGCTTCACATGTAAGTGCACTATCTATAGTCCTCTTACAGTTTAATTGAAGTGTCAATTCTATTCTTAGCTTGTCTTCATGCATATATGCTTTGAACTGCTTCTCCAAATATAGACAATGCATGACACACATGTCTCTGCATCGTTTATGTGGCCCACATGCCATCTTCTAAAAATAGACACTCATGCTCAAAATTGGCTAAGTCCTGAAATACAGACTTTCCTTCTGCGCGCGAGTCCTTCCTTTCCTTTTGTGCCCTTGGTTCCGGGCCTTTTATCCCATGTGGATTCCTCATGTGATTTTAGACAAGTATTCTTTGATCAACATTACCCCACACTAATCTCATTATCGCCCTAACAATGGGTATCTCCAAAAATTTGAAGGAAAAAATAACAATGAAAGAACAAGAATGAAAGAATGAGGATAAATAAAGATTTTTTATGAGGTCATTTAGGAAACCTCCTCTGTATCGGTTTGTATTATCAGCTCTAGATACTCCTCTTTTATTATGGCCTCCAAAACCTGCCATTCTATGAGTGCCTATTTTTCGTTTCTCTGGGATGTCCACAGCAATGGATTCCAACTCATCCCTCGCAATTTCTCATTTCTCATTTTGCGAAACCAACATAAAAAGTGACATGGATGTCATTCTCCTTTTCAAAAGGTCCATCTTCTATGCAATCATCTTTCCAAGCTCTTCCAGCTGAGTCTTATGTGGCTCTTGTGCTGTTGTTAGGGCCTTGTGCTTCTGTTTAACCATTGACAACCTTTCTGTGTGGCCCAATGGCCCATATTTCATTACTTTCGGGACCTCATTATTCTCCTCAAAGGTGTTAATGTTGATGAGTGCCTCTGGAGCTATGCATATATTTAAATCCTGGTCTACTTTCTTCAATACTTCTTGTAATGCCTGTAACAACCCTTCATAAGATGTCATTTTTATCGTCAGATATGATTTCTCCCATTTGACATCTTCTTTTGATCTTTTTTGCACTTGCATACGTAGAGTTTCATCTTCGAGCACCAACTCCACCAACTTTCCCACATAGTGTATCATTAAAGGAAATTTCTATGGTACCTTGGGTTCCAAGTGTGGCCTTGCGTTGATTACATTGTCCCCAATCTCCTCTGCAATGCTTATGAACACTTCGTTCTTCTTCTATGTGAAGTCCCTTTCCTATGTTATGTGTGTTATCTCTGCATCCTTTGTCTTCAATTCTTCATGCAACGCTTTGATTGTGGCAGATTTTTCCATGTTTCTTCTAGCCACCTCAGCAAAAACCTTCACAAGTGCATTATTGGCTTGCTCATCTGACATGACAGTAGGCTTTACTATCATGTTTCTAGCCTAAGGTTCCTTCTTCAGTCACCTTGAAATGCATGAATCTTTACACACATAAAATTCAGGCTCATCCATGTGGGTATGCATCTACCACGATAGTTGCTTTCATGTGCGCACAGTCCCCATAGCCTAATCCATTAACTCCCAGCCAAATAAATATTTCTACGCAATCGTGCTCTGAAAGTTAGGGTGTAAAATGCCTCCTGCATCCTCTACATACCCCATCGCTGGTGGAATATTCTCCCCACTTTTTGTTCTAGACGTTTGTTGCTTAGGAACTCTAGCCTCCAAATTTGGGACTTGCATCTCCATGTCCTAAATATCCTCTGTAGTTGTTTCCTCTAGTATTTTCTCTTCTTATTCCTTCTCCTTTAATGCCTCACCCTATTCTTCTATGTTCTCTGGAAGAGTAGGAGATGTAGGCCCACTCTCCTCTGACTCTTCCACCTCTTCATTCAACTTCAACTTCCTCCTTCTCTACGCGGTCGCTTCCTTTTGTGGGGAGAGTCAGGGTGATTTGCACACAGTGGTTGGAGTAGCACCTTGGGTCCTTATTCTTCTAAATACTCTTTTAAACTTATGCTCCCCTTGGACCGCATTCAAGTCATCTTCATCCCCCTTTTGTGGCTAAGGTGGGGTAACAACATGCTCAACTTCACTCTATCTTATAAGATGTCTCCTACTCCTATGCTCCAAACCACCACTATATTCGTGCTCCTCCTCCTCATCCTGCACTTCAATTGGATCTATGGGTTTAGGTGCTGGGGTTTTCTCCTTTGTATGATTTCCCTTTGGTGGTGCTGGAAGTGAAAACTCACCTTCCAAATATTTGTTGTTCTCCATTTTTGGCTTCAGCTAGAGATACATAAATGCTGCCCCCACATTTGCTACTGGCAAACTTATTGGTTTGATATTCAATACCTCTGAAATGATTCTCTCTATATAAGCATTTCTACCAGGATACACATACTTCTTCCTCAACGTATGGTAATCACAGTCTACCTTATCTACATTGAAGATCACTTGGTGCATGTCTTAAAATCTATGGATAGATTCTTGAAAATACCTTGCAGTGAATGCGTAAGGTAACTTGCACTAAGGGATCCATACTCCATCCTTCATTGGAAAGTCTGAAATGTAAAAATGTTGATATATAGCAAACTGAACTTGTTTCCCTACCACTTCTAGTAGGTCCTTTAACATGCACCACTCTTCAGTAAATGCTGCGCGGACCCTGTCATACAAATTCTCTGCCCTTTGCTTTACTTCGTCTGTCATAGTCCCCTTACATAGGTATTTGGTGAATATTTCAGCTCGGGACTTGTTTCCCATATTTTCTCCTTTGGCCCATCTGGTTCTCTAATCTCCATGAATACTAGTGATAGTAGAACATCCCCAAAGCTTATCTTCCCTCTTGTGCGCGCTTCTTCGACTATTTTCTCTATAATATATCCTACAATGTTGTAGATTGTCCCCTCCGAAATCTTACGCACCACATATAACCACATAGTGTTTACTTGTGACCACTGCTCATAATCATTTAACTTAGTAACAAGGTGTGCTGCAACTTGTAAAATTGGACAGTTCTTCAATTTGTCTATTTCCATTCCATGTGGACCCTTCAGGTATCCTAACTCTTGTTTGGTCTACGATCGTGGATTTATCTGCAAGGTCACCTCTTATATCTTCTCTTGTCACCTTCAGACTTGTAATTGATGAGACTAGCGCAGATGAGATTCTAACTCTGCATCCTGCAAGGTAGAAGAAGTATTCATGTTCGCTGCTCATGAGCCACTGATACAAGGGCTCATACTTCCTGAAATATGGAAGTTCATATAACCGATAGACCCCAATTCTATTTAAAATATTTTCACCCGCATTGTCATATACTAGCATGTCATCTATCGTGTGCTTGTTTGTTCTAGTCATGAGAAAATAATCGAGCTCCTTCTTATTCTCTAAAGTCCTATGATTATATTCAATCACTTTTCTATTTCTAATGGGTGAATCCCACTCTTGTCTGATGATGAATCCTTCTGGGTATTGCATTTATGAAAAATGGATTTCAGGTGCCATCTCTTCTTCCTCAACGATTACCTTCTTCTTTACTTTTACCGCTATTGTAGATTCCTTCTTTTGTACCATTTCTACCTTGCAAATGTCTCCTCTTCAACTCTGCAACTCTGCAAATCAAAGCCTAGCTCAATTCAATTATGCCCTAGGTGGAAACTTCACAACCTAACTCTTTTTTGTCTCCTTGCTTCCCTCAAACCCTTCACCACTGGGGATTCAAGCTTCTTGTTGCAAGATCTAGTTGTCACTCTTGGTTTCACACCCTTCCCACCTTAACTCAATCACTCGACTCTTCTCACTTGGCACTTCTCTTAAATAATCTTAGTTGCAATGGTAAAAATGAATTTGCATCCCATGCTTATATAAATTTTTCCAACTTTCATGCATTTATTGCCTCTCATCTAGCAAATATCCCTTTATTCATTGACAAAATCCATTCGTTCTGTGTGGTACATCTTCATGCCCAGCTATAACCTTCTAGCGCACCTTCCTCTCCTTTGGTCACAGAATTCTCTTCAACACGTGCTCCTATGCCTGAGTACCTCATCACTGTACCTTCTCCTAGTAGCTACTATTACCTCCACTTACCTCATGTTATACTTTTATTTCATTCATTTCCATCCTTGGTCTCTTTTGAGAATCAATATTATTTTGACTTAAAGCACACCCATAGCATCTTATTCCTTCAAATCCTACAATATTTTTGTTGGGAAACTACAACCACCCCACACTAAAAGTATGTGCAGTCCTCTGCGCATTAACATTCTTCATATTATAAATAGCCTCAGGTGAACAAGCACGCTTATTACACAAGAACAACAACTAAGTTGACAAAACATAGTGACAAGGAAAGAAATACATTAAGGAAATATAGAATTGAAAACCTAAACTAAATGGCAATACTACCTTATTACAAACACCAAGAAGACTTATTTATAGTAGGGCTTCAGCTTACTCCCGTTAAACTAACCTGATAGCCATGTTCCATCAAGTGCTTCTAACTAGAAAGCACCTGATTCAAGTATAGAGGTGATAACATATGGCCCCAACCAATGTACTTTGAGCTTTCCTAGATGGTGCAAGAACTTTGAGTCATAAAGAAGTACAATTTTTCCAATCTCAAACTTCTTATCCCTTATGTTTCTTTCATGCCATGCCTTCTTCCTGGCCTTTTCCTATTTCTGACTCCATCATGCTATGGCTCGTTGCTCATCCAAGTGAATCATATTTTCAATACATTCTTCTAAAGCTTGTTCATCAGCTAGACCTCTAGCACATGTAATGCGCAAAGAAGGTAACATAAATTATATAGGGAGAACAACTTCCGCACCAAACACCAACTAAAACGCTGTGGATTTGTTCAGTCTCTTGTAAGTTTTTCTATATGCCCAATGCACAACTGACACTTTTTCA
Organism: Taxus chinensis; assembly: GCA_019776745.2. Classification (NCBI taxonomy): domain Eukaryota; kingdom Viridiplantae; phylum Streptophyta; class Pinopsida; order Cupressales; family Taxaceae; genus Taxus; species Taxus chinensis. Next base: position 67,210,051 of record CM034153.1, on the reverse strand, counting down.
TCCAAATCCTTTTTACCAACATCAAATATTTTTGTCAAAGTTTGGCCCAAAATCTTGTTGAAGGCCTCAATAGTTCCATTTTCTTGTGGATGGTACGATGGAGTTTTATGGTGTGTAACCATAAACTCATCCAATAGGATCCCGATTGTCTCATTCAAAAAATGTGCACCCCTATCACTTGTCTAGCTCAAGGGACATCCATATCTTGTAATAACATTATCCCATAGAAACCTAGCTATTTTACAGTTCTTTTTAGGTGCTACTACTTCCCACCACGTGAGATAATCTGTGCAAGTAATGATATAGCGTGATCCAGTCCTACACGCAGATGGCAAAATAGGATCTTCCAGGTAGTCACATCACCTGCATAATGACCTCCTCTAACACCACGATGAGCCTCTTCCATGATATGCTTGCGCTCATGCTCTAATATAAAATGGTGTAATACTTCATTTCTACCTAGCTTGTAAAGGTCACAACTTATTAACATTGTGCCATGCGTATAGCAAGATGCTTCTTTTCTAATGCTTTCATTCCTTCTGGCGCTATACCTGTTTGTAGAAAGACAACAAATTCTTCTAATTCCATGGGCGCGCGTTGTAACCTATATAACTATGTATCTGAAATTGTTTCTTCAATTGTCTGTGCATCCTATCCTGAATTGATTCTAGATAAATGGTCTAGTCCAGAATTGATTTTATTCGGCTTCACCACAATTGTGAAGTCAAACTCTTGAAATAGGAACACCCATCTGCATATGCGCCCCTGTAAGAAGGGCTTGTTTACTAAGTATTTCAATGCCATGTGATCTATATAAAACACAAATGGTGTTGCTAAAAATTACTGTAGAAACTTTTACAATGCATAGATCATTGTCAAGGCTTTGTGCTCTATAGTTATATAATTCGATTTAGCAGGAGTCAGCTTCCCACTAGCAAAACAAATTAGATGATCTATAGTACCTTTGCTAGGTTGAGCTAACACAATTCCAATGGTCATACTAGAAGCGTCCACATGGACATTAAATGACTTGTCCCATGATGGAAAGTGCAGAATGGGTGCGGTAGTAAGTTTTTCTATTAGTACCTAAAACGCATGCTATTGCGGTTCTACAAAATAAAATGAGCCTTTCCGCTTCAGAAATTCTTTCAAGGGTGGGGAAATTTTGGCATACCATTCTATGAATTTTCTATAATATCCTGTATGACCTAAAAATATGTGCACCTCACTTTGAATGTTAGGCACTTCCAGGCCTAAAATAACTGCAACCTTGGCTAGATCAACTAACAAACCTTCCTTGTAGATTATATGTCCTAATAGTATCCCAAATGGCGTAACAAATATGAACTTCTTGATGTTCAAAGAGATACTCAATTGTCTACATCATTCAAACATTAAGTGCAAATTGTCACAATGATCTTTCACAAGCCCATATATTGTCCAATCATCTAGGTAGACTTATAAGAATTTGTGAATAAATTCTTTGAATGCCTGAACAACTATGTGCGAGAATACAACGGGAACATTTTTTAATCCAAAGGGCATCACAGTATAGGAAAAAAATCCCCATTCAATAGTAAATGTTGTCTTTTCTTGCTCCTCCTGAGTGATCCTAACCTGATGATACCCAGAAAATCCATCTGTGAAAGAATATATTTCACTCCTAGTAACTCCTAGTATTTCCTCAGTGAATGTTGTATGGAATGGATCTGTGACGCATGTAGCATTCAGCTCCCTATAGTCCACACATATCCTAATCCACCCATCCTTCTTGATACTGGTCACCATTGGGCTAACCCATTCTTACTCATCAAGGAGCTTGATAATTCCTAATTTCAACATTTTATCAATTTCTTTTTTCACCTTTTCACACAAATTAGGATTCATTCTATAAGGTCTCTTTCTAACTGGCCATGTACCATCTTTAAGTTTGATATTCATTTCAACAAGTGATTCATGCACACCTTTAATTTCATGATATCCTCGAGGGAATAAGTCCTAAAAATCCCTGAGTAACTCGATGATATTTTCTACTTCTGAATCTGACCAGTAATCTGCAATTATGGCCTCCTTAGGCTCAGCGTCTGAACCTATATTTACCTTCTTTGTCTTCATGGGTTCATGGTAGGTGCGCGTAACCTTGTCTGCAATGTCCAAGACCTCGCACACCCCATGTGAATGTTCAATATCTAGGTTCTCCACTTCCTCGTCATCCACAATGTAAACCATCTTGCCTTTCTCTTTCTCAAGGCAAGCGCATTCAAGTAGTATGGAGTCCATTTCTTCTTCCTTTGAAGAACATTCTTTGAACTTTGTCTCACTAAATAATTCCTGAATATGCTCTTATGCTTTGCACTTTCTCCCATAGTTAAGTGTTTGACAAATTTTAATGCCTTTGCTACAGGAGGTTTAGTCGAGAAGTAGTCAAAACTATAGATCATACCTGCAGTCAAATCTTTCCAGTTTCTAGTTTCTCGATGTAGTTTTGCATATACATACCAAGTGTGTGTGCATCCTTATAGTGTATAATACAATTTATGTACCCAAAGTGAAGGTGGTCATGCTTCCCGTCCTGCTATCTAGAGTATCTCACACTCTTGAATGTGATGCTGAATAGGTTGATCACCGTGATAAGTGTAGATTTGCGTAGGTGCATTGTTCCTTAAAAACCTAGTAGACAAAGCTATTCCAACATCTTCTTAGTTTATGAGACTATCTTTGTGGACTAAACACTAGTGTGCTGATATCCCGCGCATTGTATATACTAACATATCCTGTCTCTTAACTTGATCCATCCACTGTGTTTCCATGGCCTTCAAAAATGCAGGGAGATATTATATCCCTGTATACCAAGGTACTGTGTTGCCTATCCGTCGAACCGAGCGAAGTCTATTCTTGTGTGTAACTCCACTTTTCACCTTGCCTCCTACTAATTTATATGTACAATGAGCCCAATTTTCACAAGAAATACTCATAGTATCACTAATAGAATGAGAATCATCCCACTGGAGGATACCTTCTTTTGATGGCTCATCAACCTCTGGGTCCTGAATAACGTGTAAGTAAAATTTGTTTAAATCCTCCTCACTTAGAGGTTCAACATATGGCATAGAATTTCCATCTATCAAAGGTATCACAACCCTCTCCTCCTTGTTTTCAAAGATGACATAGCCCTTATTGAATCTCAAGTCAGCGTTATTTACATAACACCAAGGGTGTCTAAGTAGGGATGAAAAATTATCTTCTTCTTCAAGTGTTAATACCTCAAAATCCCTAGTGAACTTGGCCCCTTGGATAGTGATAGATGCATCTTTCAAAATTCCTATGGGTGTGGCCTTAGTTCGGTTTTCCGTGAATAACACATTAGATGACGGATGCAATGGAGGCCTCCCCATTTGTACCCATGTATCTAATGCCAACACATTTACATCCGCACCTGTATCAATCAATATGTTTCTCAACAACCACCCATCCATAATAGCATTCAAAGTAATTTCTTTATCATAGTCAATGCTATCAGGGGGAATATTTGCATGCAGAATTTTCCATCTGGTCTCAAGACTTACGCGCAAAGTGTTCCCTTTTAACAAACTTCCTAATAGTGGAATAATGTTCTTGTGGTGCAACATCTTGCACACCTCTTGCAGATCATCGATATCCATTTGGACAATCTCTGATGTATTCTTTTGATCCTTTAAGTATTGTATCTCACCCTTAAGATTCCTTAGTACTTCCATGGTATCCTGGTAAAATTCCTTTTGATGAGTAGGATCTAGGTATGTCACATGCAAAAACTCCACCTTGGTAATCGTAGGCTTCTGGTGCAATGCCTCTCTTGAACATGCTACTTTAGCACATGTAGTAATATTCATTTTCAATGCCTTAGGGCCTTCTGTTATCTTGGGCATCCATTGGTCTTCTACCACGCACTAGATTCTAACCATCTTGACACCTTTATTTTCTTTCTTATGCTTCTTACTCAAATTCTCATACAAGTCCGAGCACTCTTTCTAGCTATGGCTCTTTCCATAGAAAGAACATGTAATATTTTGAGGACATTAGTGCCTGTAGTGGTCAGGAGATCCACACGTATAACACATTCCACGAGGGAAATATCATCTTCCTCAACCTCAGCCTCATCCTCCATATCCACCACGATATCCACGTCCCCTTCCACGTCCTCCTTCAAAATTCCCCTCATTCCTGTGATAGCGCATTTGATTATGATCTTGATACTGGTGCTCATTCTTACCCTTATAACTATCTGTTATACTTGTCTATCATATTGCAATGTCTATAGCATCCTTGATCTGACCAATCAATTAACAATCCTCAATATCATGGGTCATGGACCTGTAAATCTTGCAAAAGTAAGATACATTCCCCCTTATCATGCACTGTAACAAAGGATAGTGACTAGCATCATGATTCAAATGGAAAATTTCATAGTCTAGTAGTAATGAGCATACAGATCTACGAGGTCATCTATCTTTGCTGTGACCTTCCAATTTACAATCTATACACAAAATTCCTGAGTGTGTTTCATGGGCTAAATTTACTGAAAAATTCTCTAACTACTTTACCATAGCTGCAATCTGTGCTTCTAGAAATGGGATAATGGCAGTGTCAATGCTCCCAACAGCCTCAACATGCAAAGTTGCTTCCAGTTCTTTATGCAGATCCGTGTATGTCTTATGTGAAAACACCCTTCTAAAAGGTGTAATCAACCCTTCAATGAACCATTATGCATATTGGATAGTGTGAATATCATAAGATAGCTTAGAGAGAAGTGTCTTAAAACAAGCATCATACTCACGTACACTCTCAGTAGTTCCTTGTTTGATATCTTTGAGCACACTTATACTATTTTTCTCAAATTTAGGGATATGGAACTCTTTCAAGAAAGCATCTCTCAATGCTGCATAATCCACACAAGTTTGATCAGGTTCAAACTTCCTATACCAGCTGTGTGCATGTCCCTGTAATGTTATGGAAAATTGACACGCCTTTCACTTAATACTCATGATCCCTTTAGCATGCCACAAGATTTCACACATATGCACATGTTCAAAACCATCCTCTATACCTCTATACTCTGGGAGATGAAGAGACATCTCCATATAAATATTCTGTGGTTGTTGCAGACCTTTACCACCAGATCCAGAACCTCCTGTGTTACCTCTACCTCCAGAACCACTATATCCACCAGAACTAGAGCCATATATTCCTCCTGATCCTCCACCTATAGTTGAAATAGGAATTGTAGATGTACTCCCTTGTGTCCCGATAATATTACTATATAGAACCCCTACAGTTTGTGAGGTAGTTCAACTTCTAGAGGTGATTCCAACATTCTGTGCACTCACATTATTTACAGATGATACGCCTAAGAATGCTCCTCAAAAGGACATTGAAGCTGTTTGTCCTACCATTGATGTACCTAATCCCTGACTTAATCCTACTTTCATACTTCCCAAGTTAGTTTGTTGGTTAATTGTTCTACTAGATACTAAAAAACCAAGCACAAAGGCTAGGTCACTAGTTTAATTAAGATGCATGCTTGCAGCCCAAGTAGTCTCTATTGGCACACTTTTGTGTGAGGCAGAGAAGGGATCTCTATCATGCTTTCCAAGATGGGGGAGTCCCTGATGCTCTGGCTCCACGTATTCTACGTGAGCTGTAAATTCTTCACGAGCCACCTCTCTCCTCCATACCATACTCTCTGCAAGTTGCAACGGAACATTTCTTCTCTATCTTCCTCTCGTGCACCTCATTATACTTAAGCCACCTTTCCTCTCTCTCTTTATTTGTCGCTATATTTTCCATATTAAACCAAACTTGTTCCTACCGTCGTGCATGATGAAGTTTAGTTATGCATCGATTTACTCTCTAGGTTCAAAGTTACCATTAATATCTTGATCACCAGTGGATTACTGTGTAAATATGTTCCTCTTGGATACCGCAAAAATTGGAATTCAGCTACCTCTGCGCAAGAGTACATTGAAATTGAATATTCTAGAATATAATTGTTTAGAACACCATGCGAGTCTAGATTAGATCAACATCATAAATGGCCTAAAATTATTCCTATGTCTAGACAAGTGCATGATACCTCCAATTCCTCTAGGATACATAAGCAATAAGCCAATCGTATAGTTCTACTGGAAAGATAGTGAAAAATCTCTCATGTAAGTTGTCATATAGGTTATGTTCTACCCAAGTGCATGTGTTAAACTCAGATCCACTCCTTAACCGTCATGCATATTCTTCCTCCAGATCGTGTATCCATTCCTCAATACTTGCTAGAGTTAACCGGTACATCTTCATCACGAACCATCCTGAAACAAACTGAAAACGAGGTCCTAGAAATTGATGTTATTGATGCAGCCTAGAATTTGCAAGATAACACCCTAGTCACGCTGCCATATCACTCAGCCTAGACTGAGCGCTCACCCGAAGCACACAAAGGTACAAGGTCCCTCTGTAGGGTTTCTATAACAGGATGTTAACATGATGAAGCAAGAAACATATAGATTGACAACTACTCTATCATTCTTCAATGCATGCTACCCACATATCTATGAAATAAAAAACTTAAACAGTAATCATGGTTTTACCATTAACATGCACTGCTCAATTACACAGAATGACGCTTAGATTTAGCCAATATATTCCATCTATTAGTAAATACAAAATCTCATTACAGTATTGTCAATCTATATCAATGTGTGTATGGATCTGATACACACATTCATACATCCAGAATCATACATAAACCACTCTCTTTGATACATCTCTATCTACTATGCACCTAACGTCATATATATAGGGTGGGGAATTTTCCTTCACAGCTTAACTATTCCAGAAATAGGTCATATGCTATTGATAGCCACACGTCATTTCTAATCATAGCCACACATGTAAGTGCGCTATTTATAGTCCTCTTGTAGTTTAACTGAAGTGTCAATTCTATTCTTAGCTTGTCTTCATGCATAGAAACTTTGAACCTCTTCTCCAAATATAGAAAATGCATGGACCGCATGTCTCTGCATCTTTGATGTGGTCCACATGCCATCTTGCAAAAATAGATCCTCATGCTCAAAATTAGAAAATTCTTGAAATCCAAACTTTCCTTCTGCACGCAGGTCCTTCCTATCCTTCTACACCATTGGTTCTGGGCCATCTATCCTGTGAAGATTTGTCATGTGATTTTAGAAAAGTATTCTTTGATCAACAGTTATTAGAGGATTAATTGTAACAAAGATGTAATCATGGTAATGATGTGTTGTGGGGTTGCCAATCCTTGAGTTCCTTTTCTTGTAGTAGGGTTATTGCTAACATTCATTCATTGAAGAAATTGTGTCATAAACTTGTATATGGTGTTTTCATGTGTCTATGTGATTCAGTGACTTATGTAAGTGTCATATGTGTTGTTGAGTTTTCCTTACTTGGAGTCCTTGTGCCATTGTGTAGTGAGAAATGTAAGTCAAAAATATATATATCCTGGTATTTTACTATTATATTTGTTTTTGTAAAATGTGGGTTTCAAATTTTGTATCAGAGTGGAGGTTCATGCTCTTGAACCTCTAGGACAGAGTGGAGTTGTGATGTTTTCTCATGGTGGTGGTAGAGATTGGAAGAGTAATGTGATATAAGCGTGATGTGAACTATGTCATAATTGTGATATTTTGAATGCACATGTTGTGTATGTCACTTAGTGCGTATTTGTTATCATGTTGATGTGCTTGTGATGAGATTATTCTCTCTCCTTTTCATGGATTCTATGAACAATTGATGTGTGATGTACCACCTTATTGTGTGTGGAAAATAATTTTATTGTGGATTATAGAGTGTTGCAGAATTTTACCATTTTGTGATAGGAAGGTGTATTGATGTATTACATGAATTTTTTTTTGTAAAGTGAATTGGATTCTATCGTGATGTCATCACTATGTTGTGATGAATCATGTGTGTCACCATGTTGTAATCGGAATTGACTATATATTGTAAGGTTAGACATTATTTTCCTCATATGTATAATTCATGTAATATGTGATGGTTCATGTCGTGATTTAGGGGCATATGGTGAGTGTATGATCCCTAGTGTATAGTGTTGCACTTTGGATGTAAAATGTGGTAATGTGATGTATCATAACTTGTGAAAGTAATGATTTTTTTATACCTTGTATATATACCACGCGTAAGACGCTATGGTTAATGTGTGTGAATCACCATTTTTTTAGTGATGTAGTTATATGTTATGTTGTGGACCCTACACTAACCGACCCTAAGGGAAATCAGTAAAATGTGTATGTTTGGAGTGAGGAAATGTGTACCGTTGACTAGTCACTCGAGCCGAGTACGAGATAGGAAGTGGAGCCTCACATAGGCTGAAAACCCAGTTTTGTTCATTTGGTATGTGTGTCACTTTCTAAATGGGTGTCATGCATATTATGTTTTGTAGACACCTTAGGCTCAGTAGATGGATACTTGCAATCCTTTCTCTCTCCTGATATGGTTATCGTATCGAATAAACCTATGTAACTTTGACTATGTTGAGCCTTTTCGAAGTGGTGGTGGGATGATTCAGATAGAGATGATGACAGTCATATTATTGATATGATATTTTATGAGCTGAGGCTCGATGTTCTGAGTGCTAGCAACTCATTGATTACCCCTAGTTGGTGGCCGTATAAGGCCACATAGTTATGGTGATGTGTTATTTCTGTACATTTATTTTATTCGTAAGTTGAAAACTTTCCCTTTTCTTGCTAGAACCAACAATTTTATTGATTGACACGTTATTATATTTTGGGCATTTATTTGGTTGATCCAGTAAAGAGGCATACTTTTGCACTAATTGTGGCTATTTGGCCATTTGTTTTTCTTAGATTTAAAATTTATTTTTAAGTTTAAAAATCTTATAGCCTTGCCCAAGAAATTAGATCTTGCCACTTAGCATTTGAATGGTTTTTTATGTTTGTTCTAATGTCATAATGTGTTTGAATAGGGTCATGGGATTCACCATGGAGTGGTGGGACCTATGGACCCACTTAGTTGTATGGAGGTATGCCCTAAGGAGTTACAGATAACTAGTGGGTTATTGAACTACGAGTTATTATGTCACTTGGGTTAGAGGTATCTGGACTCTATTCGCTTAGGGCTATACGGTGACCGACCTCTTTTGGGGAGTGAAAGGGAAAATTTATCTTTATTTTAACACTTGAGGGAGGCATAAGAGACTTGAGGGAGGCATAAGAGATTTTTGTGGGTGTGATTGATGTTTTGGTAGGCATATGGAGTTGTTTTTTGATGTTTTTGGAGGTTTATGGTGTTAGTGGTATGATTTATGTGTATCTTGTGAGTTTGATTATGTTTTGTGATGTTGATGATTAATTCTCCTCATTATTGGTATGATTTTGTTTCCATCTTGGCCCTATATAGCTACAATTATGGGTTTTAGTTGTGTGAAATACATGTATATGTTCATGTTGGGAATTCCATGTTGTTGTAGTCTACTTATGTTATGAGTACCTTTATGTAAAAAGCATGTGTGAAAAGTACTTTTTTGTAAGGGTTATGTATATTCTTTCTACAGTTCATTTAAGTTCTTGTGATGTGATACAGTACTACAAATATGTAGCAAGATGTATCATGGGTTGTTTGTGTTGTGTTGAGTTTTGTGTGACATCTTGATGTCAGTTACTATTGGGCACCCACAAACATAAAATAATTTAAAATTTTAACAAATAATATTAAGAGCTTGAGATTAATAAATATTGTTAAAGGAAAAGTGTAATCTATAAATTGAGCAATAGGGGTGGAAGCATGATTATATTTATTAAACTCAATCAATCATCATTACAATCGAGTGCTACAATTCTTATAGGAATTGAACAACCATGTGCAAATAAAAAAATAGGTCATACAGGTAAAACAAACTCACAATAGCTTCCAATATTACATCTGGGAAGCACAAAAATACAACCAAATAATTATATTGTTAAAACAATATAACAGCTCCCGTATTGTTCAAATACAAACAATAAGATGGTTATAATTAATATAACCATATAGTATTAATAAATAACCTAACTAATATGCAATGCATAATTAATTAGGATAATAATAATATTTTATCCTAACATTTTCCCCCTTAATTGTGCATTGTCTCAAGGTATGAGGAGAAGAATTCTCTAAACAACTCGAACTTGTCACATGCAAGTGACTTCGTGAAGATATCTACTTGTTGTTCAGCTGTTAGATAAAATTATTCTCAAATTAGTTGATTTTATTTTGGCTCAATGTCCAAGCAATAGATTGATTGCCAAGGTGAAAATTGCTAATAACTACATGTTCTCTTTGAGAATCAAGCAACACATACAATTACCTCCACCCCAAGTAAATACTCTAGTGAGTACTCAAATACTCATATTGCTCACTAAAGTGAGTCCTTCCATCCACTAAAATTTTGCAATATTCGAGTCTACAACTCCAAATCAACTAATTCTTTCCTCAGTAAAATCTTCCTTTATATTAAATAATTTATAAAATTATAACCAAATCCCCATCATCCTCTTCCCATTCATCCTCTTGCTCCAACAAGATCTATAGAAATGTGAACTTTGGGCCACAAATACCCCCACTATGATATCTGTTGAGGCCCTAAATCATGTTTTTTTCACAAAAAATGTTTAAAATATAGTTCAATCTCTCACTAAGATGAGGCCTCTCGTTACTACAAATTACAATGGAAAATCCTTACAAAAAATCATAACATGGGTTAAAATTTGGTCTCAAGTATCAGTAAATAGTCGATAAAGAGTCACCTCCAAATTAGAGTTTGCATTAGTCTCCACTATGTTTACAAAAATAAAAAATGAAAAACCCAGATAAGCCTTTGGCGAGGCAACCCATTTTATAAGAATGTGGGACTGACGGGTGACTGTTGTGATTCAGTCTTCCATTTGCCTAGGACTTAATTGAGCATGAAGATTTTAACCTTCCATGCTGAGTCAATCTTGGAAAACTGGTTATCTCTTGACAAAGATACCACATGCATGAATAGTTTAACCTTCTAAAGATGCGACACGGCCTTTGAAGGTCGAGAATTCTTTAAATGGCCGAAATTGCAAGGAAAACATTACCAACTGGTGCACATTGTGGGGAAGGTTTTTCTGTGGCCATGTGAACGGCCATTTAAGATGAAGAGAGCAAAACATCATAGAAACTAGTATAAATAGCAGTTGCATCCATGTAGTCTTGCATCAAGTAGCCTAAGCAGAAGATGGTACGAATGGATGAAAATATTTTCAAATGCATTGCCCGAGCATTGATTCATTTTGCAGCACATGGAAGCCAGACATCGACAATGTAATGGAAAGACTCTCTGCTATATATTCACAAAGACATGTATGAAGATTATCAAAATATCGAGAATAACATCAATATTCCACCAGAAATTTGAATGGATCTCACTGAAGTATTTGAAAGTTTGAATGCAGGCTTTGGAAATCCTCCAACTCTTCCGCTGTCTTGAAACAGGGGATGATCGCATCTGCCGATGTCATATAATAAACTCATGTGGTCCAACATGACTAGTCATACCAAAAGTCGTAGTAGTTTCTGACTTTGGATAAGATCTATTATTCACCTTGGTAGTACCTCAAACTAGTTGAGAAAATAGTTGGGATCTCCTCCTATATCAACTCATTTCTACATATTTTGAGGTAGATGGACAGTATGCATGTGTGTAGTTTTTTGTATTGTTTCAAAGTGATAATATGGATTGTCAATTTTGTTCGTAGCATTGTTAAGATTGCTATTTTTTTCTGTTATTCAGTTTATGTGAATATGTTGTTTTATGTGAATTCATTATTTGAAGTGGTAATCTTGGAAGCCAGATTGAGTTTTAAGTCGAAGTGATCTTTCAAGGCCAGATGGTTTTGTTTTATCTCATGTTATCCTCCAAGCACATAGACAAGAAATGCCACTAGATCAAAATAAGTAGAAGAGAAATGCAAAAGAAAGAAATACAGAAGAAACATAAGAAATCTAGATTGTCGAAGTACCACCATTAGATTATATAAAATATTCAATCAGTATCAAAGCATGGTTTGGTTTGTAGTTTTGTATTTTAGATCTCTCTAACAATTGATGATAGCAAACTATAACTCTCTTCCGATTCCATAATTTTGTAGAATTGACTATGATTATTCGAGCATGAGAATGATGAATATTTTGATACAAAAAGACTTGTGGGATGTTTTTGAAGGCCCTTATAGAGTGCTAAACTATAGGGCTAATGTTGCAGTCATTGACATAGAATCCAAGAGGAAAGCAAAGAAGAAGAATTAACAAGTTTTGTTTCATATAAAAAAAGCTACAGGTAAGAGACTATTGCAATGAATTGTAGGAGCAATGAAAATGAATGAAGCGTGGAAGAATCTACAAGAATATTACCAAGGGAGTGATGAATAAAAATGGGTTTCAAAGCTATCAAGGAGAAACTTCAGATTTTTCATAGATCATAGAAGATATAGTTAAAATACCAACAGAGGGAAACACCCCTAGGTTTTCTTTTAAACATAGAACTCTATTAACTTTTATTCATCAGTGGTGTAGAGATTAGTTTAAGAATATGTGTTAACGGATAAGAAAATAGATGATACAATAGAAAATGGTGTTAATAATGTGCAGTCTCAGAGTTTGCAATATTTCAAGGTCTAGGAAAATGTGCTATCAACTAGTCCTTTAGAAGGTTGGTTATGTTTTCATACTTCATTTAATATCCTGACATTGAAATGATCGGTGTTGACAAGCTATATATATTCTAAAGTATTGTCATGTAACATTGGAATTAAACTATGAAGATTCTACAATCTAGTTAGGGACTCAACATGAATTGTGAAGTTTGAAGTTTTATATTCTCTGAAATTTGAAATTTGAAGTTTTATATTCCAAAAAAAAATCTACAAGTATAATTATACAAATTTCTAGCTCACCCCTTTGTAGATAGAATTCGACGACCATGTGGTTTTTTTTTGTTTGAATTATTTCCATTCTAGTAACTATTTAGTGGGCATGCTTTTTGGTTGTTAAAATTTTAAATTCTATACGGAACGTTTTTGTATTTTAGAAGGTATCAACGTATTAGAAATGGATTGAATATATTTATCCATTCTTGTGGCCTCTTTCTTGTGGACTAGAATCTTGTATTTATTTATGTCATTTATATATCATTTTGAATCTTGTGGACTCAACATAAAATAGGGGATGATTGCATCTACCGATGTCATATAATAAAATCATGTGGTCCAACATGACTAGTCATACCAAAAGTCCTAGTAGTTGCCGACTTTGGATAAGATCTATTATTCACCTTTGTAGTACCTCAAACTAGTTGAGAAATTATTTTGGATATCATAATATATAAACTGATTTCTACTCATTTTGAGGTAGATGGAAATTATGCATGTGTGTGTTGTGTGTAAATTTTGTTTTGTTTCAGAGAATTTTAACGATATTATGGATTTCCAATTTTCTATCTAGTATTGTTAAGATTGGTATCTTTTTATGTTATTTTGTTTATGTGAATATGTTATTTTATGTGAATTCATTATTCAAATTCAAATTGAGTTTTACATTGAAGTGATCTTTCAAGGCCAGATGATTTTTTTTTATCTCATGTTGTCCTCCACATACATAGACAAGAAATGCCACTAGATCAAAGCATGTAGAAGAGAAACACAGAAGAAAGAAATGCAAGAGAAACATAAGAAATCTAGCATGTTGCAGTGCCACCATTAGATTAGATTAAATCTTCTATCAGTATCAGAGCATGGTTTGTTTTGTAGTTTTGTATTTTAGACCTCTCGAACAATTGATCATGGCAAACTCTAACTCTCTTCCCATTCCATGACTTTGTAGAATTGACTATGATTATTGGAGCATAAATATGACGACTCATTTGATATGGAAAGACTTATGGGATGCTGTAGAAGACCTCTATAAAGAGCCAAACTATTAGGCTAATGTTCTAGTCAATGACGTAGAAAACAAGAGGAAAGCTAGAAGAAGAACAAACAATATTTGTTTCATATTTAGAAATCTCTAGGTAAGAGAATATTTCAATGAATTGTAGTTGCAATGATAACCAAGGAAGCTTGGAAGACTCTACAAGACGGTTACCAAGGTAGCGACCAAGTCAGATTGGTTTCAAATTTATCAAGGAGAAAGTTTGGATTTTGCATAGATCATAGAAGATATAATTGAAATACCAATAGAGGGAAACATCCCTAGGTTTGCTTTTAAACATAGAACTCTATTAACTTTTATTCATTTGTGGTGTTGAGATTAGTTTAGGAATATGTGTTAATGGCTAAGAAAATAGCTGATACAAAATAACATGGTTTTAATAATGTGCAATCTCAGAGTTAGCAATCCTTAAAGGTCTATGAAAATGTGATATAAACTAGTCGTTTAGAAGACTATTTATGTTTTCACATTTAATTTAACTTCCCAACATTGAAATGCACAGTGTTGCCAAGTTGTATATATTCTACATTATTGGCATACAACATTGGAGATAAACTATTAAGCTTCTACAATCTAGTTGGGGACTCAAATTGAATTATGAAGTTTTATATTCACTAAAATTTTAAATTTTAAATTTGAATTTTATATTCCACAACAAAAAATTTACAATTATAATTATAGAAGTTTCTAGCTCACCCCTTTCTAGAGAGACTTTGAAGACCTTGTGGTTTATTTTTATTTATTTATTTCCATTCTAGTAACTAAGTAGCGGGTACATGTTCTTATTGTTATAATTTTAAATTCTATATGGAACGTTTTTGCATTTTAGAAGGTATAAAAGTATTAGAAATGAATTGAATATCTTTATCCATTCCTATGGCCTCTTTCTTCTGGACTAGAATCTTGTATTCGTTTATGTCATATAATAAACTCATGTGGTCCAACAAGACTAGTCACACCAAAATTCGTAGCAGTTGCCGACTTTGGATAAGATCTATTATTCACCTTTGTAATACCTCAAACTAGTTGAGAAATTAGTTGGGATCTTCTCCTATAACAACTCATTTCTACTCATTTTGAGGTAGATGGAAATTATGCATGTGTGTGTGTGTGTGTGTGTGTGTGTGTGTGTGTGTGTGTGTGTGTGTGTGTGTGTGTGTGTGTGTGTGTGTGTGTGTGTGTGTGTGTGTGTGTGTGTGTGTGTGTGTGTGTTGTGTGATTTTTTTTTTTATATATAACTAAAAGGGACATGATATGTGGGAGGGGAGGAAGAGGTGACTTGGAAAGAGACATTAAAGGAAGAAAAATTGAATCATACCTAGAAAAATTAGTGGTAGTTGTTGACTTTAGATAAGATGCATTATTCACCTTGGATAAGATGTATTTTTCAAGTTTGTAGTTGAGAGTTTAGTTGGTAGTTGATAGTTTAGAAGAAAAAAATATTGAAGAAAGGAATACAAAAGAAGCATAAGAAATCTAGAGTTATCAATATTAACCTTTACTTTAAGACTGTATAATATTAATGTATGTTATATTTCTAGCCAAATCCAAGTCTGAGAGCATCAAATTTAATGTCATTGTTTTTAGCACAATCAAAAACCAAATGAGAAAATTAACACCAGCAAAAGAATAATATTTTATAATTCAAATAAGAGCTAGAGAGAACACATTTCATGTTTGAACAAAAAATGTCAGTTAGTTTAACAATCAATTCATTGGTAAAAAATGTTTTATATTTTATGAGTCTTTAGAAGGAAGAAGGGAAACATATTCTACTATGTATACTCACTACGGAAAAAAAAAAGAAATAAAATATTCACATGTTATATTGAAAGAGCTTTTGGAATATTTGTGAAGCACATCTATGTGGTTGTAGAGGAGGTGTAACCCTTATCTGATGTTCCAGAATATGCAACATCATTTCACACTTCTATTTAACTTTCCAACATTGAAATGGTTGGTGTTTCTAAGTTATATATTCTATATTACTGGCATATAACATTGGAGATAGACTATAAAACTTCTACAATATAGTTTGGGACTCAACTTAAATTTTGAAGTTGTATATTCTCTGAAATTTGATGTTTGATATTCAACCAAAAAAATAATTATACAACCTTCTAGCTCACCCCTTTCTAGAGATACATGAAAAACCATGGGATTTTTTATTTTTTTTAAATTATTTCCATGTATTATATAGTGGGCAGGTGTTCTAATTGTTGCAATGTTACATTCCATATGGAACACTTTTTTATTTTAGAAGGTATAAAAGCATTAGAAATGGATTGAATATTTATATCCATTTTTATGGCCTCTTTCTTTTGGAATAGAATCTTGTATTCATTTATGTCATTTCTAATTTTGGATCTTATATTTCTCTCTCCCATTTGTTAGCTTCTTTTACATAATACCAATGTTGTCAGTTTTTATATCATATTTGGAGGAGGATGTTGATTATTAATGGCATCAATATTTAATTATTCCCTTTGGTTTGTTAATTTTCATCTCACAGAGTATGTAAAGTGATTTTCCATATTAGATAAAAAAATATTGAATTCTAAGGCATGTGCATGTAACATTTTCCTTGATTGTGTATCCTCCTTGATGAGTAACATTGTCAATGTATCATTTTAGGCTTGTTTGTGATGTTCTTCACTAGGATTCAAATGGATTAATAAATTTTGAAATATTTTATGTAGCTATTTATTAAAAGGCCAAGTAGTATCCACTCCATACTATTGAAATATATTTTTAATTACCTTATCCCACAAGCCCATTAAATTTTAAATATTATCCTAACATGTATGTTAATAAAGAGGATTTATTATTTGTAAAATATTTTGCAAATATAAAGGCATGTAAAAAGGGGGTGAATGGAATTGAAAATAGTGTGTTATCTAAAAATAAAGGTGTTAGGCTATGTGGGAGGTGAGGAGGAAAAATAAAAGGGAACAATTGATTCGAAGGTGACTTGGAAAGAGGCATTAAAGGGATAAAAATTGAATCATACACAACAAAAATATTCCACATTATTTTTTACTTCTCTTTAATAATTTTAGCCGTCTAGATCTCTAACACATGGATACCACTAACTTAGATATTGACCATAAGTTTACCTCACCACCGATATGAGATAAGTGTCCATAATGGGCACTATCATTCACAACATACTTTAAGATTTTTTTTTTACCTATGTTTTACCGCAGGCCAATCTTAGACATCTTTCCAAGATCAGTGTTACCTCTGACCATATAATTTCAATTTTTTTTTTCAAAACTATGCTGACTACAATTTATGGAAAATGGAGAGGATCAGTGGCATCATTAACCACAATCCTTTTAGGTTTTTTAAACTTGTGCATGAAAATTTATTAGCTTTTTTGTATGTCATTCTTGGAAACATGTCAAACACCACTGTAACGTTGTCTTTAACACTTTCAGAATTTGATTTCCATGTAAAAACTATGTGACTCTTTGTTATTCTAATGGAAGACACTTTTCATCCATTGGTGAAATTATGAATGACATAGCCTTGAAATTTTGATCTTGGTGTAATAGTCAACACTTCATAAGGTTGATAATAGAAATTTACTAAAGATCTATGCAGTACAATTTAGAAGGATTTGAATTTTTGATTAGCTTGTTTTAAATTGTAAACTCTCATATTCTTGACATACTTATCATGGATACTTGTCCATAATAGATGTTTGGCAAACCCACAAGCCTTTATGTTTTTTTATTCTTGTGCAAATCTCAAAATTAATTGTGTCTAATGGAATTGAAAATAGTGTGTTATCTAAAAATAAAGGTGTTAGGCTATGTGGGAGGTGAGGAGGAAAATAAAAGGGAACAATTGATTCGAAGGTGACTTGGAAAGAGGCATTAAAGGGATAAAAATGAATCATACACAACAAAATATTCCACATTATTTTTTTACTTCTCTTTAATAATTTTAGCCGTCTAGATCTCTAACACATGGATACCACTAACTTAGATATTGACCATAAGTTTACCTCACCACCGATATGAGATAAGTGTCCATAATGGGCACTATCATTCACAACATACTTTAAGATTTTTTTTTTACCTATGTTTTTACCGCAGGCCCAATCTTAGACATCTTTCCAAGATCAGTGTTACCTCTGACCATATATTTCAATTTTTTTTTTTTCAAAACTTTAACTCTGAAAAACATGTCAGTAGACTTAGTAAGACCTACCAATAAGTATATGTATGGATATATACACACATTTGTGTATATATACATCTATATGCATATGTGAGAAAACTATTATTGATATAACAAGAATAAAAAAATATATTCTAAGATTTTAATCATTCAGAGATCTTTTGAGCAGATAGTTACCTAATAAAAATGATTTCTTCTCCATAATAAAACAAAATATAAAGGGGTGAATAAACCAACATAACGTGAGAGCTTGGTGTAAGACAATATAAACAAAATTTGTAAAAAGGATATTTTAAACCCTACTAAACAAATATAAATCTGAAAACAATGAAATGAGGAAGAGAAATTCTCCCATTATAGGATTTGTGATATCCCCTTCAAAATAGTTTCAGCCAAAAATCCCTTTCATCAAATCTTCCTCCTTTCTACATCTTGACCTGTGTAAATGGAGGCACTTAGGGTATAAAATGAGTAATATAGTTTATATAAGAATATTTAGGGCTTATGGAAATGACCAAGATCCAAGGGAGAGGGTTAAATCAATCATATGGATGTGATTCAATCCTCCTCCCTTATTAATCTAAGAATGAACCCTATAATGTTTTGATTATATTTTATACATGGAGCCCTTAAAGAGATATTCATGTATGTGGGGAAGTTATTTAGTTGGAGATGTTTAATTATTGATTTTTATTATTTAAGTTGCTTATAGGCACTTTTAGTAAGTGTGGAATGTATAATTGTTTTATTTAGGAAGTATAATTAATTAAACGTATTCAATTTTAATTTAATTATTTTAAGGAGGTATGTGGTTATTAAAAGGAGTTTGGATTTTAATTAAAAAGTGTTAGGGGACATTTAATGTTTAATATGGATAAAACATTCTTATGTTAGAAATTTATAAATATTATCTTAGAAATTATATTTTATCCATGATTTATTTAGTATCATAATTAAAGATGGAGTAATCAATATAGTTAAATGTAATTAATTTAAGGGAAGATGTGTTTGTTAACTAATCAAGCCTTATTATCTAACATTAATATAATCGATATTTAATTAACACACTAAGCCTTTCAAAAAATACTTTTTTTGACGTAATCTCCTAGTTGTTTGTTGGTGGTTGACATGGCAATTTTTCAAGAGTCACACTTTGGTGTCATAGCCATGGGTTCAGCACTTGGACCCTGGGTGAACATGGAAGCACAACAGAAAACTAAGTGCAACTAACCTAGAACACTTGAAATTATTTCAAATTTGAAACATAGAAAAATTAGTAAACTCAAACACACCTAGAATAATATACTAACTCTCATTTTATATTTGTAGGAGGCATAGATGAGATGATGGATCATTGCACATGGAGATAGATGTACCACCTCTAGAGTAGGAATTCATCGTTATACTACCACAGATTCTAAAGACCTTACACGAGGTCAAGCTATGATACGAGGAGGATCAGTAGAGGATGACCTAGTCGACATGATAGAGAGCCATCACAGGAGGCTCATGGCACTCCATACCATATTGGAGAGAATAAGCCAGAGAGTTCTCATGTGGACCTGGAAAGACATGACTAGGTATAGAAAGATATGGCCACGAGACACAAAGACAAATCTAGGAGCCCTAGATAGAGGGATGACCATGAGGAGTGACCCTAGGGAATAAATATGACATTATGTGATCATATTTGATAGATATCGAAGCTTCATCAGACCCAATTTTCTAGTGATACAGGAAGAATCTATGAAGAGGCTTGGTTTGGTTAGCCTGAGCAGAGGCTTCAAGTTATGTTTGTTCTCTAGCAAAACGAAGGATCATGTTGTTATCCATTTACTGAGAGACGAGGCTGGTATTTGGTGGAGGACATAGGAGCAGAAGATCCACCTAGATTCAGATTTAGTGACATGGGAACTCTTTGAGGAGCATTTCTGTAGTAGTTATATTTCCAAGTGGGTCATCTAGCATTGGATCTATGAGTTCCACAATCTATAATAGGCTAGCATGATAGTTGCGGAGTATGATAGTAGGTTCTTGGACCTAAATCAGTATGTGGATTACATGCAGGATGAGTAGATTAGGATTCATAAGTTCACCAGGGGCTTAAACTTTGATTTAGGAGGGGAAGTACGCATGCATTGTCCATAACTTTAGTTAAGGTTGTTTAGGAGGCCTATATTGCAGAGGAGAATAGGGGGAACACGCAACAAGAAGGACACATGGTGAGGAGTCGTATCTAGTAGTTATAGGCCAATTGATCAAAGGTGGTAAACCCTCCCCCTCGTGGAAGGCATGAATCCACATAGTCTTCTTTCAAACCGTAGCCACAAAAGTAGTAGCAATAATAGACTCACCCAATTTTCAAACCTCCACAGAGATATGATGCTATGAGAGGGAGTAGTATGGGACCTCTAGTTAGGGAACCCACTAGGATGCATGGGGCTTCCAGAGCCCAGTCAGGAGGAATTCATCCACAACGACGACATACATCCGTAGTAGGATATTTAGGTTCTACAACATAGAATCCCATAGCACCAAGAGGAGTCAACAGTCATTGGAGAGGACCAGGTAGTTGTTATGGACGTGGTGTACTGGGGAATAACTTGATAAATTGTCCACATAACCCTAATAATAAGGGTAAGGGTCCCATTTTAGAGTTGACATTGGGTGACATGGCTAGGAGCCACAATATTTATGCAATGATTAAGAACTTCCAGGTAGAGTATCAGGGCACAGTGATTGAGACTACATGTAGCATCTATGGTCACTCTACCTCTATTCTTGTTTGATTCAGGATCTTTGAATTCCTTTATTTATACAATCTTACTTGAGCCATTGAGGCTAGTTCCAGTTAGGAAGGGCCATAGTTGGGACATTGAGATGACTTTTGGAGCAAGGCTCTTAGTCGAATCCTTAGTCAAGGAGTGTGTCGTTGACCTAGGACCCTTCACCACAACCTTGGATCTTCGTATCCTTCCTTCAGGTTATTATGTAGTCATTTTGGGTATAAATTTACTATCTGCAGATAGCCCCTAGAGTGGATTGTTATATAAGAATTATATCTTGTGCTTATGATTTATGTGTTGTGTCGATTATAGTGGGGAATAGGAGACCCATTTCTATTCACACCATATCCACTATGCAACTTAAGAACTGCGCATCGGGAATGTCAGATGTATACTATCATACTCAGTGATAGATCAAAGGATTAGTCTTGTGCTTATGATTTATGTGTTGTGTCGGTTATAATGGAGGATAGGAGACCCATTTCTATTCACACCTTATCCACTATGCAACTTAAGAACTATGCATCAAGAATGTCAGATGTATACTATCAAAGTTAGTGCCAGATCAAAGGATTAGTCTTTTGGGCCTTCACTAGATGATCACCACATCTTGATATAATTTTCTGATGTTTTCCACAACAAGTTATTAGGCCTACCTCCCCCACATGAGATATATTTTCATATAGATTTGGTTATTGGATCACAACCTATCTCATATGCGTCGTATAGGATGACTATCTATGAGCTCTGCGAGTTAAAAATTCAGCTAGAGGTCATTTTTTAGAAGGTCCTCATCCATCCTTGTAACGCCCACTTTTAGCACACACAAAAATAATAGTATAAATATGAGGATACTTTTTTTTTTACTTACATTCCTCACTACAGAATAACACAAGGCTTTAAGTAAAGAAATTAAACAAATGCATAAGACAATTACATAAGTCATCGACTCATATATACACATGAAAACACAATATACATATCTATGCCACACTTTCCCCAATGAATGAAAGATAGCAAAGATAGCAAGGACCTAACCACAAGAAAAAATTATCCCGTGGAATGGCAAGCCCACACACATCATTTCCATAATTACATCTTAGTTACGATTATCATTCCAAGAATATACCTATGTAAGGATAATTTTGTCCTTTCTCGACCTAACGGTTCTAAAATTCATTTCACAATCAACTTACAGTTTGACCATTTAGGTTAGCTCTTTATCCCTTATGACATATTAATGATTTACATAAGTACTTGCCATATTTCAAAATGTATACAAAGTTCCTCATTCGCTCGTTCTTATGATAATATTATGCTTCCAAGATTTTTATCCAATATTTAAATTTTACCATTACTACAAAAGTTAATCTGACATGATGTCAAGGAAGAAATCTTAGGACTTGTTATCCAAAATTCACCCCTCAAGGTAAATTTGATAACATGGATCAAATTCTTTTGTCCCAAGCAATTATATTGAGTCCAGGAAAAAAGTCATGTTTTTTGGGTCCCCTCAGAATTTTCTAACTCCCCTGGCCAAAGAAGGAGAGAGCAAGTTCCGAGAAAATGTAAGAAAAATTGCAAAAACAGGCTCGGGCCAGAAAAAATCACGAAAAATGGCTAAGTCCTAGTCCTAGAAGCATTTGGGACAAGTGGGACAAAAAGACGTGGATCGGCCGAAATGAGCACAGGCGGCCCCCGGAAGCAATTGGGACATCTGGGACAAAAGTACGTGGCAGGCGTGAAAAGCCGATCTAGCCAAAAGAGAGAAAAAATTGGCTAACTGCTGAGAGGGTCGCCTTTGGGACAAGCGGGACAAAAAGACGCGAACCAGCCGGATCGGCCGAAATGAGAACTTTTGTCCCGGAACAGTTGGGACAAAAGGGCACGAACCGGCTGAACCTAGCGAATTTGTCCCAGACGGTCCGAAAAACAAATGGGACATCTGGGGCCGCAAGTGCGCGAACCGGCCGGTTCAGCCGAAATGGGAAATTTCAGCACTGTGCCAAATGGGACAAAGGGACGCGTGGGACGCGAAAATCCGAAGGAGCCGAGAGCCAACCAAATCTTGCCACGTGTCCAACGCAAAGAGGGACAAGGAAGCCCATTTCGGGCGGATCGGAGGTTTTTGTCCCAAATGGTTTGGGACATCCAGGACCAAAAGACGCGAAGGGCGCGAAAGAGCCGGCAGACCCATCGACCAATCAAATCATGACACGTGTCACAGGAAGAAAAGTCAATGTTTGGTCCGGAAACTTCAAATGGCCATAACTTTTGACTCCGGAGATTCGATTTTGATAAAATTGGACTTTCTGGAACGAGTACGACATCCTCTATGCCACAAAATATAGATTTATTATTTTTAATGAGGGTAGATATATTTAAATAAAAATAAACATATTCGGCTCCAGCCATTCAATGCTCTTTCCCGTCAAATGACAGAAAACGCCTGCCAGGCCCAAAATAGCTGCCCGCACTCAGAAGGCCATAACTTTTGCATTTCTCAAAAAAATCACACAAAATTGGTACCATTGGAATTGTGGTTCCGAGCCCGATGCACAGAAATCAAGAAATTCTATATTTGATCAGAAATTGATTGATATTTTTAAGAAAACGTGGCCGTGTTCAGAACAGTGTTTTATTTGGTAGCTGGGAGTGCAATTAAGAGGCATGGTCATCATTCCTTCTCTTGCTGCAGCACATGGGACAGCATGGGGAGCCTTTTGCAAGTAATGTATAACCATTTCACTGAATTTAATGCCTCTTACAGGTGGTTGAAGGATAGATTTCGGGATTTCCATTTTCCCCTTCTCTTCTCCTTCTCATTTTTTCTATAAATTGGAGTGTTTGGGCTCATTGTAAAAGGGGAGAGTTTTTGGGTAACAAAGCTCTATCAAAATTGCTTTATGAAGCCAGTGTGTTGCAGGCCCTTGTAGTGGACTCCTTGCATGGTGATCTAGGCCCTTATCTTGTAATAGACTGAACTGTGCATACCAGGAAGCAATAAAATACAAGTTTTTGGATGTATCTTCCCCTGCTGTGTCTTCTTGCATTCTTCTTGCCCCTTTTATCTTTCTACAATAATATTGTGTCTATTATTATGTTCTTGCAGGAATTCATTATCATTGTGTATGCTTGGAATATTATTGTGAATGCATTTTGCTAGATTATGGTGAACTGTCATCACCTCTTCTAGTGTGCACTTTGCCTCTGTATTTCACACATTTGGAGACTACTCTCCCACCCTCCTTTTCTGGTGTATCACCGCTTTAGTGTAGGCTTTCATTTTATGCATTCTCTCTCCCCGATCCCTTGGAAATTTAGATTAGAACTGTTAGCTTACCCTGCATTAGAGTAGATTGTGGCAGGTAGTTTAGGAGCAAGAACCAGCTTTCTCTGGAGGTCTATCTCAAGTAGCAAGTCCCACAACTTGGAGATAGTACCCATGTTATCCAATCACACTAGATGCTTAGAGTGATCAAACTAGAAATATGATCAACATCCAGGGGTGTTGTGATCCGGTGATAACAATGTGATTTTAGTGATGTAATTCATTATATTAATTATTTGACATTTGGGGTACGTATTTTAACCTTTATTTGTAATGGGTTGTAGTATCTTAATTAGAGCTAATTTAATCTTATCCTAAACTAAATATAGATGTGACCAAAGGAATTCATTTATTAGACTAGATTTTCTCTTGAATTTTGTGTTGAAAGTTGAGTGCTTGGGGATCTTGAGTGTTGTATACTCCACCCCTTCATGGAAATTCTAATTTGGGCTTATAAGCCAATTTTGCAATCTTGTGGGACAAGTCAAAATTGTCCCACACCTCTTAAATTGTTATGCCAACCCTACCTATGCGTTGGGGGGTAAAAATTAGACCCCATTAGGTATTTTGGGAAGAAAAAAATGTAAAATATTATTGCACTTTATTTCATGTAGTTAATTTTGTCCTTAGGAGGTGTGGCCTTGCATTGTGTGTGCAAGTAATATGTCATTTCTTCACCCAATTATTAATTGCGCTTTGGATTTTGAAGTTTTAATTGTGAGGTGGCGTTGAGGATGAGTAATGTGGCATACTACATGCATCCACCTCACCCTCCTCTCTCCCTTTTCTATTTAATCAAGTTCTTTTGCTTGATTGGGGGTTACTTCATTATTTTGTGCTCTTGCTTTTGGGAGTTAGAGGAATTTGGAAGCGATTGTGGATTTTTTGGAGCTTTTTGGTGTCTTTTTGGGCTTGAAGAAGCTTGGTGTATGGCTCTTGGATCAAGCTCTACCATGGAAATTTAAGAGCTAAACTCTTGTTAAATTCTTTCTTTTATTTTGTATACATATGTGCGTGTTTTAAGTGTTTTGCGATACTTGTTGGGTGCTTGGGTAGATTTCCTAAGTGTGGTGTAGGAGGGGACTATGGGGAGATTTCATGTAGGGAGGCATAAGAGTTTATTTCATGTTTTGGAGGGAGTTTGGGTTGAGTGTCCCACCTTGGACAAGAAATTGCTTCCATTTATTACTTGGTTATTTTGTTGAGGGAGGCATAAGACATTGTAGGGAGACATAAGAGGTTCTTGAGGGAGGCATAAGAGTGTGTAGGGGTTTTGAGATGTTTTTTTAGAGGTTTTAAGGTGTGCACTCATTTCCCATTGGGAGCCATAAGTGACCTCCCCATACGTTCTCTCTTTTGGCTTTTCATATTTGAAGCCTTGTATATTTTGTGGTTTTTCCTTCTTGTTTTGTAGTGTGAGTTGAATGTGCTTTGGATTGATGTTGAAATCTTGGATTGTGATGTGGAAGATTTTTTTTTGCCATGAGTTGAATCCATTTTCCATTGCAATGTAGTTAGGGCTTGGGGCCAACGAGGAGAATGGATTCTACTCATCATTGGAATTCTTGGTTGGGTGGAGAGTTCTGTCTCTCCCCCCTTTTTTGTGGTGATCAAATGAAGCTTTTTGGAGCTCTTATTGGTGATGTGAAATTTGGAGCTATGTTGGTATCCAAAATAAATCCTTCCTTGTGATAGAGTCTTCTTGTTATTCCCACTTAAGGTGGAAGATTGTAATATTATATTTGGTTTAAAGGAAATGTTGTATTGTAACTTGTAATATTATTTGATGAAATATCCTTGAAGAGTGGTAAAAATTCCCTTCTCCTTAAAATTGTGGTATGGAAGAAAAGAATCAAAATGGAATTCATATGTAAAAGTTTAGTTGAAAGTTGTATTGTGGGAAGAGAAAGTTTACCTTTATTGTTGTAGTTGTATGTTGAAAAGGGAAAGAAAGAAATGTGTTTATAAAGTTAGTATTGTTGAAATAGAAAAGAAGCTATAAAGGGAAAACAACTTATCTCATGGTAGTTGTTACTTTTCTCACCAAAGTGTATAGACCTTATTGAAAAGTTAGTAACTTTCATTTCACAAATTATTAAAAACCTTGTTAAAATTGATTGTATGGTTGAAAATTGTAGCTGAAAGAGGAAAGAAATAGTATATTCCATTGTGTTAATTGAAGAACATGCAAAGGAAAAATTTAGACTACCTTGTTCATTCCCTTGCATTGTTGGAAGAAAGTTTGTAAATAAAATGGAAATTGACTCTTGTAGATGTAGTTGTTATTATCAAAATAGGAAATGTTTAAATTTAGTAAATTGATACCAAAGAAATGAGTAAGTGAATTTAAACCTTGCAAATGAAAATCTTAGACATGTAAAATTAATTTTTGAATGACCATTTGAGTATCCTTGTAACTTTTGTTTTTTAGAAAAACTCAGGTTTGATGGTTATGTTTCTACGAAACAGGACCACCACCCTGTGGAGAGCAGTGGTCTTGTAACCGCCGCTCAGGAAATATGGTGGTATTAGAACTATCACTCCATAAGGCAACAGTTCATGGTTTGTCACCCAGGTAGGGCGGCGGCCCAAGACCTCCGGTCTGCTCTCGGTGGCAGTTCTGTCACTTATGGTGGAAACTTCTAGTTCCACATCTATACAAGTTCTAACTTGTAATAACTAAAATTTATGCATGTTAATTTTACTAAAGACACCTCCAAGAAACAAATAATGGAAACTGGTATAAATAGCAGTTGCATCCACATAGTCTTACATCAAGTAGCCAGATCAGACGATGGCAGGAATGGATGAAAATCTTGTCAAATGCATCCCCCGAGCATTGATTCATTTTGCAACACATGGAATCCAGCCATCGACAATGTCATGGAAATAATATCTACTATATCTTCACAAATACCTATATGAATATTATCAGAATATCAAGAATAACATCAATATTCCACTAGAAATTTGAACAACAATAACTGCAGTATTCGAAAGTTTGAATGCAAGCTTTGGAAATCCTCCAAATCTTCCACCATCTTGAAACAGGGGATGATCACATCTGCCGATGTCATATAATAAACGCATGTGGTCCAACATGACTAGTCATACCAAAATTCGTAGTAGTTTCCGACTTTGGATAAGATCTATTATTCACCTTTGTAGTACCTCAAACTAGTTGAGAAAATAGTTGTGATTTCCTCTTTTTGCTTCAAAGCATTTTAACGATATTATGGATTTCCAATTTTCTATCTAGTATTGTTAAGAATGTTATCTTTTTATGTTATTTTGTTTATGTGAATATGCTATTTTATGTGAATTCATTATTTGAAGTCAAATCAAGTGTTATGTTGAAGTTTTCTTTCAAGGACGGACGCTTTTCTTTTATCTCATGTTTTCCTCCAAGTGCATACAAAAGAAATGCCACTAGATCGAAATAAGTAGAAGATAAATGCAGAAGAAAGAAATACAAAAGAAACATAAGAAATATCGGTTGTTGAAGTGCCATCATTAGATTAGATAAAATATTAAATCAGTATCAGAGCATGGTTTGGTTTGTAGTTTTGTATTTTAGATCTTTCTAACAATTGATCATGGAAAACTCTAACTCTCTTCCCATTCCATAATTTTGTAGAATTGACTATGATTATTCAAGCATGAAAATGATGACTCTTTTGATACGAAAAGACTTATGGGATGTTGTTGAAAGGACTTATTGAGTGCCAAACTATTGGGCTAATGTTCTAGTCAATAAAATAGAATCCAAGAGGAAAGCTAAGAAGAAGAAATGACAAGCTTCATTTCATATTAAGAAATCTCTTTGTAAGAGACTATTTTAGTGAATTGTAGGATCAATGATAACCACGAAATATTGAAAGACTTACAATAATCTTACCAATGGAGCAACTAAGTAAAATTGGTTTCAAATTTATCGAGGAGAAAGTTTAGATTTTACATAGATTATAGAAGATATATTTGAAATACCAACAAAGGGAAACACCCCTAGGTTTGCTTTTAAATATAGAACTCTGTTAACTTTTATTCATTTGTGGTGTTGAGATTAGTTTAGGAATGTGTTAATGACTTAGAAAATAGCTGATACAATAGAACATGGTGTTAGTAATTTTCAGTATTAGAGTTAGTAGTCCTTCAAGGTTTAGGAAAATTTAATATTAACTGGTCCTTTAGAAGGTTGGTTATGTTTTCACACTTCATTTAACTTCAACAGTATTTTCATATAACATTAGAGATAAAATATGAAGCTTCTAAAATCTAGTTGGGGACTCCACTTGAATTGTGAAATTTGAAGTTTTATATTCTCTGAAATTTGAAATTTGAAATTTGAAGTTTTATATTCTCTGAAATTTGAAATTTGAAGTTTGAAATTTGAAGTTTTATATTCCACAAAAAAATATACAAGGATAATTATACAAGTTTCTAGCTCACCCCTTTCTTAGAGAGACTTCAAAGGCCACGTTGTTGTCTTTTTGTTCGAATTATATCCATTCTAGTAACTATGTAGCGGGCATGTGTTCTTATTGTTACAATTTTAAATTCTATATGGAACCTTTTTTTATTTTAGAAGGTATCAGAGTGTTAGAAATGGATTGAATATCTTTATCCATTCTTATGGCCTCTTTCTTGTGGACTAGAATCTTGTATTCATTTATGTCATTTATATATCATTTTGGATATTGTATTTCTCTCTCGAATTTGTGATCCTATTTTACACAGTGCCAATTTTGTCATCTTTAATATCATATTTAGAGAAAGAAGTTTTAAGTTAATTATTAATGGCATAAAGAATTAATTATTCCCTTTGGGTTGATAATTTCCATCCCATAGAGAATGTAAAGTAAGTTTTCATGTTACACAAAATAGTATTGGATTTTTATGCTCGTGCATCCAACATTTTCCTCAACTTTGTATCCTCCTCAGTGAATGGATTCATAAATATCTCATTGTAAGCTTGTTGGCGATGTTATTCACTAGGATTAAAATGGTGCAATAAATTTGAACTATTTTATGCAACTATCTCTTAATTGGCCAATTAGTATCCACTCCATATTATTGAAATATATTTTTAATTACCTTCTCCCATAAGTTCTTCACATTCTAAATATTATCCTAACATTTATGTTAATAAAGAGGCTTTATTATTTGTAAAAACATTGTCCAATATAAAGGAACGTAATAAGGAGGTGAAGGGGATATAAAATAGTTTTTTATATAACTAAAAGGGACAGGCTATGTGGGAGGGGAGGAAGAATAAAAGGGAACAATTGATTGAGAGGTGACTTGGAAAGAGACATTAAAAGAAAACAATTTGAATCATACCAAAAAAAAATTGTGGTAGTTTTCGAATTTAGATAAGATGAACTATTCACCTTCGATAAGATGTATTTCTCAAGTTGGTAGTTGAGAGTTTAGTTGGTAGTTGATAGTTTAGAAGAAAAAAATATTGAAGAAAGGAATACAAAAGAAGCATAAGAAATCTAGAGTTACCAAGATTAACCTTTACTTTAAGACTACATAATATTTATATATGGTATATTTCTAGCCAAATCCAAGTCCGAGAGCATAAAATTTAATGTCATTGTTTTAAGCAAAATAAAAAACCAAATGAAAAAATAACACCAGTAAAAGAATAAATATTTTATAATTCAAATATGAGCTAGAGAGAACACATTTCATGTTTGAACAAAAAATGTCAGTTAATTTAACAATCAATTCATTGGTCAAAAATGTTTTATATTTTATCAGTCTTTAGAAGGAAGAAGGGAAACATATTCTACTATGTATAATCACTACCGAAAAAAATAAAAAAATAAAATATTCACATGCTATATTGAAAGAGCATTTGGAATATTTGTGAAGCACATCTATGTGGTTGTAGAGGAGGTGTAAGCCTTATCTGATGTTCCAGAATATGCAACATCATTTCACACTTCTATTTAAATTTCCAACATTGAAATGTTTGGTGTTTCTAAGTTATATATTCTAAAGTATTGGCATATAACATTGGAGATAAACTATAAAACTTCTATAATCTAGTTTGGGACTTACCTTAAATTTTAAAGTTGTATATTCTTTGAAGTTTTAAGTTTGATATTCAACTAAAAAAAAATTATACAAGCTTCTAGCTCCCCCCTTTCTAGAGATACTTCAAAAACCATATGGTTTTTTTTTGTTTGAATTATTTCCATGTAGTATATAGTGTGCATGTGTTGAAATTATTGCAATGTTACACTTTATATGGAACATGTTTTTATTTTAGAAGGTATCAAAGTATTAGAAATGGATTGAATATTTATAACCACTTTTATGACCTCTTTCTTTTGGAATATAATATTGTCTTCATTTATGTCATTTATAATTTTGGATCTTATATTTCTCTCTCCTATTTGTTAGCTTCTTTTACATAATACCAGTGTTGTCTATTTTTATATCAGATTTGGAGGAGGATGTTAATTATTAATGACATCAATATTTAATTATTCCCTTTGGTTTGTTAATTTCCATCTCACAGAGTATGTAAAGTGAGTTTCCATATTAGATTAAAAAAATATTGAATTCTAATGCATGTGCATGTAACATTTTCCTTGACTTTGTATCCTCCTTGATGAGTAACATTGTCAATATATCATTTGAGGTTTGTTCATGATGTTCTTCACTATGATTCAAATGGAGTAATAAATTTGAAATATTTTAAGCAGCTATTTATTAAAAGGACAAGTAGTATCCAATCCATACTATTGAAATATATTTGTAATTACCTTATCCCACAAGGCATTTGCATTTTAAATAGTATCCTAACATGTATGTTAATAAAGAGGATTTATTATTTGTAAAATATTAAGGCAATATAAAGGCATGTAAAAAGGTGGTGAATGGAGTGTAAATTAATGTGTTATCTAAAAATAAAGGTGTTATTATATGTGGGAGGGGAGGAGGAAAAATAAAAGGGAACAATTGATTCGGAGGTGACTTGGAAAGATGCATTAAAGGGAAAAAATTGAATCATACACAACAAAAATCTTCCACATATTATTTTTTACTTTTCTTTAATACTAGGCTATCTAGATCTCAAACAGATGGAGACCATAAACTTCTCTATTGACCATAAGTTTACCTCAACATTGATATGAGATAAGTGTCCATAATTGGCACTATCAATCACAACATCTTTAAGCTTAATTTTTTTGACCTATGTTTTACTGCATACCAATCTTAGACATGTTTCCAAGATTAGTGTCACCTGTAACCATATAATTTCATATAATTTTTCTTCAAAAATTTGTTGACTACAATTTATGAAAAATGGAGAGGATCGATGGCATCATTAACCACATTCCTTTTAGGTTTTTTAAAATTGTGCATGTAAATTTATTATTTTTTTTGTATGTCATTATTGGATACACGTCAAACACGAGTGTAACATTGTCTTTAACAGTTTTAGAATTTGATTTCCATGTAAAAAATTAGAATTTGATTTCCATGTAAAAAATATATGACTCTTTGTTATTCTAATGGAAGACACTTTACACCCATTGGTGAAATTATGCATGACATAGCCTTAGAAATTTTGATCCTCGTGCAATAGTCAACACTTCATAATGTTGACGATAGAAATTTACTAAAGATCTATGCACTACAATCTAGAAGGATTTGAATTTTTGATTAGCTTGTTAAAAATTATAAATTCTCATATTCATGACTTACTTATCATGGACACTTGTCCATAATAGATGTTTGGCAGACCCACAAGCCTTTATGTTTTTTTTATTCTTGTGCAAAGCTCAAAATTCATTGTGTCTAACATAAGACAATGTATAACACATTTCAAAATTAGGTGAAACGTAAAACCATGAGAAATTTCGATATTTTTCTTAAATTTTACATCTTCATTATGTTCAAAGGTCAAATATTCTTAGCATCAACTGAATATTTTATAACTCAAATTTAATACATTCAACATAAAAGAGATAGAAATAATAATTGAGGTAAAAATGTCATAGAATTACAAGTATATGTAATATATGGTAATATGAGACATTTTTCCTAATAAGAATGGTGTATCAGGAGGGGGTATTAATAATATAGTATTAATAATTGTAGATTTAAAGAGCGGTATTATTAGTATCCTATAAAATAACGTGATATGAAAAAAATGTACTTAGTGAATCCCCTTGTGCATTCTCTATTATGTCGTACAACAACATAATGTGTCATTTAGTTTGTTTAGTTGGTATCTTGCAAGATAGTGCCAAGGTTTTTCTATTGCATGGGTGAAATTGTTTTTAAGCGTATTGTATATTATTTAAATATTTTATCCATCACATCGTTAGAAAGAATATCTACACAATAATCTATTTTAGTT
This sequence comes from Taxus chinensis, assembly GCA_019776745.2. Classification (NCBI taxonomy): domain Eukaryota; kingdom Viridiplantae; phylum Streptophyta; class Pinopsida; order Cupressales; family Taxaceae; genus Taxus; species Taxus chinensis. The sequence continues at coordinate 67,177,326 of CM034153.1, read as the reverse complement.
GGCTAACGATTTTCCTCATAATATATAAGTTCTCACACATATTGATCATATGGGCGTCAAATTATATTGAATATGCTAAATTTATATGTGAAAATAAACCTCTATTATATTTTTATTTCATGGAATCCTTAGCCCTTTTTTTGTTTCCTCCATCAAACTTAATCCCTACTAACTTTTGTTTTTATGTAACAAACTCGAAGAATTGTTTCTTTACTACTTCTTTGACATAATTTTCCTTTAATTATTATTTTGTGTAACCTTTATTGCATATTTTCTCTTCCTTTTCATTACGCATTTGATTTTATATTTCATGGATTTAATCTTTTCTTTTCTTGTAAGGTTTTCTTCCTTTCTTTATTTATCTTCATAATTTCTCTCTTCTTACTATTTATGAACCTCGATAAATATCTTATTTTTATATCGTTTTTGATTTATCTATACATATATTTACACATGGTGCTATGACCCAAATGTAGCTTCAAAAACATCATTATTTTATTTTTCATGTAATGCAAACAACCTTAACACATACTCGTTACTTTGTAAATATCTTGAACTCGAAGGGAATAAATATTCTTTGTTTTTATTTAATCATGAATTATAATGCTTACTAAATAAGATAACAAATCCCAACTCAAGATTCCAAACACACTCTAACTATCTTTGACTAAATCTACTCTAGGTAGTGAAATTTACTGTTTTTAGCAGTTTACTTGAAATTACTATTCTTAGTAAGTTTGCATGCTTATTCGTATGGGCACAAAATATTACATACATCTTATACATGCCTAAATAAGAGTAATTTTACACTTTCAAACCTAATATGCATTCAAGAGACTAAAATTAACTAATGCCCTAAAATAGAGAAAAACATAATTACAACTTAAATCCTAATTTTTAGCCCCTAGATGGCAGATTTAGGGCCCGAAAGTGTGCCGAAAATAGATCCAACTAGTAGTGAGGGTTGACTTGTGCATTCGTCTCATTGAAACAACTGGTTTAAAAAAATGGACTCAAACAGAAACCCAGATCAAAAGATATCACCGTTTCAAGTTTCTGCTAAAAATAGTGCATCAAAATGAGTATTTTACGAATCTATATAACTTACAAGAGTAGATTTTAGAGTGATATTTTATTTTCTTTAATTGTAGAGATCTGATCATTAGAAATAAATAGTGAAGAAGACCCTTATATCACTATGAATGGAGCAATCTAAATAAAATCGTACTATTTTATATAATAATTGATTTATTAAAACCATGATACTTTTCTAGAAGCTAAAAATGAATGTAAAATGTGACTTGAAGACCATGTTTTCCCAATTTCGAGATCTAAATAATGGTTTCCGTATAAAATTTTATGCAGCTCTTTAAATAACTCATGTCCTTCCTTGAAAGTCTAATGTGGTAAGAAAATCTTGGACAAAAGTAAATGACATAGGATATTTTGATAGGGTTATGTTATCCCTCTATTATTAGTAGGACATTACATAGAAAATATTTATTTTAAACCAACACACTAAGTATAATACAATTGCAAAAATAGTGTAATGTATTATAATCCTTAAATCCTTACCGATTCCAATGAAGTAATCTATTTAAGCAATAATTATTAGATACTCTTCTTTGAAAAATTGAATGTTACTTTAAATGAAAACAACTATTTTTTGGCATGGAGATGCTCCCGTATCATGCAAAAGGAAAATTCATTCTTCACTTGATTGCTTTTTTTTTTTTGCTATCTTAACTATATTTATACACCTATATATTTATGGACTTCTCAAATTCAAATTACATAGCCCTCCCATGCAGTGGGGGGAGGGTGCTGGGGGGAAACCACAATAAATTTATAGGTACGGATGGTCCCATGTATTTTTGTTTGTGGACTACATAAATTATAATCTTTACCTGAAAAGGTGGAGCAATGGCTTCATAAGAGGGTCAATTTTAATGGCTCCAATGGGTGGGTGAGGGGGGGATGTAACTTTTTTTCCTCCAATACATTTTTTGGCCACCTATCAACCAAGTAGTTTCTCAAGACTATTTCCTATAAAAAAAATCTTACTTCCGAAATTTTTACCTTCAAATCATTCCTTACACATTCTGGCTCTATAGAAAATATTAAGAATACATGGGCTTGCAGGGCTACTAAATTTTCCTAAAAATTAGATGCTGAACCTATTAAAAATATATTTCCTTGCCCCCTGTATGGGACCAGAGCCTTAGAATTTTATTAACATACATGCGTATTATATTATTGGATAAATACTAACAAGAAAAGGTACATAATTGTAAAAGACATAAAAAACTAAATAAAAAGCCATAGTTCATGTATTTTTGACTTAACCAAAATAATTATTTAAACCAAAAATAAATAAAATGAAATTTAAAAAATAAGATCTTTTAAAAAAATAAAACACAAAGAAAACAAAACATAAAGTAAACCAATAATCAACAAATTTATGGTAGAATTTTCCTAGGTGTTTTAAAAAGTAAAGGATCAATAAGATTGCAACAGGATTCCTAGCAATCAATGAGCTATCATAAAAAATATAATAAATGCTAACATGATTTTTAATCATTTAAAGAAATGAAAAAGTAAGCATATTATAAAGAAAAAGAAAAATAACTAGAATGAAATTGAAATTTCGTGGAAAACATCACCCTAAAGTTTAGATGTAGAATGAAGTTAAGCAATTACATTGTAACACATACATAATTAACAGTGCTTATGATCATTTTTCTTTTGTCTCAGTAATTTTTTTGATTATTTAGCTTTTGTCTCATTACTTTTTGTTTCTCATTTTCCTTCAATTTAGATTTTGGTGATGTCTTCTCTTTTTGGGTAAGATGGTGGAACTATCATTTTAAAAAATTATCACTTGAAAGTATCAATAAAACTTGAATTCTAATAATAGTAATGTATGATTTGTTTATATAAAATTCATTTGCAATTCAAAAAAATTAGGCCACAAAAAAATCAAGAATTTTCAATCGTCGAAATTGTCTCATCCTTGTCCCAAAGGCTATTGTCACCATGAAATTATTAATAAAGGAATAATAGGGAAATAAGGGTTGATATATATGCCATGCATGGTCTTCCGATTAACATGTGTTTGATTTAATAGTTGTTCTGAAAACATAATGGAAATAATTTAGAGAATGGATAAAGGTCTGCATAATGCTATTATCTGTTCAACATAATTGTGAGTCGCTAACTATTATTGGGGTCTGTATAATGCTATTATTGTTCAACATAATTGTGAGTCGGTCCACAATTTAGTAAGGGATAGTCAACACAACTCTCAATTTTGTAGGTAGCGTACGAAATGTTGGCATTTTGAATTATTTTCTTTCTCTCAAATCCTACTGATTTTTAATGATGTTAATTAATCGTGAATGTTAAGGGTACGAGATGTCTCTCAAATCCTACATGTTATTAATCGTGAATGTTAAGGGAGAGACTCTCCTTCACAAAGTTGTAACTGCTTGACATGCAGAGGTGCTAAAAATATTTCTAAGTCTCATAAAGAGGGAGTTTTTGGGTGCCCACCTTTTCTTACCATAGTTTCTTTGCTGACTTAAAAATATTTCTAAGTCTCATAATGCCCACCTTTTCTTACCATAGTTTCTTTGCTGACTTATTACTTCTATGGATGATGGACATGGAATTTTTCAATATTCGATTACTATATGTTCTATTTAGGAGCAAGAACCATGGTTCATTTAACGAAACTTATGAGATTTGGGTGCATAGTGCCAAGAAAGTTTGGTGGTTATTTCTTATCTCTTACATGTCATGATATTGAATATAAACATATTACATTATAGTTGAATTCATTTACATATGATGGATTTACTTGTGGTTTCATGATGTACTTGGTTATCAGTTAAAATGATAATGACTAATTAGATGTTGACATGTGTTACTTAGATGGTTAATTTATTTTTAACTAGTATGGATGTTTATGTTAGCATTAGTCACTTCCTACTAAAATGGTTTGGTATAGTTAGTGTGATTTATCCATCTATCAATTCTTTAGATTGTTTGAATTATATACCTTTTATCACCGAATCACAACACCCTTATGTTTTCACAAGTGCATATACTTAAACTCACGGTGTGATTGGATAACATGGGTACTATCTCCAAGTTGTGGGACTTTCTATTTGAGATATACCTCTAGAGAAAGCTGGTCCTTACTCCTAAACTACCTGCCACAATCTACTCTAATGCAAGATAAACTAACTATTCTAATCTAACTTTCCAAGGGACGAAGGAGAGAGAATGCATAAAATGAAATCCTACACTAAAGCGGTGATACACTAGAAAAGGAGGGTGTGTAAGAGTATCCTTCCAATGTGTGAGATACGGAAGCAAAATACACACTAGAGGGAATGATGATAGTTCTCCATGATCCAGCGAAAATGCATTTTACAACAACATTTCAAACACACACAATGATAATGGATCCTTGCATGAACATAAAGTAGACACAATATTCTTGTAATCAATATTGAAGGGGCAAGAAGAATGCAAGAAAACATAGCAGGGGAAGATACATCCAAAAACTTATATTTTATTGCTTCATGATATGCATAGTTCAATCTATTACAAGATAAGGGCCTGGATCACCATGCAAGGAGTCCAATACAAGGGTCTGCAGCACATTGGCTTCACAAAGTGATTTTGATAGAGATTTACTATCTAAAAACTCTCCCCCCTTTTCAATGAGCCCAACACTCCAATTTATAGAAAAAATGAGAAGAAAGAGAGAAGGGAAAATGGAAATCCTGAAATCTGTCCTTCAACCACTTGTAAGAGGAATTAAATGGAGTAAAATGATTGTATATTTCTTGCAAAATGCTCCCCATACTATCCCAGGTGCTACAACAGAGAAAGAATGGTGACCATGCCTCTTAACTGCACTCCCAACTACAAAATAAAACACTGTTATGAACCCGGCCACGTTTTATAAAAAATATGTATCAATATGCCATAAAATCTAGAGTTTATTGATTGTTGTTTGTCAGGCTTGGAGCCACGATTCCAATGGTACCAATTTTGTGATATTTTGTTGAGAAATACAAAAGTTATGGCCTTCTGAGTGCGGGAAACTATTTTGGGTATGGCAGGCATTTTCTGTCATTTGACGAGAACGAGCATTAACTGAATGGAGCCGAATATGTTTATTTTATTTAAATATATCTACAAAGTCCAATTTTGTGAAAATCAGAGCTCGGAGTCAAAAGTTATGGCCGTTTGAAGTTCACGGGTCAAACATTGACTTTTCTTCTTTGTTGCGGCCGTTTCTCCTTTTCGCGTCCCGCACGTACTTTTGTCCTAGTTGTCTCGAATGAATTCTCCCGCATCGGCCGATTTGGGATTCCTTGTCCCCTTTTGTGGCTTTTTCACCTTTTCGCGTCCCGCACGTCCCGCGCGTACTTTTGTCCCGGCTGTTCAGGACAAAAACCTTCGAACTGCCCGCAATAAACTGTCTTGAGGCAAATCAGCCGATTCGCGCCCCACGTGTACTTTTGTCCCGGCTGTCCCAAACTACGTGAAAAAAAAGATTTGATGATTTTTATTGCCTACGGCCATTTCACCTTTTCACGTCCCACGCGTACTTTTGTCCCAACTGTCCTGCAGACTTCCTGGGACAAAAAATGTCTGACTTAGCCAATTTTCTTTGTATTTCGGCCCCAAACTTAGTACGAAAAACTTTGGTACAACCCGCACTCTTCAGAACCGAAATGCTTTAAAACAATCCTACAACCTCATTTTTTGCATTTTTTCTAATTTTCTAACTCGTTGGGATTTTTTCTTGGATGGGAGAGATAGAGAGAAGCCGAGGGGGCCCCAAAAACACGACTTTGGGCCTTGAATCAATCTACTCGCTTGGGAATGAATAGTTTGATGTATGGTATCAAAATTTACATTGAGGGGTGAATTTTGGATAACAATACCTTATTGGGAAGATATGTTTAATGCTTGTAATGAGTGTGCAAATTACAGGGCACATGCAAACACAAGTTTCAAGGCTACACTTCGAGATCGCACAAGTAGCCGATTTGTCTGAGACTTGGCCATGCTCATTGTTTGAAACCATAATTTATTATTTCATGTTGTATTCGAGCACCATGGGTGACCCATACTTGTAAAATTATATTAATTGTGTTTATTTATTTGTATTGAGCTCATTTAGTGTTAGTTTATTTACTTGTAATGGTTTTTGTTAGTGTTACTTAAGTGGGTTATTAGAGGTATGGGACTACCTAAGGGCCACTTGGGTAGGCCCCACCACCTCAACTCTTGTGTCATTTATCCCAAACTCGGATTACAGCTAAGAGTTACAATTTTGGTGATCAGTTTTCGTGTTGGGAACTTCCTTATCATGGAAAAGGACCCCTTCGACCCTACCTATGGGTAGGGGGTCTAGTTTCAAGGCCACATGGGAGTTTCCCTCCCATTTTACCCCTCACACATCACTTTCCTGTAAGTGATCTCATTTTTTTTGTGTATTAAAAGTTGTAGACGTTTGGTTTTAATCAAATTTTCAGTAATTTGGATTTTACCTCCAAAAAGAGAGTTGTTTTATTCTTGTTTTTATTTTTGGAATCTTTTTGTGGGGAGAAGAGAAGGGTGATACATACCACCCTCTCATTTGGGGGATTTATTTATTGGTCTTCTTTTAGTATTCCCTCATGGAGAGGGGTTCAGACTCTTTGGTCAATTTTATTTATTTGGAGTGTTGGATATTTTGTTCTTGTGGAGCTTGCAGCTAGATTAAGGATATGCTTAGATATTTTTAGAGAGATTGTTTGAGGTGGGCCTCATTTTTATTTTGCTATGCATTATGTTATGAAAAATGGCTTTAGTTATGCATTAAAAATGGTGTTTTGTTTTAATCATGGTTATATTTTAATTATGGGTGTGTATGTGGATTTTAGTTATTGTTCTTTTCTCCACCTGTCATGCTTGTGATGGATTCTAGAGTTTTGGGGAAGAGGGAGGAATACCATCTCACCACCTGGATCGATGGACAAGCCATGATGAATCTCTTTATTCCTCCCCTCATATGGTTTGATGTTAGGAATTATGTTCATATGGTTTGAAATTCTTCCCCCATCCTTGGCAAGTAAACCATAATAATTTTAAAATTTGTCTAAGGAGGAGGCTTAACACATCTATTGGAGAGATAAGGAGGGATTTTTTGTTTGGAGAGATAAGGAGGTTTCATGGAGCTTTACTTGTGTTTCCTATGGTTGGATTCCCAACTTGGTTGTTAATGGTTTCTTACCACTCTTTCTGATCTTGGGGGAAGCACGAAGATTATCCGTTATGTATGGTTTGAATTTGTTTTAGTTTTTGTGTGAAAGTGTGCTTGTATTTTTTTTTCCATTCCCTATTAACTTCTATAAAATTAAGGCATGTATTCTCTCTCTCCCATGGGATTAGAGGGAGGCTAGCATGTCCTATATTATTTTGAGTTGACATGTAATGATGCCAATAGGTTGGGAGGTAACCAAGTCATTTATCCTTGTTTTATGAAGATAATTTTTTCTTAAAGACCATGAAACTTTTTCTTGAAGATTGATGAATAATAAAGGGAGACTTGTCATGTTACTTTCCGAAATTTGGGGAAATATTTAACGCTTGGATTTTACTTGGTTTTTGTAAATATTGTTGTAAACTCTCCTTGTATTCTCCCATCTTGGGATGTGATTGTATCTTGAGGCGATGAGTGTCGTAAAAAGTGTTGTGTCCCCTTAAATATTGAAAAGAGTCTTGTAAATTCTTGTATTGTAACATCTCAGTGGATTTTAAATGTGTTCCAGATTATGTGTCAAACTCATGCTTTAAATATTATTATATTTTGTAGCTTTTCATGGTAAAGGTTCAATGGGACTTGTATTTTAAAGGAAATAGAAGATATGATTAAGTTGGGAAAATATGGGTATCTTGTATCTTACTTTGGTTAAGAGCTATTAGATGTTTTAAGCTATACCATACATTCTGGTTTGTAATAATAATTTTCCCTTACTTTATCCTAAGTTAAATGTGTGGAAATAGGGTGCACTATAATGGTTAGCTTTTCTTATAGGTTTGCATACTTTCTTTAGAGAAAAGAGATATCTTCTTAGTATTCTCCTTCAAAACACCTCTTAGATGACCACATTGGAGAAAACATTATGCTAACATGATGGGTGGGGAATGATTATGTAGTTCCCACTTCCCTTCAAAACCTTTTTGTTATTGATTATGTTACTGTTGAATATACTTATGGACATTAATGTAGCTTTTGAGTTGGTATGATGTTAGACATTAGAGAGCATGGACTGAGGTTGATTTTGATTCATATATGATGCATGTGGATTATTGGAGACATTTTATATTGATGTTGATATGATGATTGACATGGTTATATCTATATATGTGTTTTGGACATGTGTTATTTCATCATATTGAGTAGACCCAGATAATTGAACTAATTGTACAATCCTATGGTTATTGATGGAATTATAAATGATGTCGTTTCTTGCTTGCTGATGTTTTGATTTATATATAGATGACCTTGGAGTTATATTGTATATTTATTTTGGATTATTTGATACAACCACAAGGATGAAGGAGGTATTTTTGTTTTGTAGGTAAACATGTCACAACAAACATTGGGGGATTGGAGACCAACAACATTGGAATCCTGGATGAATTCAACAAGGTTCACCATGACAACTTGTATTTGTTATTTGTGTATGTTTGTATTGTTGTTAGGGGTTCCCATGGGGGATATCTCCTTCAAATGTGACCAAGGGGTTATGTGTATCCCTTTATTTAGTTCCTTTGTTTAATTTTTTTATGTGTTTATTTAGTTATGTATGTTCCCCTTTTATTATTTATTTAAATTGGTTTCAAGTTTAGTGAGCAGTCATGTTGTTAAATTAATTTTAAATGGGTCAAAAGAATGTGTTTATTAGATTTTATGGCTCTTGGATTATGTGTTGTAAGAGATTGTTAGGAAATAAGAGATAAAATATGCAGAATAATCCCTTACAGAATCGCAACAGTAGAAACTAATATGCAGAAAATATTACAGATCTTAAATAAAAGTGTAGAATAAATAACACAAAACAGAGAGACAAGATTTAATGTGGTTCACCCAATTTGGGCTACATCCACCAAGAATAACTTGCTCAGATTTTATTACAAGCCTCCACTCTCTCAATACAATACCCATATCCGTTTGGAGCTATGATCAACAAACTCTACAGAATTCACAGCCAAATTCAACACACGTCTGTAATACATTTGCTTGTCTATCTATCATATGCATAATACCATATAAATAGACAATTGCTTAAGTAGTTTGATACAAAACCGTGGGTATCAAAACAATGGGAAAAAATCAAAACTGTCCCATAAACCTATGGGTAGCTGAAGAGGTGGTTTTACAAAACAATGGGTACCAAAAAACCATGCGCCCAAAAACAGCCCATAACGGTTACCCATTACCCATGGGTTAATAAACCACCGTAAAAATACCCGAGTGTAACACATAGAAGGTGTACCACACTCCAACATGAAAATAGGCTCCACAACCATAACAATCTCCCACTTGGAGACTGATTTTCACTGAGCAAGCTTCTCAACCCTTCACTATCATCCGTGAAGGCAAACCAAAGCTGAACATAGCTTTATTTTATCCCTTATGACCACCTTGGTTATCATATCTGCAGGATTCTGACTGGTATGAATCTTCTCCAAATTCAACTTATCTTCCTTCAAAGTTATCCTGATGAATTGATATCTCAACTATATATGCTTCTTCCTAGAGTGGAAAGAAGAGTTCTTAGCTAGGTGTATAACACTCTGACTATCACTATGTAGCTTACATTCGTCCTGTTTATGCCCCAACTCCTCAAGCAATTATTGTAACCAAATAATCTCTTTTCTTGCCTCTGTGGCAGCAACATACTCAACCTCCATGGTTGACAAAGCCACCAACTTCTATAGTCGTGAAATCCAGCTCACTGTTGTCCCACCTACAGTGTAAATATAACCTTTTGTGCTCCTCTTGCTGTCTACATCTCCAGCCATGTCTGAATCTACATAACCACGTAAAGTGGTGTCTAATCCACTAGAGCACAAAATTTTACCCATGGTCACTCTCAAATACCGAATGATCCACTTTACTGCTTGCCAATGTTATTTACCTGGATATCTCATAAATATACTCACAGATCCCACTGCATGGGACATATCAAGCCTAGTGCACACCATAGAATAAATCAAACTACCAACTGCTGATGAGTAAGGTACCTTGGAAATCTTGTTTCTTTCCTGCTCTGTCTTTGGAAAATGCTCCTTTGATAACTTAAAATGGCTTTCCAAAGGAGTCCCAACCGGTTTAGCATCCTGCATGTTAAACCTATCCAATACCTTCTTAATGTACTCTTCCTGAGATAAAGTTAGCTTCCATTCCTTCCTATCCCGAGTTATCCTCATACCAAGGATTTGTCTGGCTGCCCCCAAATCCTTCATATCAAAGGATTCACTTAGTTGTTTCTTGAGTGCTTTTATTTCCTGCATGTTTTTACCTGCAACCAACATGTCATCAACATACAAACACAGGATAATATAACTTCCATCCTCAAAATTTCTTTGTATACACACAATGGTCAGAATGACATCTAATATAACCTTGCTCCATCATGAAGCTATCAAACTTCTTATACCATTGACGTGGAGCTTGTTTCAAGCCATACAAGCTCTTCTTCAATTTGCACACCATCTCCTCTTTACCTTTGACTTCATATCCTTTTGGCTGCTGCATATATAGCTCCTCCTCCAAATCACCATGGAGAAATGCAGTCTTTACATCTAACTGTTCTAAGTGCAAGTCTTTTGCTACCACTAATCCAAGAACAGTACTGATAGAAGTAATTTTTACTACAAGAGAAAAAATCTCATCAAAATCTATACCTTGTTTCTGTGCAAACCCCTTGACCACCAACCGGGCCTTTATATCTTTTCTTTCCTCCTTCTTCATCTTTAACTCTGTACACCCACTTGTTTTGCAATGCTCTTTTGCCTTCCGGTAGCTTCACCAAATCCCAAGTCTGGTTCTCCATGAGAGACTTATGCTTCTCATCCATGGCTGTGCTCCCACTTCTTACTGACATCTACCTGCATTGCTTCATCAAATCTCTCTGGCTCTCCACTATTAGTGAGTAATAAATAATAAAGAGGAAGGAGAAAACCATTCAGGTTCTTTTCTTACCCTAGAAGACCTCCTCACTGTAGGAGTTTGGGGTTCCTGTTGAGTCAGGTTCCTGAATTGATTCATGGGTCACTGTTCCCATCCGGAAGATCCTCTACCACTGCATATTTTTTCTTGAATTCTTCCCTATTTTCCTGCAACTGTTGCTTATACATGACTTTCTCATTAAAGACCACATCCCTAGACCGAATGATTTTCTTGTCCTTAATACTCCAACATTTAAACCCAAATTCATCACCACCATAACCAATGAAAGTACATTTTTTTGATTTAGCCTCTAGCTTGGTCCTATCATTCTTTTCTATATGAACAAACACCTCACATCCAAAGACTCTAAGAAATGAATAATCGACTTTCTTACCATACCATGCCTCCTCAGGTTTGCCTCCATCCAAGGCACTTGAGGGTCCTCTGTTTATTAAGTACACAGCTGTGCACACCGCTTCTATCCAAAAAGAAAGAGATAGTACTACATGTAACCTCATGCTCCTATCACGTTCCATTATTGTTCTGTTCATCCTTTCTGATACCCCATTCTACTGTGGAGTTCCTGGAACCGTCTTTTGCTTGCGGATTCCATTCTTAGAACAATAATCATTAAATTCATTGCTGCAATACTCCCCTCCATTATCTAACTTGAGACATTTTACCTTAAGACCTGTTTCATTATCTACCAAGGCTTTCCATTTAACAAAAGTGTCAAATACATCAGATTTGTTTCTAATACAATAAACTCAAAACTTTCCTTGTTGCATCATCAATAAAAGTAACATAATAACTTGAACCCCCAAGAGATGATACCTGAGATGGCCCCCACACATCAGAATGCACCAGCTCTAACTTACTCTCTTTCTTTGTAGGTCCAACCTTGAGAAACCTTGAGTGTAACACATAGAAGGTGTAGCACACTCCAACATGCAGTTAGGCTCCATAGAACATAACGAGACCTGTTTTTGTACCCTATGGGTGTGCAACATTCCCACCTTTCTTTATGATGTTCAGATATGCCCTTATGGACTCATATTGGACTGAGCTCGTGGGATAGTGCCATAATGTTGTCCCACACCTCTTGCATCTGTTACAGCCAACCCTAATTATGGGTTGGAGGGCCAATCATTAGTACTTATCATGTGGTTTTGGAATACAAGGTTCCAACCTTCTTGACCTCTTGCACTTTACCATAAGTAATTACCCTTGGTATTCCTTCCAAGAGGTCTGGGCTTGTACTGCGTGTTTACAGTACAACCATTTCACTTTATCAACTGCCACTTACCGATTATGCTTTGGAGTTTCAAGTTGACTTATGAGGTGGAGTTGAGGCATGAGTGATCTGACATCCTATCAATGGAGCCAAGTCATTCTCATCTCTGCATCTTAACCTGATTTATTGGAATCCTTTTCCAACTATGCTGCAAGGCTCATCATCACCAAGAAAAACATGCCCATGAAATCTCCTTGAACATAATCAACAAAATTTTTGATGCCTATGGATTGTTGGAGATTTTGCATTGTTTGAATTTAAAGAAGCCCATTGAAATCTAAAACCCAAGATTCAGTAATCATTGTGCAAAGAAAGAATCAAAGCATCCTGACATACATTACCTTTTTGCCACTTTTATTTATGCCTATGTGAATGTTGTTGACTATCTGGTATTGTTTCTTGGGTGGTATCCCGAAGCTTTCCAACAGTCCTTCTTTAGCATGAGACTATGGCTTTCCACAATGTGGGGAGGCATACAGGTCTATGTTCTTGGATTTTGACCTTGGGATCGATCTCCACCTTCGATTTTCCACGAGTTTCCATCTATTACTTCGTTATGGGGTCCCTCTAAGTTTCCACTGAGGCATAAGCATTCCCTGAGAGGTAGAAGGGGTACTTTGGGGAGGCATAAGAGCTTTTTCTTCGCATTTGAGATGCTATAGATATCACCCCTACATACATCCTCAAACTATCATACTATATATATATATAGCTATATATATATATATTTAAAAGTTTTAAGGTGGACTTACCGCCATTACTCAGGCTATTCCAACTCTCAGGTAAAGAGCAGCAAAATTAATAAAGCCCCCATAGATCTTCTTCATCCTTTTGCTATTGTATGACCGAAGCCTGTGCATATTCACTACCGTTCTTGAAATCATTGTAAATGAAGTTGCTGGACTGTGATACTGATTCTCAGATCTGTCTTGTGTATGTGGAAGCAACTTTGTTGCCATTAGTTGAATTTATCTCCTATTGTAATGAGGCAGAGGGTTTGGGGGAAAATGAGGAGGATGGCTTCCCCAATGCATCCATTAGATCTTTTGTAGTCTTTTCCTTTGAAACATTAAATAATACCGAAGATGCAAGACTCAGTCGGATCGTTTCAAGTGCCTTCCGATCCAACAAATCCCATTCCGCATCTGTCATACTCAAGGGTTTGTTCACCTTCTCAGACAACGGAGTATAAAGATCCTTCTGATAAAGGGATGTTCTGTTTTGGATATGAAAGTTGTATTTACATCTGAGAAGGAATGAGAAGGTTTTAGTTTGTATATTTTGGCAAACGGACAAGAAATTAAAAAAAGGAAGTATTTCATTTAATTGAATGTTGATTTAACTTCCATCAAATGGTGTTACTCTTGTCTAAAAATTGTTGTAAATATATTGTAAACTCTCTGTTGAAGGCTTGAAATAACTGTGTTAAAATTATTTCATTCCTCTATATTATTTGATTGACATGTTTTGAAAATAGAATCACTTTCTTGCTTTTCACGTATTGAATGAAGAAAAGTTTAAAATTGTAAATTAGATTGGAACGAACTTAAAAATTTAGAGAAGGGTAAATGAAAATAGATCAAACCGAGTTTAAATATGTTTTACATTGGGATTCTCTTTAAAACCTACAAATCAATATCAGAAAAACAAATAGAGTACCCTGCAACATTGAAAAACAAGATAAAATATTATAACAAACTAAGGATGATCAAAATACATTCCAAAATAGTTTGTATTGCCCTTGCAATTTCAATGATTCATCTCTAATCAGACAAGAGGAAATATAGTGCAACTCATAGAAAAGAGAAGGAAATTCATATTGAATCTAAACCATCCATATTTTATCTTTGCAATGCATTTGAAATATTTTAAGTACAACTCTCCATGTTTGTTTGGCATGTTGAAGAAGAAAGAATGGCAGATCGAATCAATTATGGTAGTTAAAAAAGTTTAATTCACATGTTAATGTCAAGAAAGATGTTTTTATAAAATTCACCAACTTAAGGTTGTTAAAAATGAGATTTTATTCTCCCTGAAAAAAAGGAATTCATTCCCTTTCCAAAAATTCCTCATTTTCTCAAATCTGAGCTTCCAATCGAAAGCTATGGTCATCTGATGTTTTTTACTTTGTTTGGTTTCAAACCAAAAAATTAATTACTTTTTCTACGTTTCGTCCACAGCCCTGCACCCCCGCCACTTAACTTTTGGAAAATATTTCCGTGGGTTCACAGGCCCGTGCCTTCTACTTTTTCTTCTTAAAAAAAAGTAGGGAAAAATCATAAGTTTCCCCACATTTCAATGTTGGTCTGACATGTGGCATCCTTAAGCATTGGGGGAGGGGCAAAGTTTATTTTAACCTTGAAATTTTTCAACTCAAAAATATTAAAGTCCTAAGTTTCCCCATCGGTCCACCTTCCCACTTGAAAAATTTGGGCATGACACATGGCGTCACTAGGCGTCGGCGGAGGTGTGACTCACTTAAAAAAAATTTTCCTTTTCAACAAAAAGGATAGAAATCCTAAGGGCCTATGGTGATCCAATTTTCCACATTGGCTCAAATTTTTGGACAAGAGTCCGTTGCAGCTTGGGAAAATTTTCTTCCCCAGGCCCACAAGCCTGCCTTTGGGAAAAATCTCTTCCTCGGGCCCGCAGGCCCGCCTTTGGGGAAAAATTTATTCCCTGGGCCTGAAAACCCGCCTTTGGGGAAAATTTCTTCCCCAGGCATGCAGGCTCGCTATTGGGGAAAATTTTCTTCCCCAAGCCTGCAGGCCCGCTTTTGGGAAAAATTTCCTCCCCAGGCCCACCGGCCTGTAACTTTAGAAATATGAGGAGTTAGGAGGACTTTTTTATATCACTGGAAAGGAGAATAAATTTCCTATCTAGTGGAGATATTTTCAGGAAATGTTAAGTGTGATAAATGTGTGAAAAATCATGTTGAAGTCCAAGATGAGCTTGAGACTGGGTAAGTCAGAATTTCTCCCTTTCTAACTTATATGCTAATTTCTAAAGCTTGAGTTGACCTTTTAGGGGGTCACGTTATGGGGTAAGTGAATTTTTTCCTAACCTCATTTTAATGTGAACCTTGGTTATTATTTAGACCTAGACGAAATAAATACCTTGGGTATTTTTTTTTTTGGCCACTTTAAACCTTCTAAAATTTACTAGGGAACATTTAATCTTATACTTAATTTAATCATTCATTAAATTAACACCTAAAGGGAAATGTTAAACTATACTTGGTTTAGTTACACTCATTAACTTGTATGTGGTCCTCAATATTTGTTATAATGGAAAATTTTATTCTATCTAATATATTTTTCCTTGATATTTTTTATTTTCACAATTGTTGCTAACAGGCATGTTTGTAGTCACACTTTAAACAAAAAAAAATTATTCCATAAATTTTTCATATCTAAACCTAGGTTGTTTTTAGGTCTCGATTGGGAGTTTTAGTGGGCGTTAAAAATTAAAAATTTGGAATAATAAATTTGTGGAAATAAAGAAACCGGTGTTGATTAGAACAAAATTTTTGACCACTTAATTGGTTTATAAACAATGGGTAAAAGTTAATAAAATTCACTCCTAAAATAACACGTAAAATGACTATGTGACTTTCATAACATAGATCGTTTAGGATGGTCATGTTCTCTAGTGACGTGGAACGTCGTAACAATATTTAATCCCAATTTATAATAGCATTTAATCATTTATGATTTATAGTGTAAGTTCACCATCTACAAGCTTCTAGATTACGGGTTTGTATCGGTGCACTCATGTACGATGAAACATAATTGGGCTCTCCTTTGTCCAAAACATAACAAAACTCAAATAATAAGACATGATATAATGTTCTACCCTATTATATTGGAATAAATTCTCACACATCGATGATGTGAAACTGCTACATAACGTATTCAGAAAACCCAAGTGTCGGTGAATCAAGGCCAATGTAGGTCTCCAAGTCCTATATGAGATCTAACCACAAAACTAAATATGCAACTTAGAATGTTTCCTTCCCTTAGCATAAGCAACTCAGAAATATACAACTTTAACCTTTTTGAATATATTTTTAAGCTCACGAAATCCTCAAGGGATGCTCTTGAAATTCATTTAGTAGTAAGTGTTAAGCTTTTAAATAATGATTCTCCAAGGTGAAATAGGAAAAACTTGAATAGTGTAGAGACTCTCAGAAGGAATATTTCATATATGATGAATCCTTTTGTCAATTTCTTGTCCAACCCAACATGAAAGTCATGCTTAATTCCCTACCCGTGGATACACACCTAGTTATATGTATTTATTTTAGCTATTGGAACAACGAGGTACTAATTTGGTGGAGGTAGAATTGTTTTTAGCCACTGAAACTAGATCATAAAACATGGGAAACTAGATCTTTATAAACAAACTGGAATAGGGGGATGATCTAGACCTTCGAGTGTGTAACCTGTTGTAGAAAACATTACTAACGATGGTGCTTACATGTGCTATAACAAGCAATTCACAATGAAAGATATTTAAAAACAAATTAATTTTTAAAAGTCATTTTGGGTCCTAACTATTTGGGTATAGTTTTGTCACTTTGGACACTGTACGCAGTCATGGTTGTTTCTCAAATAATTTGTGTTTGGATATATGCATGTATAATTTTTTCCTTGGTCTAAAAAAGATGTATAAGGGATTTGGTTAGCTGGTTCCTCTTTAAATGATCCAGTATTTCTTAGAAAACTTAACTGTAATGTTTGGGGAGCCACATTTAAGCCTAAAAAACATTTTTTTGGATGGGCGTAAAGTAAATAATTGTACCTTTCATAGAACCACCCAATGAAAAAATAATTGTCCTCTACGTCTTAAAATTAGTTATTGTGAATAAGAATAATTTCTAGTCCTCGTGTATATGGTACTAATAATTTTTTTTGTAACTCTATTTATACGAAAAGTTGCCAAGAAACATTATAAACTTACTTATCCTTTCGAAAGTGTATTCTAAATGTAGCATACTCGGATGAATTTTTTTGCTAATGTAAAAAACCTCTAACTTGTCTCTTAACAATATATGATAAGGGGAAATAAATTCCTACTGTCTCTTTTTATACGATGGCCTTATACAAAGTGATATTTCATATTCTTCTAAGTAAACTAAGTAGCCCTTGATATATTGGAAACTGACTCTAGTTTAGACAACTTAAAATCCTTATCAAATCCCTCAACATAACTTTTGGATTAACTTGAGTAATGTTCAAATTATTTTAACCCTCCTTGAGCTCGACAAGCCCATTTTCATACTATTATCCTTTATTAAGTGTTTTCAAAATGTAACTTGATTATATCCTTTCACCTTAGAGATACACTTGTAATAATAAAACTCCTCAAATTGATTAAAATGTTCATAATTAGTTGCATTTATGACACTAATATTTATGTGTATAAATCATGCAATTACCATCTCTCTCTAACCTTATCTCGCGGATCTAGAAGAACATTGATTATGCAAGAAAATAACAACAATCTCTCATTCTCTCTCTCTTGGCAAAAATAAAATAAAATAAATTAGTGTCAATTCCTCTCTTGGTTGGGTGTTATGGTGTACCAAAAATGTTGTTGACAATGAAATTACTAGTAATATGGTGCAATATTGGTGAATATCTGTGTGTGTGTGTGTGTGTGTGTGTGTGTAAACGCAAAAATGTGCACTTATACCTTATAAACAACAATAAAACAATATAATTATATGTAAATGGGAATACTCATCGAATATATATTTAAACAGCCTTGGTTGACCAACAATGTTATCATTTGTTACCCCTTAAAAATATAAAATTGAGGAGATCATAAACTATTGATTCAAATGGAATAAGTAATGTTTATTAATCTTAATTATGTGATATTTATATAATATGAATTACACTCTAAATATTTGGTCTTATGTAATTTACTTAGGCATTGTAATGTCATTCCTAAGTTCTAGATAAGAAATTAATTTAGATAATTAAGGGTGACAATGGTCTCACAAATTAGATATGGCTTAGGCTATTTAACTCTTAGGATACCCTTTTGTAATATGTTTTTAGCATTATAAAACTCTTAATAATTTATTTTAACATAGATTATGTAAAACCTTATTATAAGGACTACAGATAACGATTATCTATTCCTTCCACCTACCTTGGGTGAAAACGTCCTTGGATATCAATATAGACACTAAATAAGTAATGTAAATTTTGAGTAGATTACAAATCTATAATGTATTGAGGTACTATTGAAATCATTGCCCCATTATTTCACTATTTTATAGGGTGGAAAAATTTAAGAAATATAATTAACCCTCTAGTTAAGAAGTATACATACATACATACATACATACATACATACATACATACATATATATCTTGAAACCTAATGGATGAATTGTGACCAAAATAATTGTTGAGTAAAAGTCTAGAAAAAATCCATACTTGAGAAGCGGATCTCTTGTACACTAGAGAAAGGTATAAATGGAAAAAAAGTTGTATTCCATCCAAATTATAATTGCCTAGTATAGATTAATGGTTCGCGAAATATTCTTTTTGAATGGATTTTGTTTCATCTCACTCAATCATGTTTTCTCTTGAATATAGTAATTAAGAAACGATAAAATTTAAGAAATTTTTTTCATGTCTTATTGAATTGAAAATTCATTGTTTATTGATTTCATTAATTAAATGTGGCTTTGTGAGGATGTAGAAAATGTAAACAATTTTTTATTTTTGTCATGGTGAATTTTTTTGTAAAACTTATAAACAATAATAAATTAAACTATCCCTTATGAGTTTTCTGAAGAAAATTTTGAACCAAAATTTAGATGTCCTATAAAAAGGTGCATTTTATAACTAAACTAGAGAATCAATCCTAATTCGATGTTGGATATATATATATATATATATATATCATCCACAATTTATTGGTACTATCATTATGTGAACGTAAAAAATAATTGTCAAATCAAACCATCACCCTTAATTATGCCTGGTATTATGTAAATCTTCATCCTTAACTCCTTTATGAATAACATAGAGGTTAGGACCTAATTGGAGAGTCTTGTAAAAAATTATCCAAATGTTAATGTTAATGGTAAGCTAGAAGGTGAAACCCCACATAAACATGGAAAATTTTATCTATTCTTGTGTGATATTTGTGGCACCTTGGATGGTTTCCATGAGTAGGATCCTACACATCATGTTTTTATAACTTGTTAACACTCTTTGAAACAACCATTATGTTCCTTTGGCTCACCCGTCAATATTTTCATTTAATTGTGGGCCTTATGATCTAATTATGTGGACCCTTGTAGGAAAGTTAAACGATGATACAAATGAATCCTTTGGAGGCTATAATATTTCCTTGACTAATATTCTCCTATTTGATATATAATTGACATGGAACTATGTTATATTAGATGAGACATGTTTGTTAACAACAACAACAACAATAATAGTAATAATAATAATAATAATAATAATAATATAGTTCACTTCGAGTGAACTTGATGTTGGACATACAATACGTGTGACCATTTAGAGGTTTTAGAAAATGATGTTGATAACAATTTACTTGGAAACTACAACTTTCATTAATTAAATTAATCTAAGTGAGAGAAAAACTTAGTACTTGCCCATGTTGTAATTGCAGGGACATGCTTGTTGTGACTAACAACCACATGATACAACATGATACCTTGTGAAGTCAAATCCCTATCTCTTCCAATGAATTCCAGGAGGAAGTTTAATTTTAAGAGAGGGGGATGTGGTGCGCACCTTTTCTTACCGGAATTTCTTTGTTGAATCATTACTTATATGGTTAATGGACATGTAATTTAGCATTATTTGATTACTATATGTTTTATTATGGTTCATTTGACGAAACTTATGTGATTTGGGTGCGTAGCGCCAAGATAATTTTGTGGTTATTTCTTACTTCTTGCATGTCATGATATTGGATATCAACATATTACATTATTGTTCACTTCATTAACATATGATGAATTTACTTATGCTTTCTTCGTATACTTGGTTATCATTTGGAATGATAACAAATAATTGGATGCTGTCATGTGTTACTTAGATGGTAAATTTTTTTTGATCTTGCATGGATGTGTATGTTAGCATTAGTCATTTCATACTTACATGGTATGGTATAGTTAGCATTGTTTATCTGTGTATGAATTATTTAGATTTTTTAAATTATATACTTTATTGGGAAGCCCTGTTTAATGTTTGCAATGAGTGTGCAAATTACAGGGCATAAGAAAACATGGGTTTCAATGCTACACTTTGGGTTTGCACAAGAAGACAATTGGGGTGATTCCTGGTCATGTTTATTGTGTGAAGTCTTAATTGATTGTTGTTTTTTGTATTTGGGCACCATTGGTGACCCCTACTTGTAAAATTTTATTAATTGTGTGTATTTAGTTGTATTGAGCTCATTTAGGGATCTAGTTGTGCCTACTTGTACTATTTTTTGTTAGTGTTAATTAAGTGGGTTATTAGAGGTGTGGGGCCACCTAAGTTCCTCTTGTGTGAGCCCCACATCCTTATCTCTTGTGCCATTTATACCAAAATGGAATTTTGGCTAAAAGTGGTAATTTTTGTGATGAATTTTTATGCTGGGAACTTTCCTATCATGGAAAAGGACCCCTTGGACCCTACCTATGCGTAAGGGGGTCTCATTTCAAGGCCAAATGAGATTTTCAGTCCCATTTTACGCCTTAAACATTACTTTCTTGTAAGTGATTTAGGTTTTATATGTGTATTGAAAGTTGTATAGGTTTGGATTTAATCATATTTGGGTAATTTGGAGTTTACATCCAAAATCAGATTTTTTTTATTCTTGTTTTTGGTTTTGAAATTTTTGTGTGGGGAGAAGCTAAGGGTGACACATGTCACACTCTCATTTGGGTGATTTATTTATTGGTATTCTTTTAATATTCCCTCACGAAGATGGGTTGGGACTCTTTGGTCATTTCTATGCATTTGGAGTTTTAGATATTTTTTTCTTATGGAGTTTGGAGCTTGGATATTGGATTTCTTAGAGATTGTTGGAGAGATTATTTGAGGTAGGTATCCTTGTTATTTTTCCATATATTTTTTTCTAGAAAAGGGTTTTGTCATGAAATGAAAATGGTTTTTTTTTTTAGTATTGGTTTTATGTGAATTATGGGTGTCTATGTGGATTTTTGTTATTGTTCTTTTATCCATCCATCATTCTTGCGATGGATTTTGGAGTTTTGGGGAAGATGGAGGAATACAATCTCACCACATGGATTGATGGGAAATCTATGATGGTTCTCTTTATTCCTCTCCTTATATGGTCTGATGTGGGGCAAGATGATCATATGGTTTGATCTTTTTCCACAATCCTTGGCAAAAAAACTGTGATAGTTTGAGAAGCCTTCCAAGGAGGAGGCTAGGTGCATGGGTTAGAGAGATAAAAAGTTTGCATGAAGCTTTAATTTTTTTTGATATGGTTGGATTCATGACTTGGGTTTCATTGGTTTGTTTACACTCTTCCTCATATTGGGGCAAAGAATGGATCTTCTCCATTGTGTATGGTTTTAATTTTGTTTTAGTGTTTGTGTGAAAGTGTGCTTGTATTTGTGTTTTCCCTTCTCTATTCACTTGTGAAAAATCAAGGCATGTATGCTCTCTCTCCCATGGGCTTAGAGGGATGATAGCATGTCCTTCATAGTTTGGAGATGGCATGTTACAATTCCAATAGGTTAGGAGGTAACAAGGTCATTTATATTTGTGTTATGAAGATCATTTTTGCATAACAATCATCTAGATTTTGCTTGAAGATTGATGAAGAATAAATGGATACTTGTTAGGTTACTTTCCAAAATTCAGGGAAATATTTACCATTTTGGTTTTACTTGATTTTTGTAAATATTGTTGTAAACTCTCCTTGTAGTATCCCATCTTGGGATGTGATTGTATCTTGAGAAAACAAGTTTTGTAACAAGTGTTGTGTCCTCCTAAATATTCAAAAGAGTCTTGTAAAGACTTTTATTATAACATTTTAGCGGATTATAAATTTGTTCCACATTATGTTACAAACTCATGCTTTGAATTTTCTTGTATTTTGTATCTTTGCACGGTAAAGTTTTAATGGGACTTGTATTTTCAGGAAAATGTAAGAGATGATTAAGTTGGAAAAATATGGGTATCATATATCTTATTTGGGTTGAGAACTATTTGACATTTTATGTTTTACCATATATTTTGGCTTGTAATAATAGTTCCCCTTACTTTGGCCTAAGTGAAATGTATGAAAATAAAGTGGACTATAGTGGTTACCTTTGCTTATAGGTTTTCTTACTTGCTTGAGAGAAAAGAGATTTGTTCTTAGTATCCTCCTTCACGCACCCAATAATGTTTTTAGGTAGTATAAGCTATAGCAAATATATATATATATATATATAGTTGGTTATGGGTATAAAATAAATATACTTGATTTGATTAGAAAGGAAGGCCTTTGAAATATCTAATGAGAGATGGTTGATAAGTTTAATAGATGCCATTTATTGGATACTTTTTGATGTAATCCTTATTATCTTATTATATACACTTTACTTCTAATATTTGAAGTTGTAAAAGGAAGAATAAATTGAATCCATCTCTTATCTTGAAAACCATTGCAATTACTTTACATTCTATGCATTTATTTTTGTTTAAAGGAATGCAATTAGATGTTTGGTTGAAACAAGAAAGAATTTTTACCCTATATAAATCATTTAGCATATACCCTTACTGGTTATTCAAACCCCACACCTCCCACTTCTAAGTTGTTTGCTCTATCCAGCTTGGCCGCTTGTGCACTTTTGAGATAAAATGAACAAACTTGTATATAAATAAGATAAATTTGACTCACCTTTTAAAATGATGACTTGGATGGGGCTGCACGTGGAGTTGCATGTGTGGCAATGAGGATTAGGGTTTCTTTGCCCAAAAAATGGATCTACTTTGGAAAAATTCAACCACCTTTTATATTATTTGACTTCCACCATATTTTATTACTTTAGCCACTTTTTAATGTGTTGGCTTTGTGGTTGTAGGATGGATATATGTCATTGTAGATTGTTTGCATGCGCAGGTCATTAGAGCCTTGAGGAGGTGATTGTTACACCTTTTTCCTTGATGTTTATATGCCTCCACTCACTATATTATTTGTGCAGGTGTGTGGCAAGGAGAGTAGGTCAGAGTGGTTCGTGGTTGATCTCCACATTTTTTTAATATTTTTTTCCACAATTTTTATTTTCTTTGATCTACCTTCTTTGTTTGTTTTCACAGTTCACAGGTCGCATGAGTTGGAGCTTGCTCGGGAGGGTGGAGGATGCATGCTAGTTGGGAGGTAGGGAGATCTTTACGTATTTTCCTTTAATGTAGGTTCAATCTAGTGTTCATCGTTACCTCTTAAACTAATGTTTGTTGATTTCCAAGGAAGAAACAAAACTCGCCTGGTCACAGAATTGATGGCTCGCACTCGACCATGGAGAGGCTTGGTATCGAAACAAAGAAAGGCTATTTTTTACACCTGAGCTCACTTCTCACAAACCAAAAAATTTTCCAGGAACTCGGCAGAAATATAGCCAATTTTGATAGTAGAAATGTTCTAAATACTTCTCTAATATTAGAGAAAAAACCCCTAATGGGGAGAAAATTAATTAATTTTTTTTAGTTTTCAATACTTGCAGCAACTTTTTCCTAGTGCAAGGTGCACCAGTGCAAAAAACCATTGTGTTCCAAACACCTGGAACAAATAGGAGGATGTGAGGAGGCAGGGATGGGATTCAGAGGTTACAGGAGGATACACAAGCTATCAGATGCTACAAACGCTTCTCCAAAACTCCTATTTCTCTGCTGCTCTCTCTTTCCACACCTTCATAGCTTCACAGGTCTATAATCTCACTCTGGTACCAACTTTAAATTGAGGAAAAGGGGAGGAAGCCTTATTATCTTTATTAAACTCAATCAACCATCATTACAATGGAGTGCTGCAATTCTTATAGGAATTGAACAGCCATGTGCAGACAAACAAATAGGTTTCACAAGTAAAACCAAACTCACAACAACTTCCAATATTACGTATGGGAAGCACAAAAATACAACCAAACAATTATATTGTTAAAACAATATAACAGTTCCCGTATTGTTCAAATACAAACAATAAAATGGTTATAATTAATATAACCATATAGTATTAATAAATAACCTAACTAATATGTAATGCATAATTAATTAGGATAATAATAATATTTTATGCTAACATAATCAAGTACTAACATAAACTAAAAGTTTCCAATCTTCAGAGAACATTAAGAAATTATCAAAACTTTCCTTCTTCCTTAAGGTCACACTTTTGCAACAAGTATCCTTACACAGGTGACACGAGTCATTGATTGTTCCTCCTTTCTTATGATTAACCTCTTCTAACCTTTTCATTGCATCGTATTAAGGATGATGCTATTATAAGGGGAGGTAGATGTAGTGCCCCGTATAAAATAAATAAATAAAGACATAAATTAAATTAAGCTATAATTAAAGGGGAGCAATTGAATGTGTTTGGTGGGCAAGTGAGTGGGAGGTGGCGTGTAGTAGAAGCTATCAGTGGAGCATGTAGCCTTTTAGACCTACCACATCCCTTGAAAAATGATACGAGTACTTATTTGAGATCTTTAGGCCTTGACCTTGATGAGACCCAAGTTAAATTTTGCAAATTTAGTAGTATTTGGATATTGGTAGCGACGAGAGTGTTGTGGAGACGTGGGGAAGTATGGGTGTAATGCACAATTGTTTTCATTTTATTATTTTGTCTCTTTCACCCATTCTCCATGTGAATCCCTCTATTGGCCATTTACAATAGCTCCTCCTTGCGCTAAAATAAGAGTTGGGGAAGCTTTTAGAGGAGTGGGTAAACCTTGCAACATTTTATATTTTCCACCGTTAAATGGTTCTTTGAGCTCTATTATTGGTTTAGCTTGTGGTTTTCTTTTGTAAATTTATATCCCTCCATAGATTTGGTATCGGGTTTCATCTATTGTATAAAAGGTGCCATGACCACAACTATTATGTTTGGAAAACTCTTCTTTCGATGTTTTCCATGGCTTCTTGCCCATGGTATTCTATTTTTTTTAATCTAGAGCTTCCATGTGTTTTTGGCATGATTGCTATTTTTTCTTCATCCTAGCATGGTGAGGAAAGGTAGGATCTCTATTTTGTGAGCCACGGGCTGCTATTACAAGTTGTGGTATCTTTTTATGCTCAAGATCTTTGATCGTTTCTTATATTTACTTGCTTGTAACTCATCCGTATAAATTTGTGTTGGTGTTGTTTTATTAATGGATCGGTTCTATCTCACTTATTGTGTGGTAAGCCCCATTGGTTTGGTGGTTTTCTCCTTTATGTTGACTCAATACCATGGACTGCTAAATGAAATCATTGAAAATTTATATCTGCTATGTTCCTCATATTTAGAGCTCGTTTCTCCTACTTGTAAATTTTCCTTGTATGGTCTCATGGCTTGACTCCATGTTTTATCCTTTTGGAAGTAAAACTTGTATTGTAAACCCTTGTACTTATTAAAATTTTCTATTCCTTCCCCGATCCTGTGTTGTTTCTCTCTCTAGCTTAAAATAAATGTATTTTGCGCATCCGTTGTCCATATACTAATTTATGTTCGGATAGCTCTATTTTTGAGGTTTTAACTTGTTACCTCATTGGATTTCATTCACATGATTCTAGGTTTGCAAAGTTGGTACCAAAATCTGGTCTCTATCTCATATTTTTTTGTTCCTTTGTACTCTAATTCGACCTCTTTTAGGTGGTCGACTCTCATTTTCTGAGCTAACCCGTCAATTTTATAGAGGGATTTGTTGCTTCACATTATTGTCCACTTTATCTTTGTTGGAATGGGTGTGAATCGTGTTGTTTTATATGGCTTCCATGTTTAGCTTTATGGTACCCTATCTTTACTCATTGAGATTCTCGTGAACTCCAACTCTCAACTCCCTTACTAGCTTGAAAATTTCTTGTTACTTTGCTTGATGTGTTTTGATTTTGGAACTCGATTGTATATTTTTATGCCTCGCTAGTCGGGGTTTAGGTTTTTCCTTGTATTGTATCTATGCTATGAGTTTCTTATGACACGTTCCAAGATATGACCTTTTGATTTGTTCATGATTGTTATTTGACTGATTTGATATATGAGTTTTGTATGATGAGGACAATGTGGTCTTGCTACAATAAAATGCCTCAATGCGATGTGGTCACATGGACTGCTATGATTATTGGGTTTACATAAGGTGGCTTCGTGGAAAAAGGCTTTAAAACCCTTCTAGCAACTAAAACTAGCTCATGGAACACCTATGACCAACTAGTCGATCATTCTAGGCATGGTTCATCTCTCCTTATCTCTCATAATTTTTTTTCTTAAGTTTTTCTTTTGCAACGAAATAAAAAAAAATTAAACCGAATGATTTTTGTATAATTGATTTTATTAAATAAAAAGGTTTTAAACCAATAAAATGTTATATTGTAACTTACATGAACTAATATTTTTTGGTAAAAAATGAACTTAAACCCTCTTTTTGTGATGATCTAGCAACGTCCCAAGAAAACTAGTTTCCTATAGTACCTTGTCTTGTGAGGATTCACTTCAATCCTTGATTTGACCTTGAATGATATTTTGTGATATTTTTTGACACCCTTATAAGATCCCTATTACACCATTTTTTAGCTGTAGGAAGCTTCTTAAATTAAAAATTTGGGTTTCGTATCAGCTCGCTGTTTTAATCCTAGACAACGAAATGCTTATCCGACTTCATCAACTTCTAGTATTTTTACTAGACAATTGTTCGTAACCTTCAGTTTGGAAAAAAAAACCTTTCTTGATATTTTGTAAAAGACATTTTGCAGTCCTCCGGTCATAGTTTGATGAGGTCAAACTGAACTAATTACGAGTTGTCACTCTAGAAAACATGTTGCCATTTGAAAAAAATCTAGTTCTCAGTTGTGTCGACTCTGAAGAATTAACCATAAATGGGGAAACTTGTAGGAATTTTATCATGATGTGTACATCCATCAAACGTTAGTTTTGGATGTGGTTTACTGAGCCCTTGAGCTAAATTTTAATCATTTGCAACTAGGCCAATTATGACCTATGCCCCCAGAAAACTAGCCGCCAATTATAAACCGTTCGCTAGTTCTGAATTCCATCAGTTCCTATGTACTATTGGTATATAATCAGTTCCTATGTACTATTGGTATATAAGTTCTCTATTCCTTTCTCTTTCTCTCTCCTTGATTACGAAATGAAGTGAAATGAATACATGTTTCTAAACCTTTTTCTTTCAAATATAAATTATAATTATTATTATATGTAAATGAGGAATTAAAGACATTAATTATGTTATATTAGGGTGGATTCCATGCCAGCGATTTATCACTGATTTCATGCTGACATGGTTTTGCAAGATGCAAGAATGATGGCGAAAAGGCGATGTGTAATTCATTATTTATTATTGTAATTTAAATAGGTCATTGTAAAATGAATATATGTATAATGTAATCTCATGTTACAAAAAATTTATATTTGAATTTTGCTAATGTGAATGAGATGTTAGTTTAAGGGATATCTTAGGAAATGTACATCTAATCATAGGTTCAATTTGATTCTTAAGTACGTATGGTAAAAAGGTTATATATATATATAATTTGAATTTAATATCTTGTAGTGAATTTTTAGTTTTCAATAAATGATTAATTAATTAGTGTGTTGTATTATTACTTTGTAAATGTAATAAAGAGATTTAATCGAAACACTCAACCCTAGTATAAGATTCATGCGTAACATGTCTTCATGTGTGATCCTTCTTACCATAGAATTAGTGATTGAAACTGTAGAATGAACTTGAACTTTGCTCTCAATGGAACCTCATAGTTTAGGAAATAAAACCCCTATTTGATTTTACCGTCATAGTCGTTATGTTTAGCGACAGTGTTGTGAACCCATCTTATGGGAATGACATGGTCAACCTTTTTCTGGAGTATGTGGTTTCCTTCTAGGTTTGTTAACTGCAAGCAGAATGTCCTCTCTTCAAGCCTGACACCATGATGAGTGGTCAAGACCGCCTTGGAATTCACCTTATGAGTCTTTGTTTGAAGCGATGACTATGCATTATAACCTTACCATCTATGGGGTAAGTAGAGCTAATACTACCTTAGTATCCTTTTTGATTTCCAGGTCTTCATGATTAGATATAGAAATTAAATTCATCAGCGAATGAAATCCCAGTTGGATCTAGATGACATAATTGGAGATCGTTAAATAATTTTTATAGGTCTTAAACTCTTGTTAATGAACTCCTTAGTTTGTCTCAGTTAATTGTGTTACCTTGGTTTCTATCAACTTATCACCTTGGTCTTTTCTTGAAGGTGGTTTAACATAAATATGTCATCTTGCCTTAAACGTATATGTAGTTGAGGCATAGATCATTAGGTGTAGTTGGAATTAAACCAAACCTTAGTTTATTAGGAGGTTAAATTGGGATTCATGTGTAGTTATAATGCTTCCAATCATTTACTTATTCAAAATGGTAAATAAGTACTTTCGTAACTCTTTATGTTATAAAGTAACACCCAAAAAACAATACCTAAGAAAAACTGTTAATGGAATGAGAAATAAGAATATATGTGATAATGGATTAAGAAAAATAGTTTCACTTGAAGTCCTTATGGTTGATTTAAGAAATAAATTTTGTTAAGAATGGATAAAAATTGTTCGTGGTGGGACTAGGCATTTGAGACAATATATAGTCCACTGAAAATAAAATAAAATAAGATTTGTCATGTAAATGCATAATTGTTCATCAAACTAAATTTTGATCTAAAACAACCATAGTACGAGAATAAATGTGTTTCTATTGGAAGGAAATTTTTAGGAAATGGAAACTTGAACCTTCACCTCCTTGAATCGTACTATTTTCTCCCTCGACAACTTATGGTTGGTCGCCTTGCTTAATGTGGATAAAAAAATTAAACGTCCACTAAACATATTTTAAGAAACAAACCTTTAACATAAGAACGAGAGAATTAGGAACTTTGTAGGAAATTTTAAATATGAAAAATAATGATGTAAGATATGAATATTGTCATAAGGAATAAAGAGAAAACTTATATGGTCGAACTATAAGCTGAATGTGGAATGAACTTATGAATCTGTACTTGGAAAAAGGAGAAAATTATACTTACATAATAATGTTATTGAAAGATTAATCGTAACGAAGATGTAATCATGGTAATGACGTCTTTTGGGGTTGCCAATCCTTGAGTCCATTTTCTTGTGGTTGGGTTATTGCTAGCACTCGTTCATTGGTGAAATTGTGGCATAAACATGTATCTAGTGTTTTCATGTGTCTATGTGAGTCAGTGACTTATGTAAGTGTCATATGTGTTGTTGAGTTTTCCTTACTTGGAGCCCTTGTGGTATTGTGTAGTGAGCAATGTAAGTCAGAAAAAAAATATATATCCTGGTATTTTATTCTTGTATTTGTGTGTGTAAAATGTGCGCTTTACACTGGCTACCCATGAGCCAAGCACTCACAATGGCTCAAGTCTCTTGCCTCCTCTTGAAAAATATTCCATCCTGTCTCTTGCCATCTCGCCCACTCGTGTCAATGCCAATGATACTAGAGAGGAAATCCAACCCTGCTTTGGATGGGTTGGATAATGGAAAGAACAGTTCTGGTTCTAGCTGGCATGATCAAGATCTGGGCCTACAAGACAACAATTCACAGCAGATGCTTAAACTCCTTACTATTTTGATTTTTGATGTTTTGTAAGCATTGGTTCTCTTAGGCTCTGGCTAGTTTGAACTTGTGGGTTTAGAGAGGGCTTCCATACCTCCTATTTTTTTGTAATCATCTTGTATCATTTTACTTATTACTATAATATAAGATCATATTGATAAAAAAAATTATTCTTAATATTTATGATGTTTAAACATATTTGTAAACTCACTTAGGGTATTTTATTGGCTTAGCACAAGTGGACAAACCCACACATAGAACATATATCTAACCCTGGAAAAAAATACAACCCACATGAACCTTTTCCAGGGGATGCTCACATGTCATATTTTAAACTGTTCACGATTACAAAACAAAAAATCCCACAATATTTACCAAAAATTAAAAAAAAACCCTAGTATGTTCTAAGTTAGAAACACAACTTGTTGAGTGTTGACAAATTAGTTGAGAAGAGGTATAGGGTAATGTTTAATAATAACAAATATCTTATTTTGGATCAATGTCCAAGCAATAGATTGATTACCAAGGTGAAAATTGCTAATAACTACATGTTCTCTTTGAGAATCAAGCTACGCATACAATGACCTCCACCCCAAGTAAACACTCTAGTGAGTACTCAAATACTCATATTTCTCACTAAAGTGAGTCATTCCATCCACTAAAATTTTGCAATGTTCAACTCCACAACTCCAAATCAACTAATGCTTTCCTCAGTAAAATCTTCCTTTACATTAAATAATTGATAAAATTATAACCAAATCCCCTTCATCCTCTTCCCATTCATCCTCTTGCTCCAACAAGATCTCTAGAAATGTGAACTTTGGGCCACAAATTCCCCCACTTTTAAATCTCTCACTAAGATGAGGCCTCTCGTTACTACAAATTACAATGGAAAATCCTTACAAAAAATCATAGCATGGGTTAAAATTTGGTCTCAAGTATCAGTAAATAGTCGATAAAGAGTCACCTCCAAATTAGAGTTTGCATTGGTCTCCACTATGTTTACAAAAATAAAAAATGAAAAACCCAGATAAGCCTTTGGCGAGGCAATCCATTTTATAAGAATGTGGGACCGACGGGTGACTGTTGTTAATTGAGTCTTAATTGAGCACGAATAGTTAATTGAGCACGATTAGTTTAACCTTCCATGCTGAGTCAATCTTGGAAAACTGGTAATCTCTTGACAAAGATACCACTTGCATGAATAGTTTAACCTTCCAAAGATGCGACACGGCCTTCGAAGGTCGACAATTCTTTAAACGGCAGAAATTGGGAGGCAAACATTACCAACTGGTGCACATTGTGGGGAAGGTTTTTCTGTGGCCATGTGAACGGCCATTTAAGATGAACAGAGAAAAACAAATTTAAATACCACTTGGATGCGGATGAAGAGAGCAAAACGTCACAGAAACTAGTATAAATAGCAGTTGCATCCATGTAGTCTTGCATCAAGTAGCCTGAGCAGAAGATGGCAGGAATGGACGAAAATCTTGTCAAATGCATCGCCCGAGCATTGATTCATTTTGCAGCACATGGAAGCCAGACGTCGACAATGTCATGGAAAGACTCCCTGATATATCTTCACAAAGACATGTACGAAGATTATCCGAATATCGAGAATAACATCAATATTCCACTAGAAATTCGAACGGCACTCGCTGCAGTATTCGAAAGTTTGAATGCAGGCTTTGGAAATCCTCCAACTCTTCCGCCGTCTTGAAACAGGGGATGATCGCATCTGCCGATGTCATATAATAAACTCATGTGGTCCAACATGACTAGTCATACCAAAAGTCGTAGTAGTTGCCGACTTTGGATAAGATCTATTATTCACCTTGGTAGTACCTCAAACTAGTTGAGAAAAATTAGTGGGGATCTCCTCCTATGTCAACTCATTTTGAGGTTGATGGAATTTCTGCATGTGTGTGTTGTGTGTAGTTATTTTTATTGTTTCAGAGTGATAATATGGATTGTCAATTTTCTTTTTAGCATTGTTAAGATTGTTATTTTTCTCTGTTATTCAGTTTATGTGAATATGTTATTTTATGTGAATTCATTATTCGAAGTGGTAGTCTTGGAAGCCAGATCGAGTTTTACGTTGAAGTGATCTTTCAAGGCCGGATGGTCTGTTTTTTTATCTCATGTTGTCCTCCAAGCACATAGACAAGAAATGCCACTAGATCGAAATAAGTAGAAGAGAAATGCAAAATAAAGAAATACAAAAGAAACATAAGAAATCTAGCTTGTTGAAGTGCCTCCATTAGATTAGATAAAATCTTCAATCAATATCAAAGCATGGTTTGGTTTGTAGTTTTGTATTTTAGATCTCTCTAACAATTGATCATGGCAAACTCTAACTCTCTTCCCATTCCATAATTTTGTAAAATTGACTATGATTATTGGAGCATGAGAATGATGAATCTTTTGATACGAAAAGACTTGTGGGATGTTTTTGAAGGCCCCTATAGAGTGCCAAACTATAGGGCTAATATTCCAGTCAATGACATAGAATCCAAGAGGAAAGCAAAGAAGAAGTATTAACAAGTTTCGTTTCATATAAAAAAATCTCTAGGTAAGAGACTATTTCAGTGAATTGTAGGAGCAATGATAACGAACAAATCTTGGAAGAATCTACAAGAAGCTTACCAAGGGAGTGACCAAGAAAAATGGGTTTCAAATTTATCGAGGAGAAACTTTAGATTTTGCATAGATCATAGAAGATATAGTTAAAATACCAATAGAGGGAAACACCCCTAGGTTTGCTTTTAAACATAGAACTCTATTAACTTTTATTCATCTGTGGTGTTGAGATTAGTTTAGGAATATCTGTTAATGGATAAGAAAACGGATGATACAATAGAAAATGGTGTTAATAATGTGCAGTCTCAGAGTTTGCAATCTTTCAAGGTCTAGGAAAATGTGCTATCAACTGGTCCTTTAGAAGGTTGGCTATGTTTTAATAATTCATTTAATATCTTGACATTGAAATGATCGGTGTTGCCAACCTATATATATTCTAAAGTGTTGTCATGTAACATTGGAAATAAACTATGAAGCTTCTACAATATAGTTAGGGACTCAACATGAATTGTGGAGTTTGAAGTTTTATATTCTACTAAATTTGAAATTTGAAGTTTTATATTAGAAAAAAAATTCTACAAGTATAATTATACAAATTTCTAGCTCACCCCTTTCTAGATAGACTTCGAAGACCATGTGGTTTGTTTTTTTTCGAATTATTTCCATTCTAGTAATTATGTAGTGGGCATGTGTTTTGGTTGTTAAAATTTTAAATTCTATATCGAACATTTTTGTATTTTAGAAGGTATCAACGTATTAGAAATGGATTGAATATCTTTATCTGTTCTTGTCGCCTCTTTCGTGTGGACTAGAATATTGTAATCATTTATGTCATTTATATATCATTTTGAATCTTGTGGACTCAACATGAAATAGGGGATGATCGCATCTGCCAATGTCATATAATAAAATCATGTGGTCCAACATGACTAGACATACCAAAAGTCCTAGTAGTTGTCGACTTTGGATAAGATCTATTATTCACCTTTGTAGTACCTCAAACTAGTTGAAAAATTAATTAGGATCTCCTCCTATATAAACTCATTTCTACTCATTTTGAGGTAGATGGAAATTATGCATGTGTGTGTTGTGTGTAAATTTTGTTTTGTTTCAGAGCATTTTAACGATATTATGGATTTCCAATTTTCTATCTAGTATTGTTAAGATTGTTATCTTTTTATGTTATTTTGTTTATGTGAATATGTTATTTTATGTGAATTCATTATTCGAAGTCAAATTGAGTTTTACGCTCAAGTGATCTTTCACGGCCAGATGCTTTTTTTTTATCTCATGTTGTCCTCCACATACATAGACAAGAAATGCCACTAGATCAAAGTAAGTAGAAGAGAAACATAGAAGAAAGAAATACAAGAGAAACATAAGAAATCTAGCATGTTGCAGTGCCACAATTAGATTAGATTAAATCTTCTATCAGTATCAGAGCGTGGTTTGTTTTGTAGTTTTGTATTTTAGACCTCTCTAACAATTGATGATGGAAAATTCTAACTCTCTTCCCATTCCATGATTTTGTAGAATAGACTATGATTATTGGAGCATAAATATGACGACTCTTTTGATATGGATAGACTTATGGGATGTTGTAGAAGACCTCTATAAAGAGCCAAACTATTAGGCTAATGTTCTAGTCAATGACATAGAAACCAAGAGGAAAGCTAAGAAGAAAAAAAAACAAGCTTTGTTTCATATTTAGAAATCTCTAGGTAAGAGACTATTTCAATGAATTGTAGTTGCAATGATAACCAAGGAAGTTTGGAAGACTCTATGAGACGGTTACCAAGGTAGCGACCAAGTCAGATTGGTTTCAAATTTATCAAGGTGAAAGTTTGGATTTTGCATAGATCATAAAAGATATAGTTGAAATACCAATAGAGGGAAACATCCCTAGGTTTGGTTTTAAACATAGAACTCTATTAACTTTTATTCATTTGTGGTGTTGAGATTATTTTAGGAATATGTGCTAATGGCTAAGAAAATAGCCGATACAAAAGAACATGGTTTTAATAATGTGCAATCTCAGATTTAGCAATCCTTAAAGGTCTATGAAAATGTGATATAAATTGGTCCTTTACAAGACTAGTTATGTTTTCACATTTCATTTAATTTCGCAACATTGAAATGCACAGTG
Source organism: Taxus chinensis (assembly GCA_019776745.2). Classification (NCBI taxonomy): domain Eukaryota; kingdom Viridiplantae; phylum Streptophyta; class Pinopsida; order Cupressales; family Taxaceae; genus Taxus; species Taxus chinensis. The sequence continues at coordinate 67,142,222 of CM034153.1, read as the reverse complement.
TTGCCAAGTTGTATATATTCTACAGTATTGGCATATAACATTGGAGATAAACTATGAAGCTTCTACAATATAGTTGGGAACTCAACTTGAATTGTGAAGTTTTATATTCACTAAAATTTTAAATTTTAAATTTGAATTTTTATATTCCACAACAAAAAATTTACAATTATAATTATAGAAGTTTCTAGCTCACCCCTTTCTAGAGAGACTTCGAAGACCTTGTGGTTTGTTTTTGTTTGAATTCTTTCCATTCTAGTAACTAAGTAGCGGGCACGTGATCTTATGGTTACAATTTTAAATTCTATATGGAACGTTTTTGCATTTTAGAAAGTATCAAAGTATTAGAAACGAATTGATTATCTTTATCCATTATTATGGCCTCTTTCTTGTGGACTAGAATCTTGTATTCATTTATGTCGTATAATAAACTCATGTGGTCCAACATGATTAGTCATACTAAAAGTCGTAGTAGTTCCTGACTTTGGATAAGATATATTATTCACCTTTGTAGTACCTCAAGCTAGTTGAGAAATTAGTTTGGATCTCCTCCTATATCAACTCAATTCTACTCATTTTGAGGTAGATTGAAATTCTGCATGTGTGTGTGTGTGTGTGTGTGTTGTGTGTGATTTTTATTTTTTGTTATATGACTAAAAGGGACATGATATGTGGGAGGGGAGGAAGAGGTGACTTGGAAAGAGACATTAAAGCAAGAAAAATTGAGTCATACCTAGAAAAATCCGTGGTAGTTGTTTACTTTAGATAAGATGTATTTTTCAATTTGGTAGTTGAGAGTTTAGTTGGTAGTTGGTATTTTAGAAGAACAAAACTTTGAAGAAAGGAATACAAAATAAGAATAAGAAATCTAGAGTTATGAAGATTAACCTTTACTTTAAGACTACATAATATTAATGTATGGTATATTTCTAGCCAAATCGAAGTCCGGGAGCATCAAATTTAGTGTCTTTGTTTTTACCACAAGCAAAAACCAAATGAAAAAATTAACACCAGTAAAATAATAAATATTTTATAATTCAAATAAGAGCTAGAGAGAACACATTTCATGTTTGAACAAAAAATGTTAGTTAATTTAACAATCAATTCATTGGTAAAAAATGCTTTATATTTTATGAGTCTTTAGAAGGAAGAAGGGAAACATATTCTACTATGTATACTCACTACGGAAAAAAAAGAAATAAAATATTCACATGTTATATTTAAAGATCTTTTGGAATATTTTTGAAGCAAATCTATGTGGTTGTAGAGGAGGTGTAAGCCTTATCTGATGTTCCAAAATATGCAACATCATTTCACACTTCTATTTAAATTTCCAACATTGAAATGGTTTGTGTTTCGAAGTTATATATTCTATATTACTGGCATATAACATTAGAGATAGACTATAAAACTTTTACAATCTAGTTTGGGACTCAACTTAAATTTTGAAGTTGTATATTCTGTGAAATTTGATGTTTGATATTCAACCAAAAATAAATTATACAACCTTCTAGCTCACCCCTTTCTAGAGATACATGAAAAACCATGTGGTTTTTTTTTGTTTGAATTATTTCCATGTATTATATAGTGGGCAGGTGTTCTAATTGTTGCAATGTTACATTCTATATGGAACACTTTTTTATTTTAAAAGGTATCAAAGCATTAGAAATGGATTGAATATTTATATCCATTTTTATGGCCTCTTTCTTTTGAAATAGAATCTTGTATTCATTTATGTCATTTTTAATTTTGGATCTTATATTTCTCTCTCCCATTTGTTAGCTTCTTTTACATAATACCAATGTTGTCATTTTTTATATCATATTTGGAGGAGGATGTTGATTATTAATGGCATCAATATTTAATTATTCCCTTTGGTTTGTTAATTTTCATCTCACAAAGTATGTAAAGTGAGTTTCCATATTAGATAAAAAAATATTGAATTCTAACGCATGTGCATCTAAAATTTTAGTTGACTTTGTATCTTCCTGGATGAGTAACATTGTCAATGAATCATTTTAGTCTTGTTTGTGATGTTCTTCACTAGGATTCAAATGGAGTAATAAATTTGAAATATTTTATGCAGCTATTTATTAAAAGGCCTAGTAGTATCCACTCCATACTATTGAAATATATTTGTAATTACCTTATCCCACAAGCCCCTTACATTTTAAATATTATCCTAACATGTATGTTAATACATAGGATCTATTATTTGTAAAATATTTTGCCAATATAAAGGCATGAAAAAAGGGGGTGAATGGAATTGTAAATAGCGTGTTATCTAAAACTAAAGGTGTTAGGCTATGTGGGAGGTGAGGAGGAAAAGTAAAAGGGAACAATTGATTCGGAGGTGACTTGGAAAGAGGCATTAAAGGGGAAAAAATTGAATCATACATGCCAAAAATCTTCCACATTATTTTTTACTTCTCTTTAATAATTTTAGCTATCTAGATCTCTAACACATGGAGACAATTAACTTAGCTATTGACCATAAGTTTACCTCACCACTGAAATTAGATAAGTGTCCATAATTGGCACTATCATTCACAACATACTTTAATCTTTTCTTTTTTGACCTATGTTTTACCGCATACCAATCTTAGACATGTTTCCAAGATCAGTGTTACCTCTGACCATATAATTTCAATTTTTTTTTTCAAAACTATGTTGACTACAATTTATAAAAAATGGAGAGGATCAGTGGCATCATTAACCACATTCCTTTTAGGTTTTTAAAACTTGTGCATGAAAATTTATTATCTTTTTTGTATGTCATTATTGGAAACATGTCAAACGCCATTGTAACATTGTCTTTAACACTTTTAGAATTTGATTTCCATGTAAAAACTATGCGACTCTTTGTTATTATAATGGAAGACACTTTTCATCCATTGTTGAAATTATGAATAACATAGCCTTGAAATTTTGATCCTGGTGCAATAGTCAACACTTCATAAGGTTGATGATAGAAAATTACTAAAGATGTATGCACTATAATATAGAAGGATTTGAATTTCTGATTAGCTTGCTAAAAGTTATAAACTCTAATATTCTTGACTTACTTATCATGGACACTTGTCCATAATAGATGTTTGGCAGACCCACAAGCCTTTATGTTTTTTTATTCTTGTGCAAATCTCAAAATTAATTGTGTCTAACATAAGCCAATGTATAACACATGTCAAAATTAGGTAAAACATAAAACCATGAGAAAGTTTGATATTTTTATTAAATTTGACATTTTCATTATGTTCAAAGGTCAAATATTCTTAACATCAACTGAATATTTTATAACTCAAATTTAATACATTCAACATAAAAGAGCTACAAATAGTAATGGAGGTAAAAATGTCATAGAATTACAAGTATATGTAATAGATGGTAATATCAGGCATTTTTCTAATAAGAGTGGTGTATCAGGAGGGGGTGTTGGTATCAAAATTGATTCTTGTTTGCAATCTAAGCATCATCACAAATTTAACAAGAAGCTTAGAGACAACTCAATCATCATGTATGTCCTTTTGTAGCCGGGGAGGCGATTAAGCTGGCTCTTTGTCACTTAGATGTTTGAGAAATGGATAGCACCTTCAAAAGGATTTGATCTATGCTCACTACTTTAGGTTATGCATTTCAACCAGGGTGAGAGGACCCATTTTTTAACCTCTGTTGGTGAAGGAGAATGAACATATCCTTCTTTGCACACATTTGAAAGGAAACCTTGAGAAAATATTATCAATGCACGACAATTTAACTCTCACGAGTTGTCACTTCTAAAGAATGGTGATCTTTTCTAAACAAGGTTAAGGTTACTAAAGACATTATGGAATCTTGATTGCTTCTGCATATTTTAGCAGTATAATTTATTCATCTGTGGACATACAGGGAAAACAAGGGTAGTTCAGGTAGGATTCATTGTTTTTGAATAATTTTTGGTGGGAGATTAAGCAGGATAAACTTGATTTTGCCAAATCTTTGAGAACCTTCACAACAATTAGAAAACTAAATGACAGAATGCTTCAGAATAGCTAAAATATTCCTTCAACCAGAAGGTGTGCATTAATGGAGGCCCAGATTTACACGGTTTCACACAATATCCAAGAATTTAACACAAAGGCTTGAGTTAAAATGCTCAATTAAACATTATCAATATTTGGTTCATCACGTCTAATATACACTCAAAGACTTTCAAACAATCTATATCAACAAAATGACAGTAAAGTGCTTTTAAATTGTTTATCTCATTACAGGATGAAGGCTCTTCTCATAATGAAATTGCAAATGCCACTAAACTATCATAAGGACGAGATCTTATGTGATTTAGAGAGATTATAATATAAGATTGCAATAGGAACAATAAATACTATTTGCAGACATTTTGAAATAAAGGAGACACAAATTTTCCCAAGATTAACACAGATTAATTCAAATTTGATTAGATTCATCAGCAAGGGAAGGTTTCTTGAAAAATCTCAGAGCTTGTCAATGGGTGTAAACTTGCAACCAACTCGACATGATAAAATCTAAAACATAAGAGATTAACAGGTTTCTCATATGGTCTCTCAGGAAGATGGGATTTCTCATATTTTCTCACACAAATTAACCCCCGACCTTTTACATGACTAAAGCATGATTTTTATAACACTCAATTTACATCCAATATTTCCCCCCAACAAAAGAATATACACAGAACCTTTGTTTGTTACATGTTTGATCTTGATTTCCACAAAATGGCGTTTAACAAGTTTGCAACAAAAAGTTGCCAGTTGTTCAAAAAGGTCAATCATTGCAAATATCTCCATCATTTTTTTAAATGGGAGCACATTTCCATCCTTCGTGCATACAACCTCCATCATATCATTCTTTTCCCATTCTTTCCTCTGCAAAATTGCTTTGCATCTAGCTTCTCTGGTAATTTGTGTTTTTACAAGTGCTCGAGAAATTAAAAATTCAAAATATCAACCTTTACATTCCTTGGAGTCACAAATTAAGCTCTAAATCCATTCAATTACACTTTTCAGAAAAAAAATGACAAGGAATTTCATTAAAAAATGATGAAAAACAATGTGTATTTGCATCTCCAGAAGTCTTGGAGAAAAAATGGTGGCAAAATCATATGCAATGCACAACAACCATTGATTCTGCCCTTTCTCAACTTTAGATTAGAGTCGTCCATGTGGAAAAATATGATTTGAAGTGAGCGTGGGGTTTTCTTTTGCATTTTATGACTTTTGGAGAAAATACGCAATTTTCACATTTTACCCTGCCCCTCTACCAATGAAATAAAGGCTTGAAATGTGGCTTAATTTGGGCCTTTGATGGAGTCATGACTCATTTCTACAATTTTACCCTTTTAACCAAAAGGAAAAATTTCCAATTTTACTCCACCGATCCGCTTCCCGCTTTTATCTTTTTATGTGGACCCCAGCGGATTCACGCTTCGTTTTTATACTTTTCTTCTTTTCACACAAAGGAAAGAATATTCAAAACCCTTTGGTGACCCACCTCCCCACTTTGATTTTTCAATGCTGAGCCAAAAAAAACTTCAAAATGTTCTATCGACTCGTAATCGCACTTGTAACTTGAAAAATTGCCACGTTTCCATCTTCAGGGTGAAAGTAAGACCTTTTCCTTACTGCTTCATATTTATTGATTAACCAATTAGATGTTATCGGGGCTGCGGGGCCAATTTGGTATTTTTTACAAATGTGACCAAAGTGGAAAATTTCAACAAAAGGACCCACCGAGATGCAACCAATTAAAAATGAACACATATACACCTTCGAGGAAAAAAAAGAGAAATTCGCTCCATTGTTATAAATTTGACTGGCCAATTGGAACTCAAAGGGGCTACAGGGCAAAATAGATTTTTTGCAAACATAGAAAAAAGTTACAAGTTATACAATATACCCAATGTGCCTCATCCAATAAAAATAGACCATGTAGTTGAAGATGTTGAGATATAATTTGATAGGGAAAACACGTCGGTCGAAAATTAAGATGTAGGGGAGCTTTAGCATTTGCACCCAAAATTAAATATTTCTTCAAGGAAAAAGAATTTGCAAATAATTCATGGCTTGACAACAATCCACGACCATAGAGAAGGATTTACAATAACACCCTGGTAAAGATAAAACTTGTACACATCCATTCGGGGAGATAGAAAATACGACGAACCAGGCAGATTGGGAAATTTCTAAAACAAACGGGGTGAGATCAAATCGAGCACCAACAGGGGGTATTAATTATATAATATTAATAATTGTAGATTCAAAGAGGGGTATTATTATTATCCTATAAAAGAACATGATATGAAAAAAGGTACTTAGTGAATCCCCTTGTGCATTATCTATTATATCGTACAACAACATAATGTGTCATTTAGTTTTTTTAGTTGGTATGTTGTAAGATAGTAACACATTTTTTCTATTGCATTGGTGAAATTTTTTGTAAGAATATTGTAATTCCCACTTCTCTTCAACACTAAATGAAACATGATCATTTTTTTACGAATTTTTATAATCGTAAACCTTGCTTCTTTATTCTAATTAGCATACTAATAAGCTATGTGGGCATCATGACTCCATTGTGTTTTGGTTATTGTTATTTTAACTATATGTCAAATTGTGGACCATGATGGGCATTTAAGGATAAAACAATTAGCTAGAATGGTTGCATGGTCATAGTTTTATTGTGATATCATCACTCTTCGATAGTATTTTGTTGTATTCAGTTTATCTCTGTGGCGGGACACATAGACACTATTGTGCTTTATTACTGGAAAATGTTAATAGACAAAGGACACTAACACGTTGTGATACGGGAATTGAAGGATAGACATATTATAACGGAACTAGTTAACTTTTTATAGCCATTCAGTATGGAAGAAAATGATGTGTTGTTAGATAAATATATGGTGATATTTCGAATCATTTTCGTATGGATTTTTATTATGATGTTCAAAGTTATTTTGTGATTTATTTAATACTAGAGGATTGGTGAAATTGTGAATGAGTGAAAGTATTGCTTTAATCTGATGATCCAGTTGGTCTTTGATCTTAGTTGCAAACTGACGTATGAGTAAAATCGAAACGTTGAAAATGGGAATAATTGTTAAATTACTTGGTCTTACCAATAGTAGTTATGATTTTTGATGTTTGAAATTGATATTTAGATGTAAGTGTTTTTTACTTCGACATCGTTAATATGGCCATGAGGCCAGAGGGGTATTGTGTATTTGCAGGAAAACATATCACGACAAACTACGAGGGTATTGGAGACCAACCACATTGGAATTCTAGGTGAATTCAACAAGGGTCACCATGGAAACATGTATTTGTGTGTGTGTTTGAATTATTGTTAGGGGGAAATTGTGACCAAGGGGTTATGTTTTGTATTTTATTTATTTTCCTTTAATTCATGTTAGTATGTGATTTTAGTGATGTAATTCATTCTATTAATTATTTGACATTTGGGGTACGTATTTTAACCTTTATTTGTAATGGGTTATAGTGTCTTAATTAGAGCTAATTTAATCTTATCCTAAACTTATTATACATGTGACCAAAGGAATTCATTTATTAGACTAGATTTTCTATTGGATTTTGTGTTGAAAGTTGAGTGCTTGGGAATCTTGAGTGTTGTACAATCCACCCCTTCATGGAAATTCTAATTTGGCCTTAGAGGCCAATTTTGGAATCTTGTGGGACAATTCAAACTTGTCCCACACCTCTTAAATTGTTATGCCAACCCTACCTATGGGTTGGGGGGTCAAAATTAGACCCCGTTAGGTGTTTTGGGAAGACAAAAAGGTAAAATATTATTGCACTTTATTTCATGTAATTAATTTTTTCGTTAGGAGGTGTCGCCTTGCATTGTGTGTGCAAGTAATATGTCATTTCTTCACCCAATTATTAATTGTGCTTTGGAGTTTGAAGTTTTACTTGTGAGGTGGAGTTGAGGATGAGTAATGTGGCATCCTACATGGATCCACCTCACCCTCCTCTCTCCCTTTCTATTTAATCAAGTTCTTTTTCTTGATTGGGGGTTACTTCATTATTTTGTGCTCTTGCTTTTGGGAGTTAGAGGAATTTGGAAGTGATTTTGGATTTGTTGGAGCTTCTTGGTGTATGGCTCTTGGATCAAACTCTACCATGGAAAGGTAAGAGATAAACTCTTGTTAAATGTTTTCTTTTATTTTCTATACATATGTGTGTGTTTTAAGTGTTTTGCTATATTTGTTGGGTGTTTGGGTAGATTTCCTAAGGGTGGTGTAGGAGGGGACTATGGGGAGATTTCATGTAGGGAGGCATAAGAGTTTATTTCATGTTTTGGAGGGATTTTGGGTTGAGTGCCCCACCTTGGACAAGAAATTCCTTTCATTTATTACTTGGTTATGTTGTTGAGGGAGCCATAAGAGAATGGGGGAGGCATAAGAGGTTGTTGAGGCAGGCATAAGAGTGTGTAGGGGTTTTGAGATGGTTTTTCAGAGGTTTTAAGGTGGGCACTCATTTCCCATTGGGAGGCATAAATGACCTCCCCATAGGTTCTTTCTCCTTTGGATTTTCATATTTGAAGCCTTGTATATTTTGTGGTTTTTCCTTCTTGTGTTGTAGTGTGATTTGAATGTGCTTTGGATTGATTTTGAAATATTGGATTGTGATGTGGAAGCTTATTTTTTTCCATGAGTTGAATCCATTTTCCATTGCAATGTAGTTAGGGCTCGGGGGCCAACGAGGAGAATGGATTCTACTCGTCATTGGAATTGTTGGTTGGGTGGAGAGTGCTGTCTCTCCCCCCCATTTTTTGTGGTGATCAAATGAAGCTTTTTGGAGCTCTTATTGGTGATGTGAAATTTGGGAGCTATGTTGGTATCCAAAAGAAATCCTTCCTTGTGATAGAGTCTTCTTGTTATTCCCACTTAAGGTGGAAGATTGTACTATTATATTTGGTTTTAAAGGAAATGTTGTATTGTAACTTGTAATATTATTTGATGAAATATCCTTGAAGAGTGGGTAAAAATTCCCTTCTCCTTAAAAATTGTGGTATGGAAGAAAAGAATCAAAATGGAATTCATATGTAAAAGTTTTAGTTGAAAGTTGTATTGTGGGAAGAGAAAGTTTACCTTTATTGTTGTTAGTTGTATGTTGAAAAGGGGGAAAGAAATAAATGTGTTTATAAAGTTAGTATTGTTGAAATAGAAAAGAAGCTATAAAGGGAAAACAACTTATCTCATGGTAGTTGTTACTTTTCTCACCAAAGTGTATAGACCTTATTGAAAAGTTAGTAACTTTTCATTTCACAAATTATTAAAAAACCTTGTTAAAATTGATTGTGAGAATGGTTGAAAATTGTAGCTGAAAAGAGGAAAAGAAATAGTATATTCCATTGTGTTAATTGAAGAACATGCAAAGGAAAAATTTAGACTACCTTGTTCATTCCCTTGCATTGTTGGAAGAAAGTTTGTAAATAAAATGGAAATTGACTCTTGTAGATGTAGTTGTTATTATCAAAATAGGAAATGTTTAAATTGAGTAATATTGATACCAAAGAAATGAGTAAATGATTTTAAACCTTGCAAATGAATAATCTTAGACATGTAAAATTAATTTTTGAATGACCATTTGAGTATCCTTGTAACTTTTGTTTTTTAGAAAAAACTCAGGTTTAATGGTTATGTTTCTACGAAACAGGACCACCACCCTTGTGGAGTGTGCAGTGGTCTTGTAACCGCCGCTCAGGAAATATGGTGGGATCATTAAAATCTATCACTCCATAAGGAAGCAGTTCATGGTAATTTGTCACCCAGGTAGGGCAGCGGCCCAGGACCTCCGGTCTGCTCTAGGCGGCGGTTGTATCACTTACGTCGGAAACTTCCAGTTCCGAATCTATACAAGTTCTAACTTGTAATAAATAAAATTTAAGGATATAAATTTTACTAAAGACACCTCCAAGAAACAAATTAATGGAAATTGGGTATAAATAGCAGTTGCATCCACATAGTCTCACATCAAGTAGCCAGATCAGACGATGGCAGGAATGGATGAAAATCTTGTCAAATGCATCCCCCCGAGCATTGATTCGTTTTTGCAGCACATGGAATCCAGCCGTCGACAATGTCATGGAAAGACTCTCTCTGCTATATCTGCACAAATACCTATATGAAGATTATCAAAATATCAAGAATAACATCAATATTCCACTAGAAATTTGAACAACAATCACTGCAGTATTTGAAAGTTTGAATGAAAGCTTTGGAAATCCTCCAAATCTTCCACCATCTTGAAAACAAGGGATGATCACATCTGCCAATGTCATATAATAAACGTCATGTGGTCCAACATGACTAGTCATACCAAAATTGGTAGTAGTTGCTGACTTTGGATAAGATCTATTATTCACCTTTGTAGTACCTCAAACTAGTTGAGAAAATAGTTGTGATTTCCTCTTTTTGCTTCAAAGCATTTTAACGATATTATGGATTTCCAATTTTCTATCTAGTATTGTTAAGATTGTTATCTTTTTATGTTATATTGTTTATGTGAATATGTTATTTTATGTGAATTCATTATTCGAAGTCAAATCAAGTGTTATGTTGAAGTTTTCTTTCAAGGACGGACGCTTTTCTTTTATCTCATGTTTTCCTCCAAGTGCATACAAAAGAAATGCCACTAGATCGAAATAAGTAGAAGATAAATGCAGAAGAAAGAAATACAAAAGAAACATAAGAAATATCGGTTGTTGAAGTGCCATCATTAGATTAGATAAAATATTAAATCAGTATCAGAGCATGGTTTGGTTTGTAGTTTTGTATTTTTAGATCTTTCTAACAATTGATCATGGAACAACTCTAACTCTCTTCCCATTCCATAATTTTGTAGAATTGACTATGATTATTCAGAGCATGAAAATGATGACTCTTTTGATACAAAAAGAATTATGGGGATGTTGTTGAAAGGACTTATTTAGTGCCAAACTTTTGGGCTAATGTTCTAGTCAATAAAATAGACATCCAAGAGGAAAGCTAAGAAGAAGAAATGACAAGCTTCATTTCATATTAAGAAATCTCATTGTAAGAGACTATTTTAGTGAATTTTAGGGATCAATGATAACCATGAAATATTGAAAGACTTATAAGAATCTTACCAATGGAAGCGACTAAGTAAAATTGGTTTCAAATTTATAGAGGAGAAAGTTTTGATTTTACATAGATTATAGAAGATATAGTTGAAATACCAACAAAGGGAAACACCCCTAGGTTTTCTTTTAAATATAGAACTCTATTAAATTTTATTCATTTGTGGTGTTGAGATTAGTTTAGGAATGTATTAATGACTCAGAAAATAGCTGATACAATAGAACATGGGTGTTAGTAATTTTCAGTATTAGAGTTAGTAGTCCTTCAAGGTGTAGGAGAAATTTAATATTAACTGGTCCTTTATAAGGTTGGTTATGTTTTCACACTTCATTTAAATTCAACAGTATTTTTCTTATAACATTGAGAGATAAACGGTATTGCCAAGCTTCTAAAATCTAGTTGGGGACTCCACTTGAATTGTCATATAACATTTGAAGTTTTATATTCTCTGAAGCTTCTGACAATTTGAAATTTGAAGTTTTATATTCTCTGAAATTGTGAAATTTGAAGTTTTATATTCCACAAAAAAAAATATACAAGGATAATTATACAAGTTTCTAGCTCACCCCTTTCTTAGAGAGACTTCAAAGGCCACGTTGTATGTCTTTTTGTTCGAATTATATCCATTCTAGTAACTATGTAGCGGGCATGTGTTCTTATTGTTACAATTTTAAATTCCATATGGAACCTTTTTTTATTTTAGAAGGTATAAGAGTGTTAGAAATGGATTGAATATCTTTATCCATTCTTATGGCCTCTTTCTTGTGGACTAGAATCTTGTATTAATTTATGTCATTTATATATCATTTTGGATCTTGTATTTCTCTCTCAAATTTGTGATCCTCTTTTACACAGTGCCAATTTTGTCATCTTTAATATCATATTTAGAGAAAGAAGTTTTAAGTTAATTATTAATGGCATAAAGAATTAATTATTCCCTTTGGGTTGATAATTTCCATTGCATAGAGAATGTAAAGTAAGTTTTCATGTTACACAAAATAGTATTGGATTTTTATGCTCGTGCATCCAACATTTTCCTCAACTTTGTATCCTCCTTAGTGAATGGATTCATAAATATCTCATTGTAAGCTTGTTGGCGATGTCATTCACTAGGATTAAAATGGTGCAATAAATTTGAACTATTTTATACAACTATCTCTTAATTGGCCCAATTAGTATCCACTCCATATTATTGAAATATATTTTTAATTACCTTCTCCCATAATGTCTTCATATTCTAAATATTATCCTAACATTTATGTTAATAAAGAGGCTTTATTATTTGTAAAAACATTGTCCAATATAAAGGAACGTAATAAGGAGGTGAAGGGCATATAAAATAGTTTTTTTATATAACTAAAAGGGACAGGCTATGTGGGAGGGGAGGAGGAAGAATAAAAGGGAACAATTGATTGAGAGGTGACTTGGAAAGAGACATTAAAGGAAAACAATTTGAATCATACAAAAAAAAAATTGTGGTAGTTTTCGAATTTAGATAAGATGACACTATTCACCTTAGATAAGATGTATTTCTCAAGTTGTTAGTTGAGAGTTTAGTTGGTAGTTGATAGTTTAGAAGAAAAAAATATAGAAGAAAGGAATACGAAAGAAGCATAAGAAATCTAGAGTTACCAAGATTAACCTTTACTTTAAGACTACATAATATTTATATATGGTATATTTCTAGCCAAATCCAAGTCCGAGAGCATAAAATTTAATGTCATTGTTTTAAGCAAAATAAAAAAACCAAATGAAAAAATTAACACCGGTAAAAGAATAAATATTTTATAATTCAAATATGAGCTAGAGAGAACACATTTCATGTTTGAACAAAAAAATGTCAGTTAATTTAACAATCAATTTCATTGGTAAAAAATGTTTTATACTTTATCAGTCTTTAGAAGGAAGAAGGGAAAACATATTCTACTATGTATAATCACTACGGAAAAAAAATAAGAGAAATAAAATATTCACATGCTATATTGAAAGAGCATTTGGAATATTTGTGAAGCACATCTATGTGGTTGTAGAGGAGGTGTAAGCCTTATCTGATGTTCCAGAATATGCAACATCATTTCACACTTCTATTTAAATTTCCAACATTGAAATGTTTGGTGTTTCTAAGTTATATATTCTAAAGTATTGGCATATAACATTGGAGATAAACTATAAAACTTCTATAATCTAGTTTGGGACTTACCTTAAATTTTAAAGTTGTATATTATTTGAAGTTTTAAGTTTGATATTCAACTAAAAAAAAAATTATAAAAGCTTCTAGCTCTCCCCCTTTCTAGAGATACTTCAGAAAACCATGTGGTTCGTTTCTTGTTTGAATTATTTCCATGTAGTATATAGTGTGCATGTGTCGATAATTATTGCAATGTTACACTTTATATGGAACACGTTTTTATTTTAGAAGGTATCAAAGTATTAGAAAATGGATTGAATATTTATAACCACTTTTATAACCTCTTTCTTTTGGAATAGAATATTTTCCTTCATTCATGTCATTTATAATTTTGGCTCTTATATTTCTCTCTCCTATTTGTTAGCTTCTTTTACATAATACCAATGTTGTCTATTTTTATATTAGATTTGGAGGAGGATTTTAATTATTAATGACATCAATATTTAATTATTCCCTTTGGTTTGTTAATTTCCATCTCACAGAGTATGTAAAGTGAGTTTCCATATTAGATAAAAAAATATTGAATTCTAACGCATGTGCATCTAACATTTTCCTTGACTTTGTATCCTCATTGATGAGTAACATTGTCAATGTATCATTTTAGGGTTGTTTGTGATGTTCTTCACTAGGATTGAAATGGAGTAATAAATTTAAAATATTTTATGCAGCTATTTTTTAAAAGGCCAAGTAGTATCCACTCGATACTATTGAAATATATTTGTAATAACTTTATCCCACAAGCCCCTTACATTTTAAATATTATCCTAACATGTATGTTGATAAAGAGGATTCATTATTTTTAAAATATTTAGCCAATATAAAGGCATGTAAAAAGGGGGTGAATGGAATTGAAAATAGTGTGTTATCTAAAACTAAAGGTGTTAGGCTATGTGGGAGGTGAGGAGGAAAAATAAAAGGGAACAATTGATTCGGAGGTGACCTGGAGAGAGGCATTAAAGAGGAAAAAATTGAATCATACACAACAAAAATCTTCCACGTATTATTTTTTACTTCTCTTTAATACTAGGCTATCTAGATCTCAAACACATGGAGAGCATAAACTTCTCTATTGACCATAAGTTTTCATCACCATTGATATGAGATAAGTGTCCATAATTGGCACTATCAATCACAACATCTTTAAGCTTAATTTTTTTGACCTATGTTTTACCGCATACCAATCTTAGACTTGTTTCCAAGATTAGTGTCACCTCTGACCATATAATTTCAAATAATTTTTCTTCAAAACTATGTTCACTACAATTTATGGAAAATGGAGAGGATCGACGACATCATTAACCACATTCTTGTTAGGTTTTTAAAACTTGTGCAAGTAAATTTGTTAGCTTTTTTTTTATGTCATTAATGGAAACGTGTCAAACACAAGTGTAAAATTTTCTTTAACACTTTTAGAAGTTGATTTCCATGTAAAAAATATATGACTCTTTGTTATTCTAATGGAAGACACTTTACATCCATTGGTGAAATTATGAATGACATAGCCTTAGAAATTTTGATCCTCGTGCAATAGTCAACACTTCATAATGTTGAAGATAGAAATTTACTAAAGATCTATTCACTACAATCTAGAAGGATTTGAATTTTTTATTAGCTTGTTAAAAATTATAAACTCTCATATTCATGACTTACTTATCATGGACACTTTCCATAATAGATGTCTGGCATACCCGCAAGCCTTTATGTTTTTTAATTCTTGTGCAAAGCTCAAAATTCATTGTGTCTAAAATAAGCCAATGTATAACACACTTCAAAATTAGCTGAAACGTAAAACCATGAGAAAGTTTGATATTTTTATTAAATTTTACATCTTCATTATGTTCAAAGGTCAAATATTCTTAGCATCAACTAAATATTTTATAAATCAAATTTAATACATTCAACATGAAAGAGATAGAAATAATAATTGAGGTAAAAATGTCATAGAATTACAAGTATATGTAATATATGGTAATATGAGACATTTTTTCTAATAAGAATGGTGTATCGGGAGGGGGTATTAATAATATACTATTAATAATTGTAGATTTAAAGAGCGGTATTATTAGTATCCTATAAAATAATGTGATATTAAAAAAATGTACTTAGTGAATCCCCTTTCGCATTCTCTATTATGTCGTACAACAACATAATGTGTCATTTAGTTTGTCTAGTTGGTATCTTGCAAGAAAGTGCCAAGGTTTTTCTATTGCATGGGTGAAATTGTTTGTAAGCGTATTCTTAGTAAGTTTGCGTGCTTATTCGTATGGGCACAAAAAATTACACACATCTTATACATGCCTAAATAAGAGTAATTTTACACTTTTGAACCTAATATGAATTCAAGAGACTAAAATTAACTAATTCCCTACAATAGGGAAAAACTTAATTACAACTTATATCCTAATTTTTAGCCCCTAGATGGCGGATTTTGGGCCCGAAATTGTGCCAAATATAGATCCAACTCGTAGTGAGGGTTGACTTGTGCATTCATCTCATTGAAAGAAGCGCTTTAATAAAATGGACTCAAACAGAAACCCGGATAAAAAGATATGACCATTTCAAGTTTCTGCTAAAAATAGTGCATGAAAATGAGTATTTTAGGAATCTATATAACTTACAAGAGTATATTTTAGAGTGATATTTTATTTTCTTTAATTGTAGAGATATGATCATTAGAAATAAATAGTGAAGAAGACCCTTATATCAATATGAATGGAGCAATCTAAATAAAATCTTAGTATTTTATATAATAATTGATTTATTAAAACCATGATACTTTTCTAGAAGCTAAAAATGAATGTAAAATGTGACTTGAAGACCATGTTTTCCCAATTTTGAGATCTAAATAATGGTTTCTGTATATAATTTTATGCAGCACTTTAAATAACTCATGTCCTTCCTTCAAAGTCTAATGTGGTAAGAAAACCTTGGACAAAAGTAAATGGCATAGGATATTTTGATAGGGTTATGTTATCCCTCTATTATTAGTAGGACCTTACATAGAAAATATTTATTTTAAACCAACACACTAAGTATAATACAATTACAAAAATAGTGTAATGTATTATAATCCTTAAATCCTTACCGATTTCAATGAAGTAATCTATTTAAGAAATAATTATTAGATACTCTTCTTTGAAAAATGGAATGTTGCTTTAAATGAAAACAACTATTTTTTGGCATGGAGATGCTCCCATATCATGCAAAAGGAAAATTCATTGTTCACTTGATTGCTTTTTTTTTCCTATCTTAATTATATTTATACACCTATATATTTATGGAATTCTCAAATTCAAATTACATAGAGCTCCCATGCGGTGGGGTAGGGGGCTGGGGAGAAACCACAATAAATTTATAGGTATGGATGGTCCCATGCATTTTTTTTTGTGCACTACATAAAATAGAATCTTCACCTGAAAAGGTGGAGCAACGGCTTCATATGAGGGTCAATTTTAATGGCTCCAATGGGTGGGTGAGGGGTGGATGTAACGTTTTTCCTCCAATCCTTTTTTTGGCCACCTATCAACCAAGTAGCGTCTCAAGACTATTTCCTATAAACAAATTCTTACTTCCGAAATTTTTACCTTCAAATCATTCCTTACACATTCTGGCTCTATAGAAAATATTAATAATACATGGGCCTATAGGGCTACTAAATTTTCCTAAAAATTAGATGCTGAACCTATTAAAAATATATTTCCTTGCCCCCTGCATGGGACCAAAGCCTTAGAATGTTATTAACATACATGCGTATTATATTATAGGATAAATACTAACAAAATAAGGTACATAATTTTAAAAGACATAAAACACTAAATAAAAAGCCATAGTTCATGTATTTTTTACTCAACCAAAATAATTATTTAAACCAAAAATAAATATTAAAATAAATAAAATGAAATTTAAAAAATAAGATCTTTTAAAAAAATAAAACACAAAGAAAACAAAACATAAAGTAAACCAATAATCAACAAATTTATGGTAGAATTTTCCTAGGTGTTTTAAAAAGTAAAGGATCAATAATATTGCAAAAGGATTCCTAGTAGTCAATGAGCTATCATAAAACATAGAATAAATGCTAACATGATTTTTAATCATTTAAAGAAATGAAAAAGTAAGCATATTATAAAGAAAAAGAAAAAGAACTAGAATGAAATTGAAATTGCATGGAAAATATCACCCTAAAGTTTGGATGTAGAATGAAGTTAAGCAATTACATAGTAACACATACATAATTAACAGTGCTTCTGATCATTTTTCTTTTGTCTCATTAAATTTTTTGATTATTTATCTTTTGTCTTATTACTTTGTGTTTCTCATTTTCCTTCAATTTAGATTTTGGCGATGTCTTCTCATTTTGGGTAAGAGGGTGGAACTATCATTTTAACAAATTATCACTTAAAAGTATCAATAAAACTTGAATTCCAATAATAGTAATGTATGATTTGTTTATATAAAATTCATTTGCAATTCAAAAAATTTAGGCCACAAAAAAATCCAGAATTATCATTCGTCGAAATTGTCTCGTCCTTTTCCCAAAGGCTATCGTCACCATGAAATTGTTAATAAAGTAATAATAGGAAAATAAGGGTGGATATGTATATGCCATGCATGCTCTTCCGATTAACATGTGTTTGATTTTATAGTTTTTGTGAACACATAATGGAAATAATCCAGAGAATGGATAAAGGTCTGTATAATGCTATTATTGTTCAACAAAATTGTGAGTCGGTCCACAATTTATTACGGGATAGTCAACACAATCTGAAAATGCTCACGCGAAATGGAGACACAACTCTCAATTTGGTATGTAGCATACGAAATGTTGGAATTTTGAATTATTTTCTTTCTCTCAAATCCTGCATGTTGTTAACCGTGAATGTTAAGGGAGAGACTCTCCTTCACAAAGTTCTAGCTGCTTGACATGCAGAGGTGGTAAAAATATTTCTAAGTCTCATAGTGCCCACCTTTTCTTACCATAGTTTATTTGCTGACTTATTACTTCTATGGATGATGGACATGGAATTTTTCAATATTTTATTACTATATATTTTATTATGGTTCATTTAACGAAACTTATGCAATTTGAGTGCATAGTGCCAAGATAGTTTGGTGGTTATTTCTTATCTCTTACATGTCATGATATTACATATCAACATATTACATTATAGTTGACGTCATTTACATATGATGGATTTCCTTGTGGTTTCATGATATACTTGGTTATCAGTTAAAATGATAATGACTAATTAGATGTTGCCATGTGTTACTTAGATGGTTAATTTATTTTGAACTAGTATGGATGTGTATGTTAGTATTAGTCACTTCATACTAAAAAGGTTTGGTATAGTTAGTGTGATTTATTAATCTATCAATTCTTTATATTTGTTGAGTTAGATACCTTATTGGGAAGATATGTTTAATGTTTGTAATGAGTGTGCAAATTACAGGGCACATGAGAACACGAGTTTCAAGGCTACACTTCGGGTTCACACAAGCAGCCGATTTATCTGAGTCTTGTCCATGTTCATTGTGTGAAACCTTAATTTATTATTTCATGTTGTATTCGAGCACCATGGGTGACCCATACTTTAAAAATTATATTAATTGTGTTTATTTAGTTTTATTGAGCTCGTTTAGTGTTAGTTTATTTACTTGTAAAGTTTTACTTGTAATGGTTTTTGTTAGTGTTACTTAAGTGGGTTATTAGAGGTATGGGACAACTTAAGGGCCATTTGGGTAGGCCCCACCACCTCAACTCTTGTGTCATTTATCCCAAACTCGGATTACAGCTAAGTGTTACAATTTTGGTGATCAGTTTTCATGTTGGGAACTTCCTTATCATGGAAAAGGACCCCTTCGTCCCTACCTATGGGTAGGCGGTCTATTTTCAAGGCCACATTGGAGTTTACCTCCCATTTGACCCCTCACACATTACTTTCTTGTAAGTGATCTCATTTTTTTTGTGTATTAAAAGTTGTAGAGGTTTAGTTTTAATCGCATTTACAGTAATTTGGATTTTACCTCAAAAAAGAGAGTTGTTTTATCCTTGTTTTTATTTTTGGAATCTTTTTGTGGGGAGAAGAGAAGGTTGACACATACCACCCTCTCGTTTGGGGGATTAATTTATTGGTATTCTTTTAGTATTCCCTCATGGAGAGGGGTTCAGACTCTTTGGTAAATTTTATTTATTTGGAGTGTTGGATATTTTGTTCTTGTGGAGCTTGCAGCTGGATTAAGGATATGCTTAGATATTTTTAGAGAGATTGTTTGAGGTAGGCCTTAAATTTCTTTTGCTATGTATTTTATTATGAAAAATAGCTTTAGTTATGCATTAAAAATGGTGTTTTGTTTTAATCATGGTTATATTTTAATTAGGAGTGTGTATGTGGATTTTAGTTATTGTTCTTTTCTCCACCCGCCATGCTTGTGATGGATTCTAGAGTTTTAAGGAAGAGGGAGGAATACCATCTCACCACCTGGATCGATGGACAAGCCATGATGAATCTCTTTATTCTTCCTCTCATATGGTTTGATGTTAGGAAATATGTTCATATGGTTTGAACTTCTTCCTCCACCCTTAGCAAGTAAACCATAATAATTTTAAAATTTTTCCAAGGAGCAGGCTTAACAGATCTATTGGAGAGATACGGAGGCATTTTTTGTTTGGAAAGATAAGGAGGTTTCATGGAATTTTACTTGTGTTTCCTATGGTTGGATTCCCAACTTGGTTGTAAATGGTTTCTTACCACTCTTTCTGATCTTGGGGGAAAGCACGAAGATTCTTCATTATGTGTGGTTTGACTTTTGTTTTAGTTTTTGTGTGAAAGTGTGCTTGTATGTTTTTTTCCCTTCCCTATTAACTTCTAAAAAACTGAGGAATGTATTCTCTCTCTCCCCCATGGGCTTGGAGGGAGGCTAGCATGTCCTCTATTATTTTGAGTTGACATGTAATGATTCCAATAGGTTGGGAGGTAACCAAGTCATTTATCCTTGTTTTATGAAGATAATTTTTTCTTAAAGGCCATGCAACTTTTGCTTGAAGATTGATGAATAATAAATGGATACTTGTCATGTTACTTTCCCAAATTTGGGGAAATATTGAACGTTTGGATTTTACTTGGTTTTTGTAAATATTGTTGTAAACTCTCCTTGTATTCTCCCATCTTGGGATGTGATTGTATCTCGAGGAGACAAGTGTCGTAAAAAGTGTTGTGTCCCCTTAAATATTGAAAAGAGTCTTGTAAATCGTTGTATTGTAACATCTCAGTGGATTTTAAACTTGTTCCACATTATGTGCCAAACACATGCTTTAAATATTATTATATTTTGTAGCTTTTCATGGTAAAGGTTCAATGGGACTTGTATTTTGAAGGAAATAGAAGATATGATTAATTTGGGAAAATATGGGTATCTTGTATCTTACTCTGGTTAAGAGCTATTAGAAGTTTTAAGTTATACCATACATTTTGGTTTGTAATAATAATTTTCCCTTCCTTTATCCTGAGTGAAATGTGTGGAAATAGGGTGCATTATAGCGGTTACCTTTTCTTATAGGTTTGAATACTTTCTTTAGAGAAAAGAGATATTTTCTTAGTATTCTCCTTCGAAACACCTCTTGGATGACCGCATTGGAGCAAACATTATGCTAACATGATGGGTGGGGAATGATTATGTAGTTCCCACTTCCCTTCAACACCTTTTTGTTATTGAGTATGTTACTGTCGATTATACTTATGGACATTAATGTAGCTTTTGAGTTGGTATGATGTTAGACATTAGAGAGCATGGACCGAGGTTGATTTTGATTCATATATGATGCATGTGGATTATTGGAGACATTTTATATTGATGTTGATATGATGATTGACATGGTTATATCTATATATGTGTTTTGGACATGTGTTATTTCGTCATATTGAGTAGACCCAGATAATTGAACTAATTATATGATCCTATGGTTATTGATGGAATTATAAATGATGTTTTTGCTTGCTTGATGATGTTTTGATTTATATATAGATGATGTTGGAGTTATATTGTATATTTATTTTGGATGATTTGATATAGCCACAAAAGTTGAAGGAGGTATTTGTGTTTTGTAGGTAAACATGTCACAACAAACATTGGGGAATTGGAGACCAACCACATTGGAATCCTAGATGAATTCAACAAGGGTCACCATGACAACATGTATTTGTTATTTAGTTCCTTTGTTTAATTTTATTGTGTTTTTATTTAGTGATGTATGTTCCCCTATTATTATTTATTTAAATTGGTTTCAAGTTTAGTGAGAAATCATGTTGTTATAATTAATTATAAATGGCTAAAAAGAATTTGTTTATTACATTTTATGGCTCTTGGATTATGTGTTGTAAGAGATGTGTAAGTACCCTTGGGTGTGAAACACTCCACCTTCCTTTTGAAATTCGGATATGTCCTTAGGGACTGATTTTGGATGCTCATGGGACAAGTTAAAATTGTCCGACACCTCTTAAATTATTACACCAACCCTACTTATGGTTTGGAGGGTCAAAATTAGCTCTTATTATGAATTTTGGGAAGACAAGTTGTAAGTTTGATCTGCACTTTCTTACATGTAATTAATTTTTGTCCTTAAGTGGTGTGGGCTTGGACTGTGTGTTTAAGTAAAATGTCATTTTATTAACCCACTTATTAATTATGCTTTGTAGTTTGTAGTTGAATTGTGAGGAGTTGAGGATGAGTGATGTGGCATGCTACATGGAGCCACCTCATCCTCCTCTCTCCCTTTTCTATTTATTGGAATCCTTTTGCTGTTTTTGGGGTTACTTCATTTTGGTTTGGTGCTCTTGCAACTTTGGGGAGAGTGAGAGAGTTTATGATGATTATGGATTGTTTTAGCTTTTGGATTGTTTGAATTTAAAGAAGCTTGTTGTTGAACTTTTGGATCAAGCTCCATCATGGAGAGGTAGGATTTTTACTCTTTAAATTGTTTCTTCTTTTATTTATGCATATGTGAATGTTGTTGACTATTTGGTATGTTTTTTGGGTGGTTGGGAAGTTTTCCTAAGTGTGGTGTAGGAGGAGACTATGGGTATCTTCTTGTGGGGAGGCATAAGGGTTATTTTGTGGAGGGAGCTTGGGATGGGTCTCCACCTTGGATAATAAATAGCTTGCATTTCTTACTTCGTTATGGGGTGGCACAAGATGAGGGAGGCATAAGAGAATGGGAGGTATAAGGGGTACTTTGGGGAGCCATAAGAGTATGTAGGGGATTTGAGATGATATATATATATATATATATATATAGAAAGGTTTTAAGGTGGACACCCATTTCTCCATTTGTGAGGTATAAACAGCTTGCCCCATAGATATTTCTCCTTTGGCTTTTGCATGATGAAGCTTGAGTATTTTGTTGTTGTTCTTTTGGTGGTAGTAAATGTAGTTTTTGGACTGTGATATGATTGTGAAATTTGTTTTGTGTTGTGGAAGCTTGTTTTTTGCCATGAGTTGAATCTATTTCCTATTGTAATGTGGTTGGGGCTTGGGGTCCAATGAGGAGGATGGCTTCTCATATTCATTGGAATTATTGGTTGGGCGCGGAGAGAATTGCCTCTCCCTCTATTTTTTGTGACCAAATGAAACATGGCAGATCTCTTGTTACTATTCTTGAAGATGTGGATGAAGACAAATGTTGAAATTATCCTGGGGTCC
The DNA here is from genome assembly GCA_019776745.2 of Taxus chinensis. NCBI lineage: Eukaryota > Viridiplantae > Streptophyta > Pinopsida > Cupressales > Taxaceae > Taxus > Taxus chinensis. Next base: position 67,119,204 of record CM034153.1, on the reverse strand, counting down.
CTTATTGTAAAATGTTTTCACACTATGATGTGGATGACATTGTAATATCACTTTGTGGTAAAAAGGGATGTTCTATTTTGGTTATGAAAGTTGTATTTACATGTGAGAAGGAATGTGAAGGTTTTAGTTTGTAAATTTTGGAAAAGGGAGAAGAAATTTAAAAAATTAAGTATTTCATTTAATTGAATGTTGATTTAACTTCCATCAAATGGTGTTACTCTTGTCTAAAAATTGTTGTAAATATATTGTAAACTCTCTGTTGAAGACTGGAAATTCCTGTGTTAAAATTATTGCATTCGTTTGTATTATTTGATTGGCATGTTTTGAAAATAGAATCACTTTCTTTCTTTTCACGTATTGAATGAAGGAAATTTTTAAATTGCAAATTAGATTGGAACGAACTTAAAAATTTAGATTATGGTAAATTAAAATAAATCAAACCGAGTTTAAATATGTTTTACATTGGTATTCTCTGTAAAACCTGCAAATCAATATCAGAAAAACAAATAGAGTACCCTGTAACATTGAAAGACAAGATAAAATATTATAAAAAACTAAGGATGATCAAAAGACATTCAAAAATAGTTTGTATTTCCCTTGCAATTTACATGATTCATCTCTAATTAGACAAGAGGAAATATAGTGCAAATCATAGAAAAGAGAAGGAAATTCGTATTGAATCTAAACCATCCATATTTTATCTTTGAAATCCATTTGAAATATTTCAAGTAAAACTCTCCGTGTCTGTTTGGCATGTTGAAGAAGAAAGAATGGCAGATCGAATCAATTATGGTAGTTAAAAACGTTTAATTGACATGTTAATTTCAAGAAAGGAATTTTTATAAAATTCACCAACTTAAGGTTGTCAAAAATGAGATTTTATTCTCCTTGAACAAAAAGGAATTCATTCCCTTTCCAAAAATTCTTCATTTGCTCAAATTTGAGCTTCCAATCGAAAGTTATGGCCATATGATGTTTTTTACATTTTTTTGTTTCAAACCAAAAAATTAATTAATTTTTCTAAGTTTCCTCCACAGCCCCGCACCCCCGCCACTTAACTTTTGGAAAATACTTCCATGGGTTCGTGGGCTCGTACCTTCTACTTTATCTTCTTAAAAAAAATGGGGCAAAATCTTAAGTTTCCTCGCCTGTCAATGTCGGTCAGACACGTGGGATCCTTAGGCGTCAGGAGAGGGGTGAAGATTATTCTAACCTTGAAGTTTTCCAACTCAAAAATCTTAAAGTCCTAAGTTTCCCCGTCGGTCCACCTTGCCACTTGAAAAATTTGGGCATGACACGTGTCGTCGCTAGGCGTCGACAGAGGTGTGACTCACTTAAAAACATTTTTTCCTTTTCAACAAAAATGATAAAAATCCTAAGTGCCTCTAGTGATCCACTTTTCCAAATTGGCTCAAATTTTTGGACACGAGTCCCTTGCGGCTTGGGAAAATTTTCTTCCCTAGGCCCACAGGCCCGCCTTTGGGAAAAAAAATTTCCTTGGGCCTGCAGGCCGCCTTTGGGGAAATATTTCTTCCCTGGGCCTGCAAACCTGCCTTTGCGGAAAAATTTCTTCCCCAGGCCCACAGGCCTGCAGCCCCACTTTTTGGAAAATTTTCCACCGAAGGCCTTCCGGCCTGTAACTTTAGAAATATGAGGAGTTAGAAGGACTTCTTTATATCACTGGAAAGGAGAAGAAATTTACTATCTAATGGAGATATTTTTATGAAATGTTAAGTGCATTAAATATGTGAAAAATCATTTTGAAGTACAAGATGAGCTTGAGACTGGGTAAGTGGGAATTTCTCCCTTTCTAACTTAAATGCTAATTTCTAAAGCTTGAGTTGACCTTTTAGGGGGACATGTTATGGGGTAAGTGAATTTTTCCTAACCTCATGTTAAAGTGAACCTTGGTTATTATTTAGACCTAGACGAATTAAATACCTTGGGTATTTATTTGTTTTTGGCCACTTTAAACCTTCTAAAATTTACTAGAGAAGATTTAATATTATAGTTAATTTAATCATTCATTAAATTAACACCTAAAGGGAAATGTTAAACTATACTTGGTTTAGTTACACTCATTAACTTGTATGTGGTCCTCAATATTTGTTATAATGGAAAATTTTATTCTATCTAATATATTTTTCCTTGATATTTTTTATTGTCACAATTGTTGCTAACAAGCATGTTTGTAGTCATGATTTAAAATAAAAAAAATTATTCCATAATTTTTTCCTATATAAACCTAGGTTGTTTTTAGGTCTTGAGTGGGAGTTTTAGCGGGCGTTACAAATTACAAACTTGGAATAATAAAGTCGTGGAAATAAAGCAATTGGTGTTAATTAGAACAAAATTTTTGACCCCTTAATTGGTTTATAAACAATGGGTAAAAGTGAAGAAAATTCAATCCTAAAATAACACGCAAAATGACTATGTGAGTTTCATAACATAGATTGTTTAGGATGGTCATGTTCTCTAGTGACGTGGAAAGTCGTAACAATATTTAAACCCAATTTATAATAGCATTTAATCATTTAGTTGAATGCATTAAGAACCCATTTTTATCACATTGTTTGATGGGACAGTAGCTTAAATCTAAGAAATTTCATTTCGAATTGGGCCCATGGTTTAGGGACCCTTAGTGAAAAATTGATATTTTTCACTTCTAACCATTATTATTTATACATGTCAATTGGTTGTAACAATTATTTTTGTGAAAATAGATTTGGGAGCTTGTTTTTGAAGTGTGTTTAGGAGGCCTCTAGTCATTCTAGCTCAAAACATAAACTAGTCAATCACAATTAGTAGCTTTGGAAATGACATCATAACTAGATTTCTGGTTATCAGAATTACATTCTATAAGTTGCATTGGATTCCCTATATATAGGAAAATTTATGAGAGCTGATTGAATGTATTTTAAAGTTATGAATGTATATTTTTTAGCGTCATTTCGTAGAAAGTTTTACTAAAAATATTTTGAAATGAAATAGGAAAAACTTTAGTTGGCTCCGAGAAGGTTATTCCAATTTGATAATAATTTGCTAGTTTTGGGAGTTGCATGTATTGTTTGATTCCCTATATAATATACAATTGGTTATATGTGTTTATTTTACCATTTGAGTATTGGGTACTAGTTTGGTAGGCCATTTTTATAGCCACATTAGCTAGATCATAAAACATGGGAAACTAGATCTTTTGATCCGTTTGACATCTTAAGACTTGACCTTCGAGTGTGAAATATTTTGTAATATAATTATTATGTTGTGTTACATGTTTTCTAGGTTTAATTCTAATATCTAAACAAATTAATTGCTAAAAGGCATTTTGGGTCCTAACTTTTGACATTGTAGGTAGTCATGGTTGTTTCTCAAATAATTTGTGTTCGGATATATGCATGTATAATTTTTTCCTTGGTCTAAAAAATATTTATAAGGGATCTGGTTAGTTGGTTCCTCTTTAAATGATCCACTGTTTCTTAGGAAACTTAACTGCATTGTTTGGGGTGCCACATTTAAACCTTTTTTTTTTTGGTATGGGCGTAGAGTAAATAATTGTACCTTTCATAGAACCACCTAATGAAAAAAGAATTGTCCTCCACATCTTAAAATCAGTTATTGTGAATAAGAATAATTTCTAGTCCTCGTCTATATGGTACTAATAATTTTTTTTGTAACTCTCTTTATACGAAAAGTTGCCAAGAAATATTATATAAACTTACTTATCCTTTCGAAAGTGTATTCTAAATGTAGCATACTCGGATGATTTTTTTTGCTAATGTAAAAAACGTCTAACTTGTCTCTTAACAATATATGATAAGGGGAAAGAAATTCCTACTATCTCTTTTTATACGATGGCCTTATACGAAGTGATATTTCATATTCTTCTAAGTAAACTAAGTAGCCCTTGAGATATAGGGAATTGACTCTAGTTTAGACAACTTAAAAATCTTATCAAATCCCTCAACATAACTTTTGGATTAGCTTGAGTAATGTTGAAATTATTTTAACCCTCCTTGATCTTGAAAAGCCCATTTTCATACTATTATCAGTTATTAAGTGTTTTCACAATGTAACTTGATTATATCATTTCACCTTAGAGATATATCATCCACAATTTATTGGTACTATCATTATGTGAACGTAAAAAATAATTGTCAAATCAAACCATCACCCTTAATTATGCCTGGTATTATGTAAATCTTCATCCTTAAATCCTTTATGAATAACATAGAGGTTAGGACCTGATTGGAGAGTCTTGTAAAAAATTATCCAAATGTTAATGATAATGGTAAGCTAGAAGGTGAAACCCCACATAAACATGGAAACTTTTCTCTATTCTTGTGTGATATTTGTGGCATCCTTGGATGGTTTCCATGAGTAGGCTCATACACATCATGTTTCTATAACTTGTTAACACTCTTTGAAATGACCATTATGTTCCTTTGGCTCACTCGTCAATACTTTCATTTTATTGTGGGCATTATGATCTAATTATGTGGACCCTTGTAGGAAAGTTAAAGGATGATACAAATGAATCCTTTGGAGGCTATAATATTTCCTTGATTAATATTCTCCTATTTGATATATAATTGAATTGGAACTATATTATATTTGATGAGACATGTTTGTTAACAACAACAACAACAACAATAATAATAATAATAATAATAATAATAATATAGTTCACTTAAAGTGAACTTGATGTTGGACATACAATACGTGTGACCATTTAGAGGTTTTAGACAATGATGTTGATAACAATTTACTTGGAAACTACAACTTTCATTAATTAAATTAATCTAAGTAAGAGAAAAACTTAGTACTTGCCCATGTTGTAATTGCAGGGACATGCTTTTTGTGACTAACAACCACATGATACGACATGATACCTTGTGAAGTAAAATCCCTATCTCTTCCAATGACTTCTAGGAGGAAGTTTAATTTTAAGAGAGGGCGATGTGGTGTGCACCTTTTCTTACCAGAATTTCTTTGTTGAATCATTACTTCTATGGTTAATGGACATGTAATTTAGCATTATTTGATTACTATATGTTTTATTATCATTCATTTGATGAAACTTATGTGATTTGTGTGCGTAGCGCCAAGATAATTTTGTGGTTATTTCTTACTTCTTGCATGTCATGATATTGGATATCAACATATTACATTATTGTTCACTTCAGTAACATATGATGAATTTACTTATGCTTTCTTCGTATACTTGGTTATCATTTGGAATGATAACAAATAATTGGATGTTTTCATGTGTTACTTAGATGGTTAATTTATTTTGATCTTGCATGGATGTATATGTTAGCATTAGTCATTTCATAATGACATGGTATGGTATATATAGCATTGTTTATCTGTGTATGAATTATTTAGATTGTTTAAATTATATAGTTTATTGGGAAGACCTGTTTAATGTTTGCAATGAGTGTGTAAATTACAGGGCACAAGACAACATGGGTTTCAGTGCTACACTTTGGGTTTGCAAAAGAAGACAATTGGGGTGAGTCCCAGCCATGTTTATTGAGTGAAGTCTTAATTGATTGCTTTTTTTTGTATTTGGGCACCATGGGTGACCCCTACTTGTAAACTTTTATTAATTGTGTTTATTTAGTTGTATTGAGCTCATTTAGGGATCTAGTTGTGCCTACTTGTACTATTTTTTGTTAGTGTTAATTAAGTGGGTTATTAGAGGCATGGGGCCACCTAAGTTCCACTTGTGTGGGCCCCACATCCTTATCTCTTGTGCCATTTATTCCAAAATGGGATTTTGGCTAAAAGTGGTAATTTTGGTGATGACGTTTTATGTTAGGAACTTTCCTATCATGGAAAAGGACCCCTTGGACCCTACCTATGGGTAAGGGGGTCTCATTTCAAGGCCAAATGAGATTTTCCCTCCCATTTTACCCCTTAAAAATTACTTTCTTGTAAGTGATTTTGGTTTTATGTGTGTATTAAAAGTTGTATAGATTTGGTTTTAATCATATTTGGGTAATTTGGAGTTTACATCAGAAATAAGAGTTTTTTTATTCTTGTTTTTGGTTTTGAAATTTTTTTGTGGGGAGAAGCTAAGGGTGACACATGTCACACTCTCATTTGGGTGATTTATTTATTAGTATTCTTTTAATATTCCCTCACGTTCAGAGGAGTTGGGACTTTGGTCATTTCTATGCATTTGGAGTGTTAGAGATTTTTTCCTTATGGAGTTTGGAGCTTGGATATTGGATTTCTTAGAGATTGTTGCAGAGCTTATTTGTGGTAGGTATCCTTGTTATTTTTCTATATATTTTTTTCTAAAAAAAGGGTTTTTTTATGAATTGAATATTGGTTTTTTTTTTTAGTATTGGTTGTATGTGAATTATGGGTGTCTATGTGGATTTTTGTTAGTGTTATTTTATCAATCCATAATTCTTGTGATGGATTTTGGAGTGTTGGGGAATATGGAGGAATAGCATCTCACCACATGGATTGATGGGAAATCCATGATGGTTCTCTTTATACCTATCCTTATATGGTTTTATGTGGGGCAAGATGATCATATGGTTTTAACTTTTTCCAAAATCCTTGGCAACAAAACTATGATAGTTTGGAAAGCCTTCCAAGGAGGAGGCTAGGTTCATGGGTTAGGGAGATTAGGAGTTTGCATGAAGCTTTAATTTTTTTTGATGTGGTTCGATTCATGACTTGGGTTTCATTGGTTTGTTAACACTCTTCCCGATATTGTGGGAAAGAATGGAGCATCTCCATTGTGTATGGTTTTAATTTTGTTTGTGTTTGTGTGAAAGTGTGATTGTATTTGTGTTTTCCCTTCCCTATTCACTTGTGAAAATCAAGGCATGTATGCTCTCTCTCCCATGGGCTTAAAGGGATGATAGCATGTCCTCCATACTTTGGAGATCACATGTCACAATGCCAATAGGTTAGGTGGTAACAAGGTCATTTATCTTTGTGTTATGAAGACCATTTTTTCATAACAATCATATAGACTTTGCTTGAAGATTGATGAAGAATAAATGGATACTTGTTAGGTTACTTTCCCAAATTCGGGGGAAGATTTACCAATTGGGTTTTACTTGATTTTTTTAAATATTTTTGTAAACTCTCCTTGTAGTCTCCCATCTTGCGATGTGATTGTATCTTGAGAAAAAAAGTTTTGTAACAAGTGTTGTGTCCTTCTAAATATTCAAAAGAGTCCTATAAAGCCTTTTATAATAACATTTCGGTGGATTATAATTTTTTTCCATATTATGTTACAAACTCATGCTTTGAATTTTCTTGTATTGTGTATCTTTTCATGGTAAAGTTTGAATGGGACTTGTATTTTCAAGAAAATGTAAGATATGATTAAGTTGGAAAAATATGGGTATCATGTATCTTATTTGCGTTGAGAACTATTTGAAATTTTATGTTTTACCATATATTTTGGCTTGTAATAATAGTTCCCCTTACTTTTTCCTAACTGAAATGTGTGAAAATAATGTGGACTATAGTGGTTACCTTTGCTTATAGGTTTTCTTACTTGCTTGAGAGAAAAGAGATTTGTTCTTAGTATTCTCCTTCATGCACCCAATAATGTTTTTAGGTGGTATAAGCTATAGCATATACATATATATATATATATATATATATATATATATATATATATATATATATATATATATATATATATAGTTGGTTATGGGTATAAAATAAATATACTTGATTTGATTAGAAAGGAAGGCCTTTGAAATATCTAATGAGAGATGGTTGATAAGTTTAATAGATGCCATTTATTGGATACTTTTTGATGTAATCCTTATTATCTTATTATATACCCTTTACTTCTAATATTTAAAGTTGTAAAAGGAAGAATAAATTGAATCCATCTCTTATCTTGAAAACCATTGCAATTACTTTACATTCTATGCATTTATTTTTGTTTAAAGGAATGCAATTAGATGTTTGGTTGAAACAAGAAAGAATTTTTACCCTATATAAATCATTTAGCATATACCCTTACTGGCTATTCAAAGCCCACACCTCCCACTTCTAAGTCATTTGCTCTATCCATCTTGGACGCTTGTGAACTTGTGAGATAAAATGAACAAACTTGTATATAAACAAGATAAATTTGACTCACATTTTAAAATGGTGTCTTGGATGAGGCCGCATGTGGAGCTACATGTGTGGCAATGCGGATTAGGGTTTCTTTGCCCAAAAAATGGATCTACTTTTCAAAAATTCAACCACCTTTTATATTATTTGACTTCCACCATATTTTATTACTTTAGCCACTTTTAATGCGTTGGCTTTGTGGTTGTAGGATGGATATATGTCGTTGTAGATTGTTTGCAGGTCCAGGTCATTGGAGCATTGAGGAGGTGATTGTTACACCTTTTTTCTTGATGTTTATATGCCTCCACTCACTATATTATTTGTTCAGGTGCATGTCAAGGAGAGTAGGTTGGAGTGGTTCGTGGTTGATCTCCACTTTTTTTAAAAATATTTCTTTCCACAATTTTTATTTGCTTTGATTTTCCTTCTTTGTTTTCTTTCATAGTTCACAGGTCGCATTCGTTGGAGCTTTCTCGGGAGGGTGGAGGACACATGTTAGTTTGGAGGCAGGGATATCTCTGCGTATTTTCCTTTGATGTAGGTTCGATCTAGTGTTCATCGTTGCCTCTTAGACCAATATTTGTTGATCGCCAAGGAAGAAACACAACTCGCCTGGTCCAAAAATTGATGGCTCATACTCGACCATGGAGAGGCTTGGTCTCGAAACAAAGAAAGGATCTTTTTTACAACTGAGCTCACTTCTCAAAAAGCAAAAAAAATGCCAGGAACTTGGCAGAAATATAGCCAAATTTTATAGTAGAAATTTTCTAAATACTTCTGTAATATTAGAGAAAAAACCCCTAATGGGGAGAAAATTAATTAATTTTTTTAGTTTTCAATACTTGCAGTAACATTGCCTAGTGTAGGGTGCACCAGTGCAAAAAAATATTGTGTTCCAAACACCTGGAACAAACAGAAGGATGTGAGGAGGCAGGGATGGGACTCAGAGGTTATAGGAGGCTACACAAGCTCTCAGATGCTACAAATGCTTCTCCAAAACTCCTCTTTCTCCGTTGCTCTCTCTTTCCACACCTTCACAGCTTCACAGGTCCAGAATCTCACTCTGGTACCAAATTTAAACTGAGAAATAGGGGAGGAAGCCTTATTATCTTTATTAAACTCAATCAACCATCAATACAATGGAGTGCTACAATTCTTATAGGAATTGAACATCCATGTGCAGACAAAAAAATATGTTGCACAAGTAAAACCAAACTCACAACAACTTCCAATATTACATATGGAAAGCACAAAAATACAACCAAACAGTTATATTGTTAAAACAATATAACAGTTCCCATATTGTTCAAATACAGACAATAAGATGGTTATAAGTAATATAACCATATAGTATTAATAAATAACCTAACTAATATTTAATGCATAATTAATTATGATAATAATAATATTTTATCCTAACATAATCAAGTAATAACATAAACTAAAAGTTGCCAATCTTCACAGAATATTAAGAAATTATCAAAAATTTCCTTCTTCCTTGTGGTCGTAGTTTTGCAACAAGTATCCTTCCATAGGTGACATGAGTCATTAATTGTTCCTCCTTGCTTACGATAACCCTCTTCTAATCTTTTCATTGCATCACATTGAGGATGACGCTCTTATAAGGGGAAGTAGATTTAGTGCCTCATACAAAATAAATAAATAAAGACATAAATTAAATTAAACTATAATTAAAGTGGAGCAATTGAATGTGTTTGGTGGGTAAGTGAGTGGGAGGTGGTGTGTAGTAGAAGCTATCAGTGGAGCATGCAGCCTTTTAGACCTACCACATCCCTTGAAAAATGATACGAGTACTTATTTGATATCTTTAGGCCTTGACCTTGAAGGGACCCAAGTTAAATTTTGCAAATTTAGTAGTATTTGGATATTGGCAGCGACGAGAGTGTTGTGGAGACATGGGGAAGTATGGGTGTAATGCACGGTTGTTTTCATTTTATTATTTTTTCTCTTTCACCCATTATCCATGTGAATCCCTCTATTAGCCATTTACAATAGCTCCTCCTTGTGCTAAAATAAGAGTTGGGGAAGCTTCCGAAAGAGTGGGTAAACCTCGCAACATTTTATCTTTTCCACCATTAAATGGTCTTTGAGCTCCATTATTGGTTTAGCTTGTGGTTTGCTTCTGTAAATTTATATCCCTCCATAGATCTTGTATCGGGTTTCATCTATTGTATAAAAGGCACCATAACCACTTCTATTATATTTGGAAAACTCTGCTTTCATTGTTTTCCATGGCTTCTTGCCCATGGAGTTCTATTTTTTTTAATCTAGAGCTTGCCTATGTTTTTTCCATGACTGCTATTTTTTCTTTGTCCTAGTGTGGTGAGGTAAGGTAGGATCTCTATTTTGTGAGCCGTGGGATGCTAGTACAAGTTGGGGTATCTTTTTATGGTCAAGATCTATGAGCGTTTCTTATATTTACTTGATTGTAACTCATCCATAAAATTTGTGGTGGTGTTGTTTTATTAATGGCTCGGTTATAGCTCGCTTGTTGTGTGGTAAGTCCCAATGGTTTGGTGGTATTATCCTCTCTATTGACTCAGTACCATGGACTGCTAAATGAACTCATCGAAATTTATATCTACTCCGATCCTCATATTTTGAGCTCATTTCTCCTACTTGTGGATTTTCCTTATATGGTGTTATGGCTTGACTCCATGTTTCGTCCTTTTGGAATTAAAACCTAAATTGTAAACCCTTGTACTTATTAACATTTTCTATTCCTTCCCTGACCTATGTTGTTTCTATCTCTAGCTTAAAATAAATGTATTTTGTGCATCTGCCATGTATTAATCTATGTTCGAATAACTTTATTTTGAGGTCTTAACTTGTTACCTTGTTGATTTCATTCACATGATTCTAGGTTCACAAAGTTGGTACCAAAATCTGGTCTCTATCTCATATTTTTTTGTTCCTTTGTACTCTAATTCGACCTCTTTCAGGTGGTCGACTCTCGTTTTCTTAGCTAACCCATCGATTTTATAGAGGTATTTGTTGGTTCACATTATTGTCCCTTTTATCTTTTTTGGGATGGGTGTGAATCGTGTTGTTTTATATGGCTTCCATGTTTAGCTTTATGGTACCCTATCTTTACTCATTGAGATTCTTGTGAACTCCAACTCTCAACTCCCTTACTAGCTTGAAATTTTCTTGTTACTTTGCTTGATGTGTTTTGATTTTGGAACTCGATTGTATATTTTTATGCCTCATTAGTTGGGGTTTAGGTTTTTCCTTGTATTTTATTTGTGCTATGAGTTTCTTATGACATGTTTCAAGATATGACCTTTTGATTTGTTCATGATTGTTATTCGACCGATTTGATATATGAGTTTTTTATGATGAGGACAAGGTGGTCTTGCTAGAATAAAACACCTCAATGTGATGTGGTCACATGGACTGCGATGATTATTGGGTTTACATAAGGTGGCTTCATCGAAAAAGGCTTTAAAAGCCCTCTAGAAACTACAATTAGCTCATGGAACACCTTTGACCAACTAGTTGATCGTTCTAGGCATGGTTCATCAACCTCATCTCTCATAATTTTTGTTCATAAGTTTTTATTTTGCAACAAAATAAAAAAAATTAAACCGAAGGATTTTTGTATAATTTATTTTATTAACTAAATTTTTTTTAAAACAATTAAATGGGATATCATAACTTACATGATCTAATATTTCTTGGTAAACAATGAACTTAAACCCTCTTTTTGTGATGATCTAGCAACGTCCCAGCAAAACTAGTTTGCTACAGTACCTTGTCTTGTGAGGATTCACTTCAATCCTTGATTCGACCTTGAATGATATTTTGTAATATTTTTTGATGCCCTTATAACAGCCCTATTACACCATTTTTTAGTTGTAGGAAGCTTCTTAAATTAAAAATTTGGGTTTCGTATCAGCTCACCATTTTAATCCTAGACAACGAAATGCTTATCTACCTTCACTAAATTATAGTATTTTTACTAGACAATTGTTCGTAACCTTCAGTTTGGAAAAAAAAATCTTCTTGATATTTTGTAAAATACATTTTGCAGGCCTCCGGTCATAGTTTGACGAGGTCAAATTGGACTAATTACGAGTTGTCACTCTAGAAAACATGTTGCCATTTGAAAAAAAATCTAGTTCTCAGTTGTGTCGACTCTGAATCTAATTAACCATATGTGGGGGAACTTGAAGCAATTTTATCATGACGCATACATCCATCAAACGTTAGTTTTGGATGTGGTTTACTGAGCCCTTGAGCTAACTTTTAATCATTTACAACTAGGCCAATTACGACCGATGCCCCCAGAAAACTAGCTACCAATCATAAACTAGTTCCAAATTCCGTCAGTTCCTATGTACTAGCCGCCAATTATGACCTATGCCCCCAGAAAACTAGGCCAATTATGACCTATGCCCCCAGAAAACTAGCCGCCAATTATAAACCGTTCGCTAGTTCTGAATTCCATCAGTTCCTATGTACTATTGGTATATAAGTGAACCCATAGAAATTTAACTGTGGTGTGTTTTCTCATCAGAAGAAAATGTTTGAAATTGTTTTCTTAGCCTCCAAGTCTGACTTGAATGTTTTTGTAGCTAACAGGAAAATGTAAAATGAAATTTGTAGGACCCCTATCAGGTTTCAAAACCACCGTGGAAAATTTTGACACATGTAAATAACTATTTGAAACTCCATAGTGTAACTTGTTATGTAAAATAATTTTGTTGACAAAATGGTGTTTTTCTCTCTTCCTTTCTCTTTCTCTCTCCTTGGTTACGAAATGAAATGAAATGAATACATGTTTCTAAAACTTTTTCTTTTGAATGCAAATTATAATTATAATTATATGTAAAAGATAAATTAAACACATTAATTATGTTATATTAGGGTGGATTCCATGCCAGCGATTTATCGTTGATTTCATGCTCACATGGTTTTGCAGGATGCAAGAATGATGGTGAAAAGGCGATGTGTAATTTATATAGGTCATTGTAAAATGAATATATGTATAATGTAGTCTCATGTTATAGAAAATTTATATTTGAAATTTGCTAATGTGTATCAGATGTTAGTTTTAGGGATATCTTAGGAAATGTACATCTAATCATAGGTTCAATTTGATTCTTAAGTACGTATGGTAAAAAGGTTATATATATATATATATATATATATATATATATATATATATATGGTAAATGAATTTGAATTTAATATCTTGTAGTGCATTTTTAGTTTTCAATAAACAATTAATTAATTAATTAGTGTGTTGTATTATTACCATGTAAATGTAATAAAGAGATTTAATCGAAACACTCAACCCTAGTATAAGATTCGTGCATAACATGTCTTCACGTGTGATCCTTCTTACCATAGAAGTGATTGAAACCGTAGAATGAACTTGAACTTTGTTCTCGATGGAAACTCATAGTTTAGGAAATAAAACCCCTATTTGAGTTTACCATCATAATCATTATGTTTAACGACATTGTTGTGAACCCATCTTATAGGAATGACATGGTACAAGTTTCTCCAGAGTATGTGGTTTCCTTCTAGTTTTGTTCACTGCAAGCAGAATGTCCTCTCTTAAAGCCTGACACCGTGATGAGTGGTCAAGACTGCCTTCGAATTCACCTTATGAGACTTTGTTCGAATCAACAACTGTGCATTGTAACCTTACCATCTACGGGGAAAGTAGATCTAATACTCCCTTAGTATCCTTTTTGATTTCCAGGTCTTCGTGATTAGATCTAGAAATTAACTTCATCAGTGAATGAAATCCCTGTTGGATCTAGACGACATAATTGGAGATCGTTAAATAATTTTTCTAGGTCTTAAACTCTTGTTAATGAACTCCTTAGTTCGTCTCAGTTAAATGTGTTACCTTGGTTTCTATCAACATATCACCTTGGTCTTTTCTTGAAGGTGGTTTAACATAAATATGTCATATTTCCTTAAACACATATGTAGTTGAGGCATAGATCATTAGTTGCAGTTGGAATTAAACCAAACCTTAGTTTATTAGGAGGTTAACCTAGGATTCATGTGTAGTTATAATGCTTCCAATCATTTACTTATTCAAAATGGTAAATAAGTACTTTCGTAACTCTTTATGTTATAAAGTAATAACCAAAAAACAATACCTAAGAAACAATGTTAATGGAATGAGAAATGAGAATATATGTGATAATGGATTAAGAAAAATAGTTTCACTTGAAGTCCTTATGGTTGATTTAAGAAATAAATTTTGTTAAGAATGGATACAAATCGTTTGTGGTGGGACTAGGCATTTGAGCCAATATATAGTCCACTAAAAATAAAATAAAATAAAATTTGTCATGTAAATGCTTAATTGTCCATCAAACTAAATTTTGAACTAAAACAACCATAGTACGAGAATAAATGTGTTTCTATTGGAAGGACGTTTTTAGGAAATGGAAACTTGAACCTTCACCTCCTTGAATTTTACTATTTTCTCCCTCGACAACTTATGGTTGGTCCCCTTGCTTAATGTGGATAAAAAAATTAAACGTCCACTAAACATATTTTAAGAAACAAACCTTTAACATAAGAATGAGAGAATTAGGAACTTTGTACGCAATTTTAAATATGAAAAATAATAATGTAAGATATGAAGATTGTCATAAGGGATAAAGAGCAAACTTATATGGTCGAACTATAAGTTGAATGTAGAATGAACTTATGAATCTGTACGTGGAAAAAGGAGAATATTATACTTAAATAATAATGTTATTGAAAGATTAATCATAACGAAGATGTAATCAAGGTAATGATGTGTTGTGGGGTTGCAAATCCTTGAGTCAATTTTATTGTGGTTGGGTTATTGCTAGCACTCATTCATTGGTGAAATTGTGGCATAAACATGTATCTAGTGTTTTCATGTGTCTATGTGAGTCGGTGACTTATGTAAGTGTCGTATGTGTTGTTGATTTTTCCTTACTTGGAGCCCTTGTGGCATTGTGTAGTGAGCAACGTAAGTCAGAAAAAAATATATATCATGGTATTTAATTTTTGTATTTGCGTGTGTAAAATGTGGGCTTTACACCAGCTACCCATGAACCACGCACTCACAACGGCTCAAGTCGCTTGCCTCCTCTTGACAAATATCCCATCATGTCTTGTGCCATCTCGCCCACTCGTGTCAATGCTAATGATACTAGAGAGGGAACCCATCGCTACTCTGGATGGGTTGGATAATGGAAAGAACATTTATGGTTCTAGCTGGCATGACCAAGATCTGGGCCTACAAGACAACAATTCGCAGCAGATGCTTAAACTCCTTACTATTTTGATTTTTGATGTTTTGTAAGCATTGGTTCTCTTAGGCTCTAGCTAGTTTGAACTTGTGGGTTTAGAGAGGGCTTCCATACCTCCTATTTTTTTTAATTATCTTGTATCATTTTAAACTTATTACTATAATAGAAGATCATATTCATAAAAAACATTATTCTTAATATTTATGATGTTTAAACATATTTGTAAAATCGCTTAGGGTATTTTATTGGCTTAGCACAAGTGGACAACCCCGAGCATAGAACATATATCTGACCCTGGAAAAAAATACAACCCACACAAACCTTTTCCAGGGGATGTGCACATGTCATATTTTAAACTGTTCACGATTACGAAACAAAAAATCCCACAATATTTACCAAAAATTAAAAAAAAACCCTAGTATGTTCTAAGTTAGAAACACAACTTGTTGAGTGTTGAAAAATTAGTTGAGAAGAGGTATAGGGTAATGTTTAATAATAACAAATATCTTATTTTGGATCAATGTCCAAGCAATAGATTGATTGCCAAGGTAAAAATTGCTAATAACTACATGTTCTCTTTGAGAATCAAGCTACACATACAATGACCTCCACCCCAAGTAAACACTCTAGTGAGTACTCAAATACTCATATTGCTCACTAAAGTGATTCCTTCCATCTACTAAAATTTTGCAATGTTCGACTCCACAAATCCAAATCAACTAATACTTTCCTCAGTAAAATCTTCCTTTATATTAAATAATTGATAAAATTATAACCAAATCCCCTTCATCCTCTTCCCATTCATCCTCTTGCTCCAACAAGATCTCTAGAAATGTGAACTTTGGGACACAAATTCCCCCACTATGATATCTCTTGAGGCCCTAAATCATGTTTTTTTCACAAAACATGCTTAAAATATAGTTCAATCTCTCACTAAGATGAGGCCTCTCGTTACTACAAATTACAATGGAAAATCCTTACGAAAAATCATAGCACGGGTTAAAATTTGGTCTCAAGTATCAGTAAATAGTCGATAAAGAGTCACCTCCAAATTAGAGTTTGCATTAGTCTTTAGGGCCTCATCTTAGTGAGAGATTGAACTATAAGCCTTTGGCGAGGCGATGCATTTTATAAGAATGTGGGACTGACGGGTGACTGTTGTGATTCAGTCTTCCATGTGCGCAGGCCTGGGAGTTAATTGAGCACGATTAGTTTAACCTTCCATGCTGAGTCAATCTTGGAAAACTGGTAATCTCTTGACAAAGATACCACTTGCATGAATAGTTTAACCTTCCAAAGATGCGACACGGCCTTGGAAGGTCGAGAATTCTTTAAACGGCAGAAATTGGGAGGCAAACATTACCAACTGGTGTTTCTGTGGCACATTGTGGGGAAGGTTTTTCTGTGGCCATGTGAACGGCCATTTAAGATGAAGAGAGAAAAACAAATTTAAATACCACTTGGATGCGGATGAAGAGAGCAAAACGTCACAGGAACTAGTATAAATAGCAGTTGCATCCATGTAGTCTTGCATCAAGTAGCCTGAGCAGAAGATGGCAGGAATGGACGAAAATCTTGTCAAATGCATCGCCCGAGCATTGATTCATTTTGCAGCACATGGAAGCCAGACGTCGACAATGTCATGGAAAGACTCTCTGCTATATCTTCACAAAGACATGTACGAAGATTATACGAATATCGAGAATAACATCAATATTCCACCTGAAATTCGAACGGCACTCGCTGCAGTATTCGAAAGTTTGAATGCAGGCTTTGGAAATCCTCCAACTCTTCCGCCATCTTGAAACAGGGGATGATCGCATCTGCCAATGTCATATAATAAACTCATGTGGTCCAACATGACTAGTCATACCAAAAGTCGTAGTAGTTGCCGACTTTGGATAAGATCTATTATTCACCTTGGTAGTACCTAAAACTAGTTAAGAAAATAGTTGGGATCTCCTCCTATATCAACTCATTTCTACTCATTTTGAGGTAGATGGAAATTATGCATGTGTGTGTTGTGTGTAGTTTTTTTTATTGTTTCAGAGTGATAATATGGATTGTCAATTTTCTTTGTAGCATTGTTAAGATTGTTATTTTTCTCTGTTATTCAGTTTATGTGAATATGTTATTTTATGTGAATTCATTATTCGAAGTGGTAGTCTTGGAAGCCATATCGAGTTTTACGTCGAAGTGATCTTTCAAGGCCAGATGGTTTTTTTTTATCTCATGTTGTCCTCCAAGCACATAGACAAGAAATGCCACTAGATCGAAATAAGCAGAAGAGAAATGCAAAAGAAAGAAATACAAAAGAAACATAAGAAATCTAGCTTGTTGAAGTGCCTCCATTAGATTAGATAAAATCTTCAATCAATATCAAAGCATGGTTTGGTTTGTAGTTTTGTATTTTAGATCTCTCTAACAATTGATCATGGCAAACTCTAACTCTCTTCCCATTCCATAATTTTGTAAAATTGACTATGATTATTGGAGCATGAGAATGATGACTCTTTTGATACGAAAAGACTTGTGGGATGTTTTTGAAGGCCCCTATAGAGTGCCAAACTATAGGGCTAATGTTCCAGTCAATGACATAGAATCCAAGAGGAAAGCAAAGAAGAAGAATTAACAAGTTTCGTTTCATATAAAAAAAGCTCTAGGTAAGAGACTATTTCAATGAATTCTAGGAGCAATGATAATGAATGAAGCTTGGAAGAATCTACAAGAAGCTTACCACGGGAGTGACCAAGAAAAATGGGTTGCAAATTTATCGAGGAGAAACTTTAGATTTTGCATAGATCATAGAAGATATAGTTAAAATACCAACAGAGGGAAGCACCCCTAGGTTTGCTTTTAAACATAGAACTCTATTAACTTTTATTCATCTGTGGTGTTGAGATTAGTTTAGGAATAGGTGTTAATGGATAAGAAAATAGATGATACAATAGAAAATGTTGTTAATAATGTGCAGTCTCAGAGTTTGCAATCTTTCAATGTCTAGGAAAATGTGCTATCAACCGGTCCTTTAGAAGGTTGGTTATGTTTTCATACTTAATTTAATATCCATTTAATATCCTGACATTGAAATGATCAGTGTTGCCAAGCTATATATATTATAAATTATTTTCATGTAACATTGGAAATAAACTATGAAGCTTCTACAATCTAGTTAGGGACTCAACATAAATTGTGAATTTTGAAGTTTTATATTCTTTGAAATTTGAAATTTGAAGTTTTATATTCCAAAAAAAAATCTACAAGTATAATTATACAAATTTCTAGCTCACCCCTTTCTAGATAGACTTCTAAGACCATGTGGTTTCTTTTTTTTCGAATTATTTCCATTCTAGTAACTATGTAGTGGGCATGTGTTTTGGTTGTTAAAATTTTAAATTCTATATGGAAAGTTTTTGTATTTTAGAAGGTATCAACGTATTAGAAATGGATTGAATATCTTTATCCATTCTTGTGGCCTCTTTCTTGTGGACTAGAATCTTGTATTTGGTTATGTCATTTATATATCATTTTGAATCTTGTGGACTCAACATGAAACAGGGGATGATCGCATCTACCGATGTCATATAATAAAATCATGTGGTCCAACATGACTAGACATACCAAAAGTCCTAGTAGTTGCTGACTTTGGATAAGATCTACTATTCACCTTTGTATTACCTCAAATTAGTTTAGAAATTAGTTGGGATCTCCTCCTATATAAACTCATTTCTACTCATTTTGAGGTAGATGGAAATTATGCATGTGTGTGTTGTGTGTAAATTTTGTTTTGTTTCATAGCATTTTAACGATATTATGGATTTCCAATTTTCTATCTAGTATTGCTAAGATTGTTATATTTTTATGTTATTTTGTTTATCTGAATATGTTATTTTATGTGAATTCATTATTCGAAGTCAAATTGATTTTTACGCTCAAGTGATCTTTGAAGGCCAAATGCTTTTTTTTTTAATCTCATGTTGTCCTCCACATACATAGACAAGAAATGCCATTAGATCAAAGTAAGAAGAAGAGAAACACAGAAGAAAGAAATATAAAATAAACATAAGAAATCTAGCATGTTGCAGTGCCACGATTAGATCAGATTAAATCCTCTATCAGTATCAGAGCGTGGTTTGGTTTGTAGCTTTTCATTTTAGACCTCTCTAACAATTGATCATCGCAAACTCTAACTCTCTTCCCATTCCATGATTTTGTAGAATTGACTATGATTATTGGAGCATAAATATGTCGACTCTTTTGATATGGAAAGACTTATGGGATGTTGTAAAAGACCCCTATAAAGAGCAAAACTATTAGGCTAATGTTCTAGTCAATGACATATAAACCAAGAGGAAAGCTAAGAAGAAGAACAAACAAGCTTTGTTTCATATTTAGAAAGCTCTAGGTAAGAGACTATTTCAATGAATTGTAGTTGCAATGATAACCAAGGAAGCTTGGAAGACTCTACAAGATGGTTACCAAGGTAGTGACCAAGAAAGATTGGTTTCAAATTTATCAAGGCGAAAGTTTGGATTTTTCATAGATCATAGAAGATATAGTTGAAATACCAATAGAAGGAAACATCCCTAGGTTTTCTTGTAAACATAGAACTCTATTGTTGAGATTAGTTTAGGAATATGTGTTAATGGCTAAGAAAATAGCTTATACAAAAGAAAATGGTTCTAATAATGTGCAATCTCAGAGTTAGCAATCCTTAAAGGTCTATGAAAAGTTGATATAAACTGGTCCTTTAGAAGACTAGTTATGTTTTCACATTTCATTTAACTTCCCAATATTGAAATGCACGGTGTTGCCAAGTTGTATATATTCTACAGTATTGGAATATAACATTGGAGATAAACTATGAAGCTTCTACAATCTAGTTGGGGACTCAACTTGAATTGTGAATTTTTATATTAACTAAAATTTTAAATTTTAAATTTGAAGTTTTATATACCACAACAAAAAAATTACAATTATAATTATAGAAGTTTCTAGCTCACCCCTTTCTAGAGAGACTTTGAAGACCTTTTGGTTTGTTTTTGTTTGAATTATTTCCATTCTAGTAACTATGTAGCGGGCACATGTGTTCTTATTGTTACAATTTTAAATTCTATATGGAACCTTTTTGCATTTTAGAAGGTATCAAAGTATTAGAAATGAACTGAATATCTTTATCCATTGTTATGGCCACTTTCTTGTGGACTAGAATTTTGTATTCGTTTATGTCGTATAATAAACTCATGTGTTCCAACATGAATAGTAATAGAAAAATTCGTAGTAGTTGCCAACTTTGGATAAGATCTATTATTCACCTTTTTAGTACTTCAAACAAGTTGAGAAATTAGATGGGATCTCCTCCTATATCAATTCATTTCTACTCATTTTGAGGTAGATGGAAATTCTACATGTGTGTGTATGTGTTGTGTGTGATTTTTATTTTTTGTTAAAATTTTAAATTCTATATGGAACGTTTTTGTATTTTAGAAGGTATCAACGTATTAGAAATGGATTGAATATCTTTATCGATTCTTGTGGCCTCTTTCTTGTGGACTAGAATCTTGTATTCGGTTATGTCATTTATATATCATTTTGAATCTTGTGGACTCAACATGAAATAGGGGATGATCGTATCTACCGATGTCATATAATAAAATCATGTGGTCCAACATGACTAGTCATACCAAAAGTCCTAGTAGTTGTTGACTTTGGATAAGATCTATTATTCACCTTTGTATTACCTCAAATTAGTTTAGAAATTAGTTGGGATCTCCTACTATATAAACTCATTTCTACTCATTCTGAGGTAGATGGAAATTATGCATGTGTGTGTTGTGTGTAAATTTTTTTTTGTTTCAGAGCATTTTAACGATATTATGGATTTCCAATTTTCTATCTAGTATTGTTAAGATTGTTATATTTTTATGTTATTTTATGTGAATTCATTATTCGAAGTCAAATTGAGTTTTAAGCTCAAGTGATCTTTGAAGGCCATATGCTTTTTTTTTAAGCTCATGTTGTCCTCCACATACATAGACAAGAAATGCCACTAGATCAAAGTAAGCAGAAGAGAAACATAGAAGAAAGAAATATAAAAAAAACATAAGAAATCTAGCATGTTGCAGTGCCACGATTAGATCAGATTAAATCCTCTATCAGTATCAGAGCATGGTTTGGTTTGTAGTTTTATATTTTAGACCTCTCTAACAATTGATCATGGCAAACTCTAACTCTCTTCCCTTTCCATGATTTTGTAGAATTGACTATGATTATTAGAGCATAAATATGTCAAATCTTTTGATATGGAAAGAATTATGGGATGTTGTAAAAGACCCCTATAAAGAGCCAAACTATTAGGCTAATGTTCTAGTCAATTCTGTAGAAAACAAGAGGAAAGCTAAGAAGAAGAACAAACAATATTTGTTTCATATTTAGAAAGCTCTAGGTAAGAGAATATTTCAATGAATTGTAGTTGCAATGATAACCAAGGAAGCTTCGAAGACTCTACAAGACGGTTACCAAGGTAGCGACCAAGTCAGATTGGTTTCAAATTTATCAAGGAGAAAGTTTGGATTTTGCATAGATCATAGAAGATATAATTGAAATACCAATAGAAGGAAACATCCCTAGGTTTTCTTGTAAACATAGAACTCTATTAACTTTTATTCATTTCTGGTGTTGAGATTAGTTTAGGAATATGTGTTAATGGCTAAGAAAATAGCTGATACAAAAGTACATGGTTTTAATAATGTGCAATCTTAGAGTTAGCAATCGTTAAAGGTCTATGAAAATGTGATAGAAACTGGTCCTTTAGAAGACTAGTTATGTTTTCACATTTCATTTAACTTCCCAATATTAAAATGCACGGTGTTGCCAAGTTGTATATATTCTACAGTATTGGCATACAACATTGGAGATAAACTATTAAGCTTCTACAATCTAGTTGGGGACTCAAATTGAATTATGAAGTTTTATATTCACTAAAATTTTAAATTTTAAATTTGAATTTTTATATACCACAACAAGAAATTTACAATTATAATTATAGAAGTTTCTAGCTCACCCCTTTCTAGAGAGACTTCGAAGACCTTGTGGTTTGTTTTTGTTTGAATTATTTCCATTCTAGTAACTATGTAGCAGGCACGTGTTCTTATTGTTACAATTTTAAATTCTATATGGAACATTTTTACAGTTTAGAAGGTATCAAAGTATTATAAATGAATTGAATATCTTTATCAATTGTTATGGCCACTTTCTTGTGGAATAGAATTTTGTATTCATTTATTTCGTATAATAAACTCATGTGTTCCGACATGACTAGTAATAGCAAAAGTCATAGTAGTCACCGACTTTGGATAAGATATATTATTCACCTTTTTAGTACTTCATACTAGTTCAGAAATTAGATGGGATCTCCTCCTATATCAACTCATTTCTACTCATTTTGAGGTAGAGTGAAATTCTACATGTGTGTGTATGTGTTGTGTGTGATTTTTATTTTTTGTTATATAACTAAAAGGGACATGATATGTGGGAGGGGAGGAAGAGGTGACTTGGAAAGAGACATTAAAGGAAGAAAAATTGAATCATACCCAGAAATATCCGTGGTAGTTGTCGACTTTAGATAAGATGCATTAGTCACCTTGGATAAGATGTATTTTTCAAGTTGGTAGTTGAGAGTTTAGTTGGTAGTATATAGTTGATAGGCTAGAAGAAAAAAATATTGAAGAAAGGAATACAAAAGAAGCATAAGAAATATAGAGTTATTATGATTAGCCTTTACTTTAAGACTGCATAATATAAATGTATAGTATATTTCTAGCCATATCCAAGTCCGAGAACATTAAATTTAATGTGTTTGTTTTTAGCACAATCAAAAAGCAAATGAAAAAATTAACACCAGTAAAAGAATAAATATTTTATAATTCAAATAAGAGCTAGAGAGAATACATTTCATGTTTGAACAAAAAATTTCAGTTAGTTTAACAATCAATTCATTGGTAAAATTTCTTTTATATTTTATGGGTCTTTAGAAGGAAGAAGGGAACCATATTCTACTATGTATACTCACTATAGAAGAAAAAGAAATAAAATATTCACATGTTATATTGAAAGAGCATTTGGAATATTTGTGAAGCACATCTATGTGGTTGTAGAGGAGGTGTAAGCCGTATCTGATGTTCCAGAATATGCAACATCATTTCACACTTCTATTTAACTTTCCAACATTGAAATGCTTGGTGTTTCTAAGTGATATATTCTATATTATTTGCATATGACATGGGAGATAGACTATAAAACTTTTACAATCTAGTTTGGGACTCAACTTAAATTTTGAAGTTGTATATTCTCTGAAATTTGATGTTTGATATTCAACCAAAAAAAAGTTATACAACCTTCTAGCTCACCCCTTTCTAGAGATACATGAAAAACCATGGGGTTTTTTTTTTTTGAATTATTTCCATGTATTATATAGTGGGCAGGTGTTCTAATTGGTGCAATTTTACATTCTATATGGAACACTTTTTTATTTTAGAAGGTATCAAAGCATTAGAAATGGATTGAATATTTATATCCATTTTTTTGGCCTCTTTCTTTTGGAATAGAATCTTGTATTCATTTATGTCATTTCTAATTTTGGATCTTATATTTCTCTCTCCCATTTGTTAGTTTCTTTTACATAATACCAATGTTGTCAGTTTTTATATCATATTTGGAGGAGGATGTTAATTATTAATGGCATCAATATTTAATTATTCCCTTTACTTTGTTAATTTTCATCTCACAGAGTATGTAAAATGAGTCTCCATATTAGATAAAAAAAATATTGAATTCTAAAGCATGTGCATGTAACATTTTCCTTGACTTTGTATCCTCCTTGATGAGTAACATTGTCAATGTATCATTTTAGGGTTGTTTGTGATGTTCCTCACTAGGATTCAAATGGAGTAATAAATTTGAAATGTTTTATGCAGCTATTTATTAAAATGACATGTAGTATCCACTCCATACTATTGAAATATATTTGTAATTACCTTATCCCACAAACCCCGTACATTTTAAATATTATCCTAACATGAATGTTAATAAAGAGGATTTATTATTTTAATAAGTAGTAGATAATATTTTGTTTTAAATCCATACCATTAAAATATAATTTTTTTTTACCTTATATAACAAGCCCATTAAAATATAAATATGATCCTAACATGTATGTTATTAAACAGGACTCAATGCAATGAGCTGTAATATACAAGTATTGCAAATCCCTAATCAGGCAATTTTAAACATCTCCCTGAGAAATAGGGACTCTAAACAACTTGTGTGTCTGTCTACAACAACTCCACCACCACATAACTCGGTAATCTATTGTGTTTCCTATGTGGGACTTGAATTCCATGTCATAAGAATGGAATTTCGACACGTACTTAAGCTTTCTGAGATTACTTCGAAAAGAGGCATTAAAGCGAGTATATTCTGAGATCATAGATCAACAAAGGATAGACGCACATTCATCTTTTACGGCTCATGAATAATTCTGTCATGATGTGATGAGACGTCCCTAAAACATGGAGGACCACTAACTTGACGGTATTCCGAAACTCACAAAAAAGTTAGTGTCATCATAACATGTCCACCGATAAGCCCGATACGTTCTCCTATCCAGTAAAATGGGAACTATAATTCACAAGATAATTCGAGATATTTATTTTTACCTATGAATTGTACCGCAGTAAAAATATTAGACATCAATTCCAAGATTCATTGTTACCTCTGACCATGTAATTTCATACTTTGTATTTCAAAACGATATGCTGAGTATATTATTGATTGTTCCATGGAGAGGATCAGTGTCATCATTAACCACAATCCTTTAAGGTTTTTTAACCTTGTGCATTAAAAATATAATATATATTAAATGTTATTTGTATAGAAATTCTTGGATTCTTTTCAATATACCACTGTATACATTATATTACAATATATTACTTTATAGAATGTTGATATTATATGTTAGAATTTTACTATATGACTATATATATATATTATTAATGGTAGACAAGGTTTTTTTCCACTGGTGAAATCCTACCTAGGATACAACAGGGCTAAGCCGTAATGACAATATTGAAAAAGAAAAGAAAACCAGTAAACACTCCACATGACAGACATTGACAATAGAAATTTACAAGAACATCAATAAAAACCACAACCTAAGAAAGAGACACAGAAATGTAGATCCAACTTGTTACAACAAATCAAAACTCTCATATTCTTGACACACTTATCACCAACATCTTGTCCATAATAGATGGCGGGAAATATTCCGCAAGCCTTTATGTCATCAGACAGATCCTCGGGCTCCTTATGCGATCAAAAATTCATCCTCAGATAGTCTTTATATCTTAAGACCAATCCCATAACACATGTCAAATTTTTTCAATGAGTCAAACATCAGAAGGGATGGGAAAATTAGATCTGTTTATTAAGATCAGGCCACATTTCATTATGTTCAAATTTAAAACATTCTTCCAATTTTCAACTTTAGAGGATCATTCTTATAACTCCATTTTCCATACATTGCGTCTTCAAAAGAGATCCACCAAATTAATACCGCATTAAAGGTCATAAATTCTTCATCATAGCGAATTACATGAGAATATGTAATAGGGTATGGTAAGGCATCAGGCATTCGATCTCAAGATAGAGGAACCGTCAATCGGGACTTGGGTCTTCCTATCAAAATTGATTCTTCTAGTGCAGTGTCAAGCATCCTCTTCAAATCCAACACATCAATACTTACCTTTAACTATTGTCCCTAATGTATGGTGCATTTTGTAGCAAGTTAAGGCGAGTTCATACTCTAGGCTCTACTGTTACTACAGATCATCAACTGGAGTCACCCACCCCTACCTCCCACGTCGTATAGGATTTGGTGATATCCTCAAGCTATCTTTACCGTCCCCTCATCTAGCAAATTCACCAACAGGGTCCAGAGGTCCCATATTAATTTAACCTCTATCGAATCCAAGGAGAATGAACAATATAAAAGTTAGGGACCATCCAAACATGTCCTTTAGCTAGGGAAGGGCATCTGATTGGTAATATTTTTCCACTGCTTGACAATAGAAGACACCCACCGAAATTATGTCATTTGTAAAGAATGGTTGATATTTTGCATAGATGACAAGGTTAACTTTACATACAGCTGAGGCTATTATGGATACCCCGCATTGCTAGAGCATAAGGTTGATGGAGGAAGGTAAGAAGTTATTCATTTGTGGAAACACATGGAACACACAGGGTCCTTGAGGTAGGAACCAGTCAGTTATGAGCTAATTTTTGGTAGGAGATCAACCAGGATAAACTTGATTCCCCCATAGGCCTTGAAAATCTCCTCAAAAAAAAAATTTTCCCTGAACCCTAAATGACTAGGGTAGGTATCCTGACCCATACAGGGAAGACCAAGAACCATGCTCTCCAGATCCAGACCCTAGGCACCATGTGCATCAATGTGTAGGCCCATAATTTTTACGGTTTCACAGAGATCCTGTTTAATCCAGAACCTAAACAACGAAGGCTTCAAATGTTAAAAGGCTCAATTACCTCAAAACCTCCCAATCTTTGGATTTATCATTTTCTAAGATACACTCAAAGACTCTCATTGAATTTATGTTTGGTCTAACCCCTACAAATGTACCTAAGAGTGCATAATGTATACCTGCATCTTCTAGTATTTATCCACCCAGGTTATTCACATAACTTCCAATGTTGGGCAAATGCATCACTCCACACCTAAGATAAGAGGGGGTAAATCCTCTATGTGATTCAGAAAAAATTCCTAATATAGGATTGATCTAGGAACAAGATCCATTGCTACCTCCTTGTAGACATTTTCCAGTATAGGAGACACAGACTTTCCCAAGATTAGGGACACAAATTAACCCTTTATAGCTTGAATTTAGACTTCATCCCGCTCAACGCAAGGTCATGTCCAGCAAATCCATGCCCATCAGCAAAGTTATCTTCCATGGCATATTCAAAAACTATATCAACTTTTAATATGATATTTTTGATATAAATTGATAAGATATGAAAATAAATTATTTAAGATGGTATCTATAGTTATATGTGACATTATCATATAATTATGGCATAGATTAACCCCCAACCTTTTGCATAACTAAGTAATAGGTAACTACAAAACTCATTTTAAATCCAAGATTGACCCCCATTATGTAATTATTTATTTAATTGAACCTATCTATTGATACATGCCTTGGGATCATGATTTCCTTGATATTGACTGTTTAACAAGTTCCTGGCTACAAAACGTTTCTAGCTTAAAGTTCAAAGATAGGTCAATCATAGACACATATATCCATCATTGATTTTGAATGGGAGCACATTTTCATCCTTCGTGCATGTAACCTCCATGTTTTCATCCTCTTGGCCATTCTTTCCCTCTACAAATTATGCTTTGCATCCAGCTTAAAAAGTAATTTAAGGGTCATGTATTTTACAAGTGCCCGAGCAGATTTTAACTCCAAAATCATCTACCTTGTCCATGGTTGCTCGGAGTCACATGTTAAGCTCTAAATGGGCATTCAATTATACTTTCCAAGATTCATAAAGATGAGAAGGGATTGTGAGGAAAATCTGAGTTTCCTCAATGCTCGGTATTCGTAACTCCAGCATTATTGAAGCAAAGGAGGTTGATGTTACGTCTGAACCTCCTAGTTCCTTGAAGAGATCCCAAAAAGCAAGGATTCTAATGAAGTTCTCAACTTCTACATTAGATTCATCCAAATGGAGAAATGCAGATCCAAAGTAAGGGTGAAGGATAAAAGTATCTTAACATTTTATGACTTTTGTAGAAAATGAAACAACTCTTAATGAACCTTCTACCCCCCGAACCTTCGGTCTCATGGGGGGGGGGGGGGGGGTGAACCATGGATTAGTGGTTAATTTGGGCCTTTGATGGAGTGGTCAAGTGGCTTTGACATTCTACAATCTTTACCCTTTTCTAACTGAAAGGAAAAATATTCTCTTGATTTTACTCCGCCAATCCGGTTTTCGCTATTTGTCTTTTGTATGGTCTTGTTGACCCCCAGCGGATTTGTGCTCTCATTTTGAGTAATTGATGTATATCTTTTGGTTTATAGGAAAGTTTTTTTTAAACCTTTCGGCGACCCACCTCACCACTTTGAGTTTTCAATGTTAAGCCCAAAAAAACTTCAAAATGTTCTGTCGACCCGTAATCCCACTTGTAAATTTAAAAATTGCCACGTCCCCGATTTTTTGAATTCCAAAATAAATACCTTTTCCTTTCTGCTATAATATGTTATTGAGTCACCAACTTAGATGTTATTTGTTACCACGTGAGCCAACTTATGGTATTTTTTACAAATGTGAGTTAAAGTGTAAAAATTATCACCAAGTAGAAACCATCAATTTGCAATAAACTTCTTTATCAATCTAATTGTTAACATATACATCTCTACCATGTAAAAAACGAACTAAGAGTTCACTCCACCGTTATGAAACTTGACCGGCAAAATCCATAACTCAACGGGGCTGCGTGGCCAAATAGCATTTATGCAAACATAGAAAGGAGGATTACAAGTCCTATACGAGAGAAATAATTAGATTTGCCTCATTTAATTAAAAATCTAAGACCTTACCCACTTTAGGATGCTGTGGTTTAATTTGATGGCAGTGAAGTAACTATGCCCTTTCGAAGATTGTAGATGTCCAGGGGAGCTGCACCATTGTACAGCTAATTATTGAATCTGGTTCTTAAAGGAAAAAGACCATTTACCCCATGGTATAATTCAGGGATCGACAACAATCTACGACCATAGACAAGGAGTTACAATAGCACCCCGGTAAAGATAAAACTTATACGCATCCATGTGGGGACCAAAGCCTAATACGACGAACTAGGCATATTGGGAAATAGTCTAGAAAAAAGGTAGGGGAGTATCCTACCAGCATGAAACCAAAACATAACTAGGGGGTATTAATTATACAACATTAACAACTGTTCAATCACAAAAGGGGTATTATTAGCATCCTACAAAATACTGTGCGACTGAATACAAAGGTTCTGTGGCGAGAGTAACACACTTGTGCATTATCTAGTATATCGTACAAGGAGCACAATGTGTCAGCTAGGTGTGAAATAGTGGGTATCTTGTATAGGTAGTGCCATGTATTCCTTTTCCTAGTGACCATGTCTCTTCAACACTAAATGAAACATGATTATCTTTTCTGAATTGTTATAATCGTAAACCTTGCTACTTTATTCTAATTAGCATACTAATAAGCTATGTGCGGGCATCATGACTCCTTTTTTTCTTGATAATTATTATTTTGACTATATGTCGTACTATGGACCTTGATGAACTTTTAAGAATAAAAAAAAATAGCTAGAATGTTTTCTTGGTCCGTAATTCGATTGTGATAGCATTACTCTACTATATTATTTTGTTGTATTTGGTTTATCTCTGTGACTGGACACATAGAAGACACTATTGTGCTTTATTACTGGCAGATGTTAATAGACAAACAACAATTACACATTGTGTTAGGAGAAATGGAAGGATAGATGTTATTGTAATGGAACTGATTTACTTTTGATAGACATTCAGTATGGAAGAAAATGATGTGTTGCCAGATAAATATATGTTGACATTTTGAATCATTTTCATATGGATTTTTAATATGATGTTGAAATTTATTTTGTGATTCATTTAATACTTGGAGGATTGGCGAAATTGTGAACGAGTGAAAGTATTGCTTTAATTTGATGATCTAGTTGGTATTTGATCTTAGTTGCAAATTGATGTGTGAGTAGAATCAGAAATGTTGAAAATGAGAATAATTGTTAAATTACTTGGTCTTAGCAATAGTAGTTATGCTTTTTGATGTTTGAATTTGATAGTTATATGTAAGTTTTTTATTTACTTCAACATCATTAATATGGCCGTGAGGAAAGAGAGGTATTGTGCATTTTGTAGGTAAAACATATCACGACATACTATGGGAGGTATTGGAGACCAACCACATTTGGAATTATAGGTGAATTCAATAAGGGTCACCATGGCAACATGTATTTGTGTGTATGTTTGAAAAATTTATTAGGGGGAGATTTTGACAAAGGGGTTATGTTCTGTCCTTTATTTAGTTTTCCTTTAATTGATGTTAGTATGTGATTTTAGTGATGCAATTCATTGTATTAATTATTTGGACATTTGGGGTATGTATTTTAACCTTTATTATGTAATGTGCTGTAGTATCTTAATTAAAGCTAATTTAATCTTGTCCTAAACTAAATATAGATGTGACCAAAGGAATTCATTTATTAGACTAGATTTTCTCTTGAATTTTGTGTTGAAAGTTGAGTGCTTGGGGATCTTGAGTGTTGTATACTCCACCCCTTCATGGAAATTCTAATTTGGGCTTATAAGCCAATTTTGCAATCTTGTGGGACAAGTCAAAATTGTCCCACACCTCTTAAATTGTTATGCCAACCCTACCTATGCGTTGGGGGGTAAAAATTAGACCCCATTAGGTATTTTGGGAAGAAAAAAATGTAAAATATTATTGCACTTTATTTCATGTAGTTAATTTTGTCCTTAGGAGGGGTGGCCTTGCATTGTGTGTGCAAGTAATATGTCATTTCTTCACCCAATTATTAATTGCGCTTTGGATTTTGAAGTTTTAATTGTGAGGTGGCGTTGAGGATGAGTAATGTGGCATACTACATGCATCCACCTCACCCTCCTCTCTCCCTTTTCTATTTAATCAAGTTCTTTTGCTTGATTGGGGGTTACTTCATTATTTTGTGCTCTTGCTTTTGGGAGTTAGAGGAATTTGGAAGTGATTGTGGATTTTTTGGAGATTCTTGGTGTCTACTTGGGCTTGAAGAAGCTTGGTGTATGGCTCTTGGATCAAGTTCTACCATGGAAAGGTAAGAGATAAACTCTTGTTAAATGCTTTCTTTTATTTTGTATACATATGTGCGTGTTTTAAGTGTTTTGCTATAATTGTTCGGTGCTTGGGTAGATTTCCTAAGTGTGGTATAGGAGGGGACTATGGGGAGATTTCATGTGGGGAGGCATAAGAGTTTATTTCATGTTTTGGAGGGATTTTGGGTTGAGTGCCCCACCTTGGACAAGAAATTCCTTGCATTTATTACTTGGTTATTTTGTTGAGGGAGGCATAAGAGGTTCTTGACGGAGGCATAAGAGTGTGTAGGTTTTTTGAGATGGTTTTTTAGAGGTTTTAAGGTGGGCACTCATTTCCCATTGGGAGGCATAAGTGACCTCCCCATAGGTTCTTTGTCCTTTGGATTTTCATATTTGAAGCCTTGTATATTTTGTGGTTTTTCCTTCTTGTGTTGTAGTGTGAGTTGAATGTGCTTTGGATTGATTGTGAAATCTTGGATTGTGATGTGGAAGCTTGTTTTTTGCCATGAGTTGAATCCATTTTCCATTGCAATGTAGTTAGGGCTCGGGGGCCAATGAGGAGAATGGATTCTTCTCCTCATTGGAATTATTGGTTGGGTGGAGAGTGTTGCATCTCCCCCCTTTTTTGTGGAGATCAAATGAAGCTTTATGGAGCTCTTATTGGTGATGTGAAAATTTGGAGCTATGTTGGTATCCAAAAGAAATCCTTCCTTGTGATAGAGTCTTCTTGTTATTCCCACTTAAGGTGGAAGATTGTAATAATATATTTGGTTTAAAGGAAATGTTGTATTGTAAGTTGTAATATTATTTGATAAAATATCCTTGAAGAGTGGTAAAATTTCCCTTCTCCTTAAAATTGTGGTATGGAAGAAAAGAATCAAAATGGAATTCATATGTAAAGGTTTAGTTGAAATTTGTATTGTGGGAAGAGGAATTTTACCTTTATTGTTGTAGTTGTATGTTGAAAAGGGAAAGAAAGAAATGTGTTTATAAAGTTAGTATTGTTGAAATAGGAAAGAAGCTATAAAGGGAAAACAACTTATCACATGGTAGTTGTTCCTTTTCTCACCAAAGTGTATAGACCTTACTGAAATGTTAGTAACTTTCATTTCACAAATTATTAAAAACATTGTTAAAATTGGTTGTGAGAATGGTTGAAAATTGTAGCTGAAAGAGGAAAGAAATAGTATATTCCATTGTGTTAATTGAAGAACATGCAAATGAAAAAAAAATGTAAATAAAATGGAAATTTAATCTTGTAGATGTAGTTGTTATTATAAAAATAGGAAATGTTTAAATTTAGTAAATTGATACAAAATAAATGATTAAGTGAGTTTAAACCTTGAAAATGAATAACTTAGACATGTGAAAGTAATTTTTGAATGACCATTTGAGTATCCTTGTAACTTTTGTTTTTTAGAAAAACTCAGGTTTGATGGTTATGTTTCTACGAAACAGGACCACCGCCCTGTGCAGAGCGGTGGTCTTGTAACCACCACTCAGGAAAGATGGAGGTCTCAGAACCGCCACTCCATAAGACAGCAGTTAATGGTGTGTCACCCAGGTAGGGTGGAGGCCCAGGACCTCCGGTCTGCTTTGGGCGGCTGTTCTGTCACTTACGGTGAAAACTTCCAGTTCCGCATCTGTACAAGTTCTGATTTGTAATAACTAAAATTTAAGCATGTAAATTTTACTAAAGACAAATCCAAGAAATAAACAATGGAAAATGATATAAATAGCAGTTGCATCAAGTAGCCAGAGCAGAAGATGGCAGGAATGTATGAAAATCTTGTCAAATGTATCCCTTGAGCATTGATTCATTTTACAGCACATGGAAGCCAGATGTTGACAATGTCATGGAAATAATCTCTATTATATCTTCAAAAATACCTATATGAAAAGCATTCTATCGATATTATGGAGTTCTTATTTTCTTTATAGCATTGTTAAGATTGCTATCTTTTTCTATTATTTTATTTATGTGAATATGTTATTTTATGTGAATTCATTATTCAAAGTCAAATCAATTGTTATGTTGAAGTGGTCTTTCAAGGCTGGATGCTTTTGTTTTATGTCATGTTGTCCTCCAAGCACATACAAAAGAAATGCCACTAGATTTAAATAAGTAGAAAAGAAATGTAGAAGAAAGAAATACAAAAGAAACATAAGAAATCTAGTTTGTTGAAGTGCCAGCAAATTAGATTAGATAAAATCTTAAATCAGTATCAGAGCATGGTTTGGTTTGTAGTTTTGTATTTTACATCTCTCTAACAATTGATCATGGAAAAATCTAACTCTCTTCCCATTCCATAATTTTGTAGAATTGACTATGATTATTAGACTATGAAAATTATGACTCTTTTGATATGAAAATACTTATGGGATGTTGTTGAAAGGACTTATTGAGTGCCAAACAATTGGGCTAATGTTCTAGTCAATAACATAGAATCCAAGAGGAAAGATAATAAGAAGAACTGACAAGCTTCATTTCATATTAAGAAAGCTCTTTGTAAGAGACTATTTTAGTGAATTGTAGGATCAATGATAACCACGGAAGCTTGGAAGACTTACAAGAATCTTACCAAGGGAGCGACCAAGTAAAATTGGTTTCAAGTTTATCGAGGAGAAAGTTTAGATTTTAGATAGATTATAGAAGATGTAGTTGAAATAGCAACAAAGGGAAACACCCCTAGGTTTTCTTTTAAATATATAAATCTATTAACTCTTATTCATTTGTGGTGTTGAGGTTAGTTTAGGAGGGTGTTAATGAGTCAAAAAATAGCTGATACAATAGAACATGGTATTAGTAATTTTCAGTCTTAGAGTTAGCAGTCCTTCAAGGTTTAGGAAAATGTGATATTAACTGGTCCTTTAGAAGGTTGGTTATGTTTTCACACTTCATTTAACTACAAAACATTGAAGTGATCGGTGTTGCCAAGATGTATATATTCTATAGTATTGTCATATAACATTCGAGATAAACTATGAAGCTTCTGCAATCTATTTGGGGACTCAACTTGAATTGTGAATTTTGAAGATTTATATTCTCTGAAATTTGAAATTTGATATTTGAAGTTTTATATTCCACAAAAAAAATATACAAGGATAATTATGCAAGTTTCTAGCTCAACCCTTTTTGAGAGAGACTTCAAATACCGTGTTGTTTTGTTTTTGTTCAAATTATATCTGTTCTAGTAACTATGTAGTGGGCATGTGTTCTTATTGTTACAATTTTAAATTCTATATGGAACCTTTTTTTATTTTAGAAGGTATGAGAGTGTTAGAAATGTATTGAATATCTTTATCCATTCTTATGGCCTCTTTCTTGTGGACTAGAATCTTGTATTCATTTATGTCATTTATATATCATTTTGGATCATGTATTTCTCTCTCAAATTTGTGATCCTCTTTTACACAGTGCCAATATTGTCATCTTTAATATCATATTTAGAGAAGGAAGTTTTAAGTTAATTATTAATGGCATAAATAATTAATTATTCCCTTTGGGTTGATAATTTCCATCCCATAGAGAATGTAAAGTAAGTTTTCATGTTACACAAAATAGTATTGGATTTTTATGCTCGTGCATCTAACATTTTCCTCAACTTTGTATCCTTCTCGGTGAATGGCTTCATCAATAGCTCATTGTAAGCTTGTTGGTGATGTTCTTCACTAGGATTAAAATGGTGCAATAAATTTGAAATATTTTATGCAACTATCTCTTAATTGGCCAATTACTATCCACTCCATATTATTGAAATATATTTTTAATTACATTCTCCCATAAGGTCTTCACATTCTAAATATTATCCTAACATGTATGTTAATAAAGAGGCTTTATTATTTGTAAAAACATTGTCCAATATAAAGGAATGTAATAAGGAGGTGAAGGGGATATAAAATAGTTTTTTATATAACTAAAAGGGACAGGCTATGTGGGAGGAGGAAGAATAAAAGGGAACAAGTGATTGAGAGGTGACTTGGAAAGAGACATTAAACGAAAACAATTTGAATCATACCAAAAAAATAATCGTGGTAGTTGTTGACTTTAGATAAGATGCAGTATTCACCTTAGATAAGATGTATTTTTTATGTTGGTAGTTGAGAGTTTAATTGGTATTTGATAGTTTAGAAGAAAAAAATATTGAAGAAAGGAATACAAAAGAAGCATAAAAAATCTAGAGTTATCAAGATTAAACTTTACTTTAAGACAACATAATATTTATATATGGTATATTTCTAGCCAAATCCAAGTCTGAGAGCACCAAATTTAATGTCATTGTTTTGAGCATAATCAAAAACCAAATGAAAAAATTAACACCAGTAAAAGAATAAATATTTTATAATTCAAATATGAGCTAGAGAGAACACATTTCATGTTTGAACAAAAAATGTCAGTTAATTTAACAATCAATTCATTGGTCAATTTTTTTTTAATATTTTATTAGTCTTTAGAAGGAAGAAGGGAAACATATTATACTATGTATAATCACTAGGGAAAAAAAAAGAAATAAAATATTCACATGCTATATTGAAAGAGCATTTGGAATACTTGTGAAGCACATCTATGTGGTTGTAGAGGAGGTGTAAGCCTTATCTGATGTTCGAGAATATGCAACATCATTTCACACTTCTATTTAAATTTCCAACATTGAAATGTTTGGTGTTTCTAAGTTATATATTTTATAGTATTGGAATATAACATTGGAAATAAACTATAAAACTTCTATAATCTAGTTTGGGACTTAACTTAAATTTTTAAGTTGTATATTCTTTGAAGTTTTAAGTTTGATATTCAACCAAAAAAAATTTATACAAGCTTCTAGCTCACCCCTTTCTAGAGATACTTCGAGAACCATGTGGTTTGTTTTTTGTTAAATTATTTCCTTGTAGTATATAGTGTGCATGTGTTATAATTATTGTAATGTTACACTTTATATGGAACATTTTTTTATTTTAAAAGGTATCAAAGTATTAGAAATGGATTGAATATTTATATCCACTTTTATGACCTCTTTCTTTTGGAATAGAATATTGTCTTCATTTATGTCATTTATAATTTTGGATCTTATATTTCTCTCTCCTATTTGTTATCTTCTTTTACATAATACCAATGTTGTCTGTTTTTATATCATATTTGGAGGAGGATGTTAATTATTAATGACATCAATATTTAATTATTCCCTTTGGTTTGTTAATTTTCATCTCATAGAGTATGTAAAGTTATTTTTCATATTAGATTTAAAAAATATTGAATTCTAATGCATGTGCATGTAACATTTTCCTTGACTTTGTATCCTTCTTGATGAGTAACATTGTCAATATATCATTTGAGGTTTTTTCACGATGTTCTTCACCATGATTCAAATGGACTAATGAATTTGAAATATTTTATGCAGCTATTTATTAATAGGACAAGTAGTATCCAATCCATACTATTGAAATATATTTGTAATTACCTTATCCTGCAAGGCATTTGCATTTTAAATCGTATCCTAACATGTATGTTAATAAAGAGGATTTATTATTTGTAAAATATTAAGGAAATATAAAGGCATGTAAAAAGGGGATGTATGGAATTTAAAATAATGTGTTATCTAAAAAATAAAGGTGTTAGGATATGTGGGAGGGGAGGAGGAAAAATAAAAGGGAACAGTTGATTCGGAGGTGACTTGGAAAGATGCATTAAAGGGGAAAAAATTGAATCATACACAACAAAAATCTTCCACATATTATTTTTTACTTCTCTTTATTACTAGGCTATCTAGATCTCAAACACATGGAGACCATAAACTTCGCTATTGACCATAAGTTTACCTCACCATTGATATGAGATAAGTATCCATAATTGGCACTATCTATCACAACATCTTTAAGGTTAATTTTTTTTACCTATGTTTTACTGCATACCAATCTTAGACATGTTTCCAAGATTAGTGTCACTTGTGACCATATAATTTCAAATAATTTTTATTCAAAACTATGTTGACTACAATTTATGGAAAATGGAGACGATCGATGGCATCATTAACCACATTCCTTTTAGGTTTTTAAACTTGTGCATGTAAATTTATTAGCTTTTTTGTATGTCATTATTGGAAACATGTCAAACATGAGTGTAACATTGTCTTTAACACTTTTAGAATTTGATTTCCATGTAAAAAATATATGACTCTTTGTTATTCTAATGGAAGACACTTTACATCCATTGGTGAAATTATGCATGACATAGCCTTAGAAATTTTGATCCTCATGCAATAGTCAACACTTCGTAATGTTGACGATAGAAATTTACTAAATATCTATGCACTACAATCTAGAAGGATTTGAATTTTTGATTAGCTTGTTAAAAATTATAAACTCTCATATTCATGACTTACTTATCATGGACACTAGTCCATAATAGATGTTTGGCAGACCCGCAAGCCTTTATGTTTTTTTATTCTTGTGGAAAGCTCAAAATTCATTGTGTCTAACATAAGCCAATGTATAACACATTTCAAAATTAGGTGAAACTTAAAACCATGAGAAAGTTTTATATTTTTCTTAAATTTTACATCTTCATTATGTTCAAAGGTCAAATATTCTTAGCATCAACTAAATATTTTATAACTCAAATTTAATACATTCAACATAATAGAGATAGAAACAGTAATTCAAGTAAAAATGTCATAGAATTACAAGTATATGTAATATATGGTAATATGAGACATTTTTTCTAATAAGAATGGTGTATTAGGAGGGGGTATTAATAATATACTATTAATAATTGTAGATTTATAGAGCGGTATTATTAATATCCTATAAAATAACGTGATATGAAAAAAATGTACTTAGTGAATCCCCTTGTGCATTCTCTATTATGTCGTACAACAACATAATGTGTCATTTAGTTTGTTTAGTTGGTATCTTGCAAGATAGTGCCAAGGTTTTTCTATTGCATGGGCGAAATTTTTTGTAAGCGTATTGTTTATTATTTAAATATTTTATCCATCACTTCCTTAGAAAGAATATCTACACAATAATCTATTTTAGTTGGC
This sequence comes from Taxus chinensis, assembly GCA_019776745.2. Taxonomy (NCBI): domain Eukaryota; kingdom Viridiplantae; phylum Streptophyta; class Pinopsida; order Cupressales; family Taxaceae; genus Taxus; species Taxus chinensis. The sequence continues at coordinate 67,080,813 of CM034153.1, read as the reverse complement.
TAAAGATTTTCCTCATAATATATAAGTTCTCACATATATTGATCATATGGGAGTCAAATTATATTGGATATGCTAAATTTATATGTGAAAATAAACCGCTATTATATTTTTATTTCTTGGAATCCTTAGCCCTTTTTTTGTTTCCTCCTTCATCAAACTTAATCCGTACTAACTTTTGTTTTTATGTAACAAACTCGAACAATTGTTTCTTTACTACTTCTTTGACATAATTTTCCATTAATTATTATTTTGCGTAACCTCTACTGCGCATTTTCTCTTCCTTTCCATTACGCATTTGATTTGATATTGCATGGATTTAATCTTTTCTTTTCTTGTAAGGTCTTCTTCCTTTCTTTATTAATCTTCATCATTTCTCTCTTCTTACTATTTATGAACCTCGATGAATATCTTATTTTTCTATCCTTTTTTATTTATCTATACATATATTTCCACATGGTGCTATGACCCAAATGTAGCTTCAAAAACATCATTATTTTATTTTTTGTGTAATGCAACCAACCTTAACACATACTCATTACTTTGTAAATATCTTGAACTCGAAGGGAGTAAATATTATTTGTTGTTATTTAATCATGAATTATAATGCTTACTAAATAAGATAAGAAATCCCAACTCAAGATTCCAAACATACTCTAACTATCTTTGACTAAATCTACTCTAGGTAGCGAAATTTACTATTTTTAGCAATTTACTAGAAATTACTATTCTTAGTAAGTTTGCATGCTTATTCGTACGGGCAAAAAAAATTACACACATCTTATAAATGACTAAATAAGATTAATTTTACACTTTAGAACCTAATATGCATTCAAGAGACAAAAATTAACTAATTCCCTAAAATAGGGAAAAACATAATTACAACTTAAATCCTAATTTTTAGCCCCTAGATGGCGGATTTCGGGCCCGAAAGTGTGCCAAAAATAGATCCAAATAGTAGTGAGGGTTGACTTGTGCATTCTTCTCATTGAAACAAGTGGTTTAAAAAAATGAACTCAAACAGAAACCCAGATCAAAAGATATGACCATTTCAAGTTTCTGCTAAAAATAGTGCATCAAAATGAGTATTTTAGGAATCTATATAACTTAAAAGAGTAGATTTTAGAGTGATAGTTTATTTTCTTTAATTTTAGAGATCTGATCATTAGAAATAAATAGTGAAGAAGACCCTTATATCACTATGAATGGAGAAATCTAAATAAAATCGTACTATTTTATATAGTAATTGATTTATTAAAAAGATGATACTTTTCTAGAAGCTAACAATGAAGGTAAAATGTGACTTGAAGACCATGTTTTCCCAATTTTGAGATCTAAATAATGGTTTTCGTATAAAATTTTATGTAGGTATTTAAATAACTCATGTCCTTCCTTGAAAATCTAATGTGGTAAGAAAACCTTGGACAAAAGTAAATGACATAGGATATTTTGATAGGGTTATTTTATCGCTCTATTCTTAGTAGGACCTTACATAGAAAATATTTATTTTAAACCAACACACTAAGTATAATACAATTTCAAAAATAGTGTAATGTATTATAATCCTTAAATCCTTACCGATTTCAATGAAGTAATCTATTTAAGCAATAGTTATTAGATACTCTTCTTTGAAAAATTGAATGTTTCTTTAAATGAAAAAAACTATTTTTTGGCCTGGAGATGCTCGTGTATCATGCAGAAGGACAATTCATTCTTCACTTGATTGCTTTTTGCTTTTTTTTTGCTATCTTAATTATATTTATACACCTATATATTTATGGACTTCTCAAATTCAAATTACATAGCGCTCCCATGCGGTGGGGGGACGGGACTGGGGGGAAACCGCAATAAATTTATAGGTACATATGGTCCCATGTATTTTTTTTTGTGAACTACATAAAATAAAATCTTCACCTGAAAAGGTGGAGCAGCGACTTCATATGAGGGTCAATTTTAATGGCTCCAGTGGGTGGGTGAGGCGGGGATGTAACTTTTTTTCCTCCAATCCATTTTTTTGCCACCTATCAACCGAGTAGTGTCTCAAGACTATTTCCTATAAAAAAATTCTTACTTCCGAAATTTTTACCTTCAAATCATTCCTTACACATTCTGGCTCTATAGAAAATATTAAGAATACATGGGCTTGCAAGGCTACTAAATTTTCGTAAAAATTAGATGCTGAACCTATTAAAAATATATTTCTGTGCCCCCTGCATGGGACCAGAGCCTTATAATTTTATTAACATACATGCGTATTATATTATAGGATAAATACTAACAAAAAAAGGTACATAATTTTAAAAGACATAAAACACTAAATAAAAAGCCATAGTTCATGTATTTTACACATAACCAAAATAATTATTTAAACCAAAAATAAATATAAAAATAAATAAAATTAAATTTAAAAAATAAGATCTTTTAAAAAAATAAAACACAAAGAAAACAAAACATAAAGTAAACCAATAATCAACAAATTTATGGTAGAATTTTCCTAAATGTTTTAAAAAGTAAAGGACCAATAAGATTGCAACAGGATTCCTAGTAGTCAATGAGCTATCATAAAACATAGAATAAATTCTAACATGATTTTGAATCATTTAAAGAAATGAAAAAGTAAGCATATTATAAAGAAAAAGAAAAAGAACTAGAATGAAATTGAAATTGCATGGAAAATATCACCCTAAATTTTGGATGTAGAATGACGTTAAGCAATTACATAGTAACACATACATAATTAACAGTGCTTCTGATCATTTTTCTTTTGTCTCATTAATTTTTTTGATTATTTAGCTTTTGTCTCATTACTTTGTGTTTCTCATTTTCCTTCAATTTATATTTTGGAGATGTCTTCTCATTTTGGGTAAGACGGTGGAACTATCATTTTAAAAAATTATCACTTGAAAGTATTAATAAAACTTGAATTCCAATAATAGTAATGTATGATTTGTTTATATAAAATTCATTTGCAATTCAAAAAATTTAGGCCATAAAAAAATCAAGAATTGTCATTCGTCGAAATTGTCTCGTCCTTGTCCCAAAGGCTATCATCACCATGAAATTATTAATAGAGGAATAATACGGAAATAAGGGTGGATATATATATGCCATGCACACTTCTTCCAATTAACATGTGTTTGATTTAATAGTTATTGTGAAAACATAATGGAAATAATCCAGAGAATGGATAAAGGTCTGTATAATGCTATTATTGTTCAACAGAATTGTGAGTCGGTCCACAATTTAGTAAGGGATAGTCAACACAATCTGAAAATGCTCACGTGAAATGGAGACACAACTTTCAATTTGGTAGGTAACGTACAAAATTTTGGCATTTTGAATTATTTTCTTTCTCTCAAATCCTACATGTTGTTAACCGTGAATGTTAAGGGATAGACTCTCCTTCACAAAGTTATAGCTGCTTGACATGCAGAGGTGGTAAAAACATTTTTAAGTCTCATAGTGCCCACGTTTTCTTACCATAGTTTCTTTTCTGACTTATTACTTCTATGGATGATGGACATGGAATTTTTCAATATTTGATTACTATATGTTTTATTATGGTTCATTTAACGAAACTTATGTGATTTGGGTGTGTAGTGCCAAGATAGTTTGGTGGTTATTTGTTATCTCTTACATGTCATGATATTGCATATCAACATATTACATTATTGTTGACTTCATTTACATATGATGGATTTTCTTATGGTTTCATGATATAATTGGTTATCTGTTAAAATGATAATGACTAATTAGATGTTCCCATGTGTTACTTAGATGGTTAATTTATTTTGAATTTGTATGGATGTGTATGTTAGCATTAGTCACTTCATACTAAAATGGTTCGGTATAGTTAGTGTGATTTATCCATCTATCAATTCTTTAGATTGTTTGAATTATATACCTTATTGGGAAGATATGTTTAATGTTTGTAATGAGTGTCCAAATTATAGGGCACATGAGATAAAATGTTTCAAGGCTACACTTTGGGTTCACACAAGAAGCCGATTTTTCCAATTCCTTGCCATGTTCATTGTGTGAAACCTTAATTTATTATTTCGTGTTGTATTCGAGCACCATGGGTGACCCATACTTGTAAAATTATATTAATTGTGTTTATTTAGTTGGATTGAGCTCATTTAGTGTTAGTTTATTTACTTGTAATGGTTTTTTTTAGTGTTAATTAAGTGGGATATGAGAGGTATGGGACCACCTAAGGGCCACTTGGGTGGGCCGCACCACCTCAACTCTTGTGTCATTTATCCCAACCTCGGATTACAGCGAAAAGTTACAATTTTGTTGATCAATTTTCATGTTGGTAACTTCCTTATCATGGAAAAGGACCCCTTCGACCCTACCTATGGGTAGGGGGTATATTTTCAAGGCCACATGGGAGATTCCATCCCATTTGACCCCTTGCACATCACTTTCCTATAAGTGCTCTCATTTTTTATGTGTATTAAAAGTTGTAGATGTTTGGTTTTAATCACATTTTTAGTAATTTGGATTTTACCTCCAAAAAGAGATTTGTTTTATTCTTGTTTTTATTTTTGGAATATTTTTGTGGGGAGAAGAGAAGGGTGACACATACCACCCTCTCATTTGGTGGATTTATTTATCGGTCATATTTTAGTACTCCCTCATGGAGAGGGATTCAAACTCTTTGGTCAATTTTATTTATTTGGAGTGTTGGATATTTTGTTCTTGTGGTGCTTGCAGCTGGATTAAGGATATGCTTAGATATTTTTAGACAGATTGTTTGAGGTAGGCCTCATTTTTCTTTTGCTATGTATTTTATTAGGAAAAATGGCTTTAGTTATGCATTAAAAATGGTGTTTTAGTTCAATCATGGTTATAGTTTAATTATGGGTGTTTATGTGGATTTTAGTTATTGTTATTTTCTCCACCCATCATGCTTGTGATGGATTCTAGAGTTTTGGGGAAGAGGGAGGAATACCGTCTCACCACTTGGATCGATGGAAAAGCCATGATGAATCTCTTGAATCCTCCCCTCATATGGTTTGAACTTCTTCCCCCATCCTTGGCAAGTAAACCATAATACTTTTAAAATTTGTCCAAGGAGGAGGCTTAACACATCTATTGGAGAGATAAGGAGGGATTTTTTGTTTGGATAGATAAGGAGGTTTCATGGAGCTTTACTTGTGTTTCCTATGGTTGGATTCCCATCTTGGTTGTTAATGGTTTCTTACCACTCTTTCTGATCCTGGGGGAAAGCATGAAGATTCTCCGTTATGTATGGTTTGACTTTTGTTTTAGTTTTTGTGTGAAAGTGTGCTTGTATGTTTTTTTCCCTTCCCTATTAACTTCTACAAAACTAAGGCATGTACTCTCTCTCTCCCATGGTCTTAGAGGGAGGCTAGCAGGTCCTCTATTATTTTGAGTTGACATGTAATGATGCCAATAGGTTAGGAGGTAACAAAGTCATTTATCATTGTTTTATGAAGATAATTTTTTCTTAAATACCATGCAACTTTTGCTTGAAGATTGATGAATAATAAATAGAGACTTGTCATGTTACTTTCCCAAATTTGGGGAAATATTTAACGCTTGGATTTTACTTGGTTTTTGTAAATATTGTTGTAAACTCTCCTTGTATTCTTCCATCTTGGGATGTGATTGTATCTTGAGGAGACGAGTGTCGTAAAAAGTGTTGTGTCCCCTTAAATAATTAAAAGAGTCTTGTAAATCCTTGTATTGTAACATCTAGGTGGATTTTAAATTTGTTCCACATTATGTGTCAAACTCATGCTTTAAATCTTATTATATTTTTTAGCTTTTCATGGTAAAGGTTCAATGGGACTTGTATTTTGAAGGAAATAGAAGATATGATTAAGTTGGGAAAATATGGGTATCTTGTATCTTACTTTTGTTAAGAGGTATTAGATGTTTTAAGTTGTACCATACATTTTGGTTTGTAATAATAATTTTCCCTTCCTTTGTCCTAAGTGAAATGTGTGGAAATATGGTGCACTATAGCAGTTACCTTTTCTTATAGGTTTGCATACTTTTTTTAGAGAAAATAGATATCTTCTTAGTATTCTCCTTCAAAACACCTCTTGGATGAACACATTGGAGAAAACATTATGCTAACATGATGGGTGGGGAATGATTATGTAGTTCCCACTTACCTTCAACACCTTTTTGTTATTGATTATGTTACTGTTAACTATACTTATGGACATTAATGTAGCTTTTGAGTTGGTATGATGTTAGACATTAGAGAGCATGGACCGAGGTTGATTTTGATTCATATATGATGCATGTGGATTATTGGAGACATTTTATATTGATGTTGATATGATGATTGGCATGGTTATATCTATATATGTGTTTTGGACATGTGTTATTTCGTCATATTGAGTAGACCCAGATAATTGAACTAATTATATGATCTTATGGTTATTGATGGAATTATAAATGATGATGTTGCTTGCTTGATGATGTTTTGATTTATATATAGATGATGTTGGAGTTATATTGTATATTTATTTTGGATGATTTGATATAGCCACAAAAGTTGAAGGAGGTATTTGTGTTTTGTAGGTAAACATGTCACAACAAACATTGGGGAATTGGAGACCAACCACATTAGAATCCTAGATGAATTCAACAAGGGTCACCATGACAACATGTATTTGTTATTTGTGTATGTTTTTATTGTTGTTAGGGGTTCCCATGGGGGGATCACCTTCAAATGTGACCAAGGGGTTATGTGTATCCTTTTATTTAGTTCCTTTGTTTAATTTTATTATGTGTTTATTTAGTGATGTATGTTCACCTTTTATTATTTATTTAAATTGGTTTCAAGTTTAGTGAGTAATCATGTTGTTAAATTAATTATAAATGGGTCAAAAGAATGTGTTTATTAGATTTTATGGATCTTGGATTATGTGTTGTAAGAGATGTGTAAGTACCCTTCGGTGTGAAACGCTCCACATTCCTTTTGAAATTTAGATATGTCCTTAGGGACTTATTTTGGATGCTCGTGGGATAGGTTAAAATTGTCCCACACCTCTTAAATTGTTACACCAACCCTACTTATGGGTTGGAGGGTCAAAATTATCTCTTATTATGTATTTTGGGAAGACAAGTTGTAAGTTTGATATGCACTTTCTTACATATAATTAATTTTATTCCTTAAGTGGTGTGGGCTTGGACTGTGTGTTTAAGTAAAATGTCATTTTATAAACCCACTTATTAATTATGCTTTGGAGTTTGTAGTTGAATTTCGAGGTGGAGTTGAGGATCAATGATGTGGCATCCTACATGGAGCCACCTCATCCTCCTCTCTCCCTTTTCTATTTATTGGAATCCTTTTGTTGTTTTGGGGGTTACTTCATTTTGGTTTGGTGCTCTTACAACTTTGGGGTGAGTGAGAGAGTTTATTATGCTTATGGATTGTTCGAGATTTTGGATTGTCTGAATTTAAAGAAGCTTGTTGTTGAACTTTTGGATCAAGCTCCATCATGGAGAGGTAGGATTTTTACTGTTTAAATTGTTTCTTCTTTTATTTATGCATATGTGAATGTTGTTGACTATTTGGTATGTTTGTTGGGTGGTTTGGAAGTTTTCCTAAGTGTGGTGTAGGAGGAGACTATGGGTATCTTCTTGTGGGGAGGCATAAGGGTTATTTTGTGGAGGGAGCTTGGGATGGGTCTCCACCTTGGATAATAAATATCTTGCATTTCTTAATTCGTTATGGGGTGGCATAAGAGGAGGGAGGCATAAGAGAATGGGAGGTATAAGGGGTACTTTGGGGAGGCATAAGAGTATGTCGGGTATTTGAGATGATATATATATATATATATTGAAAGGTTTTAAGGTGGACACACATTTCTCCATTTGTGAGGTATAAGAATCTTGCCCCATAGATCTTTCCCTTTTGAATTTTTCATGATGAATCCTGTGTATTTTGTTGTTGTTCTTTCGGTGGTAGTAAATGCAGTTTTTGGACTGTGATATGATTGTGAAATCTGTTTTGTGTTGTGGAAGCTTGTTTGTTGCCATGAGTTGAATATATTTCCTATTGTAGTGTGGTTGGGACTTGGGGGCCAATGAGGAGGATGGCTTCTCATCTTTATTAGAATTATTGGTTGGGTGGAGAGCGTTACCTCTCCCTCTCTATGTTGTGACCAAATGAAACATGGCAGATCTCTTGTTACTATTCTTGGAGATGTGGATGAAGAAAAATGTTGCAATTCTCTTGGGGTCCCTTATTGTAAAATGTTTTCGCACTGTGATGTGGATGACATTGTAATATCACTTTGTGGTAAAAAGGGGTGTTCTATTTTGGATATGAAAGTTGTATTTAAATGTGAGAAGTAATGAGAAGGTTTTAGTTTGTATATTTTGGAAAACAGAGAAGAAATTAAAAAAAAGGAAGTATTTCATTTAATTGAATGTTGATTTAACTTCCATAAAATGGTGTTACTCTTTTCTAAAAATTGTTGTTGTAAATATATTATAAACTCTCTGTTGAAGGATGGAAATTCCTGTGTTAAAATTATTGCATTCCTCTATATTATTTGATTGGCATGTTTTGAAAATAGAATAACTTTCTTTCTTTTCATGTATTGAATGAAGGAAAGTTTAGAATTGCAAATTAGATTGGAATGAACTTAAAAATTTAGAGAATGGTAAATGAAAATAGATCAAATCGATTTTAAATATATTTTACATTGGGATTCTCTGTAAAACCTGCAAATCAATATCAGAAAAACAAATAGAGTACCCTGCAACATTGAAAGACAAGATAAAATATTATAACTAACTAAGTATGAAAAAAAGACATTCCAAAATAGTTTGTACTGCCCTTGCAATTTACATGATTCATCTCTAATCAGACAAAAGGAAATATAGTGCAACTCATAGAAAAGAGAAGGAAATTCGTATTGAATCTAAACCATCCATATTTTATCTTTGTAATCCATTTGAAATATTTCAAGTAAAAATCTCCATGTCTGTTTGGCATGTTGAAGAAGAAAGAATGGAAGATCGAATCAATAATGGTAGTTAAAAAAGTTTAATTCACATGTTAATGTCAAGAAAGGCATTTTTGTAAAAATCACCAACTTAAGGTTGTCAAAAATGAGATTTTATTTAAAATGAACAATAACCAGATAGTACCAATCCAAGAACATAGATTCTAATCAAACACCATGATCAATAAGATGAAAGTAATTTGCCAGAATAACTTTACACAAAACCTTCACAAAAAAATGAGTAGTAATATCATATATTATTATGGAACTCAATGAAATACAATGAGAATGGGCCTTTCTTATATAGGCAAGGAATAACAATCTAAGAACCAGTCAAGGTTGTAGATTAAGCCATAAATCATGGAAAGAACTAGTCATCAAAGAACTAGTCAAGTCCATAGATTTATGAGAGAACTAGGCATCAAGGATCTAGTCAATACCATAGATATAGGAAAGAACTATACCTAACAACTAGATAATATCTCCTAATATCTAAATAAATAAAAATAAATATCCACACACATAAGTGGGTGAGGATAAATACAATAAAGGTAAATAATATACCTAGGTGAACATAAGATAAGGTAAATACCTACTCTAACACCCCCCCTCAAGTGAAGCTAGGGGCCAAAATAGAAGTGGCATGTCCATAGTATGAGTCCCGACAACTAGGCCTGATGAGGTACTCATGTACAATATATCCATGAAGAAATATCAAACGAAAAGAAGGAAAGAATCCTGCTATAAGGAAAGAGAAAGAATAAGAAGAAGGAAGATGTTCTCACAAACACCCCCCAAGAACAACTTCCGAAACCCCAAGCATTCCACGCAACTCAAGGTAGTGAGGTGATGTAAAAGGCTTCGTAAAGATGTCTACAACCTGCTGCTGAGTTGGAAGGTACTCCAAGAAAAGAAATCCATCCTGAATGTGCTTCCGAATGAAGTGGATGTGTATCTCGATATGCTTGGTCCGCTGGTGCTCAATTGGGTTGCAAGAAATGTGAGTTTCACTTTGGTTTTCACACCAAAGTACAGTCGGTGAATCCTGTGGGAATCCAAACTCTGTCAATAACTGGTGAAGCCAAAGAATCTGCTGAATCACTGTAACTGCTACCCTTTACTTTGCCTCGGAAGATGAAAGTGCAATAGCTTATTGCTTTTTTCATGTCCAAGCAACTAGAGAAGAACCAAGACAAAAAAGATAGCCAGAAGTGGAACGCCTGTCATCAATAGATTCTGCCCAATCTGAATCTGTATACCCAACCAACTGAGTAGAGCCCCTAGTGTAGTGTAGGCCAAAGAGGGAAGTGCCATGAAAATAGCGCAAAATCCTTTTAGCAGCCTGCCAGTGACTACTATGAGGAGAATGTGCAAATTTAGATATAAGCCCTACTGCAAATGAAATATCAGGGTGAGTATGGGTCAAGTACATGAGACTCCCAACCAACTACCTATACAATGTAGGATCACAAAGTGGTGTGGTACATGTGGATGTAAGAGTAACTCCAGATTGAAAAGGAGATGGACATGGCTTGCAATCAACCATATCAAAGCTCCTAAGAAGATCATGGGTGTAATTTTTCTGACTCAAATGAATCCCTGAATTAGTTTAAGAAATCTGTAAACCAAGGAAATAATGCAATAGCCCAAGATCTGTCATGTCAAACTGTGTAGAAAGAGCCCTTTGAATACTCTGAATGTGGGAAGAAGAGCTGCCAGTAAGTAACAGATCATAAACATACAAGACAAGTATCACAATATCCTCACCAACATGCTAGAGATACACTATATGATCAGAGTGCCAATGAACAAAACTATTAAATAGAAGAAAACAATCCATCTTCTCATGCCAAGCCCAAGGGGCTTGTTTGAGACCGTAGAGAGACCTTCGAAGCCAACAAACAAGAGAAGAATCCTGAACAAATCCAGTCGGCTGCTCCATATATATTTCCTCTTTTAGATCTCCATGTAAGAAGGCACTCTTCACGTCCATCTGGTATACGGGCCACCCCTGTGATGCAACAATAGCAAGTACAAGGCATATAGAATCCATCTTGGCAATGGGTGTAAAAGTATCAAAGTAATCAATACCTTTGACTTGTGAAAAAACCTTTGCAACAAGACGAGCCTTATACTTGTCAATGGACCCATCAGCTGCGTATTTGGTTCAGTATACCCACTTACACCTAACCATCTTTCTTCCTTTAGGAAGAGATACCAAATCCCAAGTATGATTCTTCATCAAAGAAGAATACTCAACTGTCATCGCATCATCCCACCCCTGTATCCCATGAGCCTTTGAAAAATACTATGGATCCTCATAAACTTCCTAACATAAAAGTCTAGAACCTGTAGAATGTGCGTGATGATGCCTAGTGGGTGGAATATCCTCTATGAAAGGTGCTCCCTCAGAAACTATAGTACGAGCCCACTTAGGCATAGTGACAACATCAGTGGGAATAGGATCCTCAACGGCATCTATAACCTCCTCATCAATCTCCTCAAAGAAAAGATCCTCAAGATGAGATGAAAAAGAAGAAGGAATGGAAGAAGATGGAGAATCATGAGGAGTGAAACACTCATCAAACTGAACATGTGTTCGAAAAAGAACATCATTTGTATTAGGATAAAAAAGACGATAAGCTCTCATGTCCTCACAATACCCTACAAAGATCAAGGGTTTACTCTTCTTATCCAAAGCTTTCCTTTTCTTCTTTGGCACAAAGGCCCAAGCATGGCTCCCAAAGACTCGAAAAAATGAGACATCTGGCTTAGTGTTAGACCAAGCTTCCTCGGGAGTCAAATTCTCAAGTGCTCTATGTGGTGTGTGATTCTGAATATAATGAGCACAATTAACTACTTCTGCCCAATAGATAGGAGGTATATGTCTAGAATGCATCATATAGTTAGCCATTTCCTTCAAAGTTCTATTCTTCCTTTCTGCTAATCCATTATGTTATGGAGTATGAGGAAAAGAATGCTGGTGAATAATGCCTTGAGTTTCTAAAAATTTAGAAAACTCATTGCTGAAGTACTCCCCCCCCATTATCAGTGCGAAGGTTTTTTATGCTACTAGAAGATTGTTTCTCGACCAAAGCCTTGAAGACTTTGAAGTGTGAAAAAACATCACTTTTGTACTTGAAAAAATAAACCCAAGTACGCCTCGAGAAATTATCAATAAATGTAAGTGCATACTTAGCTCCATTGAAAGATGGGGTAGGAAAAACCATCAATTCACTATGCACAAGCTCAAGTGGTGAAGAATCTCTCTTAGAAAAATTCTTAGGGAAATGATCTCAGTGTTGTTTCCCTAATGCAAAACCATGACAAACTCCCTCAAGACAAGAAACTCTAGGAATACCATCTACCATACCATGAGTGCTCAACTCCTTCAAATATCTGTAATTGAGATGTCTAAACCTTTCATGCCAAAGCTTACTCTCTGAATCTGAATGAGAAACCAATCCTATTCCTATAGAAGAATTTTCATCAAAACCTTCAAAGTGATATAGTCTTGAACTATGATCAACAATACCCTGAGAAACAAGTGAAAAAGGCTCCAAAAAAGTTCTTACTTCTGCCCCACATGGTGTAAAATTCACTATTTTCCCTTGACCAAAATGACAAATTTGATATATAGAAAGAAAATTTGTAGTGATGTTAGGAACATATAGTGCATCTTGGATATTTCCACCATCAAGTTTTCTATCACCTTTTCCCTCAACAGAAAGAAAGGAAGAATCTCCAACCTCAATTTTGAAAGTAGAACTCAAACCTAGAGAAACAAAAGACTCCTTGGAAGAAGTCATGTGATGAGAAGCACCGGAATCTATAACCCAATTTTCCGCAAGTGGTGACTGAGATCTTCCAACAACATTAAGTGCTTTTCCATGATGATTAGAAGGAGGTGGAGTGGAGATAGAATTTTTTTGTTTCTTCATTGCATCCTCTAAGGCTTGCATTCGCTTATTACACCTATTTTATTCATGATTACTACCCCCACAAAAAGAGCATGAACGGCTAGACTTATTCTTGGATTTAGAAGACTCCTTGGGTTTTGAGTTGTTTTCTTTAGGTTTAGGAGAATTTTGAGATGGAGAAGGTGTGGATTTGGTTTTACTATTTGGTTTTCCCTTTCCCTTAGGATTAGATGCAACTAATGCCTTTTGAGAGGTGGAAGACTCAAGGTGAGATAATTTAGATTCTTACCTAGTAATTCTTTCACAAAATATTTCTAAGTTAGGAATTTTGAAGGTGTCACCTAAGGCGTCCATGCTAGAGAAAAAGGTAGAAACAAAAATTTGAAATGGTCCTCTCAACTTGGATAGAATCAAGTAAACACACTCTTCATCTTTCTTATCTCTTCCACTCCCCTTCAACTGTGTCAACAAATGCTTGAACTTGGTAAGATAATCTATAATTGTTGGAAAATCTTCAGGATTAAGAGAGGTGATCTCAATTTCAAGTTGCATGGCTCCTATATGATCCACTTTACCAACTAAATCTTCTAATTTCTCCCATATTTTGAAATGAGGGTCACACTTTTCTAAATGAAAAAAAATACTATCACTTACATAAGTTCCTATCAAACCCATATACTCATCAAATTTTCACTGCTACTAAAATTTCTCATATTCTCTAGTGAACACTGGTTGTTCTGAAGAAGTTAAAGCCCATAATCCTTTCTGCTTAATTATTTTTTCCATTCTTGGTTTCCATGTGTGGTAATTATGTGTTGTTAATGGCTCAAGATGAGTCTAATACAGAAGTAGATAAAGATACCATCCGTAAAAGAAAATCACCAAAAGAAATGCAAGAACCAAGCAATGCAACAAGACCCCCAAGCAATGCAACAAGAGCCCCCCCCAGATTTTGACACTTTATAATGAGTGCGTGTTACAATATGGCACTTTATAATTATAGTGCGATTCTCAAAATAAATATTTCCAGTGGAAAGAGCATAAAACACTACACACTTTTGTAAAAAACAGCACTCAAAACCAAGTTACTGATCAAAAGATACAAGGTTTTTAATATTATGCTCTACTATTTATTTTAGTTTCCAATAAAATAGAATAAAATGCTCTTTCCTTCACCACACAAATAAAATGAAATGGGGCTGGAGTTAAGCACCTACTAGTAGGAATCACAAGCTTTAAGCCCTTTTATAACCATACGATATGACCTAGGGGCTAAGGATCTCAATAGGTGTGTGCGACTTACTATTTTGGGGTGTGTCGCTAGTTTTCGAGAAAGTCAAATCCAATTGTTTCTTCTGGTCATAAAAACTACTATTTCTAGACTGTGTTGAAAATGACCTCCACTGCCCAAAATAGTAGTCTGCATGGATTTTCCCGAAATAGCAAAGAAGTGTCTCCCTTGCCCATGGACTCTTGCCAAAAGAGGAAAGAAACATCTTCTCTGAAAAAGACCTCTCTGTGCGCAAACCGAAAATTCTATGCCGTAACAAAAAATACCCAAGATCAGATCTCTGGAAACCCAACAAAACCCAAAAAAAATTTTCTTGCTTTCCTTTTCCGTACAGTGCACAAATCCCAAAGCGCATTTCAGCTACACAACAAAAAAACCAAAAAAACTGACTGCCTCCCGAAATGGTCAAGTTTATATCCGATCTTAGGGTTTTGTTGTCTTTTGGATCCAATGAAAGCCTTTGTTTTGCATAAAAACACACGTAGCAACAAAATATAGACAAATCCCGAATATATGAATATTTTATAAAATGCTTGCAAAATGAAACTTAAAGACAGATGTCAATAGCAATCTCCTATTCTGATACCATAAAAGGAACGATAACCAGATCATGCCAAGCCAAGAAAATAGATGCTAATCAAACATCACAATCAATAAGATGAAAGTAATTTGCGAGAATAACTTTACATAAAACCTTTGCAAACAAATGAGCAGCAATCTCATATATTATTATGGAACTCAATGAAATACAATGATAATGGGCATTGCTTATATAGGCAAGGAATAACAATCTAAGAACCAGTCAAGGTCGTAGATCAAACCATAAATCATGGAAAGAACTAGTCATCAAAGATTTAGTCAAGACCATAGATTTAGGAGAGAACTAGACATCAAGGATCTAGTCAATACCATAGATCAAGGAAAGAACTAGTCAATACTATAGATCAAGGAAAGAACTATACCTAACAACTAGATAATATCTCCTAATATCTAAATAAATAAAAAGAAATATCCACACACATAAGTGGGTGAGGATAAATACAATAAAGGTAAATACTAGTACCTAGGTGAACATGAGCTAAGGTAAATACCTACTCTGACAACATTATTCTGCTTAGACACAAATCAGGAATTCATTCAAAGCATGCGCCAAAATTCCTAGAAGCTTTTAGCATCAAATCTGACCTTCCAATCTGAAAGTAAAATGGCCTTCTCCAAATGGGGCACACTTTTCCTTTGGGCTGCACTTCTTCACTTGTGAATTAATTAATTCATCTAAGTTATGGCAACTCCGTAGCTTATATAGCCCTCATAACTTACCTTTTGGAATTAATAATTGCCCCCTTCTATTCACTGGCCCATTAATTATTTAAAAATCATGCTTTTCTTCTTTAACTGATGTGTTAAAATAAGCACGTTTAAGGGCAACCATCCAATTAATAAAATTAATCCAATTTAAACATCCACTTTTCACTCAACTGAAGTCTTCACAATGTGCCTTAACCTTAGGCGTCGGGGGATGATCTGAAAATAATCAAATTATTACGACTTGATCTCGGACCCTTATAGGCTTTAATTATTTTCTGATAATTTACTCATTTTAAGCAATCAATTTAAAATAATGCAAGACAATAATGAAAATTGCACACAGATTGATTATGGAGTTTGGAAATTGCCTACGTCTGTAGGTTCGTGGTCGAACCGTTCCACTCGTCAAAACTTGTAAGTTACAATAGTAATTTCACAAGAAAACCTAATGGAATTTTACTTGCCTATCAGTACACCAGTTGTTTGAATTTTTTTTGATGATTATTCAAATTGTTCTTCACCTTCCTAATGCACAATCTCCTTCGGCTTCGATTAGCCTTCCCGATGCTATCGATGCGACGCTTGCACTCCAGTTGACAATCCAGGATATGCAGGGAATTGGTGTGGCTCAATGGGCCTATTGGGTAGTTTATAATTTACTCCCAATCACAAATATTTCATCTACTATTGCCGAAAATAATAGGCCAATAAACAATATTTTTTTACACATCCCACAAATAAGCTTAACAAATAATAAGCTCGGGTGTGTGTCCATCACACGGGTGTGTGTGTGTGTGTCCCCACAACAAGCTTAACAAATAATAAGCTTTTGTTGTTCATTACAAAGAACGGGTTCCCTATTTATACAAAAATAGGGCCCTTCAAATATGTGATAAAATATTATCTAAGGCTATTTTTAAACCTTAGCCCGTAGCATTTTGGATATGCTTATCCCATATTACGGAGGATTGCATGTTTAATGGGATAAAATCCCAATTGGAGAGGATTTTTTTTGAATGAGGGGATTAATTCCCATTTTAGGAACTTAGGATAAAGTGGTATAAATTCCACATTTGGGCGCCCTTTTATTATGGGTAGTTTTCAACAAACCTTAATCTCCCCATTCTATACGTGGATAATACCACGCATAACATTAAACATGATCCCCACCACAACTTCACTCCTTCTTCTTTCCTCCACATGGAAGATTCCACTACAACCACTTCAAAAATGAACTTAGCATAATGTATAGTTAAGTGGGTAAGTGGTTAGGAGAATTATGTGGGTAAGGTGTGTAAATGGACTTACCAAATAAATAAAAATTCGACCCATACCATGGGGTATCGAAATTAATTAACTCGGTCATCATGTAGTCCACTTGTCATCTCCCGATGGGAAAATAGAGCGAATTTGACGAGTGGTGGCAAGCCACGTGTCATAGTGCGATTGGTCAAATATTGACCAGTTGACTAGAGTTGACTTTCCTGCTGTCTGAACTTTGACCGAACATATCTAGAGCTCCCGATGTCCGTTTTTCGCGTTCTCACAGTCGTTGTAAAGATTTCGAGATGATCTTCTGCACTGACACCATTTAGGGATATTTATGGAACTTTTAAAAATGATCCCCTGATCACACCTCCCCACTGAGAAAGGCTTCTTGTCCTAAAAAGATTCCATACTGTCCTGAATCTAGAAAACTCTACTGCCACCTCGGAAGTGTTGCTGTAGTAGACCCTTATGTATTCTCCTCCAACCTTCTCACTTCAAAAACTCTACTCCGATCCTGGACCTGTGGGTGATGGGCCCACAACACTTCCACTACGCCACTCTGATATCTGAAGAAGACCTCCACGCCTCCACTTTATGGTGCTAAGTTTCTGAATGAACCTCAACGCTCCTTCTGTGCGGTGTTAAGCTTCTTGATATCTGACAACAAGGATCTTATTTTACTCTATAACAGATCTTCTGGCTCCGAGTTGATTCAACATAATCCAAACTGGTTTGAAGGAACTCCATGTTACGTAGAGCTTTGATTGATCCGATGTCAATGATGGAAAATGCCTTGTCACTTTACAGACGTCAACACCTCCAATGCATGATGCTAAGCCTCTTTCAAGAACTCAAGCCTCCGATGCATGATGCTAAGTCTGTTACAGACCTCAACGCCTCTGATACATGATGTTATGCCTCTTTCAAGACCTCGAGCCTCTATTGCATGATGATAAGTCTCTATAGACCTCAACGCCTCCGATACATGATGCTAAGCCTCTTTCAAGACCTCGAGCCTCCGATGCACGATGCTAAGTATGTTGATCAGCTACCATTCGTATGTGTGGTCGCAATTCCTTGAAATTGAATGACGTTCTGAGTTGATCTTTTGAGAGCTCTTCTTGTTGACATACTAATATCAGGTACCATTCTGCTGCATGGTCACAATGCCTCTACACATAATGAAGTTCCGACCCAACGTCAATGCCAACGATGATTCAGCTACCATTCTGCTGCACGGTCACAATGCCTCTACATAGAATGAAGTTCCGAGACGATCTTTTGAGAACTCTATTGTCAGCACAAATGACAGATCAATCTCCAAGCTTTATATGAGTCAAATCATGTATCCAAGCTGTAACAGGTACTCATGAGCTGATTAGGAGATAGATGCCCCTAACAGGGTCATTTTTTTTTTTTACAACTTTCAAATACAAGTGTAAGGAAATTATATCCTAATACATCATGTAGAACTAGTTGTAAAAATGCTCCATTTTTGGAGTCTTGTACAATAAGCTTAAAATACCAATTCTATAGGAAAATAATTTTGCATGGTAAACCTGTCGCAAAATTTCTCCTACTTAGTGGCTTATGTACTTGGTCTTCTCCACTGCATCGCAATGTGGATTGACTTCATTTGTCTCCTCCCTGTCAGACCAATGACTAAACAAGGAAAATATACTGCATTTTATGGTGTTAGCAAAATCACCAAAATAATTGCCCTCTAGGGGTCTTACTAATGCAAGTATAACAGAGTACAAACATTGCCTAGAATTGGGTCTTTAACTAATGTGTCTTGTATTGTTAGATGTATACAAACGTTTCCCAGAATTGGGTCTTTAACTAATGTGTCTTTTATGGTTAGATGTATACAAACATTTCCCTTAAAGGGGTCTTACCAATACATTCTACCTTACACATTAGTTTTTTTGGTTTTATAAGAGCATTAAATAATGCTTGATAGCCTAAAACAATAGTTGAGAAATATATCAACATATTATTACACCTTATATTTCTTACCAGTCGTAGAATCCTCGGTGTCGGATTAGCTCAATATATTCCTCGTGGATCGTCGAATGATCTTTTATCTGCATATGAGATACAATGGATTCATCCAAATAGAAATGTTAGAAAATTACTGAGAATGTTAAACTTGTCTCTCAGTCTATCCCACCAATCTGGAATCCAAAATTACAAGCCAATGCCATCCCTGTCAAAGCAACCTATACTGATTAACCTGTTTGATACCAACTTGCTTCGGAGATTAGCAAGTTTGCAGGTGTCGATTACCAGCTTTGATACCAAACTTGATCCGAAAATAATAAGATTATTACAACCTGATCTCAGACCCTTATAGGCTTTAATTATATGCCGATAATTTACTCCTTTTAAGTAATCAATTTAAAATAATGCAAGACAATAATAACAATTGCACACAGATTGATTACGGAGTTTGGAAATTGCCTACGTCTCCAGGTTTGTGTTCAAACTGTTCCACTAGTCAAAACTTGTAAGTTACAATAGTACTTTCACAAGAAAACCTAATGGAATTTTACTTGCCTATCAGTACACCAGTTCTTCAAAAAACTTCCGATGATCAGTCGAATTGTTCTTCACCTTTCTGATGCACAATCTCCTTCGGCTTCGATTAGCCTTCCCGACGCTATCAATGCGATGCTAGCACTCCAGTCGACAATCTAGGATTTGCAAGTAATTGGTGTGGCTCAATGGGCCTATTGGGTAGTTTATAATTTACTCCAAATCACAAATATTTCATCTACTATTGCATAAAATAATAGGCCAATAAACAATATTTGTTGACACATCCCACAAATAATCTTAACAAATAATAAGCTCGGGTGTGTGTGTACAACAAGCTTAACAAATAATAAGCTTTTGTTGTTCATTACAAAGAATGGGTTCCCTATTTATACAAAAATAGGGCCCTTCAAATATGTGATAAAATATTATCTAAGGCTATTTTTAAACCTTAGTCCGTAGCATTTTGGATATGCTTATCCCATATTAGGGTGGATTGCATGTTTAATGGAATAAAATCCCAATTGGAGAGGATTTTGTTTGAATGAGGGGATTAATTCCGATTTTAGGAACTTAGGATAAAGTGGTATAAATCCCACATTTGGGCGCCCTTTTATTATGGGTAGGTTTTAACAAACCTTAATCTCCCCATTCTATACGTGGATAATACCATGCATAACATTAAACATGCTCCCCACCACCGCTTCACTCCTCCTTCTCTTCTCCACGTGGAATATTTCACTACAACCGCTTCAGAAATGAATTTAGCATAATGTATAGTTAAGTGGGTAAGTGGTTAGGAGAATTATGTGGGTAAGGTGTGTAAATGGACTTACCAAATAAATAAAAATTCGACCCATACCATGGGGTATCGAAATTAATTAACTCGGTCATCATGTAGTCCACTTGTTGTCTCCCGATAGGAAAATCAAGTGAATTCGACGAGTGGTGGCAAGCCACGTGTCATAGTGAAATTGGTCATATATTGACCAGTTGACCAGAGTTGACTTTCCCGTTGTCTGAACTTTGACCGAACATATCTAGAGCTCCCGATGTCCGTTTGTCGCGTTCTCACAGTTGTTAGAAAGCTTTGAGATGTTATTCTGCACTGAAACCATTTAGGGATGTTTAGGGAAATTTTAAAAATGATCCCCTGATGAGGGGAGGGGTGAATTTTATTTTAACCTTGAAGGTTTTCAACTCAAACATCTTAAAGTCCTAAGTTTCCCCTTCGGTCCACCTTCCCACTTGAAAAATTTGGGCATGACACTTAGCGTCGCTAGGCGTCGGTAGAGGCATGACTCACTTAAAAAAAAAATCCGTTTCAACAAAAAGGCTAGAAATCCTAAGTTCCTTTGGTGACCCACTTTTCCACATTGGCTCAAATTTTTGGACAGGAGTCCCTTGTGGCTTGGGAAAATTTTCTTCACTAGGCCCATAGGTCCACCTTTGGGAAAAATTTCTTCCTCGGGCCTGCAGGCCCACCTTTGGGGAAAAATTTCTTCTCGGGGCCCACAAACCTGCGTTTGGGGAAACATTTCTTCCCTAGGCCCACAGGCCCACTTTTGGGCAAATTTTTCTTCCCCAAGCCTACAGGCCCACTTTTGGGAAAATTTTCCTCCCCAGGCCCGCTGGCCTATAACTTTAGAAATATGAGGAGTTAGGAGGACTTATGTATATCACTGGAAAGGGGAAGAAACTTCCTATCTAGTGGAGATATTTTTAGGAAATGTTAAGTGTATTAAATGTGTGAAAAATCATGTTGAAGTCCAAGATGAGCCGGATACTGGGTAAGTGGGAATTTCTCCCTTTCTAACTTATATGCTAATTTCTAAAGCTTGAGTTGACCTTTTAGGGGGTCACGTTATGGGGTAAGTTAATTTTTTCCTAACCTCATGTTAATGTGAACCTTGGTTATTATTTATACCTGGAGGAATTAAATACCTTGGGCATTTATTTGTTTTTGGTCGCTTTAAACCTTCTAAAATTTACTACAGAACATTTAATCTTATAGTTAGTTTAATCATTCATTAAATTAACACCTAAAGGGAAATATTAAACTATACTTGGTTTAGTTACACTTATTAACTTGTTTGTGGTCCTCAATATTTTTTTTAACGGAAAATTTTATTTTATCTAATATATTTTTCCTTGATATTTTTTATTGTGACAATTATTGCAAACAAGCATGTTTGTAGTCACGCTTTAAACGAAAAAAATTATTTCATAAATTTTTCCTATCTAAACCTAGGTTGTTTTGAGGTCTCGAGTGGGATTTTTAGCGGGTGTTACAAATTACAAACTTGGAATAATAAATTCATGGAAATAAAGCAACCAGTGTTGATTAGAACACAAATTTTGACCACTTAATTGGTTTATAAACAATGGGTAAAAGTTAAGAAATGTCACTCCTAAAATAACACGCAAAATAACTATGTCACTTTCATAACATAGATTGTTTAGGATGGTCATGTCCTCTAGTGATGTGGAAAGTCGTAACAATATTTAAACCCAATTTATAATAGAATTTAATCATTTAGTTGAATGCATTTTGAACCCATTTTATCACATTGTTTGATGGGACAGAAGTTTAAATCTAAGAAATTTCATTTCGAATTGGGCCCATGGTTTATCGACCCATAGTAGAAAATTGAACTTTTCCACTTCTAACCTTTATTATTTATACATGTCAATT
This sequence comes from Taxus chinensis, assembly GCA_019776745.2. Classification (NCBI taxonomy): domain Eukaryota; kingdom Viridiplantae; phylum Streptophyta; class Pinopsida; order Cupressales; family Taxaceae; genus Taxus; species Taxus chinensis. The sequence goes on along the minus strand of CM034153.1, from coordinate 67,058,793 downwards.
GGTCGCAACAATTATTTTTGTGAAAATAGATTTGGGAGCTTGTTTTTCAAGCGTGTTTAGGAGGCCTTTAGTCGTTCTAGCTCAAAACATAAACTAGTCAATCACAATAAGTAGCTTTGGAAATGACATCATAACTAGATTTCTGGTTATCCGAATTACGTTTTGTAAGTTGCATTGGATTCCCTATATATAGGAAAATTTATGAGAGCTGATTGAATGTATTTTAAAGTTATGAATGTCTATTTTTAAGCCTCATTTCATTGTAAGTTTTACTAAAAATATTCTGAAATGAAATAGGAAAAACTTTAATAATTGGCTCTAAGAAGGTTCTTCCAATTTGATAATAATTCGCTAGTTTTGGGAGTTGCATGTATTGTTTGATTCCCTATATAATATACAATTGGTTATATGTGTTTATTTTACCATTTGAGTATTGGCTAATAGTTTGGTAGGCCATTTTTATAGCCACTTTAACTAGATCAAAAAACATGGGAAACTAGATCTTTGGGTCCGTTTGATGTCTTAAGACTTGACCTTCGAGTGTGAAATATTTTGTAATATAATTATTGTGTTGTGTTACATGTTTTCTAGGTTTAATTATAGGACCTAAAAAAATTAATTGCTAAAATACATTTTGGATCCTAACTGTTTGGGTATAGTTTTGTCAATTTGGACATTGTAGGCAGTCATGGTTGTTTCTCAAATAATTTGTGTTCGGATATATGAATGTATATTTTTTTCCTTGGTCTAAAAAAGATTTATAAGGGATTTGGTTACTTGGTTCCTCTTTAAATGATCCATTATTTCTTAGGAAACTTAACTGCAATGTTTGGGGCACCAAATTTAAACCTAAAAAAACATTTTTTGGTATGGGCGTAAAGTAAATAATTGTACCTTTCATAGAACCAGCTAATGAAAAAATAATTTTCCTCCATGTCTTAAAATTAGTTATTGTGTATAAGAATAATTTCTAGTCCTCGTGTATATGGTACTAATAATTTTTTTGGTAACTCTCTTTATATGAAAAGTTGCCAAGAAACACTATAAACTATCTTATCCTTTCGAAAGTGTATTCTAAATGTAGCATACTCAGATGAATTTTTTTGCTAATGTAAAAAACCTCTAACTTGTCTCTTAAAAATATATGATAAGGGGAAATAAATTCCTACTGTCTCTTTTTATACGATGGCCTTATACAAAGTGATATTTCAAATTCTTCTAAGTAAACTAAGTAGCCCTTGATATATTGGAAACTGAATCTAGTTTAGACAACTTAAAATTCTTATCAAATCACTCAACATAACTTTTGGATTAGCTTGAGTAATTTTCAAATTATTTCAACCCTCCTTGAGCTCGACAAGCCCATTTTCATAGTATTATCCTTTATTAAGTGTTTTAAAAATGTAACTTGATTATATCATTTCACCTTAGAGATATATCATGCACAATTTATTGGTGCTATCATTATGTGAACTTACAAAATAATTTTCAAATCAAACCATCACCCTTAATTATGCCTGGTATTATGTAAATATTCATCCTTAACTCCTTTATGAATAACATAGAGGTTGGGACCTAATTGGAGAGTCTTGTAAAAAATTTTCCAAATGTTAATGATAAGGGTAAGCTAGAAGGTAAAACCCCACATAAACATGGAAAATTTTCTCTATTCTTGTGTGATATTTGTGGGACCTTGGATCGTTTCCATGAGTAGGCTCGTACACATCATGTTTTTATAACTTGTTAACACTCTTTGAAACAACCATTAAGTTCCTTTGGCTCACCCGTCAATATTTTCATTTGATTGTGGGCCTTATGATCTAATTATGTGGACCCTTGTAGGAAATTTAAACGATGATACAAATGAATCCTTTGGAGGCTATAATATTTCCTTGATTAATATTCTCCTATTTGATATATAATTGACTTAAAACTATGTTATATTTGATGAGACATGTTTGTTAATAACAAAAACAACAATAATAGTAATAATAATAATAATAATATAGTTTACTTAAAGTGAAATTGATGTTGGACATATAATACGTGTGACCATTTAAAGGTTTTAGACAATGATGTTGATAACAATTTACTTGGAAACTACAACTTTCATTAATTAAATTAATCTAAGTAAGAGAAAAACTTAGTACTTGCCCATGTTGTAATTGTAGGGGCATGCTTGTTGTGACTAACAATGACATGATACAACATGATACCTTGTGAAGTCAAATCCCTATAGTTGGTTTTGGGTATAAATAAATATACTTGATTTGATTAGAAAGGAAGGAATTTAAAATATCTAATGAGAGATGGTTGATAAGTTTAATAGATGCCATTTATTGGAGAATTTCAGATGTAATCCTTATTATCTTCTTATATACACTTTACTTCTAATATTTAAAGTTGTAAAAGGAAGAATACATTGAATCCATCTCTTATCTTGAAAATCATTGCAATTACTTTACATTATATGCATTGATTTTGGTTTAAAGAATGCAATTAGATGTTTGGTTGAAATAAGAAAGAATTTTTACCCTATATAAATCATTTAGAATATACCCTTACTGGCTATTCAAACCCCACACCTCCCACTTCTAAGTCTTTTTCTCTATCCAGCTTGGCCACTTGTGCACTTGTGAGATAAAATTAACAAACTTGTATATAAACAAGATAAATTTTACTCACATTTTAAAATGGTGACTTGGATGAGCTTGCACATGGAGCTGCATGTGTGGTAATGTATATTAGGGTTTCTTTGCCCAAAAAATGGATCTACTTTGCAAAAATTCAACCACCTTTTATATTATTTGACTTCCACCATATTTAATTACTTTAGCCACTTTTTAATGTGTTGGCTTTGTGGTTGTAGGATGGATATACGTCATTGTAACCTTGAGGAGTTGATTGTTACGCCTTTTTCCTTGATGTTTATATGCCTCCACTCACTATAATATTTGTGCAGGTGCGTAGCAAGGAGAGTAGGTTGGAGCGGTTCGTGGCTGATCTCCACATTTTTTAAAATATTTTTTTCCACAAATTTTTATTTGCTTTGATCTGCCTTCTTTGTTTGCTTTCACAATTCACAGGTCCCATGCATTGGAGCTTGCTCAGGAGGGTGGAGGACGCATGTCAGTTGGGAGGCAGGGACATCTCTACGTATTTTATTTTGATGCAGGTTTGATCTAGTGTTCATTGTTGGCTCTTAGACCAATGTTTGTTGATCACCAGGGAAGAAACACAACTCGCCTGGTCACAAAATTGATGGCTTGCACTCGACCATGGAGAGGCTTGGTCTCAAAACAAAGAAAGGATCTTTTTTACACTTGAGCTCACTTCTCAAAAACTGAAAAAATTTCCAGGAACTCGGCAGAAATATAGCCAAATTTTATAGTAGAAATGTTATAAATACTTCTCTAATATTAGAGAAAAAACCCCTAATGGGGAAAAAATTAGTTAATTTTTTTTAGTTTTCAATACTTGCAGAAAATTTTTCCTAGTGCTGGGTGCACCAGTGCAAAAAAACATTGTTTTCCAAACACCTGGAACAAATAGGAGGATGTGAGGAAGTAGGGATGGGACTCAGAGGTTACAGGAGGCTGTACAAGCTCTCAGATGCTACAAACTCTTCTCCAAAACTCTTCTTTCTCCACTGCTCTCTCTTTCCACACCTTCACAGCTTCATAGGTCCAGAATATCACTCTGGTACCAAATTTAAATTGAGCAATAGGGGAGGAAGCCTTATTATCTTTATTAAACTTAATCGAAAATCATTACAATAGAGTGCTACAATTATTATAGGAATTGAATAGCCATGTGCACAAAAACAAATAGGTTGCACAAGTAAAACCAAACTCACAACAACTTCCAATATTACATATGGGAAGCACAAAAATACAACCAAACAATTATATTGTTAAAACAATATAACAGTTCTCGTATTGTTCAAATACAAACAATAAAATGGTTATAATTAATATAACCATATAGTATTAATAAATAACCTAACTAATATGTAATGCATAATTAATTACGATAATAATAATATTTTATCCTAACATAATCAAGTAATAACATAAACTAAAATTGAACAGAGGAGGAGGAGCCCAAGGAGGAGGAATTGCTGGACAGGGTGAACAGATTAGAAAAAGAGATACAAGAGCTCAAAGGGGCTATCAAAAACATGGAAAGAGCTAAGGGTAAAAGAATCCTTCAAATTGAGGAGGAAAAGGGGGTTATTGCTGAAGTCTTCAAGAAGCTACAGTACTTAGATGGCATATTGGGGAATGCTAAAAGCCGGAATAACTGCATATTTTCTGCCCTCAAAATCATTTATAATTTCATTGAACAACATGTCCATAGTGTCTGTAGTTTAAGTGGGGTTATTGAGGAAATTCGGGGTCCTAAAGAGAAAAGGGATATTGTAATTGCCCAAGTAGATATGCAAGAATCCTCGTAGGCCACTGCCATTTCCTTCTTCATGTCATTGCAGGCTATCAAGACCAAGATTGACAGAGCCATCAAGTAACAGGTTGTTGTGATGCTATTTTTTGGCTGCGATGTGGCTGTCATCTAGCAGTTCTGGAGCTGTTTTTTGGCGGAGCTCTATATGTTGTTTCTCTTTTGGTTTCTTTTTGATCTTACCTTCTTACTCTTGGATATTTGTATGTTTAGATCCTTTTTTCACTTATATTGTAATATTTGGCTGTTGAGCCCTTCTTGGTTGACTGTTTTTCCCTTCTCTCGGCTATTTCTCTCATCTTTACTATCTGGCTTTTGAGCCCTTTTGTATACAGGGTATAGTTCCTTCAAAACTATTTGCCCTTAATAAAAAAAAAACATAAACTAAAAGTTTCCAATCTCCACAGAACATTTAGAAATTATCAAAACTTTCCTTCTTCCTTGTGGTTGCACTTTTGCAACAGGTATCCTTCCACATGTGACATGAGTCATTGATTGTTCCTCTTTGCTTACGATTACCCTCTTCTAACCTTTTCATTGCATCGCATTGAGGAAAATGATCTTATAAGGGGAGGTAGATGTAGTGCCCCTTATAAAATAAATAAATAAAGACATAAATTAAATTAAACTATAATTAAAGGGGAGCAATTGAATGTGTTTGGTGGGCAAGTGAGTGCAAGGTGCTGTGTAGTAGAAGCTATCAGTGGAGCATACAGCCTTTTAGACCTACCACATCCCTTGAAAAATGATACGAGTACTTATTTGAGATCTTTAGGCCTTGATCTTGATGGGACCCAAGTTAAATTTTTGCAAATTTAGTAGTATTTGGATATTGGCAGCGACGAGAGTGTTGTGGAGATCTGGGGAAGTATGGGTGTAATGCATAGTTGTTTTCATTTTATTATTTTGTCTCTTTCACCCATTCTCCATGTGAATCCCTCTGATAGCCATTTATAATAGCTCCTCCTTGCGCTAAAATAAGAGTTGGGGAAGCTTCTGGAGGTGTGGGTAAACCTTGCAACATTTTATCTTTTCCACCATTCAATGGTTCTTTGAGCTCTATTATTGGTTTAGCTTGTGGTTTGCTTCTGTAAATTTATATCCGTCTATGATATGGTATCGAGTTTCATCTATTGTATAAAAGGCACCGTGACCACTACTATTATGTTTGAAAAACTCTACTTTCAGTATTTTCCATAGCTTCTTGACCATGGACTTCTATTTTTTTTAATCTGGAGCTTGCATATGTTTTTGCCATGACTACTATTTTTTCTTCTTCCTAGCGTGGTGAGGTAAGGTAGGATCTCTATTTTGTGAGCCATGGGCTGTTAGTATAAGTTGGGGTATCTTTTTATGCTCAAGATCTATAAGCATTTCTTATATTTACTTTCTTGTAACTCATCCATAAAATCTATGGTGGTGTTGTTTTATTAATGGCTCGGTTGTAGCTCGCTTGTTTTATTAATGGTTCAGTGGTGTTCTCCTTTGTGTTGACTCAGTACCATGGATTGCTAAATGAAATCATCAAAATTTATATCTGCATTGTTCCTCATATTTGGAGCTCGTTTCTTCTACTTGTAGATTTTCCTTGTATGGTCTCATGGCTTAACTCCATGTTTCATCCTTTTAGAAGTAAAACCAACATTGTAAACCCTTGTACTTATTAACATTTTCTATTCCTTCCCTAAGCTATGTTGTTTCTATCTCTTGCTTTAAATAAATGTATTTTGTGCATCTACCATATATTAATTTATGTTCAGATAGCTTTATTTTTGAAGTTTTAACGTGTTACCTTGTTGATTTCATTCACGTGATTTTAGGTTCGCAAAGTTGGTACCAAAATCTGGTCTCTATCTCATATTTTTTTGTTCCTTTGTACTCTAATTCCACCTCTTTCAGGCTCTCGACTCTCCTTTTCTGAGATAACCCATTGATTGTATAGAGGGATTTGTTTCTTCATATTATTGTCCACTTTATCTTTGTTGGGATGGGTGTGAATCATGTTGTTTTATATGGCTTCCATGTTTAGCTTTATGGTACCCTATCTTTACTCATTGAGATTCTTGTGAACTACAACTCTCAACTCCCTTACTAGCTTGAAATTTTCTTGTTACTTTGCTTGATTTGTTTTGATTTTGGAACTCTATTGTATATTTTTATGCCTCACTAGTTGGGGTTTAGTTTTTTCCTTGTATTGTATTTTTGCTATGAGTTTATTATGACACGTTTCAAGATATGACCTTTAGATTTTTTCATGATTGTTATTCGACTGATTTGATATATGAATTTTGTATGATGAGGACAAGGTGGTCTTGCTAGAATAAAACACCTCAATGTGATGTGCTCACATCGACTATGATGATTATTGGGTTTACATAAGGTGGCTTCGTGGAAAAAGGATTTAAAACCCATCTAGCAACTACAACTAGCTCATGGAACACCTTTAACCAACAAGTCAATCATTCTAGGCATGGTTCGTCTCTCCTCGTCTCTCATAATTTTTGTTCTTAAGTTTTTCTTTTACAACAAAATAAAAAAAATTAAACCGAAGGATTTTTGTATATTTGATTTTATTAAATAATTTTTTTTAAAACAATAAAATGTTATATCGTAACTTACATGATCTAATATTTTTTGGTAAATAATGAACTTAAACCCTCTTTTCGTGATGATCTAGCAACGTCCCAGCAAAACTAGTTTGCTACAGTACCTTGTCTGGTGAGGATTCACTTCAATCCTTGATTCGACCTTGAATGATATTTTGTGATATTTTTTGATGCCCTTATAAGATCCCTATTACACCATTTTTTAGCCGTAGGAAGATTCTTAAATTAAATAGTTGGGTTTCATATCAGCTCGCGACTTTAGTCCTAGACAACGAATTGCTTATCCGCCTTCACAAACTTCTAGTATTTTTACTAGACAATCGTTGGTAACCTTCACTTTGGAAAAAATAAATTTTCTTGATAGTTTGTAAAATACATTTTGCAGGCCTCCGGTCATAGTTTGACAAGGTCAAACTGGAATAATTACGAGTTGTCACTCTAGAAAACATGTTGCCATTTGAAAAAAAATCTAGTTCTCATTTGTGTCGACTCTGAAGAATTAACCATATATGGGGAAACTTGTAGGGATTTTATCATGATGCATAAATCCATCAAACGTTAGTTTTGGATGTGGTTTACTAAGCCCTTGAGCTAACTTTTAATCATTTGTAACTAGGCCAATTACGAACGATGCCCCCAGAAAACTAGCCACTAGTCATAAACCGTTTGCTAGTTCTGAATTCCGTCAGTTCCTACGTACTCTTGGTATATAAGTGAACCCATTTAAATTTAACTGTGGTGTGTTTTCTCATTAGAAGAAAATGTTTGAAATTGGTTTCTTAGCATCTGAGTCTGACTTGAATGTTTTTGTAGCTAGCAGGAAAATGTAAAACAAAATTTGTAGGACCCCTGTTAGGTATCCAAACTACCGTGGAAAATTTTGACACATGTAAATAACTATTTCAAACTCCATAGTGTAACTTCTGTGAAATAAAACTTTTGACAAAATGGTGTTTCTCTCTCTTCCTTTCTGTTTCTCTCTCGTAGAAACTATTATAAATAGCAGTTGCATCCATGTAGTCTTGCATCAAGTAGCCTAAGTAGAAGTTGGCAGGAATGGATGAAAATATTGTCAAATGCATTACTCGAGCATTGATTCATTTTACAGCACATGGAAGCCCGACGTTGAAAATTTCATGGAAAGACTCTCTACTATATCTTCACAAAGACATGTACAAAGATTATCCGAATATCTAGAATAACATAAATATTCCACAAGAAATTCGAACGAAACTCGCTGCAGTATTTGAAATTTTGAATGCAGGCTTTGGAAATCCTCTAACTCTTCTGTCGTCTTGGAATAGGGGATAGTTCCATCTGCCGATGTCATAGAATAAACTCATGTTATCCAACATGAATAGTCATACCAAAAGTCGTAGTAGTTGCCAACTTTGGATAAGATCTATTATTCACCTTGGTAGTACCTCAATCTAGTTGAGAAAATAGTTGGGATCTCCTCCTAAATCAACTCATTTCTACTCAATTTAAGGTAGATGGAAATTATGCATGTGTGTGTTGTGTGTAGTTTTTTTTATTGTTTCAGAGTGATAATATGGATTGTCAATTTTCTTTTTAGCATTGTTAAGATTGTTATTTTTTTATGTTATTTAGTTTATGTGAATATGTTATTTTATGTGAATTCATTATTCGAAGTGGTAGTCTTGGAAGCTAGATCGAGTTTTACATCGAAGTGATCTTTCAAGGCCAGATGGTTTTTTTTTTATCTCATGTTTTCCTCCAAGGACATAGACAAGAAATGCACCTAGATCGAAATAAGCAGAAGAGAAATGCAAAAGAAGGAAATACAGAGGAAACATAAGAAATATATCTTGTTGAAGTGCCACCATTAGATTACATAAAATCTTCAATCAGTATCAAAGCATGGTTTGGTTTGTAGTTTTTTATTTTAGATCTCTCTAACAATTGATCATGGAAAACTCTAACTCTCTTCCCATTCGATAATTTTGTACAATTGACTATGATTATTAGAGCATGAGAATGATGAATCTTTTGATACAAAAATACTTTTGGGATTTTTTTGAAGGCCCTTACAGAGTGCTAAACTATAGGGCTAATGTTCCAGTCAATGACATATAATCCAAGAGGAAAGCAAAGAAGAAGAATTAACAAGTTTCGTTTCATATAAAAAAAGCTCTAGGTAAGAGACTATTTCAATGAATTGTAGGAGTAATGATAATGAATGAATCTTGGAAGAATCTACAAGAATCTTACTAAGGGAGTGACCAAGAAAAATGGGTTTCAAATTTATCGAGGAGAAACTTTAGATTTGCATAGATCATAGAAGATATAGTTAAAATACCAATAGAGGGAAACACCCCTAGGTTTGCTTTTAAACATAGAACTCTATTAACTTTTATTAATCTTTGGTGTTGAGATTAGTTTAGGAATATGTGTTAATGGATAAGAAAATAGATGATACAAAAGAAAATGGTGTTAATAATCTGTAGTCTCAGAGTTTGCAATATTTTAAGGTCTAGGAAAATGTGCTATCAACTGGTCCTTTAGAAGGTTGGTTATGTTTTCATACTTCATTTAATATCCTAACAATAAAATGATTGGTGTTTCCAAGATATATATTCTAATGTATTGTCATGTAACATTGGAAATAAACTATGAAGCTTTTACAATCTAGTTAGGGACTCAACATGAATTATGAAGTTTGAAGTTTTATATTCTCTGAAAATTTAAATTTGAAGTTTTATATTCCAAAAAAAAAATCTACAAGTATAATTATACAAATTTCTAGCTCACCCCTTTCTAGATAGACTTCGAATTTTTATTTTTTTTGTTCGAATTATTTCCATTCTAGTAACTATGTAGTGGGCATGTGTTTTGGTTGTTAAAATTTTAAATTCTATATGGAATGTTTTTGTATTATAGAAGGTATCAACGTATTAGAAATGGATTGAATATCTTTATCCATTCTTGTGGCCTCTTTCTTGTGGACTAGAATCTTGTATTCATTTAGGTCATTTATATATCATTTTGAATCTTGTGGACTCAACATGAAATAGGGGATGATCGTATCTGCCGATGTCATATAATAAAATCCTTGGTACAACATGACTAGTCATACCAAAAGTCCTAGTAGTTTCTGACTTTGGATAAGATCTATTATTCACCTTTGTAGTACCTCAAACTAGTTGAGAAATTAGTTAGTATCTCGTCCTATATAAACTCATTTCTACTCATTTTGAGGTAGATGGAAATTATGCATGTGTGTGTTGTGTGTAAATAATGTTTATTTTCAGAGCATTTTAACGATATTATGGATTTCCAATTTTCTATCGAGTATTGTTAAGATTTTTATCTTTTTATGTTATTTCGTTTATGTAAATATGTTATTTTATGTGAATTTATTATTCGAAGTCAAATTGAGTTTTACACTGAAGTGATCTTTCAAGGCTAGATGATTTTTTTTAATCTCATGTTGTCCTCCACATACATAGACAAGAAATGCCACTAGATCAAAGTAAGCAGAAGAGAAACACAGAAGAAAGAAATACAAGAGAAACATAAGAAATCTATCATGTTGCAGTGCCACCATTAGAGTAGATTAAATCTTCTATCAGTATCAGAGCGTGGTTTGGTTTGTAGTTTTGTATTTTAGACCTCTCTAACAATTGATCATGGAAAACTCTAACTCTCTTCCCATTCCATGATTTTGTAGAATTGACTATGATTATTGGAGCATAAATATGACGACTCTTTTGTTATGGAAATACTTATGGGATGTTGCAGAAGATGCATTTAAAGATCCAAACTACTAGGCTAATGTTCTAGTCAATTACATAGAAACCAAGAGGAAAGCTAAGAAGAAGAACAAACAAGCTTTGTTTCATATTTAGAAAGCTCTAGGTAAGAGACTATTTCAATGAAATTTAATTACAATGATAACCAAGGAAGCTTAGAAGACTCTACAAGACGGTTACCAAGGTAGCAACCAAGTCAGATTGGTTTCAAATTTATCAAGGAGAAAGTTTTGATGTTTCATAGATCATAGAAGATATAGTTGAAATACCAATAGAGGGAAACATCCCTAGGTTTTCTTTTAAACATAGAACTCTATTAACTTTTATTTACTTGTGGTGTTGAGATTAGTGTAGGAATATGTGTTAATGGCTAAGAAAATAGCTTATACAAAAGAACATGGTTTTAATAATGTGCAATCTCAGAGTTAGCAATCCTTAAAGATCTATGAAAATATGATATAAACTGGTCCTTTAGAAGACTAGTTATGTTTTCACATTTCATTTAACATCCCAACATTGAAATGCACAGTGTTACCAAGTTGTATATATTCTATAGTATTGGCATATAACATTGGAGATAAAATATGAATCTTCTACAATCTAGTTGGGGACTCAACTTGAATTTTGAAGGTTTATATTCACTAAAATTTTAAATTTTAAATTTGAATTTTTATATTCCACAACAAAAAATTTACAATTATAATTATAGAAGTTTCTAGCTCATCCCTTTCTAGAGAGACTTCGAAGACCTTGTGGTTTGTTTTTTCTTGAATTATTTCCATTCTAGTAACTATGTAGCGAGCACGTGTTTTTATTGTTTCAATTTTAAATTCTATATGGAACGTTTTTGCATTTTAGAAGGTATTGAAGTATTAGAAATGAATTGAATATCTTTATCCATTATTATGGCCTCTTTCTTGTGGACTAGAATCTTGTATTCGTTTATGTTGTATAATAAACTCATGTGATACAACATGACTAGTCATACCAGAAGTCGTAGTAGTTTTTGAATTTGGATAAGATCTATTATTCACCTTTGTAGTACCTCAAACTAGTTGAGAAATTAGTTGGGATCTCCTCCTATATAAACTCATTTATACTCATTTTGAGGTAGATGGAAATTATGCATGTGTGTGTGTGTGTGTGTTGTGTGTGATATTTATTTTTTGTTATATAACTAAAAGGGACATGATATGTGGGAGGGGAGGAAGAGGTGACTGGGAAAGAGACATTAAAGGATGAACAATTGAATCATACCTAGAAAAATTTGTGGTAGTTTTCGACTTTAGATAAGATGCATTAGTCACCTTAGATAAGATGTATTTTTCAAGTTGGTAGTTGAGATTTTAGTTGATAGTTGGTAGTTTAGAAGAAAAAAATATTGAAGAAAGGAATACAAAAGAATCATAAGAAATCTAGAGTTATCAAGATTAACCTTTACTTTAAGACTGCATAATATTAATGTATGGTATATTTGTAGCGAAATCCAAGTCCGAGAGCATAAAATTTAATGTGTTTGTTTTTAACACAATCAAAAACCAAATGACAAAATTAACACTAGTAAAAGAATAAATATTTTATAATTCAAATAAGAGCTAGAGAAAACACATTTCATGTTTGAAAACAAAATGTCAGTTAGTTTAACAATCAATTCATTGGTAAAAAAAGTTTTATATTTTATGAGTCTTTAGAAGGAAGAAGGGAAACATATTCTACTATGTATACTCACTACAGAAAAAAAAAAAAAAAAATATTCACATGTTATATTGAAAGAGCATTTGGAATATTTGTGAAGCACATCTATGTGGTTGTAGACGAGGTGTAAGCCATATCTGATGTTCCAGAATATGCAACATCATTTCACACTTATATTTAACTTTCCAACATTGAAATGGTTGGTGTTTCTAAGTTATATATTCTATATTATTGGCATATAAAATTGGAGATAGACTATAAAACTTTTACAATCTAGTTTGGGACTCATCTTAAAATTTGAAGTTGTATATTCTCTAAAATTTGATGTTTGATATTCAACCAAAAAAAATTTATACAACCTTCTAGCTCACCCCTTTCTAGAGATACATAAAAAACCATGGGGCTTGTTTTTGTTTGAATTATTTCCATGTATTATATAGTGGGCATGTGTTCTAATCGTTGCAATGTTACATTCTATATGGAACACTTTTTTATTTTAGAAGGTATCAAAGCATTAGAAATGGATTGAATATTTATATCCATTTTTATGGCCTCTTTCTTTTGGAATAGAATCTTGTTTTCATTTATGTCAGTTCTAATTTTGGATCTTATATTTCTCTCTCCCATTTGTTAGCTTATTTTACATAATACCAATGTTGTCAGTTTTTATATCATATTTGGAGGAGGATGTTAATTATTAATGGCATCAATATTTAATTATTCCCTTTGGTTTGTTAATTTTCATCTCACAGAGTATGTAAAGTGAGTTTCCATATTAGATAAAAAAAATATTGAATTTTAACACATGTGCATGTAACATTTTCCTTGACTTTGTATCCTCCTTGATGAGTAACATTGTCAATGTATCATTTTACGCTTGTTTGTGATGTTATTCACTTGGATTCAAATGGAGTAATAAATTTGAAATATTTTATGCAGCTATTTATTTAAAGGCCATGTAGTATCCACTCCATACTATTGAAATATATTTGTAATTACCTTATCCCACAAGCCCCTTACATTTTAAATATTATCCTAACATGTATGTTAATAAAGAGGATTTATTATTTGTAAAATATTTTGCCAATATAAAGGCATGTAAAAAGGGGGTGAATAGAATTGAAAATGGTGTGTTATCTACAACTAAAGGTGTTAGGCTATGTGGGAGGTGAGGAGGAAAAATAAAAGGGAACAATTGATCTGGAGGTGACTTGGAAAGAGGCATTAAAGGGAAAAAAGTCGAATCATACACAACAAAAATCTTCTACATTATTTTCTACTTCTCTTTAATAATTTTAGCTGTCTAGATCTCTAACACATGGAGACCATTAACTAAGCTATTGACCAAAAGTTTACCTCACCATCGATATGAGATAAGTGTCCATAATTTGCACTATCATTCACAACATACTTTAAGATTTTTTTTTTGACCTATGTTTTACCGCATACCAATCTTAGACATGTTTCCAAGATCAGTGTTACCTCTGACCATATAATTTCAAATTTTTTTTTTCAAAACTATGTTGACTACAATTTATTGAAGATGGATAGGATCAGTGGCATCATTAACCACATTCCATTTAGGTTTTTTAAACTTGTGCATGAAAATTTATTATCTTTTTTGTATGTCATTCTTGGAAACATGTCAAACACCACTGTAACGTTGTCTTTAACACTTTTAGAATTTTATTTCCATGTAAAAATTATGTGACTCTTTGTTATTCTAATGGAAGACACTTTTCATCCATTGGTGAAATTATGAATGACATAGCCTTGAAAGTTTTATCCTCGTGCAATAGTCAACACTTCATAAGGTTGATGATAGAAATTTACTAAAGATCTATGCAATACAATCTAGAAGGGTTTGAATTTTTGATTAGCTTGTCAAAAATTATAAACTCTCATATTCTTGACTTACTTATTATGGAAACTTGTCCATAATAGATGTTTGGCGGACCCACAAGCCTTTATGTTTTTTAATTCTTTTGCAAATCTCAAAATTAATTGTGTCAATCAAAATATCATTTTATGTAAGCTCTTGGAATGAGAAGCTGTAAAATAGAAATTTAGTAGTTTTGAATTGAGCTATGTCTTGGAAAAGTGAGGCAACCTAAAAAACCATGAAAATAATGTTACATAGTCCTACAATGATGTTGTCAAGAATAAAACCAATGTGATTGTGTGAAAATAACGTGATCTATGATGAGTGCTACATGGTCACATACACAAAAAATGTTATTGAAAAATGAAGTGGTCATGTTGGTTTCCAAATTGATTCTCCTTTGCAAGTTGAGCATCATCACCAATTTAACAAGAAGCCTAGAGACAGATAAATCATCATGTATGTTGTTTTGTATCCAGCGAGGTGAGTCAACTCACTCTTTGTCACTCGGGTGTTGGAGAAATGGACAACACCTTCAAAAGGATTTGATCTATCCTCACTAATTTAGGTTGTGCCTTTCAACCAGGGTGAGAGGACCCATTTTGTAAAATTTTTTGGTGAAGGAGAATGAATATATCCTTATTTTCACAAATTTGAAAGGAAACCTTGAGAAAAATATGATCAATGCATCGACAATTTAACTCTCACGAGTTGTCACTTCTAAAGAATGGTGATATTTTCTAAAAAAAATTTAAGGTTACTAAAGATATTATAGAATGCTCGATTGTTTCTGCATATTTTGGTAGTAGAATTTATTCATTTGTTGACATACAAGGAAAACAAGGGTATTTAAGGTAGGATACATTTTTTTTGAATAATTTTTTTGTGGGAGATTAAGCAGGATAAACTTTATTTTGCTAGATCTTTGAGAAACCTTCACAACAATTAGAAAAATAAAATTACAGAATGCTTCAGAAGAGATAAAATATTCCTTCAACCAGAAGGTGTGCATCAATGGAGGCCCATATTTACATGGTTTCACACAATATCCAAGACTTTAACATGAAGGCTTGAGTTAAAAGGCTCAATTAAACATTATCAATATTTGGTTCATCACGTCTAAGATACACTCAAAGACTTTCAAACAATCTATATCAACAAAATTATAGTAAAGTGCTTTTAAATTGTTTATCTCATTACAGGATGAAGGTTCTTATCATAATGAAATTCCAAATTCCACTAAACTATCATAAAGAAGAGATATTGTGTGATTAAGAGAGATTATAATATAAGATTGCAATAGGAACAAGAAATACTATTTACAGACATTTTGAAATAAAGGAGACACAAATTTTCCCAAGATTAACACAGATTAATTCAAAGTTGATTAGATTCATCAGCAGGGGAAGGTTTCTTGAAAAATCTCAGAGCTTTTCAATGGGTGTACACTTTGACATGATAAAATATAAAACATAAGAGATTAATAGGTTTCTCAGATGGTCTCTCTGGAACATGGGATTTCTCATATTTTCTCACACAAATTATCCCCTGACATTTTGCATGACTAAAGAATGATTTTTATAACACTCAATTTACATCCAAGATTTTCCCCCAAGAAAAGAATATTTGAGGAACCTTTGTTGGTTACATGTTTGATTGTGATTTCCGTAAAATGACGTTTAACAAGTTTGCAACAAAAAGTTGCCAATTGTTCAAAAAGGTTAGTCATTGCAAATATCTCCATCATTTTTTAAAATGGGAGCATGTTTTCATCCTTCGTGTATGCAACCTCCATCATTTCATCCTTTTCCCATTCTTTCCTCTGCAACTTTTCTTTGCATCCAGCTTCTCTGGTAATTTGTGTTTTTACAAGTGCCCGAGAAATTCCAACTTCAAAATATCAACCTTTACATTCCTTGGAGTCACAAATTAAGCTCTAAATCCATTCAATTACACTTTGTAGAAAAAAAATGACAAGGAATTTCATCAAAAAATGATGAAAATCAATGTGTATTCGCATCTCTAGAAGTCTTGGAGCAAAAATGGTGGCAAAATCAGATGTAATGCACAACAACCATTGAGTTTTCCCTTTCTCAACTTTAGATTAGAGCTGTCCACATGGAAAAATTTGATTCGAAGCGAGCCTTGGGTTGTCTTTTGCATTTTATGACTTTTGGAGAAAATATGCAATTTTCACATTTTACCCCGCCCCTCCGCCTTTGAAATAAAGGCTCGACATGTGCCTTAATTTGGGCCTTTGATGGAGTCATGACTCATTTCTACAATTTTACCCTTTTTAACAAAAAGGAAAAATTTCCAATTTTACTCTGCTAATCCGCTTCCCGCTTTTATATTTTTATGTGGACCCCAGCGGATTCACACTTCATTTTTATACTTTGCTTCTTTTCACACAAAGGAAAAAATATTCAAAACCCTCCGGCGACCCACCTCCCCACTTTGAGTTTTCAATGCTGAGCCAAAAAAACTTCAAAATGTTTCGTCGACCCGTCATCCCGTTTGTAACTTGAAAAATTGCCACATGTCCATCTTCGGGGTCAAAGTAAGACTTTTTCCTTGCCGTTTCATATTTATTGATTAACCAATTAGATGCTATCAGGGCCGCGGGGCCAATTTGGTATTTTTTACAAATGTGACCAAAGTGAAAAATTTCACCAAAAGGACCCACCGGGCCACAACCAATTAAAAATGAAAACATATACACCTTCGAGGAAAAAAAAGAGAACTTCACTCCACCGTTATAAATTTGACCGGACAATCAGAACTCAATGGGGCTGCGAGGCCAAATAGATTTTTTACAAACATAGGAAAAAGTTACAAGTTATAAAATATATCCGATGTGCCTCATCCAATCAAAATAGACCACATAGTTAAAGATGTTGAGATATAATTTGATAGGGAAAACACGCCCATCCAAGAGTAAGATGCAGGGGAGCTTCACCATTCGCACCCAAAATTGAATCTTTCTTCAAGGAAAAATAATTTGTAAATAATTCATGGCTCGATAGCAATCCACGACCATAGAGAAGGATTTACAATAACACCTTGGTAAAGACAAAACTTGTACGCATCCATTCGGGGAGATAGAAAATATGATGAACCAGGCAAATTGGGAAATTTCTAGAACAAACGGCGTGAGATCAAATCAAGAACCAATAGTGGGTATTAATTATATAATATTAATAATTGTAGATTTAAAGAGGGGTATTATTAGTATCCTATAAAAGAACATGATATGAAAAAAAGGTACTTAGTGAATCCCCTTGTGCATTATCTATTATATCGTACAACAACATAATGTGTCATTTATTTTGTTTAGTTGGTATCTTGTAAGATAGTGCCATGTTTTTTATATTGCATGGGTGAAATTTTTTGTAAGCATATTGTAATCCCCACTTCTCTTCAACACTAAATGAAACATGATCATCTTTCATGAATTTTTATAATCGTAAACCTTGCTTCTTTATTCTAATTAGCATACTAATAAGCTATGTGGGCATCATGACTCCATTGTGTTTTGGTTATTGTTAATTTAACTATATGTCAAATTGTGGACCCTGATGGGCATTTAAGGATAAAACAATTAGCTAGAATGGTTGCATGGTCATATTTTTATTGTGATATCATCACTCTTCGATAGTATTTTGTTGTATTCGGTTTATCTCTGTGACGGGACACATAGACACTATTGTGATTTATTACTGGAAAATGTTAATAGAAAAAGGACACTAACACGTTGTGATACGAAAATTGAAGGATAGACATATTATAACAGAACTAATTAAATTTTGATAGCCATTTAGTATGGAAGGAAATGGTGTGTTGTTAGATAAATATATGGTGATATTTTGAATCATTTTCGTATGGATTTTTATTATGATGTTCAAAGTTATTTTGTGATTTATTTAATACTAGAGGATTGGTGAAATTGTGAATGAGTGAAAGTATTGCTTTAATCTGATGATCTAGTTGGTCTTTGATCTTAGTTGCAAACTAATGTATGAGTAAAATCGAAACGTTGAAAATGGGAATAATTGTTAAATTACTTGGTCTTACCAATAGTAGTTATGATTTTTAATGTTTGAAATTGATAGTTAGATGTAAGTTTTTTTTACTTCGACATCGTTAATATGGCCATGAGGCCAGAGGGGTATTGTGTACTTGCAGGAAAACATATCACGACAAACTACGAGGGTATTGGAGACCAACCACATTGGAATTATACGTAAATTCAACAAGGGTCACCATGGAAACATGTATTTGTGTGTGTGTTTGAATTATTGTTAGGGGGAAATTGTGACCAAGGGGTTATGTTTTGTATTTTATTTATTTTCCTTCAATTCATGTTAGTATGTGATTTTAGTGATGTAATTCATTATATTAATTATTTGACATTTGGGGTACGTATTTTAACCTTTATTTGTAATGGGTTGTAGTGTCTTAATTAGAGCTAATTTAATCTTATCCTAAACTAATTATAGATGTGACCAAAGGAATTCATTTATTATACTAGATTTTATCTTGGATTTTGTGTTGAAATTCGATTGCTTGGGGATCTTGAGTGTTGTACACTCCACCCCTTCATGGAAATTATAATTTGGCCTTAGAGGCCAAGTTTGGAATCTTTTGGGACAAGTAAAACTTGTCCCACACCTCTTAAATTGTTATGCCAACCCTACCTATGGGTTGGGGGGTCAAAATTAGACCCCTGTAGGTGTTCTGGGAAGACAAAAAGGTAAAATATTATTGCACTTTATTTCATGTAATTAATTGTTTCCTTAGGAGGTGTGGCCTTGCATTGTGTGTGCAAATAATATGTCATTTCTTCACCCAATTATTAATTGTGCTTAGGATTTTGAAGTTATACTTTTGAGGTGGAGTTGAGGATGAGTAATGTGGAATCCTACATGTATCCACCTCACCCTCCTCTCTCCCTTTCCTATTTAATCAAGTTCTTTTGCTTGATTGGGGGTTACTACATTATTTTGTGCACTTTCTTTTGGGAGTTAGAGGAATTTGGAAGTGATTGTGGATTTGTTGGAGCTTATTGGTGTCTGTTTGGGCTTCAAGAAGCTTGATGTATGGCTCTTAGATCAATCTCTACCATGGAAAGGTAAGAGGTAAACTCTTGTTAAATGCTTTCTTTTATTTTGTATACATATGTGCTTGTTTCAAGTGTTTTTCTATACTTGTTGGGTGCTTGGGTAGATTTCCTAAGTGTGGTGTAGGAGGGGAATATAGGGATATTTCATGTAGGGAGGAATAAGAGTTTATTTCATGTTTTGGAGGGAGTTTGGGTTGAGTGCTCCACCTTGGACGAGAAATTGCTTGCATTTATTACTTGGTTATTTTGTTGAGGGAGCCATAAGAGATTGCAAGGAGGCATAAGAGAATGGGGGAGGCATAAGAGTGTGTAGGGGTTTTTAGATTTATTTTTAGAGGTTTTAAGGTGGGCACTCATTTCCCATTGGGAGGCATAAGTGACCTCTCCATAGGTTCTTTCTCCTTTGGATTTTCATATTTGAAGCCTTGTATATTTTGTGGTTTTTCCTTCTTGTGTTGTAGTGTGAGTTGAATGTGCTTTGTATTTATTGTGAAATATTGGATTGTGATGTGGAAGCTTGTTTTTTTCCATGAGTTGAATCCATTTTCCATTGCAATGTAGTTAGGGCTCGGGGGCTAATGAGGAGAATGGATTCTTCTCCTCATTGGAATTCTTGGTTGGGTGGAGAGTTTTACCTCTCCCCCCCCTTTTTGTTGTGATAAAATGAAGCTTTTTAGAGCTCTTATTGGTGATGTGGCTTTTGGAGCTATGTTGGTATCCAAAATAAATCCTTCCTTGTGATAGAGTCTTCTTGTTATTCCCACTTAAGGTGGAAGATTGTAATATTATATTTGGTTTAAAGGAAATGCTGTATTGTAAGTTGTAATATTATTTGATGAAATATCCTTGAAGAGTGCTAAAATTTTCCTTCTCCTTAAAATTGTGGTATGGAAGAAAAGAATCAAAATGGAATTCATATGTAAAAGTTTAGTTGAAATTTGTATTGTGGCAAGAGGAAGTTTACCTTTATTGTTGTAGTTGTATGTTGAAAAGGGAAAGAAATAAATGTGTTTATAAAGTTAGTATTGTTGAAATAGAAAAGAATCTATAAAGGGAAAACAACTTATCTCATGGTAGTTGTTCCTTTTCTTACCAAATTGTATAGACCTTATTGAAAAGTTAGTAGCTTTCATTTCACAAATTATTAGAAACCTTGTTAAAATTGGTTGTGAGAATAGATGAAAATTGTAGCTAAAAGAGGAAAGAAATAGTATATTCCATTGTGTTAAATTAAGAACATGCAAAGGAAAAAGTTAGACTACCTTGTTCATTCCCTTACATTGTTGGAAGAAAGTTTGTAAATAAAATGGAAATTGACTCTTGTAGATGTAGTTGTTATTATCAAAATAGGAAATGTTTAAATTTAGTAAATTGATACCAAAGAAATGAGTAAGTGAATGTAAACCTTGCAAATGAATAACTTAGAAATGTAAAAGTAGCTTTTGAATGACCTCTTGAGTATCCTTATGACTTTTGTTTTTTTGAAAAAATTATGTTTCATGGTTATGTTTCTATGAAACATGACCACCGCCCTGTGTAGAGTGGTGGTCTTATAACCACTTCTCAGGTAAGATAGCAGTCTCATAACTGCCACTCCATAAGGCAGCAGCTCATGGATTTTCACCCAAGTAGGGTGGCGGCCCATGATCCCCAGTCTACTTTGGGTGGCAGTTCTATCACTTACGGTAGAAATTTCCAGTTTCGTATCTATACAAGTTCTAACTTGTAATAACTAAAATTTAAGCACGTAAATTTTACTAAAGACACGTCCAAGAAATAAACAATGGAAACTGATATAAATAGTAGTTGCATCAATGTAGTCTTGCATCAATTTGCTGAAGTAGAAGATGGAAGGAATGGATGAAAATCTTGTCAAATGCATCCCCCGAGCATTGATTCATTTTGCAACACATGAAATCCAGACGTAAAAAATGTCATGGAAAGACTCTCTGCTATATCTTCAAAAATACCTGTATGAAGATTATCATATTATCAAGAATAACATCAATATTCCACCAGAAATTTGAATGGCACTTGCTGGATTATTTGAAAGTTTGAATTCAGGCTTTAGAAATCCTCCAACTCCTCCGCCGTCTTGAAACAGGGGACGATCACATCTGCTGATGTCATATAATAAAATCATGTGGTCCAATATGATTAATCATACCAAAAGTCGTAGTACTTTCCGACTTTGGATAGATGTATTATTCACCTTGGTAGTACCTCAAACTAGTTCAGAAAATAGTTGGGATCTCCTCTTTTTGTTTCAGAGCATTATATCGATATTATGGATTTCCAATTTTCTTTATAGCATTGTTAAGATTGCTAAATTTTTCTATTATTTTGTTTATGTGAATATGTTATTTTATGTGAATTCATTATTCAAAGTCAAATCGAGTGTTATGTTGAAGCGGTCTTTCAAGGCGGGATGCTTTTGTTTTATCTCATGTTGTCCTCCAAACACATATAAAGGAAATGTGACTAGATCGAAATAAGTAGAAGAGAAATGCAGAAGAAATAAATACAAAAGAAATGTAAGAAATCTAGTTTGTTTAAGTGCCACCATTAGATTAGATAAAATCTTAAATCAGTATTAGAGCATGGTTTGGTTTTTAGTTTTGTATTTTAGATCTCTCTAACAATTGATCATGGAAAAATCTAACTCTCTTCCCATTCCATAATTTTTTAGAATTGAATATGATTATTAGAGCATGAAAATGATGACTCTTTTGATACAAAAAGACTTATGGGATGTTGTTGAAAGGACTTATTGAGTGCCAAACTATTGGTCTAATGTTCTAGTCAATAACATAGAATCCAAGAGAAAAGCTAAGAAGAAGAACTGACAAGCTTCATTTCATATTAATAAAGCTCTTTGTAAGAGACTATTTCAGTTAATTTTAGGATCAATGATAACCATGGAAGCTTAGAAGACTTACAAGAATCTTACCAAGGGAGTGACCAAGTAAAATTTGTTTCAAATTTATCGAGGAGAAAGTATAGATTTTACATAGATTATAGAAGATATAGTTGAAATACCAACAAAGGGAAACACCCCTAGGTTTTCTTTTAAATATAGAACTCTATTAAATTTTATTCATTTGTGGTGTTGAGATTAGTTTAGGAATGTATTAATGACTCAGAAAATAGCTGATACAATAGAACATGGTGTTAGTAATTTTCAGTCTTAGAGTTAGCAGTCCTTCAAGGTTTAGGAAAATGTGATATTAACTGGTCCTTTAGAAGGTTGGTTATGTTTTCACACTTCATTTATTTTCCCAACATTGAGGTGATCGGTGTTGCCAAGTTGTATATATTCTACAGTATTGTCATATAACATTCAAGATAAACTATGAAGCTTCTACAATCTAGTTGGGGACTCAACTTGAATTGTGAAATTTGAAGCTTTATATTCTCTGAAATTTGAAGTTTTATACTCAACGAAAAAAATACAAGGATAATTATACAAGTTTCTAGCTCACCCCTTTCTTAGAAAGACTTCAAAGACCGTGTTGTTTTCTTTTTGTTCGAATTATATCCATTCTAGTAACTATGTAGTGGGCATGTGTTCTTATTGTTACAATTTTAAATTCTATATGGAACCTTTTTTTATTTTAGAAGGTATCAGAGTGTTAGAAATGGATTGAAAATCTTTATCCATTCTTTTGGCCACTTACTTGTGGACTAGAATCTTGTATTCATTTATGTCATTTATATATCATTTTGGTTCTTGTATTTCTCTCTTGAATTTGTGATCCTCTTTTACACAGTGCCAATGTTGTCATCTTTAATATCATATTTAGAGAAGGAAGTTTTAAGTTAATTATTAATGGCATAAAGAATTAACTATTCCCTTTGGGTTGATAATTTCCATCCCACATAGAATGTAAAGTAAATTTTCATGTTACACAAAATAGTAATGGATTTTTATGCTCGTGCATCTAAAATTTTCCTCAACTTTGTATCCTCCTCAGTGAATGGCTTCATCAATAGCTCATTGTAAGTTTGTTCACGATGTTCTTCAGTATGATTCAAATGGACTAATAAATTTGAAATATTTTATGCAGCTATTTATTAACAGGACAAGTAGTATCCAATCCATACTATTGAAATATATTTGTAATTACCTTATCCCACAAGGCATTTTCATTTTAAATAGTATCCTAACATGTATGTTAATAAAGAGGATTTATTATTTGTAAAATATTAAAGCAATATAAAGGCATGTAAAAAGGGGGTGAATGGAATTTAAAATAATGTGTTATCTAAAAATAAAGGTGTTGGGATATGTGGGAGGGGAGGAGGAAAAATAAAAGGGAACAATTGATTCAGAGGTGACTTGGAAAGATGCATTAAAGGGGAAAAAAATTGAATCATACACAACAAAAATCTTCCACATATTATTTTTTACTTCTCTTTAATACTAGGCTATCTAGATCTTAAACACATGGAGACCATAAACTTCACTATTGACCATAAGTTTACCTTACCATTGATATGAGATAACTGTCCATAATTGGCACTATCAATCACAACAATTTTTTTGACCTATGTTTTACTGCATACCAATCTTAGACATATTTCCAAGATTAGTGTCAACTCTGACCATATAATTCCAAATAATTTTTCTTCAAAAGTATGTTGACTACAATTTATGGAAAATAGAGGGGATCGATGGCATCATTAACCACATTCCTTTTAGGTTTTTAAAACTTGTGCATGTAAATTTATTAGCTTTCTTGTATGTCATTATTGAAAAAATGTCAAACACGAGTGTAACATTGTCTTTAACACTTTTAGAATTTGATTTCTATGTAAAAAATATATGAATCTTTGTTATTCTAATGGAAGAAACTTTACATCCATTGGTGAAATTATGCATGACATAGCCTTATAAATTTTGATCCTCGTGAAATAGTCAACACTTCATAATGTTGACGATAGAAATTTATTAAAGATCTATGCACTACAATATAGAAGGATTTGAATTTTTTATTAGCTTGTTAAAAATTATAAACTCTCAAATTCATGACTTACTTATCATGGACACTTGTCCATAATAGATGTTTGGCAGACCCGCATGCCTTTATGTTTTTATATTCTTGTGCAAAGCTCAAAATTCATTGTGTCTAACATAAGCCAATGTATAACACATTTCAAAATTAGGTGAAACGTAAAACCATGAGAAAGTTTGATATTTTTCTTAAATTTTACATCTTCATTGTGTTCAAAGGTCAAATATTCTTAGCATAAACTGAATATTTTTTAACTCAAATTTATCACATTCAACATAAAAGAGATAGAAATAATAATTGAGGTAAAAATGTCATAAAATTAGAAGTATATGTAATATATAGTAATATGAGACATTTTTTTTAATAAGAATGGTGTATTAGTAGGGGGTATTAATAATATACTATTAATAATTGTAGATTTAAAGAGCGGTATTATTAGTATCCTATAAAATAATGTGATATGAAAAAAATGTACTTAGTGAATCCCCTTGTGCATTCTCTATTATGTCGTACAACAACATAATGTGTCATTTAGTTTGTTTAGTTGGTATCTTGCAAGCTAGTGCCAAGGTTTTCCTATTGCATGGGTGAAATTTTTTGTAAGCATATTGTATATTATTTAAATATTTTATCCATCACATCGTTAGAAATAATATCTACACAATAATCTATTTTAGTTGGCTAACGATTTTCCTCATAATATATAAGTTCTCACATATATTGATCATATGGGAGTCAAATTATATTGGATATGCTAAATTTATATGTGAAAATAAACCGCTATTATATTTTTATTTCATGGAATCCTTAGCCCTTTTTTTGTTTCCTCCTTCATCAAACTTAATCCCGACTAACTTTTGTTTTTATAACAAACTTGAATTTTTTTTTCTTTAGTACTTCTTTGATATAATTTTCCTTTAATTATTATTTTTTGTAACCTTTACTACATATTTTCTCTTCCTTTACATTACGCAATTGATTTGATATTGCATGGATTTAATCTTTTCTTTTCTTGTAAGGTCTTCTTCCTTTCTTTATTAATCTTCATCATTTCTCTCTTCTTACTATTTATGAACCTCGATGAATATCTTATTTTTATATCCTTTTTTATTTTTCTATACATATATTTCCACATGGTGCTATGACCCAAATGTAGCTTCAAAAACATCATTATTTTATTTTTCATGTAATGTAACCAACCTTAACACATACTCGTTACTTTGTAAATATCTTGAACTCGAAGGGAATAAATATTCTTTTTTGTTATTTATTCATGAATTATAATGCTTACTAAATAAGATAACAAATCCCAACTCAAGATTCCAAACACACTCTAACTATCTTTGACTAAATCTAGTCTAGGTAGCGAAATTTACTATTTTTAGTAGTTTAGTAGAACTTACTATTCTTAGTAAGTTTGCATGCTTATTCATATAGGCACAAAAAATTACACACATCTTATACATGCCTAAATAAGAGTAATTTTACACTTTCGAACCTAATATGCATTCAAGAGACTAAAATTAACTAATGTCCTAAAATAAGGAAAAACATAATTACAACTTACATCCTAATTTTTATCCCCTAGATGGTGCATTTCGGGCCCGAAAGTGTGCCGAAAATAGATCCAACTAGTAGCGAGGGTTGACCTGTGCATTTGTCTCATTGAAGAAAGTGGTTTAAAAAAGTGGACTCAAACAGAAACCCAGATCAAAAGATATGACCATTTCAAGTTTCTACTAAAAATAGTGCATCAAAATGAGTATTTTAGGAATCTATATAGCTTACAAGAGTAGATTTTAGAGTGATATTTTATTTTCTTTAATTGTAGAGATCTGATCATTAGAAATAAATAGTGAAGAAGACCCTTATATCACTATGAATTGAGCAATCTAAATAAAATCATACTATTCTATATAATAATTGATTTATTAAAACCATGATACTTTTCTAGAAGATAACAATGAATGTAAAATGTGACTTGAAGACCATGTTTTCCCAATTTTGAGATCTAAATAATGGTTTCCGTATAAAATTTTATGCAGCTCTTTAAATAACTCATGTCGTTCCTTGAAATTCTAATGTGGTAGGAAAACCTTTGACAAAAGTAAATGACATAGGATATTTTGATAGGGTTATGTTATCCCTCTATTATTAGTAGGATCTCGCATAGAAAATATTTATTTTAAACCAATACACTAAGTATAATACAATTGCAAAAATAGTGTAATGTATTATAATCCTTAAATCCTTACCAATTTCAATGAAGTAATCTATTTAAGCAATAATTATTAGATACTCTTATTTGAAAAATTGAATGTTTCTTTAAATGAAAAAAACTATTTTTTGGCATGGAGATGCTACTGTATCATGCAAAAGGACAATTCATTCTTCACTTGATTGCTTATTTTTTTTTTGCTATCTTAAGTATATTTATACACCTATATATTTATGGACTTCTCAAATTCAAATTACATAGCGCTGCCATGCGATGGGGGGAGTGGGCTGGGGGGAAACCACAATAAATTTATAGGTACGGATTGTCCCATGTAGCAAAGGTGGAGCAACGGCTTCATAGGAGGGTCAATTTTAATGGCTCCAATGGGTGGGTGAGGGGGGGATGTAAATTTTTTTCCTCCAATCCATTTTTTGGCCACCTATCAACCGAGTAGTGTCTCAAGACTATTTCCTATAAAAAAATTCTTACTTCCGAAATTTTTACCTTCAAATCATTCCTTACACATTCTGTCTTTATAGAAAATATTAAGAATACATGGGCCTGCATAACTACTAAATTTTCCTAGAAATTAGATGTTGAACCTATTAAAAATATATTTCCTTTCCCCCTACATGAGACCAGAGCCTTAGAATTTTATTAACATACATGTGCATTATATTATAGGATAAATACTAACAAAAAAAGGTACATAATTTTAAAATACATAAAACACTAAATAAAAAGCCATAGTTCATGTATTTTTGACTTAACCAAAATAATTATTTAAACCAAAAATAAATATAAAAATAAATAAAATGAAATTTAAAAAATAAGATCTTTTAAAAAAATAAGACACAAAGAAAACAAAACATAAAGTAAACCAATAATCAACAAATTTATGGTAGATTTTCCCTAGGTGTTTTGAAAAGTAAAGGATCAATAAGATTGCAACAGGATTCCTAGCAATCAATGAGCTATCATAAAACATACAATAAATGCTAACATGATTTTTAATCATTTAAAGAAATGAAAAAGTAAGCATACTATAAAGAAAAAGAAAAAGAACTAGAATGAAATTGAAATTGCATGGAAAATATCACCCTAAAGTTTGGATGTAGAATGACGTTAAGCAATTACATAGTAACACATACATAATTAATAGTGCTTCTGATCATTTTTCTTTTGTCTCATTAATTTTTTTGATTATTTAGCTTTTGTATCATTACTTTGTGTTTCTCATTTTCTTTCAATTTAGATTTTGGAGATGTCTTCTCATTTTGGGTAAGATGGTGGAACTATCATTTTAACAAATTATCACTTGAAAGTATTAATAAAACTTGAATTCCAATAATAGTAATGTATGATTCGTTTATATAAAATTCATTTGCAATTCAAAAAATTTAGGCCACAAAAAAATCAAGAATTGTCATTCGTCGAAATTGTCTCGTCCTTGTCCCAAAGGCTATCGTCACCATGAAATTGTTAATAGAGGAATAATAGGAAAATAAGGGTGGATATATATATGCCATGCACACTTCTTCCGATTAACATGTGTTTGATTTAAAAGTTATTGTGAAAACATAATGGAAATAATCCAGAGAATGGATAAAGGTCTGTATAATGCTATTATTGTTCAACAGAATTGTGATTCGGTCCACAATTTAGTAAGGCATAGTCAACACAATCTAAAAATTCTCACGTGAAATGGAGACACAACTTTCAATTTGGTAGGTAACGTACAAAATGTTAGCATTTTGAATTATTTTCTTTCTCTCAAATCCTACATGTTGTTAACTGTGAATGTTAAGGGAGAGACTCTCCTTCACAAAGTTGTAGCTGCTTGACATGCAGAGGTGGTAAAAACATTTCTAAGTCTTATAGTGCCCACCTTTTCTTACCATAGTTTCTTTGCTGACTTATTACTTCTATGGATATTCGAAATGAACTTTTTCAATATTTGATTACTATATGTTCTATTATGGTTCATTTAATGAAACTCATGCGATTTGGGTGCATAGTGCCAAGATAGTTTGGTGGTTATTTATTATCTCTTACATGTCATGATATTTCATATCAACATATTACATTATAGTTGAATTCATTTACATATGATGGATTTACTTGTGGTTTCATGATATACTTGGTTATAACTTAAAATGATAATGACTAATTATATGTTTCCATGTGTTACTTAGATGGTTAATTTATTTTGAACTAGTATGGATGTGTATGTTAGCATTAGTCACTTAATACTAAAATGGTTGGGTATAGTTAGTGTGATTTATCCATCTATCAATTCTTTAGATTGATTGAGTTATATACCTTATTGGGAAGATATGTTTAATGTTTGTAATGAGTTTGCAAATTACAGGGCACATGAGAACACAGGTTTCAATGTTACACTTCGGGTTCGTACAAGCAGCTGATTTATCCGATTCCTGGCCATGTTCATTGTGTTAAACCTTAATTTATTATTTCATGTTATATTCGAGCACCATCGGTGACCCATACTTGTAAAATTATATTAATTGTGTTTATTTAGTTGTATTGAGCTCATTTAGTGTTATTTTATTTACTTGTAATGTTTTTTGTTAGTGTTACTTAAGTGGGTTATTAGAGGTATGGGACCACCTAAGGGCCACTTGGGTAGGCCCCACCACCTCAACTCTTGTGTCATTTATCCCAAACTCGGATTACATCTAAGAGTTACAATTTTGGTGATCAGTTTTCATGATGGGAACTTCCTTATCATGTAAAAGGACCCCTTCGACCCTACCCATGGGTAGGGGGTCTAGTTTCAAGGCCACATGGGAATTTCAACCCCATTTGACCCCTCACACATCATTTTCGTGTAAGTGATATCATTTTTTTTGTGTATTAAAAGTTGTAGAGGTTTGGTTTTAATCACATTTTCAGTAAGTTGGATTTTACCTCCAAAAACAGAGTTGTTTTATTCTTGTTTTTATTTTTGGAATCTTTTTGTGGGGAGAAGAGAAGGGTGACACATACCACCTCTCATTTGGGGGATTTATTTATTGGTCTTCTTTTAGTATTCCCTCATGGAGAGGGATTCAGACTCTTTGGTCAATTTTATTTATTTGGAGTGTTGGATATTTTGTTCTTGTGGAGCATGCAGAGGATATGCTTAGATATTTTTAGAGAGATTGTTTGAGGTAGGCCTTATTTTTCTTTTGCTATGTATTTTCTTATGAAAAATGTCTTTACTTATGCATTAAAAATGGTTTTTTTTTTCAATCATGGTTATATTTTAATTATGGGTGTGTACATGGATTTTACATATTGTTCTTTTCTCCACTCGTCATGCTTGTGATGGATTCTAGATTTTTGGGGAAGAGGGAGGAATACCATCTCACCACCTGGATCAATGGACAAGCCATGATGAATCTCTTTATTGCTCCCCTCATATGGTTTGATGTCAAGAAAGATGTTCATATGGTTTGAAATTCTTACCTCATCCTTGGAAAGTAAACCATAATACTTTTAAAAATTTTCCAAGGAGGAGGCTTAACACATCTATTGGAGAGATAAAGAGGGATTTTTTTTTAGAGAGATAAGTAGGTTTCATGGAGCTTTACTTGTGTTTCCTATGGTTGGATTCCCAACTTGGTTGTTAATGGTTTCTTACCACTCTTTTTAATCTTGGGGAAAAGCATGAAGATTCTCCGTTATGTATGGTTTGAGTTTTGTTTTAGTTTTTGTGTGAAAGTGTGATTGTATGTTTTTTTCCCTTCCCTATTAACTTCTACAAAACTGAGGCATGTATTCTCTCTCTCCCATTGGCTTGGAGGGAGGTTAGCATGTCCTCTATTATTTTGAGTTGGCATGTAATGATGCCAATAGGTTGGGAGGTAACCAAGTCATTTATCCTTGTTTTATGAAGATAATTTTTTATTAAACGCCATACAACTTTTTCTTGAAGATTGATGAATAATAAATGGAGACTTGTCAGGTTACTTTCCCAAATTTGGGGAAATATTGAAAGCTTGGATTTTACTTGGTTTTGTAAATATTTTTGTAAACTCTCCTTGTATTCTCCCATCTTGGGATGTGATTGTATCTCGAGGAGATGAGTGTCGTAAAAAGTGTTGTGTCCCCTTAAATATTGAAAAGATTCTTGTAAATCCTTGTACTGTAACATCTCAGTGGATTTTAAAATTGGTCCACATTATGTGTAAAACTCATGCTTTAAATCTTATTATATTTTTTAGCTTTTCATGGTAAAGGTTCAATGGGACTTGTATTTTAAAGGAAATAGAAGATATGATTAAGTTGGGAAAATATGGGTATCTTGTATGTTACTTTGGTTAAGAGCTATTAGAAGTTTTAAGTTATACCATACATCTTGGTTTGTAATAATAATTTTCCCTTCCTTTATCCTAAGTGAACTGTGTGGAAATAGGGTGCACTATAGCAGTTAAATTTTCTTATAGGTTTGCATACTTTCTTTAGAGAAAATAGATATCTTCTTAGTATTCTCCTTCAAAACACCTCTTGGATGACCACATTGGAGCAAACATTACACTAACATGATGGGTGGGGAATGATTATGTAGTTCCCACTTCCCTTCAACACCTTTTTGTTATTGATTATGTTACTGTCGACCATACTTATGGACATTAATGTATCTTTTGAGTTGGTATGATTTTAGACATTAGAGAGCATGGACTGATGTTGATTTTGATTCATATATGATACATGTGGATTATTGGAGACATTTTGGACTATTTGGATTTTGAAAATGTTAATTGAACTTGGTTATCAAGCTCTATCATCGAGATGTAGGAGCTTGGACTCTGTGTAAATAGATTTTGTTTCTATATTGAGTAGACCCAGATAATTGTAATGTTTTGAATTGTTTGGTATGCTTGTTGGTTTGTTGATGGTATATTTCCTAGGTGATGGTCATAGGAAAATACTATGGGGATCTCTTGCGGGGGGGGTATATAGATGTTTTCGAAGTTCTATTGTATGTGTTATTGTGGATGGAGTTTGATGATTGGGTTCCACCTTGCTAAAAAAAATAGCTTTGCATGTTCTTGTAGGTCATTATGGGGTGCACATAAGACATTGTGGGGATTGGCATACCAGAGCACATGGGAGGTCCTAAGGGGTACTTTGGGGAGGAATAAGGGTCGCCATGACAGGGTGATATATATATATATTGTGCGGGTTTATCTTAAGGTGGACACCGATTTCCCAATTGGGAGGTATAATCTTCAAATCTGACCAAAGGGTCTATGCTCCTTTGGCCTTGTGCATGATGAAGTTCCTGAGTATTGTTTAATTGTTCTTCCCGTGGTTGCAAACTACAATATTTATTTATGACTATGTTCCCATATGTGAATTATTTATTTAAATTGTTTTTTGGAAGCCATTTAGTGAGCCATGAGTTGAAATGCATTTCTTATAGCTTTATGGTATGGGGCTCGGGGGCCAATGATTGAGTTTATTAGATTTTATCCACTTCATTGGAATTCTGTGGTTGTAAGAGATGTGTAAGTACCCTTGGGTGTGAAACTCTCCACTCTATCCTTGTAGTGACCAAATGAAACATGGTGGATCTCTTAGCTGACTGATTCTTGGATGCTTGTGAAATAGGTTCAAATTGTTGCACATTCTCCTTGAATTGTTACTTTAAGTGGATGACAATGTAACCTTATGGGTTGGATGGTAAACATCTAGCTCTGTTATAGATATGAGAGTTGCATTTGAATGTGAGAAGACAAGTGAGAAAGTTTGATCTGCACTTTGTTATATGTAATTGACAAATTAGTCCTTAAGAAGTGTGGGCTTGGACTATGTATTTATGTTAATTGTCATTGTTGATTCACCCACTTCCATCAATTATGGTGTTGGACTCTTGTAGTTAAAATATGTGAGGTGGAGTTGAGGATTAGTGATGTGGTAAACTCTCTGTTGACATGGATGGAACCTGATCGTCCTCTCTCCCTTATTGCTATTCCTCTGTATTATCCTTGATTGACATGTTTTGAAAATAATTCATTTTGGTTTGGTGCTCTTACAACTTTGGGGAGAGTGATATGAGTTTATGATGCATATGGAAATGTTGGAGCTTTTGAAATATATTGAATTTAAATAAGCTTGTTGTTGAAAATTGAAATCAAGATCCATACGTATGAAGAGGTAATATTTTGACTCTTTAAATCTGTTTCATCTTGAATTTATGCATGTTTCAAAATTGTTGAACTATATTGGTATGGGTTTGTCATGCATGGATTGGGAAGTAAAGTTAAATATGGTGTAGGATTAGATTATGAATGAATCTAAATATTGTAGAGGATGACATAACGAAAAGTTTGACCCATTCGAGTTTAATCGATGATTCTCTATTTTTGATTCACTGTAAATAGCTATGCATTTCTTACTTAGAAAAACATTACAGAGTACCCGACAAGATTGGAAGACAAGCATAAGAGAATTAAAATGAAATAAGGGGTGACTCAAAACAGGCATTCCAAATTAATATGTATTACCCTTTCAGATTCTACACAATTCATCATTCATTGGACAAGAGGCAAAATATATGCACATATCACAGATATATAGAGATAGGAAACTCGTATTGAGGTGTACAGCCATTATCTACATTTAGCCTTGAAATCCATTTGAAATAGCTTGTCCCAGTAGCATACTCTCCATGTTTTGGATTTTGCATGTTGAAGCCTGTGTATAATTTTGGATTGAATCAATTCGGTGGTAGTTAAATGTAGGTTTAATTCAGACTGTCATATCATAGTGAAAGACTATTTTTTAAAAAATTGTGGACCCACTTATGTTTGTTAAAAATGAGATTGAATCTATGCTCCCTGATTGAAATGAGGAATTCATTTCCTTTGCAAAAAGCCCCCATTTACCCAGGATCCAAG
The DNA here is from genome assembly GCA_019776745.2 of Taxus chinensis. Lineage (NCBI taxonomy): Eukaryota > Viridiplantae > Streptophyta > Pinopsida > Cupressales > Taxaceae > Taxus > Taxus chinensis. The sequence continues at coordinate 67,025,116 of CM034153.1, read as the reverse complement.
CTTCTCATCTTCATTGGAAGTTATTGGCCTTGGGTGGAGAGTGTTGCCTCTACCTCTATGTTCGGTGTCAAAAAATGAAACTAAGTGGCAAAAAAGGAAATATATTGTTACTATTCTTGGAGATCACGGATGAAGACGAAATGTTGTAATTCTCCAGGGAAATGCCTTATTGAAAAAAAAATAAAAATTCACCACCTTTAAAAGTGAAACAGAAAAGACAGTGTAACAGGAATTATGTGGTAAATTAATTGATGTGTCTGATTAAACTTCCAAATGAAATTGTGTAACTACTTGTGAGAAGGAATGATGTTGGTTACAATTATGTTGGTAAACTCTTTGTTGAAGGCTGGAGAATACTTGTGTTAAAATTATTGCATTCCTCTATATTATTTGAAAGCTAGCACGTTTGAACTTCCATCAGAACTGGTGTTACTCTTAGTTACCACAAATGATATGGTTTTCATTTGAAATATATTATGAAACTACTCTGTTTGAAGGATTGAAAAACAAATATGTATTAAGAAATATTACTTTTCTCTGTATTCATTCGAAATGGCATGTTTTGAAAGTATAATCTACTATCTTTGGGTTTTCACACATGGATTGAATTAAAGTTTCAATATTGTAAATTATATTTTAATGAACTATAAATATTTAGAGGATGATAAATGAAAAGTAGACCAATTCAAGTTTAAGCATGATTTACTATTTTTGATTCACTCTAAAAGCTGTGAATTTTTATTAGAAAAATTAATAGAGTAACCTGTAACATTGGAAGACAAGATAAAACATTAAAACGAAACTAAGGATGATAAAAACACATTCCAAATTAGATTGTATTTCCCTTGCAATTCTACACAATTCATCATCTAATCAAACAAGAGGCAAATATAATACAAATTCATAGAAACGAGAAGGAAATTCGTATTGAATCTAAACCATCCATTATTTTATCCTTGCAATCTTTTTGAAATCTTTCAAGTACAACTCTCCATGTCTATTTGGCATGTTGAAGAAGAAAGAATGGCAGATTGAATCAATTTTGGTAGTTAAAAAGGTTTAATTCACACTGTTAACGTCAAGGAAAGACGTTTTTGTAAAATTCATGCACTTAATTTTGTCAAAAATGAGATTTTATGCTCCCTGAGGGAAAGAGGAATTCATTCCCTTTTCAAAAAGTCCTCATTTTCCTCAGATCCGAACTTCCAGTCAAAAGTTATGGCCATTCTGAAGTTTTTTACTTTGTTTGGTTTCAAACCAAAACAACTAACTACTTTTTATATGTTTCCTCCGCAGCCCCGCACTCCCACCACTTAAATTTTTGAAAATAATTCTGTGGGTTCACGGGCCCAAAAATTTCTATAGGGGAATTCTTCGAAAAAAAAAAAGGAAAAAGTCACAAATTCCTCTGCGGCCTGTCACATCCCCGTAATTTAAATTTTGGGAAAATGACTTCCGCGGGTTCGTCGAGTTCAGGGGTCCGCACCTTTAAACTTTAACCTTGAAGTTTTTCAACCCAAAAGGGAGATTAAATTCTTAAGTCTCCCCATCGGTCCTGTTTCCCACGTTTGAAAAATTTGGGCAGGACATCGTGGCGTCCCTAGGGCTCCGGTGGCAGGTACAGGTGTGATTCACTTGAAAAAAAAAATCCTTTTTAAACAAAAAGAGTTAGAAATCCAAATTACCTCTGACGACCCGCCTTCTTGGATTGGCTTAAATAAATGCCACGTGTCCCTTGTGGCTATGGAAAAATTTCTTCCTTGGGCCCATAAGCCCGCCTTTGGGGAAACATTTCTTCCCTTGGCCCGTAGGCCTGCCTTTGGTGAAAAATATTTTCCCTGGGCCCGCAAACCCGCCTTTGGGGAAAAATTTATTCCCAAGGTTTGCAGGCCCACTTTTGGGGAAATTTTTCTTTCCCAAGCCTGTAGGTCCGCTTTTGGGAAAATTTTCCTCCCCAGGCCCGCTGGCCTGTAACTTTAGAAATATGAGGAATTAGGAGGACTTCTTTATATCACTGGAAAGGGGAAGAAATTTCCTATCTAGTGGAGATATTTTTAGGAAACATTAAGTGTGTTAAATGTGTGAAAAATAATGTTGAATTCCAAGATAATCTTGAGACTGGGTAAGTGGGAATTTCTCCCTTTCTAACCTATATGCTAATTTCTAAAGCTTGAGTTAACCTGGAGGAATTAAATACCTTGGGTATTTGTTTTTTTTTAGCCACTTTAAACCTTCTAAAATTTACTAGAGAACATTTAATATTATAGTTAATTTAATCATTCATTAAATTAACACCTAAAGGGAAATGTTAAACTATACTTGGTTTAGTTACACTCATTAACTTGTATGTGGTCCTCAATATTTGTTATAACGGAAAATTTTATTATATTTAATATATTTTTCCTTGATATTTTTTACTGTCACAATTGTTGCTAACAGGCATGTTTGTAGTCACGCTTTAAACAAAAAAAAAATATTCCATAAATTTTTCCTATCTTAACCTAGGTTGTTTTTAGGTCTCGAGTGGTAGTTTTAACGGGCATTACAAATTACAAACTTGGAATAATAAATTCATGGAAATAAAGCAACCGGTGTTGAATAGAACACATATTTTGACCACTTAATTGGTTTATAAACAATGGGTAAAAAATAATAAAATTCACTCCAAAAATAACGCGCAAAATGACTATGTGACTTTCATAACATAGATCATTTAGGATGGTCATGTTCTCTAGTGACGTGGAAAGTCATAAAAATATTTAAACCCAATTTATAATAGCATTTAATCATTTAGTTGAATGCATTTTGAACCCATTTTATCACATTGTTTGATGGAACAGTAGATTAAATCTAAAAAAATTCATTTTGAATTGGACCCATGGTTTAGGGACCCTTAGTAGAAAATTGAAATTTTCCACTTCTAACCTTTATTATTTGTGAGTGTCAATTGGTCGCAAAAATTATTTTTGTGAAAATAGATTTGGGAGCTTGTTTTTCAATCATTTTTAGGAGGCCTCTAGTTGTTCTAGCTCAAAACATAAACTAGTCAATCACAATAAGTAGCTTTGGAAATGACATCATAACTAGATTTCTGGTTATTAGAATTACATTCTGTAAGTTCCATTGGATTCTGTATATATAGGAAAATTTATGAGAGATGATTGAATGTATTTTCAAGTTACGAATGTCTATTTTTGAGCCTCATTTTGTAGCAGGTTTTACTAAAAATATTCTGAAATGAAATAGGAATAACTTTAATAGTTGGCTCCGAAAAGGTTCTTCCAATTTGATAATAATTCACTAGTTTTGGGAGTTGCATGTATTGTTTGATTCCCTATATAATATACAATTGGCTATATGTGTTTATTTTACCATTTGAGTATTGAGTACTGATTTGGTAGGCCTTTTTTATAGCCACTTTAGCTAGATCATAAAACATGGGAAACTAGATCTTTTGATCTGTTTGACGTCTTAAGACTTGATCTTCGAGTGTGAAATATTTTGTAATATAATTATTGTGTTGTGTTACATGTTTTCTTTGTTCAATTCTAAGACCTGAACAAATTAATTGCTAAAAGGCATTTTGGGTCCTAATTGTTTGGGTACAATTTTGTCACTTTGGACACTATAGGCAATTATGGTTGTTTCTCAAATAATTTGTGTTTGGATATATGCATGTATAATTTTTTCCTTGGTCTAAAAAAGATGTATAAGGGATTTGGTTAGTTGGTTCCTCTTTAAATGATCTACTGTTTCTTAGGAAACTTAACTGCAATGTTTGGGGCACCACATTTAAACCTAAAAAAAATTATTATGGTATGGGAATAAAGTAAATAATTGTACCTTTCATAGAACCACCTAATGAAAAAATAATTTTCCTTCATGTATTAAAATTAGTTATTGTGAATAAGAATATTATCTAGTCCTCGTGTATATGGTACTAATAAATTTTTTTGTAACTTTATTTATACGAAAAGTTGCCAAGAAACATTATAAACTTACTTATCCTTTCGAAAGTGTATTCTAAATGTAGCATACTCAGATGAATTTTTTTTCTAATGTAAAGAACCTCCAACTTGTCTCTTAACAATATATGATAAGGGGAAAGAAATTCTTACTGTCTCTTTTTATCAATGGCCTTATACGAAGAGATATTTCATATTCCTCTAAATAAACTAAGTAGCCCTTGATATATTGGAAACTGACTCTAGTTTAGACAACCTAAAATTCTTATCAAATCCCTCAACATAACTTTTGGATTAGCTTGAGTAATGTTCTAATTATTTTAACCCTCCTTGAGCTCGACAAGTCCATTTTCATACTATTATCCTTTATTAAGTGTTTTCACAATGTAACTTGATTATATCATTTCACCTTAGAGATACACTTTTAATAATAAAAATCCTCAAATTGATTAAAATGTTCATAATTAGTTGCATTTATGACACTAAGATTATGTGTATAAATTATGCAATTACCATCTCTCTCTAACCATATCTCGCGGATCTAGAAGAACATTGATTATGCAAGAAAATAACAACAATCTCTCATTCTCCCTCTCTTGGCAAAAATAAAATAAAATAAATTAGTGTCAATTCCTCTCTTGGTTGGGAATTATGGTGTACCAAAAATGCTATTGACAATGAAATTACTAGCAATATGGTGCAATATTGGTGAATATGTGTGTGTGTGTGTGTGTGTGTGTGTGTGTGTGTGTGTGTGTGTGTGTGTGTGTGTGTGTGTTTAAATGCAAAAATGTGCACTTATACCTTATAAACAACAATAAAACAATGTAATTATATGTAAATGGGAATACTCATCGAATATATATTTAAACAACCTTGGTTGACCAACAATGTTATCATTTTTTACCCCTTAAAAAGATAAAATTGAGGAGATCATAAACTATTGATTCAAATGGAATAAGTAATGTTTACTAATCTTAATTATGTGATATTTATATAATATGAACTACACTCTAAATATTTGGTCTTATGTAATTAACTTAGGCATTGTAATGTCATTCCTATGTTCTAGATAAGAACTTAATCTAGATAATTAAGGGTGACAATGGTCTCACAAATTAGATATGGCTTAGGCTATTTGACTCTTATAATACCCTTTTGTAATATGTTTTTAGCATTATAAAACTCTTAATAATTAATTTTAAGATAGATTATGTAAAACCTTATTATAAGGACTACAAATAACGATTATCTATTCCTTCCACCTACCTTATGTAAAACGTCCTTGGATATCAATATAGACACTAATTAAGTAATGTAAATTTTGAGTAGATTACAAATCTATGATGTATTGGGGTACTATTGAAATCATGGCCCCATTATTTCACCATTTTATAGGGTGGAAAAATTTAAGAAATATAATTAACCCTCTAGTTAAGAATTATATATATATATATATATATATATATATATCTTGCAACCTAATGGATGAATTGTGACCAAAATAATTGTTGAGTAAACGTCAAGAAAAATTCCATACTTGAGAAGTGTTAGGTTATACCTTCCCTCAAGGGAAAATGCATATTGATCTCTTGTACACTAGAGAAAGGTATAACTGGAAAAGTTGTTGTATTCCATCCAAATTATAATTGCCTAGTATAGATTAATGGTTTGCGAAATATTCTTTTTGAATGGATTTTGTTTCGTCTCACTCAATCATGTTTTCTCTTGATTATAGTGATTAACAAATGATAAAATTAAAGAATTTTTTTTCATGTCTTATTGAATTGAAAATTCGTTGTTTATTGATTTCATTAATTAAATGTGGCATTCTAGATGTCCTATTAAAAGGTGCATTTTATAACTAAACTAGAGAATCAATCCTAATTTGATGATTGAATATATATATATATATATATATATATCATCCACAATTTATTGGTACTATCATTATGTGAACGTAAAAAATAATTGTCAAATCAAACCATCACCCTTAATTATGCCTGGTATTATGTAAATCTTCATCCTTAACTCCTTTATGAATAACATAGAGGTTAGGACCTAATTGGAGAGTCTTGTAAAAAATTATCCAAATGTTAATTATAATGGTAAGCTAGAAGGTGAAACCCCACATAAACATGGAAAATTTTCTTTATTCTTGTGTGATATTTGTGGCACCTTGGATGGTTTCCATGAGTAGGCTCATACACATCATGTTTTAATATCTTGTTAACACTCTTTGAAATGACCATTATGTTCCTTTGGCTCACCCGTCAATATTTTCATTTGATTGTGGGCCTTATGATCTAATTATGTGGACCCTTGTCGGAAATTTAAACGATGATACAAATGAATCCTTTGGAGGCTATAATATTTCCTTGATTAATATTTTCCTATTTGATATATAATTGACTTGGAACTATGTTATATTTGATGAGACATGTTTGTTAACAACAACAACAACAATAATAGTAATAATAATAATTATTATTATTATATAGTTCACTTAAATTGATCTTGATGTTGGACATACAATACGTGTGACCATTTAGAGGTTTTAGATAATGATGTTGATAACAATTTACTTGGAAACTAGAACTTTCATTAATTAAATTAATCTAAGTGAGAGAAAAACTTAGTACTTTTCCCATGTTGTAATTGTAGGGACATGCTTGTTGTGACTAACAACCACATGATATGACATGATACATTGCGAAGTCAAATCCCTATCTCTTCTAATGACTTCCAGGAGGAAGTTTAATTTTAAGAGAGAGGGATGTGGTACGCACCTTTTCTTACCAGAATTTCTTTGTTGAATTATTACTTCTATGGTTAATGGACAAGTAATTTAGCATTATTTGATTACTATATGTTTTATTATGGTTCATTTGATGAAACTTATGTGATTTGGGTGCATAGCGCCAAGATAATTTTGTGGTTATTTCTTACTTCTTACATGTCATGATATTGGTTATCAACATATTACATTATTGTTGAATTCATTAACATGTGATGAATTTACTTATGATTTCTTCGTATACTTGGTTATCATTTGGAATGATAACACATAATTGGATGTTGTCATGTGTTACTTAGATGGTTAATTTCTTTTGATCTTGCATGGATGTATATGTTAGCATTATTCATTTCATACTGACATGGTATGGTATAGTTAGCATTGTTTATCTGTGTATTAATTATTTAGATTGTTTAAATTATATACTGTATTGGGAAGACCTGTTTAATGTTTGCAATGAGTGTGCAAATTACAGGGCACAAGACAACATGGGTTTCAATGCTACACTTTGGGTTTGCACAAGAAGACAATTGGGGTGAGTCCTGGCCATGTTTATTGTGTGAAGTCTTAATTGATTGTTTTTTTTGGTATTTGGGCACCATGGGTAACCCCTACTTGTAAACTTTTATTAATTGTGTTTATTTAGTTGTATTGAGCTCATTTAGGGATCTAGTTGTGCCTACTTGTACTATTTTTTGTTAGTGTTAATTAAGTCAGTTATTAGAGTTATGGGGGGCCACCTAAGTTCCACATGTGTGGGCCCCACATCCTTATCTCTTCTGCCATTTATCCCAAAATGGGATTTTGGCTAAAAGTGGTAATTTTGGTGATGACGTTTTATGTTGGGAAATTTCCTATCATGGAAAAGGACCCCTTCGACCCTACATATGGGTAAGGGGGTCTCATTTCAAGGCCAAATGAGATTTTCCCTCCCATTTTACCCCTTAAACATTACTTTCTTGTAAGTGATTTGGGTTTTATGCATGTATTAAAAGTTGTATAGGTTTGGTTTTAATCATATTTGGGTAATTTGGAGTTTACATCCAAAATCAGAGTTTTTTTATTCTTGTTTTTGGTTTTGAAATTTTTGTGTTGGGAGAAGCTAAGGGTGACACATGTCACACTCTCATTTGGGTGATTTATTTATTGGTATTATTTTAATATTCCCTCACGAAAAGGGATTGGGACTCTTTGGTCATTTCTATGAATTTGGAGTGTTAGAGATTTTTTTTCTTATGGAGTTTTGAGCTTGGAGATTGGATTTATTAGAGATTGTTGGAGATCTTATTTGAGGTAGGTATCCTTGTTATTTTTCTATATAGTTTTTTCTAAAAAAGGGTTTTTTTATGAATTGAAAATGATTTTTTTTTAAGTATTGGTTGTATGTGAATTATGGGTGTCTATGTGGATTTTTGTTATTGTTTTTTTATCCATCCATCATTCTGGCAATGGATTTTGGAGTGTTGGGGAAGATGGAGGAATACCATCTCACCACATGAATTGATGGGAAATCCATGATGGTTCTCTTTATACCTCTCCTTATATGGTTTGATGTGGGGAAAGATTATCATATGGTTTGAACTTTTTCCACAATCCTTGGCAATAAAACTGTGATAGTTTGAAAATCCTTCCAAGGAGGAGGCTAGGTGCATGTGTTAGAGGGATAAGGAGTCTGCATGAAGCTTTACTTTTTTTTGATATGGTTGGATTCATGACTTGGGTTTCATTGGTTTGTTAACACTCTTCCCCATATTGGGGGAAAGAATGGAGCTTCTCCATTGTGTATGGTTTTAATTTTTTTTAGTGTTTGTGTGAAAGTGTGATTGTATTTGTGTTTTCCCTTCCCTATTGACTTGTGAAAAATCAAGGCATGTATGCTCTCTCTCCCATGGGATTAGAGGGACGATAGCATGTCCTCCATACTTTGGAGATGGCATGTCACAATGCCAATAGGTTAGGCGGTAACAAGGTCATTTATCTTTTTGTTGTGAAGATCATTTTTGCATAACAATCATCTAGATTTTTCTTGAAGATTGATGAAGAATAAATGGATACATGTTAGGTTAATTTCCCAAATTCGGGGAAATATTTACCAATTGGGTTTTACTTGATTTTTGTAAATATTGTTGTAAACTCTCCTTGTAGTCTCCCATCTTAGGATGTGATTGTATCTTGAGAAAAAAAATTTTGTAACAAGTGTTGTGTCATGTTAAATATTCAAAAGAGTCTTGTAAAGCCTTTCATTATAACATTTAGGTGGATTATAAATTTGTTCCACATTATGTTACAAACTCATGCTTTGAATTTTTTTGTATTGTGTATCTTTGCACAGTAAAGTTTGAATGGGACTTGTATTTTCAGGAAAATGTAAGATATGATTAAGATGGAAAAATATGGGTATCATGTATCTATTTGGGTTGAGAACTATTTGACATTTTATGTTTTACCATATATTTTGGCTTGTAATAATAGTTTCCCTTACTTTTTCCTAAGTGAAATGTATGAAAATAAAGTGGACTATAGTGGTTACCTTTGCTTATAGGTTTTCTTACTTGCTTGAGAGAAAAGAGATTTTTTCTTAGAATTCTCCTTCATGCACCCAATAATGTTTTTTAGGTGGTTTAAGATATAGAATATATATATATATATAGTTGGTTATGGGTATAAAATAAATATACTTGATTTGATTAGAAAGGAAGGCCTTTAAAATATCTAATGAGAGATGGTTGATAAGTTTAATAGATGCCATTTATTGGAGACTTTCAAATGTAATCCTTATTATCTTCTTATATACACTTTACATATAATATTTAAAGTTGTAAAAGGAAGAATAAATTGAATCCATCTCTTATCTTGAAAACCATTGCAATTGCTTTACATTCTATGCATTGATTTTGGTTTAAAGGAATGCAATTAGATGTTTGTTTGAAAAAAGAAAGAATTTTTACCCTATATAAATCATTTAGCATATACCCTTACTGGTTATTCATACCCCACACCTCCCACTTCTAAGTCATTTTCTCTATCCAGCTTGGCTGCTTGTGCACTTGTGAGATAAAATGAATAAACTTCTATATAAACAAAATAAATTTGACTCACCTTTTAAAATGGTGACTTGGATGAGGCTGCATGTGTGGCAATGTGGATTAGGGTTTCTTTGCCCAAAAAATGGATCTACTTTACAAAAATTCAACCACCTTTTATATTATTTTACTTCCAGCATATTTTATTACTTTAGCCACTTTTTAATGTGTTGGCTTTGTGGTTGCAAGATGGATATATGTCGTTGTAGATTGTTTGCAGGTGCAGGTCATTGGAGCCTTGAGGAGGTGATTGTTACGCCTTTTTCCTTGATGTTTATATGCCTCCACTCACTATATTATTTGTGCAGGTGCGTGGTAAGGAGAGTAGGTCGGAGCGGTTCGTGGTTGATCTCCACATTTTTTTAATATTTCTTTCCACAATTTCTATTTGCTTTGATCTGCCTTCTTTGTTTACTTTCACAGTTCACAGGTAGCATGCGTTGGAGCTTTCTCGGGAGGGTGGAGGATGCATATCAGTTGGGAGGAAGGGAGATCTATGCGTATTTTCCTTTGATGCAGGTTCGATCTAGTGTTCACCGTTGCCTCTTAGACCAATGTTTGTTGATCGCCATGGAAGAAACACAACTCGCCTGGTCGTAGAATTGATGGCTCGCACTCAACCATGGAGAGGCTTGGTCTCGAAATAAATAAAGGCTCTTTTTTACACTTGAGCTCACTTCTCACAAACCAAAAAAATTGCTAGGAACTCGGCCAAAATATAGCCAAATTTTATAGTAGAAATGTTCTAAATACTTCTCTAATATTAGAGAAAAAACCCCTAATAGGGATATTTTTTTTTTTTTTTTTAGTTTTCAATACTTGCAGCAACTTTTTCCTAGTGCTGGGTGCACCAGTGCAAAAAAACATTGTGCTCCAAACACCTGGAACAACAGGAGGATGTGATGAGGTAGGGATGGGACTCAGAGGTTACAGGAGGCCACACAAGCTCTCAAATGCTGCAAATGCTTCTCCAAAACTCCTCTTTCTCCACTTCTCTCTTTCCACATTTTCACATCTTCACAGGTCCAGAATCTCACTCTTGTACCAAATATAAATTGAGCAACAGGGGGGGACACCTTATTAACTTTATTAAACTCAATCAACCATGATTACAATGGAGTGTTGCAATTCTTATAGGAATTGAACAGCCATGTGCAGACAAACAAATAGGTTACACAAGTAAAACCAAACTCACAACAACTTCCAATATTACATATGGGAAGCACAAAAAAACAACCAAACAATTATATTGTTAAAACAATATAACAGTTCCTGTATTGTTAAAATACAAACAATAAGATGGTTATAATTAATATAACCATATAGTATTAATAAATAACCTAACTTATATGCAATGCAAAATTAATTACGATAATAATAATATTTTATCCTAACATAATCAAGTAATAACATAGACTAAAATTTTCCAATCTTCACAGAACATTAAGAAAATTTCAAAACTTTCCTTCTTCCTTGTGGTCACAGTTTTGCAACAAGTATCCTTCCATAGGTGACATGAGTCATTGATTGTTCCTCCTTGCTTACGATTACCCTCTTCTAAACTTTTCATTGCATCGCATTGAGGACGACGCTCTTATAAGGGGAGGTAGATGTAGTCCCCCGTATAAAATAAATAAATAAAGACATAAATTAAATTAAACTATAATTAAAGGGGAGAAATTGAATGTGTTTGGTGGGTAAGTGAGTGGGAGGTGGCGTGTAGTACAAGCTGTCAGTGGAGCATGCAGCCTTTTAGACCTACCACATCCCTTGAAAAATGATACGAGTACTTATTTGAGATCTTTAGGCCTTGACCTTGATGGGACCCAAGTTAATTTTTGCAAATTTAGTAGTATTTGGATATTGGCAATGATGAGAGTGTTGTGGAGACGTGGGGAAGTATGGGTGTAATGCACAGTTGTTTTCATTTTATTATTTTGTCTCTTTCACCTATTCTCCATGTGAATTCCTCTATTGGCCATTTACAATAGCTCCTCCTTGCGCTAAAATAAGAGTTGGGGAAGCTTCCGGAGGAGTGGGTAAACCTTGCAACATTTTATCTTTTCCACCATTGAATGGTTCTTTGAGCTCTATTATTGGTTTAGCTTGTGGTTTGCTTCTGTAAATTTATATCCCTCCATATATCTGGTATCAGGTTTCATTTATTGTATAAAAGGCGTCATGACCACTACTATTATGTTTGGAAAACTCTGGTTTTAGTGTTTTCTATGGCTTCTTGCCTATGGACTTCTATTTTTTTTAATCTGGAGCTTGCATATGTTTTTGCTATGACTACTATTTTGTCTTCTTCCTAGCGTGGTGAGGTAACGTAGGATCTCTATTTTGTGAGCTGCGGGCTGCTAGTACAAGTTGGGGTATCTTTTTATGCTCAAGATCTATAAGTGTTTCTTATATTTAATTGTTTGTAACTCATCCATAAAATCTGTGGTGGTTTTGTTTTATTAATGGCTCGGTTCTAGCTCGCTTGTTGTGTGGTAAGCCCTAATGGTTCAGTGGTGTTCTCCTTTGTGTTTACTCAGTACCATGGACTGCTAAATGAAATCATCAAAATTTATATCTGCTTTGTTCCTCATATTTGGAGCTCATTTCTCCTACTTGTGAATTTTCCTTTTATGGTCTCATGGCTTGAATCCATGTTTCATCCTTTTGGAAGTAAAACCTACATTGTAAACTCTTGTACTTATTAACATTTTCTATTCCTTCCCTGACCTGTGTTGTTTCTATTTCTAGCTTAAAATAAATGTATTTTGTGCATATGCCATATATTAATTTATGTTCGGATAACTTTATTTTTGAGGTTTTAACTTGTTACCTTGTCAATTTCATTCACATGATTCTTGGTTCGCAAATTTGGTACCAAAATCTGGTCTCTATCTCATATTTTTTTGTTCCTTTGTACTCTAATTCGACCTCTTTCAAGAGGTCGAATCTCCTTTTCTAAGCTAACCCATCGATTGTATAGAGGGATTTGTTGCTTGACATTATTGTCCACTTTATCTTTGTTGGGATGCTTGTGAATTGTGTAGTTTTATATGGCTTCCATTTTTAGCTTTATGGTACCCTATCTTTACTCATTGAGATTCTTGTGAACTCCAACTCTCAACTCCCTTACTAGCTTGAAATTTTCTTGTTACTTTGCTTGATGTGTTTTGATTTTTGAACTCGATTGTATATTATTATGCCTCACTAGTTGGGGTTTAGGTTTTTCCTTGTATTGTATCAGTGCTATGAGTTTATTATGACACGTTTCAAGATATGACCTTTGGATTTGTTCATGATTGTTATTCAAAAGATTTGATATATGAGTTTTGTATGATGAGGGAACGGTGGTCTTGCTAAAATAAAATGCCTCAACGTGATGTGGTCACATGGATTGCAATGATTATTGGGTTTACATAAGGTGGCTTCATGGAAAAAGGCTTTAAAACCCCTCTAGCAACTACAACTAGCTCATCGAACACCTTTGACCAACTATTCGATCATTCTAGGCATGGTTCATCTCTCCTCATCTCTCATAATTTTTTTTCTTTAGTTTTTCTTTCGCAACAAAATAAAAAAAAATTAAACTGAAGGATTTTTGTATAATTGATTTTATTAAATAAAAAAGTTTTAAAACAATAAAATGTTATATCGTAACTTACATGATCTAATATTTGTTGGTAAATAATGAACTTAAACCCTCTTTTCGTGATGATCTAGCAACGTCCCAACAAAACTAGTTTGCTACAGTACCTTGTCTTGTGAGGATTCACTTCAATCCTTGATTCGACCTTGAATTATATTTTGTGATATTTTTTGATGCCCTTATAAGAGCCCTATTACACCATTTTTTAGTTTTAGGAATCTTCTTAAATTAAAAATTTGGGTTTCATATCAGCTCCACGTTTTAATCCTAGATAATGAAATGTTTCTCCGCCTTCACCAACTTCTAGTATTTTTAGTAGACAATCGTTCATAACCTTCAGTTTGGAAAAAAAAAATCTTCTTGATATTTTGTAAAAGACATTTTACAGGCCTCCGATTTTAGTTTGACGAGGTCAAACTGGACTAATTACGAGTTGTCACTTTAGAAAGCATGTCGCCATTTGAAAAAAAAATCTAGTTCTCAGTTGTGTCAACTTAGAAGAATTAAGCATATATGGGGGAACTTGTAGGAATTTTATCATGGTGCATACATCCATCAAACGTTAGTTTTGGATGTGGTTTACTGAGCCCTTGAGCTAACTTTTAATCATTTGCAACTAGGCCAATTACAACCGAAGCCCCCAGAAAACTAGTCGCCAATCATAAACCATTCACTAGTTCCGAATTCGGTTAGTTCCTATGTACTCTTGGTATATAAGTGAACACATTGAAATTTAACTATGGTGTGTTTTCTCCTCAGAAGAAAATTTTTGAAATTGGTTTCTTAGCCTCCGAGTTTGACTTGAACGTTTTTGTAGCTAGCAGGAAAATGTAAAACGAAATTTGTAGGATCCCTGTCGGGTTTCCAAACCACCGTGGAAAATTTTGACACATGTAAATAACTATTTGAAACTCCATAGTGTAACTTGGTGTGTGAAATAAAACTTTTGACAAAATGGCGTTTCTTTCTCTTCCTTTCTCTTTCTCTCTCCTTGGTTATGAAATGAAGTGAAATGAATACATGTTTCTAAACCTTTTTCTTTCAAATGCAAATTATAATTATTATTATATGTAAATGAGAAATTAAAGACATTAATTATGTTATATTATGGTGGATTCCATGCCAGCGATTTATCGCTGATTTCATGCTCACATGGTTTTGCAGGATGCAAGAATGATGTCGAAAAGGTGATGTGTAATTCATTATTTATTATTGTAATTTATATAGGTCATTGTAAAATGAATATATGTATAATGTAGTCTCATGTTACATAAAATTTATATTTGAAATTTGCTAATGTGTATGAGATGTTAGTTTTAGGGATATCTTAGGAAATGTACAACTAATCATAGGTTCAATTTGATTCCTAGGTACGTATGGTAAAAAGGTTATATATATATATATATATATATATATATATATATATATATATATATATATATATATATATATTATATATATATATATATATATATATATATATATATATATGGTAAATGAATTTGAATTTAATATCTTATATTGCATTTTAAGTTTTCAATAAACGATTAATTAATTATTGTTTTGTATTCTTACCATGTAAATGTAATAAAGAGATTTAATCGAAACACTCAACCCTAGTATAAGATTCGTGCATAACATGTCTTCATGTGTGATCCTTCTTACCATAGAAGTGATTGAAACCGTAGAATGAACTTGAACTTTTCTCTTGATGGAACCTCATAGTTTAGGAAATAAAACCCCTATTTGAGTTTACCGTCATAGTCATTATGTTTAGTGACATTGTAATGGACCCATTTTATAGGATTGACATGGTCCAACTTTCTCTGGAGTATGTGGTTTCCTTATAGTTTTGTTAACCGCAAGCAGAATTTCCTCTCTTCAAGCTTGACACCATGATGAGTGGTCAAGACCACCTTGGAATTCACCTTATGTGTCCTTGTTCGAAGCAACAACTATGCATTGTAACCTTACCATCTACGTGGTAAGTAGAGCTAATACTCCCTTAGTATCCTTTTTAATTTCCATGTCTTCATGATTAGATCTAGAAATTAACTTCATCAGCAAATGAAATCCCTGTTGGATCCAGATGACATAATTGGAGATCATGAAATAATTGTTCTAAGTCTTAAAATCTTGTTAATGAACTCATTAGTTCGTCTTAATTAAATGTGTTACCTTTGTTTCTATCAACATATCACCTTGGTCTTTTCTTGAAGGTTGTTTAACATAAATATGTCGTCTTGCCTTAAACACATATGTAGTTGTGGCGTAGATCATTAGGTGCAGTTGGAATTGAACCAAACCTTAGTTTATTAGGAGGTTAACTTTAGATTCATGTGTAGTTATAATGCTTCCAATCATTTACTTATTCAAAATGGTAAATAAGTACTTTCGTAACTCTTTATGTTATAAAGTAACATGCAAAAAACAACACCTAAGAAACACTGTTAATGGAATGAGAAATGAGAATATATGTGATAATGGATTAAGAAAAACAATTTCACTTGAAGTCCTTATGGTTGATTTAAGAAATAAATTTTGTTAAGAATGGATACGAATTGTTCAAGGTGGGACTAGGCATTTGAGCCAATATATAGTCCACTAAAAATAAAATAAAATAATTTTTTTCATGTAAATGCTTAATTGTTCATCAAACTAAATTTTGAACTAAAACAACCATAGTACGAGAATAAATCTGTTTCTATTAGAAGGACGTTTTTAGGAAATGGAAACTTGATCCTTCACCTCCTTGAATCGTACTATTTTCTCCCTCAACAAATTATGGTTGGTCCCCTTGCTTAATGTGGATAAAAAAATTAAACGTCCACTAAACATATTTTAAGTAACAAACCTTTAACATAAGAATGAGAGAATTAGGAACTTTGTACGAAATTTTAAATATGAAGAATAATAATGTAAGATATGAAGATTGTCATAAGGGATAAAGAGAAAACTTATATGGTTGAACTATAAGTTGAATGTGGAATGAACTTATGAATCTGTACGTGGAAAGAGGAGAAAATTATACTTACATAATAATGTTATTGAAAGATTAATCGTAACAAAGATGTAATCATGGTAATGATGTGTTGTGGGGTTGCCAATCCTTGAGTCCATTTTCTTGTGGTTGGGTTATTGCTAGCACTTGTTCATTGGTGAAATTGTGGCATAAAGATGTATCTAGTGTTTTTCATGTGTCTATATGAGTCGGTGACTTATGTAAGTGTCGTATGTGTTGTTGAGTTTTCCTTACTTGGAGCCCTTGTGGAATTGTGTAGTGAGCAACTTAAGTCAAAAAATATATATATCCTGGTATTTTATTGTTGTATTTGTGTGTGTAAAATGTGGGCTTTACACCGGCTACCCATGAGCCACGCACTCACAACGGCTCAAGTCTCTTTCCTCCTCTTGCCAAATATCCCATCACGTCTCTTGCCATCTCGCCCACTCATGTCAATGCTAATGATACTAGAGAGGGAATCCAACGCTACTCTGGATGGGTTGGATAATGGAAAGAATATGTCTTGTTCTCGTTGGCATGACCAAGATCTGCGCCTGCAAGACAACAATTCGCAGCAGATGCTTAAACTCCTTACTATTTTGATTTTTGATGTTTTGTAAGCATTGGTTCTCTTAGGCTCTAGCTAGTTTGAACTTGTGGGTTTAGAGAGGGCTTCCATACCTCCTATTTTTTTTAATTATCTTGTGTCATTTTACTTATTACTATAATAAAAGATCATATTCATAAAAAAAAATATTCTTAATATTTATGATGTTTAAACATATTTGTAAACTCGCTTAGGGTATTTTATTGGCTTATCACAAGTGGACAACCCCGCACATAGAACATATATCTAACCCTTGAAAAAAATACAACCCACATGAACCTTTGCCAGGGGATGAGCACATGTCATATTTTAAACTGTTCATGATTATAAAACAAAAAATCCCACAATATTTACCAAAAATTGTAAAAAACCGTAGTATGTTCTAAGTTAGAAACACAACTTGTTGAGTGTTGACAAATATCTTATTTTGGATCAATGTCCAAGCAATAGATTGACTACCAAGGTGAAAATTGCTAATAACTACATGTTCTCTTTGAGAATCAAGCTACACATACAATGACCTCCACCCCAAGTAAACACTCTAGTGAGTACTCAAATACTCATATTGCTCACTAAAGTGAGTCCTTCCATCCACTAAAATTTTGCAATGTTCGACTCCACAACTCCAAATCAACTAATGCTTTCCTCAGTAAAATCTTCCTTTATATTAAATAATTGATAAAATTATAACCAAATCGCCTTCATCCTCTTCCCATTCATCCTCTTGCTCCAACAAGATCTCTAGAAATGTGAACTTTGGGCCACAATTCCCCCACTATGATATCCCTTGAGGCCCTAAACCATGTTCTTTTCACAAAACATGTTTAAAATATAGTTCAATCTCTCACTAAGATGAGGCCTCTCGTTACTACAAATTACAATGGAAAATCCTTACAAATAATCATAGCATGGGTTAAAATTTGGTCTCAAGTATAAGTAAATAGTCGATAAAGAGTCACCTCCAAATTAGAGTTTGCATTAGTCTCCACTATGTTTACAAAAATAAAAAATGAAAAACCCAGATAAGCCTTTGGCGAGGCAATCCATTTTATAAGAATGTGGGACTGACGGGTGACTGTTGTGATTCAGTCTTCCATGTGAGCACGAATAGTTTAACCTTCCATGCTGAGTCAATCTTGGAAAACTGGTAATCTCTTGACAAAGATACCACTTGCATGAATAGTTTAACCTTCCAAAGATGCGACACGGCCTTCGAAGGTCGAGAATTCTTTAAACGGCAGAAATTGCGAGGCAGACATTACCAACTGCTGCACATTGTGGGGAAGGTTTTTCTGTGGCCATGTCAACGGCCATTTAATCTCTAGAAAGATGCCACCCACGATGTGGAGGATACCAGTTGGATGAAGATGAAGAGAGAAAAACAAATTTAAATACCACTTGGATGAGGATGAAGAGAGCAAAACGTCACAGAAACTAGTATAAATAGCAGTTGCATCCATGTAGTCTTGCATCAAGTAGCCTGAGCAGAAGATGGCAGGAATGGACGAAAATCTTGTCAAATGCATCGCCCGAGCATTGATTCATTTTGCAGCACATGGAAGCCAGACGTCGACAATGTCATGGAAAGACTCTCTGCTATATCTTCACAAAGACATGTACGAAGATTATCCGAATATCGAGAATAACATCAATATTCCACCAGAAATTCGAACGGCACTCGCTGCAGTATTCGAAAGTTTGAATGCAGGCTTTGGAAATCCTCCAACTCTTCCGCCGTCTTGAAACAGGGGATGATCGCATCTGCCGATGTCATATAATAAACTCATGTGGTCCAACATGACTAGTCATACCAAAAGTCGTAGTAGTTGCCGACTTTGGATAAGATCTATTATTCACCTTGGTAGTACCTCAAACTAGTTGAGAAAATAGTTGGGATCTCCTCCTATATCAACTCATTTCTACTCATTTTGAGGTAGATGGAAATTATGCATGTGTGTGTTGTGTGTAGTTTTTTTTATTGTTTCAGAGTGATAATATGGATTGTCAATTTTCTTTGTAGCATTGTTAAGATTGTTATTTTTTTCTATTATTCAGTTTATGTGAATATGTTATTTTATGTGAATTCATTATTCGAAGTGGTAGTCTTGGAAGCCAGATCGAGTTTTACGTCGAAGTGATCTTTCAAGGCCGGATGGTTTTTTTTTATCTCATGTTGTCCTCCAAGCACATAGACAAGAAATGCCACTAGATCGAAATAAGCAGAAGAGAAATGCAAAAGAAAGAAATACAGAAGAAACATAAGAAATCTAGCTTGTTGAAGTGCCACCATTAGATTAGATAAAATCTTCAATCAGTATCAAAGCATGGTTTGGTTTATAGTTTTGTATGTTAGATCTCTGTAACAATTGATCATGGCAAACTCTAACTCTCTTCCCACTCCATAATTTTGTAGAATTGACTATGATTATTGGAGCATGAGAATGATGACTCTTTTGATACGAACATACTTGTGGGATGTTTTTGAAGGCCCCTATAGAGTGCCAAACTATAGGGCTAATGTTCCAGTCAATGACATAGAATCCAAGAGGAAAGCAAAGAAGAAGAATTAACAAGTTTCGTTTCATCTAAAAAAAGATCTAGGTAAGAGACTATTTCAATGAATTGTAGGAGCAATGATAACGAACGAAGCTTGGAAGAATCTACAAGAAGCTTACCAACGGAGTGACCAAAAAAATGGGTTTCAAATTTATCAAGGAGAAACTTTAGATTTTGCATAGATCATAGAAGATATAGTTAAAATACCAACAGAGGGAAACACCCCTAGGTTTGCTTTTAAACATAGAACTCTATTAACTTTTATTCATTTGTTGTGTTGAGATTAGTTTAGGAATATGTGTTAATGGATAAGAAAATAAATGATACAATAGAAAATGGTGTTAATAATGTGCAGTCTTAGAGTTTGCAATCTTTCAAGGTCTAGGAAAATGTGCTATCAACTGGTCCTTTAGAAGGTTGGTTATGTTTTCATACTTCATTTAATATCCTGACATTGAAATGATCAGTGTTGCCAAGCTATATATATTCTAAAGTATTGTCATGTAACATTGGAAATAAACTATGAAGCTTCTACAATCTAGTTAGGGACTCAACATGAATTGTGAAGTTTGAAGTTTTATATTCTCTGAAATTTGAAATTTGAAGTTTTATATTCCAAAAAAAATTCTACAAGTATAATTATACAAATTTCTAGCTCACCCCTTTCTAGATAGACTTCGAAGACCATGTGGTTTGTTTTTGTTCGAATTATTTCCATTCTAGTAACTATGTAGTGGGCATGTGTTTTGGTTGTTAAAATTTTAAATTCTATACGGAACGTTTTTGTATTTTAGAAGGTATCAATGTATTAGAAATGGATTGAATATCTTTATCCATTCTTGTGGCGTCTTTCTTGTGGACTAGAATCTTGTATTCATTTATGTCATTTATATATCATTTTGAATCTTGTGGACTCAACATGAAACAGGGGATGATCGCATCTGCCGATGTCATATAATAAAATCGTGTGGTCCAACATGACTAGTCATACCAAAAGTCCTAGTAGTTGCCAACTTTGGATAAGATCTATTATTCACCTTTGTAGTACCTCAAACTAGTTGAGAAATTAATTGGGATCTCCTCCTATATAAACTCATTTCTACTCATTTTGAGGTAGATGGAAATTATGCATGTGTGTGTTGTGTGTGAATTTTGTTTTGTTTCAGAGCAGTTTAACAATATTATGGATTTCCAATTTTCTATCTAGTATTGTTAAGATTGTTATATTTTTATGTTATTTTGTTTATGTGAATATGTTATTTTATGTGAATTCATTATTCGAAGTCAAATTGAGTTTTACGCTGAAGTGATCTTTCAAGGCCAGATCCTTTTTTTTTATCTCATGTTGTCCTCCACATACATAGACAAGAAATGCCACTAGATCAAAGTAAGCAGAAGAGAAACATAGAAGAAAGAAGTACAAGAGAAACATAATAAATCTAGCATGTTGCAGTGCCACCATTAGATTAGATTAAATCTTCTATCAGTATCAGAGCGTGGTTTGGTTTGTAGTTTTGTATTTTAGACCTCTCTAACAATTGATAATGCCAAACTCTTACTCTCTTCCCATTCCATGATTTTGTAGAATTGACTATGATTATTGGAGCATAAATATGACGACTCATTTGATATGGAAAGATTTATGGGATGTTGTAGAAGACCCCTATAAAGAGCCAAACTATGAATGGTATATTTCTAGCCAAATCCAAGTACGAGAGCATCAAATTTAATGTCTTTGTTTTTAGCACAATCAAAAACCAAATGAAAAAATTAACACTAGTAAAATAATAAATATTTTATAATTGAAATAAGAGCTAGAGAGAACACATTTCATGTTTGAACAAAAAATCTTAGTTAGTTTAACAATCAATTCATTGGTAAAAAATGTTTTATATTTTATCAGTCTTTAGAAGGAAGAAGGAAAACATATTCTACTATGTATACTCATTACGGAAAAAAAAAAGCAATAAAATATTCACATGTTATATTGAAAGAGCATTTGGAATATTTGTGAAGCACATCTATGTGGTTGTAGAGGAGGTGTAAGCCTTATCTGATGTTCAAGAATATGCAACATCATTTCACACTTCTATTTAACTTTCCAACATTGAAATGGTTGGTGTTTCTAAGTTATATATTCTATATTATTGGCATATAACGTTGGAGATAGACTATAAAAATTCTCCAATCTAGTATGGGACTCAACATAAATATTGAAGTTGTATATTCCGTGAAATTTAAAAAAATTGTACAACCTTCTAGCTCACCCCTTTCTAGAGATACATGAAAAACCACGTGGTTTTTTTTTGTTTGAATTATTTCCATGTATTATATAGTGGGCAGGTGTTCTAATTGTTGCAATGTTACATTCTATATGGAACACTTTTTTATTTTAGAAGGTATCAAAGCATTAGAAATGGATTGAATATTTATATCCATTTTTATGGCCTCTTTCTTTTGGAATAAAATCTCATATTCATTTATGTCATTTCTAATTTTGGATCTTATATTTCTCTCTCCCATTTGTTAGCTTCTTTTACATAATACCAATGTCGTTAGTTTTTATATCATATTTGGAGGAGGATGTTAATTATTAATGGCATCAATATTTAATTATTCCCTTTGGTTTGTTAATTTTCATCTCACAAAGTATGTAAAGTGATTTTTCATATTAGAGAAAAAAATATTGAATTCTAACGCATGCATGTAACATTTTCCTTGACTTTGTATCCTCCTTGATGAGTAACATTGTCAATGTATCATTTTAGGCTTGTTTGTAGGCTTGTTTGTGATGTTCTTCACTAGGATTCAAATTGAGTAATAAATTTGAAATATTTTATGCAGCTATTTATTAAAAGGCCAAGTAGTATCCACTCCATACTATTGAAATATATTTTTAATTACCTTATCCCACAAGCCCCTTACATTTTCAATATTATCCTAACATGTATGTTAATAAAGAGGATTTATTATTTGTAAAATATTTAGCCAATATAAAGGCACGTAAAAAGGGGGTGAATGGAATTGAAAATAGTGTGTTATCTAGAACTAAAGGTGTTAGGCTATGTGGGAGGTGAGGAGGAAAAATAAAAGGGAACAATTGATTCGGAGGTTACTTGGAAAGAGGCATTAAAGGGAAAAAAATCGAATCATACACAACAAAAATCTTCCACATAATTTTTTAATTCTCTTTAATAATTTTAGCTATCTAGATCTCTAACACATGGAGACCATTAACTTAGCTATTGACCATAAGTTTACCTCACCACCGATATGAGATAAGTGTCCATAATTGGCACTATCATTCACAACATACTTTAAGAAATTTTTTTGACCTATGTTTTACCAAATACCAATCTTAGACATGTTTCCAAGATCAGTGTTACCTCTGACCATATAATTTCAATTTTTTTTTTCAAAACTATGTTGACTACAATTTATGGAAAGTGGAGAGGATAAGTGGCATCATTAACCACATTCCTTTTAGGTTTTTTAAACTTGTGCATGAAAATTTATTATCTTTTTTGTATGTCATTCTTGGAAACATGTCAAACACCATTGTAACGTTGTCTTTAACACTTTTAGAATTTGATTTCCATGTAAAAAATATGTGACTCTTTGTTATTCTAATGGAAGACACTTTTCATCCATTGGTGAAATTATGAATGACATAGCCTTGAAATTTTGATCCTGGTGCAATAGTCAACACTTCATAAGGTTGATGATAGAAATTTACTAAAGATCTATGCACTACAATCTAGAAGGATTTGAATTTTTGATTAGATTGTTAAAAATTATAAAATCTCATATTCTTGACTTACTTATTGTGGACACTTGTCCATAATAGATGTTTGGCAGACCCGCAAGCCTTTAGTTTTTTTTATTCTTGTACAAATATCAAAATTAATTGTCTAACATAAGCCAATGTATAACAGATGTCAAAATTAGGTAAAACGTAAAACCATGAGAAAGTTTGTTATTTTTATTAAATTTGACATTTTCATTATGTTAGAAGGTCAAAAATTCTTAACATGAACTGGATATTTTATAACGTAAATTTAATACATTCAACATAAAAGAGATACAAATAGTAATGGAGGTAAAAATGACATAGAATTACAAGTATATGTAATAGATGGTAATATCAGGCATTTTTCTAATAAGAATGGTGTATCGGGAGGGGGTGTTCGTATGAAAATTGATTCTTCTTTGCAATCTAAGCATCATCACAAATTTAACAAGAAGCTTAGAGACATCTAAATCATCATGTATGTCATTTTGTAGCCGGGGAGGAAATTAAGTTGGCTCTTTGTCACTCAGATGTTGGAGAAATGGATAGCACCTTCAAAAGGATTTGATCTATCCTCACTACTTTAGGTTATGCCTTTCAACTAGGGTGAGAGGACCCATTATTTAACCTCTGTTTTTGAAGGAGAATGAAAATATCCTTCTTTGCACAAATTTGAAAGGAAACCTTGAGAAAATATGATCAATGCATGACAATTTAACTCTCACGAGTTGTCACTTCTAAAGAATGGTGATATTTTCTAAACAAGGTTAAGGTTACTAAAGACATTATGGAATCTTGATTGCTTCTACATATTTTGGCAGTAGAATTTATTCATTTGTGGACATACAGGGAAAACAAGGGTAGTTGAGGTTGGATTCATTGTTTTTGAATAATTTTTGGTGGAAGATTAAGCAAGATAAACTTGATTTTCCTAGATCTTTGAGAACCTTCACAAAAATTAGAAAACTAAATGACAGAATGCTTCAGAATAGCTAAAATATTCCTTCAAGAAGTTAACACAATATCCAAGAAGTTAACACGAAGGCTTGAGTTAAAAGGATCAATTAAACATTATCAATCTTTGTTTCATCATGTCTAAGATACACTCAAAGACTTTCAAACAATCTCTATCAACAAAATGACAATAAAGTGCTTTTAAATTGTTTATCTCATTGCTGGATGAAGGATTTTCTCATAATGAAATTGCAAATGCCACTAAAATATCATAAGGACGGGATATTGTGTGATTCCAAGAGATTATAATATAAGATTGCAATAGGAAAAATAAATACTATTTGCAGACATTTTGAAATAAACGAGACACAAATTTTCCCAAGATTAACATAGATTAATGCTAATTAGATTCATCAGCAAGGGAAGCTTTCTTGAAAAATATCAGAGCTTGTCAATGGGTGTACACTTGCAACCAACTTGACATAATAAAATCTAAAACATAAGAGATTAATAGGTTTTTCAGATGGTCTCTCTGGAAGATGGGATTTCTCATATTTTCTTGCACAAATTAACCTCTGACCTTTTGCATGACTAAAGCATGATTTTTATAACACTTAATTTACATCCAAGATTTCCCCCCAAGAAAAGAATATTCGAGGAACCTTTATTTGTTACATGTTTGATCATGATTTCCAGAAAATTATGTTTAACAAGTTTGCAACAAAAATTTGCTAGTTGTTCAAAAAGGTCAATCATTGCAAATATCTCCATCATTGTTTTAAATGGGAGCACTTTTTCATCCTTTGTGCATGCAACCTCCATCATTTCATCCTTTTCCCATTTTTTCCTTTGCAACTTTTCTTTGCAACTTTTCTTTGCATCCAGCTTCTCTGGTAATTTGAGTTTTTACAAGTGCCTGACAAATTTCAACCTCAAAATATCAACCTTTACATTCCTTGGAGTCAAAAATTAAGCTCTCAATCCATTCAATTACATTTTGTAGACAAAAAATAACAAGGAATTTCATCAAAAAAAGATGAAAAACAATGTGTATTCGTAACTCTAGAAGTCTAGGAGCAAAAATGGTGGCAAAATCAGATGCAATGCACAAAAACCATTGATTCTTCCCTTTCTCAACTTTAAATTAGAGCTGTCCACGTGGAAAAATCTTATTCGAAGCAACCCTGGGGTTATCTTTTGAATTTTATGAATTTTGGATTAAAATACACAATTTTCACATTTTACCCCACCCCTCCACCTTTCAAATAAAGGCTCGACATGTGGATTAATTTGGGCCTTTGATGGAGTCATGACTTATTTCTACAATTTTACCCTTTTAAAAAAAAAGGCAAAATTTCCAATTTTACTCCGCCAATCCACTTCCCGTTTTTATCTTTTTATGTGGACCCCAGTAGATTCAAGCTTCATTTTTATACTTTGCTTGTTTTCACACACACGAAAAACTATTCAAAACCCTCCGGCGACCCACCTCCCTGCTTTGAGTTTTCAATGCTGAGCCAAACAGACTTCAAAATGTTCCGTCGACCCGTCATCCCGCTTGTAACTTAAAAAATTGCCACGTGTCCATCTTCGTGGTCAAACTAAGACTTTTTCCTTGCCACTTCATATTTATTGATTAACCAATTAGATGCTATCGAGACCATGGGGCCAATTTGGTATTTTTTACAAACGTGACCAAATTGAAAAGCTCACCAAAAGGACCCACCGGGCCGCAACCAATTAAAAATGAACACATATACACCTTCAAGGAAAAAAAGAGAAATTTTCTCCACCATTATAAATTTGACTAGCCAATCAGAACTCAATAGGGCTGTAAGGCCAAATAGATTTTTTGCAAACATAGAAAAAAGTTACAAGTTATACAATATACTAGATGTCCCTCATCCAATAAAAATAGACCATGTAGTTGAAGATGCTGAGATATAATTTGATAGGGAAAACACACCCGTCGAAGAGTAAGATGCAGGGGAGATTCACCATTTGCCCCCAGAATTGAATCTTTCCTCAACGACAAAGAATTTGTAAATAATTCATGGCTCGGAAACAATCCACGACCATAGAGAAGGATTTACAATAACACCTTGGTAAAGATAAAACTTGTACGCATCCATTCGGGGAGATAGAAAATACGATGAACCGGGAAGATTTGGAAATTTCTAGAACAAACGGGGTGAGATCAAATCGAGCACCAATAGGGGGTATTAATTATATAATATTAAAAATTGTAGATTTAAAGAGGGTTATTATTAGTATCATATAAAATAACGTGATATGAAAAAAAGGTACTTAGCGAATCCCCTTGTGTATTATCTATTATATCGTACAACAACATAATGTGTCATTTACTTTGTTTAGTTGGTATCTTGTAAGATAGTGGCAAATTTTTTATATTACATGGGTGAAAGTGTTTGTAACCATATTGTAATTCCCACTTCTCTTCAACACTAAATGAAACATGATCATCTTTTATGAATTGTTATAATCGTAAACCTTGCTTCTTTATTCTAATTAGCATACTAATAAGTTGTGTGGGCATCATGAATCCATTGTGTTTTGGTTATTGTTATTTTAACTATATGTCAAATTATGGACCCTGATGGGCATTTACAGATAAAAAAGTTAGTTACAATCGTTGCATGGTCTTAAGTATTTTTTTGTATTCAGTTTATCTTTGTGACGGGACACATAGACATTATTGTTCTTTATTACTGGAAAATGTTAATAGACAAAGGACACTAACACATTGTGATATGGGAAATGAATGATAGACATATTATAACGGAACTAATTTAATTTTGATAGCGATTCAGTATGGAAGAAAATGATGTGTTGTTAGATAAATATATGGTGATATTTTTAATCATTTTCATATGGATTTTTATTATGATGTTCAAAATTATTTTGTGATTTATTTAATACTAGAGTATTGGTGAAATTTTGAATGAGTGAAATTATTGCTTTAATCTGATGATCTAGTTTGTATTTGATCTTAGTTGCAAACTAATGTATGAGTAAAATTGAAATGTTGAAAATGGGAATAATTGTTAAATTACTTGGTCTTACCAATATTAGTTATGGTTTTTGATGTTTAAAATTGATAGTTAGATGTAAGTGTTTTTTACTTCGACATCGTTAATATGGCCATGAGGCTAGAGGGGTATTGTGTATTTGTAGGAAAACATATCAGGACAAACTACGAGGGTATTGGAGACCAACCACATTGGAATTATAGATGAATTTAACAAGGGTCACCATGGAAACATGTATTTGTGTGTTTGTTTGAATTATTGTTAGGGGGAAATTGTGACCAAGGGGTTATGTTATGTATCTTACTTATTTTCCTTTAATTCATGTTAGTATGTGATTTTAGTGATGTAATTCATTATATTAATTATTTGATATTTGGGGTATGTATTTTGTGTGCAAGTAATATGTCATTTCTTCACCCAATTATTAATTTTTCTTTGGATTTTGAAGTTTTACTCGTGAGGTGGAGTTGAGGATGAGTAATGTGGCATCCTACATAAATCCACCTCATCCTCATCTCTCCCTTTTCTATTTAATCAAGTTCTTTTTCTTGATTGGGGGTTACTTCATTATTTTGTGCTCTAGCTTTTGGGAGTTAGAGGAATTTGGAAGTGATTGTGGATTTTTTGGAGCTTTGTGTATATTTGGGCTTGAAGAAGCTTGGTGTATGGCTCTTGGATCAAGCTATACCATGGAAAGGTAAGAGATAAACTCTTGCTAAATGCTTTCTTTTATTTTTTATACATATGTGTGTGTTTTAATTGTTTTGCTATAATTTTTGTGTGCTTGGTTAGATTTACTAAGTGTGATGTAGGAGGGGACTATGGGGAGATTTCATGTAGGGAAGGATAAGATTTTATTTCATGTTTTGGAGGGATTTTGGGTTAAGTGCCCCACCTTGGACAAGAAATTACTTGCATTTATTACTTGGTTATTTTGTTGAGGGAGCCATAAGAGATTGCAAGGAGGCATAAAAGAATGGATGAGACATAAGAGGTTCTCTAGGGAGGCATAAGAGTGTGTAGGGGTTTTGAGATGTTTTTTTAGAGGTTTTAAGGTGGGCACTCATTTCCCATTGGGAGGCATAAGTGACCTCCCCATAGGTTCTTTCTCCTTTGGCTTTTCATATTTAAAGCCTTGTATATTTTGTGGTTTTTCCTTCTTGTGTTGTAGTGTGATTTGAATGTGATTTGGATTGATTGTGAAATCTTGGATTGTGATGTGGAAGCTTGTTTTTTGCCATGAGTTGAATCCATTTTCCATTGCAATGTAGTTAGGGCTCGGGGGCCAATGAGGAGAATGGATTCTTCTCCTCATTGGAATTCTTGGTTGGGTGGAGAGTGTTTCCTCTCCCCCCCCCCCCATTTTTGTGGTGATCAAATGAATCTTTTTGGAGCTCTTATTGGTGATGTGAGTTTTGGAGCTATGTTGGTATCCAAAAGAAATCCTTCCTTGTGATAGAGTCTTCTTGTTATTCCCACTTAAGGTAGAAGATTGTAATATTATATTTGGTTTAAAGGAAATGTTGTATTGTAAGTTGTAATATTATTTGATGAAATATCCTTGAAGAGTGGTAAAAATTCCCTTCTCCTTAAAATTTTGGTATGGAAGAAAAGAATCAAAATGGAATTCATATGTAAAAGTTTAGTTGAAATTTGTATTGTGGGAAGAGGAAGTTTACCTTTATTGTTGTAGTTGTATGTTGAAAAGGGAAAGAAAGAAATGTGTTTATAAAGTTAGTATTGTTGAAATAGAAAAGAAGTTATAAAGGGAAAACAACTTATCTCATGGTAGTTGTTCCTTTTCTCACTAAAGTGTTTAGACCTTATTGAAAAGTTACTAACTTTCATTTCAACAAATTATTAAAAACCTTTTTAAAATTGGTTGTGAGAATAGTTGAAAATTGTAGCTGAAAGAGGAAAGAAATAGTATATTCCATTGTGTTAATTGAAGACATGCAAAGGAAAAATTTAGACTACCTTGTTCATTCCCTTGCATTTTTGGAAGAAAGTTTGTAAATAAAATGGAAATTGACTCTTGTAGATGTAGTTGTTATTATCAAAATAGGAAATGTTTAAATTTAGTAAATTGATACCAAAGAAATGAGTAAGTGAATTTAAACCTTGCAAATTAATAACTTAGACATGTAAAAGTAATTTTTTAATTACCATTTGAGTATCCTTGTAAATTTTTTTTTTGGAAAAACTTAGGTTTGATGGTTATGTTTCTACGGAATAGAACCACCACCCTATGCAGAGCGGTGGTCTTATAACTGCCGCTCAGGCAAGATGGTAGTCTTAGAACCGCCACTCCATAAGGTAGCAGTTCATGGTTTGTCATCCAGGTAGGATGGTAGACAAGGACCTTCGGTTTGCTCTAGGAGGCGGTTCTATCACTTACGATGGAAACTTCCAGTTCTGCATCTATATAAGTTCTAACTTGTAATAACTAAAATTTAAGCATGTAAATTTTACTAAAGACACCTCTAAGAAACAAACAATGGAAACTGGTATAAATAGTAGTTGTATCCACGTAGTCTTACATCAAGTAGCCGGAGCAGAAGATGGCAGGAATGGATGAAAATCTTGTCAAATGCATCCCCCGAGCATTGATTCATTTCATAGCACATGGAAGCCAAACGTCGACAATGTCACGGAAAGAATCTCTGCTATATCTTCACAAAGACCTATAGGAATATTATCATAATATCAAGAATAACATCAATATTCCACCAGAAATTCGAACGACACTCGTTGTAGTATTCGAAAGTTTGAATGTAGGCTTTGGAAATCCTCTAACTCTTCCACCATCTTGAAACAGGGGATGATCACATCTGTCGATGTCATATAATAAACTCATGTGGTCCAACATGACTAGTCATACCAAAAGTTGTAGTAGTTGTCAACTTTGGATAAGATCTATTATTCACCTTTGTAGTACCTCAAACTAGTTGAGAAAATAGTTAGGATTTCCTCTTTTTGTTTCAAAGCATTTTAACGATATTATGGATTTCAAATTTTCTTTATAGCATTGTTAAGATTGCTATCTTTTTCTATTATTTTTTTTATGTGAATATGTTATTTTATGTGAATTTATTATTCGAAATCAAATAAAGTGTTATGTTGAAGTGGTCTTTCAAGGCCATATTCTTTTGTTTTATCTCATTTTGTCCTCCAAGCACATACAAAAGAAATGCCACTAGATCGAAATAAGTAGAAGAGAAATACAGAAGAAAGAATTAAAAAAGAAACATAAGAAATATAGTTTGTTGAAGTGCCACCATTAGATTAGATAAAATCTTAAATCAGTATCAAAGCATGGTTTGGTTTGTAGTTTTGTATTTTAGACCTCTCTAACAGTTGATCATGGAAAAATCTAACTCTCTTCCCATTCCATAATTTTTTAGAATTGACTATGATTATTAGAGCATGAAAATGATGACTCTTTTGATATGAATAGACTTATGGGATGTTGTTGAAATGACTTATTGAGTGCCAAACTATTGGGCTAATGTTCTCGTCAATAACATAGAATCCAAGAGGAAAGCTAAGAAGAAGAACTGACAAGCTTCGTTTCATATTAAGAAAACTCTTTGTAAGAGACTATTTCAGTCTATTTTAGGATCAATGATAACCACGAAAGCTTTGAATACTTACAAGAATCTTACCAAGGGAGCGACCAAGTAAAATTGGTTTCAAATTTATCAAGGAGAAAGTTTATATTTTACATAGATTATAGAAGATATTGTTGAAATACCAACAAAGGGAAACACCCCTAGGTTTTCTTTTAAATATAGAAATCTATTAAATTTTACTCATTTGTGGTATTGAGATTAGTTTAGGAATGTGTTAATGACTCATAAAATAGCTGATACAATAGAACATGGTGTTAGTAATTTTTAGTCTTAGAGTTAGCAGTCCTTCAAGGTTTAGGAAAATGTGATTTTAACTAGTCCTTTAGAAGGTTGGTTATGTTTTCACACTTCATTTAACTTCCAAAAATTTAAGTGATCTGTGTCACCAATTTTTATATATTCTACAGTATTGTCATATAACATTCAAGATAAACTTCGAAGCTTTTACAATCTAGTTGGGGACTCAACTTGAATTGTGAAGTTTGAAGTTTTATATTCTTTGAAATTTGAAGTTTTATGTTCCAAAAAAATATATATAAGGATAATTATACAAGTTTCTAGCTCACCCCTTTCTTAGAGAGACTTCAAAGACCATGTTTTTTTCTTTTTGTTTGAATTATATCAATTCTAGTAACTATGTAGCGGGCATGTGTTCTTATTGTTACAATTTTAAATTGTATATGGAACCTTTTTTTATTTTAGAAGGTATGAAAGTGTTATAAATGGATTGAATATCTTTATCCATTATTATGGCCTCTTTCTTGTGGACTAGAATCTTGTATTCATTTATGTCATTTATATATCATTTTGGATCTTGTATTTCTCTCTCGAATTTGTGATCCTCTTTTACACAATGCCAATATTGTCACCTTTAATATCATATTTGGAGAAGGAAGTTTTAAGTTAATTATTAATGGCATAAAGAATTAATTATTCCCTTTGGGTTGATAATTTCCATCCCACAGAGAATGTAAAGTAAGTTTTCATGTTACACAAAATAGTATTGGATTTTTATGCTCATGCATCTAACATTTTCCTCAACTTTGTATCCTCCTCATTGAATGGCTTCATCAATATCTCATTGTAGGCTTTTTGGTGATGTTCTTCACTAGGATTAAAATGGTGCAATAAATTTGAACTATTTTATGCAACTATCTCTTAATTGGCCAATTAGTATCCAGTCCATATTATTGAAATATATTTTTAATTACCTTCTCCCACAAGGTCTTCACATTGTAAATATTATCCTAACATGTATGTTAATAAAAAGGCTTTATTATTTGTAAAAACATTGTCCAATATAAAGGAATGTAATAAGAAGGTGAAGGGGATATAAATTAGTTTTTTATATAACTAAAAGGGACAGGCTATGTGGGAGGGGAGGAAGAATAAAAGGGAATAAGTGATTGAGAGGTGACTTGGAAAGAGACATTAAAGGAAAAAAATTGAATCATACCAAAAAAAAATCAAGGTAGTTGTCGACTTTAGATAAGATGCAGTATTCACCTTAGATAAGATGTATTTTTCAAGTAGGTAGTTGAGAGTTTAGTTTGTAGTTGATAGTTTAGAAGAAAAAAATATTGAAGAAAGGAATACAAAAGAATCATAAAAATCTAGAGTTATCAAGATTAACCTTTACTTTAAGACTACATAATATTTATATATGGTATATTTCTAGCCAAATCCAAGTCTGAGAGCATCAAATTTAATGTCATTATTTTGAGAATAATCAAAAACCAAATGAAAAAATTAACACTAGTAAAAGAAAAAATATTTTCTAATTCAAATATGAGCTAGAGAGAACACGTTTCATGTTTGAACAAAAAATGTCAGTTAATTTAACAATCAATTCATTGGTCAAAAAGGTTTTATATTTTATCAGTCTTTAGAAGGAAGAAAGGAAACATATTCTACTATGTATAATCACTACAGAAAAAAATAAGAAATAAAATATTCACATGCTATATTGAAAGAGAATTTGGAATAGTTGTGGCACACATCTATGTGGTTATAGAGGAGGTGTAAGCCTTATTTGATGTTCCATAATATGCAACATCATTTCACACTTCTATTTAAATTTCCAAGATTGAAATGTTTGGTGTTTCTAAGTTATATATTCTATAGTATTGGCATATAACATTGGAGATAAACTATAAAACTTCTATAATCTAGTTTGGGATTTAACTTCAATTTTTAGGGTGTATATTCTTTGAAGTTTTAAGCTTGATATTCAACCAAAAAAAAATTATACAAGCTTCTAGCTCACTCCTTCCTAGAGATACTTCGAAAACCATGTGGTTTGTTTTTTTTTTAATTATTACCATGTAGTATATAGTGTGCATGTGTTATAATTATTACAATGTTACACTTTATATGGAACACATTTTTATTTTAAAACGTATCAAAGTATTAGAAATGGATTGAATATTTATATCCACTTTTATGACCTCTTTTATTTGGAATAGAATATTGTCTTCATTTATGTCATTTATAATTTTGGATCTTATATTTCTCTCTCCTATTTGTTAGCTTCTTTTACATAATACCAATGTTGTTTGTTTTTATATCATGTTTGGAGGAGGATGTTAATTATTAATGACATCAATATTTAATTATTCCCTTTGGTTTGTTAATTTCCATCTCACAGAGTATGTAAAGTAAGTTTCCATATTAGATTAAAAAAATATTGAATTCTAATGCATGTGCATGTAACATTTTCCTGGACTTGGTATCCTCCTTGATGAGTAACATTGTCCATATATCATTTTAGGTTTGTTCATGATGTTCTTAGCTATGATTCAAATGGATTAATAAATTTGAAATATTTTATGCAGCTATTTATTAAAAGGACAAGTAGTATCCAATCCATACTATTGAAATATATTTGTAATTACCTTATCCCACAAGGAGTTTGCATTTTAAATATTATCCTAACATGTATGTTAATAAAGAGGATTTATTATTTGTAAAATATTAAGGCAATATAAAGGCATGTAAAAAGGTGGTGAATGGAATTTAAAATAATGTGTTATCTAAAAATAAAGGTGTTAGGATATGTGGGAGGGGAGGAGGAAAAATAAAAGCGAACAATTGATTCAGAGGTGACTTGGAAAGATGCATTAAAGGGAAAAAACTCAAATCATACACAACAAAATTCTTCCACATATTATTTTTTAGTTCTCTTTAATACTAGGCTATCTAGATCTCAAACACATGGAGACCATAAACTTCGCTATTGACCATAAGTTTACCTCACCATTGATATGAGATAAGTGTCCATAATTGGCACTATCAATCACAACATCTTTAAGCTTAATTTTTTTGACCTATGTTTTACTGCATCCCAATATTAGACATGTTTCCAAGATTAGTGTCACCTCTGTCCATATAATTTCAAATAATTTTTCTTCAAAACTATGTTGACTACAATTTATGGAAAATGGAGAGGATCGATGGCATCATTAACCACATTCCTTTTCGGTTTTTAAAACTTGTGCATGTAAATTTATTAGCTTTTTTGTATGTCATTATTAGAAACATGTCAAACATGAGTGTAACATTGTCTTTAACAATTTTAGAATTGGATTTCCATGTAAAAAAAAATAAGACTCTTTGTTATTCTAATGGAAGACAGTTTATATCCATTTGTGAAATTATGCATGGCATAGCCTTAGAAATTTTGATCCTCGTGCAATAGTCAACACTTCATAATGTTGACAATAGGAATTTACTAAAGATCTATGTATTACAATCTAGAAGGATTTAAATTTTTTATTAGCTTATTAAAAATTATAAACTCTCATATTCATGACTTACTTATCATGGACACTTGTCCATAATATATGTTTGGCAGACCCGCAAGCCTTTATGTTTTTTTATTCTTGTGCAAAGCTCAAAATTCATTGTGTCTAAGATAAGCCAATGTATAACACATTTCAAAATTAGGTGAAACGTAAAACCATGAGAAAGTTTGATATTTTTATTAAACTTTACATCTTCATTATGTTCAAAGGTCAAATATTCTTAGCATCAACTGAATATTTTATAACTCAAATTTATCACATTCAACATAAAAGAGATAGAAATAATAATTGACGTAAAAATTTCATAGAATTACAAGTATATGTAGTATATGGTAATATGAGACATTTTTTCTAATAAGAATGGTGTATCAGGAGGGGGTATTAATAATATACTATTAATAATTGTAGATTTAAAGAGCGGTATTATTAGTATCCTATAAAATAACGTGATATGAAAAAAAATTACTTAGTGAATCCCCTTGTGCATTCTCTATTATGTCGTACAACAAAATAATGTGTCATTTAGTTTGTTTAGTTGGTATCTTGCAAGATAGTGCAAAGGTTTTTCTATTGCATGGGTGAAATTGTTTGTAAGCGTATTGTATATTATTTAAATATTTTATCCATCACATCGTTAGAAAGAATATCTACACAATAATCTATTTTAGTTGGCTAACGATTTTCCTCATAATATGTAAGTTCTCACATATATTGATCATATGGGAGTCAAATTATATTGGATATTCTAAATTTATATGTGAAAATAAACCGCTATTATATTTTTATTTCATGGAATCCTTAGCCCTGTTTTTGTTTCCTCCTTCATCAAACTTAACACCTACTAACTTTTGTTTTTATGTAACAAACTCGAACAATTTTTTCTTTACTACTTCTTTGACATAATTTTCCTTTAATTATTATTTTTTGTAACCTTTACTGCATAGTTTCTCTTCCTTTCCATTATGCATTTGATTTGATATTGCATGGATTTAATCTTTTCTTTTCTTGTAAGGTCTTCTTCCTTTCTTTATTAATCTTCATCATTTCTCTCTTCTTACTATTTATGAACCTCGATGAATATATTATTTTTATATCCTTTTTGATTTTTCTATACATATATTTCCACATGGTGCTATGACCAAAATGTAGCTTCAAAAACATCATTATTTTATTTTTCGTGCAATGCAACCAACCTTAACACATACTTGTTACTTTGTAAATATCCTGAACTTGAAGCAAATAAATATTCTTTGTTATTATTTAATCATGAATTATAACTTACTAAATAAGATAACAAATCCCAAATCAAGATTCCAAACAAACTCTAATTATCTTTGACTAAATCTACTCTAGGTAGCAAAATTTACTATTTTTAGGAGTTTACTGGAACTTACTATTCTTAGTAAGTTTGCATGATTATTCATATGGGAACAAAAAATTACACACATCTTATACATGCCTAAATAAGATTAATTTTACACTTTTGAACCTGATATGCATTCAAGAGACTAAAATTAACTAATGCCCTAAAAAGGGGAAAAACTTAATTACAGCTTAAATCCTAATTTTTAGCCCCTAGATGGCAGATTTCGGGCCCGAAAGTGTGCCGAAAATAGATCCAACTAGTGGTGGGGGTTGACTTGTGCATTCGTCTCATTGAAACAAGTGGTTTAAAAAAATGGACTCAAACAGAAACCCGGATCAAAAGATATGACCATTTCAAGTTTCTGCTAAAAATAGTGCATCAATATGAGTATTTTAGGAATCTATATAACTTACAAGAGTAGATTTTAGAGTGATATTTTATTTTCTTTAATTGTAGAGATCTAATCATTAGAAATAAATAGTGAAGAAGACCCTTATATCACTATGAATGGAGCAATCTAAATAAAATCATATTATTTTATATAATAATTGATTTATGAAAACCATGATACTTTTCTAGAAGCTAACAATGAATGTAAAATGTGACTTGAAGACCATGTTTTCCCAATTTTGACATCTAAATAATGGTTTCCGTATAAAATTTTATGGAGCTCTTTAAATAACTCATGTCCTTCCTTGAAAGTCTAATGTGGTAAGAACACCTTGGACAAAATTAAATGACATAGGGTATTTTGATAGGGTTATCTTATCCCTCTATTATTAGTAGGACCTTACATAGAAAATATTTATTCTAAACCAACACACTAAGTATAATACAATTGCAAAAATAGTGTAATGTATTATAATTATTAAATCCTTACCGATTTCAATGAAGTAATCTATTTAAGTAATAATTGTTAGATACTCTTCTTTGAAAAATTTAATGTTGCTTTAAATGAAAACAACTATTTTTTGGCATGGAGATGCTTTCGTATCATGCAAAAGGACAATTCATTCTTCACTTGATTGCTTTCTTTTTTGCTATCTTAATTATATTTATACACCTATATATTTATGGACTTCTCAAATTCAAATTACATAGTGCTCCCATGCGGTGGGGGGAGGGGGCTGGGGGTAAACCACAACAAATTTACAGGTATGGATGGTCCCATGTATTTTTATTTTTGCAAACTACATAAAATAGAATCTTCACCTGAAAAGGTGGAGCAACGACTTCATAGGAGGGTCAAGTTTAATGGCTCTAATGGGTGGGTGAGGGGGGCATGTAAATTTTTTTCGTCCAATCCATTTTTTGGCCACCTATCAACCAAGTAGTGTCTCAAGACTATTTCCTATGGCAAAATTCTTACTTCCAAAATTTTTACCTCCAAATCATTCCTTACACATTCTGGCTCTATAGAAAATATTAAGAATACATGGGCCTGCAGGGCTACTAAATTTTCCTAAAAATTAGATGTTGAACCTATTAAAAATATATTTCCTTGCCCCTTGCATGGGACCAGAGCCTTAGAATTTTATTAACATACATGCGTATTATATTATAGGATAAATACTAACAAAAAAAGGTACATAATTTTAAAAGACATAAAACACTAAATAAAAAGCCATAGTTCATGTATTTTTGACTTAACCAAAATAATTATTTAAACCAAAAATAAATAAAATGAAATTTAAAAAATAAGATCTTTTAAAAAAATAAAACACAAAGAAAACAAAACATAAAGTAAACCAATAATCAACAAATTTATGGTAGAATTTTCCTAGGTGTTTTAAAAAGTAAAGGATCAATAAGATTGCAACATGATTCCTAGCAGTCAATGAGCTATCATAAAACATAGAATATACGCTAATATGATTTTTAATCATTTAAAGAAATAAAAAAGTAAGCATATTATAAAGAAAAAGAAAAAGAAATAGAATGAAATTGAAATTGCATGGAAAATATCACCCTAAAGTTTGGATGTAGAATGAAGCTAAGCAATTACATAGTAACACATGCATAATTAACAGTGCTTCTGAACATTTTTCTTTTGTCTCATTAATTTTTTTGATTATTTAGCTTTTGTCTCATTACTTTGTGTTTTCTCATTTTCCTTCAATTTAGATTTTGGTGATGTCTTCTCGTTTTGGGTAAGACGGTGGAACTATCATTTTAAAAAATTATCACTTGAAAGTATCAATAAAAATTGAAATCCAATAATAGTAATGTATGATTTGTCTATATAAAATTCATTTGCAATTCAAAAAATTTAGGCCACAAAAAAATCAAGAATTTTCATTCGTCGAAATTGTCTCGTCCTTGTCCCAAAGGCTATCATCACCATGAAATTATTAATAAATGAATAATAGGAAAATAAGGGTGGATATATATATGCCATGCATGATCTTCCGATTAACATGTGTTTGATTTAATAGCTATTGTGAAAACATAATGGAAATAATCCAGAGAATGGATAAAGGTCTATATAATGCTATTATTGTTCAACAGAATTGTGAGTCGGTCCACAATTTAGTAAGGGATAGTCAACACAATCTGAAAAAGCTCATGTGAAATGAAGACACAACTCTCAATTTGGTAGGTAGCATATGAAATTTTGGCATTTTTGAATTATTTTCTCTCTCTCAAATCCTAGATGTTGTTAACCATGAATGTTCAGGGAGAGACTCTCCTTCAAAAAGTTGTAGCTGCTTGACATGCAGAGGTGCTAAAAATATTTGTAAGTCTCATAGTGCCCACCTTTTCTTACCATAGTTTCTTTTCTGACTTATTACTTCTATGGATGATGGACGTGGAATTTTTCAATATTTGATTACTATATGTTTTATTATGGTTCATATAACGAAACTTATGTGATTTGTGTGCATAGTGCCAAGATAGTTTGGTGGTTATTTCTTATCTCTTACATGTCATGATATTGCATATCAACATATTACATTATAGTTGACTTCATTTACATATGATGGATTTACTTATGGTTTCATGATATACTTGGTTATCAGTTAAAATGATAATGACTAATTAGATGTTGCCATGTGTTACTTAGATGGTTAATTTATTTTGAACTAGTATGGATGTGTATGTTAGCATTAGTCACTTCATACTAAAACGGTTTGGTATTGTTAGTGTGATTTATCCATGTATCAATTCTTTAGATTGTTTGAATTATATACCTTATTGGGAAGATATGTTTAATGTTTGTAATGAGTGTGCAAATTACAGGGCACATGAGAACGTGGGTTTCAAGGCTACACTTTGTGTTCGTACAAGCAACCGATTTATCCGAGTCCTATCCATGTTCATTGTGTGAAACCTTAATTTATTATTTCATGTTGTATTCAAGCACCATGGGTGACCCATACTTGTAAAATTATTTTAATTGTGTTTATTTAGTTGTATTGAGCTCATTTAGTGCTACTTTATTTACTTGTAAAATTTTACTTGTAATGGTTTTTGTTAGTGTTACTTAAGTGGGTTATTAGAAGTATAGGACCACCTAAGGGCCACTTGGGTAGGCCCAACCACCTCAAATCTTGTGTCATTCATCCCAAACTCGGATTACAGCTAAGAGTTAAACAATTTTGGTGATTAGTTTTCATGTTGGGAACTTCCTTATCATGGAAAAGGACCCCTTTGACCCTACCTATGGGTAGGGGGTCTATTTTCAAGGCCACATGGGAGTTTCCCTCCCATTTGACTCCTTGCACATCACTTTCCTCTAAGTGATCTCATTTTTTTTTATATTAAAAGTTGTAGAGGTTTGGTTTTAATCACATTTTCAGTAATTTCGATTTTACCTCAAAAAAGAGAGTTTTTTTATTCTTGTTTTTATTTTTGAAATCTTTTTGTGGGGAGAAGATAAGGGTGACACATATCACCCTCCCATTTGGCGGATTTATTTATTGGTCTTCTTTTAGAATTCCGTCATGGAGAGGAATTCAGACTCTTTGGTCAATTTTATATTTTTGGAGTGTTGGATATTTTGTTCTTGTGGAGCTTGTAGCTGGATTAAGGATATGCTTGGATTTTTTTATAGAGATTGTTTGAGGTAGGCCTCATTTTTCTTTTTCTATGTATTTTATTATGACAAATGGCTTTAGTTATGCATTAAAAATGGTGTTTTGTTTCAATCATTGTTATATTTTAATTATATGTGTGTATGTGGATTTTAGTTATACTTCTTTTCTCCACCTATCATGCTTGTGATGGATTCTAGAGTTTTGGGGAAGAGGGAGGAATACCATCTCACCACCTGGATCGATGGACAAGCCATGATGAATCTCTTTATTCCTCCTCTCATATGGTTTGTTGTCAGGAAAGATGTTCATATGGTTTGAACTTCTTTCCCCATCCGTGGCAAGTAAACCATAATACTTTTAAAAAATTTCCAATGAGGAGGCTAAACACATCTATTAAAGAGATAAGTAGGTTTCATGGAGCTTTACTTGTGTAACCTATGGTTGGATTCCCAACTTGGTTGTTAATGGTTTCTTACCACTCTTTTTGATCTTGGGGGAAAGCACGAAGATTCTCCATTATGTATGGTTTGAATTTTGTTTTAGTTTTTGTGTGAAAGTGTGCTTGTATGTTTTTTTCCCTTCCCTATTAACTTCTACAAAACTGAGGCATGTATTCTCTCTCTCCCATGGGCTTGGAGGGAGGCTAGCATGTCCTCTATTATTTTGAGTTGACATGTAATGATGCCAATAGGTTGGGAGGTAACCAAGTCATTTATCCTTTTTTTATGAAGATAATTTTTTCTTAAAGACCATGCAACTTTTTCTTGAAGATTGATGAATAATAAATAGAGACTTGTCATGTTACTTTCCCTAATTTGGGGAAATATTTAACGCTTGGATTTTACCTGGTTTTTGTAAATATTGTTGTAAACCCTCCTTGTATTCTCCCATCTTGGGATTTGACTGTATCTTGAGGAGACGAGTGTCGTAAAAAGTGTTGTGTCCCCTTAAATATTGAAAATAGTCTTGTAAATCCTTGTAGTGTAACATCTCGGTGGATTTTAAACTTGTCCCACATTATGTGTCAAACTCATGCTTTAAATCGTATTATATTTTGTAGCTTTTAAATGTAAAGGTTCAATGGGACTTGTATTTTAAAGGAAATAGAAGATATGATTAAGTTGGGAAAATATGGGTATCTTGTATCTTACTTTGGTTAAGAGATATTAGATGTTTTAAGTTATACCATACATTTTTGTTTGTAATAATAATTTTCCCTTCCTTTATACTAAGTGAAATGTGTGGAAATAGGGTGCACTATAGTGGTTACCTTTTCATATAGGTTTGCATACTTTCTTTAGAGAAAAGAGATATCTTCTTAGTATTCTCCTTCAAAACACCTCTTGGATGACCACATTGGAGCAAAAATTATGCTAACATGATGGGTGGGGAATGATTATGTAGTTCCCACTTCCCTTCATAACCTTTTTTGTTATTGATTATGTTATTGTTGACTATACTTATGGACATTAATGTAGATTTTGAGATGGTATGATGTTAGACATTAGAGAGCATGGACTGAGGTTGATTTTGATTCATATATGATGCATGTGGATTATTGGAGACATTTTATATTGATGTTGATATGATGATTGACATGGTTATATCTATATATGTGTTTTGGACATGTATTTTTTGTCATATTGAGTAGACCCAGATAATTGCACTAATTATATAATCCTATGGTTATTGATGGAATTATAAATGATGTCGTTGCTTGCTTGATGATGTTTTGATTTATATATAGATGACATTGGAGTTATATTGTATATTTTTTTTGGATGATTTGATAAAGCCACAAGGATGAGGGAGGTATTTGTGTTTTGTAGGTAAACATGTCACAACAAACATTGGGGGATTTGAGACAAACCACATTGGAATCCTAGATGAATTCATCAAGGGTCACCATGACAACGTGTATTTGTTATTTGTGTATGTTTGTATTGTTGTTAGGGGTTCCCATGGGGGGGATCACCTTCAAATGTGACCAAGGGGTTATGTGTATCCTTTTATTTAGTTCCTTTGTTTAATTTTATTGTGTTTTTATTTAGTGATGTATGTTCCCATTTTATTATTTATTTAAATTGGTTTCAAGTTTAGTGAGCAATAATGTTGTTAAATTAATTATAAATGGGTCAAAAGAATGTGTTTATTAGATTTTATGGCTCTTGGATTATTTGTTGTAAGAGATGTGTAAGTACCCTTGGGTTTGAAACACTCCACCTTCCTTTTGAAATTTGGATATGTCCTTAGGGACTGATTTTGGATGCTCATGGAACAGGTTAAAATTGTCCCACACCTCTTAAATTGTTACAACATCCCTACTTATGGGTTGGAGGGTCAAAATTAGCTCTTATTATGTATTTTGGGAAGACAAGTTGTAAGTTTGATCTGCACTTTATTACATGTAATTAATTTTATTCCTTAAGTGGTGTGGGCTTGGACTGTGTGTTTAAGTAAAATGTCATTTTATTAACCCACTTATTAATTATATTTTGCAGTTTGAAGTTGAATTGTGAGGTGGAGTTGAGGATGAGTGATGTGGCATCCTACATGGAGCCACCTAATCCTCCTCTCTCCCTTTTCTATTTATTGGAATCCTTTTGCTGTTTTGGGGGTTACTTCATTTTGGTTTGGTGCTCTTGCAACTTTGGGGAGAGTGAGAGAGTTTTTGATTCTTATGGACTGTTGGAGCTTTTGGATTGTTTGAATTTATAGAAGCTTTTTGTTGAACTTTTGGATCAAGCTCCATCATGGAGAGATAGTATTTTGACTCTTTAAATTGTTTCTTCTTTTATTTATGCATATGTGAATGTTGTTGACTATTTGGTATGTTTTTTGGGTGGTTGGGAAGTTTTCCTAAGTGTGGTGTAGGCGGAGACTATGGGTATCTTCTTGTGGGGAGGCATAAGGGTTATTTTGTGGAGGGAGCTTTGGATGGGTATCCACCTTGGATAATAAATAGCTTGCATTTCTTACTTCATTATGGGGTGCCATAAGAGGAGGGAGGCATAAGAGAATGGGATGTATAAGGGGTACTTTGGGGAGGCATTAGAGTATGTAGGGGATTTGAGATTATATGTGTGTGTGTATATATATATATATATATATATATATATATATATTTGAGATGATATGTATATATATATATATATATATATATATATATATATATATAAAGGTTTTAAGGTAGAAACCCATTTCTCCATTCGCGAGGTATAAGCAGGTTGCCCCATAGATCTTTCTCCTTTGAATTTTGCATGATGAAGCCTGTGTATTTTGTTGTTGTTCTTTCGGTGGTAGTAAATGCAATTTTTGGACTGTGATATGATTGTGAAATCTGTTTTGTGTTGTGGAAGCTTGTTTGTTGCCATGAGTTGAATCTATTTCCTATTGTAATGTGGTTGGGGCTTGGGGGCCAATGAGGAGAATGGCTTCTCATCTTCATTGGAATTATTGGTTGGGTGGAGATCGTTTCCTCTCCCTCTATTTGTTGTGACCAAATGAAACATGGCAGATCTCTTGTTACTATTCTTGGAGATGTGCACGAAGACAAATGTTGCAATTCTCCTAGGGTCCCTTATTGTAAAATGTTTTCCTGCTGTGATGTGGATGACATTGTAATATCATTTTTTGGTAAAAAGGGATGTTCTATTTTGGATATGAAAGTTGTATTTACATGTGAGAAGGAATGAGAAGGTTTTAGTTTGTATATTTTGGCATATGGAGAATAAATTAAAAAAGGGAAGTATTTCATTTAATTTAATGTTGATTTAACTTCCATTAAATGGTGTTACTCTTGTCTAAAAATTGTTGTAAATATATTGTAAATTCTCTATTGAAGGCTGGAAATTCCTATGTTAAAATTATTGCATTCCTATGTATTATTTGATTGGCATGTTTTAAAAATAGAATCACTTTCTTTCTTTTCACGTATTGAATGAGGCAAAGTTTAAAATTTCAAATTAGATTGGAACGAACTTAAAAATTTAGAGAATGGTAAATGAAAATAGATCAAACTGAGTTTAAATATGTTTTACATTGGGATTCTCTGTAAAACCTGCAAATCAATATCAAAAAAAAAAATAGAGTACCCTACAACATTGAAAGACAAGATAAAATATTATAACAAACTAAGGATGATCAAAAGACATTCCAAAATAGTTTGTATTGCCCTTGCAATTTACATGATTCATCTCTAATCAGACAAGAGGAAATATAGTGCAACTCATAGAAAAGAGAAGGAAATTCGTATTGAATCTAAACCATCCATATTTTATCTTTACAATACATTTGAAATATTTCAAGTACAACTCTCCATGTCTGTTTGGCATGTTGAAGAAGAAAGAATGGTAGATCGAATCAATTATGGCAGTTAAAAAAGTTTAATTCACATGTTAATGTCAATAAAGACGTTTTTGTAAAATTCACCAACTTAAGGTTGTCACAAA
The DNA here is from genome assembly GCA_019776745.2 of Taxus chinensis. Lineage (NCBI taxonomy): Eukaryota > Viridiplantae > Streptophyta > Pinopsida > Cupressales > Taxaceae > Taxus > Taxus chinensis. The sequence goes on along the minus strand of CM034153.1, from coordinate 66,980,375 downwards.
TGAGATTTTATTCTCCCTGAACAAAAAGGAATTCATTCCCTTTCCAAAAATTCCTCATTTTCTCAAATCTGAGCTTCCAATCGAAAGTTATGGCCATCTGATGTTTTTTACTTTGTTTGGTTTCAAACCAAAAAATTAATTACTTTTTCTAAGTTTCCTCCGCAGCCCCGCACCCCCGCCACGTAACTTTTGGAAAATACTTCCTTGGGTTCGCGGGCCAATACCTTCTACTTTTTCTTCTTCAAAAAAAATGGGGCAAAATATTAAGTTTCCCCGCCTGTCAATGTCGGTCTAAGACGTGGCATCCTTAGGCATCGGGGGAGGGGCGAAGTTTATTTTAACCTTGAAGTTTTTCAACTCAAAAATATGAAAGTCCTAACTTTCCCCATCGGTCCACCTTCCCACTTGAAAATTTTTGGCATGACATGTGGCGTCGCTAGGCTTCGACGGAGGCGTGACTCACTTAAAATTTTTTTGCCTTTTCAACAAAAAGGCTAGAAATTCTAAGTGCCTCTAGTCACCAAATTTTCCACATTGGCTCAAATTTTTGGACACGAGTCCCTTGCGGCTTGGGAAAATTTTCTTCCCCAGGCCCACAGGCCCGCCTTTGTGGAAAATTTCTTCCTCGGGCCCGCAGACCCACCTTTGGGGAAAAATTTCTTCCCCTAGCCTGCAAACCCACCTTTAATGAATAATTTCTTCCCCAGGCCCGCTTTTGTGGAAAATTTTCTTCCCCAAGCCTGCAGGCCCACTTTTGGGAAAATTTTCCTCCCCAAGCCCGTCGGCCTGTAACTTTAGAAATATGAACAGCTAGGAGGACTTCTTTATATCACTAGAAAGGGGAAGAAATTTCCTATCTAGTGGAGATATTTTCAGGAAACATTAAGTGAATTAAATGTGTGAAAAATCATGTTGAAGTACAAGATGAGCCTGAGACTGAGTAAGTGGGAATTTCTCCCTTTCTAACTTATATGCTAATTTCTAATGCTTGAGTTAACCTTTTAGGGGGTCACGTTATGGGGTAAGTGAATTTTTTTCTAACCTCATGTTAATGTTAACCTTGATTATTATTTAGACTTGGAGGAATTAAATACCTTGGGTATTTATTTGTTTTTGGGCACTTTAAACCTTCTAAAATTTACTAGAGAACATTTAATCTTATAGTTAATTTAATCATTCATTAAATTAACACCTAAAGGGAAATGTTAAACTATACTTGGTTTAGTTACACTCATTAACTTGTATGTGGTCCTCAATATTTGTTATAACGGAAAATTTTATTCTATCTAATATATTTTTCCTTGATATTTTTTATTGTCACAATTTTTGCTAACATGCATGTTTGTAGTCACACTTTAAACAAAAAAAAATTATTCCATAAATTTTTCCTATCTAAACCTAGGTTGTTTTTAGGTCTCGAGTCGGAGTTTTAGCGGGTGTTACAAATTACAAACTTGGAATAATAAATTCGTGGAAATAAAGCAACCGGTGTTGATTAGAACACAAATTTTGACCACTTAATTGGTTTATAAACAATGGGTAAAAGTTAAGAAAAGTCACTCCTAAACTAATGCGCAAAATGACTATGTGACTTTCATAACATAGATCATTTAGGATGGTCATGTTCTCTAGTTACATGGAAAGTCATAACAATATTTAAACCCAATTTATAATAGCATTTAATCATTTAGTTGAATGCATTTTGAACCAATTTTATCACATTTTTTGATGGGACAGTAGCTTGAATCTAATAAATTTCATTTCGAATTGGGCCCATGCTTTAGGGACCCTTAGTAGAAAATTGAAATTTTCAACTTCTAATCTTTATTATTTATACATGTCAATTGGTCACAACAATTATTTTTGTCAAAATAGATTTCGGAGCTTGTTTTTCAAGTGTGTTTAGGAGGCCTCTAGTCATTCTAGCTCAAAACATAAACTAGTCAATCACAATAAGTAGCTTTGGAAATGACATCATAACTAGATTTCTGGTTATCAGAATTACATCTTGTAACTTGCATTGGATTCCCAATATGTAGGAAAATTTATGAGAGCTGATTGAATGTATTTTCAAGTTATGAATGTCTATTTTTGAGCCTCATTTCGTAGCAAGTTTTACTAAAAATATTCTGAAATAAAATAGGAAAAAATTTAATAGTTGGCTCCGAGAAGGTTCTTCCAATTTGATAATAATTCTCTAGTTTTGGGAGTTGCATGTATTTTTTGATTACCTATATAATATACAATTGGTTATATGTGTTTATTTTACCATTTGAGTATTGGGTACTAGTTTGGTAGGCCATTTTTCTAGCCACTTTAGCTAGATCATAAAACATGGGAAACTAGATATTCTGATCCGTTTGATGTCTTAAGACTTGACCTTCAAGTGTGAAATATTTTTTAATATAATTATTGTGTTGTGTTACATGTTTTCTAGGTTTAATTCTAAGACCTAAACAAATTAATTTCTAAAAGGCATTTTGGGTACTAACTGTTTGGGTATAGTTTTGTCACTTTGGACACTGTAGGCGGTCATGGTTGTTTCTCAAATAATTTTTGTTCGGATATATGCATGTATAATTTTTTCCTTGGTCTAAAAAAGATGTATAAGGGATTTGGTTAGCTGGTTCCTCTTTAAATGATCCACTATTCCTTAGGAAACTTAACTGCAATGTTTGGGGCACCACATTTAAACCTAAAAAACATTTTTTGGTATGGACGTAAAGTAAATAATTGTACCTTTCATAGAACCACCTAATGAAAAAATAATTGTCCTCCACGTCTTAAAAATAGTTATTGTGAATAAGAATAATTTCTAGTCCTCGTGTATATAGTACTAATCATTTTTTTTTAACTCTCTTTATATGAAAAGTTGCCAAGAAACATTATAAACTTACTTATCCTTTCGAAAGTGTATTCTAAATGTAGCATACTCGGATGAATTTTTTTGCTAATGTAAAAAACCTCTAGCTTGTCTCTTAACAATATATGATAAGGGGAAAGAAATTCCTACTATCTCTTTTTATACGACGGCCTTATACGAAGTGATATTTCATATTCTTCTAAGTAAACTAAGTAGCCCTTGATATATTGGAAACTGACTCTAGTTTATACAACTTAAAATTCTTATCAAATCCATCAACATAACTTTTAGATTAGCTTGAGTAATGTTCAAATTATTTTAACCCTCCTTAAGCTCAACAAGCCCATTTTCATACTATTATCCTTTATTAAGTGTTTTCACAATGTAACTTGATTATATCATTTCACCTTAGAGATACACTTGTAATAATAAAACTCCTCAAATTGATTAAAATGTTCATAAGTAGTTGCATTTATGACACTAAGATTTATCTATATAGATCATGTAATTACCATCTCTCTCTAACCTTATCTTGCGGATCTAGAAGAACATTGATTATGTAATAAAATAACAACAATCTCTCATTCTCTTTCTCTTGGCAAAAATAAAATAAAATAAATTAGTGTCAATTCCTCTCTTGGTTGGGCATTATGGTGTACCAACAATGTTGTTGACAATGAAATTAGTAGTAATATGGTGCAATATTGGTGAATATGTGTGTGTGTGTGTGTGTGTGTGTGTATAAACGCACAAATGTGCAGTTATACCTTATAAACAACAATAAAGCAATGTAATTATATGTAAATGGGAATACTCATCGAATATATATTTAAAAAACCTTGGTTAACCAACAATGTTATCATTTGTTACCCCTTAAAAAGATAAAATTGAGGAGATCATAAACTATTGATTCAGATGTAATAAGTAATGTTTGTTAATCTTAATTATGTGATATTTATATAATATGAACTACACTCTAAATATTTGGTGTTATGTAATTAACTTAGGCATTGTAATGTCATTCCTAAGTTCTGATAAGAAATTAATCTAGATAATTAAGGGTGACAATGGTCTCACAAATTAGATATGGCTTAGGCTATTTGACTCTTAGAATACCCTTTTGTACTATGTTTTTAGCATTATAAAACTCTTAATAATTAATTTTAAGATAGATTATGTAAAACCTTATTATAAGGACTATGAATAACGATTATCTATTCCTTCCACCTACCTTGGGTGAAAACGTCCTTGGATATTCCTTCCTTACACTAATTAAGTAATGTAAATTTTGAGTAGATTACAAATCTATGATGTATTGGGGTACTATTGAAATCATGGCCCCATTATTTCACCATTTTATAGGGTGGAAAAAGTTAAGAAATATAATTAACCCTCTAATTAAGAACTATATATATACATATATATGTATGTATGTATGTATGTATATATATGTATGTATGTATGTATATATATGTATGTATATTATATATACATACATACACTACATATATATTATATCTATAGATATTACTATATATAAATAATACATACATACATATATACATATAACAATACGTACATATATAATATGTATATACGTATACATATACAATATATATATATGTATCATGTATATGTTTATAGATGTATATATATTCTATATATCCGCATCATATACATACTAATATACAATATATATATATCGATGTATATAATATATAGTTATAGATATATATATATATGTATATCATATGACGGTATATGTTATGTTGTGTTGTGTGTCGGTGTGTGTATTATATATATACTATATATACATAGATATATACATTACATACATGCCATAATACATATGTATATATATAATGTTAAATGTTATTATTTAATATATATCTATATATATACATATCTAGACTATACTCTATATATATATATATGTATATATTATTTATATATATATATATGTATACTATACTATATATATATTATGTATATACATTATATAGTATATTATATATTTCTATCTCTCTCTATATATATAGCGTATTACTCATCTCTCTAATCTATTTCTTCTTGCAAACCTACATGATGAATTGTGACCAAAATAATTGTTGAGTAAAAGCCAAGAAAAATTCCATACTTGAGAAGCGTCAAGTTATACCTTCGCTTAAGGGAAAATGCATGTTGATCTCTTATACACTAGAGAAAGGTATAAATGGAAAAGTTGTTGTATTCCAACCAAATTATAATTGCCTAGTATAGATTAATGGTTCGCGAAATATTCTTTTTGAATGCATTTTGTTTCGTCTCACTCAATCATGTTTTCTCTTGATTATAGTAATTAAGAAACAATAAAATTTAAGAATTTTTTTTCATGTCTTATTGAATTGAAAATTCATTTTTTATTGATTTCATTAATTAAATGTGGCTTTGTGAGGATGTAGAAAATGCAAACAATTTTTTCTTTTTGTCATGGTGAAATTTTTTGTAAAAATTATAAACAATAATAAATTAAACTATCCCTTATGAGTTTTTTGAAGAAAATTTTTAACCAAAATTTAGATGTCCTATAAAAAGGTGCATTTTATAACTAAACTAGAGAATCAATCCTAACTCGATGATTGGATATATATATATATATATATATATATATATATATATATATATATATATATATATATATATATATATAATCCACAATTTATTGGTACTATCATTATGTGAACGTTAAAAATAATTTTCAAATCAAACCATCACCCTTAATTATGCCTGGTATTATGTAAATCTTCATCCTTAACTCCTTTATGAATAACCTAGAGGTTAGGACCTAATTGGAGAGTCTTATAAAAAATTGTCCAAATGTTAATGATAATGGTAAGCTAGAAGGTGAAACCCCACATAAACATGGAAAATTTTCTCTATTCTTGTGTGATATTTGTTGCACCTTGGATGGTTTCCATGAGTAGGCTCATACACATCATTTTTTATAACTTGTTAACACTCTTTGAAACGACCATTATGTTCCTTTGGCTCACCCGTCAATATTTTCATTTGATTGTGGGCCTTATGATCTAATTATGTGGACCCTTGTAGGAAAGTTAAATGATGATACAAATGAATCCTTTGGAGGCTATAATATTTCCTTGATTAATATTCTCCTATTTGATATATAATTGACTTGGAACTATGTTATATTTGATGAGACATGTTTGTTAACAAAAAAAACAAAAATAATAGTAATAATAATAATATAGTTCACTTAAAGTGAACTTGATGTTGGACATAGAATACATGTGACCATTTAGAGGTTGTAGACAATGATGTTGATAACAATTTACTTGGAAACTACAACTTTCATTAATTAAATCAATCTAAGTGAGATAAAAACTTAGTACTTGCCCATGTTGTAATTGATGGGACATACTTGTTGTGACTAACAACCACATGATACGACATGATACTGTGTGAAGTCAAATCCCTATCTCTTCCAATGAATTCCAGGAGGAAGTTAAATTTTAAGAGAGGGGGATGTGGTGTGCACCTTTTCTTACCAGAATTTCTTTGTTGAATCATTACTTCTATGGTTAATGGACATGTAATTTAGCGTTATTTGATTACTATATGTTTTATTATGGTTCATTTGATAAAAATTATGTGATTTGGGTGCGTAGCACCAAGATAATTTTGTGGTTATTTCTTACTTCTTGCATGTCATGATATTGGATATCAACATATTACATTATTGTTGACTTCATTAACATATGATGAATTTACTTATGATTTCTTCATATACTTGGTCATCATTTGGAATGATAACAAATAATTGGATGTTGTCATGTGTTACTTAGATGGTTAATTTATTTTGATCTTGCATGGATGTATATGTTAGCATTAGTCATTTCATATTGACATGGTATGGTATAGTTAGCATTGTTTATCTTTGTATGAATTATTTAGATTGTTTAAATTATATACTTTATTGGGAAGACCTGTTTAACGTTTGCAATGAGTGTGCAAATTACAAGGCACAAGACAACATGGGTTTCAATGCTACACTTTGGGTTTGCACAAGAAGAAAATTGGGGTGAGTCCTGGCCATGTTTATTGTGTGAAGTCTTAAGTGATTGTTTTTTTTGTATTTGGGCACCATGGGTGACCCCTACTTGTAAAATTTTATTAATTGTGTTTATTTAGTTGTATTGAGCTCATTTAGGGATCTAGTTGTGCCTACTTGTACTATTTTTTGTTAGTGTTAATGAAGTGGGTTATTAGAGGTATGGGGCCACCTAAGTTCCACTTGTGTGGGCCCCACATCCTTATCTCTTGTTCCATTTATCCCAAAATGGGATTTTGGCTAAAAGTGGTAATTTTGGTGATGACTTTTTATGTTGGGAACTTTCCAATCGTGGAAAAGGACCCCTTGCACTTTACCTATGGGTAAGGGGGTCTCATTTCAATGCCAAGTGAGATTTTCCATCCCATTTTACCCCTTAAACATTACTTTCTTGTAAGTGATTTGGGTTTTATGTGTGTATTAACAGTTGTATATGTTTGGTTTTAATCATATTTGGGTAATTTCGAGTTTACATCCGAAATCAGAGTTTTTTTATTCTTGGTTTTGGTTTTGATATTTTTTTGTGGGTAGAAGCTAAGGGTGAAGCATGTCACACTCTCATTTGGGTTATTTATTTATTGGTATTCTTTTAATATTCCCTCACGAAGAGGGGTTGGGACTCTTTGGTCATTTCTATGCATTTGGAGTGTTAGAAATTTTTTTCTTATGGAGTTTGGAGCTTGGATATTAGATTTCTTAGAGATTTTTTGAGAGCTTATTTGAGGTAGGTATCCTTGTTATTTTTCTATATATTTTTTTCTAAAAAAAGGGTTTTGTTATGAATTGAAAATTGTTTTTTTTTTAGTATTGGTTGTTTGTGAATTATGGGTGTCTATGTGGATTTTTTTTATTGTTCTTTTATCCATCCATCATTCTTGCAATGGATTTTGGAGTGTTGGGGAAGATGGAGGAATACCATCTCACCACATGGATTGATGGGAAATCCATGATGGTTCTCTTTATACCTCTCCTTATATGGTTTGATGTGGGGCAAGATGATCATATGGTTTGAAATTTTTCCACAATCCTTGGCAACAAAACTGTGATAGTTTGAAAAGCCTTCCAATGAGGAGGCTAGGTGCATGGGTTAGAGAGATAAGGAGTTTGCATGAAGCTTTACTTTTTTTTGATATGGTTGGATTCATGACTTGGGTTTCATTGGTTTGTTAACACTCTTCCCCATATTGGGGGAAATAATGGAGCTTCTCCATTGTGTATGGTTTTAATTTTGTTTTAGTGTTTGTGTGAAAGTGTGCTTTTATTTGTGTTTTCCCTTCTCTATTGACTTGTGAAAAATCAAGGCATGTATGCTCTCCCTCCCATGGGTTTAGAGGGACGATAGCATGTCCTCCATACTCTGGAGATGGCATGTCACAATTCCAATAGGTTAGGCGGTAACATGGTAATTTATCTTTGTGTTATGAAGATAATTTTTGCATAAAAATCATCTAGATTTTACTTGAAGATTGATGAAGAATAAATGGATACTTATTAGGTTACTTTCCCAAATTCGGGGAAATATTTACCAAATGGGTTTTACTTGATTTTCTAAAATATTGTTGTAAACTCTCCTTGTAGTCTCCCATCTTGGGATGTGATTGTATCTTGAGAAAACAAGTTTTGTAACAAGTGTTGTGTCCTCTTAAATATTCAAAAGAGTCTTGTAAAGCCTTTTATTATAACATTTCTGTGGATTATAAATTTATTCCACATTATGTTACAAACTCGTGCTTTGAATTTTCTTGTATTGTGTATCTTTGCATGGTAAAGTTTGAATGGGACTTGTATTTTTAGGAAAATGTAAGATATGATTATGTTGGAAAAATATGGGTATCATGTATATTATTTGGGTTGAGAACTATTTGACGTTTTATGTTTTGACATATATTTTGGATTGTAATAATAGTTCCCCTTACTTTGTTCTAAGTGAAATGTACGAAAATAAAGTGGACTATAGTGGTTACCTTTGCTTATAGGTTTTCTTATGTGCTTGAGAGAAAAGAGATTTGTTCTTAGTATTCTCCTTCATGCACCCAATAATGTTTTTAGGTTGTATAAGCTATAGCAAATGAATATATATATATAGTTTGTTATGGGTATAAAATAAATATACTTGATTTGATTGGAAAGGAAGGCCTTTAAAATATCTCATGAGAGATGGTTGATAAGTTTAATAGATGCCATTTATTGGAGACTTTCAGATGTAATCCCTATTATCTTCTTATATACACTTTACTTCTAATATTTAAAGTTGTAAAAGGAAGAATAAATTGAATCCATCTCTTATCTTCAAAACCATTGCAATTACTTTACATTCTATGCATTGATTTTGGTTTAAAGGAATGCAATTAGATGTTTGGTTGAAACAAGAAAGAATTTTTACCCTATATAAATCATTTAGCATATAACCTTCAAAGTTATTGCTATTAAGGTTGTAAAATCATAATTAAGGAGAGCCAATTTTAAATTCCATGCTCATTAAATTCCTTTTCTTATTGTTTGCCCAATCCACACCCTTTGAACTTATCCGCCCCCATTGTACATAGTCACCCCCATGTTGGGAAATTAGAGTTTCCATGGTAAATTAGTAATATACCATGAGGTAAATAAATGGGTAGTTTGTTAATTGTTTGTACGGTTTGGAGTAATTTGTCGGAGGATAAGGATAGGGATTAGATCCCATATATTGTGGATCAATTTCTGTATAAATATCTCTCTCAAAAATAATAAAATTGTATTGTTTTGATTGACTAAATTCCCTGATTTGGTATCAGAGCAGGCTTCTGTTCTAAATTTGTTTTTCAGGCCTTGATCTTCATAGAGTTCAGCAGTGTAGACCACGTGCGAAGGTTCTTCATATACGAAAGGTCTTCCTTTTCCTTGTCAATGGTAATGTAATGTGGACCATGTGCTGATCCCATTCACATTCGAAAAGGATGTTTAGAAATATTATTTATTGATATATTATTTTGCATGGAGGCTATATTATTTTCAAAGAAAAAAAAAACAATTAAATTGTAGGCGTATGTTTTTTGAAATTCGTCCATCATTCTTCACTCTGTGTTAGCTGTGTACAGTTTGAGGAGGTCGATTGATATAGCTTAACATTCTGTGTTAGTTGCGTACATGTGTTTATTATTTCAGATCACAAAATCAAGCTGATCCACCATCAATTGAAGCATTTAATGAGGAAGGGGAGATAGTGTTCGCACCGAGATTCATGCATTGTATTTGGTATTGTAATATTATCCCTCACAGTAACTGGATCTCTACCGATCCACCTTTGATCTGCGGCTGCGTCTTGAACCATGGTTCCTCCTCCAAGTCAGTCAAAGAAGAGACAAAGCCTGATTGGCTGTTAAATCTGTCAGAGGCATTTTTTATTATTACAGATATTTCAGAGGCGTTTTTGCTAAGTCTGTTTGGAGCTTGACGTGTTTGTTATTTCAGAGGCATTTTTGTTAAGTCTGTTTGGAGCTTGACGTGTTTGTTATTTCAGATCTGGATCTACGTGGTTTAAGGAATACATTGGTCATTCCAATTTCCTATGGTTGAACGAATATCAAGCTCCTGCTATTTATGTACATCGCATTCCATTGGTCAGATCTGGATCTACGTGGTTTCATTATGTACATTGCATTTTGAGATCAGCATCCCACAACTTCTTCTTTTTTGATATTTGAATATATATATTCAGCAGATTGGATTTGGCGAGCTTGTATTTGTCTTTTTTTTGGCGAGTTCACTGCATGCATGGAGTTCTGAGGTTCACCGTCCAAGATATTCATTCTTCACATGTTCCTTGAACGGATCTGACATCCACATATCAGATCTGCAGCGATCTATTCCAGCTGTGCATGAAAGGCAGATCTAGAGGACAAATCTACTAGATTTGGATGTGTATCTTTCAAATCAATTCTCTGAGTTGTTGTCTTGCATAAACTAATTTTGATCTTTTAAATTATAGAAAGTAATTAAAGATTACTTTCTTATTTTTTCATTGGTGATTTGTTAATGGAAAAAATGAACCAGATAGAAAAATTCGATGGAAAGGATTTCCATACATGGCAAATCCAAATCCAACTGTTGCTGATTGAAAAGGATCTTTGGGACATTGTTGATGGAGAATCAGTTGCACCAACAGATGTAGACGCACTCCAAAAATGGAAATTCAAAGATAAAAAAAGCTTTGGCCATTATTGGCCTCGGATTATCCAAACAATATCTACATCATGTAGATTTCAAAAAATCATCCAAAGAAATATGGGAAGCATTGAATCAATTATTTGGATCAAAAACTGACAATGCAGAGATAAATATGAAGCAGAAATTATATGGGTTGAAAATGGAAGAAGGAGGAGATATTGTATCTCATATCAGCAAGTTCCACTCTCTAATGGCCCAACTGGATGGCATTAACGAAAAGGTGAAACCCAATGATGCAAAGGCCATATTACTAAATAGCATGCCTAAAAGTATGTCCAATATGGTGTTTACTTTAAGTAAACTAAATCCAAGCTTGGAGAGCATAATAGCAACGCTACTCGATACGGAAAGCAAGGATGATGAAGAAGAAGAAGCAGCATTAGCTAGTCAATCAAGTAATTCCTATAAAAGATCAAAACATATCAAAAACTGTATATGTTTTTATTGTAGGAAGCCAGGACATGTTATTCTCAACTGCATGAAAAGAGCAAAAGATATACTTGATGGAAAACTATCTGACAAGGCCATGGCTACTGAAGAAGATGATACTTAAGAACAAAACACAAATGCTAATACTGAAGTTTTTTCAAGCGATGAGGATTATCTTTTTTGAGTTGTTTGTGTTTTGTATCTACCCATGTCAACTCTAAGGGAGGGAATGTTGGGAAATTAGAGTTTCCATGGTAAATTAGTAATATACCATGAGGTAAATAAATGGGTAGTTTGTTATTTGTTTGTACGGTTTGGAGTGATTTGTGGGAGGATAAGGATAGGGATTAGATCCCATATATTGTGGATCAATATCTGTATAAATATCTCTCTCAAAAATAATAAAATTGTATTATTTTGATTGACTAAATTCCCTGACCCCATTGTGCATAGATGCCCCCCTTGTGCTACCATTCAAATCACATCCCAATGTATAATTAAACCTACATGGATTATATATATATAGTTTGGAAAAAAATGGACCCTAGTTATTAAGAGAAATAAAAAAAGATAATATCTATACGCAAATATTAAGAAAACTAGAAAATCTCGTTATTTATTAAATAAAATGCATACATACATGAGAAGAACAAAAAAGAAAGATCAGTAAACCCTATGCAGAAAATAAACATATATATATATATATATATATATATATTGATGCGCCCTAATTAGCAGGAACTTGACAAGGTCATAACTTGAGCTCCAGGTGTCCGTTTGAGTCCGTTTTTTTTTTTGAAACCACGTGTTTTGATGAGACGAACATAGCGACAACCCGCCCTACTGGCTAGGGTAAGTTTTCAACACGTTTTCGGGCCCTAAATCTGCCATCTTGAGGCTGAAAATTAGGATTTAAGTTATCGTTTGGTTTTTTCCTATTTTTGAGCATTAGTTAATTTTAGTCTATTAATTGCATTGTGAGTTAGAAAGTTGGCGATTCCTCTAATTTAGGGATGTAGAAGATGCGTGGCAATTTTTGTGCCCAAAGGAATAAACATGCGAACTTACTAAGAATAGCAGGTTCTAGTAAACTGCTAAAAATAGTAATGTCCGCCACCTAGAGTAGATTTAGTCAGAGTTAGCTAGAGTTTACTTGGCAACTTCAATTTGGAGTTATTTTCCTATTTAGGAAACATTGTAATTCATTATTTGATAATGAAGAAGGAGATCTATTTTCTTTTGGAGTTCATTTTATTGTAGTATATCTGGTTGTTCTTAGTTTGGCTTCATTATCTGGTATCAGAGCTGGTTCGAAGTATTTTGTTAAAAAATGGCAGGAAGAGGAAGAGGAAGAGGAGGCGGTATTGCCCAGATGAATAGAAATATGTAATATCTACAGAGACAAGTTGTTGCGCTTGCAGCAATGATAAACCAAAGAGGAAATCAAGGTGGAGATGACACAGATGAAGAAGAAGTTTGTGAATAGGAGGAAACACAAGCATCACCATTAGATTTTGAAGAAATAATGCTTCGAGCATTAGAAGGAAAGAATGATGGGATAAGAGTTGATGTTTCAGAGTATGGTGGTAGTCTAAAACCAGAGAAGCTGATAGAATGGTTTACTAGCATGGGAAATTTTTTTGAGTGGAAGGCTATGTCAGAAAAAAAGAAGGTAAAATTTGCATGCACGAAATTGAAAGGTCATGCTATGTTATGGTGGGATCACCTATAGAAAGAGTGGTCAAGAAAGGGGAAAGAAAGAATTAGGACGTGGAGTAAGATGGAGAAGAAGTTGAAAGATAAATTTCTCCCTTGGATTATGCACAAACCCTTTTACAGGAGGTTTCAGAATCTCAGACAGAACTTACAAATAGTGCAAGAATACACAGATGAGTTATACAAGTTGTCCATTCATGTAGAGCATGAAGAAACTAAGGAAAAAATGGTTGTGACATATGTTAATGGATTAAAATTTTCTATTCAAGATGAGATAAGTATGCATAGGATTAAAAGCATGGAGGATGCCTATCAATTAGCCTTAAAGGATGAGGAAAAACAAAATCGTCAAAGTTTTAGGAGATCACTTGGAATGAATAGGGGGGCCTCATCTTCCTTTCGGGGATGAGATGGTTTCAGCCAAGGTAGGGGAGAATCATCTCGTGGATTGGAAAAGCAAGAGGATACGAGACAAGATTTCCAGAATCAACAAAGAGGTAGAGGATTTTCTAGGGGCAGAGGATATGCTAGCAATAGAGGATGGGAGGCTCCACGAAGACCATTTGTTCGTTACAGATGTGGTGAAGAACGGCATCGGGATTTTGAATGCCCACATACTTATACACATGACAAAAGGAAAGGAGATGCTCCAAGAGTAAATCTTGTTGAAGTTGAGCAAGTAGAAGATGAACAGGACCTCGAAATTCCACCAGATGTTGGAGAAACTCTAATGATCAAGAGGAAGATGATTGCTCCAAGAAAGGAGGTCAAGGGGGATGCATGGCTGCGTACAAATATTTTCAGAACAAGATGCACTTCAGGACGAAAGGTATGTAATGTTATTATTGATGGTGGTAGTTGTGAGAACATGGTTTCAAATGAGATGGTCGATAAATTGGGTCTGTATTGTGAGAAGAATCCTAACCCTTATCGTATTGCATGGTTTAAGAAGGGTAATGAAGTTACTGTTGATAAGAGATTTTTAATAAGCTTTTCTATTGGGAATAGTTATAAGGATGAGATTTGGTGTGATGTTATTCCTATGGATGCCTATCATATGCTGCTAGGAAGACCGTGGCAATTTGATAGAAAAGTTATTCATGATGAGGGAAAAAATACTTATACTTTCTATAAGGATGGCACAAAAATAGTTTTGATACCTCTTAAAGAAGAGGGCAAGGCTGAAAATATGCTTTTTGCAAAGGAATTTGTGAAGGAGGCAAAGGCAACCAGTTTTTGTTATGTACTAGTTACAAATAAGGATGAACTTGTAAGTGCTCAAATACCAATAGAAACATCAGAATTAATAGAAGAATTTTCAGATGTTATTCCTAATGAGCTACCAGATGGATTACCACCCAAAAGAGATATTCAACACCACATTGATTTGATTCCAGGGCCTTCACTCCCAAATCAAGCGGCTTATAGGATGAGCCCGACATTGCATGCAGAGTTGAATAGGCAAGTGGCAGAGCTCATGCGAAAGGGGGTCGTAAGGGAGAGCATGAGTTCGTGTGCAACACCAGCTTTATTAACACCAAACAAGGATGGAACATGGAGAATGTGCATGGATAGCAGAGTGATAAATAAAATTACAATCAAGTATCAGTTCCCAGTACCTCGCCTTGATGATATGATGGATGTGCTTTCTCGATCTAATTAATTCACCAAGATTGATCTTCGAAGTGGTTATCATCAGATTCGGATCAGAGAAGGAGATGAGTGGAAAACAACATTCAAGACAAGAAATGGATTATATGAGTGGTTGGTGATGCCATTCGGGTTATCCAATGCACCTAGTACTTTTATGAGATTGATGAACACCGTGCTACGGGAGTATAATGGTAAGTTTGTTGTGGTTTATTTTGATGATATCTTGATCTTTAGTAAAACTAAAGAAGAACATTTGAGGCATCTAAGATTGGTATTTGAAGTGTTAAGGAAAGAAAAAATCTATGCAAAGATGAAGAAGTGCACATTTATGCAAGAGAGCTTAGTATTCTTGGGCTTTCTTATTTCAGCAGGTGGGGTACAGATGGACTTAGAAAAGATAAAGGAAATTACTGAATGGCCTACTCCACGGAGTATAACAGAGGTAAGGAGCTTTCATGGTCTAGCAACATTTTACAGAAAATTTATCAAAAATTTCAGCTGTATTGTAGCACCTATCACAAATTGCACAAAAGGAAGGGAGTTTTTGTGGACAAAGGTAGCTGAGGATAGTTTTCAATTCTTGAAGAAGAAGGTGACAGAGACACCCATTTTGGCACTACCAGATTTTGATAAAGTGTTTGAGGTTGATTGTGACGCCTCACATGTGGGTATTGGAGCTGTTATAAGTCAAGGAGGAAAGCCAGTAGCTTTCTTTAGTGATAAAATAAATGAGTTAAGAAAGAACTACTCTACTTATGATGTGGAATTTTATGCAATTGTACAAGCATTAAGGCATTGGAGGCATTACTTAGTGCCTAAGGAGTTTGTGTTATTTACAGGCCACATAGCCATGAAGTATGTGAATACCCAAAAGAAGTTGAATAGTAGGCATGCAAAGTGGGTATCATTTTTGTAGGGATATACTTTTTCTCTAAAACATAAATCTAGAAAACAGAATCAAGTTGCAGATGCATTGAGTAGGCGTGTGACTTTGTTTACCACTATGGAAAATGAGGTGGTGGGTTTTGAAGAAATAAAGGGTTTGTATTCTTCTGATTCTGATTTCAAGGATATTGTTGAAAGACTAATTAGTCCATTGTCAGACAATGTAGGAGATGTCCTGGATGAGTAAATTTTACAGGATGGCTACCTATTCAAGGGACGCCAAATATGTATTCCAATTGGGTCTATGAGAGAAAATATAGTGAAAGAGTTGCATAGTGGAGGGTTGGATGGGCATTTTGGTAAGGATAAGACGATAGCCTTGGTAGTAGAAAAATACTATTGGCCAAAGCTGAAAAGAGATGTGGTAAGATATGTGGAGAGATGTCAAATTTGCCAAGTCTCGAAAGGCCATGCACAGAATAACGGGTTGTATATGCCATTTCCTGTTCCTAAAGGGTCGTGGACAGATCTGAGTATGGACTTTGTTTTGGGATTACCAAAAACACAACGAGGTAATGATTCCATTTTTTTGGTTGTTGTTAGGTTTTCTAAGATGGTTCATTTTATTACCTGTAAGCAAACAAGCGATGCAGCAGGCGTAGCATTTTTTTTTTTCAGAGAAGTTCTTCGTTTGCATGGTGTTCCAAAAACCATTACTTCAGACAGGGACACAAGGTTCTTAAGTCACTTCTGGCAGACTTTATGGAAGAAATTTGGAACTCAACTACAGTTTAGTAGTGCCTATCATCCACAGACTGATCGGCAAACAGAGGTGGTAAATAGGAGTTTGGGAAACCTATTAAGGTGCATTGTTGGGGAAAATCCGAAACAATGGGACTTAACATTACCGCAAGCTGAGTTTGCATATAACAGTTCCATAAACAGATCCACGAGAAAGTCTCCATTTTCAATTGTGTATGGGAGTAATCCAAATGGGGTATTAGATTTGGTACAGCTACCCATTGATGGAGGAGTCAGTGATGATGCAGAAGCATTTTTCGAACATATACAACAATTGCAGGAAGAAGTGCGGAAGAAGCTGCAAAATAGTAATGATAAGTATAAGGAAATAGCAGATGTGCACAAACCGAGAAAGGTATTTATAGTTGGTGAGTTGGTTATGGTATATCTGTGGAAAGGAAAGGTTTCCAAGAGAAACCTATAACAAGCTGAAGTACAAGAAGATTGGACCCTGCAAAATCATGAAAAAAATAAACGATAATGCTTATGAGGTAGAATTGCCAGGGAATTTTGATATTTCTCCAGTGTTTAATATTTCATATTTGTATTCTTTTCATGGGGATGGTGCAGAAAGGGATGATGTTGATGAAGTAGTAGATTGGTGGTAGTAGGTTCCGGTGAAGAAGAAAGAAGAAGTGGATCAGATTCTAGATAAGAAAACAATGGACACGCGACATGGGAAATACAACAAATATTTGGTACATTGGAAAGGACTGGAACAAGAGGACAATACTTGGGTCACAGAGAGGGAGATTCAGAATTTGGATGCAGATAAATGGAAGTAGTTTGAAGAAGAAAACTTGTAGGAGCTGCGTTTTTTTCAAGCAGGGGAGAATGATGCGCCCGAATTAGCAGGAACTTGACAAGGTCATAACTTGAACTCCGAGTGTCCGTTTGAGTCCGTTTTTTTTTTTGAAACCACGTGTTTTGATGAGACAAACACAACAATAATCTGTCCTACTAGTTGGGGCAAGTTTTCGACATGTTTTTGGGACCTAAATCTGCCATCTTGAGGCCGAAAATTAGGATTTAAGTTATAGTTTGGTTTTTTCCTATTTTTGAGCATTAGTTAATTTTAGTCTATTAATTGCATTGTGAGTTAGAAATTTGGCAATTCCTCTAATTTAGGGATGTAGAAGATGCATGGCAATTTCTGTGCCCGTAGGAATAAACATGCGAACTTACTGAGAATAGCAGGTTCTAGTAAACTGCTAAAAATAGTAATTTCCGCCACCTAGAGTAGATTTAGTCAGAGTTAGCTAGAGTTTACTTGGAAACTCGAGTTGGGAGTTATTTTCCTATTTAGGAAACATTGTAATTCATTATTTGATAATGAAGAAGGAGATCTATTTTCTTTTGGAGTTCATTTTATTGCAGTATATCTAGTTGTTCTTAATTTGGCTACATTATATATATATATATATATATATCGAAATGGAAATTATTCCCTTCACGGAAAATCTGAAATGAATGGAGTGGAGCTCAAAATATCTCCATGATCTCCCCTTTGCTCCTCCATCTTCCTCCCTGCATAAATTTTTTAAAAATGGAGGCCACAAAAACAAAATAGAAGTTAAAAGGAAATAATTAAGAATGCATTAGGGAATCTACGGAAATACCTAAAATCTAGGGTCAAGATCAAAAGAATCTAATGGTTCATAATAAACCTTCCTAACTTTTAAAATTGTGGGAATAGATTTATTTTAATGAGTGTTCTTGTTATTTAATTAATTAGGAACCTATGGGACTTTATTAAAGGCCATGGTGTATTTATATTTATAATGTGGTATTTAGATTTTATCAACTAAAAAAATATTTATCATTTGTGTAATTGAGAGAAATTGGAGATTTAATTTTTTTAAATAAATAAATAAGTAGTTGACATGAGCTAGTATTGTATGGAAGGGATTGTTTCTAGTTTAAATTTAATAGAGACAAAAGAGGATAAAAACTCTAAAAGAAAATATGGAAAATAAAATAGTGTTAAACAACACCTAACATTAAATACTAATAAGGTAAAATCTTTACAAAACATTCATAATTTTCTAGTCCCGTCTCTAAGTTTTGGTGTGCCGAAATGGGGCAATACAAGTCTTCTAGGGAAATTGGAGTGTTTATGTGATTTATAAGTAGGATCTCATTCTATTCATACTCATTTAATTTGGTTGGCTGCGAAAATTGAGAATGAAATGGCATTGCATTACGTGGAAAAATGTTGGGATGTAGAGATTGTTGTTATTTTATTGGAGAAGGTGCACGGCATTGTGTTTATTTATAATAATTCCAAGGAAGCTCCAGTTTACATGGCTTGTGAGCAAGGCCATTTGGATGTAGCCATGAAGATTCTCCACACAAATTCTTCTACTTCTATTCCGGATTCAACAGGAGACGGTTGAACTTGTCTGTACGCTCTCATTAATTTATTTAGCCCTGCGAACAAGTTTGTAATTGAGAAAAAAGAAAGTAAATTAGGGAAAATACCATGTTCCTGATAACTGAAAGACGAAAACTTGTGCTAAAAGCTGATGGTTTAGGAAATTTACCATTGCATTTCGCAACCATGTATAGAGAATTGCAAATTGTTAGAAAATTAGTGGAAGCAAATTCAAACATGTGTTACTGAGTAAATAATGATGGGATGGCCACAATTCATATTACAGAACAAAATGGTTTCGTGGATATAATGAAGTATTTGGTTGGTAGCGCAACAGATTATATACACGTTTTGGGAAAGGAAAATAAGAATACCTTGCACATCACTCTAGAAAACGGACACTATAGGCTAGGTTTAGATTTTCTACTCGAGAATGATGATCTAGATGTAATGTTTTTAGTAAATAAGGATGACAATGAAGGAAACACAACATTGTACACATTTTCTACACAATACCATCCCTAGTTATTTATTAGGAGGATTGTCTTTTCCCGTGAGCGGTAGGTAAGAAAGTGAAAATCTAGTAGGTCTCTAGTTACGTTGTGAACTCCATTATAATCTATTGAAATCTATTATATCATTTAGAATTCCTCATATGTGGCATAAAGTAAGTTGGTCAATCCATTACTTCACATTGTTTATAGTATCAAAGATAATTGAATTAGTCTAATCATGTTTCCAGGTGCTGTCAAAATTGGTGACACTATCCATGGGTAATGTGAATCTAATGAATGAGGATCGAAAATTTTTCTTGAATCTCATAGATATGAAAGGATGGTTGCATTAATTTACTATATTTCTTGAGCACTTTCTCCAAATTATAGATTTGATTTCTAAAAGAGGAGAGAATAAGTTACAGAAATGAAATGGCCATAACGTTGACTCTAATTCTCAAATAACGGATGAATCCAGAAAAAATCCAAATAAAATTATTTATTTGATTGTAGTTCTCCTTACTACTATTACTTATGTAGCTACCTTCAAAATTCTAGGGAGTTTGATAGTAAGAGTGGCATTCTTGTGCTGATGCATGGACCTTCACTCATGGTGTTTAAAATATCAGACACTTTATCTGTGTGTCTCATAGGGGAGCCTTGATTACACTACTTTATGTCCTTTTGGTGACCTTCTTGGTCACGAGACCTTTATAGTGTGGTGGGCATGAGTAATTGGAGACTTCATCATCACTTGGATCCTACCTTATCGTGCTTGCACTCTTTCAAATGTTGGTGTCATTTGGTACGGGGGTGTACATAACGGTAGAAAGAAAATGTTTATGGTTAGCCATCATGGTTTTCTCATTTCCATCACCTCACTTAGCATTTTCCTCATTCTTATTCATATTCCTAGAAATCTCATTACAATATTATTCAAATGACCAAGACTCAAAAATGAGAGGTTGTGGCATGTATTGAGGTGTTTTATCTAGTAGGTAAAATTATAATATGACAATAAATATAAATCCAATAAAATATATTAACTACAAATATTTGAATTGAAGTAATGAATGTGTTATCTCCAAATCATAGCACCCTATGGTTTGCACAAGTGTAAGTTCTTGAGCTCATAGTGTGTCTGGATAACATGGGTACTATCTCCACGTTTTGGGGATTGCTACTTGAGATAGACCTCAAGAGAAAGCTAGCACGGGAAGATATATACATCCACAAACTTGTATTTATTGCATCATTTATATGCACAGTTCAATCTATTACAAAGTAAAGGCCTGGATCACCATGCAAGGAGTCCACTACAAATGCCTGCAACACATTGGCTTCAAAAATAATTTTTGATAGAGTTTTTGTACTCCAAACTATCTCCCTTACAATGATCCCAACACAATTTATACAATTCTTAGAGGAGAGAGAGAGAGAGAGAGAGAGAAATGAAAATCCTGAAATTTGTCTTTTAACCACTTGTAAGTGGTAGTAAATGAAGTGAAATGATGTTTTTTTCTTGAAAAATTCTCCACATACTGTCCCATAACTTGCAGCAATGAAATATGTCTACCCATGCTTCATTGCATGCATCCCAACCATAGACACAAAATGACACAATTTATACAATTCTCAGAGGAGAGACAGAGAGAAAAAAAAATGAAAATCTCGAAATTTGTCTTTTAACCACTTTTAAGTGGTAGTAAATGAAGTGAAATGATGTTTTTTTCTTGAAAAATTCTCCACATACTGTCCCATAACTTGCAACAATGAAATACGTCTGTCCATGCTTCATTGCATGCATCCCAACCATGTTCTAAATCATTAGTATCAATAGTTTTATCCTTTTTAATCAAGATTGCAAGAGAATATTTATTAGTGGAAGCATTGATATTATCAATGATGTATTCATCAAACCATAAATTCCTTTTAATATGTATTTAATTATTCTTAGGATTGTATATCGTATATTCTTTTGACTCCTCACTATACCTAATCATTATGTACTTCATAATTTTCTTATCTAGATTTTTCCTTTTTTGATCTCCAAAACTCTTCTATATTTATATCAATAACTACCTTTAGTGGGGTCCTATTGATAACATATGCATTTTTATGAATTACTTCAACCCAGAATTTGACTTCTATGTTTCTATAATGTAGCATACATCTAGCCATTTCCATCATAGTTATTTTCTTTCTTTTTGCAACCCCATTTTTTTGTGGTGTATAAGAAATAATATATTCTTTATTTATACAATATTGTTCGCAAAAGCTGAGGAAGCCCTTATTTATATACTCTCTACCCCTATCTTCCCTTAGTATTCTTACTGACCTTCCAATTTATTTGTCTGCCAAAACCTTGAACTCTTTGAATCTATCAAACACTTCACTTTTACTTTTTTACAAAATATACAAATATTCTTCTACTATAATCATCTATAAAATCGAGAACATACCTTGATATTGAAAGTGAAGGTGTTTTAAATGGACCCATGAAATCAATATGAACTAGATACAAGGGAACTTTTTCTCTCCATGATTGTCCTTGTGGGAAGATTTCAACATGTTTCTTTCCCATATCACATCCTTCACAAATACCATGTATTTGAGATATTTTGGGAATCCCATAAACCATGTCTCATTTCTCCATAACCATGAGAATTTAATAATTAATGTGCATCAATCGCTCATGCCATAACCTATACATGTCAATATGCTTTGCAATAGCAGACATATTCCTATCTTCATACTTATAGGTGAACTCTTGAAATTTATACAACCCATTTTATACTTTACCATTTGCAGTGACTTTGTATTTATCATTCACATTCTTGATTAGACATTTATCATTATAAAAATCTACCTTTTATCCTTGATTTTTAATTTGGGATACTAAAAGAAAATTTGTCTTTAAGTCTAGAAATAATTTTACATTCTTGAATACTCCATTTTCAACTTTAGCATTTTCTATCCCCTTAACTTCTATAACACTATTATTCCACAAAAACATTTTCTCTTTAGTGTTATTACTAGTTAAAGATTCAATACGTAGTTGATTATGACACATATGTTGTGTCACACCAGAATCAATGACCCAATCATCTTTGTAAGAACTATTTTCCTTAAGAGCCACATAGAGGGCATTACTTTTTGATTCATAATTTATTGAAAACTTTATTATTATTTTTTCTATACCATTTCTCTTTTTTGTATCATCGATCCTTGTATAACATTCATTATCTTTGTTACCTTTCTTACCACAATAGTTACATTTTCACTTTGGCCTATTTCCATGATCATCATGATGTTTAGATGAATAATACCCATTATCATGCTTCCAATTCATTTCTCTTGGATTATTTTGATTTTCTTGAAATTTGTTGTAGTTCCATTTTCCCTTTGTCATGAAGTCTTGAGAATCATCATTGCAGGTATCCCTTTTCTTCATTTGACATTTTTCTTCCTACACTAACTTGAAAACTAGTTCTTCAGATTTTATGGTTGCTATTTTATTAGATGTATGTAGTCCTCTTATAAAATATTTATAAGATCGAGGAGGACTTTGTAATATTATTTTCTCAAAATCACTATCATTTATAACCTTTCAAAGAGAGGAAATTTCCTTCTTCTTTTCTTTTATTTTTGTTAGGCGAGGGACAAAATCTTGTGTATCTAGCAATCTCATGTTATATAATTTTGTAGTAAAACCTAGAATCCATACATCACCTGAATACTCGTATGTGCTATTTAAGGTATCCCATACCTTGACTCTGCTTCTCTCATTGCATACTTCTAGAAAGACTTCATTTGAAAGGTGAGATTTATCCATGCCTCTACCATTTTATCTCTTCTATTCCTATTTTTGTGATCTTTTCAAGGATTTGTCGACCTTTTTTCCACATCAATAACAAGCTTATAAAAATTATTAAGGGTTAAAGGCATCTGCATATGAGATACTCAATCATAATAATTTTTCCCATTTAAATTAATTTGTAGTAAAGGAATACTATTAGAATCCATTATGAATAAATCCCCTTATAAATTGAGATAAAATTTCCTATCTTCAACACACCAAATAAAATATTTCAATTAAATTTACAATACTTTTTAAAGATATTAGAAAATTAATTTAAAATTACCACATAAAATTATTTTTCCACTCAATCGTCTTCCCATACACTTTCAATTTGGCACCCCTAAAAAACATACTCTCCCTCGCCAAAGTTTAATTCACATAACACTTTTCCAAAAGTTATAAATTTGGATTCCCCTTAAGAAAAAGTGGCATTGACATCCACCTTGAAAAATATTAAATTGCACTTTATATTGATTAAAAATCCCATTCAAGAAATCTACATAAATAAATATCTACTCTGTGAAGTATTAGAATAGATGTGAGAAGAAATCAAATGCAATTTGACAATTTTTCTCTTTATTTTTTTTTTCACTTGGATATTTTTGAGTGTCTGTTTATGATACAGACTCCCAGTTTCTATACAAAATATCCACGCAGTGCTTCAGCACCTTAAAAAATTCTAGATTTATTTGTATTAGATAGCAGATTCGAAATGAAACAGGAAGATGCAAGACAGAAAACAAGTTTATACATCCTGCTCTAATGCCATGAAGAAAAAAAGGGAGATAAAATGAAAGAATTTTATTAAAAATAAAAAACAAATTTCAACGGGCTCTAATGATAAATTTATTGGAGGAGTTAGATGCTCTATATATAGGAGTATTGGAGAAGTCTAGAGGATCCCAAGAATGTTCTAGAGAATACTGGGCTTGAAAGGGGAAAATATAGAAAAGATGGTTCTATAATTGGACTGTCGATAGCATAGTCAGTGGAATAAATAAACATTATTTAAAAAAGGAAAGTGCCAAAAATATTGAATTAAATGGCGCACTTAATTATTTGTATATGACACTTAATTTTTTCTTTCAAATATAAATTGATAGTAACTTAAAAATGAAAATGTCATCTAATTTTGAATTGAAAAGTCTTATTAAATTCAAATTCCATCCTTGATTTAAATAGTGGATATAGGTATTGATTATATAATAGACTCATAGTTCCACTTAATATTTGTCATAATATTATCTATTAATTGTTTAATTTTGAAATATAATAATGTTGTAATTTATACAATCTCATTATGATATGTAGGATTCATAACTATTAATTACCAATATACACAAATTATCATTCATGTACTAGTATTGGTGTCTAACATAGTTTTAATGAGTTTCAAATTAATTATTTTGAATCAATTAATTAGTTTTATTCCGGGTATGTTTTTTTTGCTTCTTCATTGATGATAAAACTATAAAATTATAGACCATTCAATAATAAATATTATTTTAAAATTCATGATAATCTTTTATTTTTAAACGTTCTTTTATAAATTATGTAGACAATTAAATTTAGTTAAATATTCTATTTTATGATAGTATTTATTAATTATTAAATTTCATTTTTTTAAGTGCAAACAATTAATTTTGGTATAAAAATTTATTGCTATGGATTTGGTGTATTTATGTGTTTTTACATCACTTATCTAAGTTAGCATCTTATTAGTACACCCCCTACATGTTTATTTAACTTCAAACATGTTTTTTTCTTGGTTCTCTATTTCATCTTATTTTAAAATTTTATTTCCATTACATTTTGTTTTCTCTCTCACCCACGATTTATACTCTCTTTTTCTACTTTTTGAATTATTTCACATCATGCCTACTTTACGTGGATTTTGACTTGTTTCTTATCTATGTTTATCATCAATTTTATACAAAATAGAAATTTAAATTTTAATATATACATGTCATCCAAGAAAGAAACGGTCCTCATGCTCTTTACTGCTGCGAGTTACTTTTTCCTTTCCCCGGTGGGCTTGAAGTCATAGTGAAGGGAAAGCTCATAGAGAGATATTCCAGAAAAAGTTCTTAGTTTTCATTTGCAGTTTCTCAATATGTGAGTTGTCTGTGCTTAAAATTTCTTTGTATCACCACCCAAAGATTTCCAAACGGGACCTCTTTTTGAGATTAGTTCACATGTTACCTAAGCCTATCCATGATGGCACGAGTGTAAATATAATATTTTATATTCATCTAGATCAACTGAAATCTCTCGGCCCTGTAAGTAGTACTACGTAAATTTATATACTTTTTATGGTTTTTCCTCGGGTCCAACCCTTTAAATACAACACCCCAGTCCCCAATATTTCTCCCAATGCCAAGTGTCCCTCTTGCACTAACTTGTTCTCTTAAGTATTTGAGTAAGTTTAATCACTAGTGGGATTTTGATTAGTGTAACACCTATTGTCCCACATTGTTCCATGGGAAATCACAACTAACAAATCCTTGGACTCGAACACATCAAAACCTAGTAGGTGTGTACCCTATACCTATACCACGTGTCTCTCTAGAGGAGATAGCTTTTGGTGTTAAAGATTCTGCTTGATTATATTTTAATTAGAAATTGCATATCAGTTATAAAGATATGTCGGAAGGGATGTATATGTAAATTTATATTGGAAATATTTGATGATGTGAGATCGTGTATTTAATATTGCATTTTATGTCTACAAATTGCTTCACATAGCATTATTATTATTATAGATACGAATATTGTCATTTTTGAAGTGATGTAATGGCTTTATATCTCTCACAACATTTCTATTTGTGATAATCTTCAAGAATTTATTTTTTGTTGTGTGGCATTAAACACAAATCTGAAGGATCTTGATAAGGCCAAGAGTTGTCAAAGTAGTATATTTAATGTTTCAAGCACAAGTGCCAAGTTATCACTATGTTTGTAGAGGATTTTATATTTTCCTCTCCTTGTCCACATCACTCAATACATGTTTTAAATATGAAATTTATTATGATGCCTTATGTTTGTGGGTGTGATATGTCTCCTACACATACATCATGCAAAATTTTATGATGTTTAATCAAATAATATATGTATGTATTTTTAATTTGTATATCCTTCATCAATATCCTTACCATTTGAACCTCACCCTACTAGAAAACTTCTCCATAGATATATTTGGATTCAAATAAAGAGGTACAAATAAAATTTTAGAAAAAAACCAGGAACGGTTTTCTAATGTTGAAAACTATCAATACGGAAGCCAAGACATGGAAAATCACCCTACAAGATTTTTTTTTAAAATCCTTAAAAATAATTGTCTCATAATATAGTGGAGTTTAGAGTCGATCCTATGTTTTTTCCATGTTTTGAATCCAATGGTTTAGCTTGATTTATGTGGAAAAGGTACTGATTTAAAATACTTACAAACTATAGACACAAAATCACACACTTTAGGTAATTATTTAGTCCTAGTCTCATACTAATATTAATATGGTTCTTAAATGAAAAAGATTACTAATCAACCCATGTCTTTAGCCATCTTCCATTGTTTTTTGCATTTACTTTCGATCTTATACCCATAATTTTCAAGTCTGTAATTCTATACTATGTTTTCCCTCTTTCTGAACTATGGCGCCAAACCAAGCCTGGGGCGCCCCAAGCACTTTTGACCCTTTTGCGTACCCTGATCCTCTTTACACCTCCCTCTCACTTTTTGGGCACTTTCTAACTGTTCGAGTTTCTTATGTTTTTTGTAGTATGCATTTTCTGTGATAATTATAAAATTTAAGAAAGAGAACCTTATAAATATAAAGTTATGTGATCATAATGAGGTACCAAGCACTAAGCACTAATTATCACCACCTAAGGTTACATCCATCAAGGATTTTATTACTGCATATACATCCATCTAGCTCCATCACAAGGGATAAAGGGTAGTTTTCTGCATTAGACTTCATAGGAGGGGATTTTACTCTATTCCATCATCATATTATTTACATTCTACATATAGTTATTTCACGCTACACACAAAGTATGACATGCACAAGAGCACCTAGGGCACAATAACACACACATAGAGAGAACTACATTGGGTCTGAGATATAATGAAACTCTCAGTGATAAGTCCATCCATTTGGCAGATGAATACAGTTTGAGCCCTTCTTTTGCATCTTTATTTTTAACAGTTTCAATGCATTGTCTGGGGTTTTATAGGTGATTTTTCTATTGGAGGTTTACCATTGCTTAGCATATCTTAAAAGAACATTCACACGACACGAAGAAAATAAAGGAAAAAATTCAGTGACACCTCATAGGTGTTTCCTTTAGCATTTCCATAGACCAGGGCATCCTAAGCACCCCCATCTTTCTCTAGGTGCCCCGTTCTACCAAGAAAATATATATATGCGTTTTCTCAGGATTCTGTGCAACAAATTTTTCCTCCTGTTCATTCGGTCTATACTGCGACATAGTCTTATGACTTCTTTGAATCAGGTAAGGCCTTTCTGGACATCTTAGTACTTAGAATTTCATATTTTCAGATCTTATTTTTCTTGAGTATTTTCAATATTGCATTTATTTATTTATTTATTGCACCTATACTATTAGATTAGGCTAGGACATTTACATTTTTAGTTTAATCATATTGGTGAGCCCGAATTCTTTCACTCTTAGGATCCTAATTTTTCTTCTATCTTGAATTGTGAAATTCCTCAAATGTCTTTTTCTAATTTAATTAAGATCCATCCTAATTGCTAGACCATTCTACAAACAACCTTAGACACCATGTATCTTCCTAAATATATGTCGTCACAAAAAATAAGTCCTATCTTTAATCGTTTATCTAACAACCTTAGTCCTCATGATCCTCCAACTTATCAATCCATGTTGGACTCAATTCAAGCTTTAAACTCTTTATCTCAAGACAAATTTAAGGCTATGGAATCTACAGTTAAATCTCTGAAATATGAAATTCAAAATCTTAAAGATGCTTCTCAAGTTCATGTTTTTTCTCCGTCCACATCTCATCTTCACTCTATGTATACTACATGTGCTCATCTAAGTGAGCCTGAAGTCATACCATTACCAAAGCCTCTCACCTTTTATCGTAATACTAGGAAAGATGATATTTTTTTTTTATTATTGGCAAATAGTTTTTTGAAAGGGACTATACCCTTGTACACCAAGGCTCAGAAGCCAGAAATG
Organism: Taxus chinensis; assembly: GCA_019776745.2. Classification (NCBI taxonomy): domain Eukaryota; kingdom Viridiplantae; phylum Streptophyta; class Pinopsida; order Cupressales; family Taxaceae; genus Taxus; species Taxus chinensis. The sequence continues at coordinate 66,951,758 of CM034153.1, read as the reverse complement.
AAAGTTAAAGCACAAGAGATGGATCAAAATCCAGATAGACCAATTAAGCCCGACTGCAGAGAACATCCTGCAAAGTAAAAACCAACAACCGACAAAACAACAGCAAAAAAACAACTGATGTACAACAAACAAACAGCAATGGCAAAACAGCACCATTGGAAGCAACCTACTATCCGGCCAAGAAATATGAGACAAACCCAGCCAGTGAATAGCAGAGAAAAGAATCAACAAGGTGAAGCGTTACCCTTCAGAGTGGTAGATTTTTTCTTTTTGTTGACCGTTACCCACCCTGATGGAGTCTTCGCGGTTGGAGAAGAAGACAAAGCAGGAGTATTTTCCTTAGTCGCATATGTCCCATTTGGAACAGCCATGTTGTTCTCCTGAGAGATATAATTTTCATTTTCCATGCTGCCCTCAGCAGCTTGTGTATTTTTCATGTTTCTAACAATCTGAGTTTCGGATAAAGGGATTTTTGTTGACTCTGGTTCAACTACTGCTTTAGAATCAAGATCCTTTCTATCCACAAAGATCAAGTGCTCCAGGAGTGCGTCTTTCCACCAGTTGCGCTTATCATGTTGAAGTTTTTCCATCCCACAAGCAGTAGAGGTGTGTCCTAATCCAAAACACCTTCTACATCGAAAAGGCAGACCTTCATAATCAAGAGTTTGTGACCAAGTTCTATTTTGCACTCTAAGGTCTATGGTAGTAGGAAGATTTTTATCAGTGTCAAGTTCCACCAGGATCCGGGCATAGGTAGTATGGGTGTAATTAGTTTTTTGAGAATCTATGTGGAGTGTAGTACCCAAGGTATTGCCAATGGTTGTCAAACATTCATGACTCCAGAATTGGAGAGGTAAATGGGGTAACCTGATCCAAATAGGTTTCCATGAGAATGACTCTGTGTGCGGGTTAAAGGATTGGAGCCAAGGTTTCATGATCAAATATTTTGACTCGTAGGTCCAGAGTTTGGATGCAATGATGTATTTATCAGCTATTGAAGAGAAAACCATAATGAAAATGCCTTTAGCACATGGATATAAGTCTATCTTACCAGTTAAAGATGAAGTCTAATGTTTGGAGATCCACGCGTGAAGAGTAGGAAGGCTGGGCCATAAACCCCCAAATCTACAAATCAGAGCATGCTCTTTGTATTAAACCTCAGATGAAATGACATCTTCCCCAAATGTAATACATGGGGTGATGTCTACAGGTTTCATGGAGGATTTCTTGCATTTTAAGATGTGTTTGAAGGAGGTTTCAAGAGACTCGCACCTAATCCCTTTATCCAGCATTGGAATAACAAGTAGATCACCCTGTTTCAGTTCACCATGAACCTCACCTTTCCCAGGAACACCCCCAGATGATGAATGAATGTGGCTAGGGTTTGCAAAACCGTCAGAGTGTACAGTCGCAGCATTGGGAAAGGCGAGGTCAATCCACGACCAAGGAGATGCATTGTTTTCCCATCCAGGAGCAGAGCCGCCACCATGGATGGGATTAGGGTTAGAGGTACATCTGGTAGCGACCATGGTACAGTCCCGGAATAGTCACGGAATAGTCACGAAATAGCCGCGGAACAACGGCGGAACAGTCGCGGAATAGCCACAGAATAGTCGCGGAACAGCCGCGGAGCAGTCACGGAGCAGTCGCAGAGCAATCTCGGAAACATGATATTATTACTAAGATCCTTAGTTGTCAATTTATCACTTTACTACCTGCTCATTACTATCCTCCTTATCAGCTAGAAAAATATCACGTGAATTCCATATTGTAAATATCATCACATCAATGGACATAATGAAAATTATTGTTGTGCTTTAGAATGAAGAATCAAACATCTTCAGCATCAAGGATTTATCTCATTCACTGCACAACCTTGTGTTATATCTTTCTCTCTAAATGATACATCTCTATGGGTTCCTAAATCTGATTTTTCTATGACTAATGAGCACCATGTTATCACTTCTAGTGGTTGTTCTATGGAAATTCAAGCACTACCTAATAAACCTCCTCTCAAAATCAATCAACCTTATTCTCCTACCAATTCTTTTGCAGCATCGTATATGCTACAAATGCTACCACCATTTATGCATTCTCCCCATCCCACTCCAAGTCTGTTTCCAATTCATTTTTCCAAAAACATTACCCCTTCTAATCATCATTAGGAAAATTTTCAAACTTGTTATGGAAACTACTAAGGAAAGTCTATGTCCCATCACATTTGTTAAGAAAACTACTCCTTACTTTGATCCACTTACTGTCTTTTGAGTAGACCTACATCACTTACATACTTTGAGGGTGGAGGGCATCATATCTCATACCCCCTTGTATTACTACCAATTTTTTTATATCATCTCATGTACTCGATGCTTAATACTTAAATAATAATCTTGTTTAAGTATTATTGAAAATATATTGATACATTTATATCATCACTACTCAATGGAAAAATCTTGTGCTTCATTTCACACATGAATGTGGAGGGCATCCTATACACATGGTCCTCATACCTTAAAAAATAGACAATACACATCCTACATTACACATTGCATTCTCTACACACCACATGACATTTTTTCATCACTACATCTACTAAACATCTTACATATCTACTTTTACATGCTACACTCACTACCCTATAATGCAATCTTGTATCATGGTCCATATTTGACTGTTGAGGATATACATCTCCAATGGACCACATCACATCCATAGATTCATCAGCAAATCTTTCCATAATGCGAAATTCCTAGATTAGTGATAGACGTCATAGGCTACATCTTCATATCTTTTTACATCACTTAGTGGTATACGATTTAGGCTACATTACCACTCCTTTTACTCAACTTGTAGTGATAAACGTTATAGGCTATATCATCACATCATATATCATTCTTTAGTGATTTCCGCTTTAGGATAAATTGTCACTCCTTTGATCACTTATTCATGATACATGCTTAGGCTACATCACCACACACGATTCATCTCTATGTCACATATCCTCACTAGACATTCATCACACCACACTGCACACAACATAGTTTGACCATTTTCAACTAACGAATTCCCATTTATGAATTTTTCTTGACTATTGAGGGGGATTTAAAAAAGGAACATCAATGCATATAATTTTGATCACTCAGGGGGCACATGGCTCCTATCATTCACAGTACACTCCTTCACATCCATCCACAACATTTTGTGTATCTTGGTTACATCTACTATTTGTTATACCTACTTATGTGTGTGATATTTACTACACATGATAGATATATTTCTTATATATCTTTATCTTTAACATACACACATCCATGTTCACGTGTTTTTCTAGTTGTGATCATAGATACATATATTTTACAAGAAACATGGATGTTTGACACACTGCAAATGCCAAAGTGGCTCTTAAGGGCATATACTTTCTTACATTAGAGGTGTTATTGTTTCATTTTTTCCATAGAATAATACTTTATAGGTTAGACATGATTTTGAAATATAATCTATCTTTGTAACATGTTAAGTGGTGTTTTATGTGGATCATTTTTTTGCAGGATTACTTGCTACCATGGCTATTAATTTTTATGTACTTTCTTGTCTCTACTTGTCATTATATTTGGGCCTTGACCTTCTTCTTGTACACACTTGCTTATAATTTTTTTACATCCATACGGCCTTGAGTTTATTTTGAAATCGTGAATGGTGTCCCATATTTGTGACCCACTTTTCATGGTCTATGTTGGATTTTTGCTAGTTTAGTTGCATCCTAGTTTACACACTGTCTTTATAGATTACACTTGTCTTCTACATGCATACTTATTCATAATAATATATATCTTCCTACTCACCTATTTATATGTGCCTTTTTTTCTACCAACCGCATTCTCCCCTACAGGGTAGAGTTTCAATTTCAGCTATTGGTCCTCTAATTGGGATCACATTCTCCCACAACAATGTTGAATGCGCCCCTAAAGGGGGGAATAATTTGGTGGAATCAATCACCCCATACAGGGTATACACAACACAATACCAGTATAATTATTTTTTCAATTTTTGTCCATAAAAAAGTGGGTTTCACAGTGAGTGGGTTCAACACAGTCTATAACACTCCATACCCAATGGATTTTAGAGGGTAGATTTTCCTTAGTATTCTGGGGAGAGTTTACATGTTAGAGGAGAAATGAGACCTTTCCTGTCTACACTACTTCAGCCATTGACATCAGATGGTCTATAAAACTAGACCATACAGAGATCTCTTTAGGTATGGGAAGCGGTTATAAGTTGGAGGATAAACAAAAAATTCCTCCCTGTACTTCTTCAGCCAATTGCATGAGATCACCCAAAAACCTTGCACATGATCGACCGTTACATGATATTTTTCTACACCCCCTTTCTCATCATGGATCAAGTCAACATGTTCCTTTTTCATTTTTGTAATTTCATTAGATGTTTTTTACATATATACATGCTTCTTTACACAAATTTTTACACACATACATGTGTGCTTTAGTACTTGATCATCCTCTCTTATGTAGGTCATTATGTATAGGAAGGAAATAGTCAACATAAAAAACAACATTACACTAACATGGAGGTGCATCACACACATTGAAATCTATTCACGCGCTTTTGCCCAAGGTTCACTCTCATTAATTTTTATACTTTTGCATCCTTAGTCTCCAAGCTCCCACCTTCTTATCACTCGAATGCTTTCTCTAGTCCCTCGACATTTTCTACATTGATCTACATGTATATGATGTACGCATCTCTATCTACTTTACGTTGCCAATATTTTCTCTCACAATTATAAAGTGTGGAAAATGTAGACACAAAATAATGAACTTTGGGATAACTATTTAGTATTAGTCTCATACTACTATTCATATAGTTATTGAATTGTTTTATGTTTTTACTTTTCGATATTGCACCCATAATTTCCTAGTCTAAAATTTTACACCGCATTTCCCAATTTCTTGAATAGGGTGCCCTAGCCCCCTCTTGGTGCCCTGATTCTCTCTGCACTTCCCTCTAACTTTTTGGGAACTTGTAATCCGTTTGAGTTTCTTATATATTTCGAGGCCAATTGTTTTGGGGTTGTATATGAAATTCAAAAAAGATAACCATGTATGTATAAAGTTATGTGATCATAATAAGGGATAAATAAATAAACAATACTTATCACCACCTAAGGTTGCATCAATCAAGGCTTATATTTCTCCATTTTCATCCATATAACTCCATCACAAGGGAAAAAATCTAGTTTTCATACATCAAACGTTCATAGGAGAGGAGTTTATTATATTTGATGCACACATTTTCTATATTCTACATCTAGTTATTTCTCACTAGTCACAAAATTCAACATCATTAGAGCACATGGTGCACAATTCTGCATGCAGACAGATAATTACATTAGGTCTAAGATGTAGTGCAATTATCAGTGCTGAGGGCAATCCATTTGGAAGTTGAGGATAGACTGAACCCTTAATATGAATCTTTCATTTTTATGGTTTTGATGTTTTGTTTAGGGTTTTACAGAGTGATTCTTCTATTGCATGATTACCAGAGCTTTTGAAATCATACAATGACACTCATGTGATAGGAATCGAGTAGAGGTGAACATTCAGTGACACCTTAGAAGAGTTTCTCTACTCAACTCCGCAAACTAGGGCACCCTTGGAGCCCCCATCCTTCTCCAAGCCACCCAATCTACCCAAAATATCAAAATCTATGTTTCCTAAATCTCATGTGCGATGGTTTCCTCCTCCTATTCATTCGGTCTCTACTACAATATTGTTTGGTGACTTCTTTGGATCAGATAAGGACTTTCTTACTCTCTTAGTACTTAGTGTTTCATATTTTCATAGCTTAGTTTTCTTTGCTATTTTAGGTATTAAATTTATTTACTTGCTCAGATAACATTATATTAGGCTAGGACATTTAGATTTTGAGTTTAATTAGAAACACCTTCATTAGTTTCTTAGATAAAGAATTCAAATATTACAGCCATAATGGAAATGGGAAAGTGTTTTCTATAGCCGGTTTTGATTCCATATGAAAGTATCCATAAGGATATTTCAAATAAAAATAAATGCGCATGAAGGTGCAAAAATGAAATAACTAACAAAACTATGAAAATGTTAAATTAACCTCAAAGGAAAGATTTCTCCAAATACACTACTTCCGAGCATGAAGATGTACATATAAAATACTTAAGCTATAACTCCACATGATTACTAGAATCAGAGAAGCGAAAATTTTTAGTGCTGAATATTCATAATTTGATGAATATTATATATTTAGGAAATCAGAAAAGGAAAATATTTCAGACTACGAGAGTATACCTTCAACCTAAAATTTTCAAGTATAAAATATTTTAGGCATAGGTTTCACTTGCATTTGAAAAATAATCCTATATAAAATGTTGTAGTTCGCCACGTTCCCAAAGTATAATCGAGTAGGGAAAACTTATTATTGCAAATAAAAATCTTGTTTCATGGAACAAGAAACTTATTGTTGTGTGATAAGAATCTTGTTGTCGCATGGAAATAACTTTTCACACACCTATGTAACAATATTTACCTATGTCACAAAAAATTTCCTTGTCATGAAAATGATTATAGGGATATGCACCTAGGATTTTCCACCTCAAATTTTTTAGCGGCCTCTTAAAATTATCCTTGAATCAGATCCCAATATAGAAATGTAAGCCACACACTAGACATAATCAAACTAATAGTAACTTCCACTTAGCTAATTATAATAATGACTAAGTGTAACTCAGGTGACTAACTCCATGTGTAATTCCTTTGAATAGTAAACCTAAGAAAACTTTCTCCTAAAGTGTAGGAATAATCCACGTAAATAAATAATGGAATAAAAAATCCTACACTAACAAAACATTTTTTATTTTTTCTGGAATTCCTTATATATTCAGAAATTCTTTGAATATTCATAATTTAAATGACATTACCTATTAATTTTTTTATCTATACGGAAATACAAAGTTAATCTCTATTAATTCTACTCTAAGAGTGTTATGATTTTTATGAATTTTTTCAAACAAATGGATTGATAACCATATACATCCAATATATAAGAGTAGATCCTATTCAAGTTTTAACTCTACGATTTTAAAGCAATTATTTAAAATTTTGAGGGATACTTAATAGACGCCATTTTGAGGAATAGAGAAATTTATGTCATTTTTTTATTAATAGATGCCATTTCTCCCATTTTTCAGTATGGTATAGATTGAATTCGTATCTTTTTAAGAATGAGCCTTCTATATAAAAAGCCTAATCTAATCAGTTTTTTCTATATAACAAAGAGATGGATTAAATTTTATGTCATTCCTTATTTCTTGTCTTGAGGTACCATGATAAATGTGGATGTGTCCCTCAGAATATAGTTTCTTTCCCATAAATTTTTCTATATTCAACGCAAAAAGTTCTTCCACTTTCACTGGCATCCAAACATTGCGCTTCTCTTTACAACCAAACCACGTCCTGAAATTCCAACTAAAAAAATAAACTAAAATAAAAATAAATAATAATTTTCCTTTACATGGAATGTTACAAGTGTTAATATCCTTTCTAACCTAGTATAGATCTTTTTCATATATTTATTATATTCATTTCTAACCACCAGGTATACATAAGAGGGATGTAACGCACCTCATTTTTCCCACATAAATCCCTAAGAAACTTGATAGGAAACAGGAAACAAATTATGGACTAATTTTTTTTTGAAAGGTTCCAAGGCCTTAGTTAGGATTTTAATTAAATCAAGATTGCAAAATTTTAAACTATTAAATGATAGTCAGAACTAAGATAATAATTAGTTACTATTGGATCAACCCTATTAAAAGAACTTTCGATTTAATCTCCCCTATAACGTTCCTCTTCCAAATTCAGAATATTAAGCCATTTTACTCTTTGTTATTTCACCCCAAGGGTCTTATTAAATCGATTTATTGAATGGACCCAAATTAAATTCAAAATTTTGTGTGGTTAAGATTAATAATCTCGTAGTCAAAAATAAATCAAATTAACATGGTTTAATACCTAAAGTGTTATGGGTACACAACATGGTCTAACTTCTTAGGCCCCATTTAACATTACACACACATCTTTTATATTAAACATTCTCACTTAAATACCTCATCACTTAAGCGATGTAGGGTGCATCCTACACCATTAGATCTAATCTTTCCTAGCCCTTAGATTTAGGTTTGGAAAAAATAACCCTAGAAATCCTTATGGAATACCATATATTCATTTTCTAAATCTAATCTCTATTTTTCTCGTTTTTTGTGTTACACATTAAGGAAGAAGGAAATATGATGAAGCCATTGAGGACATTTGAGACATGGAAACTCTTTTTTATTAAACTTTGCGCTTAAGAAATGGATCTATCCATTTCCCCTTTTCATGGGTATTGTTTTCTATTTTGTATTCATTTATTAAAATTATTTTACATTCAATTTCAAGGTGTATACTTTGCATGTATACCAATCGAGAAAACCCCCAAACCCTACGTATTCATTTTACAATTAAAACATGCTTTTATGTGTATGTGTGTGTGTGTGTGCGCGCGCGTGCGTGCGCGCCATGCGTGTGTGTAAAATGATTTTTACAAGAGAAATATATATATATATATATATATATATATATATATATATATATAAAACATTTGAGACATTTCATGGAATGAAGTTATGTAAAGGTCGCATACTTAAGCAATGTCCACAATTTTTAGTAATCAATGTGGTGTTTCATTTTGATTTAAGGGGGTTTAAAAGCCTTTTTTGGGGGGAGGGGTGCTGATCCCACCCCCACCCCCACCCCATATATTTATTGAAACATAAAAGAACATAGGTCGTAACCCATGCTTTCACAATAATTTTTTTGACTTTATTTAATGAAACTACACTAAATCGATTCATACGGATTTTCCATTTCATTACTAATTTTAATTGTTAATAAATAATAATATATATAATTTGTATTACTATGCAAAAGAAATATATATAATTAAGGAAAGTATTAGTATTTATTACCATTATCTATATAATGGTGTAATACACTTTGAAAATAATCAAGCTACATTATAAATATGCATTTATTATATATATTAGTAATATCTATTATTGTATCAACTAAGTTTTCAATTAAAAAGGAATTTTGAAATAGTGAGGATGAATAGATTTTACAACTATAACACTCAAATGTGTACAAAAGTACATTTACCATAGGTGTCTATGGTAGAGTAGGAATTTGGGAATTTATCAAATTTAACCAATTTATCACCTTCAATTTCATTTAGATAGTTTATTAAGGGTATGATTAGATGTAATTTATCCATTTACTTAAGATGATTCCTATTGCAACAAAGAGGAATGTCTTAATAAATCAATCCTATCTAATCCTTTTTACAACATCTATAAGGATAAGATAAAACAAACAACTCTTAAATTAAATCTATTTCAAGATCCAAGTAAACAAGTATTTTAAATAATTTAAGTAATCAACCTTTAGTTTCCATCCAAAAGCACTAATCTTTAAAAATAAACCACTTTGTTATGCAACCCCTAAACAAAAATTTTGATTTGTGGGAACTTAAATTATATTTACAAGACCATTACAAGGTTCATATTAACATGAAGTAATGTGCATCATAAGAAACCATTTCCAAGATTGAATGAGATTACATTCAGTAAACTATTGATATAATTTACAAGTGGTAGGATCATAATATCACAAGATGCAACTCTACGTGTCTTTCTCCAACCAAGAACACCTTCTCCATTGAGATCACCATATAACAATCATCAACTACACATATGAGCACAACCAAAATAGTAAGGTAAAAACAAGGTTTAAGATCTACCTTAAAAATGAAGAGTATCAATACACAACAATTCGTAAGCCTTCCAAACTCCTAAGAAAATAACATCTCCTCCAACATCCATTCACCATGCTCAAACAATCTCTCCAAAATTACAAGAATTCCCCCAAAAATGAACAAGTAACCCCTAATACTTCCCAAAAACTCCAATAAATAGAAAAGAGGGAGAGGGAGTGTATGTGGCTCCATGTAGGGATGCCACATCATTTTTTATCCATCCCACATCACCCAAGTCAAACCCATACCCCAAGGCATAATAAATGGGTTGTTGAGAGGAATGAAAAACCTCGTGCAAACCTCTTACACACACCACTCTAACCCACACCCATGAGGAGAAACATTTTAACCACATATAATAAAGTTCAATAAAACCTAACCTTTTGCCTTCCAAAACACATAATGGGGTTTATTTTTGACCCCCTAACCACATATGTATGGTTCCTATATGAAATTAAGAGGTGTGGGACAAGTTTAACTTGTCCCGCAAGCCTCCAAAAATGACACTTAAGCCCAAATCCGAGTTTCCCAAGTAGGGGTGAGTTTACAACACTCAAAATCACATAAAATCAAATAATAAACACAAGAACCAAAGACCCAACCACTCTAATAAATGAATCCTTTTTGCCCACATCCAAAATTAGCTTAATAATATGATTAGTTCACTTAATTAAGACAAATAAACCAATTAATGATAAAAGGGAATTACAATCAAAAATAAAATCACATACACTAAAATTAAATAAAATAAAGGAAAAGAGATAAACACAAACCATTGGTCACCAATGGCGTTATCCCCTCCATGGGAGCCCCCAAACAACAAATAACAAGAAAAACAACATTACAAAAGTTGCCATGGTGACCAGTTTCCAATACCCCAAATTCCTTCGTTGTTTGTCTACTATCCCCTATAGTTTATTGTTGTGATATAATTACCTGCAAAATCATACAATACATCTCTAGCATCATGACCATGCTAGTGATATTGAAGTAATAAAATTTCTTATATATACATATCAATTTCATCATCAAATATCATAACTATTATAGCTAAGACTAAGTAATTCAACAATTACTCTCAATTATCAACATTTTGATTCCGCTAATACATCAGTTCATAGTTAAGATCATAAACCAACTAAATCATCTAATGTAAGTACTAATTTCACTCATTCACCATTTCACCCATTCTTCAATATCAAAGAAATCACAAAATAAATTTGAACATCGTAATAAAATCATTATGAAGAAAATTCAAAATTTCAATTTATATCTAAGATGACAAGACATCATTGTCTTTGCTACTGTGTGTCTATCAATATTTAATCAGTTCAGTTACAGTATTTTTGATCCTTTGATTTCCATATCACAATGCATTAACATCATTCATTTATTAATATTTATAGGTACCATGTTTAATGATGACTATGTGTTCAGTCACAATGATAGATTAAATATAACAAGACAATAGCAAAGAGTAATGACATCGCAATTAATTTATGACAAGGAAACCATTCTAGATCATCATCATATCCTTAAATTCCCATTAAGTTCACAATATAACCATACGGTCAAAATCATAACCAAAACAAAGTAATAATCATGATGTGTTGCATATTTTATTTGTATGCTATCTAGAATATAACATCAAGGTTTGAGATTATAATAAATTCAAAATTGATAACACGATTCAAAAAGAGTTAAAGAGGAGTGGGCATTACATCCCCCTCCCCTTAGATTTGGATTCCTCCTAGAAGTCATGTACAAAGAGGCATGGAACAATGCAAAATAAATAGGATCACATGCTTTGTGGAATTACTTTTCTTCAATAAGTGTGGGTCTACAGAACGCAAATTTGGTCCAATGCAATTCAAAAAGAAGAAGGTAGATTGAAAGGGATGATTCTTAAAATTTCTTCAAATATGGTTGCAAACATTTAATTCTATAGAGTAATTATACGTTATTAAAAACAATAAAACACATAACATCAAAAGATGAAATGGTCAAAGGAGTTTCAAAAATAACCACCAAGTAAAGGAATAACCAGGAGTATTTTCTGAACTCCAAATTACCACATATTTTCCCATGAATACAACATACTACAATTACAATAATTAAGGCTTCAACTAAGGTTTAGCTATGCTTCAAAGTTAGTTATTTATAAAAGGCTACAAAATATCAACCTATTGACAAAAATAAGCTCGCACTTATTTGCGGTCAACTGACACCATTTTCCCCCTTTGTGCACTTCAATCTGAATTTTTACATATTTTAAGCACTTAAGGCCCTATTAAAGCACTTCCATTAGATAGGAAATTTCTTCACCTTTCCAGAGATATAAAGAAGTCCTTCTAACTCTTCGTATTTTTCAAGTTACGGGTCAACGGGACTAGGAAGGATTTTTTGCCAAAAGTGGGCCGACGGGCCTAGGCAAGATTTTTTACCAATGAAAAATTGCGGACCAGTAGGGCGATGTGAGATATTTTGACATTTTTTCACTTTTAAAAAAGGGGCACAAGTATAATTGCGGGCCCACGGGTCTAGGAAGGATTTATTTTTTGTCCAAGTGGAAAATGTAGGCCGACGAGCTCAAGGATGGATTTTTGCCAAAAGTGGGTTTGTAGCGCTGTGGAGGAAATTTTTCCCAAGTGTGAATGCGGGCCAGCGGGTCTATAGGGAACTTTTAAACTTTTTCACTTTTTGCAACTGACACAATTTTTAAGCACAGGCTCGCGAGCCCACATGGTCTCATCAGTTGTTGAAAAGTCATAGACCCACAGACTGTGCCACATGTGTCATTGGCACAACTCCAAGGATAGAATCTAAAATGGAGACCCTAAACAAGTTCCAAGCTTCCAAATGTCCTAGGTTAGAGTAAGGGACAAAGGAAATAGTTGAAAAGTCAAAATAGGGCAGAGCCAATGGAAGGTGCCATGTGTCAACTCGGCATGAATTCAAAGACTAACTCCAAGGGTGTTTCTCTAATTGAGTGCAGGCTCACCACGTGGTCAAAGTCAACAAAGGGGACAAAGTAGGCCTACATCAACTAAGTATAGAAGAATTGACAGATGGCACCACATGTCACATTAGCACAAATTCAAAGTGGTGAATCAAAGCAGAGATTAAAACAAGTGCTAGCCCTCTACGTGTCTAGAGCTCGAAAGGGCAGAAGCATTCATTTAAAATTCCAAGTAGAGACAAGCTAGTGGAAGGAGCCAAGTGTCAGTAAGGCGCAACTTCAAAAGTAAAATCTAGAGTGGGTTCCCAAATATGTGCCAGCTCACCACATGTTTAGAGTCTGAAAAGGTAAGGTCAGTCGTTGAAAGTCTAAAAACCTACAGAAGCCTCCACGTATCTCATCCATTTAATTTCAAAAGAATAAATCTTGGGGCAGTTCCAAACAAGTGTGAAGCCTCTAGTTGTCTCGGGTCAGGAACCACATCTCCGCCAATAGGAGATACTAAGGGTAGAATATAAGGAACATAGAGGAGCCCGTGGAAGCTGCCACGTGTCAGTTTGGTGCAAGTTTAAAAGAAAAAGAAAAGGGGTGAATTTTCAAGATGCACGAGGCTGCCACATGGACCCTACATGGACATAATCTTTTAAATATTGCACACCCGCGACCTGAATCTTCAGACAGCCATATATTTTGACTGGAAACTTGGATTTGGGAAAGAGAAGACTTTTTGGAAAGGTCTTAACATCCCCTATGCCATGGAAGTATACAATATTTATTTTAGCAGGTTAGGTGGGTGAAAATTAAGAAAACACCTTTCAAACCATTAATACAGGATCCCATTTCTTCAACCACTGAGATTTGATTTGGATCCACCTTTCTACCTTCTCAAACACGTCAAATAGGCATAGGGAACAAAAATTTATAGATTGTAGATGGATTCGCAGGGCGTTGATGGTTGGTGGTTGAAATTTTGGAGCATAATAGAGTTTCTCTTCTTTCTATCTGGTTTCTGACATCTATATATTGTAAAGACCTCTCATTTGAGAAGTGAGAGACATTTTGGGTGTGGGGAAACTCTGAAAAAATTGTTTCCCGACTCCATTTTGATTTGTAAGCCCTCTCTTATTCTTGGCAAGTAGATTTTACACCTCTAGCATTAATGTAATAGTCTGTGCAACTTATAGAGCAATAAACTTGTGTTTTTGTGGTGTCTTTCAACCGTTTGCATTTTTTTGTTGTTTCTATGTTCCTCTCCATCTCATGTTTTCTCCCTGTGCATGTATTTCACATTTATAGGTGCAACATGTTGTGCTTCATGGAGTTTTTTTAATGGAAAATTTGGACTTGGGTTTTTGTCACTTCTATCAGACCTCCCTATCTCTTTTTTCCCCTGTTTCATCCTCCCTCATTAGAGTATCTCACCCATTTCCTTTTCTAGTGTATCACCACTTAGTGTAGGTTCTCTTTCACTTTCTCTCTCTCTCTATGTCTCCTTGGAATAGTTAGATTACGATAGATTTGTTATGCCTGCACTAGAGTAGCTTATGGCATGCATTTTAGGAAGAAGGAAATAGCCTTCTCTGGAGGGCCATGTCAAGTTTTGTAAGTACCACAGCTTGAGATTTGGTCAAATTTTTTACAATTACACTGAATGCCCCAGTCAGATACCGGGCCATTCGGGGGTTCTATGATTCTACACTAACACAACCACTACCATTAATTTATATGAGAAAACATGTCTACTCAAAGGTATCAAAATTTTGAGATCACACAAGATGAGGTTTAGCAACAAGGAAGGACAATTAAGTTAGCTAAGCATTTACAATCAAGAAAACTATTCATGTGAAGCACTTCTATAACTCAATAGGGTACCATTAAATTTTCATGGTAATACTAAGAAAAATTATGACCCTAAGGTTTGCTATTACCTGATTTTAAAGTCAAGATCGAACACACAACACTAACCAAATTTAGAAACGTCAACCATTTAGAAAATTATTTCCACTAGAACAAACATATCAATACAAGAATCACCATTCACTATAACACAATGGGATTTATTTATCTTAAATCCTCCTCAAGCTTAAAATAACCATAAAGAGAGAAGATGCATAAATCATAACACCAAAGAGAACTCAAGGGAGCTAGAGAGAAGAACAAGTAACAAGAGGGGGTCCAACTACAATCCAGACGTACATCATGCCAAAACACAAGTAACATCTCACAAAAACAACTTACACTTTTTTTCTAACGAAAAAAGGGGACAAACCACAATGGGGTGTCTCAAGAAAATAAGAAGAAAAGAGGACTTCCGAAAATTATTTAATATCCTTAACATATGGTACCTTCAAATTATAATTACCCTTGGTAACCAAGGACTCAATAAGCACAAAAGGAGGTTTTTTTTCTTAAAAAAAAGAGATAAGACCCAATCGTAAAGGCCACAACTCACACTTGTCGAGTTACGAGAAAATAAGGGCAGGGAAAATTTTAGTGGCGAATATTCGTAATATGGTGAATATTCCATTTTTGAAAATTTTGAAAAGGAAAATTTTTTGGCACGGGCCAGTGACCTGTTCGCCTAAAAATTACACTTTAATTTTTTTTAGGGGTCGGCTTCGCCTATCCTTTAAAAATATCCCCTATATAAACCTAGATTATTCGCCAGGTAGAACACTTCTACTTCACATTTTTTAACAATATGATATATCCCGTATTATAGACGCACGACAAGGGGGTAAGTTATTGATGCGCGACAAGGAGGGTTTGCAGACAATGAGATACTGTAGATATTGACACATAGTAGACGCATGACAAAGATTTTGTTGACGAGCGACATGGAGTTTTTTTCGATGAGCAAGAAGAGGGCAGAAGTTGCAGACGCGCGACAGGATATTTGTTGTCGCACGTCAATAGACCTTAGTGACGCGTGTCACTAAGGCCTATTGACGCGCGTCACTAAGGCCTACTGACACGCGTCACTAAGGCCTACTGACGCACGTCAGTAAGGCCTACTGACGCGCGTCAATAGGCCTTAGTGACGCGTGTCAATAGGCCTTAGTGATGTGCGCCAATAGGCCTGTTGATGCGTGTCAATAGGCCTGTTGACACGCATCACTAAGGCCTGTTGACGTGCGTCACTAAGGCCTATTGATGCGCGTCACTAAGGCCTGTTGACGCGTGTCACTGCATTTTTTGATGCGCGACAAGGAGGTACAACAGATATTGACACATAACAGACGCACGACAAAGAGTTTGTTGCTGCGCGACACAGAGATTTTTTGATAAGAAAGCAGAGGTCGGAGGCTACAGACGCGCGACAGAATATTTTGCTGTCGCGCGTCAAAAAAATGCAGTGACGCGTGTCAATAGACCTTAGTGACGCGCGACAGCAAAATCTCCCGTTGCCCGTCTGCAGCCTTCTGTCGCAGTGCTTGATAATCAAGTGAAATTTTTTCATACAACCCCCAAAAAATTTGCCTTCCCGTGAAACCGGTTCCGGGGACATTCGCCAGGTATTCTCCACCTCTGATTTCCAGGAGGTCTCTTAAAATGAACCCTGAATAAGGGTATGAAGAACCAAATTCCTACAAGGAAAAATTAGATATGCCTATGGTCAAGGGAGTACTACGTAACTAGAACACATCACTATAAACCAGGTGTTTGAAAAATATGGGTAGGTAGCAGAACTAAAGGTTCAATTATACATTGCACTCAAATACACATAGATTTTACTCATTCTATAAACCAACTATTAATTCAAAAGTTATAGTTTCACTTGCTAAGGACTCTTCTTATAAGTTTTCTTAATTAAAATCTTCCTTCTATTATGACATCACATATTTGCGTTATAAGGAGCACCACTAATGTTGGCATGATATCTCGTCATTCTGTATAGGCGGAAAAATATTTATTTTACTCCTAGGGAAGGTAGATGGAAATTTTTTCCTTTATATTCTTCTACATAGTTTTATTTCTTCTATTAGTCTACCAAGGTTATAGCAAGCACCATTTTCCTTTTTCTATGTTCGAGTTTATTTGTTAAGTTTCAAAGTCAAATCCCATCAATTAGAGTTTTATGGTGTTTGGGTGAGTCATCTTATCAATTAAATTTTAATAAGAAGGAAGATTCAAACATATCACATTATTGATTTTATGGAAAAGAGAGATAAATCAACACATCATATTTTTAATTCTAAAGTAACAAGAGACATTCAACATAGCAAACACATCATTGATTTTTTAAGTACTAGGCATCAATCTACCAACATGAGTTACACCAAGTTTTCAAGGGTTTACCAAATAATTTCAAGCATCACTACACACCCCATGTGGGTCTCCTAAAGTCTCAAAATAAATTAAAAAGAAAAGGATCCATTAAAGAGGCATATTTACTTTTACAAATTTAAGAGGTTTAACAATGTTTGTTATTTAGTCTAAACAATTTTTTCATATAATAAGATAAAGATATTTTACAGACAATACTCATACTTCCACAAGATACCACCAACCAAGAAATAAGATTCCAAGGAAAATTTTACTCCAAGGACACCACATTTCCCATTAGAAGACATCAAATGCAAGAGAACAATCAGATAATCTACTCAAAATGGCCTCAACGACCAAGAGTTGTAGTTTGAAAAGGAGGGGCACAACATAAGAATAACTTCGATTAAAATATTAAGATCTACAAAAATAACATCTCTAAGAGCAAGGTCCAAAAGACCCAAAAGAATCCATAAGTGTACCAAAATTTCCCAATACTATTAGGTCATAGATTGGTATATATAACATTTTTTTAATGGTATATCTATTTATAGGTCATCGAGAGTAAAACAAGTACACTTAATTAAACAAACTTCCTGAATGAACTTAATTCTATCCATAATTACCAAGATACATACAATCCATCAATCAATACTTTATAGAAGGAACAAGGAAAACATGGTAAAACTTACCATGGCATCATGTAAAATCACTACCAAACAAACACTTATCCACTGAAATATACAGTCAACCAAGAGTCAATCTGATCCTAACACAATCCATAGGCCCATGATCAAACACATGTACTCTAATGAGGATCAAAGCTCTTACTAGATTGCAAGATAATCTCCACCACTACTATCAAACAACCAACTAGACCGCATGACAAAACTCTCTCTCTCTTTCTAGCAAGTTTGATTAATGATATTGTCACTCTAAGATCTTAGACACACACAAGGTTCCGTCCTTCCAAAACCAAGACATAACTTAAAGAACCTAAGAAGACATTCAAGGCACCTAGGGTATACCCTCATATGACAAAATGTCACAATACAAACAAAGTAGAATCAGCTCATCAACATGCAAGAAAGAATCACGAAACATTTAGCTAAATAGCCAACAAGATAAATGAACTCCAAGTCACCAATAAAATAAGATCCAAGAATATCGACAATCAAGGGAAATGGCTAAGTAGCCGCATTGTAATCTCTTAAAATCTCACACAAATATAATTAACTAAAAGAGCCTTTAAGATTCTCAATCAAATCATAAAATAAGATGCTGGTCCTAGATAAAATAACACAAGATTACAAATGTAAAATACATAAAGTCAACATCACATCTTTGCAGCCCTTCATGGTCAACAAAAGGGGTACTATACCTTGAGCTTAGTTCTAAGAACACATACAAAAGATTGGATCAAAAGCGACACCAAGACCTAATATCCACTCACTCATATGTGGATTAAGTCGCAAAAACTAACTCGTCTAAAAAATGAACGAAAAAGGGGGCTTGTGATGACATAAAGACTTAGTTCATAGTTGATATCTCAATGTTCCCATAAAAAGGTATTTACACAGTCGCTAATTCGAACCATATAATTTATAATAAATTTCCTTTTTGGGCCCCATATTATTCCATCTTGACCTACTTTTATTAAGTTGATTAATTTCTTGAATTATTGTACACCATATATTGGTTTTCATTACTCAAAATTTTGCACCATTTTTAGCATCATGATCATTATTTCACCTATTTCCATAATAAAATGTTATGAAACTCCCCTCATATTCTATTTAAAGTGGAACAATCAGATTTTCACAGGAAACAAATTAATAATTCTTCTTTCTATAATTCATACGAGAACTCTTACAAATATATAGTGAATAAGTTATTCCTATAAAATAGGAATCTGATATAACAACACTCCTTAATTCTCTCACCAAACTCCTATTCACGTGAGTTGTTTATTAACAACTTCACATATAAACAAATATAATAACAGACCTAACAAATAATAATGATTAATAATGTTAAACAATAATATTAATCCTAACATTCACCCCCTTAGTGTGAACATTATTAATCACTAATTTTCACCCCCTTAATGTGAACACGGCAAAGAACTATATTCGAAGAAATTAAACCACCTGAAAGCACTTCTTAAACCAGGTACAGACTCCATAGATTATCTCTTTACCCTCGTAAAGGCGTAGTGTCGAGCCGAATTATGCAGGAATGCTCCCTTCCTCTTTGGGTTCCTGTGGGACTTTCCCTTCCTACTCTGGGCAGCCCGAATTTTGAATCTCCAAGAGTCCACAAGCTTCACACTAGCTGGATAACCATCCCTTGATTCTACCTCAAAATCTTCTCCTACTCCCCAAAAATGAGTATTCTGAAAACATGACTCCTCCAAAAAGTTCTGAAAAGGGTTTATTTAGAAAACCATCACTCTGCAAAACAAGACACACTGATAGTCAATGAAAAACCATACTACACACATGCCACCAGATCAGTATGCGGCCCCGTCATTAGGTGACTGACGAGAGGACGCTACTTGTCCTCCATCCTCCAGTGTGACACTGCTAGTTCAACGAAATGTGAATTTTCAAGCTCAATTACATGCCTAAATCGAACGTCGAGTTCAACTGAAAATGCGTTCGTGAGGCTAACTTTTTATTTATTTTTACAATAGTATTGACCCACAATGAACTTAATGATGACTAAACAAAAAATCGACTCTTGACTTGACTACAATTAAACTTTACATTATTAATGTCTCAATATTTTGACTCCTTGATTTTTGAAAATGGACACAAGAATTAACTATTTTACCATGTAAACATATGATGACACTTTACGACAAACACACTAGTGGTGCTATATAAGACACTTAAATCTTAATGACATGACATTAATACAAGGTTACTTTGAGTGAATCTATACACTATCATCACGTACCAAATATCTTATAAAACACTAAGGAGTGACATAAATCTCATGTAAAACCTATCCTAAACCTAAAGGCCAAACAATGTCACAGACTGTTTTAGGAATAATCATTTAACATAAAATGTTAATGACTTTTATCTGAATTGTGGTCACAGAAAATTGAAAGAGCACTGTAAACTTTCTTTCCTGAATTTACAAAGTCATGGAGGAGGTTTGGGTAAGTGACTTCTAGCGTCTGAGTTGAAGCTAAAGAGTAGGAGATCATGTGATTGTAGCAACTGTGAAATATATTGTTGACGGTAGCTGGATTTGTGGATCAATCCGAGTTGATTTAAAGCTATGACACTTAACATGTTGTAACAAATGATTGTCGCATTTAATGGTCGCATAGTACAGGCCTGATCCCAACTGCTCACCAAAATGAAACGGGTCTTCAAATGATAGGTTTCCGTCATTTTGAATTTTAAGGTTGTATTGAATCGTTTGACATGGGAGAGTTGAAAATATGCTTGCAAGGTAGAATCAACCATATTACTAAATCGTTGAATAATAAATAGTGCAAATATTTTAACCCTTATAACATGACAAGGTCTCAGAAAGATATCCATCACGATGTTTGGAAAACATTTGAGTTCATGTGCAATGATAATGGATGATGTGAATAGGACCCGGATTGGATTGCACGTGTGATAATAGGTATGTAATATGTATCCTACTCCAAATTATCTGGAAAAGCTAATGGATTGCACAGTAGATCTTAAATACAGTCGCATTTGCATTCTCAAATCAGACCTAGTGATCTATAGGTATACATTGTGATATTAAAGCAACTGGGGCGGCTAAGCTTCAATATCATGTATATGTTGTCTATCAGTGCTGCAAATAGATATTTATTCACATAGATATAGGACTGTGCAAAAAATAATTAGCCTTGAGTTATACACAGAAAATATTGTTAGCGTTGGATTTGGCAGAAACATCAGGAACAGTTGCGTATTATTTTGGATCTACCATGGACATGGATTTACATAATTCAGTAAATGCGTACACAATATCGCATGGTCATATAAATGTTTTGATAGGACTGCACACAAATTTTTTAGATCATGAATTCAGAGACTTTTGGCATCTTGGATTGAATCACTCTGATACTACAATAAAGTGGAACAATCATGATTTTGGCAGGAAAAAAATTAATAATTCTTCTTTTTCTAGGGGTCATTCATACGATAACTCTTATAAATATATAGGAATAAGTTATTCCTATAAAATTGAAATCATGATATCAAGCTTACACTCCTTAATTCTCTCAAGGCAACTCCTATTCACGTGAGTTGTTTATTAACAACTTTGTATAAACATTTATAATAACAAACCTAACAAATAATAATGATTAATAATGTTAAACAATAATATTAATCCTAACACTATTTGGGTCTTGTGACCCTTATTTTAAGGCTAATTAAATCTACAAAGTGTGATTTAGATTATTATGTGCACACTATGTAATTTAATTTAGTCAAGACACTATTCATTTGATAAATAGATGCTTACATATATCTATGTAATTTTATTGAATCATAGTTTTCTTGGAATTCTAGAACATAGTCTGTAAGTAATTTGATGGACATACTATAATCCACAAACTACTGTATAATTCCTTATTTTTCTTTAGATGCAGCCTCTAGTACACCTATTATAACATCAATACTTGTAATCATAAGTTGGTGCGTCTTTTAACAGGAAAGTTACAATTTACTGGTAATCTTGACACTAGTTGATCTAAATTCCCTATCCTTTCTAGAGATGTAGATCTCTACTAGACCTTTTATGATATAAGTGATCAAAACTCTTGATTAGTTATTATGCTCTTTTAATTTTACAATCTAACTTTATACGAACATTGTAATATTGAATATGGTTACTTAATATTTTTATGGTCACTCAGGGAGGTACAGATGATGCAATGAAATAATATTTCAAATTAATACATCCAGGTCATATTCTCAACATTTTTTGAGCAATGAATTAATGATACAAATAATCAATGATTTAATTAAAAAAATTATTCTTGTTTACTATATACAAATTTCATTACAAGTGTTAAAATTTATAGCAAAACATTAGTTTGCTATCAATACCTATAATCATGTAATAAATTTCTATTTTAAGCACATTACTCAATATATTGGTGACCAAAAATGCAACTCAAAAATTTCTCTACTATTAAGAATTTCACTTCTCGGTATATCATTTCTAATGACACCAATTCAAGCTACTACAAACTTTTATTTCATCATTTGAACACCTTATTCAAGTATGTCTATTGTCAAAACTACCATCAATTTTTATGACACTCTTACATATTTGAAGTTGTCTTATGTTGTCACATAATGTTAATTTTATTTCCTATTATTCGTTTCAAGCCTTTAAATGGGTAAACTAATGTTAATGACTATCTGACATTAAAGGCCATCCCCATCCCCTGAATTGCAAGTCAAAACAAAAATTTGAGGGCCCATTGAATTAAGGTTAAACTAAGATTATGGAAAGCTATGCAAGGACATCCGCTTTCATATAGAAATAAATGAGAGAAGTTCAAACGAACAAGGAAGAAGGATGCTTATATACAAGATCAAATGAACTCAAAAAAAAAGTAGTTCCTCTATTGTATGTATCGTGAATGCAATGGGTAAATTGAATACCTATCAAATTCTATAAGTTTTCAATATTGTGGTAAGCACTCATTGTATAATACATAGTGACGAATATTGAAGGGTATATAATGTTGAAACATAAGATGGCCTCATTAATATATAATGGAATTCATCCATAGGTTTATTAGAAAAATTGAGGTAAATTTGTAAGGATTCATAGATCTAATATTTCAGTAGTTTTTCTCACTAGAATCTCATAAAATTTAATTATCAAAGAAAAACTGTGAGATTTATAGAATGATATTTCATCCTTGATGCTTCACACTCTTGAATTTGGCCTTGAAGCATACAAGTTCTTTTGTGGAAGGATAATAATTTTTGAAGTATTGTCTAAAATAAAACACTCATTGGGGACTTATTGGATTGAAAATATGGTTATTGACAGACTTCTCAATAGTTCGTTAATTCTCTATTCAAGAACAATCCCTCCTATTTAATATAGGTGATTTGGGTTCCTTATTAAAAATTGAAAACCCTAAGTATGTACATAAATATACAACTAATTAATTTTAATAAATTCAAAATATTGGTGACCTCGAGATCTTAGTCAATTGTTTTCAATTGTCTTCAGAATATAAATGACAAGGTTGAGACATAGAGGATCACAGAAACAATATAACTAGGGTGCTAAAACAAGTTGATTAAGAGAAACACAGTTACAACTAACCAAATGATCTATAAAAAATCCTCCTTGGTTCTCCAAGATTACCAAACGAATGTAAACATAAAGGAAACAAGAACCGTCAGCTTGAAATAAAGAGAAGTACAAATTTGCATTCTACTCATGCATGCAAATATAATAAAGAACATGTGATGTGAATCAAGTTACAAGAGGTTGAAATACCTCCAAAAACACACATAAAAAACTTTGCAAATAAAACTAGAAGTTTCAAAATAGCTTACTTCTCATTCTAGAATTCACACTGATCTATTACATCATTACAATTCTCCTTTTATTTCAAGTCTACTCTAAAAACCCTAAAATGCCAAAAACCCTAAAATACCAAAAAACCCTAAAATGCAAAACAACTCGGATTGACCCCAAAATTTTTGTGCCAAATATGAATTCATAAATTAGGGCTCACATGAAATTTGGACTTATTCTGACAAGCACAAAAAAAGTTATTAAAGTTCTAAGACCTAGACAAAAGTGAAAAAAACATTCGGAGCCAATTTTAGACCACTAGATGAAAGAATCCAAGCCCGAAAACGTGCCAAAATGAAAACAACTGTGCAAGAAAAGTTGTCCCCAGCATAGTACTAATGTATATCTACCACCCTGTAAAATTTCAAGACGATCCAACGGTCGGATCAAAAGTTATGGCCTCTGCAAGTTATGCTCCCGCATCATTCTCCCCTGGTTGAAAAGAATTCAGCTCCTGCGAATTCTGTTGACGGAACTCATCTAATTTTGCACTGTCAATTTTCTTCAACTCCCACTCAGGAATCCAAGTATTTTCTTCTTGTTGCAAACCTTCCCACTGTACCAAATATCTGTTGTAGCTCCCATGTCTAGTAGTGATTGTCTTTTGGTCCAAGACACGCATTACCCTCTCCTTTTTCTTCTTCGGCATCTGTTTCTTCCAGTTTATTTCTTCCTCCTCTGCAACATTTTCATCATGACCTGGAAACTTATATAAGTCAGAAACATTAAAAACTGGTGAGATAGCAAAGTTTTCAGGTAGCTCCACCTTGTAGGCATTATCACTCATTTTCTTCAGAATCCTACATGGCCCAATCTTCTTATACTTGAGTTTATTATATGTTCCCTTTGGAAACCTCTCTTTTCTAAGATGAACCATCACCATATCTCCTTCTTCAAATACACTTACTCTCCTACTGGCATCTGCAGCTGTTTTATATTGTGCATTACTCACTTTCAGCTTTTCCCTCACTTCATCTTGTAGCTGTAGAATGTGTTCTGCAAATGCTTCTGCATCATCACTAGTTTCATCTTCACCTGGTAGAACAATTAGATCAAGGACCCCCTTGGGATTCCTACCATATACAATCTAGAAAGGAGACCTCCCTGTTGACCTGTTTATCGAGCTATTATATGCAAACTCAGCTTGAGGTAAAGCTAAGTCCCATTGTTTTGGCTTTTCTCCAACTATACAACGTAGGAGATTTCCCAAGCTTCTGTTCACTACTTCAGTCTGCCCATCAGTCTGGGGGTGATATGCACTACTGAACTGTAGTTGTGTCCCCAATTTCTTCCACAGAGTCCTCCAAAAGTGACTCAAAAACTTCGTGTCCCGATCTGAAGTGATCATTCTTGGAATTCCATGCAATCTAACCACTTCTGAAAAAAACAAATCTGCAATTCTGGAAGCATCATTAGTTTTTTTACAAGAAATAAAATGTGCCATCTTAGAGAATCTATCAACCACAACAAAGATAGAATCATTCCCTCATTGTGTGTTAGGAAGCCCTAACACAAAATCCATACTCAGATCAACCCATGGCCCTGTAGGGATAGGCAATGGCATATACAACCCAGTATTATGTGCATGGCCCTTAGCCATTTGACACACTCTACATCTTGCTACAACCCTACTTATGTCCCTCTTTACCTTTGGCCAATAATACTTTTCTACAACAAGAGAAATTGTCTTACTTATACCAAAGTGTCCAGCCAACCCCCCACTATGCAATTCTCTTATAATATTTTCTCTCATTGAACCAGCAGGGATGCACAATTGTTTCCCCCTAAACAAATAACCATCCTGTATCAAATAATCAAAAGAATCACTACCTACTATAGGCTCCTTAAGTTTGTCTCACAACATCACCAAAATCAGGATCACCTTCATACAATTCCTTAACTGCCTCAAACCCTAGGACTTTATTTTCCATTGTTGTCAAAAGGGATACACGCCTACTCAAGGCATCAGCAACTTGATTCTGCTTACCTGACTTATGCTTCAAAACAAAAGTCTATTCTTGCAAAAATGAAACCCATTTTGCATGCCTACTATTTAGTTTCTTCTGTGTGTTTACATACCTCAAGGCTTCATGGTCAGTGAAGAGTACAAATTCCTTTGCTACCAAGTAATGTCTCCAGTTCCTTAATGCCTGAACAATAGCATAAAATTCCACATCATAAGTAGAATATTTCCTCCTGACTTCATTTAGCTTTTCACTGAAGAATGCCACAGGTCGTCCTTCTTGACTCAACACAGCTCCAATCCCAACATGTGAGGCATCACAGTCAACCTCAAAGACCTTGCTAAAATCTGGCAATACCAAAACAGGTGCTTCTGATACTTTCTTCTTCAACAATTCAAAACTATCTGTTGCTGCCTTGGTCCATACAAACTCCCTCCCTTTTGTACACTCTGTTATGGGTGCAACAATGCTACTGAAATTCCTGATGAACTTCCTATAAAAAGTTTCCAATCCATGAAAACTACGAACCTCTGTCACATTCCTTGGAATAGGCCATTCCAAAATTGCCTTTACTTTTTCCTCATCCATCCTCACTCCATCCCCTGATATGACAAATCCCAAAAAAACAAGACTCTTCTGAATAAATCTACACTTCTTTAAGTTTGCATATAGACTCTCTTTACGTAACAAGTCTAGCACCAATTTCATATGTAACAAGTGTTCTTCCACTGTCTTACTAAATATTAGAATATCATCAAAATAGACAACAAAAAACTTACCATTGTATTCTCGGAGTACTCTGTTCATCAACCTCATGAATGTACTGGGTGCATTAGATAGCCCAAATGGCATCACCATCCACTCGTATAATCCATCTTTTGTTTTAAAAGCAGTTTTCCATTCATCCCCTTCACGGATTCGGATCTAGTAGTACCCACTCTATAGGTCAATATTGCTAAAATATTGGGCTCCTGCTAGCACATCCATCATATCATCCAATCGCGGAATTGGAAACCGATACTTAATTGTGATCTTGTTTATGGCTCTACTGTCTACACACATTCTCCAGTCTCCATCTTTTTTGGGAGTCAATAACGCTGGAGTTGCACATGGACTCATGCTTTCTCTCACTAACCCTTTCTGTATTAGATCTGTCACTTGTCTGTTCAACTCTTCACTCTGTGTCAGACTCATCCGATAGGCTGCCTGGTTTGGAAGGGCCGATCCTGGGATCAAATCAATATGGTGTTGAATATCTCGCTTTGGGGGTAACCCATCTGGTAGCTCATCTGGTATGACATCTTTGTATTCTTTAGTATCTTTTCTGCTGCAATAGGTATATTAAAGCCTTCTTTCTCCAGCTTCTTTGACATTAGTGCATAACAACATCCAACTTCTTCCATTTCTGTAACAAACTCTTTTGTAGCCAATAAGCCCTCACTCTTCTCTTCTTCCTTGAAGGGTAATAAGACCACCTTTACACCATCCTTCCAAAAGGTATATGTATTTTTCCCTCCATCATGTGTAACCTTTCTATCGTATTGCCAAGGCCTACCCAGTAATATATGGCATGCATCCATTGGGATAACATCACACCACACCTCATCCTTGTAGGTATTCCCAATTGAAAACTTTATAAGGCATCTTTTATCTATGGTTACTTCATTTCCTTTCTTGAACCATGATATACGATAGGGATATGGGTGCTTGTCACATTTCAGATTGAGTTTATCAACCATTACAGTTGAAACCATATTTTCACAACTACCACCATCAATAATAATTTTACATACCTTTCCTCCAGAGGTGCATCTTGTTCGAAATATATTTGTTCGAAGCCATGAATCAGCTCCAGCAACATCACGTTCTTTCTCCTTCCTTGGGACAATCATCGTCCTCCTTATCATGAGGGTTTCACCCAAGTCTGCAGCAACCTCCATTTCTTCTTCCTCTTCAGCCTCAACCAGATTTACTCGTGGTTTTTCTCCTTGCCATCTATCTTGTGTAGGATAGTGCGGACACTCAAAAGCTCTGTGCCCCTCTTCACCACATCTGTAACATGTATATTGCCTTTGGGGGCTATTCCAGCCCCGTCCTCCATTATAACCTCTTCCCCTCTGAAATCCCCTACCTCTTTGGTAGTTACCATGGCTTTGACCAGAATCTTCATGCCCTTCTGTATTAGAGGATTCACCTTTTGTAGATTCAAATCTACCCCTACCCCTCATTGGAGATGATGATGGACCTCTCTTCACACCTCTTCTAAAATTACTCCTCTTGTTCTTTTCCTCTGCCTTTAATGCAAGTTGATAAGCATCATCTAGGCTATGGATCCGGAGCATACTCAGCTCATCTTGTATGGTGTAACTCAACCCATTTATGTACCGTGTAGCCTTTTGTTCTTCAGACTCTCCCTGTTCCACCCTGATTGATAACTTGTAAAATTCATTAGTATACTCCTCAATGCTGAGATCCTTCTGTCTTAGGTTTTGGAACCTTCGAAAGAGTGTCTGAGCATAATCTACATGAAGAAAGTTTTCTTTCAGCTTCTTTACCATTTTATTCTACATTCGGATCTTGCCCTTTCCATTCCTTTTTCTTTCATTTTGTAGGTGATCCTACCAGATCAATGCATGTCCAGCCAACTTAGTGCATGAAAACTTAACCTTCTTCTCCTCTGAAAGGGTTTTCCACTCAAATAATTTTTCCATGCGATTCAACCAGTCAATCAACTCCTCTGGTTGTAACCCTCCACCATAATTAGGAACATTAATCTTGATGTCGTCATTCTTTCCCTCTAAAGCCTTGATCAATCTCTCCTCAAATGGTCTCTCATTCAAGGTTTCTTCATCTCTCTCATTTTATTCTTCATCTCCTCCTTCATTCATTAATGGAGTTACTTCTTCAGTATCACTATCTGGGTTTGCATCCCCATTTGCATGTCTCCTTCTAAGGTGGGTAACTTCTCCTGTGAGCTCAGCAATTTGTCTCTGTAGCTCCTGTATATGCCTATTCATCTGGGCATAACCTCCCCTCCCGCGTCTAGCCATACTTATATAAATAGAGATAAAATTTACACATAAAAATGTAATATGTTACCTTAATTATTCCCGAAGATCAAAATCCCGCTCTAATACCAATTGATGTGAATCTAGCTGCAAGAGGTTGAAATACCTCCAAAAACACACATAAAAACCTTTGAAAATAAAAACCAGGAGTTTCAAAAAATAGCTTACTTCTCATTCTGGAATCCACACTAATCTTTTACATCATTACAATCCTCCTTTTATTTCAAGTCTACTCTAAAAACCCTAAAATGCCAAAAAACCCTAAATTACCTAAAATGCAAAACAACTCGGATGGGCCCCAAAATTTGCGTGCCAAATATGAACCTTCATAAATTAGGGCTCACACAAAATTTGGACTTATTCTGAAAAGAACAACAAAAGTTATTAAAGTTCTAAGACCTAGAGAAAAGTAGAAAAAACATTTCGGAGCCAATTTTAGACCACTAGATGACGGAATCCGAGCCCGAAAATGTGCCAAAATGAGCACAACCTTGCAGTAAAAGTTGTCCCTAGCATAGTACTAATGTATATCTACCACCCTATAAAATTTCAAGGATGATCCAACGGTCAGATCAAAAGTTATGGTCTCTGCAAGTTATGCTCCCGCATCATTCTCCCCTGGTTGAAAAGAATTCAGCTCCTGCAAATTCAGTTAACAGAATTCATCTAATTTTGCACTGTCAATTTTCTTCAACTCCCACTCAGGAATCCAAGTATTTTCTTCTTGTTGCAAACCTTCCCACTATACCAAATATCTGTTGTAGCTCCCATGTCTAGTAGTGATTGTCTTTTGGTCCAAGACATGCATTACCCTTTCCTTTTTCTTCTTCGGCATCTGTTGCTTCCAGTTTATTTCTTCCTCCTCCACAACATTTTCATCATGACCTGGAAACTTATATAAATCAAAAACATTAAAAACTGGTGAGATAGCAAAGTTTTCAGGTAGCTACACCTAGTAGGCATTATACCTCATTTTCTTTAGAATCCTACACGGACCAATCTTCTTATACTTGAGTTTATTATTTGTCCTTTTTTGAAATATCTCCTTTATAAGATGAACCATCACCATATCTCCTTCTTCAAATACACTTAATCTCCTACTGGCATCTGCAACCATTTTATATTGTGCATTACTCACTTTCAGCTTTTCCCTCACTTCATCTTGTAGTTGTAGAATGTGTTCTGCAAATGCTTCTGCATCATCACTAGTTTCATCTTCACCTAGGTAGAACAATCAGATCAAGGACCCCCTTGGGATTCCTTCCATATAAATCTAGAAAGGAGACCTCCCTATTGACCTGTTTACTGAGCTATTATAGGAAAACTCAGTTTTTGGTAAAGCCAAGTCCCATGTTTTAGCTTTTCTCCAACTATGCAATGTAGGATATTTCCCAAGCTTCTATTCACTACTTTCAGTCTTTCCCATCATTTTGGGGGTGATATGCACTACTGAACTGTAGTTTTGTCCCTAGTTTCCTCCACAGAGTCTTCCAAAAGTGACTCAAAAAATTCATGTCCCGATCTGAAGTGATCATTCTTGGAACTCCATGCAATCTAACCACTTCTAAAAAAACAATCTACAACTCTGGAAGCATCATTAGTTGTTTTACAAGAAATAAAATGTGCCATCTTAGAGAATCTATCAACCACAAAAAAGATAGAATCATTCCCTCGCTGTGTGTTAGGAAGCCCTAACACACAAATCCATACTCAGATCAACCCATGGCCCTGTAGGGATAGGCAATGGCATATACAACCCAGTATTCTGTTGCATGACCCTTAGCCATTTGACACACTCTACATCTTGCTACAACCCTACTGATGTCCCTCTTTACCTTTGGCCAATAATACTTTTCTACAACAAGAGAAATTGTCTTACTTATACCAAAGTGTCCAGCCAAACCCCCACTATGCAATTCTCTTATAATATTTTCTCTCATTGAACCAGCAGGGATGCACAATTGTTTCCCCCTAAACAAATAACCATCCTGTATCAAATAATCAAAATAATCACTACCTACTGTAGGCTCCTTAAGTTTTCTGACAACATCACCAAAATCAGGATCACCTTCATACATTCCTTAACTGCCTCAAACCCTAGGACTTTATTTTCCATTGTTGTCAAAAGGGCTACACGCCTACTCAAGGCATCAGCAACTTGATTCTGCTTACCTGACTTATGCTTTAAAAAAAAAAACAAAAGTATATTCTTGCAAAAAATGAAACCCATTTTGCATGCCTACTATTTAGTTTCTTCTGTGTGTTTACATACCTCAAGGCTTCATGGTCAGTGAAGAGTACAAATTCCTTTGCTACCAAGTAATGTCTCCAGTTCCTTAATGCCTGAACAATAGCATAAAATTCCACATCATAAGTAGAATATTTCCTCCTGACTTCATTTAGCTTTTCACTGAAGAATGCCACTGGTCATCCTTCTTGACTCAACACAGCTCCAATCCCACATGTGAGGCATCACAGTCAACCTCAAAGACCTTGCTAAAATCTGGCAATACCAAAACAGGTGCTATATATTAGTAATATCGATATTTGTATCAACTAAGTTTTCAATTAAAAAGGAATTTTCACATAGTGTGTACAAATAGATTTTACAACTATAACACTCAAATATATACAAAAGTACATATGCCATAGGTGTCTATGATAGAGTAGGAATTTGAGCATTTATCAAATTTAACCAATTTATCACATTTAAATTTGATTTAGATAGTTTCTTAAGGGTATGATTGGATGTAATTATCCATTTACTTAAGACAATTCTTATTACACCAAAGAGGAATGTCTTAATAAATCAATCACATCTAATCCTTTTTACAACATCTAGAAGGATAAGATAAAACAAACCACTCTTAAATTAAATATTTCAAGATTCAAGTAAACAAGTATTTTCACTAAAGCAAGTAATCAACCTTTAGTTGCCATCCAAAATCACTAGCCGTTAAAAATAAACCAATTTTCTATGCAACCCCTAAACACAATTTTTGATTTATGGAAACTTAATTTATATTTAGAAGATAATTATAAGGTCCACATTCACATGAAGTAATGTGGATCATAATAAACCATTTCAAAGATTTAACGAGATTACATTCAATAAACTATTGATACAATTTACAAGTAGTAGGATCATAATAACACAAGATGTAACTCTAAGTTTATTTCTCCAACAAGAGCACCTTATCCATTGAGCTCACAATCTTCATCAAGCCATGCACACAACAAAATGGGGAAGTAGGCAACACTCTCCACCCAACCAAAATATCCAATGAGGGAGAGAAGCCTTCTTCCTCATTGACCCCCGAGCCCTAACAAGAAAGCAAAGAGGGCTCCTAGACAACCATGCCAACTCAAAAATGGCTTCCAAACACACATTTAATCAAGACAAACAATTAAATAACACAATACTAATTTCGTTACAACCAACCAAAAAATATCAAAACAGAAAGGCGTCATGTTAAATCCATAGAGGAGAAAGGAACAAGGGGGTTATTCTTATCTCTCCCAAGGGTTTGGGTGTATAGCTATGAGCCTCCAAAACTCCATCATAACACACACAACAATGATATGCCTCCCTCCAAGCAGATACACCAATGTTATGCCTCCATCTAGATGTCAATCCTCTCTTATGCCTCCGTCACTCTTATGCCTCCCTTAAAAAAATAATGAGATAAACAAAAATCATATTTATCAACAAGGTGCACATGCCAACCCAACTCACTCCTAAATACCCAATAAAATTTCTCTTATGTGTACCTCAAGTTTTACCCCCATTTCCATTTCTCCAAACAACTAAGGATAAAATCTATTTCCAACAATCATAAATGATATAACAATCATCAACTACACATATGAGCACAACCAAAATAGTAAGGTAAAAACAAGGGTGAAGATTTATCTTACAAATGAAGAGTATCAATACACAATAAGCGCCGAGCCTTCCAAAATCCTAAGAAAGAAATATCCACTCCAAGATCCATTCACCATCAAAAATAAATCTCTCCAAAATTACAATAATTCCCCCAAAAATGAGCAAGTAACCCCTAATACTTCCCAAAAACACCAATAAATAGAAAAGAGGGAGAGAGAGTGTATGTGGCTCCATGTAGGAAACAACATCATTTCATCTGCAATCCACATCACCCAAGTCAAACCCATACCCCAAGGCATAATAAATGGGTGGTTGAGAGGAATGACAAACCTCTTACACACACCACTCCAACCCACACCCCTAAGGATAAACATTTAAACACATGTAATAAAGTGCAATAAAACCTAACCTTTTGCCTTCCAAAACACATAGTGGGGTCTATTTTTGACCCCCAACCCATAGGTATGGTTCCTATGATAAATTAAGATGTGTGGGACAATTTTAACTTGTCCCACAAGCCTCCAAAAATGGCCCTTAAGCCCAAATTCGAGTTTCCCAAGTAGGGGTGAGTGTACAACACTCAAAATCACATAAATTTAGCTAATAAACACAAGAACCAAAGACCCAACCACTCTAATAAATGAATCCTTTTTGTCACATCCAAAATTATCTTAATAATATGATTAGTTCACTTAATTAAGAAACATAAAATAATTAATGATAAAAGGGAATTGCATCAAAAATTAAATCACATACACTAAAATTAAATAAAATAAAGGAAAAGAGCTACACACAAACCCTTGGTAACAATTCGGGTCATCCGCCATGGTATCCCCAAATAAAAAATAACAAAACAACAAAATTGCACAAGTTACCATGGTGACCAGTTGTCAATACCCCACATTTATTCATTGTTGGTCTCCTTGCCCCCGTAATTTATTGTTTTGATATAATTTCCTGCAAAATCACATAATACCTATCTGGCCTCATGGCCATATTAGCGATATCAAACTAATAAAAATTCTTATATACACATATCGATTTCAACATCAAATATCATAGCTACTTTAGCTAAGACCATGTAATTCAATAATTACTCTCAATTTTCAACATTTCGATTCCGCTACTACATCAGTTTGCAATTAAGATCATAAACCAAATGAGTCATATAAGTTAAGTAGTAATTTCACTCATTCACCATTTCACCCATTCTTCAATATCAAATAAATCACAAAATAAATTTGAACATCGTAATAAAATTAATACGAATAAAATTCAAAATATCAATTTATATCTAAGCTGACAACACATCATTGTCTTCCCTACTGAGTGTCTATCAATAACTAACCATTTCAGTTATAGTAATGTCTATCCTTCGATTTCCATATCACAATGTGTTAATGTTGTTCGTTTATTAATATTTTGATGTGAATCCAGCTGCAAGAGGTTGAAATACCTCCAAAAACACACATAAACACCTTTGCAAATAAAACCAGGAGTTTCAAAATAGCTTACTTCTCATTCTGGAATTCACACTGATCTATTACATCATTACCATTCTCCTTTTATTTCAAGACTACTCTAAAACCCTAAAATGCCAAAAACCCTAAAATGCCAAAAAACCCTAAAATGCAAAACAATTCGGATTGACCCCAAAATTTGCGTGCCAAATATGCATTCATAAATTAGGGCTCACGCGAAATTTGGACTTATTCTGAAAAGCAAAACAAAAGTTAT
Organism: Taxus chinensis; assembly: GCA_019776745.2. Taxonomy (NCBI): domain Eukaryota; kingdom Viridiplantae; phylum Streptophyta; class Pinopsida; order Cupressales; family Taxaceae; genus Taxus; species Taxus chinensis. Next base: position 66,917,384 of record CM034153.1, on the reverse strand, counting down.
TAAAGTTCTAAGACCTAGAGAAAAGCAGAAAAAACATTCGGAGCCAATTTTAGACCACTAGATGACGGAATCCGAGCCCGAAAACGTGCCAAAATGAGCACAAATTTGCAGGCAAAGTTATCCCCAGCATAGTACTAATGTATATCTACCACCCTGTAAAATTTCAGGACGATCCAACGGTCGGATCAAAAGTTATGGCCTCTGCAAGTTATGCTCCCGCATCATATTTACAGTTACAATGTCTAATGATGAATATGCGTTCAATCACAGTGATAGATTGAATATAACAAGACAATATCGAAGAGTAATGACATCACAATTAATTTATGAAAAGGAAACAATTCTAGATCATCATGATATCCTTAAATTCCCATTAAGTCCATAATACAACCATATAGTCAAAATCATAACCAATAAACAATAGTAATCATGATGTCCTGCACATTTTATTTGTATGCTATCTAGAATATAACAACACGGTTTGATATTTTAATCAATTCGAAATTGATAACATAGTTCAAGTTATAGAGGAGTGGGCATTACAAGGGATTTTACTTACATAGACACATATTATGAATTCACATTACAAAAATTATTTCAAAACACTCTTCATACAAATGAACCTATAATAATGATTAAGAACCTCATACTTTATTTATGAGCATGTTGTATAAATCTGTCATAGGTACTAAATATCCCACAAAGCTTAATTATTCTCTCACTTTTTGTACTATTACTAGGATGTGTTTGGTCAATTCCACATCTACAAAACTAGGTCTAACACATGGTATTTGCATGTTTTTCATCTTATCATTTATCTCATGGGGATCATGTGATCATGTCATAAGGATAGGTGGATCAGAATGTGATGTGAAACCTACTTATACATACATGTACATATGTATGTATGTATGTATGTATGTATGTATGTATTTGCATGTCAATATTTTTACATGCATACACATACACATATACATACATATATATACTGGTCTCACATACCTGGCTATTTGTATTGTCATATACACACTGTGTATATACCACATAAGAGAGAAAAAATTGTCTATACTCTTGTTTTGGCTGGTGATGCAAAGGATAATGTTAGAACATAATATTAAGTGCTTCTAATGTTTAATTTATAATTAAATAATTTATATTATATTTAACATTCATAATTTATTAATAGAAACGTTATATTATGTTTTATTAGTTATTTAATAACTAATTTAAATCAGGGTACACATCCCATCACTTAATTTTTCATGAACCTTGGGGTCATTTATATATGGTCATAGATGATATTTTTTTTATTCACGTGAGGTGAATTTTATAGGGAGAGAAGTGGGGAGGGAGATAATTATGGACTGAAAAACGTTTCTCATTAATGAAAATTCTTTTCTCCATGGTTTGTTCCCTCTTGGCGGTTTTCCATGCTAATTACGGTTTTCTCACTTTTTTATTATGTGATGTATTTATTTAAGTTTACATTAATGTTTTTGATAAATGTTATAAATATAATTTAATATGGATAATTAATCTTCACACCTCGTATTTGACATGGTACTAAAGCATGTGTATTTATTTATTTGTAATTAACTAATGGATGTTTCTTTTCAGGTGGCTATGTGGTTAGTATGGAAGAAAAATTATTTAAAAAACCCCTTTCCCTTTGGGACATAGATTGGTGAATATTTTTTGTTCACAGGTGAAAATTATTTCACAGTCCCCTTAATCTTGTTGCCCTCACATAAAAAATCTACCAGTGGCTTGCAAATAAAAGATAACGATTAATTTTTTTTAGAAATATTTCTCTAAAGTTCCTATGTTTCTAAAGTGTGGACGAAAAATAAAAGCAAGAAGTAAAAATCAGGTTAGTATCTAAGAGACAAAGTTCCATAATAATAGGAAAATAAAATTTTCTATTGGTTCATGATTTTTTCATGTTCCCCTCAAATGGTAAAATGTTTTCTACTAGCCCTAATGCTAGTAAAAATTCAATTAATATTTTGACCTAATTCTTTTTTTGAAATAATGTGCCTATGTCCTGGGGAGACCCTAAAAATTTTATAGAGTTTGTGTTATCCCAAATTCACCCCTCAAGGTAACTTCAAATAACCTACATAATTTATTCATATTTGAGCATGAAGAATTGGTTCAAGGCCCAAAAATCAGATCTTGGGGGTCCCTTTGGCTCTTTTCTAACTTCCCTATCCAAAATAAAAAATCCAAGAAGTTAGAAAAAGTTGAAAAAATCCCCAAATGGCCTCTTTTAGTGTAGTGCAGAAAAAGAAGAAGTTTTTGTCCTAGGGCACACAAGTTCACGTGGGACAGTTGGGACCTAAAATCCCAAAATGGCCACATTTATTTTTGTGTGGTAAAATTGGAAAAATATATCCCAGATGGTTTGCAGGACATTGGGACATCCAAGATGTGCATCGCTGAAATGGCTGTAGGTAGTTCAAATAAGAGAAATGAGATATTTTTGTCCTGTGCAGTCTGCGGGACACCTCGGACACAAATACGCGTAGGACCTGTAAAGGAAAAAAATATGATCAGCAAAGTAGTGTGGTGAAAGCGGAGGTCAAGGGCCCTTGTGAACCAATCAACGTCGGGACAAGTGGGACAACAAAAGTTGAAATCACCGTGCCAAGAGGGAATCAAAAAAAGCAAAGAGAGGAGGCCCAGAGGGTCTAGGTACACATAGGAAATGAGTTCCCCGAAATACCGAAATGCCCGTAACTAAGAGGAAAAGTCAACTTTTTCTCCCCGAACTTCAAACAGCCATAACTTTTGACCCCAAGCTCCGATTTTCACAAAATTTGACTTTTTGGAACGAGCATGACATCCTCTACGATTTATTAATTTGGATGAGGGTAAATTTATGAAAATAAATGAAACTTATTAATCTCTATTCAATTAAATGCTCATTCCAATTAAATGACAGAAATGTCTGGCAGACCCAAAATAGCTTCCCGCACTCAGAAGGCTATAACTTTTGCATTTCTTAGCAAAATTGCAAAAAATTGGTACTGTTGGAATCATGTTTATGAGGAAAACCCACAGAAATCAACAAATTAATAATTTTATGAGAAATAGATGATGATTTTTCAGAAAACGTGGCTAGGTTCATAACAGTGGTTTATTTAGTAGTTGGGATGCATTCAATGAAGCATGGGTTGACATTTCTCACCACTGCAAGTCATGGGACAATATGGGGAGTCTTTTGCAAGGATAATAACATCATTTAACATCATTTACTATATATTTCAAGTGGTTGAAGGAAAAATTTTGGGATTTTCATTTTCCCTCTCTCTCTCTCTCCCCTTAGAAATCTATAAATTGGAGTGTTGGGATCATTGTAAAAGGGGGGATAGTTTTAACTAGAAAAACTCTATAAAAATTGTTTTGTGAAACAAATGTGCTATAGGACCTTGTAGTGGACTCCATGCATGGTGATCCAGGCCCTTATTTTTTAATAGATTGGATTGTGCATATTAATGAAGTAATAAACACAAGTTTTTGGATACTTCTTCCCCCTACTATGTTTGTTTGCATTCTTCTTACCATTTCAAAATTATTACAAATATATTGTGTCTACCTTACACTCTGCAAGGATTTATTCTGATTTTGCATGTATGGAATATCGATGTGAATGCATTTTCTAGACTGTGGAGAACTATTATCACCCATTCTAGTATGCAATTCACTCTTATTTTGACACATTGGAAAGATATTCTCATTCCCTCCTTTTCTGGTGTATCACCGCTTTAGTGTAGGCTTTGTTTTCATGCACTCTTTCTCCCTGGTTCCTTGGAAATTTAGATTAGGATTATATAGTTTTTTCTACATTAGAGTAGATTGTGCCAGGTAGTTTAGGAGCAATAACCATCTTTCTCTGGAGGTCTATCTCAAGTAGCAAGTCCCACAACTTGGAGATCGTACCCATGTTATCTAATCACATAGTGAGCTCAAAAACACAAACTTGTGCAAACCTTAGGGTGTTTTGATTAAGTGATAATGGTTGGCTTATATTAATTTTATAAATTGAATCGTATAATATACTTTAAATATGATCGTTTAAACGAGTATGCTCCATATAAAGATATATGTACTTGATAAGAAAATTTTCAATAGTTTGTTGCTAAATCGATACAAAATGGGGCTGATTATGTTATTTGGCACTCTGATGATGAGGTATTGTATGGTCCAAATCCAACAATTGCATCTATAACATTTGGTTCAGAAAAACATTTCTAAGAAAATAATGAAGACTTTGAAAGGAACGGGTTATGTACTCTCATAACTTAATTTAATTAAGGAATTAGCTACATGTTTTTTATGATGCTAATGTGTACTTAAATATCAAGGTTTGTTTTCAACATTACGTTGTAGTAACTCATTGAACTCTCTAATGTGGATATAAAGATGCAGGTCATCATCTTCTTTAGCATTAAATTTAGCTTCTTGTAGATCATGCTTTTTACTATTCAAAAATCATGTAGTTTTAGGATAATGTCTTTGTTATACAAAATAGATCAACCTTGATTTTGTGCTACTTTTTAAAAGTTTTAATGGGTGCAAAAATATGCATGTATTATTCTTGATAACCTCATACAAATGAATTTATGAAGTGAAAAGGATTGTCAAAAGGCTAGTAGGCCTAGAGTGAGCCTAGGAAGAGGAAAATGTGATAGGGAGAGTAAGAAGAGGAGTAGGGTTTTTTAATTTTGTACTCACCATGAGGATGATAAAGGTTCATCAAAGGAGTTAATATATATATATTTGTAGCTATAGACGTCTTCAAACAATGGAGCATGCAATAAAGATTGTCTTAAGGGCATCTAGTAGGCAATTTAGACAAAAAGGGAAGTTTTGAGTGTTTGAATAATTTGAGTCAAATTTAAGGTTGGTTGAGGTGATGTGACATGGTTTTCAGAATTGCAAGAAGATATTGAAGGTAAGAAGAAAGAAGTTGTTTGTTGAAGTAAGAAATATAGTGAAGGGAATTGAAGGGTCAGTTTGGATCAAATTGTAGGAGTGATTTTTTCTCTGACTTTGATTCATTAGGATGAATTTAAGGTATTGCACATAGTCTTCATTTTTATGTGTATGTGCAAAATGATGTAAAAACCATAATAATATACTAGTAGTGAAACTTTGAGGTATACATAGGCTATCATTTTTTTGCGTATTTGATAAATGATGTAAACACCATAATAGGATACTAGTAGTGAAATGTTTCGGTATAAATAGTATATTAATTTTTTGCGTATGTGACAAACAATGAAAACACCCTAATACGATACTAATAGTGAAATTTTATGGTATAAACTTGTTGTCATTTTTGTGTGTATTGATGGATTTAGAAAAGACATAGGGGTTTGGATGTTTGTTTGGAGAGGATGGGGATTGAGTATCTAAGGCCATGGTATGATAGGATGTGTGGGTGACTATATTTGGATTAGGTTGGTTAATTAAGGATTGTGATGGGATTTGAGTTGGGATTGTTTGACTAAGTATAGTTGATTATGATGATGTTTGATTGATTAAAATTTTAAGGTGATATGATGGTTAAGGGTGTTCCCAAGCAAGAAATAAACATGTAATACACACCATATCTAGTCAAGTGGGATTCTAATGAAGATATAACCCACTATTAATACCACACACCGAAGGTGGTGCCACAATTATATTTCCACCTATGTGTTAATGTGATGGCTGCTAGTGATTGAGCTTGGGGAGTGTACGACCTCCTTCAATTTTAGCTTGATATGTAGCAAAAATTTTGCTTAAATTGGGATATATGAGATCACTAGGGGATTCCCTGATATATCTTACTGTATGTGGGGACCAAGTATATGTTGCAAGGATGTTTTCTGAGGCTTTGTTATTAGGATGTAAAATCCTCTCACTTCACTCCACTCTTAAAATAATATAATGCTTAGCCAATAATGAAATCTCTCCAAGAATTTATATACCTCAATGGATTAAAAATCATGTCTATGTGCATGGAGGTGAATTCCATTGTTATGAGACCCATAGGACTATGGATAGTGCATAGATGCCACTTCCACATCACATTGCCCCTATAAAATAAAAATGAGTAGGCTAGCTTCTATTGATTCTCAAGATCATCCGAGAACATGAGACGAGAGAATACACATTTTTTCCCTTGGGAGAAACAAGTAACGATGTAAAAAACACAAGAAACATGATGCAATATAATAGATGTAAGATAATAAAATTAAACGATAAAGATTATGTGGTTAGGTCTTCAAAAGGATGCCCTACAAAACAATAATTAGTAATTTGATTTATAAACCAACATGTACTTGACCGATCATCTTAGAAAACAAAGGGTCAGTAGTTTTAGAATTATTTTTATCTTTGGTAAGTGTAGGAAGCTACACTTAAAGTGTTAGTATTTTGGATCGAGAAGAATATAACTCAATCTGTAGTTAAAATGACAAGATTTAGGAAAATTAAAACCATTAATAAATTATTGTATAAAATGATTCCATTACATAGGATACTAGGGGTGAAATATAGAGGTATACACATGCTGTCATTTTTTAACATGTTTGACAAATGACACAAACACCTTATTAGGAAATTAGAAGTGAAATTTTGTGGTATACATGTCTTTCCTTATTTTTGCGTTTGTGAAAAATGACGTAAACGTTGTATAGGATACTGGTAGTGAAATTTGGTGGTATACACGGGTTTTCATTTTTGTGTTTTTTTTTGACAAATGACGCAAACACCATAATAGGGTACTAGTAGTGATATTTCGTAGTATACAATTTTTTTCTGTGTGTATGTGACAAATAACACAAACGTCATAATAGGATAATGTTAGTGAAATTATATGGTATATACAGGTTATCAATTTTATGCATATGTGACAAACGAAACAAACACCTTAATATGATACTAGTAGTGAAATTATTTAGTATACATATGCTGTCAATTTTTATATGTATTTGAAAAACAACTTAAACACCATATTATTATACTAGCATTGAAGGTTTTTGGTATAGAAAGGCTTTCATTTTTTTGTGTATATGAAAAATGATGCAAATATTGTAATATGATATTATTAGTTAACATTTGTAGTATACACAAGCTTTCATTTTTATTTTTATCTGAAAAGTGATGTAAACACCATTATAGGATACTAGTAGTAAAAATATGTGGTATAAAGAGGATGTCATTTTTGTGCGCATGTGAAAAATGACGTACACATCGTAATATGATATTAGTAGTGAAATTATATAGTATACGTAGGCTGTCATTTTTTAGCATATTTGACAAAGGACACAAACAAAGTAATGAGATAGTAGTAGTAGAAATATTTGGTATACATAGGCTGTCATTTTTGTTTGAATATGAAAAGTGACATAAAAACTGTAATAGAAAACTAGTAGTGAAATTATGTGGTATACAAACGATGTCATTTTTTTGTGTATGTGACAAATACCACAAGCATCGTAATAGGATAATATTAGATATTTGTTTTGGTATACCCAGGCTATCATTTTTGTGCGTATGTGACAAACAATGTAAACACTTTATTATGATCTTCGTAGTGAAATTATATGACATACACATGTTTTCATTTTTGTGCGTATTTGAGAAATGACGCAAACACCACAATAAGATATTCAGAGTGAAATTTTGCTATAAACACATGTTGTCTTTTCTTTGTTAGGAAATAAGGGATAAAATATTCGAAATAATCCCTCCTAGAATCGTAACAGTAGAAACTAATATGTAGAAAATATTACAGATCTGAAATAAAATTACACAACACAAAGAGACAATATTTAACGTAGTTCACCCAATTTTGGCTATGTCCACCAAGAATCACTCGCTCAGATTTTATTACAAGCCACTGCTCTTTCAATATTATATCCATATCTATTTGGAGTTATACTCAACAAACTCTATAGAATCGACACCCGAATTCATGCACATCTACAATGTTACACCAACCCTACCATATGCACAAAACCACATAAATAGGAAACTTCTTAAGTATTTTTACAATACCATGGGTACAAAATAACCATGAGCCAAAACTATCCCATTAACCTATGGGTCAAAAATCCCACCCATATGAGAAGATCACATTTCCTGATAAATTGGGCACATTTTTCAAGAAAAAACAATTATTGAAGAATAAATGAAGAGTGTACAACCTTCAACACTTTCACACATGAAAATAAGGTCCACAACATAACATTTTTGTGTGTATTTGACTATATATATACACTTACTGAACATATGTACATATAATATATGGAATATGTATTCTATCATGGAGTAGAGATGTCATGTTTCTATGTAAAATCTTGGTTTTCTTATTAAAAAATTTATAGCAAAATCTTGATATCATAGTTGTACCTAAAAAAATGTACATTGCCTAGCAATACTCCTAAAGAAATTTTGATTAATTTCTGTCACATAAGAATAAACATTCCAAACTAGGTTCATAATAACTTTTGAAGATCTTGAATGCCATGTATAACTTCTCGAACTAATTGGTCTTTTATGTTTTCTATTATTTCAATTCATGTCAGGGTTAGCTGAAGTGTTTTGCAGTACCTCAAGAAATATTTAAGACTTGAATAAATGTTGATTATTCCACATTATAGAGTATTCTAATATCCTTACAATTTCTATTTTGTTTCATCCTAATTATTTCCAAAACTCCTGGAATAATCTAGACAAGTCATCTTTTACCATTTTAGCTTTCATTCCATGCACCTAAAAACCTTATCTTAAACAGATTGCTCATCAAGGATATTTTTATTTCCTAAACATTCCTAAATGTACTTAGACATCTTTAATTCTCTTTAAAATCACCCTCAGGTGCTTTATATTTTCTCTAAATTTTTTTGAAGGGTGTTCAATTACCTACAAAATGGCAACAAATGGCCATTTTAGGCCTTTAGAGGAAAAAGTCTCTCATCAAAATTAAATGAGTTGATCGATCACCTTAAACACTATTCCCTATACACTAAAACAAATTGAATGATTTTATTAAGAATTTCATTTGGGTTAGGTTTTATTATTTAGTGTTTAAGGTTTAGGGATTAGGAATCAAGGTTCTAGATTTATGACTTGGGGTTTAGGGATAAAGGTTTAAGGTATATAGTTTAGGGCTTATGGTTTATGGTTTAGGGTTTAGGGTTTACGGTTTATTGCTCAGGGATAAGGGTTGAGGATTCAAGATTTACGGTTTAGGGATCATGGTCCAGGATTAAATTTTTGTAGTTTAGCATTTAGGGTTTAGTGTTTAGGATTTACTCTTTAGGATTTAGGGATTCAGTTTATAGGGTTTACGGTTTAGGGTTTAGGTTTTAGGGTTCATTATTTAGGGTTTGGGTTTAAAGTTTTAGGATTTAGTCCTCATGGTTCATAGTTTAGGGTTTATGGCTCATGGTTGATTGTTTAGGATTGAGGGTTTAGGGCTAAAAATTTAGGGTTTAATATTTAGTGTTTAAGGTTTAGGCTTAGGTTTTTTGGCTCAGGTTTCAGGGTTTAGGGCCCATCGTTCATGGTTTATAGTTTAGGATTTAGTTTTTAGGTTTTATTGTTAGGGTTTATGGAGCAATGTTAAGGGTTTAGGGTTTAGGTTTGAGGATTTAATGTTTAGGGTGTGGGGTTTATGGTTTTGGTTTAACATTTAAGGTTTATGGTTTAGGGTTTAGGATGTAGCATTTAGAGCTTAAGGCTTATGGTTTATGGTTTAGGGTTTAGGGTTTAGGGTTTAGGTTGTAGGGTTAAAGGTTTAGGGTTTAAAATTGAGGGCTTAGGGTCTAGCATTTATGGTTAAGGTTTTATAGCTAAAGATTCATAATTTAGAGTCACGGTTTCAAGATTTAGGGATGACAGCTCCAGGATTTAGATTCAAGATTTAGGGTTTAAGGCTTTGGGCTCAAGGTTCAAGGTGTATATTTTAGGGTTTATGGTTAAGGGTTTAGGGTGTTCAGGGTTTAGGTTTTATTATTTTGGTTTTAGGGATTAGGGTGTAGGGTGAAGGGTTATGTTTAAGGGTTTAGGTTTTAGGTATTAGAGTTTGGGGTTTAGGGTTTAGTGTTTAGGGATCATGGTTTAGGGTTTAAGGTTTATGATTTAGGGTTTAGGGAATATGTGTAAGGGTTTACAGTTTCTGACTTAGGGTTCAGGGTTTAAGGCTTAAGGCTCATTGTTTACAGTTTAGGGCTCACAGTTAAGGAATGAATGTGTAAGGTTTAGGGCTTAGGGCTTAGCGTTTAGGGTTTAGGGTTTAGGGTGTATTTTTTAGGGCTGAGTTATCATGGTTTGTGGTTTAGTGTTTAGGATTTATGGTTTTTGGTTTATGGTTTATGGTTTAGGGTTTCAATTTTTGAATATAAGTGCTAATTGATTTAGGTTGAATACTGAAATCCTAAAAATTACCTATGTACTGCGATGATTAGAATATAAAAAGCTATCTCCTAAACCATGACTCATGGAATTGCGAGCCTAGTTCCATAAGGTATAGAGTGACCCTAATTTCTTATATTTACTAAAATAAATTTTAATCATAAGAAATAACAAAATATAAATTCTAATAAATGAAAAATATAAATAATAATAAATGCAAAACTTATAAATAATAATAATAATAAATGCAAATTATATGTTTTTCATTTATTGTTATTTTTTATTTTGAATTTATTATTATTATTTATTATACTTAAAATTTTATTTTTGTAAATTGAAGCATGCGAAAAGCACATATGATGTCTATATTATGCGGAACACATAAGTTTTTTGTGTTTTTTTCTTTTTCCAATGCATTCCTCTAGGGATGGTTCCAGTTTGGATCCCCAAGCCTGAGGCATGGACTTGCAAAAACAAATAAAATAACATGTTTTTCTATAAAAAATCTAAAATTATACTTGCACCATCATAAATAAAATTAAAATTATCGATTCATTTAATAAAAATATGACTATGACATACAGAAGACTTTTTTGTTCCTAAATTTTATTTTTTTTCAAATTTTCTGACTAATATAATGTTTCCATATTATTTATTTTCTAACTATTCCCTTTTTTAGGTATTTTTAAAAGTTTAAACATGTCTATCTTTCATTGCGTATCTTTTTTTTGGCTTATCAAAATTGAAAATAAAATATACTAGCCCAAATTTGGCCTAATTCTATACATATTAGAAAAAACTAATATTCGATATTTTTTAAGGTAGTTTGGGAGGCATGGTTGGAGCTCCGTTATTTTTCGAAATTTAAAATTTTTGTAGTAGAAAAAACATTATAAAAAATACTCACTAAAAAGTATTTAAAAATGGAGCCCAAATTATATGTTCATAGTTATCTTTCTACCTAAGTGTTTTAAAAAATACTAAATGGTGGTCAAAAAATGGTGGTGGGTAAAAAATTCACACTATTATGTTCTTTAATAGAAGTAGGAGAATTTTTTAGTTATTTGACCCACTTAAACTTCACCCTTTTCAAAAAAATCTAGTAGCTTAGATACTAGACTCAAAATTCTACAATTCATGTAGTTACAACATCTTCTAATTTTGAGTGTAACTATTTAAAATAACTCGTACAAGTTGAATATTTTTATTTGTCAAAAAGCAAAGATCCACTTAAGACCCCATTATGGGCCCCCAACTTGGTGCACTTACCCCGAGTCATTTTCCTACTTAAATGGAATTATTAGCTTTCATTGTAAAGCAGAAAGTAATATTATATTTTGTTATTAGCTTTAAAATTTATAAGGAACCTTTCCTTAAAAACATGAATTGCTATACAATTTTGTGAGTCATTTTTTATATTTAAAAGCTTAGAGGTCCCCTATGGTAACCATCATGGCTAAGTAGCTTTCAATTTTAGGTCCATATTGAGACAAGATCATAACAATAAACATTTGATCAAAAAATGTGAATTTCCTACTTGACACAGGGTATTTTATCAACATTATCAACATTTATCTACATAATGAAGTTTATTTATCTACAAAAACCTCATATGATGCTCAAAAAATTTAGGAATAATAGAAATCATATGAACATATGTACTGATACATTTATTTGTTGAGTAAACACTTTAAAAATAAACACCTTTCAAGATCTACAACTCCTCTCACTGTAAATTATTCCACGTTAATTGGCTAGAGTGACCTTGCTCTGGCGGAATGGATCTTCATATAAAAAAGCTTCATTGTTTTATTTCTTAAATGTTTTAATGATTAATCAATGGAATGATGAGTCTTGTTTTTGGTAAGGAAATAAAAACAAAAAAAATGTATCTTGAATTCTTGTCACCTTTTTCCATCATTTCCTTCAGCTTACTCTGCCTTGGGATCTGCTTGGGGAATTTGCATTTCTTGGATGGCATGTCACTGACACATGATGAGATTAGGTTTTTTTGATTAAATTCTAGATAAATAGAAGTGGGTCCCATAGATGGGCGTTACATGTATGACATCTTGTATGGAATATTATGTTCTATCGCATGTGGGTCATGTGATCCTGTAGCTAAGATATATGGATCTTGATATCTTTGCTATTAATAAATACAAAAAAAATAACTATTTAAATATGCTCATTCACCTTTACTTTCACAATCTTTCAAAGATAATTTTTTGTGTCTATATTAGTGTTCCCATTTCATCAAATGATGAAATTTCTAGTATTTAACTCTATACTTATAAATAATAAGTTAATGATGTCCTATATTAAAAGTGTTTCCCATAAATATTTCTTTGGTATTTGACTATTTCGACACTCATTTTAAATGTCTTATCATCCTACATGAGCGTTGAATATAATCGGGCCTTCCTACACTTATATCACTGTCCTTAATATCAAATGGAAAATACTTGTTTATTTGTTTTTAGTATATAAAGAGAGTATTTTTTTATTTTATTTCAAAAATTCTTTAACTGTATGAATAAATGAGAGATTTTAATTACTTCTGTGATATCATATAGTGTATGGGACCTAAAGTCATAATCAAAATGTCCAAATCTACACTAAGAGAAGCCCTAATAATTTTATATAGAGCCCATTTTATTTTTTATGTTACATTTCTTGATGTAGATATTGACTAAGAGATTTTTATTTTTAACAAGTCTTTCGTCTTCAAAAAAGGATGGTAAATTTTCTACTTTAAAAATCTCATCATACTTGATACAAATATCATTATATGTTGTGTAGTGTATGATATACTATCATTCTATTTCCAGTAACCATTTTTAGAAAACATATAAATTCTCTCTTCCCAAGTTTCTTTGAGGGATGTCCATTTTCTAGTTTCAAAAGTCTAATATAGTGTAAATTAGTGCTTAATTAGACAATCAAATTTTTCCTTCCATTGGATTTGTGCCCCTAAGTAAGGATTTTCCCATGGTAACAAGTAGGATTAAATTCATTGATGTATCATGCATTCTCTCCATCAAGTTGTTTCTATATGAATATCTCGAGTTTTTCTCTCACATAAATTTTTATGATAGTGTGATAGTTTGACAAGTTAATTACATCCATGCTCTTGTATAAAGGGATAACAATACTAATTTTCCTATTCGAAATGAAGATTTCATGAGTGATACTATTTTTTATGTGTTTAATGAGTGGTGTGAGGATTATCACATCCCATTTGAGGTATTTTACTTACAAACCATATATGTCTTGAGTATTTCCTCCTGCTATCCTATTTAAGCCTTGATTGATATCCCCTATGGAGAAGACTTTAATTGTTATGTTGATAGTGGGGTGTGTCTTAATCTTTCTTCTCCTTGTATAATAATTTTACATAAATTTACCATTAGAGATCTAAAATATTATTCTATCTATATTTATTATTTTATAAAATTCTCTCTAAAATTCTTCAGTATTATACTTTCCTAAAAAAACATGTTCCTTCCTTCTAGTGTGCATGTAAACCTCATTTTTAGAATGAATATACTTTTCACATCCTTCTTATTTTTCTCCAGGAGCTATCTACTATGGAGGTGTTACTATTGGGAAGTATCGAACTCCAGTGAATAACCTAACACTGTCCTCTTTTTTGGTGACCTCGTTTCAACAACTTACAACGACTAGGGAGTAATACGTCACTACATGGAAAAAGAATGTCCATAATCTAATTTTTTGGATTGTATTTTATTAGCCTAAATCCTTGTCTCCCTAAGTAAGCTAGTTAGCACAATATAACTTGCACCTCCCTTACTGACTCTTGAGTTGGTGTTGCAATTTTTTGTAGCCACTCTAGCAGTTATTGTAACGCCCAAGTAAGACACATACACCAGAACAACACAAAAAATAACAAATAATTTTTGTTTGAATTACTTGGATTTTACATGACACTACAAGAGATCACGATGGCTACCAAAAACTCTCGATAGGCTTGACACAACATTGATTACCTACATAGAGGGGAATCTACGACACCCAACATCAAACTGTTCACTTCCCATTTTGATAAGACATCACATACTAGTTCAACCATAGAACAACACTTACGATTAAGGGCATCCCGCGGTGAAAGTATTTTTAAGGTTTTTAATTTACTAAAGCATATTTTAATTCTTAACTTCTGTTCTAGAATATTCATGTAATGATTCGCACAATTATTCGTATGAAGCTATATTTCTTGATTTTATAGTAATGTGTAATTAGCTTAAGATCAAATTTATGGAAAGAGGGTCATCTCTAAAATCTAAACAACTTACTTAATTTGTTTGATTAATAAACAATGTTTTCCATTTCACACAAGGTTATTTATCCATACTTAAGCTACTGAATCTTATTTCACATGTCCATTACACCAGGTGACAAGCACAAGCTCCAATTGAGGGAAAGTATTGTTTTAGGTTTAAAACAATAATATCATTTGCACAAGGATCAAAATTTTAACATTACTTAGGGTCAAATTGATTTCATATTCATGATCTCATTAGTTATTAACAATTTTTTTATTAAGGTTGTAGTGCCCACACTTTTTATAGCTCAGTTACTGGTTGTTTCTTTGCTCATAGACATGTTTTGACAGAGATTTGTTATATCTTGGACATTATATTAGAGATTTGATCTTATTAGACATGTGTGGACATTTAGGCGTATAGCACCAATTTAGCTTAATTTCTATGTTATCACATTATCATATGATGTCATGGGTACTAAGGGATATGATGTTGTTTTTGGAACATAATTATATTAATGGATACTTAGTTGTTGCATGTTGGGATTCTATGGTTATATGTCGCTCTATCATCTTGTCTAACTTTTGGAGAATTGAGTATAATTGTGCACATTATCACATTTTGATTTCAGTAGGATGTTAGGCTAGTTTAGAACTCATTGACATGTTACTAAGTCATTGATTTATATTTTATCAGACAGGTGTGATTAATGTGTGCAATGAGTGTGCAGGTGACAGGTTTACAGAAGAACGTGGGATTCAGACCAGCTACACAATCTTGCACAAGTAGACCACGGGCTAATCCCTAGCCATGTTTATTTCATGAGGCCTTAGCATTAGAATTATTGTTTTAGACACCATGGGTGATCCTCTTTTCTAATGTAATATGTTTGTAAATATTAGTCTTTCTTAGGGCATTTGGTTGTGTTGTAAACTTGTTTTTTTGGGAGTTAATAATCCCACTTTCATTAAGTTTTGATTTTTTTTAATGATGTACTTAAGTTTTGGGGTTTAAGGTCACATGTGAACCCTTGGGTGGTCCCCACACCCTGTAACCATGTGCCTAATCTTTCCAAACCCGAAATTGGGTTATTTTGGGCATTTTTAGAGACCCCTTTTTAGTCTGGGAGTTCCCTTAACATAAAAATGAGCCCTTGGAACCTACCTAATGGGTAGGGGGGTTTATTTCCAAGGCTAGAGGGAGTTTTCCCTCCATTTTTTCCTCTTGTTTGGTTACATCCATGTAAGGGGTGTGGATTTGGGTGCTTGTTAAAAGTTGCACGAGTTTTGTCTTGTTAACATTTAGAGTAATTTGGGAGAAGAGGGCTAAAAGGAATTTTACCCCTTCTCTCTTTTGTTTTGGCATCTTTTACCTTGAGGGAGGAGAGGGGTGACACATGTCACCCCCTCATTTGTGTGGATTTTTGCTTGCTCCTCTTCAAATTCCCCTTCATGGGAATTGAAGAGAACTTTTTTTTGAGCTTTTTGGCTTGGATGCTTGGGTGATTTGGAGCTAGAGATTGCTTGAGTCAACGAGTGGAGAAATTTGAAGTTTGAAAGCTTTCCGGAGAGCTTTCTTCAAGGTAGGCTCTTAAGCTAAGTTGTATGTGTTGTATTTTATTAGTGGTAGATTTGTTTATATGGAAATGTGCTTTGTTTTGTGTGTGAATTTTTATTTATGGTTAATTTTTGTTTCTCCCTCCATCATATGGTATGATGCATTTTTGGAGTTGTGGGGGAAGAGAGAGGGAATTCTTCCCTCTCAATCCTCTTGGCTTGATGGAAAATCCTTGTAGGATTTTAGAGAATCCCCTCAAATGGTTGAGGTGGGGAAGTTGGTTCATTTGGCTTGAACCTCCTTCCCCATTCTTGGTAAGGAAACCCCTTTGGGGTTTGAAAATCCTTTCTAGAAGGAATTGGTGAAAGGGTGGAGGGATAAGGAGGGTTTTGATTGAATTAGGAGCAATAAGGAGGGTATGGAGATTCTTGTTTTGTGGAAGTAATTTTGAATATAACTTTTGGAGAACTCTTCTCCTCTCTTCCCCACTTTTGAGGTAGAACATGGGTTCTCCTCCTTGTAAAACTTGGAGTCTTGTTCATACTTGTTTTTTTTTCATGTGAATGTGTATTTGGTTGTTTCACCTCTTTCTTGTGTAATTTGTGGATGGTTGTCCTTTTTCACATGTGCTTGGGGGAGGCTAGCATGCGTCCCAAACTCAGGAGAGGCATGTAATGATGCCTATGGTTGGGTGACAAACAAGCTCTTTCTCCTTGTTGGTTTTCTTAAAGGCATGAAGGTTGGAGCTCAAAGTTGGAAGTTGGAGATATTGAGAGTTTTTCTTTGTCTTCTCTAATCTTTGTGAAATATTTCTTATATTGTAACCACTTGAGTATGGCTTGTGGAAGACTTGTACTCCTTGTAAATTTCCATTTTGTAATTTTTCATTTTTAAATCTTGAACCATTTTTTAGCTAAGTCATCTACCTAAAGTCTTGTAAAAATATTGTGATAAATCTTCTTGGGTAGATATGTATTTCGGCATGTTGGTATGTGTGAACTACAAATCTTGAAAATGAAATATTGTTTTGTTGTTTTTTTTTAATACAAAAAAACTTGATTGTAAATCTCCCTTTTGAAAGGAAAATATACTAATTGTTGAAGATCCTTACTTATGTGAAAATATGAAATAATCTTGTAATTGCTTTTGAAAAGTAAATGTCCTCTCTTTTATTGTTTGTAATATCAACGATTGGGATAAGACTAGACTTGTTTTCTTCCCATGTAAAGATTTAATAAATTACTCTTGTTAAGTAATCATAAGTTGAATAAATGATCCTTTTAGAAATAAGACTCTTATTCTATTTGAATACGCTTGGTTACATTATTTTAATACAAAATAGGACATCATATAGAGTGGATAGTGAAATTCTTAAGTTCCTTTCACATCCAAATAATAAGATAAAAAGATGTTATTTTTATAGTTGAAGAAATCTTTTATTGCTCCCTTTAAAAAAAAATACATAAATAAATAAATACATCATGAATTTCTCTCATGCAGTCATATTTCTACACTATGATTTATGTCATTGTTTTAAAAAAAAAATCATTATACCTATGATTATATATATATTCATTTAGATTATTGAGAAAATGATATCTGTTTATATATATACATACATTTTTACCTACATAGATTATTGAGAAACTCATATATATATATATATATATACATACATACATACATACATACATACATACATAAATACATACATACATACATACATACATTATAAGTATAAATAAATAAATAAATAAATAAACAAACAAAAAAAGGGAGTTCAGTTGTTTTTTTATTTTATTGTTTGTATAGAGTTGGGTGTGGGGAAGGGCTGAACCCTGCCCGCACAACCCCCCCCCCCCCCCCCCCCCCCCCCGCGACCTCTAATGCCACACCCACCCTACCGCGTCACCTCCACCCATGGACGCCCTCTCCACCACCTCCCTGCGCTGCTCCCCCTGCTGCCGCTACCACCGAACCCCCTCCTCCTTGCTGCCCACGCACCACCCTTCTCCCTGTTCCTCCACCATGCACAGCACACCCCACCACTCCCTCCTTCCAATCCACCATCTCCATTCCATTCCAGCAAAAAATAAATAAATATGTGCATTAAACAAAAAAAATACTAAAGAAAATACTTTGGTTTTTGTATGAAGTTGTGAAACAAATTCAATACAGTTTAAAAAGAAAAAAGAAAAAAAAGGGGAGGTTTATTGTTGTTGTATGGATCTTTAACAATGCATTGTAAAATTCAATCAAATCCCATATTTCATCCTTCATATACCCTGCAATAAGAGAGATCAAAACAAAAATGAGGAAAAGAAAGAAGGGAAAAGAGCATAAAGAAATATTGGGGAAATTTTAGGGTTTTAGATCAGCGGGTTAAAAGTAAAAGCATCCAAGGGTGGATATTTATCCCTACACTTTCCAAGTCATGGGATTTTGTGGGATTCCATGATAAAATCAAAGAATGGTGTATGAGGACAAATTTAATAAAAAGGGGGCGGGGGGGGGGAATCTAATTAAATAACAAGGGGTGTGTAGAAATTCAAGTGTGATCCTACTAAATGATTAGTAGAGTAATCATATTATGTAATAGAAATTTAGGTTGGAAATTTATTTTTGTGTAAATCTGATTTATATAAATTAATTTATTATTGGAGTCGGAAAAAGGTCCAGTGTTAGCATTTATGTTAAAAACAAATTACCTTATATTTTTTCTTTACGTTGGTCTGGTTTTTCTGATGCCCCGGGAGTGGCATTACAAAGGTTAAAAATTTATCAGGAATGGTTAAAATATTCGTTTAGGATTTTCTTGATTAAGTTTGAAAAAAGAATACAATTTAGGTTTCAAGATCGATGAGCCATATTTATGATTTCTTAACCAATCCCCCTACTTACTAAGACCTAGGATTCTCCTAAAAGTTAACCATTGATTTCACTTTAATATCATTTATCATTTCAAAACAATTGTTGGCATAATCAATACAAAGTTTAGTTTAGCTACATGTAACCGATATTTCAGTTACAGGCGGTTACCTCTTAACTACATTCTCACTTGTATTTATACACTCCTCACATTGAATAATATTCATTCAGACATTTACATTTCTCCTGATCTAAAAATGGTATTAGAGCGGCATGGAAGCGGGAGCATGGAAGCATGTAGATAAAATATGGAGAGCTGCTTGGAACCACCGCTTCCCCTCCTGCGTGGAAATTTAATTTGACAATTTGACAAAAGCTAGAGTAACCAACAAGGACTCTGTCTGGAGCGCAACAATGATAGCTGGAAGGAAATGGGAATGCTCAGCAAAGTGATCTACACAGTAGGCTCATTGATTAGAGAGACAACATCTTTCTACTACCTTTCCACAATGGATAAGTGTTTGTTACTGCCATCAAGAAAGTAGATAGCGACCCATTGAAGAAAACAGAGACAACGTCTATTATAGACTATTCAACTATCTGGCTTGGAGGAAGAAATATGTAGCGGGAGCATGGAGATCTACTTGGAAAAGGATAAATTCTTAATCCAGCAAGATGTGGCTATTATGGTCATCATCGAATCTAATTTTCAATAATCCGTGAGGAAACGCCGCCAAGGAAGGAGTGTGGGAGAAGAAAGAAGACTGCAGGAGGAAGCAGTTAGTTGTGAAACCGTTTTTCTATTCATCCCTATCTGCTGTTGTGTCCCTTTCTTGCTTACTCATATATGCGCTGTCTAAAAGGGGAAATATCCAAATACGCGTTTCTTCGGGCTGTTATCATTGCGAATGAATAGTGATTGATGTGTCTGTCTTGGCGTTTTATTGTATAAAGTATTGACTAGCAGATTATGCGAGTTGATTTTCTTATACATTATGTTATCTTGGCCATTATTACATTAAGATCGTAAGAATGGATGTTGGGAGATGTACATGTGGAGTCACAAAAGAGGGAGAAGAGAGCATGTGGCAATGACCACTGACCAATTTATAAGCACTATGTGGAGTTTGACATGAGTGGCATCAACCACCAAAAACCCAAGTGTGCATTGGTAGACTCCTTCCCCCAACATCTTCTCAACTGTTGTTCGCAGACCAAGCGATACATTAGCAAGCGCATTGTACAAAAGATCAAGAGATGTGGAATTTGTTTGAATCAAATCGGAACAAAACGAGATTAAGCCCCTTTATTCATTCATCAAATTTGCTATCAAAGATGGACGTGAACAACCAGCCTATGATCCCATGCAATAGTCTGAGAGCATGAAATTCGTGCCCCAAGATGTTAGCAACATTACAAGCAACCATAGAGACGTGTTGCATTTGAGAGAACCGAAGAGCATCGGTATCTACTCTTCGCCAGTCTCCAAAACTTGCAATCCGAGGACATAATGGACTGAGTATTGTTCGACATATAGATGGAGAAGAGTTGTGTCGATCCAGATGACAAATGCGAGATTAAATGCCCTCAGGAACATCTGTGGTGCACCACACAAGCTTTTGAGTTCAATTCTTCATCTGTTTTTCTACAAACGAGAGCACATTTGTCGCAGAGATTCAAGAAAATCCAGACAAAGTCCTTGTTGCAAAAAGCAAATAGGACATGTCGCGACGTAACAAGACAATGAATCTAGGGTAGATTTGTAAAAACAATGTATTAAGGGGGGGAATGTTGGCACAATTAATACAGAGTTTAGTTTAGCTTCATGTAACCGATCTTTCAGTTACAGGAGGTTACCTCTTAACCACATTCTCACTTGTATTTATACACTCCTCACATTGAATGATATTCATTCAGACATTTACATTTCTCCTGATCTAACAACAATAAGGCTATGGTTTATTAGTTTAGCTTAGGGGTAAACGGTAAATCCTTTTTGCACAAGTAGATATTTCCTCTTCTTCCACTTAAAGACTTGGGATTTTATCAACGAAATAAATAAATATATATATATATATATATATATATATATATAATTTATTTATTCATTTTTTTATTAACTTTTAAAAGGATTATCAACCCATTGGATTATGCCTAAAATTTCATTAATACGATTACCTAAAAGGGGTTACCACATATAAATATAACTCAAATGGTTACCATTAGTCTACTGAAAACTAACAATGGTTACATAAATCTATCTGACATGGCACACAAACCCATGATGGAAAAATATTATATTGAAGTTAGAATTGGGAACAAGAAAGTAAACAAATTTGGTCAAGCAATGCTACACAATTTTTAAGATTTCTATAATATCATACAAAAATACTCATAACAATATCATGATCAAAATATATTCTTCACAATAGAATTTACAAGTTTTGTTATAACTTTTTAACACAACTTTACTTCAAAATTATAAAAACCCTGAGGTAAGAATCCTTTCAAACATGTCTACAAACACCATCCCAAGATCTACAACACCTTAAGATTTCATACAAAATAATTCATAAGTGAAACCGCAGAAACTTTTACAACTATTTCCTTTTTCTACCCGCAAAATCCATCTACACATTTATTAACCTAAATCAGTTTGCAAGATAAGATTTCACATAGCAACAATATTCTACTATCTAGTAATATTGTGAAAGGAAACACTCTATTTCAAGAAAAGGAATCAATGATCCATCCATTAATCTACTTCTTAAGATTTTTTTTTACCATGCTACTAAGAAATAAGCCATATATTTCCAATTAAGAATAATGTCTCTATTCAACAAAAGTATAATAACCGATCAAGAAAGTCTATAGACTTTAAGAGTTAGAAATAACATATCGAGTGTATGAGGATTTCAATCATATAATCATGTAGATTATATGATTGAAATCCACTTAAGTATTAAGAACAAAAAAAAAAATTCACCGTATTGTCTAAGTAGGAAGTCATAAGCTGGCAATAACAACAATTTCCTAAAAGCCACAAAAGTTTTACTCCCAACTAAGTAGGAACAAAGCCTTAAGAGATAGAAAACGGTGACGAGAGTATTGAAATATCAATAATGTAATCCTATATATTATATGATTGAATTATAATACACAAATAACAATCTAAAACTTATCAAAGAGATACCAAAAGCACTGGCTATGATACAAGATTTCTATAATGAAAAAAGTTGAACAAACAATCCATGAGGAACCACAGGTTTAAAATTTAAACATGAAGAGTCGAGTGTATTAAAATTTCAATCATGTAATCATATATATGATATGATTGAAATATAATACATGACCACCAATATAAATTACTTTCAAGGAGAAGGAAAATATATACTAGTTTTTGTCATTGACTCCAAAATATTACACAATCATTTAGGAAGATACCAATGCCCTTATAGGTTAGTAACAACAAATGAGTGTAAAAGAGAGTTCCATTATGAAAGTATCATTCTAAACATCTATCCAAGTTTTATAGCACTGGGGATTTACATCCCTCCTTAATAAGTCTATAGTTTCGGTTTAAATAAAAGGAACTATCGCTTTTTCAAAAATAGATCTTTTAAAGTAACCCTCGTTACCATAATAAAAACCCCTCTTATATATTCATTTACATATATTGCTAAATTCCATTATCTTAGTCAAAACTTTCCATCATAAATCAACAAGTATCAATACATATTTAAATACTGTGAAAGTCATTAACTATCATAATGAATTCCATCGAAAACCATCAAGCTATTTATATACATTTAGAACCCAACCAATTGTCAATAACAACATTAACATTTAAAAAAAACAACGAGATAGATAATAGTATATGCCACCAAAAGTCTTCCTGAGAAAGAAATAGACCAAAGTAGTTCTAGTAATAATTGGGCATTATAAATGCACAAATGCATCTTGAATTTTTGTGATCTAACTAGATACAGTTCAAGCTTTATAAGGACATTCAAGGTACCTTGTAAGGAAGTCCTTAAATGTCTTAGAAAAATTCTGATGATCATTGTGAATTTTAAGCAAGCAATGATCTGAATACGTTACACTCGAATTTCTACATTCTAAATGTTTTATACCAAAACTCCATCCCGACTTAGCCCAAAAATTAATCACTTCAAGCCTACAAGCCTTCTTTCCCAGGGAGAAAATGGTTATCAGTAGGGTTTGAGTGTAAGTAATCCAAAATAAAAACAAATAGAAGCAAATGATATCCTCCCTAAAATAGGTTTAATAAAAGACAAAAAAAGTTCTATAAACACAGGCCCAACTATACTCCGTCAAGGAGGCTATATCGAAATACGAAAGCCAACAATATAAATGCATATATTTTTAAAATATTTATAGTATAAAACTTTTAGCTAAGTATTTAACCTTTAACTCAAGTCTTAAGGCATTAAACCAAATTAGAAGCACTTTATTCTACGGTCAACCAGAAAAAATACAATCTATGATGGCTTTTATCAAACCAAAATGTATGCCAAGCACAAAAAAATAAATGCAATCATACGATTGACACGATAAGAAAAATCTCATTTTTGCAAATAACATACGAAATATGTCACAAGTAAAGAGGGGTATAAATTTAATCCAAATCAAACTTAGACTCCCCAATGTTTCAACTAGATACATAGAGCAATCATTATTATCATATGATAAATTTCAAGGGAGAAGGAAAATAATATACAGCCAGGCGTCTAAACCCATCACAGATTTTTAAGGAAAAAATTTCATGAAGGAGAATGTTCCATTTCAAAATATTATTAAAACTTAACAATTATTGAAATGGGTAGGTTTATCTTGCCTGATCTCTAGCTTCTCCAAGACACCTAAACACCTCACAGACGTGCAGCAGCAAACCTCAGGTCAAATTTCTCTATCCATAAGCATGTTGGGCACTAAAACTACACTCACTCCGATGTTTTGGAACAGGCAGGAATACACGGCTAGGGTAGGATTCCAAAAATATGTGATTTGCATTTCCAGAAGGGAATGAAGTCTCAAAGACTGATATTATTGTAGCATATACCCGATACAGGTTTAAAGGAAAAGGCCCAGCAACTCCAAAAAAACATGATTGATAGGAGGAAAGACAAACTCCACAACCTTGCCAACATCCTCCCAGCCTACATCAGAATGGGACGTTAGAGTAGGAGATGGATATCCATTGAAGCATAATGAAAATCAAATAGTTTTTAGATCTAGTCGCAGATGCCTCAGGAGCCATGTATACAAAATGTGGAAGTATATACGAGGCATGTAAATTTTTTGACAAAATGCCTCAAAGATATGTGGTTTCATGGTATTGCCACGATTGCAGGATATGCAAAAAAAGGGTTAGAGAAATAGTCTTGATTCATCATATGTGACCAACAGATGTCCATGTTGCTCAACTCCCAGTGCCAATGCCAAAACATCATACGTAGGTCACTAGAATCAAAAACTGGTAGGCTTAGAAAGAAACCACCACTACAAGGAAGCGGCCAGCCTCCAAAGTAGGTCAAAAATAAAATAGGGCTGATAAAGGCGAACCCACTAAAACCAAACCAGCAGCCAGAGAAAAAAAAGAAGTCTTAATGAATGCAAAAGGTGGCCAACATGGGAGATATACGATGAGGTGCCTTCATTAAGGAATTAAAGCTTAACAGGTGCATCCAGCAAGGAAGAATAAATGGCTGACACACCGAATCACCCACCATATGCCAATAAAGAGCCAAAAACAATTAATAATTCTCCCTCATGCCAAGCAAGGAATAATGGTAAGATCCGGTGGTTAAATAAAATCAGTTTCCCAATAATTTTCAATTAGACAACTGGGAAAACGTGCACAAGCTTGTTTAAAAGGGAAAATTGGTAGTTGAAGGCATTGATCCATACCTCCACTTAGAAAACAACCTCCCAAATAATGTCACCACAGCCAAACTCCCCCTTCCTACACGCAAGTCACTTTCAGGCCAAGGAGGGAGATCGACACCGAATGTGGGCATCACAGTTACCTCCACAACTGTTAAAAAAATACAACTCCACCTATGAATAAACCATTTCATATGTATTCTAACCTGCACCACTTCTAGTCATAAACTACAACATCTTTCTCCCATGATTCTCACCATAGCTAAAATATGATATACATAAATATTGTTATTTTTTATTCCCTTGCATGTTGTTGTACTTGTTTAGTAGAATTTCTTGTAACAGGCTCCAATCCCTACCATGTTTCCTATCATATAATTTTAGTTGGGTATCTATTTTCGTATTTGGGGAAAATTATTTTTTTGGTGCTCCACACTATCTTATGTTATTTATCCATGTTAAGGTTGAGCGGCCCGATTTTTTCAAACAATGGTGCTCAGGAACATTCCATTGTGACTGCAGTGAATTTGTTTATTTCATATTTTTTATTCTCAATTATAATATCTCACCCAATTGAGTAATCATATTTATATCTTTTACCATGTAAAATATTATTTTGTGAAGAACATTTACTCTCCTCCTTTGAAGTAATTCGTTGATTCTTTCTAGCTTGCTTAGTATATTAAACATTTAGTCATTTTGAATCAAGTTTGCCATGGCTTCTGTGTTTCATTGCTTTTTTTTTTCTTAGGTTGAGATGATCCTTGCTTTGCCACAGGAATTAGACTATTCTATATAATTTGTTGTTAAAATATTTTGTTTCATGAGTGTTGGAGAATATGAGTGGTAGTAATATGTCATGTCCACTTCTAAGTGGAATTAATATTTCTATGGTTGTTGTTTAAGTATGTGATAGGAGAACAATACTATAGAATAAATATAAGATTATTTCTTATTGTCTAAGAGCAACAGTAAAAAACAATAGTAGATGTACACGAATGATCTGGTACTAGAAATTTCATGGGAGCTATTTATTGATATTAATTTAAAAAATAATAAATCTTCCTTTTATTGTGCACTCAACAATGTATTCATTTTGGTTTACCTTCCTATCACTATCAATATATTATTAGTCAATAACTTTTGTTTTCATATAGATAAAATACTATAATTCGTAACATTCTTCACCCCTTCTCCCACATAATTTGAAACTCTTGTGCAATTTATAGTTACAAGGTTTTGATGGATTTTGTTATAAATAATGGGTCCCGAGAACATCAACGCCAAAAAAATAAGTTTCAAGTGTTTATTGTCTTAATTAATTAGGAGTAAGTTCTTTCACTTTCTTCTTCAACTTTTTTTCTTCAAACAACTGGGGTTATTGGGGTGTTCTTGGGAATCTTGTAAATATTTAGTGTTTCTTGTCCAAATATCCTCCATTTGAAAATCAATATTCAAGTGTCTGAATTCACCCGTTTTTAATAACTCGCTACTGTGACCCATCTCGATCAAATAATTGCACATTTTATGCACAAACATAGTTGTTGTAGCACTTTGACCATAGACTGTGGGCTATAAAAGATTTTTTTTGGAAATGTAATAATGGCTATATAGTATAATAATAAGTTAAAACTGACATTGAAATAATATACTCAACATTCAATAATCCATGACCACTTCTTCTCCCATTGTCCTTCAACAACAATCCTCTTCTAAATAATTTATAGATAGGATTTGGGATATTATTTGAGAAATGATGGCTTAAATACTTTTAGCACCGAACAAAAGGATGACCAAAATTATAAATTACATGAATACTATGCAAGCCAACAAAATATGGATAGCATAGCTAATACCTCTTTTTTAGAGTGAATGCTACATGATCACTCCTTTCTTCAACAACGATGGCTGTAATGGAGTAAGTTGTTCTCTTTTATCGTCAACATTAAATTTTACCTTTAATTGACTATCACATGACAATTCATTCATAAATTTGATTTCTATTGGACTGTCGCTTATGTTGTATTTGGTTTAGTTTAAGATAAATAAACAAGAAAACATTAAATAAAAAACACTCTATTTTAATTCATTCTGCACAAATTCGCATCAATGATGATATATAAATAGAATTTTAAAGTTATATCCTATAATCAAGGGATCTCACCTAAAATATCTCTACTAAGCCTATTAATGTGAGTTGTTATAAACAATCTCAGACAATTTGCACATACATATACATAAATTAATGTTGGATTTTATAACAATATTTATTATATAATAACCCCAATACAAAAATGTTTTCTCATAAATGTGAGTACTACATCTTACTTTCTAGTATTCCCCCTCAGTGTGAACATGGTAGAAATATAATCATACTTCTTATCCACAACATGTCATATCTACTTTCTTGTGATCTTGATCTGTGTGTGTTATTACACAACTCTTCAAAGTTATATTATCAAAGGTGGATTTCAAGGATGGATACAACAACTGCCTAGGTATAAAAAAGGCCCCACACATTCCTTCATCCTCCACACATGTACAATGATGATTTAACATGGGATTGATCACCTAGCCAAACATCCAAAAGGTTTTTTAGGAAAACCAACAACCTAAACATCAAGATAGTGTTATTAAGAAAATAAAAAAAATTAAAGGGATGGTTTTACAAGACAACCAACAACCTAGAAGGATGGTTTTACATGAAAACTTAAAACCAACAACCTGAAGAAGTTTCATCATAATCTAATACACTA
The DNA here is from genome assembly GCA_019776745.2 of Taxus chinensis. Taxonomy (NCBI): domain Eukaryota; kingdom Viridiplantae; phylum Streptophyta; class Pinopsida; order Cupressales; family Taxaceae; genus Taxus; species Taxus chinensis. The sequence goes on along the minus strand of CM034153.1, from coordinate 66,889,597 downwards.
TGCTTTAACTTTCTACTATACTTTTCCTTGAGGGGAATATATGATAATTATTCTTTTATATTACATTACAAAAAATATTGGAGACAACAAAAAAATATGCCACTAATGTTGTACATGGCTTCGTCCCTAAAGGTTGATGAAAGGTCATTGTTTGACCTCTTACAAGTAATGCTTCCATCTTCAAGAATTTTTTCTTACTTACTCACTAGATAGGAATTTCAAGATCAATTTGATGGACCTTTGCATCTATCATAGTTTACCCATTGCTGGTTGTTACGACATTTTTCTAGGTGTCCACTTTTTCCCGTTTCCTAGGACTTGTTTCATTTTTTCCAATTTTCCGTCAATTGTCAGGAGATTTTTTCTGTTTTGGTATTTCTTTACATTAAAAGGATTTACTGGCATAGGAAAAATATATGGATTTATTTTACATATGCCCTAAAAAATTTCCACATGCATGTAAGTTACATTGTAGTTATTTTATTAAGACAAACATTTCCATGTTTTATTATTCATTTGTACAAAATAGGTCAGTAATAGAACCTGACAATACTAGTCTGAATGTTATTTTTTAATGCATAGGGCTATGCAAACCTATATTCGACAAAAAAACGTATCTTTGGGAAACATTGGTTTGATTTTTGCAAGTTTTTGTATATATATATTATGCGTGCATTCTCCTTAATGTGCATTTGATTTTGTTTTTACTGTGAAAATAGAATGGTGAAAATCCAGAGAATGGTTGATAAGTCTAATTTGAAAATTATCATGCCAAATGGAGAGAGTAGGTGATGTGAGAATTCTTTGCCTCCTAGCACCCTTAACTCTACATGTGTGTCAAGGCAAGAGGGCTTTACATTGTGTTAAATTTTGGTTTCCCACGGAGTACTACCTTAAGAGAACACATTCTCCTTACTACATACACAACTAACAATCCTAGGAGGGAACCAAATACTAAAGAAAATTTTTAACAATGTCATTCCTAACTGTCAGGTTCAAAATAATGTCAGTAAGTATACAAGATAAGTTGATAATCTCTAACATGAGCTTGTGCTTCCTTTAGCTAGAATTTTCCATAGAGTTTAATGATTTAGGTTGGACCAATGGTTATAGTTTTCCAAGTTAAGAAGGATCACATGAGAAGGTAGTTATGTGAGATTTTAACACCCTGGTTGATTGAGATCAACACCAACAACGCATCATGTCAAGATTACTACTTATATCATAAATTAATAATTTTGTTAACATAACATGTTAAGTACAATATTATAGTTAGTAGGATTAATTCCCAAACATTTATTGGAATCCGTACTTTAAATTACATACCTTAACCTTGTAAAAACACAACTAGGTAATTCACTCTACTCATCACTAATACAATATGCATGTATCATGCAAAGGATACATCATGTACATACATGTATTAATATACTATAATAATACTCCTTAATTACAACCATATATGTAACTAAGTTTAATAAAATTCCATACTACACCTGATGCAATTTAACACAAAATGATTCTATGAAAGCCTCTTATTCATTTCTTTAAAATTAAATACAAGATATTTTCCTTAAGACAATTTTTTTAAAAAAATTTCCCTTTTTAGAATTCATACAATATTTAGGCTAATTGGCCTTTCATTAGTTGAAACAAGAAAATGGTACTTCATTTATTGAAAAATACAAAAAGTAATACAATTCAACTTTCTTTGGTTAATAGAACAAGTGCAACATTTAAAACTTCACCTTCCTTTCATCTTTCAAGTAGTCATTCTGTAAGATTTGTTAGGGACTGTCAATTCATATGAACTGGCCTAATAAGATCTATACTTCCTATAATAACTTATGCCATCTAGTATTTGCATATAAGAAATATTGCATTAAGTTAAAATCACATAGATAACAAAAAGGACACAAATCATCATTGCAACATTTCCCAACCTTAGTTCCATGCACATCGTTAACTACAACATTTAAATACAACTAATTTCATGCATTAATTATATACAAATACCATTGCTATTTATGTCAATCAATCAATTATTATTACAAAACTGAATATATAGGTAATATTATTATTTTTTAGAACTTATCACTATCCAATTACTGATACACTATGACTCTCACATTTCCTTTACAAGATCCCATTAATCTTATATTATTTAAATAGATTTTTAACATTGACTAATACTAATCATTATAAATATTTATGATAAACAGTTCTTGTATCCTTCATATATCTATCGGTATAAAATTATATGCAAGCATTTTAACACTAAAAGATGGAAAAATAATATTCCTTCATATACTTATATAACAATATAGAATAATACACAAGCATTATAACTATACACGTATATTTTTAGACATGGTCTTAATTCTAGGGTATTGAATAGTCTACGTATTTGTAAAATAAAAGGATTCTTAGTGTTATTGAGGAATCACAACAACCATGAATGGCTTGATGTGAAATGTGGCATTCGGTGTGATTACAAAACATGGGACCATCTCTTAAGCTGTGGGACTTGTAAAAGTGGAGATGGACCTCAAAATAAATCTTATTCTTACTTCCTAATCTACCTCCCACAAGCTACTCCAATGTAGGAAGAACCTATTCTATCGTAATCTAACCATTCCAAGGGGAAAGAGAGAGATAGAGAGAAGGTGAAAGAGCCTACACTAAGAAGTGATACACCAAAAAGGAAGTGGTTGAATCATAAATCTGACTTCTTGAAGTGGAGAGAGGTGAGTAGAGGAGAGGGTGGACAAGATGCACCATGCACCAGAGATAGATTCACATAGAACACCACTTCAAAAGCAATTAAACACAACTCCCAGAACCTACAACAAACGTCAAAATATGCACATTATACCCTATAATGATGAGAGGTAAGCAGAGACAACAAAATAAGCCAGGGATGGATATATGCATTACGAGACAAATTTTATTGTTCCAAAATGTTACACGGTACATCATAAGTGGGAAAGAGGCAAGAAAACACCATTATAAGGCCATGGGAGGAGGTTTATACTCCACATTCTACCCTAAGGAAGATAGAGTGAGGGGAGCATTGGAGAAATAATGACAAACCTCTTTGAATATGCCTCTTTATTACAATATATAGGAAGAATGAGGGAGGGGAGGGGAAGAATTCTAATCCTACTTCAATCACCTTGAGATATGCATTGAATCTTTCTTTAAAATGTCAACCAGTACCAATCAATGCCCCTCTCACATCCACCTACAATCTATCAATTCTACCTTGATTACTTGTTCGGTGCATTGAAGGAGGAAGAACGACGGATCAGAAAAAATTTGATCTGGTTGTTGGAGTAAATAGATCTTATATTAATTACACAAAGATGTTTTCCTATTTCTTACCCACCTGACCCTTTCAAAATTAAAGTTTCAGATATCCATGGCATAGACAGGGTTGAGATACTTCCAACAGTGCCAATTTTTTCCTATTTCCAACAATGAATCAAATATATGCCCATTTGAATATTTGAATCGGGCCTGTACAGAAATGACATAAATTAGTTATCAAAATGAGTATTTTGGAAATTAGACACGTGGAGGGTTGGCGCATGTTTGGGGACCACTTTTGGATTTGGATTTTCAAATAGTGTCAGGCTGACATGTGGCATCTTTCGCGGCTTTCTCAGTTTCCTTGTATTTTTTGCTAAGTCCTTTTGCGTGGTGAGGTCATAAGTATGACCTTAGACATGTGGAGGCTTGGCACGTGTTTGATAGCCCACTCAAAATTTTAATTTTCAAATAGCATCATGTTGACACTTGGCATCTTCCATTAGCCTGCCTCTGCTTTGACTATTCAACTCCCGACTCTGTCCCTTTTTTTGGACCTGGGACATGTTGCAAGCCCGTACTCATTTGGGGACTGCCTCCAGACTTTCCTTTTGAAATCACGCTAATGAGGCACTTGGAGATTTCCACTAGTCCTCTATACTTAGTCATTTTGGGCCTACTCTATCCCACATTTTAATTTAGACTACTTGGCGAGACTGCGCTCATTTGGGTCTCTGCTCTTTGGATTTATCTTTAAACTAGTGTCATTTGGACACTTAGCACCTTTCGCTGAGATGAAGACTTTTCAATGACTGGTGTGACTTTTGGGGCTCTGGACATGTGGAGGCTTGGTGCTTGTTTGAGGAATCCCTTTGATATTTATCTTTGAAGATGTGTCCTTGAGACACTTGGTAGCTTCCGCCATCATCTCCATACTTACCCAATTTTGAGGCTCATTCTGAATCATTTATAGAGCCTAAAGACTTCGAGCCTTCTCTGTTTATTTTCCTTTGAGCCTTCTTCGTTTCTTACTTCCTTGATCATGCTCCTCCATTATGGAACCTAATTGTAACCTGTTCATTATATTTGAATCATGGGTTACATTCAACAGAACCATTTTTTTTGAATTTATTTTCTGCTTGGGCTCGTGTTTGATCGATTTTTCCAATGGGGGGGAAATTGGGATAAAAATTTGGTGACTCACGGGGACATCTACCTACTAGATGAAGAGACTAGTTTCATTGTAGTATCCATTGCACATGGATTCAATAATGATAGCCTAATATTGATCTTGTCTCTAATCTGCGAGCTCGATCATTTGCACTTGGTGATCCTTAACCTACCTTGGAAATGGACTGCCTCGGAACCCATTTTTAGTTTCTCTGTATTTGTTTCATTTTGGAACTAGAAACTGTTACAAATATATATGGGTCTTTCCGGCATGAATACTAAATGGAGTGGCCTCATGCACCTCCAAAGCAATACGAACATAACCTATGTATAAAAACAAAAAATCATACATGCCTCAAATGAGACATGCAGAGTGTGCAAAAGCACTTCTTATAATGAAAACAAAATCTACTCCTACTCTTATACTAACCAGAGAGAAAGAAAATATTAAACAAATCCTGATGTAGGAAGGGAGAAGTATCTTTCCTTTCTCAAGAGGGGCAGCCATGCAAATGATTTGACACTGAATATGGCTTCTTATATGAGTTAAAAAATGACAATAAGCCGGTCCTCCACACATATCATGAAGGTATCAACTGGAAACCATACAAATACATCTTTATTATACTTCTCACTTAGTTCCCAGAGGTTTCTTTGTCGATCCTTGGTGCTTTGATACTCATCCTCATGCTTAGCAGTAAGCATGACTGGTTGTGGCTTCTCCCTTGGATCCAACAAAATCATGTACCTGATTGGGCATAGTCTGATCCTTAGAATGTGCCTATGGTTCTGAACCTTAACTCCAAGAATGGAGTCTTCTTTCTAACCCTTATGGATGGATGGTGTTTGAGGGATGATATCCTCATACTCTTTCTCTTCTTCTGTAGCAGGTGTGACTTTTGGAAGATCAAAATCTTCCAACTTTTATTCAAGAGACATGTTTCAAACTATAGGTTGTTCTTGCACGTTCTCTTCCCATGGCAGCAGGTTCTTGTGGTTTAAGAATTAATGATGGGGGAAAAAAGATTGCAATTTAAACTGGCTCCTTCTTATGAAAAAATTATTTTGAGTCTGATAGGAAATCAAACTCTTTATTGTCATGTCATAGTAAGGTTTGTCCTTCTTGCATGGTGATCTCAAAATCTTCGTTATTTTCACCATATGAAGCTTCATCTTCAAACATGAAGCTAGTGAATTCAGGATCTTCCAAAAAATAAATTTTTTGGAGAGGTTGAATGGGAGAGGGGTCTGTATTTTCTTGTGGAATCGAATCATGATTCAGTGCCTTTGAATCTGCCTTGGTCACCTACATATGCTCCTATTTAACTAGACTTAGAGCTGGTTTTTCTTCTTCCTTCTTGACTGATTGTGTAGCTTGGGTCAGATCAACATCCTCTTCATAAAAAGTGCCATTATGGAAACTTCATTTAGATAAAATATATTGTTGATATTCTCCTTCTTGTTCTTGTTTTTCTTATGCTGCAAACTTAGCCTTAACCACCACTAGCTCTTTAACCTTGACCTCCTCTGTTGGCTTGACCATCAAGGGGATCTTTGTAGACCCAAACCTGGAAGCCCAACACTTCAGATATTCCATCATTTCTTCTTGGTTGGGTTCCTCTTATTTTTGTTCTCCTTGACTGGATTCTTGAGTCTCTTCCCCACATGGAATTGGGAAGCCAAGAGGAGGGATGGATGGGGTTTCAACAAGATTTACAATTGTTTGTGTTATTGAGGGAAGTGTAACTTCTTATTTACATGGAGGGAAATACTTCTTGGAAGAGAAAAGTGAAGAGTAACTAAGATGGGGTGGAAGATCAAGAGATGGAGAAGAGAAATCAACACTTCGGGAAGCCACTTAGGGGTTTGAATCTTGACACTGCTGAAATGATAAATCTTGAGAAAGAGAAAATGAAGGACAGGGAGCTAGTGATTGACTTACCCGTTGATAAGGTTGTCTCACACTTTTCTTATAAGCCTTAATGTCCTCAATCCACTATGTAAGTTGAGGCAACACTTCAACCATGAAGTCAAGCTTCTCTTGAGGTCTGTAATGTCTTAGAAAAGGGCCTTCCCATAGACAAGGTGCCCTACAACCAATCTTGAATGCCTTCATTTGTACTATGGCCCTTGATAGAACCATGTCAGCCTCCTTTTTAAAAATCTTCTCAGTAGTTTAAATTCTTCCATTTGACTATTTTCATTATATTTACACCCTTGTTCTTGATAAACTCCATAGCCAAACTAGTTTTGGAAATGCTCATATGGGTAAACATGATTATTTAGGATCTGATAATAATGTTGATCTAGAGGAGTTGGGAAATGTATTAGAGGTGGATTTCATTTCTACTGTAAGTGTGAGTTCCATGAAGGGAGTGAATTCATGATTGCACAAATTCATCAAATGGAAGAAAAATGGGAGATATGGAAAGAAAAGAGAACGTAGATGGGTGGAAATGGATGGAAAAGGTTTGCAACTTAGGAGATGGGGTTATTGGGTAGATGGAGTTTCCAAATGTGCCTGCATGTGCCTCAAAAGGCTGAACCTTAACAGGAACACACCAACCAGCTAAGATGGTGTGGTAAGGTGCTTTATACCTGTCCCAATGGGAGTGCCAAAACTGTTAGTGTGGAATCACAACACCCTCGAATGGCCTGATGTGAAATGGGGCATTCGGTGTGATTGCACAACATGAGACCATCTATCAAGCTATCGGACTTGCAAAACTTGAGATGAACCTCAGGAGAAAGATGGTTCTTGCTTCCTAATCTACCCACCATAAGCTGCTCCAGTGTGAAAGAGCCTACACTAAGTGGTGATACACCAAAAAGGAAGTGGTTGAATCACAGATCTGACTTCTTGAAGTGGACAGAGGTGAGAAGAGAAGAGGCTGGACAAGATGCACCACGGACTAGAGATAGATTCACACGGAACACCAATTAAAAACCCACTAAACAAAACTCCCAGAACATGCAACAAACATCATAATATGCACACTATACCCTGCAACAACGAGAGGTAAGAAGAGACAATAAAATAATCCAAGTATGGATAGATGCATCATGAAACATATTTTATTGCTCCAAAATGTTACACGGTACATCATCAGTGAGAAAGAGGTAAGAAAATGCATTTAAAGAGCCATGGGAGGAGGTGTAAACTCTAAATTCTACCCTAAACAATGAAAAATCTCTTTGAATATGCCCCTTCATTACAATATATAGGAAGAATGAGAGAGAGAAGGGAAAAGTTCAAATCTTGCTTCAACCACCTTGAGATATACATTGAATCCTGATTTGAAAGCTCAACCACTATCAATCATTGCCCCTCTCTAATCCACCTACAATCTGTCAATGATTTCTCGATTACTTGTTCAACACATTGAAAGGGGAAGAACGGCAGATCAGATCAAATCTGATCTGGTTGTTGGAGCAAATAGATCTTATATTAATAGCATGAAGACATTTTCCTAATTCTCACCCACTTGAACCTGTCAAAATTAAAGTTTCAGATCTCCATGGCATATATAGTGTCAAGATCCTTCCAATGGTGCCAAATTTGTCAGATTTTGAGCAATGAATCAAAAGATATGCCCATTTGAATATTTGAATTGGGCTTGTACAGAAATCGCAGAAACCAATTATCAAAATGGGTTTTTTGGAAATTGGACATGTGAAATAGTGATTTTGAATATTTGTTAACCGCTTTTGGATTTTTCTTTCGAAATAGCGTGGGACTGACACGTGACATCTTCCGCGGCTTGCTCAGTTTCCTTATGTTTTTGGATAAGTCCTTTTGCTTGGTGAGGCAATAAGTCTGACCATGGACATGTGGAGGCTTGGCATTTGTTTGAAAGTTGGCTCTAAATTTTACTTTTGAAATAGCTCCATGTTGACACTTAGTAGCTTCCACCAGCCTGCCTCTGATTTGACTATTCAACTCCTTACTCTATCCCTTAATTTATAACCAGGGAAAATTTTAGTGGCGAATATTCGTAATATGGCGAATATTCCATTTTTGAAAATTTTGAAAAGGTGATTTTTTTGGCACAGGCCAGTGACCTATTCACCTAAAAATTACACTTTAATTTTTTTTAGGGGTCGGCTTCGCCTACCCTTGAAAAATATCCCCTATATAAACATAGATTATTTGCCAAGTAGAACACTTCTACTTCACATTTTTCAACAATATGATATATCGCATATTATAGATGCGCGACAAGGGGGTAAGTTATTGATGCGCGAGAAGGAGGGTTTGCAGACAAGGAGATACTGTAGATATTGACGCATAGTAGATGCATGACAAAGATTTTGTTAATGAGTGACATGGAGTTTTTTTTCAATGAGCAAGAAGAGGGCAGAGGTTGCAGACGCGCGACAGGATATTTGCTGTCGCGCGTCAATAGGCCTTAGTGACACGTGTCACTAAGGCCTATTGACACGCGTCACTAAGGACTGTTGACGTGCGACAATAGGCCTTAGTGACGCGCATCAATAGGCCTTAGTGACACGCATTAATAAGGCCTATTGACGCGCGTCACTAAGGCCTATTGATGCGCGTCACTAAGGCCAGTTGACGCGCGTCACTGCATTTTTTCACACGTGACAAGGAGGTACAACAGATATTGACGCATAGCAGATGCACGACAAAGAGTTTGTTAATGCGCGACACGGAGATTTTTTGATGAGAAAGCAGAGGTCGGAGGCTGCAGACACGCGACGGAAGATTTTACTGTCGCGCGTCAAAAAAATGCAGCGACGCGCGTCAATAGACCTTAGTGACGCATGTCAATAGACCTTAGTGACACGCATCAATAGACCTATTGACGCGCGTCACTGAGGGTGCTGGGCAAAAATTTTTCATACAACCCCCAAAAAATTTGCCTTCCCGTGAAACCGGTTCCGGGGATATTCGCCAGGTATTCTCCACCTCCGATTTCCAGGAGGTCTCTTAAAATGAACCCTGTTTAGAACTAGGACACATGGTCAGCATGCACTCATTTGGGGACTTCCTCCAGACTTTCGTTTTCAAATTACACTAATGAGACATGTGGATGTTTCCATTGGTTCTTTATTCTTAGTTTTTTTGGGCCCAATCTATCCCACTTTTTAATTTAGACTACTTGGAGAGACCACGTTCATTTGGGTCTCTGCTCTTTTGATTTATCTTTGAAGCAGCACCGTTTGGACACAAGGCACCTTCTACTGAGTCAAAGAATTTTTAATGGTAGGTGCGACTTTTGGGGCTCTGAACACTTGGAGGATTGGCTCTTGTTTGAGGAATCCCTTTGAGATTTATCTTCGGAGATGTGTCATTGAGACACTTGTTAGCTTCCACCATCTCCACCATACTTAACCAATTTTGGTGCTCGTTCTAAATCATTTGCAGATCTCGAAGACTTTGAGCCTTCTTTGTTTCTTTTCCTTTGAGCCTCTTGTTTCTTCCTTCCCCGATCATGGTCCTCCATCATGGAACCTACCTATAACATGTTTATTGGATTTGAATCATGGGTTTATTCAACAAAACCTTTTTTTGAATTTCTTTCTTGCACAGGGTTGTGTTTGACCAATTTTGTCAGGGGGGAAATTGGGATAACAATCACTGTTTGTGTTAACAATGAATATCCTTAATAAAATGATGATGTAGTCTTATGTATACTATAAATGATACAATTCCATTCGATTACTTCCATTTTCCTTATTAATCAAACATCTTTGATTTTGATTTAACTTAATCATTAACGAGTTGATTAAGTGACAAAGTCACTACTTAGCTAGAATGGCATAGTGAGGACAGATCGACCAAATTTTCCTTCAATCATTGGTCTACAACAATATACCTAGAAATATTTAATCAACTGGAGGAGTTAAAGGAGAAATACCCATAGAAGGAAAGTATTAACCTATGAAAACAATATGATTTCTTTCGAATAATGCCATATAACTGGCATGATTTCAAAAAGAAATGATCACACCCAAATCCATAGACATTGGAACTTATAGCTTATCAAAACATTACAACATTTTCATAAAATCAAACTATTAAATATTTCCCCAATAACCCAATAGGTCACAAAGTTTATGACAAGGTCCAAGTTGGATACCACAGTTTGAGTATTTAAATATTTAAGACATCGATTCCAAAACTAGTATATAGCCATTAGATTTACAAGAAGATATAGGCATAGCTATATAACCCTCTAACTGACTTTGAAATTTAAGGATATCAAATAGATACCTAGGAAAATACGTTAGATATCAAACCATGATAATAGTGAGGAGTAATAAGCTTTAACTGTTGTATCAAATGCATAAATGAGTTCACAATGTTTTGATACAACTCAGAATATTAAAAAAACATATTGACTATACATACACTGATCCTTCAAAGAAGAATGGATTTAATATACCCACATAGATATAAGCCCCAATAAAACAAACCTATTGTTCAAGTCCATACCAACACAGACCGTTTGTGTTTAACTTAATGCCTTTAGGTATAATTCTATAGAATCACATTACCAACAAACCTTATAAATAAATACCATACTGTATCATTGAAATAGTATTTAATTTATCTAGATCATTCATATAAAAAGATAAACGACGCAATTTCCAGATTTATACAAAATAACTAGTAAAAATCACTTAAGATTAACAAGCTTAATAGATAATTTCATAAATTAAAATAACAAATGGAGAAACATATCAAGGAAGGGATAGATTGTATCGTTCCTGGAGGAACGAATCCAGTTTAAAATGTGGTATTTGGTTCAACATCTCATATAGGCATTTTGTTAAGTGGTTTATATGCATCGACAATTCTACCATTTTGCATTTGGTTGAAATATTCTATACCCACTCAAAAAAATTAATTGAGAATTCCCTCACAATGATTGTAGCCAATGAGACCAAGTAAGGAACCCCCATTAAAATTTACCATTCCACTGTGTTTTATAAGCACTCAAAATTTGCATCTACTTGAAATTTTCTAAAGCTTATCAAACAGAACCATTTTACGTATATCCTGCAACCCTGACACACCATGAGATGACATCTAGCTGAAGTATTTATATTAAAATCCTTCTAACATCCTCATAAACACCATTCTATGTATATTAAGCAAGTAACAAATTAATAAAATACCACATTCTTTTTTTTTTGTCAATACGTCAAACAGTTCATGTGGCTTTAGTTATCTATCACATTTTCATATGAGTCAACCAAATAACTTGTAAATGCAACACCATGGAGGAATCTAGATCCACATTTGAAAATATTGATTGGCATCAATAAGGAGATATTCTAGGAAGGATGAATGTGAAAGGGAAAACATACAGTTTTTACATAGAGGAAGAGTGAAAGATACAAAAATGGTAGAGAAAATAAGTAGGAAGGATGGAAAGGGAACTTCTGATGTGTTAATTACTATAACAAATGTTATCCCAATTTTTCCCCCTGAGTAAAATTGATCAAACATGAACTTTCACAAAAGAAAATATAAAGGGAGGTTCAAACCTGCAAGCTTGCAATCAATAAAAAAATGGAGTCCAAGCAGGGTCGACAAAGAAGGCCAATGGTGTCAAGGGAAACTAGACGCTCAACAAGAGAAAACTAGAGCAAGAGATTGAAGTTTTTAGACTTAGCCTAATACGAGTCGGCTCGAGGCCAAGAAATGGGCTCACGGAAGGCACCATGTGTCAGCTCAACACAATTCCTAAACGCACATCAAAACATAGTCTCCAAATGAGTGCAAACCCTCTATGTGTCCAAAGTCTCAAAATGTTGCAACAATTGTAGTAGAAGTCAAAGGACCGGTGGAATCCGGCACATGTCTAAACAACGTACCTTCAGAAGTGAGACGTAACGGATAGTCCCTAAATAAGCATGAAGCTTCCACATGTCCCAAGTCTGAAAAGGAGATAGTCAATAGTTGAAAATTCTCAGGGCAGCGGAAGCCTCCACGTGTCTCATCGACACAACACCAAGACTGGGTCCAAAGAGTGGGTTCCCAAATGAGTGTGGGCTCATTACATGGTTAGATTCAAAAATGGAAGAAATTCGGTCATACAATCAGCTAAGTATAGAAAATCCAGTGGAAAGAACCATGTGTCAGCTCAACACATTTCTAAAAGTGAGAGCCCAAGGCAGAAAATAAAACTAGCACCAACTCTCTATGTAGTCAGGGTCCAAATTAAGTCAAATGGTAGCAGGCCTAGATCGGCTAAGTATAAGAGGGTTGGAAAAAGCCCCCATGTGTCTCAATGGTGAAAATTCAAAGGAAAGATCAAGAACGGAGGCCCAAAACTTGCGCTAACCCTCCACGTGTCCAAAATTCAAGAAAGGGGACAGAGCCGACCATTTAAATTTACTATGTATGAAAGGACTGGCAAAACTCGCCACATGTCTCAACAGTGCACCTTCAAGGGTTGAAGCTAAAGGCGGTCCCTAAAACAAACGCGAAGCTTGCATTTGTCCTAGGCCAAGAAAGAAGAAGTTAAAAGGGGAAGAACCAGGTGTTGAAAAGTCTAAACAGAGCAGAGACAATGGAAGGTGCCATGTGTTGACTCAGTAGAACTTCAAAAGTAAAATCTGGAGGGACAGTCCTAAAAAACCGCTGAGCCTCCACGTGTCTCGGGTCAGACATATGGCCCCACCAAGAAAAAGAGACTTGGTCAAAACACAAAATTACAGAGCAGACCCGCAAAGGGACACGTGTCCATGTTTTACGTCAAAGTGGGAAGGCAGGTTGCCAGAGCCAGTTTGAATTTTTTGGCTTTTGTTTTGAAAAGGCGTAAAGTATAAAAGTAAGTCGCACCTCCACCGATGCCTAGAGAAGCCACATGTCAGGCCTAAATTACATGCGGGGAGGTGGGCCTTGGATGGTTTTTTTGCCAAAAGCAAGACGGTGGGCTAGGGGAAGACTTTACGCCAAAGTGGAAAACGTGGGTCTGTGGGCTAGGAGATGACTTTTGGGAAATGTAAAGTGCAGGCCCACACGCCCGAGGAGGTTTGTTCGCCAAATGGAAAATGATAAGGTTACGTGCTTATGGGGGATTTTTGGAAAAAGTGTATTTTTGAGCCTGTGGGGCTGCAGGAGGTTTTGTGATTTTTGCTTCATTTAACAAAAAGCACAGTTTGTATTTTCGGGACCACAAATCTTCTTTGCTAAGATTACATTTTCTCCATTTTGCATAGTCTCAATGCTAAATCTTCAGACGGCCACATCTATTGAGTCGAAGCTCATATTTGAGCAAGAGAAGACTTTTTGGAAAGGTATCGACATCCTCTATGCCATGGAAGCATAAAATATTATTTTAAGTAGGATTTGGTGGGTAAAAATTAGGAAACTTCTTCATTCCATTAATACATGATCTGATTGCTTCAACTAATCAGATTTGATTTGATCCACCATCCTTCCTTTCCCAACATGCCAATTAGACATGGGGGAACCAAAATTTACAGATTGTAGGTAGATTTGTAGGGCATTGATGGTTGGTGGTTGAGCTTTAAGATTAGAATCAATTTTCTCTTCTTTCTTTAGTTTTCATCATATATATATATTGTAAACAATTATCATTTGAGAGGGGGAGATGTTATGGGATGTGGGGAAACTCTGTAAAAAATTTTTCCCAAATCCATTTGAGTTGTAATCCTTCTCCTACACTGGACAAGTGTGTTTGTGCCTCTGAGCATTCTCGTAATGGTCCATGCACCTCAGAGAGCAATAAAATCATGTTTACATGGTGTTCTTCAACCCTTTCTCATTTTTTGTTGTTTCTTTATGCCTCTTCATTTCATTTTTACTTCTTGTGCATGTATTTCACATTTGCAGGTGTAATTTGTTGTGTTTCGTGGAGTTTTGATGGTGGATTTGGATATGGATTTGTGTCACTTCTATCTAACCTCCCTCATCTCACTTTTCCCCCATTTCATCCTCCCTCAGCAGATTATCTCACCACTTCCTTTTCTGGTGTATCACCTCTTAGTGTAGGCTCTCTTTCACTTTCTCTCATTCCTTGTTTCCTTGGAATGGTTAGATTAGGATAGATTAGTTTTTACTACACTAGAGTAGCTTATGGCAGGCAGATTAGGAAGCAAGAACCAACCTTCTCTGAAGGTCCATCTCAAGTCCGCAAGTCCCACAACTCGAGAGATGGTCCAATTTTGTGCAATCGCATCAAATTGCCCCACTCAAATCCGAGGCCATTCAGGGGTGCTATTATTTTGCACTAACAACAACCAATCGAAATAAAATATAAAGGGAAGGTAACAAATTTTTATCCTTAACCTACATTGAGAATGATTCTTAAAAGGTAACAGTGCATGCAACACAGGTGCAAAAAAGAAGTAGAAGCAATACCAATATAACTAAACACTAGGCATGCATGAAGGGATTCCCCTCATATTCAATATACTTCTCTAGTTTTGTATACAACAAATATAAAATAGAAATAAAGGTTTCCTCCCATTTAAGATACATTGAACCCACATGATAAACAAATATAAATTTAGATCCATCAATTTTTATAAAGTGAAATGAGGATATATTTGGTTACTGATTTATCTCTGCATGCAAGACTTGTTTAATCCATAACATGACATATTTAACCCATCATGGTACTAATTTTATATGGATATTAGTGAGATATCCATTCAAAACACCCCTCTTACTTTCGTTTCCTACCGTCACTGGAACTATCTAATGAATGCTAAATTTACAACGTAACTTTGGTTCCTAAGCGTAAGCTTGCTTGTTATCTCTAAATAAAGTTCTTGTATTATTCAGAAAGTTAAATGACAGGTTGTAGGACACATAGGATACCCATGTCCTTTTTAGGAAGCCAATGTGTCATCCCATCAAGCCCATCATTTCTTTCATCCCTTCCCAATCAATTCCTTTTTGTTGTCATTTTACAATTTTATTTTCTAATTAAATTTCCTATTCTTTTTTTATATAAAAAAAATCATAAATGTATAAAGGTATTTAATTTTATTTTATCATTTGAAATAAAAAAAATCATTATTGGCAAGGCACTTGATTTCCCCCCTTATATGAGCATTGTCTTTGATGCGACACAACATCTAAGCTTTAAGGATACGTAAGGAAGAAAGTCAATAACTGACACATGTCATTTAACAAAACAAATTGTATGTAGAATGTGACCACACGGGAGAAGAATAATTTTGGCAATATCTTAAATTTTAATGTTCTGTGGAGATTGGATGTTCTCTTTGAATTTATTACTTAGTCTTTTCCTTTACAATATTTGTTAATCTCAAGCTCTTAATATTCACTGTTTAGAATTTGAATTTTCTTATGTTTGTGGGTGGCCAAAATCAATTGGCCTCAAGATGTCACACAATAATCAACATAGTATAAATAACCCATGAGACATCTTAATATATACTTTCATGAATGTCTCACATCACAAGACCTCTAATTCAACCATGAAAAGACAACAATTATTCCATATAACGAATAAGCTCCAATACTTATGTCATAGGCATAAATCCAACATGCACATGTGACTAACATGAAATAAAACATCATGTTGATACATATGCAACCATTATCACACGACTCAAAGACCATGGTTGTCTCGACACAATGCAAAGACAATATCTAATAGTACATACAAATCAAGAGGAGCGTCAAACCTCAATCACAGAAATTCGTAACAAGACTCACAAGAGTAACTTGTTGACCAACATAATAACCACAAAAGTACTCCAGATACCTCCTTAAGATGAATAATCATACAACAAAAACTAAGCCAAGTCACTCAACCATAGAGCCTCGTCACCTGATTTATGCATATTGAGTCACTCAACCATAGATTCTCATCTCTTTATTTATGCATATCACATCACTCAACCATAGAGCCCCATCTCATTATTTCTCCATATCAGGTCATTCAACCATAGAGATCCATCTCCTTATTTATCGATTGAATGACGTTGGGTTACTGTATGGCCATACGCACATAGAGCCTCATCACCCCTACCCAAGTGGCATAGTAACATATAGTTCAAAAAATACATAGCCCTATGACCCCCTTGAGGAATACCTCCATACAACGAAGCGGTTCCATAGGTGCAACCACTCCATGGTGAATCCCATCACCCTATTCCAACACATTATGACATTAGAAACACAATAAAAGTTTGTTTCAAATGCATAGTAACAAAAATTTCAAGTGTTGTGCTAGGATAGAAAAAAATTTAATTTTAAATGAAAATTTAAGACTAAGAAAAAAAAATTACTAAATAACCACAACAATGCAAAGGCCTTTAGTAACCACAAATCAAATTATATGCCAAAAATTTAATAATACATCTATCATGAAAACTACTATTTATTTCATGAAAAGAGAAGAATGTAAATTACGAATAAAATATGAACTTGTGTAAATATTATATTACAATCACTACGTGAAATTTCTTCGGCTACCAAAGTGGTATTCAATGAGTTACTGGCACTCGGATATCAAACCTCTTCTCACAAAAATACATATAACCTGAAATGAGCATATCTCTATATGTCTCCCAATCACACATACGAGGATCCACATAGTCAAAATCACATAGGATTGTTCGTTGGAAAACCCACATAGGAAAGAGTAGGGGATGTTAGTTTCCATTATTTGATCCTAAAGTGGTGCACATCCACAATATAATGAGAAAAATCAAAGTATACTAAACAAATAGAAGTGGGTTTTAAGTCTAAATGACACTTCACTTTGTAACTCGTACTTGACTCAAGATGATGAAAACCTAGTCCACACCTCCTCTTTCCACACGTACACTATTAACGATTTCTTCCCTTAGGGTTGTCTAGCGTGAGGTATAAAACATATCACATAACTACATCACTAACAAAATGTTGATTCATGCACATTAACCATAGTGTCTTACACATGAAATATATAAGGTACAACACAATCATTACTTTGATGGGTTATAATACATAATATTTTCACATAATGCACCCAAAGTGCAAGTACTGTATAATAGTGGTCATACAATAAGCATATGGCCCTAGTTCACAACCAAATATCATAATACAACAATTGTGACAACCAAATACAACAGTAAAAATACTGGAATAACAATTTTTTTTACTTCCATTGCTTAATACTTGACAAAACAAGGTATTTCTTAGGACAACACATACTCATGAGACATTTGCACAAAATTTATCCCACATAGGTAACATGAAACTCACAGGAAACACATCGAGACCACATTTCCTAATGACAAGGCATAACACAATAATTCCACGATAATACAAACTCCTATATAGGCACCATCCCTAACACAATTATTTCGTTGTTCACACACTTAATCCAGTCATATTTTTTATTAACGTTACTTATTTTACAATCACTCATCATGGATTCCTTCATTGTTATTTATCTAGGCTACATTAGTTTTATCTTACTTTACTTTTTACTTGCAGTGGTTCCATTTGAATTTTCTCTTTTATCTTATCACAATAAAATTAATTAGCCTGATTGTTAATATGAATATATGAGCATATATGAGGTTACTTGTGTATTTTTTAAGGATTTGTATGTTTATTTGGATTTACAATTTATTTCAGTTGCAAAAAGGAAGGTTCGCATGAAACAAGGGAGGTTTATTAGTTCATAGGTAAATATATGAAATATTCTTCTCAAATTCGCATTTATTTTCTATGGTTATTTTGTTTTGTTTTTAAGTTATTACAACTAACCGTATATCCCACCAATTTAACTTAAATGCTTAATCATCAAGGTCCCAATGAGAATGATTTCACACATGAAGAAATTTTAATTCCTGGAAAATTAAGGATTAAATACATGTTAGAAGGATAAATTCATTTACAAAGTTTACACACATCTTTGGGGTCAAAGCTACAGTGATTGAATACCCTTATCCCCAACAATCATCATGTAATTCTAGGTAAATTCAATAGTTCTTATCCAATTAACATTGTTGTGTCGAGAGGGGTTAAAGGGGATTAGCACTATAGGTTCTCATGTGTAGGTAACTAAAACATAGGATCCACTTGAATCATTTACAATCATATTAAAATAATTTCAATTAGTTTGATTTAAATAGTGTTTTGAAATTAGTTTCGTAACCCATATGTTAATAAGGAACATTTGCAAGCTCATGAGACTACTAGCTCCCCTCCTAGGTAATTACCTCAAGAACATGATTACTTGGTTCCACATCATGCATTAATTTCATAATGGGACAAGTGGGAGAACAAGAGGGAGTAACTATTCATTTAGAGATTAAGGATCACATTAAATTTTACACTTTATGGATAATGTTTCTCTGAACATGATGATTTAAACATGTTACAAGCAAAATCTAAACTTTTCTTTTCTCCTAGCATAACATATCATGTTTACCCTTTCAAAAATTAATCATAAATTATAATTTTGTTACTTTTCACAATTAACTCTTAACATTGTTCAAAAGAATCCCAAACAATAATATAAATTGGGTTTCGAGTTCATTTATAATCTAAAGGTGACTTTAAAGAGTATTTGGTGATATTTACCTCCTAACATCCTTCTCTCTATATACATGTAAGACCAAGAGGGTATTACATTATGTAAAAGGTTGGTTTCCCATGGGTTACTACCTTAAGATAACATATTCTCCTTGTTACATAGATGATTACTAGTCATAGGAGGTAACCCCTTACTCAAGACAAATTTTAACTATGTCATTCCTAACTAATGGGTTCACGATAATGTCGCCAAGTATGCAGGCTAAGGTGATAATATCTAACTTGGCATTTTGTTTCCTTAAGCTATAATTTTCCATCGAGTTTAATGATTTAGGTTCACCCTATGGTTTTATTTTTTCGCATTTAAAAGGATCTCACAAGAAGGTAGTTATGTGAGAGTTTTATAAATGGATTGATTAAGTTCAACACCAATAATTCATCATGTCAATAGTAGTAGTTATATCGTAACTTATTCTTTTCTCTAAAATAAAATGTTAAGTACAATATTATATTTAATAGGATTAATTCAGAACATTTTTAGTAATCTGTAATTTAAATTAGATACCTTAATCTTGTAAAAACCTAACCATGTAATTCACTCTATTCATCGTTAATATAATATTCATGTATCATTCCAAAAATACATCATGTTCATAAATTTATTAATATCCTATAATAATCCTCCTTGATTACAATCATATATGGAATAAAGTTTAATAAACTTCCTTACTACATGTGATGCAATTTAAGAGACAATGATTATATGAAAGCCTCTTATTCATTTCTTTAAATCCATATACACCATATTTTCCTTAAGAACAAATAGTTCTATTACATTTCCATTTTTAGAATTGATAGAATCACTAGGATAATTTTTATTTCATTAATCAAAATAATATAATGGTACTTCATTTATGTATGAATACAAAAATTAATACAATTCAACTTTCTTCAGTCAATAGAACAAGTGCAACATTTAAAACTTCACCTTCCTTTCATCTTTCAAGTAGTCCATCTACAAGATTTATTAGTGATTATCAATTAATAAGAACTAGCGTCATAAGATCTATACGTCCTATAATATCTTACACCATCTAGTATTTGCATATAGGAAATACTGCATTAAGTTAAAATCACATAACTAACAAAAAGGTCATAGTTCATGGTTGCAACATTTCCTAAAATTACTTCATGTATTTCAATAACTATAAAATTTAAATATAATTACTTTCATGCATCAATTCTATAAAAATAAAATAACTATTTAGGTCAATCAATCAATCATTATTACATAATTGAATAAATAGGTAATATTATTACTTTTACAAATTTTCATTATCCAATTATTGATAGACTATAATTCTCACATATGGTTTACAAGATCACATTGATATTATTTTATTCAAATCATTTTTTTAACATTGACTAATACCAATCATTATAACTATTTATGAAAAGTAGTTCTTGTATCCATCATATGTCTGTCAATATCAAGTTATAATCAAGCATTATAACACTACAAGATAGGAAAACCATATTCCTTCATATATATAAGAATATAGAATAATACACAAGCATTATAACTATACAAGTATATTTTAATATATGGTCTTCATTCCATTGTATCAAATAGTCTAAAGATTTTCCCAATAAAATGAGTATCACTATTTGTGTTAGTAGTGAATATCCTTAACAATAGGATGATATAGTCTTAGGTATAGTAACACTCAGCATACAAATTTTTTGACATACAAATTCATGCTACTATTTCCAGTTTCCTAATTATTCAAACATCTTTGAGCTTAGTTTACCTTTATCATTCATGAGTTGACGAAGTGGCAAAGTCACTGCTGAACTAGACTGACATAATGGGCATAGATCGACCAAACGTCCCTTCAATCATTGTTCTACAACAGTCAACCTAGAAATATTTAATCGACTAGAGGAGTTAAGGAGAAATACCTACAAAAGGAAAGTATTAACCTATGAAATCTATATGATTTCATTCAAATAGTACCATATAACTGGCATGATTTAAAACAAAAAGGATGACACCTAATTCCATAGACACTGGAACTTACAGCTTATCGGAACATTACAACATTTCCATAGAACTCAACTGTTAAAGACTCCCCCAATAACCCAACAGGTCACATAGTCTATGAAAAAGACCAGGTCGGATACGATGGACTAGGGATTTAAATATTCAAGACTTGAATTTCCAAACTAGTATATAGCCATCGAATTTACTAGCAGATCTGGGTATGGATATATAACTCTCTAAATGACTTTCACAAGTAAGGAAATCAAATATATACCTAGGAAAATACATCATATATCAAACCACTATTACAGTGAGGAGTAATAAGCGTTATCATCTATATAAATGCCTGAATGATGTTCATAGAGTTTTAATACAACTCAAAATATTAAAAAGCATATCTTACTTGCAATTTTTCCATCCAACTTTTGTCTTCTATCTTATCACAGTAAAATTATGTAACTTGATAGTTGATAGGAGCATATGAGCATACTGATGATTGAAAAATAGGGACGGAAGCCTGATGAATTTATTAATCTCAATCAATCAACCATTACAGATAATGGGCTGCAATATTTATAGATATTGCACAGCCAAATACACACGGGAGAATAAGTTGCACAGGTGCAACCAAATGCCAAAATGAACAAGCTTCCAATAACATCCGGGAAGCAACAATTAGATAAAAACAAATATATTGTTTAAAACAATATAACAGTATATAAAAAAGACAAATATGGTTGATTAACCATATAATAAAATAACTATTATTATTTAATTAATAAAATTAATTAAATAACTAAACTATGCATAATTAATATTTAGGATAATAATATTTTATCCCAACATTCCCCCCCTTAATTGTGCATTGTCTGAAGAGATGAGGAGAGAAACACTCTGAACAACTCGAACTTGTCACGTGCAAGTGACCTTGTGAAAATATTTGCTCGTTGTTCAGCAGTTGGACAAAATTGAAGCTGGATGTTGTGCTTCAACACATGTTCACGTATGAAATGAACCTGAACCTCAATGTGCTTTGTTATCTCGTGAAAAACTAGATTACGAACAAGTTTGAGAACACCTTCATTGTCTACATACATGGTAGTAGGTTTTTCCTGTGGTATTGCAAGTCCTTCCAGTATGCAATGTAGCCAAATCACTTCACAGATAGCTTCTCCTACAGAACGATACTCGGCTTCTGTGTAAGAGTGAGAAACAAAGTGTTGTTTCTTACTTCCCCATGATATTGGTCCAGATCCCATAAAGAATACAAATCCAGAAGTGGATTTTCTATCATCAATGTTACCCGCATGATCTGAATCCGAATATCCATTCAAGAAGAAGTTTTCATTCTTCTTATATTCTAGACCAAGATCCACTGATCCTTTGAGATATCTCAAAATGCGCTTTGCTGCTTTCCAATGACAAACTTTGGGTTCCTGCATGAACCTGGATAGATAGCTCACTGCAAAGCTAATATATGGTCTAGTGTAGGTCAGGTAAATGAGACTCCCAATCAGCTGCCGATAGAGAGTGGCACTTACCTCAGGAGATGGATCTAAATGAGATAACTGTAATCTGTTCTCCATAGGTGTAGCAATTGGTGTGAAATCCATCATCCTAAACTTCTCGAGTGTTGTCTTGGTATATTTCATCTAAGAAACAAAGATTTGATTCTCTTTCTGCCATACTTCTAGTCCAAGACAGTAGTGCATAAGCCCGAGATCTGTCATGTCGAATGATCACTTAAGATATTTCTTTGTTTCATCAATCATCTTCACTGAACTGCCAGTGATGACTAGATCATCGACATAAACTACAACAATCACCATCTCCCCCCCTTTCTTTTTGAGATAGAGATTGGGATTGTATGGATTTCTGATGAATCCATGTTGTATGAGATGCTCATCAATCTTGATGTACCATGCCTGGGGTGCCTGTTTGAGGCCATACAAAGATTTCCTAAGTTTTCATACCTTTTCTTCTTGACCAGGTACAACATATCCCTCAAGTTGAGTCATGTAGACTTCTTCTTGTAAATCTCCATTTAGGAAGGCACTTTTTACGTCCATTTGGTGAACTTTCCATCCAAACTGTGCAGCTAGAGCAAAGATCATCCTGATCGTTTTGATCTTAGCTATGGGATAAACTGTCTCCTCATAGTCAATGCCTTCTTTTTGTGTGTACCCCTTTGCTACAAGTCTTTTTTTGCACTTGTCCACTATCCCATCTGCTTTGTACTTAGTTTTGAATATCCATCTATATCCAATGGGTTTCTTCCCTAGTGGAAGATCAACAAGCTGCCAAGTGTTATTCTTCATCACTGATTGATATTCAGAATCCATGGCATCTTTCTAAGATTTTGACTGTAGGGCTTCCTGGAATGTAGAGGGCTCATCTGATTCAATAACTCTACTAATCAAAGCAAATTTAACTTCTTCTCTTGCTTTACTGCGAGTCCGTGGTCCAGGGGTGGATGTATCCAGTGGAGCATCCAATCTTGCATCTTGTAATGTACTTGTACACCATTTAGGCATACGTTGAACTGTTCCCATGGGTTGTGGTTCTATCTGATCAACACCATCATCCCCATCATCACTTTCATGTTCTGAGGGAACATTAGCTTCAATTTTTACAGTAGGTAAAAAATCTACATCTTGTGAGTCCGGAGGAGGAGTCTCTGCTTCCTTCTTCTCAAAAAACTCAACATCTCTGCTTTTGTAGACTTTTCTGGTCTTAGGATCCATCAATCTATACCCAAGAGTCTCTTCACTGTACCCAATGAAGATGAGTTTTTGTGATTTCATGTCTAATTTATTTCTATTCTGTTTGGGTATGTGCATGCTTTCTTTGCACCCGAATACTCTGAGGTGTGCAATAGATGGTTTCCTTTTTGACCATGCTTCTTGTGGTGTAATTCCATCAAGAGTAGTTGTGGGCGCTCTGTTCAACAAATACACTGCTATTTTTGCTGCTTCTGCCTAAAATGTCTTTGCAAGTCCAGAATCATCAATCATGCATCGCACCATTTCCATGATAGTATGATTTCTTCTCTCGACAACACCATTTTGCTGCGGTGTGTGTGGAGGAGGCATTTGTCGAAGAATCCTGTGATTTTGTAGGTAGTCTTTGAACTCATCACTGGTGAATTCCCCCCCTCGATCTGAGCAGAGAGTTCTGATGTGATGACTAGTTTTTTTCTCAAATGTAACTTTGAACCTTTTGAATGTTTCGAAGGCTTCATTTTTCTTTCGAAGACAAAAAATCCACATTTTCCGTGAATAGTCGTCAACACAAAGCATGAATTACTGGAACCCAGAATGACTTGGCTGCATCGAACCGCAAAGATCGGTATGAACTAGGTCAAGTTTACCATGAGCTCGAAAAGTACTCTTTTGGAATGAAAATCTGTGTTGTTTTCCTGCTAAGTAGTGAGGACACTTTTCTGTATCCTTCTGAAGAGATGGTAGCCCATGTACCATATTACATCGGCGAAGTGTTTCAAGATATTTGAAACTTACATGACCAAATCTCCGATGCCACAACTGGGCTGAGGTGGAGTTTTTAGCCACAAATGCTTGATCATTTTTGTGAATAAAATCAAGTTGAAACATACGTCCCACATTTGAGGCTTTTGCAATTATTTTCGAGCCTCTGGATTTATCTCGAATCAAACACATTTTCTTGTCGGATTGACTATCAAAGTCAATTTTCAAGTTGTGATCTAGGAGTTGACTGACTGAAATAAGATTCTTTGTCAACCCAGGGACATATAGAACATCTAATAGTCTGCATTTGCGTGAACCAAGGGGTAGAGAAATGCTTCCAATCCCCTCAACTGTATATGAAGAATCATCTCCCAACGAAACATGATTTTTTTATGGCATGTCCCTCATTGAAATAAACCAGTATCTGTGGCCGGTCATGTGTCGAGTGGCTCCCGAATCAACATACCAGACATCACTAGATGATGTGGATGGTTCACTTGATCGAGTAGTGCACAAGAAGTCTTCACTGTCTGACTATTCTTGTTACTCAGCAATATTACCTTGCTGGTGGGGTCTTCTTTTCCAGTTCCCCTTTTTCTTCCCGTGATAGCTGTTAGAATGTCCCTTGTAAGATTTTTGTTGTTGTGGTCTAGATTTTCTTGATGAACCTTTCTTATAAGTGTTATACCAACAATCTTGTAAGTCATGTCCTCTTTTGCAAATTGGACATCGCTTCTTCTGTTGATTGTCCCCATGATACTGATTTTGATGTGGGGAATTCTAATAGGATTTAGGTTTTCCTTTACCTTTTCCTTTCCATTTTTGATGTGAATACAATGCCTTCTCCTCTTCATCATCCTTATTGTGCATTGCTTCCTCTTGTTTCAGTAGGTTTACTAGCTTGACAAAACTAATTGTTGTATCTGACAAGTTTAGAGTTGTGAAAAAAATGCGGTAAGAAGAAGGGAGAGCTCTCAGAACAATGGGAACGAGAGATTCATCTTTGATCTCTTCTCCTAGGGCTAGAAGTGAAGCCCGCAACTCTGCAACCCTTCTTAGGAAAGCTTCAATTTTCTCATTTTGCTTGAACTTCAATGTATGTAACTGACTCTGCAAATTTAGTATGACATTCTTGTTTTTGGCCTCATATATTGTGCTCAGCTTATCCCACGCTTCTTTTCTTGTTGTGGCATCTTGAATGTGGGCTTGCACATCGTCGGACACTCTAAACAAGATGATGAGTTTTTCTTTCTAATCTGCTCTATCAAACTGTCATTGTTGTGTTGCATCAGTTGGTGATCCGGTTAGAGTACCAGTCACAACAGGCCAGATTTCTTCAAACTCAAGTTGTGTCTTTATTTTTGTCTTCCATGCAGCATAGTTTATTCCTCTGAGCAATTGTGAATCTAGAAGAAAAAATTTGGGGGCATTGGTGCCCATTTTGCAGAGATCACTGACAGGGTTTGGCTCTTATCACTCCAGGTATTAGGTCTCCCAATCTATATACCGTCAGTCTGATATACCTAACCTTTCTATATACGCGCCCTTCCGATATACTCGTCGGTATGTGGAAGAATCTCGCCCTTTCTATATACCCAGCGGTACGTGAAAGAGGCGTTAACGTACGTGAAAGAATTTAATACATGGTACTAAGACAGTACTGATGGGGTATATGCGATTATTGACACTGGCTCAAAGAAATATCCTCATATGTGCACGTAAATTCGCTATATACTCGGATAATTTCTCAGTCTGGATTTATGTCTTGCAATCGTTCACAGACCGATGGGATGGTTCATAGTGTGTGCACTGTGACCTTATTACTCCCCGTCGATTTATAGGGACGATGCCCAGACGACGTTGTTGTAGCTATATTAGGTGTTAAGTGTAGTAGTAGTCATGATGGCTTTACCCGTAAGCGCTTCCCAGAGGCACTGTATATACCGAACGCTGCGAATGAGATCTAGGATCTCGTGAGTGTTACAGAACCAATTTTTTTATTGATTTTGATTACAATTCTACCAGTTTCTGAGCAGTTACAAAGTTTTGTAGGTGACTATGGAAACCTGCAAATTAGTTAAATATGCAGCAATATACAATTTTCATTCAAAAAAATGGACAATTTAAATGGCAGGCAAAAAATTTCAGTTTCGCGGGCCCTGGTGGCCTACTGAGTCCAATTCGACCCAAAATGCTAAAAATTGCAAAAAAGAAGCTGAAGATGCAATTTTTAGATAGGTTTCCCTTTGCAAAATATCCCTGAAATGAAAAAACAGACCAGATGGGAGAATTTGTTTTTTTACCCTAGCTTAGGGGTTTCTCCGCTAAATTTAGTTAGTTATAACTAAATTCAACAAATCTGCTAAATTTAGAAGTTTCGCCAAAAATTCTGCCAAATTTCAAAAGGTGAGTTTTTGAGTGTTGGGGCAGGATTTGACCCCTAGGCTTCTCACTCCCAAGGCGCATCCAATAACCAACTTGGCCACTTAGAGGCACTTAGTATGTAAATGAACTAATTTCCATTTATTGAGAGGTAAAATCGACTTACCTTTTGAAAGAAGCGGTTTGAACGAATCTCCACGTGGCTGCATGCGTGGAGGCGGTTTTAGGGTTCGATTTGCTTGAAAAATCGATCTCCTTCTTTTTGCTTTGCTTTTGTTTGGTTTTATATAGCTGCCCCCCTTTCCTTTTTTTTTCTCAGCCGCTGTTTTTGCTTTGGCCGCTGTTTTTTTTTGTTTTCTTTTGTATTCTTGTGCAGGTCACTTGGATGGAGGATTTGGCATTGGCACTGTTGTTTTTCTTGTTTTCTTTGGCCGGGCCGCTCCTTTTTAATTGACTGTTCCTTTGTGCAGGTCACGTGGAGTATGTGGCTACTGTTTTTTTTTTGTTTTTGGCCACTTTTGTTTACTCACCCACCGTTTTGTGTGCAGGTCCGGCGTGAGGATGTGAGAAGGCCGCTACTTTGTAATATACTTTGTTTTCTTTGTGTGCAGGATGCCTAGTTCTTGTTTGTTGCGTCGATTATAGTCCAGGCCGCTTCTCTTTCTCAACAAATAAACAAATATACTTTGATATAACAAATATACTGTTTCTATGCTATGCCATTTCTATGATATAACAAATATAACAAACAAATGACCTCTTCTCTTTGCTATGCCATTTTTTCTGTTTGATTTTCTTCTTTTTTTATTAATTGTCTCTTTGTGCAGGTGCGGGGAAGACTACTCTCAGGTCTAGCAGGGGTTTCCACGCCTCCTTTAACTATTGCCCCTCTCTAGTCTGCGCCTATTATGGAGTCCTTCTTCACACGGCCTCCAAATATAGCAAGCAATCCTGTAACAAATTTTTCCTGGTGCTGAGTGCACCAGTGCAAAAAAAAATTGCCTTCCAAGCACCTGGAAGGAACATGAGGATGTGGGGGAGGCAGGGATGGGGCTGGGAGTTTGCACGAGGCTGCACAGGCTCTCAAATGCTGCAAACACTTCTCCAATCTCCTCTCTCTCTGCTGCTCTCTCTTCGACACCTCTACAGGTCTAGATTCTCGCTCTGGTACCAAATGATGATTAAAAAAAAGGACGGAAGCCTGATGAATTTATTAATCTCAATCAATCAACCATTACAGAGAATGGGCTGCAATATTTATAGATATTGCACAGCCAAATACACACGGGAGAATAAGTTGCACAGGTGCAACCAAATGCCAAAACGAACAAGCTTCCAATAACATCCGGGAAGCAACAATTAGATAAAAACAAATATATTGTTTAAAACAATATAACAGTATGTGAAAAAGAAAAATATGGTTGATTAACCATATAACAAAATAACTATTATTATTTAATTAATAAAATTAATTAAATAACTAAACTATGCATAATTAATATTTAGGATAATAATATTTTATCCTAACACATACAAGAGGCTAGTAGTGTTTGTTCGAAGGATTTGTATTCTAAGTTATATGTTCATTTGGATTTTTAATTTATCTCAGTTGCAACAAGGAAGGTTCACATGAAAGTAAGGTAGGTGATTATTTCAAGGGTAAATAGATGAAATGTTGATTTTCATATAAGCATTTATTTTCTAAAACTACTCTATTGTTTTAAAGTTATTACAACTAACCATATACTCCACATATTTTTATTAAATAATTAATCATTAAGATCCCAAGGAGTATGATTTCACACTCGACCAAGATTGGATTCTTGGAAACTTAAGTATTAGACACGTGTTACAAGGAGACATTCATTTAAAAATTTGACACACCTTGCTAAGGTCACAACTAGAGTTATTGAACACCCTTATCTAAAAAAATCATCATGTAACTCTAGGTAAATTTAATACTTATTTTTAACCTGACACTCTTGTTTTGAAAGGGGTTTGACGGGATTCACACTAAAATTTCTCATGTGTAGGTAAATAAAACATAGGATCCAATCGGATATTTTACATTCATCATAAAATAATTTCACTTAGTTTGATTTAAATAACATTTTGAAATTATTTGTGTAACTCATTTGTTAATAAGGAAAATTTGCATGCTCATGAGACTATTGGCTCTCGTCCTAGGGAACTTCCTCAAGAAAATGATTACCTGGTTTCACATCATACATTCATTTCAAAATGGGACAAGCGTGTGTAAATATTCATTGAAATATTAAGGATCACATTAAATTTTACGCTTCATGGATTAAATTTCTCTCAACATGATGATTTAGACATGTTATAAGAAGGATCTGAATTTTTATTTTCTCCTAGAATACCATCTCAAGGTCACCCTTTCACAAACTAATCATAAATTAAAATATTGTTAAGTTTCACAATTAAATCTTAACATTATACCATAGAATCCCAAACTATAATCTAAACGTGAATTTTAAGAGTAGTTGGTGATCTTTTCCTCCTAACAACCTTCACTAGACATGTGTGTCAATTCAAGTGGGTTTTACATTATGTTTAAGGTTGGTTTCCCATGGAGTATGACCTTAAGAGAAAAAATTGTCCATACTACACACACAACTACCCCATACTCAAGAAAATGTTTAACCCTATCGTTCCTAACTATCGGGTTCATGACAATGTTGCTAAACATACAGGCTATGTTAATAATATATAAATTGGGATTTTTTTCCTTATGATGGAATTTTCCATTGAGTTTAATGATTTAGGTTGACCCTATTATGTAATGATCTGTGTAAAGTTTTTTTATCACAACTAGAAGACAAGTGATTATGCGTTTGTGTCTGACAAATATAAAGACATATAATGTTACTAACATAGGAAGGAAAGTGTATCATGTCAGTATAATTTAGCAAGAACAATGTGCAACCAATATATGGAGTATGATGTGGGTGTGAGATGAGAAGGAATTTAATATGACTATTATAGGAGTAGTGTTCCCACCAAATGATTGTGAATCAGTATCCATAAGATGAGGTTCATTTATAAATGTGCCCTCAGTAGTTGAAAATGAACCATAGAAAAAGAGTTTGTCACCTTGGAAGTAGATTGTATCATAGGGAATTGTTTTGTGATCAATGTGTGTTAGAATGATATGTCATGAATGCGTTGAGTGTCAAATGTGTTGTGTTATGGAAAGTTAGGTTCATGGATGTAGTGATCCCTCAACATTTGAGTGTGAACCATAGCACAAGAGTGAGTCATTGGATAATGATGATACATATTTATAAAATGGTTTCAAAGTTATTAAAAAGATGAATCATGAAGTGCAAAGCATAATAGTATAATTGAGAGACACCTAATAATGTTAGGGAGATAATAAGTTTGATGATGCCCTAGTGTTCCAATGATGGAGATCTATATGGTGATGTGAGCAGCAACATCTATTTCTAGTGGATCTCAAAAAAATTCTTAGCAAACATTAAAGTAATAGTTTTCTTGACAAAATGAATTGGAAAAGGAAATGGAGTAGGAAGGCGAGGGATATTGAACGAAGGAATTAAAAAGAGACCATATGGAGTTTTTTAAAATTATTTAATGAGTTGTTGTTTATTTGGTAATTTTGTAGAAGACTACAGAGGAGGTGGAGTGAGACTGATTTTGAAAGGTGGTTTCTTGATTTGAGTGGATTACATAGGCAGTGCTTTAGTGATTATAGAGGGAGCATTATAAGTGATAACATGATGATAATTAGATAATGATGAAATAGATGTAGGTTCCCATTTGGATGTATCATTTGTATATGCACATATAACATAATGTTGTGCAGTGAGTGAGATAAAGAATTAAATCTCAAGATGCTTTATTCTTCATTATAAATCATAGTACTCATTGTCATTATGTTTATTGATTTGATGATAGTTACAATATGGGAAACATTGATGTTTTACAATATGATAATGAGGATAACCATGAGTAGATGGTAAATTTATCAATCGATGACTAAGGAGCTCAATAAGAATATCATGTTTATTAGTATTGTGATCGAACATGTTAGGCTTTGGAAATGGAAAGAATTAATGCTAACTTATATGAGCACATGTAAATGACATAGAATGAGGATGAGAAGGAGAAATAATATGAGTCATAGAGGCATCCTTAAGATGTTGGATTTCATATTTAAGATATGTAATCATGGATTGGATAGCCTGAAATTTATCTTTAAATAATGAATGTTGACTTGAATAGACTTACAGATAGATTGATTTGACCTAGAACCAAGAGAGTCATCACAAACACAATTAAAGATACAAGTTACTTGAGCAGATTCTGTATCACTAGGAAGATAAATGGTGTCTTAGGATTTTTGAATAAAATCTTTGTAATTTCAATGCATTTGAAGTAATTCAAAAAAATATATTTAATGAGATTTAGGAGTAATTCAAGGAGAAAAAAATGAGGATCCAAGAGTATTCGATTAAGATGGGTTCACCAAATGATTTAGAAAATATTGAAATAAATAGATGTTAAATATAAATATGCAATAACAATGATAAATATGCACCGAAGTATATATTTGATCCAAGAAAATAAGAAATTCAAACTTGAATCCCTAGTTGAAAATGAGGAGATAAAAAGACTTAGATCATTCACGGTGATGTTGAATTTGTACTGAGCTATTGAACTAATGAAAAGGAGGATGGAAGTGTCACATTGATTCACAAAAAAAGTAGAAGTGTTGGAATAAAATGGAATGGGGATCCTAGATTGGGTCATGAAAACCTGGGGCATTGCGGACCTCCTCTTGGTGTCTATGACTACTCATATCCTCACAGAATGAGTTTTAGAGGGTTTCCATATGTTCGCTTGTATTAAATTTTTATCGTTAGTACGTAATTGCAATTAAATTTTATTCACATGAAACTTGCAAGAATAAATATCACCTACAAAACACCAAAACACATCAAAATTTTAGACACAAAATCATTCACTTTAGATAATTATCTAGTCCTAACTACATACTACTATCCATATGACTATTAAGTAAGAAATATACTAATTAACTTATGTATTTATCCACCTTTCTTTCCCTTATGCATATAGTTTTGGTCTTCCACCATTACTTGCTCAATATGTATTTGTATACCTCAGTATTTATCATCTTCATCACCAGCTCTAGGTGTCATTGTCCTGTCTAGGTGCCCCTGACCTTAGTATACTTTGTTCAAACTTTACGTCTCCTTTTTAGTCATTTGAACAACTTATCTTCTTGGTAGTCATCCTTTTAAAGGTTAATTATGAAATTATGGCAAGGGAATCATATAAATATAAAGTTATTTGATCATATTAAAGGACCAAGCACTAAGCATTAGCTATCAACACCTAATGTTGCATCCATCAAACATCTAAGAGTTCTATTGAATCCATATAATACCATATAAGGGACACAAGGGTTAGTTATTCTATATACACTTCATATAAGGGAAGTCCATTATATTCCATGCACACATCTACTACATTTATCTATCACTCCCTATCAAGTGTGACATGCAAAAGAGACACCTAGGGAATGATTCCACACACACACACACACATAAAACTACATTGGCTTTGAGATGTAGTGCAGCACTCAGTTGTAAGTTCATCATTGTGAAATTTGGGGACACCCCTCATTCTACATATTTCTTGTTTAGGATTTTATGTCTCTTTGAGGGTTTTGGAGGTCATTTCTTCATTGCAGGTTATCAAAAACTTTGGAAATCTTTCTGTGAATTAATAGTAAAGAAAATAGAATAACAAGACATACCTAGTGACCAATCAGAGGAGGTTTCTTGAGAAACTTCCACAAATATAAGCACCTAGAAAAAGGCTTATGGAACCCGTAGGTACCCTTGTCCCTCTGTAGTTTCTGTTGTCCAAGTTATTCTTTCATATATACATTTTTATGACCTTTAGGGGGACAATCAGTACTTCATATTTTCTAGTTTTCCATCTCTATAAACATCTGGTATTTCTATGAATCAGATAAGGATTCATACACTCTCATATCACTTATCATTAACTTTTTTTCTTAGTTTTCTTAGATTACTCTTTTGTACTTAATTAATACATTTATTTACTTCTACAATAGCATCATATTAGGCATAAAATTCACATGTTAACTTAATCATTTTTTGAACCTGATGTTTTTTATCACACTTTGGATATTTATTTTATCATTTCTTACATCCTTCTAAGATCTCATCATCATGAATATTTATATTCATGATTTCTTACTCCTCCATCCCAAGCTAAGGCCTAAGATCATCACTCTTTGGACTACCTCTCACGTTCTTTCTTACATTCATCCAAACTTAGTTTACAACACATTTTCAAATGCATTTTCTCATCAAATTTATTTTCAATCTAATCCTAATGTTGATATAGTTTTATTTGATATTTATCCTCCTTTATATATCATTATTTACACCGATAATATTGGTTTCAAGAAATTTTTAGTAGATAATGGATGTGAAATTAAGTTTTCCACTATAACCTTCCTTAAGGATTTACTTCTCCAAGCTATCGATTTTATTCCTTCATCTATTTCTCTTCATGGATATGATGGTTCTGTTCATGCAAACATTTTCCATATTAATTTACCCATTAATATTTGGCCAAAAATATTTAATACATATTTCTATTCCATGGAATTTTTTAGTTTATTATAACTACTTACTTGGTAGACCACAACTTCATGCCATGCAAGTTATACCTTCCACAATACATCGATGTGTCAAATTATTACATGAGGGTATTGAATACACCATTCATATTGATCTTGAACCATTTAAAAAATTCAAACACAATCCCACCATTACGATCCCTACTCCACAATCTATTACTATGGGTGAACCGCAGCCTATGGATCCTCTGCCTAATGTAGAGCCTACTATTTACATGTTAGATGTTATTCCAATGATGTCATCGCCCCTTCCCGCTAGTATAAATGCTATGGTACTTTATCAGGGGAATATTCACACATAATATGTCATCTCGGCTACTTCATTATCATAGGTGCATCCATCATCAACACATCCTCCCTTTACATATATACTTTTCATGAATGATTCTTATTGGGAGCATATTCGATTTGATCCTACTTGTAACGACACTATATGGACACATGATGGATTGAGTTGTCTGGGATTTATGGTTGGAAACATATTTCCTTCATTCTACGCTCCTCATCTTTATCATGGTTACAACCAAACTATTTCTACTTATGGGCATTGCGTCCTTCATCTCATACTGTTTCTTGCATTAACTCCTTGTGCTGCTCCACTTACGCTTGGAAAGTCTTAGATTAAATATATTGGGGGAACCTTCGATCCTAATCATATTGAAATTTCATTTCATACTCCTTTTGTACGTGTTTTCATTTGTAATGATTCCTTTCTTAGTTATTCCCAAAATATTACATGTTGGTATGCACATGGTTTTACACTACAACCTTTCATTGACAAAGAATACATAATAGTCATGTATAACGTTCATCATAATTTCTCACTATGTGATCAATCGGAAACTATCACTTACCACATATCATATGCTTTACCTTTTAGTTTTGATCATGACAATGATGACCTCCTAGATGACATTACTTGATCTATTTTCTCATCACACTTATTTATCCCCCCTCTAGCATTAAAAAGCATCTTATTTTATCATTGTGTCACACCTATACTCTCACACACAACATACACATCATGATGTGTGCACATATCGTCATTTCCTGATGAAAGACTTATGTTATTACATTTCTTACATTACTAATGAGGGATCTGTTACAATAATAACCTGTCACATTTCCTCATTATATTTATCTACTACATACTTATTCAAACATGCATAATATTTTTGTCATCTATTTGCACATATAATACACTCTTTCGTCATTTATCGTCAAAAATCATTCATCAAATAACACACTCATCATATACATTTTGATTCATTTACATCAACATTCCCCAATGATGCACTCTCGTGTTATGGTTCACACTTAACTATTGAGGGCATATTATACACATGAACCTCACACATTACACATTATAAATTTGAATTTACACACTACATGCATCACACATTTTTCATCCTATACTTAGGACATATTCTATCGTATCATCTTTTACACACTTTGTATCTTATTCAATCTATAAATTCACACGACATCTTTCTTACATCTACTTCTACACGCTGCACTCACTACCCTTTAACACACTCTAGCTCCACGGTTCATACTCTAATGTTGAGGGTTTACATATCAAATGGAACTCATCACACTCACACATTCAATTGTCCACTCAATCACAAGATTACAGTCTACATTTTTTGTTGTGACGATCAAATCTTTTTTGTGCACACATTCAA
This sequence comes from Taxus chinensis, assembly GCA_019776745.2. NCBI lineage: Eukaryota > Viridiplantae > Streptophyta > Pinopsida > Cupressales > Taxaceae > Taxus > Taxus chinensis. The sequence continues at coordinate 66,854,271 of CM034153.1, read as the reverse complement.
AACATTTCCCAATAACGTGATCTTGTTTATAATTCATTCTTGACTGTTTAGGGGGCATAAACAAATTATCCTAAATTCATACATTTCTATTCACACTCACTTAGGAGGCACATGAACCCTATCACACTCAATTTTCACTCTATTTTATCTCATTCGTCTATGTCATACTGCATATCTTGGTTGTATTTACTCTTTCTTACTTATGCTTTTACATATTCACTTTATTACACATGCTAAATAGATATCTTGTATTTAATTATCTTTATCTTATACATATGTTTGTTCACTTTCCTTTCTAGTTGTGCTCGTAGAATATATAGATCTATTAGAGGAAGAATGGATGCTTGGAGTAGTACCTATTACTAGTCCCACTAAGGCTCCTCGGGGCATCAAATTTTTTACGCTACAAAATTTATTATGCAGGACTATTTAATTCCATGGTTGGTTTGTTACATTGGTTGTCTTTTTTTTTCTCTTTGTATGACATTGTTTGCAGGATTTTTTCTTTGTCTCGTGTGTAAATTGTCTTCTGACAATGTGAGTGATGTCCCATTTTAGAAAACCTCTTTTCATGTTATACATTTTTTTGCATGTTTCTTGTCTTCTAGCATCTTAGATTACTCATTGTATGCTTATCTTCTCGCTTACATTTTAAATACAAGTTTTTGTTACTAACATTGGTCTCCTATCCACTTTGTTTGTGCGTTCCTTGGTTTGTACCAAGAACATTCCCTCCCCCTCTCCATGGCATAGTTTTAGAAAAGAGTTTGGTCATCCTTTAGGATGCATACTCCATCAACAACGTTTCATGCACCCCAAATGAGGGAGGCTTAATTTTGGTTAATTAGTCACCCCATACGTCAGTAAAAATCATTACACAACATAACACATTACCAATAAAATAAAATTTTCGGGGCTCAGAATTAGACTTGGGTCCTTAGCGTAACACCACCATTCCTGTATGCCTATGACCAAGGGTTAATTACACATCATTTTGGTAGTTTGACATAGTATACATAACTCTACACACACACTAGATTTTACATGGCATATTAGTGTGAGTTATCCTATGTGTCCTCCTCTCATGTTGGAGGGTCATCTCACATGGGTTAGGTTTAGGGTTAGGTTTAGGGTTTCATATGTGTCATGCACTAGGGTTACTCAACACCCTATATGTACCCTTTTTCTATTCATTTATGAGCATGCCAAGAAACTCCGTTGTCTTTCCTCTATGCAAGCTTTGTTTCTGTTGAGCAAGTTTTTCCATTATTGATCATTTCTTTCCTTGCTATCGCTGGAGCTTTCACGATTCTGTTGGAGTGCAACTACTTTGTGGTGCCTCGTTTCTGATTCGATTCTTGTAAACACTTTTCATGGTATCAGAGATTAGATCAGGTAAACGTGCACTCGATTTGTTTTTTGTTGCTATTACTCCTTCTTGGTTTCATTATTTTACTCTGCATGCAAGTCCTTTGATCACTATTTTTTGGAAATTATCTTGCAAATATCTCTAATAAGCTTTCTCAGAAAAGTTTTTTGTGTTTTCTTTCTTGTGCATGTGCAATTTTTTTCAAAATACCTTGAGAAATCAGAGGTTTTTCTGCTCTTTTTAGTTGGATGTAACTAAATCCAAGATAGATATTCATTTCATTTTTTAAATTTATTCAAATAAAAGTGAATTTTTTTTAGATCTTTGGTTTTTGCAGGATATTTTTCTATGCATTATAGTCTGTGGTTGTAGGATTTTTGTGTTCTTTTGACGTGGCTGCTCGTGGAGGAACTTTTGACTGTACATTGCTTGTAATCTCTTTTTTGGCACCCATGCATCTGCCAACAAGCATCTGTAAACACCACGGGCATTTACAACAACACAACTGCAATTCTTTTTCATTCACAAGCATTTTAAACCCTCATCCACATTTTTTTTTGCTTGCAAGGGTGTTTTCAACAACACAGCTGCCATTTTTTTTCATCCATAGGTTTTTAAAACCCTCAGCCACATTTTTTTGCTTGTAAGGGCATTTTCCACAACACAGCCACACTTTTTTGCTTGAAATGGCATTTTTTTTGGTGCTGGCAACGAAAAACGCAACTGTACACTCTGTGCACAGCCTAAAACTATTTTTTTCTATGTTTTTTTCTCCTAACGCGGCCTCCAGTCTTCCTCTGTGCTTTTTTGGCATGGCCTGGTAAGATTTGGTAAGTTTTTTAACTGCTTTCCTTCTTTAATCTCTCTAAAACCCTCAGTTTTTTAAAACAAATGGATTGTGTTTCCTTTTCTATTTAAAATATTTTTTAAAACACCAAATTAAACAATCTTTTTATGGTATGCATTTTAAATCAACAAATCTTTCTTTATTTAAAAGATACTTTTTGAAAACGCATTCAGTCTTTATTTGTTTAAACATCTTCATCTAAAAATCTTCTGTTAAAACGTTTACTTCTAAAACTTGTACGTTTTAGAAAATATTCAAAAAAGTGCTTTCTTCAGTGATTTGTTTAATTAAAGCCTTTTTTCAAAATTCGTTAGATTTAATCACATTACATCTAATTTTATTAACATTATTTAAACACTATATTTCTTTGGCATTAAAATTTGGTCTATTGGCTTTGTGTATTTTTAACCTTCCGTCGAGTGCCGAAGACGAAGGGTGAGGTCCGGGATAGGCAAGTGGCTAATCCCCCCTCGCAATACAAAAAAACCCTATCTCATTTTCCATGTTGTTTCCAACGAGCATACATAACTTTGCATGTGTTTAGGATGCTTTTTTAATCCATTTGCAGGCTTATTGGCTTTTTCTCATCAATTGTGGGAATTGGTTTTTGCTATAACTTTTGACTCGTTGCTAAGTTTTGAGCACTTATTTAGTCAAAGTTGCATGTTTTTTAACAGTCTAGATGATGGGATCATTATCTTTGTAAATGCACTAATTTTATAAAGTGTTGCATTCGGGGGGGTGTCTTTGTATTGCTTAATTTAGCTCATTCTTTTGAGCTTTATTCTATTCCTTTTTTTTCATGGACTTGTGCGTGCGTCTGCCACAGTCTTACGAAAAAGGGATTATTTCATGCGACGTGAGACGCTTTTTCTCACCACTAGGGTTGGCTTTCGCCTCCTTTCTATTTTTTGCTTGTGCTTGTTTACAGTGTCCTTTTCTGTTGCGCTACAAGAAACACTGTTGTGGTCTCCTCTCTTACGCGTTATTACGCTAATTGCAAGATGAGTTACAAAATGTTTCAAACTGCACACAGGGACCCAATTGTAATTAACGCACTAAACTAAAAAGTGCCGAAAACAGGGGGTTGTTATTGTCCTAGGTGTCATGTTTTGTTTCTGCATTTCTTTCTCTCTCTATCTCACTATGGATGCACTTTCAATTCCTTTTCTTATGTCGTTCAAATTTTTCAAATGGAGATCAAAAATAATAATGAAACTAAGGGGTAAAACGTTATTCTAAATCACTATGAGAACTAAGACTGAACTAGATGGCGAACCTAAAAAATCTAAGTGATTAAACCGTAGTGATGAAGCTTTAGGTCTTCTTTGCATGTTCGTTTCTCCTGAATTTCTCTTCCATATTGAGGCGTCTGAAACACCTACATCTGTGTGGAAAAAATTGGATGCGATGTTTGGACAGCTAGATGACATGAGAGCAAATGAGTTGGAAAATGAACTACTAGGGTTAAATCCTGGTGACTTTGAAAACCTACAAGCCTTCTTCTCAAAATTTGTCCACATTAGATTATTGTTAAAAGGATGTCAAGTAGAAAAGAAATATTCTCAACTGATCTTGTCGATTCTCTCTAAGCTAGGTCCCGAATATTTTGTCTTCATGTCAACTTTCTACGCTACAAAAGTTGCTTTGGGCGATACTTGGACAATGCCCTCCTTTAACTATTTTTCATCCCAACTCATTCGAGAACAAGACAAACTCATTCAAATGGGGTCTCTCAAGTCCAAGTCAAATGCCCTTGTAGCAAGTACTAGCAAGGGAAAGAAGATTGAAAAGAAGAAATAAACTAAGGATCAACCTAAGAAAGAAACAAAGATCAAACCTAAAAATGACACAAATATTTCAACTTCTGAGCCTAGAGTGTAGAAAAGCAAGTATTTGTGTTCCTATTGCAAGAAGTCTGGTCATGACGAGAAACACTTTTTTAAGAAACAGATTGATCACTTATCTCATTTACTTGAGAAAAATAAAATAAGTGTTCCTGAATCAATAAAACAAAGTGCTCCAAAGGCCGAGTCTTCTACTGCAAAAGGTGCTAGAAATGATAAGAAGAAAGGAAAGGCCCTTGTAGTTAAAGTTACTCCTTCATCGACATGGATTATAGATTTCGGTGCCTCGTACCACATGGGTTCTTCGCATGTGGAGTTTTCCAACATCAAACCTTGTGGAATGTCCCAAATCATGATGGGTAATGACACAACAGTGTCAGTTTCCGGTAGTGGATCGGTAGAGATGGAAGGGGGAACATTTAACCAAGTGTTGAGTGTTCCTAATCTCTCCACCAATATCCTATCGGTTTACCAAATTACTCACCCTAGTGAAGGAATGCTAGTGGAATTTGGTCCTAACTCGGTGATTATTCGTGAGCTTAACAATGACACTACAATGGCTAAGGGAAAGGTAGATCACCATTCACGGTAGTACACCTTATCCCACTTTACTTCTAATTCTACACCCACTTCCTTGCTCACTCATGCTAATGAGGTTAGTAAGCTATGGAATGAGTGTTTCAGACATCTAAATTATCACTATCTTGAACAATTGAGCCAAAACAAAATGGTCAATGGGTTTCCTCGCATCAATTTTTCTAAGGGTATTTGTGAGGGTTTTACCCTTGAAAAGCATCCTAAAAAGAACTTTGACAAAGGAAAATCCTGGAGAGCCACTCGTCCCTTAGATCTTGTTCATAGTGATGTTTCTGGTCCATTTCCTTCTCCTTTGTTTACTAGAGCTCTTTATGTGCTAACCTTCATTGATGACTATTTGCGATATACTTGGGTATATTTTATTAAGCTTAAGTATGAATTCGTTGAACATTATCAGTACTTTAAGGATTTTGTTGAGAAACAAGAGGAACGATCTATCAAGGTTCTTAGAACTGACAATGGAGGTGAATATGTAAACAATAGGTTCATGGATTTCTGTACTTCTGAAGGGATCTGTCTGCAGCATACAATTTCTTATAGCCCTTCGCAGAATAGAGTAGAAAAAATAAATAACTGTACTCTGAAGGAGATGGCCACTTGTATGATTCACTCGAAGTGTCTTCCTCCGCAGTATTGGGCCAAAGTAGTGAATTGTGCAAATTACATTAAGAACCATGTTCCACACAAGGCAGTAAGAGGGATGACACCCATTGAATCCTGGTTTGGACGTAAGCATGATGTTAAGCACTTTCAAGCCTTCAGATCCAAGGCTATGGCTCAGATTCCCAAGAATAAATGTAAGACCTTGGAACCTCAATCCAAACCTTATATCTTTGTAGGGTATCTTGATGGCATAAAGGGATATCAATTGATGAATTCTACTTCTCATGAGCTATATATTCAGAGAAGTGTTAAGTTCAATGACTCTACTTCAACTTCTACTTCTCCACCTATTGAGGTTCTTGAGCTCACTGATTCAGATTCTGACTCATTAGATGATGATATTGTTAAGCGTGCTCCTCTTCCCGATCCTCCCGACCATCAAATATTTAAGTCTTCTGATTCTGACAGTAGTGATGATGAGGACTATGTCCCTTCTCACTCAAGTGAAGAATCTTCTGACTCTGAGCTTGATCCTCCTAGTCCCTTTTGGGCCAGGAAAATTTTGTAAAGTGCTGGAGATTTAGTTCGAGATACTTTGGATATGAGACATAATCACTCAGATTTCATTGGACCACACTCTTTCTTCACCTTTGCTTCTGATCCACAATATTTTCGAGAGGCTTCTGGTATTCCTAAGTGGGATTCTTCCATGGATGAGGAGTATTCCTCCCTCATGAAGAACGATACTTGGGATCTCACCACTCTTTCAAAAGGAAGAAAAATCAATCGATGTAAGTGGGTGTTCCGAACAAAGTATGGAGTAGATGGAGATGTCAAAATTTTTAAAGTGCAATTAGTAGCTATAGGCTTCTCCCAGATAGCTGGGGTTGATTATACAGAAACCTTTGCTACGGTTACAAAAATGAATTCTATTTTACTGACCCTAGCCATTACCACAGTGAACAGGTGGAAAGTCCATCAAATGGACGTTAAGAGTTCCTTCCTTTATGGTGGCGTAGAGGAAGAGATCTATATGGAACAACCTCCAGGTTATGTCTAAGATTCCTCCCTCGTTTGTAAGGTAAAGAAGTCTCTTTATGCTAAGATGGACTCCTTCTTACTTACATCAGGGTTTAATAGGTGTCACTTTGATCCGAATGTTTATATTCTATGTCAAGATGACTCGATACTCATTCTTTTTCTATATGTTGTTGACTCGGTGATCATAGGTAGCTCTTCCTCTATTATTGATTCTGTGAAGATTGTCTTAGCCAACAAGTTTTCCATGACTAACTTAGGTCTTCTTCATTACTTCATTGGGATCTAGATTTCACAATCTGACTCAGGAATCTTGATTTTGCAACCTAAGTATGCTCTTGATTTTCTATCTCAGTTTCAGATGTTTGATTGCAGGTCTTCTCCTACTCCTTTTCTTTCTAGGGTTAAGCTGGTTTCAGATTGCTCTACCACCTTGGTTGATGGTACTCTTTACTGATAGTTAGTGGGGAGCTTGATCTACTTGACTCACACTCAACCGGATTTATCATATGTTGTTGGGATCATGTCTAGATTCATGCAGGAGCCATATGTGCTACCTTGGAAAACAACCAAATGGATACTTCATTATGTTCATGGCACTTATGCTGATGGCATACACTATCATGGAGGGGTTGATATTGACTTGATTGGATTCACAGATTCTGATTGGGCCGATGACTTAGATAATCAGAAATCTACTTCTGGCTACATTTTCTCTCTTGGTTAAGGTCCTATTAGTTGGTCTAGCAAGAAGCATAATGCAATTGCAATATCATCTACAGAGGTAGAATACATAGGAGAAGTTAACACTACCACAGAAGCTATTTGGCTACAGGGTATTCTAATAGAGTTTGGCATCCACTTTCGATGGCCTACCATTATCTACTGTAATAACACGAGCACAATATCTACTTGTGGAAATTCAATACAACATCAGCAGATGAAGCACATTGAGATCCATATGCACTTCATATAGGATATTATTCATGATGGTATCATCGACATTCAATACATTCAGACAGCTGATCAGATTGTAGATTTATTCACTAATCCCTTCATTGAGATGAAGTTTCTTCACTTACGGTCTCTTCTTGGGGTGAGCTTTTCTACAGCTTCCCATCTTCTTAGGGCTATGTAGTCCTTGTTTTCTTCTTCTTCTTCTAGGAAGATTGTGTTTGTATATGGGCACCTTATCAGGCCTTTATTTGCTGGGCCCTATTAACACATCTTTCTTAGTTGTTTAGGAGTGTCTTCCTCTTCCATCTGACTCATCACAGCCACTACCCTAGCTTCGATGAAGGGGGGTGTTAGTGTGAGTTATCCTATGTGTCCTCCTCTCATGTTGGAGGGTCATCTCACATGGGTTAGGTTTAGGGTTAGGCTTAGGGTTTCATAAGTGTCATGCAATAGGGTTACTCAACACCCTATATGTACCCCTTTTCTATTCATTTATGAGCATGCCAAGACGCTCCGCTGTCTCTCCTCTATGTAATCTTTGTTTCTGTTGAGTAAGTTCTTCCATTACTGATCATTTTTTTCCTTTCTATCATTAGAGCTTTCACGATTTTGTTGGAGTGCAACTACTGCGTGGTGCCTTGTTTCCGATTCGATTCTCACAAACTCTTTTCAATACATCCCTTAGAAATTTCACATTATATCAAATTGTTAGAATTTTACACACCATTTTTAGTTGTGTCCTACATTTCAAGAAGAGGTTAAAGGTTGGAGTAGATTTCCCAAAAAACTTTTGGATAGTGCAATGGGCATGAGGTCATCGACAAAAATAATTCATCTATAACTTAATCATTATGATTTCTACACTCTTTCATCTTAATCGATCAGGTGTGCATGTTCCCTTTCGAAAAATTCTAACAAACCATCTATGTGGACCCATCATTGGTGACTAACAAGAGGTCGTTTAATGACCTCCATCCTCCAGTATCATGCTCGTAGATCATCTCAATTTTATCATGAATCTTGTTGTACAATTTATCCCAACAACATGGGCATTGCATATAAGCAAAAATGTGTCTAGTTATTGAAAAGTGAGGTAAATGTTTTTTAAATTTTTGTAACAAATTTTTAAAATTGACTCTCAAAATGAATAATGAAGATGAAAATTTTTTACTCTTTTTTTAACTTTATTGACGACATACAACATCTTGAAATTTTTACTACACAAAGACTTCAAAGATTTGACAAAATAATTACAAGACTCTTTAATTTGATACTTTTACAAAACAAAACTTAAACTTCGGAGATAACTTAGGATGAATTTAACACTATAAAACATATATTAAAACAAAAAACTATGCTTTTGAATCTACATGTTATGGACCAAACTTAAAGTAAAAACAATTAAATATCGAAAAAGACATTACTTTTAATTTAAAAAAACTAAACCTAAAATAACCCCATTAAAATAACCAATGAGTTGTATACACTAGAAACACTGAGAACTCATGAAATCACCAAATATCATCCTCCCACCGAGGTCCAAAGAACAACTTTGTGTTATCAATATAGCTATCTAACGAGTCTTGGAAAAAGAACACTCACTGATCTCCAACTGTGTGAATTTGTACCTTTCTAAGGCCATGCAAGTTTTTTTCTCAAACTCCACACAGTAAGTGTGTGTACTCAATCCAATGTAATGATACCATGATCTAAAGCTCAGTGGCACAAAAAATACATAAGTAAGATCGAATTTGCACACACATTTTTTTGTATGGAAGAATGAACTGGTAGTATTATTGACCATCGATCTTGACTTTCTCCACCATTCCTTATTTTTCCCATCTAACTATAACATGACAAAAAGCTATTCATATTATATGGGAATGCAAACATTGTCAGCACTAACTAGTTTGAATGGAGAACTCTAAATAATGATACAAAATAATTATTCTGGAAGATTTGCACAAATTGATGGAAAATTCATTAATGTCTTTGAAGCTTTAAATAGAACAAAGATCTAGGAACTTTGGAGGAATTGTTTTTTTCAATAAAATCCCATGTGTTACTTGCACAGAGACGTCAATGATGGACCAATTTCCCAAAAAAAACCATGCAAACATAAAATCCAATGCATAATCAATGTTGGAGGATCAGAACAAGAGTCATCCAGAATCCCGATTGTTAAAAACATTTGGCATATATCTATAATAAGGATGAATATATCCTATTGATCCAGTAATTGAATGACATGATCCTATTGGAATATCAATTATACATGAATGCATCAAATTTTATACTCACGCGGCCATGAATACATAGGTCTGCAACAATTTTTTTGGAATATATGGTTAAACGTATTTTTTCATCCGTAGGGGCATTAACAAAAATGGTGACTCTTCCCCTTACATGATCTCACAAATCCACACCTTCTCTGATACCAAATGAAATGGTATGAGTATATTTATAGATAAATTAAATCCAAATATAGATGATATTCAATAAGATCCTAACCTCCTTTTATATTCCTTCATCCAAAAAATACATACATATATATATATATATAGGAATACACATCTTGAAAAATAAGAAACCTATTAAGGATCCTACAACCACTCACTAATTCATATATGATTTTTTCAAAACAACTCGTAACAATTACACTAAAATACATGAGTTATAAATCCTCAACAACTCATTATAACACATAATACTATTTCTCACGTACAATATTAATAATGAAAAAATTATTTTCCTAACAAAAACATATTTGAATGTTTTTGATTTTGAGAAAATATATTTGAATGCTTTTTATTTTTTGAAAACATATTTAATTTTTTTTTTTTTGTGAAAACATATTTGAATTTTTTTAATGTTTTGAAAAATATTTGAATGTTTTTGTTTTTGTGGGGACATATTTGAATGTTTTTTATTTTGTGAAAACATATTTTATATTTTTTGGGTTTTTGACTTGATAAAAGAGGTTGCACATCTTGAATGATAGTGTAAAGAATTAAAAGTATTATATTCCATTGGAAATAATGAAGATGATGTAATGATAGGATGTCTCACTCCATTTGTGACAACATGAAACTAGGAAGATGCAAGGGCTCATCACTAAGATCCAAGAAGGACATGAGAACTGGGTCAATAATGAAATGAAAGTGGAGATTATGGATGCTAACACACAAGGTGTAACACGGATACATGTGAGAAGAATATAAATCATCTCTAGTCAACATTTTTTGACTGATTCCAATATGATTCAACTTTATAGGTTTTTATGATACTTAGATCCATAGATGGCCTACTAATTGAGAAGATCTTGGTTAAGGAATTATTATCTCTCTTAGTATGAGTACATAAATTGATTTTGGGGATGTTTTCAATTAATTCCTTTTTGATTCAGGTTTGATAAATAGTTTATTGATAAGTTTTTTTTAAGGACACCTTACATGTTGCGTCGTTCCACCAGTAAGAGGCAAGTGCTCAAAAATTAAGAAAATATGTAGGCAATTAAGGGTACATGTCTCCATTCACAGCGGCATAGTACTAGTTTGAAATATGGGTTTATGAATGAAGACTATAAAGGAAAAAATTGTAACTATTTATTTATATTATTTTTACATTTTATATTGATTTTTCCTTACTTTTTGATGTTGTGCTTGTTGGGAAGGAACATTCTACCCCTGAGTCTCAACCCCATGTGACTAGTAGGATGCTAGGGTTCAACACCATAGACTTAGATGGATGATAAAAAAGGACTGGGTAGAGAAGTTTGAGTGGTTATTGTTAAAGAAAGAGCTTACTTCAAAGTAGGAGTTTTCATGAGTAAGATTTGAGACAAAACCATAGGAGAAAAATATTTTAAAAGGTAGAAACCATAACAAGAATGAGACACGAAATTCCCAATTGGAAAATGGTTAACTTATGTTATAATACATGAAGAATGTGAATATATGATAAAGTTATAGTTAATATATCTTCCAATAGACAGAATGCTAAATATTATTTTAACTTAATTTTCTGCTTTTTATTTTGATATAGTGCTTTAAGAAAAGGTTCAATATAGAGTTTGATTTTATTTTTATTGTACTTAAATTTTTATAAATTTTGACAAAAGAGATATTACAATGGAATAATCTACAAAGAGATCCATGTTTATGAAATAGAAATGGTGATGAATTACGAGACTTGGGTAGATGAGATTCAATTCAAAGGATTACCATGAAGGATTTTCAATTTATACATGATGGACGTATTCTAGATTTATGAGACTTGGGTGGAAAAGGTGCAAGTCAATGGATTGAATCAAAATATTCAAGCAGTCATCAGTTATACGACTCAGGAGAAAAAAAGACAGGGTAAAGGAGATAATCTAAATATTAAATAATTCCTAAGATACGAGAATTGGGAAAACAAGATCTAAGTTAAAGGAAAGGATCATACTATTTGATATGTCTTAAAGTACAAGACTTGGGCACATGATATCCAAGTAAAATTATGTGTGATTACATATATATTCAATGAGATTGCAATATGTATGTGATGTTAGATAAATATTTTTTATGTGAGGAATATTTTAAGATTCATATTCATCTATGACAAAAATAATGATAGGGAAGAATGAATAATCCATAGATGTATGTTGAAGGATCATTATACGCTATATAGAGAAATTATTCAATGTTTATTTGGATAGGTTTTGGATTAGTTGATTCACTGCAAGATATACAATTAAATTGTACAATTTTTGTATAATTATATTCCTTGGTTTACAAAACTCATGGATTGTATTCATGTAGATATTTTCAAATTTAGGGATCACCACTAATGAGATGCCTACAATATTAATCGATTCATGTAGCATGGACACAAAAAATTGCATTTTAATAACATGACCACATATGTCTAACATATCAGCTGATAATAGAAGGATAGAATTAAGCTCATTTTTTCTTAATGATGGAGCCTCTTCTGTAGATTCAAACATTATATCAAGGGTTGAAAGGGAGTCTTGAAGAAAGTTAAAGATATTTTTTGATGTTAGAATGGATTATTGTTCAAAACAAGTTCAATGTATCTTTGGACTAATGAAAGAAAATATGAAGAATAAATGGATTGGTTTTGATCAAGAGATACTTGACTGTCATCATGATATCGTTGAGTTTTAGTATGTATAGGATGTTGGAAAATGTTAAAATATTTGTGAGAAGTTAAGATAGTTGATGTGTCATCATTTACGATGGATTCTTCAGTCTCTATAAAGATTTATCCATTATTAAGTACGTCTTGGATGTAATTCTTACATCGCACACATTTATATGTGGAATGGTTATCAATGTGATGAAAATAGTAGAAGGTATTGGGTTTTTATGATTATGGATTCGGTTTCAATTCTAGAAAGGGTATTGACATCATATAGCTTATCATTCTATCTTATTTTAATTATTGAAAAACACTAGAGAGACTTTCTTCGAGGGGTGTAGATTACCATTTAACCTTTCCTAAAGTGGTGTCTTTGCTAGGTTTTATGATTAGATATTTGACTGATTGGTCATGTATATTATGTAATTTTCGATTATCAATGATACCTTCATTGGAAATACTATCGTTGCAGCTAAAATAACAAGATTTTTATTGATGATTGCTTGTGTGGCAGTGATTATTAGTATTTTCATTGTGCCCATGTTCATGTGAATGAGACTTTATCAATCTTTTAACAATGAGGGATTTTTCTATTTGAGCCAATGTTGCATAAAAGTCAAGGTTGACAAAAAAATGTTTGACAAACTTCTTTGAGAGGTCCGTCAAGGTGGTAATAGATATCTTTGGAAGGTATAAGAACTAGTCCAAATATTTTACTCCTAGACTTCTAGGAAAAATACACAAGATAAAGTTATTGTTATATGCTAGGAAGTTGCATGCTACGTAAAACTATTTGATATAGTGTCTAGAAAAAATTTTGGCCTTCTATTTTTTTTAACTTGGGCATCTCAAAATGTTTTGGAAATGGTTTGCAAAATATTTCCATGCCAAAAGCGTAAGGACATAATTCATCAAAGTTTAATTTTTTGTGTTGTTTTTATATACCCACAATGACATCCTTCATTTTATTTTATTCTTAAGAAAATGATGAATTTTGTGAATCCACCATTGTAATAAATAATGGGGGAGAACGAAGAAGGTTGCGGAGAAGAACTGAACCCTTACAAAAGTGATTTGTAAGATGGAAGAGGAAGAAAGGTTTGAAATCTAGATCCTTAGCAAAGGAAATGCTAATACGGAAGAGGTGAAGAAGGATATTAACACACCCAACCTCTAGAAAAGGGAAATCTAGAATAAAAGAAGAGATGAAAATTTCTTGACCTCTAGTAAAGTGAATGGTAGAATAGCAGAGGGAAAGAAACAATTGAACGATGTGATCGTTAGGAACATGAATACTAAAATTGAAGCTAGATTTAAAATATTTGATTGGTTCAACCCTAACATCGTGAATGTTAAATTGGATGAAGTATAAAAATATGATAAACTACTCAAACCTTTAAAACGTCAATGTAAATATGAAATATGGGAAAATTGAAGTTGTTTGACACTTGACAAAGAGATTGTTAATGTGGAAGAGACTCGGTGATGCCAAAAGGTTACATGATTCCTTAAAAATTGAATTTAAGAAATGATAAGTGGAAAATATTTCATACAATTTGTAGACAATAAAATTAGGTCACACTCCCCTTTGGTTCCTCGACATATAAGCACCCTTTATTACATTTACATAGCCATGACCCCCCTTCACCCCACTAATATTAATTTAATTAAATTAGTGTATTATCCACACTATATTTATTATTTAAATATCTTATTTAAATATTCTCCACACATACAGTTCACTTAGACACCTCATCAAACCATCTCAACCTAAGACATATTCTTAGTAAGTTTCCATAACTAACTAAGACTTACCCAAACCGTAAAAATCAATGCCTACATTCCCTCTAACCACATTCCCGCATGCTCACAAGAGGCTCTTAGTCTAATCCATGGGATAACGACATGAGATCCATGGAAATCAGGAGGATATCCCTAGTTTAGTAAACCTAGAAAATCCCAGCTTGACCGACGTCAGTTACCCATAACCGTCACCGGTTAAGTTGGACCACTGTTAGTTACCCCTTTTAACCCCTAAACTACCTTATTCTCAAGGTTTGTAAACATTGGGAGAAAATTGATGAGCAAGAACACATCTTTGAGAGATAACGCATCTTCAGAAAGTAAATTCCAGTGAAAACTCGCGTACAAGGTAGGAGATTGAGCATCCTCTCCTACAAAGCCATCCCATCCATGATCTAATCTATCCAAGCAAATATGAGTGTACATGCAGCCCATGCAGAAGCTTTTCTTCAGTTGGTGATCACTTGCAACCTTCAAACCCATCATCAGCAACTCCATCCCTCACACACAGGCATTTAGGAATGGAATCTAAGTATAACATCATACTTTCCTAGTTTATTTCATTTTATCATTCATTTTTTATCTTGTCCCCTATTGAAATTCTACGACATTTTCACCTCCATATACCCATTAAAACCTCACAAAATCCTACTCCAATAACCCAATATTTCACCCCGACTCAACAAATTCCTTTGTGTAATCACAAAGGAGACCACAACTTGTTCTGTGACATTTTTCAGATCTCACAGTAACCGGCACTAGTTACACCTAATCGATATCGATCATCCATGATCAACACCGGTCTTTGTATTTGCCAACACAACCTAGAACAAATACCTACCCACCAAATTTCATCTCACCCCTATTCACCTGTGATCTACCCAAGACCTCTATCAAACTTGTAGAGACCCAGAACCAATCATTTGACCTTTGGATTCTATTCTAGCTTAGCCTGTTAGATTAGATCTATTTCTTATTGTGTTTTTAAGTGAGATACCTAAATCATTTTAAATAACAATAGGATTTAATCTGTTTACAACATTAAATTATTTAAAACAGTGGACTGACAACCATCTAGGAAGTATCATACTTCTCGAATCTAGCATATGCTAGGTAGTTCACTGTCCATATTGTTTAATTCTTTCTGGTGGTCTTGTTTTCATTACAGGTAGTTCCTCCTATCGAAGAGGATGCTCTCACGATATGTTGTGGATTCGGAATTCATACGCGTGCAACAAGCCATCAACCAACATTTGAACAGGTATTCCTCCTACGCCTGTTACCCTATCTGTTTCATCAACACTTTAAAGAAATGATCTAAGAATCAGGTGAAACATTTTGGCATGCCCTGTGGGACCCATCTGGGGTTCCTTGCATTTCATTCATTCGTTGGAAAAAATTGTCTGTTTTTGTCCCTTCTGAAAAGTGTACACACTAATTTTCTTCTTTGGTAATCCACCTTTTCTTTCTATTTTCTCTAAAGGAAACTTTTCTTTTGGTGTGATTAAAAAAAAACCATTTCTTCATATTTTCTGAATTGTAGTAAAAGAGCTTCCCTCATTCTCTACATCTTATTATGTCATCTGATTTCACATTTTCAATTTAGGTTTAAAAATAAGTGCATTCCATTCTGATTTATTGCATTAGCTCACATTAATTGAGGTCAACCTATACGCTCGAAGTCATGTCAAGCTAATGGTTGACAAATGAATCATAGAAAAGCACTTCTATTCTTTTCTCTTTCTTTGAGTCTTACCAAACCACACAAACATTCAGAATACATACATTCTTAAACATCATCCTACCTAGAATAATCTATAGGTGATCACACGATCACGACATAGTGGTCACCCAGTTCGCTACTCTATCGAGTAATACTTTAGAGAGAATCCCGCCCCCACCATAACATACCTGAAACCTCACCTTTTAGATCTCCTTCTTTTTAGGAATCCATCCTCACCAAAAAATTTATTTCACAATTCATGTGTCAGTCACTAAATAGCATAAGCTAAACAAACATAATAGAAAGGGCACTCCTAGGATCACATTTTCTTGGTTTTTTTGCTTGGATTACGTTTTGAGGTGAGAGAGCACGTTTGTCACTTTTTTGTTCATCCTTGCATGCTCTGTATCACAACTAGTGTATTCCATCTTCACTTGAGTGTGCCTGGGCCATATCATCATCATTCAAAGAATTTTGGGTCTAATTCTACATCAGATTTTAATTCACAACCACTTTCTTCCATCACTATTTCAATTTCACATTAGCCATCGTCGGTTACCTCTGACCACCATCAGTTATACAAAACCGACGTTGGTTCCAGTTCCTTTTGCTAACCAACTCAAAAGGACATTTTACTTCACTTTCTTCAAGTTTTCACAGTCTCTGTCATTGTCATTATTCCCATTGATGTTTTAAACATCCTCATATTTTGCATACCTGTACGATTTTACATTCTCCCTCGATGTTTACTCACTGTCATTTTCTACAGTAACCAGAAACGGTTACCCCTCACCGGTGTCGGTTTTCCCTAATCGACATTGGTTATCCTATTTCACATTCTAGCCACCATTTGGTACTTTATCTACTTTTTGTCACCAGATTCACCTGTTCATGTTGTTCTCTATGTCACTTACAGAGAAGCATCCCTACCTGATCAGTACTAGTTCACATGATTGTGACTCAAAGACAAGCAAGCGCCGTCGTATTTCATACCATTTGTCAACCACGTCCACCTATTCCTTCACAGCCTTCTATTTTATCACCAACCATGGATCCCATCCAACCTATTATTATCACTACTAGAGATGAGGAGTTCGCATGACTTCTTGACCAGAACACTGTCACCTTGTAGTTTTACCTTTCCTACTCATACACTCAAGATTCCTTAGGTCAGTTGATATACGACATGCCCGTATCTATCCCTCTTACTCTTGCACCCACTCTTGCATTGGCCCCATCTGGTTTTGTGCTGCCCGCATCCACCTTACCCCCAGTTGTTTCACAGTTAGGTCCTATACCCGCTATGACTGTCACGTCTGCTACCTATGTGGCACCCAATACATCTACCATACCCTCGACGACTACCCCAAACACAATCTCATCCACCCCTAATGTCTCACACATACCTGTAGTTACATTACCACCTCCAGTGTCGGTGACCCCTACCCCATTTTAGAACATGGTTCTTTCCATTCCACAATCATTAGCCCCTATTTCCATTAGGGTTACCATGACCCTTCCACCCCCATATACATACTGCCAAAAACCTCTTATTTCATCCATTATTCATTCCAGGTACGTTCCCCCTATTTCATTGCCTTCTTCTCCACCACCCTACATGGCAGCACCATACACTAGAGTGCCACCCTTGTTATATGCTGAAAACCAACCTTCTCATGCTATGGGAGGCATCCAATTAGCACAACCCACCAATGACCTAATTAAATTGATGTTGGACAAGATGCAGACATTGGAGGCATTGGTTTCTGGCTCCTACAACAATCTCACCTATGACGAGATTTGAAACGAGCCTATTAACCCATCCATTCCTATCTGTTCATACCCTATGCATTGGGAAATGCCTAAATTCAATTGTTTCAATAACAACGAAGACCCACAGTAGCATTTGCGGTCATTCAAACATGGATGTTATCTCATCGCTCATGATGATGCCTTGCTTTTGAGAACCTTTCCCATGTCCTTCACTAGAATTGCATTAGATTGGTATAGTGGGTTACCTAAACACTCTATATTCTCATTCAATCAGGTAGCCCAATCCTTCTTGGATCATTTCTCTATTAATATTGTCAAGAAGGTTACCATGGCCGATCTATATTCCACACGTCAGTATGAGGACGGATCTATCACAGATTTTGTCACTCGCTGGCATAGCCTGATCAATTAACCTACCTTCAAATTGCCACAAGCTGAACTCATTGATCTCTTCACATGGGCTTGTGCTAGACATATCTCCCCGACCTTATCGGTCCAAACCTTTTGAAACATTCAATGAGGCATTCACTATGGCACGAAAGCTAGAGATTCAGGCCATTGAAGAGAAGACAATCTAATTACGGAATAATAATTTGACATTCAAGTCGAATGATATCTCTTCTTCTTCCAAACCACAAACTAGTTATTCAAAAGCTAAGGGCACCACTCACATAGTGGTACTTAAGGCCGGCCCAGCTCATTCCATCAAATCAAGCTACACCCTCATCTAATCTCTCACTTGTCCAGAATTTTTAATTTAGACGAGAGTAGCAAAAATATACCCCAATTACGGAACCTTACTCTTCTGTCTTAGAAAAGCTTATCAAAGCCGAAGCCATCACCCTTCCACCTATAAAACAACACACTGGTTTTGACCCTGCTCGCCCCATGCCCGCATGGTATAAAGAACATGATTCTTGTAACTATCATTGAGTAAAGGGTCATAGTGATGGAAACTACTTCAATTTCAAAAATATTATCCAAGAAATGCTTGAGAAAGGTGGTTAACTGTGGATAATCCCAATGCCACCCCCAACCAAAATCTAAAAATCTTCAAAAAACCATTTCCCAACCATGGCCCTTTCGTCTGATCAAACTGGTGAGACTGCAACTCATGATACCCATACCCATGAGGTCCATGTTATCTTTAATGACGTACATGTTGCCTCCCAATTACCCCATATTCCTTCCATAAAGGATATCCTAGCCTGAAATCCTCCTTCCACATTGGAACCAACCTCCCTTATTCCTTCACCAATAGAGGAACACCTTTCATCTCCTTCATCACCAACATAGGGGTCTTTCACTAACATTGAGCCCATCTAACCCCTATCTTCACCACTTAGATAACCTTTACCCACAGTACCTCCTCCACCCATAGAGGAGCACCCATTACCTCCTCCACCCATAGAGGAGCACCCATTACCTCCTCCACCCACAGAGGAGCACCCATTACCTCCTCTACCCACAAAGGTGCACCCATCTGTTCCTCCACTTATAGAGGATGTCCCATCATCTCCTCCACCTATCATCGACCTAGTTGAGATACCTTTTCCTCTTGGTGAGCATTCTCCATCAGCTACCTAGAATCCTACCGACCTACTTTCAACTCTCTTACCCACAGAAGTTGAAGGTAGCCAATTCCCCATATCTAAAACACATTCTATGGGAATTTCCATTAGGTCCTCACCAATTCCACCCACAGACATGCCATTCTCACGTTTGGCTAATTACTTAGATTATGTGGATAGGGCTTTACTATGGGGGTGCCTCTTACTCCCCTTCTCAACACAGATGCAAATATCCCTCGTTGATACCTCCACTATCTACCTGAAAACATTTCAACCAATCAAACCAAATACAACCACCACTATCACAACCCCTTCCATGATACTTGTTAGCGCTCAAATCACACCTTTACCCATATCCCAACCTACATCTAAACTGAAACCCACGCCTACAAAATTTTCCTCAACTAAACTTACTACAACTTTAGGGGTCACCCCGACCACCAACCTTATTCATCCACCTATTAAATAGGATTTAGCTACATTCTCCCACGTGAATACCACACCTTCTCTGACACCCAAACCAAAGAAAAAAACTCATCGACCTCATAACCCAACTGTACCAATCACACCCGCACTTGTCCCATATGTCTTAAGACCTCAGCTACAAAACATGGGGAAGAAACTTTCACCCATCCATAAACCAATAACACAATAACCCATTCCTTCCTCACAAACCTCTAACCTACCCAGGCACCAACACGACTTACACCCGTACCTGCAGTCTTTTTACCACCAATACCTCTAATATCCTTAGCTATTGCTTCACTATCCACTACACTTCAATCATTGTCCCTCACACCCTAAGTATGACCTGTGTCATCTACCTTCACAACACCCCCGTTATACCCGTGGGTGACTCACCCTCTTCCTCCATCTGATTTTCCTTCTAGACCTCGTATACACATTTCACCTTTAACCAAGAATGTGTAACCCAAAAACAAAACCCTAATACCCCACAATAAGGTAGTCAAAACAACCACACACCCTCCTACCCGTCCATCTATTATACCCCTACCAAAAAAAACACAACCAATACCTAAAACCACATCGGCACCTAAACCCATAGCTCAACATGTTCCTCCTCTTCCAAAAACAGTTCCTCAAAAATCAACCACACCTACAACCAAATCCATTTTTACTTCCCATTGTGATCCACTAGTAGGATCCTATGCCCAAATTTTAACCAACCTCCTCGAGACTGCTGTTATCACATTACCACCACTCTGACCTTACGACCCCCTCAAACCCAAGCCAAAAGGGTTTCATGATACTAAAATTTTTGCATACCATCGTGTGCCAGGGCATGATGTGGAGAACTACAAGGCCTTGAAAACCATCCTTATCCAATTGTGTCCACCAGAAACAAATTTTGATGACGACGACCTTCTTGACGAGAATCCTTCTTCACCGACACCCATTCCCAGACTGCCCACTCAACAGCCACAACCTCCACCCTCACAACTCCTAGAGCCACTCCCAAGATTTGAAATTAACATGGTTCGCATCAGAGAACTTGACACGCCGCCACCCCAATGTCGTTACACCTAGCTCACCTCACAAGGCTTTTCTCCTCCTGTAGGTTTTTTCCCTTCATGTCGTTATACCACTTATCCTACAACTTCTTCATTTTCCAAATCCCCTCAAATCAACATGATACACGTCACTACACATGCGCAGAAGGGAAAAGAAAAGGCAACTGACCTACTAACCAATCCTATACCCAACATACCATTTGCACCCATGCCTAAAATAACTATCCCCGGCCCCACTTACCCCATTTCTAGTGGCATCACACATCGCACCAAGCTCAAACAATTACACCAATCTCCCCTCAAAATGTCCTTATATGACCTCATGCAAACCTCATAATCCCATCGTCAAGCCCTCATGGAGGTTCTTCAATATATTAAGGTTTTACCTAGTGACCCTACACCCGTAGCCTCCATTATCACACCCCATCATGTAGCCTCTCTCACAAAATTACCACCTTCATCTTCACCCCATCTTGTTCACCAAGTGGCCTCCCTTAGCTTCTCAGAGGAAGAGATCATTCCACACCAAAAAGATGACCCAAACTGAGCTCTCTTCATTTCCGTCCACATTAATGACATATGGGTATACCGTGTGATGATTGATGGAGGTGCTAGCATTAACATAATTTCATCCCATGCATTTTCTCAAATGTGCATTCCTAAAAATTTCATGCATAAACATCTATTCATGTTACGTTCATTCAATGACGCTATCACCTCCACACTAGGAACTGTCATCCTTCACATTTATGTGGGCCCCCACACTCTTATAGAATTTTTTTATGTCTTGGATGGGGAATTCCAATATAACTTGTTGTTTGGTAGACACTGGATTTGTGTCATGGGTTGCGTTCCTTCCACTTTGCATAATTATGTAAAGTTCAAAAAGAAAGGACACATTTATACAATTCCGGCTGACCCATCACCTTTCAAAACATGCAACATGCTTTACCGACCTAATGATGTGATCATACCTATCAAGTCATCTACCTTCACAACCAATACCACTTCACCTACACCTCCACCTACCAATACAACCGCTGCTTTCACTGCACATACCTCCTCCATTCCTACCACTGCTATAACCTCCACGGCTGACCCATTAGCTTTCCAATCCATTAACTCCACCTCCGCATTGAACTCCAATACGTCATCCATTGCATCTACCTAAATACCAGCCACTGACCTCTTGGAAGGTGTTTTTTGACACCTCACTCTGGGGGAGTACCATCTATATAGTGTAAACACATTCCTTACTCTACACGAGTATGGAAGCCTTCACCAACACCCTCGCTATGATCACTGTATAAGAGAATGCCTCCTTTATGGTCCTCCTAATCTTCGTATTAGTCTCACCTATGGGGGACTTGATACTACCACTTACACACCTGAACCACCACCACAAACCTACCCATTTTCCATTGACTTCCAATCACTTACCAATCGTCGTTTTTCCCACACCTTCCTTCATTGCCGTGCATGGAAGGGTTTTAGTTTTGGATTTTCCATGAAAGGCCGCCATACTATTATTCCATGTACCACCCGCAAACATAATGGCTGTAGTGGTATCTGCTTCCCTTCTCCACCTTCATCTTCATCACCACCCTCACCGATGGAGTCTATGGATCTTGAATCTATCCCCCCTAATTTTTTTCTTCATAAACACCATTTCCTTAGGGCTGTTGACTTATCAACGTGAAGGCGAGGCCCCTTCCACTCTTCCATTCCCTTATCCTGAAATGATCGATGATGACACACCTACAAATAATGTTGTTTAATGTCATGATGATGAATCCATACTCACCTACCTTGGTGTAGAATACTTGTATATTCATCGGTCGTTACCCTCTGAGATGCAAACCATGTTGAGTAAGTCAACTATCGAGCTCAACATTCATACTCAGGATGACCCGCATATCCTGAAGATCAGAGAATCTTTAGATGTTGTTGAACAGGAAGCCATCACTTATTTTCTCTGAGATCATAACCACGCTTTCACTTGGTCTTACGCATACATGCTCGGAATTGACTCCACCATAGTGGTCCATGATATCGTAACCGTTCCCGATGCCAAACCTATCAAATAAAAGCTGAGGAAAATGCACCCTCACATTTTTCTTCTCATCAAAGAATAACTTCAACGCCTTCTTTCTGTTTCCTTCATCTTACCCATTGATTATCCTCATTGGATTTCTTACATTGTCCCTATTACTAAATCAATAGGGGGAATCCACATTTTGCATGGACTTCCGTGACATCAACCTATCCTGCCTGAAAGATGACTTTCCCTTACTTGGTATTGATCAATTGGTTGACCTCACCACTGGTCATGAGATGATCTCACTAATGGATGGCTTCTCAGGTTATAACCAAATTTTTCTTTCCCCAGAAGATCAACACAAGACCGCATTCATCACCCCTTGGGGGACCTTTCACTATCAAGTCATGCCTTTTGGCCTTAAAAATGCTAGTGCTACATATCAACGTGCTATGACTTACATTTTCCATGATATCATGCATCGCATATTGGAAGATTATGTGGATGATCCCTTGACCAAATCTAAATGTCACTCCAAGCACCTCACCATCCTCAAAACCATCTTTGACCATCTCATTAAATATTGTGTCTGCCTTCAGCCTAAAAAGTGTGACTTCACGGTTCTCTCAGGAAATCTCCTGTGATTTATTGTTTCCCTTCATGGTATAGAAGTTGACCTTGCTAAAGTCAAGGCCATCCTCGAAATGCCTCCACCTACTAACCTTCGCTAGCTTCGTATCCTGCAAGGTAAATTGCAGTCCATTTTCCATTTCATTTCACAATTATCTAAATGGTGTCAACCATTTCATCATCTGCTTATAAAGGATGTCTCCTTTAAATGGGATGATGACTGTCACAAAGATTTTGAGGCCATAAAACAATACCTTCTACCCACCCGTACTCATTCCACCTAAATATGATCAACCATTTTACCTATACATATCATCTACCGATCATTCCTTGGGAACCATGCTCGCTAATTGTGAAGAACAACATAGGGAGCAGGCGGTTTATTACATAAGCCGTACTCTTTTGGAATATGAAACCCAATACAACCATCCAGAAAAACTTTTCTTAGCCATAGTTTTCATTTCCACAAAACTCCCCATTACCTACTCAACCACAAAACCTATGTCGTGACCAACACCGATCCCTTACACTTTATGTATTATATACCTTATCTAAATCAGCATGTCGCGCGATGGCTTATGTTTTTAGCTTATCTTGACCTCGAATACATCCATAAAAATTCCATCAAGGGCCAAGCTATCACCGAACAACTGGCCGATGCACCTATTTCTAAGACCAACCCTCTAATTTGGACTTTCCTGATGAATCAATTACTACTCTTTCCCTTGATGAACCCACTTACCAAATGACACTATTCTTCGAAGTTTCCAAGTGTCAGCATGGGGGTGGGGCTGGTATTATCCTCATTCCTCTAGATGGAAAACCCATAAGTTTTTCTTTCAAACTAGACTTTAAATGCACCAACAATATGGCCGAGTACGAAGCACTCGTACTAGGTCTCCATGTCGCATATGCCCTAGATGTCAAATCAATCCACATCTTTGGTGATTCACAATTGGTCATCAACCAAATCAATGGTATGTACCAATGTTGTAATGAGATACTTAAAAAGTATAAACATCATGTATAAATACTTTTGAACACCTTTGATCATTACACCCTTCAAACCATCCCATGTTCAACCAATAAATTTGCTGATACCATCGCCTACTTAGCTTCCCAAATACCCGCTTCCCCTGCTGATTCCAAAAATTTTGTCACCATACAACGCCTCCATTCACCTTTTTATTTACCTCATGATTTTTATTCAATTGAAACCGACACCCCTGACTCGAGTGACCTTTGGTATAAACAATACTTCGACTACCTTTCTCTCTCCATCTTACCTCCTGATCTCACCCATAATGGATAACGTGCCTTCCTTAAAAAGGTTTCTCATTCTGTCATCTTGGGGGGACTCCTCTATAAACATGGATTTGATGGTATTCTCTTATGATGCCTCACAAGTTCTAAAATTCCTTATACCATTAAGGAGGTTCATGATGGCATATGTGGAGGTCACTTTAGTGGATTTACTATTGCTATAAGCATATTCTTCGCCTAGGATATTATTGGCCAACCCTTAACCATGATTGTTGCAAATATGTAAAACGTTGTGTAAAATTCCAACAACATTCTGACCTTCACCATACACCCAATCATGTGTTACAGGTCACTCGTGACCTTCGGCCCTTCTCTCAATGGGGTTCAGATCTTTTCAGAGAAATCAATCCTTATTCTTCCCAATGCCATCAATGGATCATAACTACTACCAAATACTACACAAAATGGTTCGAAGCCATACAACTCATCTCCATGAAATTCGAGAAGATATGTGAGCTCATTAACCATCACATCATTTTTTGCTTTGTTTTTCCTCATTGCCTCATCACTGACAATGGAAAACAATTCAAAAACAAAACATTACAAAAACTTTGCGATGCCTTCGGCATTCAGCTTAGTTTCTCATCACCTTATTACCCACAAACCAATTGGCAAGCCAAATCCACTAACAAAATTCTCATGAAAGTGGTTGACAATACTAGGAAGGATTCACATATGCACATTCCTTTTTCCCTATGGGCATACCACACTAGTATTCACACTTCCACTGCGGCCACCCCCTTTTTACTGGTCTACGGTACACAGGATATTCTACCTCTCAAAGTCTAGATCCCCTCACTCCACATTTCTCTCCATGACATGCTTACTAATGATGACTTTCGTTAGGACCACTTAGCACAACTAGAGTTATTAGATGAACGTCGTATTAATGCTCTAGATCAACTTCAAGTTTACCAACAATGTATCAAACGTGCTTATGACAAATGTGTTCATAAACAAAACTTCTAAGTCAGTGACCTTGTCTTGAAATAAAATGAACACATAACCAAATCCGAAAAAATTAAATGTGGAAAATTTTCTCCTAATTGGCTTTGACCATACATCATAACTCATACCTATGGAACAGGTTCCTATCGTTTATCCTCACTTAATGGTAAACCTAAACCTAAGACCCTTAACGCATTACATCTTCAACCATTCTATTGTTGACTCATTGTCCTACCTCACCCTTTGTCTCTTTACAGGATTGTCCCTTGAGCGTTATCCACTCCATACACCTCCTTAATGATTAAAAAAGAATCATGTGAGTACCCATCAGTTGTTATCTTCTCTTGAATATGTGCACCACAGAAATGCACATAACATGATTCTCTTAGATACTTTTCATCTACCTTTAGATGAGATCCCATGGTCGTTCCACCTTTCCTTTTGAACAAGAGTCCTATCCTCCACCTTGGTCTTTTCTAGGAATTCAATGACCTCATATGGGACAAAACTCCTTGAGTCAAACTTCTAATAAAAGATGTCTCCCTCGAAAGGACATATTCCTCTCCACAACATTTCTGCTATAAATAGACTGTTCCCTTGAAGGACAGCTATGTGAAGCTTAAAAAAAATTGAGAGAAACCGAAGCTTCCCGCATCGATCAGCTTCACGAAGACCTCAAGAAGTACCATATTCATTATCCCATATTGACTTCCAACATTGATCAGTCTATCAAAACAAGAAAGTTTTTAGTCATGAACTTACTTACTGTGACCTAGGACCACTTTCCCAAGGGCCCTGTCACTCAAAACATATAAAATTAGCTACCTTTCACCCACCTTACAATTTCCACTCTCATTTACTCAATCACCTCAAGGGACATCTTGGAATTTAGACATTTGGTGATCCTGTGACTACCGTCATCATAGAATATGTCAATCATGAAATGTCTTTAGGGTGTTATGTTCCTCACCTCCTCCAAGGCATGGTCTACTTCGTATGATCCTACCTAATTAGGTGGCTTTATTGCCCCCTCCCTCTTATCTTTCAACCATCTTTTTTTACGTTTTGATTACCTCATATAGGACTTTGTCATCGACGCTTACCTTTGAGGTAATCCTCCCCTTTCACCATAATCACCTTCACCTGCATCCTTTTACCTATAATCTACCCACACCTGTTAAACCTAAACCCACAACATGCCTAAAAAAACGTACCAACTCATTTTCATATTCTTCCCTAGCTTACGAGATAACTACAATGGCTTGATGTCCCTTTTCATTGCGAATATGTAGGAAACACTCTGAGGGCATGAGGCCCTTAGAGGTTAGCTCGACCATTCTATACCCTAAAAAAATTCATCAACCATGCCTAACTCACCTTTTACATCACATTTCCCTTAGTTCCTCTTTTCTTAAAAAATTGGAAATTAAGCCACATACATAGCAAGTTGCTTACCACAACATACATTTATTACATCTATCATCCCTCTATAATCACTATCCATAGATTATACAAAATTTCACATATGACCCATAGTATTATTCATTGCAAAAAATATTGAATAATAACTAAACCTACTTTCAACTCAACCATGCCTAACTAAAACACTGACTCGATCCATGCCTAACCAAACCTGACTCAATCCATGCCCATAACCTAACTCGATCCATGCCTATAACTTGACTTGATCCATGCCTAAACCAACCTAGCTCCATCATGCCTCCCTCACCTAATTTCAAACCACATTAAAGTAACAAATCCATATGTCGTCTAATACAAGCCATACACGAATGTCTCATACACACATCAATAAATCATGAAATACCATGAATCTCATAATAAAAATCAATAAATGTGTATCTCAATAAACATGTTTATCATCTCAAAAATATTGGCATGCAAGCTTATATATATATATATAATACAAAATGTCATCGGCACATAGGCCAGTCTCATATATATAAAAAGAATGAATGAATCAATATAAAATGTCTTTACCATGCATGCCATTATATGCTCAAAACATACAAAAATCACTCATACATCCTCACTGTCTTCGGCACACAAGCCAGTATGTGATCAAAAATACAACTACCTTTGGCATGCAAGCTGGCATATATATCCAACAATCACTAGTATTCATAAAAAATCAGATGACCGCATCTCAGGCATCTCACTAGATGTACGCCATCTCTATGTCACCTGTACACTTGGTCTCCTATATCCCTATTGGCACATCACCTAGATCTATTCATCATGTGTTGGTGGCCTCTCTTTGATTGGGCCTCAGAGCTCGCTGACCTCCTGTGCTCTCCACAATATGTGTACAGGATCTCGTCCTCTCACTAGATGCCTGTTGTGCTTTGTACTCTCTGTAGGATAGGAAGTCAATTCTAGCTGCCATGAACTGATCCTGATAATATCTCACCTCAGCTAGGGCATCCTGTAACCTGGATATAGGCAAAGTCTATGGTGGTACCATAGGATTTTACCCCTGTACCTGCCCTACAGCAACCTTCCCTACACCAGCCTATGAATTGGGACAAGCTCCCTATGCCTGTGGTGGTGCTCCCTGCCCCTGTGCATGTATCTGAGCCTGTAACGCCCCAATCTATGTTTGGGTTATAGCCAACTGGCCCTGTAAACTTGCCACCTGAGCCAGTAAGGCTGCCACTTGACCATCTCTATCTCCATCTCCTCCATATTCTCCATCCTCTCCCTCCGCCATCTGGGCCTGTAGGCTGGCCACCTATACTCGTAGTGCTACTACCTGTACCTCTGACCCCTCTAGCTATGTCTACAATATACCTATCTGGGTAATCAACATCACTACCTACCCCTGTAGGGTGTCTCTCTACACTGTAATGATAGCTAAGTTATCCTGCCCAAGTCTAGGTGGTATGGCTCGTAATTGCACCACCCACCACTTCCTGTACCTGTCTGTACATCCAATCTAGGTGGTCTAAGAATCTGGCCACTATACCAGTGGTCTACCCGATCCCTCTCCAACCTCTTCCATCACTGAATAACTACTCGCAACCTTTGACCAATCAACTCTCTCACCCTGATCCCATAGATCCACTACACACGAACCAAACCCTCATCAAATCAGACTACCAGCTCACTGTCCCGTTTCTTCTAGACACTTTTCTCTCTTTTTTGTCATTTCTTCACTTCACAAATAACAAATTAATAATAAAAATGTGGATTTTTTGTTTTTGTAACCCACCTGACCTAACCGACATTGGTTATCATTGACCGGTATTGGTCGTGTGCCATAGCTAAAAATTCCTGCACCTAACCTATGTTGTGTTTCCTGACCATATCCTATACCTTGGATACCGGATTCACTTCAACCTTGTTTGGATAAACCTATCAACCTTAGACAAAATAGAATTTTCCCTCTCTTCAACCCGGTAGCATGCTGTAGTTTATACGTATGCATGCATTTGACTGTTGCTACCTTTGACCCTGACCCATTCTCTAGATTACCCAAGTAGACATTTCACCCTTTTCCCCTGTACCCACTTGCCTTTTCCTCATATTTACCTTTTCTCAAACCACTTACCACTTCAGCCTGCTACCTCGTCAGTTCCTGGTTTGAGGGGGATCACCTTCACCCACACATGGGGAAACCACATCTTATTTTTGTTAGTGTTGCTTACCAATACAAGCTACGCAACAAAAAGGGGCACAATGTAGACAGTAAAATTAGGTCACACTCCCCTTTCATCCCTACACATATTAGCACCCTTTATTACATTTACCTAGCCATGACCCCCCTTCACCCCACTAATATTAATTTAATTAAATTAATGCATTATCCTCACTATATTTATTATTTAAATAATATCCACACATATAGTTCACTTATACACCTCATTAAACCAACTCAATCTAAGACCTATTCTTAGTAAGTTGCCATAACTAATTAAGACTTACCCAAACCCTAAAAATCAAAGCCTACATTCCCTCTAGCGACATTCCCACATGCTTGTAGGAGGCTCTCAGTCTAATCCATGGGTAATGACACGAGATCCAAGGAAATCGAGAGGATCTCCTTAGTTTAGTAAACCTAGGAAATCCTACCTTGACCGACATCGGTTACCCCTAACCGTCACCGGTTAAGACAAACCACCGTCGGTTACCCCTTTTAACCCCTAAACTACCTTATTCTCAAGGTTTGCAAACATTAGGAGAAATTTGACAAGAAAGAACACATCTCAGAGAGATAACACATCTTCAAAGAGAAAATTCCAGTGCAAACTCGCATGCAAGGAAGGAGATTGAGCATCTTCTTCTGTACAACCATCCCAACCATGATCTGATCTATCCAAGCAAAGAGGAGTATACATGCAACCCATGCAAAATATTTTCTTTAGTTAGTGATCACTTGTAACCTTCAAACCCATCATCAGAACCTCAATCCCTCACACACAGGCATTCAAGAAAGGAATCCAAGTAATTATAACATCATACTTTCCTGGTTTATTTCATTTCATCATCATTTTATCATCCATTGTTTATCTTTCCCTTTATTGACCTTCTTTGAAATTTTTAGCTCCACATACCCATTAAAACATCACAAAATCATACTCCAGTAACCCAATATTGCACCTTGACTCGCCAAATTCCTTTGTGCAATCACAAAGGAGACCATATGTTATTCTGTGACATTTTCAGATCTCACAGTAACCGGCACCAGTTACACCTAACCGCCGTCGGTCACCCCTGACCGACACCAGTCTCTGTATTTTCCCACACAACCTAGAATAGAGACATACCCACCAAATTTCTTCTCACCCCCATTCACCTGTGATCTACCCGAGACCTCTATGAAACCTGCAGAGACCCAAAACCAATCATTTGACCTTTAGATTCTATTCTAGCTTAGCCTGTTAGATTAGATCTATTTCTTACTGTGTTTTTAAGTGAGATACCTAAATAATTTTAAATAAAAATAGGATTTACTTTGTTTAAAGCATTAAATTGTTTAAAACAGTGGACTGACATCCATCTAGGAAGTATCATACTTCCCAGATTTAGCATACGCTAGGAAGTTCACTACCCATATTGTTTAATTCCTTATGGTGGTCTTGTTTTCATTATAGGTAGTTCCTCAAAGCCAAAAGGAAGCTCTCACGATCAGCTGTGGATCTAGAAGTCATACGCGCGTAACAACCCATCAACACACATTTGAACAGGTATTCCTCCTACACCCATTACCCTATCTATTTCATCAACACTTCAAAGAAATGATCTAAGAATCAGATGAAACACAATAGACCCTTAATAACATGAATTTTAAGATGGATGAAAAGGAAAGGTTCTATTAGATTCAATCCTTAATAATATGAATTTCAAGGTGGATGAAAATAAGAATTTTTGAAAGCAAAATTCCTATTATGGAAATCTCAGCAAAATAAATTCTAAGATGGGAGAATAATTTCACAATTTCAGTGATGTGCTTGAACCTCTGAAAAATTGAATGTACAAAGGGGATGATACTTTTACAAGGTTAGTGTTATCAACCCTTAACAAAATGGGTGTTAAAATATTAGGATATAAATATGGTGAGAGTTCTCAAATCTTAAAAAGATGTATGCTAATAGAGGAGACCTAGAAAGATGATAAAATTTCCCAAATCATAGCACAATGACTCATAAGAAAGGAGACTTAATAATGAAAGGATGATTCTTAAATAATGAGAAATTGAATATCAAAAAAGAGAGGTAAAAAATGATGATATAAATATTGAAACTCCATAAAGTGAATGTGAGGGACAAAGGGAAAGTGAAGGATCTCAAATGAGAGAAAAACCATATCTCTAAAAGAGAGGATTAAAGAGATAGAGAAGGTGTTGAAAATTTTAAAAAGTGTTGTGACGATGTAGGATGTATGAAATTGTTAAAGCTAAATAATGAGATGTCAAAATCAAGAGTGAGAAAGATGTAGGATCAAATTGATAAAAAAAGGTTCTTTCCATGATACAAAAGGTATCAAGATGTCAATATTTAGATGGTAAGGTGATGAAATTTATCAAGTGTGGATGTGTATGTCCACAACTTGAGACTTATACTAGTTTACAAAGAGGTGAAAATGAGAATGAATGAAAATAAGGAGTGTTTGGTAAATGTGAATTAGATTTGACACTGAACCCAAATAACAGTTATTTTGGAAAGATAACAAATGATAATTTTTGTAAAATAACTCAAGAAATAAAAAGAAAGAAAATAAAAAAGTGAGAACACAAATTTTATTTTTGGACATTTTTGCCTCTACCTTAGATTGGATTTGACAGTGTATGGCTTGTTTTTTGGTTCTCTTAGCTAGGTGTGAGTAGTATATGCAAGAAAACACTATTCTATTGCTACCCTCCAGATTTAATTTAACCGGTTTGAAACCCTGAGCAAAGATCTTGCTTGGAATGAATCACATTGGGTTTTCCATAGAGGATATTTGTGACTCTAATCTCATAGGTTTTACTAGTCAATTAAGTTGAAATGTGCATGTTTAATCAACCATTTGCGATGAGGAGCTTATAGTGGAGAGAAAAAAGAGATTGAATATCTCTTATTTTATTCAATAAACAATAGAAGCACAACACATATTTATAGGGACCTTTACAAACAATACTCCCCAGAATGGATGGAGTTATTACTAACAACAAGAGAGAATAATGGAATAGATAATAAATAATAGTCTAAAAATGAAATACTATCTATATTATGTTAATATTGCTAACACTCCCCCCTTATTACATTATTTTTGCAAATGTGACCCCTAAAAAGTTCAAATTTCACTTTTCCAAGAGATTTTGTGAGAATTTTCGCAACTTGTGCTTCTGTAGGATAGTACTGGAGCTTAATGTGATGGTCCAAGAATTTTTCTTGAAGGAAATGACAATCAATCTCAATATTCTTTGTGTGATCATGAAAAAATGGATTCTGCACAAGATTCAACACACTCAAATTGCCACAATAGAGAATAGGTTACTATTTTTGAAGAATTCCTAGGTTATCGAAAATGTGATGTAACCATATTGCTTCACACACATCTCCTCATACGGAACGATATTATACCTTTGTGGATGAGATAGAAACAATATTGTTCGTCTTTCTTATCCACGAGAGAGGTCCAGATCCAAGATTAAAAATGTATCATGTGTTTGACTTCTTATCATCAATAAATCCGGCTTGGCCCGAGTCAATGTATCTGTATGAGAAGAATTGATCATTCTTCTTATATTCCAGACCATAATAAGTTGTTCCTTAGACATGTCTCAATACATTTTTATCTGCAATCCAGTGACATTTCTTTAGCTCCTACATGAACCTGGAAAGATAGCTGACAGCATAACATAGATCTTTTCTGGTATATGTCAAATAGATGATCCCTCTAAGAAATTTCTTGTAGAGAGGAGAATCTACTTGAGGTGAGTCCTGGAATCTTGAAAGTTTCAATCCTTTCTCCATGCGAGTGGATATAGGTTTACAGTCTAACATTCTATATTTTTCTAAGAGTGTCTTGGTGTACTTTATCTAGGAGACGAAAATGTGATGCTCATTTTGCCATATCTCCAAACCAAGATAGTAATGTAGTAGCCCAAAATATTTCATGTTGAAGGTTCTTTTGAGATTATTCTTAAAAATATCAACTTGATCTTCTAAACTTCCCATGATCACAAGATCATCTACATACACATCAAGAATGAAAAATAATTTTCCTACCTTCTTTATATACAAATTGGGATCTAAGTGGCTATAAGTGAACCCATGCTGCAAAAGGTGGTTGTTTATCTTGATATACCATGCCCTTGGAGATTTTTTTAGTCCATACAATGATTTGATGAGATGACATACCTTCTTTGGATGTTCTTCATCAACAAATCCTTCAGGTTGGGTCATGTACACTTCTTCTTTCAGATCACCATTTAGGAAATTTCTCTTTATGTTCATATTTTGAAGTCTCCATCCCTTTTGTGATGCTAGTGCGTAAACAACTCTAATGGTATTGATCTTCACAGTGGGTGCAAACGTTTCTTCATATTCGATGCCCTCTTTTTCAGCATATCCTTTTGCTACAATTCATGCTTTGTTTTTGTCGATGGATCCATATGGATTATATTTTTTCTTAAAAACCCATTTGCAGCCTATGGGTTTCTTTCCTGTAGGCAGATCAACAAGCTGACATGTCTGATTTTTCTTGAGTGAGTAAATTTTTATATTCATGGATTCATTATACTGAGGTTGACTGAGTGCTTCATGAATATTATCAGGCTCATAGCTATCAATCAGTTAACTCATGAGTAAAAAGTTTACCTCATTTCTTGTTTGACTCCTTGTTTTGATTCCTGATGATGTATCTAGGAGTTGTTGCAAATGTGAGTCCCTGATGGTGCTTTGTAACAATTTCAAACAAGAACTTGGATTTTCTTGAGAAGAAACGTGTCATTTCCATGTGGATTGATGTGGATTCACATTGTCTAATTCTCCAAGGTAAACAAATAGCTCTCTTGGTAGCACATCTCTTCTCTGAGTAGTCTCCTCTACTTGATCATGTGATTCGGAGACTAGTCGTCGAGAGGTGGTTAGTAATGGTTCTATAGTTTTCACTACTGAGTAAAAGGATGACTTGTCACAAACCATGTTGAAAAGGAAATATAGAACCCAGATCTTTCAGGAGGTTCTGGATTTTTTTATTTTGTGTGTGAGTTGATGTTGCGGCTATTAGTAGTCTCGTTGATGCTGTGGATTTCTGCAATCTCGTTGATGTTGCAGATTTTAGAAGTATCGATCATGTTATTCATGCTCATCATTTAGTGTGGCTTTGAGATACTCCTCCATATAACAATGGCTCTTTATTTATTTTTAATATAGCCAATAAATCATATTTTCCAATGCAAATGACCTTTGGTTGGTATTTCTTTGGGTTGTTGTAGGCCTCGGGAAACACGCAATAGTTGAAACTTGTCTTCACACTTGCAATGTTCCAGGATTCTCCATTCCTCCTTAAAGTCTTGATGTCCTTGCTATTCTAGACCACTACGTAGAGATTTGGTATGTCTGAGAAATTCATAAAATAAAAAACAATAAATAGTAATGGTGTACCCACGTCCAAGGGGTAGGTAACATTCAATCCTTCAAACACATTTCACATATAGCCAAAAACAAATGTATCTTCATTGACTTGGTTTCTTGGCACGTCTACCAGCAAGGAAATAGAGATAATGGGAAATAACAACACCTTCAAATATTTTTGTTAACGTAGCATCAATTCTCTTCCATGATTCTTCTCCACGCAGTATGCAACACATTTGAGTCAAAGAAGGGAATGGAAATACATGCACGCCACTAGATTTTGGTTGTTGATTTCCATAGCTCCACATCCAGTTTTGTTGTTGAACCACAAAGCTAAACAAGACAAAAACATAAGATTCAAA
Organism: Taxus chinensis; assembly: GCA_019776745.2. Lineage (NCBI taxonomy): Eukaryota > Viridiplantae > Streptophyta > Pinopsida > Cupressales > Taxaceae > Taxus > Taxus chinensis. The sequence continues at coordinate 66,819,085 of CM034153.1, read as the reverse complement.
AAACTCATGCAACAGTCTAAAAATCTCCATGTAAACTTTCACTCATCTTCCGTAAAGCAACACTCCACGTACATCTAGTTTGTCCCTTGTTATTTTTCCATGTAGGCTGAACATCTACAAAACACCACGTAGTAGTTTACAAGTCTTCTATCCCATGTGCTGATCTCCATGCACAACTGAAAGAACAAAACGTTCACGTGGCTTTTGAAAAGAACAACTCTCCACGTATTCTTCAATTTCTAAGTAGAAACAATGCAGGCCACATCTTGGGCTGGAAAGAAATGTAAGGTTCCTAATTTCTTCCTCTTCCACGCAAGAGATGGTTGAATGTTATTCATGTAGCAATAAGTGGACTCCACGTAAAAAAATCCAAAAGAAGTTCTCCTTCAAACACTCAAGTCACATTTTACTCCACTCTAATACCAGATTATGAGGAGCTTATAGTGTAGAGAAAAAAGAGATTGGATATCTATTATTTTATTCAATAAACAATAGAAGCACAACACATATTTATAGGGACCTGTATGAATAATACTCCCCGAAATGGATGGAGTTGTTACTAACAACAAGAGAGAATAATGGAATAGATAATAACAACTAGTCTAATAATGAAATACTATGTACACTATGCTAATATTGCTAACATTTCCTTCAATGTGCCGTCTACTTTGGAGTTTTGATGGTAATCCTTACAATGTATTTTATGGCATATGCCAAGATACTTCCCATAGTTATGGCATTTGGGAAATATCCTTATTCACTGCACCTGCAAATACAATGTGTATAAGTGTTCATTTATCTTATTTAAAGAGGTTCCCTAAACATAAACTATTAGTAGTATTCTTTTCTCACGATCAAAGGAAATACACAGTTAGTAGTTTTGAGTTTTTTATTAGCCTTCTTGAGAGAAGGTCCTGAAAAAAAATATTAGAATGCTCTTCTCAAGACAGGACAAGATGAAAGAAGCAAGAAAACTTTTTTTATTTCAAAGATCTCTTAGAAAGCACAAGGAAATACGGCCATATGCGTTAACAAAATTTTATTAATAAAAGAAAAAATTTAATTCCTGAAAACACATAAGAAACAATCATGTTTCTGATTTCCAAGATCACTTTGAAAGTGAGAAGAAAGATAATATGCATGATTTTTTTATATTTAAACAAAGAAAATAAAAAAGTAGAAAATACTACACTTTTTACTATAGAAAAAGATGTGTTAGGAGAAATGACACCATAAAGTGTATATAAGTTCAATTCAGAAAGTTATTTTTCCATTGCACAGATATTCTTGGGACCTTTTCATTAAAAAAATGTAGCTTTTTTGAATTCTAGAGAAAACGTTATGGCTTCCAGAAGATGGGTTATGCTAGCGCTCTGAGTGAAATATTTAAACATGAGAAAAATGGTCCGAAAGCTAGTTTTTTAGCTGTTGTACTTCACCTAAGAAGCTAAAATTTTGATTAAAATATTTAATGAAGAAAAGAAACACAAATAAAAATTTAAATCATGAAATTATAAAATAAAATGTGAAAAATAACATGGGATGTCCCACTAGGCAAGCCATTTCGTAAAAAAGAAAATCACAGACAATAGAAGATAAATAAATAAATACTAGATTATACCATGACTATAGACTTCTTGCAAATGTCAAGGTAATACCATAGAAGCTTTAAGCTTGTTTGTTCTTGTTTAAGATTTAATTGTGGCTGCTCTTTGATATTACTCTCCAAATGTGTTTTCAGATCCTATGAGAAGATTTCATAAGGACATGGATGTCAAATTGGCATATGTTGGATGTAATTTTCTCAAAAATCCAAGGATGGATTTACAAAGGAAATTGCTTGCTTTTATAGCTGAGGGTGGATCCATGAAAGCTTAATTTGAAATTAACTAAGCTCCAATTTAATGGTTAAATTTCCTAGGTCAGGAAGTAGGCTTTGCAATTGGTAGTTGCAAATTTGTAGGGCCAATGACCATTTGTAATAGTAGAAATTACATTTAATAATTGAATTTCACATACAACTCTATAGCCCCCTCATTTATAGGAAGCTAGAAGAGGAGTTCAAGTTGAGTTGACTAAGGAGAGGAAATGATTAAATAACTAATTTAAATAATATTTAATTGTGAGGGAGTAATTAGCCATTTATTTAATTAAATGTTTGATTATATCAGCTATGAGGGTGTAAGAATTAATTTAATTAATTCTTAAAGGGTGAATTTCTATGGTAGAATTAATTAAATTAATTCTAAAGGGGCGAACGAATGTAATATAAAATTCATTTAATTAATTTTGATTGGATAGAAGCGGGATATAAATATGTATGCATTCTTAGGGTGTCTACAACACACACACACACACACACACACACACACACACACACACACACACACACACACACACACACGCGCATGCACATGCACAAACCATTGAATTCCACATTTTTTTATTTACAATCGATGTGTAAATCAAGCATATACCTCAAAATAAATAATGTCTTCCCATGTGAGATATATATTATAATAGGTGTTTTGTCATGTGGAAGGATTTATTTCGTGCCCACAATTGAGATAATGTTCTTACATTAGGTGTACATGGTGGTTTCCATTGTGAAAAACTATAGAAACAAGTAATAATAACAAAAACAAAATTTCTTGTATAGTATTCAACAAGCACAAAGGAAAACAATTATACAATTAATCATAAAAGTTCACACGTAATATTATGTATAAAAATCATATGAAAGGAAATGATCCATAAATATGGGATATACAAGTGTCATAAGACAATTTTAATGAATGTAATAGGCCATATATCATAAAAAATTATAAACGTAGTAAAATAAAAAACACAAGAACTGTCACATGCATTGTATGCACAAAAAATAAATAAGGGATCCTAATGTGTCATAGTACTTAGTTAAGTTTTAATGAAGAATACATATATTAATGCATATAAGAAATAAATTAAATAATAAAAACATAAATTAGTGGCCAAGAAATTAATAGATAAATATGAGAAAATACATTACTCAAATGTTTTATCCATGTCATTTTATTTTAAAAATTGATTTGTAATACTTGTAACAAGATCTAAGGGCCTTTAAAATAATAAATATATTAAATGATATCTCATAATAAACATAAAAATATTAAACTAAAACCACCCAAATAGTCTATTAAACTAATACTTTGCTCAAATTAAACTAAAATTTGAGCAAAAGGGTGGAAAGAAGGAGAACAAAGAAAAGTATGATAGACTATTCCAAACATCCTAACCAGGGAAGAGGATGCAATTATGCAACATACGAGGCATAATCATAATCCTTACCAAATGTAGATTCAGAGCAAAAAATCTTTTTTTTATGTTCAAGTAACTTAGTTTATATTACTTTCTTCTTGTTATCCATAACCTTTTATTTTGAATCCACATCACTTTGAGTATTTGGGATAATAGTTTCAAAATCCTTGAATGAGAAAGAACCATCTCGATTAGGTATATCATTCAAGGAATTATATCCTAATCAAACGTGATCAACTGCATAGATTAGATATACATAACATATACATAATATAAGAAGTTAATAATAATTAGGAAGGAAAGCAACTTTAATGAAACAAAAATACCTAAATAGTGTAGAAGATGCCCAAAAAATAAAGAGATCAAAAAATAAGGTTCCAATCGAGACCACATCATGTCATGACCTAATCTATATATGTTGTACATCAATCTCAACATATTGTTATTGATAAGATATGCACACTTCATTTATTAAAGAAATATAACTTTTGACCTCATCTAGTACAATATGATATCCTTTGAGTTGTAGGTGCCTTGGGTTCAAGAGAACCTCTAGAGTGGGATGGTTCCCCGAATGGATCTCCTAACACAATTTTTTGGTAGGGTTGAGCGATAGAAAAAAATTTGAACATAGAAAAAAGTGAGTAAAAATGGTGATACACCAATGTTTTAGGACTTATACATGCAAAACACACACTTAATGATTGTCAAAAAGATTGATAAATTTTACTACAACTACTATTAGGTAGATCTTGCTCTCACAAAGGAATTTACATGTAATTACGTGATTTGGAAAACTTAAAAAATAAATAAATAGAGGTGATCGACATTCATGAACATGCAAAGGATATTAATCATTTAGTAACACAAGTTGAAAACTTGTTGTAACACATTCTAGAATACTTTGATTGGATGAGAAACAATTTTTTATTTGTCAAAAAGGCGCACAAGTACAATGTTCTGAATATAAATCTAGAGAATGACAATAAGCCCCCACTTTTTGGTTGTGAAATCAAGGTACATAGAGAAAAGTTGCACATCTTTTAGCTCCAAAAATTACATTCAACACTTTATTTTTAGACTCTCACTCAACTACTAAAAATATATAGTTGGAAACAAATCCAATGCATGGCAAAAATAAACCATCTCTATATGGTTTAACATCCTTTTAAAAAATATAATAATAAATCATGTATGCTTGTTTGCAAAATCTTAACAAATTGTCACATGGTCTATTTTTGTCTTTATTGAACCTGGTCAAACTTCTTTTTAGTCTCCCCTTTGCAAGAATTATGGTAATTTACAAAAGATCTTGCGAAACATCAAGGTATAAAAAGGTATCTTTTGTCACATCCACAAAGCTATTTATGTATTTTTGGCTTCATGAAGATGTGAATAATTGGTTACATGGCATGCAAGTCATAATAGTTTGTTTCTAATAGTTTGGACACATGCATGGGTATAATTGGTATTTGGTTCTTTTTTACTTTGCATATTTTTAGCTCATGGGCAAGTGCATGAAAAATGTGAGCATTGTAATTAAATTTTCCCTAAGATACCCGAACATAATCATTACCCCCATATATAAAATCTGGCATATTTAGCATTTACCCTCTTCTACCTACTTGGCTAAATAAATCATTAAAACTCTAACTTTGACCACATTTTTAAGCATGATCAAATTGACCATGGGTAAAACTATGGCCAAAGTTAGTTTACCTATCCAAACCCTATAGGCATCCATTTGTTTTCAAATATTCTGAATGTGTAGGGAGACGATCTTAGATAAAATTTTGTGGCAATTTTTTAATGTTTGGAGATATTTACATTATGTTTTCTCTGCTTCTATGAATGGGTTTTGTTTATTTTTCTCTATATCTCATCTCTCCACTTAGAAATTTGACTATGATCCCCCTTTTTACTTCTATTTCTCACCATGGTCATATACTTAAGCTCTTCAAACTTGCTCCATATGTATGGCTTGTGTTGCTTCATTTAGACACTATTTGAGATATGAGTTGTTGTTTCATGCAAGGGTTTCAAACCCATATATAATTTTTTGTTTGGAATTAATCTATGCAATTCTTCATTTATTTAGTGGCCATTATCATTCTTTGGAGAGCTTATTTGGGATATATTTTATTACTATTGGGTCTATACCCTTTTTGGCTGCCATGTTTTTTAGTTCCATGCTCATTATGTTTCTTCTCTCAAGATGTATTTTTGACATACACAAGTTGGATGTTTTGCATTTAGATTATCATTACTTGTATTAATTCATCCATCTTTAATTAGTTGGCAGAGTATATTACTTAGCCTGTGGTAAAATCAAACTACATAATGGAGGTAGGGTTTTGTTCTTTATTCCTCATTTTATTTATCATCTATATCTATGAGTTCCCGCATTTACGATTATTTTAAAATGGGTTTCCATGTATATTCAACTTTACCCAAGTTGATTTATAACCTGTTTGTTTCATTATTCACATTAGTCTGGTCATGGGAATTTTTTGAATACTCACTTTGAAATTTGTCCATGTTTGGTTTGTATTAAAATCAACCCCTATATTTCAGGCTTGAATTTAAATCTAAGCTCCTCATGTGAACTGTATAACATGAGAGAGTTGGGATATTCATTATTATTGTTACCTTTTCAACCCTAGAGTTAATCATTTTGAGTGCTAAGACATATTATAATCATTATCAGACTCATCGACTTTCATTCTATTATCTCAGTTTCAATTTGTTGTGTATTTCTGTCATGGAACACCTTGATCTATACATAGCTATGTATGAGTTGAAGTAATGACGTTAGCAGCTTGTTAATTCAATGTGTAGCTTGACCTTGTCCTTGAATTTTCAAATGTGAACTCGGTTTAGATTGAAATACTTCAGGTTGTACTTGTTATTAAACTTATTGAATATTACTTTGTTTTGTTGTTTTTATTAACAACCTAGCAAATATTTCTCTCTAAAATCTCAACTTGGTTTCATTTTTTTGCAGTTTGAGATGTGTTTTATGTGTGAAGATCTTGATTATTGCTTTACCCATATTTTTTTTATATTGCTCATGTTTTGTGTTTTTTTCGAACTCAGCTTTTGTAGACTTATCTCATCATGGGATTTGTTTTGATACCTTTATTCTCTTAGTTTATCATCAAAACTTAACGTATGTATTAATTTAAGAGATAATACATTTTTCCATTTAACTTGTTTCTTGTTGTAGGTGTATGAATTTTAACTTAGAAACCAAGGGGTCAAGTTGCAAATTATTATGGAACTCTAAATACACTCAGCTTGGAACTTTTCGACATTATGACCTGGTTTTATTTTTATGGATTGATATGTTATTGTATGTTTTCTATTATTAGTAAATGGTTTTGAATGGGACCATACACAAAGATCAAAATTGATCAAAATTTAAATGATACATGATGTCCACATGCTAGAAAAAGGCTAATCAACTAGATAGAACAAATGAGCACAAAGGCAGAGGACAATCTACCAGCAAGAAGCCCAAATAAAATAGTGAATTTGGTGATGTGACAATTGCAACATAAGAAACAGACCAGTTAAAAAATTTCTACCAAAAAGAATCATAATAACAACATAATAACAAAAAAACTAGTTCAGGGTAAGTCTAGAAACAAGTAAAGAAAGTGAAAGCCTAAACTACATTAATAAGAAAATGAAAGGAAGAGAGGATGACGAGAATTTTCTACAATAACTCCTAGTCACGGAGGGATGAATGGTATGTGGTATTTTTTTCTTGGCTCTTTTCCATCCTTCATCTCTCTCATGTGAACTTATAATGTCCACCTCTCATAGAGCCTTATTAAAAAAAGAGATTACATTGCCTTAGCATTCTGCATAAGGTGACTTTCTTTCATGATTTCACTAATCAAATTGAAAATATGTTCCAACTTTTCATGACATTCTATTAATTTCATTATGCGTCCAATTGATAATACAATCATTATGTAATTATTCCACAAACAATGCTTCTTTTTTATCAGCTAGATCCTCATTTAATTTAACTTTAACATCATTTGTGACCATATTTTTGTTGTTGATATCTCTAGAAAATCCACTAACTATCCTTGAGTGATATATTTTTTATTCTACCCCATGCAGCTTACAGTCAAAGATTTTCCTTACAGAATATCCACCTTGAAGTTCAATTTAATCAAATTTGAAGAATTGGAATTTGTTTTGGGTGGGATAACCTCCACGTTTGACTCCATCATACAACTGTTAGCACCCGATTGGTCTTGATTGGTGATTTTCCCCACAGCCACATTTTCCATTGTATTTTCCAACCTAACATTCATTGAACCATCCAACACTAGTTCAAGGATCAAATCCTTATTTATAGTGGCCACGTAGTCTGGTTGTGAAGCCACACCATGGGGATCTAACCACTTGTGCACATTTATCAAGCTAGTCACCACAAAATATTCCCTCTCCTTTTCTTTTATGTTATTTTATTTTATTTCTCAACCATGGATCAGTTTCCTACATTGAGTTTCTTATGAAATGGATGTTTGAACTCAACTCGTTCCTCAGCTTGGGATCTGTATGAGTTTGTATTTATATTTTCATGGCTCAACCATTTAGACCGACTTCCTACAATGTCAAGAGCCTATCCCTAATTCACATCTATACTTGATTATATTTTCATGTTTTCTAATTTTGTTAAAACACCAATTCATAACTCAACTTTGGCAATTGATCTAAGGTGAAACCTCCCCTAACTCTAGTTTCCTCTTATAGATGGAAATTCATAATTGAAGAAACATGATAGATTCATTACATTTTCTTATAGCTATTTTTATTCTTACAATCTCATGCATACTGATAAATATCTTAAATAAAATCATATTCCATGAAGACAGTTGTTTTGCAAAATGCATAAGTCCATGATAGGCGAGTGATAATTCTACACTATGCCTATAAGATTACAATTTTGAACCTGTAAAAAATCTCTAACATATATGATTTCTTTGATTTGAAATATATATGTCTGACATAGTGAGCTATTTTGTCTTTTCCAAGGTTGATGCACGATCTTGATGAAGACAACACGTTGGAATGCTTGCATATATGATGCATTGTATCCTAGAACAACACTTAAAGATATTGATTTACTTGCATGTCATCCATTAATCAGTCCAAACTAAGTAACCATGAAATGTTTTGTACCCCTCTCCAATGATTAACCAAAATGGTCAATATATTTGGCAAATTCACTGAATTGGTTGTTCACTAATAATCTAGAACCCATGTAAATGACCCTTTCCAGCTATGAAAGAAATCTAAAAAATTTATAACAAGCTTGACCATGTCTGTCCAAGGATGAAAAACACTTATAAAGACTTAAAATCCTCCACGGAAAAAATTAAAAATAGTAACAGAGTCTTGTGCACAACTACGCTTGGAGGAAAGTAAAACTCCTACAAGGCTTGCCAAATAAAATGACAACCATTTATTGAAACAAAAAATGCAGAAAAATGTGTATAAAACACCTAGAGGAAAGGATGGGAAGCTAATATACAATGTCAACTTATCTCTATTATAAAACATGCTTCAGATGGATCCTATTGACTAGGATTGGAAGCTAGTTTGCGTCTATTCTTACAAGATGGAAAGAATTATGAATCTTTTAACTAGTGATTATATAAAATCCACTCCATAAGGAATAAAACTTTGTGTGAGCACTAGGTTTTTCTATATCCTCATTATGTAATTCCCCTATATGATGGCTAAAATTTGTAGGGTGGGGTGTACTATTCGTCATGTTAATTTGGACTGGAGAAGTGTATCTTGTGACCCATAAAACAAAACATCAAGAGTGAAAGATTCTTAACAACATTTCAGACCTATAAGTTTCCTTGCATAATAACACAATCACTTTATTTGAGATACAGAGGCATAACCACAGTGAAAACCAAGTTAACATTGTAAATTTAGTAGTAATTGGATAGTCACGGCCAGTTTAGAAGTAAAAACTCTACTTTACTAATAATGCTATATCATATTTTTGTACTCTCAAAATTAAATGAAGAGAACATGATGTAGAATTGTGCTAAATGGTGCTCTCACTAAAAACCATCAAAAAATCAGTAACATTATGGGTTAATTAACCACTACACATAGAGATAAATCTTTAATCGTAATGTCTCCTCATTTTACTATCTACAAATGGATTGATATGGATTAGTAGCAATATTTTAAGCTATTTAAATGATCTATGAGATGAAAGGAAACTATTTCCTGTCATTATGTATTTTTTATGCAGAGGAAGAAGAATATTAAGGATTAGGAGAAACTTAATTCTAGTGAAATTTCTATCTCTATTGATTCTTCCCTTCTTCTTTTCTTGAGTACCTGTGTTATGTGCACTATAACCTTTGTGGTAAAATTCTTAGGTTAGACGATGGCTACAACTTTTTTCTTATCTTTATATTTTATTCCGAGTAGTTGTTATATTGTTTAAGACATTAAAAGTTTCATATCCGTGTATCCCACATATGTCTCTACAAGATATTTATCATTCACTCTTCCTCTGCATTAAACTATTTATTTGTCTATTATCTGCCAATGCGTAAAAATGATATTTTTCCTTTTATTTATATTGCACACATCTAGAAATTTGGGAGAGTAGATAATTATGTAAGCGCTAATCAAGGAAAATTTTAAGGGTCCCTCCAACAAAAAACCTTACAAAATATTTGGTGAATATGTGAAAATTAGCTTTCACACAAATGGTGAATATCAAGAAATCAAAAAATCACTATTAAATGCTACAAGATGGTAGCATTTTTATATCTTATAAATTAATAGCATAGTTTTATGCTACCGACCGACCACATATACTATGCTGTCAGCTAGTAGAATTTTTTATGCTACCGGCCAACACCATAATATATGTTGTCGGCCGGCAACATAAAAATCTGCTACCGACTGACTATATCTAGGTGAATTTAAAGAATATATATTTTGCAGAAATGGAGAATTGACCCCTCAAATTAACTTGTACCCATAAAATTTTGGAGAGCCGGTCCTAACTTGTACCCTAAAAATTTGCCAATTTCAAATTTCAAAGATCAGAATATTTTTGAATTAGCAAATATTTGCCATTAAAATTTTCCCTAGCACCAATCTTGTTTATTATGTCATGGATGCGTAGATGTAAAGGAATGAGTAAGCATATAAGCCACGTATATTTCGAGTATTTCCTCTTACTTGTGATCAGAATAGTGTTGGGAACAAAATATATACATCCTTGAAAAAAAATCATTTATTTTTAGTTATAGGTGAAAATGTCATGGTATTCAATGGTTTTAGGATATTGGAAAGATGATTTCATTCAAAATATTTGAACCTTTAGAATCAAATGTGACTATCTAGGGTAAAGCCAAGGTTCCACATGATATGCTAACATGTTGTCATGCTTCTAAAATTGGAGTTTTAGAAAATATCATGGATTTACACCAAAATCTAATGCATATTTGGAACAATTATCTTCTTAGATGTTATATTTTTAGATGTTAGAAAGAAATGTATGAAAAATGTTTAAACGTGAACTTCGCATGTGAATTGTTTGGCAAAATGTATTGAAGGAATGTGCCCTCAAAAGAAACACAAACTATTTTTTAGAATGCATAAAATAGACTCATGCAATGTGTGGATTGTAAGATATTCTCAAAAAGGGTCTCTTGAAATGGTTTTTGATGGTTTAAGAAAATAAGACCACCTTTTATATGAGCTATGAACAGTATGTGTTCACAGTGGTATCTTTTGGTCTAAAAAAATCCCCCACAGTGTTCGTGAGCTTTATGAATCAAGTATTTAGGAAATTTTTGGATCGCTTCATTCTCATCTTCCTTAATGACATACTGATTTACTCACATATGCATGAGGAGCACCCAGAACACCTTCGCTAGGTTCTTTAGTGTCTTCATGAGCAACACCTTTACGAGAACCTAGAGAAGTGTGTGTTCTTTCAAATGGAGGTGCAGTATTTGGGCCACATAATTTCTGGGGAAGGTATTGCAGTCAATCCTTTCAAGAAGTGAACTATTATGGATTGGCCAGCACCCACTACTATGACCAAGGTTCGCAGCTTCATGGGTTTGGCTAGATATTACAGGAGATATTTTCATGACTTTTCTCATATTACACACACCATCACTTCCCTTCAGTGGAAAGGGAAGAAGTTTTAATGGTCAGATAGTTGTGATCATGTCTTCAGGAAATTAAAGGAATGCCTCATGACAACGCCTATTCTTACATTGCTAGTTCCTTACGGCGAGTTCTTCATTTGCATAGATGCTTATTTGGCAAGGCTAAAAGTGTGTTGATGCAGGAGGGCATATTAGTTGCAATTGAGTATTGAAAACTAAAGGATTATGAGCTAAATTATCTAACTCATGATCTTGAGCTTGTAGTAGTTATGCACACCTTAGTGTGGTGGATACACTTCCTTCTTGGCTAAATATTTACTCTCAGGATTGATCACTTGAGTCTTTTCCACCTCTTCACGCAGCCCAATCTCAACACTTGTCAATGGAATTTGATGGATTTGCTTTGTGAGTATGATATGGAGATAGAGCATGTGAAGTGGAAGGAGAATGTTGTTGCAGATTCCTTGACTAGATGGAGACATGTGGCTATGGCTACTTCAATGGGTACAAATTCGTGGAGTAGGATTTTGTAGTAAATTCCTCATGACAGCTTCTACCTTGTAGCTAGAGAAGAGATTGAGTCTCAGAGACCACTTGAGGGGAGATATGGTGGATTTTCATTAGAGGTAGAGGTAGTTTATTTTTCCATTATGCATGGTAGAAATCTTAGTTCTAAACATAGAAACTTGTGATGTCTTCCTAAATTCTTCCCTATGAAATTTCTACCTTGATTATGTTATGATCCATTAATTGAACCACTATAATGGAAAAATGGGAAATATCTTTTGTTGTGCCCTTAATATATGCTAAACCCACTTTGGACATAAATGCTTATGCATCCTTGTCTCATTACATGTCACATTCATATAAACCATTTAATTTAAGGTTTGTGTATGATGTGTGTCACTATACTCAAGTTTTCCTTTAGTATTCCTCATACGTAAATACCATGCATATATCTTTAATGCTAGTTAAAATGCTACACATACTTAAGAGTCCCTTAAACTTGGAATATACTTGGAACTCAAGGATCTCCCATTAGGTTATGGATTGAAAGCATGTTATTCCATATCTGTAAGCTCATTAAATGGATTCTTGATTTTTTATCCTATATGAAAGCGGGAAATTTCCTTTCTACCTTATAGCAGAATTCTTTGTAGATTGTTTACCTTGTTTTGCAGATAGGGTTTAGATATGTCTTGTACATATTAAGATGTTTTTTTCCGGGTGAATAAGTTATTCACAGATCAATCAGAGAAATAATGTTTCTTAAGATGATATTGGGAAGGTAAAGAGTAACTAGAACCACTCCCTTAACTTAAGCTTATCCCTTTTTCTATTTATACGAAAAAATAAATAATTTTGTGTGGGAGCTTTACCTTTGGGAAAATATTTTTTCATCTCAAATATGAGCCTCGTGAGGATCACATGTGTGGTAGACATGTATTCAATTTGTAATTAGGATTCAGAAACTTACCATGCTAGATAATAGAGATGCATAAAGGGTAAATCATAGCAGTAAAGGCATAAATATTGACACAACGACATATGGATTGAGTGTGTAACTTCTTGTTTATTAGAGGAGGGGTATTTAAGAAAACAAGATGTTATAAATAGGTAAACCATCAAAACTACAAACACTATCAAACATATCCTTTATTTTAGTTTTGATTAGTGATTTTATTCTTGTACAATGTTGACACACTTAAGAAAAATTAATCAGAGTGTTTAAGGTCTTGAATCCCTAAGTGAAAATAAAGAGTTACAAAATTAGTAATTGTTCTATAAATTATGATAATATAAGATATATGTAAGGGATTAAATATAATTTAAGCCATGAATAAATTGAGAGGGAAGTATGAAATGATTTTTACAAAAATCATATGCACTTTGAATGTTGACCAATCAACTAGAATTCCTACTAAAATATTAAAACTAATGAAATTTAACGAGGGAATCAGTATTATCCAAAACATTTTATTAAAATGGGAAACATATAACCTTAAGGTATGAGCACATATTCATAAGCATAGTTTGTTTAAAACCATAATGTAAAGTGAAATATTGAAGATGTAGCTTCAGGAACAAGAATATTTTCCCATATATTAAATGTTCTTCAATATATAAGGTTAAAAGATGAAATTGATTTATAACAAAGATGTAACCATGAAGTTTATATGATATTGCTAGCCTTAGGATTCCTGTGTGTGGTTAACTCATTTTAACATTTACATCCCTCGTGAGAAAATTTGTTAATTTTGAATTCTATTGTTTTTATTGGTGTCTATGTGGGTCTTTGTTAAGGTTAGTGTCCATTTTTATGTTAATTGACTCTATTTGGGATCTTTTGGTGTAATCTAATAAGAAAAAAAAGAAAAAAATTATTATTTTGATGATTTTACTATGGTTTTGGGTGTGAAATTCATCAGGGGCATTACACATACCATTTCAATACCAAATATCCTTCATCGAAAAACTCTTTCCTTAGCCTTAATGTTATATTTCCTTTTAATATGAGCTTGGTTCAGCTCTATAGACTTCATCTCTTTATTTCTTAACTTTTCAAGTTCCATGAGATGTGAATACCTCACCTCTATTGGCTAATTCTCCATTAATTCAAATTGATGCATCAATTCTAAGGCCATAAGATCAAGGGAAATAGGTATCTTGGATTCAAGACCATAAAAAAAACTTGAAGGGTGAATTGGAAATTGATCTTTTATGAATTATTATATGATCCTACAAGGTTGCATTCAACTTTGTAGGCCAAGTTAGATGATTTTCATCTGTATTTCTTCTAATTATCATCAAAATATTCTTTTTAGTTGATTCAGCAAGGCCATTTCCTTGTGGATAATAATTAGAATAAGTACTAAGATAAATACCATTTTGTACAACCCATGTAGAAATATTTCTACCAACACAAGATTTTGCATTATCTAAAATGAATGTAGAATTACACCAAACCTAGTTATAACACCTTAGTAGAATTCCAAGATTCTTATTTCATTATCTTATTTCAAACTAACCAATTTAGTCCACTTTATAAAATAATTGGTTGCAGTGAGTATCCATCTATGCCCCAATCTTGAAGGTGGGTTTAGAAGACCTATAAATTCAAAACCCTTGTTGGTCCCCTATGATTGGCTGCAATGGTAAGGTAGTAAGCCTTTATTTTCTTATTAAAATGCACACTTTCAAAACCTTCTTATCCAAACATGGTTTTCATTGAATATTGTAGGGCAATAATATCCTCCTTTCATGATCTTGAGGGTTGTATTTGTTTCTGAATAATTCCCTCCTACTTTACCATCGTGAAACTGTTCAAGTAATATTTCCACTTTGTTTAGTTTAACACACATTATACATACACCATTAATTTATTTCATGAATAAAACACCATTAACATGAATGAAAGGAATTGATTGTAATCTAAAATATATTATTTTTGAGTTGATCATGTTTGGGGGGTAGATAAAATGTTTAAGTTATGTTTTCATGTATACAATCCAATCTAAACGCTACTAATTTTCTACATTTTAGGCTCAGTTTTCAGTAGTAAAATAGATTATTTTTTCTCTTGCAAGTCTTGAGACAATTGCTCACCTAATAATTTTCCTCTAGTCAACTTGGTCACTTTAATGTTGATTTCATATTCCATCACTTTTTAATCCAACCTTCTCTCTTTTCACTTATATCTTTGTTAAAAAAAAATCTTTAATACTTAAATGAGAAACCATTTAATGAATTCTATTAGTAGAGAGAAAGTTCTTAAAATTCTTAATTAATATAACAATTGAAAGAAATGTTGATGCATAATCACAACACCCTTGAATGCCTGCAACTCGATGGGTTGAGAATCTTAGTGTGATTGCATAACCTGGAGCTTCTCCCAAAGTGTGGGACTTTGCAAATTGAGATATCTCTCTAGATGAAGGTCAGTTCTTATTCCTCTGTTTAGGTGCACACATTCATATTACATATGATCTATTCTAAAACCTACTCTAACTTTCCAAGGAGACAGGGTTAAGGAGACACAAGAAAAAAAACCTAAACTAACAAGGATGATGCACCAAAGGAATGTTGAACACCTGCTTTGCAATTAAACACAAACCATAAAACTATAACACAGCCACCATGCACAGATAACCAAAATTGCAATGAGAGATCAGGAAGATACAATGAATAGAAGAGAGGGTTGAAATCATCCATAGACTTATACTATTGCTCCAAATATTTAATACAGTGCATTACAACAAATAAGAGGAAATATTTCACTTTACAATTTGAATGGAAGGTTTGACCTCGAAAAATCCGCTTTTAGAAAGAGAATAAGGGAGAGGGAAAAAAAGAATGTCCAACATTTAGAAAATTTCACCTCCTTACAATATATAGGAAGAATAAGAGAGAAAGGATAGAAGAATTCAAAATACTACTCCAACCACCCAAGAAAATACATTGAATTCACCTAGAAAATTGATGGGTTTCATGACACAGCTTGTGCCTTCATTAATTTTCCTTGTTGAGCAAGAAATGAAGACAAAACATAATTATAATGGTAGGTGAGAAGACTGATAGTCTCAAAAGTGGTAGACTATAATAAAAATTTTCTTTAATGGTGGTAGGTGAGTAGTAGATGTTTAGAGCTTTCCAAAAAGTCCTCTCCCACTCAAATCCGAGCTTCCACTTAAAAGATGTGGTTTTCTGAAGGTGAGGGTTGAGAATTTAATGCGGGCTCACAATATTTAAATCCATGCAAGATCCACATGGCATCCTGGCACATCTTAAGATTTCACTCCCTCCTTTCACTCTTGAATTTGAACCGATTAGACACTTGGCATCATCCGTGACCTTGCCCTACTCCCTTTGTCTATTGGCTAAGTCCCTTCTATTTGGAAGGGTACCATGTTTGGACCCAAGAAACATGGAGGCGCCACACTCATTTTGGATTATTTCTTTGGGTCACACATTTGAATTTGTGCTAATGATGCACGTGGCACCTTCCGTGGTTTTGTTTTTGTGCTTCGAGCTGACAACCATTCAATTTTTCACCCTACTTCTCAATTTTTGAGCCCTCCTGCCACTTGATTTATTCAGATTTAACATGAGCTCGTATAACTGAACCAACCTCTCCATTTCTCTTGTACAAGGTTTTATTTGATCAAGTTTAACTGAGGGACAAAATTGGATAACAATTTGGTGACTCACGGGGTCACCTACCTGCTAGGTGGAAAGATCAATTTCCTTGAAGTATCCATTGGGCGTGGAGTCATGAATGATAGCTTGGCAATGATTTTGTTCCTGAAACCTTGAGGCCAGCCACTTTCAACTTATTAGCCCTTAACATGCTCCGCTACTTGCAATCTCAATTTTCATAAGAAAATCTTGAAGGTGAGATTACTAAGAGTAGAAAATTGTCTTGACCTGGAGCATTCAGCTGCTTCTAGAAATGGAATCTAAGAACACATTCACTTGCAGAAACATTGAATGCAAAATGATACGACCTTGGAGAAACAAATCTTGTGCTGAAGCACATACATAAATTGAAACCTATACTACAACAAGGTGATGTGCACATGGAATTAGAGGAATTAAAACCCTAGGCTAATATTTATAGGGTAAAACCTTCCATTTTAGTAGAAATGTTTAATATGGATCCCGTTGACCAGAATCATAATTTCCTCTCAATTTAATGTAGACAATTAGAAGGAATTTCTACTTTTACATCTTGTGACCATGTAGGGGCCACTCCAAATGGCATCAAACTTTAAATTCCTTTGTGGTTTTTCCTGATCTACATCCCACTTCAAAACTAAGTTCCCTTCTTGAAAGGTCCTTGCTCTTGCTTTCTTATCAAACCATCTCTTAATTAAAGCTTGATCCTTTTCCATTGTTTGAACTACATGTTCTCTGATCTCTTCCAGTTCCATCAGCTCTGTTAACCTACCCTCAATTGGTTCAAACTTAGACAATTCCAAATGCTTCATGAATTCTACTGTGGGAAGCTCTAATGATATAGGCAAGAATGCCTCTTTCCCATAGAATAACTTGTAGGGAGAATTACCTATTGACCTCTTTGATGTGATCCTATCAGCCCATAATGTTGATTTGAGGTTGGTATGCCATGTCCTTTGATTTTCATCTAGATTCCTTCTGATGATTCTTAGTAGATTCTTGTTCGTGGACTCTTCCTGACCATTTCCCTGTGGGTAATAATTTGAACAAGTGCTCAAGTAGATCCCATTATTGACAGCCTATTATATGATATTTGAACCTAGGAATGCCAATGCATTGTCTGATATGATAGTTATTGGTACTCCGAACCTAGTCACTATCCCTTCATAAAAGTCTAGTATACTATACTCATTTACTTCTTTGAGTGCTACCGCCTCAGTGCACTTGGTGAAATAGTATGTTTCTATGAGAATCCACTTGTGGCAATCGCTTGAGTTTGGATTGATGACCCCAATAAATTCCAATACCTATTGCAAGAATGGAAGGTCAACTGAAATTGGGTGCAACGGGAGTGCCGCTAATCTTTGCTTTCTTGTGAAGAATGCACATTTTTTACACTTCTTGATCTAAGTGTAACAATCAGTAAACATTGTGGGCTAATGATAACCAGCCTTCATTATCTTGAGAGCTATTACCCACAGAGAAAAATGACCTTCGGCTTCTCCATCGTTAAACTCTTGTAAAAATATCTCAATTTTATCTCTTTTAATGCATCTCTGTAGAACATCATTGACGTCCTTCTTGAGCAGAACACCATCAACAAGCACATACGAAATGGCTTGCAATATGAACATTCTCCTCTTTGTTTTACTCATTTCTGGAGGGAATAGGCCTATTTTTAGGAAGTTTATCATATTTTGAGCCCAACAAGGGATAGGCACCTCATCACTTACTGGTTCTTGACCATCTTGTAGTACCAAAACAACCCCATTTTAATTACATGCTTCATCTTGTTGACTAGACACCAAATGTTCACATAACCCCTTTCCATGGACCCACTTGGTGACATTAATATCAATGTCATATTCCATGACATGATTGAACCATCTCCGCACTTCTAATTTAGATCTTTGTTCAAAAGGAAGTCCTTGACTCCCACATGAGAGACCAACAACTAAATTTTGTTGTTTGAGATAAGGTGCTTGAACTTATTCAAGCTCCTGATTACTGCAAAGACATGCTTTTTGATGAAGGAGAATATCAATTCATAGTCCTCCAAACATTGGCTAAAGAAGGAAACCAATTTTTCAGATCCCTCTTTGTTTTTTTGTACTAGGATTGTAGAAATTGCATCCCTACTACCAAAGGCATAAAGCATAAAGTCCTTGGAGAAGTCTAGATTGACAAGAGTTGGAGCTTGGGATATTGCCTCTTTGTTGGCTTCAAAACTTTATTTTGCCTCAGCTTCCCACCTAAATGCCATGCTCTTCTTCAACATCAGTGTTATTGGCTTCACAAGAGAAGATAAATTTGCCACAAACCTGTGATAAAAATTCATCCTTCCTAGAAAGCTCTGAAGAGCCTTCTTATGGCTTGGTAATGGCAATTCTCAAATTCCTTCAACTCCTTCTTGTTCGATTGTCAATCCTTCCTTTGACATAATATGGCCTAGGATCTTGCCTTCATGAGCCAAGAATATGCATTTTTTGGGATTCAACGATACCTCAAATCTCCTACATCTTTGAAATACATGTCTCAGATGAAAGAGGTGATCTACTACTTTTTTTTAGAACATAGTAATATCATCAAAATATTTTAGCACTATTTTGTTATTAAACTCCTTGAATTCCATGTCCATTTCCCTTTGGATAGTGGCTCCATCATTAGAAAATCTGAATGGAATCTTCTTATTTGTATAGGTGCCCCACTTAGTGGTGAAAGCCATTTTGAACTGGTCATCTTCTTTTACCATTATCTGATTATACCCCGAATAGCCATCGAGGAGGGAAAATATTTCCAAGCCAGATACCACTTGTAAGATTTGTTACATTTAAAGAAGTGGGTAATAGTCCTTGAGAGATGCTTTGTTCAAGTCTCAAAATTCCACAAACAACCTATTTTCTCCTTTCTTCTTCTTGAATGGTACCAAGTTTGCAACCCAGCTTGAATGTTTGATTTGAAATATAATTCTTTCCTCCATTAGCTTGTTCAGCTCTTTCTTAATAAGAGGCTCAATGTGTGGTTTTACTTGTCTTTGCTTCTTCCTGACAGGTTCAACGTCTGGATCCAACTCTATTGTATGTTGTGCCAAATTTAGATTGAATCCTCACAGGTCTTCATAGGTCCAAGTGAAGACATCTGGAAAATATTGGAAAAGTTTTGAAAAATCATATCTCTCTTATTCAGTAGCCACCTTACCAATTTGCAGTTTCTTTCCTTCGCCCTAAGAAATAGGTTCTGAATCATCTCCCTTGACCTTAATGTTTTCTTTCTCTTTACGAAGTTGGTCATTAGGATTGAATATTGACTCCAGTGTTACCAAACCTCTGGGAAGCTTGTTAGTTGTTCCAATAAGGAAAAATTATCCCACTTTTATCCAATTTTTTTATGGAGAGATGTGCATAAATGGTCCCAATTCTGGATGGATCCTGCAGTTAAACTTCTGAACCATTGTAATACTTTTCCCTTGAATGAAGATGCCAATAATTTAACAAAAATTTCCACTTCAGTAATTTTGTGGATTACGCAGACATTTTCTATGTCTTGGATGTGGTCAATCAAAGTTTTTTGGTTCTCTCCAATGAAGTATGGGACGTTCTTTAGTGCTGCAACTGGAACTAGATTTTGTGCATTGAGAGCCAGCGGGCTACTTCTAGTGAAGTTGATGTAGGGGTTGGGATGTTCCATCCTGATTGGTTTAAGAACTCTAGTTGATTGAATGAATGGCCTTCTGGAAGGAGGTGTTGACAATTTCCTTCTTGGTGGAGATGGAAACCTTTGAGCTATTCTTCCCCTTCTTGCTCTATTTGGGGATAAATGTAGATATACAAATAGCCCCTCTTCTCTAGTTCTTTACCTTTTCTGTATTATTCTCATGAAATTGATAAACTTAGGCTACTGAAGCTAATGGATTTGAGTGATGGAGTCGCCATATGTGTTTCTCCAAAGCCTCCAAAATTTTAAAGTTTACCAAGACACGCACCGAATCTTAATAACACTAAAATATCGACCTTTGGTCCAACCAGACATGCTAAAACTGTTGATGCAGAATCATAGTACCCATGAATGTCTATAACTTGATGGGTTGAGAATCTTAGTGTGATTTCATAGCATGGAGCTTCTCCCAAAGTGTGAGACTTTTTGAATCGGGAGAGCTCTCCAAATTAAGGCCAGTTCCTATTCCTCTATTCAAGTGTACACATTCATATTGTAGAGGATCTATTCTAAAACACACTCTAACTTGCCAAGGAGACAGGGTTAAGGAGATGCAAGAAATAAAACCTAAACTAACAAGGGTGATGCACCAAAGGAATCTTTAACATCTGCTTTGCAATTAAACACAAACCATTAAATAATAACACAACCACCATGCACAGATAACCAAGATTACAATCAGAGATCAAGAAGATACAATGAATATAATATAGGGTTGAAATCATCCACAGACTTATACTATTGCTCCAAATAATTAATACACTGCATTATAATGGGCAAGAGGTAAGAATGTATTTTATAGTTTTAATGGGAGGTTTGAGCTCCATAAATCCACTTTTAGTAAGAGAAGAAGGGAGAGTGAAAAACAAGAATGTCCAACCTTTAGAAAATTCCCCTCTTTACAATATATAGGAAGAATAAGAGAGAAATGAGGGAATAATTTGAAATCTTATTCTAACCACCCAAGAAAATACATAGAATTCACCTGCAAAATTGATGGGTTCCATGACACAACTCATGCCTTCATTAATGTTCCTTGTTGAGAAAGAAAGGAAGACCAAACCTCATTATAACGGTAGGTGATAATCTTGATATCCTTAAAAATGGTGGAATTTCATTAAAATTATTCATTAATGGTGGTAGGTGAGTAGCAGACATTGGGAGCTTCCCAAAAATTCCTCTCCCACTGAAATATGAGCTTCCACTTGAAAGATATGGCTATCTGAAGGTCAACATGAGGCATTTAACAAGGGATCACAATATTTAAATCTATGCAAGATCCATGTTGCAGCCCCGCATGTCTTAATATTTCACTCTCTCCTTCCACTCTTGGAGTTGTGCCGATTGGATGCTTGGCATCATCCACGATCCTGCCCTACTTCGTTTGTGTGTTGGCTAAGTCCCTTCTATTTTATGGGGCACCATGTCTTACCCTAGGCACGTGGAAGCTTCGTGCTTGTTTAGGGACCTCCTTTGTATTTTACCTTTGAAGTTTCATCAATGAGGAACGTGGCACCTTCCATGGCTGTAATCTACTTGCCTCGCGTTCTGCCTAAGTCCCTTCTATTTTGCGAAGGTACTACGTCTGACCCTGGACACGTGGATAATTCACACTTGTTTGGAATGCACCTTTGGATTCTTCTCCTAAATTAGCATTGAGCTGATTTGTGGCACCTTTCGTTGGCCGTAGACCTTTTAACAGCTAATTCTACCTTTTCGGGACCCTAGACATGTGGAGGTCCCACTCTCATTTGGGAGTCTTTCTTTGGGTCGCGCTTTTGAATTTACACCAATGAGGCACATGGAATGTTCTGTGGTTATGTTGTTGTGCTTGGAGTCGACAACCATTCTTATTTTGACCCTACTTCTCCATTGTCAAGCCCTCTTGCCACTTGATTTCTTGGGATTTAATGTGAGATCGTACGACTGAACCAACCTCTCCATTTCTCCTGTGCAAGGTTTTGTTTTATCAATTTTTCCCCAGGGGAAAAATTGGATAACAACAAACATTTTTCTAAATAAATAAATACCTTGTTTCATAATCCATAAATATTTGTGTCAATAATTCTATTAAATACTCCAAACCATCTTGATTCTATTGTGTTAGCAAAAATGCATCCATGTTAGCATAAGTATACACCTTGAAATATTTTGAAAAATTAGAATTTATATGTGTAGGGGATAAAGGAATAACTTTCTTAATAGATTGAAAATTTTTCACTCCTTATCTTATTCATGTAAAATTATGATCTTTCTTGAGCATGTTGATCAATGGATTTGATAAAGAAGAAAAATTAGAAATGTACCTTCTTATGAAATTAATGTTTCTAAGAAAACTTTGAAGTGATTTTTTTTTTTTTGGTAATGATAAAGAAATAATAGAAGTCACTCTTTCTGGATCAATCCTCATACCATATTTTTAGATGATATGACCAACAACATTACCCTCATGAATAGAGAACATATATGTGTTTCATTAAGTGATACACTATATTATCTGTAGTTTTTTAACACTCCTTTGAGCTTTGGCAAGTGATCACTTGCAAGTTTTGAGAAAACTTTTATATTGTCTAAATGGATTTTTTTTTTAATGATACCTTGGAATGCCATGTCCATGGCTCTCTAAAATTTTATACCTTCAAATGACAATCTGAATGAAAATTTTCTATATGCATATATTCCCCTCTTAGATGTGGATGTTGTTTTAAATTGGTATTCTTCCTTGAAAATTATCTGGTTTTATTCATTATACCCATCAAGAAAAGAATACCTTTCTAAACCAATAAGCACCTGAGGCATTTTTTCCATGGGTGGAAAGGGATAGTGATCATTAAGAGAATCCTTGTTTAAATCGTGTAAAACAACACGTAATCGTATTTAACCATTTTTCATTCCTACCGTTATGAGGTTAGATACCCAAGTTGAATGCTTGATGAGAAAGATAATGAATGATGTAATTAGTTTTTCAATATCTTTCCTAGTTAGGGGATTAAAATTGGGATTAATTGGCATTTTTTTTGGTCTAACCATTTTGTAATCAAATTCTAATTCAATGGTGTTTTTAGATAATGAGTGATCAAAACTTATTAAATTGTTGTATTTCCATGAAAACACATATACATATTCTCTACACAACTCAATGAGTGCATACTTTTTAAATTGTGAACATACCTTACCAAGCTTGAGGTATTTTCCATCAATAATGGTGACACTTTCATGTTGATTTGTACTTGTAGTAAGGACTAACATCTCTTTACTCATTTCAACATTATCTTTGGAGATGGATTCCAAAGTCGAAAACCCTTTTGTGATCTTGTTTGTCTGAAACTTCATAATATTATCTTCATACCTATTTTGGAGTTTTCCTTTGTTTTGTGATGAAAATTCAGCCTCTTCCTACAAGATAATTACTATATAAGCATCATCAAATTTTTTTTGACATGATTTGTTATCCAGAATGGATGGATTCATTATAACCTTGATATGAGGCTGTAATTTATCATCTTTGATATCTTCAGGTATGTGAAAGTGAGATCTAGTAGCCAAAATATTATATACATGTTTATTTTTATCTCTAGGGACAGTTTCAATGTTGAATCCAAGAAACTTTTCAAGTATTTCCCATAATCTATGCATGTATATTCTCATTAATGGATTTTCGTAAGCACTAAAACCTCTTACATGATGAATAACATGCTCATTGTCACCAAAACCTACAAATTATAGATTCCCTTCTTTCATGTCCACTCTAAACCATGAATAGGTGCCTCATATTCTAAAACATTATTAGTAAATCAAAACTAAAACTTAATATCTGAAAACTACCCCTATTTGGTGTATGAAATCATCTTCAAACCAGCTCCCAAACCATGTTGATTTTTGGATCCACCAAAAAATAGTTTGTATATACCATCATCTTTTTTATTTCTATTTTCCATAGCTGGTACTTCAATGTTATATTCATGAATCAAAAAAATTATAAGGTCTTGTTCTTTACTAACTCTATAAGGAACATGCTCATAAATTTATTCAATAATTTCATCCTTTAACAAATATGGAATGATCTCTAAGTCATGAAGAGTTTTAAATTCAATATCACCTAGAAACTCATCATTTACAACATAATATGCATTTATTATACTAGTTGTATGAAGCTCAATGTAAAAAATTGACAAAGGATCAGAATTAATGGTCATTTTAGTTCCATATGTGGTTTTTACAAAAAGATATGTCCAATCAAATGAAAGGTAATATTCGTTCATAAATACTTTCTTAACATTCATTCCTAAACACTTGAAAATGAAATTACCTCATTATTTTTTTGAAACATTCTAGAGTCAATGTAGAAATATCCCTGAAAGCCACAAGGTCCCATACAAATCACACGATTCATGGTGACCATCAGAAGATGAAATTTGAGGTGAAATGCACTAGTTCTTTACCTTTTCTCACCAAAATTAACATATCTTACGAAATTAACATCCTAGAAACCTCAAATGTTTCTTAAATAACCATGAAACATCACAATAATATATCTAATCATCATAATATTATCACCATACATAACATTCTCCAAACTATCTCATGTTTATAGCTTCACCTTAGGGTTTTGCACTGTAGAAGTTATGGTCAAGTGAAAGAATTATATAAAACATCATAAAATCACTAAAAAATGACCCAAACATACCTGATATATCTTAATTAACCTAGATACATGCATCCATTATATCATATAGATCTAAATCTTATTGTCATACCTCCTAACATCACAACCTTCTCCAAATGAGCACCTGTAACATAGTGAATCACATGTATCTACATAATTTCACTATTTTAAGTTCTCAAGAGCTCTCCAAACATGCTATACATCATGCAAAAATTCTTCATAAGAATCTAAGAAGATCATATAATCATGCAATATCACCTAAGCACCTTAATGGGTTTGCAACAATAAGAAATCTTCACTAAATGTCACTGTGTAATCATGAACTCATATAAACGTACATTTCAACATCACACATATCATCATTTGAACCTAATCCATCATCCAATTTTTCATTATTATTTTTTGAATTAATGACAACACCTAATAGGACCACATGCCAAAAATATCTCCTTTGTCATTGATGGAAAACTACCTAAACTTATCCCTTTTTTACATTAATGACAAAGGAATATTTTACCTACATAATCTTCATCTTCCATAGCTTCAATTCGTCATTATTTTTCTAGAAACATCAACCAAAGACCTCCAACAAGCTCAAGATCTTGAAATTTACACTAAAATTGATTTTTCCTTCTTTACAAACATGCAATCACCATGCTACCCTTGGAAAAATCATATACATAATTTGAACATATCAAGAAATCATTAATAAAGCATCATCATACCTTGTTTTGAGCCAAAACATCATATCCTAACCTCTAGGCATGGAAAAATTAACATTTTCTCTTTATCCATGTTTTTTCCTTTATGTGACCACCATAGTTGATTATAAACTGATCCATTGACACCTTGAACATGCCAAAAATTTCAAAATAAATCATATCAAACTATCATACCACCTTTCTTGAACAAAAACAATCATGTCTATACTAATACTTATAAATTTAATGCACTTTCTTTCTCTTCATACCATGCTCAAGAACATAAGTCCCTGAGTAGACCTCTTAGTGTATTTAGGACAAATTTTTAAGCTCTCCCCATATTCACTTATCTCATAATTCAGAAATTTATCACCCCCCCTAGAATAAAGATCACAAAACCTAGAAAAGGGATAAAGAGAAAACAACTTACCTTGCAAACTTGGCATGAAATAACTTTGAACAAATTTTTATTGGTCATAAGAAAATTTCATAGTCTTATCATTCATATTAGGATTAGATCATACATTTAAGATCCAAATTAAATGCAAAAATGGAGAAAAAATTACAACGTACCTTCATTTCCTTGAGAATAATTATTTTCACCTTCAAGAAGAAAAAATACTACCTTCCCCTAATTGAGAAAATACATAGACCACTTCTTGCAACTTGAGCAACATTTGAGATTAGTGTATTACTGTCTCACCAACTTGGAATAAATTCATATCCTTCATGACAAAAAAAAATTAAGAGGCCCACCTCATACCTTCTTAAGCAAATGAAAACTCTAAAATAAATTTTTGAAGTAAAGCATTAAATCACCTTTTATAAGTAATCTATACACATGTGAGAAACATTTTACCACTTGTAGGAGGAACTTCTCATGTTACTATAGCATTGTGGTACTCCTAAAGAGAGCAAGAGCCATCTTTATGTATTATTCATGTTTTATGAATCAAATAATTTGATTTTATATAAATAAATCTCATTCCAAAACCTTTAAGATCATTCTCAACACATTATGTACCACCACCATACTTTAATAGACACCTACAGGCCATTAGGTTAACTTTGAGGCCAAGAAAACAATATTGTATTTTTTTAGAATTATTATATTCCTAATATAAATACATGGATCACATATAGCATATGGAAAATAAAGAGAAAATAGAAATTAATCTTAGAACATATCTCTTACCTAGTAAAAGAGGCATACTCTACCTCTATGAGTACACCATACATATAGCCTTCATTTTTCAACTCAGATGTGAATAATTCTCCATCTAGATTATTTTCTAACTTATCATCTTGCTCAAATTCAATAAAAATTTAGGTCACATAATAAACTTTAAGATAACTATCACAATGTCTTGATAGAGAAAATCAATCACAACGTACCTCATATTTTATCATACTCTGCCTTTCACATGATCTGCCCCTATAGTATTCCATATTCTACCATTTGAGCATGTTAAGCTCTTAACCAAACTTGGAATTACAATATTTTATCTTATAACAACATGTTACACTTTCAGGAGCATCTAGATAGGTTTGTATCCATCACATACACACATGCATGTAGCTTTTTGTGTACTTTGTCTTTGTAGGAGTTCACTTTTAGTCCAAAATTCACTGTGATACATTTCACCACATAACCCTTTTTATCTCTACATTAAGGGAACACATTAGAACGAAATGAAGCATGAAAGACCATTAAAAATGACTTAGGTTAATAAAATTTAGATCATCTTTTACAAATACACCTTGAAGGACCTTTGACGATACAAAAGTGAACAATTATAGGCATGTACATAATCAAGATCTCATCGACATTTGACATGAAACAAAAGAGGTCATACAAGATATTAACTCATCAAATTTGTTCTTACACAATTCCTTGAACCCATTCATAGATCAATCATTCTTATTTATTTCCTAATAGCTTAGATAGTCCATCAAAATGCATTATGACCTCTTCAAAACTTCAAATGGAGCATCATAGTCTACTTGTCTGTCTATCACTAAAAATAATCTCACAAGTTTGAAGCAAATACCTTTTTGAATATATCAATCCTGATTCAGACATCTATTTTACCATGTAACTTGCTCCAAATTCCATGAGTCATGCTCCTTAGTAAAATTGACCCAGGTTATCTACCTTTCATCTTGCAATTAGGTGTTTAGGCACCTAAGCTATCAACTTTCAATACTATCAGAAATTTCTAAAAAAGTCTACATTCATTTGACTTAAAATGAATTGAATCCCTTATTCGAACATGTCTATAAATTTTACAAAATTTTAGGCTTGGATTCAATCATTAAGCCCTTAAAACCATAGTTTTCATTTGTACCTCTTAGTGTGAACTATGTGAACAATGTCAATGGTAGAGAGACCTCAAAGATGAGAAAAAAATTGCTTCTAAGATCTAAAAATTTGTAATAAAAATTTAATAATCATCATTAAACTTTCTGATAACTTATTCAGTATATTTAAAATTCTATATGGAAATTTTAGACCTGAGGCCACCTTAAATTATCTCTAGATGACACTGAATTTAACCATATCTTGGCCACAGTCCACTTCAAGAACCAATACATTGATCAATTCATCACTTGATCAAATTTTCCATCTTCAAACACATTCAAGGGTCAATTTTACAACCTTTCAATATCATGACACATGACGCAAAGAAGGATACAACCCATGACACAAGCTCAAAAAATATTACAATGACAATACTTATGTATTCAAATCCTAGATGAAACATTACAACCTAACTGACACCATGAAGGTTTCATACTCATTATGAACTAACAAATCCACATGAATCTTGATAATACAACTTATGATCATCTTATAGTAAACTTTTTTACATAGATAAGACAATATAAGGAATTCACAAACATCAGACCAACCTATTTATTAAAAAAGGGACAAAGACAATGAGATCACTCCTTATGAGTTTTAAGACACTTGCAAACTTATAATAACATAAAAATGAGACTTTTCATACCAACCACACACCATGATGATGTAAACAGGGACCATAAAGAACTCAAACATGTACTATTAGTGACTACAAGAATGACATCAAGACATCTGAAATAAGAACCACGATCATGAACCAATAGGATAAATAAAAATGAGGTAAGATGACATACCTTGACCATATGGGGAACACACATTTTGACTAAGAAACCTCCCCCTCTCTTGAATGCTTCATATTCATTAATATACCTCCAAGAAGCATAGTGAAGTTATATATGGTCCATTATTACATAGAAGAAGGTCTCGGAGAGGTACCAAGCCTTCTTAGGCACATGTAAAACTCCTTTATCATCTCTTTTCAGGTTATAACTTTGTGTTTTCCCCTTCAATACATATTCAAATACTCTCGGAGGAGAAATGTGATCTCTTCTTGGTTTCTAAGTCTTTCTATGAGCATTTTCATACACTTTGGGATTTTGATCTCCATAAGCTCGCACTCTAAGGCCTAAATGACTCATGTTTTGTCTTAAATAGGATTGAGAATAGTTCCTTTTAATATTATAAACTTTTTTGCTGTTGTAAAAAACCACTATATTGTTCTTATTGACCTCATGAAAGTGTTTAGATGAATCATTCATATAATAATTGGCAACATGGCCTATCTTGTTTCATTTGAAATATACAACATTCTTACAATCATCATATATAATGTATTTCCATGTGTGTGCATGTATAGAATTCCTTCTATACTCCTTATCCATATGAACAAATACATTACATGTATAACAATAATGATTACAAGACCTTTTATACCTTGAGGCATTAGGTTGAATAATTGTTTTTATTTTCTCATTGTCCTTGTTGTAGAACTCCTTCTCTTCCTTGGGTCTTAGTTCTCCTAATTCATTGCATGAAATCCTGTATTCTTTCTTCACCTTGTTGTCTTGAACTTTATATTTGAAGCTTAAATAGGGCATATCACCTATACTTTTTTGATAACTCAAGAGACTATACAGAGATTTAGTACTTTTTTCGAATATTTGATATGATCTCATCTTATTTATATCATCTGAGAGTTCCTTCTTTAGAACTATCACATATTCCTATTTAGATTACATATTGAGAGTCATGTTAAACATTTACAATTTCAACCTCTTCACCAATTCTTCAAGCTTTTTAGAAATGGTTCATTTTTTTCATGCAAGATCTTGCATCTTTTCTTCATACTCTTTAACCTGTGATTTTATCCTCTTGTTATTATTTTCTTCATGTTGTAATTATTATTGGACACATGCCAACTGAAATATTAAACTATTATCTCTTTCTTTATTTTCTTTTCAAGAATCAGGTGAAATATCACCACGCAAAGTAGATACAGCACTATAGGATCTCATATCTTCTTAGTCATGAAATTTTCTTCATCACCTACATCATTATGAAGAGATTTAATCACTAAATCATATCTATTAACATCACTAATTTAATCAAAGGAAGAGTCCACTTTCTTAGTATATATTATCTTCTTATTCTTCTTCATGAATTCACTCTCATTGAACCCTTTCTTCTTCTCATCAAACTACTTATTTTTCTTCTCCTGATCACTATCATGTTCATAATTTCTTTTCTTATCATGTCTATGAGGTCACTTAGCATAAAAATTACCTACTTTAAAACATGTACAACATTTAAAAGGAAGTTTATCCTTATAATTACGAGTTCCAAGTTTCATTCCTCTAGCAACCATGGAAAATAGTACTTCATCATCAAGATCTGAGGTTGTATCTTAATATTTTTCCTTTTTTTACTTTTTCATCTTCTCAACTTTGAAGGATATTATTTCTTCATAGGTTTAGAAAAAATTACCTTCATCTCATAGGTTTTCAAAGTTCTATGTAGATCATCCATCCTCAGCTGATTCAAATACTTAGCTTCTTCTATACTAGAGACTTTGGAGTCAAATTTGAGAGTTAAAGATCTCAACACCTTTTGAATAACCACTTCTTTCACCTCTTATCCTAACAATTTCATGTTATTAAAAAACCTTGTAACATATAAGAATAAATGTAGAAATAGAATCATCAACATTCATCTTAAGAGATTCAAACTAATTTCTGCATGTTTGATGCTTTGCAATCATTACCTTTAAATATCCTTCATATAGAACTTGTATTTTTTCCCATTATTTTGTTGATTTTTTACAATTCACCACTTTTTCCATCTTTGATTCTCCAAGGGAACTTATGATGGCATTAGTAGATTTTGAATTATTGGTATATGCCTTATTTTTTTCTATACTTGGAGGAGTGGCAGGCAGAGTATAACCATGGTCCACAGTATCCAAAACATAAAAACCTTGAGCCATGATGAATGAATTCATCCTCAAGCTCCAAATACCATAGTTCACTCCATCAAATGATGATTCCTTTCAAATAATTGTGTTGCTCGCCATATTGTGCTTCAAGGATATCCTTTCCAGCTATCAAACTTCTCCAGAACATGTTGCTCTTATACTAGTTGTTAGAAGAAAAATGTACTAAGAGGGGGGTGAATTATTATTTACAATAATTTAAATTTATATTTCAGACCTAAATATTCAAAGGCTCATAAGCGTTTAACCTTCCATTAATGTGTGCATATAATAACTAATCATATGTGAAAGAACCATAAGCAATATAATCAACACAAGATATAAGTGGGAAACCCTCAAGGGGAGTAAAACCCACTAAAACAATATATTATATTGATATTCCTCAAAACTTAGTGACGCACCAACCCCACAATGAGAACCAATCCCTAGTGTAGTAGAGTGAAAACCCTACAAGGAACACTAAACCCTAATTTTGTGAAGCACCACCTCCAGAATGAGGCTTCAACCCCACAAGATGATCAAACACCCACTCAACAACCTTATGAAGATATAATATTTTATTTTTTTCAGCCACAATGGATGGAGACAAATTATTCATCTGGTACTTCTTCAACTCTTCACTCAAACCCTAGGTGATCAATCTCTCACTTACAATCACTTTCTTCACTTATCAAGCTTAAAACACATGCAAACATGCTTGATGGCTTTCTTGGACCTTTCACACTATTGATCTAACCTCAATTCATAGTAACACACCTAAAAAAATTCAGCTCGGTTTCTCACCTTTCACACACACAAGTCACACTCCATTAGCTTACCAAAGAACCCAAAACAATGCTTTTATAAGTTCCTCTTGGTTTCAAATTCAAAAAATATGTTTTCCCTCCATTGGCATGACCCATGCATCGTGAAATAATCCCAAATTTTCATGAAAAATGTCGCAAGTGTCCCAAGTAGGCCAACCTAGCTAAAAACCTCAATACATTTGACAACTCAAATATTAAACCATCATCTCCTTCTTTATTTTTTTGTAATAATCAAGTGAAATATCACCACACAACATAGATACTTCACTATAGGATCTCCTAGCTTCCTTAGTGATGAAAATAATTTCATCACCTAAGTCATTGTGATAAGATTAAATTTCTAAATTAGATCTATCAACTTCACTACTTGCATCAGAGGAAGAGTCATGTTTCTTCGTATAAATACTATTTTGTTTTTCTTCATGAATTCATTCTTATTGAACCATTTCTTTTTCTTATAAAACTTATTATTTTTCTTCTCATGATCACTATCATCTTCATCATTTATTTTCTTATCATGTCTATGAGGACACTTAGAAAAAAAATGACCTACTTTACCACATGTAAATCTTTTAAATTATTTTTACCCTTATAATTATGAGTTCCAAGTGTCATTATTCTAGCAACCATGGAAAATATTTCTTCATCATCAAGCTCTAAGGTGGTAGCTTCGTATTTTTTATTTTTTTCGTTTTCCACGTTCTCCATTTTGATGGCTATCTCTTTCTTTGTAGGTTTACCCTCATGTCATAGGCTATCAAAGTATCGTGTAGATCATCCATATTGAACTAATTAAAATCCTTAGCTTATTATATAGTAGACACTTTGGAATCAAATTTGAGATTTAAATATCTCAACACCATTTGAACAACTACTTCTTCTTTCACCTCTTATCCTAATCCTTTCTTGTTACTAACAATATATTCAACTCTAAGAAGATGTGCAAAAATAGACTACTCATCATTCATCTTAAGATATTCAAACTGATTTATGCAAGTTTAAAGCGTTGAAATCCTTACATTTGAATCACCTTCATATAGAACTTGTATTTTTTTCCCATTATTTCGTTGTTGTTTTACAATGAACCACATTTTCCATCTTTGATTCTCCAAGGCCACTTACGATGACATTAAATTTTTTTGAATTATTGTTATATGCCTTCTTTTGTTCTTCAATACTTGGAGGAGTGGAAGGCATAGTATAACCATGGTCCACAGTATCCAAAAAATCAAAACCTTGAGCCATGATGAATGAATTCATCCTCAAGCTGCAAACACCATAATTCACTCCATAAAATGATGGTTCCTTTCCAATAATCGTGTTACTCGTCATATTTTGCTTCAAGGATCTCCTTTCAAGCTATCAAAATTCTTCAAAAGGATCTGCTACAATACTAATTGTTAGAATAACAATGGACTAAGTGGGGTGTGAATTTTTCTTCACAATAATTTCAATTTACATTTCAGATCTGAATATTTAAAAACTCACAAGTATTTAACCTTCCATTAATGTGTACATAAAATAACTAATCACATGTGAAATAACCATAAGCAAGATAATCAACACAAGACACAAGATATAAGTGGGAACCCATAAAGAGGAAGAAAAACCACTAAAATACACTATTATAGTTATACATTTAAAAATTTAATGAGGCATAAACGCAACAATGAGCACAAACCCCTAGTGTACTAGAGTTACAACCCTACAAGGAACACCAACCCCTAACTTTGTGAAGCACCAACTCCACAAGGAGGCTATAACCCCGTAAGATGATAAAAAACCCACTAAACCACCTTATGATGATCTGATATTTGATTATTTTGAAACACAACTAATGGAGAAAAATTATTCAGGGTGCACTTCTTCAACTCTTCACTTAAACCCAAGGTGATCATTCTCACACTTACAATCACTTTCTTCACTTCTCAAGATTCAAACATTTGTACACTTGTTTCATGGACTTCCTTTACCTTTCATAGAGATTATCCAACCTCAATTCATACTCACACACTTTCAAAAATACATCACCTAGGTTTGAAACCTTGCACACTCACAACTAGCTTACAAAAGAACCCAAAACATTACTTTTATAAGTTCCTCTTGGTTTAAAATTAAAGAAAATGTATTTTCCATCCTTTGGTGTGACCCATGCATCATGAAAACATACCAAATTTTAATTCCAATAGTCAGAAATTTCCCAAGTATTCCAACCTAGATAAAAATCTCATTACATTTGCGAAAAATGGCTCAAACCCCTAGGGCACAAAGATAAAAATTCCATTACATAAAAACCATAGTTATTAATGACCCATAAATAATTTAACATGACTAAAATAACATTTAAAATTCATAAATGAGTGCAATTTATCTCAACCAATAAAATTATTTAATTTAATGGGCCCAGTACTCTGTACATTTCTTAAAATTATTTTTCCCTACACACTTCAGCACCCTAGAAACTTCATTATGCCAAAAAATCGATTAAAATAAACCATACCATGCCATGAAAAAACTTTGTGGAAATTACACAACATTAAGAACACTTATAATCAAGTTATAAATCATGAAACACTCACCTGCTCAAACTACTACACCTTTGTTTTCACCAAATCTAACTACCCAAAAAGTGATTTTCAAATATCAGATGATAAAAACATTTATAGGAAAATTAAAGACCTATAAATGGATTTATGTGATTTTAAATTAATCCCCCTTGACATTAAAGGTGATATAAGGCATCACATAATCAATCTAACGCTTCACACAACTCAAAACTACAAGTAGATCATGTCCTCTCTTGCATTGGAAAAGGGATTTTTGTTCAAATAATTACTTGAAAACCACATAAAATATCATCATCATCAAAAAAATATCATATCTCTGGAAATTTATCTGAATCCTTTTTCAAACACAACTTTAATCATCTTCCAACTCCACCAATAGATCTAGTTATGTTGATTATACTGAACACTTCTTTTATGGTGTCAAAATTGCCCTTTGACTAGTCAAACTAAATGGAGCTCATTTTACCATGTAGTTGCATAAAATTTTCCTAAAACCTATGTCTATTTCAATATAATCTCACATGTATTCCATAAAATCAATTTATCATGTAAATATTTTGGACAACCTTGACCCAAAACATTCTTCTTCAGAAATTGACTTGTTTGAATAGGGCCCACTCATCACCATGACATATACCATACCTTTTTGGAAACATGAAGGATACCTCTACATGTTACAATCATCTCCCATGAACTATGAAGAAAACTTATCCACTTAGAAATATTTTCTTGCATACCACTTTCAACATAGGGGTTCAAATCCATAACTAGTTGTTTACCTTTTTAACATTCGATCATAAAAAAAATGACTATGAAATGACCACATTATTTTTTGAAACCTTATATAATCTATTCATAAACATAACTGAAAGCCACAAGGTCTCATGAAAGGAGCAAAATTCAAGGTGAGCATCAGAAGATGGAATTCAAGCTTGAAATACACTAGTTCTTTACCCTTTCTCACCAAAACTGACATATCTTACAAAATTCACATCCTAGGAACATGAAAGTTTTCATAAAGAACCATGACACATCACAATAAAATATATAATAATCATAATTTCATTAGAATACCTCATACTCTCCATCCTATCTCATTTTTATAGCTTCAGCTTAGGGTTTTTCAATGTAGAAGATAGGGTAAACTACAATAATGTTATAACACATCATGATGTTACTACAAATCACCCAAAAGTACCTAATATACATTAATTCACCTTAATACATGTATCCATGAGATCATATAGCTACAAATCTATTTCTCATACCTTCTACAATCCATACCTTCTCTAAATAAGCACCAATAACATAATGAATCACTTGTATCTACACCATGCAACTACTATGACTTTGCAAAAACACTCCCAACCCACTATCCATCATTCCAACATGATTCTCAAGCATCGAAGAAGATCATACTGTCATGTAACATCATCATGGCACCTGAATGGGCTTGCAATAACAAGAAATCTTCATTGAATCTCATTATATCATCATGAACTAATCTGGTGTAGCATGTTACCATCAAACACATCATAATATGAACCTATTAAGCCATCCAATTTATCATTAGTGTCATTTTTCATCACTGACAATACCTAATAGGACCACATTCCAATAGATAATTCATAACATAGAAGGGAAAGAAGCTTGGAAAGTGCTTCTTAGACATGGCATTGCTAATGGATCCCCTTATGGCCAATAAGCTTGGAAAGGAATTTTCTTTTCCAATCTTCTCATATCCCTCATTCCAATCAAATTGATTTCAAATTTTTTGACCAAAACCATTTATAAATCCTGGAAGAGGATACAACCATGGTTTTTATTGAATGGTAATGGATTTCATAATGGCCTTTCATTTAACAACATTTCCTTGTGGTGGTCTCCTATCATTCATTTTAGGATCAATGTCTTGCAGAGGTACCTTAGATTCCTGCGCTTTTCCTTTTTAAGGGAGGCATTCACACTATCGAAAACATCTTTTGCAAACGCACTCTATCCTGGTGTCCCTGACTTGAGCTCAATGATGAATTCTAATTAACCCTTCCTGACCAAGTGATCATCAATGACATTATTTCCTTTGTTCTAGATCACGTGATCCAATATATTTTTGTGTTTCCATATCATCATTGGTAGACGGAAACGAAGTTGTATGTGGACACCCGTTGTTGGAATTACTCAGCTTGTTGAGGCTATGTCTAGATCTCACCTCATTTTCCTATGGTGGGAAATCTTAATACCCGTTTGGAATCCCAATCCTGTCCATCCAGTTGGAGAAGGAGATTTGATATTAATTGGTTCACCCTTGTGGAACCTAAATATACTTATTTTCTATGTTGTTTTCTTCATCAAGACCTTGCGAATAGTGCTCATCTTGTTCACCATTGTGTTTCGGCCCCAAAAATCCCCGTATGTGTTAACTTGGAAACCTTTCCTAAGCTTTTTTGGTATTGTTGCGAATCCCAAATGGCTTGGAACTTGATTCATTGTATCTTCCTCCCATTTATACCATAATGTTTTACTTGGCCTTACATTCTTTTAAGAGATAATCCTTAAATTCCTCATACGTTTTCCCATATTTGCTATGATTTTAGAGGGGAAATTCTCTTCTGGATTTGGCAAGAATGAATTTGTTATTTAATTCCTAATGTTGAAGCTGACGATCAATTCTCTACTTATAATAACACTTTAGTTATCATGAATGTATTGCTACAGATTCATGTGCAAGAAAACAATGTGGTGTTCGTGGTGGAGCACCTCTAGACTCTCCTTCAACACTCGGATGAGAACCCTTGCAATGTTCACGACTCTCCACTATGTTTACAAAAATAAAAAATGAAAAACCCACATAAGCCTTTGGCGAGGCCATCCATTTTACAAGAATATGGGACTGACGGGTGACTGTTGTGATTCCGTTTTCCATGTGCGCAGGCCTAGAAGTTAATTGAGTCAATCTTGGAAAACTGGTAATCTCTTGACAAAGATACCACTTGCATGAATAGTTTAACCTTCCAAAGATGCGACACGGCCTTCGAAGGTCGAGAATTTTTTAAACGGCAGAAATTGCGAGGCAAACATTACCAACTGCTGCACATTGTGGGGAAGGTTTTTCTGTGGCCATGTCAACGGCCATTTAATCTCTAGAAAGATGCTACCCACGATGTGGAGGATAAGAGTTGGATGGAGATGAAGAGAGAAAAACAAATTTAAATACCACTTGGATGAGGATGAAGAGAGCAAAACGTCACATAAACTAGTATAAATAGCAGTTGCATCCATGTAGTCTTGCATCAAGTAGCCGGAGCAGAAGATGGCAGGAATGGACGAATATCTTGTCAAATGCATCACCCGAGCATTGATTCATTTTGCAGCACATGGAAGCCAGACGTCGACAATGTCATGGAAAGACTCTCTGCTATATCTTCACAAAGACCTGTACGAAGATTATCAGAATATCGAGAATAACATCAATATTCCACCAGAAATTCGAACGGCACTCGCTGCAGTATTCGAAAGTTTGAATGCAGGCTTTGGAAATCCTCCAACTCTTCCGCCGTCTTGAAACAGGGGATGATCGCATCTGCCGATGTCATATAATAAACTCATGTGGTCCAACATGACTAGTCATACCAAAAGTCGTAGTAGTTGCCGACTTTGGATAAGATCTATTATTAACCTTTGTAGTACCTCAAACTAGTTGAGAAAATAGTTGGGATCTCCTCTTTTTGTTTCAGAGCATTTTAACGATATTATGGATTTCCAATTTTCTATATAGCATTGTTAAGATTGCTATCTTTTGCTGTTATTTTGTTTATGTGAATATGTTATTTTATGTGAATTCATTATTCGAAGTCAAATTGAGTTTTATGTTGAAGTGGTCTTTCAAGGCTGGATGCTTTTGTTTTATCTCATGTTGTCCTCCAAGCACATACAAAAGAAATGCCACTAGATCGAAATAAGTAGAAGAGAAATGCAGAAGAAAGAAATACAAATGAAACATAAGAAATCTAGTTTGTTGAAGTGCCACCATTAGATCAGATAAAATCTTGAATCAGTATCAGAGCATGGTTTGGTTTGTAGTTTTGTATTGTAGATCTCTCTAACAATTGATCATGGAAAACTCTAACTCTCTTCACATTCCATAATTTTGTAGCATTGACTATGATTATTGGAGCATGAAAATGATGACTCTTTTGATACGAAAAGACTTATGGGATGTTGTTGAAGGGGCTTATTGAGTGCCAAACTATTGTGTTAATGTTCCAGTCAATGACATAGAATCCAAGAGGAAAGCTATGAAGAAGAACTTACAAGCCTCATTTCATATTAAGAAAGCTCCAGGTAAGAGACTATTTCAGTGAATTGTATGAGCAATGATAACCAAGGAAGCTTGAAAGACTCTACAAAAAGCTTACCAAGGTAGCGACCAAGTAAAATTGGTTTCAAATTTATTGAGGAGAAAGTTTAGATTTTACATAGATTATAGAAGATATAGTTGAAAAACAAACAAAGGGAAGCACCCCTAGCTTTGCTTTTAAATATAGACCTCTATTAACTCTTATTTATTTGTGGTGTTGAGATTAGTTTAGGAATGTGTTAATGACTAAGAAAATAGTTGATACAATAGAACATGGTGTTAATAATATTCAGTCTTAGAGTTAGCAGTCCTTCAAGGTTTAGGAAAATGTGATATTAACTAGTCCTTTAGAAGGTTGTTTATGTTTTCACACTTCATTTTACTTCCCAACATTGAAATGCTCGGCGTTTCCGAGTTGTATATATATGCTACAGTATTGTCATATAACATTCAAGATAAACTATGAAGCTTCTACAATCTATGTGAGGACTCAACTTGAATTGTCAAATTTGAAGTTTTATATTCCACAAAAAATATATACAAGGATAATTATACAAGTTTCTAGCTCACCCCTTTCTTAGAGAGACTTCAAAGACCGTGTTGTTTTCTTTTTGTTCGAATTATATATGTTCTAGTAACTATGTAGCAGGCATGTGTTCTTATTGTTACAATTTTAAATTCTATATGAAACATTTTTTTATTTTAGAAGGTATAAGAGTGTTAGAAATGGATTGAATATCTTTAGCCATTCTTATGGCCTCTTTCTTGTGGACTAGAATCTTGTATTCATTTATGTCATTTATATATCATTTTGGATCTTGTATTTCTCTCTCAAATTTGTGATCCTCTTTTACACAGTGCCAATGTTGTCATCTTTAATACCATCTTTAGAGAAGGAAGTTTTAAGTTAATTATTAATGGCATAAAGAATTAATTATTCCCTTTGGGTTGTTAATTTCCATCCCACAGAGTATGTAAAGTAAGTTTTCATGTTACACTAAATAGTATTGGATTTTTATGCTCGTGCATCTAACATTTTCCTCAACTTTTTATCCTCCTCAGTGAATGGCTTCATCAATATCTCATTGTAGGATTGTTGGTGATGTTCTTCACTAGGATTAAAATGGTGCAATAAATTGTAACTATTTTATGCAACTATCTCTTAATTGGCCAATTAGTATCCAGTACTCCATATTATTGAAATATAAAGAGGCTTTATTATTTGTAAAAACATTGTCCAATATAAAGGAATGCAACAAGGAGGTGAAGGGGATATAAAATAGTTTTTTATATAACTAAAAGGGATTTTGGGAGGGGAGGAAGAATAATTACCTTCTCGAATTTAGATAAGATGCAGTATTCACCTTGGATAAGATGTATTTTTCAAGTTTGTAGTTGAGATTTTAGTTGGTAGTTGATAGTTTAGAAGAAAAAAATATTGAAGAAAGGAATACAAAAGA
This sequence comes from Taxus chinensis, assembly GCA_019776745.2. Classification (NCBI taxonomy): domain Eukaryota; kingdom Viridiplantae; phylum Streptophyta; class Pinopsida; order Cupressales; family Taxaceae; genus Taxus; species Taxus chinensis. The sequence goes on along the minus strand of CM034153.1, from coordinate 66,778,802 downwards.
AGCATAAGAAATCTAGAGTTATCAAGATTAACCTTTACTTTAAGACTACATAATATTTATGTATGGTATATTTCTAGCCAAATCCAATTCCGAGAGCATAAAATTTAATGTCATTATTTTGAGTATAATAAAAAACCAAATGAAAAAATTAACACCAGTAAAAGAATAAATATTTTATAATTCAAATATGAGCTAGAGAGAACACATTTCATGTTTGAAAAAAAAATGTCAGTTAATTTAACAATCAATTCATTGGTCAAAAATGTTTTATATTTTATCAGTCTTTAGAAGGAAGAAGGGAAACATATTCCACTATGTATAATCACTACGGAAAAAAAAGAAATAAAATATTCAGATGCTATATTGAAAGAGCATTTGTGAAGCACATTTATGTGGTTGTAGAGGAGGTGTAAACCTTATCTGATGGTCTAGAATATGCAACATCATTTCACACTTCTATTTAAATTTCCAACATCAAAATGTTTGGTGTTTCTAAGTTATATATTCTATAGTATGGGCATATAACATTGGAGATAAACTATAAAAATTCTATAATCTAATTTGGGACTTAACTTAAATTTTTAAGTTGTATATTCTTTGAAGTTTTAAGTTTGATATTCAACATAAAAAAATTATACAAGCTTCTAGCTCACCCCTTTCTAGAGATACTTCGAAAACCATGTGATTTATTTTTGTTTCAATTATTTCCATGTAGTATATAGTGGGCATGTGTTATAATTATTGCAATGTTACACTCTATATGGAACACTTTTTTATTTTAGAAGGTAACAAAGTATTAGAAATGGATTGAAGATTTATATCCACTTTTATGACCTCTTTCTTTTGGAATAGAATCTTGTCTTCATTTATGTTATTTATAATTTTGGATCTTAAATTTCTCTCTCCTATTTGTTAGCTTCTTTTACATAATACCAATGTTTTCAATTTGTATATCATATTTGGAGTCCAGGATGTTAATTATTAATGTCATCAATATTTAATTATTCCCTTTGGTTTGTTAATTTCCATCTCACAGAGTATGTAAAGTGAATTTCCATAACAGATTAAAAAAATATTGAATTCTAACGCATGTGCATGTAACATTTTCCTTGACTTTGTATCCTCCTTGATGAGTAACATTGTCAATATATCATTGTAGGCTTGTTCATGATGTTCTTCACTATGATTCAAATGGAGTAATAAATTTCAAATATTTTATGCAGCTATTTATTAAAAGGACAAGTACTATCCTCTCCATGCTATTGAAATATATCTGTAATTACCTTATCCCACAAGGCATTTGCATTTTAAATATTATCCTAACATGTATGTTAATAAAGAGGATTTATTATTTGTAAAATATTAAGGCAATATAAAGGCATGTAAAAAGGGGGTGAATGGAATTTAAAATAGTGTATTATCTAAAACTAAAGGTGTTAGGATATGTGGGAGGGGAGGAGGAAAATTGAAAGGGAACAATTGATTCGGAGGTGACTTTGAAAGAGGCATTAAAGGGAAAAAAATCAAATCATACACAACAAAAATCTTCCACATATTATTTTTTACTTCTCTTTAATACTAGGCTATCTAGATCTCAAACACATGGAGGCCATCAACTTCGCTAGTGACCATAAGTTTACCTCACCATTGATGTGAGATAAGTGTCCATAATTGGCACTATCATTCACAACATACTTTAAGCTGAATTTTTTTGACCTATGTTTTACTACATACCAATCTTAGACATGTTTCCAAGATCAGTGTTACCTCTAACCATATAATTTCAAATAATTTTTCTTCAAAACTATGTTGACTACAATTTATGGAAAATGGAGAGGATCGATGACATCATAAACCACATTCCTTTTAGGTTTTTTAAACTTGTGCATGTGAACTTTATTAGCTTTCTTATATGTCATTATTGTAAACATGTCAAAGACCAGTGTAAAATTGTGTTTAACACTTTTAGAATTTGATTTCCATGTAAAAAATATATGACTCTTTTGTTATTCTAATGGAAGAGACTTTACATCCATTGGTGAAATTATGCATGACATAGCCTTAGAAATTTTGATCCTCGCGCAATAGTCAAAACTTCAGAATGTTGATGATAGAAATTTACTAAAGATCTATGCACTACAATCTAGAAGGATTTGAATTATTGATTAGCTTGTTAAAAATTATAAACTCTCATATTCATTACTTACTTATCATGGACACTTGTCCATAATAGATGTTTGGTAGACCCGCAAGCCTTTATGTTTTTTTAATCTTGTGCAAACCTCAAAATTCATTGTGTCTAACATAAGCCTATGTATAACACATATCAAAATTCGGTGAAACGTAAAACCATGAGAAAGTTTAATATTTTTCTTAAATTTTACACCTTCATTATGTTCAAAGGTCAAATATTCTTAACATCAACTGAATATTTTATAACTCAAATTTAATACATTAAACATAAAAGAGATAGAAATAATAATTGAGGTAAAAATGTCATAGAATTACAAGTATATGTAATAGATGGTAATATGAGACATTTTTTCTAATAAGAATGGTGTATCGGGAGGGGGTATTAATAATATACTATTAATGATTGTAGATTTGAAGAGCGGTATTATTAGTATCCTATAAAATAATGTGATATGAAAAAAATGTACTTAGTGAATCCCCTTGTGCGTTCTCTATTATGTCGTACAACAACATAATGTGTCATTTAGTTTGTTTAGTTGGTATCTTGCAAGATAATGCCAAGGTTTTTTTATTGCATGGGTAAAATTGTTTGTAAGCGTATTGTATATTATTTAAATATTTTATCCATCACATCGTTAGAAAGAATATCTACACAATAATCTATTTTAGTTGGCCAACGATTTTCCTCATAATATATAAGCTCTCACATATATTGATCATATGGGACTCAAATTATACCGGATATGATAAATTTATATGTGAAAATAAACATCTATTATATTTTTATTTCATGGAATCCTTAGCCCCTTTTTTGTTTCCTCCTTCATCAAACTTAATCCCTACTAAATTTTCATTGATATAATTTTCTTTTAATTATTATTTTGTGTAACCTTTACTACATATTTTCTCTTCCTTTCCAGTACGCATTTGATTTGATATTGCATGGATTTAATCTTTTCTTTTCTTGTAAGGTCTTCTTCCTTTCTTTATTAATCTTCATCATTTCTCTCTTCTTACTATTTATGAACCTCGATGAATATCTTATTTTTATATCCTTTCTGATTTCACTATACATATATTTCCACATCGTGCTATGACCCAAATGTAGCTTCAAAAACATCATTATTTTATTTTTCATGTAATGCAACCAATCTTAACACATACTTGTTACTTTGTAAATATCTTGAACTCAAAGGGAATAAATATTCTTTGTTTTTATTTAATCATGAATTATAATTCTTACTAAATAAGATAACAAATCCCAACTCGAGATTCCAAACACACTCTAACTATCTTTGACTAAATCTACTCCAGGTAGCAAAATTTACTATTTTTAGCAGTTTACTAGAACTTACTATTCTTAGTAAGTTTGCATGCTTATTCGTATGGGCACAAAAAATGACACACATCTTCTACATGCCTAAATAAGATTAATTTTACACTTTCGAACCTAATATGCATTCAAGAGACTAAAATTACCTAATGCCCTAAAATAAGGAAAAGCTTAATTACAACTTAAATCCTTATTTTTAGCCCCTAGATGGCAGATTTCAGGCCCGAAAGTGTGCTGAAAATCGATCCAACTAGTAGTAAGGGTTGACTTGTGCATTCATCTCATTGAAAAAAGTGGTTTAAAAAGATGGACTCAAACATAAACCCAGATCAAAATATATGACCATTTCAAGTTTCTACTAAAAATAGTGCATCAAAATGAGCATTTTAGGAATCTATATAAGTTACAAGAGTAGATTTTAGAGTGATATTTTATTTTATTTTATTGTAGAGATCTGATCATTAGAAATAAGTAGTGAAGAAGACCCTTATATCACTATGAATGGAGCAATCTAAATAAAATCATACTATTTTATATAATAATTGATTTATTAAAACTATGATACTTTTCTAGAAGCTAATAATGAATGTAAAATGTGACTTGAAGACCATGTTTTCCCACTTTTGAGATCTAAATAATGGTTTTTGTATTAAATTTTATGCAGCTCTTTAAATAACTCATGTCCTTCCTTGAAAGTCTAATGTGGTAAGAAAACCTTGGACAAAAGTAAATGACATAGGATATTTTGATAGGGTTATGTTATCCCTTTATTATTAGGAGGACCTTACATACAAAAAATTTATTTTAAACCAATAGACTAAGTATAATACAATTGTAAATATAGTGTAATGTATTATAATCCTTAAATCCTTACCGATTTCAATGAAGTAATCAATTTAAGCAATAATTGTTAGATACTCTTCTTTGAAAAATTGAACGTTGCTTTAAATGAAAACAACTATTTTTTGGCATGGAGATGCTCCCCTATCATGCAAAAAGACAATTCAGTCTTCGCTTGATTGCTTTTTTTTCTATCTTAATTATATTTATACACCTATATATTTATGGACTTCTCAAATTCAAATTACATAGTGCTCCCATGCGGTGGGGGGAGGGGGCTGGGGGGAAACCACAGTAAATTTATAGGTACGGGTGGTCCCAGGTATTTTTTTTTGTTGACTACATAAAATAGAATCTTCACCTGAAAAGGTGGAGCAATGACTTCATAGGAGGGTTAGTTTTAATGGCTCCAATGGGTGGGTGGCGGGGGGATGTAATTTTTTTTTCCTCATATCCATTTTTTTAGCCACCTGTCAATCGAGCAGTGTCTCAAGAATATTTTCTATAAACAAATTCTTACTTCCTAAATTTTTATCCTCAAATCATTCCTTACACATTTTGGCTCTATAGAAAATATTAAGAATACATGGGCATGCAGGGCTACTAAATTTTCCTAAAAATTAGATGCTGAACCTATTAAAAATGTATTTCCTTGCCCCCTACATGGGACTAAAGCCTTAGAATTTTATTAACATACATGCGTTTTCTATTATAGGATAAATACTAACAAAAAAAGGTACATAATTTTAAAAGACATAAAACAATAAATAAAAAGCCATAGTTTATGTATTTTTTACTTAACCAAAATAATTATTTAAGCCAAAAATAAATATTAAAATAAAGAAAATGAAATTTAAAAAATAAGATCTTTTAAAGAAATAAAACACAAAGAAAACAAAACATAAAGTAAACCAATAATCAACAAATTTATGGTAGAATTTTCCTAGCTGTTTTAAAAAGTAAAGGATCAACAAGATTGCAACAGGATTCCTAGCAGCCAATGAGCTATCATAAAACATAGAATAAATACTAATATGATTTTTTAACATTTAAAGAAATGAAAAAGTAAGCATATTATAAAGAAAACGAAAAAGAACTAGAATGAAATTGAAATTTCATGGAAAATATCATCCTAAAGTTTGGATTTAGAATGAAGTTAAACAATTACATAGTAACACATACATAATTAACAGTGCTTCTGATCATTTTTCTTTTGTCTCATTATTTTTTTTTATTATTTAAGTTTTGTCTCATTACTTTGTGTTTCTCATTTTGCTTCAATTTAGATTTTGGCGATGTCTTCTCGTTTTGGGTAAGATGGTGGAACTATCATTTTAACAAATGATCACTTGAAAGTATCAATAAAACTTGAATTCGAATAATAGGAATGCATGATTTGTTTATATAAAATTCATTTGCAATTGCAAAAATTTAGGCCACAAAAAATCAAAAATTGTCATTCATCGAAATTGTCTCATCCTTGTCCCAAAGGCTATCATCACCATGAAATTTTTACTAAAGGAATAATGGGAAAATAACGGTGGATATATATATTCCATGCACGCTCTTCCGATTAACATGTGTTTGATTTAATATTTATTGTGAAAACATAATGGAAACAATCCATAGAATGGATAAAGGTCTATATAATGCTATTATTGTTCAACGAAATTGTGATTCGCCCCACAATTTAGTAAGGGATAGACAACACAATCTTAAAATGTTCACACGAAATGGAGACACAACTCTCAATTTGGTAGGTAGCATATGAATGTTGGCATTGTGAATTATTTTCTTTCTCCCAAATACTACATGTTGTTAACCATGATTGTTTTAAGGGAGAGACATTCCTTCACAAAGTTATAGTTTCTTGACATGTAGAGGTGGTAAAAATAATTTTATGTCTCATAGTGCCCACCTTTTCTTACCATAGTGTCTTTGCTGACTTATTACTTCTATGGATGATGGACATGGAATTTTTCAATATTTGATTACTATATGTTTTATTATGGTTTATTTAATGAAACATATGTGATTTGGGTGCATAGTGCCGAGATAGTTTGGTGGTTATTTCTTATCTCTTACATGTCATGATATTGCATATCAAAATATTACATTATAGTTGACTTCATTTACATATGATGGATTTACTTGTGGTTTCATGGTATACATGGTTATCGGTTAAAACGATAATGAATAATTAGATGTTATCATGGGTTACTTAGATGGTTAATTTATTTTGAGCTAGTATGGACGTGTATGTTAGCATTAGTCACTTCATACTAACATGGTTTGGAATAGTTAGTGTGATTTATCCATGTATCAATTCTTTGGATTGTTTAGATTATATACCTTATTGGGAAGATATATTTAATGTTTGTAATGAGTGTGTAAATTACAGGGCACATGAGAACATGGGTTTCAAGGCTACACTTCGGATTTGTACAAGCAACCGACTTATCTGAGTCCTGGCCATGTTAATCGTTAGAAAGCTTAATTTATTATTTCATGTTGTATTCGGACACCATGGGTGACCCATACTTGTAAAATTCCATTAATTGTGTTTATTTAGTTGTATTGAGCTCATTTAGTGTTATTTATTTGCTTATAAAATTTTACTTGTAATGGTTTTTTTTAGTGTTACTTAAGTGGGTTATTAGAGGTATGGGACCACCTAAGGGCCACTTGGGTGGGCCCCACCACCTCAACTCTTGTGTCATTTATCCCAAACTCGGATTACAGCTAAGAGTTACAATTTTGGTGATCAATTTTCATGTTGGGAACTTCCTTATCATGGAAAAGGACCCCTTCGACCCTACCTATTGGTAGGGGGTCTATTCTCAAGCCCACATGGGAGTTTGCCTCCCATTTGACCCCTCGCACATCACTTTCCTATAAGTGATCTCATTTTTTTGTGTATTAAAAGTTGTAGAGGTTTGGTTTTAATCACATTTTCAGTAATTTGGATTTTACCTCCAAAAAGAGAGTTGTTTTATTCTTGTTTTTATTTTTTGAATCTTTTTGTGGGGAGAAGAGAAGGGTGACACATGCCACCCTCTCATTTGGCGGATTCATTTATTGGTCTTATTTTAGTATTCCCTCATGGAGAGGGGTTCAGACTCTTTGGTCAATTTTATTTATTTGGAGTGTAGGATATTTTGTTCTTATGGAGCTTGGAGCTAGATTAAGGATATGCTTAGATATTTTTAGAGAGATTGTTTGAGGTAGGCCTCATTTTTCTTTTGCTATGTATTTTCTTATGAAAAATGGTTTTAGTTATGCTTATAAATGGTGTTTTGTTTCAGTCATGGTTATCTTTTAATTATGGGTGTATATGTGGATTTTAGTTATTGTTCTTTTCTCCACCCATCATGCTTGTGATGGATTCTAGAGTTTTGAGGAAGAGGGAGGAATACCATCTCACCACATGGATCGATGGACAAGCCATGATGAATCTCTTTATTCCTCCCCTCATATGGTTTGATGTTAGGAAACAAGTTCATATGGTTTGAACTTCTTCCCCCATCCTTGGCAAGTAAACCATAATAGTTTTAAAATCCGTCCAAGGAGGAGGCTTAGCACATATGTTGGAGAGATAAGGAGGTATTTTTTGTTTTGAGAGATAAGAAGGTTTCATGGAGCTTTACTTGTGTTTACTATGGTTGGATTCCCAACTTGGTTGTTAATGGTTTTTGTTGTCGCCAAATCACTGCACCCTCTGAATGGCCAGGATGTGAATAGGATGTTTGGTGTGATTGGGACACATGGGATCACCTCTCAAGCTATGGGACTTCGGCTCAAAATGAATCTCCAGAGAAGGCCAACGTCCTCTTCCTAAACTAAGTGATGTACTAATCCTAGTGTAACAAAAATGATTATCTAGTCCTATGCTAACATCTTCATGGGGTTTTAGGGAAAGAGATTTGCAGAAATGAAACTATACTAGGGATGGTGATGCACCAAATAAAGGGTGTTTCCAGACTCATTAAGGGTTAATTTGAAGAGGGTGTGTGCACCACAGGTAAACTTCACCTACTGCAACTTAGAGAGGGTACAAGATACCACAAACTAAGAGACATGCGTTCCCTTTGCTAAACCTTATCAGACCAAGAAATATACCAGTTTCCTAGTGAAAAAGGATGAACTCAAGAAGGGTGAACAGACACCACAACTCAACTACATGTAATACTCTACCACTCGATAAGCACAGAACTCCAAGAACCTGCAATAGAAACTTAAACTTGCACAAACATCCTATAAACGCACAAAGAAGCATAGAAGGATAAAAGGACTGCGATTAGTCACAAAACACAAACTTTTATTGCTTCAATAACATGTAAAATGCATCATACATTCAAAATAGGCAATATTTTCCATTACAGTCTTGAAGAGAAGGCTTGAAAGTTCTCTCAAAACACAAGAACAACTTTCAGAAGAGAGAGGACTCTTGAAAAGTATACACTCACCTGAGATATATAACTTTCCAGCTTGTCTTGACTATTGGCACCCTTTGAAATGAGATTCCAACTTACATTTATAAAATAATATGTGAGAAAGAAGAGGAAATGTCATAATTACATTCCTAAATTGAAGGTCCATGATGTATTTATTACAGTTAGTTGAACTACCTGAGAAGGTTCAATCATGGGTCATTAATTGCCTAATGACCTAGTCTTCTCAATTAATTAAAAGAATATTTAAATAATAATAATAAATATTGTTATTAAAATATTTTAGTTAAAATATTAAATTAATTAACATAACGTCGGCACCCCCCCGTTGACCCATTTGTCTTGAAGAGTAGGGGGGTCCAGGTGGATAGAGTCTGCATATAACCCAACTCGGTGAGTTTCTAATCCTCTAACTCAGTGTTGCACTCGATTTTAAATCCCACACCAACTCTTTCCTTACCTTGGAAATTGAGCTCTTTTACATTGAGTCCTTCGAATGGTGATCTATCAAACTTGATTCTTATCGTTTTGCTAAAATACATGTAGATCCTTTGAACCTGGCTTGACGCAAGTTAAGACTCTCCTCACGAACGCCACTACTACGGTCTTGCTTCAAACTCCAAATCAAGCCATTCTAAATTACCAATCCACCTACGTGCATCGTGAACATGAATCTTTAAGCTCAAAATTGAAATCCTCTACAAATACATTAAACTTCGACACTCATGAGCTTATTCTTTATCTCGACTTGGTACCAACGTTTCCACAATATGAAAAGTTTGACTCTAAATCATACTTTGTGGCTTTGTTCTATAATACGTTGGTTGTACCCACAGAGGTTAAACAATTCAATGAATTTAAATTATTTCGCTCCTTCATGTTGCGCCATTTATAAATGACTTTTGAGCTATGAAAATTTTTAGGGATCATGTCACGTGGCCCTGTCAACACTCAATCGATTGATTTCTCTGTGATAGCTCTAGCTTGACATATAGATTTATTTCTTCTTGTTTTGGACCACATATTCACATGCATTCCACATTCAAACTCCATGAAACAACACTCTGCAATGACTTGAATCACCTATACAGCTCCCTGGCCCTATCTTCATGCTTTCCTGAGCTAATTCTTTCCAACTTGGTGAGCTCTACACAAAATCTACTGAGTTGTCCTAGCATCAATATCATGGCCAAGTGTGTTCCCATGAGCTCTTCAACTGACTCAGCCTAGCTTTGTTTTGCATGTCGACCAGATCACCCGGTTGGCTCAACTCGGACTCTCACATCTCTATGTACCGAGCTCATATTTACCATCTTGCACATCTGAGTTCCTTACTCCCTCGGAAACAATGGGTCTATGCTCATTGGTTATAAAATCAAGCACTAGATTGCTTCAATACAGATGCGTTGCCCATAACCCAAAGCGCTCTACGAGCTCGTGTTAATGTCACATTCATGCAGTGAACATCAGCTACAAAGCCAACCTGATGATTTGAAGCTCAGACACAAGAAGAAATGATTATATCACGCTCTTGGCCCTGAAAGGCATCTACCGTATTGATATATAAACCTTTTTCTTCATTATAATTGAGGACAACATCAAACTCTCGGTACAAACATTTCAGTTGTAGCTTATAAGTTGTGATAATTCCAACAAAAACCTTAATGCCTGCCAACTTAGTGACTCGTTGAAGATTCTCATATAATTGCAATTCAAAATGTGCTTCATGAATATTTTGATTTGAAACAGTCCCACCTCTATGAGATTCATTTCCATGAGTTACTTCGTCAAACAAGTAAGGTCTCAATAGAGAATCTTTGTAATAAATTTCATCAAGTCTCCTAGTAACACTCTCACAGTCACTTAATCAATTTTGATAAAAATATCTTGAAGGAGAATCCCAAATTTGAGGATGCATTCGATACTAAACATATAACAACTTAGTTGGACAACCTGCTTACTGGAAGCACTCAAAAAGGGCTCCTACTATATTGCAACATGCCTGATGCCTGGTTAAATACTATCAACCGGATGAGATCTCACCGTGGTTTTGACAACTCATCACTATCGGCACATGTTTTAAGCTGAAAACTGAGAAAATCCCTTTGCTACGAGTTCAACCTTCCATACATCAGATGGTTCGTTCACCTAAACTCCTCTGCAACACTTCTCTAGCTATGGGTCCAATTTCTCCATTCGACATTTTGATCATTAGTAAGAAGAGCTTGTTACATTCTTACCGCTATCAGTGAGAAACTCGATCCGCCATCTATTCTTCTGCCATGCGTCATATTGATGAGCTTGGTATTACCTCCTTACGTCACGTTGTTTTCCCCATGACCCACTGCAACGTTTCCTAATTTCTCTAATTCTCGTGCATCACTCGATCTGGTGAGCCTAAAACTTGATACTTTTTCCAACGTCGACCCATCTTCAACCATCTCACGATCATCCTCCCTCATCACTTGGAGGATTACTCACCGCCCAATTTGTAATAACCGGTTTAATTCTCCTAGTGACTCACACAATGACTCAGACCACTCTAAGCTGCGTGGAATTCTCATGACATATTTCCATCGTATGATCTCCACTTGGAAATTTGATCTGATTTATCCCATGCTCAGAATTATCACCATGGTTTACCAACCCAATATTTCCACTTGGGAATGTATTCCCGGAGTTCCCCTATTCATGCCTTAGCACGGGATTTATATATCTATTTCGACTACCTTGGGCTTGTCATAACTCATCAACCCCAAAACTCTCACTTGGCAATGCGGCCTTGGGAACCCACATAGTATCTTTCCATCGCAGCATACCATGCTAACATCCCCACTTGGCAAGAGGGGAAATTTTCTACACCGTTCCCACCAACACGCGGGATCACCATGATTTTTCCCTCCTTTCGAGTCGAGCCAAATGGGCTTTTCTTTCATCCCATTAACTAAACTTACCTCAGAAAATTAGTGGCCTCCAGAGAGAGTTAATTGCGACATCTACCGCAGGGTGATCCTAAGGAACCATTGGTGTTGATCCTGATGTTTTGGTTTCTTGTGACCACAGTCATGATCAGTTGTTGCAAAATCTTACAGCTGTAGTAGAAGAACGAAATAATGTTTTAGTTGAGTTGTCTCACCTTTTCATATTGGAAATTCACTTCCATGGAAGAATCTCGATCAAATATTGAGGCAAGTTTTGGAAATGAGGTTGAGATTGTGTTCACTACTATTTCTAGTAGTGGCCAGAAGTTATTCCAGCGCCTACCCCATGGGTTTGATATGGTGGTTATAGATGAAGCTACAAGCTAGTGAAGTAGGCGTGTTACCTCCACTTTCATCTCATTTCTCACATTTTATCCAACCCTATGCATGGTGGTTTATTAGTCCAAGACTGAGCTCCATTGGTCTCATTGTGAGAAACATCATATCGACCTCTTTAGATTTGACACGGAGATCCCTATAATCTCAACCCTGAACTCTTCACTGAGTTGAGATCAACTGGGTGCCTTTTGATGCTAGGTGATCTCTCATATGAATTTTAAGAATTAGTTTTTAATTATTGTATCTCAATAATGACCGGAGGTGTGTTCCTAGGACTATTATTTCATTTTGAACGTGATACGACCCCGTAGTCTAATCTTTCCACGTGTGTAAAATTGGATAACAGTTTCTTACCACTCTTTTTGATCTCAGGGAAAAGCACGAAGATTATCTGTTATGTATGGTTTTAATTTTGTTTTAGTTTTTGTGCGAAAATGTGCTTATATGTTTTTTTCCCTTCCGTATTAACTTCTACAAAATTGAGGCATGTATGCTCTCTCTCCCATGGGCTTTGAGGGAGGCTATCATGTCCTCTATTATTTTGAGTTGACATATAATGATGCTAATAGGTTGGGAGGTAACCAAGTCATTTATCCTTGTTTTATGAAGATAATTTTTTCTTAAAGACCATGCAAATTTTTCTTGAAGATTGATGAATAATAAATGGAGACTTGTCATGTTACTTTCCCAAATTTGGGGAAATATTTAACGCTTGGATTTTACTTGGTTTTTGTAAATATTGTTGTAAAATCTCCTTGTATTCTCCCATCTTGGGATGTGATTGTATCTTGAGGAGACGAGTGTCGTAAAAAGTGTTGTGTCCCCTTAAATATTGAAAAGAGTCTTGTAAATCCTTCTATTGTAACATCTCGGTGGATTTTAAACTTGTTTCACATTATGTGTCAAACTCATGCTTTAAATCTTATTATATTTTGTAGCTTTTCATGGTAAAGGTTCAATGGGACTTGTATTTTAAAGGAAATTGAAGATATGATTAATTTGGGAAAATATGGGTATCTTGTATCTTATTTTGGTTAAGAGCTATTAGACGTTTTAAGTTATACCATACATTTTGGTTTGTAATAATAGTTTTCCCTTCCTTTATCCTAAGTGAAATGTGCGGAAATAGGGTGCACTATACTGGTTACCTTTTCTTATAGGTTTCCATACTTTCTTTACAGAAAAGAGATATCTTCTTAGTATTCTCCTTCAAAAAAATTCTTAGATGACCACATTGGAGCAAAAATTATGCTAACATGATGGGTGGAGAAAGATTATGTAGTTCCCACTTCCCTTCGACACCTTTTTGTTATTGATTATGTTAATGTTGACTATACTTATGGACATTAATGTAGCTTTTGAGTTGGTATGATGTTAGACATTAGAGATCATGGATTGAGGTTGATTTTGATTCATATATGATGCATGTGGATTATTGGAGACATTTTATATTGATGTTGATATGATTATTGACATGGTTATATCTATATATGTGTTTTGGACATGTGTTATTTCGTCATATTGAGTAGACCCAGATAATTGAACTAATTGTATGATCTTATGGTTATTGATGGAATTATAAATGATGTCATTGCTTGCTTGATGATGTTTTGATTTATATATAGATGACCTTGGAGTTATATTGTATATTTATTTTGAATGATTTGATATAGCCATAAGGCTGAAGGAGGTATTTTTGTTTTGTAGGTAAAGATGTCACAACAAACATTAGGGGATTGGAGACCAACAACACTGGAATCCTAGATGAATTCAACAAGGGTCACCATGGCAACGTGTATTTGTTATTTGTGTATGTTTGTATTGTTGTTAGGGGTTCCCATGGGGGGGATCACATTCAAATGTGACCAAGGGGTTATGTGTATCCTTTTATTTAATTCCTTTGTTTAATTTTATTATGTGTTTATTTAGTGATGTATGTTCCCCTTTTATTATTTATTTAAATTGGTTTCAAGTTTAGTGAGCAATGATGTTGTTAAATTAATTATAAATGGGTCAAAATAATGCATTTATTAGATTTTATGGCTCTTGGATTATGTGTTGTAAGAGATGTGTAAGTACCCTTGGGTGTGAAACACTCCACCTTCCTTTTGAAATTCGGATATGTCCTTAGCGATTGATTTTCGGAGGCTCGTGGGATAGTTTAAACTTGTGCCACACATCTTAAATTGTTACACCAACCCTACCTATGGATTGGAGGGTCAAAATTAGCTATTATTGTGTATTTTGCGAAGACAAGTTGTAAGTTTTATTTGCACTTTATTACATGTAATTAATTTTAGTCCTTAAGTGGTGTGGGCTTGGACTGTGTGTGTAAGTAAAATTTCATTTTATTAACCCACTTATTAATTGTTCTTTGGAGTTTGAAGTTGACTTGTGAGGTGGAGTTGAGGATGAGTGATGTGGCATCCTACATGGAGCCACCTCATTCTCCTCTCTCCCTTTTCTATTTATTGGAATCATTTTGCTATTTTTAGGGTTACTTCATTTTGGTTTGGTGCTCTTGCAACTTTGGGGAGAGTGAGAGAGTTTTTGATGCTTATGGATTATTGGATCTTTTGGACTATTTGGATTTAAAGAAGCTTGTTTTTGAACTTTTTGATCAAGCTCCATCATGGAGAGGTATGATTTTAACTCTTTAAATTGTTTCTTCTTTTATTTATGCATATGTGAATGTTGTTAAGTGTTTGGTATGTTTTTTGGGTGGTTGGGAAGATTTCCTAAGTGTGGTGTAGGAGGAGACTATAGGTATCTTCTTGTGGGGAGGCATAACGGTTATTTTGTGGAGGGAGCTTGGGATGGGTCTCCACCTTGGACAATAAATAAGTTGCATTTATTACTTCATTATGGGGTGCCATAAGAGGAGGGAGGCATAAGAGAATGGGAGGTATAAGGGGTACTTTGGGGAGGCATAAGAGTATGTAGGGGATTTGAGATGATATATATATATTGGAAGGTTTTAAGGTGGACACCCATTTCCCCATTTGCGAGGTATAAGAAGCTTTCCCCATAGATATTTCTCCTTTAGATTTTCCATGATGAAGCATGTGTATTTTTTTGTTGTTCTTTCTGTGGTAGTAAATGCATTTTTTGGACTACGATATGATTGTGAAATCTATTTTGTATTATGGAAGCTTGTTTGTTGCCATGAGTTTAATCCATTTCCTATTGTAATGTGGTTGGGGCTTGGGGGCCAATGAGGAGCATGGCTTCTCCTCTTCATTGGAATTATTGGTTGGGTGGAGAGCGTTGCCTCTCCCTCTATTTTTTGTGACAAAATGAAACATGGTGGATCTCTTGTTGCTATTCTTGAAGATGTGCATGAAGAAAAATGTTGCAATTCTCCTGGGCTCCCTTATTGTAAAATGTTTTCCCACTGTGATGTGGATGACATTGTAATATCATTTTGTGGTAAAAAGGGATGTTATGTTTTGGATATGAAAGTTGTATTTACATGTGAGAATGAATGAGAAGGTTTTAGTTTGTATATTTTCGCAAACGGAGAAGAAATTCAAAAAGGAAGTATTTCATTTAATTGAATGTTGATTTAACTTCCATCAAATGGTGTTACTCTTCTCTAAAAATTGTTGTTGTAAATATATTGTAAAATCTTTGTTGAAGGCTAGAAATGTATCTATTAAAATTATTGCATTCCTTTGTATTATTTGATTGGCATGTTTGAAAATAGAATCACTTTCTTTCTTTTCAAGTATTGAATGAAGCAAAGTTAAAAATTAAAAATTATATTAGAATGAACTTAAAAATATAGAGAATGGTAACTAAAAATATATCAAACCGAGTTTAAATATGTTTTACATTGGGATTCTCTGTAAAATCTGAAAATCAATATCAGAAAAACAAATGGAGTACCCTACAATGTTGAAAGAAAAGATAAAATATTATAACAAACTAAGGATGATCAAAAGACATTCCAAAATAGTTTGTATTGCCCTTGTAATTTACATGACTCATCTCTAATTGGACAAGAGACAAAATAGTGCAATTCACAGAAAAGAGAAGGAAATTCGTATTGAATCTAAACCATCCATATTTTATCCTTGTAATCCATTTGAAATATTTAAAGTACAACTCTCCATGTTTTTTTGGCATGTTGAAGACGAAAGAATGGTAGATCAAATCAATTATCGTAGTTGAAAAATTTTAATTCACATGTTAATGTCAAGAAATACATTTTCATAAAATTCACCAACTTAAGGTTGTCAAAAATGAGATTTTATTCTCCTTGGAGAAAGAGGAATTCATTCCCTTTCCAAGAAGTCCTAATTTTCTCAAATCTGAGCTTCCAATTAAAAGTTATGGCCATCTAATGTTTTTAATTTTGTTTGGTTTCAAAAAAAATATTTAATTAGTTTTTCTAAGTTTCCTCCACGACCCTGCACCCCTGCCACTTAACTTTTGGAAAATACTTCCATGGGTTAGCGGACCCCCACCTTCTACTTTTTCTTCTTAAAAAAAATGGAGAAAAATCTTAAGTTCCCCGCCTGTCAATGTCGGTCTGACACGTGGCATCCTTAAGTGTTAGTGGAGGGGCAGAGTTTATTTTAACCTTGAACTTTTTCAACTCAAAAATCTTAAAGTCCTAAGTTTCCCCGTTGGTCCGCCTTCCCACTTGAAAAGTTTGGGCATGACATGTGGTGTCTCTAGGTGTCGGCGGAGGCGTGACTCACTTTAAAACTTTTTACCTTTTCAACAAAAAGGTTAGAAATCTAAAGTGCCTCTGGTGACCCACTTTTCCACATTGGCTCAAATTTTTGGAGATGAGTCCCTTGCGGCTTGGGAAAATTTTCTTCCCGAGGCCCACAGGCCTGCCTTTGGGAAAAATTTCTTCCTCGGGCCTGCAGGCCCTCCTTTGGGGAAAAATTTCTTCCCTAGGCCCGTAAGCCTACCTTTGGGGAAAATTTTCTTCCCCAGGCCCACAATCCCGCTTTTGGGGAAATTTTTCTTCCCCAATCCTTTAGGCCTGCTTTTGCGAAAATTTTCCTCCCAAGACCTGTTGGCTCGAAACTTTAGAAATATGAGGAGTTAGGAGGACTTCTTTATATCATTGGAAAGGGGAGGAAATTTACTATCTAGTGGAGATATTTTCAAGAATAGTTAAGTGCGTTAAATGTGTGAAATATCATGTTGAAGTCCAAGATGATCCTGAGACTGGTTAAGTGGGAATTTATCCCATTCTAACTTATATGTTAATTTCGAAATCTTGAGTTGACCTTTTAGGGGGTCACGTTATAGGGTAAGTGAATTTTTTCCTAACATCATGTTAATGTGAACCTTGGTTATTATTTAGACCTAGAGGAATTAAATACCTTAGGTATTTATTTGTTTTTGGCCACTTTAAACCTTCTAAAATTTACTAGAGAATATTTAATCTTGTAGTTAATTTAAGCATTCATTAAATTAACACCTAAAGGGAAATTTTAAACTATACTTGGTTTAGTTACAGTCATTAACTTATATGTGGTCCTCAATATTTGTTATAACGGAAAATTTAATTCTATCTAATATATTTGTCCTTGTTATTTTTTATTTTCACAATCGTTGCTAACAGACATGTTTGTAGTCACACTTTAAACAAAAAACAATTATTCCATACATTTTTTCTACATAAACCTAGGTTGTTTTTGGGTCTCAAGTGGGAGTTTTAGCAGGTGCTACAAATTACAAACTTGGAATAATAAATTCCTGAAAATAAAGCAACTGTTGTTGATTAGAACAAAAATTTTGACCACTTAATTGGTTTATAAATAATGGGTAAAAGTTAAGAAAATTCACTCCTAAAATAACGCGTAAAATGACTCTGTGACTTTCATAACATAGATCGTTTAGGATGGTCATGTTCTCTAGTGACTTGGAAAGTTGTAACAATATTTAAACCCAATTTATAATAGCATTTAATCATTTAGTTGAATGCATTTTGAACCGATTTTATCACATTTTTTGATGGGATATTAGCTTAAACCTAAGAAATTTCATTTCGATTTGGGCCCATGGTTTAGGGACCCTTAGTAGAAAATTGAAATTTTCCACTTCTAACCTTTATTATTTATACATGTCAATTGGTCGCAACAATTATTTTTGTGAAAACAGATTTGGGAGCTTGTTTTTCAAGCGTGTTTAGGAGGCCTCTAGTCATTCTAGCTCAAAACATAAACTAGTCAATCATAATAAGTAGCTTTGGAAATGACATCATAACTAGATTTCTAGTTATCAGAATTACAGTCTGTAAGTTGCATTGGATTCCCTATATATAGGAAAATTTATGAGAACTGATTGAATGTATGTTTGAGTTATGAATGTCTATTTTTGAGCCCCATTTCGTAGCAAGTTTTACTAAATTTTTTTGAAATGAAATAGGAAAAATTTAATAGTTTTCTCCGAGAAGGTTCTTCCAATTTGAGAATAATTCGCTAGTTTTTGGAGTTGCATGTATTGTTTGATTCCATATATAATATACAATTGGTTATATGTGTTTATTTTACCATTTGAGTATTGGGTACTAGTTTGGTAGGCCATTTTTATAGCCACTTTAGCTAGATAATAAAACATGGGAAACTATATATTTTGATCTGTTTGATGTTTTAAGACTTGACCTTCGAGTGTGAAATATTTTGTAATATGATTATTGTGTTGTGTTCCATGTTTTCTAGGTTTAATTCTAAGACCTAAACAAATTAATTGCTAAAAGGAATTTTTGGTCCTAACTGTTTGGGTATAGTTTGGTCACTTTGGGCACTGTAGGCATTCATGGTTGTTTCTAAAATATTTTTTGTTCGGATTTATGCATGTATAATTTTTTCCTTGGTCTAAGAAATATGTATAAGGGATTTGGTTAGTTTGTTCCTCTTTAAGTGATCCAATGTTTCTTGGGAAACTTAACTGCAATGTTTGGGACACCACATTTAAACCTAAAAAAACATTTTTTGGTATGGGTGTAAAGTAAATAATCGTACCTTTCATAGAACCACCTAATGAAAAAAAATTGTCCTCCACGTTTTAAAATTAGTTATTCTGAATAAGAATAATTTCCATTCCTCGTGTATATGCTACTAATTATTTTGTTTGTAACTCTCTTTATATGAAAAGTTGTCAAGACACATTATAAACTTACTTATCCTTTCAAAAGTGATTTCTAAATGTAGCATACTTAGATGATTTTTTTTGCTAATGTAAAAAACGTCTAACTTGTCTCTTAACAATATATGATAAGGGGAAAGAAATTCCTCGTGTCTCTTTTTATATGATGGCCTTATACGAAGTTGTATTTCATATTCTTCTAAGTAAAATAAGTAGCCCTTGATATATTGGAAATTGACTCTAGTTTAGACAACTTAAAATTCTTATCAAATCCCTCAACATAACTTTTTGATTAGCTTGAGTAATGTTAAAATTCTTTTAACCCTCCTTGAGCTCGACAAGCCCATTTTCATATTAATATTCTTTATTAATTTTTTTCACAATGTAGCTTGATTATATCATTTCACCTTAGAGATACACTTGTAATAATAAAACTCCTCAAATTGATTAAAATGTTCATAATTAGTTTTGTTTATGACAGTAAGATTTATGTGTATAAATCATGCAATTTCCCTCTTTCTCTAACCTTATCTCACGGATCTAGAAGAACATTGATTATGCAAGAAAATAACAACAATCTCTCATTCTATCTCTCTTGGCAAAAAGAAAAGAAAATAAATTAGTGTCAATTCGTCTCTTGATTGGGCGTTATGGTGTACCAACAATGTTGTTGACAATGAAATTACAAGTAATATGGTGTAATATTGGTGAATATGTGTGTGTGTGTGTGTGTGTATAAATGCACAAATGTGCGCTTATACCTTATAAACAACAATAAAACAATGTAATTATATGTAAATGGGAATACTCATTGAATATATATTTAAACAACCTTGCTTGACCAACAATGTTATCATTTGTCTCCCCTTAAAAATATAAAATTGAGGAGATCATAAACTATTAATTCAAATGGAATAAGTAATGTTTATTAATCTTAATTATGTGATATTTATATAATATGAATTACACTCTAAATATTTGGTCTTATGTAATTAACTTAGGCATTGTAATGTCATTCCTAAGTTCTAGATAAGAAAGTAATCTAGATAATTAAGGGTGACAATGGTCTCACAAATTAAATATGGCTTAGGCTATTTGACTCCTAGGATACCCTTTTGTAATATGTTTTTAGCATTATAAAACTCTTAATAATTTTTGTTAAGATGGATTATGTAAAACCTTATTGTAAGGATTACGAATAACGATTATCTATTCCTTCCACCTACCTTGGGTGAAAACATCCTTGGATATCATTACATACACTAATTAAGTAATGTAAATTTGGAGTAGATTAGAAATCTATGACGTATTGGGGTACTATTGAAATCATGGCCCCATTATTTCACCATTTTATAGGGTGGAAAAATTTAAGAAATATAATTAACCCTCTAGTTAAGAAGTATATATATATCTTGCAACCTAATGGATGAATTGTGACCAAAATAATTGTTGAGTAAAAGTCAAGAAAAATTCCATACTTGAGAAGCGTTTGGTTATACCTCCCCTTAAGGAAAAATGTGTGTTGATCTCTTGTACACTAGAGAAAGGTATAAACGAAAACTTTTTTGTATTCCATCCAAATTATGATTTCCTAGTATAGATTATAGGTTCACGAAATATTCTTTTTGAATGGATTTTTTTTCATCTAACTCAATCATGTTTTCTCTTGATTATAGTAATTAAGAAACGATAAAATCTAAGAATTTTTTTTCATGTCTTATTGAATTGAAAATTTGTTGTTTATTGCTTTCATTAATTAAATGTGGCTTTGTGAGGATGTAGAAAATGCAAAAAAAAAATCTTTTTGTCTTGGTGAAAGCTTTTGTAAAACTTATAAACAATAATAAATTAAACTATCCCTTCTGAGTTTTCTGAAGCAAATTTTGAACCAAAATTTAGATGTCCTATAAAAAGGTGCATTTTATAACTAAACTCGAGAATCAATCCTAACTCAATGATTGGATATATATATATATCATCCACAATTTATTGGTGTTATCTGTTAGGATAAAATATTATTATCCTAATTAATTATGCATAGTATAATTATTTAATTAATTTTATTAATTAAATAAAAATGGTTATAATATAAACCATATTTTGCTATGTATTGTTAAATGGTTCATAAACCATATTTGTCTTTCATAAATGTTATTATATTGTTTTAAACAGTATATTTGTTTTTATTCAATTGTTTCTTCCCATATGTAATATTGGAAGCTAATGTACTGATTGTTGTATTGTTACAACTTATATTTTGTTTGTATTTAGCTGTATAACACCTATAAGTATTGCAGCTCTTTCCTATGTAAATGGTTGATTGAGTTTAATAAAATATTATCAGTCTTGCACCCTTGTTGCTCAATGTACATTTGGTACAAGAGCGAGTTGAAGCTCCTAGCAATGTTGGAGAAGGTTACAGAAGAAGGAGAATTCATGGAGAAGAAATTTGCAACAAAAGGAGATCTAGTGCTGCATTCTGCAGCTTCCCAGAACCCCCTGCAAACCCATAACCTCCTGTTTAGTTCTAGGCATTTAGAACACAATTTTTTTTGCACTGGTGCACGCAACACCAGGAAAAACTTACTGTAGGTATTGAAAAAATATATATATATATATATTATTTTTCTCCCCATTTGGAGTTTTATCTCTAATATTAGAGATGTTTTTAGTCTCTATTTTTTTATCAGACCTCTACATTTAGAGGTATATCTGGTTTTGGAGGATTATTTTCTCTATTTGGAGGCCGAGCTACGTTGTTTTTCAGGTCAAGCTATTTGCAAGTCAAGCCCACTCAACCTTAGCTCAACCACGACCCTGCACACAAATAAAGTAGTGGTTAGCATATCAAAAGTAGTGGAAAGCAAAACTAGGGGTTGTATTAAATCTCTCCATGCAGTATATGCTGCAAACAAAAAAAAAGGTGGATTCCTTTTCTATGCATCCTCTACACAACACCAATACAAAGGTGTTTGGATCGAGTGACCTGCACCCTCACACCACGCGCCTGCAAAAACAAAATGGTGGCCAAACAAAGAAAATAAAAAAAATATAGTGCAAATCTTTTCCTTTTCTATCATCCATGAATTTTTCTATCTTCCATAGGCACCGTGGTCTCTCAGCGATTAGCCCCTACAAACAAAGCGAACACAAACCATTCAAAAAAAATTGGTGAAAGGAAAAAACACATTGACCAAGCAAAGATCAAAGCAGGTAAAACGATGGCCTAAGGAAGAAAAAACAAAGAAATAAAAGGAGAAAAAGTTTAGGATACGTTTTTGGTGCAAAGAAAACCCTAAACCACCTCAAACTAGCATTTGCCACGTGCAGCCTCTACAAGTCATTTTTTGTTAAGAGGTGAGTCAAATCTACCTTTATTTAAATACAATCTTGTCCATTTTACATTACAAATGCTTAAGCAGCCAATTTGGATAGAGGGAAAGTCTTAGAAGTGGGAGGTGTATGGTTCAAATCCCATCCCCAACTTCTTTTTTCGATTTTGACATAACCGCCAAATTCAGCAGAAATTTTGAATTTAGTTATAACTAACTAAATTTAGCGGAGAAATCCCTAATTTAGGGTTAAATTTATTTTTTCTCTCCCATTTGGCCTGGTTCTTCATTTTAGACATTTTTTGTAAAAGGAGACCCAACTAAAAATTGCTTTTTCAGATGGTTTTCTGTAATTTTTTGCATTTTGGGTCATCTTGGGCTCAGGAGGCCACAAGGGCCTGCGAAACAAATTATTATTTTTTCCTTCCATTCAAATTTTCAAGTTTTTTTAATGTAAATTATATACTGCTATATATTGTACTAATTCACAGGTTGCCATAATCAACTGCGAACTTTGTAACTACTTAAAAACTGACAGAATTGTAATCAAAAGCAATAAAAAAACTGGTTTTGTAATACTCACGAGATCCTAGATCTCATTCACAGCATTTGGTATATACGGTGCCTCTGGGAAGTGCTTATGGGTAAAGCCATCGCGACTACTACTGCACTTAACGCCTAATATAGCTGCAACAACATCATCTAGGGATCATCCCTATCAATCAATAGGGAGTAATAAGGTCACAGTGCACACACTATGAACTATCCCATCCATCTGTGAATGATTGCATGACATAAATCTGGACTGAGAAGTTATCCAAGTATATAGAGAAGTTACGCACGCGTATGAGGATATTTCTTTGAGCCAGTGTCAATAATTACATAGACCCCATCCGTACAATCTTGGTACCACATATTGAATTCTTTCACGTATGTTAACACCTCTTTCACATACTACCAGTTATATAGAAAGGGCGAGATTCTTCCACGTACTGAAGGTTATATCGGAAGAGCGCATATATAGAGAGGTTCGGTATATCAGACTGACGGTATATAGATTGGGAGACCTAATACTTGGAGTGATAAGAGCCAAACCCTGTCAGTGATCTCTACAAAATGGGCACCAATGCTCCCAAATTTTTTCTTCCAGATTCAAAATTGCTAAGAGGAAGCAACTATGCTACATAGAAGACAAAAATAAAGACACAACTTGAGTTTGAAGAGATTTGGTCTATTGTGAATGGTACTCTAACCAGGTCAGCCACTGATATAGCACAACAACGACAATTTGATAAAGCAGATCAGAAGGCCAAAATCATCATCTTGTTTGGAGTGTCCGATGATGTGAAACCCCAAATTCAATATTCCAAAACAAAAAAAGAAGCTTGGGATAAATTGAGCATAGTATACGAGGGCAAGAACAAGAATGTCATACTGAATTTGTAGAGTTAGTTACATACACTGAAGTTCAAGCAGAATGAGAAAATTGAAGCTTTCTTAAGAAGAGTTACAGAATTGAGGGCTTCACTTTTAGTCCTAGGAGAACCAGTCATAGATGATTCTCTCATTCCCATTTTTTTGAGAGCACTTCCCTCTTCTTACCACATTTTTGTCACAACACTAAATGTGACAGATACGACTGTTGGTTTTGACAAACTGGTAAGCCTGCTGCAACAAGAGGAAGCAATGCACAATAAGGACGATGAAGAGGAGTAGGCACTATCTTCACATCAAAAATGGAAAGAAAAAGGTAAAGGAAAACCTAATTCCTATAAGAAGTCCCAACATCAGAATCAGTTTCACAGGGACAATCAACAAAAGAAGTAATGTCCTCTATGTAAAAGAGGACATGACTTAAAATATTGTTGGTATAACACTTACAAGAAAGGTTCATCTAGCAACTCTGGACCGCAACAACAACAATCTTACAAGGGACATTCTAACAACAATTGCGGGCAAAAAAAGGGGAAAAGAAGACCCTACCAACAAGGTAATATTGCTGACCAACAAAACCAGTCAGAAAATGAAGACTTCTTATTCATGACTTGCTCAAGTGAACCATCCACGTCATCTAGTGATGTGTGGTATGATGATTCGGGAGCCACTCAACACATGACTAGCCACAGAGACTGGTTTATTACAATGAGGGACATGCCATTGAAAAATCCTATTTTTTTGGGAGATGATTCTTCATATATAGTTCAGGGGATTGGAGACATCTCTCTATTCCCTTGGTTCATGCAACTACAGACTATCAAATGTCTTATATGTCTATGGGTTAACAAAGAATCTTCTTTATGTCAGTCATCTCCTAGATCACAACTTAAAAATTGACTTTGAGAGTCATTTTGGCAAGAAAACGTGTATGATTCGAGACAAATCATGAGGCTCAAAAATAGTTGTAAAAGCCTCCAATGTGGGATGCATGTTCTGAGCTTGATTTTTTTCCATAGAGATGATCAAGCAATTGTGGCTAAGAAATTCCACCTTAGTATAGTTTTGGTATCAGAGACTTGGTGATGTTAGCTTCAAGTATCTTGAAGACACTACGTTTGTCATAATATGGTAAATGGGCTACCATCTCTTTAGAAGGATACAGAACAAGTGTCCTCACTACCTAGCAGGTAAAATAACATAAAGATTCATTCCAGAAGATTAAATATCGATCTCATGGTAAGCTTGATCTAGTTCATACTGATCATTGTGGTCTGATGCAACTAAGTCATTCTAGATTTCAGTACTTCATGCTATGTGTTCAGGACTATTCGAGAAAAATGTGGATTTTTTATCTTCGTAAGAAAAGTGAAGCGATTTTGAAACTTTCAAGAATTTTAAAGTAGCAATTGAGAATGAAATTGGTCATCACATAAGAAATCTTTGCTCAAATCGAGGGGGTGATTTCACCAATGATGAGTTCAAAGACTACCTACAAACTCACAAGATTCGTCGACAAATTCCTCCTCCACACACACCGCAGACAAAATGGTGTTGTTGAGAGAAGAAATCATACTATCACGGAAATGGTGCGAATGCGACGATTAATGAATCTAGACTTGCAAAGACATTCTAGGTAAGAAGCAACAAAGACTGCAATATATTTTATGAATAGAGTACCCATAGTTTCTCTTAACTGGAGTAACACCAAAAGAAGCATGGTCAAAGCGGAGGAAACCATCTATTGCACACCTTAGAGTATTTGGGTGCAAAGCAAATCATGCACATACCCAAGACAAAACAGAAAAATAAATTAGACATGAAGTCACAGAAACTCATCTTCATTAGGTACAATGAAGAGACTCTTGGGTACATATTGACACATCCAAAGACTAGAAAAGTCTACACTAGCAAAGATGTTGAGTTCTTCAAGAAGAAGAAAGAACAGAGTCTCCTCCTCTGGATTTACCTGATGTAGGTTCTTCATCACTTGTAAAAATTAAAGCTGATGTCTCCCATCAGATTGATGAAAGTGATGATGGGGATGATGGTGTTGATCATGATAGAAACATGACCCATGAGAAAATTTCAACGTATGCCCAAGTGGTGTATTAGCACATTACAAGATGCAAGAATGGGTGCTGCATCGGATACATCCACCCCTAAACCATGGAATCATAATAAAGAAAGAGAAGACGTTAAAGTTGCTTTGATGAACAGAGTTATTGAGGTCTGATGAGCCCTCTATAATCCATGAATCCCTACAGTTAAAATCTTGGAAATGATGCTATGGACTCTAAATATCAGTCAGTAATGAAAAATAACACTTGGTAGCTTATCGATCTTCCACCAGGGAAGAAACCCATTTGATGCAGATTGATATTCAAAACAAAGTATTAAGAAGATGGGACTATTGAAAATTACAAAGCAAGACTCATAGCAAAGGGGTATATACAAACAGAAGGCATTGACTACGAGGAGACATTTGCTCCCACAACTAAGATCAAGATGATCAGGATGATCTTTTCTCTAGTTGCACAATTTGGTTGGAAATTCCATCAGATGGACATAAAAAGTGCCCTCCTGGATGGATATTTACAAAGAAGAAGTCTACATGACTCAACCTGAGGGATATGTTGTACCTAGTCAAGAAGAAAAGGTATGCAGACTCATGAAATCTCTGTATGCTCTCAAACAGGCACCCCGGGGGTATAGTACATCAAGATTGATGAGCATATCGTACAACATGGATTTGTTAGAAATCCATACGATCCCAATCTTTACCTCAAAAATCAAGGGTGGAGATTATGAATGTCGTTGTTTATGTTGATGATCTAGTCATCACTAGAAGTTCAGTGAGGATGATTGATGCAATGAAGAAAGATCTTAATTGATTGTTTGACATGACAGATCTCAAGTTAATGCACTATTGTCGTAGATTAGAAGTATGGCAGAAAGAGAATCACATTTTTGCTCTCTCAGATGAAATATATACTAAGACTATGCTTGAGAAATTAAAGATGATGGATTGCACACAAATTACTACAACCTATAGAGAACAAAATTACAGTTATCTCGCTCAAATCCATCTCTTAAGGTAAGTGTCACTCTTTATCGGCATTTGATCGGAAGTCTCATTTACCTGACCTACACTAGAGCAGATATTAATTTTGTAGTGAGCTATCTATCTAGGTTCATGCAGGAACCCAAAGTTTTTCATTGGAAAGTATTAATAAGGAGCATCTTGAGATATATCAAAGGATTACAATGGATCTTGGTCTAGAATACAATAAGAGCGACAACTTCTTCTTGATTGGATATTCAGATTCAGATCATGTAGGTAACATTGATGATAGAAAATCCACTTCTGGATTTGTATTCTTTATGGGATCTGGACCAATATCATGGGGAAGGCAAGAAACAACACTTTGTTTCTCACTCTTCCACAGAAAATGTGAGTATCGTTCTGTAGGAGAAGCTGTCTGTGAAGTGATTTGGCTACGTCGCATACTAGAAGGACTTGGAATACCACAGGACAAACCAACCACCATGTATGTTGACAATGAAGGTGTTCTCAAACTTGTTCGCAATCCAATTTTTCATGAGAGAACAAAATCACATTGAGGTACACGTTCATTTCATACACGTGAACATGTGTTGAAGCACAACATCCTAGCTTCAATTTTTTCCAACAGCTGAACAACGAGAAGCATATTTTCATAAAGTCACTTGCGCGTGACAAGTTCGAGTTGTTCAGAGAGTTCCTCTCCTCATCTCTTGAGACAATGCACAATTAAGGGGGGGGGGAATGTTAGGATAATTATTAATTATGCACTATATTAATTATTTAATTATTATTATTGATTAATTAATTAATATATATGGTTATATTATAAACCATATTTAATGCTTATGTTCATCGTTATAATGGTTATGTAATTAAACCATATTTGTCTTTTAAATGTTTCACTAGGGATTTATTTTACAGCTACTGTATTTTAGTTTTTATTGCATAGTTGCTAACTCTGGATGTATTATTGGAAGCCAATATGTACTAAATGGTTGTATTGCCTACAATATTGTATATTTTTTGTATTACACATTGTATAATACCTATAAGTATTGCATTCCTATTCTATTGTAAACTTGTTGATTGAGTTTAATAAAATATTATTAGGCTTCCACCCCTAAGTGTTGCTCAATCTACAATAGTTCACACTGTGAACGTAAAAAGGCTTACATTTGTCAAATGACCATGCACCAGTTCAATAGATGCCTGGTATGATCATCAAATCTTGAATCCCTAGTCTGATGGTTGAATGAATAATAGGTAGTAGGAGAGCTTTGAGACCAATTTGGAGAGACTTCATAAAAATATTGTAACCAGGTTGCTAGTCTGATCCAATGGCATAAGCTAGAAGGTGAGGTACCCCAATTTTTTACTTTGTAAATTTCCTTATTCTTGTTGATATTTTTGGCACCTTGGATGGTTTTTTCATAGATGTTACAAGCTCGTGACAGACTGATTTTCTTATAACTTTGTTCTTCAGTATCTTTGAAATGACCATTATGAGTATTGGCAATCAAATTTTCTAAAAACTTTTGCCATCAATGAACAAGGGGGAGATTGTTCTAACACTAGTATGGTGTTGTAATTTGTAGATTTGAATAGATTGTGAAGGTGTGATTGGTAAAGTGAGCATCCTTTGGAGGTATAAATATTATATGGTAGTCCCTTGATTACGTTTCTCCTATTTGATATAGATTACTTGACTTGGATGATATGTTATATTTAGGAGAAATATTTTAGTTAACAGGTATTTTATCGTCCAACAACAATAATGGATATGATAGGTGACATTATTTGATAATATAGTTCCTTAGGTAATGTAGTGTCTTGTGTTGGACAAATCTTATAAGGTGTGATCATTTAGGTTAGGTGTTGTAAGTAACATGTGGATACTAATTATAGGCCTTGGAAACTAGAACTGTCAATAATTAAGAGATCAATACAAGGATGAAAATCCTAGGTAAAATTTTATATCCTAATGCCCCTTAGGCATGTATGTCAGCATCTACAAGGGACATTTATTTGAGCTTCTGGAACAATAATAGTGATATTCTAGACAATTACTACCTTGTGAGAACTAAAATGGAAGCTATGTAATATCCAGATGACTATCCAGGATGACAAGATAATTTTAATAAACCAGGAATATGGAGCATGTATACACGCTTACCGTTATTTTATTGCTTGAATGTTACTTCTATGTGATCACAAATTAGTTGAAGCATAATTTGCAAGTTACAAATTTTTACCAAAACAAGGTTCATTTGATGAAAACAAACTGGTATTTGAGTGAGTACACCTATCTTCTAATTACTGTAAATTATTTTCTCCTTACATTTCATGATATTGGATATCAACATATCTACCATTATTGTTGACATACCATTAACATGACTAAAGAATTTACTTACACAAGTACTTAATATACATGGACATGATTTGGATATGATAACAAAAAATCCTCTATGTTGTCATGTAAAGTTACTTAGTAAGGTTAATTCTACTTCTCGACCCCGTTCTTGAATAGATAGGTATAAAATGATTTGTTTTAACTCAAAAACTTAGTCAAAGTTATACAACATTAGGATGTGTATAGAATCATTTAGCATAAATTTGGCATCTGTGGTCTGAATGGTTTATAACATTCGTTTAAAGTATATCGTATTATTGAAGAATTTTAGCTAATAGTGTAAAATGAGTTGCAACTGCCTACATGTTACTATACAACGTGGGTTTGTTCTACTACTTTCGGAGTTGCAAAAGCAGATGATTCAATATAGTACACATTCAAATACTATGTTTTTTGTGTGAATTCTAAAAAATGATTCTCTAAAATACAGTTGTAGGGCTTCTCAAGCTAAACCATTTCACCCTCTATTGTAAAAGATTTTTATTAAAATGATGTTCAATATATAGAAATGTACATGAGAATACATTGTAGGGATGTCTAATTGTACAAACTATTTACTAACATTTGCCTTATTTACCACTAAGTGGGTGTAAAGGTGTATGGGGCTACAATAACGTTCACAACTTAACTATCTTGTGCCCCAGATGTACTTATCAAGATAATTGTGCTCTGATGTGTTTCTCAAAATGGGATTTCGTCTAAAAATTTACATTCAAGTTAATTACGATGTATGATGACATTTTATGATTTGGAATTTCCTTCCAAATTTTATCATTTAAAATGAGATACCTTGGACACTACTATTCTACATACGTAAAGGGCAACTCTAGATTCAGCACCATGGTCCCTAAGAACAAGTTCATCTAGTATGACAAATACCTTAAACATTACTTTCATGACTCTAATGATTTGGGTGTTATGTGATGTGGTAAGTATGTATAGGTTTGAGATGTCAATCATAATTTGAAGAAAGTTGGAGGTTTAGAAAACAAAAATTTAATCCAGTAATGTATACATGTAGAATTTTAATCATTACATTGACATCTTCCCTACGTGTGGCACAGGAAGTGCATTAGGGTCACATATCATCACTCTCATTTGGGTCGATTTATGCAATTGGTAGCCTTGTTAATATTGAAAGATCTTGAGAGGGGTTGGGATGCTGTTGTTCATATCTATTCGCAACATAGAAGATGTGTAATAATTATTCAAACTTATTGGAGCTTAGTGAACACATTTCATATAGGACATTTATATAGACTCAAATATGTTGGACTGGTTGTAACATAAGTTATGGATGCAGACTTAATGCTCCAATATTTACTAAAATGCTAAACTGAAGAATGGTACTCATTACTTTATCAATTAACCAATCTGTGTTTTGTGAAAATTTAATTACACATTCCACTGTATAAAATATGTTGGCATATTTGTGTACAATAGACTGTACGAATGCTTATAGTTCTTAAATCATATCCATCATTATTGCGAATGGATCTTTGGAAAACCTAGTATTTTCAATGCCATAGCTTATAATATCTTCAGGTGAACAATATTGATTAGATATCACCCTCTATGATTCTTTATACACTCTATTCTAGGTTTGAACTTTTTCCTCTACAACTATGAATTTGTAACAATACTGTCATAGTTTGACAATCCTTCTAAGGAGGAGGCTATTATGGGTCTAGACTTGAATAAGGATTGTGATCATGAGCACTTGGAATTTATTTTGAATATTTGGATTACCATGAATTGTGGAATCACATGTTTCATTAGCACTCTAAATCTAACATCCATATCGGTGGAAAGAATTGAGCATTCTCCATTGTAGATAAAATCCCTTAAATGCCGTAGTGTTTCTGAATGAAAAAATTGGTGCAAATGTTAGTTTCGACACAACTGTATTTCTCCTTCTAGGTTTCATTGTACTGAAAAATCAAGGCATTGTATGCTTGGACTCCTATGCACTTAGAGGGATGTGCATTTCAAATACTTTTGAAATGGTCAAATGTCAGAATGCCAAGTAGGTTATTGGTAACAAGGTCATTTAGAAATTGTGTTATGAGGATGAATTGTTTACATAAGGTTTCATCTTCGATAGGGCCATTTTGTTGAAGATTTATTGAATAACTAAGTGGATTTAGATAGGTTACACAGACCCTAAATTCTATTTACCATTGGGTTTTACTTGCATTTTTGTAAATATTGTTGAAAAAAATCCTTGAAGTCTACAAAATAGGGATGTGATTGTATCTTGAGAAAACAAGTTTTGTAACAAGTGTTGTGTCCTTTTAAATATTCAAAAGAGTCTTGTAAAGCCTTTTATTATAACATTTCGGTGGATTATAAATTTTTTCCACATTACGTTACAAACTCATGCTTTGAATTTTTGTGTATTGTGTATCTTTACATGGTAAAGTTTGAATGGGACTTATATTTTTAGGAAAATGTAAGATATGATTAAGTTTGAAAAATATGGGTATCATGTATCTTATTTGGGTTGAGAAATATTTGAAATTTTACGTTTTACCATATATTTTGGCTTGTAATAATAGTTCCCCTTACTTTTTCCTAAGTCAAATGTACGAAAATAAAGTGGACTATGGTGGTTACCTTTGCTTATAGGTTTTCTTAGTTGCTTGAGAGAAAAAATATTTGTTCTTAGTATTCTCCTTCATGTAGCCAATAATGTTTTTAGGTGGTATAAGCTATAGCAAATATATATATATATATATATATATATATATATATATATATATATATATATAGTTGGTTATGGGTATAAAATAAATATACTTGATCTGATTAGAAAGGAAGGCCTTTAAAACATCTAATGAGAGGTGGTTGATAAGTTTAATAGATTCCATTTATTGGAGACTTTCAGATGTAATCCTTATTATCTTCTTATATACACTTTACTTCTAATATTTAAAGTTGTAAAAGGAAGAATAAATTGAATCCATCTCTTATCTTGAAAACCATTGCCATTACTTTACATTCTATGAATTGATTTTGGTTTAAAGGAATACAATTAGATGTTTGGTTGAAACAAGAATGAATTTTTACCCTATATAAATCATTTAGCATACGCCCTTACTAGTTATTGCTATTAAGGTTGTAAAATCATAATTAAGGAGAGCCCATTTTAAATTCCATGCTCATTAAATTCCTCTGCATATTGTTTGCCCAATCCATACCCTGCGAACTCAGTCGCCCCCATTGTACATAGTCACCCCCATTATGCACAGACACCCCCCTTTTGCTACCATTTAAAATCACATCCCAATGTATAATTAAACTTACATGGATTTTACCATGGTTATATATATATATATATATATATATATATATATAGTTTGGAAAAAAAATGGACCCTAGTTATTAAGAGAAATAAAAAATATATAATATCTATACACAAATATTTAGAAAACTAGAAAATCTATTTTTTTATTGAAGAAAATGGATACATACATGAGAAGAACAAAAAAGAAAGAGATCATTAAACTCTATGCAGAAAATAAACATATATATATATATATATATATATATATAATGAAAGGGAAATTATTCCCTTCACGAAAAATCTGAAATGAATGGAGTGGAGCTCAAAATATCTCCATGATCTCCCCCTCCTTCATCTTCCTCCCTACATAAATTTTTGCAAAATGGAGGCCACAAAAACAAAATAGAAGTTAAAAGGAAATAATTAAGGATGC
Source organism: Taxus chinensis (assembly GCA_019776745.2). Lineage (NCBI taxonomy): Eukaryota > Viridiplantae > Streptophyta > Pinopsida > Cupressales > Taxaceae > Taxus > Taxus chinensis. The sequence goes on along the minus strand of CM034153.1, from coordinate 66,745,587 downwards.
ATTAGGGAATCTAGGGAAATACCTAAAATCTAGGGTCAAGATCAAAAGAATATAATGGTTCATATTAAACCTTCCTAAATGTTAAAATTGTGGGAATATATATATTTGTAATTGGTGTTCTTGTTATTTAATTAAGTAGTAACCTAGGGGACTTTATTAAAGGCCATGGTGTATTTATATTTATAATGTGGTTTTTAGATTTTATCAACTAAAAAAATATTTATCATTTGTGTAATTGAGGGAAATAAAATATTAAATTGGAGATTTAATTTTTTTAAATAAATAAATAAGTAGTTGACACGAGCTAGTATTGTATCGGAGGGATTGTTTCTAGTTTAAATTTAATACAGACAAAAGAGGATATGAACCCTAAAATAAAATAGTGTTAAATAACACCTAACATTAAATACTAATAAGGTAAAATCGTTTTTAAAAAATTTGTAATTTTCTTGTCCCGTGTCTAAGTTTTGGTGTGCCGAAACGGGGAAATACAAGTCTTCTAGGGAAATTGGAGTGTTTATGTGATTTATAAGTAGGATCTCATTCTATTCATACTCATTTAATTTGGTTGGCTATGGAAAATGTGAATGAAATGGCATTGCATTATTTGGAAAAATGTTGGGATGTAGAGACTATTGTTATTTTATTGGAGAAGGTGCATAACATTGTGCTTATTTATAATAATGCCAAGGAACCTCCATTTTACATGGCTTGTGAGCAAGGAAATTTAGATGTAGCCATGAATATTCTCCACAAAAATTCTTCTACTTCTATTCCAGATTCAAGAGGAGATGGTTGAACTTGTTTGTACACTCTCATTAATTTATTTAGCCCTGTGAACAAGTTTGTAATTGAGAAAAAAAAAAGTAAATTAGGGAAAATACCTTGTTACTGATAACTGAAAGATGAAAACTTGTGCTAAAATCTAATGGTTTAGGAAATTTACCATTGCATTTCGTAACCATGCATAGAGAATTGCAACTTGTTAGAAAATTAGTAGAAGCAAATTCAAACATGTGTGACTGGGTAAATAATGATGGGATGGCCATAATTCATATTGCATCACAAAATAGTTTCATGGATATAATGAAGTATTTGATTAATAGCGCAACAAATTATATACACGTTTTGGGAAAGGAAAATAAGAATGCCTTGCACATCACTCTAGAAAATGGACACTATAGGCAAGGTTTAGATTTTCTACTCGATAATGATGATCTAGATGCAATTTTTTTAGTAAAGAAGGATGAAAATGAAGGAAACACACCATTGTACAAATTTTCTACACAATACCATCCCTAGTTATTCCTTAGGAGGGTTTTCTTTTCCCATGAGCGGTAGGTAAGAAAGTGAAAATCTAATAGGTCTATAGTTACGTTGTGAACTCCATTATAATCTATTGAAATCTATTATATCATTTAGAATCCCTCATATGTGACATAAAGTAAGTTGGTCAATCCATTACTTCACATATTTTTTACTATGAAAGATAATTGAATTAGTTTAATCATGTTTCTAGGTGCTGTCAAAATTGGTGACACTATCCATGGGTAATGTGAATCTAATAAATGAGGATGGAAAAAATTTCTTGAATCTCATAGATATGAAAGGATGGATGCATTATTTTACTATATTTCTTGAGCACTTTCCCCAAACTATAGATTTAATTTCTAAAAGAGGAGAGAATAAGTTGCAGAAATGAAATGGCCATAATGTTGATTCTAATTCTCAAATAACAGATGAATCCAGAAAAAATCCAAATGAAATTGTTTATTTTATTACATTTCTCCTAAACTACCTTCCACAATCTACTCTAATACTAAAAAACTATCTAATCCTATCTAAATTTTTAAGGGACCAAGGAGAGAGAGTGCATGAAAACAAATCCTACACTAAATCGGTGATATACTAGAAAAGGAGGGGTATGAGAATAGTCTTCCAATATGTGAAAATAATAGCAAAGCACATACTAGAAGGGGTGATAAAAATTCTCCACAGTCTAGAAAAATTAATTCACAACAAAATTTCATACACACACAATGATATTGAATACCTGTAGAGCATAAGATAGAGGTAATATATCTACAATGAGGTCAAAGAGGCAAGGAGACTTGAGACAAACATAGTAGGGGAAGATACATCCACAAACTTGTATTTATTGCTTCATTGATATGCACAGTTCAATCTATTACAAAGTAAGGGCTTGGATCACCATGCAAGGAGTCCACTACAAGGGCTTGCATAACATTGGCTTCAAAAAATAAATTTTGATAGAGTTTTTCTACTCAAAACTATCTCCCTTAAAATGAGCCCAACATAATTTATAGAATTTTGGGAAGAGAGAGAGAAAAATTAAACTCCTGAAATCTATCTTTTAACCACTTGCAAGAGGTAGTAAATGAAGTGAAATGATGTTTTTTTCTTGAAAAATTCTCCCCATTCTGTCCCATAACTTGCAGCAATCAAATATGTCTATTCATGCTTCATTGCATGCATCCCAACCACCACTAAATTCATTATTCTGGACTATGAACATTTTCTGCAAATTCACCATCGATTCCTAATAAAATTTTACATTTCTTGATTTTTTTGCATTGGGAACAAGACCATGATTCCAACGGTACCAATTTTGTGTGTTTCTGTTGAGAATTGCAAAAGATATGGCATTTTGAGTGTAGGCATCTATTTTGGGTTTTCCAGGGATATCCATCAGTTAACAGGAATGATCATTTGATTGAATGGAACTGAAGATGTTTCTTTTATTTTTCTATATCCACCCTCATTAAAATTAATAAATTCAAATTTCATGAAAGTTGGAGCTCTGGGTCAAAAGCTATGGCCATTTGATGTTTGGGGGGTCAGGCGTCGATTTTCCTTTGCATTGCGGCAATTACAAGTTTTGGGGGAACTCTTTTCTCATGTGTACCTAGATGGTTTGAGCCTCCTTTCTCCACAATAAATGATTCAGGATTTCCTATCCCAGCTGTCCCACTATTGATCAGGTCATCAAAGCCGTTGACCTCTTCTTCTGTCGCATCCCACTTGCCTATAGAAATTTCAGGTTTTCGGGTCCCATGCATCCCAAAATCCCAATTGTCCCGTGGACCTCCTGGGACAATTTTTTCCTCCTTAACCGAATACTTTGTTGTGCAGAAATTTCGGCAACTTTGAGCCCAACTGTCCCCAACACATTTCTCCACATTAGTCACATTTTTCTTTATCCTTAACATTTCAGTGACTTCAACGATACGGGGAACAAGTGGTCCACATGTATGTGTGCGACTTGGGACAACTTTTGCATGTTTGCAACAATACCCTACCTTCTTTTCATTTTGGTGTTTTCATATTTTTGGAGTTTGATTGTCCTAGTTGAACTTGTGTGGCCTAGGACAAAAACTTCTGCATTTTACACAATACACTAAAATAAGCCTTTTTTTAAAAAAAAAATCCTTGGAAAGGGAAGTTAGAGGAGAGCCAAAGGGACCCCCAAAACCTGATTTTTTGCCTCGACTCGATTATAATTGCTCAAGCCTAAAGAAATTATGCAGGTTATCCAAATTTACCTCGAGGGGGAAATTGAGATAAAAATATATAAGAGACCATAAATATTATAAAACACAATTGAAAATATGTTAAACTTATAGCTTTTGTTATATCTGTATTTTCCACCATTGTTTCCTAGTTTTGTTTATATTAATTAGACTTTTTAAAACTGTAACTATAATTTAATCTGAAAGATTGATTTCGAATAGTCTTGATCTTGTTTCAACAATTTAAATAAATGTATTTTCTTATGTCAAAATGAGAAAATCTATTCCTCTAATAATTTTACTTTTGGTTCAATTTGACAACTAGTCAAAATAGGTGATTAATACTCTTGATTGGTTCACCAAATCTTATGCATTTAAAAGTGAGTTATGACATTTTCCTTGAAGTATTTTATCCATTTTTCAATTAAATATTGTTTTTACCATTTACTCGGCCTTATATAATTATGTGGGAAGAATATTTTATTGTTTAATTTTTCAATATTTTTCATTAGTCCATAATAAGTAAACACCAAATGAGATATTTGTAATAGAAATGAATAAAAAAAAGGGGAGATAAAATGATAAAACTTTATTAAAAATATACAAACATATTTGAATGGGATGTAATGATTAATTTATTGATGGAGGAATGATATTCTCTATATATAGGAGTATTGGAGAAGTACGGAGGAGTCTAGTAATGTTCTAGAAAATACTGGTCTTGATAGGGGGAAAATAAAAAAATGATGGTGCTAGAATTGGAATGTTGGTGGCATAGTTGGTGGAATAAATAAACACTATTTCAACACCCCCGTAATTTTTATTTACATATATTTGCAAAAGTATTGAAATATGGGTCCCAAAACTTTGTCTTATTAGGTACCCATTTAGAAAGCATAGTATATCACCTAAGGTTTCATATGCACTCCTGAAGAGGAACATCCACAAGATGCAACATGTCTCTAAATTTGAAAATAGTACATGTATATAAATATTTAATAAATATAACCACAATTTGTTCTTTAGTTCCATATAATTTTAGCTCCACCTCCTTTATCTATTAAATAACATACAAAGTGATGAAGCACTTCAATATATTTAGATCTAGAATGGTAAAACATATTTTTTGCTAGATTGATAGTGCTTTGATTTTCACAAAATATAGTATTTGGATGATCTTGTGGTAGATGAAGTTCCTCATGAAACATTCTTAGCCACATAGCTTCTTGAGATGCCTTGGAATAATTGATATATTCTTCTTCTATAGATGAGAGTGATATTGTACCTTGCTTCTTACTGCTCCATGATATTAGACTTGAACCAAGATGAAAAACAAATCCTGAAGTTGATTTTCTATCATTTATGTCTCCTGCATAATATAAATCTATATAGCCCACTATATTATGTTCTCGTCGATGCTTATGTTAGATTCCAAGTTGATATGTAAATTTATTTAATGTACTTAGATATTCTTTTGGATGCTTTCTAATTGTCGACATGAGGATCTACCATATACCTAGAAATAATGTTGACTGCATATGCAATATATTTTGTAGTGATAGTCAGTTATAAGAGATTTCCAACAAGTTATCTAAACAATGTTCCATATACTTCCTTTAGATTAGAGTTAACACTCAATTTTAATCAACCTTCACCTAGTTTACAATTAGGATTACATTCAAGCATTCTAATTTTTCTTAATACATCAATAACATATTTGGTTTGAGAAAGAAGGATCCTTCCTTCATCTTTCCATAACTATGTACCCAAAAAGTATTGCATTAGCCCTAAGTCACTTATATCAAAGGCCTTTTTGAGTTATTCCTTAGAATTTACAATGGATTACATAAGATCTCCTGGAATGATTAAATCACCAACATACAATACAATAACATCAATTAGACCATCATTATACTTTCCATACATATCTGGATCATCTTTGCTTCTTTTGAATCCTGCTTCTAGAAAATAGCCATTTATTTTTTAGTACCATGCCCTTGGAGCTCGTTTAAGACCATGTATTGAGTTTTTCAATCTAAAAACTAGATGTTCTTCTCTAGGTTTAACAAACATTGGTGGTTTTTGGACGTAAATTTCTTCCTTTAAATTGCCATGTAAAATAACACTTTTAACATCCATCTGATAAATTTTCCATCAATATTTTATAGCTAAGGAAACTATCATATGAATGGAATTCATTTTAGTGACTGGAGAAAAAGTATTAGTATAATTGATACCTTCTTTTTTTGAGAAATAATTGGCCACTAACCTCTCTTTGTGCTTCTGCACAGCTCCATTATATCTGAATTTTATCTTGTATGTCCATTTCTAGTCACCCAAATTCTTTCATTTTGGAAGGGTTGATAATTCCCAAGTGTCATTTTTTATTAGAGACTTGATGCTAAAATTTTAATTCCTTCTTCTCCTGCAAAAGACGTTACATATTCATTTAAATCATTAGTATAAATAGTTTTATCCTCTTTAATTAAGATGGGAAGAGAATATGTATTAGTGGAAGCATTGATATTATCAATGATGTATTCATCAAACCATAAATTCCTTTTAATATGTATTTAATTATTCTTAGGATTGTATAACTTATATGCTTTTGACTCCTCACTATACCTAATCATTATGTACGTCATAATTTTCTTATCTAGATTTTTCCTTTTCTAATCAGGGACATGAGCATATGCAATAATGCCGAAGACTCGAAATTTAGAGACAATGGGATTTCTATTTCTCCAATACTCTTCTAGAGTTATATCAATAACTTCCTTTAGTGGGGCTCCTATTGATAATATATGTAGTTGTATGAATTACTTCAGCCCAAAATTTGACTTCTATGTTTCGATAATGTAGCATACATCTAGCCATTTCCATCACAGTTCTATTCTTTCTTTTTACAACCCAATTTTCTTATGGTGTATAAGAAATAGATTCTTTATTTATACAATTTTTTTAGAAAAATTTGAGGAAGGCCTTATTTATATACTCTCTAGCCCTATCTGCCCTTAGTATTCTTACTGACCTTCCAGTTTATTTGTCTACCAAAACCTTGAACTCTTTGAATCTATCAAACACTTCACTCTTACTTTTTTACAAAATATACCAATATTCTTATACTATAATCATCTATAAAATTGAGAACATACCTTGATATTGAAAGTGAAGGTGTTTTAAACGGACCCATGACATCAATATGAACTAGATACAAGGGAACTTATGCTCTCCATGACTTTCCTTGTGGTAATATTTCAACATGTTTCTTTCCCATATCACATCCTTCACAAATACCATGTCTTTGAGATATTTTGGGAAGCCCATAGACCATGTCTCATTTCTCCATAACCATGAGAATTTTATAATTAATGTGCATCAATAGCTCATCCCATAACCTATACATGTCAATATTCTTTGCAATAGCACACATATTCCAATCTTCATACTTATAGGTGAACTCTTGAAATTTATTCAACCCATTTTATACTTTACCATTTGCAGTGACTTTGTATTTATCATTCACATTCTTGATTAGATATTTATCATTATAAAACTCTACCTTTTATCCTTGATTTGTAATTTGGAATACTAAAAGAAAATTTATCTTTAAGTCTAGAAATAATTTCACATTCTTGAATACTCAATTTTCAAATTTAGCATTTCCTATCCCCTTAACTTCTATAACATTATTATTTCCCAAAAATATTTTCTCTTTAGTGTTATTACTAGATAAAAATTCAAATTGTTGTTGATTATGACACATATGTTGTGTCACACCAGAATCAATGACCCAATCATCTTTGTAAGAACTATTTTCCTTAAGAGCCACATAGAGGGCATTAAATTTTGATTCATAATTTATTGAAAACTTTATTATTTTCATTTCTATACCATTTCTCTTTTCTGTATCATTGATCCTTGTATAAAATTCATTATCTTTGTGACCTTTCTTACCACAATAGTTACATTTTCACTTTTTACTATTTCCATGATCATCGTGATGTTTAGATGAATTATACCCATTATCATGCTTCCAATTCCTTTCTCTTGGATTATTTTTATTTTCTTGAAAGTTCTTATAGTTCTATTTTCCCTTTGTCATGAAGTCTTGAGAATCATCATTGCAGGTCTCCCTTTTCTTGATTTGACATTTTTCTTCCTAAACGAACTTGAAAACTAGTTCTTCAGATTTTATGGTTGCTATTTTATTCGATGTATGTAGTCCTCTTATAAAATATTTATAAGATTGAGGAGGACTTTGTAATATTATTTTCTCAAAATCACTATCATTTATAATATTTCCAAGAGAGGAAATTTCCTTCTTCTTTTCTTTTATTTTTGTTAGGTGAGGGATAAAATCTTGTGTAACTGGAAATCTCATGATATATAAATTTTTAGTAAAACCTAGAATCCATACATCACCTGAATACTCATATGTTATCTTTAAGGTATCCAATACCTTGACTCCACTTCTCTCATTGTGTACTTCTAGAAAGACTTCATTTGAAAGAGTGAGTTTTATCCATGCCTTTACCATTTTATCTCTTCTATCCCTATTTTTGTGATCTTTTCAAGGATTTTTCGACCTTTTTTCCACATCAATAACAAGCTCATAAAAATTATTAAGGGCTAAAAACATCTCCATATGAGATACTCAATCATAATCATTTTTCCCATTTACATTAATTTCTAGTAAAAGAATACTATTAGAATCCATTATGAATAAATCCCCTTATAAATTGATATAAACTTGCCTATCTTCAACACACCAAAACAAATATTTCAAATAAATTTACAATACTTTTTGAAAGATATTAGAAAAATAATTTAAAATTACTACAAAAAATGGTTTTTCCACTCAATCGTCCTCTCATACACTTTCAATTTAGCCCCCCAAAAAAACATACTCTCCCTTGCAAAATCTTAATTCACATAAAACTTTTCCAAAAGTTATAAATTTGGATTCCCCGTAAGAAAAAGTGGCATTGACATCCACCTTGAAAAATATTAAATTGCACTTTATATTGATTAAAAATCCCATTCAAGAAATCTACATAAGTAAATATCTACTTTGTGAAGTATTAGAACAGATGTGAGAAGAAATCAAATGCAATTTGAGAATTTTTCCCTTTAATTTTTTTTTCAATTAGATATTTTTGAGTGTTTGTTTATTATACGGACTCCCACTTTCTCTACAAAATATCCATGCAGTGCTTCAATACCTTACAAAATTCTAGATTTATTTGTATTAGATAGCAGATTTGAAATGAAATAGGAAGATGCAAGACAAAAAACAAGTTTATACAACCTGCTCTAATGCCATGAAGAAAAAAAAGGGAGATAAAATGAAAGAATTTTATTAAAAATATAAAAAAAAAATTCAATGGGCTCTAATGATAAATTTATTGGAGGAGTTAGATGCTCTATATATAGGAGTATTGGAGAAGTCTAGAGGATCCAAGAATGTTCTAGAGAAGACTGGGCTTGAAAGGGGAAAATATAGAAAAGATGGTTCTAGAATTGGACTGTTGATAGCATAGTCACTAGAATAAATAAACATTATTTCAAAAAGGAAAGTGCCAAAAATATTGAATTAAATAGCACACTTAATTACTTGTATATGACACTTAATTTTTTCTTTCAAATATAAATTGATAGTAACTTAAAAATGAAAATGTCATGTAATTTTGAATTGATAAACCTTATTAAATTGCTTGATTTGAATAGTGGATATAGGTATTGATTATATAATATAGTCATAGTTCCACTTAATATTTGTCATAATATTATCTATTAATTGTTTAATTTTGACATATAATAATGGTGTAATTTAATCAATCTCATTATGATATGTAGGATTCATAACTATTAATTACCAATATACACAAATTATCATTCATGTACTAGTATTGGTGTCCAACATAGTTTTAATGAGTTTCAAATTAATTATTTTGAATCTATTTTAAATAGGGTGTTCCCTCCAAATAAACATTCCAAAGAAAAGTTATATTTTCTTTCAATCTTAGTACAAATTTCAAGCACTCATGTGACATCATTTAAATGTTGTGTAGCTACAAAATTAGAATTCCCACTATTGACACCTCTCTTATAAATCTTATACTTATTTGCTATTAAAGAGTCTTCATGGTTCGACCTCACTCTTAATATTATCCTTCATCTATAAAAAACCCTTTCACTTGTTGATTATTATTGATATTAATTTAATATTTTATTCTGAGTGTGTTTTTTTGCTTCTTCATTGATGATAAAACTATAAAATTGTGGACCATTCAATAATAAATATTATTTTTAATTCATGATAATCTTGTATTTTTAAACATTCTTTTATAAATAATGTAGACAATTAAATTTAGTTAAATATTCTATTTTATGATAGTATTTATTAGTTATTAAATTTCACTTTTTTAAGTGCAAACAATTAATTTTGGTATAGAAGTTTATTGTTATGGTTTTGGTGTATTTATGTGTTTATACCTCACTTATATAAGCTAGCATCTTATTAGTACACTTCCTATATATTTATTTAACTCCAAACATTTTTTTTTCTTGGTTCGCTATTTCATCTTATTTTAAAATTTTATTTCCATTACATACTGTTTTCTCTCTCACCCACGATTTATACCCTCTTTTTATAGTTTTTGAATTATTTCACATCATGCCTACTTTAGGTGGATTTTGATTTGTTTCTTATCTATGTTTATCATCAATTTTATACAAAATAGAAATTTTAATTTTTATGGATTCTATTCACAATACTTTAAAATATACATGTCATCCAACAAAGAAATGGTCATCATGCTCTTTACCACTCCTAGTTACTTTTTACTTTTCCTGGTGGGCTTGAAGTTATAGTGAAGGGAAAGAAAATAGAGAGATATTCCAGAAACATTTTTTAGTTTTCATTTGTGGTTTCTCAATATGTGAGTTGTCTCTGCTTAAAATTTCTTTGTATCACCAAATGGGACTTATTTTTCAGATTAGTTCACATGTTACCTAAGCTTATCCATGATGGCCCGAGTGTAAATATTTAATGCCAAATGTCCCCAGTCCCCAAATTTTTTCCCAATGCCAAGTGTCCCTCTCTTACTAACTTGTTCTCTTAAGTACTTGAGTAAGTTTAATCACAAGTGGGATTTGGATTAGTGTAACACCTATCATCCCACATTGTTCCATCGGAAATCACAACTAACAAATCCTTGGACTTGAACACATCATAACCCTGTTGGTGTGTACCCTTTACGTGTACCACTTGTCTCTCTAGAGGAGATAGCTTTGGGTGTCAAAGATTATTCTTGAGTATATTTTAATTAGAAATTGCATATGAGTTATAAGTTATGTCAGAATTGATGTACATGTAAATTTATATTGGAAATATTTGATGATGTCAGATTGTGTATTTAATATTGCATTTTATGTCTGCAAATTGCTTCACATAGCATTATTAATAATATCAATAAGAATATTGTCATTTTTGAAGTGATGTAATGCAGGGCCGAATTAAGGTTTCGAAGCGCCCTAGGCAGTACTCAGAGAGTACGCCCCCCCTTCCACCACTCATTGACATGCCTCATGATTCATCCTGCTAATACAGTAATAGGAAAATATCAGGTTGGCCATTAGTTCAATTTCCATTTCAACTTTCTACGGAGTATACACATGCTCAATAATAATGTCATTATGTCAAAATATTTGTTCTTGATTTTTTCTAAGAGTACTGAATTTTCAATTTTACCTCAAAATGGCACCTACTCAAAACAACACCTAATTCCTAAAAATGTAATTAAACAAACAGGATTAGAGTCTAGTGGAAATTAGAATTTCAATTTGTGCATATAAATAATAAAACATAAAACATCATGTACCAGTTAGTAGTTACACGTTTAATAAATTGATAAATTGATTCTTGAGCTTGTTAGTAGTTACAACTTACCTGACTGTCCAGTCATTGATACCTCTTAGGCTCTGGATTCTAGCTATTACAGTTGTCAATGTCAAGTTTCTGTAGACTATGTTACTTTGGTGCAAGGGCAGCACAACACTAGCAGTAATTTTTAATTTGTAATGGTCATAGGTGAATGTCAATGAATTATAAATTTGTAATTTGTGCAGGGGCAGTGCAACACTAGCAGTAGCACTTAGCAGCCTGGCAAAGCCAAAGCTACAATTGCAAAGCAAATAATTATAATAAATTAGGCTGATTGACTGATTTCTGATTGAATGATTCGGCCCTTCGGGATTCCTAAAGGCTACCGACACTGCTATGAACCAATAACCATGATGATATCACTAATATTCATATGATCTATCAAATATTAGAGTTCAGACTACTGACTAAGTCTATCCCGATCCTCATCTAGATGCAGATATGTGACCATCCGTAACTCAACTAAAGCTTTGTCACTTCAAATTGTGCGGCTATGACAGTGCGGAGAAAACACAAAAAGAGGAGAACAATGAAATAATATATATAAATTGAATGGGCCATGATCCATCCCACATCTGATCCGCCATTGGATAATCACACTGATTCAAACTGGTAAAGCTGACCTTGAAGGCTGAAATTTGAAAATTCTAAAAAAAATTAGCCGCCCTCCTTATTTGGCGCCCTAGGCAACTGCCTAAGTTGCCTAGGGCATGAAACACACCTGATGTAATGGCTTTACATCTCTCACAATATTTTTATTTGTAACAATCTTCAAGAAAAAATTATCTGTTGTGTGGCATTAAACAAAAATATGAAGGATCTTGATAAGGCCAAGAGTTGTCGAAGTGGCATATTTAATGTTCCAAGCACAAGTGCCAACTTATCACTATGTTTGTAGAGGATTTTTTATTTTCCTCTCCTTTTCCACATCACTCAATACATTGTTTAAATATGAAATGTATTATGATGCCTTATGTTTGTGGATGTGATATGTCTCCTACACATAAATCGTTCAACATTTTCAATATTTATTCAAAAAATATATGTATGTCTTTTTAATTTGTATATCCTTCATCAATATGCTTACCATTTGAACCTCACCCTACTTGCAAACTTCTCCATAGATATATTTGGATTCAAATAGAGAGGTACCAATACAATTTTAGAAAAAATCTAGGAACATTTTCTAATGTTGAAAACAGTCAATATGAAAGCCGAGACATGGCAAATCACCCTAAAAGAATTTCTTTAAAAAATCCTTGAAAGTAATTGTCTCATAATATAGTTTATTTTAGAGTCAATCCTATGTTCTTTCCATGTTTTGAATCCAATGGTTTAGGTTGATTTATGTGGAAAAGGAACTGATTTAAAATTCTTACAAATTATAGACACAAAATCACACACTCTGGGTAATTATTTAGTCCCAGTCTCATACTAATATTCATGTGGTTCTTAAAGGAAAAATAATACTAATTAACATATGTCTTTGGCCATATTGCATTGTTTTTTGTTGTTACATTCAATCTTGTACCCATAATTTTCAAGTCTGTAATTTTATACTATGTTTTCCCTCTTTCTGGACTATAGCACCAGACGAAGACTGGGGTGCCCCAAGCACCTTGGCCCCATGTGGGTGCTTTGATCCTCTTAACAAATCCCTCTCGCTTTTTGGGCACTTTATAACTGTTCAAGTTTCTTATGTTTTTTGTAGTATGCATTTTATGTGTTAATTACGAAATTGAAGAAAGCAAACCATATAAATATAAAGTTATGTGATCATAATGAGGTACCAAGCACTAAGCACTATTTATCACCACCTAAGGTTGCATCCATCAAGGATTTTATTACTGTATATACATCCATCTAGCTCCATCACATGGGATAAAGGATAGTTTTATGCATCACACTTCATAGGAGGGGAGTTTATTCTATTCCATGCACATATTATTTACATTCTACATATAGTCATTACACGCTAGACACAAAGTACGATATGTAAAAGAGCACCTAAGGCACAATAACACACACACACAAAAGTACATTGGGCCTGAGATATAGTGAAACTCTCAGTGATAAGTCCATCCATTTGGTAGCTGAAGACAGTTTGATGTGAATCCAGCTGCAAGAGGTTGAAATACCTCCAAAAACACACATAAACAGCTTTGCAAATAAAACCAAGAGTTTCAAAATAGCTTACTTCTCATTCTGGAATTCACAATGATCTATTACATCATTACAATTCTCCTTTTATTTCAAGACTACTCTAAAACCCTAAAATGCCAAAAACCCTAAAATGCCAAAAAACCCTAAAATGTAAAACAGCTCTGATTGACCCCAAAATTTGCGTGCCAAATATGCATTCATAAATTAGGGCTCATGCAAAATTTGGACTTATTCTGACAAGCACAACAAAAGTTATTAAAGTTCTAAGACCTAGACAAAAGCAGAAAAAACATTCGGAGCCAATTTTAGACCACTAGATGACGGAATCCGAGCCCAAAAACGTGCCAAAATGAGCACAACGTTGCACGCAAATTTGTCCACAGCATACTACTAATGTATATCTACCACCCTAGAAAATTTCAGGACGATCCAACGGTCGGATCAAAAGTTATGGCCTCTGCAAGTTATGCTCCCGCATCATTCTCCCCTAGTTGAAAAGAATTCAGCTCCTACAAATTCTGTTGATGGAACTCATCTAATTTTGCACTGTCAATTTTCCTCAACTCCCACTCAGGAATCCAAGTGTTTTCTTCTTGCTGTAAACCTTCCCACTGTACCAAATATCTGTTGTAGCTCCCATGTCTAGTAGTGATTGTCTTTTGGTCCAAGACACGCATTACCCTCTCCTTTTTCTCCTTTGGCATCTGTTTCTTCCAGTTTATTTCTTCCTCCTCTGCAACATTTTCATCATGACCTAGAAACTTATATAAATTAGAAACATTAAAAACTGGTGAGATAGCAAAGTTTTCAGGTAACTCCACCTTGTAGGCATTATCACTCATTTTCTTCAGAATCCTACATGGCCCAATCTTCTTATACTTGAGTTTATTATATGTTCCCTTTGGAAACCTCTCTTTTCTAAGATGAACCATCACCATATCTCCTTCTTCAAATACACTTACTCTCCTACTGGCATCTGCAGCTGTTTTATATTGTGCATTACTCACTTTCAGCTTTTCCCTCACTTCATCTTGTAGCTATAGAATGTGTTCTGCAAATGCTTCTGCATCATCACTAGTTTCATCTTCACCTGGTAGAACAATTAGATCAAGGACCCCCTTCGGATTCCTACCATATACAATCTGGAAAGGAGACCTCCCTGTTGACCTGTTTATCGAGCTATTATATGCAAACTCAGCTTGAGGTAAAGCTAAGTCCCATTGTTTTGGCTTTTCTCCAACTATACAACGTAGGATATTTCCCAAGCTTCTGTTCACTACTTCAGTCTGCCCATCAGTCTGGGGGTGATATGCACTACTGAACTGTAGTTGTGTCCCCAATTTATTCCACAGAGTCCTACAAAAGTGACTCAAAAACTTCGTGTCCCGATCTGAAGTGATCGTTTTTGGAATTCCATGCAATCGAACCACTTCTGAAAAAAACAAATCTGCAATTCTGGAAGCATCATTAGTTTTTTTACAAGAAATAAAGTGTGCCATCTTAGAGAATCTATCAACCACAACAAAGATACAATCATTCCCTCGCTGTGTGTTAGGAAGCCCTAACACAAAATCCATACTCAGATCAACCCATGGCCCTGTAGGGATGGGAAATGGCATATACAACCCAGTATTCTGTGCATGACCCTTAGCCATTTGACATACTCTACATCTTGCTACAACCCTACTGATGTCCCTCTTTACCTTTGGCCAATAATACTTTTCTACGACAAGAGAAATTGTCTTACTTATACCAAAGTGTCCAGCCAACCCTCCACTATGCAATTCTCTTATAATATTTTCTCTCATTGAACCAGCAGGGATGCACAATTGTTTCCCCCTAAACAAATAACCATCCTGTATCAAATAATCAAAAGAATCACTACCTACTGTAGGCTCCTTAAGCTTTCTGACAACATCACCAAAATCAGGATCACCTTTATACAATTCCTTAACTGCCTCAAACCCTAGGACTTTATTTTCCATTGTTGTCAAAAGGGCTACACGCCTACTCAAGGCATCATCAACTTGATTCTGCTTACCTGACTTATGATTTAAGACAAAAGTATATTCTTGCAAAAATGAAACCCATTTTGCATGCCTACTATTTAGTTTCTTCTGTGTGTTTACATACCTCAAGGCTTCATGGTCAGTGAAGAGTACAAATTCCTTTGCTACCAAGTAATGTCTCCAGTTCCTTAATGCCTGAACAATAGCATAAAATTCCACATCATAAGTAGAATATTTCCTCCTGACTTCATTTAGTTTTTCACTAAAGAATGCCACTGGTTGTCCTTCTTGACTCAACACGGCTCCAATCCGAACATGTGAGGCATCACAGTCAACCTCAAAGACCTTGCTAAAATTTGGCAATACCAAAACAGGGGCTTCTGATACTTTCTTCGTCAACAATTCAAAACTATCTGTTACTGCCTTGGTCCATGCAAACTCCATCCCTTTTGTACACTCTGTTATGGGTGCAACAATGCTACTGAAATTCCTGATGAACTTCCTATAAAAAGTTGCCAATCCATGAAATAGGCCATTCCAGAATTGCCTTTACTTTTTCCTCATCCATCCTCACTCCATCCCCTGATATGACAAATCCCAAAAAAACAAGACTCTTCTGAAGGAATCTACACTTCTTTAAGTTTGCATATAGACTCTCTTTACGTAACAAGTCTAGCACCAATTTCAGATGTAACAAGTGTTCTTCCACTGTCTTACTGAATATCAAAATATCATCAAAATAGACAACAACAAACGTACCATTGTATTCTCGGAGTACTCTGTTCATCAACCTCATGAATGTACTGGGAGCATTAGATAGCCCAAATGGCATCACCATCCACTCGTATAATCCATCTTTTTTTTTAAAAGTAGTTTTCCATTCATCCCCTTCACAGATTCGGATCTAGTAGTAACCACTCCATAGGTCAATCTTGCTAAAATATCGGGCTCCCGCTAGCACATCCATCATATCATCCAATCGCGGAATTGGAAACCGATACTTAATCGTGATCTTGTTTATGGCTCTACTGTCTACACACATTCTCCAGTCTCCATCTTTTTTGGGAGTCAATAATGCTGGAGTTGCACATGGACTCATGCTTTCTCTCACTAACCCTTTCTGTATTAGATCTGTCACTTGTCTATTCAACTCTTCACTCTATGTGGGACTCATCCGATAGGCTGCCTGGTTTGGAAGGGCCGATCCTGGGATCAAATCAATATGGTGTTGAATATCTCGCTTTGGGGGTAACCCATCTGGTAGCTCATCTGGTATGACATCTTTGTATTCTTTTAGTATATTTTCTGCTGCAATAGGTATATTAAAGCCTTCTTTCTCCAGCTTCTTTGACATTAGTGCATAACAACATCCAGCTTCTTCCATTTCTGTAACAAACTCTTTTGTAGCCAATAATCCCTCACTCTTCTCTTCTTCCTTGAAGGGTAATAAGAACACCTTTACACCATCCTTCCAAAAGATATATGTATTTTTCCCTCCATCATGTGTAACCTTTCTATCGTATTGCCAAGGCCTACCCAGTAATATATGACATGCATCCATTGGGATAACATCACACCACACCTCATTCCTGTAGGTATTCCCAATTGAAAACTTTATAAGGCATCTTTTATCTATGGTTACTTCATTTCCTTTCTTGAACCATGATATACGATAGGGATATGGGTGCTTGTCACAGCTCAGATTCAGTTTATCAACCATTACAGTTGAAACCATATTTTCACAACTACCACCATCAATAATAATTTTACATACCTTTCCTCCAGAGGTGCATCTTGTTCGAAATATATTTGTTCGAAGCCATGAATCAGCTCCAGCAAAATCACGTTCTTTCTCCTTCCTTGGGACAATCATCGTCCTCCTTATCATGAGGGTTTCACCCAAGTCTTCAGCAACCTCCATTTCTTCTTCCTCTTCAGCCTCAACCAGATTTACTCATGGTTTTTCTCCTTGCCATCTATCTTGTGTAGGATAGCGCGGACACTCAAAAGCTCTGTGCCCCTCTTCACCACATCTGTAACATGTATATTGCCTTTGGGGGCTATTCCAGCCCCGTCCTCCATTATAACCTCTTCCCCTCTGAAATCCCCTACCTCTTTGGTAGTTACCATGGCTTTGACCAGAATCTTCATGCCCTTCTGTATTAGAGGATTCACCTTTTGTAGATTCAAATCTACCCCTGCCCCTCATTGGAGATGATGATGGACCTCTCTTCACACCTCTTCTAAAATTACTCCTCTTGTTCTTTTCCTCTGCCTTTAATGCAAGTTGATAAGCATCATCTAGGCTATGGATCCAGAGCATACTCAGCTCATCTTGTATGGTGTAACTCAACCCATTTATGTACCGTGTAGCATTTTGTTCTTCAGACTCTCCCTGTTCCACCCTAATTGATAACTTGTAAAATTCATTAGTATACTCCTCAATGCTGAGATCCTTCTGCCTTAGGTTTTGGAACCTTCGAAAGAGTGTCTGAGCATAATCTACAGGAGGAAACTTTTCTCTCAGCTTCTTTACCATTTTATTCCAGTTTCGGATCTTGCCCTTTCCATTCCTTTGTCTTTCATTTTGTAGGTGATCCCACCAGATCAATGCATGTCCAGCTAACTTAGTGCATGCAAACTTAACCTTCTTCTCCTCTGAAAGGGTTTTCCACTCAAAGAATTTTTCCACGTGATTTAACCAGTCAATCAACTCCTCTTGTCGTAACCCTCCACCATAATCAGGAACATTAATCTTGATGTCGTCATTCTTTCCCTCTAAGGCCTTGATCAATCTCTCCTCAAATGGTCTCTCATTCAAGGTTTCTTCGTATCTCTCATTTTCTTCTTCATCTCCTCCTTCATTCATTAATGGAGTCTCTTCTTCAATATCACTATCTAGGTTTGCATCCCCATTTGCATGTCTCCTTCTAAGGCGGGTAACTTCCCCCGCGAGCTCAGCAATTTGTCTCTGTAGCTCCTGCATATGCCTATTCATCTGGGCATAACCTCCCCTCCCATGTCTAGCCATGGTTATATAAAACAGAGGTAAAAACTACACATAAAAATGTAATATGTTACCTTAATTATTTCCGCAAGATCAAAATCCCGCTCTGATACCAATTGATGTGAATCCAGCTGCAAGAGGTTGAAATACCTCCAAAAACACACATAAATAGCTTTGCAAATAAAACTAGGAGTTTCAAAATAGCTTACTTCTCATTCTGGAATTCACAGTGATCTATTACATCATTATAATTCTCCTTTTATTTCAAGACTACTCTAAAACCCTAAAATGCCAAAAACCCTAAAATGCCAAAAAACCCTAAAATGCAAAACAGCTCGGATTGACCCCAAAATTTGTGTGCCAAATATGAATTCATAAATTAGGGCTCACGCAAAATTTGGACTTATTCTGACAAGTACAACAAAAGTTATTAAAGTTCTAATACCTAGACAAAAGTAGAAAAAACATTCGGAGCCAATTTTAGACCACTAGATGACGGAATCCGAGCCCAAAAACGTGCCAAAATGAGCACAACCTTGCACGCAAAGTTGTCCACAGCATATTACTAATGTATATCTACCACCCTATAAAATTTCAGGATGATCCAACGGTCGGATCAAAAGTTATGGCCTCTGCAAGTTATGCTCCCGCATCACAGTCTGAGCCCTTCTTTTGCATCTTTATTTTTTTACAGTTTCAATGCATTGTCTGGGGTTTTATAGGTGATTTTTCTATTGGAATTTTACCAATACTTAGGAGATCTTAAAAGAACATTAACACGATAGGAATAAAACAAAGGAAAAAATTTAGTGACACCTCATAGGTGTTTCCTTTATCATTTCCAAAGACCAGGGAACCCCAAGCACCCCCATCCTTCTCCAGGTGCCCCATTTTACCAAGAAAATACATATGTGTGTTTTCTCAGGATCTTGTGTAACATTTTTTCCTCATGTTCGTTCAGTCTATACTGTGACATAGTCTTGTGACTTCTTTGAATCAGGTAAGACCTTTCTAAACCTCTTAGTACTTAGAATTTCATATTTTTAGAGCTTAGTTTGCTTGAGTATTGTCAATATTGCATTTATTTATTTATTTACTGCTGTTATAGTATTAGATTAGGCTAGGAAATTTACATTTTTAGTTAATTCATTTTGCTGAACCTGAATTCTTTCATGCTTAGGATCATCATTTTCCCACTATCTTGGCTTATTAAATTCATCAAATGTCTTTTTCTAATTTACTTAGGATGCATCCTAATTGCTAGACCATTCTGCAAAAAACCTTAGACACTTTGTATCTTCCTAAAGATATTTTGTCATATGAAATAAGTCTTATCTTCAATCATTTATCTAACAACCTTAGTCCTCATGATCCTCCATCTCATCAATCCATGTTGGACTCAATTCAAGCTTTAAACTCTTTATTTCAAGACAAATTTAAGGCTATGGAATCTATAGTTATATCTCTCAAATATGAAATTCAAAATCTTAAAGATGCTTCTCAATCTCATGTTTTTTCTCCTTCCACATCTCATCTTCACTCTATGTCTACTACATGTGCTCATCTAAGTGAGCCTCAAGTCATACCATTACTAAAGCCTCTCACCTTTTATTGTAATACTAGGAAACATGATATTATTACTAAGCTCCACAGTTGTCAATTGATCACTTTACTACCTACTCATTACTATCCTCCTTATCGAATAGAAAAATATCAAGGTCATCCATATTGTAATTATCATCAAATCAATGGACATAATGAAAATTATTGTTACACTTTAGAATGAAGAATCAAACATCTTGAGCATCAATGATTTATCTCATTCACTGCAAAACCTTGTGTTGTTTCTTTCTCTCCAAATGATGCATTTCTACGGTTTCCGAAATCTAATTTTTCTATAACTAATGAGCACCACGCTGTTACTTCTAGTGGTTTTTCTATGGAAATTCAAGCACTACCTAATAAAAATCCTCTCAAAATCAATCAACCTTATTCTCTTATCAATTATTTTGTAGCGTCATCTATACTACAAATGATACCACCATTTATGCTTTCTCCCCATCCCACTCCAAGTTTTTTTCCAATTCATTTTGTCAAAAACATTACCCCTTATAATCATCATCAAGAAATTTTTCAAACTTTCCCATAATCGCATGGTCCTACCCCTTCACTCAAGATACCTACAACATTACCCGCTCAACGTACCATCACATTTGGTAAGGAAACTACTCCATACATTGATCCACTTACCATCTTTTGACTAGACCTCCATCACTTACATACTTTGAAGGTGGAGGGAATCATAGCTCCTCTCCCATTGTATTACTACCAAATTTTGATATCGTATCAGTACTCGATGCTTAATTCTTAAATAATAATCTTCATTAAGTATTATTGAAAATATTTTGATACATTTATATCGTCACTACTCAATGAAAAACTCTTGTTTTTCGTCTCACACTTGACTATCGAGGGCATTCTATACACATGATCCTCACACCATACACAATAGACACTACACATCCTAAATTACACATTGCATGTTGTACACACCACATGAAATTTTCTCATCACTACATCTAATAAGAATCTTACGTATCTTACATATCTACTTTTACATGCTACAGTCACTACCCTATGATGCACTATTGTCTCATGATCCATATTGAACTGTTGAGGATATACATCTCCAACGGACCACATCACATCCATAGATTCATCAGCCAATATTTCCATAATGTGAAAGTCCTACATTAGTGATAGAATTCGTAGGCTACATCTTCATATCTTGTTCCATCACTTAGTGGTATACACTTTAGGCTACATTACAACTCCTTCTACTCATCTTGTAGTGATAAACATTATAGGCTACATCATCACATCATATATCATTCTTTAGTGATTTCCGCTTTAAGCTAAATTGTCACTCCTTTCATCACATGTTCATGAGACATTCTTAGGCTACATCATTACACATGAATCATCTCTATTTCACATATCCTCACTACAAATTCATCACACCACGCTGCACACAACATAGTTCAACCATTTTCTGCTAACGAATTCCCATTTATGATTTTTTCTTCACTATCAAGGGGGCATTAAAAAAGGAACATCAATGCATATAATTCCATTCAATCAGTGGGCACATGACTCCTATCATTCACAGTACATTCCTTCACATCCATCGACAACATTTTTTGTATCTTGGTTGCATCTACTATTGCTTAAACCTACTTATGTATGTGAGATTTACTACACATGCTATGTTAGAGTAGGTATTTACCTTAGCTCATGTTCACCTAGGTAAATTATTTACCTTTATTGTATTTATCCTCACCCACTTATGTGTGTGGATATTTCTTTTTATTTATTTAGATATTAGGAGATATTATCTAGTTGTTAGGTATAGTTCTTTCCTTGATCTATGGTATTGAATAGTTCTTTCCTAGATCTATGGTATTGACTAGATCCTTAATGTCTAGTTCTCTCCTAAATCTATGGTCTTGACTAGTTATTTCCTTGATTCATGGCTTGATCTACGACCTTGACTTGTTCTTAGATTATTATTCCTTTCCTATTTATGCAAGGCCCATTCTCAATGTATTGCATTGAGTTCCATAATAATATATGATATTGCTGCTCATTTTTTTACAAAGGTTTTATGTAAAGATATTATGGTGAATTAGCATCTATGTTCTTGGCTTGGTATGATCCAGTTATCATTCCTTTCATGTTAGAAATATTTCTTGTATATCATTATATTTAGCGTACACACCTCCACGTTCACTTATTTTTCTAGTTGTGATCATAGATACATAGATTTTACAAGAAACATGGATTCAAGTGACACACTACAAGTGCCACAGTGGCTCTTGAGGTCATCTACTTTCATACATTATAGGTGTTATTATTTCATTTTGTTTCCTAGAATAATACTTTCTAGGTTATACATGATTTTGAAATAGAGTTTATCTTTTTAACATGTTAAGCACTGTTTCATGTGGATCATTTGTTTTGCAGGATTACTTGCTACCATGGCTATTAATTTTTACATACTTTATTGTCTCTGCTTACCACTATATTTTGGCCTTGACCTTTATTTTCTTACATCCATACGTCCTTGAGTTTATTTTGACATCGTGAATAGTGTCCCATGTTTGTAACCCACTTTTCATGGTCTATGTTGGATTGTTTCTTGTTTAGTTGCATCCTAGCTTACACGTTGTCTTTATAGCTTACACTTGTCTTGTACATGCATACTTGTTCATAATAATAGTTATTTGCTAGTTACCGGTTTGTATGTGCCTTGGTTTCTACCAAGCACATTCTCCCCTACAGTGTAGAGTTTCAATTTCATTGGTTAGTCCTCTAGTTGGGGTCACATTCTCCTACAACAACGTTGAATACACCCCCAAAGGGGGAAATAATTTGGTAGAATCAATCACCCCATACAATGTATACACAACACAATAGCATTACAAATTTGTTTTTAGTTTTTTTCCATGACAAAGTGGGTTACACAGTGAGTGGGTTCAACATAGTCTATAAAACTCCATACCTAGTGTATTTTAGAGGGTAGATTTTCCTTATTATTATGGGGAGAATTTACATGCTAGAGGATAAATGAGATCTTCCTTTCTATAGTACTTCAGCCAGTGACATCGGATGGTCTATAAAACTAGACCATACAAAGATCTCTTCAGTTTTGGGAAGCGCTTACAAGTTGGAGGATAAATCAAAATTTCCTCCCTATACTTCTTTAGCCAATTGCGTGAGATCACCCAAAGATCTTGCACATGATCATCCGTTATAGGATCCTTTTCTACACCCGCTTTTTCATCATGGATCAAGTGCACATGTTCCTTTTTCTTTTTTTATTAATTTGATTAGATTATTTTTACATATATACATGCTTTTTTACACACATTTTCACACACATACATGTGTATTTTACTACGTGATATTTATTTAGTCTTAGTCTCATACTATTATTTATTAAATTATTACATTGTTTTCATTTGTTACTTTCGATATTGCACCCATACTTGCCGAGTTTGAAATTGTATACCACGTTTTCCTAATTTTTGGATTAGGGTGCCCTAGCCCCCTCTTGGTGCCCTGATCCTCTCTGCACTTCCCTCTAATTTTTTTGGCACTTGTTATTCGTTTGAGTTTCTTATACTTTTTTTGGCCAAAATTTTCGGGGTTGTATATGAAATTCAAGCAAGATAACCATATATGTATAAAATTATGTCATCATAATAAGGGATAAAGAACTGAAAACTACTTATCACCACCTAAGGTTTCATCAATCAAGGCTTATATTTCTCCATTTTCATCCATATAGTTCTATCACAAGTGAAAAAAACTAGTTTTCTACATCAAACTTGATAGGAGAGGAGTTTATTATATTCGATGCACACATTATTTATATTCTACATCTAGTTATTTCTCACTAGTCACAAATTTTGACATGCATAAGAGAAACTAGGGCACAATTCCACACACACATAGATAATTACATTAGGTATAAGATGTAGTGCAATACTCAGTGATGAGTCGATCCATTTAGAAGATGGGGACAGTCTGAACCCTTCATATGCATTTTTTTCATTTTTTATGGTTTTGAAGTTTTGTTTTTGGTTTTATAAGTGATTCTTCTATTGCATGATTACCAGTTCTTTTGAAATCATACAAAAAAATTCACGTGACAAGTATCGAGTAGAGGATAACATTCAGGGACACCTCAGAGGATTTTCTCTGCTCATCTCTATAAAATAGGGAACCCGGATCACAGACTAAGACGCCCTTGGATCCCCCATCCTTCTCCAAACTCCCCAATCTACCCAAAAAATTGTAATCTATATTTTCTAAATGTCTTGTGTGATGGTTTCCTCCTCCTATTCATTCAGGCTCTACTGCGATCTTCTTTGGTGACATATTCGAATCAGATAAGGAATTTCTTACCCTCTTAGTAGATAGTGTTTCATATTTTCATAGCTTAATTATCTTGTATATTTTATGTATTACTTTTATTTACTTCTCAAATAACATTAGATTAGGCTAGAAAATTTATATTTTGAGTTTAATCAGAAACACCTTCGTTAATTTCTTAGAAGAATAATTCAAATTTTACAACCATAATGGAAATGGGAAAGTGTTTTCTATAGATGGTTTTTATTCCATATGAAAGTATCCATAAGAATATTTGAAAGAAAAATAAATGCACATGAAGCTACAAAAATGAAATAACTAACAAAACTATGAAAATTTTAAACTAACTAAAAGGCAAGATTTATCCAAATACATTGCTTCCAAACATGAAGATGTACATATAAAAGAGTTGATCTATAACTCCTCATGATTAGTGGAATCGGAGAAGTGAAAATTATATATATTTTGGAAATTGGAAAAGGTGAATATTTCAGATTACGAGAGTGTACCTTTCGCCTAAAGTTTCTAGTATAAAATATTTTAGGGATCGGCTTCACCTGCATTGGAAAAATAATCCTATATAAAAGCGTGGAGTTCGCCAGGCACCCAAAGAATACTCGAGTAAGGAAAACTTATTATTGTAAGTAAAATTGTTGTTTTCATGCAACAAGAAACTTATTTTTGTGTGAAACGAATCTTGTTGCCGTGTGGAAATAACTTTTCACACACCTATGTAACTATATTTACCTATGTCAAAAAACATTTCCTTGTCACAAAAATGATTATAGGGATATTCACCTAGGATTTTCCACCTCAATTTTCCTAGTGGCCTCTTAAAATTATCCCTAAATCAGATCCCAATATAGAAATGTAAGCCACACACTTTAGATAATTATTTAGTCTTAGTCTCATACTATTATTTATTAAATTATTACATTGTTTTCATTTGTTACTTTCGATATTGCACCCATACTTGCCGAGTTTGAAATTGTATACCACATTTTCCTAATTTTTGGATTAGGGTGCCCTAGCCCCCTCTTGGTGCCCTGATCCTCTCTGCACTTCCCTCTAATTTTTTTGGCACTTGTTATTCATTTGAGTTTCTTATACTTTTTTTGGCCAAAATTTTCGGGGTTGTATATGAAATTCAAGCAAGATAACCATATATGTATAAATTTATGTCATCATAATAAGGGATAAAGAACTAAAAACTACTTATCACCACCTAAGGTTTCATCAATCAAGGCTTATATTTCTCCATTTTCATCCATATAGTTCCATCACAAGTGAAAAAAACTAGTTTTCTACATCAAACTTGATAGGAGAGGAGTTTATTATATTCGATGCACACATTATTTATATTCTGCATCTAGTTATTTCTCACTAGTCACAAATTTTGACATGCATAAGAGAAACTAGGGCACAATTCCACACACACATAGATAATTACATTAGGTATAAGATGTAGTGCAATACTCAGTGATGAGTCGATCCATTTAGAAGATGGGGACAGTCTAAACCCTTCATATGCATTTTTTTCATTTTTTATGGTTTTGAAGTTTTGTTTTTGGTTTTATAAGTGATTCTTCTATTGCATGATTACCAATTCTTTTGAAATCATACAAAAAAATTCACGTGACAGGTATCGAGTAGAGGATAACATTCAGGGACACCTCAGAGGATTTTCTCTGCTCATCTCTATAAAATAGGGAACCCGGATCACGGACTAAGACGCCCTTGGATCCCCCATCCTTCTCCAAACTCCCCAATCTACCCAAAAAATTGTAATCTATATTTTCTAAATGTCTTGTGTGATGGTTTCCTCCTCCTATTCATTCAGGCTCTACTGCGATCTTCTTTGGTGACATATTCGAATCAGATAAGGAATTTCTTACCCTCTTAGTAGATAGTGTTTCATATTTTCATAGCTTAATTATCTTGTATATTTTATGTATTACTTTTATTTACTTCTCAAATAACATTAGATTAGGCTAGAAAATTTATATTTTGAGTTTAATCAGAAACACCTTCGTTAATTTCTTAGAAGAATAATTCAAATTTTACAACCATAATGGAAATGGGAAAGTGTTTCTATAGATGGTTTTTATTCCATATGAAAGTATCCATAAGAATATTTGAAAGAAAAATAAATGCACATGAAGCTACAAAAATGAAATAACTAACAAAACTATGAAAATTTTAAACTAACTAAAAGGCAAGATTTATCCAAATACATTGCTTCCAACATGAAGATGTACATATAAAAGAGTTGATCTATAACTCCTCATGATTAGTGGAATCGGAGAAGTGAAAATTATATATATTTTGGAAATTGGAAAAGGTGAATATTGCAGATTACGAGAGTGTACCTTTCGCCTAAAGTTTCTAGTATAAAATATTTTAGGCATCGGCTTCACCTGCATTGGAAAAATAATCCTATATAAAAGGGTGGAGTTCGCCAGGCACCCAAAGAATACTCGAGTAAGGAAAACTTATTATTGTAAGTAAAATTGTTGTTTTCATGCAACAAGAAACTTATTGTTGTGTGAAACGAATCTTGTTGCCGTGTGGAAATAACTTTTCACACACCTATGTAACTATATTTACCTATGTCAAAAAACATTTCCTTGTCACAAAAATGATTATAGGGATATTCACCTAGGATTTTCCACCTCAATTTTCCTAGTGGCCTCATAAAATTATCCCTAAATCAGATCCCAATATAGAAATGTAAGCCACACACTAGACATAATGCAACTAATAGTAACTTCCACTTTTAGTTACAGTGATGACTAAGTGTAACTTAGGTGACTAACTCCATGTGTAACTCCTTTGAATAGTACAGCTAAGAAATATTTCTCCTAAAGTGTAGGAATAGTCCACGTAAATAAATAAATGGAATAAAAAAATCCTACACTAACAAAACATTTTATATTTTTTCTGGGATTCCTTATATATTCAGAAATTCTAAGAATATTAATAATTTAAATGACATTACCTATTAATTTCTTTTATCTATATGGAAATATGGAGATAATCTCTATTAATTATACTCTCTGAGTGTTATGATCTTTATGAAATTTTTCAAGCAAATGGTTTGATAACCATATACATCCAATATATAAGAGTAGAATCCATTCAAATTTTAACTCTATAATTTTAAAGGGATTATTTAAAATTTTGAGGGATATTTATTAGACGCCTTTTTGAGGGATAGAGAAATTTATGTCATTTTTTATTAATAGATGTCATTTCTCCCATTTTTTAGTATGGTATAGATTGAATTCGTATCTTTCTAGGAATGAATCTTATATATAAATAACTAATCTAATCAATCCTTTCCATATAACTTGGATGGGTTAAATTTTATGTCATTCCTTATTTCTTGTCTTGAGGTTCCATGATAAATGTTGATGTGTCCCTTAGAATATAGTTTCTTTCCCATAAAATTTTCTATATATAGTGCAAAAATTTCTTCCATTTTAATTGGAATCCAAACATTACCCTTCCCTTTACACTAAACCACATCCTAAAATTCCAACTAAAAAAAAAACTAAAATAAAACAAAATAATCAATTTCTTTACATGGAAGATTACAAGTGTTAAGATCCCTTCCCAACCTAGCGTAGAACTTTTCCATATATTTATTATATTCATTTCTTCCCACCATAATACAAAAGAGGGATGTAACGCCCTCATTTTTTCCACATAAATCCCCGAAAAACCTGATAGCAAACATGGAAAAAAATATGGAATAATTTTTTTTGAAAGGTTCCAAGGCCTTAGTTAGGATTTTAATTAAATAAAGATTAAAAAATTTTAAACTATTAAAGGGTAGTCGGGACTAAAATAATAATTAGTTACTATTGGCCCAACCATTTTCAAATTTTTTGATTTAATCTCCCCTATTAAGTTACTCTTGCTAATTCAAATATTAATCCATTTAACTCTTTGCTACTTATCCCCAAGGTTCTTATTAAATCGATTTATTGAATGGCCCAAAATTAAATTCAAAATTTTAGTAGTTAAGATTAATAATCTCCTAGTCAAAAACAAATCAAATTAACATGGTTTAATACCTAAAGAGTTTGGTGTACACAAAATGGTCTAACTCCATAGGCCCCATTTAACATTACATAAACATCTTTTGATTAAAACATTCCCACTTAATTACCTCATCACTTAAGTGATGTAGGGTGTATCCTACACCATTATATATAATCTTTCCTAGCCCTTAGATTTAGGTTTGGAAAAAGTAATCCTATAAATCCTTATGGAATACCATATCTTCATTTTCTAAATCTAATCTCTCATTTTGTTTTGTTTTTTGTTGCAGGTTAAGGAAGATGGAAAGAGGATGAATCCATTGAGGCCATGTGAGACATGGGAGCTCTTTTTTATTAGACTTTGTGCTTAAGAAATGGTTCTATCAATCTCTCCTTTTTTGGGTATTATTTTCTATACCTCGTCACTTAAGTGATGTAGCGTGCATCCTACACCATTATATGTAATCTTTCCTAGCCCTTAGATTTAGGTTTGGCAAAAGTAACCCTATAAATCCTTATGGAATACCGTATCTTCATTTTCTAAATCTAATCGATGGTTTTCTTCATTTTTAGTATCTTAAGATGGTTGGATTTAAACCTTCCAATGTCAATGTTCAGGTTCATGTTCTTCTTTTATTTTATCGTCTGATTTTAGTAAAGGAGATTCATTGAACTCTACGTCTTTGTTAAAGATGATTTTGTGGGTAGTAGGATCGTACAATCTATATCCCTTAACAACATCTACTTCATTGTACCAAAAAAGTATGTAATTCTTAGACCATGGGTATAGTATTGAATGTAAGTATTTATTAGTAATAGCATATGCACTATAATGAAAAAAAATGCCATAGTTTGAAGTAATGCACATGCCGCATAACTTTAGCATTATGTAGCTGCATTCTTTATTAATAAATGCTGGGGTCCAAATTTAGCATAAGGGGATTTAATTCTCTTTTCTCTCTATAAAAGAGGTGCATATTCAGGCACTCAGAAACCATATATAATATTGTTTGTGGAGTATAACTGGTAGTATTATTCCTTTCCAACCTTCTACTTTCCCTTAGAATGTTTTGAAACAAACATAGAACATGAAATCATGCCTTCACAATTATTTTGTTCTTTAACTTTATTTGATGAATCCTACACTAATGCACTTTTCAAGAAAGGTATTGTACATACCATTACAATATTTCTAATCTTTTCCTACAATACATAATATATATCATTTGTAGTAGCTATGTAACATTTCATATGACACATTGTTATTTGATTTTTGAAGGATTTTGATTCAGTATTTGATATAATAGTATTTATCCAATGATCTATGACATCGTATTTGACTAGACAGTAATAAAGACACTAAATGATAATTAGGATATTGGTTATTATCTATTTGATTAGTAGATGATCTATTATCGTATGACACTTTAGATTTGATGGATTATGAAAGCTATATGGTATTCAAATAGATGATCCTATCGAATGAGATTTTACATATTATGGATATTGGATCATGCTGTATAAAACTATCATTTATAGAATAGATGTCTATGGTAGAGTAGGAATTTAGGCATTTATCTTCTTTTACCAATTGTATTACCTTCAATTTGGATTTATATAGATATTCTTAACATGTCGATGATTAGATTTACATTTTTCCATTTAGTGTAAGTACAATTTGTAGGTTACACCACTTGAGGTACATGAGGACTTAGTCATAACACTAGAAAAGATGCCAAAACTACCTATGCCAAACCATTTTATCTCACTATAGAAGTTTAAGTTTTGGCAAAACATTGTTATAATTGGGGGAATATATTGGTCAAGATTAAAGCATGTGATTGTTTAATTTATTTAAGTTATTTTTCCTAACCTTGAGTTTCCATGGTAAAACTTCATTAGCCTTTAATTATCAACCTAAATTTCTATGCATATCCTTGCACTAATAGGGTCTGATTTGTGGGATGACTTAGTGTTATGGGTTGTTTTTGGGTCATTACAAGCTTCATATTTACATGACGTGTTGTGGATCTTAAAAAACCATTTCCAGCAAGTTGAATGAGATGACCACTTTCAATCACCTATTGATATAATCTCCCAGTATCAGGACCCTAATAGCACAAGATTTTAACCTTTAAGGGTCATTTTTGCAAGGCTTGTTTTTAAGAGGTAAGGGTATCTCTATTGAGCTCAAAATTTGTCCATGGGACCTAGCCTATGGGTGGGGGAATAAAGGGGGAGTAAACCCAAAAACCCTCTTCCACCCACTCCACCCTTTCTAATGAGTCACTATCTAAATCTCCTCTTAAGTTTTTCAGCATCTGATGCCCCATTTTGGATATTTTTGAGGGATATTAGACAGGCTAAGGGGGATTCAAAAATGGATTCCACTATTGATTTTACTATTTAGGGTAAGTTTGGACACTGACTTGGATGACAATACCAGGATTTATCTTACAACTGACAAGGGTGACACATGTCAAAACACAAAGCCTTCATGCTAAAGCCATGGAAGATTATGAGGAACATGGAGGGTTTTCCTCTTATGCTTCTTGGAATTTTTATGGCTTAGGGGATTCTTGGTGGATGAGGTTTGGTGGGGATCAATTTGGGAGCATGAGGAGAGAAGAGCATATGCCTAGCTCCTATGAAGATTTAGGGACCAGTATTTGAGGTAGGTCTCACACACTCTTATGCCACCCTCAAGAAAATCAGATAACTTGGAAAATGTCATATGTGTGAATTAACAATTTGGTAATCCAGGCTTGAGTTTGTGATTTTATACCCAATAACATTTCGGGTCATGCCTCCCTCAACTTTTATTTCCCCTTTAAATTTACTCATTCACATACCTAATTGGATGTGGATTTAGAGTGGAATATTGGTAAATGGGAGAGATCTTTTATTTCAACATGTACTTCTTATGAGCACAACCACAGATAGTTTTCTTATCATAAGGGTCAAGATCTACCTTAGTAGAATGTAGGAGTATCAATACCAATTTTGTTTGGGAATCCCCTCCTAAATCCTAAGCTAAGGAAGCTTGCAAGGCTGCAAAATGCATTGGCACCACCCTCAGGAGACAATGGAGGTCCATAAGGGTTTTGGGAGCATTTTGATGATGTTGAGCACGTTACACTTGGAGGTTACTTCCCAGACACTGCAATCTTAACATATACTCTTGAGGGATTATGTGAGATGATGTGGCTCCCCTCTTTCCCATTCCACATTTTTTCTTGGTGTTTTGGTGGGTTGACCCATTTTGGTTAAACCCATACGTCTTGTGCTTAATAAATGGTTATCCTTGTCCTAGTCTTTAGAAACCTTGTTTTCTCACTTAGCACTTCTTTTTACACTTGCTAAGGAAAAAAATTTCCCATGGGATGTAGGGGGAGTGCTATAAAGCACTAACCTTTGGGATTCCAGAAGGCATGTGATGATGAATGTAGGTTGGGAGGCATATAATTCCTTTGTTTTGGTAGTGCTTAGATTATGTTTAATGTGAAGAGGCCTGGGACAAGTTTAACTTGTCCCAATTATTTATAGGGATGGCCCTGTAAAGTTAAAAGTTTCGATCATGTTGTCCCCTTTTTTGGTGGAGGCTTTTACACTTGCATTTTAATTGTTGAGTTGCATTGAAATAACAAACATTTTTGTTATGTAATTCTCTCTCGTGAGAGGAAGGTATAATAAGCTTGTAAACCTAGTGGTTTTGGAGTTCAGGACTTTCTAATTTTGCTATTGTATTTGAATAATATGTTATTTGCCTGCAATTTTATTATAGTATTGTTAAGAATTATCCATATTTTCTAGCCAGTGGAAGTATAAACTAGTATAATGTTAATATTATTTTGAAGTATATCAAACATCAATTTTACATAGATGTACCGTGGTAAACCCAATGTAGATTTTGTCCACCGAAGATCGGGAACCCATGTACAAAATACAACAAGATAAACATACCAAGGCTTCAATAGGTGAGTGCAATGCAAGGAACCAAGAGTATCAAGGCCCAACCTAGCCAAATCACTGAAACAGATCTCCATGAGTGCACTAAAATCGTGCAACAACAAACCACCAGCAGATAGGTGAAAATAAAATGTTATGTTTTTGGAGCCTATTTTCATGTTAGAGTGTGATACACCTTCTATGTGGTACACTCAGGTATTTTTATGGCGGTCCCGCTCACTGGTGAGTGGGTCAGGGGGGTTCTGGGGACGAAGCCCCCAAAGTAAATTTTCATGGGTGGTTTATTAATCCATGGGTAATGGGTAACCGTTATGGGTTGTTTTTGGGCCCATGGTTTTTCAATACCCATTGTTTTGTAAAACCGCCTCTTCGGATACCCATAGGTTTATGGGACAGTTTTGTTTTTACCCATTGTTTGATACCCATGGTTTTGTAAAACTGCTTAAGTATTTTTCTATTTATGAGTGTGTCTTATGCATATGATAGATAGACAAGCAAATGTATTGCAGATGTGATTTGAATTCAGGTGTGAATTCTGTAGAGTTTGTTGAGCATAGCTCTAAACAAGATCTGGGTATTGTAACTGTGAGAGAGTGGAGGCTTGTAATAAAATCTGAGCAAGTGATTCTTGGCGGATGTAGCCCAAACTGGGTGAACCACATTAAATCTTGTCTCTCTATGTTGCGTTATTTATTCTGCACTTTTATTTGAGATCTGTAATATTTATCTGCATAATAGTTTCTATTGTTGCGATTCTGTAAGGGATTATTCCGCATTATTTTATCTCTTATTTTCTAATAATTGGTATCAGATCCTGGTTTTGGTTTGCTGAAGTGTTGAATCGTAGGGAAAGTTTTTATCTTGAGTGGGAGCTATGGCAAGATGATGGAAGATCTAGGGTTGATAAACTCAATGGGTAGAATTTTAGTCTTTGGAAGATGCAGATGGAAGATTACCTTTATCAAAAGGATCTTTATACTCCGCTGTCTGAGAAGGTGAACAAACCCTTGAGTATGACAGTATGTGGAATGGGATTTGTTGGATCGGAAGGCACTTAGGACAATGATCTGGTTGTGTCTTGCAATCTTCGATATTATTTAATGTTTCAAAGGAAAAGACTATAAAATATCTAATAGACGCATTAGGGAAGTTGTATGAAAAACCCTCTACCTCTAATAAGATATTTTTAATGAAAAATTTGTTTAATATGAAGATGTCTGAGAATAGTTCAGTAGCAGATCATTTAAATAATTTCAATATGGTTGTGAATATGCTAGCTTCGATTACAATAGAATTTGATGAAGAAGTTAGGGATTTATTAATTCTGTGCTCTTTACCTTAAAGTTTGGAATAGCCTAGTAATGGCGGTAATTAACTCGGTTCCAGCTAACCTCGAAGTTGACAGTTTGAGGATGTTGTCAGGGGTGATTCTAAGTGAGGAAATGTGAAGAAAAAGCTCTAGGGAATCTTATACTTTAAGGAATTATTTGATAGGGGGAAATTAGAGGGGGACAAAAGAATAGAGAAAACCGTGGAAAATAAAAAGATCGAGCAAGGTCAAAATCCAAGAGCAAGATTGTATGTTGGAATTGTGGAAAGTCTGGGCATGCAAAGAAGGACTGTTGGGAGCTTTGGGACAAGAAGAAACAATAGGAAGAAAACAAGGAGGAAAATGTGGCATCGGGTAATGTATGTCAGGATGCTTTGATTCTTTCTTTGCATAATATTACTGAATCTTGGGTTTTAGATTCAGGGGCTTCTTTTCATGCTACTCCACATAGGCATTATTTTGTTAATTATGTTCAAGGGGATTTTGGGCATGTTTTTCTTGGTGATGATGAGCCTTGCAGTATAGTTGGAAAAGGTTCTATGTTCAGGTTAAGATGCAGAATGGGAATACATGGCTATTGAAGGATGTTAGACATGTGCCTACATTAAGGAGAAATTTGATATCGGTAGGCATAATTGGGAAGTGATGGTTGTACTGTGATATTTACAGCTATCTCTTAGAAGGTTACCAAGGTGCTCTTGTGGTGGCAAGAGATAAGAAGGTTGGAACCTTGTATTTATCCACTGATAGTACTAATGATTGTAATCTTGTGGCTTCAGATGCAGATACAACATTATGGCACTATAGGCTCGGTCATATGAGCCATAAGGGCATGGACATCATAAAGAAGAATTTGCCTAGATATACAGAAACAGGTTTGGATTTCTGTGAGAACTGCATATATGGGAAATAGAAGCGAGTAAGGTTTCTCAAGGTTGGACCTACGAAGAAAGAGAGTAAGTTAGAGCTGGTACATTCTGATGTGTGGGGGCTAGCTCAGGTATCATCTCTTGGGGGTTCAATTTATTATGTTACTTTTATTGATGATGCAACAAGGAAAGTTTGGGTTTATTGTATTAGAAACAAATATGATGTATTTGATACTTTTGTTAAATGGAAAGCCTTGGTAGAGAATGAAACAAGTCTTAAGTTAAAATGTCTTAGGTCAGATAATGGAGGGGAGTATTGCAGTAATGAATTTGATGATTATTGTTCTAAGAATGGAATCCGCAGGCAAAAGACGGTTCCAGGAACCCTCGCAGCAGAATGGGGTGTCAGAAAGGATGAACAGAACAATAATGGAATGTGCTAGGAGCATGAGGATACATGCAAGACTGCCTCTTTATTTTTGGGCAGAAGCAGTGAGCACAGCTGTGTACTTGATAAACAGAGGACCCTCAAGTGCCTTGGATGGAGGCATACCTGAGGAGGCTTGGTACGGTAAGAAATTCGATTAATCATTTCTTAGAGTCTTTGGATGTGAGGTGTTTGTTCATATTGACAAGGATGATAGGACCAAGCTAGAGGCTAAATCATAAAAATGCACTTTTATTGGTTATGGTGGTGATGACTTTGGATTTAAATGTTGGAGTATTAAAGACAAGAAAATCATTCGGTCTAGGGATGTGGTCTTTAATGAGAAAGTCATGTATAAGCAACAGTTGCAGGAAAACACGGGAAGAATCCAAGAAAGAATATGCAGTGGTAGAGGATCTTCCGGATGGGAAAGTGACCCATGAATCAGTTCAGGAACCTACTCAACAGGAACCCCAAACTCCTACAGTGAGGAGGTCTTCTAGGGTAAGAAAAGAACCTGAATGTTTTTCTCCTTCTCTTTATTATTTATTACTCACTGATAGTGGAGAGCCAGAGAGCTTTGATGAAGCAATGCAGGTAGATGCCAGTAAGAAGTGGGAGCAAGCCATGGATGAGGAGCATAAGTCTCTCATGGAGAACCAGACTTGGGATTTGGTGAAGCTACCAGAAGGAAAAAGAGCATTGCAGAACAAGTGGGTGTACAAAGTTAAAGATGAAGA
Organism: Taxus chinensis; assembly: GCA_019776745.2. Taxonomy (NCBI): domain Eukaryota; kingdom Viridiplantae; phylum Streptophyta; class Pinopsida; order Cupressales; family Taxaceae; genus Taxus; species Taxus chinensis. The sequence continues at coordinate 66,709,612 of CM034153.1, read as the reverse complement.
AGGAGGAAAGAAAAGATATAAGGCCCGGTTGGTGGTCAAGAGGTTTGCACAGAAACAAGGTATAGATTTTGATGAGATTTTTTCTCCTGTAGTAAAAATGACTTCTATTAGAACTGTTCTTGGAATAGTGGCAACAGAAGACTTGCACTTAGAACAGTTAGATGTAAAGACTGCATTTCTCCATGGTGATTTGGAGGAGGAGCTATATATGCAAAAACCAGAAGGATATGAAGTGAAAGGTAAAGAGGAGATAGTGTGCAAACTGAAGAAGAGCTTGTATGGCCTGAAACAAGCTCCACGTCAATGGTATAAGAAGTTTGATAGCTTCATGATGGAGCAAGGTTATATTAGATGTCATTCTGACCATTGTGTGTATACAAAGAAATTTGAGGATGGAAGTTATATTATCTTGTGTTTGTATGTTGATGACATGTTGGTTGCAGGTAAAAACATGCAGGAAATAAAAGTACTCAAGAAACAACTAAGTGAATCCTTTGATATGAAGGATTTGGGGGCTAACCAGACAAATCCTTGGTATGAGGATAACTCGGGATAGGAAGGAACAGAAGACTGACTTTATCTTAGGAAGAGTAAATTAAGAAGGTATTGGATAGGTTTAACATGTAGGATGCTAAACAGGTTGGGACTCCTTTGGCAGGCCATTTTAAGTTATCAAAGGAGCAGTGTCCCAAGACAGAGTAGGAAAGAAACCATATGTCCAAGGTACCTTACTCATCAATAGATTAGTAGTTTGATGTATGCTATGGTATGCACTAGGCCTGATATTGCCCATGCAGTAGGAGCTGTGAGTAGATTTATGAGTGATTCAGGTAAAGAGCACTGGCAAGCAGTAAAGTGGATCCTTTGGTATTTGAGAGGGACCATGGGGACTAGTTTTATGCTACAGTGGATTAGACACCACTTTACGTGGTTATATAGATTCAGACATGGCTGGAGATGTAGACAATGGGAAGAGCATGACATGTTATATTTACACTGTAGGTGGGACAGTAGTAAGCTAGCATTTCACGACTACAAAAGCTGGTGGCTTTTTACAACCACAAACGCTGAGTATGTTGCTGCCACAAAGGTAAGTAAAGAGATGATTTCGTTACAACAATTTCTTGAGGAGTTGGGGCATAAGCAGGAGGAATGTAAGATGCATAGTGATAGTAAGAGTGTTATACAACTAGCTACAGAACTCTACTTTCCACTCTAGGACGAAGCATATACAGTTGAGATATCACTTCATCAGGACAACTTTGGAGGAAGATAAGTTGAAGTTGGAGAAGATTCATACCAGTTAGAATCCTGCAGACATGATGACCAAGGTGGTCACAAGGGATAAACTAAACGCTATGATTCAACTTTTGGTTGGCCTTCGCAGATGATAGTGAAAGGTTGAGAAACTTGCTCAGTGAAAATCAGTCTCAAAGTGCGAAGATTGTTATGTTTGTGGAGCTTATTTTCATGTTAAAGTGTGGTACACTTTCTATGTGTTACACTCGGGTATTTTTATGGCGGTCCCGCTCGCCGGTGAGCGGGTCAAGGGGGTTCGGGGGCGAAGCCCCCGAAGCAAAATTTCATGGGTGGTTTATTAACTCATGGGTAATGGGTAACCGTTATGGGCTTTTTTTGGGCCCATGGTTTTTTGATACCCATTGTTTTGTAAAACCACCTCTTCAGCTACCTATTGATGTACTTATAGATATATGGATATACAATGGGATTTATATGAGTGTGTTTTGTGAAGGTGAATAGTGTGTGTGAATTCAAGTGTAAATTCGGGAGGGTTTGTTGAGCGCAGCTCCAAAAAAGATCTTATTATTGTAATTGTGAAGATTGTTGGCCTGTAATAAAATATGAGCAAGTGCTCTTGGTGGATGTATCCCACATTGGGTGAACCATGTAAAATATTGTATTCATGTTGTGCATTTTTCATTTCTATAATTCTATTCAGACTTCTTATTATTGCGATTTTGAGGAATTATTCTGCATTAAATATTATTAATTCCTGACAATAACTAAGAACTACTACATCTCTTAACTGCTACCAAGATCTCTATGGATCTGTGACAAGACCTCTCACATGGGTGTACAATATGTGCAACTATAACTATGCACTAAGAAGTAAGTATGCCTCTCCATCACTGCATAACCTATGCAAACATGAAGACAACCTCCTCTACTATATCTAGATCTACATGGATCAAAAATACAATATGATCTCATGGATCTAAAATACAATACTAGATCTAGATGGATCTATAATAAAATATCTCACTAACATGTGGATCTACAAGAATAAACTCTATGTGCTTTGCATACTATGCAAGCCATTACAATGAGAAAATAAATATACAAAAGAAATATATTAGAAGATGTTATCCTCTTCTCACCATTCATATATACATGTTATTCCTTCTACTTAGCTCCTCTCAATGGAGACTCTGTCTTCATGTAACCTGTTCTTTCTTTCTCTTCTTCTTCTTCATCCTCTAAATCTATGAGAATCAAGGATCTAATTCAATCATTCTCTTAATTCTCTTTCTAAACCATAGCTTTCATGTTTATATATTCGTTTATAAACTTAGGGTGCTTAGCCATACAATTACAATCAATAGATATACTTTAATTCTAAAAATAGATCTAATTCCCGATAGTTAATTAAAACGCTCCCGCAGAGGTAACTGATGTCGTATCGCCTTAACCAACAGTGGTTTATCTGTTGAACGATGGTGGTTCTTATGCTGACTGAAAACGATTACACCATAACCAACGCCTTTTACTGTTAGAAATAGTAACATGTAAAAGCAAGTTTTTTGTGAAGCAATTAAACTCCACGATCCTAAAAATCTCCCACTTGGAGATAAATTGTTGAATCTTTGTACCTATACCTATACATCACCATCCTCTACACACCGTGAAGACCATCTATTGTTTCCTTCAAAAATTCTCTCAAAAAATAAAAACAGGAAGATTAAACCATCTTCTCAAACCAAGAAGATAAAAACATGACCTACCAAACCACCACGAAGTTACAACTGATCCGTGATAATCGATCTATCCATATATCAAGATCCCACTGAATCATAACACCAATCATCTCATGCAGACAATGGATCATGACTAACACACCTATAAGAGCTCTGACTCAAACTGAACTACTGAGCTTCAATTGTAACCATAGTCATACCTATAAAACCAACCATGTTCTCCATCCATCTATCCATGTCTTCATGCAACCACCAGTGCAACTATCCAAAGATAGGTAAAACTGGAATATGTGAAAGTAAAACAAGATCTCAGGTAAAAACAACCCTGAATGAGTTCTACATGCAACAATGGGTGATCAATCCACAAACACCTGCATAAGTCAAAGAAATTGAAACACTGTAATCTGCAAATCCAACCCTACATAAATAACTAGCATGTCCAAGATATTTATCTATAGATAACATACCTATCAAGGAGTAACATAGTAATCAATACGAAATACAAACATCCCCTCGTCATGATCAAGGTAACTAAACCATTCTCATAGGCATCCATGTGCAAATCAAACATCTGCATCATCATAGACTAAAAACTTTGAATCTATCAACATGTATAAACTCACCTATACATCCATCCATATCTTCAGGCTCTCCGGAAGTGCCAAGTCTCTCATCGAATAACTCCAAAGCAATATATGAGTCATGTGCTCATCAATTTCAATAAAAAATAATCATGCTAAACCATGCAACTAATACCAAGTGAAAATACCGTCAAAGATGTCATCAACATATTGCACAAACCAAACCAAGATGAAAGCAAAACAAGGGCACCATCTAAAAATGGTAAATAAACATTGCTATCAAACCTATAACCAAACTGACCACAGTTTCCCCTGCTGAGATCAGTCACTTCCTAACTAACCATGGTTACCAGATGATTGACCACAGTTCATCCTAATCGACACCACTCTCTATAGCTAGCATATTTTCTATTTTAACCCTTAAAACTCTTAAAAATTGCTCTATCATCTTCACCTAGCTGAATATAACCATCAACTGTAATCCCATAGGGATATCCAGGTAGCAAAAAATAAACCAGAAGTTACATCACAAAGCAATAAACTTAATATACCAAAAAATCTATGACTTCCCTCCAAAACAAACTAGTGCCTCTGCCACTCTGAAAAGTAGCAATCTCCTCTCACTTTGCATGTGCATCATGTATCTAATCTTGTAATGCAAACAACCATGGCTTGCTCCCACTAAACATGAACTCCAATGCATGACTTCTAACACCAAGCTCAAAAGATAATATGTCAATGAGAAATAAAACCGGATGAAAGAAAATATAAAATGATTCCCTTCTTATCAAAGAATAATCGTACATCAAATAAGTTTGGACTTCTTGTGAAGTAGGTGAATCAACTTCTTTTCATCCTGTTTACATAACAACTTTCGTTACCTGCAACTATGTCTAACCATGACTTTTCATTGAGGATCTCATCCTTAGACTAGATATCCTTGTCCTCAAGATTCCACACAACCGGGAAATAAAAGTCAAACAACACTTAAAAACAAGGTGTAAATATTTTCACACTATCCAAACATAATATCAGCTACTCCAAAATAAAGAAATAAAACATGAACCATATAGAGATACCTGACCCAAATTCTCACTGGACTGACCAAGCCAAATCCATCTCTTTTCAAATCCAAACATTGAAGTGATCAACACAGTTTCTACCTATACACACTGTACAAGAAACATGATCCTCTAAAATAGGAAATTGAACCATCCATGCCCTCTTCTACTATAAGAAACCATGTGTAAACGTATTGTTACAGAGACTGACTATGGTTTGCTGACAAGTACCGGTTACCCTCTGTGACCGATGTCATTTCCTTGACCGACATTAGTGCTGCTACAACTAACACAATGCCAAAAATTAGCATAGGTCACCAAACCAGGTGCCTACTTCGACTAAATCTGATAGTTGTGTTGAGCAATCCATTTCAAGAAGCACCCAAATCTTACACAAAAACCTAACAACAATAATTCATGCAATAAAATTGCATGAAGATGAAAGACATCACCTTACCAACACCAAGATACTCAGCCGTATCTTCAATTGAAGAACATGATTCTCTGATGGAAACCCCATCTTCATGTTGTGTTAGTATATTCTACCTCTATAATAATCCCATGCATCTAAATGCACCAAAGGATGCATAACTACTCCTTTTCTCTCATTCTCAGATCTAGATCTACAATCCCAAAAATGCATGTGCAACAAAAATAATATAAGCACTGGAATAACAACATAAAACCATACCTCAATAATCAGATCTGCAATCTGACCAACATGCTTGTGACTCCAAGAATCGGGGACACCTCAGCAAACAAGATACATTCTATGAATCTTTCCATTTCTTTAGATCTATGATTTTTTGTTTAAAACTAGGTCACCTAGTAACCAGCCATGGTCACCCTATAACTGACCATGGTTACCCTATAACCAACCATGGTCACCCTATCGATTCCAGTGGCCTCTTAACCAATGCTGGTCACTCTAATTTCTAGCAACCTTACTCTACCATCTTCCACTTAAGATTGAATCTCTTCCCACGATCTTCTCATCAGGGAAAACAAACCCTGTTCTCATACATGTCAGTCAAACCAATAAAAAAACCATGAAGCAAACCCTTTATCTGAAATAACCAAGCTAACCAAGCTTTGACACCAGTCTTTGGGAATTTGGGACTATGGAATAGTGCTATGATTTAATAACAAACAAAATCATGCACACGAGATCTAAACAATTCCCTAAAATCGTCAGCAGTGGAAGTCTAAACTAGAATAATCCAAATCAAGACAAAGTAAACACACAAAACATAGCATGTACCATGGTTCACCCGATGTGGACTATGTCCACCAAAGATAGAGATCTCATATATATAATACAACAAGATTACAAACCAACTCTTTAGTACAAGCATATAATGCATCTCTCCAAGAGTATCTCCTCTCCTCCAAATCTCTAAACGGATCTCCATGAGTACACTACAACTATGCCTCTAAACACCACCAGCGGATCTCACATAACCAAAAAGTACTACATCTCTGAACTCCTACCAAGATCTTTGTGGATCTGCAACAAGACCTCTCACATGTGTCTACCATATGTGCAACTATAATTGTGCACCAAGAAGTAAGTATGTCTCTCCATCACTACATAACCTGTGCAAACATGAAGACAACCTCCTCTATAATATCTATATCTACATGGATCAACAATATAATATGATATCATGGATATACAATACAAGACTAGATCTACATGGATCTATAATACAAGATCTCACCAACATGTGGATCTACAAGAAGAAACTCTATGTGCTTTGCATACTATGCAAGCCATTAGAATGAGACAATAACTATACAAAGGAGATATAATAGAAGATGTTACCCTCTTCTCACAATTTAGATGTACTTGTTATTACTTCTTCTCTGCTCCTCTCCACAGAGACTATGTCTTCATGTAACCTATTCTTTCTTTCTCTTCTTCTTCTTCATCCTCTCAATCTAGGAGAATCAAGGATCTAATTCAATCCTTCTCTTAATTCTCTTTCTAAACCCTATCTTTCATGTTTATATAGTCATTTATAAACTTAGGGCACTTAGCAATGCAATTACAATTAATAGATATACTTTAATGCTAAAAACAGATCTAATACCTGAGAGTTATTTAAAACATTCCCACATAGGTAACTAACGTCGATTTTCCCTAACCAACAGCAGTTCATCTACTGACTGATGGCGGTTCTTATGATGACTGATGATGGTTACAACATGACCGACATCGGTTACTATCAGAGCCAGTAACATGTAAAAGAAAGCTATTTTTGAATCAATTAAACTCCATAAGCCTAACATCCTTTTTCTCACATCCAAAATTAGCTTAATAATATGATTAGTTCACTTAAATAAGGCACATGAAGCAATTAATGATAAAAGGGAATTACATCACAAATTAAATCACATACACTAAAATTAAATAAAGAAAGGAAAAGAGCTACACAGAAACCATTGGTCACAATTTGGGTCATCCCCTCCATGGGAGCCCCTGAAAAGAAAATAACAAAAACACAACATTACACATGTTGCGATGGTGACCAGTTTCCAATACCCCAAATTCCTTCATTGTTTGTCTCCTACCCCCCGTACTTTATTATTGTGATATAATTACTTGAGAAATCACATAATACCTCTTTGGTCTCATTATTGTAATCTCAATTTTCCCCCCATAAAAATTGATCAAATACGACCCTGTGGATGAAGAAATCAAAGGGTCAGTTCCATCACATGAGGCCACAGTTCAAATCTAACGATCAAGTTGCAAGTGGTGTCAAAAATGGAGGAGCAGGGTCGACTAAGGAGGAAAATAGTGTCAAACAAACCAGAGACTCAAAGGAGGAAAACAGTGAAAGGCTCAAAGGATTTGGGCTTCACAAATGATTCAGAGCGAGCCCAAATTGGCTAAGTATGGAAGAGATGACGGAAGTTTCCAATTGTCTTAACGACGCACATTCAAAGGTGCAACCCAAAAGGCAGACTCAAATGAGTGCAAAGCTTTCACGTGTCCTAGATCTAAAAAGGGACAGAGTTAGCCATTGAAAAGTCCAAATGAGTGGACACAACCATGTGTAACCTCGGTATAATTTCAAAAGAGAGATCCCAAGGGGGAGACTCAAACTAGCGCCAGCCCTCCACATGGTAAGGGTCCAACAAAAGTCAAATAGCTATGGGCCGAAATCATTTAAGTATAATTATGTCGGTGGAAGGCGCTAAGTGTCTCAATGATGCACATTTAAAGGTGCGGCCCAAAGCATAGACTAAAATGAGCATGAGGTTTCTACGTGTGTAGGGTTTAGAAAGGCATCGGCCCGAATCAGCTAAGTATCCCAGACTCATGGAAGTAGCCACATGTCAGTTCGACGCATCTTTAAAGGTAAATATAAAAGCGGGTTCCCCAAACAAGTGTTGGCCTTCCACATGTCCTAGGTCTGAAAAGGGAAAGAGTCGACAGTTGAAAAGTCAAGATGGGAAGAGTATGCAGAGGGTGCCATGTGCCTCAACCATGCAAATTCAAGAGGGGCAACCCAAGGGCAAGACTCAAACAAGCACCAAGTTTCCACTGGTCTTGGGTTAGACATATGGCCCCGCCAAACAAAAATACTTAGCAAAAACATAAAGAAATAGAGAAAACTAGTGAAGGGTACCACGTGTCTCTACGGCGCAAATTCAAAAGAAGTCCCAAAACGTGCTCCATCTCTACACATGGTCATGCTTCAAGTCAGGGAGGGAAGGTAGGTCATCGGAGACAATTTAAACTTTTAGGTCAAAAAGGCGTAAAGTATAAAAATGAGATGCACCCCCGCTGATGCCGAAGGAGCCACGTATCATCCCTAAATTACGTGTAGGAAGGCGGGCATGGCGAGGAATTTTTACACAAATGGAAAATGTGGACTAGTGGGCCTGAAGATGGATTCTTGAAAAAAATGAAGTGTGGGGCTGCGGGGCATTTTTTACATTTCATATCTTTTTAAGAAAGAGGCAAAGTGAATTTCGGGCCCACAAACCCGTTCTGCCAAATTGGTTTTGACTATTTTTATACGGACCCAACTTAAACATTCAAATGGACATATCTTTCGATCCAGTGCCCAAAATCCAACAAATTTGGCACCATTGGAAAGGTCTTGACCTCGTCTATACAATGGAAACTTGAAACTTTAATTTTGATGAGGTTAGGTGAGTGAAAATGGGAAAATGTATTCACGTCATTAATATGTGATCCGATTGCTCCAACAACAAAACCAGATTTGATTTGGTCCGTCGTTCTTCTTTCTTCAACACGCTAAAAAGACATAGAGTGGAGGACTCGACAGATTGTGGGAGGATTTGCAAGGTCATTGATGGCTGGTCGGTGAGCTCCAAAATCAAATATCCTACCTCTTTTCTTCTTCTCCCTTCACTGCATCTATAAAATAAGGAGCTCGGCCCCTCGCAAAGGGTTTGACATTTTTTTTTTTCACACTCCCTTCTTGCCTTGTCTACAAGTGACTTTATGGAGTTTTCCAAACATCCAATTTAAGTTGTAATATAATTTTTTCCTCTTAGCTATTGTAATGTACTATATAATATCTAGAGTAATAATATATGTTTGTGGATGATTCTTAACCCTCTCATGTTTTCATTATTGTCTTCTGATCTCTCATTGTAGTTTGGTTATCTATGCATGGTAGTTGTATTTCATTTATATGGTTTGTGTTAAATTTCAAAATGGATGTTCAACATTCCTTTGGTGTATCACCTTGTTAGCTTAGATTTATTTTCTCTCATCTTCTGAACCCTATATCCTTGGTAAGATAAAGTAGGTTTTATAGTAGATCCTCTACAATTTATTTGTGTGCACTTGAACATAGGAATAGGAACCAGCCTTCATCCAAAGAGATCTCTTGATTTCAAAGTCCCACACTCTGAGAGATACTCCATGTTGTGCAATCACACTAAGAGTCTCAACCCATTAAGTTTCAGACATTCAGGGGTGCTATGATTTTTCACTAATAGTTACCATGTTAGCGATTTCGAACTGATGAAATTGCTTATATATACATATAAATTTCAACATCAAATATCATAACTACTATAGCTAATACCAAGTAATTCAAAAATTACTCTCAATTATTAACATTTCGATTCCGCTAATACATCAGTTCACAATTAAGATCATAAACCAACTAAATCATCTAATTTAAGTAGTAATTTCACTCATTCACCATTTCACCCATTCTTTAATATTAAAGAAATCAAAAAATAAATTTGAACATCGTAATCAAATCATTATGAATAAAATTAAAAATATCAATTTATATCTAAGCTGACAAGACATTATTATCTTCCCTACTAAGTGTCTATCAATAACTAATTAGTTCATTTATAGTATTTTCTATCCTTTGATTTCCATATCACAATGCGTTAATTTCATTCGATTATTAATATTTACAGGTACCATGTGCAATGATGACTAGGTGTTCAGTCACAGTGATAGATTAAATATAACAAGACAACATTGAAGAGTAATGATATCACAATTAATTTATGACAAGGAAACTAGTCTAGATCATCATCATATCCTTAAATTCCCATTAACTTCACAATACAACCATACAATCAAAATCATAACCAAAACACAATAGTAATCATGATGACTTGCACATTTTATTTGTATGCTATCTAGAATACAGAAGCAAGGTTTGAGATTATAATCAATTCAAAATTGATAACATGGTTCAAACAGAGTTAAAGAGGAGTGGGCATTACATCCTCCTCCCCTTTGATTTGACTTCCTCCTAGAATTTATGGAGAAAGAGGTAGGGAACAATGCAAAATAAATAGGATCACACCCTTTGTGGAATTACTTTGCTTCAATAAGTGTGGGTCTACAGAAGCCAATTTTGGTCCAATATAATTCAACAAGAAGAAGGGAGATTGAAAGGGATGATTCTTAAAATTTCTTCAAGTAAGGTTGCAAAATTTTAATTCTATAGAGTAACTCTACGTGATTAACCAAGATATAACACATAACATCAAAACATGAAAATGTCAAAGGAGTCTCAAAAATAACTACCAAGTAAAGGAATATTCGAGAGAATTTCATGAACGCAAAATGAACACATGGTTTCCCATGGATACAACATAATGCAATTACAAAATTTAAGTCTTCCACTAAGGTTGAGTTACGCTTCAAATTTTGTTATTTAGAAAAGGCTAGAAAATATCAACCACGACAAATTAATTTATACAAGAAAACATGTCTACTCAAAGGTATCAAAATTTTGAGATCACACACGATGAGTTTTAGTAACAAGGAAGTACACTTAAGTTATCCAATCATTTACAATCCAGAAAACTATTCATGTGAAGCACTTCTATAACTGAAAATGATACCTTTTAATTTTCATGGTAATACTAAGAAAAATTATGACCACAAGGTTTTCTATAACATGATTTTAAACTCAAGATCAAACACAAAACACTAACCAAATTTAGAAATGTCAACCATTTAGAAAAATATTTCCACTAGAATTAACATATCAATACAAGAATCACCATTCACTATAACACAATGGGATATATTTATCTTAAATCCTCCTCAAGATCAAAATAACCATAAAGAGAGAACACACATAAATATTAACACCATAGAGCACTCAAGGGAGTTATAAGAACAAGTAACAAGAGAGGGTCCAACTACAATCAAGAAGTACATCATGCCAAAACACAAGTAACAACTCACGAAAACAACTTAGACTTTTTTTTCTGACAAAAAAAGGGGACAAACCACATCGGGGTGTCTCAAGAAAATCAGAAGAAAAGAGGACTTCCCAAAATTATTTTATATCCTTAACTTATATTGCCTTAAAATTACAATTAACCTAGGTCACCGAGGACTAAATCATCACACAAGGAGGTTGTTTTTCTTACAAACAAGAGATAAGACCCAATCATTAAGGCCACAATTCACGCACGTCGAGTTATGAGGAAATAAGGGTACTACGACCCAAAATCCTGCAAGGGAAAAACACATACGCCTATGATCAATGGATTCCTATGTAACTAGAACACATCACTATCAACTAGGTGTTTGAAAAATATGGGTAGGCAACAGAACTAAAGGTTCAATTATAAATTGCACTCAAATACACATAAATTTTACTCATTCTATAAACCAACTATTATCTCAAAATTTATAGTTTCACTTGTTAAGCACTCTTCTTAGAATTTTTCTTAATAAAAATCTTCCTTCTATTACAACATCACATATTTGCATTATAATGAGCACCACTAATGTTGGCATGACATCTCGTCATTCTATATAGGTGGAAAAATATTTATTTTACTTGTAGGGAAGGTAGATGGAAAATTTTTCCTTTCTATTCTTCTACAAAGTTTTATTTCTTATATTAGTCTACCAAGGTTATAGCAAGGACCATTTTCCTTTTTCTATGTTTCAGTTTGTTCTTTAAGTTTCAAAGTCAAATCCAATCAATTAGAGTTTTATGGTGTTTGGGTGAGTAATCTTATCAATTAAATTTTAATAATAAGGAAGATTCAAAAATATCACATTAGTAATTTTATGGGAAAGAGAGATAAATCAACACATCACATTTTTAATTCTAAAGTAACAAGAGACATTCGACATAGCAAACACATCATTGATTTTGTAGGAACTAGGAATCAATCTACCAACATTAGTTACACAAATATTTCAAGGTTTTACCAAATAATTTTAAGCATCACTAAATGCCCAAAGTAGTTCTTGAAATTTCTCAAAAGAAGTTATGAAGAAAAGAACCCATTAAAGAAGCATATTTACTTTTATGAATTTAAGACATTTAACATTGTTTGTTGTTTAGTCACAAAATTTTATTCATAGAATTAGAAAAGCAGAGTTTACAAATAACACTCATACTTCCACAAGATACCACCAACCAAGAAACAATATGTCAAGGAAAATTTTACTCGAAGGACACCACATTTCCCCTTAGAAGACATCAAATGCAAGAGGACAATCAGCTAATCTACCCAACATAACTTCAACGACCAAGATTTGTATTTTTACAATAAGGGACACAACATAAGCACAATTGTGATTAAGATATTAAGATCTAATAAAACTAAAATCTCTGAAACAAGGTCCAAAAGACCCATATACATCCATACGAGTCTCCACGTGACCCAATGATGAATAGGTTATAACATTGTAATCATAACAATTAATAAATATTTAAGGAAAGGGTAGTCTTATTTATGGGTCAGTGAGAGAAATCGAGTATAATTAATTAAACACATTTTTGAATGGGCTTAAGTCGAATCATAATTACTAGTGATACATAAAATCCACAAGTCAATACTTTCTATAAAGGAATAAGGAAACCAAGATAAAACTTAGCATACCATCGATGGAACATCATAACCAAACAAAAAACCTATCCACTAAAATCTACATTCATATAAGAGTTAATCTGATTCTAACACAATCCATAAGCCCATAATCACATTAGTAATTTTATGGTAAAGAAAGATAAATCAACACATCGCATTTTTAATTCTAAAGTAAAAAGAGACATTGAACATAGCAAACACATCATTGATTTAGTAAGAACTAGGAATCAATCCACCCACCTGAGTTACACCAAGATTTCAATGGTTTACCAAATAATTTCAAGCATCACTAAACACCCCAAATGGGTCTCCAAAAGTATCAAAACAAAACTACGAGGAAAACAACCCATTAAAGACGCATATTTACTTTTACGAATTTAAGAGGTTTAAAAATGTTTGTTATTTAGTTTCAAGATTTTTTTCACGGGATAAGATAAGGATATTTTACAAAAAACACTCATAGTTCCACAAGATACGACCAACCAAGCAACAAGATGCCAAGGAAAATTTTACGCCAAGGACACCACATTTCCCATTATAAGACATCAAATGCAAGAGGACAATCAAATAATCTACTCAACATGTCCTCAATGACCAAGAGTTTTAGTTTTAAAAGGAGGGGCACAAAAAAAGCACAATTGCGATGAAAATATTAAGATCTAAAAAACTAACATCTATAAGAGCAAGGTCTAAAAGACCCAAAAGCATCCAAAAGTGTCTCAAAAATTCCCAATACTATTAGGTCATAGATTGGTATACATAATATTTATTTTAATGGTATATCTATTTATGGGTCATCAAGAGAAAAACAAGTACACTTAATTAAATACACTTCCTAAATGGGCTTAATTTAGCCATACTTACCAAGATACATACAATCCATCAATCAATACTTTCTAAAATGAACAAGGTAAACATGGTAAAACTTAGCATGCCATCATGTAAAATCACTACCAAAAAAACACTTATCCACTAAAATCTACAGTCAACCAAGATTCAATCTGATCCTAACACAATCCATAAGCCCATGATCAAACACATATACTCTGACGAGGATCAAAGCTCTTACTAGATTGCAAGAGAATATCCACCACTATTATCAAACTGCCAACTAGACTACATGACACAATGAAATCTTTCTTTCTAGCAAGGTTGAGTAATGAAATAGTCACTCTAAGATCCTAGACACACACAAGGTTTCGTCCTTCCAAAACCCAGGCATAACTTAAAGAACCTAAGAAGACATTCAAGGCACCTAGGGTGTACCCTCATATGAAAAAATGTCACAATACAAACAACGTAGAATCATCTCATCAACATGCAAGAAATAATCATGTAACATTTAGCTAAATAGCCAACAAGATAAATAAATTCTGAGTCACCAATCAAAATAAGATCCAAGAATATCAAAAATCAAGGGAAATCGCTAAGTAGCCGCATTATAATCTCTGAAAATCTCACACAAACATAATTAACTAAAAGAGCCTTAGAGATTCTCAATAAAATCATAAAATAAGATGTTGGTCCTAGATAAAATAACACAAGCTTACAAATGTAAAATATAGAAAGTCAACATCACATCTTTGCAACCCTTCATGGCCAACAAAAGGGGTACTATACCTTGAGCTTAGTTCTGAGAACACATACCCAAGATTGGATCAAAAGAGACACCAAGACGTAATATCCACTCAATCATACATGGATTAAGTCATCAGGGTGACAACCAAAACGAACTAGTATAACCACTAAAGGAAAAAGGGGGCTTTAGGCGACTAAACACCTTCTAATTTACTCTGTCTGACCCCTTGAACAAAACCACTAATGCTAAACAAGGAAGAGTCTCAATGGGTTTATCACATCATACGACTAAAGCAAGAGTTAGGAATCATCAAACAACATCTTTTCAAAGGAGAAACAACTTCCCACTACAACAGAAGTTCACAAAAATATCAATCTCATTCAACATTTACAATTACCCAGGTTCGAAAAATTCCAGTAGGTGAGTATAACAGATTGAATAACGTTATTATTTTAAACATGGAGGTTCAAATTTTGTTGACCAATTTTTTTTTGCATTTCCGAGCCAGCCCAAGGTCCAAGCACTGAACCCATGGATCTGATACCACCTGTAACACCCTCATTTTCCCCACATAAATCCCCGAGAAATCTAATAGAAAAAAAGAAAAAAATTATGGAATTTTTTTTTTGAAAGGTTCCAAGACCTTAGTTAGGATTGTAATGAAATCCATATTACAAAATTCTAAACTATTAAATGGCAGTCAGGACTAAAATAATAATCAGTTACTATTGGCCCTACCCTATTAAAATATTTCGATCTAATCTCTCTTATTAAGTTTCGTTACTTAACTCAAATATTAATCTATTTTAATCTCGGCTATTTAACCCCAAGGTTCTTGTTTAATCGATTTATTGAATGGCCCCAAATTAAATTAAAAAAATTATTAGGTAAGATTAATAATCCCTTAGTTTGAAATAAATAAAATTAACATGGTTTAATACCTAAAGTGTCAAAGGTACACAACATGGTCTAACCACTTAGGCCCCATTTAACATTACACACACATCTTTTAATTAAGACATTCCCACTTAAATACCCCATCACTTAAGTGATGTAGGGTGCAACCTACACCATTAGATCTAATCTTTACTAGCCCTTAGATTTAGGTTTGGCAAAAGTAACCCTAGGAATCCTTATGGAATACCATATATAAACTTTCTAAATCTAATCTCTCATTTTCTCTTGTTTTGTGTTGCAGGTTAAGGAAGAGGGCAAGAGGATGAAGCCATGGAGGCCATTTAAGACATGGAAGCTCTTCTTGATTAAAATTTGTTCTTAAGACATGGATCTATCCATTTCCCCTTTTTTGGGGTATTTTTTTCTCTTTTGTATTCGTTTATTAAAATTACTTTACTTTTAGGTTCAAGGTGTATACTTTGTGTGTATACCCATTTGGGAAAAACCCCAAACCCTACGTATCCATTTTATAATTAAAACAAGCTTGTGTGTGTGTGTGTGTATATATTTCTCCTATACAAATCCTCTTACATATATAAATAAATATATATAGATAAATCTCTCTCTCTCTCTCTCCTCTCTCCTCTCTCTCTCTCTCTCTCCTCTCTCTCACTCACTCACTCACTCACACACACACACACACACACACACACACACACACACACACACACACACACACACACACACACACACACACACACACACACACACACACACACACACACACACACACACACACACACACACACATCTATATAACACATATATAATATGGGTTGTGAGTGGGGTCGGCACCCATCCCCCACAACCTTATATTTATTGAAACATAAACAAACATAGGCCATAACCAATGCCTTCATAGTAATTTTTTTTTACTTTATTTAATGAAACTACCCTAAACTAATTCATACAGTTTTGCCATTTCATTACTATTTTTAATTTTTGATAAATAATAATATATATAATATGTATTACTATGTAAAAGAAATTATATATATATATATATATATATATATATATTATTAAGGAAAGTATTAGTATTTAATAAAAGTATTTATATAATGGTGTAATAAAATTTGAAAATAATCAAGCTACATTATAAATATACATTTATTATATATATTAGTAATATCTATTATTGTATCAACTAAATTTTCAATTAAAAAGGAATTTTCAAATAATGTGGACGAATAGATTTTACAACTATAACACTCAAATGTTTACAAAAGTACATTTACCATAGGTGTTTATGGTAGAGTAGGAATTTGGGAATTTATCAAATTTAACCAATTTATCACCTTTAATTTCATTCAGATAGTTTCTTAAGGGTATGATTAGATGTAATTTATCCATTTACTTAAGACGATTCCTATTGCAACAAAGAGGAATGTCTTAATAAATCAATAATATCTAATCCTTTTTACGCATATAGAAGGATAAGATAAAACAAACCACTCTTAAATTAAATCTATTTGAAGATTCAAGTAAACAAGTATTTTCACTAAAGCAAGTAATCAACCTTTAGTTTCCATCCAAAAGCACTAGCCATTAAAAATAAAAGAATTTTCTATGCAACCCCTAAACACAATTTTTGATTTATGGGAACTTAATTTATATTTACAAGATCATTAGAATGTTTATATTCATATGAATTAATGTGGATCATAAGAAACCATTTCAATATTGAATGAGATTACATTCAGTAAATTATTGATACAATTTACAATTAGTAGGATCATAATAGAACAAGATGCAACTCTAAGTTTATTTCTCCAACAAGAGCACCTTCTCCATTCAGCTTACCATATTCATCAATCCATGCACACAAAAAAATGTGGGAGTAGGAAGCACTCTCCACCCAACAAAAATATCCAATGAAGGAGAGAAGTCTTCTTCCTCATTAGCCCCCCGAGCCCCAACAAGGAAGAAATGAGGACTTTTAGAAAAACATGGAAATTAAAAAATGGATTCCACACACACATTCAATCAAGACAAAAAATTAAATAACACAAAACCAATTTCTTTACAACCAACCAAAAAATATCAAAACATAAAGGCTTCATGCTAAAGCCATAGAAGACAAAGGAAACTAGGTGTTCTTCTTATGCCTCCCAAGGGATTGGGTGTCCACCTATGAGCCTCCAAAAACTCCATCATAAAACACACAACAATGCTATACCTCCCTCTAAGAAGATACACCATTGTTATTCCTCCCTCAAGATTTCAACTCACTCTTATGCCTCCCTCGCTCTTATGCCTCCCTCAAGAAAATAACGAGATAAACCCAAATCATATTTATCAACAAGATGGACATCCTAACCCAAATCCCTCGTAAATACCCAATAAAATTTCTCTTATGTGTCCCTCAAGTTTTATCCCCATTTCCATTTCTCTGAACAACTAAGGATCAAATCTATTTCCGAGAATCATAAATGATATAACAATCATCAACTACACATATGAGCACAACCAAAATAGTAAGGTAAAAATAAGGGTGAAGATCTATCTTACAAATGAAGAGTATCAATACACATTAAGCCCCAAGGCTTCCGAAATCCTAAGAAAACAACATCCACTCCAAGATCCATTCACCATCCTCAATAAATCTCTCCAAAATTACAATAATTCCCTCAAAAATGAGCACGTAACCCCTAATACTTCCAAAAAACCCCAATAAATAGAAAAGAGCGAGAGGGAGTGTATGTGGCACCATGTATGATGCCACATAATTTATTCTCCATCCCACATCACCCAAGTCAAACCCATACCCCAAGGCATAATAAATTGGTGGTTGAGAGGAATGACAAACCTCTTACACAAACTAGTCCAACCCACACCCCTAAGGAAAAAAATTTAAACACATGTAAGAAAGTGCAAAAAAACCTAACCTTTTTCCTTCCAAAACACATAATGGGGTCTATTTTTGGCCCCCTAACCCATAGGTAGGGTTGGTATAAGAAATTAAGATTTGTGGGACAAGTTTAACTTGTCCCTCAAGCATCTAAAAATGGCTCTTAAGCCTAAATCCGAGTGTCCCAAGTAGGAGTGATTGTACGATACTCAAAATCACATAAACTCAACTAATAAACACAAGAACTAAAGACTCAACCACTCTAATAAATGACTCATTTTTGTCACATCCAAAATTAGAATAATAATATGATTAGTTAACTTAATTAACACACATAAACCAATTAGTGATAAAAGGGAATTACATCACAAATTAAATCACATACACTAAAATTAAATAAAAGAAAGGAAAAGAGCTACACAAAAACCCTTAGTCACAATTGGGGTCATCCCCCCCATGGGATCCCCCCAATAACAAAGAACAAAAAAAAAAAACATTAGACAAGTTGCCATGGTGACCAGTTGTCAATACCCCACATTCCTTCACTGTTGGTATCCTACCCCCCATAGTTTATTGTTTTTATATAATTACCTGCAAAATCACACAATACCTCTCTGGCCTCATGGCCATAATAATGATATCAAACTAATAAAAATAATTATATCTACATATCAATTTCAACATCAAATATCATAACTAATATAGGTAAGATCAACTAATTCAACACTTACTCTCAATTTTTAACATTTCGATTCCACTAATACATTAGTTTGCAATTAAGATCATAAACCAAATGAATCATATAATTTAAGTAGTACTTTCACTCATTCACCATTTTTCCCATTCTTCAATATCAAATAAATCACGAAATAAATTTGAACATTGTAATAAAATCAATACGAATAAAATTTAAAATATCAATTTATATCCAAGATGATAACACATCATTGTCCTTCCTACCGAGTTTCTATCAATAGATAATCAATTTAGTTACATTAATGTCTATCCTTTGATTTCCATATCAAAATGTGTTAATGTCGTTGATTTATTAATATTTACAGGTACCATGGCCAATGATGAATATGTGTTCAGTCATAGTGATAGATTAAATATAACAAGACAGTATCGAAGAGTAATGACATCACAATTAATTTATGACAAGGAAACTATTCTAGATCATCATCATATCCTTTAATTGCCATTAAGTCCACAATACACCCATACAATCTTGAAATCATAACCAAAACACAATAGTAATCATGATGTCCTACACATTTTATTTATATGCTATCTAGAATACAATAGCAAGGTTTGATATTATAATCAATTCGAAATTGATAACACGGTTCAAACAGAGTTAAAGAGGAGTGGGCATTACAAGGGATTTTACTTACACAACCACATATTATGAATTCACCTTGTAAAAATTATTTCGAAACACTCTTCATACAAATGAACTTACAATAATGATTAAGAACCTCATACTTTATTTATGAGTGTGTTATATAAATCTGTCATAGGTTTTAAATATCCTTCAAAGATTACTTATTCTCTCACTTTTTATGATGTTACTGGGATGTGTATGGTCAATTCCATTTTTGTAAAACCAGGTCCCACACATGGTCTTTACATGTTTTTCATCTTATCGTTTATTGCATGGGGATCATGTGATCATGTCATAAGGATATACAGATCTGAATGTGATGTGAAACCTACTTATACATATACATACATACATGTACACACACACACACACACATATATGTATGTATGTATGTATGTATGTGTGCATGTTTTTACATGCATATACATATACATATATATACTGGTCTCACATACCTGACGATTTGTATTGTCATATGGTATTTTTGTTTGTCATATACACACTATGTGTATACCACATAAGATAGAAAAATTTATCTATACTCTTTTTTTGGTTGGTGATGCAAACGCTAATTTTAGAACATAATATTAAGTACTTATAATGTTTAATTTATAGTTAAATAATTTAGATTATATTTAATATTCTTAATTATTTAATATAAACGTTATATTGTGTTTTATTAGTTATTTAATAACTAAAATAAATTAGGGTACACATCATGTCACTTAAATTTCCATGAACCTTGGGGTCATTTATATATGGTAACAGATGATATTTTGTTTATTCATGTGAGGTGAATTTTATAGGGAGAGAAGTTGGGAGGGAGATAATTTTAGACTAAAAAATGTTTCTCATTAATGGAAATTCTTTTCTCCATGGGTTTTTAACTCTCGGGGGTTTTCCATGTTAGTTACAGTTTTCTCATGTTTTTATTGTGTGATGTATTTATTTAAGTTTACATTGATGTTTTGGATAAATGTTATAAATATAATTTAATATGGATAATTAATCTTCACGCCTTGTATTTGACATGGTACCAAATCATGGGTATTGAATTATATTTAATTAACTAATGGATGTTTCTTTTTAGGTAGTTGTGTCATTAGTTTGGAAGAAAAACTCATTTAAAACCCCCCTTCCCTTTGGGACATACATTGGTGAATATTTTTTGTTCACAGGTGAAAATCATTTCCAAGTCCCCTTCAGCTTGTTGCGCTCACATGAAAAATCTACCAGTAGGTTGAAAATAAAAGATAAAGATTAAATTTTGTTAGCAATATTTCACTAAAGTTCATATGTCTCTAAAGTGTGCAAGAAAAATAAAAGCAAGAAGTAAAACTCAGGTTAATATCTAATAGACAAAGTTCCATAATAATAGGAAAATAAAATTTTCTATTGGCTCATGAATTTTTCATGTTCCCCTCAGATGGTAAAATATTTTCCTACTAGCCCCAATGCTGGTAAAATTCAATTAATATTTTGACCTTATTCTTTTCTTGAAATAATTTTCCTATATCCCGGGGAGCCCCTAAAAATTTAATAGAGTTGTTGTTATCCCAAATTCACCCCTCAAGGTAAATTCGGATAACCTGCATAGTTTCTTTACATTTGATCATGCATAATTGGTTCAAGGCCCAAAAATTAGGTCTTGGGGGTCCTTTTGGCTCTTATCTAACTTCCATGTCCAAAGAAACAATCCAAGAAGTTAGAAAAAGTTGAAAAATCCCAAAATATGGCCTCTTTTAGTGTAGTGTGGAAAAAGAGGAATTTTTTGTCCTAGGCCACATAGGTTCACGTGGGACATTTGGGACCCAAAATCCTAAAAATGCCGCATTTCTTTTTTGTGTGGAAAAATTTGAAAAATATGTCCTAAATGGTTTTTGGAACATTAGGACATCGAGGACACACATTGCTGAAATGGCTGCAGGTAGTTCAAATTGATAAAATCAGATATTTTTGTCCTGCGTAGTCCTCAGGAGACCTAGGAAACAAGTACGTGTGGGACTTGCAAACATGAAAAATCTTATCAGCAAATTAGTGTGGTGAAAGTGGAGATCAACGTCCCTCACGGCTTGGTCAATGTCGGGACAAGTGGGAAAACAAAAGCTGAAATCACCATGGCAAGAGGAAATTAGAAAAGGTGGAGAAAGGAGACCTAGATTGTCCAAGTGTGCATGGCACATGAGTTCCCCGAATTACCAAAATTCCCACAAAGAAGAGGAAAATTCATGTTTTTCTCCCCGAACTTCAAACGGCCATAACTTTTGACCCTGAGGTCCGATTTTCACAAAATTTGAATTTTTGTAATGAGAACGATGTCCTCTATGATTTATTAATTTTGTTGAGGGTAGATTTATGAAAGTAAAGGAAATATATTCATCACCAGTCAATTAAATTCTCATTCTCGTTAAATAACAGAAATGTCTGGTAGACCCAAAATAGCTTCCTGCACTCAAAAGGCCATAACTTTTGCATTTCTCAGCGAAAACACAAAAAATTGGTACCGTCAGAATCATATTTCCAAGCCCAATGTACATAAATTAATAAATTAACAATTTTTATGAGAAATAAATAATGATTTTTTAGAAAACGTGGCCAATTTCATAACAGTGTTTTATTTAGTAGTTGGGATGCATTCAATGAAGCATGGGCTGACATTTCTCGCTGCTACAAGTCATGGGACAGTATGGGGAGGATTTTTCAAGAAACATAACATCATTTAAATTCATTTGCTACATCTTTCAACTAGTTAAAGGAAAAAATTTGGGAATTTCATTTTCCCTCTCTCTCTCTCCCCTTAGAAATCTATAAATTGGAGTGTTGGGCTCATTGTAAAAGGGGGGATAGTTTTTAGTAGAAAAACTCTATCAAAATTGTTTTTTGAAACAAATATATTGTAGGCCCTTGTGGTGGACTCATTGCATGGTGATTCAGGCCCTTATTTTGAATAGATTGGATTGTGCATATCAATGAAGCAATAAACACAAGTTTGTGGACACTTCTTCCCCCTGTTGTGTTTGTTTGCTTTCTTCTTACCCTTTCAAACTTATTATAAATATATTGTGTCTACCTTACACTTGTTAGCATATGTAGCATAGTTTATATTTTTAGGTGATATCCCTTATTCTCTCACCTTCGTCTATATCTTCCTCCTTCAGTTTAGGGGAATGTTGTTTACTATTTCTCCTATAAATTGTATGTGCTTCTCCATGATAAAATAAGATGTGTTGAGAGTTATTTACTCAACATTATTATCATTTATTCACTTCCCACGTTTTTGTATCAAATCATCAAATCTATGGCCTATTTTCTTGGAATAATAGCAATGTGGGAATGAGATGAATGGTCAAAACCTCTACCTAGAGACAATATCATCGCACCTTGTCATTTGATAACCTGCGTAGAAAGGAGAAGTTCTTATCTGATGTGTGGAGTCTACATATTGCATGGAAACAAAATATTAAGTCTTCTATGTGGTAGAATTTTTCACCTACGTGGAGTTCTGTAATTCCTGCATAGTGTTTTGAGTTCTTTACCTATTACATGGAGGCTAGCAATTGTCTACAACACAAAGACCTTCAAGAGAAAAGAAGTCACAGCTAAAAATGTGACCATACTTTCCAACATGGAGATTCAATATCTCCTGCTACGTGCACTAATAGGGAAACAAGCCTACTTTTTGCGCGAAACGAGAGCTAGACATGAGGAAGATATGTCTTCTTACGTGGAGGATCCATGGTAAGTGCAGCCTTCAACCTGCGTAGAAAGGACTAAAAGTTGTTGGTGCGTGGTGCTGCATAGAAGAATCCATGTGTTTTATTTTTTGTCTTGTTTTCTGTATCAAATTTCAAACATTCTTCTACATGGAACCATTATTAAGACAAAAATGGTATTCTCTTCCCATTCTGTGTGTATTTTGTTCTTAAATAAATAAAAACGTGGAGGCATGAAGCTGCTGGTGCGTAGGAAATTATGAACTGAGTATTTTATTTGTTTTTTTTGTTTTCTTTTACTTCCTTTCTAATGCAAGACACACTGTTTTGTGGAAAATTACTGCAATCATTACCTCTTGGCTCTCTACAATTTCATTGCAAAAGAAAACGTGGAGTTTCTACAACACAACGCCGAATGTCGAGTATAGACAACTTGATTGAGAGCATATATAACACAGTCACCACTGTTGAAAGTCGTAACATTGACTCACCAGCCATAAAACACTATGAAGAAGCTCCTGAGAGATCTTGGTTCTACTTTGATTTGTTGAACAAGCTTCAGATTACCAAAAATCTTGTCTTTGATGAGCTTGTTAGAGAAGGACTTCTTGAATATTTCCTTTCTGATGTCAGCTACCAATAAAATAATGTTCGAGAAGAGTTAGAAGCTGGGTACGATGTGGAATTTCAAGATGAAGAAGAACGCCCCACCAAGTGTCATCATCTCTTAACACGCAAGTATCGACAGCATCTATGAGCTCGTACTTCACATTAGTGAGTCGAAAATTGTAATATCCATTGAATAAATAAATAATTTTTTTAATTATTATTACAATGTTTTCTCTGAAGTTGGTTCTTTTCGATCCTCAGTTACTCAAAGGGCCCAATTTTACGGTTTGGAAAACAAAAATGAGGACAATCCTTCAGTTTAAATGATTATGGGGTATTATGACTGGATCTGTGACCTCTCCCACAACCCCTAATGAATTAATAAAGTATGAAATGGCTAGTGCCAAAGCCTTTATGGTGATAATGCTTAGTATCAGTGATGATGTGCAAAAACATGTTCGAAATGCGGAGAAACCAAAGGATGCCTAGGACAAGCTGGCAACAATTTATGAAACCAAAAATCAGACTAATATCCTCCATCCTCATTCAAAACTACACACTCTCTTTATGGGTTTAGATGAGAAAGTTGAGGAGTTCTTACATCGTGTGATTGAGTTGTGATATAAGTTATTAGTGCTCGGTGAAACAGTGGACAACAAAATTATCATACTAATCACCTTGAGAGCACTCCCTTCTCAATTCTGAGTGTTCGTTATGACACTGAATGTATCTAAACAAATAGTGGCATTCAAAGAACTTCTGAATTTCAACGAGTAGGAAGAGGCCATCAACTCATCGTAAGAGGAGTCTTAGGATAAAGCCTTGTTCTCAAAGCCATACTGTGGCCAGAAGAATCGAAAGGGTCCCCCTGAGAAGACAAATCAAGTGCAACCAAAAAAATAGTAGAAAGATCAAAATTCAAAGAGGTGGTGTCACATTTGATGAACCAACACTCACGACAGATCACTACGAGTAAAATATCTTGAAATAAGGGTCTTCAATTCAAACAAGCACATCAAGGCGTGAATATTTTCAAAATTCCAAATGATGTCCCCATTGGAGAAAGCATAAGGGGCATCTCATAGCCCAACAAGATAATGAATCTAATGAAGATACATCAGAAGGAGTGCATTTTGGTAAGAATCTTATAATTGTCTCTCAGACTTCACAACCCACGAAGAGAGTCTAGCTGATAGACTCTAGTGAAAGTAAGCACATGTCAGGTTACAAGGCCCTATTTGATTCACTAGATGAATGACCCACTGGTGATCAATTTTGGATAGCTGATGACAAAGAGTATATTGTAGAAGGAATAGGAAGAGTCATCATTCCTCCAGGAAAATGAAATTGTATGCTTAAAAAGGTACTATATGTTCCTAGATTGACTAACAACCTCCTGTCAGTGACTCAGCTATTGAATCATCACCTGAAGGTAGAATTTCTTGTCCAAAATGGCATCAAATCATGTTTCATCTCGCGATAAGGTAAGATTATTGCTAGAGCATTTCTGAAAGATAAGTTATTTTCTTTATATATTGTTTCATCTTCTGTAATAGCTTTATCTGCATTAACAATACAATCTACTACACTCTGAAATTTTAGATACGGACACTTGTCAGATAGTTCATTGGATCAGGTGAGTTCAAAAGAAATGGTTTATGGACTACCCAAATTGTATAGTACCTTTCCTCTTTTCCCTAGCTTCCTTAAAGGAAAACAACATAGGGATCCATTTCAAGCAAGCACCTTCCATGCCAAGAAGCATCTAGAGGTATTTCATACCGATCTGAATGGCCCTCTGCCTGCTTTGTATTTAGGATACAAGTAATTTTAACTATTCTTGGATGACCAATCCCACAATATGTGGGTGTTTTTATTGAATAAGAAAAGTGAGGCTCTTCTACATTTCCAGAACTTCCCACATTTTGGTATCAAGTGAGGCCATAACTTTTACATTTCTTAGCGAAAACACAAAAAAAATTGTACTGTTGGAATCATGTTTCCAATCCCAATGCACAAAAATCAATAAATAAATAATTTTATGAGAAATAGATGATGAGTTTTTAGAAAACATGGCCAAGTTCGTAACAATGTTTTATTTAGTAGTTGGGATGCATTCAATGAAGCATGGATTGACATTTATCATTGCTGCAAGTCATGTGATAGTATCGAGAGCCTTTTGCAAGCAACATAACAGCATTTAACTTTAGTTACTACATATTTCAAGTGGTTGAAGGAAAATTTTTGGTATTTTCATTTTCCCTCTCTCTCTCCCCCCTTAGAAATCTATAAATTGGAGTGTTGGGGTCATTGGAAAAGGGGGGGATAGTTTTGAGTAGCAAAAATCTATCAAAAATTTTTTTCGAAACAAATGTGGTGCAGTCCCTTTTAGTGGACTCCTTGCATGGTGATCAAAGCCCTTATTTTGTAATAGATTGGATTGTGCATATCAATGAAGTAATAAACAAAATTTTTTGGATACATCTTCCACTTTTTGTGTTTGTTTGCATTCTTCTTACCCTTTCAAACTTATTACAAATATATTTTGTTTACCTTACACTCTGAAGGGATTTATTCCCATTGTGCATGTATGGAATATCATTGTGAATGCATTTGCTAGACTATGGAGAACTATTATCACCCCTTCTTGTATGCAATTCACTCTTATTTTCACAGATTGGAAATCTATTTTCATTCCCTCCTTTTCCGGTGTATCATCTCTTTAGTGTAGGCTTTTTTTTCATGCACTCTTTCTCCCTCGTCCCTTGGAAACTTAGTAGATAATTTTTCCTACATTAGAGTAGATTGTAGTAGGTAGTTTAGGAGCTAGAACCAGCTCTCACTGGAGGTCTATCTCAAGTAGAAAGTCCCACAACTTGGAGATAGTACCCATGTTATCCAATCACACTGTGAGCTCAAACACACACACTTATGCAAACCGAAGGGTGCTGTGATTCAATGATAATTGTTGGCTTAAATTAATTCTATAAATTGAATTGTATAAGATAATTTAAATATGATAGTTTAAATGAGTATGCTCCACATAAAGATATATGTACTTAAAAGGACCAATTTCAATAGTTTGTTGCTAGATTGATACAAAATAGGGCTAATTATGTTAGTTGGCACTCTGATGATGAGATATTGTATAGTCTAACTCTAACAATTGCATCTATAAAATTTGGTGTAGAATTTTTTTTTATAAGAAAATAATGAAGAGATTGAAAGGAACGGGTTCTATACTGTCATAATTAAATTTAATTAAGGAATTAGCTACATGTTTTTATGATCCTAATGTGTACTTAAATATCAAGGTTTGTTTTCAAAATTACGTTGTAGTAACACATTGAAATCTCTTAAGTGGAGATAAAGATGTAGGTCATCATCTTCTTTAGCATTAAATTTTGCTTCCTGTATATCATACTTTTTACTCTTCAAAAATTATGTATTTTTAGGATAATGTCTTTGTTATAGGAAATAGGTCAACCTTGATTTTTTGCTACCTTTTGAAAATTTTAATGTGTGAAAAAATATGCATATATTATAAATTCTTGATAACTTCATACAAATGAATTTATGAAGGGAAAAGGATTGTCAAAAGGCTAGTAGGCCTAGAGTGAGCATAAGAAGAGCAAAATGTGATAGGGAGAGTAAGAAGAGGAGTACGTTTTTTAATTTTGTACACACCATGAGGATGATAAAGGGTATTGAAAGGAGTTAATAGATTTTTTAGGGTAGCTATAGACGTCTCCAACAATGGAGCATGTAAGAATGATTGTCTTAAGGGAAACTAGTAGGCAGTTTTGACAAAAAGGGAAGTTTGGAGTGTTTGAGTAATTTGAGTCAAGTTTAAGGTTGGTTGAGGTGATGTGACAGGTTTTTTGGAATTTCAAGGAGATATTGAAGGTAAGAAGAAATAATTTTCTTGTTGAAGCAAGAAAGCTAGTGAAGGGAATGGAAGGGGCGGTTTGGAAAAAAGGGTAGGAGTGATTGTTTCTTTGACATCGATTTATTAGGATGAATTTAGGGTATTGCACATAGTTATCATTTTTTTGCGTATGCGAACAATGACGTAAAACCCATAATAATATACTACTACTGATATTTTTTGGTATACACAGGCTATCATTTTTTTACGTATTTGATAAAAAAATTTAAACATAAAATAGGATACCAGTAGTGAAATTTTTCAGTATAAATAGTTTATTAATGTTTTTTGTATGTGAAAAACAATGAAAACACCCTAATACGATACTAACACTGAAATTTAATGGTATAAGGTTTGGATGTTTGTTTGGAGAGGATGGGGATTGAGGATCCAAGGCCATGGTATGATAGGATGTGTGGGTGACTAGATTTGGATTAGGTTGGTTGATTAAGGATGGTTATTGTGTTTGGGTTGGGATTGTTTGATTAAGTATAGTTGATTATGATGATGTTTGATTCATAAATTTTTTAAGGTGATATGATGGTTAAGGGTTTTCCCAACCAAGCAATATACATGTAATACAAACCATATCTAGTCAAGTGGGATTGTAATGAAGATATAACCCACTATTAATACCACAGACCGAAGGCGGTGCGAAAATTATATCTCCACCTATGTGTTAATGTGGCGGCTGCTACTGAGTGAGATTGGGGAGTGTATAACCTCCTTCAACTTTAGCCTGATATGCAACAAAAAGGTTGCTTAAACAGGGATATACGAGCTCACTAGGGGATTCCCTAATATATTTTGCGGTATGTGATGACCAAGTATACGTTACAAGGATGTTGTCTAAGGCCTTGTTATTTGGATGCAGTATCCCCTCACTTAACTCCACTCTTTAAAAAAGATAATGCTTAGCCAATAATGAAATATCTCCAAGAATTTATATACCTCAATGGATTATAGAGCATGTCTATGTGCATGGAGGTACCCAAGGACTATGGAAAGTGCATAGATGCCACTTCCGCATCACATGGCCCCAATAAAATAAAAATGAGTAGGCTAGCTGCTACTGATCCTAAAGATCATCCTAGAACATGAGATGATAGAATACACATTTTTTTCCTTAGGAGAAACAAGTAATGACACAAAACACATAAGAAACATGATGCAAGAAAATAGATGCAAGATAATAAAATTAAACGATAAATATTATGTGGTAATGTCTTCAAGAGGAGGCCCTATAAAACAACAATTAGTAATTTCATTTATAAACCAAAATGTATTGGACCGATCATCCTAGAAAACAAAGGGTCAGTAATTTTAGAATTATTTTTATCTTTGGTAAGTGTAGGAAGTTACACACCAAGTGTTAGTGGTTTGGAGTGAGAAGAATATAACTCAATCTGTAGTTAAAATGACAACATTTAGGAAAATTAAAACCATTAATAAATTATCCTGTAAAATGATTCCATTGCATAGGATACTAGAAGTGAAATATAGACGTATACACATGCTGTCAATTTTTGCGTACTTGACAAATGATGCAAACACCCTAATAGGATGGTAGAAGTGAAATTTTGTGGTATATATGTCTTTTCTTATATTTTTGTATGTGAAAAATGACGTTAACATTGTATAGGATACTGGTAGTAAAATTTGGCGGTATACATGAGTTTTCATTTTTGTGTGTTTATGACAAATGACACAAAAACCATAATAGGGTACTAGTAGTGATATTTTTTGGTATTCAAATGTTGTATTTTTGTGTATGTGACAAATAATGCACACACCATAATAGGATAATGGTACTGAAATTCTATGGTATACAAAGGTTGTCATTTTTATGCATATGTGACAAATGAAACAAACACCTTAATATGATACTAGTAGTGAAATTCTTTGGTATACACATGTTGTCAATTTTTTTATGTATTTGAAAAATGACTCGAACACCATATTAGGATACTAGCATTGAAGTTTTTTGGTATAGAAAAGCTTTCATTTTTTATTTTAATGTGAAAAATTATGCAAATATCGTAATATGATACCATTAGTTAACATTTTTGGTATACACGTACTGTCATTTTTATTTGTATGTGAAAATTGATGCGAACACCGCTATAGGATACTAGTAGTAAAAATATGTGGTATACAAAGGATGTCATTTTTGTGTGCATGTGACAAATGACGTAAACATCGTAATATGATATTAGCAGTGAAATTAAGTAGTATACATAGGCGTTCATTTTTTTGGTGTATGTGACAAAGGACACAAACAAAGTAATGTGATACTAGTAGCAGTAATCTTTGGTATACATAGGCTCTCATTTTTGTGTGAATATGACAAGCGACACAAACACTGTAATAGGAAACTAGTAGTGAAATTATGTGGTTTACAAATGATGTAATTTTTTTGTGCATGTGACAAATGACAGAAGCATCATAATAGGATACTATTAGAGATTTGTTTTGGTATACCCAAGCTATCATTTTTTTTTATTATGATATTAGTAGTGAAATTCTATGGCATACACATGTTTCCATTTTTGTGTGTATTTGAGAAAAGAAGAAAACACCATAATAAGATATTCAGATTGAATTTTTGTTGTATACACATGCCATATTTTTTTGTTAGGAAATAAGGGATAAAATATGTGAAACAGTCCCTCACATAATCGCAACAGTAGAAACTAATATGTAGAAAATATTACAAATATGAAATAAAAGTGCAGAATAAAAATAATACAACACAAAGAGACAATATTTAACGTAGTTCACCCAATTTTGGCTACGTCCACCAAGAATCACTCGCTCATATTTTATTACAAGCCACCACTCTTTCAATATAATATCTATATCATTTTGGAGATAGGCTCAACAAACTCTATAGAATCCACACCCGAATTCACACACATCTGAAATGTTACACAAACCCTACCATATGCGCAAAACTACATAAATAGGAAACTTATTAAGTATTTTTTACAATACTATGGGTACCAAAAAACCATGATCCAAAACTATCCCATAAACCTATGGTTCAAAAATCCCACCCATGTGAGAAGAGCACATTTCCCGATATATTAGGCACATTTTTTTAGGCCAAAAAACTTATTTAAGAATACATAAAGAGTGCACAGTCTTCAACACTTCCACACATAACCTTTTTGTGTGTATTTGATTATATATATATATATATATATATATATATATATATATATATATATATATATACATACACACACACTTACTTATCATATGTACATCTACTATATGGAATCTTTATTCTATCATGAAGTAGAGATGTGATGTGTCTATGTAAAATCTTGGCTTTATTATTAAAAAATTTATAGCAAAATCTTGATATCATAGATGCACCTAAAAAAATGTACATTGCCTAACAATACTCCTAAAGAAATTTTGATTAATTTCTCTCACATAAGGATAAACATTCCAAACTAGGTTCATAAAAACTTTTGAAGTTCTTGAATGCAATGTATAACTTCTCAAACTACTTGGTCTTTTATGCTTTCTATTATTTTAGTTCATGCCATGGTTAACAACAAGAGTGTGAGGGTTACAATTCATGATTTGAAAATTTTAAAAAATAGGCATAGACATTTAGGAAACACGATTGAAAATTCAATGGGATTATGATCATATTTTAGGAAGTTGGTCAAATAGTTGGATACATCAATACTTTGGATAACTGACTTGAAGGAATTTAACAAATATTTTCAACTCTTAACGTAATATTTTGTAGACAAGAACTAAAATCATAGAATATTTAGTAACTAGGTGTCCAATATATTTTGAATTCTTCAAACTATTTCACTTTTGTTTTTTAACTATTCGTAATATAAATGGAATTAGTCAAGGGGTAAGTGCACCAACTCGTGGGGTAGAAAAGTTGACATAAAAGTTTAAATGGGGGAAACAAAAACGTGTTTTATAATAACATGATCATGTTATGTTTTCTTAGGTTTGGCAATTCACAAACCTAAAATGCATAACCATTTTTAGTTCTATAAAAAACCTACTTTTTTTGTGCTATATGAAGTTTAGGATGGTGTGAAGGAGCCATATTTAGTAAAAATAAATGTTAAATATAAGATTTATTTTATTATTTCTTAATAATAAAAGTATAAATAAATAATAAAATAAATCTCATACTTAACATTTATTTTAGTAAATATAAGAAGCTAGGGTAGCTCTCCGCTTGATGAAAGTGATCCTGTAGCTCTTATAGTTATAATCTAGAAGATAGTTTTTCAAAATGTAATCTATTCATTAGTTACTCATTTTCATATTTTCAGCAATGACCTAAAAATTTTAGGCCATATATATTGTAGTGGGTCTTTGTTTTAGGAAAACATAGAGTCATTTTATAGGTTTTCTAACCTTCTGGATTGCATTTTAGCCTTATAAGTACTTGAACTGTTACCAATTTTTAAATTTGGTTGACAATTTAGTTTGGTGACCATGAATCATCTGTATGATGCTTTTCTACTTCTTACTAAAATGATACCCTTACTTTGTATATCTAAAATGACGTGATTGTAATGTGTTTCCTCCTTAAGGTTTGATCACACTAATAGGTTTCGAATGAGTTATTACAAATAGTACCAACTGAATTAAATCAAATGAACATAGATGATTTCTCATTCTTAGAAACATGGTGCTACTTATAAATACCAACCCTTCATCTTTCTTAGCTCTAAAATCATCATTTCAAGGAATCAAATTCAAGATTATCATATGTGTCTCTTCTCATATGTATCTCAGGGAGATAGAGCATGCCTAAATACTCACACATGATTATTCTGGATACCTGGGTGGCCTAAATAGCTAATTTTAGCTTGGTTCTTTGAGATATTTGGGTACAATTTCAGAGTAAAGATATGATGATTATCAATTCACTCCTTGACCTCCAAATTTCACCTTAAATATGCTGAATCCTTCATAATTAAATTTATTGAAAAATATGAAACCTGGGTGTAAGCATGATTTTGGTACATGGAAACCTTTTTTCTGAAACTATTCTAAAAATATAATTTTTCCTGAAACTCAACAATTTATGTCCTATTTGATATTGAACTTAGATGGGTGGCTGAAGTATTTTGGTAGTATCCCCCCCCTCAAGAAATATTTCGACT